>CM038038.1:70313230-72772472 GCA_021397845.1 Areca catechu
TCCGCACCACCTTCCGGACTGAACTCCGGTGCCTCATGTCAGAACTGGGTTTTGTTTGGCTTTCCGGACTGAACTCTGGGATTCCGTGGGGGAACTGGGTTCTGCACCACCTTTTGGACTGAACTCCAGTGCCTCATGTTGGAACTGGGTTTCGTTCAGCTTTCCAGACTGAACTCCGGGAACTCACGAGGGAACTGGGTTCCTCTCGGTGCTCCAGGCCAAACTCCGGGGGCCTCACGCTTCTCGCAGACCGCTTCACGGGATCTTTGCCTCACTTTCATTCATCGGACTTAAGGCCGGGTGGCGTCGGTCCTACGAGACAGAAACAAGCATTGCACAAAGAAAGAATTTCATTATTAATAATCAAGGAATCTTACATCATTGGTAATACATCCTCAGGTTTGCGGCGTTCCAAGTCTTCGGAAATCAGTCTCCGCTGAGCTCGGCAAGGTAATAAGCACCGTGAGGAAGTGCTTCAAACACCTGATAAGGACCTTCCCAGTTTGGATAGAGCTTCCCACATTCTTGAGGTTGGGAAGCTTCAGTGCGGCGCCACACTAGATCTCCCAGGTGAAAGGTCTTTGACCTTACCTTGGAGTTGTAGTATCTAGCCACCCGTTGCCAGTAGGCCGCTATCCAAACTCGCACCTTGTCCCTCGTTTCCTCGAGGAGATCCAGGTTGAGCAGCAGTCGCGCTGGGTTCTCGATTTCATCATACTGCTCCACATGCAATGTCGGCAGGCTAAGCTCCACTGGGATTACTGCCTCCGATCCAAAGACAAGGTTGAAGGGCATTTTGTCTGTGGCCATCCTTGGGGTTGTGTTGTACACCCACAGGATGCTTGGGAGTTTTTCAGCCCATCTCCCTTTAGCTTGGGCCAACCTGGTCTGGAGCCCTTGCAGGATGGTCCGGTTGGTTACCTCGGCTTCCTCGTTGGTCTGTGGATGCACCACCGAGGTGAAGAGGTGATGGATCTCGAGGTCGTTACAGAACTCCTTGAGTTCCTGACAGTCGATCTGACATCTATTGTCGGTGATGATAGTGTAGGAAAGTTCGAAGCAGCATACGATCGACTTCCACAGGAACTTGCTAATATTTGCCTCCGTGATCCGGGCCAATGGCTCAGCCTCGACCCACTTTATGAAGTAATCGATAGCGACGATCAAGAACTTACATTGCCTAGATATGGGAGGAAAGGGATCGAGGAGATCCATGCCCCACTAGATGAAAGGCCAGGGGGCAGAGAGTTGGGAAAGTGGCACAGCTGGCTAGCATTGCACGATGGCATGACGTTGGTAGCGGTTGCACCTCTTGACGAAGTTGGCTGCATCTTCCCTCATTGTCTCCCAGTAATATCCTTGACAGAGGGCTTTGTATGCCAGAGTCCTGCCCCCCACATGGTTCCCGAAGAGGCCCTCATGAATTTCTTGGAGCACAAGTGCAGCCTCCGTGGGCCCCAAACACTTTAGGAGCGGGTAGGAAAATGACCGCCGGTAGAGCAGCCCATCCATCAGGATGAAGCAGGCGGCCTTCCTCTTGATGAGACCGACCTCTATCCAACCCTCAAGAAAGGTGCCATCAGTGATGTACTTGACATACTTATCCATCCAGCTGGGCTCCGGGGTGACCTGCTGGATGTCTCTGGGGATCTCATAGTTCAGAGCCTAGAGATGCTCGATGTGGGCATGACCCAAGGATGAGTCCGGTAAGGTTGTTAGCGAGAGAGGGCATCAGCACGAGCATTCTTAGCGCACGGGATGTGGGAGATGCTAAAGCACTTGAAGCCCGCCGAGCTCGCACGTACCAATTCTAGATATTTCAACATCTGTGGATCCCGCGCCTCATAGTCGCCCGAGACCTGCTCGGCGACCAGTTGGGAGTCAGTGAAGATTCTCAGGCTGGTCACACCGAGCTCGCAAGAAACTCTCAGCCTCATGAGGAGTGCTTCGTATTCCACCTGGTTGTTGGTCACGGCAAACTGGAGGCGGAGCACGCATTCAGCTACAACCCCCTCGTTGTTGGCGAGGATGAGCCCGGCCCCACTTCCGCCGGAGTTAGAGGCTCCATCCACATGCAGGACCCATATGTCCTCCTTCGGTTCAAGCCCTGGTTATTGGTTTTGGAGGCTCTCTTCCGCCCCCTCGCCCAGGCCTGCACACTCAACTAGGAAGTCAGCCAATACCTGCACCTTCATTACCGACCGTGGTCGGTAGGCGATGTCGAACTTGCTAAGCTTCAACTCCCACTTTGCCAGGTGTCCAGATGTGTCAGGTCGACTAAGCACAACCTTCAAAGGATGATCCATTAGGACCGTAATAGGGTGCACTTGGAAGTAAGGCCTGAGATGCTGGGCAGACATTATTAGTGCAAAAATCAACTTTTCGGATCGAGAGTACCTAAGTTCTGCATTGCAGAGGAGCTTGCTTGCATGGTATAAAGGTCTTTGGATCCCTTTGTCATCCGTCCGGACTAAGACCGAACTGACAGCCTTCGGAGTGACCGCTAGATATAGGAGGAGCTACTCTCCTTCCTCTGGCTGGGAGAGCAGTGGCGGTGATGCCAGGATCTTCTTCAGCTCCTCAAACACCTCCTGGCACTCCTTCGTTCAGGAGAAGTCATGCATCTTCCTCAAAATCTTGAAGAAGGGCTGGCAACGATCAGCAGATCGTAAGATGAAATGACTCAGCGCCGCCACTCAGTTGGTGAGCTGTTGGACCTGCTTCTTTGAGGTGGGTGACTCCATGTCGAGGATCGCCTGAACTTTCTCTGGGTTGGCTTCGATCCCTCTCTGGGTCACCATGAAGCCAAGGAACTTTCCCGCCGCCACACCGAAGGAACACTTCACCGGGTTCAGCTTCATTTGGTAGAGGCGAAGGTTGCGGATGGTCTCCCCGAGGTCGTTGATGTGGTTCGAGATCGGCTTACTCATCACCAGCATGTCGTCCACGTACACCTGCATGTTACAGCCAATTTGGTCCTATAAGACCTTGTTGACCAACCGCTGATACATGGTGCCAACATTCTTCAGGCCAAAGGGCATCATCTTATAGTAATAGGTCCTGCAATCCATGATGAAGGTAGTGTGCTCCTCATGTTCCGGGGGCATCCTAATCTGATTATAACTGGAGAAGGCATCCATGAAGGATAGGAGGCAGTGGCCTGATGTGGTGTCCACAAGCTGATCGATCTTCAAGAGGGGAAAGCTATCCTTTGGACTGGCTCGGTTAAGGTCGGTGTAGTCCATGCAGATCCTTCATTTGCCATTGTTCTTTTTCACCATCACCATGTTCGCTAGCCAACAGGGATAGTGCACCTCCCACACGAAGCCGACATTGAATAGCTTTTCCACCTCTTCATTAATCGCCTTCTACCTTTCTGTAGCGAAGCTCCTCTTCTTTTACCTGACTAGGCGATACTTTGGATCGATCTTCAACTGGTGGGTGATGACCTCTGGGGGAATGCCTGGTATGTCGGAGGAAATCCAGCAAGCAAACCCGCTCATCTTCTGGGAGCTGGGCTCCTATCTGCACCATTTTCTGTGGGTCTGAGCCAAGGGGGTACATCAACAATCTCTCTACCAGGCCGCCCCTGGGATCCTGTGCTCTCAAGTCGAGGTCATCGACATCAGGTTCGAGCTCAACACTCCGGGTACCCGAGATGGCCTGCAGGCAATGCTGAACAGGCTGAACTGCCCCCCTCATTTCTCCCACGCAGAAAATAGTGGGAAACTGCACCAACAATCTCCTGGTGGAGATGACTACATCAAGCTGGTTGAGCCCTGAGCGGTCCAAAATGGCATTACATGGTGATGGGAGTCAGACAACAGTGAAGGTCATCAAAATCGTACTCTACCAGGGTGGGGTCCTAGCGGTAACAGGGAGAGTGATCTCCCCCTCGACCCCATAGAATCTCTGGTGAAACCCTCAAGAGGGGTATGCACCGGCCTTAGTTGATAACGAGATAGGTTCATCCTGGAGAAAGCATCATAGAAAAGTATGTCGGTGGAGCTCCCACTATCAACCATAATTCGATGTATAGGATGTTTGGCGATGGTCATTTTGACCATCACCGCATCATTATTTATATTTTCATTTTCACCTCCCTTCCCCTTTTCGAAGGGGAGTACATTTTCCAGATTTTCTCCCTCCCGGGCTCTCTTTGACGCATGCCCTGTCCCCCAAGAGATCATGCCCACAGGCTTCTCCGTAGGGCGGTTGTCGACTGCAGGGATGGGGAGAAGGGCTGTGAATGGCTGGTCCTCCATCGGGGCTCCTCTTCCCATGAACTTCTTGAGGTAGCCCCTTTTGATCAGGTCCTTAATTTCCCGCTTCAGATTATGGCACTCCTCCGTGTCGTGGCCATGGTCATGGTGGAACTGACAGTACTTCATCATGTCGTGACAGTTCTTCAGGTTCTGAGGAGGAGGTCGGTGGAGGTAACCCTCGCCCTCGATCTCCATGAGGATCTTGGTTCTGGGAGCAAGGAAGGGAGTGAAGGTCCATTCCGGTATGGGACCATTCTTGGGCTTCGACCCTGCTCGGACCGTGGGCAGCCCGGGCCTGCGAGTCCCCTGAATATCCTTTGGGGCTGGATTCTTTAGAGGTTTCCCATCTAGCTCTCTCCTGGTATGATCGGCTTCTTTAGCCCGGATGTACTTGTGGATGTGGAGGAGGAGCTCGGAATACATCTTGGAGGGTTTTTTGTCCAATGAGTATGTCAGACGGGAGGCTTTGAGCCCTCGCTTCAATGCCAGCATCGCGACGGGCTCATCCAAGTTATAGATCTCCAAGGCGGCAATCATGAAGTGGGTTACATAGTCTCACAGGAGATCCTAGTCTTGTTGGCAGATGGAGAAAAGACTGTCCACCTCTCTCGGCACCTTTTGACAAGCGTCGAAGTATGCCACAAACTTTTCCTCTAATTGCTAGAAGGAGTCGATAGATTCAGGCTCGAGACGGGTGAACCAGACTCGAGCGACCTTCCGGAGGGTGGCCAGGAAGGCAATGCACAGAAGGGCATCTGTCACCCCCTGGACTCTCATGAGAGCCTTATAGCTCTCTAGATGGTCCAGGGGATCGGTGGTCCCATCGTAGGGAGCCACCTGAGGCATACGAAATCGACTCAGAATCGGTTCCTCTTGGATTTTCCGGGAGAAGAGGGGTCGAGCGTTGTAGCCCACCGGCTCGTTGGAGGAGCCCTGCATGTTAGCAAACCGGCGAGAAAGCTCCACCAGCTTGCGCTCTTGTTCTTCCAGGCACCTTTTAGCTAGATGCCTAATGGCCTCGTCAATGGATCCTTCCACTAAGGCCGCTGGAGAAGAAGGTGCCGACGGGTCGCGATGAGGGTCCTTTCCCCAGCATCGCTTGCTGCACTTGGCAGCATCATTGTTGTTCACCTGGGATCAGCTCTCATGGTCCGCCGACCCATAATGGTTCCTTTTCGCGGGGGTCTGGTGACTCCTGCAAGGAACGATTGATGCCCGCGGGTGGGATGGCCTGCCTTGAATAGATCACAGGCTTTCACGAGGGCCCGTAGCTTGGGTCGTAGGGGTTCCTGGCTAAGGCTGGGTCGCCAGGGAGCGCTGCTGATACTGTAGCTGCCTGATGGCTATGGCCAGTGTCTGAAATTGTTGGACAATGGTAGCATACTGACTGTCCGTCGAGGGCAGTTGAGGAGGCAGAACAAGAGCGGGGAGCTCCCTTTCCGGGCTACGGGGGCTCGGGGGAGAGGGAACTTCCCCCGCCCAGTTGGTAGAGGCTTCACGTCCGTATGTCACCACCATACTTGGAGTCAAGCTTTTCTCAAGCTCAAGGGGGGCTTACTCTTCTAGGGGCTTCGTCCCCCCTACCTGGTGCATCAATCTGTTGTCAACCTTACTGCTATGGCCTGTAGCTATGAGTTGGCACCGGACTAGGTCCCCTGTGCTGTGGATTCCTAAGGCTCCGGACCTGCAAACACAAGGTTAGAGACCCGGGCCAGGGATCCCGGCGAGGGCATTCCGACGATCAAGTTAGAGAGCGGTAAAGTGGAATAGGTGCGCTAAGACGAAAACTTGCTGGGTCTCCGTTCTTAGAGGAATCTTAGTTAAGGAGAAGAATGAGAATGAGGGAGAAGTGTGCTCTGATCCCTATGACTGAGCTCGTTGGACTTGGACCTGCGAGTTCCTGCGGAGTCTTTGACGAGGTGGATCCATCTGGGGGGCGCCACCTAGCGAAGGAACAAAGGCAGGGCCAATCCAGCCGAGGTGGATCCCACCTAGATCGACACCTGGTGGAGTGGCAGAGGCCAACTCGACCTCGATCGAGGTGGCCCCGTCTGGGGGTGCCACCTAGCGAGGGAGCGAGGAGAGCCTGGCTCAACTTTGGTGAGGTGGATCCATCTGGGGGTGTCACCTAGCGAAGGATCAGAGGCAGGGCCACTCCAACCGAGGTGGATCCCGCCTATATTGACACCTGGCGGAGTGGCAGAGGCCAGCTTGACCTCGGCCGAGGTGGACCAGTCTGGGGTTGCCAGCTGGCGAGGGAGCGGGGAGAGCCTGGTTTGACTTTGGTGAGGTGGACCCATCTAGGGCCGCCACCTGTCGAAGGAGCAGAGGCAGGGCCACTCCAACCAAGGTGGATCTCGCCTGGATCGACACCTGGTAGAGTGGCAGAGACGAGCTCGACCTCGACCGAGGTGGACCCATCTAGGGGTGCCACCTGGCAAGGTAGCGGGGAGAGCCTAACTCAATTTCGGCGAGGTGGACCTGTCAGGGGGCGCCACCTGGCGAAGGAGCAGAGGCAGGGCCACTCCAGCTGAGGTGGATCCCGCCTGAATCGACACTTGGTGGAGTGGCAGAGGCCAGCTCGACCTCGATCGAGGTGGACCCGTCTGGGTGTGCCACCTGGCGAGGGAGCAGGGAGAGTGATGCGCGTCGTAACGCACCGATTTAATTACCTTAAAACTACTATTCTAGAATAGGATAGCAGGAGCAAGGGTCGAATCTGCATGGACTTTTTTGATTACTTTGAAAACAATAAATCCGCAACAGAAATTGAAATCTTGAAACTAAAAAGGAGATTAACAAGTAATTAGCAGTAAAGGTAACTCAAATCAAAAGATCTGTCCGAATGAGAGCACGGCCCGTATCCGTGAATCATGGCCCGTCCCTTTTTGGGAATAGATTGGTCTAAATGCTAATGAAATAACCTAGATATGATCTATCTCACGAGAGCATAGCCCATACCCACTTGGGAATAGATCAGTCAGGATTAATTTCACTTGACTTACCTCCAAAGCTTTGCCCTAGCAATGCATTTGATTCAAAAACAAAAGAATATGAATTAATCAAAGGATACTTTTATTTCATGTAAAAGGGAGCATATCAGGGTAATACAACCAAAAATAAAAACCCTCTTTTCCCAAGTGAAGCTCCGGCTTCCAGTGATTTCTGCATGCTCAAAAGTTGAAGATGAAGCTAACTGGTGAAGAATAGGACAGCTGGAATAGCATTGGGATAAGATTGGAATAATGCTGGAATAATGGGAATAAGATTGGAATAACTGGAATATAAGAGAACTAAAAGAACTACGGGGAAGAAAAGAAGGATCTCAGGACTGTGGCTGGACTGTGAATGATATGAGAGCTTGGGAGAACTGAAGGATGGACTGGAATCTAGGATGGGGTTGACCTCTATGACTAAGTTGGGATAGTGGAAAGAAGAGCTCTTTATGGTGTGGAATATAGAAGAAACACAACTCTCTGTGATGGAGAAAAAGAGACACAGAGAAGAAACAAAATGGGGAAGAAGGGCAGTGAAGAACTGGCCGAATGCTCGACTAATTGGATGATCAAATACCCCCTCTCTGGCTCCACTGGAGCCCTTTTTATAGGCTCTCCCCGCTCCAAAGCCGCTCCACCATTTGAACCAACCCGCTCCTCCTCCAACCAACTCAACTGATCCAACAGATACCGCTCCCACGATTGCAACAAAGCCGCTCCACCGTTTCACTGGGTCTGGTCGAGCTCCCATCGATCTCCAGCTCATCTGGCGAAGCTCTAGATTCTTCTCCCCGGTTCGGTCCAACCCAGCACACAGGTTGGTCCACAAATGGTTCAGACCGAAAGAGACCATCAACGACTACAATTCACCGTGAGGACCCTCCCGACGGCGAGGAAGAGTGCATTGCCATCATCTCCGGCCAGCGGTGGACTGGGTAGGCGGTCCGGCGGCATGGAACAGTGGATTTCGGTGAGGTTTGGCCAAGAGAAAGAAAAATGTTGAATAGCCCCCTTCGGATGCATTTTTTTCCGGTCACCGGGGCTTCTCCGGCCGGTGGTGAGCGTGCCGGCGACCTCCCCGGCGGTGGGGGCGGCTCTCCGGCGAGTCCCGACATGAATGGGGCATTGCGGTCCACGACTCTGCTCCATGGACCGCATCAATGGCAGATCGTGGCCCACGGGTTATGCAATGGACCAAGCAATCGGTCCACTATGGACCGGCTGCTTTAAACTCCGTGCAATTTCTTTAGTGAATTCTTCAAAAATTCATTTTGGGCCCATTTTAAATTCGATTCGAATGTCGTTCACATCGTTGGACTTCTAAAATCAGGCTCTCCATGTTGGCAATGTGATTTCCTATAAATAACATATAAAAGTATTAATTTTGAAGGAATAATGATATTTTAATATTAAATTAATCATTTTATATTTATGCTTAATATAGTTATCACACCCCCCAACTTGAACTTTGCTTGTCCTCGAGTAAAGCAAATAGATTATCCATGTGTATCAACCCATCCTTGAATTAGATGTTAACCCAAGCAACCCTAAAAGCAGATGATACCTGGTCAGACTACTACTGAGATACTTCATTGGATTATTAATTCAACTCTTTTAGTGGTCAGGTAGAGCTCATAAAGATTTCTAGAGTTCTTCTTTTACCAACTTTCCATCTCACTCTTAAAATCGCTAACTTTCTGGGGTTTAGTTTAATACCTTTCTGCTAGATGATTTTTCCCCCTTCATTTTTTTGTATGTTATATCCAAGCCTCATAAGTATTAGTATTCTCCCCTTTTGACGCAAACCACAATGCTTACTTAGGCGAAGGGGCCCGGTTACTCAGGGAGGTACCATTGCTTAATAGATTTCTTGATCTTCTCACCTTTTGACATGAACTATAATGCTTACTTAAGCGAAGGGGCCCGGTTACTTAGTAAGAGTTCAAGCAAAGCTGTGAGACTAGACTAACTTTTTTTTTTTTAAATCAAAGGGAAAAACTTTAGCATACTTGATCTTTTAATTTATATCCCCATAAAGTAGACTCTTTATTAAGATCAATGGTCAAAAGGCTTTGGAATTACTCCATGAATTTATTTATGATCTATACCCTACCATTTATTGAGTTTCTTTAATAATTTATCTCTCAGCATCTTTAGCATTATCTAGGCCATTAATCGATCATTTAATTAATGTGCCTATGTAACTCCAATTCGAGACAATAATTAGGTACACATAACCTAATCATTTCTAATCGCACTCAAAGATCTAAGCAAGTCAAGTTAATCTTCCCTCCCAACTTAATCGACATTGTCCTCAATGGAGTAGGAAAGAAAATGAGAAGTATAATAGGAAAGAATACACCTTGGAAAAATGTGCTTCGAAGATTTCATGAAGTAGCAGGTTCCTTTGTTGCTGTACTCCTTCACTTTATTCTTCTAAAAAGAAAAGAAAGTAACTAATTAAAAATTAAAAGCATAAACTGGGTTGCCTCCCAGGAGCACTAAGTTTAAAGTCTTCAGCCAGACTCAGCTGATGGTAGTACTAGGTCCATAAGGTCAAGAACTTCAACAATTTCTCCATCATGAATATCCTCAGCATAGGGTTTCAAGCATTAGCCATTTACTTTAAAAATATTTCCTTGTTTGGGATCTTTAAGTTCAACAGTGCCATGAGAAAATACTTAAGTAATGATGAAAGGTCCATCCCATCGTGAGCAAAGTTTTCCAGGAAAAAGGCGCAACCTAGAATTGTAGAGCCACACTTTCTGATCAGGCTTAAACATTTCTTGATTAATGAATTTATCATGATATGCCTTAGTTCGAGCCTTGTAAATTTTTGAACTTTCATAAGCTTCATTTCGTAGCTCTTCTAATTCGCTTAATTGAAGTTTCCTATTAGAACCCGCAGTCTTCAGATCAAAATTACATTGCTTGATAGCCCAAAATGCACGATGTTCAAACTCTACCGGTAAATGACATGCCTTGCCAAACACTAACCGGTATGGAGACATTCCTAGGGGAGTCTTAAAGGCAGTCCGGTAAGCCCATAATGCATCATTCAAACATTCTGACCAATCTTTCCTATCGGGCCTTACTGTTTTCTCGGGGATGTATTTAATTTCTCTGTTTGATACTTCAACTTGGCCACAAGTTTGGGGATGGTAAGGTGTGGCTACCTTATGTGTAATTCCATATTTCTTCATTAATCCTTCAAAATGTTTATTTGTGAAATGCGCACCCCCATCACTAATAATTGGCCTTGGGCACCCAAACGACTAAGAATGTTACACTGAATGAACTTGATTACAACCTTGTGATCATTGGTTCGGGTTGCTATGGCTTCAATCCATTTAGACACATAATCAACTACGACCAGAATATACTCAAACCCAAAAGAAGAAGGGAATGGCCCCATGAAGTCAATACCCCAGACATCAAAAATTTCAACAACTAAAATAGGGGTTAGAGGCATCATATCTCTATGCGAAATATTCTCCGTTTGTTGACATCTCAGACAATTACGGCCAAATTCGTGTGCATCTTTAAAAAGAGTTGGCCAGAAAAACTCACTCTGCAGTACTTTTGCTACAGTTTTCCTTCCACTAAAGTGTCCCCCACAAGCGAGAGAATGACAAAAAGTGAGTATGCCTTGGAATTCACTCTCAGGGACACAACGTCTAATCACCTGATCTGAACAATACTTAAACAACTCAGGTTCCTCCCAAAAGTAATATTTGATTTGTGAGAAAAATCTATCTTTTTCTTGGTTGGACCAGTGGGAAGGAACTTGCCATGTTGCTAAGTAATTAACAATATGGGCAAACCAGGGTAGACTATCAGACAAAATAGAGAAAAGCTGCTCATCAAGAAATCAATCTCTGATTGTTTCTTTATTGCATTCTACTAAGATCCTAGAAATATGATCTGCTACCAAATTTTTAGAACCCTTCTTATCTAAGATTTCTACGTCAAATTCCTGCAGTAGAAGGATCCATCTAATCAGTCTAGGCTTTGTATCTTTCTTAGATAACAGATATCACAATGCTGCATGATCAGTATAAACTAAGATCTTAGATCCTAACAGATATGATCAAAATTTCTCCAGGGCAAAAACAACTGCTAGCAACTCCTTTTCAGTAGTGGTGTAATTTATTTGTGCATCTGAAAGAGTTTTACTAGCATAATAAATCATATGTGGTTTCCTATTAAACTTCTATCCTAAAACTGCCCCTATAGCATAATCAGAGGCATCACACATGATTTTGAAAGGCAGGGTCCAATCGGGAGACTTGATAACTGGTGCAATGGTCAAAGCAGTTCTCAGAATGTTATAAGCAGCCATACATTCCTTATTGAAATCAAATGGATTATCTTTAACAAGCAGATTACATAAAGGTCACGAAATTTTGCTGAAATCCTTGATAAAGCGTCTATAAAATCCAGCATGACCAAGGAAGGATCGTACTTGTTTAACCGAGATTGGGGAAGGCAATTTCGAGATCAATTCTACCTTAGCTTTGTCAACCTCAATCCCTCGCTCTGAAATAATATGTCCGAGCATGATTCCATCACGAACCATAAAATGGCTCTTCTCCCAACTTAAGACTAGGTTTGTTTCTATACATCGTTTCAAAACCTTAGTCAAGTTTTGGAGACAATCATCAAATGAAGATCCAAACACCGAAAAGTTGTCCAAAAATATCTAAAGAAACTGACCAACCATATCAAAAAATATGGATAGCATACATCGTTGAAAAGTAGCTGGTGCATTGCACAGACCAAATGGCATGCGCCTAAAGGCAAATGTTCCAAAGGGGCAGGTAAAGGTGGTCCTTTCTTGATCAGCAGGAAATACCGGAACTTGGTTATATCCTGAATATCCATCTAGAAAACAGAAGAAACTCTGCCCAGCTAGCCATTCTAAAATTTGATCAATGAAAGGCAAAGGAAAGTGATCTTTCCTAGTGATGGCATTTAGTTTCCGATAGTCTATACACACTCTCCAACTAGTTGTCATTCAAGTAGGAATTGACTCACCCTTTTCATTCTCGACAACAGTAATACCTGACTTCTTAGGTACTACCTGAGTTGGACTGACCCATTGGCTATCCGAGATTGGGTAAATGATTCCAGCATCGAGCCATTTTACCACTTCTTTCTTAACGACTTCCCTCATGTTCGGATTAAGCCTTCGTTGCATGTCCCTATGTGGTTTAGATTCAGGCTCACAGTGAATATGATGCATGCAAACAGAAGGATCAATTCCCTTAAGATTAGCTACTGCCCATCCTATTGCTTCTCTATGTTCCATAAGTACGTCCACCAATTTTTATTCCTAATCTGGGGTTAGAGTGGATGCAATGATCACTGGGAGGGTATCCTTGGGTCCAAAGAATATTTCAACATTTCAGGAAGAGACTTCAACTCTAGCATGGGTGGTGTTTCTAAGGATGGCACTAAAGGGGTTGATTGAGTCGGTAAAGGTTCAAATTTGACAGTCCAAGGAGGAATATTGTTAGACTTCGGTGGCTCCAACAAAGTACTCACTTCATCAAACTGATGCAGAATGGAAAGAAGAGATGTTGCGATGCGGAAGTAAATTAAGACTATTTCTTTTTTTTCTTTTTTTTTTATATTTTCAGAAGTCGGCTTGACTCAAAGGAAAGTTAAACTAAATTGAAAGAAACTATGTAATAATTGAAAGCATAATTTAAAAGAACTAGATTATCAGAGTAGTTCAGAAGTAAAGGATCGCTGGGGGTTGAGAAACTCCCAGACCTAGGGTTTCACTCTGAACTTTCAACAGGACAGAAGTAAAGAGAAGAGAAGGGTTACAGACCAGGCAATGATCTTCACAGAGTTTAGTGGAAGGACTCTCTTGAGCAGATTGTTGGATCCCCGGATTCAGATATCTTCGCAATGGATCCTCCAATACTGGTCCTTTGGCAGAGTTGGCTTCTCCTAAACTCAAGATCTGGGAAAGAAGAAGAACAATTTATGGAACCAGATACTCAAGGAAGGATTTACCAGATAGAAGAACTTGAAAGTTGATGTTGTTGAAGTCCTGATTCTCCTGGATGCTGATCTGGCTTCCTCTGGGATTTGCTCCGTATTCGAAGCAGCCGAACTGGACCTGGATGCTGGTGGTTGGCCACTACTTGAAGAGAGGGGCCGTGAGAGATGGAGTAGGCTAGGGTTTGGTGGATTGAAGAGGATGATGGGCAGCTAGGGTTTGGAAGTGAAGTGGCTAACCTAGGGTTTTGGGGTTGGAGATCTCACACCTCCTCAAGGTTCCTAGGGAACCCGGATTTACTTCCTCATGGAGCTCAACACCTGGATGCAAGTGCGGAAGGGAGAAACACAAAGTTTGCTCACACATAAATTGGATTCATTCATCAGATATTTTCAAAACTTACAAGAGGGGTTTATTTTATAGGACTTTACAAGAGATCAGGGTTTTACATCTTCCCATGTGGGACTAATAGGATGGATCTTCAAATTAGGTTTGTAGAATCAATTCCTCCCCATATGGCCGGCCAAGAGGTTCCATAAATGTTGATTGAAAGCTTCAAATGGTAAGTAGGTGGCGCCTCCTAGCTTTGCTCTTCAAGAAATATTTTTTTCCTTCCATGGCTCAACTCTTTTGGACACCTCCTTTTCTTTCTCCCCAAGTCATGGCTCTTCCCAACTTTGCTTTGGGCTTTTTGGCATGGATTGGGTGCCCCCTTGAAGTGCTCCCCAAGAAATGCTTCTTTCCTCCTTTAGCTTGGCCTTTTAAGGTACATATGGGGCGCCTCCTTGATTTTGGCTTCAAGAAAATTTCTTGCTCCCTTGGGTGTGGGGACCAAGACACTAGGATGGATTTATGGCACCTCCTGGACTTGGCGTGTGGCTGGGAGTGTGGCGCCCACTTGCTTGGGCCTGGGAGAAAATGTGGCACCCTAGAGAAGACCTAGACCACTACTAGGACTTGCACTGAGTCAACATGACTCAATAAAATTTAATTACAGGGAAATACAGACTCAAACTAAAATTGAGTTGACCAAGTCAACCCTTATTACAAAACTAGAAAACCCTAATTCTTTGGACAAGGTCAATCAGAGATCCAGATGGAGCCCTGAAGTCTTCTTCTGAGTCTGGTGCCCGCACCAATTCTCCCGAGGCGGGAGGAACTCGACCCTGTCGAGTATGGATCAAGTTGGCTCTGGTATCTCTCCAAGAGGTCTGGGTCCAATTCTTGTAATTCTTCTCGGGTGATCCAAGAGTCATCAGAATCTGGCCTTCCTTGCCAGCGGACCAGGTATCTTTGGTATCCTCGATTACGAGTAGAGATAACCTGATCATCCAGGATCTTTTCAATCTGCTCTTTCCTCACAGGCCAGTTTGTTGGTGGACACACAGGGTTGGGTTCACTCTCAAGATCAGGATTAGGCTCAAAAGGCTCACTGGGAATCATAGCTAGCTCTCTATACTCTGCTAGGTCTATAAAGTTGAAAGTGGAGCTAATGCCTAGTTCTGAAGGCAACTCGAGCACATAGGCATTGGACCCTACTCTCTTCACCACTCTAAATGGTCCAACTCCTCTAGCATGTAACTTTCTAACGGTTCCAGGAGGAAACTGTTCAGGCCTTAACCTAATCATTACATAGTCTCCCTCAACAAAAGTTTTGACTCGCCTTTGAGAATCAGCCAACTTCTTATAAGTTTCATTACTTAAAGTTATTTTGGCATGAATTTCTTTATGCAAGTCCTTTACATGCTATGCAAGTGCATCAAGAGACTTGTGTGTGTGGGCTAATAGTGAAATCAGATCAAGTGGTGTGTGAGGCTTGTATCCATGAACAATTTCAAAGGGACTCTAGCCTATAGACCTATTGATCGAAACATTGAATGCAATTTCAGCCCTGGACAAAATACAAATCCCAATTCCTGGTGCTCTCAATCAAACCAAAATCTGAGTCAATGTCCTAAACTCGACTGATGATGCATTCCTAAAGAATGGACTTTATTTAAAGGAACCCTAGGTCTAAACCTAACAAACTAAGGCTCTCTAGGTTTGACCTTGGGTCGGAGGATGGCATGCAGAGCATGAAAACTTATCATGGGTGCCTAGTAGGTGCCACAAGGTCTTCCAGAAGTAGGTGGCAAACCTAATAGGTTCTAAGGAGTCTTGCAACCTAGAAATCTCAGTAAAGTGTAATCCCATAGCTCTAGAAACATGAGAAGATTCAGGGAAGGGTAGGAAATAAGAATCAGAGTTTTGAGGTGGCTTATAGGAAACAAAAAACATACCTTGGTTATTCAGGACGACCTTAAAATGAGGACATTGTTCTATAAATACCGATCCATTTGTTCTTCCCACTTAATATATGTCTCTTGTCTTTCATCAAAAGTGGGTGCATAAGGTTCGGTGTTCCTAACGGGTCCCTTCTCTGAGTCAACCAAGTATGGGTATAGGCTCCTAGGGCTAGACTCAGGGGCAAGATCATGGTCATAGGCTCTTAGATAAAATCTCCAATGATTAGGTCCAGGATCCCTGTATAATGGTCTCCTAGGCTCTGGGTGTGGGTGAGGTTGGGGTCTACCAAATTCTGAGTCAGGGGTCCAATTTCGGTGCCTAGGCTCCTCAAGTATCTGGGCCCGGTCTCTAAACTGGGCAATAGTATCAGTCATATCCTGACTCAATTTGGTCATACTTTCGGTAAGAGTTCTAATCATGGCCTCTAAATCAGGTTGGGTTTGACCAGGTTGGTAGGGTACTCCGTTCCGGGTGGACATGATGATGCAACCAAGCACACCAAATGAAACTCGACTGAAATGACTATGGGCTAACTAGACCTAGAGCCCAAACTAGATGCCCAATCAGAGTGGCAAGCTAGCCTGTAATAACTCAGGACTCAGCCAGGCAGGTGTAAGGGGAGTGTTAGGTCCCTAGATGCCAATCCTAGACACCAATCAGTGATTGGCCAAGTAGGCGGACCAGCGCACAAGCCCTTCGAGATAGAATCCCTGAACCACCGTTCTAGACACTGAGTACAAAGCACACACAGAGTAACTAGACAAACTGACTCAACACTAGCCTTGACCCGACTTGTTGATGTCCCTAGCCCACTAGGGCAAATTAAGTCTAATAAATTTTAAAATTAGGTTTAGGATCGAATGAATGGGTGGTGGTTTTGGGCTAAGGAGAGGGTCTCAATCCTCCCCTTATGTTGCAACTTCAGTGCCCTTGAGATAGATTTAATTTATGCACACTCAAATAAAAACACAGCTTGCAGAAAATAAAAAAGCAAAACAGCAGTAAAATTGATCTCAGAAAATCTACAAAAGTTAATAAATCATGAAAATTTTAAGTAAATTACTTTCAATTATACTGGTTCCAGAAAAATAAGAATTACTTAATTTAGAATTTTTTGCAGGAAGAAACAATTTGAATAACAGGGTAGTTACTGGCAGAAAACAGAACGTATGTCTCGTTTACAATCCCTGCCTAGAAGTTATAACCAGCGGCACCCCTACATGCCCTGGGAACCCCCATGGAATGGGAGGAGGAGGCTTGTGTCTCACTTGTTCCTAGGACCGGACGGCCAGGGGAGTCTACTCCAGGTAGCAAAATTAAAAAGGAACAAAAAAAATAATCAAGCAAGCAAGAACCCTAGACAGGGCTCTGATACTAAAATTGATGCAGAACGAAAGAAGAGATGATGCGATGCGGAAGTAAATTAAGACTAATTCTTTTTCTTTTTCTTTTTTTTTATATTTTCAGAAGTCGGCTTTGACTCAAAGAAAAGTTAAACCAAATTGAAAGAAGCTATGTAATAATTGAAACCACAATTTAAAGAAACTAGGTTATCAGAGTAGTTCAGAAGTAAAGGATCGCTGGGGGTTGAGAAACTCCCAGACCTAGGATTTCACTCTGAACTTTCAACAGGATAGAAGTAAAGAGAAGAGAAGGGTTACAGACCAGGCAGTGATCTTCACAGGGTTTAGTGAAAGGACTCTCTTGAGCAAATTGTTGGATCCCCGGATTCAGATATCTTCGCAATGGATCCTCCAATACTGGTCCTTTGGCAGAGTTGGCTTTTCCTGAACTCAAGATCTGGGAAAGAAGAAGAACAATTTATGGAACCAGATACTCAAGGAAGGATTTACCAGATTGAAGAACTTGAAAGCTGATGTTGCTGAAATCCGGATTCTCCTGGAGGCTGATCTGACTTCTTCTGGGAATTGCTCTGAATCTGAAGTATCCGGACTGGACCTGGATGCTGGTGGTCGGCCTTGACTTGGAGAGAGTGGCCGTGAGAGATGGGGTAGGCTAGGGTTTAGTGGAAAGAAGAGGATGAAGGGCGGCTAGGGTTTGGAAGTGAAGTGGCTAACCTAGGGTTTTGGGGTTGGAGATCTCACACCTCCTCAAGGTTCCTGGGGAACCCGAATTTACTCCCTCACGGAGCTCAACACCTGGATGCAAGTGCGGAAGAGAGAAACACAAAGTTTGCTCACACATAAATTGGATTCATTCATTAGATGACTTTAAAATTTACAAGAGGGATTTAATTTATAGGACTTTACAAGAGAGCAGGGTTTTACATCTTCCCATGTGGGACTAATGGGGTGGATCTTCAAATTAGGTTTGTAGAATCAATTCCCACACATATGGCCGGCCAAGAGGTTCCAAAAATGTTGATTGGTGGCTTCAAAAGGTAAGTAGGTGGCGCCTCCTAGCCTTGTTCTTCAAGAGAAAATTTCTTTCCTTCCATGGCTCAAGTCTTTTGGACACCTCCTTTTCTTTCTCCCTAAGTCATGGATCTTCCCATCTTTGCTTTGGGCATTTTTGGCATGGATTGGGCGCCCCCTTGAAGTGCTCCCCAAGAAGAGCTTCTTTCTTTACATAGCTTGGCTCTTATGGAATGTTTTGGGCCGCCCCCTTGAATTGTAGATCCCAGATTATTTTCTCCTCAAGTGGCGCATGAGAGAAGGGACCTGCTATCTTGTGGTATGGGGACCAAAGCATACTAGATGGAGATGTGGCGCCCCCTGGACTCAGGCGTGTGGCTGGGAGTGTGGCTGGGAGTGTGGCGCCCACTTGTTTGGCCTTGGGAGAAAATGTGACACCCTGGAGAAGTCCTAGACCACTACTGAGTCAACATGACTCAACAAAATTAAATTGCAGGGAAATACAGACTCAAGCTAAAATTGAGTTGATCAAGTCAACCCTTATTACAAACCAGAAAACCCTAATTCTTCGGGCAAGGTCAATCAGAGATCCAGATGGAGCCCTGAAGTCTTCTTCTGAGTCTGGTGCCCGCACCACCGGGGTTATGACTATCAACACTTCCTGGTCCAATGGCAAGGCCATCCAGAGTCGGACGATTCGGGGATTTCTCAAGAGGACTTGCAATGCCTCAACCTAGACCTTCTTGAGAGATATGTGAGCCAGTCTGATCTTCACTCGATAGGGTCGAGTTTCTCCCACCCCGGGAGAATTGGTGGGGACACCGGAGGCACCAGAATTAGACAGAGGCTTTTCAACCCTCTATGAATTGATCAATAATTTATGAGTCTATCTGTAATAAGGGCTTAGCCCATCTAAGTCCATTTTAGTTGTTATTTGAGTCTTTTGAGTTTTAGTTCTGTACTAGTCAGCTCATGTTGAGCTAGTTCAGTCCAGTGTTAGTCAGCTCATGTTGAGCTAATTTTATTTTTTTGAGTCCTATTCAACCATATTGAAGACTCAAGACCACATCATACAAGTGAAGACAAAGTCCAACCAGATTAAAGACATGGAAGTATAGCCCAAGTCCAACCCAGCTTGAAGATTTGAAGACCCCTGGAGGAAAATCAGAAACCCTGATTCATTGCAGATGCCCTCTAGATGCCCAGATTCCCTTCCAGATGCCAAAGTATATTCATAGACCAGGGAATCTATGATTTTAGAGGTCCATCTGCATCCTAGCCCAAAGAAATCAAGCCCAGGCACCAAGCCCAAGCCCCTAAGAAGCAAGATACCAGGGAATATTCTTGCTACCTGGCTACCATGCCACCCCAGCTTCCAGAGGCCCAAACCCATGCGCCCGAGCCCCTTTAGGCTGGCCTCTTACTACTCCTAGAAGCCCAACACGCCCCCCTAGGCATCCTTGGAGTGTTGGCCAGATCAAGAGAATTTTTAGGGATTTTTTTACCTAATGTTTCATTATTTTCTAACTAGGGTTTGAGAGGGAAAATGATTCTTATGTAAAGACTTATGTGCCCTTACTTGGAGCCCAAGGTTAAGGGTCTATTTAAAGGACCCTAGCCTCTTGTATGAAGGGAGATTTTGATATATGAAATAAACTTTGAGTTCTTCATTTGCTTTGTGTGATTACCCTGCTGTGTGCATAAAGGGGTTTGAGAGTTCTTCTTCCCGGTGTTTGCAATCATCTTCCTGCCGCTAACCATCCTTCCAGCCCCTCCAAAACTTTCTTCCCTTTACTTTTTTCCTTTATTTTCTTGATCTCCTTTGAGTTTTCTAACCCCTGACAGGTCATTTGCAGGTCCGTGAGTTCCTACGAATCCAACGACTCCAGCCATGCCTCAATTGGACCACCAAGCAGAAAGCCACGTATCCGCGGGTCTTTGGCTTGGTTTTTCAGGCCGCATCCATCGAGGAATGAGAGATCCCTTCACTGCAATCTTCATCGGGTACTTCAGACATTGTCAGGTACACCCCCTCTACCTCCAGTCTTATTATTGTAGGAGAACTTGCCCTAACCGAGGCTTCTCAGCCCCGGCGATCCTTCTTTAGCACTTTTCTAGGTTCTAATCTACATGCTTGGCTTCAAAAATTTATACAAAATTCTCTACAACTAATTTTGATCTGAAACTCAGGAATTAATCACCTAACCCCACATATAAAATATACAAAAAGAATTGCATGCATATTAGTCCCGCATCAGTAGTGGTGGACCAAGATGGAATTGACTTGTCCAAATTATTTAGATTGAATGTCTCGCAGTGTCTCAATTTAGCAAATCCTCGACCGGGGTAGTCCTAGTGAGGAGTCATTGGACTTGCCAGGTTGAGATATTTTGTGAATTGACTCAGTAAGGGTTGGTAGTCTAACCCTAGGTCATCTTTGGCATTGGAGGTCAAAGGGATGAATTATACGGTAACCATATACCAGAGGTTCGATAGATTGCTCTCGCATCTTCGACCTATCTGGATGCCATGACCCATTGCTAGATGGTATCTTGTGCTGGTACTAGAAGTGTTCCAATGCTACCATTTAGGTTTGAACCTATGAGGTCACACGCCATAGAGGATTTCTTCCTGATCTGGGAGCCAATCAACGATTGGAAATCATTTCGGTATTAAGGTCGAATGGACTGATTGAGCACACATTGAGTTTTTTCTGGTCTACCTGGTCTGATTAAGATTGACCAGGATTGGTTTGGATCAACCAGGAATTATTCCTGATAGACCAGGATTGGACCCATTATTCTTAGTGATTGGGTTTGGTCAGACCGGGGTTTTAGTTGAACCGATTTATAACATGGTTTGTTTACACCAGTTTGTTGATTTGCTTGGCTTGTTTTCACCATGTTTTCTCCCAGACTTTAAAACACTAGTTTGATGGCTTCCTATTCTCATGATTTTGCTCACTATTTTAATGTTTGAATGGGATAAGATCAGCATGCATATCGAATGAAGCTTGGGAGATCTGAAACTTATCCTTTGATCTATGATCTGAAAAAAGGTTTTCACGGTGGTCTCTCCCATGCATTTTCTCTCTCCCTCGATCGCTGGTTTCATGGTGTTTTTAGCCCATTTGTTCTCTCTCACGCCTGCTGTTCCAAGTGTTTAATCCGATCCAGAGAAAATTCAAATGAGTTTTGATTTTATTTGGTTATCTCTCTCGGTGATTTCCTTATTTTCACGGTCTTTTCCCCGCACATCTTCCCTTTCTCTTGGTCGATGCCTTCATGGGTTTTCTCATCTGAATAGATTTTTTGGGTTGCTGGCTGTGAGAGGTAGAGAGGGGAAGTAACAGGGAATAGTGCATGTGCGAGAGAGGAAGTAAACATAGCATGTATTTAGAGAGGAGTAGAAAGGGATTTTCAGTGCTCGATTTTCTTCTGTGTGCTTTTGGTGGAGTTTATGCGCTCTTGGAGAAGACTGTGTGTGAAGTTCAGTTTGGCTTTCCTTGCTCCACACTTTGCCATGACCTGTTCATTGATTCCCGGTGGACTAGCATCCATCTAAGAGTTGGATCAGCGAGAGCCCGCGCATGGATACTCTAGAGGGTGGATATTTGGACACCTTAAGAGATTGGATCGATCCTCTCTTCTTCTTGCTGTTTGCAGATCTGTTCTGAAGACTGCTGGAGTTCTACCGGCTGCCTTGATTTGCTGTTAAAGGAAGCTCTATAAGGTATGTTATTTACTTTTTGTTATCATGCATGTTTAGATCTAGAAATTATCATATTATTTATAATTATTGCACTTGCCTTTACATGCCTATGTATCTATTTCATGCATCATGTTTATGTTAGATCCTGTGCTTGAGTAGGTTTTTCCATATGCATGTTAAAAAATTTTAATTATGCAATACCTACTCCTAGTGTTGCATGCCTAGGATAGGCATCCATGACTGGTTTCCTTCAGTGGTATCAGAGCAAGGTTCCTATATAGCATATCATGATTGCATGTATTGTTGGATCTGTATCTAGATTAGGGATTACTTTTAGGAACCTTGTTGAGACCTTCACCATGGTCATGTGTCCAGATTAATCAGGGTTTAAAATCTCTAATTTTCTATGGCACGAGACGGTTCGTCTGTGTTGGCCTTTTCAGAAGGATCCTTTAAGAAAACCTATGGTATTAAAAATATTTTAATCCTGATACATGATTATACTTTGGCATGTCTAAAGGCTTGAAATATTATAAATTAATATGATAGGACTAGATATGATGCATGAAATATGTAAAAGGATTTTATATGAATTTAATTAAAAATGTTCTAATTAAAAGTTGGCTTATAATCTGACAATTATGAATTGAAAGATTAATTAAATGACAGGCCTTAGGGTTTATGAAACCTAATGTCATTTGAATAAGCCATTTGGGTTAATTAGGTTAGCTGTCTGATTGGGTTCATTTATTGGGTTAGACCTAAGGTTAGTTAATTGGACTTAAGAGAACTAATCAAATGTTGATTAAGGACCTTCTCTTTAGTATCTATCTAATAGTTAGATGGGTTAGTCCATTCTTCTAAAATAGGTCTAATTAGTGGCTCCATGATAAGCCCGAGTTCTTGGCTGGTCTAATCAAGTCTGGTAAACCAATTGGTGTCTAGGCAGGTTTGGCATTTTTGATCATGGCTACATGAGGCTACCTCTTTCCTGGCCAACTTGGTTGGTGTCTAGGAAAGATGGTTAATGGTGGATACTCACCCATGATCTCACCTACCTGGCCAATTCGGTCAACCAGAACTGATTAGAATAGTTTATTGATTCGAGTTAACCTATGTCACCCAAGTTGATCAGCCTGTCTGATCTTTAGGTGCCCATGGACCAACTTGTTGAATTTAATTCAACCCTTCTGAGAATTGATTTGATCAGTGGAAGGTTGATTCATGTTCTTCTCTCTATTCTTTTGTCATAATTTAATTAAAATCCTCTAAAATTAATAGGTCATGAAAAAGACTAAGTCAATGAGTTGATGGTGTCTTAGCCTCCTATTAAGTGGGTTAGTAATGAGTTCTTTAGCTTGGTGTACATCGGCAGTTCCATAGAATGGGTGTGCATCCGGTTACTGGGATTACTCTCCCATAGATGATGGTTCAGTGCAACCTTCTTAACGGTGATCATGTGGGCTAGCCAAAGTTAAGCTTGGTCATTCGTTAGTTGGAAGCATAGGATTTATCATATTGATGGTTGGACCTAACCAGAGACCCGTAATAGAAGGCCCTTAGGCTGATTGGGGGTTCTGTGGGATAAAATTTACTACTGGATCATGTGCAACCTTCTTAATGGTGATCATGTGGGCCGGCCAAAGTCGGGCTTGGTCATTCATTAGTTGGAAGCAAAGGATTTATCATATTGATGGTTGGACCTAACCAGAGACTCGCAATAGAAGGCCCCTAGGCTGATTGGGGGTTCTGTGGGATAAAATTTACTACTGGAAGTTGCTTAGGGAAGCAATTGGTTAGAGAACCTACCTTTAGGGGCGTATGGGTGAGCCGGCCATAGTCGGGCTCATACGTGGTCTATTGGATTTCAGTACCCACTATGAAATGATGATTTCATGGATTGGAGTTAGAGGCTCCCAATCTTAAAAATTAGTGGGAGGGACCTTTAAACTAAAGTGCAAGTCTTTTGGCTTAATTGATTAATTTATATACTAATTTGGTCTTAATTTTTCTTTCAGATGTCTTCAAACCTTTCGCTCCGGTCACTTCTCGATAGCGAGAAGTTAAAGGGTCCCAATTTTGATAGCTAGTATCAAAAATTGAGGATAGTCTTGGAGCATGAGCGGATCCTTTTGTGATAATGGATCCAGTACCAGAAATCCCTTCTACCAATGCTCGGAGTTCGGTCAGGGATACTTATTTGAAGTGGGTTTCTGATCGGACTACTATCTGATGCATAATGTTGGCGGCAATGAATGATGAGTTCAGTCACAAATTCGAGGAGGCCCAGCCAGACGAGATTCTTCAAAGGTTGAAGGAATCTTTTGGCATGCCAAATGATGTGAAGTGGTACAAAGTGTCATGTGCCATCTATAATACCAAAATACGGAATGATGATTCGGTAACTGATCATGTATTGTACATGATCGAGATGATCGAATGATTGGGCAAGCTCGGATGTCCCTTGCACGAGCAACTCGGCAAGGATGCGATCCTGAATTCTCTACCCACCTCCTATCTTGATTTCTTGATCATTATAGAATGAATAAGCCTGCAATCAATTACCATGGTTTGATGGGGTTGCTGCAGACTTACAAAAGGGACCACCAACTGAATAAGGGGGTCGTGAATTTAGTGGAAGGTTTTAAAGGTCGTCATCCCTTTAAGAAAGGGAAGAAGAAAGGTAAGGGAAAGAAGGTGCAGAGTGCTCCTGGCCCAAGTCAGGCCAAGAAAGTGAAAGTTGATCATACTGGTGCAGAGTGCTTCTACTGTAAGAAGCAGGGACACTGGAAGAGGAACTGTCCTCTTTATCAGGCATCCTTAGACCCGAACAAACCAAGGAAGGGAAAGCAGCAGGGTGCTAGACAAGATATTTATATGATAAAACCTTGTAATTTCTCTATTTGTGACACTGCTAATTGGGTATTAGATACTGGCAGTCCTATTCATGTTTGCAATTCATTGCAGGGACTATAAGTTAGCAAGAGATTCGAGGATAGGGAATAGTTCCTGAGCGTCAAAAATGGAAATCGTGTCCAGTGCTGGCGGTCAGAGTTCTGAGTCTTATTTTTGTGTCTAGTACTGTCGAATTAGTCGACTGTCATTATTGTCCTAGTTTCATTATGAGCATTATCTCTGTAAGCCTATTGGCCAATTTTGGTTATGAACTTTCAATAAAAGGAGATTTTTGCCAAGTTATTGTGAATAACTCTATGATAATGAAAGCTAAGTTAAATAATGGCATTTATGTTTTGTCACGGCCTATTAATGTAATCTACATGTCTAGCAAACACCTAAGGATAGAAAATGTCAATGACCTGTATTTATGGCATTGTAGGCTAGGTCATGTTAACCAGAATAGGATAAACAAGTTACGAGGAGAAGGCCTCCTCGAGGTCAGTGATTATGACTCACTGCCCACTTATGAATCCTGTTTGCTTGGTAAAATGACCAAGTCATTTTTACTGAAAAAGGTGAATGAGCTATAGAACTTCTGAGTCTCGTACATACTGATGTATGCGGACCCATGACAATTAGTGCCAGAGGTGAATACAAATATTTCATTACATTTACAGATGACCTTTCCAGGTATAGTTATGTCTTCTTGATCAGACATAAATCTGAGTCGTTTAAAATGTTCGAACGATATCATAATGAAGTGGAGAAACAAACTAGAAAGAGTATTAAAACCCTTCGATCTGATCGAAGCGGTGAATACCTATCCGGTGAGTTCATGACATATCTTAAGGAGAAAGGGATTCTCTTTCAATGGACTCCTCTAGGAACACCCCTATTAAATTGTATGTCCGAAAGGTGGAATCGAATCCTGTTGGACATGGTTCGATCCATGATGGGCTTTGCAACTCTGTCGTTGTCCTTCTGGGGATATGCACTTGAGACAGCTTGTTACTTGCTAAATAATGTTCCGAGTAAGTCTGTTGTCTCCACTCCATATGAGTTATGGACTGGACATAAGCCCTCAATTTCACACCTTCGGGTCTGGGGTTGTCCGGCTTATGTAAAGCATTTAGGCTCAGATAAACTTGGTCTTAGGTCTGATCGGTGCCTGTTTATTGGGTACCCTAAGGAAACAAAAGGATATTTCTTCTACTTGGAGGATGAACAGAAAGTGTTCGTTGCTCTTAGGGCTATCTTTTTGGAAAAGGTGTTCCTTAGAGAAGGAACTGTAGCCTCTAAGATTGAACTTGGTGAAGTTCAACCAGTAGAAGAACCTGCACACTAAGGATATCATAGAACCGGCTGTGATTGGATCACACCCGAAACCCATTATTAGGAGATCTGGTAGAGTACCGCATCAGTCAAACAGATACTATGGTTTCTTGGTCCGAGACGGTGATCCCATTAAGCTCGATGAGAACGATGAGGATTCGATCACCTATATGGATGCACTTCAGAGATCTGACTCTGAGGCATGGCTTGGAGCGATGCGATCCGAGATGGAGTCCATGAAGATCAACAATGTATGAACATTGGTTGATCCACCTGAAGGGATAAAATCCATCGGGTGCAAGTGGATTTTCAAGAGAAAAAGGGGTGCATATGGGAAGGTGGAGACCTATAAAGCCCGTCTAGTTTCCAAGGGGTATCATCAGTGATATGGTATCGATTATGATAAGATATTCTTCCCTGTAGCAATGCTTAAGTCCATTCAAATCATGCTTGCTTTGGCAGCACATTTTGACTATGCGATCTGGCAGATGGATAACCGCTTTCCTGAATGGGGAGCTGGATGAGGAGGTGTATATGATACAGCCTGAAGGGTTCACATCCATAGACAAGTCAAAAGTGTGCAAATTGTAGAGGTCCATTTATGGATTCAAGCAAGCATCTCGAAGTTGGAACATGCTATTTGATAGGTGTATCAAATCGTATGGCTTCGTTAGGAACGAAGAGGAACCCTGCATCTATAAGTAGGTTAATGGTTTTGTGATTGTATTCCTGGTACTGTATGTTGATGATATTCTCTTAATCGGGAATGACATCACAGCATTGCAAGGAATAAAGGTCTGGTTATCATCTCAGTTCTCCATGAAGGACTTGGGTGAAGCTTCTTTCATACTAGGTATGAAGATTTATAGAGATAGATCTAAGAGGCTTCTGGGATTGTCCCAGTCTATGTACATTGATACCGTGCTGAAACGGTTCAGCATGGAGAATTCCAAGAAAGGCTATCTCCCGATAGGTTCTGGAATTACTCTTTCCAAGAAAGATTGTGCGACAACTCCTGAGGAAAGAGAGCGCATGAGTAGAGTTCCTTATATTTCTGCAGTGGGCTCTATCATGTATGCTATGACATGTACTAGACCAGAAGTGGCATACTCACTAGGAGTGGTGAGTAGATACCAGTCTGACTTAGGTGAGGTGCATTGGAAGGTGGTTAAGACCATCATGAAGTATTTGAGAAATACTAAGGACCAATGGCTGATTTATGGAGAACCTGACTTGAGACTTGTGGGGTATACTGACTCCAGTTTCCAGTTGGACAGAGATAATAGCAATAGTGTATCAGGGTTTGTGTTTACCTTGAATGAAGAAGCGATCTGCTGGAAGAGTTCCAAGCAGGTAATAGTTGCAGACTCGGTATGCGAAGTAAAGTACATTGCAGCATCAAATGCAGTAAAGGAAGCCGTGTGGTTGTGGAAGTTCCTTGGAGAGCTAGGGGTAGCACCTTCCCTAGATGGTCCTGTTCCAGTGTATTATGACAGCACAAGAGCCATTGCTCAAGCTAAGGAGCCAAAGTCTCTTCACCGCACTAAGCACATTCTGCGGTGCTATCACCTCATGTGAGAGATCGTAGAATGAGGAGACATCAATCTTATGAAGATCGATGGAAAGGAGAATCTGGCCGACCCCTTCACTTAAGCCCTCAGAATTAAAGAGTTCGACTATTGTGAAAGGGAAATGGGTATTAGATACTGTTCTGATTGGCTTTAGTACAAGTAGGAGTTGTTAGGAATTGTGTCCCAAAGCCAATCGCCTAGGTTGTAGGCGGTTGTGCTCAGTATTGTAATTTATATATAAATTAATAAAACTTTATTTTGGCAGCTCATCACATTATTCATTTCCCTATAATGAACTCTATTTATGTGATGAAGTCCTTAGGACTGCACTGACTTCGATAAAGAGAGGATATATCGAGTGGTCTCTTAAAAGGTTCACAACCAAAGGATACATTGTACAGGATGACAATGTATCAAGTATAGGTTGTTGTGGTTCACATCGTTTAGTTATCCTCTTGACCAAAAAAGTGTGGTGACACTGATGTGATCTGCAAGTGGGATGTGTGACATCTCATTGAACGTGACTCCGTGGAGCTCCTTTCTGCCAAAGGATTGCTCGCGATTGGATATGGGTATATGTGTCCCTCCGACCTGAGGTCACCATGGTAGCTTGCAAGCAACTCCCTATGCTTTGGTGCTGGACTACCCGAATTTCTAATTCGATGATGGAAGGTTTCTGGGTATAGGCAAGTACTTATGGAGCAGTAGTGAACCAAAATGGAATTGACCTGTCCAAATTGTATAGATTGAATGTCTCACAGTGTCTTAATTTAGCAAATCCTCGGTTGAGGTAGTCCTAGTGAGGAGTCACTAGACTTGCAAGGTTGAGACATGTTTTGGATTGACTCAGTAAGGGTTGGCAGTCTAACTCTAGGTCATCTTGAGCATTGGAGATCAAAGGGATGAATTATACGGTAACTATATGCCAGAGGTTCGATAGATTGCTCTCGCATCTTCAACCTATCCGGACATCGGGATCCATTGCTAGATGGTATCTTGTGCTGGTACTGGAAGTGTTCCAGTGCTACCATTTATGTTCGAACCTATGAGGTCACATGTCATAGAGGATTTCTTCCTGATCTGGGAGCCGATCAACGATTGGAAATCATTTTGGTATTAAGGTCGAATGGACTGATTGAGCACACATTGAATTTTTTCTGGTCTACCTGGTCTGATTTGATCGACCAGGATTGGTTTGGGTCAACCAAGAATTGTTCCTGGTAGGCCAGACTGGATCCATTTTTCTTACTGATTGGGTTTGGTCAGACCGGGGTTTTAGTTGAACCAGTTTATAACATGGTTTGTTTACACCGGTTTGTTGATTTGCTTGGCTTGTTTTCGCCGTGTTTTCTCCTAGACTTTAAAACACCAGTTTGATGGCTTCCTGTTCTCACAATTTTGCTCACTGTTTTAATGTTTGAATGGGATAAGATCAATGTGCAGATCGAATAAAGCTTGGGATAACTGAAACTTATCCTTTGATCTGCGATCTGAAAAAAGGTTTTCATGGTGGTCTCTCCCATGCATTTTCTCTCTCTCGGTCACTGGTTTCACGGTGTTTTTAGCTCGTTTGTTCTCTCTCATGCCTGTTGTTCCAAGTGTTTAATCCGATCCAGAGCAAATTCAAATAAGTTTTGATTTTATCTTGTTATCTCTCTCAGTGATTTCCTTGTTTTCATGGTCTTCTTCCCCGCACGTCTTCCCTTTCTCTCAGTCGATGCCTTCATGAGTTTTCTCATCTGAATAGATTTTTTTGGTTGCTGACCATGAGAGGTAGAGAGGAAAAGTAACAGGGAACAGGGCATGTGCGAGAGAGGAATAAAATAGAGCATGTATTTAGAGAGGAGTAGAAAGGGATTTTCAGTGATCGGTTTTCTTCTGTGTGCTTTGGTGGAGTTTGTGCGGTCTTGGAGAAGACCGTGCATGAAGTTCAGTTTGGCTTTCCCTGCTCCACACTTTGCCATGACCTGTTCATTGATTCCCGATCGACTAGCATCCATCCGGGAGTTGGATCAGCGAGAGCCTGTGCATGGATACTCTAAAGGGTGGAAATTTGGACACCTTGAGAGATTGGACCAATCCTCTCTTCTTCTTGCTGTTTGCAGATCTGTTCTGAAGACTGCTGGAGTTCTACCGGCTGCCTTGATTTGCTATTAAAGGAAGCTCTATAAGGTATGTTATTTACTTTTTGTTATCATGCATATTTAGATCTAGAAATTATCATATTATTTATAATTATTGCACTTGCCTTTACATGCCTATGTATCTGTTTCATGCATCATGTTTATGTTAGATCCTGTGCGTGAGTAGGTTTTTTCGTATGCATGTTAAAAAATTTTAATTATGCAATACCTACTTTCTAATGTAGCATGCCTAGGGTAGGCGTCCATGTACTGGTTTCTTTCACTTATCCCTTTTGATGGATCACCTAGGATTAACTCCTTAGGATGTCCATGAGCATACCTCCACTCTTTGGATAGATTTGGATGCTTTGGTGTGGGTTGAATGACTTCTTCTCTTTCATTCTTATCTTGATCTTCTTCATTCTCTTGAGAGGGTTGATTATCCAAAGTTAGTTTCTTTAGTTCTTCAGTACCTACACATGCATCAAAAGTATCCTCTTTTCTAGAGGATTTGTTAGCAAATTCTTCAAATACTACATGTACAGATTCCTCTACTACTAAAGTTCTCTTATTAAAGACTCTGTATGTCCCGCTTGATGTAGAGTATCCTAAGAAGATGCCTTTATCAGACTTGGCATCAAGTTTTTCTAAATTATCTTTATCATTATTCATAATAAAGCATCGACAACTGAAAACTCGAAAATATTTTAAAGTAGATTTTCTTTGTTTCCAAAGCTCAAATAGAGTTTTCTTTAAAATTGGTCGAATTAAAATATGGTTTAAAATATAGCATGCGGTATTTACTGCTTCAATCCAAAAATATCTTGGCAAATCATTTTCACAAAGCATTGTGCGTGCCATTTCTTCTAAAGTACGATTTTTTCTTTCCACTACCCCATTTTGTTAAGGTATCTTAGGTGCAGAAAAATTATGTTCTATTCCTTTTTTATTATAAAAGTTTTTAAAATCTAGATTTTTAAATTCAGAACCATGATCACTATGAATACAAATAACTGAAGTACATTTTTCATTGAAAACTTTTCGATAAAACTTTATAAAAGCTGAAAACGATTCATCTTTATGAGCCAAAAATAGAATCCATGTAAATCATGAGAAATCATCTACTATAACTAATCCATATCTCTTGCCTCCTAGGCTAAATATCCTAGTTGGTCCAAAGAGATCCATATGGAGTAGCTCTAATGGCCTACAAGTTGAAACAAAATCTTTAGGTTTGAAAGATGTTTTTACTTGTTTTCTAAATTGACATGCTTCATAAGTTTTATCTTTCTCATAACTAAGTTATGGCAAATCTCTTACTAAATCCTTTTTGCATAATTTTGATAGTAAATACATGCTTGCATGACCTAATCTACGATGCCACAGCCAATTTGTCTCATTAATAATAGAATTCATTGCAACTAGGCATTCACCATTAGGCAAAGATAGATTATCCAAATCAACTAGATAGATATTACCATGCCTTTTTTCAATGAATTTCTCTTCATTATTATCAAGACTAGTGATTATGCAAAGAGATGATTCAAAAATAACTTAAAAACCTTTATCACAAAATTGGCTAATACTAAGCAGATTATATCTCAAACCTTCAACTAAAAGAACATTATCAATCCAAGTATAAGGGAAGGTGTGAACCTTACCGATACCAATAATCTTTCCTTTACCATTACCACCAAAGGTTATACTCCCTCCATTTAATGCCTCAAGAGAGATGAATTGCTTTACATCTCCTGTCATGTGTCGTGAGCAACCACTATCGAGATACCACAGTCTTTTTTTTTCTTTGGTTGCAAGACATACCTGCAAAACGAATTAAGTTTTGATTTAGGTATCCAAGCCAACTTGGATCCTTTAGAGTTAGTACTAGGAGTGGTTTCTTTTGGAATCCAAATCTTTCTAGAATTATTAATTTTTCTCAAATTATATTGGAAAGCTTTATGACCTAACCTTTTGCAAGAAAAACATGTGATGCTTGATAATGCAGGTACAAAAAAAAAATTAAAATACTTTTGCTATTTTTGAGGTCTATAACCTAATCCAGACTTGTTAAAAATATCTCTTTGATTGTTCAAAAAAAAGATTCAACTTTTCAGAACTATAGGTAAATTTTTCAACAAGGGTTTTACCTTATCAAGCTCATCTTTATATTTCTTGTTTTCTACATCAAGATCTTTACTTTTCTTCAAAAGCTCATTGTTTGAAATATTTACTTTAAGTCTTTTCAAAACTTCATTTTTCATTGATAAAGCTTTGTTTCATTTTTTTAAAACATCAATCTTATTTTTCAAATCATTAACTTCATCCAAAAGACAATTGTTTTCATGTGAGAAAGAGTTTGCATGCTTTTTCAACTTTCTATTTTCAGATATTATCAACTTTTAATCATGTATTAACTCATCAAATGCAATTCTTAATTTATCAAAAGTATAATCTGAAAGAAAACTACACGGGTATTGCAGCTGCCTACGCTAAGCATGCAACAGCAGGGAGAAGGTATGTATTTTAAAACTATTTTAAAATAGCAGCGGAAACTACCTACTCCATACAGGATCTAACATATTCCGGATGCATGTATAGGCAAAACTAGGCATGAACAAGGGCATGTAATATTTATAAACAATTATATAAACCTAGATCTAGGCATGCATGAAAAATAAAACTAGAAATAATTACCTTATTCCTACTGGAATAACCCTAGGATATCTGCTGGAATTGCTGAGATAACAGGAATAAATTTATTCCTGTCTTCTTCTTCTTCCAGCATGTTGAAATGGTGTTCTCTTTTCCTCCAAAAATAGCAGCAAAGCAAAACAAAATGGCCAACTTCTTGGTCTCACTTCCAGCACCAAAAGCAAGGGAACTTCTTGCTTGTTCTTCCTTCAAGGGAGTGCAAATGGATCGATCATCCAACGTCATTTGGATTGATTCTTCCTCTCTTCAAAATTCTGCAACAGGAATTTCTGCAACCTGAAAAAATAGAACAACAAACCAACAGCAATGGATGATCAACCAGCTCCCAGGTGCTCAAGCGAATACCCTCTAGAGGGGAGACACGCCTGGGGCTCCTCTGATCCAGCCTCTCATGCGATGCTAGTCGCCGGAAACCATGGAACGGTGGGAGGGAGGAAGGAAGAAACAGAACTTCAAGTTCTAATTTTTGTTTTCACCAAAACAGAGCTTCTTTCTTCCACCAATTGAGCACAACGAACAACAGGGAATTAAGATGAGTTTCTCTCCTAATTACTCAACCAAACCCAGCCCTCAAAACCTCGGTGGAATGAATGAATAATACTTTCAAGAAAGAAGACCTCTCATGGTATTTTCAGCATTTCACATGGTGACACATCGTCCTTTGAATCAGGGGACTGCAGGGGTTTAAATAGGCAGCAGAGAAGAGGGAAAGGGGCTGGGAGACGATGAGGCTGTGGTTAAACCCATTAACCAGGCCATTAAACAGGGATTAAAGAGGAGATGGCGAGCGAGGGAGAGGAGAAGATGCCCAGCATATGTTCGGTCGTTTGGCCTTCAACCGGACGCAAGGAATTCCAGCGAATCACCGTGTAAATGGTCACATGGGAGAGAAAAAAAAAATCATCGGTTCAAAAGAAACCGGTCCAAAGAATTTTAGGTTCAATCCCATTAAACCCCTTGGTTCAATCTAATTGAACCAGTTCAAGCCCAATTAAATTGGGTTCAATTGGTTCACAACCAATTGGAGGCCGAAACAAGCTCCGAATCAGTTCAAAACTGATTCAGAAAAATCCTGGCGCAGTCCTGGTCAGCCCAGAATAATTTTCGGTTGACGCAGACAAGGGCAAGATGGGGAAAAGAGTGCTCAAAATTACCGTGACCATAAAACCGAGATGATTTCCAATCGTAATCGGTATCCGGATCAGAGAGTTATCCTCTGTGGCGTGTGACCTCATAGGTTCGAACCTAAACGGTAGCACTGGAATAATTCCAGTACCAGCACAGGAAACCATCTAGCAATGGGTCCCGGCGTCCGGATAGGTCGAAGATGCAGGAGCAAACTATCGAACCTCTGGCATATGGTTACCGTATAATTCATCCCTTTGACCTCTAATGCTCAAGATGACAGTGATTGGGCTGCCAACCAAGACAGAGTCAGTCCACTACGTGTCTCAACCTCGCAAGCCCAGTGATTCTTCACTAGGGCTACCCCGGCCGAGGATTTGCTAAATTGAGACACTGCGAGAATTCAATCCAAACTGTTTGGACAGGTCAATTCCATCTTGGTCCATCACTGCTCCACAAGTACTTGCCTGTACCCAGAAACCTTCCGTCACCGGATTAAAAATCCGGGTAGTCTGGCACCAAAGCACAGGGAGTTGCTTGCAAGCTACCGTGATGATCTCAGGTCAGAGGGACACATATACCCATATCCAATCGTGAGTATCCCTTTGGCATAAAGGGGCTGCACGGAGTCACGTTCAATAAGATATCACATATCCCACTTGCAGATCACATCAGTGTCACCACACTCATTTGGTCAAGAGGATAACCAAACGATGTGAACTATAACAACCTATACTTGATATATTGCCGTCCAGTACAATATATCCTTTGGTTGTGAACAAGGTTTAAGGACCACTCATTACATCCTCTCTGTATCGAAATCAGTGTAGTCCTAAGGACTTCATCACATGGAAAGAGTTCATTTTAGGGAAATACAATATGTGATGAGATGCCAAAAATAATATTTTATTAATTCATAAAAAGAATACAATACTGAGCTCAACCGCCTACATCCCTGGGATTGGCTTTGGGACACAATTCCCAACAACTCCCACTTGTACTAAAGCCAATCAGAAGAGTATCTAATACCCATTTCCCATTTACAATAGTCGAACTCTTTTATTCCGAGGGCTTTAGTGAAGGGGTCAGCCAGATTTTCTTTTCCATCGATCTTCAGAAGATTGATGTCGCCTCGTTCTACGATCTCCCGTACGAGGTGGTAGCGCCGCAGTATGTGCTTGGTGCGGTGATGAGCTTTAGGCTCCTTAGCTTGAGCAATAGCTCCAGTGCTGTCACAGTACACCGGAACAGGACCATCTAGGGAAGGTGCCACCCCTAGCTCTCCAAGGAACTTACACAACCACACAACTTTCTTTGCTGCATCTGATGCTGTAATATATTCTGCTTCGCATACCGAGTCTGCAACAATTGCCTGCTTGGAACTTTTCCAGTAGATCGCTCCTCCGTTCAGGGTAAATACAAACCCTGACACACTCTTGCTATCATCTCTATCTGACTAGAAACTGGAGTCAGAGTACCCCACAAGTTTCAAGTTAGGTTCTCCATAAATCAGCCATTGATCTTTAATATTTCTCAAATACTTAAGGATGGACTTAACCACATTCCAATGCGCCTCACCTGGGTCAGACTGGTATCTACTCACTACTCCTAGTGAGTATGCCACGTCTGGTCTAGTACAAGTCATAGCATACATGATAGAGCCTACTGCAGAAGCATAAGGTACTCTACTCATGCGCTCTCTTTCCTCAGGAGTTGTCGCACAATCCTTCTTGGAAAGAGTAATTCCAGAACCTATCGGGAGATAGCCTTTCTTGAAATTTTCCATGCTGAACCGTTTCAGCACGGTGTCAATGTACGTAGACTGGGACAGTCCCAAAAGCTTCTTAGATCTATCTCTATAGATCTTCATACCTAGTATGTAAGAAGCTTCACCCAAGTCCTTCATGGAGAACTGAGATGATAACCAGACCTTTATTCCTCGTAATGCTGCGACATCATTCTCGATTAAGAGAATGTCGTCAACATACAGTACTAGGAATACAATCACAGAACCATTAACCCATTTATAGATGCACGATTCTTCACCATTTCTAACGAAGCCATACGATTTGATACACCTATCAAACCGTAAGTTCCAACTTCGAGACGCTTGCTTGAGACAATAGATGGACCTCTGCAACTTGCATACTTTTGATTCATCTGTGGATGTGAACCCTTCAGGCTGTATCATATACACCTCCTCTTCCAGCTCCCCATTTAGGAAAGCGGTTCGGATATCCATCTGCCAGATCTCGTAATCAAAATATGCTGCCAAAGCAAGCATGATCCGAATGGACTTGAGCATTGCCACAGGGGAGAAAATCTCATCATAATCGATACCATATCGCTGATGATACCCCTTGGCAACCAGACGGGCTTTATAGGTCTCTACCTTCCCATGTGCGCCCCTTTTCCTCTTGAAGATCTATTTACACCCGATGGGTTTTATTCCTTCAGGCGGATTAACCAATGTCCAAACATTGTTGATTTCCATGGACTCCATTTCGGATCGCATGGCTCCAAGCCATGCCTCAGAGTTAGATCTCTGAAGTGCATCCATATAGGTGATCGGATCCTCATTGTTCTCATCAAGCTCAATGGGATCGCCATCCCGAACCAAGAAATCATAGTATCTATTCGGCTGATGCGGTATTCTACCAGATCTCCTAATGGGTTCTGGGTGTGATTCAATCACAGCCGATTCTACGATGTCCTTAGAGTGTGCAGGTTCTTCTATTGGCTGAACTTCATCAAGTTCAATCTTAGAGGCTATAGTTCCTTCTCCAAGGAACTCCTTTTTCAAAAAGATAGCTCTAAGAGCAAAGAACACCTTTTGTTCATTCTCCAAGTAGAAGAAATACCCTTTAGTTTCCTTAGGATAACCAATGAATAAACACTGATCAGACCTAGGACCAAGTTTGTCTGAGTCTAAACGTTTTACGTAAGCCGGACAACCCCAGACCCGAAGGTGTGAGATTGAGGGTTTACGTCCATTCCACATCTCATACAGAGTGGAGACAACAGACTTACTTGGAACATTATTTAATAAGTAACAGGCTGTCTAAAGCGCATATCCCCAAAAGGATAGCGGCAGAGTTGCAAAGCCCATCATAGATCGAACCATGTCCAACAAGGTTCGATTCCTCCTTTCGGACACACCATTCAACTGTGGTGTTCCTGGAGGAGTCCACTGAGAGAGAATTCCATTCTCCTCAAGATATGTCAAAATTGCACCAGATAAGTATTCACCACCTCGATCAGATCAAAGGGTTTTAATACTTTTTCCAGTTTGCTTTTCTACTTCATTACGATATCGTTTGAACATTTCAAATGACTCAGACTTATGTCTCATTAAAAAGACATAACCGAACCTTGAAAAGTTATCTGTAAAAGTAATGAAATATTTGTATCCTCCTCTAGCACTAACTGTCATCAGTCCACATACATCAGTATGTATTAGACTTAAAAGTTCTGTAGCTCGTTCACCTTTTCCAGAAAAAGGTGACTTGGTCATTTTACCAACTAAACAGGATTCACAAGTGGGCAGTGATTCAGAATCACTGACCTCGAGGAGTCCATCTCCTCGCATCTTGTTTATCCTATTTTGGTTAATATGACATAGCCTACAGTGCCAAAGATACAAATCGTTGACATTATCTAATCTTGGGCATTTGCTAGAAGTGTACATTACACTAACAGGCCTTGATAGTACATATATGCCATTATTTAATCTAGCTTTCATTATCATAGAGTTATTCAAAATAACATTGCAAAAATCTCCCTTTATTGATAGTTCAAAACCATAATTGGCCAAAAGGCCTACAGAGATTATGCACATAATGAAACTAGGACAATAGTGACAGTCGACTAGTTCGACAGTACAAGACTCAAAGACAAGATGCAGGACTCCGACTGCCAGTACTGGAACACGATTTCCATTCCCGATGCTCAGAAACTATTCTCCATCTTCAAATCTTCTGCTAACTTGAAGTCCCTGTAACGAATTACAAATATGAATTGGACTACCAGTATCCAATACCCAGTTAGCAGTATCAACAATTGAGTAATTACAAGGTTTTATCATATAAATACCTTGTTCAACAGACTTCTGCTTTCTCGACCTGTTCGGATCAAGGGATGCAATATAAAGAGGACAGTTCCTCTTCCAGTGTCCCTTCTTGCAGTAGAAGCACTCTGCGAAAGATTGATTAGCCTTATACTTCCTGGTCTGATTAGGGCCAGGAGCATTCTGCACCTTCTTTCCCTTCTTATTCATTTTCTTCTTCCCTTTCTTAAAGGGACGACGACCTATACTTCCTCCCACTAAATTCACCACCCTCTTATTTAGTTGGTGGTCTTTCTCGAAAGTCTGCAGCAACCCCAAAAGACCATGGTAGTTAACTGCAGGCTTGTTCATTCTATAATGATCGAGAAAATCAAGATAGAAGGAGGGAAGAGAATTCAAAATCGCATCCTTGCCGAGCTGCTCGTGCAAGGGGCATCCGAGTTTGCCCAGTTTTTCAATTAGCTCGATCATGTACAATACATGATCAATGACTAAACCACCATTCGGCATCTTGGAGTTGTAGATGGCTCAAGACACTTTGTACCATTCTACATCATCCGGGGTGCCGAAGGATTCCTTCAACTTTTGAAGGATTTCATCAGGTTGGGCCTCCTCGAATTTGCGACTGAACTCGTCGTTCATCACCGCTAACATAATGCACCGGACAGTAGTCCGATCAGACACCCACTTCAGATAAGCATCTCTGACCGCACTCCGTGCATTAGCAGGAGGGATTTCAGGTGCCGGATCTGTTATCATATATAGGATCCGTTCATGCTCCAGAATAATTCTTAATCTTCGATACCAACTATCGAAGTTGTGACCCTTTAACTTCTCGTTATCGAGAAGTGACCGGAGCGATAAATTTGAAGACATCTGAAAAGAAAACAAGACCAAATTAGTGTATGAATTAATAATTTAACCAAAAGACTTGGACTTTAGTCTAAAGGTTTCTCCCACTAATTTTTCAGATTGGTAGCCTCTAACTCCAATCCATGAAAACACCTTTTCAAGTGGGTACTGAAATCCAATAGGCCTCGCATGAGCCCGACTATGGCCAGCTCACCCATACGAGCCTAAAGGTAGGTTCGTAAACCAATTGTTTCCCTAAACAATTTTCAGTATTTTATTTTACCCCAGAGAACACCCCAATCGGCCTAGGGGCCTCCTATTGCGGGTCTCTGGTTAGGTCCAACCATTAAAATGACAAATCCAATGCTTCCAGCTAACTAAAGACTAAGCCCGACTATGGCCGGCCCACGTGGTCCCGTTAAGGAGGTTGCACTGAACCATCATCGATCAGATAGAAATTCCAGTTGCCGGATGTACACCCGTTCTATGGAACTGCCGATGCACACCAAGCTAGTGGACACATTTCTATCCAACTTAATGGGAGGCTAAGATACTATCAACTCTTTGACTTAGTCTTTTTAAGGACCTAATAATTTTAGAGGAATTTTAGTTGTGACAGAAGAAAAGACAAGGACATGGATCAACCTCCCACTGAATCAATTAGATTCCAGGAGGGTTGAAATAAATCAACAAATGATCCATGGGCACCTATAGATCAGTCAGACTGATCAACCTGGGTGACATGGGTTAACTCGAGTCATTGAGCTTTTCCAATCAGTTCTGGTCGACTCGACTAGCCAGGTAGGTGAGATCATGGGTGAGTAACCGCCATTAACCATCTTTCCTAGACACCAACCAAATTGGCCAGGAAAGAGGTAGCCTCATACAACCATGATCACACTGCCAAACCTACCTCGACACCAGTCGGTATACCAGACTCGATCAGACTAGCCTAAAGACTCGGGCATCCTCTGAGCCACTAATTGGATCCATTTTAGATGAACGGATCAACTAATCTAACTATTAGATAGTTCTAAAGAAGGGCCTTAAACAACTTTTGTTTAATCTTCTTGTAATCCGGTTCAACTAAACTTAGGTCTAACCCAGTTATGGACCCAACTAGTCAGCTAACCCAATTAACCCAATTGGCTTATTTAAATGACATTAGATTTCATAAACCCTAAAAAACTTGTCATTTAATTAATCATACAATTCAAAATTGTTTGAATATAAGCCAATCATTTTAATTAAAACAATTTTAATTAAAAACATGTAAAACTCCTTTTACATATCCACTGATACATCATATCTAGATTATTCATTTATAAACATTACATTGCCCAAAAGAAAAAATATCAGACATGCCAAACATGTATTTGAATTAAAACAATTTTAATTCCAAGATTTCCTTAAAGGATCCTTCTGAAGAGGCCAACACAGACGATCCGCATCGTGTCAAAGAAACACGGTCATGATGAAGGTCTCAACTAGGTTCCTAAAAGTACTCTCAAATCATACCTTATGATTTACAATACAAAAGATTAAACATTTTAATCAACTATACATGCAATCAAGAAATGCTACAACAAAACCTGGCTCTAATACCACTGAAAGAAAACTGCATGGGTATTGCAGCTGCCTACACTAAGCATGCAACAGCAGGGAGCAGGTATGTATTTTAAAACTATTTTAAAATAATAGCGGAAACTACCTACTCCGTACAGGATCTAACATATTCCGGATGCATATACAGGCAAAACTAGGCATGAACAAGGGCATGTAATATTTATAAACAATTATATAAACCTAGATCTAGGCATGCATGAAAAATAAAACTAGAAATAATTACCTTATTCCTGCTGGAATAACCCTAGGATATCTGCTGGAATTGCTGGGATAACAGGAATAAATTTATTCCTGTCTTCTTCTTCTTCCAGCACGTTGAAATGGTATTCTCTTTTCCTCCAAAAACAGCAGCAAAGCAAAACAAAATGGCCAAATTCTTGGTCTCACTTCCAGCACCAAAAGCAAGGGAACTTCTTGCTTGTTCTTCCTTCAAGGGAGTGCAAATGGATCGATCATCCAATGTCGTTTGGATTGATTCTTCCTCTCTTCAAAATTCTGCAACAGGAATTTCTGCAACCTGAAAAAACAGAGCAACAAACCAGCAGCAATGGATGATCAACCGGCTCCCAGGTGCTCAAGCAAACACCCTCTAGAGTGGAGACATGCCTGGGGCTCCTCTGATCCAGGATCTCACGTGATGCTAGTCACCGAAAACCATGGAACGTTGGGAGGGAGGAAGGAAGAAATAGAACTTCAAGTTCTGATTTTTGTTTTCACCAAAACAGAGCTTCTTTCTTCCACCAATTGAGCACAACGAACAACAGGGAATTAAGATGAGTTTCTCTCCCAATTACTCAACCAAACCCAGCCCTCAAAACCCCGGTGGAATGAATGAATAATACTCTCAAGAAAAAAGACCTCTCACGGTATTTTCAGCATTTCACACGGTGACACATCGTCCTTTGAAACAGGGGACTGCAGGGGTTTAAATAGGCAACAGAGAAGAGGGAAATGGGCTGGGAGACGATGAGGCTGTGGTTAAACCCATTAACCAAGCCATTAAACAGGGATTAAAGAGGAGATGGCGGGCGAGGGAGAGGAGAAGATGCCTAGCATACGTTCGGTCATTTGGCCTTCAACCGGATGCAAGGAATTCCAGCGAATCACCGTGTAAACGATCACATGGGAGAGAAAAAAAAAAATCACCGGTTCAAAAGAAACCGGTCCAAAGAATTTTAGGTTCAATCCCATTAAACCCCTTGGTTCAATCTAATTGAACCGGTTCAAGCCCAATTAAATTGGGTTCAATTGGTTCACAACCAATTGGAGGCCGAAACGAGCTCTGAATCAGTTTAGATTGAACCAGTTCAAGCCCAATTAAATTGGGTTCAATTGGTTCACAACCAATTGGAGGCCGAAACGAGCTCCGAATCAGTTCAAAACTGATTCAGAAAAATCCTGGCGCAATCCTGGTCAGCCCAGAATAATTTTCGGTTGATGCAGACAAGGGCAAGATGGGGAAAAGAGTGCTCAAAATTATCATGACCATAAAACCGAGATGATTTCCAATCATAATCGGTATCTGGATCAGGGAGTTATCCTCTGTGGCGTGTGACCTCATAGGTTCGAACCTAAATGGTAGCACTGGAACAATTCCAGTACCAGCACAGGAAACCATCTAGCAATGGGTCCCGGCGTCCAGATAGGTCGAAGATGCTGGAGCAAACTATCGAACCTCTGGCATATGGTTACCGTATAATTCATCCCTTTGACCTCTAATGCTCAGGATGACTGTGATTGGGCTGCCAACCCAGACAGAGTCAGTCTACTACGTGTCTCAACCTCGCAAGCCCAGTGATTCTTCACTAGGGCTACCCCGGCCAAGGATTTGTTAAATTAAGATACTGCGAGAATTCAATCCAAACTGTTTGGACAGGTCAATTCCATCTTGGTCCATCACTGCTCCACAAGTACTTGCCTGTACCCAGAAACCTTCCATCACCGGATTAAAAATCCGGGTAGTCTGGCACCAAATCACAGGGAGTTGCTTGCAAGCTACCGTGATGACCTCAGGTCAGAGGGACACATATACCCATATCCAATCGTGAGTATCCCTTTGGCATAAAGGGGCTGCATGGAGTCACGTTCAATAAGATATCACATATCCCACTTGCAGATCACATCAGTGTCACCACACTCATTTGGTCAAGAGGATAACCAAACGATGTGAACTACAACAACTTATACTTTATATATTGCCGTCCAGTACAATATATCATTTGGTTGTGAACAGGGTTTAAGGACCACTCGATACATCCTCTCTGTATTGAAATCAGTGTAGTCCCAAGGACTTCATCACATGGAAAGAGTTCATTTTAGGAAAATACAATATGTGATGAGCTACCAAAAATAATATTTTATTAATTCATAAAAAGAATACAATACTGAGCTCAACCGCCTACATCCCAGGCGATTGGCTTTGGGACACAATTCCCAACATAATCAACTTCAAGATCAGAATGTACCTTTTCTTCATGTTGTCCCATAAAGCAAAGATTGGCGACTTCGGTTTGATCTTCTTCTGAGCTGGAGTCCTCACTGTCACTCCAAGTTATCATCATTGTTTCTTCTAAGCTTCTTCTTAGATTTCTTTAGGAGAGGGCAGTCATACTTGTAATGTCCAGGCTTCTTGCATTCGAAGCATATTGATACCTCCTTCTCCTTGTCCTTTTCTTTCTTGATAAGGGACGGGATTCTAACATGATGAAGGATGATATGCAAGGGATGAACATGAAGATAATCAAATTAAAGCAAGCAACTAATTTCAAAAATTTTTTATGATTTGATTCTCGAAACTAGGCAAGACTAGGTTAGGGTTATCCTGTATCTGTTAATATCCTACCCACATGCTAGAACTATCAAAAAGACAAAGCAAATAAAGGATCCTAGGACTAAGAAGGCCTATTAGGTGCATGTTCAATCTTCAAAAATTAGACAAAGAGAGATGGAAAGGGTTAGTGTTACCTAGCAATGATGATCTTGAAGCCATAGAAGGGTTTGCTCCACTTAGATCGGTACCTAGATAATCAAGTCACTTTCTCGTGGATCCACCAATTTTTTATCAGATCGATTCAGAGATAAGGAAGACCTCATCCGAAGGGTGTGGCACTGGAGGAATCATGCAAATGTCAAAGGTTAGGCTCATAGATGATGAGAACAATATGTAATTGGAAGAAAGAAGAATAGAGGGATGGAAGGGATCTTCGGGGTGGCTGGCGATCAGTTGAAGAAGGAGGATGCCTAGCTTGGAGGAAGTTAGGGCATCTTAGGGCTTTTGCTGGGATGGTGGATGGCAAGGGCTTAGTGGAAGAGAGGGTTGTTGGGCGGCTAGGGTTTTGTACATAAGAAAAATAAAAACGGGTCTCACACCCACTCCACTTAGAGGAAATAATTTGACAAAATAACTTCAAGTTGTATTCATGAAAAAAAGATGATTACAAGAGAGGGAAGGAGTGGGTATTTATAGGCTCACCCAGGGCCCTTTTCCTGTCAAAGTGGGATTACAAGTTTGTACGAGACAAGGAGTACAAGGTTTGAGTGGAATTAGGAGACTAAAGTCCTGATAGAACTTGAATATTGAACTCCCTATAAAACTTGGACATTGACTCTTCTTAGGCTTGGGATGCTTGACTCCTTGCTAGGCTAGGATAAAATCCTCTTGGATTGGGTCAAAGGCCTTGGGCATCTTGGACTAGGTCATAGTTTGGGCACCAACTGTAGTGGGCCTGGGAGGGGCGCCAGCTTCTTGTGGGCTTGGACTGAGATGCCATCCCCTTTGGGCCTAGGAGCTTGGGAATCATGAAAGGGGCCTGGGGCAGTGATATTTGGGGAGTCTGGGGTGCCAATGCTGGTGAACATGCCTGGGGTCTGATAGTTCTCCTCTTGAACTTGATTTGAATGAAAATTATAGGACTCAATTATAAACAAAAGGACTCAACTCAATGGACTAAGTGAACTCAATTGGACTCAATTGATTCACTTTTATTACATAGACCCAGTCAACTCAACTTGACTGGACTAGGATACAAAAGGACTTCACTTGACTTAGCAAATCCAACTGGCTCACTTTATTACAGGACTCAAGTGAGCAAATGGACTCACTGAACTCACTTGACCAAATTGACTGACTTTCCCAACACATGAATTAGAAATTGGAACCTTGAAATCTCGATCTGCTCCTGATGTCCTACATCATTTCTCCTTTTCTTTTCCCTTTTTCTTACTTGGTTGGAACTTGTTTTTGTAAAGGAATTTCTTTTTTCTTATGAATTTCCTAAATTTTCTTGTTAATAGTGCTTCATCACTTTCATTCTCTTCTTCTTCTGATTCCTCATTTGAAGATTCTTCTTGTGTTGTGGACTTGAAAGCAATACCTTTCTTCTTCTTATCCATATCCATTTGTTTTTGTTTCAAGTTCAACTCATAAGTCATGAGCGAACCTACTAGCTGCTCCAATGAAAGTTTCTCAACATCTTTGGCTTCTTGAATAGCTGTCACTTTGGGATCCCAAGATGTTGGAAGAGACTTGAGAATTTTGTTTACAAGATCGGTATTAGACATAGTTTTACCAAGGCTTCTCATGCCATTAATAATATTTGTGAACCTAGTGTACATGTCAGTGATTGATTCATTTAGTTCCATGCTAAACATCTCACAAGTGTGCACTAGCATGTTAACTTTTGTGTTCTTCACTTGATTGGTACCCTCGTGAGTCACCTCAACTATGTCCCATATTTCTTTAGCTGAGGTGCATGTGGAAATCCTATTGAACTCACTAGGATCCAATGCATAGTAAAGGAAATTCATTGCTTTCATATTAATCTCGGATTGTTTAATATTTTTTCATCCCAATCCTCTTCAAGCTTTGGGATCGAAACATCATTAACCACAATCGAAAGAATATAAGGACCTTTATCCACTACTTTCCATAAATTATAATCTATAGAATGCATATAAATTCTCATTATTATCTTCCAATATATGTAGTTAGTGCCATTAAAATAAGGTGGTCTGTTTGAGGCTTGTCCCTCAACTATACTAATACCAAGGGGGGCTGCCATAGATATTTACTAAAGGTGGTTAGACCTATATACTGAAAACATGGCTCTGATACCATTTGTTGCCTAGTAAGCAACCCAAGAGGGGGGGTGAATTGGATTTCTAAAAACTATTTGCAAGTATGTGTGCCAATTCAATAATCAACTCAAGTGCCAGTGAGATGTAAGTATTGTATGCTCTTAAAGAGTATGCAGCAAAAATTTAAATTGCAATAAAGGTAAGAGCAGATAGAAAGACACAATCAATCACAAACACAAGGCAAGTATAGTGGTTCGGTGCTCTCAAAGGCACCTACGTCCACTCCCCAAGGTCCACTCAGGAATTCATTATAGTCATTCATGATTACAGCCGATTAGTTTTCTGGACTGACTAATCAAAACCCCTTTTGGTTTTCACTAGGCTCACCAAAAGAAATTCATTATAGTCATTCATGATGACTACTTTGATATATTTTTTAAACCCTACAACCTTTATTTTTTTGTGTTGAGTTGTAAGTAATTAGAATCTTGTAAAGAAGAACCCAACAAAAATTTTCCTATTTAAATCAAAGATAAAGGGTTGCTTCTACTAGTTTTTAAGCTTCAATTTCTCTTGATTTTGGTGTAAGAAGACCTTAAGGAAGTCTTCAAAGCTTGGCATGTGAGATCTGGAGAATAGGAATTGGTCTGGCTGAAGAACCAATCTTGAGCTAACTGGATGGAGGAACCAGTCGACTCTGGCACTGGCACAAGAAAGAAGATCTCTGGCATGCAAACCCAGCCGACTTGTCCAGAACTTGGTTGATAATAGTCTGAGAACCTTAGGGATCCGAGCCGACTGAATTTCAGCCTAGCCGACTCATCTAGAGTAATCTATTTTTTCTTCTCTGGAACCTAGTCGACTAGATTTCAGCCTAGCCGACTCATCCGGAGTGAGCTATTTTCTCAACTATGGAACCTAGCCGACTGGTTTTCAACCCAGCCTATCCGAACCTGATTCGAGCCGACTCGAAGAATGTCCGAGCTGACTAGAATGATGGGATCTCTTCCAATGGCTAGTTCCAGACTTCTGATTTTGAATTCCAAAAGTGCTCCAACGGTAACCTATCACTTTCCAACGGTCTACAACGTTCAAAATCAAGGGTAGGCAGTTGAAGTCTCTATAAATAAGGTATGAAAACATCCTTAGAGGAGGCTAATGAGTTGTTGAACATTTATTGAAGTAAGAAGAGAGAGCACTTGAGCTTTGAAGTCAGTCTTCAAGCCTTCACCAACTCTTATCAGAAACTTGAAGCAACTTTTGAGGAAAGCAAGAAAGCCATTGAAGTGCATTGAAAAGCATTCAATTGAGCTTCACTCGAGCTGCATCAGCAACCACCAGACAACTTAGTTTGTCATTTCTGTTGCTTTTCTTTCTACTCCTTGAAACTTGGGTTATTGGTGAGCCCGGTTGTAAAAACCAAATAGGTTTCTTTGGTGAGCCTACTGAAAACCAAAATATAGAGGTTCTAGGTGAGCCTGTGAAAACTTAGTGTGGGTTTCTTTGGTGAGCCCGATTTAAAAACAAAAGTATAGAGGTTGGGATTGTGAGCCTGTAAAATAATCCGACTGTATTCCAGTTTGGAGGATATAGTAGAAATCCCGAGTGGTGAACTTGGGTAGTGGACGTAGGAGCTGGGTTGCTCCGAACCACTCTAAACTTGTTTTGTTTATGTTGTGCTTTACTTACTTTTCAGCTTCTACACTTATTCTCTGATTAACACAACACTCAACCACTAAAAGGATTTACTTATGCACATATTTGCAAGAAGTTTTGTAACTCCCAATTCACCCCCCTCTTGGGAAAAGCCACCTAGGCAACAACTGGTATCAGAGCAGTGTCTTTGATTACTTGAGTAAAGATTGATGGCTCATCCCATGAGTACATCCTTGGCTGAAGGCTAATCAACAAATAGACCTCCACTATTCACAGGCACTAATTACTCTTATTGGAAAGCACGAATGAAAATTTACATGCAAGCTATTGATTTTTAATTATGGAAGGTCATCTTAAAAGGGCCACACATTCCTACGATCAAAGTTGATGGCGTGGACATCCCTAAGCCTGAAGAGGACTGGGATGATCATGACATGAAAATGAGGGAATTGAATACCAAAGCAATGAACTTACTATACTGTGCTTTGGATGCAAATGAGTTCAACCAAATTTCCACTTGCTCTTCAGCAAAGGAAATCTGGGACAAACTCGAAGTAATCCATGAGAGAACTTCCCAAGTGAAAACCTCAAAGATAAATCTTTTAGTTCATAATTATGAACTGTTTAAAATGGAGCCTTTTGAAACAATTTATGCCATGTTCTCTAGATTTACAGATATTATTAATGGTTTGAAGAGTCTTGGCAGGGTATACTCAAATACTGATCTAGTTCAGAAGATACTCCGATCCTTACCTGACAAGTGGGATCCCAAAGTGACAGCAATCCAGGAGGCCAAAGACCTCAACACATTACTATTGGATGAACTACTGGGATCACTCATCACCCACGAGCTGACTATGCAGCATAAAACTGAAGACGAACAGAAGAAAAAGAAAACTATAGCCTTCAGAGCTGCTATCGAATCAAAGAGGGATGATGAAGAGTCTGAAGAAGAAAGCACCTCCTTTAATGATGATCTAGAAGACGATGATATCACAATGGTTGTGAGGAGATTCAGAAAGTTTGTCGGAAGAAAGAAAGGAAGTCTCAACCAGAAATTCCATAGGAAGGATTACAGAAAAGAAAAAGAAAAGGACAGAGAGAAAGATAAAGAAGTAGTCCCCACATGCTATGAATGCAAGAAGCCGGAGACATTCATCCAGATTGTCCTCTATTGAAGAAATCCTTCAGATAGAAAAAGAAGAAGAAAGCCATGGTTGCCACATGGAGCAATAGTGAAGAATCATCTTCGTTTGAAGAAGAAGAGACCATCAAGGCTGCAAATCTGTGTTTAATGGGTCTCGAAGATGAGGTAACATCCCCTAGCAATTGCACTGAATTTATATTTGACGAATTAAATTCTGCATTTTATGATCTATTATCTGAATTTAAGAAAGCTGGAGTAAAGATAAAATCATTGAAAAATATGAATGACTCTTTACTCAAACAAAAAAATGAAATTTTAGAAAAGAACCTTTTATTGCAAAAAGAACTGAATGACTTTTCTGAAAGAATTGAAAAGCTAAAAAATGAAAATCTCTTATGTGAAGGAAAAAACAATGATTTATTTATTGAAAATATTGAACTGAAAAAATGAGGTTACAAAACTCAAGCCATTAGTTGAAAAACTTACTTTGTCTTCAAATAAGCTTGAGTTAATTTTAAAAGAACAACGAATTTCAGGAAACAAAGATGGAATCAGTTTTAAAACTTCTATTATGAATGGAATTTCATCAACTACTTTTATGAAATCAAAAGTACCTGTTCAAAACATTTTATCACAAAAAGCTTTGGCTGCACCAAAAATTGTTTCAACTTCAAAATCTTTATTGTATGTTCCTAAGAACTTTGAGCAAAAATGCTTATATTTCAAAAGGTTCAAAAACTGTATCAATTGCATCAACTTTTAGAACTTCTAATTCTGCTTTTACTAAGAACTCTAAAGTTGTATGCCATGTTTGCAAAAGAATAAGACATAAAGCTTTTGACTGCAATAATTCTAGAAATATTCATAAGAATGTAAGAAAAATCAGAGTTCCCAAAGGAACCGCCTCTGCTGACTTGCAAGGACCCAAGGTAGCTGGGTACCTAAAGAATTCATTGATTATTTTGCAGGAATGTCTTGTAGCCCAAAGATTGAAGAAAAGATGGTACTTAGACAGTGGCTGCTCAAGACATATGACGGGTGACAAGGACCAGTTTATCATCCTTGAAATGAAAGAAAGAGGCATGGTCACCTTTGGAGACAATGGCAAAGGGAGAATAATCGGTATTGGTAAGATCAAAATAACTTCCTTCACTTTTATTGAAAATGTTTTGCTAGTAAATAAGTTGAAGCATAATCTTTTAAGCATAAGTCAATTATGTGATAAAGGTTTTAAGGTTGTCTTTGAGTCTTCTATGTGTATAGTAACTAACTCTTTAGATTCTAGCAATAAGTTTATTGGATACAGACTTGGAAATATCTATATGGTAGATCTTAATGATCTTGCCATGTCAAGTAGCCCCAGTCTAGTTGCAATGAATGCTAAGACCAAAGAGTCATGTTTACTATGGCATAGACGATTAGGTCATACTAGCATACATACTATTGCCAAATTGATTTCTAAAGATCTTGTTAAAGGCATGCCTAAGTTTAAAGTTGATTTTGATCATGTTTGTGATGCATGCCAAATGGGTAAACAAACTAAGGGGAGTTTTAAATAAAAGAATATAGTTTCTACAACAAGACCACTTGAACTACTTCACATGGATCTTTTCGGACCAACTAGGATCACAAGCCTAGGAGGTATGAAATATGCTCTTGTGATAGTAGATGATTTTTCAAGATTTACTTAGATTTTGTTTATTGCTTAAAAAGATAAAACCTTTCATGTTTTCAGAAAATTTCATAAAAAGGTTTTAAATCAAAAGAACTTATCTTTAATTTCAATTAGAAGTGATCATAGAACTGAATTTGAAAATCAATTTTTTGAAAATTATTGTACTGAGTTTGGCATTGATCACAACTTCTCCGCTCCTAGAACACCTCAACAAAATGGTGTTGTAGAGAGAAAAAATAGGACATTGGAAGAAATGGCTCGCACAATGTTGTGCGAAGGCAATCTTCCAAAGTACTTTTGGGCAGAAGCAGTGAACACTGCATGCTATATTTTAAACCGCATTTTGATCCGTCCTATTTTAAAGAAAACCCCTTATGAGCTTTGGAATGATAGAAAACCCAATATCAGTTATTTTCATATATTTGGATGCAAATGCTTTGTGCATAACAATAGAAAAGATAATTTAGGAAAATTTGATTCTAAAGCTGATGATGTAATTTTTCTAGGTTATTCATTACATAGCAAAGCATATCGGGTTTTTAATAAAAGGACTCTTACTGTTGAAGAGTCAATACATGATGTATTTATTGAAACTAACCCTACACCTTCTAGACAAGAAGAGTGCATAGATAATGATGCAGGTACATTGCAAAAAGGAATGGATGACCTGAGCATTCAAGATAAAGACACTCAAGATGGAGAAGAAACGGTAAGTAAGGATCACACCGATCTACCGAGGGACTGGAGGTGTGTTACATCTCATCCTAAAGAATTAATCATAGGAGATCCTTCACATGGTGTTAGGACTAGGTCTGCTCATAAGGATGCACATGATTACCTAGCCATTGTATCACAAATAGATCCCCATAGCCTAGAAGAAGCTGAGACTGATCCAAACTGGATGATGGCAACGCATGAGGAATTAAACCAGTTTGAAAGGAATAGGGTATGGACACTTGTAGATAGACTTACTAACCATCCAATAATAGGAACCAAATGGGTCTATAGGAATAAATTAGATGAACAAGGAAACATAATAAGAAACAAAGCTAGACTAGTGGCTAAGGGATATAACCAAGAAGAAGGTATTGATTTTGATGAAACTTATGCACCTGTAGCAAGACTAGAAGCCATTAGACTACTACTTGCATTTGCTTGCCACATGAATTTCAAACTTTTTCAAATGGATGTAAAGAGTGCATTTCTTAATGGTTTTATCTCTGAACAAGTTTTTGTGGAACAACCATCAGGTTTTGAAAATCACACTTTTTCAAACCACGTATTTAAATTAAACAAAGCATTGTATGGTTTGAAACAAGCACCTAGAGCCTGGTATGATAGACTTAGTACTTTTTTAATTGAAAATGATTTTTCAAGAGGAAATGTAGACAAAACCTTATTTATCAAAAAGAAGAATAATAACATTTTAGTTGTACAAATATATGTTGATGATATCATTTTTGGTGCAACTAACGAATCTCTATGTAAAGAATTTGCTAAGCTTATACATGGAGAATTTGAAATGAGCTTAATGGATGAACTAAACTACTTCCTTGGACTTCAAGTAAAACAATCAAAGGAAGGCATCTTTATCAATCAAGCCAAATACATCAAAGAAATTATCAAAAAGTTTGGTATGGAGAGTAGCAAATCAATGAGCACACCCATGAGCCCAGCTTGCAGATTGGACAAAGATGAAAATGGATCCAATGTTGATCAAAAGCTATATAGAGATATGATCGGATCCCTATTGTATTTGACTGCAAGTAGACCTGACATATTATATAGTATATGTGTATGTGCTAGATTTCAGTCATCACCAAAAGAAACACACATGCTTGATGTTAAGAGAATAATTAAATATTTGAAAGGAACAAGTAATTTAGGAATTTGGTATTCTAAACATTCTACCCTGAATTTGATTGGATTCTCTGATGCTGACTTTGCTGGTTGTAAAATAGATAGAAAAAGCACTAGCGGTACATGCCAATTTCTAGGGTTGAATTTAATCTCATGGCACTATAAGAAGCAAAACTCCATAGCCTTGTCCACAGCTGAGGCTGAGTACGTGGTTGCTGGTAGTTGTTGTGCTCAAGTGTTATGGATTAAACAACAACTAGAAGACTTTGGTGTATCACAATCTAAAATTCTAATTAAATATGATAACACAAGTGCTATCAATTTGACAAAGAATCCAATTTAACACTCTAGAACCAAGCACATTGAAATTAGACATCATTTTATTAGAGATCATGTTTTAAATGGTGATATAGTGCTTGATTTTGTCCCTACTGAAAATCAATTAGCTGATATATTTACTAAGCCACTTAATCAAGACAAGTTTGAACTAATTAGAAGTGAATTAGGACTTTGTGATCCTTTTTAAATTCTCTAATCTAATTCCTTCAAATTTAAGGAAACATCATCTAGAGAACCTCCTGATTTCATTCTCTATCATAGAGCCTAAATTTTCTTTGAGATTTTCTCCAAAATCTCTCAGAATTGTGATCAAAATTTCCAAAACTTTATTTCTCTGTTCGAGTCGACTGGTTCTTAAATCGAGTCGACTGGAAATCTCTCAGATTTGTGATTGAGATTTCCAAAATCTTGATTTCTCTATTTGAGTTGACTGGTTCTTAAACCGAGTCAACTGGATTTTCTGTGTGTTTTGGGAGAGTTATGGCCTAGCCGGCTCGAGCCTCTCTAGGGCTTTTTCGAGTCGACTGGATTATCGCGCCTGAGTTTTTTTTATTTTGGGGCATAAACCCCATTTCGAGCTTTCTAACCTCCACTTCAATTTTCTAACCGTTCATTCCTCTCCTAATCATATTCCAAATATTCTTCTCACCCTTTTAAGCTCTCCAATCTCTCATTTCTTCCTCTTTCCTAGTAATGGCTCCAAAACGTGCTATCGGGAAATGCTCCTTGTAGACTGCTCCGTCCGTGAAAAGGGAAAGAAGAACTAAGAGACGACAAGAAGAGCCGACTGCCACTGTTCATAGTGAAGAACTTGTGGAAGAACATACAAGGACCGCTCCAAGTGCTCCAAGCCAAATCCCTTCAATGTCAACAAGACCGGTAACCTCTGGCCATCGTATCAACTTTGAATTTATTAAGGAGATAGGGTTAAAGATTGGTGATTTGATTGAGGATCAAGGTTGGAGGAAATTTTGCTCCCTAAATGAAAAAACCTACCCCTCTCTTGTTAAGACATTTTATGAAAATTTGAGATTGGGTACAAATCATGTAGAATCTACAATTAAAGGAAAAAGAGTTATTGTCAATGAAGATGTTCTACACAACCTATTGGATTTACCTATTGATGGGGTGAAATTCTTAGTAATTGAGGATAGAGAAAAGGCCTTGAGGACTATTCTAAACAAGGAAGATGTCAGTGGGATTGGAACTGTATTTGCCAACACCTTATCACTTGAAATGAGGTTGTTACATAATTTTATCAGTAGGATATTTGTGCAAAGGACTAGAAGATTTGATTGGGTAACTGAGAAGGACCTAAGCCTTATGGAACATATCTTAGAAAAGACTCCTGTGAACTTATCACATATTATCATTATGCAAATGAAGGAGACTGTTAGAAAGGCTAAGGCTTGCTTACCCTATGGAATGATGTTAACCCTACTATTCAAGTCCCAAAGAGTGAGTTTGGAAGGTAAAGATGGAGTTGAACTGCACCATACTAATGTCTACACCTCCAAGTCACTAGAAAGAATGGGTTACACTCAAGTTGAAGGTGTTTGGAGAAAGAAAGGAACAAATGTCAGGGCAATTGGTAGTTTGAGCAGTGAAGAAGAAGAAGAAGAGAATGAAGAAATAGTTGGAACCTCTACTACACCTGCACCTGAACTAGAGTCTCTATTTCCAGAACCTGCTACCACTTTTGAAGAGACTGATTTACCTTTTCCTAATCTTGATATGCCTGCACCTGAATTTGATTTGCCTGCAGCTGATATACCTTTACCACACTTCACTCCTGCAGCTTCACATCCTCCAAACATTCAAAGTCAAATTGAAAATCAGATGAAGGCTTTGACTGATTCACTAACATGCACTATCACTTTACTTTTTGGTGATCTAAAACAGTCAGTGGATAGTAGACTGTCTCAACTGGAAGAATATGTTACATGTTTGCAAGGAAAGGTTGAAGCAATAGAAACTTCAAGATCTGCACCTCAAGTGGAACTTCAACCTATCCTAGACCTTATATCTTCTAGTTCTGAAGGCATAAAGAATTCAGTGGATGCAACATTAAATGAGTATAGAACTGAGTTGAATGAATCCAAATGCACTTTGGAAACAATTGCAGAAACAAGACAAATGGCAGATGACTACACATGAGGCATTGGGATTATCAGGTCAGAACTTGGAAGACTTAGAGGATCTGCTGAAGCTTTTGCTAATGTCCAAGCTTCTAAACTTATATCAATGCAAAAGGAAATTGGTGAAATGAAAGAGGCTGTGAACAAGGTACCTACAAGCCTCAATGACATGGAACAGCAACTTGGTGCAATCTGGATGGAGATGGTTTCAATCTGTGGCACTATTAGATCCTTGGAGATCACTGCTAGGACTAGACCTTTATATGATCCTTCTTCTATTTCCTCTAGGGGTCTTACCACTTCTCACCATCCTAGAGCACCTCCACCTCATGCAACTTCTAGTAGACCTCCTACACCTGCTTCTTGGTATGGTGCTAGTATGCCTACCAATGTACCTAAGGAAGAATCTGATAGTGAGTAGGTCTTTGATAATTGTATTTTTTTGAAACTTTTTGAAGAATGTGTAATGTTTAATGTAATGAATCTTTTGATGGAAATACAATGAATATATTTTTGGACACATGTGTGTATTTCTTTTATCTCGCTAACACTCTCTAATGTTTTTTTTTTAAATAGGATTCTCTCTCTAATTTGAGAAAGTGAAATTATCTCAAACAAATCTTAATACAATCTCAATCTATTTAAAATCTGAGCTTAATTGTATAACTTTTTGATTTGATGATAAAAAGGGGGAGAACTATTATATAATAAAGTGCATGAAAGAAGAAACTTAATGAATTGAAATAGAACTGCTAAAGTTAATTAGACAAGGGGAACTTAATGAATATTGCATACCTTTTCTGCTAAAGTGTTCAAATAAATGATAAAGGGGGAGAAATTTCATGTTGATTAGAAATTTTATAAAAAGGGAGAGAAATACATGTTTATTTTGCTTCAATATTTCATATGCTGCTCTTTACTAATTACATCTAACTATCAATGCTTAATGTTGCTTAATATATACAAGCACTTATTCTTTGACACTTACATATTATAGAGTTGGCTTTGTGTATAACTGTATAGCATACATTGATACTCATTTAAGAATACAGTTAATATTATGATATGTCAAACAAGTGTAAATGCTTACTATGATATACATCTATACTTGTGAATAGAATAGATTTTTTTCATGCCCAGTGTTTTGTCATCATCAAAAAGGGGGAGATTGTTGAACCCTGAAGTGATTTTGATGATAACAAAACCTTGGAGCATACATTTGGTTATCTAAAAACTCTTCAAATGGTTGATAAGTTTTGGTAGGATGACTACTTTGATACACTTTTTAAACCCTACAACCTTTATTTTTTTGTGTTAAGTTGTAAGTAATTAGAATCTTGTAAAGAAGAACCCAACAAAAATTTTCCTATTTAAATCAAAGTTAAAGGGTTGCTTCTACTAGTTTTCAAGCTTCAATTTCTCTTGATTTTGGTGTAAGAAGATCTTAAGGAAGTCTTCAAAGCTTGGCATGTGAGATCTGGAGAATAGGAATTGGTCTGGCTGAAGAACCAATCTCGAGCTGACTGGATGGAGAAACCAGCCGACTCTGGCACTGGCACAAGAAAGAAGATCTCTGGCACACAGACCCAGCCGACTGGCACCTAGTCCCAGCCGACTCATCCAGAACTTGGTTGATAATAGTCTGAGAATCTCAGGGATCTGAGCCGACTGGATTTCAGCTTAGCCAACTCGTCTAGAGTAATCTATTTTCTCATCTCTGGAACCTAGTCGACTGGATTTCAGCCTAGCCGACTCATCTAGAGTGAGCTATTTTCTCGACTGTGGAACCTAGCCGACTGGTTTTCAACCCAGCCAACCTGAACCTGATCCGAGCCGACTCGAAGAATGTCCGAGCCGACTGGAATGACAGGATCTCTTCCAACGGCTAGTTCCAGACTTCTGATTTTGAATTCCAAAAGTGCTCCAATGGTAACCTATCACTTCCCAACGGTCTACAATGTTCAAAATCAAGGGTAGGCAGTTGAAGTCTCTATAAATGAGGTATGAGAACATCCTTAGAGGAGGCTAATGAGTTGTTGAACATTTATTGAAGTAAGAAGAGAGAGCACTTGAGCTTTGAAGTCAGTCTCCAAGCCTTCACCAACTCTTATCAGAAGCTTGAAGAAACTTTTGAGGAAAGCAAGGAAGCCATTGAAGTGCATTGAAGAGCATTCAATTGAGCTTCACTCGAGCTGCATCGGCAACCACCATACAACTTAGTTTGTCATTTCTGTTGCTTTTCTTTCTACTCCTTGAATACTTGGGTTATTGGTGAGCCCGATTGTAAAAACCAAATAGGTTTCTTTGGTGAGCCTACTGAAAATCAAAGTGTAGAGGTTCTAGGTGAGGCTGTGAAAACCTAGTATGGGTTTCTTTGGTGAGTCCGGTTTAAAAACCAAAGTGTAGAGGTTGGGATTGTGAGCTTGTAAAACAATCCGATTGTATTCTGGTTTGGAAGATATAGTGGAAATCCCGAGTAGTGAACTTAGATAGTGGACGTAGGAGCTGGGTTGCTCCGAACCACTCTAAACATATTTTGTTTGTGTTGTGCTTTACTTACTTTTCAGCTTCTGCACTTATTCTCTGATTAACACAATACTCAACCACTAAAAGGAATTACTTGTGCACATATTTGCAAGAAATTTTATAATTTCCAATTCACCCCCCTCTTGGGAAAAGCCACCTGGGCAACAAGAAATCTCTTGGTTTTCAAAGGCTAACCAAAAACCTTCTTGGTTTTCAACTAGGCTAACCAAAAACCTCCTTGGTTTTGTTCTTAGGCTCACCAAAAACCTTGATACAACAAAGTATGAATTGAAGTAAAGATTACAAGAAAAGTTTTCTAATAAAAAGTTGTTATCTCTTTGAAGCTTGATGAAGATGCTTGTCTTCAATTCGATGAAGCCTCAATTAATGATCAAAAGTGGTTGGACTTGAATGCTTTTGATTGCTTTAAATGGTTGAAGGCTTCTTTTACTTAGAATTAGTTACTCTCAATGAATGTATGAGTGAATACTCTTCTTTTTCTTTCTTTTTCACTTCCTTTTCTTTTTCTCTTATATTCCATTTGATTTTAATTCACTTAAATACTAACCCAATGCTTAAATAATGATTTATGACCATTAGAGACATGGAACTAGTTATTAGGGGTGAAAGGGATGAGTTCTATATTTGAAAAAATGAGCCATTACTGTTTCCAGAACTCCAAGTATCAACACTTCAAGTTGTGAGTTGACACTTAGGGTTGACACTTAAATCTCATGAGTCGACACCTAGTTCAAAATTCTATATTGAAATACTCTGGAATTCTCAGGTGAGTCGACATTTCATCTTGTGAGTCGACACTTGAGTCGACCCTAGAACTGCATGAGTCGACACCTAACACAAGTCTTGGAATTCAATATGTTCTGTAAAAAATCTATCTCAGGCATTGAGTCGATCCTTGAGTCGACACTTAGGGTTGATACTTGTGAAGCATGAGTCGATACTTCAAGTATGCCATCTAAAACTCTTTTCTGCATACCGACTTGAGTCGAAACTTGTACTGCCATGAGTCAACACTTGAACTGTGAGTCGACACTTGCTGAAACTTTTTCAAAAATGATTGAACCTCTGCTGAAACCTTTTTGAACTTAACTCTTTAATTCCTTTCAAGCAAATCTTAAATACTTAAGTCCATTAATGATTGGTGTTTCATCCATAGAAAGGGATTCTTCAATAATTTGACAAGCAATTCAATTTAGCTGATTTGATGAGTACTTTTTTTAAAAAAAAATTTCAAAGAACTATTAGTACTCAAATATACTTAAGTATTTTGTTAATCATCAAAATCAATAACGGAGTCAACAACAATAACACATGTCGAAGGTTAAATAATTCTTGAAAATTTTTTGGTGCTTAAGTGGAATACTCTTTCAAGTGATAGTGCACTCTTCTATAGGGTATGATAAGTACACTTCTTAGCATATATCTTGTATCAAAAAGATAATGTTTATCTAATAAAAATTTTTTAAAAAGTAAATAATAATTGTATTGTATTATAAAAGAATATGAAATTTATTAACTATTAAAGATTTCCTTTAGGAATCTCTAGCTTATCTTCTCTTCTAAGTTTATTTTTAATTATTCTTAAGTCAGATGTCATTCCTTCCAAACCAAACAAGACAAATATAAATTTTAAATTGAATGAGCTTGTAGCCAATATATTTTGTTGGATAACCCTTTCTGATGTGGCACAACCACTGACGTGGAGCCCATGATGATAACAGCTGGTGGCCGTGCTGGTGGGAAGTGCCACCTGGATGTGACACCCGCATGAACTTCCAAAAGGTGAGCCCTTCGATCGAGGCGGGCCCCCATATTCGGGGTCGAGCACCCGGTCGAGGTCATGCTCATGCTTTCCAAAGGCGAGCCCTTCGGTCGAGGCAACTCCCGCATCCGGGGTCAAGCACTCGACCGAGGTCGTTCTCATGCTTCCCAAAGGCAAGCCCTTCGATCGAGGTGGCTCCCGCATCTAGGATCGAGCACCCGATCAAGGTCGTGCTCATGCTTTCCAAAGGTGAGCCCTTCAACCGAGGCAGTCCCCACATCCGGGGTCGAGCACCCGGTCGAGGTCATGCTCATGCTTCCCAAGATCGAGCCCTTCAATCCAGGTGGCCCCCATAATCAGGGTTGAGCGCCCGGCCGAGGTCATGCTCATGCTTCCCAAGGGTGAGCCCTTCGATCGAGGTGGCCCCTGCATCCAGGGTCAAGTGCCCGGTCGAGGTTGTGCTCATGCTTTCCAACGGTAGCCCTCGCATCCGGGGTCGAGCACTCGGCTAGGGTCGGGCTCGTACATTTCAGAGTCGGGCTCCCAAGATAGAGCTCCCCTACCCTATTGAGGATGGAATTCTCGCTAGAAGCAAAAGAGAGAGAAGATCAATAGAAGCTTAAACTGTGACATGGAAGCTCCTAGCTACCAACATCCCATAAGTGGTGCACGCCTGGCCAAAAAATTCAAACACTGTAATGCACCACCCACATGTTCTATGCAATGCGTGCTCCACTAGGCTTCATGCCCTGTAGCACGCCGCCATGTCAATCACCGTGCAACCAAGGGCTCCGATCTTCATGACACGAAACCTGAACCTCCTCCAAAAGGAGTATACCATTAAGGCCACAGGCTCTGCGACACTCCAACGGTCCCTCCTAGAATAGAAACACTCCACCATGGCTTGGGGCTCAACAACATGCGGCCCACCCCTACCATGAAAAATCGCACCGCTAAAGGGACAAGATATGTACTACACCGATGATCACCCCCAACAGAAAGATCTCCTTTAGAGGATTGGTCTGATAGGGGGAAGGCTGCAAACCAAAAAAAACCCCTCTGGAAAGGGATACCAGGAAAGGGATGTTTCAATAAAGCCCCAAGCTTGGACTGGGCCATTCCTTCTCATATAAAAATAGATGAAAAGACCCCCGAGGGGGAGGAGGCAGCTACTAAGACTCAGAGAGAAAACGGGCAAGGAACCAGCAAAGAAAAGCTCCCAGCTCTCTAATCTCTACTTGGCCTTGTCTTTCCACTTCTTACATGTCATCCTTCACCCTCTACACGGAGAGTCCCCAAGCTCTTTGCCTCAGAGGTTATGTTCTCCTTGATCATCCCAGCTGACTTGATCATTGGAGTGTCCCCACCAAAATTCCCATCCCGGGTCTCCTCTTTTTTGTAGGCCACGCTGGAAGAGGACCGAGCGCCCATCGGGAGCCCAATAAGTCCATGACATGTTAGAGTTATAGAACATGTTGATTCAAGCAGCAACAGATTGGCATGCCAGGTAGGTGGTGCGGGCACCAGACTCAAAAGAAGACTTCAGAGCTCCATCTGGATCTCTGATTAACCTTGCCCGAAGAATTAGGATTTTTTGGCTTGTAATAAGGGTTGACTTGATCAACTCAATTTTAGTTTGAGTCTGTATTACCTGCATTTTTTATTGAGTCATGTTGACTCAGTGTTGGACTAGGGTTTCAACCTGGGGTGTTACATTTTCTTCCAAAGCTAAGCAAGTGGGCGCCACACTCCCAGCCACACTCCCAGCCATACGCCTAAGTCCAGGGGGTGCCACATCTCCATCCAGCAGGCTTTGGTCCCCACACCATAGATAGCAGCTCCCCTCTTTCATGCGCCAATTGAGGAGAAATCCACCAGGGGTCCACAAATCAAGGGGGCGGCCCAAGACTTCCCAAAAGAACCAAACTATAAAAAGGGAAGAAATTCTCTTGGAGAGGAATTCAAGGAGGCGCCCATTACCTGCCAGAAATACTCAAAACAAAGTTAGAAGGAGCCATAACTTGGGGAGAAAGAAAAGGAGGTATCCAAAAAGGGTTGAGCCATGGAAGGAAGGAGATTTCTCTTGAAAAGCAAGGTTAGGAGGCGCCCTAATCATTCCAACTAAAGCCAGATATAAAAGGCAACAAATTTTCTCTTGGAGGGCAAGGTTAAGAGGCACCCAAACACTTCCAGATAAGGCCAAGCATAGAAGGAAAAAAATATTTTCTTGGAGGTCAAGACAAGGAGGCGCCACCCACTTTCCATTTTGAAGCTTCAATCAACTTTGGAATTAATTGGCCGGCCATATGAGTAGGGATTGATATCTTAATTTGAAGATCCCCTCCTTTAGTTCCACATGGGAAGATGTAAAACCCTACTCTCTTGTAATGGCCTATAAATTAAACCCCATGTAAGTTTGAAAAGATCAGATGAATGAAACCAAATTTTTTTTGTGAGCAAACTTTGTGTTTTCTCTCTTCTGCACTTGCATCCAGGTGTTGAGCTCCATGAGGGAGTAAATCCGGGTTCCCCAGGAACCTTGAGGAGGTGTGAGATCTCCAAAACCCAAACCCTAGGTTAGCCACTCCACTCCCAAACCCTAGCCGCCATCACCCTTCTCTTTCCACCAAGCCCTAGCCTATCCCACCTCTCACGGCCACCCTCTCCAAGTCCAGGCCGACCACCAGCATCCAGCTCCAGTCCAGATACTTCAGATCTACAGCAATTCTAAGAGGAAGTCAGATCAGCCTCCAGGAGAATCCTGATTTCAGCAACTTCAGCTTTCAAGTTCTTCAACCTGGTAAATCTTTTCTTGAGTATCTAAATTCCATCACTTGTTCCTCTTCTTTCCCAGATCTTGAGTCCAGGAGAAGCCGACCAAACCACAAGACCAGTATTGGAGGATCCATTGCGAAGATAGCCGAATCCGAGGATCCAACAATCTGCTTGAGAGAGTTCTTCCACTAAAATTCTGTGAGATCACTGTCTGGTTGGTAAACCATCTCTTCTCTTTATTTCTATCCTGTTGAAAGTTCAGAGCGAAACCCTAGGTCTGGGAGTTTCTCAACCCCCAGCGATCCGTTACTTCTGAACTACTCTGATAACTTAGCTTCTTTTAAAGTGTGCTTTCAATCCTTACCTAGTTTCCATCAACTTAGTTTACTTTACTTTGAGTTAAGGACAATTTCTGAAATATAAAAAAAAAAGAATTAATCTTAATTTTTACTTCCGCATACGCTTCTTTGTTCTTTGTTCTGCATCATTTTTAGTATCAGAGCTTCCATTCTGCATCATTTTTGGTATCAGAGCTTCCGTTCTGCATCATTTTTGGTATCAGAGCCCTGTCTAGGGTTTCTGTTTGATTGCTTGTTTGAGTCTCTCTCTTTTACTTTGTCTGCTCGAAGTAGACTCCCCAGGACATCCGGTCCTAGGAACGAAGAGAGGTGCAAACCTCGTCTTCCCATTCCATGAGGTGTTCCTAGGGCGTGTAGGGGATCCGTTGGGTTATAACTTCGTAGCAGGAATTGTAAACAGTGAAGTGCTCTATTTTCAGCACATAATTACCCTGTTGAAGGAATTATTTCTCACTGTAGGTAACTCCAAATTTGGTGATTTTTGTTTTTCTGAAACAAGTATAATTGAAACTAATTTTCATAATTTTCCCATGATTTATTGGTTTCCGTGCGATTTTTGAGAATTAAATTACTACAACTCTATTTTTGTGTTCTGCAATCCATTTATTTTTGAGTGTTCATCTCTTAATTCATCTTAAGGGCATTTGAGCATCTAAGATAAGGGGAGGAGTTGATAACCTCTCCTTAGCCCAAAACCACCACCCACTCATTCGAACCTAAGCCTTTAATCGAAAAATTGATTAGACCTAATTTGCCCTAGTGGGCTAGGGACATCAACAAGTCGGGTCAAGGCTAGTGTTGAGTCAGTTTGTCTGGTTACTCTGTGTGTGCTTTGTACTCAGTGTCTAGAACGGTGGTTCAGGGATTCCATCCCGAAGGGCTTGTGTGCTGGTCCGCCTACCTGGCCAATCTCTGATTGGTGTCTAGGATTGGCATTCAGGGACCTAACACTCCCCTTACACCTGCCTAGCTGAGTCCTGAGTTACTACAGGCTAGCTTGCCACTCTGATTGGGCATCTAGTTTGGGCTCTAGGTCTAGTTAGCCCGTAGTCATTCAGTTGAGTCTCATTTTGTGTGTTTGCTTGCATCATGTCTACCCGGAATGGAGTGCCCTACCAACCTGGTCAAACCCAACCTGATTTAGAGGCCATGGTTAGAAATCTTACCGAAAGTATGACCAAATTGAGTCAGGACATGAATGAGGGTTTTTCCCAGTTTAGGGATCGAGTCCAAGTACTTGAAAAACGTAGGCATCAAAATTGGACCCCTGATCCAAAATTTAATAGGCCCCAACCTCACCCATGCCAGGAACCTAGGAGGACCTTATACCGTGATCCCGAGCATAACCTTAGGAAGCCTAACCATGATATCTATAGTGTGGATCGTGTCTATGAGAGGTCCTTACAATATTCTGGACTAGTCACTCAACAACCCAAGTCTTCTAGATCAAACCATTTAGATCCACACCCATGCCCAAGTAAGGTCTCTACTAGCTTGAAACCCAGTGTGACCCAGGTTTCTATATCTCAAGAATGTTTGTTTTGTGAAGAAAGAGGCCATAAATCTAGTCAGTGCCCATGCATAGGACTGGCTTGTGCACAGCTAAGTGGTAAGAATCCTAAGGATGACATTAATGAGGGAGAACCCAAGCCTACCAATGAGGAAGAACGGTTAGGTATGACAAGCCTAGAATCAGTTGACCCGATTACCACTGACCCGAAACCCATTGAAGATGGCATCGAGGAAGTATATGATGCTGGCTTGAGTCTAGTTGATGAATATGAGGGGGAAGAACTTGAAGAATGTGACATTGATACTATTGGTTCCTTACCTGAGGAGACCTTGGAAAACAACCAACTGGTAGGACCTAGTTCAAAAATTCAAGAGATTTGTGAGAACCAGGTTCCTTTAGTCAAATACCCCCAGGAAGAACTCATGGTGTTAGCCCGAGCTATTAGTTCATACCCTCTAATGACAGTCATTCCCCAAGTACCAATTGAAGATCTTTGCACTGAACTGTTTAAGTTTGCCCACCCTATGGTAGATCCTCTCCTTAGGATGACTGAATCAAGCCTCTTACAATTGGACCTTGTCCCATGCTCAGCCACTAAGGTCTCTCTCGTAATCTCTGTTGGACATCCTTTTCTTGAGCGGATTGATTCACCCAGTCCTGTAGAAGTCCTCCTTATGACCCCAGACCCCTTCCTTCGCAAGACTGACCTACCCTTCTATAGAGTATACCTTTCCTCACCCATAGGTCAAATTTCAAGTCTTGAGGTCATCATCCATAGGCCCTTCCATGAATCATTCTCTAATCCATTTCTTGAGAAAGTGGATCATTATTTGCGTAGAGAACAAACCTTAACTGTTGCAATCACATGTCCTAGGCTACTCCCCGAACCATCTCTTGATCCATTCCTGGGAGTAGCAAACTTTTCCTTTCGTAAGGATGACCAGTTGACATTCATAGACCACCATTCAAACCTTCAGGTCACCACCTTTAGCCAGCAGGTAATTCGAGACTCCACCTCATATTTCCTCCCTTTCTCTAGGACTTCCAATGCTTCTTACACCATCCAAGTATACTTTGTCAAAGTCTTTAGAGTGAATCACGTGTCAGAATCTATTAGGTTTGCCATCTACTTCTGGAAGACCTTATGGCACCTACTAGGCACCCATGATAAGTTTTCATGCTCTGCATGCCATCCTCCGACCCAAGGTCAAACCTAGAGAGCCGTAGTTTGTTAGGTTTAGACCTAGGGTTCCTTTGAATAAAGTCCATTCTTTAGGAATGCATCGTCAGTCGAGTTTAGGACATTGTCTCTGATTTTGATTGAGTGAGAATACCAGGAATTGGGATTTGTATTTACCCAGGGCTAAATTTGCATATAATGTTTCGATCAATAGGTCTATAGGCTAGAGCCCCTTTGAAATTGTTCATGGATACAAGCCTCACACACTACTTGATCTGATTTCACTATTAGCCCACACACACAAGTCTCTTGATTCACTTGCATAGCATGTAAAGGACTTGCATAAAGAAATTCATGCCAAAATAATTTTAAGTAATGAAACTTATAAGAAGTTGGCTGATTCTCAAAGGCGAGTCAAAACTTTTGTTAAGGGAGACTGTGTAATGATTAGGTTAAGGCCTGAACGGTTCCCTCCTAGAATCGTTATAAAGTTACATGCTAGAGGAGCTGGTCCATTTAGAGTGGTGAAGAGAGTAGGATACAATGCCTATGTGCTCGAGTTGCCTCCAGAACTAGGCATTAGCTCCACTTTCAACATTACATACCTAGTAGAGTATAGAGAGCCAGCTGTGATTCCCAGTGAGCCTTTTGAGCCTAATCCTGCTCTTGAGAGTGAACCCAACCCTGTGTGTCCACCAACAAACTGGCCTGTGAGGAAAGAGCAGATTGAAAAGATCCTGGATGATCAGGTTATCTCTACTCGTAATCGAGGATACCAAAGATACCTGGTCCGCTGGCAAGGAAGGCCAGATTCTGATGACTCTTGGATCTCCCGAGAAGAATTACAAGAATTGGACCCAGACCTCTTGGAGAGATACCAGAGCCAGCTTTATCCATACTCGACAGGGTCGAGTTCCTCCCACCCCGGGAGAATTGGTGAGGGCACCAGACTCAAAAGAAGACTTCAGAGCTCCATCTGGATCTCTGATTAACCTTGCCCGAAGAATTAGGGTTTTTCGGCTTGTAATAAGGGTTGACTTGATCAACTCAATTTTAGTTTGAGTCTGTATTACCTGCATTTTTTATTGAGTCATGTTGACTCAGTAGTGGACTAGGGTTTCAACCTGGGGTGTTACATTTTCTCCCAAGGCCAAGCAAGTGGGCGCCACACTCCCAGCCACACTCCCAGCCATAAGCCTGAGTCCAGGGGGCGCCACATCTCCATCCAGCAGGCTTTGGTCCCCACACCACAGATAGCAGCTCCCCTCTTTCATGCGCCAATTGAGGAGAAATCCACCAGGGGTCCACAAATCAAGGGGGCGGCCCAAGACTTCCCAAAAGAACCAAACTATAAAAAGGGAAGAAATTCTCTTGGAGAGGAATTCAAGGAGGCGCCCATTACCTGCCAGAAATACTCAAAACAAAGTTAGAAGGAGCCATAACTTGGGGAGAAAGAAAAGGAGGTATCCAAAAAGGATTGAGCCATGGAAGGAAGGAGATTTCTCTTGAAAAGCAAGGTTAGGAGGCGCCCTAATCATTCCAACTAAAGCCAGATATAAAAGGCAACAAATTTTCTCTTGGAGGGCAAGGTTAAGAGGCACCCAAACACTTCCAGATAAGGCCAAGCATAGAAGGAAAAAAATATTTTCTTGGAGGTCAAGACAAGGAGGCGCCACCCACTTTCCTTTTTGAAGCTTCAATCAACTTTGGAATTAATTGGCCGGCCATATGAGTAGGGATTGATATCCTAATTTGAAGATCCCCTCCTTTAGTTCCACATGGGAAGATGTAAAACCCTACTCTCTTGTAATGGCCTATAAATTAAACCCCATGTAAGTTTGAAAAGATCAGATGAATGAAACCAAATTTTTTTTGTGAGCAAACTTTGTGTTTTCTCTCTTCCGCACTTGCATCCAGGTGTTGAGCTCCGTGAGGGAGTAAATCCGGGTTCCCCAGGAACCTTGAGGAGGTGTGAGATCTCCAAAACCCAAACCCTAGGTTAGCCACTCCACTCCCAAACCCTAGTCGCCATCACCCTCTCTTTCCACCAAGCCCTAGCCTATCCCACCTCTCACGGCCACCCTCTCCAAGTCCAGGCGGACCACCAGCATCCAGTTCCAATCCAGATACTTCAGATCTACAGCAATTCTAAGAGGAAGTCAGATCAGCCTCCAGGAGAATCCTGATTTTAGCAACTTCAGCTTTCAAGTTCTTCAACCTGGTAAATCTTTTTTTGAGTATCTGAATTCCATCACTTGTTCCTCTTCTTTCCCAGATCTTGAGTCCAGGAGAAGCTGACCAAACCACAAGACCAGTATTGGAGGATCCATTGCGAAGATAGCCGAATCCGAGGATCCAACAATCTGCTCGAGAGAGTTCTTCCACTAAAATTCTGTGAGATCACTGTCTGGTTGGTAAACCATCTCTTCTCTTTATTTCTGTCCTGTTGAAAGTTCAGAGCGAAACCCTAGGTCTGGGAGTTTCTCAACCCCCAGCGATCCGTTACTTCTGAACTACTCTGATAACTTAGCTTCTTTTAAATTGTGCTTTCAATCCTTACCTAGTTTCCATCAACTTAGTTTACTTTACTTTGAGTCAAGGCCAATTTCTGAAATATATAAAAAAAAAAAGAATTAATCTTAATTTTTACTTCCGCATACGCTTCTTTGTTCTTTGTTTTGCATCATTTTTGGTATCAGAACTTCCGTTCTGCATCAGTAGGGGGATGCACCGGTGACTGTAGGAAGTCCAATAGTGAGTCCCCCACCACCAGCAAAGCATCTGTAAAAGCCCAAAGCTCCATGGTGACAATGAGCATACGTGAGGCTTCCGCCAGCTGAGCAGGGGGCCCCCTCATCATGGAGACCAATAGAAACCTAAGGGGAGCTCCCCTCTCCACCACCGCCACCTGGCGGATCCTTAAATCACTGTATTGGCCCAGCAAGTTCGTGCCCTAGCTACGGTGGTGCGCTAGTGATGCGGAACTAGATATGCATATAGATTATTTTTGTATTTTTTTATATCTTAAGATGTATGTTTGAATCCCGAAGATCATACCAAGAAACTAAGTAGAGAGTTTTATATGAAATTAAGAAGCAAAAGCATGCATAACAGGACCTAAAAAGCAATAGAAAGTGGACCGCCGAGGCTAAGAAGTCTCAATTAGGCTAGTTCATCATCAATAACAGGACTGGTAGGCTGAGGGGGTGTACCTGACAATGGTTGATGTGCCTGGTGAAGATTGTATGCGAAGGGGTCGCTCTCACTTCTGGATGCGGCCTGGAAAATCAAGCTTGAGACCCACAGATTCTCGGCTTTCAACTCAGTGATCTGATTGCTACCCGGCTGGAATCGTTGGATTAATAGGAGTCGAGGGACCTACAAACAACCTTTCACGAGTGAGAAAACAAAGCAAGGAAGACATAGAAAAGGGAAAACAGCAAGGGAAAGATGAGATATGGAGTTGGAGGCTAGGGTTTGGAGAGTTGGATGGTGGCTAGAGGCTGGGCGCAGAACATCGGGAAGAAGGAAGGGCTCACACAGAATCCCTTTTAACACATAGCAGGTAGCACACAGCAATTGGAAGAACTCAATATTATTTTATGAAAATATTCCTTGATACAAGAGAGTAGAGTCTCTTAGATAGACTCTTAGACTTGGCCCCCAAGTAAGGAAATAATAGTCATTACCTAGGAGTTTTAATCCAACCCCAACTCTAGCTAGAATACATGGTAGGTTTAGGTAGAAAAAATCTCTTAATTCTCTCCTCCTCTCTTGACTTGGTCAGCCAAGAGGGGTGACTCTAAGTGGCCAACCAAGGGGAAGGTAACCTTAAGCATTTGGCACCTTAGCTCCTCTCTTGGGCCTTGGCTGGCCTAATCTACTTCGGGCTACGGTCCAAGGCTCCCGGGCTTCTGATGTGACTCCAGGGTTCTGATTTCTTCTACTAGGCCTTCCATGGTCTTCATGTCTTTAGTTGGGTTGGTCTTTATATCTTCAATTGGGTTGGTCTTCACTTGGACTAGCTTGGTCTTCTCTTGTACTTGGGCTGACATGTACAGGACTTAGGAAGAAGACTAGCTCAACATGAGCAGACTAGTACAGGACTCAAGTGACAAAATAACAACTCGATGGACTAAACTCTTATTAAAAATGGACTCAAATACTACTAATTAATCCACAGAGGGTTAAGAAGCCTCTATCTTATTCTGGTGCCTCTGGTGTCCCCACCAATTCTCCCGGGGTGGGAGGAACTTGACCCTGTCAAGTAAGGATCACACTGGCTCACATATCTCTCGAGAAGGGCTGGGTCGAGGTGCTGCAAGTCCTCTCGAGCAACCCATGAATCATTCGATTCTGGCCAGCCTTACCATTGGACTAGGTAGAGTTGATAGCCATGGTCGCAGGTCATGATGGCTTGATCATCCAAGATACACTCGATCCATTCTCCTCTCTCAAGCCAAATAATTGGTGAACACTCTGGGCTAGGATCACCGCAATAGGAGTAGGTCCAAAGGCCTCACTAGGTATCGCTGTCGGTTTCCTATACTCAACCAGGTCTACGATATTGAAGGTAGAACTAATGCCCAAATCCGAAGGCAAATCTGACACATAGGCATTTGGTCTAACCTTCTCTATCACTTTAAAAGGTCCGGCTCCGTGAGCATGAAGCTTCTTAACGGTCCCGGGTGAAAACTGCTCAGCCCTAAGCCTAATCATGATAGAATCCACTACATTAAATTTCTTGGCCCTTTTTTGGGAATTAGCCAGCTTGTTTCAAAATTAGTGCAGGTGGTGAACATGCTGGGCACATGCAAACTCCAACAGGTGACATAAAGGACTTATACTAATACCTAACAGACTTGACTATGCATTCTTATTGAAGAAAATTTTATTGAACTCTTTGGATCTAAACCTAACATATCATAAGTTCTCTAGGTTTGATCCTAGTTTGGCATGCACATGAAAATTTACAATGGGCTCCTAGCAAATTCCATAGATATGCCATAAGTAAAATACAAACCTAACATGTGTAATGAATGTATGCAGTATACTAATCTCAACTAAATGCAATATAATGATCCTAGAAATGCTGGAGGTGTCTGGAAAGGGCAGAAAATAAGAAGTGGGTTCAGAATTATTCTGGTCGGGTAGGGAAAAAGGTTCAGGGTTAGTTGGATACAGTAGGATATAAGAAGGGGTGTTAGGGACTAATCCTAGACTAATGAGGCTAACCTTACGAGGTTGAGGTATATCTACAGGGTTTGCATAATGGAAGGATGGGTTACTAATCTCAGGGAAGAGGTCCTTAATGGAAACTATAGGAAGGGGCTTATCATGAGGGTACTTATTCAAAGAGATCAGGTCCTTAATAAATTCTTCTGGTTCTTGTACTTTAGGACTAAACTCTATAATTTGGCTCTCCTCTATGGTTTCCTTAGGTAAGGTTCTAGCAACAATATCTAGGTTCTCTTCCTCTAATTGTCCTTCCACTATGACTTTAGGCTAGGTATAGTTAGGGTCAACTAACTCTAGATTGGCTTCTACCTGGGTACTTACAGGGTCAACTAATTCTAGGTCTTCTAGAGGTGTCTCCTCTTCTCCCTCATACTCATCCACTAGGTTCACATCAGCTTCATATACTTCCACTTTAATGTCAGCCTTGTGAATCATAGGGATGGTAGGGGAAGGTCGGCTAAGGAGAAATTGACTAGGTCCTGGTCTCTGATTATGGGCACTAATCCTAGTAGGTTCAGGTTGCCTGAGGGGTAGTGGCTTACTACTGGGCTCATATCTAGGGGTACTAACCTTATGGGATTTAGGTTGATGGCCTAGGGGTTCATTCTGCTCATAGGTCATGGGTCTACTGTGCTTATAGGGTGTGGGTGCATAGGATCTAGAGTCATAGGATCTAGGTTCGTAGGTTTTGGATACATAGGTTCTAGGTTCATAGGATTTGGAGTCATAAGGTCTATAGGTTGTGGGTCTCTTGGACTCATAGGACTTGGGTAGGTACTTTATCCTTAGTTCAAGTTTCATGTCACTCCAGGTAGTTATGAGTTCACAGCCTTCTTGCCTAAGTATTCTCTCAACATTATCCCAATCTACCTTGGCCTGGTGAACTAACTTGGCTTTAGCAAACCTGAACTGGTATCTTTCATAATAGAAACCCATATTTTGTTCAAAATACAGGTCCATATCTCTTTTCCAAGCAAAATAATCCTCACACTCAGGATCACAAAATTTAGGTGCTACCAACACAACATACCTAGTGGCTCTCCTAGGGTTGGGCTCCAAATAGGGGTCATGGTATGGGGTTCTCCTAGGGTTGGACTCCATGGTTTCACTAGATTGAGTTGGGTTGAGGCTATCGATATTGGACTTCTAATCTAATGGTCATGCAATCAAACACACACATCGACTCCTAAGCTAGTGCACATGCAAGACTCAAAGACGAATCGACTATGGCTGCCTAGACCTAGAGCCCAATCAGAATGGGTTGACTCAACTTACACACAACTTAAATCCTAGTCCTTCAATCTGGCCAAGTAAGAGGTGGGATGGTGGGAGGCCCCCTGCTCTCGCAGAGACCCAATTAAGAAACCACCAATCCGCTTAGGTCGTTTGACACTGTACCTCTTACCTAGACACCAATATCCAGTAATAGAAAATGAATTGGGTGCACTAGTCGTCCCACAATGTTCGAACCCGATCGATGGGTGTCTCTAGCCCACTAAGGCAAATTAAGTCTAGTTAATTTTAAGTTAGGCTTGGGACAGAATGCAAGGATGGTGGTTTTGGGCTAAGGAGAGGTTATCAACTCCTCTCCTTATTTGACATATAGAAAGTGCCCTTAAGGTATTTTATGCAATGATGGCAGGCAGATGAAAATGCAAATTAGGGTTTAGGTGTTTATGGTGTTTTTGAGTATATGTAATTTTTTTTTTGTTTTGGTATTTTCTTAAATAAAAAAATAACTTGCAGATTATGACCTAATATGCAGGGAACATGCTAAAATTAAAGATATGCAAGAATTATACTAAAAGAATCCTAAACTTTTCGAAATCAGCTTTGCTACCAAAATAGAGCAGAATTGTTCTTAGGCAGTGTTTCAGCTGGGAGAAAATCCACAAATTGAAATAATACCTAAGAAAGTTTTAAAAATTAATTTCAATTATGAGGAATTCATCAAAATAAATTTCAAAATTTTCTGAGTTTTACACAAGCAAAAACAATTGAAATAAAAGGAGATGTACTGAGAAGGCCAAGAATGCAAAACCCTAATGGAACTCTTTGTGTTCTTCTTCAGGGGTCAATTCATAGCGGCACCCCTACCACCATAGGAGATCTCATGGATTGGGAAGAGAGTGTTTTGCAACCCTATGTGTCTCCTATGGCCGAATGGCCATGGTGATACCAAATGATGCGGAACTAGATATGCATGCAGATTATTTTTGTATTTTTTTATATCTTAAGATGTATGTTTGAATCCTGAAGATCAAACCAAGAAACTAAGTAGAGAGTTCTATATGAAATAAAAAAGCAAAAGCATGCATAACAGGACCTAAAAAGCAATAGAAAGTGGACCGCCGAGGCCGAGAAGTCTCGGTTGGGCTAGTTCATCTTCAATAACGAGACTAGCAGGCAGAGGGGGTGTACCTGACAATGATTGATGTGCCTAGTGAAGATCGTATGCGAAGGGATTGCTCTCACTCCTGGATGCAGCCTGGGAAATCAAGCCTAAGACCCACAGATTCCCGGCTTTCAACTCGGTGATCTGATTGCTGCCCGGCTGGAGTCATTGGATTCGTAGGAGTTGAGGGACCTACAAACAACCTTTCACGGGTGAGAAAATAAAGCAAGGAGGAAATAGAAAAGGGAAAACAGCAAGAGGAAGATGAGATATGGAGTTGGCGGCCAGGGTTTGGAGAGTTGGATGGCGGCTGAAGGCTGGGCGCAGAACACCAGGAAGAAGGAAGGGCTCACATAGAATCCCTTTTAGCACATAGCAGGTAGCACACAGCAATTAGAAAAACTCAATATTATTTCATGAAAAGATGCCTTGATACAAGAGAGTAGAGTCTCTTAAATAGACTCTTAGACTTGGCCCCCAAGTAAGGATACAATAGTCATTACCTAGGAGTTTTAATCCAACCCCAACTCTAACTAGAATACATGGTAGGTTTAGGTAGAAAAAATCCCTTAATTCTCTCCTCCTCTCTTGACTTGGTTGGCCAAGAGGGGTGACTCTAAGTGGTCGACCAAGGGGAAGGTAACCTTAAGCATTTGGTGCCTTAGCTCCTCTCCTGGGCCTTGGCTGGCCTAATTTACTTCGGGCTGCAGTCCAGGGCTCCCGGGCTTTCGATGTGACTCCATGGTTTCTGATTTCTTCTACTGCGCCTTCCATGGTCTTCATGTCTTCAGTTGGGTTGGTCTTCATGTCTTCAATTGGGTTGGTCTTCACTTGAACTGGCTTGGTCTTCTCTTGTACTTGGGCTGATATGTACAGGACTCAGGAAGAAGACTAGCTCAATATGAGCGGACTAGTACAGGACTTAAGTGACAAAATAACAACTAGACTGGACTAAGCCCTTATTACAAATGGATCCAAATACTACTAATTAATCCACAGAGGGTTGAGAAGCCTCTATCTTATTCTAGTACTTCTGGTATCCCCACCAGCCAGCTCTACCAAAGACACTATCCCTAGCAATGCAATAGCAGCCAGGGATGCTAGCAGCCCACACCGCCAATCCCCGTACCAGCCTATGATCCTTCTGGGAGGGGCTATTGCATGCGGCCTCCCACCTACGAGGAGACCACCAAGCGGTCAAACAAAGTAACATGATGGCCCGACCGGCAGGGTGAGCCGCTCCCTGATCTTGGACCATGGTGCATACTCGCATCGACGGCACTGGCATGGTCAGGAACTCAAGCAAGAGTTCCCCCACTCCGCACCTCCTTCACCCTTGATGGCCTCCATCGAAGGGTCTATAGACGAGGCCATCCATTGCTAGGCAGAGAGGTTCCTTGAAGAGCAGGAGTGCAAGCTGGCTGACTTATCCCATTACTTTATAGAGATCTAGGGCTCCCCTAGTGAGCCCATGGGTTATGATCCCATCCTCCCTTCTCCCACAGAATCCAAGAGGAATTGATCCCCAGCTAGTTCTGCATGCCCCAAGTTGACCCCTACGATGAGACAACCAATCCCCTGGACCACCTAGAAAGCTACAAGGCCCTTATAAGGGTCTAGGGGGCCACCGATGCCCTCCTCTACATCGCCTTCCTGGCTATCCTCTGAAAGGCTGCTCGAGCCTGGTTCTCCAGACTCAAGTCAGAAAGCATTGACTTTTTCTTCCAGTTGGAGAAAAATTTCGTGGTGCACTTTGATGCATGCAGAATGGTGCCACGAGAAGCCGACAGCCTTTTTTGATCCACCAGCAAGATTGAGAGCCCCTTTGAGACTATGTATCCCGGTTTAAAGCTACCACCCTGGAGATCTACCATCTCGATGAGCCAGTCACCATGTTGGCCCTAAAGTGAAAGGATTATGCCCTATAAGCCAAAATTTGTATCTCCCAGACCAATTGTAAATTGACAAGTTAATAAAGGCATTAATTTTTCATCATTTACTGTGTCATTATATGATGAACCCCATAGGTTAGGGCTATGGTCCTAGGGCTGTGATGAGATCATACCAGTGAGATCTAAGGCCTTAAAATCCTAATCTAGAATATTCCTAGTCATAGGAACCCTGAGTTGGGGATCAGGGTTTCCGGTAAGACTGGCACATCCTATGTATGCTGAAAAGGGTGACTGCTCTCACAGTCACTTATGTAGGATACTAATACAAGGATGTGGGTGCTCATTAGCGAATGAGTTCACTGAATAGATCCAGTTTGAGAACATCTAATGGAGCCTTAGCTGCATGTCAATAGATGTTTCTCATAGTGGGAGTTGTACAAGTAGTCCTATGACCTGAGACTACCATTATACCTTATGTACATGAACCCATGCTTTGGTTCAATCTCATTCATGACACTGGGTCATGCACAAGGTTGATGCTGGGTGTGGTGAATTGTATATGAAGGAAATGAGTAGGTCAACAAGGAATTGATCACTCCTAGTAGGAGGAGATTGCATCCAGCCAAATTAGGTCAGATGATGATTCAGGAAATCTTTGATCAAAGTACAGATATTAGAAATGATTTCTAATATCAAATTAATTGAATCATTAGTGTATGACTGAGCTGGGAATGAGTATAAACTGGATTTGACATGATTCCATATCCATAGTTACATTCGGGATGCAAGATGATTGAAGGATCGAATTGTACGGGAACTTTCCACTGAAGGGTAGTTTTGGAATTACACCAGAATTTCCATATCTTCCGGGTAGACATGACACGTTGCTAGACGTCAATCTTGTCTTGTGGGTTGATCAGATTAAATGGTTTAATTGGATCACTAATTAGGAGGAGTCCTAATTGACTAACTCGAGTTAGCTCGATTTGACCTAAATCGATTAGAATGAGTTCTGATCAAATTAGGTCAACTTGCACTCGGACCCACTGCTGGCTAGGTATGGAACCCAATGGGTCACACACTTAGGACAGATAATCAAGGATTTAATTTGGAATTAAATCTTGTTTGCAGATGAACACACTAGCATGTGTTGCAAACCATGGCTTCTACTTGAATCGGATTCGAGTTAGGGTTCCGATTTGGTCTTTTTTAGATCCAAATTCATTCCGGTTTGAATCTAATTGAAGATTCAAAACATTGGGCTAACTGTAGGCTAGCAATTGGGCTAACCTAAGAGGCTAAACCCCTTTCCCACGTTGCCTAAGCCCCTCCCCCTCTCTTCCCACGCACGCGCGCAAGGAGAAGAGTCCACGCGCGCGTGGACTCTCTCCAAGTCGCGTCTTTGCATGAAAAGAAAGAAAAAAGACCGGCGTCTTTTGGCTGATGAGGCGTGGATCAGAGTCCACCAAGGCGTGGACTCTTCAAAATAAATATTACCGTGAAAAGGAAAAGGAAAAAAACATCGAAGGGGCGCGACTCTTCTTTCTGCGCGCGCCCTTCTGTGTTTTTCACGATCCTTCTTCGCGTCTTCCCATCCCAAAGGCCGTGAGATTAATCCCAAGGGCCGTGAGATAAAGAGAGAGGACGTGAGAAGGGAGAGAGGGATGTGAGAGGATGTTTTCAGATGAGAAGGCGCCTCTCTGTCGCCTATTTAAGAAGAAGGCTTCACCGTAAAAAAATCAATTCCAGATTTTCTACAGCGAAGCCTTGCTTCTTTTTCCCTCTCCCTCTCCAGAAGATTGTTTCCCCCTCCTCTCTTTCCTCTTTGATTCCTTTACAGAGCCTAGGCTATGTCGAATCTCAGAACAGAAGGAGAGTCAGAGAGAGAAACTCTCCGACGGTAAAGGAAGAAGGCGCCTCTTTTTCTTTCTTTCTTACATTAAGACAATTTTGTCTTAATTTTCTTCTCCCTCCAAGACAAGCCTTGTCTCATTTTAGGACAAGGGCTTATTCTTAAGACAAGAGTGTCTTAAGGGGCCAAAGTTGCTAAAAACTAGGAGAAGGGTAAGAGAGAAGGTTTAGTCCCAGTTTGGCTAGAGGAGTCCTAGCCAATAGCCCATATATCAAGTTCTTGGGGTAGAACTTGATTGGTAGGAACCCAATTAAGGAGTCACTGTCTTGATCATCTGCCCGTGTGGATCACCATCGGAGGGCGGACAAGTGGACGCCTGGTGTGTTCAAAAGGTTACTCAATTTGGAGTTTATTTCTACATCAGACTGGATATAGCGATCTGAGGTTAGTATCTAAACTATGTTTAAATTTGGACATGCATGTAGTCATAAGTTTTAATTGCTAATAAGGGGATTTTGGGATTAGGGTTCGGACCTGATTTCATAAAATTTTGAAATCCACGCTTCCGCACTGGTTCCCGAACCCAACAGTGGTATCAGAGCATCCTTATTAGGATTAAAACTTATGCAGTTCAATTCATGATGTAGTATCATGTTAAAGTTATTATATTGATGCACAATGCATGTCTTTGATTGAACATGAGTTTGATGATTGCCACCAGTTAGGGTTTTCCACTGAAACCCTAATTGTCTTAGAGATATGATTAGCCCTGGAGCCATCATACTGAAATAAGGTTGCCCTGGCATAATGGTGTATCCATTATGTGGTAAATGGTTGTCCTAGTATGATGGCACACATTTCACATATTTGCTTAGTTTAAAGCATGTATTAATATATGTGATAGCTTTTAATTGAATGTGCTGGCACTGCATGAACCCCTCTTAAAATTATATTAAGTGGTAGTATAGTTAACCGATAAGCATTATTAGTCATGATGGATAATTAGTCATTTCGGTGTCTAGAAAGGTAGTTCTGGGAAGGTAAAGGGAATCGTGGTTTTTAATTGGTTCCGTTGACTGACCTGGCCAATTTTAAATTGGTGTCTAGGAAAGCAACGGGGGGACCCCCACATCTCTTCCACTAGCCTGGCCGATCTGATTGATTTAATTCTTGACTAACATGCTTGGTGTTAAAATACTATTATTGGCCTTCCTTCATGATAGGTCATCATTGTGTTACGATCTATACTAGGTTTGTTGTGTACACACAAGACCTAATATGGTGACTAACACAATTTTTGGCCTAATACAATTATTTGTTTATGGCATGATTTAAAGTAATATTTTGTTGTGTACACACAAGGGTATTACTATTAAAGTCATGACTATATGGCTATGAAGGGTCTTACTTAACTAAAATATTATAGTTTGTTGTGTATACACAAGGCTATTAATATTTTAGAGGCCGAGATAAGTTGAGAATTGTACAGGTTACAATTGGAAAAAGTTTTCCTACCTATGAACTTATATAAGATTTGTTGTGTACACACAAGGTCTTTTATAAGGGATTGGGATCTCAACCCCACTAAGAAAGACCAATTAAGGTTTTCTCGATCATCGTATAGAGGGTTATGATGCTCGATAAAATAGTGGGAGACATAATTAAATTAAAGTCCTAATTTAATTATGTGTTGTCATTTCATGGTTGTTTGCTTATGTATTGTTCTTTGTTTAAATGTAGATAAATGGCCTCTTCACTCTCACTCCGTAGTATTTTAGATGCCAACAAATTGACTGGGCCTAATTATGTTGATTGGCTGAGAAATTTAAAAATAGTACTCAGTCAAGAAAGAATTTCCTATATTCTTGATACCCCAATTTTGGAACCACCAAGGGAAGATGCCTCGCAAGAGGAGAAGACCACATATAATATGTGGAAAAATGACTCACTTACTGTCAAGTGCGTTATGCTTGCCTCTATGACCAATGAGTTGCAGAGGCAGCATGATAGCATGGATACTAACTCCATACTGCTAAATTTAAAAGAACTTTATGGAGAACACAGTAGAACTGCTAGATATGAAATATCTAAGCAGTTGTTCCGTGCAAGGATGACAGAAGGTACATCAGTACAAGACCATGTATTAAAGATAATTGATCTAATCACTCGATTAGGTCAATTAGGTTTTGTAATGGATGGGGAGTTGAATCAAGACTTGATCTTGCAATCACTCCCAGAGTCATTTTCACAGTTTGTTCTTAATTACCATATGAACAAACTTAATTCTTCCTTGCCTGAGCTGTTGAATATGTTGAAGACAGCAGAGAGCCATGTAAAGAAAAATAAGGCTCCAGTTCTTCTTGTGGATAAGAAGAAGACAGGCAAAAAGGGTTCCAGTAAGAGGATGAATCCCAAAGGGAGCATTAAGAAGAAGAAAGGAAAGAAGGCCTCCGGACAGATGACCTGCTTTCATTGTGGCAAGCCGGGTCATTGGAAAAGGAACTGCAAGGTTTACCTTGCAAGTGTGAAGCCTGGTGCATCAGAGGCACCAAAAGGTATGAAAGAAGTTCATACTATTTTGTCATTGGATTCTTCCATTTCAAATACTTGGGTGTTGGATACCGCCTGTGGTCATAACATCTGCAAATCATTGCAGGGACTTCAGGGGCTTAAAGTATTGAAGGAAGGTAACTTTGAGCTCTACGGTGCTGGAGGGGACCCCATCCAAGCAGAAGCTGTAGGGACTTATGTTTTGAAGTTACCTTCAGGGAAGATCTTGGAGCTAAGGAATTGTTACTATATGCCAAAAATCATTAGAAATATCATATCTGTACCCTTGTTACTTAAACAAGGATATACTATGAATGTAATGAGCAGTGGCTGCTCAATTTCTTTATCTAATGAAATTATATGTTATGGCATATTCTGCAATGGTCTATTAACTCTTTCCACTAATGACAATATTTTTCATGTTTCTAACAAACGGAAAAGAGATGATGTTAACAATACCTTACTTTGGCATTGTCAACTTGGACATATTAGTGAGACTAGGATTAACAAGTTATACAAAGAAAATTTCTTTGATCCTTATGACTATGAGTCATTAGGAACTTGTGAATCATGTCTCATGGGTAAGATGACCAAGACTCCATTTAGTGGACATGGAGAAAGGACAAAAGAGTTATTAGGACTCATACACACAGATGTATGTGGGCCTATGACAACTCAAGCCTATGGTGGATACTCATACTTCATCACATTTACTGATGATTTTTCAAGGTATGGATTTGTGTATCTAATGAAACATAAGTCCGATGCTTTTGAAAAATTTTTAGAGTATCAAAGTATGGTAGAGAAACAGACAGGAAAAAGTATAAAGATCCTCCGATCAGATAGAGGAGGTGAGTACTTATCCACTGAGTTTCTTGATCACCTTAAAAATAAGGGGATCATCTCTGAATGGACTCCTTCTTACACACCACAATTAAATGGTGTTGCTGAAAGGAGGAATCATACTTTATTGGATATGGTATGATCCATGATGTGCTTCACGGAGTTACCTTTTTCCTTCTGGGGATATGCTTTGGAAACAGCAACTTATATCTTGAATAGAGTACCATCTAAAACTGTCTCTAGCACTCCATATGAATTATGGAGAGGTAAGAAGCCCAATCTTAAGTATATTAAGATATGGGGATGTCCAGCCTATGTAAAAAGAAATTTTGGACATAAACTAGATGCTAGAGCAGACAAATGTCTATTTATCGGATATCCTAGAGATAGTATAGGATATCTGTTCTACCACCCTACTGAGCAAAAGGTATTGGTCAGTAGGCATGCCACTTTTATGGAAAAAGAATTCATCCTACAAAAGGGCACTGGTAGAAATATCGAACTTAATGAAATTCAACAAATAGACACATCTCAGTCAAGTAACAACATAGTTAATATAGAACCTGAACACACTCCTATCCGTAGGTCTGATAGGGTGCGACAAGCACCTGAGAGGTATGGGTTCATAATTGAAAATAATGAAGCCCAAATCATTCAAAATGATGAGCCTCTAACCTATACGGAAGCAATCATGAGTAGAGACTCAGACAGATGGCTGGAAGCCATGAGATCCGAGATGGACTCCATGTATGTCAACCAAGTATGGTCTTTGGTTGATGCACCAGAGGGTATTAACCCTATTGGGTGTAAATGGGTCTATAAAAGGAAGAATGGGGCAGATGGCCAAGTTGAAACTTATAAAGCCAGATTGGTGGCTAAAGGTTTCAGACAAAAACAGGGAATAGATTATGATGAAACATTTTCCCCTATTGCCATGCTCAAATCTATTCGGATTATGCTTGCTATAGCAGCATATCATGATTATGAGATCTGGCAAATGGATGTAAAAACTGCATTCCTCAATGGTTTCCTTGAGGAAGAGGTTTATATGTCACAGCCAGAAGGTTTTGTCTTGGAGACTAAACCTAATCAGGTATGTAGGCTAAAGAAATCCATTTATGGATTAAAGCAAGCATCAAGGAGTTGGAACATCCGATTTGATAAAATAGTCAAAGAATTTGATTTTTTCAAAAATGAGGATGAACCTTGTGTGTACAAGAAGACTAGTGGGAGTGCCATAGTTTTCTTAGTTCTATATGTTGATGATATACTTCTTATTGGGAATGATATCCCAATGTTACAATCAGTCAAAGTGTGGTTATCGAAACAGTTTTCCATGAAAGACTTGGGAGAAGCATCCTACATACTGGGTATAAAGATCTACAGGGAAAGATCAAGAAGGATGCTAGGCTTATCCCAGTCTAGGTACATTGACCAGGTGCTAAAGAGATTTTGCATGGAGGAAAGTAAAAGAGGTTACTTACCTATTGGTCATGGCATATGTCTTTCTAAGAGGATGTCTCCTAAGACACCTGAAGAAAGAAATAGAATGAGTTCTATACCTTATGCTTCGGCTATAGGGTCGATTATGTATGCTATGTTATGTACCAGGCCTGATGTGGCATATGCCTTGGGTGTAGCCAGTAGATTTCAGGCTGATCCAGGAGAGGATCACTGGAAGGCTGTGAAAAATATTCTTAAGTACCTGAGAAGGACTAAGGATATTTTTCTCATATACGGAGGGTCTGATCTTAAACTAGAAGCCTATTCAGACTCTAGTTTTCAATCAGACCCAGATGATAGTAAATCCATTTCAGGGTATGTCTTTACCTTGAATGGTGGAGCAGTAAGTTGGAAGAGCACTAAACAGTAGACTGTAGCTGACTCAACTACCGAGGCAGAGTACATAGCTGTCAGTGAAGCCGCCAAGGAAGCTGTCTGGATGAAGAAATTCATCACAGAGTTGGGAGTAGTTCCTGAGATTGAGAACCCGGTGCCACTCTATTGTGATAACACTGGAGCAGTTGCTCAAGCTAAGGAACCGAGAGCCCATCACAAGTCCAAGCACATTCTGAGATGCTTCCATCTTGTCCGAGAGATAATCGAGAGACAAGAAGTCTGCATCAATAGAGTGGATACAAAGAACAACATAGCAGACCCGTTCACTAAGGCTCTACCACAGCGGGAGTTTGATCGCCACCTCGACAGTATGGGGTTAAAGAATAAGAGCGATTGGCTTTAGTGCAAGTGGGAGATTGAAAGGATTATGCCCTATAAGCCAAAATTTGTATCTCCCAGACCAATTGTAAATTGACAAGTTAATAAAGGCATTAATTTTTCATCATTCGCTGTGTCATTATATGATGAACCCCATAGGTTAGGGCTATGGTCCTAGGGCTGTGATGAGATCATACCAGTGAGATCTAAGGCCTTAAAACCCTAATCTAGAATATTCCTAGTCATAGGAACCCTGAGTTGGGGATCAGGGTTTCCGGTAAGACTGGCACATCCTATGTATGCTGAAAAGGGTGACTGCTCTCACAGTCACTTATGTAGGACACTAATACAAGGATGTGGGTGCTCATTAGCGAATGAGTTCACTGAATAGATCCAGTTTGAGAACATCTAATGGAGCCTTAGCTGCATGTCAATAGATGTTTCTCATAGTGGGAGTTGTACAAGTAGTCCTATGACCTGAGACTACCATTATACCTTATGTACATGAACCCATGCTTTGGTTCAATCTCATTCATGACACTGGGTCATGCACAAGGTTGATGCTGGGTGTGGTGAATTGTATATGAAGGAAATGAGTAGGTCAACAAGGAATTGATCACTCCTAGTAGGAGGAGATTGCATCCAGCCAAATTAGGTCAGATGATGATTCAAGAAATCTTTGATCAAAGTACAGATATTAGAAATGATTTCTAATATCAAATTAATTGAATCATTAGTGTATGACTGAGCTGGGAATGAGTATAAACTGGATTTGACATGATTCCATATCCATAGTTACATTCGGGATGCAAGATGATTGAATGATCGAATTGTACGGGAACTTTCCACTGAAGGGTAGTTTTGGAATTACACCAGAATTTCCATATCTTCCGGGTAGACATGACACGTTGCTAGACGTCAATCTTGTCTTGTGGGTTGATCAGATTAAATGGTTTAATTGGATCACTAATTAGGAGGAGTCCTAATTGACTAACTCGAGTTAGCTCGATTTGACCTAAATCGATTAGAATGAGTTCTGATCAAATTAGGTCAACTTGCACTCGGACCCACTGCTGGCTAGGTATGGAACCCAATGGGTCACACACTTAGGACAGATAATCAAGGATTTAATTTGGAATTAAATCTCGTTTGCAGATGAACACACTAGCATGTGTTGCAAACCATGGCTTCTACTTGAATCGGATTCGAGTTAGGGTTCCGATTTGGTCTTTTTTTAGATCCAAATTCATTCCGGTTTGAATCTAATTGAAGATTCAAAACATTGGGCTAACTGTAGGCTAGCAATTGGGCTAACCTAAGAGGCTAAACCCCTTTCCCACATCGCCTAAGCCCCTCCCCCTCTCTTCCCACGCACGCGCGCAAGGAGAAGAGTCCACGCGCGCGTGGACTCTCTCCAAGTCGCGTCTTTGCATGAAAAGAAAGAAAAAAGACCGGCGTCTTTTGGCTGATGAGGCGTGGATCAGAGTCCACCAAGGCGTGGACTCTTCAAAATAAATATTACCGTGAAAAGGAAAAGGAAAAAAACACCGAAGGGGCGCGACTCTTCTTTCTGCGTGCGCCCTTCTGTGTTTTTCACGATCCTTCTTCGCGTCTTCCCATCCCAAAGGCCGTGAGATTAATCCCAAGGGCCGTGAGATAAAGAGAGAGGACGTGAGAAGGGAGAGAGGGATGTGAGAGGATGTTTTCAGATGAGAAGGCGCCTCTCTGTCGCCTATTTAAGAAGAAGGCTTCACCGTAAAAAAATCAATTCCAGATTTTCTACGGCGAAGCCTTGCTTCTTTTTCCCTCTCCCTCTCCAGAAGATTGTTTCCCCCTCCTCTCTTTCCTCTTTGATTCCTTTACAGAGCCTAGGCTCTGTCGAATCTCAGAACAGAAGGAGAGTCAGAGAGAGAAACTCTCCGACGGTAATGGAAGAAGGCGCCTCTTTTTCTTTCTTTCTTACATTAAGACAATTTTGTCTTAATTTTCTTCTCCCTCCAAGACAAGCCTTGTCTCATTTTAGGACAAGGGCTTATTCTTAAGACAAGAGTGTCTTAAGGGGCCAAAGTTGCTAAAAACTAGGAGAAGGGTAAGAGAGAAGGTTTAGTCCCAGTTTGGCTAGAGGAGTCCTAGCCAATAGCCCATATATCAAGTTCTTGGGGTAGAAATTGATTGGAAGGAACCCAATTAAGGAGTCACTGTCTTGATCATCTGCCCGTGTGGATCACCATCGGAGGGCGGACAAGTGGACGCCTGGTGTGTTCAAAAGGTTACTCAATTTGGAGTTTATTTCTACATCAGACTGGATATAGCGATCTGAGGTTAGTATCTAAACTATGTTTAAATTTGGACATGCATGTAGTCATAAGTTTTAATTGCTAATAAGGGGATTTTGGGATTAGGGTTCAGACCTGATTTCATAAAATTTTGAAATCCACGCTTCCGCACTGGTTCCCGAACCCAACATAAAGAGGGGGCTACGGACCTCCTACTTTACATACTCCCTCGACAAGAAGCCTTCGAAGACTTACTCGATGCTACTCCTCTGGCCCTACAAATATATCCGTGTAGAGGAGGCTGACCATACCATAAGAGAGCTGGACGGGAGGCCACTGAAGAGGCAGGCCATTAGGGAAGCATCCACTCCCTTGGCCTAAAAGATGGCATAGATCCCATGGCTGAGGCCGAGACCCAGAGTTGACCCCACCAAAGAAGAGAAGTTCACTCCTCTCCTCGCCCCGAGAGCAAAGATCTTGATGGAGATCGAGAGGGAGTGCTTCTTGCATCAACCTCCCCCATTAAGGCCATTTGCTGGATACGACAGGTCCTGCTACTGCCGCTTCCACTGGGACCACGGCCACGATACCAAGGAAGCCACCACCTGAAGAGGGAGATCGAAGACCTGATCAAGCACGACTATCTCGATAAGTACATGAAAGGAGGAGCACCTTCAGTAGCCCAAAATGAAGAGCCCCAATCGCTTGCCATCGACAACTAGCCCACCAAGAAGCCGATAGGGATGATCTCCTCGGGGGCAGGGAGAACCTCGAAGAGGGCTAGGGAGAGAAGAGAATGATGATGTACTCCCCTACGAGGGAGGAGGGTCAACTAGGGTAGATAACCTAAATAATGATGCTGTCATCATTGAAATGATGATAGCTAAATATCCTATAAAAAGAATTATGATTGATAGTGGAAGCTATGTTGCCTTCTTTTTTTATGATGCTTTTGGAAGGATGAACTTGTCCACTGACCAAATGAAGCCAATGTTCATGCCCTTAGTGCGCTTCATTAGGGACTCGGTTGGTGTTGAGGGAGAGATCACACTCTCAATAACTACCAGGATGCCATATCGGTAAAGTACTGTGCTGACAACATTTACCATCGTGAGGCTTGCTTCGCCTTACAACACAATCCTGGGGCATCCCGGACTCAATATGCTCGATGCCACCATCTCCACCAGGCATCTTCTCATCTAGTTCCCTACTCCTTGGGAGATTGGAGAAATGAGAGGGTCTCGCCAACCAATTCAGCACTACCTGCAGACCGTTTCGGGACCGTGAGGGGCCAACCCGAGCCCAGCCATTGACTAACTAAATCCAGTGGAACCGGAGCCGAAGGGCAGACCAGTTGAGCCCTTGTTATCCTTCTCCTTGGGAGAGGATCCCCTGAAGACTATGCAAGTAGGAGCCGTACTGCCCGATGAGGAAAGGTGGTGCAGACACCAGGGCTAGAAGAAAATAACAGGTCGAACCCACATCCTTGTGGATCACCTATGAATGAAGCCCTAAGCCCAAACCCCAAATCACTTATAAATAGTTATCTTAAATTTTGTTATTTTAGCTTAGTTGGGTTTAGCCCTAAATCCTAAAATTGAGTTGTCTGTAAAAACCCTTGGACCCAAAATTGAGTCCGTAAAAAAACTCCAATTTTAAGTGGATCATAAATTCTATTATAATGGTCCGATGTTATTTAGCCCTTTTTACCAACTTTAATTGGATTTTGTATTTGCAAGCATAATTAAGTATGGTATGGTTCAATTATGAATTAGTTATGCCTTTTGATCAATTTGATCAAGTTGGGCTATTAGTTATTTAGTTGGTTGAGTCTTGTAATTGTTAGTTGAGTCCTGTAATACAAGAGGGGCTCCAATTAAAAACCCCATGTGCCAACCCAAATTAAGACCCATGTGACTCCATATGCCAACCCAACACATCATGTGCCAACTACCACTTGGCACCACACCATCACATGGGATCCATTTGGAGCACCAATTAAAAATTACAACTTGATTTTAAGACATCTGAACATCTAGACATCCAGACACCGAGACATCCAGACATCAAGACATCCGAACATCCAGACATTAAGACATCCGGCAATCATGACCTCATCCTATCTTATCCAAGGAGGGCACCTCATTTAAATTCCAAGATACCGATGGTTTTAAGAAAAGTAAAGCAGAAGGAGTCCTAGCCTTGTTTAGCACCAAGAAGGAGTTTTGGTCGCCCATCTTTCTCATTATTTGTCGCCAAATCCAAAAGAAGTCAGCCAAGAATCTAGGGATGCCCATCAAGAAAAAGGTTCAAGGGAGTTTCTTTCTTTAAGCCAATCAAGTTCCAAGAAATCAAGAATTCAAGAACTCTAGAGTCCCATTTAAAAGAAAGCATTTGAATTTCAAATCTAAGAGGAGGACGCCATTTTGTCGCCAACATCTCATAAAATATTATCACCTCATCCTTCTTATTGTCACCCATTTAAAATATATACAAGGCATTGCTGATTTTAAGAGGAGTAAACAAGAAGAACTCCTCATTTCTTATCGCCAAAAAGGATGGAGGTTCCTTGTTGTCGCCCACCCAGATCGAACCAATTCAAGTTATCGCCTACTATGGATGAATGTTGGTGAGCGAGACCTCGCTCGACCCTGCAAAATGCCTGGGATCAACTTGATGCTGCCATGACTATGAAAGGAACCATCACCAGGGAAGGATTGGGGCACACCATCCGCTCCTAGTTGTGGAGGCGTGCCCCCATGGGGCTGCAAACGATAGAGAGAACCAGACAGAGGGTGAAGAAGAAGAACACCAAACCTTGGAGGAGAAAAGGGATCTCTTCTATTCTCAAAACCTCACTACTCTTTCACACGTACAAGATAGAAGATACATATATATACCCTAGGCCACAACCAACCTAGCCCTCAAAACACTCCTCCCCAGGCCAACTCATGAAGTCTGTAACCCGTCAGATGAGTCGACTCGACCAGACCACGAGCCGACTTGACCATAACTCCATCCTACTATCAACCTGCAGGAGTCAGCTCCTATAGTGACCAAACCGACTCGATCCATCTGAGCCGACTCCTGCAGATCCCAAACTGACTCCAACCTCAAGATCCCAAACCCGAATCTCGAGCCCGTGGAGTGCCGAACTCTACCCTAGAACCAAACCCATCCTAGACACCCATGAACACACCATGAGCCCCCTAGAATACCTCCAGGAACTACTTGGCACGCCTCCAAGCACCCAGGGTTCGCCTCCAGCATCCCTGCTATGGTCTTCCAAGTCTCTCCAAAGCTTGGGAGCACTATGCAAATCCCAACAATCTCCACCTTGGTGCCCCCAAGCTTTGGCAAACCTGGCAATATCCTCGCCTCTGCCAACTCTCTTCAGCTGTTGATATCACCTGGAGACCACTGGGATGACCACCTCCATAGCTGAAGACCCTAGCTTGTATCTTAGCACCACCGATTGTTGCTTTCCTTCTGTCTAGCAGCTGCATCAGTCTGTTCTTGAACTTTCCTGGAGAGAACCCAGTGAACATGAACCAGCACTTGCTGTAATTGGAGCTCTACCTGATACAATCTTCTCAAAGCCATGCCAAACTCTGCACACTCTGCTCCACCTAGCTAAGTGCATCCCTGATGCTCGTGTTAGGATATGGTCCTCCAAGCACCTCCTGCTCTGAACTCGTGTCAAAACCTACTCCACCCATGAAGCCACCTATCACCGGTGCTCCACCTAAGACTGAAGTCCACTTGATGCCACAGAAAAAAATCCCAAGGCCAGCAACTCAACGCTGCCCTGCTGAGCCTACACCTAAATCTCGTACCCAGTTGCTGCCTCCTCAGACCCTTCGTATATCGTGGACCTCTCCGAGACTATTTCGGATACTCTACAACCCCGTAGGAACCTCTGAAACCCAGGAGCTCATCCCCAACTCCTCAGATCTAGCAACTGAACCTAGTAACCATCTCCACCTAGCTGCTGCATCATGTCCCAGCCTGTCTCTAGGCTGCATGACCTGACCATGTTCCAGCCTGTCTCTAGGCTGCATGACATCCCTGGCACTCCCTGAGACCTGTCCCAGGCCTCCCTGAGCTATCAGCCCCATCAGCTTCAATCTCTATCCCTAGGCCAATGCTACCATACCAGGACACTCCAGACTACCCGATACCCGCGGCACTCCCTAAGACTATCTCCTATCTCCCTAAGCTACCTCTGGCACCACCTCTGTTGATGTACCTGGGTCTCCTGAGACCTCCCTGGTGCTCCCTAAGACCTATCGCCGGTCTCCCTGAGCTACCAACCTCCATCAACCTCTACTGATGTATCTCCCTGGTGCTCCCTGAGACATGTCCCTGGTCTCCCTAAGCTGTCAGCCTCCATCAACTTCTACTGATGTACCTCCCTGGTGCTCCCAGAGACATGTTCCCAGTCTCCCTGAGCTGCCAGCCTCCATCAACCTCTGCTGATGTACTCAGGTCTCCTCGCCCGAGCTGACTGTGACAGTCGAGCTGGCATTGGGATGCCTGAGCCAGCTTTGTGATACCCGAGTCGACTCCATCATCTTGTATCGCTTCCTGTATTCTCTGCCCAAGCCAGCTCTATGATGCCCAAGCCGACTCTGAGATGCCCTGTGATTAGTGTACGTGTCTTCTTCCTGGCAGCCACACCACATATCATGCCCTCATGGACAGCCACTCTCTCCACCATCGTGGTCATCATGTACCAGCATAAAAAAAGACTACTCCCCCCTCCGATCCATGCCAATGTGATCTGGATTTTCATCCATCACCATCGAGCCATCCAAATTTGCTGAAATCATCTCCATCTCCATCGGAGATCCACAGATCTAGACTCCGTGACCCCTCAAGCCGACGATCCTCCATGGCTTTCAGATCCATCAATCTGAACTCCAGCCATGCCATCATGACCTAGATCACATTTGCCACCACCAGGCCATCCGCCAAATCTCCTCTTTCATCTCTGGCATGATCCAAAATTCTCTTCCAGGGAAGGCAACAGGCCCTCACCTCCTATCTCATCCCTGGCAAGATCTCCAGTAGATCCACCATGCTTTCGATCTGCTTACCTCCGATCTCACCTCCATGAGATCTCTAATAGATCCACGCATCTGATCTGCACCACTACAGCCTCCTCCAGATCTAACAACTAGAGATCTACTTCTTCTCTCCTTCTTCCTTCATGCCACCACATCAAGGAGCTCTGATACCAAATATTGGTGAGCGAGAACTCGCTCGACCCTGCGGAATGCCCAGGATCAACTTGATGCTGCCATGACTATGAAAGGAACCATCACTAGGGAAGGATTGGGGCACACCATCCGCTCCCAGTCATGGAGGCATGCCCCCATGGGGCTGCAAACGATAGAGAGAACCAGAGAGAGGGTGAAGAAGAAGAACACCAAACCTTGGAGGAGAAAAGGGATCTGTTATATTTTCAAAACCTCACTACTCTCTCACACATACAAGATAGAAGATACATATATGTACCCTAGGCCACAACCGACCTAGCCCTCAAAACACTCCTCCCCAAGCCAACTCATGAAGTTTGTAACCCGTCAGATGAGTAGACTTGACCAGACCATGAGCCGACTCAACCAAAACTCCATCCTGCTGTCAACCTACAGGAGTCGGCTCCTATAGTGACCGAACCGACTCGATCAATCCGAGCTGACTCCTGCAGATCCCAAACCGACTCCAACCTCAAGACCCACAAACCCAAATCTCGAGCCCGTGGAGTGCTGAACTCCACCTTAGGACCAAACCCATCCTAGACACCCATGAACACACCATGAGCCCCTAGAACACCTCCAAGAACTACTTGGCATGCCTCCAAGCACCCAGGGATCGCCTCCAGCTTCTCTGCCATGATCTTCCAAGTCTCTCCAAAGCTTGGGAGTACCATGCAAATCCCAACAATGAAGACCCATCTAAAGCCAAACACAAGAGTTCTAAGACACCAACACAAGGATTCAAGGAGTTGCTACCCAAGAAGAACTAATTCTACTCTTTGTAACCCACACTACTCATGTAGGTGGTCATAAATACCACCATCAATCCCTCTTGTAAATTGATTCTATTATTCATGAAATAAAGGTGATATTATGCCATTCCTTGGCTGTGTCAAACATCATAGGGTTTGAGGCCCTATTCCTTTATTCTTTAGAGCATTGTGAGGTATGAGGCCATAGTTATCTTATATCTATCCCACCATCAGAAACCCTAGCCTCCAACAAGCTTCTTCCTCTCCTTTCCTTTTTTTTTCATTGAAATCCTTCTTCCTTTCATGTTTACTTTTGAGTGTTTGACTGATTGCAGGTGATCGATGATGCGGGACCGTACACTCTAATATCAAGATCAGTGTCGGACCATGATCATTAAGAAATGATCTCTAGATTAGGATGTCCAATTTAATTAAGTTAAATCTAATTAAATAGAAATAACCAGCAAAATAATTGGGTCAGGTTATCAAAGTGGATCTCACCCGAAAACACGGAATCTCATGAAAGTTGGAAGAGGGAGATCGTCCCGAAATTGTCCAAAGTCCGGACCAGTAGTTCACGAGCGAGGTGGATCAGAAGCCGTTGGACCTGGAACACCAAGAGAATACAAGTGAAGAATAAATTCAAAATAAAATTTAATTAAAATCCATTACTTTGAAATCTGTGCTTTGGGATCTGTGCACTCTGGGATCCGTGCACTCTGGGATCAGTGCGGTGCAGAAATCGGCAGCAGAGAACGTGAAGGCTTTCACGTTCGTGCCAAGTTCTTTCTCCTTCGTTCGTTACATGGGAGAACAGGGGAGGCTGAAGGTCTGTGGTTGGGTTCGCCGGCGTCGACGTTGGGCGGCGTTGGTGGTGATTCCGGTGGAGTGGACGGCGACGGCGGGGACGACAGCAGGGCCGTCGGCCTGCACGGGCGGAGGAGACGGCTGTAGTCGTTGAAGGCCGTGGAGGGCACGGGCAGCCGTGGAGGGACGAGGTGAGATCTGCTCGGTGGGGCACAGATCTGGTCGAGGCACCGGAAAAGTGGCTTCAGGCGAGGCGTCGTTCACGAACGGCCGGGGCGGTGAGGCGTCGCAGTGGCCGTAGGCGACTACAGGCGGGGAAATGCGACGACCGCTGGGATCGGCCTGGTGGATCTGGCAGGAGGCTTTACGGGAGGTCTGCGGCAGAGGCGCTTGGCGACGGCGTGCACGGGTGGAGGGGACGGCTGTGGTCCGAGGGAGATCTCCAGTCGGCGGGGTGGTTGGCTCGGTTGAGAGGATCCGGGGAGATTCTCGATGCTTGATTCTCGGGCGGCTCTTCGCATGGATGAACAGAAACGTGAGACTGGCTTAGGGAAAGAAGTCCAGCTTGGTTGGGAAAACGGGCTCAGGAATTGATTTCTTCACGGAAGGAAATAGTAACCAAGAGAGAAGGAAGAGAGACAGGAGAAGAGGAAAGAAAATCCAGTAAGACGAAGAAGGGGAGAATCAGAAGAGAGAAGAGATAGGGGAAGAGGAGAAGAACCAGGAGAGGAAATAGAACCAGGGAGAAGAAGAAGAGGGGAGGAGTCGGGATAGAGTTTTTTTCTCAAAAAATAATCTTCGTTTTTTTTCTTCTTCTCAGTTCCAACATGATCTTAAATAAATCTAAAACAAGAAACTATCGCTAAAGCTAAATCCCTAAATAATCTCAAAATAATCGGAACTATAAGAGATTCCGATAACTCTAAATAAAACTAATCTCTGATTCAGAGATATCCCAAATCCCACGTACACCCATAATAAAAATAAAAAAAAATACATCAAGATCCGTACTGGGCTGGCACCGAGATCTGGGCTGGCTGCTAGGTCTGAACTGGCTGGATCTGAACTGGCTCAATGTCCCCATCATTTCCCCTGTGGTGGGGAGAACTCGACTCTGTCGAGTCAGGCTGGAGGTGTTCAAATAAATTTGGATCAATGTTCTGCAGCTCCTCTTCGGTAATCCAGGAGTCTTCTGACTTTGGTCTGCCTCGCCAGTTAACAAGGTAGCGGTAGCAATTTTGACTCCTTGAAGACTTGATCTCCTTGTCCAAAATTTGTTTAATCACATCGTGTTGTCCTCTCTTTTGGAAAAGTAGACTCTCAAAAAGATGATCACTCTCAAAGAATGCAGGCTCAAATACCTCACCATGTGTCAATGCTGGTTCTTTATATTCAATTAGATCCAAATTATTAATCAAATTAACTCCTAATTGTTTTTTCAGCTCCAACCTCATGGTCTTGTTCTTCGTAGGCATCGGCTAATCCTGGGTCAGCAGTGTAAACTTCTTCTTCAAGGACATCACCTAGATCTTCTTGTTCTTCAAGTGTCCCTATATGCAAGGTTCTAGATGGACATTGGCTAGCTACATGACCTATCCCATTACATCTAAAGCAGTGGATCTTAGAGCTACTTCCACGGGAAGTTTCTCCTATAATCCCTTTTCCTTTGTCATCTCTCGGGGGTCGACTACTAGGGGCCTGACTAATGTTAGGTTGTGGACTAGTCGGGGCTAGGTTCGTGCTAGGCCTTGGACCTAAAATTCCTGGTCTAGAAAGTTCAGATCTACGAGTGATAGACATTTGCTGAAATCTTTCATAGTCTTGAGCTAATTGATATGCTTGCATTAGACTATAAACTTCTCTCAAAAACAATTCCTTTTGGATATCCACTCTCAGACCAGCTCTAAACCGGGATAAAGTGACAGATGGGTCTTCACGCACATTACATCGCATAAGGTATTCATCAAATTTATCGATGTAATCATTTACAAGTCCAGTTCCTTGGGTCAATCTTTGCCATTGGTCCAAAAGTCGCTGTTGATAAGATGCACGAAGAAACTTCTCTCGAAGCTTATCCTTCATCTCATCCCATGTTCCAACAGGGTCCTGTCTCCTATGAATGGCTAACCTCTGGACATTGTGCCAATATAGCTTTGCTTGGCCTAACAATCTCATTTGGGCAAACCTAACTTTTCTATCCTCAGACATATCATATCAGGAGAAGTAATGGTCCATATTAGCTTCCCAGTCAATATATTCTTTGGGGTCTAGGCGACCTACAAAACTTGGGGCGTCAACCTTAACACTCCTCATGATTCGTTCATCTTGATCGATTGGGTTGTGATAAGACCTAAGTGTTGGATGATTACCTGGATAATCATGTCAATCCCTAGGGTCAGGTCGAAGGATTTGAGTATGACCACTATCATGATCTAGGTAGTCATTTCGGTCTCTAGGGTCTCTAGGATCTGGAACTCTAGGATCTGTAACTCTTGATGAAGAGTTCCTAATAGGGTAATTGGTGTTCACTAGTCGTTCCTCTTCAAGAGTTAATACCCTGGCATCTAAAGATCCTAACTTGCTGTCAATTTTTTCGAGTTTACCCATGATTACTTGAAGGGCAGCTTCTAAACTGGGATCCATTTTGTTATCTACGGAAGAATGTTCTGATTGATACTTGTTTCCTGACCTAGTTGTCATGCAAAATTAAAATTGACCCTAACCTAACCTATTGCTCTGATACCAAATTGATGCGGGACCGTACACTCTGATATCAAGATCAGTGTCGGACCGTGATCATTAAGAAATGATCTCTAGATTAGGATGTCCAATTTAATTAAGTTAAATCTAATTAAATAGAAATAACCAGCAAAACAATTGGGTCAGGTTATCAAAGTGGATCTCACCCGAAAACACGGAATCTCACGAAAGTTGGAAGAGGGAGATCGTCCCGAAATTGTCCAAAGTCCGGACCAGTAGTTCACGAGCGAGGTGGATCAGAAGCCGTTGGACCTGGAACACCAAGAGAATACAAGTGAAGAATAAATTCCAAATAAAATTTAATTAAAATCCATTACTTTGAAATCTATGCTTTGGGATCTGTGCACTCTGGGATCAGTGCGGTGCAGAAATCGGCAGCAGAGAACGTGAAGGCTTTCACGTTCGTGCCAAGTTCTTTCTCCTTCGTTCGTTACATGGGAGAACAGGGGAGGCTGAAGGTCTGTGGTTGGGTTCGCCGGCGTCGACGTTGGGCGGCGTTGGTGGTGATTCCAGTGGAGTGGACGGCGACGGCGGGGGCGACAGCAGGGCCGTCGGCCTGCACGGGCGGAGAAGACGGCTGCAGTCGTTGAAGGCCGTGGAGGGCACGGGCAGCCGTGGAGGGACGAGATGAGATCTGCTCGGTGGGGCACAGATATGGTCGAGGCGCCGGAAAAGTGGCTTCAGGCGAGGCGTCGTTCACGAACGGCCGGGGCGGTGAGGCGTCGCAGTGGCCGTAGGCGACTACAGGCGGGGAAATGCGACGACCGCTGGGATCGGCCTGGTGGATCCGGCAGGAGGCTTTATGGGAGGTCTGCGGTGGAGGCGCTTGGCGACGGCGTGCACGGGTGGAGGGGACGGCTGTGGTCCGAGGGAGATCTCCAGTCGGCGGGGTGGTTGGCTCGGTTGAGAGGATCCGGGGAGATTCTCGATGCTTGATTCTCGGGCGACTCTTCGCATGGATGAACAGAAACGTGAGACTGGCTTAGGGAAAGAAGTCCGGCTTGGTTGGGAAAACAGGCTCAGGAATTGATTTCTTCACGGAAGGAAATAGTAACCAAGAGAGAAGGAAGAGAGACAGGAGAAGAGGAAAGAAAATCCAGTAAGACGAAGAAGGGGAGAATCAGAAGAGAGAAGAGACAGGGGAAGAGGAGAAGAACCGGGAGAGGAAATAGAACCAGGGAGAAGAAGAAGAGGGGAGGAGTCAGGATAGAGTTTTTTTCTCAAAAAATAATCTTTGTTTTTTTTCTTCTTCTCAGTTCCAACATGATCTTAAATAAATCTAAAACAAGAAACTATCGCTAAAGCTAAATCCCTAAATAATCTCGAAATAATCGGAACTATAAGAGATTCTGATAACTCTAAATAAAACTAATCTCTGATTTGGAGATATCCCAAATCCCACGTACACCCATAATAAAAATAAAAAAAAATACATTAAGATCCGTACTGGGCTGGCACCGAGATCTGGGCTGGCTGCTAGGTCTAAACTGGCTAGATCTGAACTGGCTCAATGTCCCCATTAATCGAGATCGAAGTGATGGTTATTTTTGCCTTGGAACCAGTAGAGCTGAAGATCGAAGCTCGAAGATTGAGATCTGGAAGTCCTTCCACAAGATCCTAGAGAGCCCAGTCAGATCCATAACAAAAGGGAAAATCATCTTCGTTGGTAAAGTATAAACCTTCTCTGACTCTTTATTTTCTGATCCTTTGAAAAGTAGAACCCTAATTTAAGGTGATTTCTTAATTACCAGATCCGCCTTTCCTAACTAGGTTTGTTAGTTTGATATTGCGGGCTTATACAAGTTGACTAGTCTTGTTTATTTTAATTACTTTGAGTCTTTAACCAAAAAAATTCAAAAAATTAATCTTTGTTAATTTTAGTTAATTAGTTTAATATTCAGTAATTTAGTTTTTGCATATTGTCCCGCATCAAGAGGTCTCACCTGCTCAGTTTCATACAAGCCAATGCGGATGTCATCACTTGGACTACTGTAGACATGCCCGGCATCCCTCCAGATGTAATCACCCACAAGCTGAACATCGACACCAACTGCCATCATGTCTGGTAGAAGAAGAGGAGTTTTGGCCCGGAGCGGTAGAAGGCAATCGACAAGGAGGTCGAAAAGCTCCTCGCGACAAGCTTCATCGATGAGATACGATATCCTGACTGGCTTGCTAATGTGGTGATGGTCAAGAAAGCTTTCGAGAAGTAGAGGATCTATGTAGACTACACTGACCTTAATCAGGCATGCCCGAAGGATAGCTTCTCGCTTCTCAAGATTGACCAACTAGTGCATGTGACCTCGGGCCACAAGTTCCTCTGCTTCATGGGCATGTTCTCCGGATACAACAAATCTACATGCATCCAAAAGATGAGGAGCACACAGCATTTGTGATCGACAAAGGTACGTACTGCAACAAGATAATGCTATTTGGTTTCAAGAATGCAGGGGCTATGTACCAGTGCCTAGTTAGCAAGGTCTTCAAAGACCAAATCGATTGCAACATGCAAGTTTATGTGGATGACATGCTCGTCATGAGCGGCCCTGAGTTGGACCATGTTACTAACCTGGCGGAGGCCTTCGATAACCTTCACCTCTACCAGATGAAGCTGAACCCCACCAAATGCATATTTGGCATCATGATGGGAAAGTTCCTGGGATTCCTGGTCACCTAGAGGAGGATAGAGGCCAATCTTGAGAAGATCCAGATGATCACTGACATGAGATATCCTGTCTCCAAGAAGGAGGTTCAGCATTTGACCGGATGCATCACGGCATTGAGCCATTTTATCTCACATTCTGTTGAGCGCTGCCAGCCATTCTTCAAGGTGCTAGGCAAGATGCATGGCTTCACTTGGATGGAGTGCCAAGAGGCATTCAAGGGGCTGAAGAAGCTCCTCACCTCCCCACCATTGCTATCCATGCCAGAGCCAAGGGAAGAGCTCCTCCTGTACCTGGGGATCTTACCCTGAAGCGGTCAGCTCAGTGCTGGTCTACACTGATAAGGTGGCTTCCAACGATGAGTCTACTACACTAGCAAGCTGCTCTGTGATGTGGAAACCAGGTACACTCGATCCAAAAAGATTATTTTTGTGCTAGTGTCTTCATAGCATCTCAGGCCCTACTTCCAAGCACACCCGATTGCTATCCTCATTAATCAACCTCTGAGGGCTATCCTGAGTCACCTCGATACTTCAGGGTGCCTGGCCAAGTAGGCAGTGAAGCTTAACGAGTTTGACATCACATACCATTCGCGACCGGTGTAGAAGGCACAAGTCCTTGCCTACTTCCTGGTAGAATGCACCTGGGCAAATGAGAACCTAGAGGAGGTGGACCAGCAAGCCGAACATGGGCTAGACCCAACCCCAAGAGCGATGACATGGATCCTCCACAGCGATGGTGCATCCAATGCCAGGGGAAGCAGAGCCAGCCTCATCCTTGCCAACTCTGATGGAGTTGTCGCAGTGTATGCACTGCGCTTCCTCTTCAAGGCAGCCAATAATCAAGTCGAGTATGAGGTGCTCCTTGCAGGGTTGAGGGTATCCCGCAAGCTACGAATAAAATGCCTGAAGGTCTTCATAGATTCACAGCTCGTAGTGGGCCAAGTCTCCAATGAGTATGAAGCCCGGGATCTTGGATGGTGAAGTATCTGAATAAGGTACACTCATATATAGCAAACCTCCAGCACTTTAGCATTTTTCATATACCTCATGTGGAGAATGCTCGAACCGATGTCCTCTCCAAGCTGGTGACCATGCCAGAGTCGTTACTAGGGCATACCTTCATCGAGCACCTAGAAGATGCCAGCTACGAGTCTGTGGCTAAGGTCCAACAAGTCACCACTGAGGCAAGCTGGATGGATCCCTATGTCAAATACATAACCACCAGCACCCTACCTAAGGACCACAAGGAAGCTAGCCTCCTCAAGAAGAAGGCTACATGGTTCATGCTGATGGATGGGCAGCTTTATCGAAGGTCTTACTCTTACCCCCTACTGAAGTACTTGAAGCCCTTAGAAGCCACCTACATGCTTTGAGAGATACATGAAGGCATCTGTGGGAATCACGTGGGTGGCAGGACCCTGGCCTACAAGGTACTCTGGCAAGGATACTTCTGGGAGACCATGCACGAGGATGCCATCGATTTTGTGAAGAAGTATGACCGCAATCAGCATCACACCCACATTCAGTGATAGCCAGTGGCCCCACTCTCCTAGCTATCCGCCCCATGGCCATTCGTCCAGTGGGGAATGGACATCCTAGGTCTCTTTCCTTCCATATTTAACTAATGAAAGTTTTTAATTATGGCCATTGACTACTTTACTAAGTGGGTCGAGGCCAAACCCTTGGCATGGATCACTGAGGCCAAAGTCAGATCATTCTTGTGGAAGTCGGTCATCTGTCGATTCGAACTCCTGCACTCAGTCATCATTGATAATGGATGGCAGTTCGATAACCAAGCTTTCGAGGAGTTCTGTGCCAACCTCAATATCTGCCATCACTTCACCTTAGTGGCTCACCCTCAGACCAACAAAGAGGTCGAGGTGACCAACCGAACCATCTTGCAAGGGCTCCGCACCAGACTGGATGAAGCCAAGGGTTGTTGGGTCGAAGAACTCCCCAGTGTGCTATGGGCCTATCACACTATGCCTTGCACAGCAACTGGTGAGACCCCCTTCAACCTCATCTTCGGTACCGAAGCCGTGATCCTGGTAGAGCTTGGTTTGCCCATGCTGTGGGTGGAGCAGATGATGAGGCTAAGAATCCAGCCCATCTCCTCCTCAACCTAGACCTCTTGGATGAGATGAGGGACAAGGCCCGACTATGGATGGTAGCCTACCAGTAGCGAGTAGCTCGCTACTACAACTCTCGCATGAGACCTAAGGCATTCTGCCTAGGCGACCTAGTCCTCAGGCGAGCAGAGGTGTCCTAGCTTGGAGAATGTGGCAAACTCTCCCTAAATTGAAAGGGCCCCAACAAGGTGGTCGAGGCTTTACCAAACGGGGCCTACTATCTCGCCGAGCTTGACGGTGCCTGATTTTCATGGACATAAAATGCAAGCAATCTAAGGATGTACTACCAATAATATAAGACTCCCTTTCAATTATTAAAGTTTCTTTTTGGTGCAACCCTATCTTTCACCTATGCAGGAACACTTTCTTCGACTCCAAGTCCAGTGGACAAAGCCAGGAAACTTACGAATCCTCGTACTCAAAGTCAAGAAACTTATGAAGCCCCATACTCAAAGCTTAAAAACTTATAAAGCCCTATACTCAAAGTCAGGAAACTTACGAAGCCCCGTACTCAAAGCCCGAAAACTTATAAAGCCCCTCACTCAAAGCCAAGAAACTTATGAAGCCCCACACTCAAAGCCAAAAAACTTACAAGGCCTCGCACTAAAAGTCAAGAAACTTACGAAGCCCCGCATTCAACTACCTTGCTCACAGTCTAGAGATGTCAGCTAGAAATCTCTGAAATCCCACCATCTATTGCTTGACTCACAGTTTGACAAATCAAGCCGGGAGACTCCAAAAGCCCTGCATTCAACTACCTTGCTCACAGTCCGAAGATGTCAGCTGGGAAACCCCTGAAATCCTACCATTTATCGCTTGACTCGTAGTTTGGCAAATCAAGCTAGGAGACTCCAGAAGCCCCATAGTCAATTGCCTTGCTCACAGTCCAGAGATATCAACTGGCAAACCCCTAAAATCTCACCATCTACTGCTTGACTCGTAGTTTGGCAAATTAAGCCAAGAGACTCCAGAAGCCCCATACTTAATTACCTAGCTCACAGTTCGAAGATGTCAGCTAGGGAACCCCTGAAATCCCACCATCTATCACCTGACTCATAGCTTGGCAAATTAAGAAGCTCTAGAAGTCCTGCACTCGGGTCCACATGACTTCAAGATCAGGAGAATGGGAATGAAGTATTCTCAAAGTCCTTCATGCCGATTCTAAGGTTTTAGAGTCAACCTGAAGCAACTAAGGCCTTAGAGAGGCATGCACCTACAGCGACCATGAAGCTTATCTTCTTACCATACGAAAGGGTAAAGGAGCTGAAGGAAAAAGAAGAACCAGACTAAGTTCATCGATCGAGTTGGACTATTTCTTCATTGCAGGAATAAGTCCCTCACAAACTCTAAAGGATTCTTTGAAGGTGTCACAAAGCAAGAAAAAGAAGAAGATTAGAGAAGAAAAAAGGAAAAGAAAATGAATAGGGCACACCAGTTGGAAGAAAAAGTATGTATTCATTAATGAATGTCTTTACATCCTATGAAGACTCACGACAGGTCAGGAAGCATTCTGAAAATCTAAGTTACAAAAAAGAAAGAAAAAGTTTATGTCTTGCTCACCAGCTCCTTTCCTGGCTAGCGAGTGACTCCTTCTAACGGAGGCACGTCCTGGGCAGTAGCGGCTCCGGCTTCGACTTCAGTCACCTCCGGCTTCGACTCTAGCTGCATCTCCATGGCAGGCATCCTTAGTCGCATAGGGAAGGGCAGCTCAGGGAGGATGTATTCCAACCCCTTTGATCTGAGGAGATGAATGGCCTTACCTCGGAAGTCATTAAACCCCTAGTGGTAGGAGTCCAACACCGCCTCAATGACCTCATCCTTAAAGGCCTCGGATGCCTTGAACTTGGGGATGGCCTCGGTGGCTTCCTTCTTGGTCGCCTCCATTAGTGCAATGGTCATCATTGCCTTCTCCAAGGTTGCCACGGTCTTGGCCACTTCTTCTCTGAGCTTCACCTAGAGGGTCTACGCCCTCCCCTCCAGGCGGGCCACCTCCATCATGGAGGCAACCACCTTCTCAGCCCTGCTAAGGCTCTCCTCCTTCTATTCCTTCAGGGCAGTCTCAAGCTTGACATATTTCTTCTCCAGGCCGGTCGCCCTTGCCTTAGAGCTGGCTAGCTCGTCCTAAGGGCCTTCACCTGGCCCTCCAATTCTTGAGCCCGGGCCTCATCCCTCTCCTTGCAGAGATGAAACTCCTACTTCATCAACCCCTGGCAAGAGTCCCTAAGCAACTAAACATCGAGGGCCGCCTGCATGAAGAATGTCAGTTAGTAACTTTATAGATAGGAGAAAGAGAATGAAGCAACCAGGAAGGTGACTTACCGAGAAGAGTTGGGGAAACACCCTAGAGAAGACATCCACCAATTGCCGACCGGGCATCTCCTGGCAATCTAGTAGATGGGTGAGGGTGTTCAAGACCTCCTCGACTAGCTTCTCATCCCTTGTTAACTTGGTATCCCAGGGAAGGATGAGGGATATATTCTTCGACCCCAACCTCGGCATCCTGGATGGTTCTAAGGGTTCTGGGGTAGTGGCTGGTGGGGGCGCGACAGTGGTAGGCCGATTGCCAGTAGATCTCCCCAAAGATAGTGGTGCCAGGCTCTTTGTGGCAGTGTCTCCCACCATCTCCTCCACCTCCAGCGATGGTGGAGCTTCGATTCATGCAGGGGCCACTATAGGTGCTAGCATGGCCCCCTCTGCTAGTTGAGCCTCCCACCAGGGCCTGCGGGCTGGAGGATGAACTGCTAGCCCAAGCATGGCCGGTGGAGCAGGAGGCCCCCTCCTGGCGGGCTCTCTGATGGGCCTCCATCCTAGCTCCTCCTGGGCTTTCTTCGCAGGCTCCCCTTCGAGCCCTGTGGAGGCAGCTCTTTTTCTGGACATGCTAAAGAGCTCATCCATCAAGAACTTTATCCCTGTGAAATACAAAAAGATTGGTCAGTCATTTGTCAAAGTAAGACATCAAACTCAGAAGGAAAAAAAGCCAGGTATCAAGCCTTAACCTGAGGTGGGGCCTGGCTGACCCCGTCATTGACGAGGTTCCGCTCGATCAGCAAATTTTGAAGGGCTGGAACCTTAGAAGTAATAAGCCGATCAAATATCTCTTTATCGACTGACTCAACTGTAGACTGTCGATTAGGGGAGCGATCTGGGTCACTCCAAACCCAGTCCACCCTCTCAATCGAGGTGAACAAAAACCTACCCTTCCATCCCTTGATGGAGGAGGGCAGATAAAGCTAGAGGGTCCCCGGCCGAGGGGCCACAAACCATCACCCATTATCAGATGAGTTGCTCTTCAGGGTGAACAAAGCCTAAAAGAGGGAGAAACGAGCAACAATCTCATAGAAGTGACAAAGGATAATAAAGCAAAAGATGGTGCGGATGGCATTGAGAGCAAGCTAGGATGGGACTAGATGATAGTTGCTGAAAAAGAAGAGAAAGAAATGATGGAAAGGAAGATGAAGGCCCCTGAAGAAAAAATCTTTATACAGGGTGATTCGACCCGGACCACTGGAAGTGACCCATTCCTCCAATCTTGGAACAGAAAACCAGATGGAGTCAGGGATCCAAACACATTCCGAACATGGAGGAGGTCCTCACTGGTCATCGATGAAGTAATGTTGGCGGACCGCCCAACTTCCTGATGAGAACAGAAGGAGGAGGCGGAGGAGCCGCAAGGCATCCAATGATAATTCCCGACTGGCGGGGACCCCTGCAGACCATGAAAGGAACATCCTCCTCCTCACTATCCGAGGAAGGAGGCCTCGATTGAGATGGCCCCACCTTACCAGAAAAACCCAGGCAACGGTGCTCTCCACCAGAAAAACTCATGGCAAATAAGGAGAAAGAAGGAAAAGAAGAGATGGAAGTCTAGAGACCTAACAAGAGCTCTCCTTCAACACAGGTCGAAGGAGAAGAATAGAGGAGGGGAAAGAAAGAGGAAGAAGGAGAGGTCTGACCTGCTAAAGACTTCAAACCCTGGGACAAGGAGGTGGACTGAAAAAGAAGATGGACTCTATGGCCTTCTACGCTCGAAACACCCTTAAGGGGCAAGAAGGCAAGGGGACAGGTCCCTTTCAAGCACCTACAGGGTCCCATCGCCTCGTATAATGAACACCTCTTCTTCTTCCTGGCCAACCAAAGCACACCACATGTCAAAATCCATTGAGGGTGATGCTTCGATTCGGAGGCACCCGCATCGGGCCTGGTGCAATAATTATTGTTTCCTTAAAGGAGGGCTGACATGGTGCCGCTTTGTTGGAGCGAATGCATGATCTTCGCGATGCCAACGCTCAGGGCATTAATGATGCAGTAAGCATGCCCCTCCATGTTAGTGTGATCATTACTCTCATCGCCCCAAGCACCACTTCATTCCCTGGGCTTGAGAGTGGGGGGCATCTGATGTGGCACAACCGCTGACATGGAGCCCATGACGGCAATAGCTGGCGATCGTACTGGTGGGAAGTGCCACCTGGATGCGACACCCGCATGAAGTTCCAAAGCTGAGCCCTTCGATCGAGGCAGCCCCCGCATCTGGCATCGAGCACCCAGCCGAGGTAGTGCTCATGCTTTCCAAAGGCGAGCCCTTCAACCGAGGTGGCCCTCGCATACAGGGTCGAGCACCCAGTCAAGGTCATGCTCATGCTTTCCTAAGGCGAGCCCTTCATCGAGGTGGCCCCCATATCCGGGGTTGAGCGCCCGGTTGAGGTCATGCTCATGCCTTCCAAAGGCGAGCCCTTCGACCAAGGCGGCCCCCGCATCCGAGGTCAAGCACCTGATCGAGGTCGTGCTCATACTTCTAAAAGCGAGCCCTTCAATCAAGGCAGCCCCCGCATCCAGGATCGAGCACCCGGTCGAGATCGTGCTCATGCTTTCCAAAGATGAGCCCTTAGATGGAGACAGCCCTCGCATTCGGGGTCGAGTGCTCGACCGAGGTCGTGCTTAAGCTTTCCAAAGGTGAGCTCTTCAATCTAGGTGGCCCCCGCATCCGGAGTCGAGTGTCCGACCAAGGTCGTGCTCATGCTTCTCAAGGGTGAGCCCTTTGACCGAGATGGCCCCTGCATTCAGGGTCAAGCACCCAACTGAGATCATGCTCATGCTTCCCAAGGGTGAGCCCTTCGGTCGAGGCAGCCCTCACATTCGGGGTTGAGCACCTGGTCGAGGTCATGCTCATGCTTTTTAAAGGTAGCCCCCGCATTCGAGGTCGAGCACCTAGTCGCGGTCATGCTCATGCATTTCGAAGTCGGGCTCCTGAGATAGAGCTCCCCTACCTTGCTAAGGATGGAATTCTTCCAGAAGCAAAAGAAAGAAAAGATCAGTAGAAGCTCAAACTGTGACATGGAAGCTCCCAGCTACCAGCAACCTCCTAGAAGTGGCACATGCCTGATCAAAAAATTCAAACACTGTAATACACCACCCACACGTTCTGCGCAATGCATGCTCCACCAGGCTTCATGCCTTGTAGCACGCCACCACATCAATGATCGTGCAACCGAGGGCTCCGATCCTCATGACACGAGACCTGAACCTCCTCCAAAAGAAGTACCCCATTAAGGCCACAAGCCATGCGACACTCTGACAGTCCCTCCTAGAATAAAAATGCTCCACCATGGCCCGAGGCTCAGCGACACGGTGCCTACCCCTCCCATGAAAAATTGTACCATCAGAGGGACAAGATCTGTACTACACCAGCGATCACCCCCAACAGAAGGATCTCCTTCAAAGGATCGATCCAATAGGAGGAGGCTACAAACAAAGGAAAACCCCTCCAAAAAGGGATACCAGGAAAGGAACATTTCAATAAAGCCCTAGGCTTGGTCTGGGCCATTCCTTCTCATATAAAAATAGACAAAAGGACCTTTGAGTGGGAGGAGGCAACTGGTAAGACTTAGAGAGCAAACGGGCAAGGAACTAGCCAGGAAAACCTTCCAACTCTCTGATCTCTACTTGACCTTGTCTTTCCACTTCTTACATTTCATCGTTCACCCTTTACACGGATTGTCGCCAAGCTCTTCACCTCAGAGGTTCTGTTCTCCTTGATCATCCAAACTGACTTAATTATCGGAGTGTCCCCATTAGAATCCCTGGCCCAGGTCTCCTCTTTTTTGTAGGTCATGCCAAAAGAGGACCGAGCGCCCATCGAGAGCCTGACGAGTCCATGACATGTCAGAGCTACAGGCCACGGTGATCCAGGCGGCAACACTTTCTATTATGATATCTTGGGGTATTAGATTGGAACACTTTTACATGAATATGTATTCCATCAATAGCTCCCATATAATATTAATATATAAATTTTATGTAAATGTTCATTTAGATATATGTTTGTACAATTAGAAAAAAATTTGATAAAGTTTGACTGACCTTGAAATATGGATAAATTTTTTTTTAAAAGCAAATAATTTCAAGATTAGTCAATAATCAAAGGTTCGGAAGAAAAATCTATGTGGGAATTGGCTTTACCTTTCAATTCTTTCCATTTTCCCTTTGTTTCCCATTATTTTCTCCTTGTTTTTTCTTGGTTTCTTCCATCCTCAAGAGTCTCAATCAGGTGGAAGGCTTGGAAAGGCCTAATAGGGAAGCTTAGGCTTTGTTTTCCCTAGTTTGTCCTTGGTTTCCTTATCATCAGGCATCTCAATCAGGTAGGAGGCTTGGAGTAGCCAAATAGAGAAGCTTAGACTTTGTTTTCCCCTAGTTTTTTCTTCAGTTTCTTCCATCCTTGGGAGTCTCAATCAGGTGGAGGCTTGGACATATCGAATAGGGAAGCTTCGATGACGAGTCGGGTTTTGTATTAGATATTTATATATCTAAACCCTAGGATTGAAATATAATATTAATTTTGTTCTTTATTAGTAGATGTGTAAGATGAGAATTACAAAAAAATTCATTAAACTTTCAACTCCTTTCTCTCCAAATTTGTTTGATTTGGAAGAGAAAAATTATAAGTTTGAGAGGCTTTGTATTCTCCCTGTTTCTCTCATTTTCTTTCCTTTTCTTTTATAAAAAAATTTCAAGAGAAAGTATTAACTTTGTCTCCTATTATTTTCTCTTTTCTCCTATTTTTTCTCTCCCAACCAAGTAGAAGGTGATGCGGGATGATCCTAGGACTGATGCAAAATAGAAATCTGATTTTTTTATATTTTTTTTGAATTAAATATGTAGGCTAATAACCTAAAATTAAATAAATAATCATAAGCAGGCATGTAATGCAAGAAACTATCATACCCACAAAATAACTCATGCAGAATAATAAAGCCAGGACCTGAGAATTGAGAAACTCCAGGTTTAGGATAGCAAACCTTCAACAAAATAGAAATTAGGATTAGGGAAGGATAGTACCAGGCAGTGATTGCAAATCCTACTTATGAAGAGGTCTCACAGCACTCAGGATGGCGCCTGGAAGACAAGCCTGTAGTTTTCCAAATTTGAAGGCAATATGGATCTTGTCTGAAGGCAATGAAAGCCTCCTCTGGGGAGGAAAAACACCTCAGGGATCCTGCAAGTATCAAGGTTAGGCACAAAATAGGTAATAAATGAAAAAAAACAATATATGAAAGATAAGAACAAAGGAAAGTAGGATTAGGGCTGGCGGCTGGGAAGAAGAAGAAGCTCTTGATCTGGGGCGTCTTTAGGGCTCCTCTTCTTGGATGTGGCTAATGCTTGGATGCTTGAGATGATGCTTAGGGCAGCAAGGGGCAGGGAAATATCAAGGAACAGGGGTCAGTCAAGCACAGTCACAAGAACCAGACAAATAAAACACAAGAACTTCAAGACAAATTTTCACAAGAGTTTTGATTTCATCAATAATAAGTTAATACAAGAGGAGGAGGGGTGGGGTTTATATAGATGTTCCCATGCCCTCTCCTAGAAAGAATACAAGTCTTCTCCTACATAGGTTACAAGTCCTCTCCTAGCTAGGTTAGAATTACAAGTCTTAAAACATTTAGGAAAACAAATCCCAACTAGGTTAGGAACTTGACCTAGTCTTCCACTTCTTCCTTGCTTTGACTAGTCAACAATTGGGGACGCCTCCTTTGAATGGCGTGTGGGCTTCATGGGCAGCAAGGACAGCAAATAGGTTGGCCTCCTTGAGGTTGGGCACATGGGCTTTGGGCTCTGGAAACTGGGATGTCCTGGTATCAGCATATTCTTTGGAATCTTGGTTCTGGGGCTCATAGGCTTGACTCCTGGGCTTGGAATCCCTTGGCCTGGGGTGTTGGCATATTCCTGGAATCAAGGGATGCCTGGCATCTAGAATATACTCTGGCATCTGGAGGGTATCAAGGCATTTGGAAGGCATCTGGAGGGCATTTGGGCATCTGGAAGGAGTCTTAGACCCTGGGGTGGCAAACAAGGCCCAATTGGCTTATGTGAAAGACTCAGGTTCCTGGATGAGGCTTGGTGGAACTTCAAAACAGGGTATCCTTCTCTCTTGTACAAAATTGGGCTGGTACAGGACTAATACTGAAGTACAAGACTCAATAACTGGACTAAGGTTGAGACAAATCAACTAGCCTCAACTTATTACAGGACTCAATCTTACTTGATTTCAAAATTATGATACATGACTAAGGCTCTAAACCCTAGTCAGTAAACCATATGGGACACAGTAATCTATGTCTGATCCTACTACCCCCACCAATTCTACTGGGATGGGAGAAACTCGACCCCATCGAGTAAGGGTCAACCCAGCGCGTGTACTGCTCAAGGAGGGTCTGGGTTGAGGCACTGTAGATCCTCACCAGTGCTCCACAAGTCCTCAAATTTCGATCGACCTTGCCATCGGACCAAATATCGCTGATAGCCTCTATCCCGGGATCTGATGGCTTGATCATCCAGGATTCGCTCAATCCTTTCCTTACAAATAGGCCAAATTGTTTGTGGACACTCTGGGATGGGTTCTCTCACAAAGGAAGGGATTGGCTCAAAAGGCCTGCTGGATATCACTGCTGGTTCTCGGTATTCCATAAGGTCTGAAATGTTGAAGATGGGACTAATACCTAGATCGGGTGGTATCTCAAGTACATAGGTGTTGGATCCAACTCTCTTCACTATTCTAAATAGGCCAGCTTTGCGAGCAAGAAATCTCTTTATCAACACATATTTCCCTGCAGAAAATTCTTTAACATGTTTTCGGGAATTAGCCAAGTTATTATATAGTTCATTACTTATGTTCAGTGTTTGACTAATTTCTTTTTACATATGCTGCGCAGAGGTTAGTGTAGGTGCAGACAGATAGATTGGATCTGTGGACTCAAATTCAAATGTTATTTCATTACCTACACCTATTTCTTGGGGTTGTTCTTTAGGGATGTGATCCTGCAGTTCCTTTATGAACAACTCTTGTAAATCTTTAGTTTCACATAAAATGTTTGACACTTGCTCAATTACTTCTTCTTCAATTATTATAGTGGGTTTAGGATCAGTGTTCGTTAATTCTTCAGTGGGTTTAGAAGGTTCTCCCTTTAATTCTTTAACCTTCATTAGATTAACTCTTGGTTTTGTTTTTAGGCTACTAGAATTTTTCTTAATTGAATTTCTAGGCTGAGTGGGGTGAATCACAAATTTATTCCCACGATGATGAAAAGTATAGATGTTGGTTTGACCAGATAGGGTAGCATCATGATCATAAAGCCATGATCGACCTAGAATGATACTACTGACCTTCATGGGAAGGACATCACACCAAATCTCTTCTTTATATGATTGCAATTTAATTAAGATTTGGCACCTAGACTTGATTGGCATAGAGGTGGAATCTACCCATGAGACTCTATAGGGGTTGGGATGGAGAACTAGGGTCAAGCCTAAAGATTTAGCTATTTCAGTAGCAATGGCTTTGACACAACTCCTATTATATATTATAATCTTACATACTTTTTCTCCAATTTTTATAAAAGTCTGTAGGATGCTAGTCCTGTGCCAATCGGTCTCAGTTTGGGTTTGGGTCAAAATACATCTAACTATCCCTATTTGATCAAATTCCTCCTCATCTCTTTCGTATTCTTCTATCAAGTTTGGTTCAGCCTCATAAATTTCTTCTTCCTCATCGACATTGGGTTCAGTCTCTTCTTCCTCAAGCTCCCCTATGTGTAAGGATCTGGTGGGACACTGGCTAGCAAGTGACCTACCTTATTACACCTAAAACAAGCATTGGGGCTGGGGCATGAGGCTTTCTGAAATGCAGGTGCCTTACCCTTGTTGATTCTAGCAGGTGCAGAATTACTCAAACTAGATGGACTCGGACTCGAGTTAGGTCGAGATGGGTTAGGGTTGGGATGGTTTGGGTTGGGATTGGATCGAATTGGGTTATTGTTGGGCTAGACTGGGTTGGGGTTAAATCGAACTAGGTTAGTGTTAGGATTTGGTGTACCCTGGTATACCTGGTTTGGATTTGACTTTGGGAATGGGGTATTGTTCCTAACAGGTTCAGATTTCTGGTTTGTAGGTCTTCTTTGAAATTGTTCATAGTGTTTAGCTATTTGATAGGCTTTATCCAAATCGTTGACCTCTCTCATGTATATTTCCCTTTTGATGTCATCACATAATCCGATTCTAAACCTGGACAAGGTTTGTGCTAAAGACTCGGGTTCACTATACCTAACAGCAAACTCATCAAATTCAGCAATTTAATCTGACACTAACATATTCCCTTGATGAATTTTGTTCCATTGGTCTAAGAGCTTTTGATTGTAACATTCTGGTAGGTATTTCTCCTTAAGTTTCAATTTCATCTCTTGCCAAGTAGTTATAGGTGGAAGGGCTTGTTATCTCCTAGTACGCTCAAGATTAGCCCAATGTAATCTAGCTTGACGAATCAACCTCATCTTGGAAAATTTATATTTCATCTCTTCACTCATCTCATACCTGATGTGGAACAATGATGGAATGATGTATCCTTAATGGAATTAGTAATGACTACAAAAAAAATGAAGTAAATAGATGCCACCATTCAATATAAAGAAGTAGAATTTCTATGAGAAGAATATAAATGTTAAAAAAGACTTGAAATAAAACCATTTCAAAATAAATAAGAGAAAGACCTTTGTGGCTAAGAAACCACTCAGGTTAAATCTAAGTTTAAACTAATATTTTAGATCTGAAAGTCTTTCTAAAGAAGAGTACCGACAATTGATAATCCAAGGTTTAGGAATGGAAACACTCAAAGAGGAAGTTCCTGGATGACAAGGAGGTTCCTCTAGATTGCAAAGCTTCTTGTATCCGGTTCTTGACACGGTCGACCTTCTTCTTTGGAGCCTGAAAGCCTGGGGATCCTTCAATAAAGAGATGTAGAGGGGATTAGAAGTTAGAGATTGAAATGGAGAAGTGGAGGGGAAGAATCTTTGAAATGAAGAAAGAAAGCTTGGAGTAGTCTTGGCGTGGATCTTCTATGGCTTCTTTGGAATGACAACTCCTTGTTTGCTTGTGTGAAGAACACCTTGGAGGATTAGATTCATTGGAAATGGAGGGGATGTGGACTAAAGAAATGCTTCTTTGGATGGCCAAATGGACTATAAGATGGAAGGGATGAAGCTATGTTGGATGTGTGGAGATGGAAAGGGAAAACACTCAAGGCCTCACGCCCACCTTCTCACAAGGGACCAAGCTAACAAGCAAGGAAATTTCTTTAAAGAAAAAATTTCATTCATCATTCATCAATTTTCATTACAAGAAGGTTTGGAGCCCTTTGTTTTATAGACCACCAAGCCTTTTCAAAATTCAAATTCAAATTCAAATTACACCAAAATAAAAGGAGAAAATGATGTGGTGTCTTCATGAAGAGGGGCGGTGATTGTGGAGGAAAATGTGGACCCATTCAAATTCAAATTCCTTCTCCTCTTAGGCGACAATCTATGATGATTGTGGAGTGATGAAGTGGCTTCCAAGTTGGTGATCCCATGGTCCATGTGCCCACCTTCCTTATTTGGTTGTGCTAAAACCAGATTGGACTAGGGCTGAACTCCTCTTGACTGGATTACAATAAAAACCCAATTGGGATAAATACAGGACTCAAATATGAAATAAATACATGACTAATAAACCCAATTAAGACTTATTACAGGACTCAAACTCTTAATCTTCCATCCATAAAGAGTCTATAGCTTAATCTGTATTTGTTGAAGTCTCTTCCTAAGCCTGGTGCCCGCACCAATACCATTCAAAATAATAATCCATATCTCCTACCCAATCTACATAGACCTTTGGTTCAAGACTTCCATCAAAGGTGGGTGCTTCAACCTTAATGTTTCTCATGGCCCTTTCATCTTGAGCATAAACTTCTTGGTGGGGCCTTCTACGGTTGGGTTCCTGGATAGGGTCAGGGTTTTGGATTTTCCTAGGGTTAGGCTCCTGGTATGGCTCCTGACGTTGGGCTCTCCTAGGATTAGGTTCTACAAATTGGTCCTGGTTCTTGGTTCTCCTAGGGTTGGGTTTCATAAATTGGTCTTTGTTGCCCTGGTGGCTACCCAAGAGGGGGGTGAATTGCGAATTTAAAAAATTTAAAGTAGATAATGTGCAATTGAAATTCCTTTTCAGATGTTGTGTGTTGTGATTAAAAGTTAAATGCAGAAGCTAAAAGAAATCAGAGAATCACAATAAAAACATACAAGGTTTATAGTGGTTTGGAGCAACCTAGCTTCTACGTCCACAACCCAAGATACCACTTGGGATTTCTATTATATTCACACCCGAATACAGTAGGATTGTTTTGTAGGATCACAATCCAAAATCTCAATACTTTGGTTTTAACAGGATCACCAAAAAAAACCCAATACCCTTTGATTTTGAACAGGCTCACCAAAGAAACCTAACTTGGTTTTACCAGGATCACCAAGAACCCAACACTTGGTTTTTAACAAGGCTCACCAAGAACCTAACTTGGTTTTACCAGGATCACCAAGAACCCAACACTTAGTTTTTAACAAGGCTCATCAAGAACCTATTTGGTTTTTCAATCTGGTTTACCAATAACCCAACAATAATTCAAAAAAAGAATTGAAGTAAATGCAACAATAAATGACAAACTTAATTTGTCGGATAGTTGCCGGTGCAGCTTGATAGAAGTCCACTTGACTTGCACTTGGATAAGCTATAAATGCTTCAGTGGCTTCTTCCTTAATTGCTTCAAGCTTCTGATCTGAGTTGGTGAAGACTTGAAGGCTGACTTGAATGCTCTTGTGCTATTTCTCTCTTTGGTTGGTGGGATATTCAATGTAGCTCTCAAAACATTGAAGAACTTTCAATAACTTATATATTGGATGTTTAAATCCTTCAAATATAAGGTCTTCCATCACTCCAAGGCAGTTAGAGACATTTTTGACCATTGGGATGTGACTTATGACCATTGGAGTACTTTTTGGCATTCAAAAATAAATTCTGGAACTAGCCGTTGGATACCTGAAAGCGTTGCTCGAGTCGGTTCGAATTCCTTCGAGTCGATAGGTAGAGTCACCAAATCTTTAGTGCAGTTGGCTCTTTGTCTCAGAGAGCAGAACATCACTCTAGACGAGTCAGCTCTTGATAGCTTGGGTCAGCTCGAACTTGTATCATTGAAGAACTTGAACTCGAGGAGTCATCTCTTTTCAGCTTGGGCAGGCTCTTCTTCTTAGGTCTGACAGAGTCGGCTCTTTCTGGTTCGGGTGGGCTCGCTTAGCTATTCTCAGAAATCTTCAGAAACTGGACTCTAGAGGAGTCAGCTCGGACAAATTCTAGTCAACTCGGATTCATTGGAGTCAGCTCGGTTACCTTCAAGTCGGCTCGGATTGCTGCGTACCAAAATCCTTGCTGCGTGCCATGAAGTAGAGTCGGCTCTTCAACATCCTAGGTCGGCTCGAGTATCTTCTTCAGGATTTTTACAATTGAACTCAAAAAAAAAAACTCTTACCAACACTCTTATAATTTTCAATCATACCAACTCAAAATAATTCTAAGGCACATACAAAGAGAAGTAACCCTTTTCACATGATTTTTTCTTAGCTTTTTCATTGGGTTCTTCTTTACAAAAACACATTGCAACACAACTCAAACAAGAAACAAAGGTGTAGAAGTTGAAGTTTGAACAATTAACTGATCATACAAAAACTTATAAAACACTTGAAGAGTTGTTAGAAATAAATATACATGCTCCAATGTTTGATTATCATCAAAATCACTTATGGGGTCAACAATCTCCCCCTTTTTAATGATGACAAAATACTGGGCATGAAAAATTCTTTACACTTTACATGTATAAAAGTATTTGAAGATTAAATATTCACATGTATTAGAGCTAATTAAATTAGTAAATGAGTATCAGAGCCCACGAGACGATATCATTGTATATCATCAAAGTATTAAGCTTTTCATGCTTCATAATGTTATAATTAGCACAAAACATGGAGTATCAAAGTTTTGAAAAAGATAATGACAGAATTAAGATTAACTTGTAAAGCAATAGTAATCAGAGCAAAACCATTTCAAGAGAATCTCCCCCTTTCTCTAGGTTTTAAAGTAATTAAATAGTTAGATCTGATTGAAAACTAGATCTTTTGTGCTCCCCCTTTTTCATTTTTTTAAGTACTTTAAGAACTATTAGTAGGAAGCTAAAAAAAATATCAGAATTTGCATGATAAATCAATCATTAATGCTGATACAATTCTCTCTTGATATCATTCTCCCATATTTCATTTCACCAATTTTTCATTTCTCTCATTTTTCACATTTTTCATATTTCTCCCCCTTTTTGTCAATCAATCAAAAAGGTGGTTTTAATATTTTGAAAGATTGAGAAAGTCTTTAATAAAGATCAAATTTTGAAATAGATTGAGAAAGTCTTTAATATTTGTTTGAGATAATTTCACTTTCTCAAATTTAAAATTCTAATTAAAAATTCACCACAATTGTATCATATCATTGTACATGACAATAAATGAAATTGCTAAAAGAACTTTCATTTCATTGATAAGTTTGGCATACAAAGTAGGAAAGAATGTACATTCAAATTGTAAAATATAAAAAGTGGAACATTAACAAAGTCAGAAATATAACTAGAAGACTAACCACATAACCTATTCTTCTTCTTCTTCACTAAAAGAAGAGGATCCTACCTCTATAACCTTATCAGAGGTCTTAGTTGTCAGGGGTATAAACCTTAAGATCTGTTCAAGAGCAGATGAACAAAGCTCGCATCTTCTTTCTCCAAGATGAGCTTTAATATGTGTTCTTTGTCAGGTAAAATGAGCTCAGTGGTGCCGTCCATTGGAATTTGCAATAAATTACCCAATTTCTCTTCATCCACAATAACTTTCTTTTCCTTGACAGTAGATTCCAAATGATGTTCTTTAATGACTATGTTTTCATAGAAAATCCATACCAGTGAAGGGTAGGTCAAGATGTCCAAAGAACATAAGTGTTTCCAGCCTTGACTTTCTATCCATTTTCCAATCTTCATTTCCATCTCTTCTAGGAATGTAAAATCGATCCTTCTTCTGCAAGTGACAGACCGGTTGGCCATTGAGACACTTTGTCTGGGAGGAGAAGGAGTTTCTTCTTCTTGTTGCACAGGAACATATCTTTTCCTCTTTTCCCCTTTTTCTTTTGCATCTACACTACGAGCGCTTGATTCACCAATCTCAAGAACCTTCCTTGCAGATCTTCGAGAAGCCATAGAGTGGGATTTAGGAAATTTAGGCTCGGGAATGGTTTTTGGGAGTTTTGGTAAAGTTTCCAAGAGGGTAAAGTGAGCTTGAAGTAAAAGTAAGAAGAGTGAAGTACAAGAAAAGACAATTCAGAGCTACCTAATTAGCAATTTCCTGACTTTCAAGTCGGCTCGCCAAACCCTAGGAATATCTGAGTCGTCTCGACCAGAGCGAACTCAGAACAATCAGAACACCAAGTCGGCTAGGCAAAGACCTTGTCGGCTCGACCAGAGCAATAGGTAGAGAACTCAGACATTCAAGCTGGCTTGACTAGAGCAAAATTGCTCAAGTCGACTCGAACATAAACTTTCCACATAAAATAAAATGATTCAGAAATTAAATTAGATACATTGAAATTTCAAGAAAAGTTGTTCAACGATCATGAATAAATGTAGGAGGTTTTCTAGATAAGTTTTTCTTTAGTTTTTGAAGGAAATTAGGTTGTCTAAATCTAGATAGGATCACAAAGACCTAATTCTCCTCTAAGCAATTCAAATCTATCCTGATTCAGTGGCTTAGTAAAGATGTCAGCTAATTATTTTTTTGTTAGGATAAATTCTAGTTCTATGTCACCACTCAAAAATGGTCTCTAATAAAATGGTGTCTAATCTCTATGTGCTTAGTCCTAGAATGCTGAATAGGATTTTTGATTAAATTTATAGCACTTGTGTTATCACACTTGATGGGGATTTTGCATTGTGTAACACCAAAATCTTCTAGTTGTTGTTTAATCCATAACACTTGTACACAATAACTCCCTATAGCAACATACTCTACCTCGATAGTAGAAAGTGCTACCGAGTTTTGTTTCTTGCAGTGCCATGTGATTAAATTCAACCCTAGAAATTGACATGTACTACTAGTGCTTTTTCTATAAATTTTGTAACCAGCATAATCAGCATCAAAAAAATCGATTAAATTCAAAGATGAATCTTTAGAATATCAAAGACCTAAATTACTTGTACCTTTCAAATATTTGAAAATTCTTTTAACAGCAAGCATATATGTTTCTTTAATTTTACATTGAAATCTAGCACATACACATACACTATACAAGATATCCGGTCTACTTGCAGTTAAATATAATAAGGATCTGATCATACCTCTATATAGCTTTTGGTCAACATTGGATCCATTTTCATCTTTGTCCAATCTGCAAGATGGGCTCATGGGTGTGCTCATTTGTTTGCTCATCTCCATACCAAACTTCTTGATTATTTTCTTGGTGTATTTGGCTTGGTTAATGAAGATTCATTCCTTTGATTGCTTACTTGAAGTCCAAGGAAGTAATTAAGTTCACCCATTAGGCTCATTTCAAATTCTCCCTGCATTAGCTTAGCAAATTCTTCACAAAAATTTTTATTAGTTGCACCAAATATAATATCATCTACATAAATTTGTACAACTAATATATCATTATTTTTCTTTTTGATAAAAAGAGTTTTATCAACATTTTCTCTTGAAAAATTATTTTTAATTAAGAAAGTGCTAAGTCTATCATACCAGACTCTAGGGACTTGTTTCAAACCATATAAAGCTTTATTGAGTTTAAACACATAGTTTGGAAAAGCATAATTTTCAAAACTCGGTGGTTGTTCTATAAAAACTTGTTCAGTGATAAAACCATTTAAAAATATACCTTTTACATCCATTTAAAAAAGTTTAAAATTTATGTAGCAAGCAAATACAAGAAGTAATCTAATGGCTTTTAATCTTTCTACCGGAGCATAAATTTCATCAAAATCAATACCTTCTTCTTGACTATATCCCTTAGCCACTAATCTAGTTTTGTTTCTAATGACATTTCCTTATTCATCTGGTTTATTCCTATAGACCCATTTGGTTCCTATGATTGGGTGGTCTTTAGCTCTATTAATTAGTGTCCAAATCTTATTTCTTTCAAACTATTTCAATTCTTCATGCATGGCAAGCATCCAGCTTGGGTCATTTTCTGTTTCTTCTAAAGTATGAGGCTCTATTTGTGATACAAAGACTAGGTAGTCATGTGCAGTCCTATGTACAGACCTAGTCCTAATGCCTTGAGAAGGATCACCAATAATTAATTATTTAGGATGGGAAGTAGCGTACCTCCATTCAGTTGGTAGATCGGTATGATCCTTACTTACCGTTTCTTCTCTTTCTTCAATTGGTTTTTCTTGAATACTTATGTCTTCCATCTCTTTTTGAATAGTACATGTATCATTGTCAATACACTCATCCTTTCTAGATGGTGGAGGGTTAGTTTCATTAAAGAAAACATGCATTGAATCTTCAACAGTAAGAGTCCTTTTATTAAAAACCCTATATGCTTTGCTATGTAGTGAATAACAAAAAAAAATTACTTCATCAGATTTAGCATCAAATTTTCCTAGATTATCTTTACCATTGTTCAACATGAAGCATTTGCATCCAAACACATGAAAATAATTTATATTTGGTTTCTTTTCATTCCAAAGCTCATAGGGGGTTTTTTTCAAAATGGGATGGATCAAAACGCGGTTTAAAATATAACAAGCAGTGTTTACCACTTCTGCCCAAAAGTATCTTGGAAGATTATCTTCACATAACATTGTTCTGGCCATTTCTTCCAAAGTCCTATTTTTCCTCTCTACAACACCATTTTGTTGTGGTGTTCTTGGAGCGGAGAAGTTGTGATCAATGCCATTTTCAGTGCAATAATCATCAAAAAATTGATTTTCAAATTTAGTGCCATGATCACTCCTAATTAAAATTATTGAAAGATTTTTTTGATTTGAAACCTTTTTATGAAATTTTCTAAATATTTTGAAGGTGTTATCTTTGTGAGCAATAAACAAAATCCATGTAAATCTGGAAAAATCATCTACAATCACAAGGACATATTTCATACCTCCTAGTCTTGTGGTCCTAGTTTGTCCAAATAAGTCCATATGAAGTAGTTCTAGAGGTCTAGATGTTGAAATCATATTTTTGGATTTAAATCTCTCCCTAGTTTGTTTACCTATTTGGCGTGCATCACAGACATGATCAAAATCAACTTTAAACTTAGGCATGCTTCTAATAAGATTTTTCGAAATTAACTTAGCAATAGTATGCATGCTAGCATGACCTAATCTTCTATACCATAATAAACAAGACTCCTTAATCTTAGCGTTCATTACAACTAAACTAGAACTACTTATCATGGCAAGATCATTTAGATCTACCATATAAATATTTTCAAGTCTATATCCAATGAATTTACTACTAGAATCAAGAGAGTTTGTTACCACACACATAGATGATTCAAAGATAACTTTGAAGCCTTTATCATATAGTTGACTAATACTTAACAAATTATGCTTCAACTTATCTACTAGCAATACATTTTCAATGAAAGTACAGGGGGTTATTTTAATCTTACCAATTCCGATTATTTTTTCCTTGACATTGTCTCCAAAGGTAACCATACCTCCTTCTTTCATTTCCAGGGTGATGAACTAATTATTGTCACCCGTCATATGCCTTGAACAGCCACTATCGAGATACCATCTTTTCTTCAATTTCTGGGCTGCAAGACATTCCTACGAGAAAATCAAGGAGTTCTTTCAGGTACCCAAGCTAACTTGAGTCCTTGCAGGTTAGCTGAGGTAGTTCCTTTGGGAACCCAAATTTTTCTTGATGTATTATGGACATTTCTAATAATATTGCAATTGAAAGCTTTATGTCCTAATTCTTTGCAAGCAAAACATCTAATTCTAGAATTTTAAAATGATTTATACTTTGAAATTCTAGATGCATGAAGTACAGAAATAGCATGTTTTGTAATTGAATTTTTTGGAACATACATAATGGTTTTTGAAATGGAAGTAGAACCTTTTGTCATAATAGCTTTTTAAGAAGTAGGCTTGGGAACAAAATCTCTTTGTTTCATAAACATAGTTGCTAAAATATAATTTGAATTTGAAGTATTAAAATCGATTCCAGCTTTATTATCAAAAATTCTTTGATCTTTAATAATCAACTTAAGCTTGTTAGAAGATAAAGTTAATTTTTCAACAATTGGATTGAGTTTTTCAACCTCCTTTTTCAACTCATTGTTTTGTTTCAATAAAACATTATTTTTGCCATTAAATTCACTATTCTCAAATTTTAAAACATTACATTTTTCAAAAAAAATATGAAGTTCTTTTTGCAATAAAATATTCTTTTATGAAATCTCTTCTTTTTCTTTAAGTAAAGAATCATTGATATGCTTTGATGATCTAATTTTTACTCCTGCCTTTTTAAATTTAGATAAGAGATCATGAAATGCAGAATTTAATTCTTCAAATATAAATTTAATTTGAGTGTCGGGGGAAATTACCTCATCCTCGAGACCCATTAGATATAAGTTAATTATTTTCATGGTCTCTTCTTCTTCAGTTGAAGTGGAGTCTTCACTGTTGCTCCACGTGGCAACCATCGCTTTTTTTTCTTCTTTTTGAAAAATTTCTTAAGTAGTGGACAGTCCGAACAAATGTGCCCCAGTTTCTTACATTCATAGCAGGTGGGGACTTGTTCCTTATCTTTCTCTTTGTCTTTATCCTTTTCTTTTGAATGTTCACCTCATTCATGAAATTTTCTGTTGTATCTACCTTTCTTCTTTTCCATAAACTTTCTAAATCTCCTCACGACCAATGCAATGTCTTCATCTTCAAGATTCCTTCGGATGAGGTAAAGTCATCTTCCATCTCTTCATCATCCTTTGATTCCAATGCAGCCGTTAATGTAATTATTTTCTTCTTTTTCTGATCATCATCCATTCTATGCTACATGGCTAGTTCATGTATGATGAGGGAACTCATTAGTTCATCCATGGATAAAGTGTTCAAATCTTTAGCTTCCTGGATGGCAATAACTTTAGGATCCCATTTGTCAGGAAGTGATCTCAATATCTTCTGTACTAGATCAGCATTTGAGTATACCCTACCAAGACTTTTCAAACTGTTAATAATATCTGTAAATTGAGTGTACATGGCAGAAATACTTTTATTAGGCTCCATCTTAAATAATTCATAATTATGCACTAAAAGATTAATCTTTGAAGTTTTCACTTGAGAAGTTCCTTCGTGGGTCACCTCAAGTTTATTCCAAGTTTCCTTTGCTGAAGAGTAAGTGGAAATTCGATTAAACTCATTACTATCCAAAGCACAGTAAAGCAAGTTCATGGCTTTGGCATTCGATTTTCCTAATTTCATGTCATGTTCATCCCAATCCTCTTCAGGCTTAGGGACATCCATGCCATCCACTTTAATCATGAGAACATGTGGCCCTTTAAGAATGACCTTCCATAATTAAAAATCAACAGCTTGTATATAAATTTTCATTCTTGTTTTCCAATAAAAATAATTTATGCCTATGAAGAGTGGAGGTCTATTAGTTAACTGGCCTTCGGCCAGGGATGTACTCATGGGATGAGCCATCAATCTTTACTCTAGTATAATCAAAGACATCGCTCTGATACCAGTTGTTGTACAGGTGGCTATCCAAGAGGGGGGTGAATTGGAAATTTAAAAAATTTAAAGCAGATAATGTGTAATTAAAATTCCTTTTCAGAGTATTGTGTGTTGTGGTTAAAAGTTAAATACAGAAGCTAAAAGAGATCAGAGAATCACAATACAGACATACAAGGTTTATAGTGGTTCGGAGCAACCCAGCTCCTACGTCCACTATCCAAGATACCACTTGGGATTTTCACTATATTCATCTCCGAATACAGTAGGATTGTTTTGCAGAATCATAATCTAAAACCTCTACATTTTGGTTTTAATGGGATCATCAAAGAAAATCCAACACCCTTTGGTTTTGAACAGGCTCACCAAAGAAACCTAACTTGGTTTTACCAGGATCACTAAGAACCCAACACTTGGTTTTTAACAAGGCTCACAAAGAAACCTAACTTGGTTTTACCAGGATTACCAAGAACCCAACACTTAGTTTTTAACAAGGCTCACCAAGAACCTATTTGGTTTTTCAACCGGGCTTACCAATAACCCAACAACAATTTAGAAAAAGAATTGAAGTAAATGCAACAATAAATGACAAACTCAATTTGTCGGATAGTTACCGGTGCAGCTTGATAGAAGTCCACTTGACTTTCACTTGGATGAGATATAAATGCTTCAGTGGCTTCTTCCTTAATTGCTTCAAGCTTCTGATCTGAGTTGGTGAAGACTTGAAGGCTGTATTGAATGCTCTTGTACTCTTTCTCTCTTTGGTTGGTAGGATATTCAATGTAGCTCTCAAAACATTGAAGAACTTTCAAAAACTTATATATTGGATGTTCAAATCCTTCAAATGTAAGGTCTTCCATCACTCCAAGGCAGTTAGAGATGTTTTTGACTGTTGGGATGTGACTTATGACCGTTGGAGCACTTTTTGGCATTCAAAAACAAATTCTGGAACTAGCCGTTGGATACCTGAAAGCGATGTTCGAGTTGGCTCGGATTCCTTCGAGTTGGCTCGGATCCTTCGAGTCGATAGGTCAAGTTGCCAAATCTTCAATGCAGTCGGCTCTTTGTCTCAGAGAGCAGAACATCACTCTGGATGAGTTGGCTCTTGATAGCTCCGGTCGGCTCGAACTTGTATCATTGAAGAACTTGAACTCGAGGAGTCGGCTCTTCTTCTCATGTCTTCAAAATTAGGTCTGGCAGAGTCAGCTCTTTCTAGTTCAAGTCAGCTCCCCTGGCTATTCTCAGAAATATTCAGAAATTGGACTCTAGAGGAGTCGGCTCGGACAAATTTCAGTCGACTCGGATTCATTGGAGTCGGCTCGGTTACCTTCGAGTTGGCTCGGATTGCTGCATACCAGAATCCTTGCTGCATGCCATGAAGAAGAGTCGGCTCTTCAACATCCTGGGTCGACTCGAGTATCTTCTTCAAGATTTTTATAATTGAACTCAAAGAAAAAAACTCTTACCAATACTCTTATAATTTTCAATCATACCAACTCAAAATAATTCTAAGGCGCACACACACATAGAAGTAACCCTTTTCACATGATTTTTTTTTAGCTTTTTCATCGGGTTCTTCTTTACAAAAATACATTACAACATAACTCAAACAAGAAACAAAGGTGTAGGAGTTGAAGTTTGAACAATTAACTCATCCTACAAAAACTTGTAAAATACTTGAAGAGTTGTTAGAAATAAATATACATGCTCCAATGTTTGGTTATCATCAAAATCACTTATGGGGTCTACAGTCTTGATTTAAGGCTCCCCTAGGGTTATGAGAGGTGGAACAGGGTAACTCAGGATTAGGTTCAGCATTGGAGTCTTGGGTTCTTTTTATAGTACCTAATCGGTTCTCTACCTGACTAACCTAGTGGTTAACTGATCAATCCTATGGGTTGGTTGATGATTGGATTGGATCAACTGGTCAAATCTTTGGTCCATTTGGTTTATCTAGGTGGTTAATTAGGTAAGCTGGGTTTGGGATTGGGTATTGGATTGGTCAAGCTTGAGGTTCATTTGGGTAAACTGGTTTTGGGTTTGGTCCTGTTTGAGGTTCATTTGTTCACTCATGGCCCTTATGAACATTTCAAGACTAGGCTGCATGGTTGAACTGGGTTGGGGTTTGGGCTTTTGGTATTGGATTCCTAGTCTAGTGGTCATGCACTCAACAAGCAGGGTGGTATGATGCAGTCAGGCATGCAAAGGTTAGTACAAGCTAGGGTTTCCTAGACCTAGAGCCAAAACTGAGTGGGTTGACTCAACTTACACCCAACTCAACAACTAATCCTTCCTCTGGCCAGGTAGGGGTGGGAGTGTGGGAGGCCCCCCTGTTTTCTCAGGGACCCAATTAAAAACCACAACACCACTTAGGTCGTTTGACTCTGGAACCCCAGCCTTAGACACCAGATTCTAGTAATAGTTGGTGAATTGAATGCACTACTTGGCCCACACAATTCGGACCCAACCTGTTGGTGTCACCTAGCCCACTAGGGCAAATTAAGTCTAATTAATTTTAATTAAGGCTTGGGTGAGAATGCAAGGAGGTTGTTTTGGGCCTAATACAGGTTATGACCTCTTGTCCTGATCTGAGATAGTGAAGGTGCCCTAAAGATTAGTTTAATGCAGATGATGACATTCGATGGTCCTGATGCAATCTACTAATAATCAAAAAAAATAAACATTTTGGGTATTTTATGAGATGGCAAGTTAGGTTTAATTTGATTAGGTTAGCAATCAAAATTGGGCTTGGGATTGAGGGGTTTGAAAGTTAATTAGGTTTGGTTTGAACAAGTATATAGAACAGAAATTTAGGATTTGGTTCACTGCAGAATTTGACAAAGTTATTGATGTAGAAAGAAAAAAGTTCAGAAAAAATTAAGGACAGAGGACTAACAATGTTGATGATCCCTACCAAATTTCATGCAATGCAAAATTTGGATGATGATGCAATTATCAGACTGTATGCCGAAAGTTCAGGATTCTAGTTAGGGTTTCTAAGATGCCAAATTTTATAATCTTTTTATTTCTGTAAAAATAATTAAAAATTATGATAATTATCAAGACTAAACAAAAAACATTTCATCCAAATTTCAATAAAAAATAAGACTCCTAAGATAATGAACAAGACTGAATCTCAGACACCTAATGTAGTTGACAGGATGCAGAAAAAAATAGAAATGCATATTTTTGTGTTTTTGGTGAAGATGCAAGCTATCCTAAACTAGCTCTGATACCAAACTGATGCGGGATGATCCTAGGACTGATGCAAAATAGAAATCTTTTTTTTTTTGAATTAAATCTGTAGGTTAATAACCCGAAATCAAATAAAAAATCATAAGCAGGCATATAATGCAAGAAACTATCATACCTGCAAAAAACTCATGCAGAATAATAAAGCCAGGACCTGAGAATTGAGAAACTCCCGGTTTAGAATAGCAAACCTTCAACAAAACAAAAATTAGGATTATGGAAGGATAGTACCAGGCAGTGATTGCAAATCCTGCTTATGAAGATGTCTTACAGCACTCATGATGGTGCTTGGAAGACAAGCCTGTAGTTTCCCGAATTTGAAGGCAATCTGGATCAAGTCTAAAGGCAAAGAAAGCCTCCTCTAGGAAGGGAAAACACCTCGGGGATCCTGCAAGCATCAAGGTTAGGTACAAAATAGGTAATCAATGAAAAGAAACAACATATGAAAGATAAGAACAAAGGAAAGTAGGATTAGGGCTAGCGGCTGGGAAGAAGAAGAAGCTCTTGATCCGGGGCATCTTTAGGGCTCCTCTTCTTGGATGTGGCTGATGCCTGGATGCTTGAGAGGTTGCTTAGGGCAGCAAGGGCGGGGAGATATCAAGGAACAAGGGTCGGCCAAGCACGGTCACAAGAACCAGACAAATAAATCACAAGAACTTCAAGACAAATTTTAACTAGAGTTTCGATTTCATTAATAATAAGTTAATACAAGAGGGGGAGGGGTGGTGTTTATATAGATGTTCCCATGCCCTCTCCTAGAAAGAACACAAGTCTTCTCCTACTTAGGTTACAAGTCCTCTCCTAGCTAGGTTAGAATTACAATTCTTAAAATATTTAGGAAAACAAATCCCAACTAGGTTAGGAACTTGACCTAGTCTTCCACTTCTTCCTTGCTTTGACTAGTCAACAATTGGGGACGCCTCCTTTGAATGGTGTGTGGGCTTCATGGGCAGCAAGGGTTGCAAATGGGTTGGCCTCCTTGAGGTTGGGCGCATGGGCTTTGGGCTCTATAAACTGGGATGTCCTAGTATCAGCATATTCCTTAGAATCTTGGTTTTGGGGCTCATGGGCTTGACTCCTGGGCTTGGAATCTCTTGGCCTGGGGTGCTGGCATATTGTTGAAATCAAGGGGCGCTTGGCATCTGGAATATACTCTTGCATCTGGAGGGTATCAAGGCATCTAGAAGGCATCTAGAGGGCATCTAGGCATCTGAAAAGAATCTTAGACCCTGGGATGGCAAACAATGCCCAATTGGCTGATGTGAAAGACTCAGGTTCCTGGATGAGGCTTGGTGGAACTTCAAAACAGGGTATCCTCCTCTCTCTTGTACAAAATTGGACTGGTACGGGACTAATACTGAAGTACAGGACTCAATAACTGGACTGAGGTTGAGACAATACAACTAGCCTCAACTTATTACAGAACTCAATCTTACTTGATTACAAAATTATGACACATGACCAAGGCTCTAAACTCTAATCAGTAAACCATATGAGATCCGTAATCTATGTCTGATCCTGGTGCCCTCACCAGAAAGGCTTGGTGGGAGTCTGAAAAGGATTTCCAAGTAGTTTCTCTTTCTAAAGGGTTCTTACTGTTCAATCTATCTTCTAAGGCAAATCAAAACTGAATCCTAGCTAATAGTCCTGCAACCCTAGCAAGACAGCTCTTAGTCCTAGAAAAATTGAGGCCAAATTTCAAGCCTAGCCGGGACACTATCCAGGATGCTGTCATTTTGCTTCACTTTCCAAATCTTCCAATTGAATTGTAGGAGGACAAAACTTTGAAAATTTCCCCCATTGCTAGTGAGACCCTGTTTCTTGATCAATGGATGAAAGCTACTTCTAGGGCAGGTTTTGCTATTGTGTATTAAACTAGATCTTACATGCCTTGTCTCCCCTGTACTAGTGTCAAAGTTAGGGATCTTTCTACCCGGCAGGAATTTATGCATGAAGAATTGCCTGATCTTTGTTGTCATTGTGGGCATTTAGGCCACCTAACTGAGAGCTGTACTTCTAATCAACCCTTGTTGATAGCTGATCGTAAACTCCTTTATGGTCCATGAATTTGCGTGGCTGGAGTACCAATTGTTGGGACTACCTCTACGGAACACTTGGCTTCCTCGAATCAACTTGCTCTGGCAACCCCTCTGAAGGATGGTTGGGCTCCGATTAGAAGGGTGGTTTGCCACTCACTGACAAAGTCCCCTCCTTCAGGAAATGCTCGGTTCATATTTTGATCCGAGTTGCTCTGCTTGAGGCTCATGTCTCTGGGGATACTATGGACACCTAGCCTTCTCATCCATGATCATGCCCAATGTCAACGGTTATTTTATCTTCCTTTCAGCCAAAGCATAAGCATTCTCCACCAAAGCCTAAGAGTCCTGATCACTCCAAAAGTTCAAGGTCACCTCCTTTGGTCAAAGTTCTCGTAACAAATAAATCATCGCCTCAGTTTAAGTCCATTGCAGTAGCTGTGGATTGTCATCTAGTGGAACAAACACTAAATCTTTGGACTGTTGTGGTTCCACCATCTAGGCAGTTGCTCTTTGCTCTACTTCATTATCTAGGAAATAGCATTCCTCTTTGGAGTTTGCATCAGTTGCTATGTTCACTTTCTCAGCCCTTTCTAGTAACAGTTCTGCTCTTCATTCTATTTATTTTGGTCAACTGCAATTTTTTTTGTGGGTTCTTATTATGGGGAAGCATTTAGATAATAGTGTGGGCTCTAGACCTATTAGTCTGGGGATTACAACATGCTTGCCTGTTCAAATAATAGTGGTTTATAAGGGTACTCAATCGGAGCTTGGCTTCTCTGATACTGCATAAACATATTATCCTAAATATGTAGAGGTGCTGCTAAGCATCCCTTTGTCAATCATGTAAAATCCATGATTCGTTATTATATCTAAACATGCTTTATCTTTTGGAAACTAGACTTTCAAGAAACTCATTTCCCCGAGTTCAGCAGATTATATGGGTTCTGTGCAACACTCTTATATGGTGCTAGCTATTGGCCACTCTAGAGGCATTATCATAGTCTGGTGCAAAGACATAGGCCATGTTACTTTCACTCACATTGACCATCAAGTAGTTTTTGGCATTGTTACCCTGCCAACTGGTCCCTCCTGGATTCTGGCGGTTGTTTTTGCTGGTACAATAGGCCTACTTAGACAGGCATTATGGCAATCAGTTATCTCTGTCTCTTCCATTAATCTCCCCCTTCCTGTTACTTAGGATTTTAATTACATACTACATTCGCATGATAAACAAGACAGTCAGCCTTTTAAAGTTGATAGGGATGTTAGAGAGTTTCATTCTTGTATTCAGCAAGCTAGTCTTTCAAACATGGACTTTCAAGGACCTTCCTTCACATGGTGTAATAATTAGCATAGGTTAGCTCGAGTTTGGGAATGACCAATTCACGCATTTGCCTCTGCCTTATGTTTGCAACTTTATCTAAATTCCTAGATGAGACACCTGACTTGTTTCACCTCAGATCATTGTCTACTTCTAGTTAATCTTCAAGCTCATGTTAATAGAGGTCCTTCTCCATTTCAGTCTGAGCAAATTTTGTTATCTTCTATTGAAATTCAAACTTGGAAATATCAGGGGCATCATTTGCCAGCATAATGACCAAAAAGCTTTTTGATTTTGGAATAAGGTGAAGGTGGGTAATATAATTAAGAAAGTGGAAGCTTTAAACACAAGATTGCTGCATCTTCAATCAAAGGAAGCTGTCATGGGGGGCTGAAGCACCTCTTATTACTTCAAAAACTTAGGGAGTATAATCACAATCTGAAATAGCTAGAGATCTTTTAGCACCAGAAGTCTCGCATCTCTTGGTTACAGCTTGGTGATCATAATGTAGCATTTTTTCACAAATCTACTATTCTGTGGTATTGGAGGAATTGTATTAGAATTATTCACCAATCTGATGGTCATCTTTTGGAGGACGAGTTAAGCATCTCCCAGGCTGTACTTCAGCATTTTCTTGGTGGATGGGAGCATCATGATCATCCAATTTCTTCTTAGTTACCATCACTTCTGTCTATAATTTCAGTACAGCACCATAAACTGCTCTATGTGGAATTGAAAGAGATATTAGTGAAATGTAGCCTGATAAAGCATTAAGATGCCATAGTTTCCCACCCTTCTTTCAAACCTTTTGGTACATAGTCAGAGCTGATGTTTTCTCAGCAATTAAACACTTTTTCAGGTTTGATTCCTTCCCTAACTATTGGAAAGAGACTTATATAGCTCTAATCCCTGAGAAGTCTAGTTCTTTACAAGTAACAGATTATAGACCCATAAGTTTATGTAATACAATCTACATGGTAGTTACCAGGATTCTTGTTAATCGAATTAAACCAATATTGCCCACTTTAATTTCTCTTACACAAGGGGCTTTTATTCCAAGCTGAACACATTGCCGATAACATCTTTTTAGGCGGAAATATTATGTACTCTTTATATATTATTGGTTCTTTTGATGGCCCTAAAAGTTGACAATGGAAAAAGTTTTTTGATTAGGTTAATTAGAAGTTTCTTTTTGTAGTCCTAAAGCATTTTCAGTTTCATCCTAACATTTTCACATGGGTGCATGTTTGTGTTACCAACCCCAGATTTTCCCTTCTAGTGAATGGCTTTTCTACGTCCTTGCTTTTTCCTAATTAAAATGGGACCTCAAGCTTTTATAAATTTATGTAGATACTACAAAACGATGGTGGTCTCCAATCTAATTAACAGGTAATGGTTGAAGAGCAAGTTGCTAAGTTTCTTTATATATTATCACATAATATGAAGAATCATCTGATTCCATTCTTCTTTCATCACTCAAATAATTTACTAGCTCTTTCAAATGGCACTGCAAGACGGGGTTTGGCATTATTTGGATGGCCCACTCTTAGGTTCTTCTCTCATAGTAGCTGATTTCACTTTTATTCTTGATAAAATCTCGGCACAAATAGACAGCTGGTAATGGAAGTCTCTTTCCTTTGCAAGGAGAGCAACCTTGATGTTGACTCCTATCTTGATTTTGATGAATAACAAAATATTTAAGTATATTTGAGTACTAACTGGGTGTTAAAAGTGTGTTTATCAGATTAAGGTACTCATCAAAGCTATACTTTATTGAAGAATTCAAATACTTGTCAAACTGTTGAAGAAGCCACCTAAATTAATGGAATTTCAAGTTATATGGACTTTGACATATAAAAATGACCTTAAAGGAGTTAAATTTTGAATTTGGCAAAGTTTCAGCAAGTTTCAGCAAAGTTTCAAGCAAGTATCGACTCACAGAATCCTGAGCTGATGCGTAGAAAGAGTTTCAGCCGGCACACATGAAGTGTCGACTCATGAAAACCAAGTATCGATACATGAGTCGACTCGTGATCAAGCAAGTATCGACTCAAAACCTGAGACCAAAAATGATATAGAATATGCTAACTTTCAGATTTTGTCCAAGTGTTGACTCATGAAGATGAAGTGTCGACTCAAGTGTCGACTTACCAGAAGAAGTTTCGATGCACCAAAACACTCCAAAGAGCTTCAGAAAATATTTTTGACCTGGTGTCGACTCAAGTGTCGACACATGAGTTGACTCATGACCTGAAGTATTTGCATCTGCAGGTCTGAATGAACAGTAATGGCTAGTTTTTTTAAGTAAAAAACTTTTCCAACTTGTTTCTAACGGCTACTTTATCCTCTCCAACAGTCATAAACAGTCATTTAAGGCTTGGAAAGGTATTTAAAGTGCACCAAACACAAGAGGAAGGAAATTCATTGATTATCCATTAAAAGTTCATTGAGTATTCATTACTTGTGAATGAAGTTGAGCCTTCAAGCATTCAATAGCATTCAAGAAGCATTCAAGTCTAATTCTTAAGCATTGATTAAGGATTCAATAACTTTGAGACAAGCTTCTCAACAACAATCAAAGAGTTTCAAAGAAATATTTGCTTTTATTTTGAAAGCTACTTGTATTCTTACATTATACTTGATTTATCTTATTATTCCTAGTTTCAAGTGAATTAAAACTAGTGTTTGGGTTGTTAGTGAGCCTTATGTTGAAAAACCAACTAGGTTGTTGGTGAGTCTTGTGTTGAAAAATCAACTAGGTTGTTGGTGAGCCTTGTGAAAACTAACTAGGTTTTTGGTTAGCCTTGTGAAAACCAAAAGGATTTTGATTAGTGAGCCCGAAAAAACTAATCTACTATAATCAAGGAAGGATTATAGTGAAATACCCAAGTGGATCTTGGAAAGTGGACGTAGGTGCTTGGTATGCACTGAACCACTATAAATTCTTGTATTTGTAATTGCTTATTTTTCTTCTCTTGCATTTACTTTATTACTTCTACTGCATACTCTTGTTGAGCACACAAACACTTGTAAACACACTAGAACTTGTTTTAATCTTTGCAAAAATTTTTAAAACCCAATTCATCCCCCCTCTTGGGTTGCTTTAGCTGTGCAACAAATGGTATCAGAGCTTTGTACTTAGCTTGTAAGTCTAGCCATCTTGAGTTAAAGATCTATGACAGCCACTATAGGAACTAGTGTTGTTAAGGGCCAAGACTCAAATAGACCATCACTTTTTAGTGGCACTAATTATACATATTAGAAGACTCACATGCGAATTTATATACATTCCATTGATTACAATATTTGGAAAGTTGTTGTTAAAGGTCCTCATGTTCCTTCGATTTTGGTTAATGGCATTTCTGTTCCCAAGCTTGAAGATGATTGGGATGAAAATGACATTAAGCAATCCAAGCTTAATGCCAAAGCAATGAATTTGCTTTATTGCATATTGGATCCTAGTGAATTCAATAGGATATCCACAAATGCGTCGGCAAAGAAAATTTGGGACATACTTGAGGTTACTCATGAAGGTACCCATCAAGTGAAGAATATTTAAGTAAATATGCTCATTCATATATATGAAATATTTAGAATGAAGCCAAATGAATCCATAATTGATATGTATACAAGATTTACCAACATTGTAAATAGTATGACAAGTCTTGGCAAAGTTATGTCTAACGCTAACCTTGTTAATAAAATTCTTAGATCTTTGCCAACTTCATGGGATCCGAAAGTCACAGCAATCCAAGAAGCAAAAGATGTTGAGACACTTTCCTTGGAGCAACTTGTTAGTTCACTCATGACTTATAAGTTAAACTTAAAGCAAAAGGCAATAGATACAAATAGAAAGAAGAAAATAATTGCTCTTAAATCCACTACAACAAATGAGCCTTTAAGTGAAGAATCAGAAGAAGGTGATGATAATGATGAGGAAGCTCTTATGGCTAGGAAGTTTAGGAGATTCATGATGAAGAAAAAGTATACTTACAAAAAAAACCCACAAAAAGGAGAGCCCGATAAAGATAAAGGTAAGGACAAAGAAAAAGAAAAAGAGAAGGAGAAGGACCAACCAATCTGCTTTGAATGCAAAAAGCCCGGTCACTATAAGGTTGATTGTCCACTTCTCAAAAAGTTTAAAAGAAAGTTTAAGAAGAAAGCAATGATGGTAAATTGGAGTGACAGTGAAGACTCCAATTCAGAGGAAGAACAACAAGAAGTCACCAAACTCTGCCTCATGGCAATTGAAAATGAGGTACAATCTAAACTTAAATTTATTTTTGGAGAACTTAGAGATGCATTTGATGAACTTGTGCATGGGTACAAATTACTGAAAATTGAGCACAAAAAGTTGAAAAAGTATATTGATTCTTCTTCTATTGAAAACAGCAATCTTGATAATAAAAACAATGATATAAAAGCCAAGGTTGATGTTTTTGAAAAATAAAAGAATGCTCTCACAAAAGAAATAGAAGTTTTAAAGAGATCCAAGGCCTTTGTTTCAAATATGAGCTTATAAAGAAAAACAAAGAATTTGAGCTAGAAAACAAAAAGTTAAAAGATGAGCTTGATAAAGTGAAACCTTTTGTTAAAAAATTTATTTTCAGTTCTAAAAAACTAAGTCTACTTTTGAACATTCAAAGAGCTATTTTGATAAAGCTGGACTTGGTTATAAACAATAAAAGAAATAAAAATTATTGAAAAAAAAATTGTACCTACTTCTTCTAGTATCACATGTTTTTATTGTAAAAAATTTGGACATAAAGCATATCAATGAAATCAAAGAAATATAAATAAATCTAGAAAAGTTTGAGTTCCAAAAAGAACCATTACTACTGATGTGGTAGGAAGCTGACGTGTAATTTCTATCAGATGCCATGTCAGAAAAACTGCCATGGTGGACACTCCATCTCGGACTCCTTTGCCGGGCCGAGCTCCCCCAGAATGATGAGATGGCCTGTCAAAGCCAAGCTCCATCCTCCACCAGGTCGGCACCCACAAGCTCCGGGCACCTAGGTCAGAGCCGAGAAACCTCCTTCGCCGGATCGAGCCCCTCCGAGGCTGAGCCCCCTGGACAGGAGTCGAGCTCAGCACTCCTCCGCCAGGTCGAGCCCCTCCGAGGCCGAGCCCTCTGGGCTGGAGTCACATGCTGACCTCCTTCGCCAGATCGAGCCCCTCCGAGGCCGAGCCCTCTGGGCTGGAGTCACATGCTGACCTCCTTCGCCAGATCGAGCCCCTTGGACCGGAGTCGAGCTCAGCCCTCCACCAGGTTGAGCCCCTCAGAGGCCGAGCCCTCTAAGCAGGAGTCGAGCCTTCCTCCGCCAGGTTGAGCCCTTCCGAGGTTGAGCCCCCTGGACTGGAGTCGAGCCCAGCCCTCCTCCGCTAGGTCGAGCCCCTCGGAGGTCGAGCCCCCCAAGCCGGAGTCGAGTCCCAGCTCTCCAGTTCAGCAACCACCTCGGACAATGCAGCCAGCCACCAAAGGGACGGAGCCACCCCCCGAGGCACCAGCGAGCCACCCGAGGACTACGAGGAAGTACCCATCAAATCATAATAATTATCCACAGCCACCACTTACACCAGAAGAGGAAGAAGCTCCCTAACCGAGATGCCACCCTCTCCACCAACCACCTGCACCACCTAGAAGAGGAAGTCAACCAGGGGATCCAAATCCCGAGGGTGGCGGCCCCCCAATCAAAGCCCTGCCAGGTTTTTCAGAGTGGAGCGACCGGAAGGAATGTCAGAGCGCATGGCAGCTTCCTTTATCACGAATCAGGAAATACATCCCGTCCACGACACGGAACACCATCGCACGCGCCTGTCAGTATGGGGGAGATCCCGAGGTAGGCATTCAACAATCACCTGGGCTTAAAAGAACCTTCGACACCCCAGCAAGGAGGTACAAAAACTAAACCACAAGCACTCAAGCAAGGAGGGGAAGGAGGCCACACAAGAGAACCACCCAGGAGACTGAGAATTCAAGGCTCTCGGAGATCCACAGGAAGGATCACCCGAACACAGCCATCCATCTCCAGTTCACTTTGGCCACCACCTTTCCCAACCTACTTGCACCCTCACTCACACATCATTCACTCCTCCTAGTATGGAGTCTATCTCAAGGGCTCGACTAGGAGGATCTATTTCCCTGAATCATCACTGACTTGACCGTTGGAGTGCCCCAGCCGGGATCCTCGACCCGGGTCACTAACACTTGTTTTGCAGGTCCCAAAAAGCAGGCCATCCCCGAGGAGACGAGGGTCGATCCGACATCGATAGCAGCTACGGGCCACGACGATCTTGGCGGCAACAACTACTAATCCTAAAGGACCCAAGATGGCTTGGATACCTAAAACAAAAACTTGATCTGTTTTGCAGGTGTGTCTTGCAACCAAGGAGAAAAAGAGATTGTGATATCTTGATAGCAGTTGCTCAAGACACATGACAAGAGATGTGAAGCAATTTACCTCTCAATTGAGCTAATACAGGGAGAGTTTGAGATGAGCATGATGGAAGAATTGAGCTACTTCCTCGGACTCTGGATCAAACAAACAAATAAAAGGATCTTCATCAACCAAGCTAAATACACAAAGAAGATTCTAAAAAAGTTTGAGATGGAGAAGACTAAACATATTGGTACACCTATGAGCCCTTCATGTAAGCTTGACAATGATGAAATTGGTAAGAAAGTTGATCAAAAACTTTATAGAGGTATCATTGAATCTTTACTATACTTAACTGCAAGTAGACCAGATATTATGTTTAGTATATGCATGAATGCTAGATATCAGTCTGAGCCTAAGGAATCACATTTAATGGCTGTTAAATGCATACTTAGATATTTATCTAGCACTGTTGATATTAAATTATAGTACTCTAAGAACTTAGCTATAGATTTAATTGCATATTCTGATGCTAATTTTGTTGGCTGTAAGTTAGATAGAAAAACACTTTTGGAACTTGTCAATTCCTTGGAGTTAATTTAATTTTATGGTTTAGCAAAAAATAAAATTTAGTTGCATTATTTACAGCTGAAGCTGAATATATTTTAGTTGGAAGTTGTTATGATCAAATCTTGTGGATTAAACAACTCGAGGACTTTGGCATCAAATTAACTAAGACATCCATAAGATGTGATAATACAAGTGCAATTAACTTAACTATAAATCCAGTTCAACATTCAAGAAGTAAGCATATAGAAATTAGATATCATTTTATTAGAGACCATGTTCAAAATAATGATGTTATGCTTGAATTTGTTTGTATTGAAATGTAATTAGCTGATATTCTGACCAAGCCTCTTAATGAAAATATGTTCAGTATGATTAGAAGAGAATTGGGGTCATTAATCCTTTTGATTAGATCTCAATTAATTTTATGACCCTTGGAATTTCCTTTGAAAATTTCTTGATCAAATATCCTAGAAGATCATATTCAATTATTTATTGGCTATTAAAATCAATTACCTTAATTTTGAATGATTTTTTTCTTATTTTCTTGATTTTTTCTCAAAGTGTCGACACTTTGAAGTGTCGACACCTCGAAGTGTCGACACTTGGCTTAAGCCCATGAGTCGACACTTGACCGATGGGAACTAGTGAATAAATAGGAAAATCGAACCAATTTTTCCCACTTTTCTTCTCATTTCTCTTAAGCCGACACATCCCCCTACTAGGGAACTTCTATTTGATTCCATATAGTGTTCAAACAGTTCTATTTTGATTTTGAGCCCTCTTTCCCTCTTGTTTTCTCTATTCTTCACGGTTTTACCGTGACTTCCTTATGCATTTCCCTTTCCATCCTTGTTTTCTTGTTTTCCTAGACAATGGGGCCTAGAAAGCAGTTGGTTAGGAGGCCATGTTCAATATCCCAGGGTGCGGAGCATCGCACAAAGGCCAGATACGACGATCAGCCTGTGGAGGCAACTGCTTAGCCCAAGATTCCAGCAGGACCACCACCAGTCCCTAGGGCAAATCGCATGGCTTCTAAAGCCATTGTCGAGGGACAGAGAGTGGATTTTGACTTTATAAACCAGCAACATTTTAGTATTGGTGATTGGATGAGAGAGGCTGGTCTGGCACAGTTTTGTTCCCTCAAGGAGAGATTCTATCCAGCACTGCTAAGGGAGTTTTATGGTACACTGGCCCGAGGCGCAGATGGTTGGATGGCAAAGGTCAAAGGACCACTATACCACTGATAGTAGAGATACTGAGCAGAGTATGGGAGATCTTTAAGAGGGGTACAATAGCAGACTCGCTAATAGACAGGATCAGTGGGTATAGATGTATCTTTGAGAGAGATGACAATGGAAAGGGAGCTAGCATTATTGCTGCACGACTATCACTAGAGATGCAACTCCTTCACCACATAGTTGCTCGGATCTTATTGCTGAAGACCGGGAGGTTCTATTTCATCACTGAGAGGGAGCTTCTCATGATGGTTATCCTGATACAGAGGACTCTAGTCTGCCTACCTATGCTCATGATATATCAGATGATGGAGGCAGCGACCAGTAGGAGACTTTGTCTGCCATATGGGATGGGTCCACTATATTATTTAGAGGAGATGGTGAGCCTTACCGGTAGCTACTCCATATAGATGTGTATGATGAGAGATCATTGCATCGCATGGAATATCACAGGTATCGAGGTCAATGGAGATGGAGAGTCTCTGGAGAGGCTGACTCGGACTCAGAGGATGTTGATGCAGATGCTAAGGAGGAGGATATACATAGTAGAGGCTGGGTCATTTGAGCCATCACGTGCTACTTCAGAGCTGCAGGCCAAGCACATGCTGAGGTGCCACCTGGAGATTCTACTATTGACAGGATCACTCGACTGGAGGATGAGATGCAGATCATTAGACAGCGAGTAGATCTGATGCATGTGGAGATGAGATCAGGTTTTCAGGAGATGAGGGAGGGATTTGCCTCAATGTTGGTAGCTTTACAGGGATTATCTTCTAGCAGGCCACCTTTACCTCCACTAGCATCACCTGCTCCACCAACTCCACCTGCAAACACTGAGATAGGATAGCCAAGGTGACTCATCCAGTGATTTTGATGTTGCTGATTTCATAGCGGATCTTGAGCCAGACACTGCAGCTGACCAGGATACTAAGCCTATAGCGAATACGACAAGAATTTTTGAGGATGCTCTTGCCCCATCTAGTCCAGCTGTTCAGATCCTTGTCCTTCCAAGTACCACCATTATACCTTATTCTTCATATCTAGTTGTTTCGACACCTGTCCTTTATTCTGATCCATCTGATTTACCAACACCGTCATTTTCTGTACATCCTACCATTTCTGATTTCGATAGGATACCAGTTTTACATTTCATATCCATATCTAGTTTCTCTTTATCTAGAGAGTTAGGATCTTACACTCATGGATTTCACATTCTCTTATCTGGTCCTATGTTTGATATCACTCCACCTATTCTTGATACTGATCTGACTGATCCAGACCCTGTACCATTTTCTGACCCTGCTCCTGATGTTGCATCTTCTTCAGCATGAGCCTGAGGGAGAGCACGACCCAGAAGCAGAAGTTGAGGACGTGGTGACATTCCTAGAGCCGTTCGCACTAGGCTTGCTAATCTCCGGCCGATGTGGCTGCGACCTCGTCCCTCTAGGATTACAGGACCTATCATTCTAGGATTTTCTTTGATGAGGACAGCACCCCTTAGGATTGGTCATTATATTAGTTCATTGTATGAGATAGTTATGTATCAGTTAGTTATGTTTGTATCAAACTATGTTTCATTATATCAAAGTTTGCAATTATATATATATGATGATGACATTTTCAGCATCATCTTGTATACTTCTACACTCTTCTTACTGTAATGCTTTTCATTTTATCTCCACTTTTCATTTTTTTTTATGATGATGACAAAAAGGCGGGGAAATAATGATAAAATAAGTAAATATAATGGTAATGGAAATGAGAATATTGGTAGCAAATGAGCATAATATTTAATATTTTATGGTATCAAAATGATAAACAAAGGAGGAGAATAAATGATAAGTAATGTTAAGGGGGAGAAAAGTTCTAAATAAAAAAATTTAAAAAATTTTAAAATTTCTAAACCTATTGGAGATTTTTTTAACATGCTAATACATGTAAGTTTTTGAAAAATATTTTCAGATCATATACTGAGAGGGAGCTTTAATTATATGCTCTGACACTCTTTAGTTGCATGCTCTGATACTCTTAAGTATCATGCTCTAATACTTCTATTTTTATGCTCTGATACTTCTTATTAGTTTCATGCTCTGATACTCTTTAGCTTTATGTTCCGATACTCCTTATTTTCTTTATACTCTAATACTCCTTATTTTTTCTGCTCTGATACTTCTTAATTCTTATGTTCTGATACTCTTTATTGTCATAATCTGATACTCTTCATGCTCAAATATTTTTGCTCTGATACTCTCAATCTTTATGTTATATTATTTATTGTAATATGCTCTGATACTTTTCATGCTACTCTGATACTCTCTATGATTGCTTTGATACTCTTAAAGATTTTGCTCTGATACTTTTCACATTCAACCTATTTTTACTCTAATTTTTAACATCCAAATCCATTTTAGCTTTGATACACTCTTGAACATCTCAAATAAGCATATAGCTCTGATACATTTTAATTATAGCTCTGATACATTATAGTTGCAACTCTGATACATTGAAACTATATAATTTGAACTCTTTTCTATAGATATATCTACAGCTCTGATACGTTGAAACTAGATGAATTGGATTCTTTCTTATAGATACATATATAGCTCTGATACATTGTGGATGAGTTTTTGCTCCTGATAATCATTTCAACTTAGCTCTAATACTTATTACCATTAGCTCTGATATTGATAGTCAAATGCTCTAAAACTTATTGTAATCTTTTGAGCTTACAATAGTGTATACTTAAAATTTTTGTCATCATCAAAAAGGGAAAGATTGTTGACTTCTATTTTGATTTTGAAAAATAACAAAATACTTAAGTATATTTGAGTACTAATTGGGTGTTAAAAGTATATTTATCATATTAAGGTACTCATCAAAGCTATACTGTGTTGAAGAATTCAAATGCTTGTCAAATTATTGAAGTCATCTAAATTAATGGAATTTCAAGTTATATGAATTTTGGTACATAAGAATGGCCTTGAAGGAGTCAAATTTTGAATTTGGCAAAGTTTCAGCAAGTTTCGGCAAAGGTTCAAGCAAGTGTCAACTCATTAAGATCAAGTGTCGACTCAAGGTGTCGACTCATAGAACCCTGAGCTGATATGCAAAAGAGTTTCAGCCGACATGCATGAAGTGTCGACTCATGAAAACTAAGTGTCGACACATGAGTCAACTCTTGGTCAAGCAAGTGTCGACTCAAGGCCTAAGGCCAAAAATGATACAGAACATGCTGATTTCTGGATTTTGTCCAAGTGTCGACTCATGAAGATGAAGTGTCGACTCAAGTGTCAACTCACCAGAAGAAGTGTCGATATATCAAAATATTCCAGAGAGCTTCAGAAAATATTTTTGACCTGGTGTCGACTCAAGTGTGGACACATGAGTCGACTCATGATCGAAGTGTCGATACCTGCAGGTCTGGATGAACAGTAACAGCTAGTTTTTTGAAGTGCAGAACTTTTCCAACTTGTTTCTAATAGCTACTTTTTCCTCTCTAACAATCATAAACGGTCATTTAAGGCTTGGAAAGTTATTTAAAGTGCACCAAACACAAGAGGAAAGAAATTCATTGATTATCTATTAAGAGTTTATTGAATATTCATTACTTGTGAGTGAAGTTGAGCCTTCAAGTACTCAAGAGCATTCAAGTTCAATTCTCAAGCATTGATTAAGGCTTCAACAACTTGGAGATAAACTTCTCAATAACAATCAAAGAGCTTCAAAGAGATATTTACTTTTATTTTGAAAGCTTCTTGTATTCTTACATTATACTTGATTTATCTTGTTGTTCCTAGTTTCAAGTGAATTGAAATTAGTGTTTGGATTGTTGGTGAGCCTTATGTTGAAAAGCCAACTAGGTTGTTGGTGAGCATTGTGTTGAAAAACCAACTAGGTTGTTGGTGAGCCTTGTAAAAACCAACTAGGTTTTTTATTAGCCTTGTAAAAATCAAAGGGGTTTTAATTAGTGAGCCCAGAAAAACTAATCTACTGCAATCAAGGATTATAGTGAAATACCCAAGTGGATCTTGGGAAGTGGACATAGGTGTTTGGTGTGCACCGAACCACTATAAATTCTTGTATTTGTGATTGCTTATCTTTCTTCTCTTATATGTACTTTATTACTTCTACTGTATATTCTTGTTGAGTACACAAACACTTACAAACACACTAAAACTTGTTTTAATCTTTGCAAAAAATTTTGAAACCTAATTCAAGCCCCCTCTTGGGTTGCTTTAGCTGGGCAACACTTGATCTAGTTTATCCTTTTGTTCCTTCCTCTTTACACTAATGTCTTCCACCTATGTACCTTTCAGTGTTTGCAGGCAATTGGAAAAAGAGCTTCGTGCTTTCTTTGGTGTCACTCTTCTACTTAGCATGGTCTGCATCTCTTACCATAGGAGGTGGTTTGTGCACCCAAGAAGCATAGAGGTATGGGGTTGCAATCCTTAGGGTCCAAGCAGCAGTCCGTATTATGTAAACTTGCAGCTTAGCAGCCCTCAATAAAACTTCCTTATGGTCCCAAGTTGTTGTATCTAAATTTAAGTTTCATGGGCATCGGGAATCATATGTTTTACCATCCAAATCTTCACCAATTTGGTGTATGTAGTTTTGCAGGCCTCTCACCTTCTTCAATACAAGTTCATTTGGAACATTGTGGATGGGTCTCATGTGGATTTTACGCAGGATCCTTGGATTACTACTGTTCCCCTTAATGCTTTGCCGACTTTTATTAATATGTTCTATGATTTTTTAGTATAAGAAAGTGGCTGACTTCATTCCTTCACATAGAACTTGAAAGATTGACATCTTAGCAAGGTTATTCCAATGCTGATTTGTTGAATCTTATACTTGCAGTCCCTATAGCACGTGGCAGCTGGAAGTATCAATTGGCTTAGGGTGCTACAGGCAGCCTTTGATTTCTACTTCAGATTTTTTTTGTACTTCTTAATCATGCTGTGTTTCTAGGTAATTAATCATTTCTAACTCGCATTTGGGAACTACAAGTTCCATTTTAAATTAAGTATTTTTGTCTCAAGCTGTTGTGGCACCGGGTTCCTTGCAAATTTATTTTTAATTCTTGTGGAATTTTACATGAGGATTAGGTCAGTTGTGACCTTTGTTCTAACACCATAGCGAATCTTGATCATGTTATGTTTTGGTGCCCTTATGCTCATCAATGTTGGAATTTATTAGCAGTGTCTCTTAAAGGATATATCCTCCACTCTTTGCTGGTGTATGATGATAAGTTGTCTGATGCCTCGGTAGAGAGTGGGATCTTTTATGCTCTCGCCTGCACTACATGGTTTCTCTGGAAAGTTAGGAATGCTAGAATTCATCAGCAGTTGGTTTAGGCAGATCCCCCCTAAAAACCAAATAATTGGAGTGGCAGTCACTCGTTCCCATTCTTGTTATAGAGCCCAACTCCTCCGAACCAAACATGATCTAAGTGTAGCTGGAGTTCAGGTTCTGTTACCAAAAGTTTGTTACACTTCCTGTTAAGGCTCCTCTATTCACCCCATGGTGGAGAGAGCTCTTGAGAACATACTTCTGTTACACTGTAATGCATACCAATGCATACCAATGTGGACTAATGCATACATGTGCAAACTCTTATATAGCTAGACAATACACTCTAATATAGATGAGTACACAGCGGTATGTTCTGGTGACAAGAAAGGTAACAAATGTCTGGTAACATGGAATTCTAAACTCAATGCAGTTTTAGTCTTGCATCAGTAAAGGTATATCTCTTGTATGTACCAAAGAAAAGGTAAATCTCTTGTCACTAGAGTGATTTACATGGCTAGGGGCTAATTATCATTTGACTTCATGCATAACTAAAATTGTTGTTGAAGTCGCGTACCATCAGAACCTAGACAATATGGTTTATACCGTCAGAACCTAGACATAAAGGTGTAGCAGTCAGTCTCCGACCTTCGATTTTAAAATTGGATGTTGATGTATACGGACGTTGCATTAGAGTCGGCTTCTAGAGTGGTTTTCGGCACCATAAAAAAGTTTGGAAAGCTGAAATTTGTCATCTAATTTTCTTTTAAAGTTTTGGGCTTCGAACTCTATATGAACTCCCTTGGATTCTAATGATTCAACTTTGATGAACTTTTGGCTTGGTACTTCTTGTAGAAGATTGTGTTAAGCTCCTCAAAATTTGCAATATCTTCACTACCCCGAATGGTCCTACCTTGATTGTGATTTGTGAAAGATACTAGGCACAAACATTTCAGGTCAAATGAAAATTAGCATTTTGTCTCCTTCCTTGAATTGCATTTCTTTGTGACTCTTGTTAACTTAAATCTTGGAATTATCCTGTTTGCTTTAGAATCCTCTTCTTCTTCTTCATAGATGACCTCGATATATCTAGTGGAGTTTTAGAATCTGTGATATGGCATGAACTTTGACTTGTAGCAAGTAAATATATGGATGTGGCAAAATCTGTGATGATTTCAAAAGAACAACTGCTTCAATGTTTGAGTGTTCTTATATGCCAGCTCTAAATGAAGGAATAGTATCCCATGACTGCTAAATGGCCAATAATTTGGCACTTCGGCAAATTTTCCAAACTTCTATTTTCAGTTTATCCATCAATTTAAGGATGAAAACACTTCATAAATGTAGCTTGGTTCATATTTTCGATCATAAGGTCTTCAAGCGAAACTCACAAACTTAAACATCTATGCTTAAGACGGTAGTCTTTGATAATCTGTAAAGCCTGAGAACTTCATTGGAAAACAACTTGGCAATGTGTGAAACATCAGATGTCCTTCAGTAAAAAATATAAAGAGTCATCTTCAAAATATCTATTTACGAAACTCGCAAACTTAAACATCTATGCTTAAGACGGTAGTCTTTGATAATCTATAAAGCCTGAGAACTTCATTGGAAAACAACTTGGCAATGTGTGAAACATCAGATGTCCTTCGGTAAAGAATATAAAGAGTCATCTTCGAAATATCTATTTACCACTAAAACAAAATCATGAACTTGTCAATCCTCGAAAGTCCAACCATAAAAATACGAGGCCTCAAATAGCACATGAAGTGCTATATTTTTTTCATTTATCTTTTGGTATTGGGCACTCTATATATCGTGCTAGACTTTTTAACATCCCTTTTTTTTTTTTTTTTTTTGGCATGGTTCTTGTTGCCGATCTCGTCGCCGTGCCTGTGGCTTCGGAGCCATCGATCCGACTAGACCGTCTCGCCCCTGGAGATCTCCTGCCTCTTCGAACCTGCGAGGCAAGGTCAGAAACCCTGGCCGGGGATCCCGGCGAGGGAGCTCCGACGGTCAAGTTAGTGAACGGCGAGAGGGAACAGAATCTCTGAGACGGGCCCCCGAAGGAGTCCCAGACTTAGAGATCATGCTAGCAAGAAAGGTCTCAGAAAGAATAGAAATCTGGCCGGGTTCCTTCACCGAGCTCACGCCAAAGGTCCCCTCTCGGGATCTTGGATCCTGCTCTTAGAACGGAATCTCCTCTCCCAGCCTTTGTTTCTTGCTTACCTTGTCATCTATTCTCCCCCTTCCTTTTAACTCCTCATGTGGCCTTCTTGTTTTTTGCCCCTGGGAGGCTCCTTAGTCGCTTTCATCTCCTCCCCTCCATCTCTTTCCCTTTTCCCTTCTGGATCAAAGAACCAGGCGGCTTCCCCGCCTTGCTTGCCGAGCCTAGCGAGGAAAGAGTAAAGGGAGGGCGCCGGTCAGACCGCCGACCGGACCTCGGGCCGAGCATGAGTGCTCTCCTTTCCAGGCGCCGACAATGCCCGTCATCGGGTCCTGTTTTGTCAGGACCTCGCCTCTCGACTGCGAAACCTGTCGGGCCGATGTAAGCGATGTTTCGTGTGTCACTGCCGACCGTACGGGTGCTACACTTCGGGGTGCGGCGCGTACCGCTCGAGGGGCAATCTTAGAGCTCGTGCTCCCGTTCCTCGGAAGCTTCTCCGCACAGGTTGGCCTGCCTCGGCCGAGGTGGGACCGTCTCAGGGCGCTACCTGGCGAGGGAGCAAGGGGCCGCCGGCTTCGGCCGAGGTGGACCTCTCCTGGGTGGACACCTGGCGGAGTGGCTGTAGGGTTCGGTGGCAAGGCGGAATCATAGATTTCAAAAATTTTTATCTTTATGAAATCTTCACCAAACCTTCAACCCAAAATCTCCTTAAAAGAATTAAAACATATAAGATGTATATATAAGATTTAACCTCAAATTAAGATACTAACCTGTATCGCAAAATCCAAACTCTGAATCTCCACCAGGTGCCCAAATGTTCACCCTCCAATGGTGATCCACACAGAAAAACAATGAAGACAACAATTTCTGTTTCTTGGTTCCTTTTCTTGAATTCTTTTTCAAGAATTCAATTCTTGGACCTTTAGCCTGAAATTTTCTTTCTTGAAAATTTCTTTTTCTTCCTTCTTTCCTCTTCTTGAATTTTCTTCAAGAATTCCCTTTCTTGAGTCCCTTTTCTTGAATTGAATTGGAAGAAAAATTAAGACAGTCAAAGTCTTAATTCAAGAAGGAAAAGAAGAATAGATCCTTTCCCTGTTCTTTCCTTTACCGTTCAAGACCTTCTTCTTATTCTTGTTTAGGGTCAGAGTTTCGACAGAGGATACCTCTGTAAGGAAAACAATACCCAACAAGAACAAGAGGAAGGAGTATTCTGGAGAGGAAGAAAGGGAATTGGATCTCTGAACTATGTTGCGTGAAAACCCCCGAGAACCCCAACCTTATTTATAGATCTCAGAGGGGTGTCATCTCGAAACAACGCAACCCTCTGAAACCCCAGGGATCACGATCCCTCATTCCTCACGCGTCCCCTCAACCAAAAATCATGATTCTCCGATTTGATTTTCGTTTTTCCGACGAGGAGAACTCTCGAAAAAACTTCAGGAAGGATCGCGACTTTTGGAGACGGATTTGCGACCGAAAAGCGACGGATCTTTTTCTTAAATTTTTCTGGCCATCAGATCCAGATCCAAGGGCGCCAGATAAGGATCTGAAACGCCCTTATTCAGAAATTTCTCCGACGTTTTTTCTTCTCACGCGTTTTAAGAGAAGTCCACGCGCGTGGACTTTCTTTCTTGGCGCGCGCAGGTGAGAGAAGGGAGGGGGCGGCTTGGAGAGAGGGTATCAGTGAATTAAATTCACTTGGGTTCAGCCATGGGTTAGCCCAATGTCCTAAAAAATAAATTGGACCTTAATCTGGTTCAATTAGAACCCAATTAAGCCCAATTCGGAACCAAATTCGAATCTGATTCGAATAGAAATTTGGTCTGCAACACATGCTAGTGTGTTTATCCTGCAAACATGATTTAATTCCAAATTAAATCCTTCATCAATTTTCTTTTGTGTGTGACCCATTGGGTTCCACACCTAGCCAGCAGTAGGTCCGAGTTCTATTTGACTTAATTCGGTTAGATCTTAACTAAGCCGATTTAGGTCAACTCAAACTAGCTCGACTCGGTCAATTAGAATCTAATTCAAATTGACTGATTTGAATTACCATGACTCAATCATATACCTACAAGACAAGATTGACATCTAGCAACGTATCATGTCTACCCGGAAGATGTGGAATTTTGGTGGAATTACCAAAATACCCTTCAGTGGTGAGTTACCGGGCAATTCAGTCCTTTGATCAACTTGCATCCCGAATATGATTATGAATATGGATACTTGTCAAATCCAATTTTCATATTCATCCCTAGCTCAATCTTTATAATGATGATTCATTAATGAACCATTAGAAAAATAACTCTAATGTTCATACTTTGATCAAAGGTTTCCTGAATCCATCATTTGAAATTAGCTGGATGCTATTCCCTCTTACTAGGGCTGATCAATTCCTTGTTGACCTACTCACAGCCTCCATATACAATCCACCATAACCAGTATCACCTCGTGCATGACTCAGCGTCATGATTGATTGCGAACCAAAGTATGGATTCATGTATATAAGGTACTATGGTAGTCTCAGGTCAAAGGACCACATGCACTACTCCCACTATGAGAATTATCTATTGACAAACAGATAAGGTTCCATTAGATATTCTTAATCTGGATCAATTCAGTGAACTCATTCTCTAATGAACACTCACATCCTAGTATTAGTGTCAAACACAAGTGACTGTGAGATCAGTCACCCTCATTACAAAACATATATAGGATGTGCTGGTCTTGCCGGAAACATTGATCCCCAACTCAATGTCCCATCGACCAGGAATATTTTAGATTAGGGTTTTAAGGCTTTAGGTCTCACTAGTATGTGATGCGTGTCGTAGTGCACCGATTTAGAACCTTAATTCCACTACTCTAAAGGGTAGAATAGCGGGAGTAAGGGTCGATCCCACAGAGACTTTGGGGTTATCTTGAAAAAGTATTTTCTTTTGACTTAAAATAAACTAAAATAAACTAGACTAATGCAAGAATTAAATGCAAATAATAAATCTGTGAAAATAATTTAGATATGACCTATCTCAAGAGTACGGCCCGTATCCTTGGATCATGGCCCGTCCCTTAGGTATAGGTCAGTCAAAACTAATTCACTACAACTTACCTTAAACGCTAATCCAACATGACTCCAGCATGACTAAAATAAAAATAAGCAGACATTGATTAATATAAAGCAAATAAATTTTATTGCATAAAATATTGGAGTACAGAGAAAATAAAAGTAAGGGAACAAGGGTCCCTTTCTCCCTTTTTATACGACTCTGACTCTCTGTCACAGCAACAGGTGGAACTATGGACAGCAAGTGGAACCTCCCAAAAATTCCCTCTCCCGTAGAAAAGAATCACCGAGGTATTTATAGCTGAAAAATACCGTGTCGGGTCCGTGTGGAAAGCGCGGTGATTTCTTTATCTCAATCCGATCTCATTATCTGATTTTTTTACGATCATCCCCATCTCAAAAATTAAATTCAAAAATTCTATCGCACAATCCCGCGTCCATTCAGCGTCGTCCGACATCTCTTCTCGTTCCGATGCTTCCTTGTTTTCAGACATCCTGGTCTGAACGACGATGACGCTGTGAGCAGAGAGGTGCGGCTGGGGCGGAGACGGACTTGGGCTGCATGGCCGTGGGCGTGGGTGGCATGCAGCAGCAGGCTTGGGCGGCGAGCTCGGCCGACACGCGGCGCAGGGGGACGCTGGGCAGCAGCACGGGGGTAGACGGCTGGAGCTTGGCGGACACGCAGCATGGCCGTGGCGTGGGTGGCGCGGCTCCATGGGCGACGGCAGCAGGCGGGTGGCTGACGCGCGGTGGAAGGCGGGCGGCTGGGTGGCGACGGCGGCGCAGGGGAACGCTGGGCAGTAGCACGGGGGCAGACGGCTGGGTGGCGACGGCGGCGGAGACGGGCGGCTCGGGCACGGACGTGGCACAGGGGAGCTCGGCGTGGCCGTGGGCAGCAGGCTTGGGCGGACGCGCAGCAGACGGTGGCGTGGCCGTGGGCGGCGGCGCGGCTGGGCGTGGCGCAGGGCACGGCGTGGCCGTGGGCGGCGGCGCGGCCGGCTTCGGGCACGGACAGACGGTGGACGGCTTCGGGCTTGGGCAGAGCCGACTTCCGGCCATTTTTCCGGCCGAACGGGAGCTCTTCGGCCGACGGGAAAGTTGCCGGTGGATTCGACGGTGCCAGGGGAAGCTCTCCGGCGAGTTTCGGCGCGATCGGAGCACGGTGGTCCACGGCTCCGCCCGTGGACCGGCAGCAATGGCTGCCGTGGACCAGCAGCCCATACGGTGGACCATTGAGCCAGTCCACCGTGAGCCAAACCAAAAGGATTTTAAGGTCGCTCCAAAAATCGTGCGGCTCTGAAATCCGTGCTAAAACCTTCTAAAATCCATTTCGGGCCCGTTTGAAGTCCAAATTACATTCCGTTTGCGTCGTTGGACTCCTAAAATCAAGATCTACACGTTTATGAAGTCAATTCCTGTGAAGTATCACAAAAAGTATTAATTTTAATCAAATAAAGTTGGGTTAATTTTCATTATTCTAATGTCTAACACACCCCCCAACTTAAACTTTGCTCGTCCTCGAGTAAAGGAAATGGATGAGTCTTGTGTACTAAGATGGTCCATGAAATGAAAATTATCGTACTAACCCTAAAATCAAAGGATACATGGTTAGACTATTAAAAAGATACTTCATTGGATTACCAATTCCACCCTTTTAGTAGTAGAATAAAGTCCATAGAAGTTTTAAGAGTTTTCGTTCCCAACTTTCTATCTCACTATCTAAATCTTCCAACTTAGTTTGGTTTTGACGCAATATTTATTTAGTCCCCACTCTTTTTTTTTTTTTTTTTTTTTTTTTTTTTTTTTTTTTAATGTAAAGTCAGTGCAATGTCCTGACACCTTGCTTTCTAATTAACCCTTGTAGCGAGCTTTAAGCCAATGACTCCCAAACCAGTTGGCTTTAGGGCATTAGGTGTAAAACACCCCTCGGCCTTACTGACTCGAGTTAAAAAGGCTAAGTCAAGACCAACTCTACGAAAGATTTCGTTACATCCTCTCCTTTTGACGCGAACAACAACGCTTACTTAGGCGAAGGGGTCCGGTTACTCAGTGAGAGATGCTAAAAATCTTTATTAACCTCAGAAAAATTTTTTAACTGGGGACTTTTTATAATGCCTATACCAAAATAAGTAAGATTCATTATTAAGATCAATAGGCCGAAGGGTCTGGAATTACTCTTCTAAAATTTTCTGGACTACACTCTACCACTTATAGGGTTTTCTTGATAAATCATCCCTCAGTATCTCTAAAATTTTCTAAACCATTAATCACTCCTCATTTAGTGAGCTTGATTATTTTCAATTCGAGACAAATTTTTGTACACAAAACTGATTAAAATTTTACTCGAGGATTTGATTTAATTAATTACCTCACCCCCCAACTTAATTTCCATTGTCCCTAATGGAAGAGAATATTAATAACTAAATGGCATGGAAGGATACAACCTGGTAGGGTATGGAATTGGATGTCCTTCTATCACCATGTTCCCGCAATCTTCTTTTATTACTCCATTTATTCTAAAAATAAAGAACTAGAAGTTAAAATATGAACTAAGGAAAGAGCTGGGCTGCCTCCCAGGAGCGCTAAGTTTAACGTCTTCAGCCAGACAAAGTTCATCATCACAGCAACACTGGTTGTTCAAGATCAAGAGTTTCAACAACTTCTCCATCACTGATTTCTTCAATATACGGTTTCAACCGTTGGCCATTCACCTTAAAAACATTCCCTTGCTTAGGATCCTTAAGTTCAACAGCTCCATGGGAAAATACTTGAGTTACTACAAAAGGTCCATCCCATCGTGAGCGAAGTTTTCCGGGAAAAAGACGTAACCTAGAGTTGTAGAGCCACACTTTTTGATTAGGCTCAAATGATTTTCTATGAATAAATTTGTCATGATAAGCCTTCGTTCGAGCCTTGTAAATTTTCGAACTCTCATACGCTTCATTTCGTAACTCTTCCAACTCACTTAACTGAAGTTTTCTATGGGAACTTGCATTCTTCATATCAAAATTAAATCGCTTGATAGCCCAAAATGCACGGTGTTCCAATTCAACAGGTAGGTGACAAGCCTTTCCAAACACTAACCGGTACGGAGACATTCCTAGAGGGGTCTTGAAAGCAGTTCGGTAAGCCCATAAAGCATCATCCAAACGTTCGGACCAATCTTTCCTATCGGGTCTTACCGTTTTCTCAAGAATGTGCTTGATCTCTCTATTCGAAACTTCTACCTGACCACTAGTCTGAGGATGGTATGGTGTGGCTACTTTATGGGTAATTCCATACTTTTTCATCAGTGCGTCAAAGTGTCTATTTGTGAAATGCGCACCTCCATCACTAATAATGGCCCTTGGGCACCCAAACCGACTAAAGATGTTATGTTGAATGAACTTGATCACAACTTTGTGATCATTAGTTCGAGTTGCCACAGCTTCAATCCATTTCGAAACATAATCGACTGCTACCAAAATGTACTCAAATCCAAAGGAAAGAGGAAATGGTCCCATAAAGTCAATACCCCAAACATCAAAAATTTCAACAACTAAAATGGGGTTTAGGGGCATCATATCTTTTCGTGAAATATTCCCCCTTTGTTGACACTTGAGACAATTACGGCCAAATTCATGTGCATCTTTAAAGAGAGTTGGCCAATAAAATCCACTTTGCAGCACCTTTGCTGCAGTTTTTCTCCCACTAAAGTGTCCCCCACATGCAAGAGAATGACAAAAATTGAGTATACTCTTGAATTCACTTTCAGGGACACATCGCCTGATCACTTGATCCGAACAGTGTTTAAATAATTCAGGTTCCTCCCAAAAGTAATATTTGATTTGCGAAAAGAACCTATCTTTTTCTTGTTGTGACCAGTATGGAGGAACTTGCCCTGTTACCAGATAATTCACAATATGGGCAAACCAGGGGAGATTACTAGAAGAAATTGAGAATAGTTGCTCATCAGGAAACCTATCTCCAATAATTTCCTTGTTGTATTCTACTAAGATCCTAGAAATGTGATCTGCTACCATATTTTCGGAACCTTTCTTATCCAAAATTTCTAAGTCAAATTCTTGTAACAAAAGGATCCATCGAATCAGTCTAGGCTTGGTATCCTTTTTGGATAGGAGATGTCTTAATGCAGCATGATCAGAGTAAACTAGGACCTAGACCCTAATAAATATGATCGAAATTTTTCTAGGGCGAATACAACTGCTAGTAATTCTTTTTCAGTAGTGGTATAGTTCATTTGTGCATCTGAAAGAGTTTTACTAGCATAGTAAATTACATGGGGTTCCCTATTGAGCTTCTGTCCTAAAACAGCTCCTACAGCATAATCAGAAGCATCACACATGATTTCAAATGGCAGAGTCCAATCTGGGGGCTTGATGATAGATGCAGTGGTCAAAGCAGTTTGAAGAATGTCAAAAGCGGTCAAACATTCTTTACTAAAATCAAAGGACTTGTCTTTGGCAAGTAAATCACACAATGGTCGAGAGATTTTGCTGAAATCCTTGATGAATCGTCTATAAAAACCAGCATGGCCAAGGAAGGATCGTACTTGTCTAACAGAGGTCGGGGGAGGTAATTTCGAGATTAATTCAACCTTAGCCTTGTCAACCTCAATCCCTCGCTCAGAAACAATGTGTCCGAGTACAATTCCCTCACGAACCATAAAATGGCTCTTCTCCCAACTTAAGACTAAGTTGGTTTCTATACAGCGTTTCAATACCTTAGCCAAATTATGGAGACAGTCCTCGAATGAAGATCCAAAAATAGAAAAATCATCCATAAACACTTCAAGGAAATGACCAACCATATCGGAGAATAAGGCCAACATACATCGTTGAAAGGTGGCTGGTGCATTACAGAGACCAAAAGGCATACGCCTGAATGCAAACGTTCCAAAAGGGCAAGTAAATGTGGTCTTTTCTTGGTCCGCAGGAAATACTGGAACCTGGTTGTATCCTGAATATCCATCCAGGAAACAAAAGAAACTTTGCCCTGCTAGTCGTTCTAGAATTTGATCAATAAAAGGCAGAGGGAAATGATCTTTCCTAGTAACAGCATTCAGTTTCCGGTAATCTATACACACTCTCCAACTAGTGGTTGCTCGGGTAGAAATTGACTCACCCTTTTCATTCTGAATGACAGTAATACCTGACTTTTTAGGTACTACCTGAGTTAGGCTGACCCATTGGCTATCCGAAATTGGATAAATAATACCGGCATCCAACCATTTAACCACTTCTTTTTTAACAATTTCTCGCATGTTTGGATTTAGCCTCCGTTGCATGTCCCTATGTGGTTTAGCTTCTGCTTCACAGTGAATGTGGTGCATGCAAACAGAAGGGTCAATTCCCTTAAGATCAGCTATTGTCCATCCTATTGCCTCTTTATGTTCCCTAAGTACATTCATCAATTTTTGTTCCTGATCAGAGGTCAGAGTAGATGCAATGATTACCGGAAGGGTATCATTGGATCCAAGAAAAGAATACTTTAACTTGTCAGGAAGAGGCTTCAATTCCAGATAGGGTGGTGCTTCTAAGGATGGCACTAAAGGGCTTGATTGAGTCGGTAATGATTCAAATTTCATAGTCCAAGGAGGAATGGTACTAAACTTGGGTGGCTCTAACAAAGCATTCACTTCATCATCAATATCAAAATCGTCAGTTCCTAAATGTGTCAAACATGCTTGCAAAGGATCCGAATTAAGCAACACAGGAAGATTCCTATTTACTACTTCTTCTATCATGTTTACTTCGTTATGATCATAAGATGGTGGTCCTTGGCATGCATTGAAAATATTCAACCGCATTTTCTTATTCCCAAAAGAGACGTCCATAACCCCTGTTCTACAATTTATGCAAGCATTAGCGGTAGCTAGGAAAGGTCTTCCAAGAATGATGGGTATCTGACTAGGGTTACCGCTAGATTCCATGTCCAAAACAAGAAAATCAACCGGGAAGTAGAACTCATCTACTTTTACCAACACATCCTCGAGCATTCCACGGGGTGCCTTGACGGATCGATCAGCTAACTGTAAGGTCACCGTCGTGGGTTTTAATTCTCCGAATTTAAACAGATCATACATTGATCCTGGGAGAAGGTTTACACTCGCACCTAAATCTAACAAGGCTTTCTTGATTGTAAGGTCCCCTATGACACAAGAGATAATTGGGGTACCTGGGTCTTTGAGTTTAGGTGGAGCTATTTGCTGAAAAACTGAGCTGGCTTGCTCAGTTAAGAGGATTTTCTTAGGGATATGTGCCTTAGATTTTCGTTTTTGAGTGCACAAATCCTTAAGAAATTTGGCATACGCCGGTACTTGCTTGATGGCATCGAGGAGAGGTAAATTGATTTGGACTTGCTTGAATAATTCAAGCATCTCATTCATTTTTAAATTTTTCTTATCCAATGGTAAAGGTGATTCCAAAGCTCTAGGGAATGGAGCCTTAGGTACGGGTGCTTTACCAATGGATTCCTTCTCCTCTTCATTCTTTTTCTCTGGCTTAGCCAGTTCTACTTCTTGGGTCGGGTCAGGTTGATCTAACGTTTTTCCACTTCTTAAGGTGATAACAGATTTAGCGTGTTCAGGAAAATTTTCAGGTCCAGTGGAACTCTCAGCCATGTATTGACCCTTGGGGTTGATAATGGGCTGGCTAGGCAACTTACCTTCTTCTCTCCGATTAAAAGCTGTAGCTAGCTGACCTATCAGAGTCTCTAGCTTGGCAATGGATTGGGTATGGGAGTGAAGGATTTGGGTATTCATGTTCAGCCCCTCCTTCAAAGTTTGAAGGATCTTTTCTTGAAAGGAAGGATCAAGATTGCTTGGCGGAGGTTGTGGAGGCTGTGGGGCATTTTGATATTGAGGAAATTGCATGCTTTGAAATTTGGTCTCTTGATTATTTGGCCTAACAGAAAAATTGATTCCGGATTGGGGTTTCCAAGAAAAATTCGGGTGATTGCGCCAGCCAGGATTGTATGTGTTCGAATAAGGATCGTTTCCTGGTCTAGGAGCCATTCGGGTTTGAGCTTGATGAGCTTGCTCCTGAAGAAGCTCAGGAAATTGATAAGCTGATGGACAATCACCTAAGGTGTGGGTGGAACTCGAGCAGATAATACAAACTTCATGAGTAGGATGAGATGAGGAGGAATTATTTCCAGCTTGCAAAAGTTGGTCGAGCTTCTGAGATAGCTCATCAACCTTGCTGTAGATGTCTACAGCACGACCAACTTCATACATACCTCCTCTCTTAGGTTCTACAGGACCTGTGGGAGGATCTCTACGGGCAGCTGACATATGATGTAGAGAATTTTCACTTAACGTTTCAAACAACTGCCATGCCTCATGTTCATTTTTGAGCATGAACGTTCCTCCACATGAGGCATCCACCATTTGCCGGTGCCTTTCTGACAAACCGTCATAAAAGCACTGGACTAATTGCCATTTGGGTATGGCATGGTGAGGACATTTTCTAATTAGCTCTTTCAATCTCTCCCAGGTTTCATGAAACATTTCTCCATCTAATTGGGAAAAACTAGTAATGGCTTTTCTAATTTGATTCGTCTTTCCTATGGGAAAATATTTCTTAAGGAACTCCCTCTGAAGTTGATCCCAAGTTGAGATTGTCACGGTGTCTAGGGAATTTAACCAATATTTGGCTTTATCTTTCAGGGAAAAAGGGAATAACCTAAGCCTTAAAGCATCATCGGAGAAATTTTGGATCTTAACAGTGGAGCAGATTTCTAGAAATTCATCTAGATGTTTATATGGGTCTTCAGTCGCAAGTCCGTAAAAAGAGGGTAACATCTGAATCACACTGGACTTGATTTCGTACTGAATGGCATCTACAGGGGGTACTTGGATACAAGGTGAATAAGTGTATTTTGAAGGAGTGAAGTACTCCTTCAGCGGAGGGTCAATTCCTTGATTAGGATCCATAGTACCTGGGCTGGTTGCTCTACTGGAGCCTTCGATTTTCGGATCTAGGGATATATGTTTAGGTTCTCGAAGTCGGCGCCTAGAATATACTAACATACACCCTCCCTCCTAAAGCAAACAGCAATCAAAGATTTTTTTTAAAATTTTTTTTAATTGGAAAGCGGAAGAATGAGAAGAGGTCTAAAGAGAAGTTCCTAAGAGAGTCCTAAACTAGAGAAAGTTAATTAATTAATTAATTTTTTTAATCAAGCAAGTGAAACAAATCAAAATCACTATCCTAGGGTTAACCTGGATCTAGACAGCTCCTAACTGATCCAAGGTTACCTTCGAGCACTCCAAGCCCAAGATCAATTAACTAACTTGGCCAGGTAAGTGTAAGGTGGGTGAAGGTTCCCTTATCGCTTGCCTTAGATACCAATTATAAATTGGCCAGGTAAGCGGAACCAACTCACGTCCCTTCGGGCTCTAGTCCCTGAACCACTTTCCTTAGACACCAAGGAATTAAATGATCTGAACTCGGTCCAACTCTAGGGTTTCCTTGTCCTATTGAGCTCGAAATCCTTAGGGTTGACGTCTAATTAATTTTAAAATTAAAGGCTTGGGTCAATGCAGATGCTGGATTGATGATTTGTGGGCTAAGGAAGGGTATTGATCTCCCCACCTTATCTGATTAATGGGTTGTGCCCTTAAGATATATTATGAAATTATGAAATGCAACAGCTAAGGTGTCCAAAAAGTTATAAACAAATAAAATTAAACTTAATTTTTTTTTTAATTTTGATGATTAAGTATCTGATCCTAATAAATTATGAAATGTCTGTGTAATATTTTTTTGGTTTTGCAAAAAAATAAATTTACCTAAGTGAATCTAAAATTTTTTTTTTTGTGTGTTCTAAAATTTTTTTGTGTTCAACCTTTTTGTACCCTAGGACAACCATTCAACATAACCTCCCAGTTATGCCAGGGCAACCTTATGTCAGGGCACTCAAGATCGAAAATTGAAAATTGGAATGTAAAATTTTGAAAATTAAATTTTTTTTTTTTTTTTTTTTGTGTTTTTTGTTGTGGATTTTTGGATTGTTGAATTTTTTTTTTCAGAATAACGCCAAAAGTCCCCGGCAACGGCGCCAAAAATCCGATGCGTGTCGTAGTGCACCGATTTAGAACCTTAATTCCACTACTCTAAAGGGTAGAATAGCGGGAGTAAGGGTCGATCCCACAGAGACTTTGGGGTTATCTTGAAAAAGTATTTTCTTTTGACTTAAAATAAACTAAAATAAACTAGACTAATGCAAGAATTAAATGCAAATAATAAATCTGTGAAAATAATTTAGATATGACCTATCTCAAGAGTACGGCCCGTATCCTTGGATCACGGCCCGTCCCTTAGGTATAGGTCAGTCAAAACTAATTCACTACAACTTACCTTAAACGCTAATCCAACATGACTCCAGCATGACTAAAATAAAAATAAGCAGACATTGATTAATATAAAGCAAATAAATTTTATTGCATAAAATATTGGAGTACAGAGAAAATAAAAGTAAGGGAACAAGGGTCCCTTTCTCCCTTTTTATACGACTCTGACTCTCTGTCACAGCAACAGGTGGAACTATGGACAGCAAGTGGAACCTCCCAAAAATTTCCTCTCCCGCAGAAAAGAATCACCGAGGTATTTATAGCTGAAAAATACCGTGTCGGGTCCGTGTGGAAAGCGCGGTGATTTCTTTATCTCAATCCGATCTCATTATCTGATTTTTTTACGATCATCCCCATCTCAAAAATTAAATTCAAAAATTCTATCGCACAATCCCGCGTCCATTCAGCGTCGTCCGACATCTCTTCTCGTTCCGATGCTTCCTTGTTTTCAGACATCCTGGTCTGAACGACGATGACGCTGTGAGCAGAGAGGTGCGGCTGGGGCGGAGACGGACTTGGGCTGCATGGCCGTGGGCGTGGGTGGCATGCAGCAGCAGGCTTGGGCGGCGAGCTCGGCCGACACGCGGCGCAGGGGGACGCTGGGCAGCAGCACGGGGGTAGATGGCTGGAGCTTGGCGGACACGCAGCATGGCCGTGGCGTGGGTGGCGCGGCTCCATGGGCGACGGCAGCAGGCGGGTGGCTGACGCGCGGTGGAAGGCGGGCGGCTGGGTGGCGACGGCGGCGCAGGGGAACGCTGGGCAGTAGCACGGGGGCAGACGGCTGGGTGGCGACGGCGGCGGAGACGGGCGGCTCGGGCACGGACGTGGCACAGGGGAGCTCGGCGTGGCCGTGGGCAGCAGGCTTGGGCGGACGCGCAGCAGACGGTGGCGTGGCCGTGGGCGGCGGCGCGGCCGGCTTCGGGCACGGACAGACGGTGGACGGCTTCGGGCTTGGGCAGAGCCGACTTCCGGCCATTTTTCCGGCCGAACGGGAGCTCTTCGGCCGACGGGAAAGTTGCCGGTGGCTTCGACGGTGCCAGGGGAAGCTCTCCGGCGAGTTTCGGCGCGATCGGAGCACGGTGGTCCACGGCTCCGCCCGTGGACCGGCAGCAATGGCTGCCGTGGACCAGCAGCCCATACGGTGGACCATTGAGCCGGTCCACCGTGAGCCAAACCAAAAGGATTTTAAGGTCGCTCCAAAAATCGTGCGGCTCTGAAATTCGTGCTAAAACCTTCTAAAATCCATTTCGGGCCCGTTTGAAGTCCAAATTACATTCCGTTTGCGTCGTTGGACTCCTAAAATCAAGATCTACACGTTTATGAAGTCAATTCCTGTGAAGTATCACAAAAAGTATTAATTTTAATCAAATAAAGTTGGGTTAATTTTCATTATTCTAATGTCTAACAGTATGATCTCATCATAACCCTAGAACCATAGCCCTAATCTATGGGGTTCATCATAAAATCAAAAAGATACAGCAAATGATGAAAATAATGCCTTTATAAAATGTCAATTCATTGATTTTGGGATCAAAATTATAATATTTCAATTGGCTTTCAGGGCATAATCTTTCAATCTCCCACTTGCACTAAAGCCAATCGCCTTTAAATCTTAACCCCATACAATCAAGGTGGCGATCAAACTCTCGCTGTGATAGAGCCTTAGTGAACGGGTCTGCTACGTTGTTCTTCGTTTCTACCCTTTTAATGCAGACTTCTTGTCTTTCGACAATCTCTCGAACGAGATGGAAGCGTCTCAGAATGTGCTTTGATTTGTGATGAGCTCTTGGTTCCTTTGCTTGAGCAACAGCCCCCGTATTATCACAGTAAAGTGATACTGGACCTTCAATCTCAGGAACTACGCCCAACTCTGATATGAACTTCTTCATCCAGACAGCTTCCTTGGCAGCTTCACTAACAGCAATGTACTCTGCCTCAGTTGTTGAGTCAGCTACAGTTTGCTGTTTAGAACTTTTCCAGCTTACAGCTCCTCCATTAAGGGTAAAAACATACCCAGATATAGATTTGCTGTCATCTGGATCTGATTGAAAACTAGAATCTGAATAAGCTTCTAGTTTAAGATCAGATCCTCCGTATATTAGAAAAATATCCTTAGTTCTTCTTAAGTACTTAAGAATATTTTTCACAGCTTTCCAATGATCCTCTCCTGGATCAGCCTGAAACCTGCTGGCTATACCTAAGGCATATGTCACATCAGGCCTAGTACATAACATAGCATACATAATAGACCCTACTGCCGAAGCATAAGGTACCGAATTCATTCTATTTCTTTCTTCAGGTGTCTTAGGAGACATCTTCTTAGAAAGATGTATGCCATGACCAATAGGTAAGTAACCTCTTTTACTTTCCTCCATGCTAAATCATTTTAGCACTTGGTCAATGTACCTAGACTGGGATAAACCTAGCATCCTCCTAGATCTATCTCTATAGATCTTGATGCCTAGTATATAAGATGCTTCTCCCAAGTCTTTCATGGAAAACTGTTTAGATAACCATACCTTGACTGATTGTAACATTGGGATATCATTCCCAATGAGGAGTATGTCATCTACATACAGAACCAAGAAAACTATGGCACTCCCACTAGTCTTCTTGTACACACAAGGTTCATCCTCATTTTTGATAAAGTCAAATTCTTTGACTGTCTTATCAAATCGGATGTTCCAACTCCTAGATGCTTGCTTTAAACCATAAATAGATTTTTTTAGCCTACATACCTGATTAGGTTTAGTCTCCAAGACAAAACCTTCTGGCTGTGACATATAAACCTCTTCCTCAAGGAAACCATTGAGGAATGCAGTTTTCACATCCATCTGCCAGATTTCATAATCATGATATGCTGCTATAGCAAGCATGATCCGAATAGATTTGAGCATGGCAACAGAAGAAAATGTTTCATCATAATCTATTCCCTGTTTTTGTCTGAAACCCTTAGCCACTAATCTGGCTTTATAAGTTTCAACTTGGCCATCTGTCCCAATCTTTTTCTTATAGACCCATTTGCATCCAATAGGGTTAACACTCTCTGGTGCATCAACCAAAGTCCAGACTTGGTTGACATACATGGAGTCCATTTCGGATCTCATGGCTTCCAGCCATTTGTCTGAGTCACTACTTATGACAGCATCGGTATATGTTAGAGGCTCATCATTATCAATGATTCGGGCTTCATTATTTTCAATAATGAACCCATACCTTTCAGGTGCATGTCGCACTCTATCAGACTTACGGATAGGAGTGGTGTGTTCAGGTTCTATACTAACTGTGTTATGATTTTGTTGAGATGTATCTACTTGTTGAACTTCTTCAAGTTCAATATTTCTTCCACTGCCCTTTTGTAGGATGAATTCTTTTTCCACAAAAATGGCATGCCTACTGACTAAAACCTTTTGTTCAGTAGGGTGGTAGAATAGATATCCTATACTATCTTTGGGATATCCAACAAATAGACATTTTTCTGCTCTAGCATCAAGCTTTTGTCCAAAATTTCTTTTGACATAAGCTGGACATCCCCATATCTTAAGGTGCTTAAGATTGGGTTTCTTTCCTCTCCATAACTCATATGGAATACCAGATACAGATTTAGATGGTACTCTATTCAAAATATTAGCCGCTGTTTCCAAGGCATATCCCCAGAAAGAAATAGGTAAGTCTGTGAAGCACATCATGGACCTTACCATATCTAATAAAGTACGATTTCTCCTTTCAGCAACACCATTTAATTGTGGTGTGTAAGGAGAAGTCCATTCAGAGATGATTCCCTTTTGTTTAAGGTGATCAAGAAACTCGGTGGATAAGTATTCACCTCCTCTATCTGATCGAAGGATCTTAATACTTTTTCCCGTTTGTTTCTCTACCATACTTTGATACTCTAAAAATTTTTCAAAAGCTTCGGACTTATGTTTCATTAGATACACAAATCCGTACCTTGAAAAATCATCAGTGAATGTGATAAAATATGAGTATCCACCCTTGGCCTGAGTTGTCATAGGTCCACATACATCAGTGTGTATGAGTCCTAATAACTCTGTTGTCCTTTCATTATGTCCACTAAATGGAGTCTTGGTCATTTTACCCATGAGACATGATTCACAAGTTCCTAATGATTCATAGTCATAAGGATTAAGGAATTTTTCCTTGTATAACTTGTTAATCCTCTGCTCACTAATATGTCCAAGACGACAGTGCCAAAGTAAAGTATTGTTTACTTCATCTCTTTTTCGTTTATTACTAACATGTAGTATATTGTCATCAGAAGATAAAGTTAAGAGACCATTGCAAAATATGCCATTAAATATTATTTCATTAGAAAAACTGATTGAGCAGCCACTGCTCATTACATTCATAATATATCCTTGTTTAAGTAACAAGGGTACAGATATGATGTTTCTAATGATTCTAGGCATAAAATAACAATTCTTTAACTCTAAAATCTTCCCAGAAGGCAGCTTCAACATATAAGTCCCTATAGCTTCTGCTTGGATGGAATCTCCTCCAGCACCGTAGAGCTCGAAGTCGCCTTCCTTCAAAACTCTAATGTTCTGTAGTCCCTGCAATGATTTGCAGATATGATGACCACAAGCAGTATCCAATACCCAAGAGTTTGAATTAGAAGTGTCTAATGACAAAATTGCATGTATCTCATACATACCTTTTGGTGCATTACTAGCACCAGGCTTCAGACTTGCAAGGTAAACCTTGCAGTTTCTTTTCCAGTGACCCGGCTTGCCACAATGAAAGCAGGTCATTTGTCCGGAGGCCTTCTTTCCTTTCTTTTTCTTGATGCCCCCTTTTGGGTTTAACCTCCTCTTGGAACCCTTTTTGCCTATTTTCTTCTTGTTTACACCATCCACAAGAAGAAGTGGAGCCTTATTTTTCTTTAAATGGCTCTCTGCTGTTTTTAACATATTCAACAGCTCAGGCAAGGAAGTGTTAAGTTTGTTCATATGATAATTAAGAACAAACTGTGAAAATGACTCTGGGAGTGACTGCAGGATTAAATCCTGATTCAACTCCCCATCCATAACAAAACCCAATTGACCCAATCGGGTGATTAGGTCAATAACCTTTAATACATGGTCTTGTACGGATGTACCTTCTGTCATCCTTGCACGGAATAACTGCTTAGATATTTCATATCTTGTAGTTCGACTATGTTCTCCATAAAGTTCTTTTAAATTGAGCAATATGGAGTTTATGTCCATGCTATCATGTTGCCTCTGTAACTCATTGGTCATAGAGGCAAGCATTATACACTTGACAGTAAGTGAGTCATTTTGCCACGTGTTATATGTGGTCTTATCCTCTTGCGAGGCATCTTCCCCTAATGGTTCCAAGGTTGGGGTATCAAGAATATAAGAAATTCTTTCTTGGCTGAGTACTATCTTCAGGTTTCTCAACCAATCAACGTAGTTTGGTCCAGTCAATTTATTTGCATCAAGAATGCTACGGAGTGAGAGTGAAGAGGCCATTTAATCTACATTAACAAACAACATTACATAAGCAGACAATCAATGTTGACAAAACATAATTAAATTAGGACTTTAACTTAATTATGTCTCCCACTATTTTATCAAGCATCATAACCCTCAATGTGATGATCGAGAAAACCCTAATTGGTTCTCTTAGTGGGGTTGAGATCCTAATTCCTTATAAAAGACCTTGTGTGTACACAACAAATCTTATATAAGTTCAAAGGTAGGAAAACTCTTTCCAATTGTAATTCATACAATTCTCAACTTATCTTGGCCTCTAAAATATTAATAGCCTTGTGTGTACACAACAAACTATAATATTTTAGTTAAGTTAGACCCTTCATTGCTATATAGTCATGATATTAATCATAATACCCTTGTGTGTACACAACAAAGTATTATATCAAATCATTCCATAAGCATCAAATGTACCAAGCAAAAAATTATGTTAGTCACCATAAAGAAAAAGGCCTTGTGTGTACACAACAAACCTAATATGGATCATAACATAATAATGACTTGGAATGAAGGAAGGCCATATGTAGTGAATATTACACTGAGCATATTAATCAATAATTAAGTTAATCATACCGGCCAGGTAAGTGGGAGAGTGGTGGGAGTCCCCCCGTTGCTTTCCTTAGACACCAATAAGAATTGGCCAGGTCAGTCAACGGAACCAATTAAAAACCACGTCCTCTTTACCGATCATGAACCACTTTTCCTAGACACCGAATGATAAACTAATCATATTGATTATTTTTGCTTTTGGTATATGACACTACAACTTAATATGTTGTTAAAGAGGTCTTTATTAAAACAAAGCACATTCTAGCAAATATGTGCCATAGTGTGCAATCATACTAGGACAACCATTTACCACATAATGGATCCACCATTATGCCAGGGCAACCTTATTTCAGTATGATGACTAGAAGGCTAAACATATCTCTATGCAAATTAAGGTTTAAGTGAAAACCTTAATTAGTGGCATACATCAAACACATATGCATAATTAACACAAATATATGATTAGTGTGTCATCATACTATGACAACCATTTACCACATAATGGATCCACCATTATGCCAGGGCAACCTTATTTCAGTATGATGACTAGATCTCTATGCATATCTCTACAACAATTAGGGTTTGAGTGAAAACCCTAATTGGTGACATTATAACAAACATATATTACATCTCATGTTACTTATATAAATATGCATCTAAAATTCAGAATATATATTTTAATCTTAATAAGGAGGCTCTGATACCACTGTAGGGTTCGGTGGCAAGGCGGAATCATAGATTTCAAAAATTTTTATCTTTATGAAATCTTCACCAAACCTTCAACCCAAAATCTCCTTAAAAGAATTAAAACATATAAGATGTATATATAAGATTTAATCTCAAATTAAGATACTAACCTGTATCGCAAAATCCAAACTCCGAATCTCCACCAGGTGCCCAAATGTTCACCCTCCAATGGTGATCCACACAGAAAAACAATGAAGACAACAATTTCTGTTTCTTGGTTCCTTTTCTTGAATTCTTTTTCAAGAATTCAATTCTTGGACCTTTAGCCTGAAATTTTCTTTCTTGAAAATTTCTTTTTCTTCCTTCTTTCCTCTTCTTGAATTTTCTTCAAGAATTCCCTTTCTTGAGTCCCTTTTCTTGAATTGAATTGGAAGAAAAATTAAGACAGTCAAAGTCTTAATTCAAGAAGGAAAAGAAGAATAGATCCTTTCCCTGTTCTTTCCTTTACCGTTCAAGACCTTCATCTTATTCTTGTTTAGGGTCAGAGTTTCGACAGAGGATACCTCTGTAAAGGAAACAATACCCAACAAGAACAAGAGGAAGGAGTATTCTGGAGAGGAAGAAAGGGAATTGGATCTCTGAACTATGTTGCGTGAAAACCCCCGAGAACCCCAACCCTATTTATAGATCTCAGAGGGGTGTCATCTCGAAACAACGCAACCCTCTGAAACCCCAGGGATCATGATCCCTCATTCCTCATGCGTCCCCTCAACCAAAAATCATGATTCTCCGATTTGATTTTCATTTTTCCGACGAGGAGAACTCTCGAAAAAACTTCAGGAAGGATCGCGACTTTTGGAGACGGATTTGCGACCAAAAAGCGATGTATCTTTTTCTTAAATTTTTCTGGCCATCAGATCCAGATCCAAGGGCGCCAGATAAGGATCTGAAATGCCCTTATTCAGAAATTTCTCTGACGTTTTTTCTTCTCACACGTTTTAAGAGAAGTCCACGCGCGTGGACTTTCTTTCTTGGCGCGCGCGGGTGAGAGAAGGGAGGGGGCGGCTTGGAGAGAGGGTCTCAGTGAATTAAATTCACTTGGGTTCAGCCATGGGTTAGCCCAATGTCCTAAAAAATAAATTGGACCTTAATCTGGTTCAATTAGAACCCAATTAAGCCCAATTCGGAACCAAATTCGAATCTGATTCGAATAGAAATTTGGTCTGCAACACATGCTAGTGTGTTTATCCTGCAAACATGATTTAATTCCAAATTAAACCCTTCATCAATTTTCTTTTGTGTGTGACCCATTGGGTTCCACACCTAGCCAGCAGTAGGTCCGAGTTCTATTTGACTTAATTCGGTTAGATCTTAACTAAGCCGATTTAGGTCAACTCAAACTAGCTCGACTCGGTCAATTAGAATCTAATTCAAATTGACTGATTTGAATTACCATGACTCAATCATATACCTACAAGACAAGATTGACGTCTAGCAACGTATCATGTCTACCCGGAAGATGTGGAATTTTGGTGAAATTACCAAAATACCCTTCAGTGGTGAGTTACCGGGCAATTCAGTCCTTTGATCAACTTGCATCCCGAATATGATTATGAATATGGATACTTGTCAAATCCAATTTTCATATTCATCCCTAGCTCAATCTTTATAATGATGATTCATTAATGAACCATTAGAAAAATAACTCTAATGTTCATACTTTGATCAAAGGTTTCCTGAATCCATCATTTGAAATTAGCTGGATGCTATTCCCTCTTACTAGGGCTGATCAATTCCTTGTTGACCTACTCACAACCTCCATATACAATCCACCATAACCAGTATCACCTCGTGCATGACTCAGCGTCATGATTGATTGCGAACCAAAGTATGGATTCATGTATATAAGGTACTATGGTAGTCTCAGGTCAAAGGACCATATGCACTACTCCCACTATGAGAATTATCTATTGACAAACAGATAATGTTCCATTAGATATTCTTAATCTGGATCAATTCAGTGAACTCATTCTCTAATGAACACTCACATCCTAGTATTAGTGTCAAACACAAGTGACTGTGAGATCAGTCACCCTCATTACAAAACATATATAGGATGTGCTGGTCTTGCCGGAAACATTGATCCCCAACTCAATGTCCCATCGACCAGGAATATTTTAGATTAGGGTTTTAAGGCTTTAGGTCTCACTGGTATGATCTCATCATAACCCTAGAACCATAGCCCTAATCTATGGGGTTCATCATAAAATCAAAAAGACACAGCAAATGATGAAAATAATGCCTTTATAAAATGTCAATTCATTGATTTTGGGATCAAAATTACAATATTTCAATTGGCTTTCAGGGCACAATCTTTCAATGGCAGAGGGGCGCTCGACTTCGGTTGAGGTGGTCCCGTCTCCGGGCGCCACCTGGCGAAGGAGCAAAGGGGCCTGGCTCGACCTCGGCCGAGGCGGGACCGTCTCAGGGTGCCACCTGGCGAGGGAGCAGGGGGGCTGCCGGCTTCGACCGAGGTGGACCACTCCTGGGTGGACACCTGGCGGAGCGGCAGAGGGGCGCTCGACTTCGGCTGAGGTGGTCCCGTCTCCGAGCGCCACCTGGCGAAGGAGCGAAGGGGCCCGGTTCGACCTCGGCCGAGGCGGGACCGTCTCAGGGTGCCACCTGGCGAGGGAGCAGGGGGGCCGCCGGCTTTGGCCGAGGTGGACCCCTCTTGGATGGACACCTGGCGGAGCGACAGAGAAGCGCTCGACTTCGACGGAGGTGGTCCCGTCTCCGGGCACCACCTGGCGAAGGAGCGAAGGGGCCCGGCTCGACCTCGGCTGAGGTGGGACCGTCTCAGGGTGCCACCTGGTGAGGGAGCAGGGGGGCCGCTGGATTCGGCCGAGGTTGACCCCTCCTGGGTGGACACCTGGTGGAGCGGCAGAGGGGCGCTCGACTTCGGCCGAGGTGGTCCCGTCTCCGGGCGCCACCTGGCGAAGGAGCAAAGGGGCCCGGCTCGACCTCAGCCGAGGTGGGACCGTCTCAGGGCGCCACTTGGCGAGGGAGCAGGGGGGCCGCTGGCTTCGGTCGAGGTGGACCCCACCTGGGTGGAAACCTGGCGGAGCGGCAGAGGGGCGCTCGACTTCGGCCGAGGTGGTCCCGTCTCTAGGCGCCACCTGGCGAAGGAGTGAAGGGGCCCAGCTCGACCTCGGCCGAGGTGGGACCGTCTCAGGGTGCCACCTGGCGAGGGAGCAGGGGGGCCGCCGGCTTCGGCCGAGGTGGACCCCTCCTGGGTGGACACCTGGCAGAGCAGCAGAGGGGCGCTCGACTTCTACGGAGGTGGTCCCGTCTCCGGGCGCCACCTGGCGAAGGAGCAAAGGGGCCCGGCTTGACCTCGGCCGAGGTGGGACCGTCTCAGGGCACCACCTGGCAAGGGAGCAGGGGGGGCCGCTGGATTCGGCCGAGGTGGACCCCTCCTGGGTGGACACCTGGCGGAGCGGCAGAGGGGCGCTCGACTTCGACCGAGGTGGTCCCGTCTCCGGGCGCCACCTGGCGAGGAGCGAAGGGGCCCGACTCGACCTCGACCGAGGTGGGATCGTCTCAGGGCGCCACCTGGCGAGGAAGTAGGGGGGCTGCCGGCTTTGGCCGAGGTGGACCCCTCCTGGGTGGACACCTGGTGGAGCGGCAGAGGGGCGCTCGACTTCGACCGAGGTGGTCCCATCTCCAGGCGCCACCTGGCGAAGGAGCCAAGGGGCCCGGCTCGACCTCGGCCGCGGTGGGACCGTCTCAGGGCGCCACCTGGCGAGGGAGCAGGGGGGCCGCCGGCATCGGCCGAGGTGGACCCCTCCTGGGTGGAAACCTGGCGGAGCGACAAAGGGGCGCTTGACTTCAGCCGAGGTGGTCCCGTCTCCGGGCGCCACCTGGCGAAGGAGCGAAGGGGCCCGGCTCGACCTCGGCCGAGGTGGGACCATCTCAGGGCACCACCTGGCGAGGGAGCAGGGGGGCCGCCGGCTTCGGTCGAGGTGGACACCTGACGGAGCGGTAGAGGGGCGCTCGACTTCGACCGAGGTGGTCCAGTCTCCGGGCAACACCTGGCGAAGGAGCGAAGGGGCCTGGCTCGACCTCGGCCGAGGTGGGACTGTCTCAGGGCACCACCTGGCGAGGGAGCAGGGGGTCGTCGGCTTCGGCCGAGGTGGAACCCTCCTAGGTGGACACCTGGAGGAGCGGTAGAGGGGCGCTCGACTTCGGCCAAGGTGGTCCCGTCTCCGGGCGCCACCTCGCGAAGGAGCGAAGGGGCCCAGCTCGACCTCGGCCGAGGTAGGACCGTCTCAGGGCGCCACCTGGCGAGGGAGCAGGGGGGCCGCCGGCTTCGACCGAGGTGGACCCCTCATGGGTGGACACCTGGCGGAGCGGCAAAGGAGCGCTCGACTTCGGCCGAGGTGGTCCCGTCTCCGGGCGCCACCTGGCAAAGGAGCGAAGGGGCCCGGCTCGACCTCGGCCGAGGTGGGACCGTCTCAGGGCGTCACCTGGCGAGGGAGCAGGGGGGCCGCCGGCTTCGGCCGAGGCGGACCCCTCCTGGGTGGACACCTGGTGGAGCGGCAGGAAGGCCTGGACCGACCTCGACTTCCATCGAGGCGGAGCCCCATCTGATTTTGCCGAAAAAACTCCACGTGGCTCGAATCACGCCCAGCGAAATCTGAGACATGCCACGTCATCGTAACGGCCGTAACAGTTCTATTTTTCTCAAGAAAATATAAAATTTTATCCTTAACATGTCTTGACATCCTTTTAGCATATATTCATATATCATAAATTCTTTTTAAAATGCATGCCTGGTTTGTGTAGAAGTGATGATCTTCTTTGGAAAGAAATCTGAACTTATTTTTTACTTTTAATGCCAAAGAACCTTGTAAATGCCAAAATTTGTCTACTCCATGGAAATGGGCCGGTCCAAAAGCCCATTGTCTAGAACTGGACTGGGCCAGCTCAATAAACTTCGGGTCGGTCTGAAATCGGTTCAGGCTTCGGACCAAATTTTAAGCATATTGGACTAGTCTTAGGGCTGTAAAATAGAGTCCGTTTAATTTTTGAACCAAAGGAATATCCGGATTCGGTACAAATTTTTTTAAAATATAATCTTTGGACCGGCCCAATAAACTTTGGGCCGGCCCATTTTCAGCCCTAACTCCATTGTATCCTTTTTTTTTCCCCTCAAAAGTCACATTCACTGGTTAACATGTTTGGTCCAGAGTATGAATTTCCCTATTCCCAAGTTCTGGTTTGTGTTTCAAATGAATTTTAGAACTCCCAAACAATTAATTTTCTTGAGAGTATTTCAAACAGTTTTTCTTGAGAGTATTTCACCGGCATATAGCGAAAACAAACTCACAATGGATGAGATAATTAATGGTGCTAGTACTTAAAGCCTAAATGATTATATAATTTACATATCACAGGTATAGAGGCAAGTGAGTGAGCTTCTTGACTTAGCGATTGTAGGTTAACATAAAATGCATCATGGGCAACCTCAAAGATTTTTCTGGTGAACAATGGATGGATGCTTTGATCATTTTCTTCTTTATAAGCTCAAGTGCATCTTCTATTCATTCATCCAGAGAAACGGCCCTTGCTCACATTCTACAAATGGTGACGTGGTTGTGTTGAAGCCTCCAATAAGTCATCGGACAAGTTCATTAAAAACTGCAGATTTCATGTCTATATGTTGGCAGAGGCCAAGCTACATATGTCTTGAACTTCTCAAGGTCAGCCTTTACTTCACTTGATGAAACCACAGACTCTTTAGAAATGTGAAAGATGCATCTCTTTTGACTTGTTATGAGAAGATTGACAAAGAAATAGAAATTTTCTAATAGACTTAAGAGACTGGTCCATCACTCTCATGAGAGAGTCCATGCAATGCAACCTTCTAAAGAAATCATCCATCCGTCTCAAGCGCTTAATATAGTTGGCAACCACTTCCCAATTATTATTATTATTATTATTATTTTATTTTTGTGATCTAATGTTGATCCAATATGTTGGCGTAGAACCTTCACCGATCGAACGGAGCCGCTGGATTGCCAGTTTGCTCCCCTGGATACCTGCAAAACAGGTTCCTGACTGGATTTTCTCCGGTGGGGGACACTCTGATGCCTAAGTCAGAAAGAGATTCCAACAATAAAATGGAGAGCTTTCTGAGAAAGAGAAAGAAAGATGGTAAAAGTGTTCCCAGAGAGTGTCTTGGCTCAACTTATCTTTGCTTTTGCTAGGCTTACCTTGAGTTCCTGACTGGATTTTCTCCGGTGGGGGACACTCTGATGCCTAAGTCAGAAAGAGATTCCAACAATAAAATGGAGAGCTTTCTGAGAAAGAGAAAGAAAGATGGTAAAAGTGTTCCCAGAGAGTGTCTTGGCTCAACTTATCTTTGCTTTTGCTAGGCTTACCTTGAGTGTCCCCTCTTATCAGTATTTATAGTGGTTGTCATGCCAGTATGTAGTTAGGCTCACTCACCTATGGTTAGGACAGGGTTAAATAACTTTATCCCTCATATAATCATAAGTGGTTGCCAATTGATTCTGGCTAGTCTGGAATTGTTGGAATTGGAGTTAGTGGCCACGTGGCCACTCCGATATGATTGAAATTGGAGATAGTGGCCATGCGGTTGATTGTAACAACCGTATCCATGTTCAAAGATTTGAGATCAACCAGAGATTCGTTTCTGAACCACTTCCTGTAAAGGGGCTGATGTTGATCAGTGGAATGCTTCAAGCTTATCTTCTCAGGAGTAAGCCGAAGACACCTTTATCATTTACATCGAAGCTTTTTCCTTCGGAGTGGATTGTGGAACGAAGCTGGCGTCGTCTTCGGACCAGTCTTCTTTAGATCGACCATTTTTGGTTGATATGAAGGAGGCTGGTCAGTAGCCAGATGTGTTGTAGATTGGAGGTACTCTTCGGGATCAACGCCTTCGGCTAAGACCGAAGACTGACCCCACGATGTGACTAGGACAGTGATGCGGGGTCGTTGCTTTATCTACCCACGTAGCTTCCTCCGGGTGCTTCAGTTTAGATGACTGGTTCATAAGGAACTTGATTGAGCGGCCGAACCGATAATTAGCCTGTATTAAGCCGGCATATCATAACAGTTGCCCCCCACTCTCAGTTTTCAAAGCAATGATTTGCCTTGAAAAGTGAGAGTATTAATGGATTGTCATTTTCTGCCAAAAAAAGTGCAACCAATGATGGTAAATCTTCGGTCCGGTTGTTCGCCATAACTGATATCTGATTCGAAGATCAAGTTGAAGACAGGTATCGCCTTCCTATTGGAACATGAAAAGGAAAGGGCTAGTCGACGGGTCGTGTCTCTTCCTTCCATTGCAGCGATTCGATCGATTCTTTAATTGGGATCTGGGTAGAGGACGTGGCATCATCCTGTCCCTGGGATATAAGGTATGGGCTTCATCTCAGTCGTCAAGTGAGGTCACACGGATTAGGGCTAACAGTTTGGTTCTTCCCGCGTTGAATCAGCTTGGCATCATTTGGAGTTTCGCACCCGTCTCCGACGCCTACATACGTGGCACAATCAGGGGAGGATGCCTCTTCTTTCGAGGAGGCAAACTGAAGCGCATCTTGCCCCCTATATAAAGGGGGAGGGGCTAGTCGAAGAACTTCTTCGCTTCTGTTTGCTTTTGCTTTTTGCTCAGCCTTTTCTTGCTTCTAGTCCCCAGTTTCCTCTATAGGTAGGGTCTCCTTGCTCTTTCCTTTTTCTTCTTCACCATGGCTAGATCTCTAGAGGTCTCCACTGTTGGCAGAGCCCCCTCCGGTAGGGGAGAGGCTTGGCCTTCCGGTGCTTAAGGTCTTTCTAGGGATGCCATTGCCAATATTAGGCCGGAGCTGGTTCCCAGTTCTGTTTCTCTTAGAAAAATAGCCCACCTTCGGGAATGTTATCACATTCCCAAAGGCTTTCTTCTAGCACTCCCAATGACCAAAGAACGGGTAAATAGGCCTCCCGTCAAGTCCATCGCTATATACGAAGACCATTTGAAAGCCGGTCTTCGTTTCCCATTACATCCTTTTTTTCTTAGGATCTTTAGTATGTATCAGATTGTTCCTGCACAGCTGACTTCAAATAGTATTCGGAACATCTGCGGGTTTCTGGTTTGATGCTACATAGCTAATATGAGGCCTAGGACCAGTCTATTTACTTCCCTCTTCGTCTTAAAGAGGGATTTTCATGGCTATGGATGGTGGGTCATCGGCCCTCGTCCTAGCCGTAAAATAATGAAAGACATGCCTAGCGCCATTCATGGATGGAAACCCAATTTTGTCTTCTCCTCCTCTACTCAGCCATGGGGTTTCAACAGTGAGTGGAGAGAGCCTCGTTTGGATGCTAATGCTGGCAAGAAGGTTCTAGCGGCCGACCAACCTGACTATGTCTTGTTGTCTGGTTCGGAGGCCACTTCCATCCAAGAGCTTTTAGAAGAGAGGAACCTTCACCTTGCTAGGATTAGCAGGTCCTCTGTGTTAGGTACAAACAGTAGAAAACTTTGGTTCTTTCCTATTTCATAGCTCTTTTATCTGGCTAATTTCGATATCTGCATTTATTTGTAGGTGGCAGGATGAGGCCTGATCTGAGCTTGCTTCGTCAGTTTGCCAAAAGAAAGATAGTTCAAGCCCCTTCTTCGGGATCAGAGGTCCAGAAAAAGGCTCGATAGGAGGGGACCAACAGAAGTGCTATGTCCTCCAGGAGGACATCTGGGGGGGACGAAGTCCTGCCAATGGACCTTCCGACAGAGCTCGCACTGACTGAGCCTTTGTCGAGGGCTAGCTCTCTGATCCAAATCGTAGAGAGTCCGACCCCGGCAGCTGATGTACCGCTACCTTGCCCCCCTGCGATGGACAAGGGCAAGGTGCCATAAGTTGAAGAGGGGTTGATAAGGAATACTCCTCTGGACAAAGACTGCAAGATAGACCTCTCGAAATTCTCTGATGCGAGGGGTCTCATACTCCCTGACGTGGCTAGGCAGGTGCTGAAGGGTGCTTTGCTACGCCATGACTAGGAAGTCACTCGGAATCGACATCTCGTTGAAGTATGTGACTCTGCATTTTCCTCCATGCTGAAGGTAAGATGATTGTAACCTTTTTCACCTTCTTTTGGCTGTTTATACCATAATCAGTTTTATGATTTAATCCATTTATGCACCTGGTCCATAACATCACCTTTTTAGAAGAGAGCGTGGAGGGCTTCGACAACTTTCTCAATAGCTTAAAGGTGGAGCTTCAAATGGCCAAGGCCAAAAAGGAGGTGGCCGAAGAATTAAAGCTGTCTATCGAAGAGAAGCTCAACTGCAAATACACCGAAGTTCAGGATTTGAAAGGCGAGCTGAAGAAGGCTCAACTGAAGATCTCCGAACAGGAGGTGAAGCTGAGAAAGAGGAAGAAGTAGATACATTCCTTTGAGCATTTTGCCAAGAAAAACTAGAAGAAGGCTGAAGAGATGGCTAAGATGACCGACGAGGCGGTCAAAAGAGCCGAAGAGGAACCTCTAAAGGCCGAAGTAGCTGCAAAGGAGTCCAAAGCCTTGAGGGAACGGGCAGCCAAGGTAGTCGAAGACTTCAAAAAGTCTTTGCAGTTCAAAAACGATGTAAATGAAGCAAGCTTATTCAGTTACAAATATGGTTTCAATGATGGACTTAAAGGGGTCCGCAAAATTTTTCCTGACCTCAACCTCTCCAGCATCCCGGCATATGAAATTAAAGAAGAGGAAGAGGAAGGAGCCATGGCCCCTGTCGAGATCGAAGAAGTACCGGGTCAGATTGAGGAAGCCCCAGTCATGGCAGAAGAGTCAGCCATGGCAAGTCCTGCAGCCTTGACCCAAGCTAAAGAGGCCTTGGTTTCGGTTCAGATTAAAGAGATCCTTCCTTCTGCCGACCTAGAGGTTTCCATAACTACCGATATAGTCTAGCAGGCCTTGTGCCTTGTACTTTTTATCTTTTATTTTGTAAGAGGAATGAAGTGTAATTAACATCCTCTTAAATATCAATGAAAGCTGACTTTCTCTTCTGACAATTGGTAGCCTTTGAACTGAAATGTCCAATAGAAAATTTTCAAAGTGTAGATCCTTCGGATGGATCAAGATGGCCTTTAGGGTGATAGCCATTTTCGAAAACACAGTAACCTCCAACTTGAGTAAAAATTCCTAAGTATAAAATCTTCAGATAGGCTATAGCCCTCAAGATAGAAGGCCATTTACTGACTCAAATACGAATTTCTTCATTGCTTGGAGTCTTTGGACTTAGCTTTGACGAGAACGTTGACTTTGTCCGTAAGCTAAACAGTTTGACTCCTTGTCAAGTTGGCTTTTTCTCTTCATAAATTCATCCCTTTGGCTTTAGGACTTATAATTAAGGAGTCTCATTTTGGAGAGCAACTTTTAGTTTATCGATAGTGTGATATTCTGCTCTTGCCAGCTGTCAGGCCACCATTGGAGAGGCAGTTATTACCCAGATCGTGGGATCATGGAAATTGAAATCATTAAAGCTACGTACATCAGGAATCAGATTGGTCGTAGCCTTTCGACTTCCAACAGTCACCTCCATGCAGATCGAGATCCCTATCAATTAGGGCAGGCATACGTGGCATGATCAGAGAATCGCTTGAAATATGAGCGTTTAATCTGAGCCTCTGGTAGCCCTTATATAAGAAAAGGGTGCTCTCTGAGATCAAACTTTTACTTGCTTTTAGCGAAGTTGCCCTCCGCGCCATTTTTCTCTCCTCTCCTCTATGCCATATGAAAAGCTTATCGAAGTATGAGGCCAGATGTAGCAAGGCTTAGACAGGCGACAGGGAAGCAGTTGGCAACAGGCCCTCCAGTGAGGAGATCAGAGTGGTGGTGGACTTATGTCCTGGCACTGCCACCAGTCCAGATTGGGGGTGACACTCCCATCAAAATAAGTTCTTCCTCAAGAAAAGAACAAGTCTCTCCAGTGAGAACCATTTCAGCAGGGCCGTCCAAGGGGCCAAGCCCGTCGAGCACTAGCAAGACTCCTTTAAGCATCGAAGATATCAAGCCCAAGGTTGCAGCTATAGAAGGGAGGAGTTCAGGAGGGCATGATACATCTGCCACCAATACTACCCCCTCCAACCTAAGGTGAACGAAGGTTTCATTTGTCATTCCTGACGATGGGAAGGGAATTAAGGGGCAAGGTTCCGGGGACCCTCTTTCCACCATCCATCCTAGAATATTGCAAGTAAATATTGGTGTGCGCGTCGTATGTTTACTAGTGTCAGTCAGGCTGACCTTATATATATTTTTCTTTGATAGATCACTCATGATATTTCTCTATTAAAGGAGAATGTTCATGAGTCTATCGACTTTGCCGAAGACCTTCAGAGCCAGATGGATTCGACCATAGCTGAAGCGCTCCAGGTTGCCACTGAAGAGAAACTGGGCAAAGCAGTCACCACCAACAGTGCCTTAGAAAGACAACTAAGGACACTTGAGGCGCAAGCGGCCGAAGTGGTGGCCGACTTATAGAAGAAAAGAAGGAAGGTAATTTCTGCCGAACTGCTAATGAGAGATTGCCTTCGGGATGCTGAGGAGGCGAAAGCCCAAAAAGATGGGCTGGAGAGAAGAATCAGCAGGCTGGAGACGGATCTCTCATTGGCCAATAAAAGGGTGGTGCAAGCTGAGGAGAGTTCTTCCTAAGCCATTGAGGCTTACAAGAAATCCCAAGCCTTTAAGGACGAAGAACATGAAGCTGGGGTGGAAGGCTACCTCCTTAGTCACTCAGACTGTCTGGGTAAGGTCATGAAGCTTTAACCAAGTTTGGATTTCTCTCTTGCCGCCATTCCGGGTGATGGGATGGAGGAAATAAAGGCTCCAACTGAAGAAACGTCAGTACTTCCCATCAACGAAAGCGAAGCGGCCGCTAAAGAAGCCTCCGTCCCCACTCCAACCGTTGGACCAGTTGATAATGAATAGATCTACTATTCTTCTTCTTCTTCTTCTTCTTCTCTCTCTCTCTCTCTCTTTTTGTAAGCCAGCCGATTGTACTGCTTCTTTTTGAAGAATGAAAACTTTTCTTCTTTCAATATTGAATTCTTCCTTCGCATACCAAAATGATGCTAAATATAAACTCTTCGGGATAACAGATATAGGTTGGGCAGAATTTTGAAATCTTGGGAGAACCCTGCTATCTTCTTAGATCGAAGAGCCTAAACTTTTTTAAGCCACCAAGAGATTTACCCATCCATCTTAAACAGGTCGGTTATCGAGGTAGGCTGATGAGCCCGTCCTTAAGCATTTCAAAGATTACCAAGCAAATCGTTTGAGTTTGTCTTGGCACATCTGTGGATTCACCATATGGTAGGTCACTCGAACCATTCCTATGCCTTTGATTGATAGTAAGGTAGGTTGATTAGGCCCACCCCGATACGTTAGCGGATTTACCGTAGGATAGGTCATTCGGACCATCCCTGTGCCTTTGATTGATAGCAAGGCAGGATGATTAGGCCCACCCCAGTATGTTAGCGGATTTACCATAGGATAGGTCGTTCGGACCATTCCTGTACCTTTGATTGATAGCAAGGCAGGCTGATTAGGTCCATCCTGGCATGTTAGCGAATTTACCGTATGATAGGTCGTTTGGGCCATCCCTGTGCTTTTATCGATGGCAAGGCAGGCTGATCAGACCCATCTTCAAGTAGATTTTGTTGAAGCCTTCCCCAAGAAAACTTTCATTGATAATACTTGCGAAGATTCTCTACATTCTAAGGCCAAGGTAGCATGGACCTATCCAAAGTTTCCAGCCAATTGGTTCCCGGATGTATAACTTCTTTGATTCGGTAGGGGCCTTCCCAATTAGGAGAGAGTTTGCCTTGTTCTGTCAGCCTAGATACTTCAGACCTTCGTTGTACCAAGTCTTCATGATAAAAGATTCGCTCCTTCACCCTGGAATTGTAATATTTAGTGACTTTCTGTTGATATGCTGCCATCTTCATTTGAGCCTGAAGTCTGGCTCCTTGTAGCAGATCCAGGTCTACCCTTCGGCGTTCTAAATTCTCAGGTTTCTTGTACTTATCGATTCTTAAAGATTGCGGTGTAATCTCTATGGGGAGAACTGCTTCAGTGTCGTATGCCAAATTAAATGAAAACTCATCGATAGCCGTTCTAGGGGTTGTTCGATATGCCCAAAGAACTTAATTTAGTTCTTCAACCCAAAGTTTCTTGGCATCGTTCAGTCTGGTTTTCAGACCATAGAGGATAGTCCGATTCGTTACTTCAGCTTCTTCGTTGGACTGTGGGTGGCCGATAGAAGTTAACTTATGGAGCACATAGTACTAAGCACAGAAGTCCTTGAACTTCGAGTTATCAAATTACCTCCTGTTGTCGGTGACTATGGCATGAAGAATTTCGAATCGAAATATAATAGAATTCTTCACGAAACCTTCAACTTTTCCTTCAGTAATGTAAGCCAATGGTTCAGCTTCGACCCACTTGGTGAAGTAGTCGATGGCAATGATGAGAAATTTTCGTTGTCCAGATGCCGGTGGGAATGGGCCAAGAATGTCCATGCCCCATTAAATGAAGGCCAGGGTGCTGTCAGCTGGGTCAGTTGACTTGCAAGCTGTCTCTGGACATTAGCATATCTCTGGCATTGGTCACATCTTCGGACGAAGTCGACGGAGTCCTTTTGGATAGTTGGCCACTAATAACCCTGGCATATTATTTTATATGCCAGAGATCTGCCTCCCAGATGATCTCTACATATGCCTTCGTGTACTTCCCTTAAGGCATAATCGGCGTCCACGGGCCCTAAACACTTCAGCAGAGGTTGGGTGAAAGATCTCTTGTACAAGGCTCCGTCCAAGACAACATACTAGGATGCCATCCAACAGACTCTCTTGGCCCTACTTTGTCTTCCGGCAATGTGCCCTCGTTTAGAAATTTGAGCATTGGGTCCATCCAACTAGGCTCATTTTTAATCTGGTGCACCCTTAGGGTCTCTTCAGCTATACTTGGAACTTCGAGATGTTCTATGAAGGTACGACCAAGGAAGTCTGGAGTAGTGGTGGCGAGCTTGGACAGTGCGTCAGCTCGGGAATTCTCTGATCGTGGCACATGGATAATTCCAAAGAATTCTAACTGAGAGGCCAGGGTCCGTACTTTTTTCAAATACTGGATCATTGTAGGGTCCCGCGCTTTGAATTCACCTTTAACCTAGTTCACCACCAGTCGAGAGTCCGAAAAGATTTGGATCTTTCGAATCCTTAGATTTTCGGTGATTCGAAGTCCCGCAAGGAGGGCTTCATATTCAGCTTGATTATTTGAAGCATGGAAAGAAAAACGAAGAGCGTACTCCACGGTGGGCCCATCTGGTTCGGCTAATATGAGGCCTGCTCCATATCTGATAGAATTTGAAGCTCCATCTACATAGAGTACCCAGACAGACTATGCATCCTTCGGGGCAGCTCCTCCCTCTTCGGTTGATTGTACACTATCTCGGGCCTCCATGTGCATTTGGCTAAAAAATTGGACAACACCTATGCTTTTATCACCTATCTGGTTGGAAGTTGATATCAAATTTATTCAATTTAACAGCTCACATAGCTATCCTTCCGGAAGTATCAGGACAACCGATGATGGCTTTAAAGGGCTGATTAGTCAGGACCGCGATAGTGTGGGCATGGAAATAAGGCCACAGGCACTTCAGCATCATGCAAGACTTTGCTGGTGTAATAGATCGGCTTTTGGAGATCATCCATCTCTTTCCGGATGAGTACCGAACTAATGGCCTTATCTGAAGCAGGGGGTATAAGTAGAGGTTCTCTCCTTCTTGAGGTTTAGAAAGCAGTGGTGGGCTCTCTAGGTACTTCAATTCTTTGAATGCAAGATTACAATCCTCGATCCATTCAAAGCTTCGGGACTGACAGAGCACCTTGAAGAAAGGGAAACACTTCTCAGCCGATCGAGAAATGAATCAACTTAAAAAGGCGATTCTTCTTATCAACTGTTGCACTTCCTTCTTACAAGAATGGTGTCCCATGTTTTGGATGGCCTGGATCTTCTCGGCGTTGGCTTCAATCCCTCGTTTGGTAACAAGGAATCCTAAGAATTTGCCTGAGGTTACTCCGAAAGCGCATTTTGTTGGGTTTAGCTTCATTTGATAGCATCGCAAGGCAACAAATGATTCTTCCAGATCTTTGATATGATCATCTTTAAGGAGACTCTTCACAATCATGTCGTTGACATATGCCTCCATGTTCTTTTCCAGTTGTTCTTTGAATACTTTGTTGATCAACCTCTGAAATATTGTCCTAGCATTCTTTAATCTGAATGGCATCATCTTGTAACAGTAGAGACCTTTTTCTGTGACGAAGGATGTATTTTCTTCATCTCAAGGGTTCATTCATATCCAGTTGAATCCAGAGAAGGCATCCATGAAGCTCAACAATTGATGGCCAGTAGTGGCATCGACCAGTTGGTCGATCTTTAATAGGGAAAAACTATCTTTTGGGCAAGCTTTGTTGAGGTCTGTGTAATCGATACAGATCCTTTACTTACCGTTAGCCTTCTTTACCATTACCACATTAGCTAGCCATTCGGGATAGTGTACCTCCCGGATAAATTTGGCCTTGAGGAGCTTGTTCACTTTTTCGTCTATTGCCTTCTGCCTCTCAGGGGCAAAGTTTCTCTTCTTCTATCAAACTGGCCTATAGTCATGGGCAACTTTCAACCGATGAATAATTACTTCGGCCGGAATCCCAGGCATGTCCGAAGCCGACCAGGTAAAGACGTCGGCATTATCCTTGAGAAAGTGAATCAGCCTTGTTTTTGTTTCTTAATCAAGCAGACTTCCAATCTGCGTAATCTTGGTGGGGTCTTCTTCGGTTAATTGTACCGAAACAGTTTTCTCCATCGACTCGCTGCAGTCTTCAGCTGGGTCCCTCGGGTCCAATTGGTCCAAAGTTGTGGGATCAATTGATTGTCTGTCTTGTATCATCAGACATTGTTGTTCAACTCTTTAGTCTCCTTTCGCTTCCTCGACTCCACTCTTGGTGGGGAAACGCACGAGGGGGTAATAACTTGACACTATGGCCTGAAATTTGTTTAAGACAAGCTATCCCAAAATCACATTGTAAGCCGAAGGGGTTCGGACTACTATGAAATTGATGGGGAGTGTCTTCTATCGAGGTTCGGTACCGAGGGTCATGGGCAGCATTATTTCGCCCTCGACATCAACTTGATTGCCTCCGAACCCAATCAGCGGCGTAGGGGATCTCTGTAGCTTATTTTTAGGTAGACTCATTCTGGAGAACGCATAGTAAAGTAACACGTCTGCAGAGCTTCCATTATCAATTAAAATGCGCCTTACATCGTAATTGGCCACAACGGTCGAGATTATAATAGGGTCATCATGTCGGAGCTGAACTCCCACAAGGTCGTCATCGGAGAAGAGTATGAAATTATTATTCTTAAGCCATTTTGGAACATCGTCTTCAGCTCTCTTCTAGTTGGTTTGCCGATGCAGCATTCCCACCCTTCCATCAATGGGTCTCTAGTTAGGTAGTTCAGCTTCTTCAAGGGCCCTCTGAGGGGCTGTGGCCTCAGGTCAAGATTCTGGATGATCGACGTATTTTTCCAAATAATCCCTCTTGATTAGATCTTCAATAGCATCCTTAAGTTGGATGCAGTCTTCGGTGTTGTGGTCGTGATCCCTATGGAATCTGCAATATTTATTTCTGTTCCTCATGGAAGAGGACGTTCTCAAGGGGTGCGGCCATTAGAGATAGCTTTCTTTTTCTATCTTCATTAAGATCCTTTTCCTTTGGAGATTGAGGGGGGTATAGGAGTCAAATTTCTCGCTCGACGTTCTAGGCTTGGGACTATATCGTCGAGTAGAGTTATCGTTGTTGGGAGGTGTAGGGGGGTTCAGCCCCTTGCTGTTCTTCTTCTTCAGGATAGATTTCCCTTTAGCTAATCATCGATTTGCCGCTTGCTCTTCGGCATCAGTATATTTCTGAGCTCTTGATAGGAGCTCGGCGTAGCTTGTTGGAAATCTTTTATCTAGGAAAAAAGTGAGCTTGGATGACCGGAGCCCCTTCTTCAAAGCGGACATGGCTACGTACTCATTAAGATCTGGGATCTCGAGAGTAGTCGAATTGAATCTGGTGATATAATCTTGAAGGCTCTCTCCTTCATTCTGGTGAAGGAGGAATAGAGTGTCCGCATTCCGGGACATCTTCCGACAAGTCCTGAAATGCAAGACAAACAGTTTTTCCAATTCAGAAAAGGAATCAATGGTACCTGGACATATGCTCGAATACCATATTCGAGCTACCTTTTTCAGAGTAGCAGAAAAAGCGAGGCAGTGCAATGCATCGGAGGTCCCTTGAATCATCATGTGGGCTTTGAAGCTGCCTAGATAATCAAGCGGGTCAGTGGTCCCATCATAAGGTTCCATTTAAGGGACCTTAAAGTGCCGAGGGATAATTTTGGTCATAATGCGAGGAGTGAACAAGGGGCGCGAATCGTAAGCCACGAACTCGCCATCCCTCTTCTGATCGTGAAGCCTCACAATCTGTGATTCGAGGACCTTGAACTTTTCCTCGTAGTCGAGACGGGCTTCTTTCAGCACATCCCTTTCAAAAGTAGAGTCTTCGGAGGAGATGGAGAGAGACTCTTTCCCATCCGCATGCCATTGGTTAGCTTCGGATGCCGAGAACTTCGGCCTTCAAGAGAAAGCCAATCATAGGGGGAAAGTTGGGTAGACCCATGATGCTGGTCTCCCTTCCCTCGGGATCGATGACTGTGCCTGGAGATGGCTGGCAGATGCCCCACCTGGAAGGCCGTATCCTGAAAGTTCTGAACCATAGTTGTAAGAGCATCAACTTGGTTCAGAAGTGCTTCGAACTGCTGCTGTCCCACAATAAGTATGGGAGGTGGGGCATTATTTTCCACCGGGGGATCGTTCTTTTGAGAGAGAGGACGACCCCTGCTTGTTGAAGCATTTTGAGTTCTTTCTTTCGCCATCACAGCCTCTTCTCACTCTCCTTTTCCAAGGAGGGGAGCTACTAGTAGATGCTAGATCCGAACTACTGCGCTTCCCCTACCTGGCACGCCAATTTATTAGCGTAGAACCTTCACCAACCGGGCGGAGCCGCTGGATTGCCAGTTCGCTCCCCTGGATACTTGCAACAGGTCCCTGATCGGATTTTCTCCGGTGGGGGACACTCTGATGCTTAAGTCAAAAAGAGGTTCCAGCAACATAATGGAGAGCTTTCTGAGAAAGAGAAAGAAAGATGGTGAAAGTGTTCCCAAAGAGTGTTTTGGCTCAGCTTTTCTTTGCTTTTCCCAGGCTTACCTTGAGTGTCCCATCTTACCAGTATTTATAGTGGTTGCCATGTCAGTGTGTAGTTAGGCTCACTCACATATGGTTAGGATGGGATTAAATAACTTACCCCTCATATAACCATAAGTGGTTGCCAATTGATTCTGACCAGTCTGGAATCATTGGAATTGGAGTTAGTGGCCACATGGCCACTCCGATATGGTTGAAATTGGAGATAGCGGCCATGCGGTTGATTGTAACAACCATATCCACGTTCAAAGATTTGAGATCAACCGGAGAGCTGTTTCTGAACCACTTCCTCAGGAGGGGCTGATGTTGAATCAGTGGAATGCTTCAGGCTTATTCTCTCGGGAGTAAGTCGAAGACACCTTTATCATTTACATTAGAGCTTTTTTCTTCGGAGTGTATTGTGGAATGAAGCTGGCATCGTCTTCGGACAAGTCTTCTTCAGATCGGCCCTCTTCGGTTGATGTGAAGGAGATTGGTCAATAACTGGATATGTTGTGGACTAGAGGTACTCTTCAAAACTAATGCCTTCGACTAAGACCGAAGACTGATCCCACGATGTAATTAGGACAGCGATGCAGGATCGTTGCTTTATCTATCTACGTAGCGTCCTTCAGGCGCTTCGATTTAGACGACTGGTTCAGAAGGAACTTGATTAAATGACCGAACCGATAATTAGCCTGGACTAAACCAATATATCACAACACAATCCATAGAACATATTAAGCAAATGACAAATGTCGATAATTATTTTGTTTGACTTTGCAATCAATAAAAACTCCTCGTGAGAAGAAAAGGTTGATGCTCAACAAGAATTAAAACTTTCCCAACGGATCATTTCTTTAGCTAACTCTTCCCCTGCAAGAGCCAGCCACCAAGAATCTCATGACGGGTTATAGCTAGAGGAAGATAGGTCTAAACCTGTCAAGAGGCTTTTCTGTTTTATACAGATCAAACAGGTCATTTCACAAAATATTTCCGCATAAGAAGGTCAATGAAGTTGTCGCAAAATATACAGGTTAAAATTGAAGAACCCAACCTTGTAGGCAACCACAACATGACAAGACAATTATGGTACTGAAATACCCATTGATTTTGTTGACCATCCAACCATCCAATCCACTTATTCAATATATGTTGTATGTCATTATCTTAGATCGTAGCAGATTGGAGTGTTCCAATAGTTCGTTTTAGTAATGCCTCGTTATATATGATTTAAGATTCTTCCAAACAAAGAGTCCAAATCAATTTTCCAACATCCAAACATAAGAGTAAATTTATCACTTCAAGGATAAACTTAAATCTCTTTTCTTTTTAAACCAGATATAAGGGATACCAAACAAAGTGCAGAAATTTCAGATAGAATAAAATTAGGCGATTAAACAGATCCCCATATAAACATCAGGTACATCAACTCAACCTCAAACAACTCTCATTATTCTAAGTTTTGCTTCCAGTTTTGCCTATGCCACAAACAAATGTAGCCCAAGGGAATGTGAACTTGCCTGCACAGAAAAACCAACTGCAGGTTACTACAAGCAAAAGTCTACAAAAACCTAGGTACCCTGTCCAAGGGTAAAGTGCTTCCAAAAGGAGGTATAAATTTGATACGGATCGAGAACATAAATAACTCAATTTCACCGTTAAATGGGAAGAGAGAGAAAAATGGAACCTTATATGAAGAGTGTTTTTCGGTAACAAAACCTTATATGATGATTACTTCTCAAAGAATTAAAAAAAGATCAAACCAAAAATTTCTAGCACAAAGGAATGATCACCCTGATCGGCTGTACTAACTAGAATTTGGACACCACTCCTGACCTGCCAACATGCATAGAGCAACAGATATTCGACAGCCAGTAGACGAGTCAAAACTTCTGCATATCACCCTACCACGACGCCGTCACAAGCACCACAGCAGAGTCAACCACTTCAAGTGACTTGGCCATCATTTCTAGCAGTATCAGAACAAACTGAATCATAACTTTAAAAGTGAAGTCCATGTTACATACTCAGCAACTTGTTGAGTTAGTGGAGGATGATGTTTCCTCCACACTCATTTTGGAATCAACTTCAACTCGCCGATAGAATAGCACATAAGCCGCTGATGTCTTGATTTCATCCTCAATCACAGGGGAAACATGACTGTCATCAAAATGATACCAGCTGTCCTCTTCTATTAACTGAAACATTAAACCAAATAATCAATTAAATGTAAATATGCTCTTGCCCAATCATGTGCAATAAATCAAGTATAAATTGCCAAATACAACCATCATATTATATAACTTATGACTGGAAATATGAATATCCAGTAAAAGAAAAGAAAGCACAAAGCAAATCAAAACAATGGTAAGTACCTTTGCATATGCAGAGTAGTGACCGCCACCTAAGCCACCATAATGGTTGCTGATAGCATAGAGTTCGTATACATAAGAAGGGGGAGCAACGGCCCTGTGTTTCACATGCTTGCTTAAATCAAGATTGTGAACAGGGAAGTTCACAAAGGTGTCAAGTTTGTTCTTCAAGAATCGACTGTAAGAGAATCGTTTCAAGTGAACTACTAAGATCTCGGGCAACCTCCATAAGTCCAGCTTCTTTGTTGCTTGCCTGTGCTCCTTGCAGCTAGGACAATACCTGCAACAAAGAAAATGAATCATAACTTCTGAAAATATTAAAAACCTAACCTCTCAGATTGTCCTGCACATTGAAAGGCAAAGACACCAACCACATGTCATCAGGGCCTAGAGGTTCCTCCTTTAAGAATGTTTCCAAGCATGAAAACAAAGTGACTGCCTCCTGCCGTGTTTTCTTCAACATAAACCCAGACTTGAAAACTTCAGGCAGATCCTCAAGAAAGCTGAAATCATATAATTCATGTTCTCTGTCTGACCAGTCCACCAATACCCTTATGCAAGATCCAGGTAAAATACTGGAATCACTGTCAATAGAGGTTCTGCAGGCACCCTTCTCATCAGTTAAGGCAAGCTGTAAGGATGGAGGCCCATTAGTTCTCTCTTCCAATTCCATGTTGGATGTGGATACGTCCTTGTCACTTGAACAAGTACCATCATCTGTCAGAACAATAGAATCCAAACTTGGCCCACTGCCATTTTCCCTGCTAAATTTCACCCCATTCATAGGAGGAAATGCTTTTGCTCGCAACAATGGTGCAAGCAAAACACTAACTGCAGCATGGATGTTTGCCCCAGTTACAGAACCCTTGGGTAAATATGTAACCAATGGACTTCCAATAAGCTTCTTGTGAACATTAAACTGAGGCTCGGACCAAAATCTGGATAATAGAGTTAGATGAGTCTCACAGTGAGTTCATAAGTACACATTTGACCACAATATTGTTGTTTTAGAATAAAAACAGTGATAATACCCAGCAAAATCAGTAAAAAGAACAACAAAAGAAAGTACACGAAAACCCAAAACTTGAGGGCTTAAGCTATCAAAATCCCAAAAGAAAACACTGACAGATCCGCTAAACAAATAATAGAATTCAAAACTGAAATCCAAAAAATAATAATAATAAACATAAATAATTTATTAAGTCAAAAAGACAGACTGGAAATTGAGATCTCTCTAGATTCAGTGCTACGATGCCATGCTGATCAATGAATTTGCAAACAGAAGCATGGAATGTCCCCAAAGCTCTAAAGATAATTGAAAAAATATGAAATTTATGTAACCAAAACAGAGTTGATGTTTGTAGATCTTGAAAAGTGAGGCAGATGAGAGACCATTGTCAACAACATGAAACATGTTCTGATTACTACAAATATAAATACCAAGCATTGAATGCCAAACATGAAGTAGATATCCACTCAATTGGTGGTGACACACTACTGTTGTGCATACAGAAAATCATATACAGATAAAACCTGTATTATAATAATGCCAACGCCGGCTTATGATCTCCACCCCTGGGCAACTCCATGATTTCCACTCAGCAGAAATCTGACCACTGAATACATCTCCAAGGGCCCTTTACCATGTGTGTGCAGGTGCTTTCCACATTACTACAGAACAAGTTGTCAGGTCTATATTTCTACCCCAGCCATGACCCTATGTCATGTCTTCAACTCTTAAATCTTAGAATACTGGTTACATTTCCATCCAATGGCTAATGAATCTACTGTATATAATGTCAAGAGTTCTGGTTACTTTCCCACTCGCTCAGCTCAACTGAAGAGACAGAGCCATAAGATCGATGGTGATGAACCCATCCTTCAGAAGTGCAGTTATGCTTGCAACCAATGACCCATGCAAGGATGACTTTGCAATTCAAGACTCGGCAATCAGAAGGATCCTTCATTACAAGTCTCATGAAAATGTACGAGGATATAAGTCAACTGCATTCTCGCACATAGTTCACCCACATGCCCCCATGCATGCACTCAGGTATGCAGACAGAAATACAGCACCAGATTCATTTTAGAAAAACTGGAAAAGATGCAAATAGTTTAAAAAAGAGGCACAACCCATGAATGAAACAATTGCATGTAGCTAGCATTAAGAATATGAAGGAAAACCATCCTCTCTAAGAGACATCATAACATATTAAAAGACATAATAAACAAAAGACAACAGAGTGTTGGTTGGGACAGCATTCATGCATGTTCAGGTAAACCAAGTCAACATTCCATAGGTGGCAAAGTACAAATTTTCAAAAGAAAAAAATCTTGTGTTAGTAATAACTTTATTAATATATATAAATATTAAAGATGACATCTCTAAAACAGAGGCAGTATAGACAATGATTGAATGTGATCCTGAAGAGCTTACCTGTCTGCTCTCCTATGCATTATCTCTAATCTCAGTATTTTATCATGATTTATGGGAACTCTGTAGGCTACAATATGCTCCTCATCTTTTATACTAGATAGTGACTCAAAGGGATTCTCCAGGTAGCGATAGATACGGTGGTCATAAACCTGAAAATTAGAGAGCAGATCCCACAATTACAAAGTATTACAATTAAAAAAAAATTATAGATAAGGAGCAATCACAAAATTTTACCTCTGCAAGTAATAATGCTTCAGAACTCTTTAAGCAACAACATGTACTCAAGGCTCGAATTAGATCTTTACAAAAACCATTTTTTGGTAAAGTTACAGTGAAAGGCATGGGGAAAGAACTCCCATCAACACTGAATACAGTAACAGTCATCATCCGTGTAACTGTTGAAGGCAGTGGCAATGACAAGTACATGAAGGGATCAAATGTTACAGAAACTCTGCTGCAAACTGGGCATACCAACGTTGACTTGTATTGACCCTGGAGATGTCCATCATTTTCACTGTCAAAAATCTTGAAAAAAATCTTCTAACCATAAAGCCAATTAAAACATTGTATTAAGCCATTGAAACTATTTATGTGTCCATCTAAGGCACAAGAAAGTGATCTGAATGAAGATCTTTATTTTATTTTGTTTCTAGGAAGTTATAGGCAACCATCAACCAATTGCATGTTTATATCAGATTATTTGTCATTAATTTGCAATAACAGGATACGGGATCACAAACCATAGGACTCTCTGTGTATCTCTATGAACGTATGTGCGTGGATCTGTCAATTAACTACATAAGCTGCAATCAACTTTTCAGAAGAAATCATTTGCATAAAAATATTTTAATAGAACATTAGAAAAAATATTACAAAAATTATGTCCAGTTGCATAACCATGTCTCGCATGCTTATTGTTAACTGATCCTAGTATATTGTAAAATTGATTACAATGAAATGTCTCTTATTATTTGTTTGTTTTTCAAACAATGGGTGACTCTATTTCTGATAATTTGAGCATATATGTATATTGTAAAATTGATTACAATGAAGTTTCTCTTATTATTTGTCTTTACAAAAAATGGGTGACTTTATTTCTGATAATTTGAGAATATATGCAGTTACGAAAGTCGTATGTATGCACCTTTCTTCAGCAAAAGGGTTCAGTTCAAGCAAGTTTAGGGGCATGTTTGGTTTTGCTTAGAGAAGTCCTTTTGCAGCTTTTAAAGTAAAAGCAAGTACTTTAGAAAAAGTGCTTGGTAACATCATCGGAGATGTACTAATACAAGAAGCAGAAATTAAAAAAGCATTTTTAAAAGAAGCTAGAAAAACTAGATTCTGGCTTCTTTCATGGAATGGCTCCATATGTTTCAAATATAGTAAGCTCATCCATAAAACTTTAGTTGTATAACATGTGAATACCAAACATCAAAAGTACCATGCAGTTCTATTTAAGAACCTTAAGAAACTGATTTTTGAGAACTTTTGAAAAAAGCAGAAGCAGCACCAAACACACCCTTACCTTTGAATATGACAAAGGACAGATAAAATCCATCCTCAAGAATTAGTGGCCAAAAGTATGTCTAACTATATGAGGACAACATCACATTTTTCATCTATTAAAATGGAACAAATGCATGGGTAACTTAGAAGAACATATGAGAACTAAATGCACAAAATCAAAAAAAAGGTTCAATCTAGAAACCAAGAAACATGAATCATAAGTTGGGAGGAGAGAACAAGAAGAGCAAGTGTATCAAGTACTTACCTGGCAAACATCCACAATTATAGAATCATTCCGAGCCTTATGGTTTTTCCAACATTCATCAGCAAATTCCTCATCTGGATGACCATCTGCATCTCTTGCTTCAATGTATGGTTTTTTTCTTACACGGTTTAAATCTTCATGCAGTCCATCCAATAGAAACGCAAGAAGCTCCTGACAAAACATATGCCAATTGTAAATGTCGAAATTATTTTTGAATGAGATGGGAAAAAACATCTTCCATTTCAGACAATGGCAGTGGTAAAATTTGATAACTACAACGGACCAAGATGGACTTATCTAGGCTTACTACAAAGGCAATTGACTAATGTAAATGTTCACACAGTCATGAAATGGACTAAAGATCTACTGAGCAATGTAAGTGTCTATGAGACTATATACAATAGGTATTCATGGTATACAATAGGTATTCATGGGACTACAATTAAAAATAAATAAATAAATAAAAATAAAAAATCAGAAACAAAGCATGATTGATATCTTCTAAGATGCTAAGCCACATCGAACAGGCAAAAATGAAATTAAAGAATTGGAGTCATGATCTGAACATTGACTACAGAAGATTTTTCAAAATCAAACCATCATTTTCCCTGTATTTTAGATTTTTACCTTCTCCATGCCTCATAGCCACCATATGTTCAATGTCAAGTGTCAACAAACATAAGCAATTAATTCAAATGGCAAAATTTTATAAAGACTTGTAGACGGCTTGCTAATCATGTAGTTGCTTAGCAAGCGCACAACATAAAAGTAATAGAAAGCAATGAAATTCTCTCAAAATGTAGGAAATCTAACTTCATATGGTTAAGTCTGTTGCAGTTAAAAGTTCAACTAACAATGTGCTTTAAACAGATAATGCTGCACATAACATCACATCAAGCATACAATTCTTTTCTTTTACATGAAATCCAAGGCTGCAACAAATTTCCTATTCTTACTTAAAACAATTGTAATCCTCCATAGATTAGTAATTGTAATATGTTGCTTCAAAAGGGAGCAGACACAGAGGCCAAGCACGTGCATGAGTACAAAGCAGTATTGCCACAAAAAGAAAGGGGAGGAGGAGAGTGAGCATAAAGCAAAAGTTGTCTTGCCACATAAGCAACATCAAGCTCTCCTGTACCTAAATTCCTAGGCTAATCATCTCAAGCTTAAATAATTTTGGGTCCCAAAAGAAATAAATGTGAGGAAGCACAAAGCTTCAAGGCAGTGTTACTTGTAAGTTGTAAGTTCTCTACCACAAGGGAGCACTAGCACCCTAATGTGAGTATCCATCAAATTCAAACTTCCAAGGAAACAGAACTTTATTCTTGATTTACAAACTGATTTTGCATCAGTTGCTTCTAATGCATGGTGCTCATCCTCAGCATTACCTGGGACTCTTGAAAGAACCATCTGAATCATCCAATGTTGTGATTGTAAGGGGTAACTAAAATAAACCTTCGTTTGTTCATCTTAAATATGCTCCTCTTGACAATCATGTTCTCTGAAAGATTGGGAGAAAGGTTTAGCAAGCATCAATTTCTTATAGGGATCATTGACAGAACTGACTTCCATGAATAATGACATGCTCAAGCAGCACAGATGCACAAAATATCTACAAGATCTGTCAAGATGCCTGAAGTCCACACCGAGGGGTCTCCAAAACAGGTGGGTAAGACACTTTAAAGTGGCTAAAAAGAGGAGACGCCAGAGATGGGGAGCCTGTTGATCCCCCAATTCTGTATTTTAAAGATCATACAAATAACTATATTACATAGATTTAGCTTATCTCTAAAAGAATAAAGATTGGACAATAAATGGGCTCCCCTGACCCTCCAATATCTGTCTGATTCCTCATCAGTAAATAAACTGTTTGGGCTGTTGGAAGATAGGATGCAATGGCAGGTTCCACTGTCCAACTGGGCCCTTCATAAATGATCATTCATAAGCATGCAGAACAATAGATGAAGCTGTAACAAAGAATGCCTCCAGCAGCTCCTTGATCATGTCATTTTCAAAGGAATTCTCATGATCATAGCTTAAGAATTCTATCATTGAACAAGGTCTTACAAGAACTGATTAATAAAACTATCTTTAAATGTTTCCTCAAGACTAGGACAATCTTGAGTGCCTGCTTCTCCTACAGGTGTACATGCATGTACACATGTATACATTTACAAAGGAAGATGACTTATTTACCTTTCACTATCTGTAGCAACATCATGACAAAGAAAAAGGGTTTCAGTGAAGTGGAACTCAATCAACCTCATTTGAGTAAAGGTGGAATGAGATGGATGAATTCATAGACAAGAATGATTCCACAGATTATATACAGTCTCATGAGCTAGAAAGTAGATTGTCAAGCCTCATGAATTTTTCATTATTTATAAAGACCATCAAGCTTTCAATCTCCCTGACCACAATTATTTTTCTAAACTTGCTAAACATTATTTTGTTAGATTTCAACTGCTATGATGGGCGTGTATTACCATCCATATGAACGAATCTTCAACCCTAATGCCATACTGATGTAACCCTTACGAAAAAGAGCTGTAATGTGAAGGGCTCAAAGTGCATGATGAACTGCTGGAGGAAGAAAAGGAGGAAACAAAAATCCCCTAGAAGGGGAGTCAGGAGGAGCAAGACAACTAATAATTATTTTTATTCAGCTCTCCATGAAGATAAGCAGTTCACCACATATCCATCAAGTTACTTAAAGCCTAAGAAAAATGATTATAAAATCCTTCATCAAATGCCATATCTATGTTTGTTTTAATCATATGACCATCATAACAGATTACACAGGTGAAAGAAACTTATGATGCATGTGCTCATGCATGTCTACATGCTGCCATTTATTAATGAAGAGATTATAAATATAAATTCCATGGTTCAAGATAAATCATTAGTCTTTAGACAATTAGATCACTTCTTTAGTTGGTTAGCCAGTCAATTAAGAGAATAGTGTTGTAAGATCCCATACATCCTTATCTCATTAATGCAAGCCAGATCAAGAAGCCTGTTATGTACAAGCACAGCCTCCATCATTAAAGAAAAAGAATAAGAGGGGTCTCAGCAGATAGCAATGAAGTGGCACAGGTATTAAAGGAGAGTGTGTGCTTGTTGCAAAGGATGAAGAGAACTCAAAACAGAATTTAGTTAGAAAAACTTAAGACACCATATAACATAGAAAAAAAATATCATGTCCACTTAAAAAGCATTAGTTTTAAAGAGTATAAGAAAATGAATGATCAAATAGATCGCTAAATTTGGTTTTGAAGAAGAAACTCTGAAATTCAAATTCTCTGTTTACAAATTCAAATTTGAATACCTACTGTTTACAAACTCATGGATTAGAGATCATCATTAAATAAGTAGAACTCAAAAATTGGACCCCAAAAATCCCTTCAATATCAAGGTTATAAAGGAATAGCTAAGCTCTAGTGTAAAATGAGGAAGCAAACATAAAAATGATTTATTTTTTAAAGAAAGATAAAAGTTTATAAAATTAAATGTCCCTCCTTTCTCCGGTTCCCAGTAAGGGCAACTCATGCTCCATACTTCTGAGAATTTTCTGGCTAGTCGAGATAAACAAAAAAAATGGGCTCATGAGTTCGCTGCACATGGATGACTTGAAATGTGAAGAACACAAGGGTTGGTGGAAAATCATATACAGCTCATATGCAATGTCAGTCCCTCATACAAGAGCCCAAAGATAGAGATGCCTGATTTAGCAGGTAAGGCACACAAGTCCTAGCCTGGTAATATAAGGAAACCCAGATGGCATAAAAGGCTAGTCCGTGAGGCACCAAGGATTGGTTATTCCAAATGATTTGTTTTAGCTGTCAAGGAATAAGGGTATTTAAGGATATGTCTATTCTTGGTCTTTGTAACGGACATCATGAGAAAAGGGAAATTATTGGACTGAAGGTGCAAAAAGATGGGAAATATTCTCGCTTTTATATAATTTTATGATTTTAATGAATTCAATTTATGGTACACTTATCAATAGATTAGAAAATAACAAACAAGTTGAATTGGACTAACATTGTTCATGTTTTGATAGCCTTCTTCGATACCCGGTAAGTATGTTTTTAAATGCAAACATATGAACAAGAGTGATATTGTAGAGTGCATGCCACATCCCACAAAATATCCACAATAAAGATATGAACCAGTATCGTTGAATCTCTTCACACAATTGTGTTTTGCCAAGCACTCAGCATATGCAGTATCATAATTGAACCAATGATTAGTCCCACATCCTTCATTACAAAATTGTGGACATTTCATAAATATAATCTTCATGCAACTTCCAAGTCTATATTTCAATTACTCCACTAACTTCAAGTTTCGTGTACTCATAAGGAAACATATTCAAGACCATCAATACACAAGCAAAAGTCATAATCCACAAAAATGAAGAGAAAATCAAGTTCTATAGAAATTAAGCATGCAATAGTGATGGCAATACTAACTTGAGAATCATGTTGATTATATCCACTGAACTGGGGAGCAAACCGAGCTAGTTTTGCTTTAAATGCACGTGGTGCAATAGATGTCCGTCCTGATGACCATAATTTCCTTAATAACTCCCCAAATGCAATTGCAAGCTCACCCTGTACAATCATCACACTTAGCTTTGTAATGTAGCTTTCCTATACAAAATCTCCTAATAGAATTTTGAATAGCTTCCTGATGGACTGAATATAAAAATAAGTAAATAATTAAGTTAGCGAATGAGAAAAAGGATCTTACTTGCATTCCCAAAGGATTCTCCTCATTTATCTCTTCACTGTAATCTTTCAAAAAGTACTCAACCACAGGGGGTGTGTGAACTAAACATTGAATGGCACTGTTCATGAAACAAGTGTTGCCCAGATTATGCAATCCTGTCAGTCCGTGACCATCTACTTTTGACGAATTATTTAAAATGTCATCACCATCCGCATCCCTTAGCAGTAAGCTAAAACTATTCCCCTGTACCAAGTAGGGGCCAAATCCAGTTGAATAACCATTTGATAAAGTGGGGCCTCCAGCAATTGTAATGGATGACCTTGAAGGTTCTAACGGTACCAAAGCATATTCATTTCCTGTTGGATTTGTGTTTAAATTAGAAAGCCAAATCTCATCAGGTTGCACCTCCAAAAGAATCTGCGCAAATAAATGCCTTTCCAGATTAACAAATGAACTTCCAAACTCTCATTTAGACATAACTTGCTCTGCGCAAACATTTAAAACGACTAAGACTAAACAATGACAAGCCAAACTATATTTTTAGAAAACAGAACAAGAAATCTTTATCAAATACTGTATTTCAAAACATATTAAAAGAAGAAAAGAAAGAACTGGTAATTATGGTGGGAGGATAGAATTATCATAAGAATAGACATGGAGAAAACCTCCAAATGGTGATGTTCAAGGAGAGCAAAGTACTTTCAGCAACTCCAAAGCAGATGTAGTTTTGGAGTTTAGACTTGAATAGATATTACATTCAAGTGCTATAGGATACTCCAGGGCAATTCTTGTTCACAAATAAATCTGGAAAATAAAGAAAGAGCTGTGATGAAGTTCATTATGGAATGAACTGGTGACCTCTACAATGAGTTGATGACCCAAATAAGATAAGTCCCCAAACATGCCATGACATAGAATAATATGTACTGATGCACCCTTACCTCCTGGTCCATCTGCAACTGAGCTTCTTCTAAGGTTTGATCAAAGTTGGTTAAAATATGACTTTTACTCTTTTCATAATAGTCCCAAATACGGACCTGCAAATCAAATATAAAAAAGTGTTTAAGGTGATATAAAATGTATGCGGCGTGAACCCAAAGCTTGACAATTATAAGACATGCCTTCGACTGTTCTAGCTCAAGGAGTGCACAAACAATTTTGTGAAGCTCACCTACCGATGCCTGAAATGAACGGATCATAAGTCAGTATCTTTAGGATTTCATTTGTGAATTCTAAAAGTTGGATCAGAGTTAAGAAAGTTGGTTCTATAGTAACTCCTGGGTGAGCTACTATATACTCAAAAATTCATAAATAATTATGAAGCATTAGATGGTAGTTAAATGCATGTCATGTATGTGCATCATACACAAGGGCACATCATGCATGTGTGAGTGTTGTCTAGATATAAGAGTTACTGCAGTACATAAAGTCATAGAACAGACTTGTTTTACCTTTCAGTGATTCCAGAAACCTAAAAATCAAAATGGTACCAATATATATATTGCAGAGAAAATCATAACATGCTGAAGAACTCAAGGGTTTTCAAGGAAGTGAAAACTTAATAGATGAAACAAGCTAAATGTGTCCCATGCCTTGTCATTGCTCACTCAAGATATTAGTATCACACACAGATGGCAAAAATATATTTATACATGCACTATAACAACCAAGCAAGCACTCGCAGATCCTGTTTAATTCTATATGGACCGAGATTCATAACCTAAAAGTTAAAAGTATTCTCATCAACCACCGAGGCATGGGCCCTCTTATCAAATAGATTAAAGCGCCAGAGAATGCAACACATGTCCCTTGAGTTGGCCCATGCATTTTAAGCCATGCATTGAATGGAAGTCCTATCATTAATCATAAATAATTAAGTATTTGATTAATGTTTTTCAGTTTCTTGTGAAAACTTATAGTATAATGTGCTGGCTTTGAGTATGTCATAGTGTCTTCTCATATCTAGTATACATCCATTCTAGTGAAGGCTGAATTCTCTTATTTATTACATAGAGATGAGGAGATGTCCCATACCTAAGCAATATATAGGGGTAGTTTGTAGGAGAAAGGAACAAGCTATTTGAAATTAAAATTATCTTTTTTTAGTTCAGAAGTGTGATCTTCTGAGGTTATCTTGCTCTTATCCCCTTGGAGCTCATGTGTGGCAAGCCTACTTTTTGATTGCTCTTGCATTCCCCTCTCTACTTCTCCGAGGTTCAGAGTCAGGAGGGATAAAAAGAAGAATGAACAGGAGTAAGGGCAATCAGCCACTCCAGTTAGGATGAAAAGAGTAAAGCTTAGATGGCAGAAAAGAAAAAATGAAAGAATGAGAAGAAGGCATCCTGTTGTATCAGACAAAATTTATAGCAGCCATCCTGATTATTCCTGCAAAACACATGTTGCATCCTTCACTGATAGATTAATTTAAAGGCTTGTAGTGGCCATGACAGTATTCACTCGTATAACGACTAATGAGATATGATAGTTTGGTTGCTCGTTCATAAAGGCAACAAAAATAGTTAAGACAAGGATTGGTTATTACAGTTATGACATGGATAGTCACATTGATTGAATTGGTAAATGCCAGTGATATTTGAGTGTGGTATGGGGACAACTGAATTAATAAAGCTTAGATACACTTTAGCATGATAAAATAGTTGAAGATATCAAAAGAGAAGCAATTTTTAAAATATGCCACTCTTAAGACAGTGAATTTGGAGCATGTTATCAAAAATGAGATGAGAATTTCAACAATGAGACAAGGAATAGCAAAGAAGTGGATTTAGAGCACTATAGGCAAAGCAAATAAAATATAAACAAGTAAATGGTTAATGAATTATCTTCATAGGAAAGCCAACGTATATGGAACATTATCACAATGCGTGACCAACAAGAACAACTTTAGACAAGGATGTTTAAGGTCCCCAAAGACATAAAAGTAGACACCTCTTGTGCACGCAGGTCATAGTGCACGAGTTGAAACTCAACTCAACTCAACTAAGCCTTAACCCCAAACTAAATAGGGCCAGTTGCATCAATCCTTTTTCTACATTCCACTCTGTTTAAATCCACACTTTTTGAAATATATAGCAATTTCAAGTCCTTACTACTACATCTTATGTGATTTTCGATCCACCTCTGCCCCTCTTTCATCCTACATGTATCAAATACTCTTTCATGCTGTTGTATCCCTCAACCTATGTTGTACATTACAGTCATCTAAGTCATCCTTCTCTTAATGTGTCCTCATTTGGTATTACATCTACCTTTTTACGAAATACGAATGACTTCATTTCATATTCTATGTTTTATTGTATCACCACATAGCCATATCAACATTCTCATGTCATTTATGCTCATCTTGCATACATGTTTTGGCCAACATTATGCATCATAAAGGAAAGCTAGTCACATAGCTTTCTTATGAAATTTTTCTTTCAACTTGGCAGGTATCCTATCTAAAAAAGTATTAGCTATCTAAGAAATTTTTGTATCAAGAAAGTATTAGCTATCTAAAAAAGCACCTATCTAAAAAAGTATTAGCTATCTAAAGAAATTAGTATTAGCTATCTAAAAAAGTAGCTTCTTCAACCATAGTGCTTCAAATGACTAGAAATATATAGGTAGCATGTGTCAAGGCTGAAACAAAAAAAATACAGGAAGGTACCTTTCTGCTAATAATCCTAATTGTTCTTTGGGAGTCATCTCTTGCATCAATTAATTTAAGGCACAGGGGATAAACTTCTATTCTGAGTTCCTTAACTAGAATACCCTCAGAAATAACTTTCCTGGGTACTTCTGGTCCACCCTTATACCTGCCAAACAACCCAGAATGATAAAAGTGAATAAGCATTTGGAGAGAAAAAATGGACATATGTTAACATAGATTGTAGGCAAAAAAAATAGTAAATAATGTACTGTATAATATGAAGCTTAAAGTAACCCCTCATATATATGAACATTGGTCCCAAATCAACATGCAACTTATGCTCCTGACTACTAATCACATTAATTACAACAAACATAACTTACTGTAAAGATCAGCAATTTTCAAATTTAAAATGAACAGGTAGAGTTCCAAACTTCCAATGGTTAACCACCACCCCCGCCCCCCGGGCCAAAAAAGAAAAGGTCTTTTTTTTTAATTCTGAAAGTTACTTGACACCATGAATCCTAATAATTTTCAAAAAATATCATGCATTATAGATATTTTTTGAAGATTTTTTATTATTAACTCCAAGAATTTTTTTCTTGTGCCTGTTTACATCCTCTTCAAGATTTTATTGCTTAAAGTGTCTTTCATGATTTCTAAAACTTTTATAGATTTTCTACATTTGTGAGATTTCTCAAGTTTTTTTAAGAGTGAAAGAGTCATTCTTTTGTAAATCATCTTTTAATGGATCCTTCACAAGCTATGTGAATAATACTACAATATCAATGGATTGAACAACAGATGTGAGATGTTAAAGAATACAAGGGAAAAAAATAAAAAATCACAACTCTTTTTTACAATAGTATTAAGCAAGGTTCACCATACCAAAGCATACCACCCCTTACTAGGTATACCATACCATACCAGTATCGATCAAGACTTGATACAGGGTCATACTAAGTCATAGTACACTGAATTGACACTGAGTGTATTGATGCTGTATCACCATGTTATATATATGAGGTCTGTCTGATACCAAGATTGCAAACTTTGGTATTAAAATTTCAAGTTGAAGAAACATTGCATAAGATGTCAAATTTCATATGATCACTTAATAACATAAAGAAAACAAATCTTAAAAAAGTCATAACATGAAATACCATTCAAAGAGCTTCTTCCAAACTTCATGGGGAACCAAAGTATAATCTTCTCCTTCCTGCAGATTCCTCCGAAGCTCAGGTTCATTATCTTCTGCATCTGTTTCATTCGATACTAGCTTAGAATTATCTATTTGTCCAGGTCTTGGTAGGATGCTTAGATGGCTCTTGCTATAATGTTCATTGAACCGGTCAAACCCCACATATTCTTGCCAGTCCCTCCACCATCTGCATGAGTAATAGCCACATATTGCATCAGAATCATGCAACTAAAATTTATGAGCAAGCTTGCTTAGTTGCTTTGACGAAAAATAAAATATAGTTGACTAAGAGAGTTATATAACTTGTATAGCCTAAAAAGAACTACAATGTACTCTCAAACTAAAAGGAAATATTACTTTCTCCATACCAAATTGTTGACAACATAGTTAAGAAAAAGAAAAGACACATCTTACATGTAGATATTTGATGAGTAAGAAGCATAAAAAGGCCTCTTGCAATTAAATGATTTACAACTCCACTATAGAATGGGCAACCCTTGTTACCAAGTCAAGTACAAGCATAAAGCTGCTATTTATATCCATATCCAGGTGCTGAGGAAACCTAACAACCAGGAAAACAGAGAAAACTCATCATAGTAAGTACTGGTTGAGTCCTACCATCACAATAGTACAACCAGACACTAACTGAAACTTCATATCATAGGCTTCAAGGCATCATGCAGCAGACCTGATTTGGAAATCAAAGTATGCACTGCTTTAGTCTGAAGCAACAAAAACCTAACATGGAAAACTCTGGCTTGAAAATGAATTTCAGATCAGCAAAGTTTCCTGCAATAAAATAACTTCCACGACCATCCAGGGACAACTCAGCCCAAACTTGAAGAAAACTTGAGACAAGTGAGAATTATTAAATGTTCCTTTGAAATTATATGTCTTCTAGAAAACATAAAAGTTAAGGAAGAGCTTTAAACTTGTTTACCCCCCCCAACCCCCCTGGAAAAAAAAGAAGCTTTAAACCCTATATTTCCCATTTAGAGTCCCTAGACTAATTCCTTTTGAAAAAGAAAGTAGAATATTGATTGGAATATGGTATCATGACCCAAAGAAAATAAAGTAGGAAGCAGAGCTTGTGGCCAAGCAGAGCATCTCCAGACTTTAAGCTAAAGCCCGCTATGAATATGCTACCTCCTCTTTCTCTCACAATCCTCATGATTTCCTCTCAAGTAAGATGGCCCTACCAATTAAAATGATCCCAAGATCTCTAAAAGGTCCATATTTTGCACAAGCTTGATGTAGACAAGATTCATTGAACTCCTATGTTACGCGAACAATGCTCAATATCATCTATAAAATGCGGCCTTATCTAGTTATCCCCATCAGATAACAATGAAAAAAATGACCTTTCTCAAAATCCCTTAAATAACTTATCCCTCCATGCTCTCCTCTTTTTTTCCATCATCACCGATGGCTACTAGCAAGGATCGCTAAACTGATATCGAGACCCATACCGGTCTGCAACCGATATGGGTACATATACCAATCTTGGTGAAATTGAGAAAAAATAACCTTCCTCCCCCCCTCTCAAGCAAGGATCACCAAACCGGATCCGAACTGGGCCGAATCGAGCCCGAACTGGATTGATCCGAGTCGTACCGATCTGAACCAACCCGTACCAGACTGAACTGACCCGTACCAGTTCAGTTCAGGTCATTTTTTATTGTCCGGGCACCAAACCGTTTTCTAGGACTGAATTGTACTGGTTCTTAGCCAGTATGGTATGGTGCATCCCGAACTAGATGGTTCGGGACAGTTCCGAAAACCCTGGCTACTAGACTATATCTGAGATAAGTCTTATACAAGCAGCCCACTTATATAGATTGAAAGTAATAGAACTTCTGCACTTCTTTCTTTTCTTCTTGATGTCTGATTTGTTCTCCAATGGATTGTTTCTTGTGCATGAGGTTCAAGCTGGAAACTGATGGCATCTAATGGTGCGCGATGGGTAAAATCCCACCTATACAAAGTCTCCACAATTTCCACTAAGCTGTACTCTATTTTCTCCAAACCTAGAGCCTCAAAATAGTAACATGAAGTACTTAGAATTTAAATGGGCAAAAGATTCGCTTCTAGGCTCTTTTAGCAAACCTTTCCTAATTTATCAAATGTGTTAAAAAAGAATAGGTTGCTTAGAGATTTAGTTAAACCTATAACTAATCCATTCCATAATTTTTTTAGACTGCTTTTCCTTCCATTCTTTCTTTATACTTCTCCTAAAGACTGAGATCACCATGCAAAATTGAATAAATATAAGGATACATTGGCTGGCTATAGCAGTTGTAACAGCACATCTTACTGTAGTACTTATTTTGCTAAAAAGAAATTGCTGATATGTTTATTTTTCAACCTTCTTTACACATGATGAACTCCATAACCTCTTTAAAATGGGGATTCAATCAAGCATCACCCCTCTTTTCTTCTGCATTGAAATTTATTTCCTGTATCAGATTTTCAACATGTGGATCTAGTCATTGCATTAGATCCATGTCATTTAGTCTTGTAGGGAGATCTCTAAACTAGCTGCAATTTCTCATAATCTCATCCATCAAATCTTAAGGCATTATCATCTTGGAAAACTTCTTGGTATTTCAAGCCACCTGGTTGTCCCCTTCATCAAGTTGACAACATTCAGATAAAAGCTTTCATGATAATCCACAGGAAGCCTTACTTTTAATAAAAATTTTCTTATCCCCTGATGACACACTGCCTATTCTTTGCAAACCTATTTTCTTTTCATGTAACTTCACATCTGTACACAGCATGGTGGTCTCTAACTTTACAAAATAAATTGTACTCTCTCCTTTCGGCAAGTGAAACTGCAAAGAAACTATCCCCGCTAGAGAACCAGTCCAACGAAACCTAAGGGCAGTTGTCCAAATATAACTCAAGAACCTCTCTATTCAATCAAGGGATCAAAAGCATATTACAACCCATGGGATGAGATATGATTATTGTCTATATTTTTCTAATATTGCATTTGTTATCTTCAAGTTTCAAAGTTAATAGTATATTCTTCACAAACATCAAAGCCAACTTTTTGTTAAGATCATCTATTGGATTGAAAGTGTAACAGCAGATTCTGTGACAGTGATAGGCTGAAAAAGTCCCTCAACCTTCTTTCCCGCTACTTAAGTTTCTCACTGTAATATGCATTTGTCACCATGTTGAAGAAAATGCAGGGTGAAAGCTCACGCTGATGCATCTTGTTGGTTCATTCATCACCAATGGGGAATCACAGCCATCCATTAATATTCCTTGCATGCATCCCACATGTTGGACAATAGATCTTTGTATGATTTGATGACTGTCCATGTGCTTGCACATGTAGTAAGTCTGCTATAAAAAGCCAAAAAAGAAGATATTCAGTAGTGTTTTTCCTTACCCATCCTTTGGTCATACACAATATATATTATCAAGTTACCATACAGTTTTTATATCATAAAAGATTTTTAGACGTGTTCATACACCATGTCACCTATCACCCTCTCTCACTAAATCATTTCTCACCCTCATTAAATACTCCATGGATTAATAAAACTTAATAAAGAAAACTCATAAAGAACATAACTAATTGCTTTAATGTGGGACATGACGCACAGATCTAATGGGATTTAATATGGGTGGATTGGTTAGAACGAGTAGAAGCATGTGTGCATCTATCTCTCTCTCTCTCTCTCTCTCTCTCTCTCTCTCTCTCTCTCTCTCTGTGTCAAAACCTTTTCTCACACATTCTCTCTCTCTCCAAGGGCGCCACTTCTAATGTCAGATTCCACTCCTTTCATTTTCTCCAAGGAATGGATGTATTTGCATGACATAATCCAATTACTTCTGACGTATATCCACCACAAGTGCATATGCCACCCTTCTCCTAGCACTTTATTCCATATGAATTGATGGATTTTCATGACTTGATCAAATTCCATCCAATGAGCATCTTACCACTCTCACATATTGTCTCCCTGTTTCTAATGGCTTATTTGAGCCACGGCCTTATCTTATTTAGACATGTCACTACTAGGCAAAGGAAACTCATCTAAAGACCTGACCTTCAACAATTGCAAAGATATTGAAAAATTAAAGGCTGCTTTTAAAAATTGTCATGGCATGTGTACACTTACTCTAGTGCAATTAATTTGCACAGTAAAGCAACCAACTTTATCACATTTTTTTTCATCATAAGAATACATATGTACCAAATTTCAAGCACCATTGCAGTGTTCGGAAGAAACTAAAGTCACACAAATTTTTAACTACATTAACATAATCATATAAAGATACAAAATTTTGGTAAAGTTCCAATCCCCATAAACAATCCTACTAACTCATATAAAGAATAAAACAATAGCAATAGTGATGTGGGGCTAACCCCCCATCCACGACATCCCAAGAATCATGAGCTGGGCTTTGTGGAGCATCTTTAGGCCAAAGCAAGGCTTCCAGCCTTCACTCCTTTCAGCCCGGTAGACTTTCAACCTCGGTGAGAATTCACCTCACCTTCGGTATTCAAGCCTAGGCACCCTTTTGGATAGACCAAAGTAACATCTCGAGACCCTCGACTTGGATAACCCTCAATCACAGAGGGAGAGCTCCTTGGTTCATGGGACCAATGGAGACTGCAAGGATCCATTCCCTTTTTAGTAGCATGGCCTTCAGGCAAGATAGAAATATGCCTTGAATATCTCGATCCAATGGACCCTCGATCCCAATGCAGGTACCCAAGCCAATCATGAACCATTGTCTAAGGGCAAATAAAACTCCTGGCAGCAACCCTCGAGGCAGCCTAAGAAGATGGTACTAATCAGTGCTCATTCTCATGCACCTCCTAGTACGAATAGATAGATAGATCCCATAATCTATCAAATATTCTTGTAATTAAGAAAAAATGTAACTGGACTCGTACTGCGGTCCACCTCGTCATTAAAAAATATGACCAGTAATGCAAAAGATATAAAATTTTAATTAATAAAAAATAAACATTCTATGTATGTGACGCGAATCTCTATCACTGTAGAGGACGTAATCCAGAGAACTGTTACTTCTCGCCGCGCATATCGAGGGTTTTTCCCTTCCAAAAATAGGCCTATAAAAGGGATTCCTGAGAACCCCGTCCACTACATTTTCTCTCTCAACTCCGCTCACCTTTCTTCTTGCCTGCCGCCTGACTTGAACAGGGTCCTCGCCGGACCTACCTCCGGCAAGGCTTTTATTGCAGGTAAAGCCGACGAGCGTCACTCCTCCAGCAGCCTCCGGCGCTGGAGCGGGAAGCAGCGTAATCAAATAGGTATCTCAAACATTACCAAAGAAAATAAAGAAAAGAATCACCTTTCAGAGACAACGTAGTACAGATCCCCTTCCTTCTGATTAGCCTCGGCGGCTCTGGTCAATTCTAATATGATCTCTTTCTCTTCCTCGGGAGTGCACGGCAGGCAGCTTCCCTCCGAGAGGAAGTCCTCCGAATTAGGAATCGTCATCCTAAACACCCAAAACTAGAACAAGAATCCAATTACGGAAGACCTCTGGCTCTCGAATTCCAGCCAGAAGAACTCCGCGCCCCGTTGTGCCGATCGGAGAAAACGGCTCTGAAATCGAAAAGGTATGGAAGTGGGAGAAGTCGAGGAAAGAATCGAGAGAAAGAGAAGGAGAGAGATTCGAAACCCTCGATCGAAGGCAACAAAAAAAGGGAGGGAAGGGGTAATTTGGGACCAGAAGGAAGGAGGAGGGTTTAGAAGCCGATGCGAAATTCGGAGGAAGAAGCCGCTTTATAGCAACGAACGATCTCTCTGGATGGTCACGTTAATTAAAGGAGGGCTGGAAATTTAGAAAAAGATACTTGAAATAATAAGGAGACAGGGATTGTATCTTTCCCACGAACGAAGGATGTACCTTCCTTCGAGTGCATCCACCGCTGGATCGCACAATGCGGCGTGCAGTGGATGAAACAAGTTGCAGTTAGAAATGTGCGCAATATGATCCAACGGTCGATGTCGTGAAAGAAAGATATATTATTCTTTCGATACGCCCCGAATCCAGGACGAAGAGGTGGAGGGAGTTTGCTTGCCAGCCAGAACTAGAAAAAAATGATGTAATTTTTAAATTAAAATTATTTTTTCTTTTTATTTTTTTTTCTCTTTTCCGATTTTAGTACGTGCGGCAGAGCACGGTTCACAGTGTCTAGATACCAGTCAATCTGACCCAAAAAACAAGGTTAGAGTGGTCGACTAGACTTTGTGTTTCTTAGGCCCGAAGGACAAGTAGGCTTTCAGTCTCTTTTTCAGGGAACTTGACTTTTAAGACAAGTAAAACCTCAAACCACGTAACTTAAACCTAAGAAAATCACAAATTAGATTAGATTGGATCATGTTGTGTTGACTGGGATATTGATCGTAGAGCATGCACACAACGTACACGCTAGAATGACAGAATACATAAATGATTTTGATATCATCTATGATTTATATAATTTGACAAATGCAACATTATTTCTGATGGCATGCTTTCTTATTTGTGAGACGTGAACCAGCAGGGGTGTAATATTTTGGGTGCATCTAACAAGAATGTATTTAAATAATTGTGGAAAGTAAAAAACATAGAGTTCTTGAAGATTATATTTGATAGCAGGTAATCCATCCAAATTATCAATAATTTAATAAAATTTTATCATGTTAATATATTTGATATATTTTTTTATTATCTATCATGATAATTTGGATTGCTAGCAATCCATTTAAATTGCCTCTCAAGAGATAATTTAAATTATTTTTGAAATTCATGTTAATCTGCCACTTTTCATAATCTAGAATATCAAATTATTCTTTTCTTCTCCTTTTCTCTTCCTTTCCATATAATATAATATCATACTATATTATATATTTAATATTTTATAATAATATAATATATATTATATTTTATAATATAATATAATAAATATATTATTATATCATATTATATTATATTAATATTATATATTATAATATAATATTAATATTATTTTATTTTATTTTATATTTTTTTAAAAAAATTAATGTATTTAATAAATTATATTAAATAATATATAGTATATTTAAATTATTTTATTTTATTTTATAATAATATATTATATTATATTTAATAATATATTATATAAATTTAATATTATTTAATATATTTAAGTAATATATTAAATATATCATCTATTTAATATATAATTCTTTATATTAAATTTATTTAACATAACAATGATTTTTTTATTTTATATAAAAATATAAAATATTTTTATATATTTTTAATATAAAATATAAATAATTATATTTTATAAATAAAATATATATTTGATCTAGAAATATTTAAAAATTTTAATGTTATATTATACAACATTATTTGTCTTTATCAAATATAATAATCTATATTATTTACGAATAGTATTATTGATAATCCAAATTTACTGAATAATACACCAAACATAATCTAAAAAAATTGTTTAAGACCCATACGGTTTACATGGACGGACCCAGCAAGTAAAGACATCGAAGAGAATCAAGCGCACAAGCTTTTGTATACGTGAGCTTAGTGTACGGCAAAATTCAATTACATTGGCATGAAATCACATTAGCAAAAAATATATTTTAATCTAGGCTAGAAAATGGATGACAGCTTTCAATTAATGTGGATTATGGAGAAATGCCAACCCTCCTTTTGTGTTTTATTTGAACCAAATTCACTCATCCAAGGTTCAATAAAATCAGTCTAACTTTTATTTAACTAGAAATATCAATTGATAGCTATAAAAATAATTATCTATTAAGATGGTAATGGTGCTGCCACATATATAACCACAAAATTTAACTTAAACTGGAGTCAATCAGTACCGTTGCGCCACTCTAATGGATCTTGTTGCCGCCGTTCCTCTTGGACCGAGTTTGGTGGACGTGCTGGAGAGCTCCTCGACCGACCAACCTGCAAAAAAGGTCCCTGGACGTCGGAGGGACTCCGGCGGGGACACTCCAATGCTTAAGTTAGAGGAGGGTTTGAGCAACAGAACGGGAAGAAGCTGGAAAAAGAGCTCGAGAAGAGGAAGGAAAAGCGTTACCTTCTTTCGCGGAGGTCCCCGGGTACCTCTTATAGGCACGGAATACTGCTAAATTCCGTTGCAGAGCAAGCAGGGAAAGCCCGACTATGCCCCCAGGAAGGGCGTGGCGGCAAGATCGTAGGCTGGCGGCGTAGCAGAAGTATCAGAGTGGTGGCCTGGCAACAAGGGTCGTGGCCAAGCGCTGGAGTTTGTTACAACAGAATGTCAGAGATTATCGAGGAGGGGAAGAGTAGCTCCTAAAAGCTTCGAGCTGGGGTCGGCTGGTCTCCTAGAAGCCGACCATGGCCATCGAAAGGACCCCAGGAGCCAACCGGAACCATTGACAGGATCCCAGGAGCCGACCGGGGCCGTGAAGAGGGGCAATGCGCGGACGGTGAGGCACCCGCCAGTCCGCGAAGCCTCCAGGTCAGCCACCATGGGGTGGGACTCTACACGGGAGTCGACCGATCGGGCGCCCGAAGCCGGTCCGACCCGGGACAAGCCGAACGGGCGTAACAGATCTCAATCATCACCTTATAGCCTTTTTAATTTGAATTGAGAATACACAAGAATAGGTGATCTAATAGGTGATAAAGCAATTGTACCTAAACCCTTTATAATGGCATTGTAAATAATCCTAACAAGTTATGTCTAGGAATTAAAATGTAAATTAACTAAACTACCAATTAAAATCAATTACATACGGTGACATCATTTTCCATCATCGTACTGTATGGGTACATACCATAACACTATCCACGTGCAATTGTTAATACATCCCTTGCAGAATAACAAGCATATAGCTTATCTTTGATGTTAAAAATGATGAATTCAAGATATTATCAAGAAAAATAATCCAAATGTGATCAATAGATCTCATTGTACAAAATGATACTCTATTGTCTTTATTCCAGGATTAGTCCCACCAATCTAATAAAAATCCTCCTACCATGATGCAAATCATAAATATATCTTACTTGCACCATCCCGTAACATAAGTGAAAGGTCTAGTCTATTAACTAGTTTGGCATATACCTGAATGGAAAATAAATTCCATCTCTTAAATTTAAATATAAAATAATTAAAATATTAATGGAAATGAGAGATAATGCTCATCAACTTTCAAATTAAGTAAAGATGTAGCTAGTCTAGATTGATTCTTAATTTTCAATCCAAATAATTATCCAATCCAAATTAAAATTAAGGGAACATGCCTAGATTAGTCCTTTTAGCCTAATACTAATTCAATAGATAGCTGAAATTGTAAAATATTTAATATAATCATTTCTAACCTTGTGACAGGTTTCATGGTAATCTGGTCATCATAGACCTAACCAAGTTGTATCGAATAATTTATTTGTAATGAATTACATGGTGAAAATTAAACATGATATAATCTAGTATAAGCAATTATGAGACATAATTGTAACTTGTAATTTAAAAGTCCTAATAACAATTATAAAATATAAATTTAACTTGGAAAAAAAATCAAATTACAATACAACAAAGATACTACTCTCTAAAGCAAAAATTATATTATATGTAATGGCTAAGTCTTTTCACCTACTTCATAGGTAAATACTGCCCATGAAAACATAGCTACTTAGCAATGCAGGGAAGCATGAAGACATAGATAAATTAGTTAATGAAAAAATTCACCAATTTTACTATTATATTTACCCACCAAAAAAGGGGTTTTTAGAAAAAATCACATAGACGAAAAATAAAAGGATAGAAATAAGAAAATGTGTATATGGTTTAGCTAACTTAGTAGCATGAGTATGTTATTCTCCCAATCTGAGATCTGCGAGCCAGGGATCGTAATAACTACTGCACATTCATGGAGAACTTTCTCTATAAACATACAAGATATTCCAAATATGATATCAATATATCACAGTGGAATTGATAATAAATTAAGTCTAAAATTTAACTAAAATCAACTTTTATCTCTCACAAAATTCTAACAACATTTAAAAGATCTTATAGCAATTAATTAAATCTCAAATAATAATCCTATAAAATATAATAATAAATCTATCTAAACTTGGTTGATACCGATAACTCTTGCTTCTAACTCACTCCAAAGCAGTCCATATCCTTAATTAAAAATCTGAATCTAAAAAGAAATGAAAGACAATAAGCTTGATAGTCCAGTAAATAATAAATATGTCAATTAGATATTATAAATATATTCATAAAATGTGATGTTCATAACTAAATACCATGAATTACATAAGAACATATTTCATGTTAATTAATGCAAATCAAATCTTTTCAAAACTAATATATATACATAATTACAAATTTGATTTGAAACGAAACATATATAACTCAATAGCCTTTGACTATGACCAATGTTTAACCCCCTTAATAGGGTACACTGAATACCAATATTTAACCTCCATCGGCAAGGTCCAAGTAGTACTAATGTTAAACCCCTATTGGTAGGATCTACTGAGTATGGATGTTTAACTGCCATTGGTAAGGTCTACTAAGTATCGATGTTTAAGCTCTATTAGCAAGGTCTACTGAGTACTAATATTTAACCCCCATTGGCAAAGTTTACTGAGTACCAACGTTTAACCCCCATTAGAAAAATCCATTAAGTATCAATGTTTAACTCCTGCTAGTGGGGTCCACTAAGTATCAACATTTAACCCCCATTGGCGGAGTCCACAAAAATACAAGTAAGCTAAGAACAAAAATCCAATCCATATTAAAGCACTTTGCAACATAACATATAGATATCACAATTTCATTTAATTTATACATATTTCATAACGACTCAATAAATTATAATATTCTGGAAATCTCAAATTTGCAAATCACTTTGCAATCAAAATATATTTTCATAATTCATGCATAATTCAAAGAATAATTATTTGCTTTCAAAATAAATTATAAAATTCTTTAAAAGATGGTTTATTATTGTTACCTAACTAGACAATCCAAGAGGGGGTGAATTGGATTTTGAAAAATTTTTAGTAAGTATGTGCAATTTTGAAAACTTTAGATGAGTAAGCTAAGTGATGTGTGAGCTAAGTTAGATGTAAAGGATAAAGGATACAAAAGCACACACTTAATAATCAAAGTTTATAGTAGTTCAGTGTACCTCAGCATATCCATCCACTTTCCAAGCTTCATTTGAAAATTTTTTACTATATTCTTTCAAGAATATGGCCAGATTATTTTTTGGGCTCATAATCTACAATCTAATTGACTTTCACTGGGCAGCTAATCAAAATCTTACAACCTCTTTAAAATTACAAGCTTAAATTCCAAGTTTCAGTCACAACTAAATATTGTAACAAAAATAGAAAGCAATAAAAAAAGAACTCTTCAAAAGTAGGTTATTGTTATTGAAGCTTGATCAATGATTGCTTGAATGCTTCAATGATTGCACTTGAATGCTCTTCTGATTTCTCACTTAAAGCTTCAAAAAAAGTAGGTGAGAAATTAGTTTAGTTCTCTTAAATGTTAAAGAAGGCTCACATTTTTTTCTCAAGTTTTTTAATAAATACTTTTAATTTCTTATAATATGAACTTAATCCCTTTCCTTCTATATTTTTCCTTAAGTTTTTATCTATTTAGAGGCTCTTTTGACTATTTCTAGCCATTGAAATTTGAAAAATAGCTATCAAAATCACTTTTGGTTGAAATCTGAAAGTTTGCAAAACTAACCGTTAAGGCCTATTAGAAAATCATGAGTTTGCTCAATTGGTCAAGAGTCAGCTTGCTTGAAAGTTTTCAAAAAATCAATCTTCTATATCCTCTAAGAAAGTTAGTTCTTCTACTGCAGGAGTCGACTCTTCTGCTTATCTAAAAGAATTACCTTTCTATATCTACTGAGATAGTCGGGTTGCTTGTTCAAGAGTTGGCTAGTCTAGTGATCTAAATTTTCAGCTTTCTATTTTTTTTAAGAGAGTCGACTCTTTTTCACATGAGTGGACTCACCAGCCTGAAACAAAAAATTACTCCTCTGTTCACTTTAAGAGTCAGCTCATCCTCGTAGAAGTTGACTCAACTATATGCCAAAATTTTCTACTATTTACAGAATAAGTTAGAGCCAGCTCTCATGTGCATGAGTTGACTCTTCTTTTCAAACTTGAATTGTACCATCTCTTCCTTTTCAAATAGTATTCTTTTGGGCTCAAAAGACTTTCAATGGCTATAAAACTATCTTTTCAAATAATTACTCTACAAAAATATTTTTAAACAAGTTCAAAGATATTAGTATACATTTCATGCTCTAATATTTTATGATCATCAAATTATTTTTGAGGTCAACAATCTTTTTTTTTTTTGATGATGATAAAATATTGAGCATAAAGATTAAAAGAAACTATACAGTATATTTAAGATACTAATGATATTGAAATCTGCTCGGATCCCAGAGCGAGCTGGAGGGGTATGAAGATGGCTGTACCTATAAAAGAAGCCTCGACCAAAGAAGATTTCAGTGAAGGCTCTCTGACAATCAAATCAGTATTCCAGACCATCCCTTGTGAAATAAGGGTGGAAGTACATAAGAATATATATGAAGCAGGTGAGGGAGTGCATACCTCCGGAAGGTTCGCTAAGGACCTCCTTTTGTACTCGAACCTAAGGGATAGTTTTAGATAACCTGGCATGGTGGTTGATAGATAGAAAATGATTAGATTTTGGGGTTGATATTCGAATTTCCAAGTAAAAATCATTCTTCACTGCTTCGAATATCATCTTTTCATTGATGAGGAGTTTTGTCTTATATGTCTTCTCACTGTTTGTCTTAATAGCATCGGGAGTTATGGTTTGAAAAAAGGCCACGCCTTCTTAATAACTGAGATTTACTCTAGATAACAAAACTTAATAGTTTATCTGTTGTAGGGATATTTTAAAGTGAGTATCAATAGATTCTCCTTCGACCATTTGATAGATGTTCTTATTGGAGTGGCTAATCAGGTCAGGGCCTTATACCTGAGTTTGGTAGGTTTGAGGACCTCTTATGATCAAAGCTCTACGAGACTCGGGGTTCAGGGGAACTAGGTCTCCAATGTGTCGAGGGTAAATAGGTGCATGCATCTTGACTAGAGGGTTGATTATATAGTAACCGGTTAGCCGAATGTTCATTAGGATAGTTTGACTTAAGCCTGTTAAGAGCTAGGAGAGCCAGAGATAGGCACTAGAGTAAAGTTATAAAGATCTCTAGCTCAAGAAAGAACCAAGAGGTCGAAGCTCGGGTGTGCCATATATTATAGCTATCGTTGATAGGATTGAGAACCGAAATATCTTTTCCGATCCTCTCATCCCAAGGGAATAGAACTGGACAACCGGTAAGGTGTTAAGGGATAAGGTTTGTCCCTCTGATACTACCTCAGTTGGCTAGATCAGGTTTATCCAGATGTTCTCTCTGCTTTGTTCATGCTGGAAATATCAAGGGTCTAGATATGGAGATTCAAAATAGCTAGATGTGACTTCTCTCTATACTGAATCGAGCCTGATTGGATTGTCTTTGGTCCTCAAACCTTTAGAATCATGGGTATGGGATTTCTTTCCATATCATTAGCCCCTCGCTCCTTAGTTCGAATGTAGAGTATTTAGGCTGAGGAGTAGTTCTAGCACCATGCCTTGGGGATCTCGATGGCTTTATTGGATTTTGGATTCTTAAAAAGTGAGCTTGTCAGAAAGATTTTATGCATTACATTTATGATGTCCTCCTCAAGAGACGTGAGGAGCTGTCACGGTTGGTCCCTTTATAAAAGAGTTTTTTTGAAGTGGTTCATAATCATATATGCTTGAGCCAGGGCGATCCTCGTTTGCTGTGTGGCAATTTTCAGCATAAGAAGGTGATTTCCAGTGATTTTTTTGATGGTTTTGAGTATTACATGGATATGCGTGACATTCAGGACTTATGGAGAGTTATTTTGAACTATCATAGGGGAGATGCCTTTGGCAGTAAACATTTAGGCTCCCCCACCAGTGTTCCCAGGGTTGAGACCTCGGGGAGCAATCTTTGTGCCGTCAACACTTTCAGGAGTCTGTTATTTGCTAAAGAGTGAGTCTGATCCTTCCTTCGAGTGGCAGGTGGCTATCTGGCTTGTAAGGCCGAATCTGAAGAGTATAGGCATGCAGCCTTTGAGGTGATCGTTCAGGTATGCAGAGGTCTATTGCCTGAATCATCATTATTTATTTGATTAATTTTTTTCATATCATCCTTAATAATATAGTGTTGTCCGAATCTAATGTAGCTATTTTGTCATTTATACTTTTTCATGATGTCGGTCGAAACTGTCAAAGCAAGGGCCATCGTAATAGAAGGGAAGGTTGTTGATGCCAAGAGAGAGCTTGGTAAGGCCAAACTCGAGCCACCGAAGCAAAGAGAGAATTTAAAGAACAAAAGAAACATGTAAACAGTCTTTCGAAGAATATCAACCATTCAGTATTAAAGTTGGGGGAAGCGGGCAATCATCTTGCATCAATGTATAAGAGGTTGGAGGCCGCATGTGCAAGTGAGGCCCGAGTGATTTCAAATACCGAGGTAGAGTTCATCAAATCAGAGAAGAGTCATAAAGTGGTAGTCAAAGATCTAAAAGTTAAAGCAAATAGCCAAATCCAATGATTTTTGGAAGAGCTTAATTTGACTCAAAGCCAAAATGAATGGTTGTGAAAGGAACTTCGTCTTGCTCGGGGTCAAGTGCAGGATAGTGATTCCTTGATACAGGATGATAAGATTCATCAAGTCGAGTGGCCAAGGGATGAAGCCATGGTTGAGATCCGGTTCCTTCGACAAGAGTTGGAAGAGGAAAGAATATGAATGCTATTGCCTTTCAATGGGTCAAGAATTGCCGAACCATGGACATGGAGGAGAACTTGTCCCTGCAAAGCTAGTTAAAGATAGCTAGGATCACCATTGATGGCCTGAGGAATAAGGTGGCCAATTGCGACAATGAGATCTTGAGGCTAGAGGCTAGAATGACTCTGGTTGAAGTGCATATGGGAGTTGCTAAAACTTGTCTTCGGCATGCCGCAAGCAAATTGTATAGAGCCAGCTTCGAGGATTGCATGACCCTGGAAATCGAAATTCTTCCTAAGGTAGGAGCATGTCTTACCATGCTGACCAGACTAATTGGGAGTGGGAACATGGGGATTGAGATTGTAACTTTTACTTTCTTATTTTTAGCTTGTAAAATACTTTTGAAATAAATGAAACGTATAATTTTTCATGTCATGGTTCGGTATTTTTTGAGAGCATCTCGTTTCTCTTTGGGTATTTCCAATCTCGGTGGTTTTCATCCAGTAATTTTTTTTAGAGTAGATAGTAGAATGACCAAAGTTCCTCTCGATCAAATCGTGTTTGTTTCCAGATTTTCTTTAATACAGCAATGATGTTTGAAAAGATGTTTCGTTGCGGGTTACTCGGGAAATGGAGAACATTTATAGTTTCTTAGTAATCTGAGACATCACGGTGCTTGAGAGGGATCATAATTTTTTTTGCACCAAAGGCGATGAGATGAAGAAGATGGATTCGAGATGCTTTGTTTCCAACAATTCACGAGGATATGTTCTAGCCTATCACTGGATGCCATCTATCTTCTATCCAGTGGATCGGTCATGCATTAGATTAATCAGGGTCGTTGGCCAAATTTATAAATGGGGGAGCCTTTCTGCCCAGCTCATTCTTGATCTTTTATAACTCTTTCTTCCTCCTCTCACTTTGTTTCTTTTTCTCTTTGAGTTTCTTTTCCTCCCCATCCATTTTTGATAAGTCCTGTCGGTGCTCGCCGCCATTCACTTCCTTTAATCTCTTTTCTAGGTTCTTTGAATTTCCATACAAATTTGTTAGGGGGCTCTTCCATTTATTTTAAGATAGTTTCTATATTAGTTTTAGGGGTCCCTTATTATCTGTTCCTAGTTTCAAGTTCTTAGAGTTCTTCTTGTCTGGTTTTTAGGAGAATTTTTCCTGTTTTTAAATATCTTAGTTTGATCTTAGGATGTCAGATTTTAAGTGGACCTTTGAGATATGGGATTCATGGTCTTCATATCATGAATCCACAGATTCTAGGGTTTCCACTAAAGGGGCAAATATTGCTTCAACCTGTAAAGTACCAGATGTTGTAGCTTTGTCGCAGGGATCCGTAGATCCCGAAGGAGGATCCTTTGCAATCCTTGCAAAAGAGCTTCCAAGAGATCCAGAAGAAGAGGTTTCAGGAGATCTCGAGGGAAGCTTTCTTCCTAGACTTATCTAATCCATGATTCAGGAGTCAGATTTGGAAAGGCATCGTAAGAAGTTCCAAATCCCCTCAGACTTTGAGCTAGAAGTCCCGCTTGATATTGATCGAGCATGCAACCCTCCCCCGGGCCGATTGGTTCTATATAGAGAGTTTTTTCTGGCCTAACTAAGGCTACCTCTGGCCCACATTTTTATTAAATTCTTTAGGATCATAGGTTTTCCCCTTGTGCAGTCACATTGAACACTTTGGTTTCTTTTTGATTTTTAAATAGTTTGTACTTTAGCCAAGATTCATCATTCGATCATGCTTTTTAGAGCTTTTTTCTTCTTCGAGAAACATTGCCAGTATCATGGATGGTGGTTTGCCTATCCCCATAAAAGGCAACACTGGTGGGGACACTTGAGGCACCAGAATAAGACAGAGGCTTTTTCAACCCTCTATAAATTGATCAATAATTTATGAGTCCATCTGTAATAAGGGCTTAGCTCATCTGAGTCTATTTTAGTTGTTATTTGAGTATTTTTAGTTGTTATTTCAGTTCTGTACTAGTCAGCTCATGTTGAGCTAGTTTAGTCCAATGCTAGTCAGCTCATGTTGAGCTAATTTTATTTTTTTGAGTCCTGTCCAAGCATACTGAAGACTCAAGACTATATCATACAAGTGAAGACCAAGTCCAACTAGATTGAAGACATGGAAGTATAGCACAAGTCCAACCCAGCTTGAAGATTTGAAGACCCCAGGAGGAAAATTCGGAAAACCCTGATTTCTTACAGATGCCCTCCAGATGCCCAAATTCCCTTCCAGATGCCAAAGTATACTCATAGATAAGGGCATCCATGATTCCAAAGGTCCATCTGCATCCTAGTCCAAAGAAATCAAGCCTAGGTGCCAAGCCCACGCCCCTAAGAAGCAAGATACCAGGGAATATTCCTGCTACCTAGCTACCAGGCCACCCCAGCTTCTAGAGGCCCAAACCCATGCACCCGAGCCCCTTTGGGCCGGCCTTTTGCTGCTCCTAGAAGCCCAACACGCCCCCCTAGGCATCCTTGGAGTCTTGACCAAGTCAAGAAAATTTTTAGGAATTTTTCTACCTAATATTTTCTTATTTTCTAGCTAGGGTTTGAGAGGGAAAAGGATTCTTATGTAAAGACTTATGTACCCTTACTTGGAGCCCAAGGTTAAGGGTCTATTTAAGGGACCCTAGCCTCTTGTATGAGGAGAATTTTTTGATGAATGAAAACCTTGAGTTCTTCTATTGAGTGGTGTGATACCCTGCTGTGTGCATAAAGGGGTTTGTGAGAGTTCTTCTTCCCGGTGTTTGCAATCATCTTCCTGCTGCCAACAAACCCTCCAGTTCCCTGGACGCCCACTCCAAAAGAAGCCTTCCCTTGCTGTTTTTACTTTGTTTTCTTGTTCCTTTGTGAGCTTTCTAACCCCTGACAGGTCGTTTGCAGGTCCCTGAGTTCCTACGAATCCAACGACTCCAGCCAAGCCTCAATCGGATCACCAAGCAGAAAGCCGGGTATCCGCGGGTCTTTGGCTCGATTTTCCAGGCCGCATCCATCGAGGAATGAGAGACCCTTCACTGCGATCTTCACAGACATTGTCAGGTACACCCCTCTACCTCCAGTAATTTTATTGTAGGAGAACTTGCCCTAACCGAGGCTTCTCAGCCCCGGCGGTCCTTCTTTGCTACTTTTCTAAGTTCTAATCTGCATGCTGATCTTCAAAAATTCATACAAAATTTTCTATAAATAATTTTGATCTGAAATTTGGGAATTAATCACCTAACTCAACATGTAAAATATACAAAAAAAATTGCATGCATATTAGTTCCCCATCATTTGGTATCAGAGCTTAGATTAGGGCTTGTTTTCTGCAATTTTTCAGTCCGTATATACTCTGTTATTTTAATTATTTCTCCCTATTAAAAACTCCAAAAATTCTGAAATTTATTTTCCTGGATTTATAATAATTCACAGTAATTTTAAAAGTTTTTCCAGATTTTATTATGGCCTGTGAATTTTCTTCAAGCCGAAATAGGGCCTGCAAATTTTCGGCTCTGTTTTTTTTAGCAAGACAAGTTTGGAAGTTTTAGGGTTTTGTTTAGGAGTTTTTGCATATTTCTTAATTTTAGTATATTTCCAGTATATTAGGCCATGATTTGCAAGTTTTCTTCTATTTAAAAAATATCAAAAAAAAAATACATATTCTCCAAAAATATTAAAAAAAATATCTAAACCCTAATTTGCATCCTCATCTGCCTGCCATCATTGCATAATTTACTTTTAAGGGCACTCTTGCTATATCAGATGGGGGGAGGATTTGATCACCTCTCCTTAGCCCAAAACCACATCCCTTGCATTCAGTCCCAAGCCTTAACCTAAAATTAATTAGACTTAATTTGCCCTAGTGGGCTAGGGACACCAACTGGTCGGGTCCGGGCTAGTGTTAGATCACTGTGTCAAGTTAACCTGTGTGTGCCTTGTGCTCAGTGTCTAAAATGGTGGTTTAGGGATTCAATCCTGAAGGGCTTGTATGCTGGTCCGCCTACCTGGCCAATCTCTGATTGGTGTCTAGGATTGGCAATCAGGGACCTAACACTCCCCTTACACCTGCCTGGCTGAGTACAGGGTTACTATAGGCTAGTTTGCCACCCTGATTGAGCATCTAGTTTGGACTCCAGGTCTAGTCAGCTATAGTCGGTCTGATCGAGTCTTGCATGAGCACTAGATCAGAAGTTTCATATCACCCACCTCTTTCACAAATGTCTGAATCCATGGAAAATTTACAATCTCAAATAAAAGCCCTAGCTGATCAAATGGTCCAAATGGCTACTCACATAACTACCCAGATAACTACCCAGATGACCCAGTTAACTCAGTCTCGTATTCAAACCAATGATAGAATTGACCATCTTGCCAATAGGTTTGATCAGTTAAAAGTCCGGGTAGGGACCCCAGAAAAAAACCATGGGTCACAGTCTGAGCCAGATCCTGATTCCCCTCAACCTAGGAGGACCCCAAATCCTGATCTATACCATGAGGTCGAACCTAGGAGAGCGCCTTATCCTGACCCGTACTACAATCCTCAACCTAGGAGGACCCCAAACCCTGATCCATACCTTGAGGCTGAACCTAGGAGAGCCCATCGTCATGACCCAATCCCTAAGGTTAGTCCTAGAAGACCCAATCAGGATTTTATAGACCAGGAAGATAGATCCTATTTACCCTCTCCCTATAAGCCTAGTATACCTACAACCTATAGATCTTATGACTCCAAATCCTATGAACCTAGAACCTATGAATCCATAACCTATGAACCTAGATCCTATGACTCTAGATCCCATGATCATAGATCCTATGCACCCACACCCTATGAGCCTAGTATACCCAACACCCAATATTCTGACCCATATAGGGAGTCCAACCCTAGGAGGACCCAATATTCTGACCCATATAGGGAGTCCAACCCTAGGAGAACCCAGTATTCTGACCCATATAGGGAGTCCAATCCTAGAAGGACCCAATATCCTGACCCATATAGAGAGCCCAACCTTAGGAGGACCCCATACCTTGATCCATCCTTAGAACCTGATCATAGAGCTGACCCAAAATCCTATAACCCCAAATCCTATAATCCCATGACCCATAGATCTGCACCCTTGTCCTATGAGCCTAGAGAACCCAAAACCCCTAAGTATCAGCCTAGTACTAGTCATGCTTCCCCTAGTCAACTTGAACCCCATAGGATTAGTATCCCTAAATATGAGCCCAATAGTGAGCCACTACCTCTTATACAACCTGAACCTACTAGGAGTAGTACCCATAATCAGAGACCAGAACCTAACCAATTTCCTGCTAGCCTACCTTCTCCAACCATTCCTGAGATTCGCAAGGCTTACATTAACGCGGAAGTGTATGAAGCTGATGTGAGCCTAGTGGATGAGTATGAGGGAGAAGAGGAGACACCTTTAGTAGACCTAGAATTAGCTGACCCAGTAGATGCCCAGGTAGAAACCAACCCAGAGCTAGTTGACCTTGACCATATCCAACCTAAAGCTATAATGGAAGAACAAATAGAGGAAGAGAACCTAGGTACTGCTACTAGAGCCCTACTTGAGGAAACCATAGAGGTGAGCCAAATTATAGAGTCTAGTCCTAAAATACAAGAACCAGAAGAATTTATTAAGGACCTGATCTCTTTGAATCAGTACCCTCAGGATGAGTCTCCTCCTATAGTTCCCATTAAGGACCTCTTTCCTGAGATTAATAACCCATCCTTCCATTATACAAACCCCGTAGATATATCGCAACCCCATAAGGTTAACCTCATTAGTCTAGGATTAGTCCCTGACATGCCTTCTTATATCGAACTTTATCCAACTAACTTTGAACCTTTTTCCCTACCCTACCAGAGTAATTCTGAACCCACTTCCTATTTTCTACCCTTTCTTGAGTTTTCTCATGTGTCTAGAACTATTAGGTTACATTTTGTTGAGGTTACTAGGTTGCAAGGATCCATAGAGCCCATCCCATTTGCTACCTACTTTTGGCAGACCCTCTGGCACTTATTAGAAGTTACTAGCAAATTTTCTTCTGCATGTCATCCATCAACCACGACTCATGCCCCCATGCCCAAGTGGTAGTTAAGACCTAATAAACCTCTTTAGTCGAGTCTGTTAGGTGTAGGTTTGAGTCCTTTGCATCATCTTGTTAGGAGTCTGCATGTGCCTAGCATGTTCACCACCCGCACTAATGTTAAAACAACTGGCTAATTCCCGAAGATGGATCAAAAAAATTTGATGTAGTGGATTTTATCTTGGTTAGGCTTAGGCCTAAAAGAAGCTTCATGCTCGCAGAGCCGGACCTTTTAAAGTGATAGAGAAGGTTGGATCAAATGCCTAGGTGTTAGACTTGCCTTCGGATTTGGACATTAGTTCTACCTTCAATATTACAGACCTGGTTGAGTATAGGGAACCGGAAGCACTACCTAGTGAGGCCTTTGGACCTATTCCTTTTCATTGTGAGTGACCCTAACCTAGAGTGTCCACAAACAAATTTGGCCTGAGAGAGGAGAACGGATCGAGCGTATCCTGGATGATCAAGCTATCATGACCTAGGGCCATGACTATCAATGCTTCCTGGTCCGATGGCAAGGCCGGCCAGAGTCGGACGATTCATGAATTTCTCGAGAGGACTTGCAACGCCTCAACCCAGACCTTCTCGAGAGATATGTGAGCCAGTCTGACCTTCACTCGACATGGTCGAGTTCCTCCCACCCCGGGAGAATTGGTGGGGACACCTGAGGCACCAGAATAAGACAGAGGCTTTTTCAACCCTCTGTAAATTGATCAATAATTTATGAGTCCATCTGTAATAAGGGCTTAGCTCATCTGAGTCCATTTTAGTTGTTATTTGAGTATTTTTAGTTGTTATTTCAGTTCTGTACTAGTCAGCTCATGTTGAGCTAGTTCAGTCCAATGCTAGTCAGCTCATGTTGAGCTAATTTTATTTTTTTGAGTCCTGTCCAAGCATACTGAAGACTCAAGACTATATCATACAAGTGAAGACCAAGTCCAACTAGATTGAAGACATAGAAGTATAGCACAAGTCCAACCCAGCTTGAAGATTTGAAGACCCCAGGAGGAAAATTCAGAAAACCCTGATTTCTTGCAGATGCCTTCCAGATGCCCAGATTCCCTTCCAGATGCCAAAGTATACTCATAGATAAGGTCATCCATGATTCCAAAGGTCCATCTGCATCCTAGCCCAAAGAAATCAAGCCCAGGTGCCAAGCCCAAGCCCCTAAGAAGCAAGATACCAGGGAATATTCTTGCTACCTAGCTACCAGGCCACCCCAGCTTCTAGAGGCCCAAACCCATGCACCCGAGTCCCTTTGGGCCGGCCTTTTGCTGCTCCTAGAAGCCCAACACGCCCCCCTAGGCATCCTTGGAGTCTTGACCAAGTCAAGAAAATTTTTAGGAATTTTTCTACCTAATATTTTCTTATTTTCTAGCTAGGGTTTGAGAGGGAAAAGGATTCTTATGTAAAGACTTATGTACCCTTACTTGGAGCCCAAGGTTAAGGGTCTATTTAAGGGACCCTAGCCTCTTGTATGAGGAGAATTTTTTGATGAATGAAAACCTTGAGTTCTTCTATTGAGTGGTGTGATACCCTGCTGTGTGCATAAAGGGGTTTGTGAGAGTTCTTCTTCCCGGTGTTTGCAATCATCTTCCTGCTGCCAACAAACCCTCCAGATCCATGGACGCCCACTCCAAAAGAAGCCTTCCCTTGCTATTTTTACTTTGTTTTCTTGTTCCTTTGTGAGCTTTCTAACCCCTGATAGGTCGTTTGCAGGTCCCTGAGTTCCTACGAATCCAATGACTCCAGCCAAGCCTCAATCGGATCACCAAGCAGAAAGCCGGGTATCCGCGGGTCTTTGGCTCGGTTTTCCAGGCCGCATCCGTCGAGGAACGAGAGACCCCTTCGCTACGATCTTCACAGACGTTGTCAGGTACACCCCTCTACCTCCAGTAGTTTTATTGTAGGAGAACTTGCCCTAACCGAGGCTTCTCAGCCCCGGCGGTCATTCTTTGCTACTTTTCTAGGTCCTAATCTGCATGCTGATCTTCAAAAATTCATAAAAAATTCCCTACAAATAATTTTGATCTGAAATTTGAGAATTAATCACCTAACTCAACATGTAAAACATACAAAAAAATTTGCATGCATATTAGTTCCCCATCAAACACCCTTTGATTTAGAGCACTCCTTCCTCCATACACCACTGGAAGGAGCAATTTTTCTATGCAAGGCACCCGAATGTCGATCACTGGGATTTTCCACAGTAGGGCAACTAGTCTTGGAAATTGACCCATCCTTCCCTTTTGTCCAAAGAAGAGAAGGGATGGATCAGTGTTCTTTGGCACTTTTAAGTCCCCAACTTGAAAGTCTTGCTATTCGAGACAACCCTTTTTATAATAGGGTTTAGCCAAGTTCAACCAAAAGGTAAAAAGAATCCTGATCCATTTTTTTTTATCTACGATTTCAATCCTTGCATTTTTTCTTTTCTAAATTTTTTTCTTTAATTTTAGACAAGGATCCTTTGGTTGCCCACTGTTGCCGATCTCGCCGCCGCGCCTGTGGCTTCAGAGCCGCTGATTTTGATTAGACAGTCTCGTCCTAAGGTCTCCTGGCTCCCAGTCCTGCAAGACAAGGTCAGAGGCCCTGGCCCGAGGTCCCGGCGAGGGAGCTATGACGGTCAAGTTAGAAAACGGTGAGAGGGAACAGAGTCTCCAAGACAGGCCCCCGAGGGAGTCCCAGACTTAGAGATCGTGCTAGCAAGAAAAAGTGTCGGGAAGAGCAGAAATCTGGTTGAGTTCCTTCACCGAGCTTGCGCCAAGGGCCCCCTCTCGGGGTCTTGGATCCTGCTCTTGGTGCTTCTCCCTTTTCCAGCCTCTGTTTCTTGCTTACCTGGTCATCTATCCTTCCCTTCCTTTTAACTCCTCATGTTGTCTTTTCGTTTGCCGCCTTTGGGAGGCCCCCTCGTCGCCTTCACCCCCTTTCTCTTTTGGATCAAAGAACCCGGCGACCTCCCCGCCTTGCTTGCCGGGCCTAGCGAAGAAAGAGTAAAGGGAGGGCGCCGGCCAGACCGCCGGCCAGACCTTGGGCCGAGCGTGAGCGCTCTCCTTCCCAGGCGCTGCCTATGCCCGTTATCGGGTCCTGTTTTGTTAGGACCTCGCCTCTCGACTGCAGAACCTGTCGGGCCGATGTAAGCGATGTTTCGCGTGCCACCGCCGACCGTACAGGCGCCTTTCTCGGGGTGAGGCATGCACTGCTCAAGGGGTAGTCTCGAAACTCATGCTCCTGCCCCTCGGAGGCCTCACCGCACAGGTTGGCCGGCTTCGGCCAAGGTGGACCACTCCCGGGCGGACCCCTGGCGGAGCGGCAGAGAGGTGCTCGACTTCGATCGAGGTGGACCCCTCCTGGGCGGACACCTGGCGAAGGAGCGGTAGAGAGGCGCTCGACTTCGGCCGATGTGGACCCCTCCTGGGCGGACACCTGGCGAAGGAGCGGTAGAGAGGCGCTCGAACTCGGCCGAGGTGGGGCCGTCTCAGGGCGCCACCTGGCGAGGGAGCAAGGGGCCGCCAGCTTCGGCTGAGGTGGGCCCCGCCTGGGCGGACACCTGGCAGAGCGACAGAGGGTGCTCGACTTCGGCCGAGGTGAACCCGTCTCCGGGCGCCACCTGGCAAAGGAGCGAGAGGGGGCCCGGCTCGACCTCGACCGAGGTGGGGCCGTCTCAGGGCACCACCTGGCGAGGGAGCAAGGGGCCGCCGGCTTCGGCCGAGGTGGGCCCCTCCTGGACGGACACCTGGCGAGCGGCAGAGGGCGCTCGACTTTGGCTGAGGTGGACCCGTCTCCGGGCGCCACCTGGCGAAGGAGCGAGAGGGCCCAGCTCGACCTCGACCGAGGTGGGGCCGTCTCAGGGCGCCACCTGGCGTGGGAGCAAGGGGCCACCGGCTTTGGCAGAGGTGGGCCCCTCCTGGGCGGACACCTGGCGCAGCGGCAGAGGGCGCTCGACTTCGGCCGAGGTGGACCCGTCACCGGGCGCCACCTGGCGATGGAGCGAGAGAGCCCGGCTCGACCTCGACCGAGATGGGGTCGTCTCAAGGCGCCACCTGGCAAGGGAGCAAGGGGCCACCGGCTTCGGCCAAGGTGGGCCCCTCTTGGACGGACACCTGGCGGAGCGGGAGAGGGCGCTCGACTTCGGCCGAGGTGGACCCGTCTCCGAGCACCACCTGGCGAAGGAGCGAGAGGGCCCGGCTCGACCTCGGCCGAGGTGGGGCCGTCTCAGGGCACCACCTGGCGAGGGAGCAAGTGGCCACCGGCTTCGGCCGAGGTGGGCCCCTCCTGGGCGGACACCTGGCGGAGTGGCAGAGGGCGCTCGACTTCGACCGAGGTGGACCCGTCTCCGGGCACCACCTGGCGAAGGAGCGAGAGGGCCCGGCTCGACCTCGGCCGAGGTGGGGCCGTCTCAGGGCGCCACCTGGCGAGGGAGCAAAGGGCCGCCGGCTTCGACCGAGGTGGGCCCCTCCTGGGCGGACACCTGGCGGAGCGACGAGGGCGCTCGACTTCGGCCGAGGTGGACCCTTCTCCGGGCGCCACCTGGCGAAGGAGCGAGAGGGCCCTGACCGACCTCGACTTCGACCGAGGCGGAGCCACACCTGACCTTGCTGGACCGCTCCCGCATTGCCGAAAAACTCCACGTGGCTCGAATCATGCCCGGCGGAATCTGAGGTATGCCATGTCATCGTAACGGCGGTAACAGTTGCCCCCCATCTCCCCGTTCCGTTGAGGCATCATGGCTTGGAACATGGGGATTTAATGCGGAGATGACGTGGGGAAGGCAATGATCTCGCGCCATGATGGCCACGATCCTGGTCACCATTCCTCGTTGCGCCCAACGTCTTATAAGAGGGTGCCACGCGTCGCCTCGCCGGTTGCAATTAATGTGTCGCTTCGAAATGGAGGTCGTTACCCCATAATCAAAGCATCGATGTCGGGCGTGCATCCACGCGGCATCCATCTGGTGGTCCGGAGCGGAAAGATGGGTACGGCCGCTGTCGATCAAATTTGAAAAGGAGGGGGACTTTCCGGAACGAGGCCCTTTCCCTTTCTCACCCTCCGCCGGCGGTTTGCAGTAGGCTATCTTCCACTCCCCCGAGTTGCCGCCTCTTTTGCACAGTGTGTTTCGGTGAGTGCCATCGTCTGCCTCCCCCTTCCTTAGCAATCTTTCTTCACCACTCCATTCTCCATGGCGCGCCGTCGCCATGTTTCGTCTAACCCGGACGAGGCCGGTCCATCCCAGCCGAGGACTCCATCGTCTTCTTCCTCGAAAGCGGAGGTGATCCCGGAGGAGGTCCGCAGGCGGCTCCAGCCTGGGGGCATAACCATAGGTATCCCTAGGGGTCCCAGGTCTCCCCCCGTGTTCTCCGCTTGTCCCATCTCTTCTCTTCCTCCTCCGGCCCTTTCTTCTGTCGGTCCCTCCGGTCACGTTTCAACGATGACCAAAGGTGACCTTTCCTTGCTCCAGGAAGTCTATGGCATCCCGGGGTCGATCCATCTATCTCTTCCGTGGCCTGGGGATCGCGTCACCTCAAGTGGCCCCGGCCGTATAGCTTTCTACGAGGACTTCCTCCTTGGGGGTCTTCGGTTTCCCCTGCACCCCTTCTTTCTTTCCTTCCTTAGTCACTTCCGTCTGGTCCCGGCCCAGTTGACTCCCAATGCCATCCGGGTCATCTTCGCCTTCATCGTGTTCTATCACTTCTACGGGTTCGTCGCCCGTTTCTCTCTCTTCAGGGTCCTTTTCACCCTGAAGCGGTACTCCACAGATGATGGCTGGTGGTACATTTCATCCCAGCCTAGGTATCTCTGGTTCGACCTCCCTTCCTCCATTAAGGGTTGGAAGAACCGGTTCTTCTTCGCCTCGATCGAGGACATCGACTGGGCCTGGAGCGAGCCGGATCGGTCCCCGAACCGGAACTCCCAAGTCGAGTCGGCTGACCAGGAGGCTTACTCCCTGTTGTTGAGCGACGTGGTCCCTTCGCTCGAGGTTCTGCTCTCGGAGCAGAACTTGTTTGAGGCGGGGATCAGTCCCATCCGGGAGCCGGATGAGGCTCAGCCTTCTCTCCTACTCCGTACTCCCCCCTTTCTTCCCTTCTCTCTTTAGCTGGGCTGACCGACCTCCTTTCCTTTGCAGGTATGAAGTTCTCGCTGGAAAATCTCCTGGAGGGCGTGGCTTAGAGGGACACCGCCGAGGGGGACGAGCCCGCGGCGAAGAGGGCTCGCACCGAGGCGAGCCGGGAGGCCGTGCTGACGCCCGCCCCTGGTCCAGCATTTGCAGCTCCCGTGCTAAGGCCACCTCGGGCCCGGGCCGCCGACGCTCCCGTCATCTGCCTTGATGGGGCCGCAGAAGAGGGAGGCCCGGTTCCCTCTTGGGCAGTGCCCGCCTCCACCACAGCTCCGACGGCGTCGCCTGCGACTTCAGCTGCCCCGCCGGTGGCAATCCCACCTGGGGTGTCGATCGCTCCTACCGTCGATCTGTCCACCCCGTCGCCGACCCTCACAAGCCGATGCTCCGTGATCCGCGATCAGGGGCTCACAGAGAGGGTGATGGAATTTGCCTGCACCTCTCGGGACCGCCGACTGAGGGGCGACCGGGACTATGCCGACGCTCTGCTCGGGATCCTCCCGCAGCTCTTCACGGTAAATCCGAGCTCAGAACCTTCCCCTTCAAAGTTTCAGTTAAATTTTAGCTGACCAACCTCTCATTTTTGGTGCAGATCGGGACGGACGTACTACTGTTGAGGAATTTCCTCATAGGGTACGCCAAGAAGGATGCCGAGGAGGAGAAACTTGGCAAACTCACAGCCGACGTGAAGGACCTCATGGAAAAGGGGGTCGAGCTGCGGGGAAAAAACCAGGCCCTGTAATCCGACCTGGCGCGCGTCGAGGGGCGCGTCAAGGAACTGGAGGCCTCTCTATCCGAGGAGAGGATCTCCAACCAGCGGCACATGGAGGAGGATGCGGCGGAGAGGGCTCGCCTTTGAGCTCAGTCCCAGTCGCTGGAGCGCCAGGTCGAGGAGGCCCGGAGGGAGGCGAGCACAGCTAAGGAGCGGAGCTCCTACATCAACAGGCTGCTGGAGGCTTCGAAGCGGGAGGCGCAGGAGGCCGTCCCGAGATTCCGGGCCTCCGACGAGTATGTCTCGGAGGTCCGGGAGGCCGTCATGGACTCCTTCCTGAAGGGGTTCCAGGTGTGCCGGGAGAAGGTGTGCTCCTTCTACCCTGGGCTCGACCTCAGTGGGGTGGTTCTCGACGGCAGAAGGCAGGAGCCCACCGACGAGGCTCCAGTTGTAGCGGGCGGCGCGGTCGCAACTCCAGAGCAACCCTCCGAGCAGCCACCCGCCGACGGCGAAGACGGAGAGCACGCACCCCAGCCCGAGGACTCTGCCCCCGCATCGAACTAGCCCCCCACCTGTATCTTTCTCTTCTTCTCTTTTTTTTTTTTTTGAGGACTCCTGGCCTGTCGGGACTCCTTCACTGTAACACCCTTTCAAGTTAATGAAAGATCTAATCTTGTCAAGTCTCGACCTCGTCTTCTTTTTTTTTTTTGTCTTGTTGAGATGTTCGCTTCGAGCGTTGAGACTAGGTCCTGTGGTTTGCTCCGGGCTGAGTTCGCGGGTGGACTGAGTCCCGTCCATCGTTCAGATCAAAGTTTGGAGCTTCAGGGCTACGTGATCGTGTGTGCGAGCTTGGCTCTGCCCCGCCTTTCAGACCGAAGTCTGGGACTTCCAGACTGAACCTCGGGGCCGCAGGCTTCATCCAAGCCTTGCACGGCTTGCCGAGCTGTTCTCCATGATCGCGTGGGTGAGCTTGGCTCTGCCCCGCCTTCCAGACCGAAGTCTGGGACTTCCGGACTGAACCCCGGGGCCGCAGGCTTTATCCAAGCCTTGCGCGGCTTGCCGAGCTGTTCTCCATGATCGCGTGGGTGAGCTTGGCTCTGCCCCGCCTTCTAGACCGAAGTCCAGGACTTCCGGACTAAACCCCGGGGCTGCAGGCTTCATCCACGCCTTGCACGGCTTGTCGAGCTATTCTTCATGATCGCGTGGACGAGCTTGGCTCTGCCCCGCATTTCGGACCGAAGTCCGGGACTTTCGGACTGAACCCCGGGGTCGCAGGCTTCATCCACGCCTTGCACGGCTTGCCGAGCTGTTCTCCGTGATCGCGTAGGTGAGCTTGGCTCTGCCCCACCTTCCGCACCGAAGTCCGGGACTTCTCGCTTTCTCGGGTCTTCGGCCACAGCCGTGTTTGCCGAACTCAGAGCTAAGCGCCTCTTTTCCTATGAGGTGAGAAAAAGCATTTGAAGTAAAGGAATTTTATTGCAGGAGTTCGAGGAACCTTACATTATTGATAATACATCCTCAGGTTCGAGGCGTTCCAGGTCCGAGGGAATTTGGATCCTCCTAACTCCTCCAAGTAATAGGCCCCGTGAGGGAGGACTTCTGCCACCCTGTACGGGCCCTCCCAGTTCGGGGAGAGCTTCCCGCACTCTCATGGCTGAGAAGCTTCAGCACGCCGGAGCACCAGATCTCCGAGGCGAAAGGACTTTGGTCGCACCTGGGAGTTGTAGTACCTGGCCACTCGCTACCTGTAAGCCGCCATCCAGACTCGGGCCTTGTCCCTCGTCTCCTCAAGGAGATCCAGGTTTAGCATCATCCTGGCGGGGTTCTCCACTTCGTCGTACTGCTCCACGTGCAGGGTAGGTAGACTAAGCTCAATCGAGATGACCGCCTCGGCTCCGAAGATGAGGTTGAACGGGGTCTCGTCGGTGGCCATCCTCGGGGTGGTGTGGTATGCCCACAGGATGCTCGGGAGCTCTTCTGCCCACCTGCCCTTGGCCTGATCTAGCCTCATCCGGAGGCCTTGCAAGATGGTTCTATTCGTCACCTCGGCTTCTCCATTTGTCTGTGGGTGCGCCACCGAGGTAAAGCGATGGTGGATGCCGAGGTCACTGCAGAATTCTTCAAACTCCCGGCAGTCGAACTGACGCCTGTTATCGGTGATTACGGTATGGGGGAGGCCAAAATGACAAATGATTGACTTCCAGAAAAACTTGGCAACGTTTGCCTCCGTGATCCGTGCCAGGGGTTCGGCCTTGACCCACTTCATGAAGTAGTCGATGGCCACGATCAGGAACTTCCACTGTCCGGAAGTCGGGGAAAATGGTCCTAAGAGATCCATCCCCCATTAGGCGAACAGCCACGGAGCCGAGAGCTGGGAGAGTGGAGCGGAGGGCTGCCGCTGCACCACGGCGTGCCGCTGGCACCGATCACACTTCTTCACGAAGTCGGCGGCATCCTCCTTCATCATCTCTCAGAAATAACCTTGGTGGAGGGCCTTGTATGCTAGCGTTCTACCCCCCACGTGGTTCCCGCAGATGCCCTCGTGGATCTCCTGGAGTACGAGAGCGGCCTCCGCAGGTCTCAAGCACTTGAGGAGGGGATAGGAGTAGGACTTCTGATACAGCTGCCCATCCATCAGGACGAACCGTGCGGCCTTCTTTTTGATAAGGCGGGCCGCTGTGCGGTCTTCCGGCAAGGTGCCACCAATTTTGTACTCGGCGTACTTATCCATCCAGCTGGGTTCCTGGCTGATCTGTTGGACCTCCACAGTGGTCTCATAGCTCGGGGTCTTGAGGTGCTCCACATGAGCGCGACCCAGCAGCGAGTCCGGCAGGGTCGCCAGCCGGGAGAGAGCGTCCGCACGGGCATTTTCCCTGTGGGGTATATGGGAGATGCTGAAGCACCGAAATCCAGCCGCGCTCGTTTTGACGAGCTCCAGATATTTTGCCATTTGAGGGTCGTGCGCACCGTATTCTCTGGAGATCTGTCCGGCCACCAGCTGGGAATCAGTGAAGGCCTTGAGGTTGGCCACGCCCAACTCACGGGAGACTCTTATCCCGACAAGGAGAGCCTCGTATTCTGCCTGGTTGTTAGTTACGACGAACTGGAAACGGAGTGCACATTTGGCGACGACCCCATCACCGTTGGCGAGAATGAGACCGGCTCCGCTCCCGCCGGAGTTCGAGGCTCCATCCATGTGAAGGATCCACGCATCCTCCTTGGGTCCCTCAGGTCCTGGTTTCAACTGCTGGTGTGTAGAGTCCCGCTCTGGCTCCTTGCCTAGGCCTGCGCACTCGACCAAGAAGTCGGCTAGCACTTGTGCTTTCATGGCCGACCTTGGCCTATAAGTGATATCGAATTCGCTGAGCTTGAGTGCCCACTTCGCCAATCGCCCTGATGTGTCAGGCCGACTGAGTATCGCTTTCAGCGACTGATCGGTCAGGACGGCAACGGGATGTGCTTGGAAATAGGGCCTGAGACGCTGAGCAGACACTATTAACGCAAAAATGAGCTTTTCGGGCTAGGAATACCTGAGCTCCGCATCGTGGAAAAGTTTGCTTGTGTAGTACACTGGCCTCTGGACTCCTTGGTCATCGGTCCGAACCAGGATCGAACTGACGGCCTCCGGGGTGACCGCCAGGTAGAGGACGAGCTCCTCTCCTTCTTCGGGCATGGAAAGTAGTGGGGGCGATGCAAGCATCTTCTTCAGCTCGTCAAACGCTTCCTGGCACTCCTCGGTCCAGGTGAAGTCACTCATCTTCCTCAGCACTTTGAAAAAGGGCCGGCAGCGGTCGACCGATCTCGAGATAAACCGACTCAGGGCGGCTATCCGGCCGGTGAGTCGCTGCACTTGCTTCTTGGAGGTGGGCTGCTCCATGTCCAGGATGGCCTGGACCTCTTCCGGGTTGGCTTCAATCCCTCTTTGGGTCACCATGAACCCCAGGAATTTCCCGGCGGAGACGCCGAAGGTGCACTTCGTCGGGTTCAGCTTCATCTGGTGAAGTCGGAGGTTGCCGAAGGTCTCCGCCAGGTCGGTAACATGGTCCGAGAGGGGCTTGCTCATTACTAGCATGTCATCCACGTACACCTGTATGTTGCGGCCGATCTGGTCCTTGAAGACTTTGTTGACCAGATACTGGTACATGGCCCCGGCATTCTTGAGGCCAAACAGCATCATCTTGTAACAGAAAGTTCCGCGGTCGGTGACGAAGGCGGTGTGCTCTTCGTCTTCCGAGTTCATTCGGATCTGGTTGTATCCGGAGAAGGCATCCATGAAGGAGAGGAGGCGATACCCCGAGGTGGTGTCCACCAGCTGGTCAATCTTCGGAAGAGGGAAGCTGTCCTTCGGGCAGGCTCGGTTGAGGTCGGTGTAGTCCACACAGATCCTCCACTTGCCACTGCTCTTCTTCACCATGACCACATTCGCCAGCCAGCTGGGATACTGGACTTCCCGCACGAAACCAGCGGCGAGGAGCTTTTCCACCTCTTCGTTGATGGCCCTCTGCCTCTCCGCGACGAAACTCCTCTTCTTCTGGCAGACCGGGTGGCACCTCGGGTCCACGTTCAGCTTGTGGGTGATGACCTCAGGGGGGATGCCCGGCATGTTGGCCGCGGGCCATGCAAACACATCCGCGTTCATGCGGAGGAAATCCAGCAGGCGGGTCCGTTCCTCCTCCGGGAGCTGGGCCCCTACCTGCACAGTCTTCTGAGGGTCCGAACTGAGGGGATATGTTAACAGACGCTCTACGAGTCCTCCCCTAGGTTCCTTCTCCCTTGAGTCGAGGTCATCGACGTCGGGGCCGAGCTCGGCGCCCCGGGCTCCTGGGACCGTCTGAAGGCAATGCTGGACTGGCTGGGTCGCCCCCCTCATCCCCCAGGCCCGGAGGCCGTGGGGAATTGCACTAGCAACCGCTTTGTGAAAATCATGGCGTCCAGCTGGTTGAGTCCCGGATGCCGGAGGATCGTGTTGTAAGGCAAAGGGAGCTTGACGACGGTAAACGTCATCATGACTGTGGTCGTCGAGGTGGGGATCCAGCAGTGACCGGGAGAGTGATCTCCCCTTCGACCCCCACCGAGTCCCCGGTAAAGCCCATAAGAGGTGCGTGCACCGGCCTTAGCTGATCATGGGACAGGTTCATTCGGGAAAAAGCATCATAAAAAAGCACGTCAGTGGAGCTTCCACTATCCACCATAATGCGATGTACAGGATGCTTTGTGATGGTCATCTCGACCACCACAACATCATTATTTACATTCTTGTTTTCATTCTCCTTCTCAGAAGGGGGTATATCCTCCGGGTCCCCAACCTCCCGGGCTCTCTTCGCCGCCCGCCCGATTCCATAAGAGATCATGTCCACTGGCTTCTCCATCGGACGATTGTCGATCGCGGGGACCAGGGGCAGGGCCGCGAGTGGCTGTCCCTTTGCCGGAGCCTCGTTCCTCCCGAACTTCCTGAGGTAGCCTCTTTTGATCAGCTCCTCGATTTCCCGCTTCAGATTGCGACACTCCTCCGTGTCGTGGCCATGCTCGCGGTGGAATTGACAGTACTTTGACTTATCACGGGTGCTCCTTGGGTTCTGAGGGGGAGGTCGGCGGAGGTAGTGCTCACCCTTAATTTCCATGAGGATCTTCATTCTGGGAGCGAGGAGAGGGGTGAAACTTCGCTCCGGGGTGGCCCTGCCCTTCAGCTTCGGACTTGGGCGAGGGTCAGCAGGCGGCCCGGGCCGCCGGGCCCCTGGAACATCTCTCGGAGCCGGCTTCTTCAAGGTCCTCTTGTCCAGCTCTCGTCGGGTGCAATCGGCCTCCTCTGCTTGGATGTACTTGTGGACATGGAGGAGGAGCTCGGAGTACATTTTGGGAGGTTTCTTGTCCAGGGAATAAGTCAGGCGGGACGTCTTGAGCCCGTGCTTTAAAGCCAGCATGGCAACAGGCTCGTCCAGGCTGTAGATCTCCAGGACAGCGGTCCTGAAATGGATGATGTAGTCCCGAAGCAGCTCTTGGTCTTGCTGGCGGATAGAGAAGAGGCTGTCCACCTCTCTCGGCACCTTCCTACAAGCATCGAAGTACGCCACAAACTTTCCTTCCAGCTGATGAAAGGAGCAAATGGATCCAGACTCGAGGCGGGTGAACCAGACTCGAGCGGCCTTCCGGAGGGTAGCGGGGAAGGCAATGCACAAAAGAGCATCTGTGGCCCCCTGGACCCTCATGAGAGCTTTGTAGCTCTCTAGATGGTCCAAAGGGTCGGTGGTCCCATCATAAGGACCCACCTGCGGCATGCGAAACCGGCTCGGAATCGGCTCCGCTTGGATTTCATGGGAAAAGGGGGGACGGGAGTCGTAGCTTGTCGGGTCCGCTGAGGAGTTCTGCAAGTCGGCAAATCGGCGGGCGAACTCCGCCAGTTTGTGCTCGTGCTCCTCCAGGCGCCTCTCGGCCTGGCGCCTGATGGCCTCGTCAGTGGAATCTTCCGCCGAGGCACTGGTGAAGGGGGCACCGATCGGTCTCGGCGCAGAATTTTGCCTCGACGTCGCTTGCTGCGATGCACCGTCTCGGCCTCATCGGCCGGGGATCGACTCTCGTGATCCACCGAATCGGAGTAATTTCTTTTTGCGGGGGTCTGGTAGCTCCCGCAGGGGTTGGAGGCTGCCCGCGGTTGGGATGGCCTGCCGTGGATGGAGCACAGGCTTCCTCGCGGCCCCGCGATTCGAGCCGCGGGGGTCCCCGGTTGGGGGTGCGTGGTCAAGGAGCGCTACTGATGCTGTAGCTGCCGAACTGCCGTAGTCAGGATTTGCAGCTGTTGGATGATGGCTGCAAAAGGTCCATCCACCGAGGTCGGCTGTGGTGGAAGAGGAGGGGGAGCAGGGAGCTCCCTCTCCGGGCTGCGTGGCCCTTGAGGGGAGGGGACCTCCCCTACTCGGCTGGTGGACGCTTCGCGTCCACGCGTGACCACCATGGCCGGAGCGCTCTTCATCTACAGAAAGCTAGCTCCCACTGGGGGTGTTGTCCTGCCCCCTACCTGGTGCATCAATCTGTTGCCGATCTCGCCGCCACGCCTGTGGCTTCAGAGCTGCTGATTTTGATTAGACTGTCTCGTCCTGAGGTCTCCTGGCTCCCAGTCCTGCAAGACAAGGTCAGAGGCCCTGGCCGGGGGTCCCGGCGAGGGAGCTCCGACGGTCAAGTTAGAAAACGGCGAGAGGAAACAGAGTCTCCAAGACAGGCCCCCGAGGGAGTCCCAGACTTAGAGATCGTGCTAGCAAGAAAAAGTCACGGGAAGAGCAGAAATCCGGCCGAGTTCCTTCACCGAGCTTGCACCAAGGACCCCCTCTCGGGGTCTTGGATCCTGCTCTTGGTGCTTCTCCCTTTTTCAGCCTCTATTTCTTGCTTACCTAGTCGTCTATCCTTCCCTTCCTTTTAACTCCTCACGTTGCCTTTTCGTTTGCCACCTTTGGGAGGCCCCCTCGTCGCCTTCACCCCCTTTCACTTTTGGATCAAAGAACCCGGCGACCTCCCCGCCTTGCTTGCCGGGCCTAGCGAGGAAAGAGTAAAGGAGGGTGCCGGCCAGACTGTCGACCAAACCTTGGGTCGAGCATGAGCGCTCTCCTTCCCAGGCACCGTCGATGCCCGTTATTGGGTCCTGTTTTGTCAAGACCTCGCCTCTCGACTGCGGAACCTGTCGGGCCGATGTAAGCGATGTTTCGCATGTCGCCGCTGACCGTACAGGTGCCTTTCTCGGGGTGCGGCATGCACCGCTCGAGGGACAGTCTCGAAACTCGTGCTCCTGCCCCTCGGAGGCCTCACCGCACAGGTTGGCCGGCTTCGGCCAAGGTGGACCACTCCCGGGCGGACCCCTGGCGGAGCGACAGAGAGGCGCTCGACTTCGACCGAGGTGGACCCCTCCTGGGTGGACACCTGGCGAAGGAGTGGCAGAGAGGCGCTCGACTTCGACCGAGGTCGACCCCTCCTGGGCGGACACCTGGTGAAGGAGCGGCAGAGAGGCGCTCGACCTCGATCGAGGTGGGGCCATCTCAGGGCGCCACCTGGCGAGGGAGCAAGGGGCCGCCTGCTTCGACCGAGGTGGGCCCCTCCTGGGCGGACACCTGGTAGAGCGGCAGAGGGCGCTTGACTTCAGTCAAGGTGGACCCGTCTCCGGGCGCCACCCGGTGAAGGAGAGAGTGGGGGCCCGGCTCGACCTCGACCGAGGTAGGGCCGTCTCAGGGCGCCACCTAGCAAGGGAGCAAGGGGCTGCCGGCTTCGACCGAGGTGGGCCCCTCTTGGGCAGACACCTGGCGAGTAGCAGAGGGCGCTCGACTTCGACCGAGGTGGACCCGTCTCCGGGCACCACCTGGCGAAGGAGCGAGAGGGCCCGGCTCGACCTCGGTCGAGGTGGGGCCATCTTAGGGCACCACCTGACGAGGGAGCAAGGGGCCGCCGGCTTCGACCGAGGTGGTCCCCTCCTGGGCGGACACCTGGCGGAGCGGCATAGGGCGCTCGACATCGGCCGAGGTGGACTCGTCACCGGGCGCCACCTGGCGAAGGAGCGAGAGAGCCCGGCTTGACCTCGACCGAGGTGGGGCCGTCTCAGGGCACCACCTGGAGAGGGAGCAAGGGGCCGCTGGCTTCGGCCAAGGTGGGCCCCTCCTGGGCGGACACCTGGCGGAGCGGCAGAGGGTGCTCGACTTCGATCGAGGTGGACCCGTCTCCGGGCACCACCTGGCGAAGGAGCGAGAGGGCCCGACTCGACCTCGACCGAGGTGGGGCCGTCTTAGGGTGCCACCTGGCGAGGGAGCAAGGGGCTGCCAGCTTCGGCCGAGGTGGGCCCCTCCTGGGCGGACACCTAGCGGAGCGACAGAGGGTGCTGGACTTCGGCCGAGGTGGACCCGTCTCCGGGCACCTCCTGGTGAAGGAGCGAGAGGGCCCGGCTCGACCTCGGCCGAGGTGGGGCCGTCTCAGGGTGCCACTTGGCGAGGGAGCAAAGGGCCACTAGCTTCGGTCGAGGTGGGCCCCTCCTGGGCGGACACCTGGTGGAGCGACGAGGGCGCTCGACTTCGACCGAGGTGGACCCATCTCCGAGCGCCACCTGGCGAAGGAGCGAGAGGGCCCTGACCGACCTCGACTTCGACCGAGGTGAAGCCACACCTGACCTTGCTGGACCGCTCCCGCATTGCCGAAAAACTCCACGTGGCTCGAATCACGCCCGGCGGAATCTGAGGTATGCCACATCATCGTAACGACGGTAACACCCACATGCTCAGAAAGGTGACCTTAAAGAAAAGGAAGGCTGAAGTGACTCTTACCATTGGAGAGCCTTCAAGGACATAGGCTATGGTTGCCCCCAACCCATCCAATGCTTTGGAGGTCCCCCCTCAGGCTACAACCAAGCACTCCTGATTGACCAGGGATGGGGGCTCTTCCTTCGCCCATCAATTGGTTACTTCCAAAGGAACCCCGGATAATCAAGCTTTGGGATCTAAAGTTTATGCCTTCGACAACTTGAAGGTTGCCGAGGCCTGTTTAAAGAATTCATTAGTTCCATTGATGCGGACTATGCAAAGATGCAGTTTGGACCGTCCTGAAGGTTAGTTTTCCTTTCTTCTTTTCGATTTGGCTTTAATCATTGACACGGACTATGCAAAGATGCAGTTTGGACCGTCTTGAAGGTTAGTTTTCCTTTCTTCTTTTGGATTTGGCTTTAATTATTTGGTGATTTGTCACTGAACTTGTCACTTTGCAAATATGTCATTTCATCAAGGATTACTTATAACTTGAGAGGCTGCTGGTTGGCCAAAGAGAAGAAAAAGGACTTGGCGACGTGCATGAAGGAGGTAGAGGCCAACTAGAAGATGGCCAAAGCTAGTCTCAAACATCTTAAGATTGAGAAAGGCCAGTTGAATGAGGAGCTCTCCCATGAAAAAGAGGCTCTTGAGGTTGCACGATGAGAAATCTTTGATCTCAGAGCACAGGAGGAGGAAAAGTGAAAAGTGGTGGAAGCTTACAAGACTTTCAAAGAATGCCACCAAGAGAAGCTACTCTTCATGTAGCTAGCTTTTGTCGAAAGCATGGATGATACCTAGAGGAGGGTTCTCAAACACCACCCGGACCTTAACCTAGACTTCTTGGATGAGGATGAGCTGGATGAGGATTTCTAGATCGAAGGTGTGTCAGCTTCGAGAATAGGAGCAATTAGGACCGAATGAGGTATCAACATGCCATCCCCCTGAACTTCTATTATTATTATTATTATTATTATTATTATTATTATTATTATTATTATTATTATTATTATTATTATTATTTTAGTGTAATTATCATCGGTTAGTCCTATAGAGGTGGTCATTTTGTAAAACCTTCAAGGTTCCTCTTCAGAATTATTAATAAAATAGTTTTGATTTTCTTTCTTTCGATTGTATTGTGATTCAACATATTTGTTTGTGAATATTTTCTAATGCCATATTAATATCATGAAATTAAAAACTCACCGATCATCGGTTAAAACCTAAAACTGTTATTATCATGTGACTAAATATACTACTACCTCATCCTTAGGTGGTGACTCGGATTGTGGCATAAGCTGCTATTATTAGAATAGATTGCCCAATGCCAAACATTTACCATATCGGACCTTTCTCACTTTAAAGTTTGAAATGATTCGAACTGGAATTATTTAGGGAGTCAAAAAAGCCCGGCACTATTCTTGTTTGGTTTTCGATCCAGTGGTGTCAATATGGCTTTTGATTAAGGGAGGCTTTATAATATTGAACGTCTAGTTGCAAGCTTTTTAAGACCCCATATGGGATTCGGCCGCCAGCTTCTAGGGTTTGCCAACACTGGCTTGGCTAAATGCCTTCAAACGTTGAATCTTTTTTGTCTTGGCCAAGTACTTATGAGAGTTGAGCATCAGGTTGAAGGATTTTCGATGCTAGCTTGGCCAAGGCTTTCGGATATTGAATCTTTTTATCCTAGCCAAGAGCTTATGAAAGTTGAGTGTCAAGTCAAAGGCTTTCCAATATTGACTTGGTTAAAGGCTTTCAGGTATTGAATATTTTTATCTTGGCCAAGGACTTTCAGGAGTTAAATCTTTTTCATCATGTCCAAGGATTTTTGAGAGTTGAGTGTCAGGTCGAAAGCTTTCCAATGCTGACTATACCAAAGGCTTTCAAGTATTGGATCTTTTTTTTCGGCTAAGAGCTTTCGAGAGTTAAGCATCAGGCCGAAGGTTTTCTGACACTAGCTCAGTCAAAGGCTTTCGAGCGTTGAATCTTTTTTTATCTCGGACAAGGTCTTTTGGGAGTTGAGCATCAAGCCAAAGGCTTTCTGATGTTAGCTTGGCTAAAGGATTTCAAGTATTGAATCTTTTTTTCCTGGCTTAGAGCTTTCGGGAGTTGAGCATCAGGCTAAAGACTTTCTGATGCTAGCCTGGCCAAAGGTTTTCAAGTATTGAATCTTTTTTTATCACGGCCAAGGGCTTTTGAGGGTTGAACGTCAGGCCGAAGACTTTCTGACACTGGCTCGATCAAAAACTTTTGAACATTGAATCTTTTTATCCTAGCCAAGGACTTTTGGAAGTTGAGTATCAAGCCTAAGGCTTTTCGATGTTGGCCCAGCCAAAGACTTTCAGGAGTTGAGTGTTAGTTGAAGGCTTTTCAATGCTAGCCCGGTCAAAGGCTTTTGGGCATTAAATCTTTTTTGTTCTATCCAGGGACTTTCAGAAGTTGGGTATCAAGTCGAAGGCTTTCTGATGTTGTCTCGGTCAAAGACTTTCAGGCATTGAATCTTCTTTGTCTAAGCCAAGGACTTTTGGAAGTTGAGTGTTAGGCTGAAGGCTTTCCAATGCTAGCCTAGCCAAAGACTTTCGGGTGTTAAATCTTTTTTATCCTAATCAAGGGCTTTCAGGAGTTAAGCATCGGGTCTAAGGCTTTCCGATGCTGATCCAGTCAAAGACTTTCAGGCATTGAATCTTTTTTATCCTAGCCAAGGGTTTTTCGAAAGTTGAGCATCAGGCCTAAGGCTTTTCGACACTAACCCAACCAAAGGCTTTTGAGTGTTGAATCTTTTTTTATCCCAACCAAGGACTTTCAGGACATCCCATCGCTGGTACTCTGACCTTTTTAGGAGGGATCTTGTCCTCTCAAGGATAGGAGGTGCAACTTTTAAGTAATATCAAATTCCAAAAATCTTGATTTTTTCTCAAGCCAAGAGCATGCATATGGCACTGCTCGACCAAGAGTTCCACTAGATTTGGTACCTATTTTAGGATGAGAGGAGAGGGGTTTCATCCTGAAAATCCACCATGCTATTTTTCTTTCCCAAGAATTTTAAATGGTAGAAAAAGATCCTTACAATTGTTGGCCAGTCATTTAGGTCGCTGACTTCTATCCAAGCTCCCTATAAATTGGGAGTCTAGGATGTTATCCTTCCATCACTACCATTGGCTTTTCCTAACCCTAACAAAAGGGTTCTATTGATTTTCCCTAGCAGCACCCTTGGCCACTAGTATAAGTATTTAAAATGCATAATTTTCTTTCAAATATAGCCAAGAAAAGATGCCCAAGTGAGATTGGTGTCGTGGTAAGAGATATTTACCTTGGTATGGAAGGTACTGGAAATAGCCAGTGGCCCAGTTGCAATGTTGCTACCCTCGCTAGCGAGGGTATGAGACTGGAGGAATGTCTCTCATGGTGAGTCTCCTTTCTTGATTTCCTTCAGCACTCAGTATCAATGGGTACTGGGAACAAAGGAAAGGCCAAGAACCTTTCTGAGAACCTAGGCCATCATGATGAGTGGCTGAGGTCCTCCAAAATATTCTTCTCCCTTTCTTTCTTATAATAAGTAGAGCTTTTGGTCTACGCAGGTTCCTTCTTCCTCATTCACCGGCTGGCTAGAGGGGATTTGTGTTGCCTTAATATCATGCAATAGGGGTCTAGGTGTGCCATCCCTTGGCTCCACTCATCTGCACAGTGTACCTCTCTACCACGGTGCAACCCTCTTGATAGTTTTTTGTGTCCCACCTGTTATCCAGGTGGCTTATCCAAGAGGGGGGGTGAATTGGGTATGTAAAACTTTTACAAGTATGTGATCCTTTTTAAGTTCTTAGTGTGGTATGTGCTATGAATTAACTTAACTACTATGGAAGGAAGTAAGAACAGGAAACACAATCACAAACACAGCAAATTTTATAGTGGTTCGGAGCAACCTTGCTCCTACGCCCACTATCCAAGATATCACTTGAGATTTTCACTATATTCATTCTTAGAATATAGCCAGATTGTTTTCACAGGCTCACAATCCAAAATCCAAACTTGGTTTTATCCCGGGCAAACCAAAAACCCAATACAATGTTAGTTTTAAACGGGATCACTAACAACCCACTGCACTTGGTTTTCAAGGATCACCAATAACTTTTACAAGTCCAACCTATAGCCCCTACTGTACTTGGAATAACTCAAATGAAGAGTTAGATAAACAAAGCAAAAATATAACAAACCGAAATTGTCAGATGGGTGCAGTTGTAGCACTTGAGAAGCTCTCTTGATTGCACTTTGAATGTTCTTCAAGGCTTCTTAACTTCTTTAATGAATGCCTCAAGATTCTAATCAGAGTTGGTGAAGTCTTGAGTGCTTATTTTGAATGCTCTTTTAAGTGTTCTTTCAAATATTCAGTAAGAGCTCATTTATCTCTCATTAACTTCTTCTTTTCTCATTGACTGCTCCAAAAGTGATTCAAATCCCTTATATATACTCTCTTCAACTGATTTCAAGTAGATATAGCCGTTGTAGACCGTTGGGACTCGAAATATAACTATTGGAGACCATTTTGGATTTAAAATAAGAGTTCTGGAACTAGCCGTTCTCACCTGGAACAGGACTTCGAGTTGGCTCGGATACTTCGAGTCAGCTTGATTCTTTAGGTAGATCAAAACATCACTCTGGTTGAGTCAGCTCTTCTGCTTCAAGTTGGCTCACCTGGCTAGTTCTTCAGAACTGAGATTTTCAGCACTCTGGAAGAGTCGGCTCTTCTAACTTGAGTCAGCTCGCCTGTCTGTCTAAGAAAATTTTACTCTGGTCGAGTCGGCTCGGTTCTCTTGAGTCGGTTCGAATTCTTAGAACTTCAGAAAACATACTCTGCCCGAGTCGGCTCTTCATTCATGGGTCGACTTGAATGTCTGCATGCCAGAAAACTAAGTGATGTGCCAGACTTCGAGTCGGCTTCTCAGCAATTAGTCGGCTCTTGTGACTTGTCTCCAAAAAACTTTCCAAACTTCTTCAGACTTCTCCAAAGGAATTCAATCAAGATCAGAAGTTTTCCAACTCCATCAAACTTTATTCTAAGAGATTTACATTTGAAAAATACATGGAAATAGCCCATTTTCATAAATACATGATTGATTTTTCTTTGGGCTCTTATTTACAAAGTACAATTCTACAAAATAAACTTGTCATATACCAAGATTGTAGGAAGAATGGTTTTGCATATAAAACATCCTACAAAAACATAGAAAATACTTAGAAAGAGTTAGTAATCAAATACATGCTCCAATGTTTGGTTATCATCAAAATCATTCCAGGGGTCAACACCACCTGTGTTTTAAAGAGAACCTTTAAAAGAGTGTAATTTAGTTGAAAAGTGGAGATGTATGCATCTTAGGACTTTTTGATGAAAAAGAAAACTGTTCTTCATGTATCTCATGCATAATGTCATATGCTCATTACTGGTTAAGTTCTGGATTGGTAATTGTTTTCCTCATTTTTTTAGAGGTTCACAACTTCTCCTTCAAGGTTTTCTATTTGGTGGCTAGTTTACCCCCCTAGATATCTTACCGAAAGAAAACACAATCTTCATAACAATCTTAGGATTAAAGATTCATACTATTGATAGTACACCCATAAGTTTTTTGAATTCCAGGTTTTGGATAGGGGTGTGCCATCTAATTATGTCAGTTGTAAGTACCAAGATGGATAATTTCCTTTACTTGATACGGCCTCTCTTAGTTAGGAGAATGCTTTTCTTGGTAAGTTAGCTGGGATACTTCAATCCACCTCAAAAATAAATCCCCCACCTTGAAAAACTTGCCTCAGACTTTGGCATCATGGTAGCAAGCGACCCTCCTTTGGTATGCAGCCATCCTTATGGCTGCATGCTCACGTGTCTCTTCTATCAGGCCCGGATTTTTCCAAAGTTATTCAGGGTTGCCACTTTCTTTAAAATTCTCTATTCTTGGAGATGGGAGCCTGAGCTCCAAAAGGATGCAGCTTCAGTATCGAGGGCGAGATTAAAGGGTGTCTCACTCATCGGGATCCTTTGCATGGTTCGGTAATCCAAAGGATTTGATATAATTCATTCACCCACCATCCTTTTGCCTGATCCAGATGCATCTTTAATCCCCGTAGGACAATGCGGTTAGCAACTTTGACCTCCTATTAGCTTAGGGGTAGCCAACGAAAGTGAAATGTTGGGATACACCCAGATCCTAGTAGAATTCAACAAGTTTAAAGCTACTAAATTGGTCACCATTATCAGTGATAATGGTTTGGGATAGTCCAAAGCAGTAGATAATGGACTTCCAAATAAAGTCTTTTACTCTGACTTCGATAATTTTAGCAAGTGGTTTAACTTCTATCCACTTGCTAAAATAATCGATTGCCATAAGTAAGAACTTCCATCCTCCAGTGGCTAAAGGAAAAGATTCCAATATGTCCATGTCCTACTAAGCGAAAGGCCACTGCATGCTTATAGGGGTAAGTGGAATAGCTAGTAGCCATTGTATATTGGAGTGGCACTGGCATTGGTCGCATATCTGAACTATATCCTTCGCATCTTGCTCCATGGTGGGCTAATAGCATTCTTGTCTCAAAATCTTGAGAGATAAAGCCCTGTTTCCAAGTGACTACCACAGATTCCTTCGTGAACCCCTTGGAGGGCATACTTTGCTTTGAAAGAGTGTAGGTACCTTAACAAAGGCTAGGAGAATCCCCTCTTATAGAGCTTTTCTTCATGGTGGATGAATTTAGAGGCTCGATTCTGTAGTTTTCGAGCTTCCTCCCTATTTATGGAGAGGCTCCCATCATGTAGATACCGGATGAGTAAATCCATCCAGCAAGGTTCATCATATATTTGGAGTACTGATATTGGCTTGTTAATGCTGGGCTCTTTATAACTTCAAAGAAGACTTATGTACATAATCATTGGGCATAGATGTGGCAAGTTTGGATAAAGTGTCAGCCTGAGTATTCTCTTTCCTAGAGATCTGCTGAATGTTAAAGCTATAAAAGATCAAAATCAGGTTCTTGATTCTTTGAAGGTACTGCTTGATGTTCTACTCTTGAGCTTCATACTCATTCAAGACATGACTTACTATAAGTCGAGAGTCGCTGTGAGCTTTGAGATGTTTGAATCTCCATTTTTTTGGTGATGGTGAGGCAAGCAATCAAGGCCTCATACTCAGCTTCATATTAGTGAAGGAAAACCTGAAACAAAGGGCATATTGGACATCCCACCCTTCTAGACTAATGAGCATGAGCCCTACTCTAGAACCATTAGTATTTGAGGCTCCATCTGCAAACATCATCCATTATTGCTTGGGATCTTTAGGTGTTGGATTTCATACTTTTAGTTCTTCTTCGGGAATGATACATTTGGTGAGAAAGTCTGCCAGTATCGATGCCTTGATAGAGGTTTTGATCGAAATACCTAATCAAACTTGAAAAGTTCAAGAGCACATTTAGCCATCTTACCTGAGGTATCAGGTCAGTGTAAAATCATCTGGAGGGGTTGGTCAGCGAGGACCATGACCGTTTGTGCTTAAAAATATAGCCAAAGTTTTTTGGCCGATGTCATAAGGGTGAAGATGAGCTTTTCGAGTCGAGTGTATTTAGTTTTTGCATTTTATAAGACCCGGCTACTATAATACATTGGCTTTTGCTTCCGATCTTCTTATCGAATAAGTACGGAGCCAATAACAAAAGGGGAGACTGCCAAATATAAATATAGCTCCTCACCCTCCTTCAGCTTGCTAAAGAAGTGGCAAGGTATCAAGGTAAACTTTAAGTTCTTCGAATGCCTTATGGCATCCCTCAGTCCATTCAAAATCCTTCAACTTTTTTAGAATCCGAAAGAAAGGCAAGCATCATTCGGTTGATTTAGAAACAAAAGTGGTAATCCATCCAGTAAGGCTTTGGACTTGCTTTACAATTTTTGGTGTGGTCATTTGCATCAAGGCTGAGATTTTTTTTGAGTTGGCCTCGATCTCTCGGTCAGATACCATAAATCTGAGAAACTTCTTAGATGTTACTCCAAATGTGCACTTGGTCAGGTTTAATTTTAACCGGTATCGATGTAAGATAGCAAAGATTTTCTCAAGATCTACACGATTCTACGAGACATAGCTTTTGACTTGCATATCGTCAACATAGATTTCTATGTTACGATCGATCTGGTCCTTAAAAATCTTATTCGCCAGTCACTGGTACATCATCCCTATATTTTTTAAACCAAACAGCATTGCCCTATACCAAAATAAGCCCTAGTTGGTAATAAAAGATTTTTTTTTCTCATCTTCAGGCACCATCCGGATCTGATTGTATCCTGAAAATGCATCCATAAAAGTTAGGAGTTCATGGCCAACCGTTGCATCCACTAATTGGTCAATGCAGGAAAGGGGGTAGCTGTCCTTCGGGTAGGCCTTATTGAGGTCTGTGAAGTCCACACATATTCACCATTTCTCATTGGCCTTTTCTATTAATACTATATTTGCCTGCCATTCGAAATAGTTAACTTCCCCGATGAATCCTGTCGCGATGAGCATCTGTACCTCCTTTTCCATGGCTCCCTAGCAATCTGGCATAAAACTTCTTTTCTTTTATTTCATAGGGTGATGATGAAGGTGAAAATATTTATGCAAGCAAGACAGAAAATATGTATTTTAAAATTATTTTAAAACATACATAGCGGATGGCTCGATAAATAGATCAAAACGATCTACCGATCTGCTCGCAACAGGATATGCTATAATAATCTAGCATGCAAGGAACATCAACAGTAAGAAAGGAACAAAGATATAAGAGTACATTACCTTTATACCTCTGAAATACTGTGAAGGAGGAAGGCACCCAAGTCATACACGTGTCTGGCCTCTACAGGTAATCCACACCAAGGCTCGACACTGATCAACTCCCTCGGAGTGCTAGCTCTTTGGGATCCTTCGGGCCAATCTTCTTCTTTTGGGAAGACAAGGAGGAGAGGTGGAACCCTTTCCAAGAAACTCTCTTCCCAAGACCTAGCTTGAATTCTAGGTTTCTCACACCTAATCCCAAGTTCTCAAAAAACACTTCTTCTTCTTCTCTAACCTTTTTTCTCTTCTAACCATTAGCAGCCTCTAGAATGACCTTCATCTATAGGGGCAGCCATGAGAGGGAGAAAGAGGAAGGAGGAGTGATTGGGGGAGAGAGTCAAGGGCCATTCCAAATGGGTCCAAGACAAAGAAGGTAAGTATGACAATAATACCAAGAAAGCTTGGAGCCAAAATGCCCAAAAACTGAAATTCAAAATCAAAATTCGAAGTCAAAACATTCCAGAAACTCTTACCAGAAAATTTGCTCGTCACAGCAATTATCGACACTTACAAAATGCCAAGTGTTGACACTTTCCAAGTGTCGACACTTACAAAATGCCAAGTGTCAACACTTTCCAAGTGTCGACATTTACAAAATACTAAGTGTCGACACTTGGAACATGGTCAATCATATTGATCTCCGGTGATGGCAAACGATTCTCAATCATCGATCAGCCTTAAGATCATATAGAAACCCCTATGGTGTGTGACCCTATAGGTTCGAACAATAAGCCGGTAGCACTGGAACACTTCCAGTACCAATCAAAGTGTTCATCTAGCAATGATATCCAATGTCCGAATAGGTCGAAGATGCAGAGCACTTCTCTAGAACCTCTGGTATATGGTTACCGCATAATTCATTCCTTTGACCCCAAAATACTCAGAATGACCTAGGATTTGACTACCAACCCTAATATGGTTTATCCAGATCATGTCTCAACTTTACAAGTTCTATGACTCCTCACAAGAACTATCCTGGCCAAGGATTTGCTAAATTGAGATATAGTAAGTCATTCACTCCAAACTATTGGAGGGGTCAATTCTATTTTAATCCACCACCGCTCTACAAGTACTTGACTGTACCTAAAAACCTTCTATCATTAAATTAGAAATCTAGATAGTCCAGCACCAAAGTATAGTGAGTTGCTTGAAAGCTACCATGGTGATCTCAGGTCTGAGGGACACATATACCCATATCCCTTTGCAAGCAACCCTTTGGCAGAAGGGAGCTCCGTAGATTGTCACGTTCAGTAAGATGTCATACATTTCACTTGCATGTCACACCAGTGTCTCCACACTCCTTGGTTAAGAGAACAACCAACAAATATGACATACACAACCTACACTTGATATATCGTCGTCCTATAATAATGTATCTTTTGGTTGTGAATCAGTTTAAGAACTACTTGATATATCCTCTCTATATCAAAATAATGTAGTTCTAAGGACTCGATCATACAAGAGTTCATTTCAGGAAAATAAAAATATGATGAATAGCCAAAGAATAACTTTTATTCATTAAAAAATCATATACAATTACAAGATAGCACAACCATCTACATCCTAGATGATTGACTTTGGGACACAATTTCCAACAACTCCCACTTGGACTAAAGCCAATTAGTACAGAATCTCAATCCCATTTTTCATTTACAACAGTCGATCTCTTAAATTTCGATGGCTTAAGTGAAGGGGTCAGCCAGGTTCTCCTTTCCATCGATCTTCTGAAGGTCAATGTCACCTTGTTCCATGATCTCTCGTACAAGGTGATAGCACCGCAGAATATGCTTCGTACGATGATGAGACTTCGACTCTTGGCTTGAGCAATGGCTCTAGTGCTGTCATAGTACACTAGAACAGGACCATCCAAGGAATGTGCCACTCCCAGCTCGCCAAGGAACTTCTGCAACCACATAGCTTCCTTTACTGCACTGATGCTACAACGTACTCTGCTTCGCATACTGAGTCTGCCATAGTAGGCTGCTTGAAACTTTTCTAGTAGATAGCTCCTCTGTTCAGGGTAAAGATAAATCTTGACACACTCTTGCTATCATCCTTATTTGACTTGAAACTGGAGTCAGTATACCCCACAAGTTTCAAATCAAATTTTTTATAAATTGCCATTGGTCCTTAGTATTTCGCAAATACTTAAGGATGGTCTTTACCACTATCCAATGAGCTTCACTTGGGTCAAACCGGTATCTGCTCACTATGCCTAGTGAGTATGCCACGTCTGGTCTAGTACATGTCTGGCATACATGATGGAACCAATTATCGAAGCATATGTGATTCTACTCATATGCTCTCTCTCTTCAGGAGTTGTTGCATAATTCCTTTTGGAGAGCTCAATTCCAATGCCTATCGGGAGATAGCCCTTCTTGAAATTTTTTATGTTGAACTATTTCAGCATGATGTCGATGTACGTAGACTGGGACAGTACTAGAAGCCTCTTAGATCTATCTCTATAGATCTTCATACCCAGTATGTAAGAGGCTTCACCCAAGTCCTTTATAGAGAACTGAGATGATAACCAGACCTTTATTCCTTGCAGTGCTGGGATGTCATTCCCAATTAAGAGAATGTCATCCACATACAGTACAAGGAACATGATCACAGAACCATTAGCCATTTATAAATGCAAGGTTCTTCTTCATTCCTAACGAAGCCATACGACTTGATACACTTATCAAATCGCATGTTCTAACTCCTTGATGCTTGCTTTAGTCCATAAATGGACTTTTGAAGCATGCACACCTTTGACTCATCTGTGGATGTGAACCCTTCATGTTGTATCATATACACCTCCTCTTCTAACTCACCATTCAGGAAAGCTGTTCGGACATCCATTTGCCAGATTTCATAGTCAAAATGCACTACTAAAGCAAGTATGATCCAAATGGATTTGAGCATTTCTATAGGAGAGAACGTCTCATCATAGTCAATACCATAATATTGACGATACTCCTCAGCAACCAGACAGGCTTTGTAGGTCTTTACCTACCCGTCGTGCCCTTTTTCCTTTTGAAAATCCATTTGCATGCAATGGGTTTTATCCCTTCAGGTGGATCAACCAATGTCCATACATTATTGATCTCCAAGGACTCCATTTCGGATTTCATGGCTCCTAGCCATTTCTTAGAGTCAGACCTCTACATCGCATCCATATGGTGATCGGATCCTCATTGTTCTCATCGAGTTCAATGGGATCATCGTCCCGAATCAAGAAACTATAGTATCTGTCCAGTCGACTCGGTACCCTACCAAATCTCCTTAATGGTACCTGTGTGGGCTCTGGGTGTGATCTAATCACAGCCAGTTCTATGTTGTCCCTAAAGTGTGTCAGTTCTTTTACTTATTGAACTTCACTAAGTTCAACCTTAGCAGCTACAGTCCCTTCACCAAGAAACTCCTTTTCTAAAAAGATAGCCCTAAGACTAATGAATAACTTTTGTTCCTCAGCTAAGTAGAAGCAATACCCCTTAGATTCTTTTGGATACCTAACAAATAGGCTCAGGTCAGACCTAGGTCCAAGTTTGTCCATTTCCAAATATTTTACATAAGCCGGGCACCCCCAGACCGGAAGGTGTGATAGTGTCGGCTTACATCCAGTCCATATCTCATATGGTGTTTTGCTAACGGACTTACTTGGAGCCCTATTCAGAAGGTAACAGGCTGATTCTATAGCATATCCCCAAAAGGATAGCAGTAGAGAAGCAAAGCCCATCATGGACTGAACCATGTCTAACATGATTCGATTTCTTCTCTCAAACACTCCATTTAATTGAGGTGTCCCTAGAGGTGCCCACTGAGAGAGAATCCCATTCTCCTCAAGATATGTTAGAAATTCATCCGAAAGGTATTCATTGCCTCGATCGGATCGAAGAGTTTTGATACACTTTCCAATTTGTTTTTCTACTTCACTAGATATCGTTAGAATATTTCAAACAATTCAGATTTATGTCTCATCAAGAAGACATAACCATACCTCGAAAGGTCGTTTGTAAATATAATGAAATAACCGTACCCACCCCTGGCACTAATATTCATGGGTCTACATACATCAATATATACCCGACTCAGAATCTCATTGGCTCATTCACCTTTTCCAGTAAAAGGTGACTTTGTCATTTTTCCAAGAAGACAGGACTCACAGGTTGGAAGTGAACTATCTTCACTAAAATTGAGGAGACCCTTACTTTTCAACATGTTTATCCTGTTCTTGTTAATATGACCTAGCCTACAATGCCATAGGTAAGCTTCGCTAACATTATCTATCCTAGGGCGTTTGCTAGATATGTACATTACACTAACAGATTACGATAGTACATAAATGCCATCACGCATTTGTCCAATCAATACTACAGAACCATTCCAAATGATTTTGCAAACATCATTCTTTATTGATAGTTCATAACCATACATGGCTAATTGGCCTACAGAAATGACATTCAAAATAAAAGATGGAAAAAAATGACACTCATTCAAAATGATAGTACAGGACTCGAAAACAAGTTTGAGGACTCCCAACGCCAGGGCTGGAACTCGGCTTCCATTTTCCACGTTCAAGAATCTCTCGCCGTCCTCGAATCTTTTACTAACTTGTAGTTCCTACAAAGAATTGCAAATATAAATTAGACTTCCTGTATCCAATACCCAGTTTGTAGTATCGCAGATAGAGAAACTACAAGATGTTATCATATAAATACCTTGTCGAGGACCATCCTGCTGCTTTCTCTTCTTAGACCTGTTCGGATCAAGGGATGCAATGTAAAGAAGACAGTTCCTCTTCCAATGACCCTGCTTCTTGTAGAAGAAGCACTCCGCATGGCTTTGATCAACCTTTACCCTCTTGGCCTGATTGGGCCTAGAAGCATTTAGCACCTTTTTTTCTTTGTTTTTTTTTCCCTTTTTTAAAGGGATGATGCCCTCCCGAAGATCCTCCCACTAGATTCACCACCCCTTTATTTAGTTGGTGGTCTTTCTCATAAGTCTACAGCAACCCCAACAAATTGTGGTAGTTAACTACAGGCTTATTCATTTTATAATGATCGAGAAAATCTAGATAGGAAGAGGGGAGGGAATTTAGAATCATATCCTTTCCAAGCTGTTCATGTAAGGGACATCCGAGTTTGCCCAGGCACTTAATCATCTCGATCATGTACAATACATGATCAGTGACCAAGGCTCCATCATGCATTCGTGCGTTGTAGATAGCACAGGAGACCCTATACCTCTCAACATTATCAGGTGTGCCAAAGGACTTCTTCAACCTTTGAAGAATTTTCTTTGGCTGGGCTTCCTCGAACTTGCGAATGAACTCATCGTTCATTGCCGCCAACATTATGCATTGGACAGTTGTCCTGTTAGAGAGCCACTTTTGATAGGTGTCTCTGACCGAACCCCGAGCATTAGGAGTAGGGATCTCAGGTGCCAGATCCAATATCACATACAAGATCCGTTCATGCTCCAGGACAATCTTGAGCCTTCGATACTAGCTATCAAAGTTGGGTGATGCAGAACGGATATGTGGGATGCGAAAGCAAATTAAAATTAATATATATATATTTTAATATATTTTCAGAAGTCGGCTTTGACTCAAATGAAAGTTAAACTAAATTAAAAGAAACTATATAATAATTGAAAGCACAATTCAAAGAAACTAGATTATCAGAGTAGTTCAGAAGTAAAGAATCGCTGGGGGTTGAGAAACTCCCAGACCTAGGGTTTTGCTCTGAACTTTCAATAGGACAGAACTAAAGAGAAGGGAAGGGTTATGTACCAGGCAGTGATCTTCACAGAGTTTGGTGGAAGGACTCTCTCGAGCAGATTGTTGGATCCTCGGATTCAGATATCTTCGCAATGGATCCTCCAATACTGGTCCTTTGGCAGAGTTGGCTTCTCCTGAACTCAGGATCTGGGAAAGAAGAAGAACAAGTTAAGGAACCAGATACTCAAAGAAAGGATTTACCAGATAAGAAGAACTTGAAAAATTGATGTTGCTGAAATTCTGATTCTCCTGGATGCTGATCTGACTTTCTCTGGGATTTGCTTTGTATTCGAAGTAGCCGATCTGGACCTGGATGCTGGTGGTCGGCCTCTACTTGGAAGAGAGGGGCCGTGAGATGATGAGGTAGATTAGGGTTTGGATGATTGGTGGAATGAAGAAGATGATGGATGGCTAGGGTTTGGAATTGAAGTGGCTAACCTAGGGTTTTGGGGTTGGAGATCTCACACCTCCTCAAGGTTCCTAGGGAACCCGGATTTACTCCCTCACAGAGCTCAACACTTGAATACAAGTGCGGAAGAGAGAAACACAAAGTTGCTCACATAGAAATTGATTTCATTCATCATTTAATTCAAGAGTTACATAGAGTTGAATATATAGACATAACAAAAAAATAAAATTTTATACACTTCCCATGTGGGACTAATAGGACTAACCCACACTTTAGGCATCAAATTCTCTTCCCAAGACTCCTTCCATGAGTGGGCAGCCCAAAAACTCCAAGAAAACTTGAAAATCAGCTCCAAATGACAGGTTATGGGGGTGTCTCATAGTATCTCTCCATGAATCAAGGATTTTCCCTTCATGGTTTGGCTCTTTTGGACACCTCCTAGTCTTGCTCCACAAGTTTAGGCTTCTTCCTTTCATGGCTTTGGCACTTTAGGAAACTTTTGGGTGCCTCCTTGATTTTCTCTCCAAGACATGCTCTCTTCCCTTTTATAACTTGGATTTTTATGGAACATTGTGGGGCACCTCCTTGATCCTCTCTTCAAAAAAAATTCTTGCCATCCTGGCTTGGGTTTATCTGGAAAGAAGTTGGCTCCTCCTTGGATTGAGGTATCTTGATGGATTTCTCCCCCAAGTGGCGCATGAAAGAAGGGACCTGCTTTCTTGTGGTGTGGGGACCAAGGCACACTGGATGGAGATGTGGCGCCTCCTGGACTCTGGCATGTGGCTGGGAGTGTGGCGCCCACATGCTTGGGCCTAGGAGAAAAAATTGGGCACCCTGGACCTTGACTTGATTTAAAAAAAAAAATGGCACCAACCTGGAGAAGACCTAGACCACTACTAGGACTTGTACTGAGTCAACATGACTCAATAAAATTTAAATTGTTGGGAAATACAGACTCAAGACTAAAATTGAGTTGACCAAGTCAACCCTAATTACAAAACCAGAAAACCCTAATTCTTCGGGCAAGGTCAATCAGACATCCAGATGGAGCCCTGAAGTCTTCTTCTGAGTCTGGTGCCCGCACCATTGGGTCCATTGAGCTTCTCATTGTCGAGAAGAGACCGGAGCAATAGGTTAGAAGACATCTGAAAGGAAAACCAAAGCTAATTAGTGTACATGAATTTTTAACCTAAAAACATGGACTTTAGTCTAAAGGTCCCTCCCACTATTTTGCTCAGACTAGTAGCCTCTACCTCCAATCCAAGAAATTACTTTAATTTCGTAGTGTGTACCAGAGTCCAATAGATAACACATGAGCCCGACTTTGGCCGACCCACCCATGCGTATCTAAAGGTAGGTTCTTCAAATGTTTACTTTTCCAAGTAACCTCTAGTATTTGGGTTTTGCCCCAAGATGCACTTCAATCGACCTTTGGGCCTCCTATTGAAGGTCCCAGTTATGTCCAACCATTAACATGATAAAACTCAATGCTTCTAACTAACGAATAGTCAAGCCCGACTTTAGCCGGCTCACCTGTCCACCGTTAAGAGAGTCGCACTAAGCCATCATATTAGAAACAGCAATTCCAATAGCCCAATGAAAACCTGATCTTTGGATCTATCGATGAACACCCAACTACTGGACCCATTACTATCCCACTTAATGGGAGGCTAGGACTTGGTTATCCCTATAACTTTGTCCTTTTAAGGACCTAATAATTTAGATGGTTTAATTTTAATGTGACAAACGAAGAGATGAGAAGACATGGATCAACCTCCCATTGACCATATCAGCAAACAAGGAGGGTTACTCATAACTAATGATCCATGGGCACCTAAAATCAGTCAAGACTATTAACCTTGTGTGACATGGGTTAACACGAGTCAATGAGCTATCCAATCAATCTTGATTGACCACATTGGCCAGGTAAGTGAGATCATGGGTTGGGTTTTGTCATTAACCATCTTGCCTTAGACACCAACAGAGTTGGCCAGGTAAGAGATAACCCCAAAGAACCATGATCAAAATGCCAAACATACCTAGACACCAATCGGTTCATCAAAATTGATTAGACTAGCCTAAAGACTCGAGCTATCTATTGAGCCACAAAGTAGGTCCATTTAGATTTATGGACTAATCAATCTAACTATTAGAGAGATCTAAATAGAAGAAATCCTAACTCAATATTTGATTAGATTAGTTCTCTAATTAGTCCAATGCATCTAGACTTAGGTCTAACCCAATAAAGGACCTAATGGAAGCTAACCTATGACCCTTAAGGCTTATTGAAATGACTTAAAATCTTTGAATCACATTTCTAGAGTTCTTAGTCATTCTTAATTCTCACTTAAGTTCAATAGCCTTAATTAAATTAAAAAATTTAATTTATAAATGTAAAATAATTTTACAATAAATCAAAATTTGAATTCACTATTTTTCAGCATTTTCATCCAAAGTATCGACTCACCAGGAGCAAGTGTCGATACTAAGTGTCGACACTTGGGTCACACCAGGCTTGAGACAAGAGGAAAACAGAATGCCAGATTTCTGGCACATGCTCATGAGTCGACACTTCAAAGGCCAAGTGTCGACACACGAGTCCAAGTGTTGACACTTCCTGGTCAAGTGTCGACACTCAGCCTGAGATAGGAAAAAAATAATGATTTCAAATCCAAAGTTTCTCCAAACTTTTAATCAAATTCGATCAAAACAAAATTCTTAGATCTTAGCTAAAGTTGTTTTAAGATCATAATACATGATTAAAACATTTTTAATCTACATTTTCTTTTATCTTTCCTCTTCATGAGTCAATCACAAGAGGCACCCCTACATGCCATAGGAGATCCCATTGAATGGGAAGAGAGGGTCTTGTAGCCCTACTTCTCTCCTATGACGGGACGGCCATGGTGAAAAACTCATTCCAAGTACTTTAAAAGAAAAACATGATGCTAAAGCATGCTAGCATCATTATACTACAAAAGAAACCTATTACTCTGACACCATTGAAGGTGAAAACATTCATGCAAGCAGGGCAAAAAAGATGCATTTTAAAACTATTTTAAAACATGCACAATGGAAGGCTCAGTAGATAGATCAAAATGATCTATCAATCTGCCCGCAACAGGATCTAGTATAATAATCTAGAATACAAGGAAACATCAACAGCAAGAAAGTAACAAAGATATAAGAGTACATTACCTTTATACCTTTGAAAATACTGTGAAGAAGGAAGAAGGCACCTGATCCACACACGTGTCTGGCCTCTATAGGTAATCCACACCAGGGCTCGACACTGATCAACTCCCTTGGAGTGCTAGCTTTTTGGGATCCTTTGGGCCGATCTTCTTCTTCCGGGAAGACAAGAAGGAGATGTGGAACCTTTCCCAAGAAACTTTCTTTCTAAGACCTATCTTGAATGCTAGGTTTCTCACACCCAATCCCAAGTCCTCATAAAACCCTTCTTCTTCTCTAACCTTTTTTCTCTTCTAACCATTAGCAGCCTCTAGAATAACCTTCATTTATAGGGGCAGCCATGAGAGGGAGAAAGAGGAAGGAGAAGTGATTAGGGGAGAGAGTCAAGGGCCATTCTAAATGGATCCAAGCTAAAGAAGGTAAGTATGACAATCATACCAAGAAAGTTTGGTGCCAAAATGCCCAAAAATCGAAATTCGAATTCAAAATTCGAAGTCAAAACATTCCAAAAATTCTTTCCAGAAAAACTGCTCGTCATAGCAAGTGTCGACACTTACAAAATGCCAAGTGTTGATACTTGGAACATGGTCAATCATATTGACCTTCGGTGATGGCAAACAATTTCTAATCATCGATCAATCTTAAGATCAGATAGAAACCCCTATGGTGTGTGACCACATAGGTTCGAACACTAAGCCGGTAGCACTGGAACACTTCCAGTACCAGTCAAAGTCCTCATCTAGCAATGATACTTGACGTCTAGATAGGTCGAAGATGCAGAGCACCTCTCTAGAACCTCTGGTATATGGTTATCGTATAATTCATCCCTTTGACCTCAAAATGCTCAGGATGACCTAGGGTTTGACTGCCAACTATAATATGGTTTATCTAGATTATGTCTCAACTTTACAAGTTATGTGAGTCCTCATAAGAACTACCTTGGCTAAGGATTTGCTAAATTGAGACATAGTGAGTCATTCACTCCAAACTATTTGGAGGGATCAATTCCATCTTAATCCACCACCGCTCCACAAATACTTGACTGTGCCTAAAAACCTTCTGTCATTAAATTAAAAATCTAGGTAGTCCGGCATCAAAGTATAGTGAGTTGCTTGAAAGCTACCATGGTGATCTCAGGTCTGAGGGACATATATACCTATATCCCTTTGCAAGCAAGCCTTTGGCAGAAGGGAGCTCCGTAGATGGTCACGTTTAGTGAGATGTCATATATTTCACTTGCATGTCACACCAGTGTCTTCACACTCCTTAGTTAAGAGAACAACTAACAAATATGACATACAACAACCTACACTTGATACATCATCGTCCTATAATAATGTATCTTTTGGTTGTGAACCAGTTTAAGAACTACTTGATATATCCTCTCTATATCAAAACAATATAGTTCTAAGGACTCGATCATACAAGAGTTCATTTCAGGAAAATGCAAATATGATGAATAGCCAAAGAATAACTTTTATTTATTAAAAAATCATATACAGTTACAAGATAGCACAACCGTCTACAACCTAGACAATTGGCTTTGGGACAATTCCCAACAGATGATTCAAGTCTACCATCAAATGATGCATCATCACTTCTAGATCAATCTTGGGCATAAAGGCATTCAGATGAAGACGTTAGCATTCTTTTGTAAGAAGGATATCAGTTCTTATTTTATGCCTTTGTCCAGTAACGAACCAATTTGAACAACATACTGAGGGTCACTCTCATGTAGGGGGACTGCTACAAGGTCCTTTGCAAGCCACCCCCTTTTTTCGGTCAGTTCATCCCTAGTATCCAGCTCCTTCATCGGGAGACCATCCAGTATCTTGGCATATTTTGTTTATCGAGCTACCAGGTAACATTATCTCGCCAGGGTCTAGTTTTCTCATACCTCTCCTACTCCTCGTAATATAAGGAATCTCTGTTGCCCAGTTGGCCAACCCAAGAGGGGGGATGAATTAGGTTTGAAAAAAAACTTAGCAAGTATGTGCCGTTTGAAACCATGTGTGGTAAGTGGAGTGAAAGAGTATTGCAACCGGAAGTAAATAAGAATACAAGAGCAAACATAAACACAACAAGATTTAGAGTGGTTCGAAGCAACTTAGCTCCTATGTCCACTATCTAAGGTGCACTCTTGAGATTTTCACTATATTCACCCCGACTACAGTCAGATTGTTTTCTTACGGACTCACAATCCAAAATTCAATACAATGTTTTCCAGGGCTCACTAACAACCCAACTTTATTTTCAAGGCTAACCAATAATCCAAAACTAACTCACAAGCTACAGCCACCTGCTGTACTTGTAACAACTCAAAGAAAAGAGTTAACAAAAGAAGCAATACTAAAACAAATCCAAAGTATTGAATGGTTGAAGTTGAAGCTCTTAATGAGGCTTTCTTGAATGCTTCTTCAATGTTCTTCAAGGCTCTCTTAACTCTTCAAATATTAACTCAAGAAGTTAGTTGGAAGTTGTTGGAGAACTTGAGTTTTCACTTGAAAGCTCTTAGAACATTCAATACTCTCTTTAAAATTCCATTAAAGTTCTTTTTCCTTGACTTAAATCCTTCATTTATAGCTTCTTAAAGGTTTTCAGGTGAATAAGGCCATTAGAATTCCTTGGAAGTTAAAAACTAGCCATTGGGAGGCTTTAACTTCAAAAAATTTGAATTCTGGAACTAGTCATTACTGTTGAAAATCTGGGATTCGAGTCAGCTCGCAGAGCTCAAGTCAGCTTGGATTGTTGTGTATTAAAAAATTTCTGTGCCGTGCCAGGAAATGTATCAGCTTTAATATTGGAGTCAGCTCGAGTGAAACTTCTTCAAATGCTTCCAAACAGCTTCAAACTTCTTCCAAACATCTTCCAAACTATTTCTAAGCCTATTCTAAAGTATTTAAACTTAAAATTACATAAATTTGGTTATTTTTCATGAATATACAATTGACTTTACTTAGGACTCTTAAATGATTGAAATATACATGAAACTTTTTCTTGAATACATTGGTACATTCCATTGGTTTTGAAAAATATAGGATTGATGATTGTCCATTAGAAACATCCTACAAAAACTTCTTAAATATTTAAAAAGTATTAGTATCAAATGCATGCTCCAATATTTTGTAATCATCAAAATCATTCTAGAGATCAATAATCTCTCCCTTTTCGATGATGACAAAATACTGGGCATGGAAAGAATAAGTACCTTTGCATTTTCAACTGTATCATTAAAATGATAACTGTATCAGTGTAAATGAGTTTAGAATGTGCTATATAATGTATTAAGTAATTCAAACTATCAATTCAAATTATGATCTAGTGTAGGTGTTCATTTTATAATTTGACTAAAGTATCAGAGCTGTTGAACATTCATTTTACAAATTGACTGAAGTATCATAGCTTTGCATAAGAGTTTATTTTACAAGTTAACTAAAGTATCGGAGCTAAGTTAACTAAAGTATCAGATGGTGGGGACACCAGAGGCACCAGAATAAGGCAGAAGCTTCTCAACCCTCTGTGGATCACTTAGTTAATATTTGAGTCCCCTGTAATAAAGCTTAGTCCAGCTACATTTGAGTCCTGTAATTAGTCCAGCTCTTGTTGAGCTAGTTCAGTTTGTTCAGTACTGTCAGCTCATGTTGAGCTAATTTCAATTTTTGAGTCCTGTCTAATCAAATTGAAGACTCAAGACCACATCATACAAGTGAAGACCAAGTTCAACCTAATTGAAGACATAAAAGTTTAGCCCAAGTCCAACCCAGCTTGAAGATTTGAAGACCCCAGGAAGAAAAATTTAGAAAAATGATGGGGAACTAATATGCATGCAATTTTTTTTGTATGTTTTACATGTTGAGTTAGGTGATTAATTCCCAAATTTCAGATCAAAATTATTTGTAGGGAATTTTGTATGAATTTTTGAAGATCAGCATGCAGATTAGGACCTAGAAAAGTAGAAAAGAAGGATCGCCGGGGCTGAGAAGCCTCGGTTAGGGCAAGTTCTCCTACAATAAAACTACTGGAGGTAGAGGGGGTGTACCTGACAACGTTTGTGAAGATTGCAGCAAAAGGGTCTCTCGTTCCTCGATGGATGCGGCCTGGAAAACCGAGCCAAAGACCCGCGGATACCCTGCTTTCTGCTCAGTGATCCGATTGAGGCTTCGCTGGAGTCGTTGGAATCATAGAAACTCGGGGACCTGTAAATGACCTGTCAGGGGTTAGAAAACTCACAAAGGAACAAGAAAATAAAGGGAAAACAGCAAGGGAAGGTTTCTTTTGGAGTGGGCGTCCAGGGATCTGAGAGGCTTGTTGGCAGCAGGAAGATGATTGCAGCACTGGGAAGAAAAACTCTCACAAACCCCTTTATGCACACAGTAGGGTATCACATAACTCAATAGAAGAACTCAAGGTTTTAATTCATATAAAAAACTCTCCCTTCATACAAGAGGCTAGGGTCCCTTAAATAGACCCTTAACCTTAGGCTCCAAGTAAGGGCACATTAGTCTTTACATGAGAATCCTTTTTCCTCTCAAACCCTATCTAGAAAATAAAGAAACATTAGGTAGAAAAAATCTCTAAAATTTCTCTTGACTTGGCCAACACTCCAAGAACACCTAGGGGGCGTGTTGGGCTTCTAAGAGCATCAAGGAGCCAGCCCAAAGGGGCCCGGGTGCATGGGTTTGGGCCTCTGGAAGCTGGGGTGGCCTGGTAGCCAGGTAGCAAGAATATTCCCTGGTATCTTGCTTCTTAGGGGCTTGAGCTTGGCGCCTGGGCTTGATTTCTTTGGGCTAGGATGCAGATGGACCTCTAAAATCATGGATGCCTTGATCTATGAATATATTTTGGCATCTGGAAGGAAATCTGGGCATCTGGAGGGCATCTGCAAGGAATCAGGGTTTTTGATTTTCCTCTTGGGGTCTTCAAATCTTCAAGCTGGGTTGGACTTGGGCTAAACTTCCATGTCTTCAATCTAGTTGGACTTGGTCTTTACTTGTATGATGTGGTCTTGAGTCTTCAGTATGCTTGGATAGGACTCAAAAAAATAAAATTAGCTCAACATGAGCTGACCAGCATTGGACTGAACTAGCTCAACATGAGCTGACTAGTACAGAATAACTAAAATGGACTCAGATGAGCTAAGCCCTTATTACAGATGGACTCATAAATTATTGATCAATTTACAGAGGGTAAAGCCTCTGTCTTATTCTGGTGCCTCAGGTGTCCCCACCAATTCTCCCGGGGTGGGAGGAACTCGACCCTATCGAGTGAAGGTCAGACTGGCTCACATATCTCTCAAGAAGGTCTGGGTTGAGGCATTGCAAGTCCTTTCGAGAAATCCACGAATCATCCGACTCTGGCCGGCCTTGCCATCGGACCAGGAAGCATTGATAATCATGGCCCTGGGTCGTGATGGCTTGATCGTCCAGGATATGCTCGATCCGTTCTCCTCTCTCAGGCCAAATTTGTTTGTGGACACTCTAGGTTAGGGTCACTCACAATGAAAAGGAATAGGTCCAAAGGCCTCACTAGGTATCGCTGTCGGTTCCCTATACTCAACCAGGTCTGTAATATTGAAGGTAGAACTAATGCATAAATCCGAAGGCAATTCTAACACCTAGGCATTTGATCCAACCTTCTCTATCACTTTAAAAGGTCCGGCTCTGTGAGCATGAAGCTTCCTTTAGGCCTAAGCCTAATTAAGATAGAATCCACTACATCAAATTCTTTGATCCTTCTTCGAGAATTAGCCAGTTTGTTTAAAGATTAGTGCGGGTGGTGAACATGTTAGGCACATGCAGACTCCTAACAAATGATGCAAAGGACTCATACTGATACCTAACAGACTCGACTATGCATTCCTATCGAAGGAAATTTTATTGAACTCTTTGGATCTAAACCTAATAGATTATAGGTTCTCTAGGTTTGATCCTAGCTTGACATGCACATGAAAATTTGCAGTGAACTCCTAGCAAATTCCAAAGAGTATGCCAGAAGTAAGATGCAAACCTAACATGCATAATGAATGCATGCAGTATGCTAATCTCAGTTAAATGCAATTTAATAATCCTAGAAATGCTGGAGGTGTCAGGAAAGGGTAGAAAATAGGAAGTGGGTTCAGAATTAGTTTGGTAGGATAGGAAAAAAGGTTCAAGGTTAGTTGGATAAAGTTTGATATAAGAAGGCATGTCATGGACTAATCCTAGACTAATGAGGCTAACCTTACGAGGTTGCGGTATATCTATGGGGTTTGCATAATGGAAGGATGGGTTACTAATCTTAGGGAAGAGGTCCTTAATGGGAACTATAGGAGGAGGCTCATCCTGAAGGAACTGATTCAAAGAGATCAAGTCCTTAATAAAGTCTTCTGGTTCTTGTATTTTAGGACTAGACTCTATAATTTGGCTCTCCTCTATGGTTTCCTCAGGTAAGGCTCTAGCAGTAGTACCTAGGTTTTCTTCCTCTATTTGTTCTTCCACTATAGCTTTAGGTTGGATGTGGTCAAGGTCAACTACCTCTAGGTTGGCTTCTACCTGGGTATCTATTGGGTCAGCTAATTCTAGGTCATCTAAAGGTGTCTCCTCTTCTCCCTCATACTCATCCACTAAGCTTGCATCAGCTTCATACACTTTTGCATTAATGTAAGCCTTGTGAATCTCAGGAATGGTTGGAGAAGGTCGGCTAAGGAAAATTGGCTAGGTCCTGGTTTCTGATTATGGGCACTACTCCTAGTAGGTTCAGGTTGCCTAAGGGGTAGTGGCTCACTACTGGGCTCATATTTAGGGGTACTAATCCTATGGGGTTCAAGTTGACTAGGGGAACTAGTACTAGATTGATACCTAGGGGTTATGGGCTCCCTAGGCTCATAGGACAAGGGTGCAGATCTATGGGTCAGGAGATTATAGGATCTGGGGTCATAGGATTTTGGGTCAGCTCTATGGTCAGGTTCTAAGGATTGATCATGGTATGGGATCCTCCTAAGGTTAGGCTCTCTATATGGGTCAGGATATTGGGTCCTCCTAGGGTTGGACTCCCTATATGGGCCAGAATACTGGGTTCTCCTAGGGTTGGACTCCCTATATGGGTCAGAATATTGGGTTCTCCTAGGGTTGGACTCCCTATATGGGTCAGAATATTGGGTGTTGGGTCTACTAGGCTTATAGGGTGTGGGTGCATAGGATCTATGATCATGGGATCTAGAGTCATAGGATCTAGGTTCACAGGTTCTGGATTCATAGGTTCTAGGTTCATAGGATTTGGAGTCATAGGATCTATAGGTTGTGGGTATACTAGGCTTAGAGGATATGGGTAAATAGGATCTATCTTCCCGGTCTACAAAATCCTGATTGGGTCTTCTAGGACTAACCAATGGTTCAGCCTCAAGGTATGGATTAGGGTTTGGGGTCCTCCTATGTTGAGGATTGTAGTACGGATCAGGATGAGGGGCTCTCCTAGGTTCGACCTCATGGTATAGATCAGGGTTTGGGGCTCTCCTAGGTTGAGGGGACGCAGGATCTGGCTCAGACTGTGACCCATGGGTTTTTCTTGGGGTCCCTACCCGGACTTTTAACTGATCAAACCTATTGGCAAGATGGTCAATTCTATCATTGGTTTGAATACGAGACTGAGTTAACTGGGTAGCCATCTGGGCCATTTGATCAGCTAGGACTTTTATTTGGGCTTGTAAGTTTTCCATGGGTTCAGACATTTGTGAAGGAGGTGGGTAATATGAAACTCCTGATCTAGTGCTCATGCAAGACTCGATCAGACCGACTATAGCTAACTAGACCTAGAGTCCAAACTAGATGCTCAATCAGGGTGGCAAACTAGCATATAGTAACCCTGTACTCAGCCAGGCAGGTGTAAGGGGAGTGTTAGGTCCCTGATTGCCAATCCTAGACACCAATCAGAGATTGGCCAGGTAGGCGGACCAGCACACAAGCCCTTTAAGATTGAATCCCTAAACCACCATTCTAGACATTGAGCATAAGGCACACATAGGTTAGCTTGACACAATGATCTGACACAAGCCCAGACCCGACCAGTTAGTGTCCCTAGCCCACTAGGGCAAATTAAGTCTAATTAATTTTATGTTAAGGCTTGGGACCGAATGCAAGGGATGTGGTTTTGGGCTAAGGAGAGGTGATCAAATCCTCCTCCCATCTGATATAGCAAGAGTGCCCTTAAAAGTAAATTATGCAATGATGGCAGGCAGATGAGGATGCAAATTAGGGTTTAGATGTTTTTTGGTATTTTTGGAGAATATGTATTTTTTTTCTTTTTTTGGTATTTTTTTAAATAGAAGAAAACTTGCAAACCATGGCCTAATATGCAAGAAATATACTAAAATTAAAAGATATGCAAAATATGCTAAACAAAACCCTAAAACTTCTAAACTTGTCTTGCTGAAAAAAAAATAGAGCCAAAAATTTGCATGCTGTATTTCGGCTTGCAAAAAATTCACAGGCCATAATAAAATCTAAGAAAATTACTATGAATTACGATGAATCCAAAAAAATAAATTTTAGAATTTTTAGAGTTTTTATTATGGACAAATAATTAAACTAACAGAGTATATATAGACAAAAAAATTGTAGAAAATAAGCCCTAATCTAAGCTCTGATACCAAATGATGGGGAACTAATATGCATGCTATTTTTTTGTGTGTTTTACATGTTGAGTTAGGTGATTAATTCCCAAGTTTCATATCAAAATTATTTGTAAGTAATTTTGTATGAATTTTTGAAGATCAGCATGCAGATTAGGACCTAGAAAAGTAGAAAAGAAGGATCGTCGAGGCTGAGAAGCCTCGGTTAGGGCAAGTTCTCCTACAATAAAACTACTGGAGGTAGAGGGGGTGTACCTGACAATGTTTGTGAAGATCGCAGAAAAAGGGTCTCTCGTTCCTCGATGTATGCGGCCTGAAAAACCGAGCCAAAGATCCGCGGATACCTGGCTTTCTGCTCGGTGGTCCGATTGAGGCTTGGCTGGAGTCGTTGGATTCGTAGGAACTCGGGGACCTATAAACGACCTGTCAGGGGTTAGAAAACTCACAAAGGAACAAGAAAAAAAAGGAGAAACAGCAAGGGAAGGCTTCTTTTGGAGTGGGCGTCCAAGGATCTGAGAGGCTTGTTGGCAGCAGGAAGATGATTGCAGCACTAGGAAGAAAAACTCTCACAAACCCCCTTATGCACACAGCAGGGTATCACACAACTCAATAGAAGAACTCAAGGTTTTAATTCATATCAAAAATTCTCCCTTCATACAAGAGGCTAGGGTCCCTTAAATAGACCCTTAACCTTGGGCTCCAAGTAAGGGCACATTAGTCTTTACATGAGAATCCTTTTTCCGCTCAAACCCTAGCTAGAAAATAAGGAAACATTAGGTAGAAAAAATCCCTAAAATTTCTCTTGACTTGGCCAACACTCCAAGGACACCTAGGGGGCGTGTTGGGCTTCTAAGAGCAGCAAGGGGCTGGCCCAAAGGGGCCCGGGTGCATGGGTTTGGGCCTCTGGAAGCTGGGGTGGCCTGGTAACCAGGTAGCAGGAATATTCCCTGGTATCTTGCTTCTTAGGGGCTTGGGCTTGGCGCCTGGGCTTGATTTCTTTGGGCTAGGATGCAGATGGACCTCTAAACTCATGGATTCCTTGGTTTATGAATATATTTTGGCATCTAGAAGGAAATTTGGGCATCTGGAGGGCATCTGCAAGGAATCAGGGTTTTTGATTTTCCTCCTGGGGTCTTCAAATCTTCAAGCTGGGTTGGACTTGGGCTAAACTTCCATGTCTTCAATCTGGTTAGACTTGGTCTTTACTTGTATGATGTGGTCTTGAGTCTTCAGTATGCTTGGATAGGACTCAAAAAAACAAAATTAGCTCAACATGAGCTGACCAGCATTGGACTGAACTAGCTCAACATGAGCTGACTAGTACAGAACAACTAAAATGAACTCAGATGAGCTAAGCCCTTATTACAGATGGACTCATAAATTATTGATCAATTTACAGAGGGTTGAAAAACCTCTGTCTTTTTCTGGTGCCTCAGGTGTCCCCACCAAAAAACCTGATTCCTTGCAGATGCCCTCCAGATGCCCAGATTTCCTTCTAGATGCCAAAGGTCCATCTGCATCCTAGAGGTCCATCTGCATCCTAGCCCAAAGAAATCAAGCCCAGGCGCCAAGCCCAAGCCCCTAAGAAGCAAGATACCAGGGAATATTCCTGCTACCTGGCTACCAGGCCACCCCAGCTTCCAAAGGCCCAAACCCATGCACCCGGGCCCCTTTGGGCCGGGCCCCTTTGGGCCGGCCCCTTGCTGCTCTTAGAAGCCCAACATGCCCCCCTAGGTATCCTTGGAGTGTTGGCCAAGTCAAGAGAAATTTTAGGGATTTTTTCTACCTAATGTTTCCTTATTTTCTAGCTAGGGTTTGAGAGGGAAAAGGATTCTCATGTAAAGACTAATGTGCCCTTACTTGGAGCCCAAGGTTAAGGGTCTATTTAAGGGACCCTAGCCTCTTGTATGAAGAGAATTTTGATATGAATTAAAACCTTGAGTTCTTCTATTGAGTTGTTTGATACCCTGCTGTGTGCATAAAGGGGTTTGTGAGAGTTCTTCTTCCCGGTGTTTGCAATCATCTTCCTGCTGCCAACAAACCCTCCAGAACCCTGGACGCCCACTCCAAAAGAAGCCTTCCCTTGCTATTTTTTCTTTGTTATCTTGTTCCTTTGTGAATTTTCTAATCCCTGACAGGTCGTTTGCAGGTCCCTGAGTTCCTACGAATCCAACGACTCTAGCCAAGCCTCAATCGGATCACCGAGCAGAAAGCCGGGTATCCGCGGGTCATTGGCTCGATTTTCCAGGCCGCATCCGTATAGGAACGAGAGACCCCTTCACTGCAATCTTCACAGACATTGTCAGGTACACCCCTCTACCTCCAGTAGTTTTATTGTTGGAGAACTTGCCCTAACCGAGGCTTCTCAGCCCCGGTGGTCCTTCTTTGCTACTTTTCTAGGTCCTAATCTGCATGCTGATTAGCAAAAATTCATACAAAATTCCCTACAAATAATTTTGATCTGAAATTCAGGAATTAATCACCTAAATCAACATGTAAAACATTCAAAAAGAATTGCGTGCATATTAGTCCCCCATCATTTGGTATCAGAGCTTAGATTAGGGCTTATTTTCTGCGATTTTTAGTCCATATATGCTCTGTTATTTTAATTATTTCTCCCTGATAAAAACTCAAAAAATTCTAAAATTTATTTTTCTAGATTCAAAATAATTCACAGTAATCTTAAGAATTTTTTTAGATTTTATTATGACCTGTGAATTTTCTGCAAGCCAAAATATAGACTGCAAATTTTCGGCTCTGTTTTTTCAGCAAGGCAAGTTTGGAAGTTTTAGGGTTTTGTTTAGCATCTTTTGCATATCTTTTAATTTTAGTATATTTCCAGCATATTAGGCCATGATTTACAAGTTTTCTTCTATTTAAAAAAATACCAAAAAAAAATTAAAAAAAATTATGTATTCTCAAAAAAATACCAAAAAACATCTAAACCCTAATTTGCATCCTCATCTGCCTGCCATCATTGCATAATTTACTTTTAAGGGCACTCTTGCTATATCAGATGGGGGGAGGATTTGATCACCTCTCCTTAGCCCAAAACCACATCCCTTACATTCGGTCCCAAGCCTTAACCTTAAATTAACTAGACTTAATTTTCCCTAGTGGGCTAGGGACACCAACTGGTCGGGTCCGGGCTACGTGTCAGATCATTGTGTCAAGATAACCTGTGTGTGCCTTGTGCTCACTGTCTAGAACGGTGGTTTAGGGATTCAATCCCGAAGGGCTTGTGTGCTGGTCTGCCTACCTGGCCAATCTCTGATTGGTGTCTAGGATTGGCAATCAGGGACCTAACACTCCCCTTACACCTGCCTGGCTGAGTACAGGGTTACTATAGGCTAGTTTGCCACCCTGATTGAGCATCTAGTTTGGACTTTAGGTCTAGTCAGCTATAGTCGGTCTGATCAAGTCTTGCATGAGCACTAGATCAGGAGTTTCATATCACCCACCTCCTTCACAAATGTCTGAACCCATGGAAAATTTACAAGCCCAAATAAAAGCCCTAGCTGATCAAATGGCCCGGATGGCTACCCAGATAACTACCCAATTGACTACCCAGTTAACTCAGTCTAGTACCCAAACCAACAATAGAATTGACCATCTTGCTGATAGGTTTGGCCAGTTAGAAGGCCATGTAGGGACCACAGAAAGAACCCATGGGTCACAGTCTGATCCAGATCCTGAGTCCCCTCACCTGACCCGTACTACAATCCTGAACCTAGGAGGATCCCAAACCCTGATCCCTACCGAGAGGTTGAACCTAGGAGAGCCCATCGTCATGACCCATACTATGATATTGAACCTAGGAGGACCCCAAACCCTGATCCATACCTTGAGACTGAACCTAGGAGAGCCCATCGTCATGACCCAATCCCTAAGGTTAGTCCTAGAAGACCCAATCAGGATTTTATAAACCAGGAAGATAGATCCTATTTACCCTCTCCCTATAAGCCTAGTATACCCACAACCTATAGATCTTATGACTCCAAATCCTATGAACCTAGAACCAATGAATCCAGAACCTATGAACCTAGATCCTATGACTCTAGATCCCATGATCATAGATCCTATGCACCCACACCCTATGAGCCTAGTAGACCCAACACCCAATATTCTGACCCATATATGGAGTCCAACCCTAGGAGAACCCAATATTCTGACCCATATAGGGAGTCCAACCCTAAGAGAACCCAATATTCTGAACCATATAGGGAGTCCAACCCTAGGAGAACCCAATATTCTCACCCATATAGGGAGTCCAACCCTAGGAGAACCCAATATCCTGACCCATATAGGGAGTCCAACCCTAGGAGGACCCCATACCATGATCCATCCTTAGAACCTGACCATAGAGCTGACCCAAAATCCTATGACCCCAGATCCTATAATCCCATGACCCATAGATCTGCACCCTTATCCTATGAGCCCAGAGAACCCATAATCCCTAAGTATCAATCTAGTACTGGTCATGCTTCCCCTAGTCAACTTGAACCCCATAGGATTAGCACCCCTAAATATGAGCCCAGTAGTGAGCCACTACCTCTTAGGCAACTTGAACCTATTAGGATTAGTGTCCATATTCAAAAATCAGGACCTATCCAATTTTTCCCTAGCCGACCTTCTCCAACCATTCCCGAGATTGACAAGGCTTACATTAATACGGAAGTGTATGAAGCTGATGCGAGCCTAGTGGATGAGTATGAGGGAGAAGATGAGACACCTATAGATGACCTAGAAATAGTTGGCCTAGTAAATACCCAGGTAGAAGCCAACCTAGAGGTAGTTGACCCTAACCACATCCAACCTAAAGCTATAATGGAAGGACAAATAGAGGAAGAGAACCTAGGTACTGCTGTTAGAGCCTTACCTGAGGAAACCATAGAGGAGAGCCAAATTATAGAGTCTAGTCCTAAAATACAAGAACCTGAAAAAATTTATTATGGACCTGATCTCTTTGAATCAGTACCCTCAGGATGAGCCTCCTCCTATAGTTCCCATTAAGGACCTCTTCCCTGAGATTAATAACCTATCCTTCCATTATACAAACCCCATAAATATACCGCAACCCCGTAAGGTTAACCTCATTAGTCTAGGATTAGTCCCTGATGCCCCTTCTTTTATTTTACTTTATCCAACTAACCTTGAACCTTTTTCTCTACCCTACCAAACTAATTCTGAACCCACTTCCTATTTTCTGCCCTTTCCTGACATCTCCAGCATTTCTAGGATTATTAGATTGCATTTAACTGAGATTAGCATACTACATGCATTCATCACGCATGTTAGGTTTGCATCTTACTTCTGGCATACTCTTTGGAATTTGCTAGGAGTTCACTGCAAATTTTCATGTGCATGTCAAGCTAGGATCAAACCTAAGGAACCTATAATCTGTTAGGTTTAGATCCAAAGAGTTCAATAAAATTTCCTTCTATAGGAATGCATAGTCAAGTCTATTAGGTGTTAGTTTGAGTCCTTTGCATCATTTTGTTAGGAGTCTGCATGTGCCTAGCATGTTCACCACCTATACTAATTTTAAACAAACTGGCTAATTCCCGAAGATGGATCAAAGAATTTGATGTAGTGGATTCTATCTTGGTTAGGCTTAGGCCTAAAAGAAGCTTCATGCTCACAGAGCCAGACCTTTTAAAGTGATAGAGAAGGTTGGATCAAATGCCTAGGTGTTAGACTTGCCTTTGGATTTGGGCATTAGTTCTACCTTCAATATTACTGACCTGGTTGAGTATAGGGAACCGGCAGCGATACCTAGTGAGGCCTTTGGACCTATTCCTTTCCATTGTGAGTGACCCTAACCTAGAGTGTCCACCAATAAATTTGGCCTGAGAGAGGAGAACGGATCGAGCATATCCTGGACGATCAAGCCATCACGACCCAGGGCCATGACTATCAATGCTTCCTGGTCCGATGGCAAGGCCGGCCAGAGTCGGACGATTCGTGGATTTCTCGAGAGGACTTGCAACACCTCAACCGAGACCTGCTCGAGAGATATGTGAGCCAGTCTAACCTTCACTCGATAGGGTCGAGTTCCTCCCACCCCGGGAGAATTGGTGGGGACACCAGAGGCACCAGAATAAGGCAGAGGCTTCTCAACCCTCTGTGGATCACTTAGTTAATATTTGAGACCCCTGTAATAAAGCTTAGTCCAGCTACATTTGAGTCCAGTAATTAGTCCAGCTCTTGTTGAGCTAGTTCAGTTCGTTCAGTACTAGTCAGCTCATGTTGAGCTAATTTCAATTTTTGAGTCCTGTCTAATCAAATTGAAGACTCAAGACCACATCATACAAGTGAAGACCAAGTTCAACCTAATTGAAGACATAAAAGTTTAGCCCAAGTCCAACCCAGCTTGAAGATTTGAAGACCCCAGGAAGAAAAATTCAGAAAAACCTGATTCCTTGCAGATGCCCTCCAGATGCCCAGATTTCCTTCCAGATGCCAAAGTATATTCATAGATAAGGGCATCCATGATTCCAGAGGTCCATCTGCATCCTAGCCCAAAGAAATCAAGCCCAGGCGCCAAGCCCAAGCCCCTAAGAAGCAAGATACCAGGGAATATTCCTACTACCTGGCTGCCAGGCCACCCCAGCTTCCAGAGGCCCAAACCCATGCACCCGGGCCCCTTTGGGCCAGCCCCTTGCTGCTCTTAGAAGCCCAACACGCCCCCCTAGGTGTCCTTGGAGTGTTGGCCAAGTCAAGAGAAATTTTAGAAAATTTTTTTACCTAATGTTTCCTTATTTTCTAGCTAGGGTTTGAGAGGGAAAAGGATTCTCATGTAAAGACTAATGTGCCCTTACTTGGAGCCCAAGGTTAAGGGTCTATTTAAGGGACCCTAGCCTCTTGTATGAAGAGAATTTTGATATGAATTAAAACCTTGAGTTCTTCTATTGAGTTGTGTGATACCCTACTGTGTGCATAAAGGGGTTTGTGAGAGTTCTTCTTCCCGGTGTTTGCAATCATCTTCCTGCTGCCAACAAACCCTCCAGATCCCTGGACGCCCACTCCAAAAGAAGCCTTCCCTTGCTATTTTTTTTTTGTTTTATTGTTCCTTTGTGAATTTTCTAACCCCTGACAGGTCGTTTGCAGGTTCCTGAGTTCCTACGAATCCAACGACTCCAGCCAAGCCTCAATCGGACCACCGAGCAGAAAGCCGGGTATCCGCGGGTCATTGGCTCAGTTTTTCAGGCCGCATCCATCGAGGAACGAGAGACCCCTTTGCTGCGATCTTCACAGACGTTGTCAGGTACACCCCTCTACCTCCAGTAGTTTTATTGTATGAGAACTTGCCCTAACCGAGGCTTCTCAGCCCCGGTGGTCCTTCTTTGCTACTTTTCTAGGTCCTAATCTGCATGCTGATCTTCAAAAATTCATACAAAATTCCTTACAAATAATTTTGATCTGAAATTCAGGAATTAATCACCTAACTCAACATGTAAAACATACAAAAAGAATTGCATGCATATTAGTCCCCCATCATCAGAGCTTTATAATTTAAGTATTAGAGCTTTACAAGTTAACTGAAGTATCAGAGTTGTTGAGCATTTTAGCTGATTTTTTAATTTCTGAGAGTCTAATATTCTCCTCCTTGCTCAAACACAATGCACTTATAATTTCACATGTAATTTTCATATTTTTCCTCATATTTTTCATGCATTACATAATATTATCATTATTTTCCATGCATCACATATTTTTCCCCTTTTTTGTTATCAATAAAAAGTGTAAATGCTTTCCCTTACTATAGAATTCAAAATTATCACACATTTAGAGAGAAAAAAGGAAGTGAAACTTGATTGTCATAAAAAGTGAAATTTTATTTCAATACAAGTAACATAATTACATACATGAAGCATAACATAAACAAGGCATCTGTGAGGCTAGTCCTCATAAGATGGAAGATCTAATACAATATTGGCCATAACCCTATGTCTAGAAGGTCTAGGAGTCTGATCAGTCATGTTCCTAGTCCTAAGTGATGGGCCAGCTTTAGGGGCTCTAGATCTATGATACTGTCTAGGTGTATCTCTAGTAGGTGGTGGTAGAGGAGGAGTAGGCTCTGGCTTAAAAGTTGAGATTAACGGAGTCCTCTGATCAGTCAAAGCATCAGATAATCCAAGAGTGCTAGTGCCAGAGATGATCTGAGTAGTAGGTGTATCAGGGATGCTCTACTCTGGCTACCCTGCCTCTGCTAAAGGTGTGTCCATGACATGCTCATCAGCTTGCTGATCTGAAGTATGGAAACCTTGTCCATCATCTGGTGGTGAAGGAGGTGATCTAGAGGGTCCAACTGAGGTAGTATGATGTACAATTGCTAAAATATGACTGAATCCGTCTCTCACCTCAGTCTGCAGCAGATCTATCCTAGAACGTACCTCTGCCCGAATAGTCTAAAGGTCTGATCTAAGGGCAAAAATGCCATCATGAAGTACTCTCAAGTGCTCAGAATCCTACTGCCCACCAGTGTTGGGCTCAGATGAACTGATGGAGGAGGTATGGTAGGTGCTATATTTGATGGTCCAACCTCATCATCTCGCTCATCCTCATCATCAATCTACCCTGCAGTATTTGCATCAACTGGAATATCATCCTCCTCATCATCAGAAGAATGAGCTGCTCTCTGTCCATATACCTTCTTCATCCATACCCCTTCAACTCTATGGTATCCTATCCTGTGAAGTGACTTCTCTGAATATCTATCAGTGTGTAATAAGGGTCTACTGTCCTCTCCTGATAGGTCAATGTCATAATCCAGAAACAAAAGAGTGAAGGCCATCCCATAGGGTAGACATGCTCTGGCCTTGCGAGCTACATCTATGATCTGAGCCATCATAATGAATGGTAGATTGAGGGCATCCCCTCAATCAAATATATCATGAACATCAGGTCACGCTCACTCACCCAGTCAAATCTCCCTATCCTAGGTAAAAACACTCTGCTAATGATATTGTAGAGCAATCTCATCTCAAGTGACAAACTGTTTGCTTGAACATTTGAAATTCCTTCCACATTTCTTCTTTCTAGAATAGTCCTCAAAGTGTTTTGTCTATCTTTAATATTCAAATAGTACTTCCCAATCTTGGACATCTGTAAAACTCTGCTTATCCTAACTTCATCCACAGAAATAGTGACTCCTTTTAGTGTAGAGAGAATCTAGTATGCTCCAATGGTGGGGACACCAGGATCAGACACAGATCACTATATTCCATATGGTTTACTTAATTATGTGTCAAAGTTTTGAAAGTTTTGTAATTGAGTCCTGTAATAAGTTGAGGTTATTTGATTTATCTCAACTCTCAACCTTAGTCTAGTTTTGAGTCCTGTACTTTAGTTGTGAGTCCAATATGAGTTTAAATTTTATACAAGAGAAGTGGTTACCCTAGTTCGAAGTTTCACCAGGCCACATTCAGGAGTCAGAAGCCACTACATCAACTTGTTGGATTTTGTGTGACATCCTAGGATCCAAAACACTTCCAGAAACCTCGATTCCTTCCATATATTTTCCAAATGTCCAGATTCCAGTCCAGATACCAGAGCATATTCCCAAACCAAGACATCCATGATTCCAGAGGTCAATCTATGCTTAGCCAAGAAGAAATCAAGCCCAGGCACCAAGCCCAAGCCCTTAAAAAGCAAGATTCTAGCCAGATTCCCTGGAATATGCCAGCCCATGCACCCAGCCCCTGGAAGCCCACCTGGGCCCCTCAAAATTCACCCAAGATCATGAAGGAGGCTTCCTTGCTGCTGCCCCAAGGTCCAAAACCAGATTTATGGAGTTTGACCAAGTCCAAGCCAAGAGGAGGCGCCCATGAGTTGACTAGTCAAAGCATTAAGTAAGGAGGAGAAGACTAGTCTAAGGCTTTCTTTCCTAACCTATTAAGGATCTCTTTTCCTAATGTCTTAAGGAAAGGTTATCTCTAACCTAAGCATAACCTTAGTTAGGAGAGGGCATGGGAGCTCTATATAAACCCTACCCCTCCCCCTCTTGTAATCAATTTTTATTCATGATATCAAAAATCTTGGTGAAATTTATTTGAGCTTGCGAGATTATGTTTGTATTACTTTTTTTTTTTTGGTTTGTTTGGTTCCTTGTTCTTGTGTTGGCCGACCATCCCTTGCAATCCTCCATGCCCACAGCAACGAATCAAGCTTCCAAGCATCAGCCACACCCTTGAGAAGCAGCCTTGAAGACACCCTAGATCAAGAGCTTCTAAACCCTAACCTGATTCGTTCTAAACCCTAGTCCTTTCCTTTATTTAATCACTGTTTTGATTGACCCCCAATGCTTGCAAGATTTCTAAGGTGTTTCCCCTCCTCAAAAAAGGCCCCTCTTGTCTCCAGGAATGCACAAATTTGCCTTAGATTCAAGGAAAAGTGCAGCTTCATCATCCAGGCTCCAATCTGAGTGCGAGAGATCTCTTCATCGACTGAATCTTTAATCTTTGACTAGTAAAATCCTTTCCTTCTCTTAATTTCTGATTTGGTTGAAGATTTCTATCCTAAGCCAGGAATTTCTCAAGTTCTGGGTCCTGGGATTCATTAGTTTGCATGAGAATTTTGCGAGTATGCTTATTTCTACCATTGCTAGTCCTTATACTGAACTTTGCTTATCTTTCGGGTTCTTAACCATGAAATTAAAATTCTAAAAATTCCAAAAAAACAATTTTTCTATTTTTCTACATCTCTAGGTTCATCCCACATTAGTTTGGTATTAGAGTGGGTTTAGGATAGTTTTCATTTGCATTAGATTCACAAAACCCTAATTTTTGAATTTTCTGCATCCTATCCACTGCATTAGGTGTCTGGTTTTCATATGATTTTGACCATCTAGGAATTTTATTTTTCTGTGAAATTTGCATGAATTATTATTTATATTGTCCTCTATTTTATCAAAAATTTTAATTAATTTTATAGGAATTCTAAGTCCCTAAAATTTGGTATATTAGAACACTAACAAAATCCTAAAATTTTTGTAGTAATCTGAAAAACCTAGGATTTGTATCATCATTTGATTTTTTATCTACACAAAATTTGGTAGAGTTCATCATCACCATCCATCCTCTGTCCTAGAATTTGTTTGAATTTTTTCTGCATCAGAAACTATGTCAAATCCTGCATCTCTTAAAACCCAAATTTGCTGAATTTCTGCACTCACTTAACTAAACCTAACCAACTTCCACACACCCCAATCCAAAGCCCAATTTGATTGCTAACCTAATCAACTTAAACCTAACTTTCCACATCATAAAATACACAAAAATTATTTTACTTTTCTGATTATTTTAGATTTCATCAGGACCATCGATTGCGATCATCTTTAACCTAATCTTAAGGACAACTCAATATCTCAGATCAAGGTAGGATTTTATCACCTGTCCTGGGTCCAAAACAAACATCATCATATCAACCCAAGCCTAATTAAAATCAATTAGACCTAATTTACCCTAGAGGGCTAGGAGACATCAACAGGTCGGGTCTGAGCTATGTGGGCCAACTAGTGCATTTAATCCTGTGGCTATTACTGAAATCTGGTGTCTAAGGCTGAGGGTCCAAAGTCAAATAACCTAAGTGATGTTATGGTTTTTAATTAGGTCCCTGCGAAAGCAGGGGGGCCTCCCATACTCCCACCCTTTACCTGGCCAGAGGAAGGATTAGCTACTGGGTTAAGTGTAAGTTGAGCTGACCCACCCAGTTTTGGCTCTAGGTCTAGGAAACACTAGAGTAAGCTAACCCATCTTGCATGCTTGGCTGCACCATTTCACTCTAATTGATTATTTGATTGTATGATCACTAGATTAGGAACCCAATATCAGAAGTCTAAATCCCAAACCGACTCAGCCATGGACTCCAACTTTGAGGCCATCATGAACTAGTTTGCCCAAATGAATCGTAGGTTTGACCAATCCGACACCCAAACCCAAGATCAGCTAGCCCAAATAAACCATAGGTTTGACCAATCCGACACCCAAATCCAAACCCAGCTTGCCCAATTGACCGCTCAGCTCAACCAGATGACCCAATCGACTAATCAAACAACTCATGAAACTGATCCTATAACCTATAAGCCCATAACCTATACACCCATCACCTACGAACCCATAACCTATGAACCCATAACCTTTAGTCAGCCCGAACCCAATAAGGTTACTACCCCTAGATATGAACCTAGTGTTAGTCCACTTTCCCATAGTCAGAATCCTAGTATGAGTCAGGAACCCTCTAGTCAACCAATGCTGCTACCCCAGTTAATAGCCAGTTATCTTTTAGCCAAACCCCTCTTAGCACCCCATTAGTCCACCAGAATGACATTGAAGAAGAATTCCCCATAGAAGACTTAGGGTTAGTTGAACCAATAGGTACTCAGTTAGAAGTCAACCCAGAGTTAGTTGAGTAGGAAGTCCAGTACAACCAACCCAGTTCAACATGAATCCCAGATTAGAGATTTTCATGAAAGCCATGATTGAACATTTTGACCAGTTGGAACACAAGCTTGACCAAAGGAATAAAATGATTGACCAACTGATCCAATCGAATAACCAAATGACCTATAGGATTGATCCATTAGATGACCAGGTAGAAGACCACCCAATATTAGTTGAACCTGACCATACCCAAGTAGGAGCAGATCTAGATTTAGTTAATCCTGACTATACCCAGATAGTAGCCAACCCAGAGTTAGCAGAACTTGATCACCCCCAAATTGAAAATGTAATGGAAGAGCAAGTAGAGGAAGAGAGCCCAGACCTTGCTACTAAAGTACCACCTGAGAAAACCTTAGAAGAAAATCCAGTTGTAGAACCCAGTCCTAAATTTTATGAGCCAGAATAATTTATTACGGACTTGATCTCTTATCAGTACCCTCAAGATGAAGTCATTCCTTTAACCCCAATTGATCTCTTCCCTGAAATCAGTAACCCATTTTTTCATCAAGCCGATCCTATAGGAATACCTTACACCCAGAAGGTAAATCTGATGCAAAACAGAAAAGATGATGCGATGCGGAAGTAAATTAAAATTAATATATATATATATTTATTTTTTATATATATTTTCAGAAGTCGGCTTTGACTCAAAGCAAAGTTAAACTAAATTGAAAGAAACTATATAATAATTGAAAGCACAATTCAAAGAAACTAGATTATCAGAGTAGTTCAGAAGTAAAGGATCGCTGGGGGTTGAGAAACTCCCAGACCTAGGGTTTTGCTCTGAACTTTCAACAGGACAGAAATAAAGAGAAGGGAAGGGTTATGTACCAGGCAGTGATCTTCACAGAGTTTGGTGGAAGGACTCTCTCGAGCAGATTGTTGGATCCTCGAATTCGGATATCTTCACAATGGATCCTCCAATACTGGCCCTTTGGCAGAGTTGGCTTCTCCTGAACTCAGGATCTGGGAAAGAAGAAGAACAAGTTAAGGAACCAGATACTCAAAGAAAGGATTTACCAGATAAGAAGAACTTGAAAAAAATTGATGTTGCTGAAATCCTGATTCTCCTGGATGCTGATCTGACTTCCTCTGGGATTTGCTCTGTATTCGAAGTAGCCGATCTGGACCTGTATGTTGGTGGTCGGCCTTTACTTGGAAGAGAGGGGCCGTGAGATGATGAGGTAGATTAGGGTTTGGATGATTGATGGAATGAAGAAGATGATGGGCGGCTAGAGTTTGGAATTGAAGTGGCTAACCTAGGGTTTTGGTAGGGTTTCGGGGTTGGAGATCTCACACCTCCTCAAGGTTCCTAAGGAACCCGGATTTACTCCCTCACGGAGCTCAACACCTGAACACAAGTGCGGAAGAGAGAAACACAAAGTTGCTCACAAAGAAATTGATTTCATTCATCATTAAATTCAAGAGTTACATAGAGTTTAATATATAGACATAATAAAGAAATAAAATTTTATGCATTTTCTATGTGGGACTAATAGGACTAACCCATACTTTAGGTATCAAATTCTCTTCCCAAGACTCCTTCCATGAGTGGGCAGCCCAAAAACTCCAAGAAAACTTGAAAATCAGCTCCAAATGGCAGGTTATGGGGGTGTCTCCTAGTATCTCTCCATGAATCAAGGATTTTCCCTTCATGGTTTGGCTCATTTGGACACCTCCTAGTCTTGCTCCACAAGTTTAGGCTTCTTCCTTTCATGGCTTAGGCACTTTTGGAAACTTTTGGGAACCTCCTTGAATTCTTCCCCAAGACATGCTCTCTTCCCTTTTATAACTTGGATTTTTATGGAACATTGTGGGGCACCTCCTTGATCCTCTCTTCAAGAAAAATTCTTGCCATCCTGGCTTGGGTTTATCTGGAAAGAAATTGGCTCCTCCTTGGATTGAGGTATCTTGATGAATTTTTCTCCCAAGTGGTGCAAGAAAAAAAAGGAACTTACTTCTTGTGGTGTAGGGACCAAAGACACTGGATGGAGATGTGGCGCCTCCTGGACTCTGGCGTGTGGCTGGGAGTGTGGCGCTCACTTGCTTGGGCCTGGGAGAAAAAATGTGGCACCCTGGACCTTGACTTGACTGAAAAAAAAGTGGCACCAACCTGGAGAAGACCTAGACCACTACTAGGACTTGTACTGAGTCAACATGACTCAACAAAATTTAAATTGCAAGGAAATACAGACTTAAGACTAAAATGAGTTGACCAAGTCAACCATTATTACAAAACCAGAAAACCCTAATTCTTCAGGCAAGGTCAATCAGAGATCCAGATGGAGCCCTGAAGTCTTCTTCTGAGTCTGGTGCCCGCACCAAAATCTCATTAGTCTAGGACTAATTCCTGACACACCTTCTTACATTCCATTCTATTCAATCAATCCCAAACCCTTTTCCTGCCAGACTAATCCTAAATCTACATCTTATTTTCTACCCTTTCATGAAACTTCTTTTATTTTTTTTAGTATCAGGTTGCATTTTTTAGGAATTTGCATGTTGCATTCGTTCATTATTCATGTCATGTTTGCATCTTACTTTAGGAAAATCCTATGGAACCTAGTAGGAGTACATAGTAAGTTCTAATGTGCATGCCATGCAAGGGTCAAACCTAATGAGTCTATAGTCTGTTAGGTTTTGTCCCGTAGAGTTCAATAAAATTTTCTTTGATAGGAAAGTCTAGTAGAGTCTATTAGATGTTAGTTAAGTCCAATAAATCCACAGCCTTGAATCACATATCCACACCTACACTTACCTCTGCACCGTATATGCATCATGAAATTAGTCAAAAGCTAAACATAATTAATGAACCTTATAAGAACTTGGCTAATTCCTGAAAAAGAGATAAAGAATTTGTAGAGGATCATGTGATTGTTAAGGAATTTCATGCTCGCGAAGCTGGCCCATCCAAATTAATAAAGAGCAATGGACCCAATGCCTATGTACTTGAGAGACTACCTGATTTAGGTATTAGATCCACCTTCATCATCTCAGACTTTGTAAAGGATAGGGACCTAGCAGAGATACCCAGCGAGCCCTTTGAGCCACTCCCTTTCTTTGTGAGTGAACCCATCCCAGAGTGTCCACATACAATTTGGCCTTTGGGTGAGGAAAAGATTGAGAGAGCTCTGGACAATCAAGCTATCGGTACCTAGGATAGAGACTGTCAGTGTTACTTGGTTCGGTGGCAAGGTCGATCAGAATCTGAGGACTTGTGGAATGCTGGTGCGGATCTACAGTGCCTCAACCTAGACCCTCCTTGAGCCAAATTGACCCTTACTCGACGGGGTCGAGTTCCTTCCACCTCGGGAGAATTGATGGGGATACTAGGATCAGACACAGATCACTGGATCCCATATGGTTTACTTAGTTATGTGTCAAAGTTTTGAAAGTTTTGTAATTGAGTCCTGTAATATGTTGAGGTTAGTTGATTTGTCTCAATCCTCAATCTTAGTCTAGTTTTGAGTCCTGTACTTCAGTTGTGAGTCCAGTATGAGTTCAAATTTTGTACAAGAGAAGAGGTTACCCTAGTTTGGAGTTCTACTAGGCCACATCCAGGAGTTAGAGGCCACTACATTAGCTTGTTAGATTTTGTGTGACATCCCAGGATCCATAACACTTCTAGAAACCCTGATCCTTCCAGATGCCCAGATTCCAGTTCAGATACTAGAGCATATTCTCAAACCAGGACATACATGATTCCAGAGGTCCATCTGTGCCCAGCCAAGGAGAAATCAAGTCTAGGCGCCAAGCCCAAGCCGTTAAGAAGCAAAATTCCAGCCAGATTTCCTGGAATATGCCAACCCATGCACCCTGCCCCTGGAAGCCCACCTGGGCCCATCAAAAATTCATCCAAGCCCATGAAGGAGGCATCCTTGCTGCTTCCCCAAGGTCCAAAACCGAATTTATGGAGTTTGACCAAGTCCAAGCCAAGAGGAGGCGCCCTTGAGTTGACTAGTCAAAGCATTAAGTGAGGAGAAGACCAGTCTAAGGCTTTCTTTCCTAACCTATTAAGGATCTCTTTTCCTAATATCTTAAGGAAAGGTTATATCTAACCTAAGCATAACCTTAGTTAGGAGAGGGCATGGGAGCTCTATATAAACCCCACCCCTCCCCCTCTTGTTATCAATTTTTATTCATGATATCAAAAACCCTGGTGAAATTTATTTGAGCTTGCGAACTTGTGTTGATGTTACTTTGTTTTTTTTTGGTTTGTTTGGTTCCTTGTTCTTGTGTTGGCCAACCATCCCTTGCAATCCTCCATGCCCACAGTAGTGAATCAAGCTTCCAAGCATCAGCCATGCCCTTGAGAAGCAGCCTTGAAGATGCCCCATATCTAGAGCTCCATCTTCTTCCTTGCCACCCAGCTTTTAAATCCTAACCTGATTCCTTCTAAACCCTAGTCCTTTCCTTTGTTTAATTGTTATTTTGATTGACCCCTGACATTTGCAGGATTCTCAAGATGTTTTCTCTCATCGGAGGAGGCCTCTCTTGCCTCCAGGACTGCCCAGATCTGCCTCAGATTCAAGGAAAACTGTAGCTTCATCATCCAGGCTCCGATCTGAGTGTAAGAGATCTCTTCATCGGTTGAATCTTAAATCTTTGACTGGTAAAATCCTTTCATTCTCTTAATTTTTGATTTGGTTGAATATTACTATCTTATGTCGGGAATTTCTCAAATTTCGGGTCCTGAGATTCATTAGTTTGCATGAGAATTTTGTAGATATGCTTGTTTCTGCCATTGCTAGTTCTTATGCTAAACGTTGCTTATCTTTTGGGTTCTTAACCATGAAATTAAAATTCTAAAAATTTTAAAAAAATGAGTTTTCTATTTTTATGCATCCTTAGGTTCGTCCCGCATCATCCAAAGGACAGATGCTCAAAGAAAGTTCTAACTAAAGTAGGATAGGTGGGGACATCCAAGGAACAAAAGAATTCCCAACCTTGAGCTCTAATCCAATCACCAATTCAAAAACTTTGTTGTTCAAGAAATGAAAGATCTACTCTTTTACCTAAGGTTACTGGCCTGTTGCTCATTTGGATGATTTGTATTTGTGAAGGAGGTGGAACTTGGGTATCTTGTGGAGTTGGCTCATCCTGTCTTCTTTTGGATCTCCTTTCTGCTTGAACAATGCTTGAAGCCATCCATTTAGATCTCTTTGCCATGGCTTTCTTGGGTGCCATTGATCAAGGATCTAAGGGGATTTGGAAGGTTTTGAGTGGTCCCTAAGGTTAAAGTGGAAAGTACTCTCTTAGGCTCGGGTTCAACAGGAAATGGAAAGGTGAAAAGAAATTTTTAGGGCTTGTGATTCTTAAATAGGTCTGCCATTTGAGTCGACTCATCCAGACCGCTCTTTCTGCTCGAGTCGGCTCGAGCAGAACTAGGAAAAAAGATTTGAAAATTCAGGGAAATGGTTTGTACTCTTAGAAAAACACTAAGAAAGGTGTGTTTTAACCTTAAATTGGTGATGGAGGTCCTCTAGATAAATTTTCCTTAATTTTTGAAGAAATTAGATTAAAAATTCTAAAATGAATCATAAATGCCTAATTCTCCTTTAATCATTTGTAATCTATCCTCACTAAGGGGTTTAGTAAAGATGTCAGCCAATTATTTTTCAATATAAATAAATTCAAGTTCAATATCACCATTTTGAACATGATCTCTAATGAAATGATGTCTAATTCCAATATGCTTAGTTCTTGAATCCTGAATATGATTCTTTGTTAAATTGATAGCACTTGTGTTATCACATTTGATTAGAATTTTAGATTGAATAACGTCATAATCTTCTAGTTGTTCTTTAATCCATAATACTTGAGCACAACAACTCCCTGCAGCCATATACTCTGTCTTATTAGTAGATAGTGCCATGTAATTTTGCTTCTTACTGTGCCATGGGATTAAGTTCAACCCTAGAAATTGACATGTGCTACTAGTACTCTTTCTATCAATTCTATAACCACCATAATCAGCATCTGAATAACCTATTAAATTTAGAGATGAAGGTTTAGAGTACCATAATCCTAAGTTTGATGTACCTTTAAGATATCTTATGATTCTTTTAATAGTAAGTATATCTAATTCTTTAGGATTAGCTTGAAATCTTGCACATATATAAACACTAAACAGTATATCTAGTCTACTTAGTTAAATAAAGTAGAGATCCAATCATACCTCGATATAATTTTTGATCAACCTTGTTACCTTCCTCATCTTTGTCAAGTTTGCAGGTTGGGCTTATGGGTGTGCCAATTTCTTTTGTAGATTCCATCCCAAACTTCTTTAGGAGTTCTTTAATGTATTTTGTTTGGTTGATGAATATCCCTTCTTTTGTTTGTTTGATTTGTAGTCCAAGGAAGAAAGTGAGTTCACCCATCATGCTCATTTCAAATTCTCCCTACATTAGCTTGGCAAATTCTTGGCATAAAGTTTCATTAGTTGCATCAAAAATTATATCATCAACATATATTTGTACAACTAATAATTTATCATCTCTTTTTTTGATAAACAATGTTGTATCTACTTTACTTCTTTTGAAATTATTTTCTAAAAGAAACTTGCTCAACCTCTCATACCATGCTCTAGGTGCTTGTTTTAAACCATATAAAGCTTTATTTAGTTTGAAAACATGATTTAAAGAAGAGTAATTTTCAAAACCCGGAGATTGTTTTACAAAAACTTATTCTTCAATGTAGCAATTTAAAAAAGTACTTTTTACATCCATTTGAAAAAGTTTAAATTTCATGTAACATGCAAATGCAAGTAAAAGTTTTATGGCTTCTAATCTTACTACAGGTGGTGAGGACACCAGAGCTAGAAAAAGATGTCAGAACCCTCCAAGCTCATTGTGGATCATCAATGAATAGTTGTTTTATCTTAATTTTAGCTTGAGTCCTGTAAATAACATTAGTTTGCTTTATTTTGCAAATTAGTCAAATTAGGTTTGCTTGAAGTTGAGTCTTATAATTGAATGAGTCGATAGAGTTCAAGCTCAATTGTTGACCAAGGCCAAGCCCAGTTGTTGAAGCCATGTCACCATTATGCCACATCACCTTTGTGGATCAATTCCATGACAAAAGAAGGTTGTCCAAAAATTTTACCAGACATCCGGATATTGGAACATCCAGATATCGAGACATCCGGACATCCAGACATTGAGACATTGGGACATCCAGGCATTGAGATAATGGGACATTGGGACATCAAGACATTGGGACAATTTTAAGTTTCAAGTTTATCCAAAAGATGTGCCATTCAATTTCCTTCTCATTGCCCTTTTAAAATTCAAGAAGATGCCATTTAAGAGAAGTAAAGCAGAAGGATTCTACTTCTCATCTAGCACCCCTTTCATCCTCAAAATGTCTCCCACTCCATATGGATGCCCACTCAAGAAATCATTCAAATTTAAATGTAGTCCGTTCAACATTCAAAGGTATTTTATTTAAATGAAAGGAGTTATCATCTATCTACTTTAAATTCAAGGAGTCCAATTCAAATGGAGGGCCTTTTTATCTACCATTCAAAATTGAAAACCAGGAAAGTTCATGCCAAATGCCAAGAGGAGAATGGATTAGCACTAATTGAGAAGGGATTAAGGGTGCCATCTCATCTCTTTTTTTTTTTGTCCCCACATTCTTCTTAAAATCGTGGAAAGCCTCTTTCACTGCCCAAGCCATGGAGAAGTCTAATTACAGGGGGGTCTACTCAATTTAAATTACAAAGTGTCTTCATCCAAGTCAAGAAGGAGAGTAGAGTCCAATGTAATCTCTAATTATCATGTATTTAAAAGAATTCTATGTTATCATGCTACCTTGTTTGGAGGTTTTATAAATACCACTCCACTCTACCCCTTGTATCCAACTTATGATTGATTAATGAAACTCTTCCAGTTTCCTTTCTCCAATTGTTGGGTAAGCGTTGAGAGTGCAATTGCTGGTTAAGCAATTATAGTGTGTGAGTACTTTGCTGGTTAAGCATTGCACTGGTGTGCATGGAGTACTAAAGTTCGAGTTATCTCCTGAGTCCAAGATATAGAAGCCCGGTGCCACCTTCTTCAACATCCAGTCTAGATCTAGAACCAAGCCATCCATCCTTCTTTCCCTCTCTCATTTCAGATTTTCACTCCATTTCCACCATTTTAATCAAAGTTCTCTTATAGGATCTCTAGAGTACTCGACAGAAGAAGAGGCTTCCCTCGCCATCCAACCATCAACAGGAAGATCTACTTCGAAGGACTGAAGTTTGCAATCTATCACTAGATCGTGAAAGTTGAATCCAGATATGTTGAAATGGAGGAGGTAAAAGCGTTATTGGTAAGTAACCATCCAAATCTCATTAGATATGGTTAATTGAAGTCAGGATGACCTTGTTTCAATGGTTTCTTAATCATCAATTCCAGGGTTCTTTATATGATTGCATGCTGATTATATTGCGGGTAGTTGTAGAGGTTTAGTCTAATTTTTATTAAATTGATTTGATAGTTTATTTGAGTTAGCTCTCATAGCTCATCAAAATTAAATTTTAATTATTAGAATTAGTCTTTGCATCCATCCCGCATCAACTTTGGTATCAAAGCATGGTTAAGACTTAGTTTCTCTTTAAGTACTCGGATCGGGTGCTTTACCATGGCCGTCCGGTCATAGAAAAAGTAGGGCTGCAAGACCCTCACATCCCATTCAAAGGAGATTTTCTATGGTGTGTAGGGGTGCCACTATGATTGACCCTTGAAGAAGAAAACAAAGAGATAGGCATCTTTAGGGTTAATTTTCTGCATCACGTCTATTCCAGTATATGGTCTATTATTTTACTTATTTTTATATGTAGGAAGATTAGAGAATTTTGATTTTTATTTTGCTAGATTCAATACATTTGGTTTTAATTCTCAGAATTTTTTCAAGATTTAATTCAGTCTGTAGAGTTTTTGCATGCCTGATTACTATCTAAGAACAGTTTTACTCTAGAATTTCAGCATATAGTTATTTCAACCTATTTAAATTCCAGCATAGTTTAATTTCTGCATTTAGGTTCATATCATTTAATTTCCAGCAATTTATATTTCTGCTAAAATACATTAGAATACACAAAAAATAAAAACTTAAAGTGCACATCATTAGATTTCATTTGTATGCTATCATATGCATAACTTACTTTAAGGGCGACAATATCTTAAGATAAGGGAAGGAGGTCATTACCTTTCCTTGGCCTAAGAACAACCCCCTTTGCATTCGAACATAAGCCTAACTTAAAATTGATTAGCAACCTAATACAGCTTAGGGACACCAATAGGTCGGGTTCGAGTCTTGTGAGTGAACTAGTGCACTTAACCTTTCAATTATTATTGGAGTTGGTTTCTAAGGCTAGAGGTTTAAAGCCAAATGCCCTAAGCGGACTGGTGGTTTTTAATTAGAATCCTGTGTCAAGCAGGGGGAGTCTCCCACCACCCCACCTCTTACCTGGCTAGTGGAAGACTAATTGTAAAATTGGATGTAATTTGAGTTGACTCATTCCACTTGAGCTCTAGGTCTAGGAATCATAGAAATTAGGATTGTGTTGCATTACCACTAGATCAGGAACACCCTATCAACAACCCCAAGCTCAAACCAGTTTCACCATGAACCCAAATTTGGAAGCTTTGATGCGAACTATGACTGAACAGTTTAGGTAGCTCAACACCAGGTTTGATCAAATGGAGGAAAGAATGGGTAATCTAGAAGACTCCCATATGATTCAACCTGATCCTGATTTACCAAGATCCACTCCCACATGTCCAAGAGCCCAACATCGGGAACTCACACCTGAACCCAATCCTAGGTGACCCTATCAAGATGTCAATGACCAAGAAGACAGAGCCCTTAGGAACATTAGACTTGAGGCACCTACCTTTGATGGAAACTTAGATCCTAAAGGTATATACTGACTGGGAGAGTAACTTGGACCAGTATTTTAAGTAGTATGAGATGTCTGAGGAGAAGAAGGTCAAGTTTGCCAAGCTTAGATTAGTCAGGCAGGCTAGGTTGTACTGGGGCAATGTTGAGAGGCTTAACCACCAAAGAGATTTGTCCATGAATATTAGATTTAGGGAAAAATACCTATACTTGTCCTATGAGCAAAGACTCTTAGATTAGTGGCAGAAGTTAACCCAAGGTAATAAATCCGTATCTGAGTACATAGCAAGATTCGATGAGTTTGTCATAAGGTATGGTGTAGCTGAGTCAGAGTCGATAACTCTATCTAGGTTTCGAGTAGGCCTACACGAGGACATCCAAAGGGAATTGTTTTTAAGAGAGATCCATGACTTAGATCAGCCCATCAGATTGCTAGAGATTGTGAGAGATTCCAGAGAGGACCCGTTACTAGGCTACCCAAACCTAATAGATTTAGTACTCCTGGAAATAGACCTAGTGTGAATCAGTTTTCCAATAGCCGACCCAAACCTACCACTCCTCTAGCTCATAAGGATGATAAAGGAAAGGCACCTTAAATGCAAAGGACTAGAAACCAACCTATTTGATGTTTCAATTGTAAAAGTGTGGGTCGTTATGCTAGGCAGTGCCCCGTGCGAGCCTTACATATTGGAGAGTTTGATGAGAAGGATCCTGAAATTGTAGAAGAATGTGAGGAGGAGGTATATGAGGCTGAACCTGAGTTAGCATATGAGTATAAAGGGGACGAGGAAGACTTAGAGTCACCTGATCTCTTAGGAGTCATTAGGTGTATCTTGATGCAAACCAAGAAGAACGAGGACTGGCATAGGACTAACATCCTACAAACCTTCATTAAGATAGGGGACAAAGTTTACAAAATTATCATAGATAGTGGAAGCTGTGTAACACCATTTTGACAAATGCGGTTAAGAACCTAGGTTTAACTACAGTGCCCCATCCCAACCCTTATAAGGTTTCTTGGATTGACTCAACCTCTATACCTATTAAATTGAGATGTCAGGTTATAGTCCAAGTCCAGTCGTATCAAGAGAAGGTCTGGTGTGACGTTCTCCTAATGAGGGTCAGTAGTATTATTTTAAGTAGACCCTGGCTATATGATCATGATGTTACCCTTTATAGCTGGTCAAATTAATGCTCCTTTAACCATCATGGTAAAAGGATAGTCATTAATTCGACCCCACCTAAGGAAAATATCAAGAAAGGGTCTAGCAATTTAAGGGAGAAAGTTCCCGGACTTAACCTGATCACCGCAAGGGAACTAGAGCGCGAGTTGACTGAAGGTGCGCTAGTTTGGATTCTGACTACTAAGAAAGTTTCTGATCAACCCCAACAAGAGCAACCTAAGGAGATAGTAGAATTTTTGAAGGAATTTCAAGATGTATTTCCTGAAGACCTACCCGATCAACTGCCACCCTTAAGGGACATTCAGCATGCCATAGATTTAGTCCCAGGAGCTACCCTGCCAAACCTCCCACATTATAGGATGAACCTTACAAAACATCTAGAGTTACAAAAACAAGTAGGGAAACTACTTCGAAAAGGATTTATTAGGGAGAGTCTTAGCCCGTGTGCAGTTCCAGCACTGTTAACCCCAAAAAAAGATGACACTTGGAGGATGTGTGTTGATAGTAGAGCCATCAATAAGATAACCATGAAATACCGTTTACCTATTCCCCGTTTGGATGACATGCTAGATATGATGGCCGGATCATCTATCTTTTCTAAGATTGACCTTAAGAGTAGCTATCACCAGGTTAGAATCAGACCTAGGGATGAATGAAAAATAACCTTTAAGACTAAGGACGGTTTATATTAATGGTTAGTGATGCCTTTTGGCTTGTCAAATGCTCCAAGTACTTTTATGAGGATTATGACTCAAGTATTGAAAACTTTTCTTGAAAAGTTTGTAGTCGTCTATTTTGATGATATCCTCATATATAGTAAAACTAAAGAGGATCACTTAGACCATCTTCAACAAGTGTGTCAAGCCCTTAGGAGAGATAATTTATATGCCAATTTTAAGAAGTGTAGTTTCTTAACCTCGAGAATTATTTTCTTAGGCTTTGCTGTGACTTCTAAAGGAGTTTCAGCTGACCCTGAGAAAATTAAGTCCATAGTTGAGTGGCCTGTGCCTAAAAACGTACACGATGTTCATAGTTTTCATGGCCTTGCTACTTTCTATAGAAGATTCATTCGAGGATTTGGCACAATAATAGCACCTTTCACGAATTGCCTTAGGAAAGGAGCCTTTGAGTGGACCAAGAGTGCCAATATAGTCTTCTTAGAAATCAAGGATAAAATGATCCAAGCACGTATGTTGAGATTACTGAAAATGTTTTCGAGGTTACTTGTGATGCCTCTGGAGTTGGTATAGGTGGAGCATTGAGTCAAGAGGGTCACCCTGTAGCCTTCTTTAGTAAAAAATTAAATGAGGCTAAGCTTAAATACTTAACCTATGATAAAGAGTTTTATGCGGTAGTGCAAGCTTTGAGGTATTGGAGATATTACCTACTGCCGCAGGAATTTGTCCTTTATTCAGATCATGAGGCACTTCAATTTTTAGGTTCCTAAAAGAAGTTAAACCCTAGACATGCAAAGTGGGTAGACTATATTCAAGCCTATACTTTTGTGCTAAAACATTATATTGGTACTGAGAATAAGGTTGCTGATGCTCTTAGTAGACGATCCATACTCCTTAACTTAGTTAATACTGAAGTCTTAGGATTTGACAAACCGAAGGATCAGTACGAAACTTGTCCTGATTTTAGTAAGACCTATCACTCTGTCAAACAAGGACCCTCTAGTTTAAATAGTGAATATACCCTGAATGTTGGCTACCTCTTTAAGGATAATAGGTTGTGTATTCCTAGAACCTTCCTTAGAAAATTTTTGATTCGAAAAATCCATGCAGCAGGTCTAGCTGGTCATTTTGGTAGAAATAAGACCATTCCAGCCATTGAGGACCAATTTTATTGGCCAAGTCTGAAAAAGGATGTAGCTCAGGTTGTAGCTAGGTATCGAACTTGTGCTATTGCAAAACAGCAAAAGCAAAATACTGGCTTGTATACCCCTTTACCAGTACCAGACTGTCCTTGGCAAGACCTTAGTATGGATTTCGTAATAGGTTTACCCAAGACTTTAAGAAAACATGATTCCATCTTTGTAGTTGTCGATCGATTCTCTAAGATGGCACATTTTATACCCTGTTCACAAACTTCTGATGCTTCTAAGGTAGCCAAAATTTTTCTTGATAGCATGGTTAGGTTACACGGTCTTCCTAAAACCATAGTGTCTGATAGGGATGTCAGATTTACAAGTTAATTTTGGAAAACCCTTTGGCACTTGTTAGGAACTAAGCTCAAATTTTCTACATCCTACCACCCCCAAACAGATGGTTAGATGGAGGTAGTAAATCGAAGCCTAGGGAACTTGCTTAGATGTCTTGTAGGAGGAAACACTGGGAATTGGGATCTTTTACTACCAAGAGCTGAGTTCGCCTACAATAGTTCAGTCAATAGGTCTACGGCAAGAGTCCATTTGAGATTGTCCATGGATATAAACCTAGAAAGTCTTTAGATTTAATTCCCTTGCCCATGCATGCACACATTTCTGAATCTGTAGAGTCATTTGCATAGCATATTAAGGAATTGCATAAAGAAATAAGTAAGAAAATTATTAAAAGCAATGAATCTTATAAGCATATGGCTAACTCACATAAACATTTCAAAGAATTTAATGAGGAAGACTCTGACATGATCAGGCTTCGTCCTGAATGGTTCCCACCCAGAACTATGTAAAAACTACATGCTCGTAGTGCAGGACCATACAAGATCATAAAAAAAATTGGGCCTAATGCCTACGTGATAGATTTACCACCTGAATTAGGTATTAGTCCAACCTTCAATGTATCAGATCTTGTTGAGTATAAGGAGCCAATAATGATACCTAGTGAGCCATTTGGGCTTGATTCCATCTTTGAGAGTGACCTTATCCCTGAGTGTCCACCAGCCAAATTACCATAAAGGAAAGATAAGATCGAGCAGATTTTGGATGACAAGACTATCATTACAAGGAGAAAAGATTATCAGCATTACCTGGTTCGATGGCAAGGTAGACCAGAATCTGATGATTCATGGATCACTCGAGAGGATCTACAAAGACTTAACCTAGACTTGCTAGAACATTACCAGAGCAGAGTCAATCCATACTTGACAGAATCGAGTTCCTCCCATCCCGAGAGAATTGGTGAGGACACCAAAGCTAGGAAAGACATCAAAACCCCCCAAGCTTGTTGTGGATCACCAATGAGTAGTTATTTTATCTTAATTTTAGCTTGAGTCCTGTAAATAACATTTGTTTACTTTACTTTGCAAATTAGTCAAATTAGGTTTGCTTGAAGTTGAATCTTATAATTGAATGAGTCGATGGAGTTCAAGCTCAATTATTGACCAAGGCCAAGCCCAGTTGTTGAAGCCATGTCACCATCATGCCACATCACCTTTGTGGATCAATTCCATGACAAAAGAAGGTTGTCCAAAAACTTTACCAGACATCCAGACATCCAAACATTGAGACATTGGGACATCCAGACATCGAGACAATGGGACATTGGGACATCAAGACATTGGGACAATTTTAAGTTTCAAGTTCATCCAAAAGAGGTGCCATTCAATTTCCTTCTCATCACCCTTTTAAAATCCAAGAAGATGCCATTTAAGAGAAGTAAAGCAGAAGGCTTCTACTTCTCATCTAGCACCCCTTTCATCCTCAAATTGTCGCCCACTCCAGATGGATGCCCACTCAAGGAATCATTCAAATTTAAATGGAGTCCATTCATTCAAAGGTGTTTTATTTAAATGAAAGGAGTTATCGTCTATCTACTTTAAATTCAAGGAGTCCAATTCAAATGGAGGGCCTTTTTATCTACCATTCAAAATTGAAAACCCGGAAAGTTCGTGCCAAATGCCAAGAGGAGAATGGATTAGCACTAATTGAGAAGGGATTAAGGGTGCCATCTCATCTCTCTTTTTTTTTTGTCGCCGCATTCTTCTTAAAATTATGGAAAGCCTCTTTCACCGCCCAAGCCATGAAGAAGTCCAATTACAAAGGGGGTCTACTCAATTTAAATTACAAAGAGTCTTCATCCAAGTCAAGAAAGAGAGTAGAGTCCAATGTAATCTCTAATTATCATGTATTCAAAAGAATTCTATGTTATTATGCTACCTTGTATGGAGGGCCAATAAATACCACTCCACTTTATCCCTTGTATCCAACTTATGATTGATTAATGAAACTCTGCCAGTTTCCTTTCTCCAATTGCTGGATAAGCGTTGAGAGTGCAATTACTGGTTAAGCAATTGTAGTATATGAGTACTCTATTGGTTAAGCATTGCACTGGTGTGTGTGGAGTACTAAAGTCTAAGTTATCTCCTAAGTCCATGATCCAGAAGCCCGCCGCCACCATCTTCAACATCCAGTCCAGATCCAGAACCAAGCCGTCCATCCTTCTTTCCCTATCTCATTTCAGATTTCCACTCCATTTCCACCATTCTAATCAAAGTTCTCTTGCAGGATCTCTAGAGTACTTGATCAGAAGAGGAGGTTTCCCTTGCCATCTAACCATCAACGAGAAGATCTATTCCAAAGGACTGAAGTTTGCAATCCTACCGCTAGATCGTAAGAGTTGAATCCAGATCTGTTGAAACGGAGGAGGGAAAAGAGTTATTGGTAAGTAACCATCCAAATCCATTAGATCTGGTTATTTGAAGTCAGGATGACCTTGTTTCAGTGGTTTCTCAATCATTGGATCCAGGGTTCTTTATATGATTGCATGCTAATTATATTACAGGTAGTTAGTAAAGGCTTAGTCTAATTTTTATTAAATTGATTTGGTAGTTTATTTGAGTTAGCTGCCATAGCTCATCAAAATTAAATTTTAATTATTAGAATTAGTCTTTGCATCCATCCCGTATCAACAGGTGCATAAGTTTTATCAAAATCTATCCTTCCTCTTGGTTATATCCTTTAGCAACTAATCTGGCTTTGTTTCTAACTACATTGCCTTCGTCATCTAATTTATTTCTAAATACCTATTTAGAACCTATGACAGGATGTTCCTTAGGTCTAGCTACTAAGGTCCATACATTGTTCCTTTCAAATTGATTAAGTTCCTCCTGCATAGCCATCATTCAATATAGATCATTTTTGGCTTCTTCTATGCAGTTAGGTTCAACTTAAAAAATAATAACTAAATAGTCAAAAGTGTTCTCTAAAAGATTACATAGTTCTTATTCCTTGTGAGGGATCACCAATAATTAATTCTTTAGGGTGTGAATGTGTATTCCTCCAATCCTTTGGTAGCTCATCATGTTCTGCACTTACCTTCTCCTTTTCTTGCTCAACTTGCTTTTCTTTCAAGCTCATATCCTTTGCTCCATCAGTCAGGGAACCTGCATCATTATTAATACACTCTTCTTTTCTTGAAGGTATGAGGATAGACCATTGAAAACAACATGAATTGATTCTTCTACAGTTAAAGTTCTTTTGTTGAAAACTCTATATGCTTTGCTTGTGGTTGAATATCTAAGAAATATACCTTGATCAGATTTTGCATCAAACTTTTCTATGTTATCTTTTCCATTGTTCAAGATATAACATTTACATCCAAAATATGAAAGTAATAAATATTTGGTTTTCTATCATTCCAAAGTTTATATGGGATTTTCTTCAAAATTGGTCTAATCAAAATATGGTTTAATATGTAACATACAGTGTTCACAGCTTCTACCCAAAAATATCTTGGAAAATTGCCTTCACACAATATGGTTCAGGTCATCTCTTCCAATATTCTATCTTTCCACAACTCTATTTTGTTATGGTGTCTAAGGGCTAAAAAGTTATGATCAATGCCATTTTCTATGCAAATTTTTTTAAAATATTGATTTTCAAATTCAGTACCGTGATCACTTCTAATTGAAATAATTAAAATATTTTTCTAATTTAAAACCTTTTTGTGAAATTTTTAAAAAACTTTGAAAGCTTCATCTTTGTGTGCAAAAAATATAACCCAAGTGAATCATGAAAAATCATCTACTATCACAAGTCCATACTTCATGCCTCCTAGGCTTGTGATCCTAGTTGGTCCAAATAAGTCTGTGTAGTAGATCTAAGGGTCTTGATGTAAAAATAATGTTTTTAGATTTAAAATTCTTCTTAGTTTGTTTACCATATTGAGATGCATCACAAACATGATCAAAATCAATTTTAAACTTGGATAAACCTCTAACTAAGTCTTTGAAAATTAATTTTGCTAAAGTATGCATGCTAGCATGATCCAATCTTCTATGCTAAAGTAAACTAGATTCCTTGGTTTTAGTATTCATAGCCATTAGACTTATACTACTTGACATTGCTAGATCATTCAAGTCTACAATATAAATATTTCCAAGTTTATGACCAATGAACCTAATGTAGAATCAAGAGAGCTAGTTACTATATACATTGAAGATTCAAATACAACTTTGAAGCCTTTATCATATATTTGACTAATTCTCAATAGATTATGCTTCAATTTGTCTACTAGCAATACATTTTCAATATAACTAGAAGGGATAGTTTTGATCTTACCAATTTCAATGATTTTTTTCTTGTCATTGTCACCAAATGTAACTATTCCACCATGTTTCATTTCAAAAGTGATGAATTAATCTTTGTCACCAATCATATGCCTTGAACAGCTATTATATAAATACCAACTCTTCTTTGAATTTTGGGCTACAAGACATTCTTGCAAAATTATCAAGTGGGATTTTTAGGTATCCAAGATTTCTTGGGTCCTTGATGGTTAATAGCTATGGCTCCTTTTGGAATCCAAATCCTTTTCACTTAGTTTTTGTTTTTCTTTCTCATATTACGTTCATATGCTTTGTGTCTAACCCTATTACAGCAAAAACAAATTACTTGTGGGTTTTGAAAAGAAATGAAAGCTAAAAATTTTGATGCATAAGGTTTTGAAACTGAAAATCTATTTATATGCGTTGTATTATACCCAATTACAGCTTTATCATTAGATTTTCTTTTATTTTTCAAGATTAGCTTAAGTTTGTTTGAACTTAAAGTCAATTTATCAATAAGAGGTTTGAGTCTATTTATTTCATTATGCAAATATTTATTCTTTTCAAAATATTCATCTTTTTCAGCTCGTAATACCTTCCATTTTTCAGAAACATTACTTAATTTTTTTTGTAATAGATTATTCTTTTCAAAAATTTCATTCTTTTCTTTCATCATTGTATCATAACTAATTTTCATGAATCTAATTTTCAAACCAACCTTTTTATATTCAGTTAAAAGTTCTTGAAAAGTAGTATGTAATTCATCATAAGTAAATTCATAAATGGGTTCACTAGATGTTATCTCATCTTCTAGACCCATTAGACATATATTTACATATTTTGATGTTTCTTCCTCTTCATTTGAAGTAGATTTATTACTGTCGCTCCATGTAGCTATTATGACTTTCTTTTTCTTCTTCTTGTACCCTTTTTTAGTGTATGATATTCAAAACGGTAGTACCCCGGCTTTTTACATTCATAACAAATTGGTTGTTGCACCTTTTCTTTGTCTTTATCTTTTTCTTTATCTTTGCTTTGTTCACCTTTACCAAGGTACTTCCTTCAGTATCTAGACTTTCTTTTATCTATAAATCTTCAGAATCTTCTCATAACTAGAGCTATATCATCGTCTCCTAGTTCTTCATCTAAAGAAAGGCTTTCTTCTTCTTTTTCTTCTTCTTGCTTCTTCATCTCTGCTGTAGCCTTGAAAGCTATAGATTTCTTTTTCTTGTTATCATCTTCACTGCGGCGCTGCATTGTTAGTTCATGTGTAATTAAAGACCAAGAAGTTCATCAAGTGGAAGTGTGTTTAAGTCCTTGGCTTCTTATATTGCAGTGACCTTGGGATCCCATTTATCTGATAAAGATATAAGAATCTTTTGGACAAGATCAGCATTAGAATATATCCTGCCAAGACTTTTCAAATCGTTAATAATATCTGTAAATCTAGCAAACATTTCAGATATTGTCTCATTTGGTTCCATTTTAAACAGTTTATAATTATGCACAAGTATATTAATTTTGGAGGTCTTTATTTGTGTAGTGCCTTCATATGTAACTTATAGTTTATCCCAAATTTTCTTTACTGAAGTGCAAGTGAAAACCCGGTTAAACTCATTTACATCCAAAGCACAATAAAGGTTCATAGCTTTGGCATTAAGTTCATCTATTTTCATGTCATATTCATCCCATTCCTCTTTCAGTTTTGGGATGTCTATTCCATCTACATTCTTAATGGGTATGTATGGTCATTTCAAGATTATTTTCTATAATTGAAAATTAATAGCTTGAATATAAATTTTTATTTTAGCTTTTCAATAAGTGTAATTGGTGCCGATGAACAGTGAAGGTCTATTGCTTGATTGATCTTTGGCCAAAAATGTGCTCATTTGGGTTGCCACAGAACTTTTCTCTTAATCGTTAGATTAATGGCATTGAGACATGGCTCTGATACTATTTGTTGCCTAGTTGGCCAACCTAATAGGGAATGAATTGGGTTTGAAAATAATTTTAGCAAGTATGTGCCTTTTGAAATCTTGTGTGGTGAGTGGAGTGAAAGAGTATTGCAAGCGGAAGTAAATAAGAATGCAAGAGCAAACACAAACACAACAAGATTTAGAGTGGTTTGAAGCAACCCAACTCTTATGTCTACTATCCAAGGTGCATTCTTAGGATTTCCACTATATTCACCCGGAATACAGTCAGATTGTTTTCCTACAGGCTCACAATCCAAAACTTAATACAAAGTTTTTCCAGGCTCACTAACAACCCAACTTAGTTTTCAAGGCTAACCAATAATCCAAAACCAACTCACAAATTACAGCCACCTGCTGTACTTGTAACAACTCAAAGAACAGAGTTAATAAAAGAAGCAACACTAAAGCAAATCCAAAATATTGAATGGTTGTAGTTAAAGCTTTTAATGAGGCCTTCTTGAATACTTCTTGAATACTCTTCAAGGCTCTCTTAACTCTTCAAAGATTAACTCAAGAAGTTGGTTGGAAGTTGTTGGAGAACTTGAGTTTTCACTTAAAAGCTCTTAGAATATTCAATACTCTTTTTAAAATTCTATTAAAGTCCTTTTTCTTTGACTTTAATCCTTCATTTATAGCTTCTTGAAGTGTTACCAAGTGAATATGGCCGTTAAAATTCTTTGGGAGTCAAAAACTAGCCGTTGGGAGGCTTTACTTCAAAAAATTTGAATTCTGGAACTAGCCATTACTGTTGAAAATCTAGGATTCGAGTCGGCTCACAAAGCTCGAGTCGGCTCAGACTGTTGTGTATCAAAAAATTTCTATGCCATGCCAGAAAATGTATCAGCTCTAATATTGAAGTTAGCTCAAGTGAAACTTCTTCAAATGCTTCCAAACAGCTTCAAACTTCTTCCAAACATCTTCCAAACTACTTCTAAGCCTATTCTAAAGTATTTAAACTTAAAATTACATAAATTTGGCCCTTTTTCATGAATATATAATTGAATTTACTTAGGGCTCTTAAATGATTGAAACATACATGAAACTTTTTCTTGAATATAAAAGTACATTCCAATGGTCTTGAGAAATATAGGATTGATGATTGTCCATTAGAAACATCCTACAAAAATTTCTTAAACATTTAAAAAATATCAATATAAAATACATGCTCCAATATTTTGTAATCATCAAAATCATTCCAGGGGTCAACAACCTCATTAACAAATAATAGATAGACACTATCACTCGTAGAGCGTTCAAACCTGATCGCCTGAATATGACATTATATGCCAAGGACATCTTCATGATTGTAAAAGTAAGATGCACTTGGAAATGTGGAAGACCTTCTTTACTACTATCGATAGAGTGATGGTATCTTAATAGGGATCAACTTCCTCAAGAACCCTAATATCGATGCATCGACCTTTTTAAGTTATTCAGAAGCAATATTTTTCCTTAAGAATGCACATAAAATAAGATGTCTATCAAACTTCTATTATCAACAAGAACATGATAGACATTATAGTCATCGATGTTCAATATTATAACTATAGGTCATGATGGGGATACTGACACTATTGGCATCTGCCCAAGTGAAGGTTATGGCTTCACAAGACTCTCTTCATAGCCGCTACCTTTGGCCTCTTCCCCTAGTCCACCGGTGATAGTGTTAATGTCATCTCTAGTGAGATGATCAACGGGTTTCTCCACCCTTGGTGGATGCTTTGGTAGGTGCAGGACTGGTGCATCATGTCTCTCCCCTCAGTCTTGGAGGAACCTATTCAACCTACCATAATGGATGAGCTTCTCAATCTTATCCTAAAGTTGTCTGCATTCTTCAGTATCATGGTCGCGATCTTGGTGGTATAAGTAGTATTTATTTCGGTCCCTTCTTTTAGGCTTTGCCTATATCTTTTGGGCTTTGGGCAACTGTTCTCGAACCTGCATTAAGAAATAAGCATGAGGGACATTAACGAGGATATACTAACCAAACTTTTGTGGTAATATGATGCTCGATCGGTTAAGACTTCGAAGATGTCGAATATGGGGGGATTGAAGGTGAAAGAATGTCGGCAAAAAAAAATTATTTTGAAACTATTTTAAAATAAACACAAAATTATTTTAAAATAAACATAGCGGAAGACTTGGTAGATCGATCAAAACGATCTACCAATCTGCTAGCAACAAGACCTAGTATGATAATGCAACATGCAATAAACATCAAGAGCAAGAAAAGAATCAAAGATATAAAGATACCTTACCATTATACCTTTGAAGGATGCAGTGAAGAAGCCCTCGAGCCACATACGTGTCTGGCCACTACGGGTAGTTCACACCGGGGCTCGACTTTGATCAACTCCCTCAGAGTGCTATCTCTTTAGGATCCTTGAGGCCGACTTCTTCTTCTTAGAAGACAAGGAGGAGAGGTGGAACCCTTCCTAACTATCTCTCTTTCCAAGACCTAGCTTGAGTGCTAAGTATTCTCACACCCAATACCTTGGTCCTCACAAACCCCTTTTCTCTTCTAGTTCTTTTTTTAACCAACCAGCAGCCCCTAAAACATTTCTTATTTATAGAGGCAGCCATGAGAGGGAGAAAGAAGAAGGAGGAGTGATTGGGGGAAGAAGATCAAGGGCCATACCAAATAGGTTCCAAGCTTAAATGGCAAGAATGACTATCATTCCATGAAAGCTTGGAGCCAAAAATAGCCAGATTTTGAAAATTGAATTCAAAATTCGAAGTCAAAACCTTTCCAAAAATCTTTCCAGAATTTCTGCTCGTCACAGACAAGTATCGACACTTGCACTCATGAGTTGACTCTCCAAGTGTCGACACTTGCAAGTGTCGACACTTAGAATATGGTCAATCATATTGACTTCTAGTGATGGCAAACGATTCTCAATCATTGATCAGCCTTTAGATCATATAGAAATGCCTATGGTGTGTGACCCCATAGGTTCGAACACTAAGCTGGTAGCACTGGAACATATCCAGTACCAGTCAAAGTCCATATCTAGCAATGATACCGGACGTCCAGATAGGTCAAAAATTGCAGAGCAAGTTTCAAGAACCTCTGGCATATGGTTACCATATAATTCATCCCTTTGACCTCATAATGCTCAGGATGACCTAGTGTTTGACTGCCAACCCTAATATTGTTCATCCAAATCGTGTCTCAACTTTATAAGTTCTGTGACTCCTCACAAGAACTACCCTGACCAAGATTTTGATAAATTGAGACACAACGAGTCATTCACTCCAAACTATTTGGAGGGATCAATTCCATCTTGATCCACCACCACTTTACAAGTACTTGACTACACGAGTCATTCACTCAAAACTATTTGGAGAGGTCAATTCTATCTTGATCTACCACTACTCCATAAGTACTTGATTGCACCCAGAAATCTTTTATCACTGGATTAAAAATCCAGGTAGTCCGGCACCAAAGTACAGTGATTGCTTGCAAGCTACCATGGTGACCTCAGGTATGAGGGACATATATACCTATATCCCTTCACAAGTAATCCATTGGCAGAAGGGAGCTCTGCGGATAGTTACGTTCAGTGAGATGTCACATATTTCACTTGTAGTCATATTAGTGTCACCACACTCCTTGGTCAAGAAGGCAACCAACCAATATGAGATACAATAACCTATACTTGATACATCATCATCCTATAACAATGTATCCTTTGGTTGTGAACCAATTTAAGAACTACTTGATATATCCTCTCTATATCAAATATAATATAGTTTTAAGGACTCCATCACACAAGAGTTCTTTTCAGAAAAATGCACATGTGATGAATAGCTAAAAGAATAACTTTTATTCATTAAAAATTCATATACAATTACAAAATAGCACAACCATCTACAGCCTAGATGATTGGCTTTGGGACATAATTTTCAACAACTTCCACTTGGACTAAAGCCAATCGATACAGAATCTTATTTTCATTTTCCATTTACAATTATTGAAATCTTGAACTCTGATGGTTTTAGTGAAGGGGTCAGTCAGGTTCTCCTTTTCATCAATTTTTTGAAAGTCAATGTCACCTCGTTCCACAATCTCTTGCACAAGATGATAGCACCGCAGAATGTATTTTATGCGGTGATGAGACTTCGGCTCTTTGGATTGAGCAATGGCTCCAGTGCTATCACAATACACTGGAATAGGACCATCCAGGGAAGGTGCCACTCCCAGCTTGCTAAAGAACTTCAACAATCACACAACTTCCTTCACTGTATTTGATGCTGTAATGTATTCTGTTTTGCATACTGAGTCTACCACAATAGGCTGCTTAGAACTTTTTCAGCAGATCGCTCCTCCATTTAGGGTAAAAATAAAACCTGACATACTCTTGCTATCATCCTTTTCTGATTGGAAACTGGAGTCAGTATACCCCACAAGTTTCAAATCAGGTTCTCCATAAATCAACCATTAGTCCTTAGTATTTCGTAAATACTTAATGATGGTCTTTACCACTTTCTAATAAGCTTCACCTGGGTAAGACTGGTATCTGCTCACTACGCCTAGTGAGTAAGCCATGTCTGGGCCAATACATGTCATGGCATACATGATAAAACTTACTGTCAAGGCATACGGGATTCTACTCATACGCTCTCTCTTCTCCAAAGTTGTCGCATAATCCTTTTTGAAGAGAGTAATTCCAGTGCCTATCGAGAGATAGCCTTTCTTGAAATTCTCCATACTAAACCGCTTCAGCACAATATCGATGTACGTAGACTGGGATAGTCCTAGAAACCTCTTAGATCTATCTTTGTAGATCTTCATACACAGTATGTAAGAGGCTTCACCCAAGTCCTTCATAGAGAACTGAGATGACAACCAGACCTTTATTCTTTGTAGTGCTGGGATGTCATTCCCAATTAAGAGAATGTCATCCACATACAACACAAGGAAAACAATCACAGAACCATTAGCTTATTTATAATGCAAGGTTATTCTCCGTTCCTAACAAAGCCATACGGTTGATACACTTATAAAATTACATGTTCCAACTCTGTGATGCTTGCTTTAGTCCATAGATGGACCTTTGAAGCTTGCACACTTTTGACTCATTTGTAGATGTGAATCCTTTAAGTTGTATCATATACACCTCTTCTTCCAGCTCACTATTCAGGAAAGCTGTTCGAACATCCATTTGCCAGATTTCATAGTCAAAGTGTGCCACTAAAGCAAGCATGATCCGAATAGACTTGATCATTGCCACAGGAGAGAATGTCTCGTCATAGTCAATACCATAATATTGATGATACCCCTTAGCAACCAAACGGGCTTTATAGATCTCTACCTGCCCGTCTACACCCCTCATTCTTTTGAAAATCCATTTGCACACAATGGATTTTATCCCCTCAGGTGGATCAACCAATGTCCATACATTGCTGATTTTTATGGATTCCATTTTGGATTTCATGGATCCTAGCCATTTCTTAGAGTTGGACCTTTGCATCGCATCCATATAGGTGATCGGTTCCTCATTGTTCTCATCGAGTTCAATGGGATCACTGTCCCAAACCAAGAAACCATAGTATCTGTCCGGTAGACTCGGTACCCTACCGAATCTCCTTAATGGTTCCTGTGTGGGCTCTGGGTGTGATCTAATCACAATGGATTCTATGTTGTCCCTTAAGTGTGTCGGTTCTTCTACTTGTTGAACTTCACCAAGTTCAATCTTAGCAGCCATAGTTCCTTTACCAAGGAACTCCTTTTCCAAAAAGATAGCCCTAAGACTGATGAACAACTTTTGTTCCTCAGCCAAGTAGAAGTAATACCCCTTAGACTCTTTTGGGATTTTGCTAACGGACTTACTTGGAGCCCTATTCAAAAGGTAACAGGTTAATTCCAGAGCACATTCCCAAAAGGATAGCGGTAGAGAAGCAAAGCCAATCATAGATCGAACCATGTCTAACAGGATTCAATTCCTCCTTTCAGACACTCCATTTAACTGAGGTGTCCACTGAGAGAGACCCCATTCTCCTCGAAATATGTTAGAAACTCACCAGAAATATATTCACCGCCTCGATCTGATCGAAGGGTTTTGATATACCTTTCAGTTTATTTTTCTACTTCATTACGGTATCATTTGAATATTTCAAATGATTCAGATTTGTCTCATCAAGAAGACATAACCATACCTCGATAAGTCATTTTTAAACATAATGAAATAACTGTATCCTCCTCTGGCACTAATATTCATGGATCTGCATACATTAGTATGGACCAGACTTAGAATATCTTTATCTCAATCATCTTTTACAGTAAAAGGTGATTTTGTCATCTTTCCAAGAAGACAGGACTCACAGGTTGGTAGTGAACCACTTTCACTAAACTTGAGGAGACCCTCGCTCTTCAACTTGTTCATCTTGTTCTTGTTAATATGACATAGCCTACAATGCCATAGGTATGCATCACTGACATTATCTATCCTAGGGCATTTGCCAGATGTGTACACTACAATAACAGGTCATGATACTACATAAATGCCATCATTCATGTATCCATTCATCACAATAAAACCATTCCAAATGATTTTGTAAATGTCATTCTTTAAAGATAGTTCATAACCATACATGGCCAATTGGCCTATAGAAATAATATTTAAGATGAAAGATGGACAATAATGACACTCATTCAAAATGATTGTACAAGACTCGAAAACTAGTTTGAGAACTCTCAATGCCAGGACTAGAACTTGGCTTCCATTTTCCATGTTCAAGAATCTCTCGCTGTCCTCAAATCTTTTACTAACTTGAAGTCCTTGCAAAGAATTGCAAATGTGAATTGAACTTCCTATATCCAATACCCAGTTAGTAGTATCACAGATAGAGAAACTACAAGGTATTATCATATAAATACCTTCTCTAGCATCATCCTGCTACTTTCTCTTCTTGGACCTATTCAGGTCAAGGGATGCAATATAAAGAGGATAGTTCCTCTTCTAATGATCCTGTTTCTTACAGAAGAAGCACACCGCTAGGCTCTTATTAGCCTTCATCCTCTTGGCATGACTGGGCCCAGAAGCATTCAGCATCTTTTTTGCTTTATTTTTTCTTTTCCCTTTTTTAAAGGGACAACGCCCTACCGAAGATCCTTCCATTAGATTTACCATCCCTTTGTTCAGTTGGTGGTCTTTTTCATAAGTCTGAATATCCCCAACAGACCGTGGTAGTTAATTGCAGGCTTATTCATTTTATAATGATCGAGAAAGTCTAGATAGGAAGAGGGCAGGAAATTCAGTATCGCATCTTTCTCGAGCTGTTCATGCAAGGGACATCCAAGCTTGCCCAGGTGCTCAATCATCTCGATCATATACAATACATGATCAGTGACTGAGGCCCCATCATGCATCCGTGCATTGTAGATAGCACAGGAAACCCTGTACCTCTCAATGTCATCTGGTGCACCGAAGGACTCCTTCAACCTTTGAAGGATTTTCTTCGGCTGGGCTTCTTCAAATTTATGACTGAACTTGTCGTTCATTGCTGCCAACATAATGCATCTAATAGTGATCCTGTCAGAGAGCCACTTCTAATAAGTGTCTCTGACCGAATCTCGAGCATTGGGAGCAAGAGTTTCAAGTGCCGGATCCGATATCACATACAGGATCCATTCATGCTCCAGGACAATCCTGAGCCTTCGATAGTAGCTATCAAAGTTGGGATCATTGAGCTTCTCATTATCAAGAAGAGACCTGAGCGACAGGTTGGAAGACATCTAAAAGGAAAACCAAAACTGATTAGTGTATATAAATTATTAACCTAAAGACATGAACTTTAGTCTAAAGGCCCTTCCCACTATTTTGTTCAGACTGGTAGCCTCTACCTCTAATCTGAGGAATTACTTTAATTCCTTAGTGGGTACTAGAGTCCAATAGACAACACATGAGCCCGACTTTGGCCGGCCCATCCATGCGCATCTAAAGGTAGGTTCTTTAACCGATTACTTCTCCAAGTAACCTCTAGTAATTAGGTTTTGCTCCAATGTGCACTTCAATCGACCTTTGGGCCTTCTATTGAAGGTCCTGGTTAGGTTCAACCATTAACATGATAAAATTCAATACTTCTAACTAATGAATAATCAAGCCTAACTTTGACCGGCCCACATGACCACCGTTAAGAGAGTCACACTGAGCCATCATATTAGGAACAGCAATTTCAATAACCCGATGAACACCCGATCTTTGGATCTACCGATGAACACCCAACTATTGGACCTATTACCATCCCATTTAATGAAAGGATAGGACTTGGTTATCCCCATAACTTCATCCTTTTATGGACCTAATAATTTAGAGGATTTAATTTTAATGTGATAGATGAAGAGATGAGAAGACATGGATCAACCTTCCATTGACCACATCAGTTAGCAAGGAAGGTTACACATAACTAATGATCCATGGGCACCTAAAATCAATTAAGACTGATTAACCTTGGGTGACATGGGTTAACACGAGTCAATGAGGTATCCAATTAATTTTAATCGATCACATTGGCCAGGTAAGTGAGATCATGAGTTGGATTGTGCCATTAACCGTCTTATCTTAGACACCAACCGAGTTGGCTAGGTAAGAGGTAGTCCCAAAGAACCAAGATCAAACTGCCTAACTTACCTTGGATACCATTGGTTCATCAGACTCGATTAGACTATCCTAAAGACTCGGGTTGACCACTGAGCCACAAATTAGGTCCATTTAGATATATGGACTAATCAATCTAACTATTAGAGAGATCTATAGAGAAGAACTTAACTCAACATTTGATTATATTAGTTCTTTATTTAGTCCAATACATCTAAACTTAGGTCTAACCCAATTAAGGACCTAATAGAAGCTAACCCATGACCCTTAAGGCTTATTAAAATGACTTAAAATCTTTGAATCATATTCCTGGAGTTTTTTATTATTCAAGATAACTTAATTCTTAATTAAGTTCAATAACCTTTATAAATTAAAACAATTTTAATTTATAATGTAAAACACTTTTACAACAAATCAAAATTTGAATTCACTATTTTTTAGTATTCTCATGTCAAGGTCGACTCACCAGGAGCAAGTGTCAACACTAGGTGTCGACACTTGGGTCGACTCATGGCCTGAGACAAGAAAAAAATACAATGCCATGTTTTCTGGTACATGCTCATGAGTTGACACCTTCAAGGCAAAGTGTCGACTCATGAGCACGAGTATCGACACTTCAGCCTTCATGAGTCGATTCAAGGGTCGACTTAAGGCCTATCACAGGATGAAAAATAGTGATTTCAAATTCAAAGTTTTTCCAAACTTTTAATTAAAGTGATCAAAACAAAACTCTTAGATCTTATCTAAATTTATTTTATGATAATGGCAATCTAGATTCAATTAAAGTACTTTTAATCTATATTCCTTTTACCTTTCTTCTTCATGAGTCAAATCATAAGCGGCACCCCTACATGCCATAAGAGATCCTATTGAATGGAAAGAGAGGGTCTTGTAGCCCTACTTCTCTCCTATGACCGGATGGCCATGGTGACACACTCAATCCAAGTACTTTGAAAGAAAAAACTATGATGTTAAAGCATGCTAATATTATTATACTACGAACAAAACCTGGCTCTGATACCATTGAAGGTGAAAGAATGTCGACAGAAAAAAAATATTTTAAAACTATTTTAAAACAAACACAGCAGAAGACTTGGTAGATCGATCAAAATGATCACCAATCTACCAGCAACAAGACCTAGTATAATAATACAGCATGCAATAAACATCAAGAGCAAGAAAAGAATCAAAAATATAAAGATACCTTACCATTATACCTTTGAAGGATGTAGTGAAGAAGCCCTCAAGCCACACACGTGTCTGGCCTCTATGGGTAGTTCACACCAGGGCTCGACTCTAATAAACTCCCTCGGAGTGCAGTCCAGAGGTGGTTTTTACTACTTCATAATCATTACCAATAATTGTTCATGGTATGGTTATGTGTTTCTTATGAGACATAAATCTGAAGCTTTTGAAAAGTTCAAGAAACTCAGACATGAGGTAGAAAAATAAACAGGTAAAATCCTTAAGGTTCTTCAATCAGATCGGGGAGGAGAATACCTTAGTAGGAAACTTTTAGGTTATCTTAAGGACAATGGCATAGTCTCACAATGGACTCCACCTGGTACATGTCAGCTCAACGGGGTGTCTTAGAGGAGAAATAAGATATTATTAGATATGGTCCAATCCATGATGAGCTTCACTGACTTATCTTTATTTCTTTGAGGAGATGACCTACAAACTTCAATTTATATTCGAAATAGGGTTCCATCTAAATCTGTTCCTACCACACCATTTGAGATTTGGCATGGTAAGAAACCAAATCTTGCTCATTTCAAGATTTGGAAATGTCTAGCCTATGTCAAAAGACTAATGGTAGATAAGTTGGAATCTAGATCTGTGAAAGCTCGATTTATAGGATATCCTAAAGAAACTTTAGGATATTCTTTTACCTTCCAGAAGATCATAATGTGATTATGAGCAGACATGCCACATTTCTTGAAAAATAGTTTATTCAGAAGGTGGTAGTGAGAGGTTAATTGAGCTCAATGAGAAAGTCTCTAAAGAGCTGCTAGCTGGAGATCAGATCAAACTTAATCAACCAATACATATAAATGCTCTTCCACCTCGTAGGTCTATTAGAGTCTCCATACCTCCCAAAAGGTACTTGGGTATGCTTACAGAGGATATAAAGAAAATATTTCTTGTTGAGAACAAGGATCAATTGATTGATCCTAAGACTTATGATGAGGCGATGCCAGACATCAATTCCGAGAAATGGTTGAATGCTATGAAGTCAGAAATTGATTCAATGCATTTTAACCAAGTTTGGTCCTTAGTGGTTCCACCAGAGGGTATCATACCTATTGGTTGTAAATGGATCTACAAAAGAAAAATAGGTGCAGATGATAAGGTAGAGATCTTTAAAGCTAGGTTGGTGGTGAAAGGATATAGTCATCGTGAAGGCATTGACTATCATGATACCTTTTCACCAGTAGCTATGCTGAAGTCCATCCGCACATTACTTGCAATTGCAGCATATCATAATTATGAGATATGGCAGATGGATGTGAAAATTACATTCCTGAATGGATATCTTGAGAAAGATATTTATATGGAGCAGCCTTTGGGTTTTACTTCCAATGATAAAGATCATAAGGTCTGCAAGCTTCTCGGAGTCGGAATACTCATTTTGATGATGCAATTAAATCATTTAATTTTATCAGGAATGACGATGAGCCATGTGTTTACAGGAAGGCCAGTGGGAGGGCAGTGACATTCCTCGTATTGTACATGGATGACATCCTCCTTATAGGGAATGATATTTCCATGTTGACTTTGATCAAAAGTTGGTTATCTAAGGAATTCTCTATGAAAGACTTAGATGAAGCATCTTATATTTTGGGGATTAAGGTCTATAGAGATAGATCTAATCGGATGCTTGGCCTTTCATAAAAATTATACATAGAGAAAGTGTTGAAAATGTTCAGCATGGAGAACTCTAAAAAAGGATTATTACCTCTTCGGCATGGCATTAATCTTTCCAAGAAAATGTGTCCCAACACACCTGAAGAGATTGGATGCATGAGCAATATTTCATATGCTTCGTCAATTGGAAGCCATATATATGTCATGTTATGTACTCGACCTGATATAGCTCTTGCTGTGAGTCTCACGAGTAGATATCAGTCGTATCCAGGTGAAGAACACTGGATAGTTATGAAGAACATTCTTAAATACTTGAAAAGGACTAAAGATTTGTTCTTAGTCTTCGGTGGGAGTTCAAAATTAGGGATAAAGGGATATACAGACTCAGACTTTATATCTGATCCTGATGATAGAAAGTCTATATTAGGGTCTGTATTTTTGTGCAATGGTGGGGCAACTAGTTGAAAAAGTTCCAAGCAACCCATCATAGCAGATTCAATAATGGAAGCAGAATACATCGCTACCTCTGAAGCTGTAAAAGAAGTCTTCTGGTACAAAAACTTCATTACAGAGCTTGGAATGATGCCATCTGATACCATCCCCATATATTGTGACAATAATGGTACAATAACTCTAGCTAAGGAGCCCAGGTCTCACCAGAAGTCCAAGCATATTGAGCGGCGGTTTTATATTATACGCAACTACCTCGAGAAGAAATATATTAAGGTGCGAAGAGTAGACTCCACGGATAACGTGGTAGACCTACTGACTAAGACTCTGAGCTAGCAAAAGGCTGAAGTACACTTTGAAAAAATGGGACTTAGATATGTAGCCAATTAGCTTTAGTGCAAGTGGGAGATTGTTAGATGTATGCCCTGAAAGCCAAGTTGGCTTGACACATTATAATTTTTAGGGCATGAGCATTGTACTTAATTTTTCTTTATTAATAAAGGATATTATTTTCATTCATATTGATATCTATATGAATCATCCATGGAGTTAATGGACAATGATATATATTTTCAAAAGTTGAGAATTTGAGGCATGTGTCTTTATAGATTAACTCCTAAAAGCTCTCGATTATTGGAATATCACAAGGACGGTGATTGATCCGTTAAAATTGGTGCATAGATTACTTTCCTTTTGGACAGATGAGTCTCTGACCTATAGTGTGGTGACACTAGAGTGAGAGTGTAGGTAGTTGATAGAGATCAACGTACTGAGCATGACCAAGTACAAAAAGTTATACGAATGGCTACTCACTCGTCGATAACTTCTTGATGCTGTAGTCATGTGAATAGTTCCTTGACCTAGAGTGTCTCAGCTACTCACAATAAAGTTGCTGTAGTTTGACAGCACAATCACATGGATCCTATCTATATGGGATCTTGCAGTGTTCGTTGGCTACAATAAATTTAAAGTAGGAGTAGGGTGTTCACTTGTGGGGATCTATTAGCCTTAGTAGTAAGGTATAATCCTATGCAAGCTTAATGAGACTAAGTCCAGAAGCCTATGGCCATAGTAGGGTGATAATGAAAAGGTGTTTTCATTAGTATCACAATTGGACTTGAGTCGATTAAGTTAAGCATATGATTGATGGGTTTGATGAGTATCCGTAACCAACATCATATCAGGATTTTGATAGAGGAACCGACTCACATGGTAACTACACCTAGGGGTTCCAATGTTATTCTGCTAGCTTGCCACTACATACTACTAGATGTCACTGGTGGATGATGAGAGCCTGTTAGGATCATTCTCGGATCGATGATCCTAATTAGGGTTGAGTTGAAATTGTTTCAGTCAATCGAATGGAGTTTCGATGATGTATAATGGAGATTATAGCATATCTCATTACCAGATATGATAGGACCTGAGGGGTCACACACATTAGGAGCTCAAGTAACCAATCAGAAAAAAAGTTTGGACCTAATTGTAAGTGTTACAATTAATATTTGACATAATTGTAAATGTTACAATTAATTGATTATGGATTAATTATTAATTTATTTAAACTTGATTTAATTTAATTGAGTTATACTTAATTAATTCATCCTAATTGATTCAGGTCAATGTCTGCTTCAAAATGGTTTGATCATATTTAAAATCGGCTTCAGTTTGACTGTAAAATCACTTTATTTGGACCAAGACCTAGAGTCCAGTTAGACTGGGACTCTCTCTCTATGTCTCCCCTTCCCTCCACATGCCAACTTAGTGGGCCCATGCATTTGTGTGACAAATAATATGGGGCGTGAAAGAGGAGGGCGCTGATATGGAGTTGGCGTGAATTAATTAAGAGAGGGAAGAGTCCTTCTCTTCCACTCCTCTTAAATCCTAGCCAGATAAAATGAAACACTGGTCTTTTGGCTTTATTGGATGGGAGAGATAATTTATGGTAAATTTAAAAGGGAGAGAAAGGTGGCCAACACACATAAGCTTCTCCTTTCACCATAAAGAATTATTTTGGACGTCTTTCTTCTCTTGGGTGCTAATACCTGAGAGTCTCTCTCCCGGTGCCATCTTTTCTTCTCCCTTCCAGAATATTTCTTCCTTGTGATCTTCAAGAGTGTTGAGAGGTCTTCTTCACAAGAGGAAGAAGATAGTAAAAGGTTCAAGATCTTGCATAGTCTGATTTGCAAGACAAAAGCTGAAAACCGGTCAAATTTGGATCGGCACAGTTTTTATAGTAGGCAATTTGCTGAAAAAGGAGAGAGCTGCAAGGATCTAGCAGTCTGGTGCCCTCTATGACTCAATTATGAGAGCTTCGTATGGATACCAAAAGAGGCCGGGCGATTGCGCGGCTCCCACAGAATCCTGGCTTTTCAATAGCGGATCTGCATGCTTTTCAAAGCAATCACGAATAGTGATCCAAGTAAGTATTTTATGCTTAAAACAATTTTTATTTCAAATCTGATATTTTTCTCATATGTTACAGTATGTTAGAAATTTATATTAAATAAATTAGATTTATTTATGAATTGCATGATTAGATATAAATTATTTTTATATCTGCTTCCGCTGCAACCGGCTGTTGATGCCTGTTCGATTATAATTTTTTGTTCTTGGTAGAAAACCAACAGTGGTATCGGACCTATGGTTTTCTCTTTAACATGTATGCATGAAAATCAAATTTGAAAAATATTCAGATCAGTTAGATCGATTATGATTTTTCGAATCTATGTTGAACATGAGATTGTTCTAGCATAGAATTTTATGTTTTAAAAATTATTTTCAAAATTAAAATCATAATTTTCAGATCTGAAATTAAATTTAATAATCTGAAATATAATTGATCAAGGGTTGCACAAAGTGACATAAGGTTGTCCTGCTATAGGGTTTATCCCCTATAGTGTTAAGGTTGTCCTACTTTGATGTATACCTGGTTTTGAAAAGGGGTTTTCAAAAGGATTTTGATCGATTTATGATTATGTATGTTGTATGTGATGCACAAAATTAGGGTTTAGATCTTAAATATGATTTATGATCATAAGCCATTAATGTCATGCACTTGAACCTATTTTTAAAATTGATTTGATTGAGAAAACCAAATTAGGTGCATAAGGGTTTGGGTTGAACAAATTAGGTCTAGAGATTGGGCTATGGTAATTAGGGCTTGATTAGATCAACTAGTAACCCTAATATGATTTCGAGCAAGTGACTTAACCTAATCGGATAATGATTAGGGTTAGGTCAAGTGTGCTCAAAATTGGTTTTAGATATAGCCTGGTCAGATTGATTCATTTTATAGTGAATCGATAAGTTAAGACCTAATTTAGCTCAGTGATGAGCCCAGATCATTAGTTAACCTAATTAAATCTTGTCAGTCAATTGGTATCTAAGGAAGGTTTCGATCATGGTTTTAATCGGGGCTAACTCTTTCTCAACCAACTAGTTTGGCGGAAAGAGGGTAAATTGGCTGAACCCTTCCATGGATCAAACTAACTTAGCTAATTTGGTTAATTAAGTTTTCAAAAGGGTCACTTTTGATTTAAGATCACCTATGCTAATTAATTTTAGTCAGACATGAGATTGTATTGACTGAATGTAATTAGTTAGACATGAGATTGTATTGATTTAATGTAATTGATTAATCATGATTTGGCTGATCAATTTAGAAGAGACCTGAACCCAAGCTCTTAATAAATATTAAGTCATAGGTCTTTCATCATTGTAGGTGTGCTGGTTTCCTACTGGTTTTGATTATTCTCGGCTGGTTACAGTGGTCTAGTTGGATCGGGAAGACACAACCACCCTATTAGGCATGAGATGTTGCTAGGCACTGATGGGGTTGGGTCTAATAAATGGGCACGTTGAGGGACTCAATGATGGCTTTGTCTAGCAGGAATGGTGGGTTTGACTTAACTAATGATTGGATCAATAAATGGGCACGTTGAGGTTCCATGATTTAGAGACCAAGAGCTACAACTTGTATTAGATACATTAGACAAGAGTTGGCCACTTATTGGTGTAGTGTGTTACCAATAACTGGATATGGTGAGGTGCCGCACATCGATGGGACTGTAGCACCCACTAAAAACCTAGAGTCGCAGGGTTTTCGCATCTCCACGGGGAGTGAGAGATCTGAGAAAATAGTGGGAGTTTTAAAATTATTTCTTAAAGACTTTAGAATAATTTTTATGATTAAGTATAAAGCATTTAATTTGAATCTTCTACTCTTGCAGTTAACCATGTCTGCTTCAAATTCTTTAGTCTATATTCTAGAGACAAACTAACTTGTAGGCCTCAATTTTAAAGATTGGTTGAGAAACATCAAAATTGTTTTAAGTTCTGAGAAGTTGGACTATGTGCTTGACCAGGAACCCCCTGTCTTACCTGACCATCCAAATGCTTGTCAGACGACTGCATATGAAAAATGGATGGAAGATGATAATAAGGTTAAGTATTATATGTTGGCCTCAATGTCAAATAAATTGCAGAGCCAACATGAGGATATGCTAACTGCTAAATCGATTCTGATTCATCTACAAGAGTTATATGGTGAACAAAGTCAGATTGCACGCTTCAAAGTATCAAAAAGGCTTTTTAACAACAAGATGCATAAAGGATAGTCAATGCACGATCATTGTTTGATAATGATCAAGGATATCGAACAGCTTGAGAAGCTGGGTATTCCGATTCATAAGAAGCTACAGGTGGATTTGATCCTCCGGTCCTTAACTAGTTCATATACTCAATTTATTATGAACTATAATATGAACAAGTTGAATTACACTTTGCTTGAATTATTGAACATACTGGTAAGCAATGAGGCAACCCTGAAAAGTTCAAGGGGCTCTATTTTCTCTGTGGAGCAGTCTTCCTCCAAAAGAAAGTCTACTTGGAAGAAGAAGAAACATGCAAAGAAGCAGAAGAAGGAAAGCAAATAGAAGAAGGACACTCCCAAAAAAGCCAAGGTTAGCAAAGAAAAATGTTTCCACTGCAATACAGATGGCCACTAGAAAAGAAATTGTCCTCTCTACTTAGAAAGCCTAAAGAAATAGGAGGATGCACCTTCTAAAGGTAAGCCTATGCTCGTTATTGAATCTAACCTAACGGTTTCATCTACTTCTAGTTGGATTTTAGACTCTGGCTCTAATGCTCATATATGCATTTCAATGCAGGGCCTGGAAAGAAGTAGAATATTGAAAGAAGGTGAGATGGTCCTACGTGTCAGAAATGAAGCAAGAGTTGCTGCTCAAGCCGTTAGATCATATTCTCTGGTGTTACCTTTAGGGTTTAGATTAGTACTTAGTGACTGTTATTTTGTGCCTAGAGCTAGTAGAAATTTGATTTCTGTCTCTGTGCTAGCACAGGAAAGATTTGAATTTATATTCAATAAAGATTTTTGTAGTATTTATTTGAGAAATAAATTAGTTGCAAAAGTTATTTTAATTGACAGTCTCTATCATTTGCATGCCGATGCATCTTTGAATATTAACTAGAAAATTAAAGTAAATGCCATAGAATATAAACGTCCTAGAGATGACCTAAATAAAAAATACATGTAGCACCTAAAGCTCGATCATATAGGTGAGGACAGAATAAACAAACTGGAAAGGGATGGGATCCTAGATTTTGTTAATTTTGAATCATACCCACCTTGTGAGTCGTGTCTTCAAGAAAAAATGATCAAGTTACCCTTTGAAGGACATGGGAAAAGGGCCACAGAATTACTTGCCCAGGTACACACTGATGTGTGTGGTCCATTTGATATGCAGTCTAGGGGTGGTTTTTACTATTTCATAACCTTTATTGATAATTGTTCACGATATGGTTATGTGTTTCTTATGAGACACAAATATGAAGCTTTTGAAAAGTTCAAGGAATTCAAACATGAGGTAGAAAAACAAACAGGTAAAACCCTTAAGGTTGTTCGATCAGATCGGGGAGGAGAATACCTTAGTAGGAAATTTTTAGGTTATCTTAAGGATAATGGCATAGCCTCACAATGGACTCCATCTAGTCGCCTCAGCTCAACGGAGTGTCTGAGAGGAGAAATAGGACATTATCAGATATGGTTCGATTCATGATGAGCTTCACTGACTTACCTTTATTTTCTTGGGGAGATGCCCTACAAACTTTAATTTATATTTGTTACAGCCGTGACAGTGACGTGGCCCGGCTCAGGTATCGCCGAATGCGAGCGAGCCACGTGTGAGTTTTCCTGCCGGAATCAGCACCACGTCCTCAAGGCTGGGGTCGGCAAGACCGCACCGCCCGATACTGTCTGAAGCAAACAGCTCCCGCCGAGGTCGAGTTCGGCGCGAAGTTCCCCCACCGACTCATCTGCGCCCGGGCTCGGAGGAGTCCGCCCCGGCCGAGGTCGGCTGACCCTCCGCCTTGCGCCAGGTGGCCACCCGGAGATGGGTCCACCTCGACCGAAGCCAGGCGATCTTCTGCCACCTCGCCAGGTGTCCACCCAGGAGGGGTCCACCTAGGCCGAGGTCGGCTGACCCCCTCGCCTTGCGCCAGGTGGCCACCCGGAGACGGGTCCACCTCGGCCGAAGCCAGGCGATCTTCTGCCACCTCGCCAGGTGTCCGCCCCGGAGGGGTCCACCTAAGCCGAGGTCGGCCGACCTCTCGCCTCTCGCCAGTCGGCCCCCGGAGACAGGTCCAACTCAGCCGAAGTCAGACCGCTCGTACGGAGAGGCCCCCGGGAAAAGCGACGGGTCCCGAGGCCATCCCTCGGGCCGTACCGACCCCAGACGGTGTCCCGTACGGAGGGCGGCGGCACGCGGAACGTGACTTACACTGGCCCGACAGATCCCGCAGTCGAGAGATCCGATCCTGACGGAACAGGCCCCGTAAACGGATGGCGCCCACGCTCGGGGAAAAGAGCACTCTCACGAAGCCCGAGGCCTGACGACTGGCCGCTCTGCCAGCGCCGCCCTCCCTCCTTTTCTCTTCTATCCTTGCCTTCTCCCTGTTGGGCCCGGCGGACGAGGTCGGAAAGCCGCCTGGCCTCCTTCACCAAAAAGGGAAAAGAAAGGAAGACAGGGGGGAGGAGTTTTCGAGGAGGAAAAGGACAAGCACACGACGGAGGGAAATAAAGAGGGAAGAATCCGGAGACTGCAAGGTAAGCCAACTAGCCTGGGGACAAGGAGGAAGCACCGGCACAAGGCCTCGCTCCGAGAAAGAAACCAGAGATCCCGAGAGGGGAATACTGGACGCGAGCTTGGCAGGCGGGCCCAGCCGAGATTCCGGTCCCCGGCGCTTTCCCTTCACTAGTTAACTCTCCAAATCTGGGACCCTTTAGAGGGCCTGGGAGGGAGAGTCTGTTCCTCCTCGTCGTCTACTGACTTGACCGTCGGAGCCCCCTCGCCGGAATCCCCGGCCAGTGTCCTCTAACCCCTTTGTTGCAGGTTTCTCGTAAGAAGGGGGGCTCCCTTGCCAGGCGGTCAGGGAGGATCGGCTGATCCTCGGCACGGGCGCGGCGACAAGGACGGCAACAGATTGGCGCGCCAGGAAGGGGGGCAGGACACTAACCCCCAGAGGGAACTAGCTTTTTGCAGGTGTCACCCTCTCCAGCAATGGTGGTCACTCGTGGTCGCGAGGCGTCCACCAGCCGTGTGGGAGAAGCCCACTCCCCTCCGGGGGGCCACACCCCCGAACGGGAGCTTCCGGCCCCCCCTCCTCTTCTGCAGCAGCCTACCCCGGTGGACGGATCCCTTGCGGCCATCGTCCAGCAGATGCAGACCTTGACCTCAGCGGTCCGACAGCTTCAGCATCAGCAACGGTCCCTGGCCACTCAGCCGTAGCCAGGGACCCCCGCGGCCCGAGTCGCGGGACAGCACGGGAGCCTGCGCTCAATCCAGGGCAGGCCGTCCCATCCGCAAGCCATCTCCAACCCCCGAGGGAGCCGCCAAGCTCCCCCGAAGAGAAACTATTCCGGCTCGGAGGATCACGAGAGTCGATCCCCGGCCGATGGGGCCGAAACGGCGCATCGCAGCAAGCGACGCCGGGGCCAGACCTCGCGCCGAGACCGATCGACGCCCCCCTCACCTGCGGTCTCGGTGGAAGACTCCACCGACGAAGCCATCAGGCACCAGACCGAGAGGCGCCTAGAAGAGCACGAGCGCAAGTTGGCGGAGTTCGCCCGACGGTTCGCCGACCTGCAGAACTCGTCAGCTGACCCGACGGGCTACGACTCCCGCCCCCCTTTCTCCGAAGAAATCCAGGCGGAACCGATCCCGAAACGGTTCCGCATGCCGCAGGTGGACCCTTACGACGGGACCACCGACCCCCTGGACCATTTGGAGAGTTATAAAGCTCTCATGAGGGTCCAGGGCACCACCGACGCCCTTCTGTGCATCGCCTTCCCTGCAACCCTTCGGAAGGCCGCTCGAGTCTGGTTCGCCCGTCTCGAGCCCGGATCTATTTGCTCCTTCCAGCAATTGGAAGGAAAGTTTGTGGCGCATTTCGACGCTTGTCGAAAGGTGCCAAGGGAGGTGGACAGTCTCTTCTCCATCCGCCAGCAGGACCAGGAGCTGCTCCGAGACTACATCGCCCGGTTTAAGGCCGCAGCCCTGGAGATCTACAGCTTGGACGAGCCCGTCGCTATGCTGGCTTTAAAGCGCGGGCTCAAGACATCCCGCCTGACCTATTCCCTGGACAAGAAGCCGCCCAGGACGTATTCCGAGCTCCTCCTCCGTGCCCACAAGTACATCCGGGCGGAGGAGGCTGACCGCACCCATCGAGAGCTGGACGGGAAGATTCTGAAGAAGACAACCCCGCTGGACGCCCCGGGAGCTTGGAGGCCCGGGCCATCAGCCGACCCTCGCCCGAACCCAAGGCCGAGGGCCGAGTCTGCCCCCGAGCGAAGGTACACCCCTCTCCTCGCACCTCGAGCCAAAATCCTCATGGAAATCGAGGGCGAGCGCTACCTACGCCGACCTCCACCTCAGAACCCGAGGGCCGCCCGAGACAAATCAAAGTACTGCCAATTCCACCGCGAGCACGGACATGACACGGAGGAGTGCCGCCATTTGAAGCGGGAGATCGAGGAGCTGATCGGGAGGGGATACCTCAGGAAGTTCATCAAGAACGAGGCCCCCTCCGAGAAGCAGCCGCTCGCGGCCCTACCACCTATCCCTGCGATCGACAACCGGCCAACAGAGAAGCCCATGGGCATGATCTCGCACGGGTCCGGCCGAGCAGAGAAGAGAGCCCGGGAAGTCCCGGAGAATGTAATCCCTCCCAAGGGAGGGGAGTCTAATGACAATGTAAACAATGATGCCGTGGTGGTCGAGATGACCATCGCAAAGCATCCTGTACATCGAATCATGGTGGATAGTGGAAGCTCGGCCGACGTACTCTTTTACGATGCTTTCTCTCGGATGAATTTGTCTCCCGACCAGCTAAAGCCAGTGCACATCCCACTGGTAGGTTTTACAGGGGACTCCATGGGGGTCGAAGGGGAAATCACTCTCCCAGTTACCGCCGGATCCCCACCTCGGCAGGCGACCATCATGGTAACTTTCACGGTCGTCAAGCTCCCTTCGCCTTACAACGCCATTCTTGGGCGTCCCGGGCTCAACCAACTAGACGCCACCGTCTCCACAAGGAGACTGCTGGTGCAGTTCCCCACGCCTTTTGTGTTCGGGGAAATGAAGGGGACGATTCAGCCAGTCCCGCTCTGCCTACAGACAATCCCAGGCACCAGGGGCGCAGAGCTCGCCCACGACGTCGAGGACCTCGACCTGAGGGAAAAGGAACCCAGGGGAGGGCCCGTAGAGCGCCTGCTCTCCTTTCCCCTTGGTTCGGACCCCCTGAAGACGGTGCAAGTCGGGGCCCAGCTCCCCGAAGAGGAGCGAACCCGCCTGCTGGAGTTCCTCCGTGCCAACGCCGATGTGTTCGCCTGGTCGGCGGCCGACATGCCGGGTATTCTGCCCGAGATTATCATGCACAGCCTGAACGTGGACCCAGGCAGCCGCCCGGTCCGCCAGAAGAAGAGAAGCTTTGCCATGGAGAGGCAGAAGGCGATCGACGAGGAGGTAGAAAAACTTCTCGCCGCCGGTTTCGTCCGAGAAGTCCAATACCCCAGCTGGTTAGCAAACGTGGTCATGGTAAAGAAGAGCAGCGGTAAGTGGAGGATCTGCGTGGACTACACCGACCTCAATCGAGCTTGCCCGAAGGATAGCTTCCCTCTGCCGAAGATCGACCAGCTGGTCGACACCACCTCGGGGCACCGTCTCCTGTCATTCATGGACGCTTTTTCCGGATACAACCAGATCCGGATGAATCCGGAGGACGAAGAGCGCACTGCCTTCATAACTGACCGCGGGACTTTCTGTTACAGGATGATGCCCTTCGGCCTCAAGAACGCGGGGGCGACGTACCAACGTCTGGTCAATAAAGTCTTCAAAGACCAGATAGGCCGCAACATGCAGGTGTACGTGGACGACATGCTGGTAATGAGCAAACTTGACTCGGACCACATAGCCGACCTGGCGGAGATGTTCGGCAACCTCCGGCGCCACCAGATGAAGCTGAATCCGGCGAAGTGCGCCTTCGGGGTCTCCGTCGGAAAGTTCCTAGGGTTCATGGTGACCCAGAGAGGAATCGAGGCCAACCCGGAGAAGGTCCAGGCCATCCTGGACATGAAGCAGCCAGCCTCCAAGAAACAAGTGCAGCAGCTGACCGGCCGGGTTGCGGCCCTTAGCCGTTTTATTTCCAGGTCGGCGGACCGCTGCCGTCCCTTCTTCAAGGTGCTGAGGAAGATGAATGGTTTCGCCTGGACCGAGGAATGCCAGCAGGCCTTCGAGGAGTTGAAGAAGACGCTCGCATCACCACCTCTGCTGTCCAGGCCCGAGGAAGGGGAGGAGCTTACCCTCTACTTGGCCGTTACCCCGGAGGCCGTCAGCTCTGTCCTGGTCCGAACCGATGACCACGGGATCCAGCGACCGGTGTACTATACCAGCAAACTCCTCCGGGATGCGGAGCTCAGGTATTCCCGGCCCGAGAAACTCGTTTTTGCGCTAACAATGTCTGCCCAGCGTCTCAGGCCCTATTTCCAAGCGCATCCCATCGCCGTCTTGACGGATCAACCGCTAAAAGCGGTGCTCAGCCGACCCGACACCTCGGGGCGATTGGCCAAATGGGCACTGAAACTCAGCGAGTTCGACATTACATACCGACCGAGGTCGGCAATGAAGGCACAGGTGCTGGCCGACTTCTTGGTCGAATGCGCAGGTTTGGGCAAGGAGCCCGAGGAGGACTCCTTGGCCCAGCCGATGGAGGTCGGCACCAACGAGCCCGGAGAGGACGCCTGGATCCTCCATGTAGACGGAGCCTCAAACTCCGGCGGGAGCGGAGCTGGGCTCATCCTTGCCAACGGCGACGGAGTCGTCGCCGAGTGCGCGCTCCGTTTCCAGTTCCCCGCGACAAATAACCAAGCAGAGTACGAGGCACTTCTCGCCGGACTGAGGGTCTCCCGCGAGCTGGGCGTGACCAACCTCAGAGCTTTCACTGACTCCCAGCTCGTGGCGGGGCAGGTGTCCGGGGAGTACGTCGCTCACGACCCCCAGATGGCAAGGTATTTGGAGCTCGTCAAGGCGGGCGCGTCCAAGTTCCGGCGCTTCAACATCTTCCATATCCCCCGCAGGGAGAATGCCCACGCAGATGCCCTCTCTCGGCTGGCGACCCTGCCGGACACGATGCTGGGACGCGCTCATGTGGAGCGACTCGAAGTCCCAAGCCTCGAAGTACCGGTGGAGGTCCATCAGGTCAGCCAGGAGCCCGGCTGGATGGACAAGTACGCTGCGTACATCACCAGCGGCATTCTGCCGGAAGACCGAGACGCGGCTCGCCTCATCAGGAAGAAGGCCGTACGGTTTGTCCTGATGGACGGGCAGCTGTATCGAAGGTCCTACTCTTATCCCCTCCTCAAGTGCATTGGACCCACAGAAGCCCAGCTTGTGCTCCAGGAGATTCACGAAGGCATCTGTGGGAACCACGTGGGGGGCAGGGCATTGGCATACAAGGCCCTTCGTCAAGGCTACTTCTGGGAGACGATGAAGGAGGACGCCGCCGACTTCGTGAAGAAGTGCGACCGGTGCCAGCGTCACGCCACGGTACAACGGCAACCCTCCAACCCGATCTCTCAGCTCTCAGCCCCCTGGCCGTTCGCCCAGTGGGGGATGGACCTCCTGGGCCCATTCCCGCCAGCATCCGGCCAGCGGAAGTTCCTGATAGTGGCTATCGACTACTTCACAAAGTGGGTCGAAGCCGAACCCTTGGCAAGAATCACCGAAGCAAACGTCGCCAAGTTCTTCTGGAAGTCCATCGTCTGCCGCTTCGGCCTCCCCCACACCGTGGTCACCGACAACGGATGCCAGTTCGACTGTCGAGAGTTCGAAGATTTCTGCAATGACCTCGGCATCAAGCATCGCTTCACTTCGGTGGCGCACCCCCAGACCAACGGGGAGGCTGAGGTCACGAACAGGACCATTCTTCAGGGCCTCCGCACGCGGCTGGACCAAGCCAAGGGCAGGTGGGCCGACGAGCTTCCCAGCGTTCTTTGGGCATACCACACCACCCTAAGGACGGCTACTGACGAAACCCCATTCAACCTCGTCTTCGGGGCCGAGGCAGTCATCCCGATCGAGCTCAGCATACCCACGCTGCGCGTGGAACAATACGACGAGACAGAAAACCCGGCCAGGATGATGCTCAACCTAGACCTCCTCGAAGAAACAAGGGACAAGGCCCGAATTCGAATGGCGGCATACCAGCAACGTGTAGCCAGATATTATAACTCCCGAGTACGGCCGAAGGTTTTTCGTCCCGGGGACTTGGTCCTCCGGCGTGCAGAAGCCTCCCGGCCACGAGAGTGCGGCAAGCTTTCACCCAACTGGGAAGGCCCTTATCGGGTAGCAGAAGCCCTCCCTCATGGAGCATGTTACTTGGAAGAATTGGGAGGTGCCAGGTTCCCCCGGACATGGAACCCCTCGAACCTGAGAATGTACTACCAGTAATGTAAGGCTCCCAGTTTCTCTAACAAAGCTTCTTCACTTCAAACATTCTTCTCTAACTTGAACAAGAAGGCCTGCGGCATCGAGCTCAGTCCGGAAGATCCTGGGCTTCGGCCTAGAAGGTGGCATCGAACCCAGTTCGACCACGCAAGCCCGGAGCACAGCTCAGCAAGCCGCGCAAGGTTTGAGAAAGCCTGCGGCATCGAGCTCAGTCCGGAAGATCCTGGGCTTCGTCCTAGAAGGTGGCGTCGAACCCAGTTCGCCCACGCAAGCCCGGAGCACAGCTCAGCAAGCCGCGCAAGGTTTGAGAAAGCCTGCGGCATCGAGCTCAGTCCGGAAGATCCTGGGCTTCGGCCTGGAAGGTGGCGTCGAACCCAGTTCGCCCATGCAAGCCCGGAGCACAGCTCAGCGAGCCGCGCAAGGTTTGAGAAAGCCTGCGGCATCGAGCTCAGTCCGGAAGATCCTGGGCTTCGGCCTGGAAGGTGGCGCCGAATCCGCTTCGCCCGCGCAAGCCCGGAGCTTAGCTCAGTGAGCCGCGCAAGGTTTGAGAAAGCCTGCGGCATCGAGCTCAGTCCAGAAGATCCCGAGTTTCGGCCCGGAAGATGGTGCAGGAACTGTGTTGCCCGCGCAGGCACGGAGGCAACCCAAAGTCGGACCTGCTCAAGATTCTTACCTTGCCGCGACACGGCTCTGCAAAACCCGTCCTTCGATTTAGTATGGAAGGACCAGGCCCGCAGTTGTCTCAGGTATCCCAGACCGACATCTCAGAAACAAACAAAGAAGAAGAAAAAGAAGAACCAAAGATGATAGACAAGTTGTTGTAGAAAGTAAGTCTTCATTAAAACAGATACTCAGTACAAACTGGGAGCCCCGACAGGCCGGGACTCCCCAAAAAGAAGGACAAAGAAAGCAAAAGTACAAGGTGACGGTCACTGGAGCGCAGGATCGGCGCCGTCCGCCGGAGGTGCGGGCGCCACCTCTTCAACCTCCACGACAACCGGCTCCCGGGGCTGTGTCTGGGCCGCGGCGTCATCGGTCGGGGGTGCTGCAGGTGTCGCCTGAGATGCCGCCTGGGTCGTGCCGGAGACCCTGCCCTCGCTCCCCGGCTTCCTGCCGCCGACGACGACCCCACTCAGGTCCAGCTGGGGGAAGAAGGCCCCCACCTTTTCCCGGCACATCCGGAACCCCTTCAGGAAGCAGTCCACGGCGGCCTCCCGGACTTCCGACGTGAACTCGTCGGAGGCCCGGAACTTAGGGACGGCCTCCAGCGCTTCTCGCTTCGCCGCCTCCAGGAGCCCGTTGATGTAAGAGCTCCGGTCCTTCGCCATGGCCGCCTCTCGCCGGGCCTCGTCCAGCTGACGCTCCAAGAACAGAGAGTGGGCCTGCAGGCGGGCCTTCTCCGCCGCGTCCCCCTCAGTGCGGCGCTGGTTGGAGGTCCGCTCCTCCGCCAAGGAGGCCTCCAGCTCTTTGTTCCGCTCCTCGGAACGCGCCAGGTCGGACTGGAGGGCCTGCTTCTCAGCTCGCAGCTCGGTCCCCTTGTCCATCAAGTCCTTCACGTCGGCCACGAGCTTTCCAAGCTTTTGCTCCCGATCGGAGTCCCGCTTGGCGTTCCCTACGAGGTAGTTCCTCAGTAGGAGGACGTCGTTCCCGATCTGCAAGGGCAAAAATAACACATGTCAGTACCGAGGCAGAAGGCCTCGGATTGGAAGAGAAAAGAAGAGTCAAAGTTCAGACTTACCGCGAAGAGTTGGGGCAGGATGCCGAGCAGCGCATCCGCATAATCTCGGCCGCCCCGAGCTCGGCGGTCCCGGGCGGTGGAAGCGTACTACATCACCCTCTCCGCCAGTCCTCGGTCGAGGATGACCGAGTCCCGGTGCGAGATCACCGGTGCTGGGCCCTTCGGGCCGATCCCCGTGACAGCTGCCCCCTCTGCTGGAGCTGCAGCCGACGGACCGGCGGTCGCCACTGGCGGTGCCGTTGGGCTGCTGACAGGAATGGGCCCGGCGGTGGGCAGAGCGGCGGGCGCCGGAGCTCTCTCGGCAGCGCCGCCAGGCCGTGGGGCCGGGATGCCAGGGGCGCCGCCCTGAGGAGGTCTGGGCGGAGAAACAGCAGCAGCTAGGCCAGGCACGGTCGCCGCTGCGACCTCCTGGCTCTTCTCTGTGCGAGCCCTCTTCGCCACGGGCTCGTCCACGTCGACGACCTCCCTCTGGGCCGCTCCCTCCAGAAGGTTCTCCAAGGAAAACTTCATCCCTGCAAAGTGAAGAAATCAAAAGGTTAGACGGTTCAATCTTAAAAAGAGAGGGGGGGGCAAAAGTTAGTGCGGGGCCAAATCTCACCGGTCTCCTGGATGGGACTGATGCCGGCTTCAAAAAGATTCTGCTCAGAGAGCAGAACCTCGAGCGTCGGGACCACGTCACTCAGGAGCTGGGTGTAAGACTCTTGGTCCGTAGGCTCAACTCGGGAATTCCGGTTCGGCGACCGGTCCGGTTCGCTCCAGGCCCAGTCGACGTCGTCGACCGAGGCAAAGAAAAACTGGCTCTTCCATCCCTTGACCGAAGAAGGGAGGTCGAACCGGAGACACCTAGGCCGGGGCGAAATGTACCACCAGCCATCATCGGTGGAGCACTTCTTCAGGGTGAACAGGGCCCTGAAGAGAGAAAAACGGGCAACAAACCCGTGGAAGTGGCAGAAGACGATGAAAGAGAAGATGACCCGGATGGCGTTAGGAGCTAGCTGGGCCGGGACGAGCCGAAAATGGCTGAGGAAGGAAAGGAAGAAAGGATGCAGAGGAAAACGAAGACCCCCGAGGAGGAAATCTTCGTAGAAGGCAATGCGGCCGGGGCCACTCATGGTGACACGCTCCCCGGACCGCGGAGCAAACAGACGGACAGATCTCGGGATGCCATAGGCATCCCGGAGCAGAGAAGGATCACCTTCGGTCATGGTAGAGGCATGACCGGAGGGACCGGCGGGAGGAAGTGGCAGAGCCGGAAGAGAAGCCAAGGCGGGAAGTGAACGGAGGGGCACGGCAGGCGCAACCGGAGGGGACCGGACCCCCCTGGGGATGCCAATAGTGATACCCCCGGGTTGCAAGTGCCGGCGGACCTCCTCCAGAATTACCTCCTCATCCGAGGAGGAAGAAGATGGAGTCCTCGGCCGGGATGGACCGGCCTCGTCCGAGTTAGAAGAAACATGGCGACGGCGCGCCATGGAGAAGGAAAGGAGAAGGGGGCTGAATAAGAAACGAGAGAGAAGGAGAAGAAGACACTTACCCAAAAATGCACAGGCGGGCGCGAGCAGCAGAAGTTGTTAGCCTGCAGCGAACCGCCCATGAAGCAACGGAAAAGGCCTTGTTCTGGAAAGTCCCCTCCCTTTCAAACTCAGCCGACAGCAGCCGTACCCATCTTTCCGCCTCAGGCCACTGGATGGTCGCCACGTGGGCACACGCCCGACACCGACGCCTCGTTAGCAGAGTAACGGCCTCTGCCCCGAAGCGACGCATTGATTGCGGGCAAGTGGACGACGCGTGGCGACTCCCCATAGGTCTTCAGCTGCATCGAGCCACGACGAATGGAGATCGTGCCAATTATGATGCAAGATCTTCGCCTCTCCACGTCATGTCAGCAATTAATCCCGACATTCCGTTCTACGATGCCCCGACGGAACGGCGGGCTGGGGGGCAACTGTTACAGCCGTGATAGTGACGTGGCCCGGCTCAGGTATCGCCGAATGCGAGCGAGCCACGTGTGAGTTTTCCTGCCGGAATCAGCGCCACGTCCTCAAGGCTGGGGTCGGCAAGACCGCACCGCCCGATACTGTATGAAGCAAACAGCACCCGCCGAGGTCGAGTTCAGCGCGAAGTTTCCCCACCGACTCATCTGTGCCCGGGCTCGGAGGAGTCCGCCCCGGGTGAGGTCGGCCGAGGTCGGCTGACCCTCCGCCTTGCGCCAGGTGGCCACCCGGAGACGGGTCCACCTCGGCCAAAGCCAGGCGATCTTCTGCCACCTCGCCAGGTGTCCACCCAGGAGGGGTCCACCTAGGCCGAGGTCGGCTGACCCCCCCGCCTTGCACCAGGTGGCCACCCGGAGACGGGTCCACCTCGGTCGAAGCCAGGCGATCTTCTGCCACCTCGCCAGGTGTCCGCCCCGGAGGGGTCCACCTAAGCCGAGGTCGGCCGACCTCTCGCCTCTCACCAGTCGGCCCCCGGAGACAGGTCCAACTCAGCCGAAGTCAGACCGCTCATACGGAGAGGCCCCCGAGAAAAGCGACGGGTCCCGAGGCCATCCCTCGGGCCGTACCGACCCCAGACGGCGTCCCGTACGGAGGGCGGCGGCATGCGGAACGTGACTTACACTGGCCCGACAGGTCCCGCAGTCGAGAGATCCGATCCTGATGGAACAGGCCCCGTAAATGGATGGCGCCCATGCTCGGGGAAAAGAGCACTCTCACAAAGCCCGAGGCCTGACGACTGGCCGCTCTGCCAGCGCCGCCCTCCCTCCTTTTCTCTTCTGTCCTTGCCTTCTCCCTGCTGGGCCCGGCGGACGAGGTCGGAAAGCCGCCTGGCCTCCTTCACCAAAAAGGGAAAAGAAAGGAAGACAGGGGGGAGGAGTTTTCGAGGAGGAAAAGGACAAGCACACGACGGAGGGAAATAAAGAGGGAAGAATCCGGAGACTGCAAGGTAAGCCAACTAGCCTGGGGACAAGGAGGAAGCACCGGCACAAGGCCTCACTCCGAGAAAGAAACCAGAGATCCCGAGAGGGGAATACTGGATGCGAGCTCGGCAGGCGGGCCCAGCCGAGATTCCGGTCCCCGGCGCTTTCCCTTCACTAGTTAACTCTCCAAATCTGGGACCCTTTAGAGGGCCTGGGAGGGAGAGTCTGTTCCTCCTCGTCGTCTACTGACTTGACCGTCGGAGCCCCCTCGCCGGAATCCCCGGCCAGGGTCCTCTAACCCCTTTGTTGTAGGTTTCTCGCAGGAAGGGGGGCTCCCTTGCCAGGCGGTCAGGGAGGATCGGCTGATCCTCGGCACGGGCGCGGCGACAAGGACGGCAATAATATTCTAAATAGGCTTTCATCTAAATCTGTTCCTACCATACCATATGAGATTTGTCATGATAAGAAACCAAGTCTTGCTCATTTCAAGATTTGGGGATGTCCAGTCTATGTCAAAAGACTAATGGCGGACAAGTTGGAATCTAGATCTATGATAGCTCGATTTATAGGATATCCTAAAGAAACTTTAGGATATTACTTTTACCTTCCAGAAGATCATAATGTGATTGTGAGCAAACATGCCACATTTCTTGAAAAATAGTTTATTCAAGAATGTGGTAGTGGAAGGTTAATTGAGCTTGATGAGAAAGTCTCTGAAAAGCTACCAGCTGGAGATCAGATCGAACCTAATCAACCAATACACGTAAATGCTCTTCCACCTCATAGGTCTATTAGAGTCTCCATACCTCCTGAAAGATACTTGGGTATGCTTACAGAGGATATAAAAGAAATGTTTCTTGTTGGAGACAAGGATCAATTGATTGATTCTAAGACTTATGATAAGGCGATGTCAGACATTGACTCCGAGAAACGGTTGAATGGTATGAAGTCAGAAATTGATTCAATGCATTTTATCCAAGTTTGGTCCTTAGTGGTTACACCAGAGGGTATCGTACCTATTGGTTGTAAATGGATCTACAAAAGGAAAATAGGTGCAGATGGTAAGGTAGAGACCTTTAAAGCTAGGTTGGTGGCGAAAGGGTATAGTCAACATGAAGGCATTGACTATCATAATACCTTTTCACCAGTAGCTATGCTAAAGTCCATCCGTACATTGCTTACAATTATAGCATATCATGATTATGAAATATGGCAAATGGATGTGAAAACTGCATTCCTGAATGGATATCTTGAGAAAGATATCTATATAGAGTAGCCTTTGGGTTTCACTTCCAATGATAAAGATCATAAGGTCTGCAAGCTACATAGATCAATCTATAGATTGAAGCAAGTTTCTCGGAGTTGGAATACTCATTTTGATGATGCAATCAAATCATTTGATTTTATCAAGAATGAGGATGAGCCATGTGTTTACAGGAAGGCCAGTAGGAGGGCAGTGATATTCCTCGTATTGTATGTAAATGACATCCTTCTTATAGGAAATGATTTTACTTTGATTTTAGATCTATTTATCAGAGATTAAACATCAATTAATTTTTCTAGAATTTATCAAAAATAAGACTCAAAGCAATTAATTGAAAGAAAACTAGTCAGCTAGTTTCAAGCCCATAATGTAGATCTAAAAAATCTAAGTAGGAAAAGACCTTGGTGATTAAGAAACCACCGTAAACTAGGATTTAAAACTATCAAGGAATCAGATTTTAAGAGAAAGGATGAGTTTAGATTTGCCAACAAAGATTTGTCGCTCTTTGATGTGGATCAGGATCAGCACTCTAGGATTTTGTTTTAGGACTTTAGGATTATCGTTCTTATGCTTGGATCTGCAACGAGACTGGTTCCAAAGCAAAAACACCCTCACTTCCAATCTTGATCACTTGAAACACTCACAAGAAAATATGTTAGAAAGCAAGAAATGAAGGAAAGTTTAGAAGGAAGGAAGAAGAAAAAGAAAGTGATGGTTTTAGGATTTGTTGGATGGATTGAAGATGGATAGTTGGATAACTAGGGCCTCACATCCTATGATACTCGAAGAACAAAGAAATTTAGGGCCTCACACCCCGTGATGCCATCATAGCAAATGAACTGAAGAAGAAAATTCTCTTTTTATTCATAAAAATAATAGATGTCATACAAGGGGGGTTTAGGGGTGGTATTTACAGACCAATTACAAGATTAGTGTGGGATACAAATTATAGAGTTCTTGTTGGAAGATCAAGAAACTCCATGAACTAGCTTCCCTTGGGCATCAAAGACTTTGGAATCCTTCTCTTGGCATCTTGGAGTCTTGGATTTGATCCTTTCTTGGACTTCTCCTGGCTTGGGCGACAACACTGGATAGCCTTCATCAGGTGGGGCGACAACAAGGTAGCCTTCATCCCTTTTGGGCACCAAGATGTGGATGGATGATGTGTTGATGATGAGCGACAAGGATTGTTCCTTGGTTCACCATGAATGGTGGTCTCTGGAGTCTGGATAATGAGGGCTCTTGCATGATAGAGGACTCTCCAATTTGGATAAGAAAACTCAAGAGTTCTTATGGAATTCTTGAGTTATTGTGGGATTCTTAAGTTCTTGATTTGTTGATTTCCTGGAACTTGATTGGCTTGGACTCTTGAAGCAAGAAACTCCCTTGAATCTTCTCCTTGTTGGGCATCCATTGTGATGAACTTGGCCGACTTCTCTTGGATTGGTGATAAGTGATGAGGAGGGATTGGCGCTAATCATGGCTTGGACTCCCTCTTTCTTACTTCTCTTAAAAAAAAGTGTCAACAACTTCATTTTTCTTGTAGCCAACCAAGTTGATGCCATGTGGGATGGTGAGGTGGCATAACATGATGACATGGCAGCTGACATGGCATGGTGACAAGGCATGGGCATCCAAGAAAGTGTTGTGGCATATAATGATGTGACACCTTGAGGTAGTTGGCATATGGCGCCAAGGCATGACTTGACTTGAGTTGGCACATGGTGTTACATGAGATCTTGATTTGGGTCCTCTCTTATTACAGGACTCAATTAAAATAATTAATCACATGACTCAACCAACTAAATAACTAAAGAATTCAATTGGAACTAATTTAAAATCCAACTTGATCAATTGGAACCCAATTTGATCAAAAGGCATAATAAAAATTGAATATGGGCTCAAGCTAGTAAATAGGGTTTGGGGTCGAACCCCACTAGACCAAAATAACATAATTTTAAAAAATAATTAAGCCCCATATTGAAATTAGGATTTTAAAATTGGGGCTTAAGATTTATTTATAAGTGATTTGGGGCTTGGGCTTAGGGCTTCATTCATAGGTGATCCATAGGGATATGGAATTAACCTATCATTTTTTTCTGGCCCTGGCATCCGCACCAATTCTTCCCAGATGGGAGAAACTCTATCTTGTTGAGTATGAGTCAACTCTGTTGTGATAGTGTTCTAGTAAGTCGGGATCAATCCTTTGCAAATCTTCTCTAGTGATCCAAGAATCTTCAGTCTCGGGTCATCCTTGCCAACAAACTAGATATCGTTGATAGTCTTTGCTCCAAGTAATGATAATCTTGTTGTCCAAGATCCACTCGATCCTGTCTCTCCATTTTGGTAGTTTGGCTGGTGGACGCTCATGGGTTGGCTCACACTTAAGGATGGGATCGGGCCCAAAAGGCTCACTAGGTATCAACGTTGGCTCCCTATACTCTATAAGATCTGAAATATTGAAAGTAGAACTAATACCTAGCTCAGGTGGTAAATCAAGCACATCGGCATTAGGTCCAATTTTTCTAATTACTTTGTATGGTCCACTGCTATGGGCATATAACTTCTTCATGGTTCTAGGTTAGAACCATTCAGGTCATAGCCTGACCATGACAAAGTCTCTTTTATTGAATTCTTTGAGTCTTTTCCTAGAATCAGCCATATGTTTATAAGATTCGTTGCTTACATTAATTTTTTTACTTATTTCCTTATGCAACTTTCTAACATGCTCAGCATATGACTCGGCAGACTCTGAAATACATTCATGCATGGGTAGGGAAATGAGATCTAAAGGTTTTCTAGGCTTGTACCCATGTACAATCTCAAAAAGATTGTTTTCAGTGGACCTATAGTAGGGCAACTTAACTCTAAGTATTAGGAAGTCCCAATTTTCAATGATTTTGACTACCAGACATCCTAACAAGTTTCCAGGACTTTAGTTTGCTATACTAGTATGGCCATCAGCTTGTGTATGGTCGCATGCAAAAAATTTTTGCTTGGTTTCTAGCAGGTGCCAAAGGGTATTCCTAGAGTAGATGGCAAATCTAACTGGCTCGAAGAATTGATGCAACCTGATAACCTCAATGAAATGGAATTGAGTGGCTCTAAAGGCATTGAGAACCTGATGATATGGTAGGAAGTATGAAGTGGATTCCTAGGATGGTTCTGGATCAACGAGGATAACCTTAAAGTTTAGACATTGAGTTACATCAACAGATAATAAAGGGTCAGCCTGAAGAAAGGATAAGTCAAGAATTTCAGGAAAAATATCTTCAATGGGGACTAATAGAATGAATTCTTCTTGAGATAGCTGGTTTGGAAAAATCAAGTCCTCACTGATTACTTCAGGACTAAACTCTATGGCTTGACTGTTTTCTAGTGTTTCCTAAGGTAAGGTCCTAGCAGTAGGGTTAGACTCCTCATGGTTCTCTTTTTCTACTTGTCCTTCCAGTACAGCTTCAGTAAGGGTAGGGTCAACTAATTTGGATTTGCTTCAGTTTGGGCATGGTCAGGGTCAGTTAATTCTAGGTTAGCCATAGGTATCTCCTCTTCTCCTTCATATTTATTTATTAAGTTCACTTCAGCTTCATACACTTCCACTTCAATGTTATCCTCGTGAACCAATAGGGTGGTAGGTGTAGGTTGGCTCGGATTAGGGTTGAGTCAGCTCGGATTAGGGTTGAGTCAGTCAGGTGAGAATTTGGTCGACTCGGGTGGACTTGACTAAATCTTGATTTTTGATAAGGAGAACTAACCCTAATGGGTTCTGGCCAATTAAGGGGAACCTGACTAGCACTAGGTTGATACCTATGGGTTATGGGTTCTTTAGGCTCATAGGATATGGGTACATAGGATCTGGGTTCATAGGATTTGGGTTTATAAGAGCTGGGTTCATAGGAGCTAGGTTCATATGATCTAGGTAGATACTTTTCCCTAAGTTTAAGTTTCATGTCGCTCTAGGTAGTAATGGGTATGTCTCTTCTTCGTTTGATCATTCTTTCAACATCATCCCACTAAATTCTAGCCTGGCGTACTAACTTAAGCTTAGCAAACTTAAACTTTCTTTCATCAAACACTAGTTTCCTCTAAAAATACATATCCATACCTTCTTCCCAATCAATAAATCATCAAGATCAAGATCACCACCAAATGTAGGTGCTTCTATCCTAAAGTTCCTAATGGCTCTCTCATCCTGGTCTATGAAATCACAATTGGGTCTCCTTGCACTAAGATCCCAGATTGGGTCATTGGTGGAGACACCAAGATTAGACATAGATCACTGGATCCCATATGGTTTATGGTGGGGACACCGGAGGTACCAGAATAAGACAGAGACTTTTCAACCCTCTGTGAATTGATCAATAATTTATGAGTCCATCTGTAATAAGGGCTTAGCCCATCTGAGTCCTTTTTTAGTTGTTGTTTGAGTCTTTTGAGTTTCAGTTCTGTACTAATCAGCTCATGTTGAGCTAGTTCAGTCCAGTGTTAGTCAGCTCATGTCGAGCTAATTTTATTTTTTTTTTGAGTCCTATTCAATCATATTGAAGACTCAAGACCACATCATACAAGTGAAGACCAAGTCCAACCATATTGAAGACATGGAAGTATAGCCCAAGTCCAACCCAGCTTGAAGATTTGAAGACCCCAGGAGGAAAAATTCAGAAAACCCTAATTCCTTGCAGATGCCCTCCAAATGCCTAGATTCCCTTCCAAATGCCAAAATATATTCATATACCAAGGAATCCATGATTCTAGAGGTCCATCTGCATCCTATCCCAAAGAAATCAAGCCCAGGTGCCAAGCCCAAGCCCTAAAGAAGCAAGATACCAGGGAATATTCCTGCTACATGGCTACCAGGCCACCCCAGCTTCCAGAGGCCCCAACCCATGCACCCAAGCCCCTTTGGGCCAGCCTCTTGCTGCTCCTAGAAGCCCAACACACCCTCCTAGGCATCCTTGGAGTGTTGGCCAAGTAAAGAGAATTTTAGGAATTTTTCTACCTAATGTTTCCTTATTTTCTAGCTAGGGTTTGAGAGGAAAAAGGATTCTTATGTAAAGACTTATGTGCCCTTACTTGGAGCCCAAGGTTAAGGGTCTATTTAAAGGACCCTAGCCTCTTGTATGAAGAGAGATGTTGATTATAAAATAAACCTTGAGTTCTTCTATTGCTTTGTATGATTACCCTGCTGTGTGCATAAAGGGGTTTGAGAGTTCTTCTTCCCGGTGTTTGCAACCATCTTCCTGCCGCCAACCATCCTTCCAGCCCCTCCAAAACTTTCTTCCCTTTGCTATTTTCTTTTATTTTCTTGATTTCCTCTGAGTTTTCTAACCCCTAATAGGTCATTTGCAGGTCCCCGAGTTCCTACGAATCCAACGACTCCAGCCACGCCTCAATCGGACCACCGAGCAGAAAGACGGGTATCCGCGGGTCTTTGGCTCGATTTTCCAGGCCGCATCCATCGAGGAACGAGAGATTCCTTCGCTGCGATCTTCACCGGGCACTTCAGACATTGTCAGGTACACCCCCTCTACCTCCAGTCTTATTATTGTAGGAGAACTTGCCCTAATCGAGGCTTCTCAGCCCCGGCGATCCTTTTTTAGTACTTTTCTAGGTTCTAATCTGCATGCTTGGCTTCAAAAATTCATACAAAATTCCCTATAACTAATTTTGATCTAAAATTTGGGAATTAATCACCTAACCCCACATATAAAATATACAAAAATAATTGCATGCATATTAGTCCCCCATCAGTTTACTTATTAGGGTTTTAGAACTTTAGTCACGTGTCATAATTTTGAAAGCAAGTAAGATTGAGTCTTATAATAAATTGAGACTAGTTGATTGTGTCCTAACCCTAGTCAATCATTGAGTCCTGTACTTGAGTATTAGTCCAGTGAGAGTCCAATTTTTATACAAGAGAGGAGGTTACCCTATTTTGGAGTTCCACCAGGCCTCATCCAAGAGCCAGAGGCATTTACATCAGCTTATGGAGCCTAGTTTGTCACCCTAGAATCCTAGATGCCCTCTAGATGCCTTCTAGATGCCCTGATTCCTCCCAGATGCCATCCTAGATGCTAGATTCCTTCCAGATGCCATAGAATATCCTCAACCCAGGGCAGCCCTTGATTCCAGGGAGATACCAGCATCTTAGTCCAAGAAATCCAAGCCCAGGAGCAAGGCCCAAGCCTTTAAGAACCAAGATTCCAGTCTGATACCTGGAATATACCAGTCGAGGCACCCCAGCTTCCAGGAGGTCCAAAGCCCATGCGCCCTCCACTCTTGGCCGGCCCCTTGCTGCCCCTTGAAGCCCAACATGCCTAGGATAGGCGTCCTCCATGAGTTTACCAAGTCCAAGCATGTGGAAGAGTCTAAATGAAAGAAGGAAAACTAGTTTTATTTTCATGCAAACTATGTACTCCTAGTTTTAGGTTACTTGTATAGTTTTTCTCCCATTCAAAGTGTGTAAACCTATCCTAACTAGGAGAGGACTGAAATCCTAACAAGGAGAGGGCATGGGAACTCTATAAATATCCCACCCCTCTTTCTCTTGTAAGTACTTCAATCTTATGAAATAAAACTCTGCTAAAATTTTGAGCTTGCGAGCTTGTTTTATGTTCTTGTATTGGTGTTCTTGTATTTTGTGGTTGTTCTTGTGTGCCATAGCCGACCCTTGCTGCCATCCAAGTGAAGGAACCCCTTCTTTCCCTGACCGCCAGCTTATAACCCTAATCTAGCTTCAATCCAAACCCTAGTTTCTTTCTCTTTATTTATTTGCTGTTTTGATTGACCTCTGATGGTTGTAGGATCTCCAAGATGTTTCACTTCCCTAGAGGAGGCTTTCCTTGCCTCCAGGACTACCCAAATCAGCCATCTAATCCAAGGGAACTAAAGCTTCATCATCCAGGCTCCAATCAGAGTGTGAGTGATCTCTTCAATTACAGATTCTTCAATCTCTGACTGGTACCATCCTTTCCTTCTCTTGATTTCTGTTTTGATTGAAGGTTAGCTATCCTAAGCCAAGAATTTCTTAATTCTTAGGTCCTGACTTTTATTATTTTGCATGAGTATACCTGCGTTTATGATGATTCTTTGCATTGTTATTCATCTTGCTAGTCTTTACTTGATTTTGGAAATCTAGCCTACAAATTAAAATTATAAATAAATATTAAAAAATTAGTTTACTATTTTTTAAAATATTCAGTAATTTTAGAGTCATCCTGCATTAGTTTTGGAATTAGAGCGGGTTTAGGATAGCATCCATCTGCATTCGGATCACAAACCCTAATTTCTACATCCTACTAGCTGCATTAGGTGTCTTGTTTTTATCTGATTTTGACCACCTAGGAATTTTATTTTTCTATGAAATTTTCATGATGTATTATCTGTCTTGTCATCTATTTTATCATAATTTTTAATTAATTTTATAAAAAGTTAGAAGTCCTAAAATTTGGCATATTAGAAACCATAACTAAAATCCTGATAATTCTGCATCTATTTGAAAATCCTAGGATTTGCATCATTATCTGATTTTAGTTTTGCATCAAATTTGGTAGAGGTCATCATCACTGTCCATCCTCTATCCTAAAATTTTTCTGAATTTCTTCTACATCAGAATCTATATCAAACACTACATTAATTTGAACCCTAAATCTCAGAATTCTGTGAACTCTGTACACTTGACTCAACCAAACCTAACCAACTTCCACACACCTCAACCCCAAGCCCAATTTGTTTGCTAACCTAATCAACCTAAACCTAATTTTCCACCTCATAAAATACACATAAAATATTTTTATTTTTTTTATTGTTATTAGTTGCATTAGGACTCATTGAATGTGCATCAATTGATTAACCTAATCTTAAGGGCAATTCACTATCTCAGATCAGGGCAGGATTTCATCACCTATCCTGGGCCCAAAACCACCATCATCATACTGACCCAAGCCTAATTAAAATTAATTAGACCTAATTTGCCCTAGTGGGCTAGGTGACACCCAACAGGTCGAGTCCGAATAGTGTGGGCCAATTAGTGCATTTAATCTTGTGGCTATTACTGAAAACTGGTGTCTAAGGCTGGGGATCTAGAGTCAAATGACCTAAGTGGCTATTACTTTGATTTTAGATCTATTTATCAGAGATTAAATAGTAATTAATTTTCTGAAATTTATCAGAAATAAGACTCAAAGCAATTAATTGAAAGAAAACTAGTCAACTAGTTTAAAGCCCGCAATTTAGATCTAACAAATCTAAGTAGGAAAGGATCTTGGTGATTAAGAAATCACCGTAAACTAGGATTTAAAACTTTCAAGGAATCAGATTTTAAGAGAAAGGAAGAGTTTAGATTTACCAACGAAGATTTGTCACTCTTTGATGTGGATCAGGATCAGCACTTTAGGATTTCATGGCAGGACTTCGGGATTGTCGTACTCGGGCTCGGATCTGCAACAAGACTAGTTTCAAAGCAAAAACACCCTCACTTCTGATCTTGATCACCTGAAACACTCACAAGAAAATAAGTTAGAAAGTAAGAAAGGAAGGAATGTTTGGAAGGAAGAAAAAAAAGAAAGTGGTGGTTTTAGGATTTGTTGGATGGATGGAAGATGGATAGTTGGATAACTAGGGCCTCACACCCTATGATGCTCCGAAGAACAAAGGAGTTTAGGGCCTCATACCTCGCGATGCCATCACAGTAAAGGAATTGAAGAAGAAAATTCTCTCTTTATTCATAAAAATAATAGATGTCATACAAGGGGGGTTTATGGGTGGTATTTATAGACCAATTACAAGATGAGTGTGGGATACAAATTATAGAGTTCTTGTTGAAAGAGAAAGAAACTCCATGAACTGGCTTCCCTTGGGCATCAAAGACTTTGGAATCCTTTTCTTGGCATCTTGGAGTCTTGGATTTGAACCTTTCTTGGACTTCTCCTGGCTTGGGCGAAAACACTAGATAGCCTTCATTAGGTGGGGCGACAACAAGGTACCCTTCATCCCTTTTGGGCACCAAGATGTGGATGGATGATGTGTTGATGACGAGTGATTAAGATTGTTCCTTGGTTGGCCATGAATGGTGGTCTCTGGAGTCTAGATAATGAGGGCTCTTGCATGATAGAGGACTCTCCAATTTGGATAAGAAAACTTAAGAGTTCTTGTGGGATTCTTGAGTTCTTGATTTGTTGATTTTTTGGAACTTGATTGGCTTGGACTCTTGAAGCAAGAAACTCCCTTGAATCTTTTCCTTAATGGGCATCCATTGTGATGAACTTGGCTGACTTCTCTTGGATTTGTGACAAGTGATGAGAAGGGATTGGCACTAATCATGGCTTGGACTCCCTCTTTCTTACTTCTCTTAAAAAAAAAGTGTCGACAACTTCATTCTTCTTGTGGTTGACCAAGCTGATGCCATGTGGGATCGTGAGGTGGCATAACATGATGACGTGGTAGGTGACATGGCATGGTGACAGGGCATGGGCATCCAAGAAAGTGATATGGCATATAATGATGTGGTGCCTTAAGGTAGTTGGCATATGGTGCCAAGGCATGACTTGACTTGAGTTGGCAATAGTGTCACATGGGATCTTGATGGTAGGGACACCAGGATCAGGCACAGATCACTGGATCCCAAATGATTTATTGATTAGGATTTTAATTTTAGAACCTTAGTCATGTGTCAAAGTTTTAAAAGTTTTGAGTCCTATAATAAGTTGAAGTTAGTTGATTTGTCTAAACCCTCAACCCTAGTCAGTATATTGAGTCCTGTACTTCAGCCATGAGTCCAGTATGAGTTCAAATTTTGTACAAGAGAAGAGATTATCCTATCTTGGAGTTCTACCAAGCCACATCCAGGAGTCAGAGGCCACTACATCGCTTGTTGGATTTTGTGTGACATTCCAGGATCCAAAATGCTTTCCAGAAACCCTGATGCCCTCCAGATGCCCAGATTCCTCTCCAGATATCAGAGCATATTTCCAAACCAGGGCATCCATGATTCCAGAGGTCCACCTGCATCCCAGCCCAAGGAAATCAAGTCCAGGCGCCAGGCCCAAGCCCACCAAAACCAAGATGCTCTTTTTATTCCAAGAATATTCCATCTAGGGCACCCCAGCTTCCAGGAGGCCCAAGCCCATGCGCCCTTCACCCTTTGGCCAGCCCATTGCTGCTCCTAGAAGCCCAACATGCCACCCTAGGCATCCTTGGAGTTGACCAAGTCAAAGCATGAAGAGAGAAGGAGAAGACTAGGTCAAAATTCCTAACCTAGTTGGGATTTATTTTCCTAAATGTTTTAAGACTTGTAATTCTAACCTAGCTAGGAGAAGGACTTGTAATCTAACTAGGAGAAGACTTGTTAACATAAATGTAACCCTAGTTAGGAGAGGGCATGGAGCTCTATAAATATCCCACCCCTCTTCCTCTTGTAATAACTTTTATTCATGATATCAAAACCCTGGCGAATTTTATTTGAGTTTGATCTTGTGTTGGAATTGTGTTCTTGTGTTTTGTTGGTTACTTTGTGTGCCCTAGCCATCCTTGCTGCCCTAGCATCCTTCCATGCCCAAGCTTGCTTCCATCCAAGTCTTCACATGCCCAAGGAAAGGAACCCTAGGCCGCCCAAGCAAGGATCTTCATCAAGCTTCTAGCCGCCAGCTATTCAAACCCTGATTCAAATTTCCTTCAACCCTAGTTTCCTTTACTTTATTTACTTGCTGTTTTGATTGACCCCTGATGCTTGCAGGATCCCCGAGGTGTCTCACCTCCCCAGAGGAGGCCTTCTTTGCCTCCAAGGCCATCCCAAGTCAGTCATCAAATTCAAAGGAACCAAGCTTCATCTTCCAGACTCCAATCAAAGTGCTATGTGATCTCTTTATCGAAAGTTCTTCAAATCTCTGACTGGTAACATCCTTCCCTTCTCTTGATATCTGATTTGTTGAAGATAAGCTATCCTAAACTAGGAGTTTATCAATTTTCAGGTCTTGACTTTCATTATCTTGCATGAGTTATTTTGCGATCATGATAATTCTTTGCATTGCTACTCTTTCTACTAGTTCTTGTTTTATTTTGAAAATCTAGCCTACAAACCTAAATTATAAAAATCACAAAAAAATTAGTTTACTATTTTTCCTATATATTTAGCAATATTAGAGTCATCCTGCATCAGTTTGATATTAAAGCAGGTTTAGGATAGCATTCGACTGCATTATATTCACAAACCCTAATTTCTGCATCATGCTAGCTACATTAGGTGTCTATTTTTCATCTGATTTTGATCACCTAGAAATTTTATTTTCTGTGAAATTTGCATGAAGTGTTCTTTGTTTTGTCTTCTATTTTATCATAATTTTTAATTAATTTTATAAAAAATCTAATTTACTAAAATCTGGTATATTAGAAATCCTAACTAAAAGCCTGAGCTTTCTATAGCAGTCTGAAAACCCTAGGATTTTCATCATCATTTGATTTTTTTTTTTTGCATAAAATTTGATAGAGTTCATCATCACTGTCCAACCTCTATATTAGAATTTTTTATATTTTTTTCTACATCGGTAACTATATCAAAACCTGCATTTTCTAAAGCCCTAATTTTCTGAATTCTGCTATTTCTGCACCTTGACTCAACCTAACCTAATCAACTTCCACACACCCCAATCCCAAGCCCAATTTGTTTGCTAACCTAATCAACTCAAACCTAACTTGCCACATCATAAAACACACATAAAATATTTTATTTTCTGATTATTTTAGATTGCATCAAGATCATTGAGTGCCATCATCTGATTAACCTAATCTTAAGGGCAATTGCTATATAACATCAGGACAGGATTTCACCACCTACATAGGCCCAAAACAACCACCAGCATTCTGATCCAAGCTTAATTTAAATTAATTAGACTTAATTTGTCCTAGAGGGCTAGGTGACACCTAATAAGTCGGGTCTGAACCGTGTGGGCCAACTAGTGCATTTAATCCTTTAGCTATTACTGAAAGCTGGTGTCTAAGGCTGGGGGTCCAGAGTCAAACGACTTAAGTGGATTGATGGTTTATAATTAGGACCCTGTGACAAGCAGGGAGAGCCTCCCACCATCCCACCCCCTACCTGGCCAGTGGAAGGATTAGTTGCTAGGTTAAGTATAAGTTGAGCTGACCCATTCAGTTTTGGCTCTAGGTCTAGGAAACCCTAGATTGTACTAACCCTTTCTCTTTTGCATGCTTGGCTGCACCATTTCATTCTAATTGCCTGATTGAGTGTATGACCACTAGACTAGGAACCCATTACCAGAAGTCTAAATCCCAACCCAGCATGGAGTCCAATCTAGAAGCCCTCATAAAAGCCCTAAGTGAAAAGATGGACTTCAAATTTGACCAAACCAATACCCAATTGAATCAGAAGCTTGACCAAACCCAAATCCAAACCCAGCTTGCCCAATTGACCACTCAGGTCAAACAAATGAACCAAACAAATAATCAAGCAACCCATAGGTTGGACTATGTAGAAGACCATCCAACATTAGTTGACCCTGACCATATCCAAGTAGGAGCCAACCTAGATTTAGCTAATTCTAGCCATACCCAGACAGTAACCGACATAGAGTTAGCTGACCATGTAGTGGAAGAGCAGTTAGAGGAAGAGAACCCTGATACTGCTATTAGAGTTTTACCTGAGGAGACACTAAAAGAAAGCCTAACTATAGAGCCCAGTCCTTTGGTTTGTGAGCCAGAAGAACTTATTAAGGATTTGAACTCTTTGAATCAGTACCCTTAGGATGAAGTCATTCCTTTAACCTAAATTGATCTCTTCCCTAAAATCAATAACCCATTTTTCCATCAAGCCGACCCTATAGGAATACCTCATACCCATAAGGTAAATCTCATTAGTATAGGACTCATCCCTAAAATACCTTCTTGTTGCTTAGTCTATCCAATCAATCTCAACCCCTTTTCTTACTTTCTACCTTACCAGAATAACCCTGAATCCACCTCATATTTTCTACCTTTTCATGAATTCTCTTATATTTCTTTAACCATTCATTTGCATTTTGTAGAAGTAAGCATACTGCATATATACATTATGCTTGTTAGGTTTGCATCTTACTTCTTGCATACCCTCTGGCATTTAGTAAGTGTACATAGTAAATTATCATGTGCATGCCATGATAGGATCAAACCTAAAGAGTCTATAGTGTGTTAGGTTAGACCCAAAGAGTCCAATAAATTTTCTTTGATAGGAAAGTCTAATCGAGTCTATTAGGTGTTAGTCTTGAGTCCAATAAATCCATAGTCCTAAGTCATCTGTTCGCACCTACACTAGCCTCTGCACAATATATGTATCATGAAATTAGTTAAGAGTTGAACACAAGTAATGAACTAAATAACAACTTGGCTAATTTCCAAAAGAAAGATAAAGAATTTTATGCAGGAGAATATATGATGATAAAGGAATTTTTTACTCGTGAAGCTGGCCCATCCACAATAATGAAGAGTAATAGACCCAATGCCTATGTGCCTGAGTTGTCACCTGACTTAGGTATTAGCTCAATCTTCATCATCTCAGATCTTATAGAGTTTAGGGAGCCAGTAGTGATACCCAGTGAGCCCTTTGAGCCACTTCCTTTCTTTGTGAGTGAACCCACCTTAGAGCGACCACATACAATTTGGCCTTTTGGTGAGGAAAAGATTGAGAGAGCTCTGGACGATCAAGCTATCAGTACCTGGGATAGAGACTATCAGCGATACTTAGTCCAGTGACAAGGTTGGCCAGAATTTGAGGACTTGTGGAATGCTGGTGCGGTTCTGTAGTGCCTCAACCCAGACCCTCCTTGAGCCAAATTGACCCTTACTCGATGGGGTCGACTTCCTCCTGCCTTGGGAGAATTGGTGGGGACACCAAGATCAGACACAGATCACTGGATCCCAAATGATTTATTGATTAGGATTTTAATTTTAGAACCTTAGTCATATGTCAAAGTTTTGAAAGTTTTGAGTCATGTAATAAGTTGAGGTTAGTTGATTTGTCTAAACCCTCAACCCTAATCAGTATATTGAGTCCTGTACTTCAGCCATGAGTCTAATATGAGTTTAAATTTTGTATAAGAGAAGAGGTTACCCTATTTTGGAGTTCCACGTGCCACATCCAGGATTCAGAGGCCACTACATCAGCATGTTGGATTTTGTGTGATATCCCAGGATCTAAAATACTTTCCAGAAACCCTGACTCCTTCTAGATGCCCTCCAGATATCCAGATTCCTCTCCAGATACCAAAGCATATTTCCAAACCAGGGCATCCATGATTCCATAGGTCCATATGCATCCCAGCCCGAGGAAATTAAGTCCAGGCACCAGGCCCAAGCCCACCAAAACCAAGATGCTCCTTTTATTCCAAGAATATTCCATCTAGGGCACCCTAGCTTCCAGGAGGCCCAAGCCCATGCGCCCTTCACCCTTTGACCGGCCCATTGCTGCTCCTAGAAGCCCAACATGCCACCCTAGGCATTCTTGGAGTTGACCAAGTCAAAGCATGAAGAGAGAAGGAGAAGACTAGATCAAAATTCCTAATTTAGTTGGGATTTATTTTCCTAAGTGTTTTAAGACTTGTAATTCTAACCCAGCTAGGAGAAGGACTTGTAATCTAACTAGGAGAATACTTGTTAACCTAAGTGTAACCCTAGCTAGGAGAGGGCATGGAGCTCTATAAATACCCCACCCCTCTTCCTCTTGTAATAACTTTTATTCATGATATCAAAATCCTAGTGAATTTTATTTGAGTTTGCTCTTGTCTTGGAATTGCGTTCTTGTATTTTGTTGGTTACTTGTGTGCCCTAGCCATCCTTATTGCCCTAGCATCCTTCCACGCCCAAGCTTGCTGCCATCCAAGTCTTCACACGCCTAAGGAAAGGAACCCTAGGCTGCCCAAGCAAGGATCTTCATCAAGCTTCTAGTCCCAGCCATTCAAACCCTGATTCAAATTTCCTTCAACCCTAGTTTCCTTTACTTTATTTACTTGCTATTTTGATTGACCCCTAATGCTTACAGGATCCCCGAGGTATCTCATCTCCCCAGAGGAGGCCTTCTTTGTCTCCAGGACCATCCCAAATCAGTCATCAGATTCAAGAAAACCGAGCTTCATCTTCCAGACTCCAATCAAAGTGTTGTGTAATCTCTGCATCGGAAGATCTTCTAATCTCTGACTGCTAATATCCTTCCCTTCTCTTGATATATGATTTGTTGAAGATAAGCTATCCTAAACTGGGAGTTTCTCAATTCTCAGGTCCTGACTTTCATTATCTTGCATGAGTTATTTCGCGATCATGATGATTCTTTGCATTGTTACTCTTTTTACTAGTTCTTGTTTTATTTTAGGAATTTAGCCTACAAACCTAAATTATAAAAATCATAAAAAAACTAGTTTACTATTTTTTCTACATATTTAGCAATCTTAGAGTCATCCTATATTACTTGATTTGGGTCCCCTCTTATATTACAGGACTCAATTAAAATAACTAATCACTTGACTCAACCAACTAAATAACTAATGAACTCAAATGGAACTAATTTAAAATCCAACTTGATCAATTGGAACCCAATTTGATCAAAAGGCATAACAAAATTAAATATGGGCTCAAGCTGGTAAATAGGATTTGCAGTCGAAACCCACTAGACCAAAATAACATAATTTAAAAAAATAACTAAGCCCCATATTGAAATTAGGGTTTTAAAATTAGGGCTTAGGATTTATTTACAAGTGATTTGGGACTTGGGCTTAGGGCTTCATTCACAAGTGATCCACAGGGATGTGCAATTAACCTGTCATTTTTTTCTGGCTCTGATGTCTACACCAGTTAGCTTAAAGGATTTTAACAATGGAAGTGAAAAGCTAAAGTTTCGATTACTATTAAAAAATAGAATCTCGATGCCACGAGTTAGCTCTCGCAAGCAAGGGGTTGACACGAATCAACTCTTCTAGATCAAAAATTCTGAAAGAAGAGAAATTTTAGCTAAAAAATTATTTAGGTCAAAATGGTCTATTTCTAAGCAATTAAAGATTAAAGGATTTGATTGTCATAGATAGAGAAAATGAGAACTAAATCAAAAAAAATTCTAGAAAGTTTTGAAAGATTTCCTAGAAAGAACTACTAGAAGGGATCATAGAGTCCTAATTCACTTTTAATAATTGAAATCTATCTTCACTTAAGTGTTTGATGAATATGTTTGCTAATTATTTATTAGTGTTAACAAATTCAAGCATAATATTATTATTTTGAACATGATCTCTAATGAAGTGATATAAAATTTCAATATATTTAGTTTTAGAGTGTTGAATTAGATTTTTAGTTAAATTGATAGCACTTGTATTATCATATATGATAGGAATTTTGCTTTACTGAATATCATAATCCTCAAGTTGTTGCTTAATCCAAAGTATTTGAGCACAATAACTCCTTGCAACAATATATTTGATTTCAATTGTGGACAAGGCTATAGAATTTTATTTCTTGCTATGTCATGAGATTAAATTCAATCCTAAAAATTGGTAAGCAATACTAGTGCTCTTTTTATCAATTTTACATCCTCTAGAGTTAGCATCAGAATAACCAATCAGATTAATAGATAAATGTTTAGAATAACTTAAACCTAAGTTTGAAGTTCCTTTGAAATATCTTATTATTCTTTTAACATCTAATATATGAGGTTCCTTAGGATTAGATAGAAATCTAGCATATATGCAAATACTAAATAAAATATCAGGCTTACTAGCAGTTAGGTATAGTAAGATCTAATCATATATTGATAGAACTTTTGATCCATGCTATTACCATTTTTATCTTTGTCAAGTTTATATGTGGGATTCATAAGTGCATTGATCATTTTAGTACTTTCTATCCCAAATTTTTTGAGTAATTCATTGATGTACTGGATTTGGTTGAAGAAAATACTTTCATTTATTTATTTGATTTAAAGTTCAAGGAAGATGGTTAGCTTTTTCATCATGCTTATTTCAAATTCTTCCTATATAAACTCAGCAAATTCTTGACAAAGTTCTTTATTAGTAGTGCAAAATTTGATATCATCTACATATATTTGCACTACTAAGAGATTATCTTCTTTTTTCAGAAATAACATAGCATCTACACTACCACTAGTGAAACCATTTTCAAATAAAAATTTGCTAAATCTTTCAAACCATGCTCTAGGTTCTTGTTTTAAACTATATAGTACTTTGTTGAGTTTGAAAATATAATTTAAAATGATGTGGCTTTCAAATTTAGGTGATTGCTCTACAAAACCTTTTTCAAAAATATAACTATAAGAAATCACTTTTTACATCAATTTAAAAAAGTTTAAAATTTATATAACAAGTTAATTCAAGCAATAACATGATGGCTTCTAGCTATAGGATCATAAGTTTCATCAAAATCTATTCCTTCTTCTTGATTATATCTCTAGTTACTAGTTTAGCTTTATTTCTAACTACATTACTTTTTTCATCTAGTATGTTTTTAAAGATCCATTTAGTACTACTAACATAATATTTAATAGGTCTACTAACTAATGTCTAAATATTATATCTTTCAAATTGCTTTAACTCCCTTTTATAGTTAGTATCTAATTAGGATCATTTTCGGCTTCCTCTATACAATTAGGTTCAATTTGAGAAACAAAAGCTAAGTAGTCAAAAGTATCTCTAAATAATGCTATTATTCTAATACCTTATAAAGGATCATCAATTATAAGATCTTTAGGATGGTTATATACATACCTCCATTTTTTTGGTAAATCATCATGTTCCTTATTGTTGCTTATCGTTTCTCTTTCTTGAGTAGGTTTATCCTTTAAGCTAAGCTCCTTCATTTCTTTGTTTATAGTTCCTACATCATCATCAACAAGAAATTCCTTTCTTAAAGGAGAGTGGTTAGTTTTATCAAAAGTTATATATATAGATTCTTCAACGATCAATGTTCATTTGTTGAAGACTATATAAGTTTTGCTAGATGTAAAGTTTCTAAAAAGATATCCTCATATGAATTGGTATTAAACTTTCTTAAATTGTTTTTACCATTGTTCAGAATGAAACATTAACAACCAAAAACATAAAAATAGTTAATATTTAGTTTTCTATCATTCCAAAGCTCATAGAATTTTTTTTCAAAATTAGATGGGTTAAAACTCGATTTAAAATATGACATGCAGTATTAATTGCTTCAACCTAAAAGTATTTTGGAAGATTGCCTTCATACAACATAGTTCGGATCATTTCTTCCAAGATTCTATTTTTTCTCTCAACAACATCATTTTGTTATGGTGTTTTTGGTGCTGAAAAATTACACTCAATTTTATTTTCATTGAAAAGTTTTAAAAGTTTTGATTTTCAAATTCAATTCTATATGGTCACTACAAATTGAAATAATAGATAAATTTTTTTGGTTCAAGACTTTTGTATAAAATTTCAGAAAAATAGTGAATGGTTCACTTTATGTGCCAAAAATAAAATTTAAGTAAATCTTAAGAAATCATCTACTATCACAAGTCCATATTTCTTTAATCTTAAGTTTGTGATCCTAGTAGATCCAAATAAGTCCATGTAAAGCAGTTTCAAAGGTCTTAAAACTAAAACTATATTTTTAGATTTGAAAGATCATCTAGTTTATTTTCATATTGACATGCATCACAAAAATGATCTTTTTCAAAATTCATTTTAGGTAATCCTTTAATTAGATCTTTTGAAATTTATTTTGAAATGGTATTTATGTTAGCATGTCATAGTCTATGATGCCATAACTAACTAGTTTCCTTGATTTTAGCATTTATAGCAACTAGACTTGCATCACTTTTCATGACTAGATCATTAAGGTCTACTATATAAATATTGCCAAGTCTATGTCCAATAAATTTAATACTTGCATTAAAAGAACTAGTGACCGTGCAATAAATGATTCAAAAGTAACTTTAAAACTTTTGTCATATAATTGACTAATACTTAATAAATTATGTTTCAAGTTATCCACTAATAAAACATTCTCAATAAAACTTGAATAAAACATTCTCAATAAAACTTGAAGGAGTGACTTTTATTTTACCAATTTCAATAGTTTTTTCTTTGCTATCATCTCCAAAGGTCACAACACCTCCTTCCTTCACTTTGAGGGTAAAGAATTAATCTTTGTCACCTATCAAATACCTTGAACAATCACCATCTAAAAACCATCTTTGTTTTGATCAATTAGCCACATGACACTCTTACAAATAGTCAAGTAGTGATTTTAGGTACCTAAGCTTTTTTGAGTTCTTTGGGGTTAACAATAATAGTTTCTTTGAAAATCCAAATTTTTTTCATTGTATTTCTCTTTCTATTTTTAAAATTGTAAGATTTGTGTCCAACTTTCTTACAATAATAACAAACTACTTTTGAGTTTTGAGAAGATGTAGAGGCTAAAAACTAATTTGCTAGAAATCTTTAATTGTAAGTTGAATTAAAATCAATTCCTCCTTTATTAAATGCTCCTTTTTGATTGTTAAGAATTAATTCAAATTTATTAGATCTAAGAGAGTTAATTTGTCAACCAAAGATTTTAATCTTTAAACTTCTTTTTATAAAGTCTCATTTTTTTGTTTCAAAGTGTTATATTTTTGCAAGCTTTCATCTTTATCCTTTTCTAAGGCCATGTTTCTTTTATTAATTTCATCAATCTCCTGTTGTAATTTTTTCTTCAAAACTTCATCCTTTTCTTTTATTAAAGCATCATTTGCTTGCTTGAGTCTTATTTTTCAAACCAAGTTTCTTAAATTTAGCAAGCAAGTTATAAAATGTAGTCGAGTTCAGAATTTTCTCATCCTCTAAAGCCATGAGGCATAGGTTTGCTGCCTTTTCTTTTTTTTCATTGGAACTAGTATTCTCACTATTTCTTCAATTAGTAACCATTGTTTTCTTTTTACTTCTCTTGTAGTACTTCTTCAAGTTAAGACAATCCAATCTAAAATAATCCAATTTATTGTACTCATAACAAACGAGTTGATCTTTATGTTTTTCTTTCTCTTTATCCTTCTTCTTGGTTTCTTAGCCAAATTTCTTCTTCTATATCTGTTGCCCAGAAATGGAGCCCAAGAAGGGAGATGAATTGGGTCTTTCAAAAAATTTAAACAATTATGTGCTGGTCTTGAAGTATTTGTAAAACAAAGTGATTTAGCTCTAAAAGATATGCAGCGGATAACAGCAAATTAAATGCAAGGAATAAAGAGCAAGTAATAGAGTGAGCAATCACACATAAATACAAAGTTTTATAGTGGTTCGGTGTAATCCAAGCATCTACATCTACTTTTCAAGTCTTCCTTGAAAATTTCACTATAATCTCTTCAAGATTATAGCCGACTTGTTTTCCAAGGCTCACAAGTCAAAACCTAAGTTGGTTTTGTAACCCAAGCTCACCAACAACCTTTACAACTTATTTTATCTTTGGGCTCACAAATCAAACCCTAGTTGGTTTTATCACTTTAGCTCACCAACAACCTTTACAACCTAGTTTCAAAAACCTTGAAAGCTAGGTCAACAAAGAACAAAGTCAAAGATACAAGAATAAAAGCACAATCAAACTCTCTTATAAAGTGGAATGTGGAAGCTTTGAGGCTCTTGATGATTGCTTGACTTGTCTCTTCTTTGGAATCACTTCAAAGATACTTTTGGAATGATGAAATGAAGGCTATAAGCTTTTTCAGTGGAATCTTCTCTTTTTGACTTTGAAAGTGAAGTTCTCAAGGAATGTGTTATCTTTTGTATGTTCAATGCTTCATGAATGAGTTTGGTGAAGCTTAACTGCTTCAAAAACTTCCAAAAAATGGTTTGAGACCTTTGGAGGAGCAAAACTAGCTGTTGGAAGCTTGTAGGGATCAAATATGCCTCTCAAAAAATATAGCCATTATTGCTGTCAGAACCCGTGAGTCGACACTTGACTTCTGTGAGTCGACACTTGAGTCTTCATGAGTCAACACTTGGATTAGCTTGAGTCGACTCAAGATATAAACACTTGAAAAATCAGGGTTTTGTCCTTTTTCTATTCTCAGGCTATGAGTCGACACTTGAACCATATAAGTCGACACTTGAATCATGTGAGCCGACACTTGTATTCTCTAAGTCGACATTTGACACAAAAAACCTCCATATGGCATAGTTCTGTATCTTCAAAAATCTCAGGCTATGAGTCAACACTTCGTTTCTGTGAGTCGACACCTGACTTTTGTGAGTCGACACTTGATTCCTGTGAGTCGATACTTGGCATGCCAAAAGGATTTTCTGCATGCCAGTTTCTAAAGTGTCGACACTTAGTGTGCCATGAGTCGACACTTAGTGTGCCATGAGTCAACACTTGACTCTGTAACTTGACAGAAACATGTGCCAACCTTCAAAATTCAAAATGCTCTTCAATAAAACTTCAATACACTTTTTGTAAAGCTCTGATTGATCTATTTTGAGATCTTTTTAAGATGAGAAGACTTCTTAAATCATAAAAATTGCTCAGCTTCAGATGAGTGCCATGATACTTTTATATTCAAAATTTAAGGTGCTTGTATCCCGAAACTCATAACTACCATTGACACATTAGTAAAAATATGTACTCAACATTTTATTAGTCATCAAAATCAAGGGCTAAAGCCAACAATATCCAAACTTCTTGATGCGGGGTAAACCCCTCACTCTCGGTATCTCAAAGAATCCCGAGAAGGATGAAGGCACAAGCAATCATTGGTTGTCTCTTAGATGAACCAAGGCCAAAATAAAGCCTCCCCAAGCATCACCAATCCTCAGCATCGAGCCCTTTGTGCTTAAATTATTTATATGAGAAGCATTTGCTCAAATAGAATATTAACCAAACATGTACAACAAAGAAAAATGATCAGCAAAGTTATCCCATGAATAGTTGTTGGAACAACACCAGTTACATGCCATTTATGCGTGATGGCTCTTCAAATAGCCTGATCTGAGGTTCATCCCTTGTATTTGAAGGCAGAGCTATGCCATCAAAATCCTTCGATCCCGATGACCTTTGACATCCAGGGCAGGCCTTTTTAAATGAGTTAATGTTCTGAGGCTTGGCTTAGCAGACCCTCATCCTGGATCTTCAGCATGATAGTTCCTTAGCTAGTTGATCTTTATCTTAGCTAAGCTTGGCCTGGAAGACTCTGATCCTAGATCTTTAGTATGACAATTTCTTAGCCAATTGATCTTCATCTTGGCTAAGCCTTGGCCTAGCAGACCCTCATCCTGGATCTTTAGTATGACAGTTTCTCAGCTAGTTAATCTTTATCCTGGCTAAGTATTGACCTAACTAAGCCTCGGCTTAGCAAATCCTCATCTTAGATCTTCAGTATAACAGTTCCTTAGCCAGTTGATCTTCATCCTGTTTAAGTCTCAGCTTGACTAAGCCTCAGCCTAATTGACCCTCAATTTGGTTCATCCTTAGCTTGGTTTACCTTTAGGAAGAGAAATTCCCTAGTAAAATACTTCTAGGCAACCAGGAACATGAATAATCGATACTTATTCCCATGCATATGGTGACATGGCCTAGAGGCTATCTCTTATAACCTCCATCAAATTCCCTCCATTAGGAGAGATGTGACCCATCTCAGGCTATAGCCCCTGCCACCATTAAAGGATGCAACCTGTAACATAGAAGAGATAAGACTTCATTTAAAGAGAGAAAGATTGGGGTGCAGACACCAAAGCAGCTAGAAGGAAATCATCAAAGTTATAGTTTATCTAGATTGAAGAAGTAGTATATTGGAGCCTAGAAGTAGCAAATTAAAGTCCTTAAAATTAATTTCAGTCCAGTCAAGTCAAAGTCAATTTTATCTTATTTTAACCAATCGAGTCAATTAAGTCTGTATTTTGAGTCAAATCAAGTCTAATCCCCTAATTGGCTTGAATTAATTAAGTTATTTTGGTTTAGTACTAGAATTAAAGTATAAATGTAACTTATGGGAGAAACTAGTGTGAACTAGCTTAGATTGGTGCCTCCTCCAATCTTGTAGCCCCATATTTATGTCATCCCTTATTTTATGGCATGGAAAATATTGTGGCATCCCACCTAGCTATCATTTCATACTTAGGACTTCTCATAAGTCAGGATTTTAGTCATTATAGATTTGTATTAAATTTGGGACTTATATTCCTACTTGGACTGCGACCTTTCATGGGTCCAAAAAAAAAGATGTACTCAAGCTATTACAAAGAATGAAAAATTGTTGATCTATTTTTTTTTCACCACGTATGGTATTATCGCTTCAAGAGCGAGAGAGTGAGAGACCCATAGTGCCTGCAAGGGAGAGTGAGATGTCCATCTTCGCTCTTTATTCCTTTCAAGTCCTATTCCTGGATTCCTATGCTAGCAACCTTCTAATCCCCACAAATCCCAAACCGCACAATGAAATCTCTTTTCATTTTTTTGGAAGTTCAACATCTAGGAGCTTCTTCTCCAACTTATAGATCTTCAAAACTATTTTTTAAAAAAATTTTCACATTTTGTTGAGCCAGTCCCTACATACTAAAATCCTAAACCCAGAATTTTCCTAAGTGCCACCTCTACCAAGCTTCTTTACCCATCCACATCACATCCAAAACCACCATCAATTATCCAACCCTATTCTCTAAAATCTCCGGCACCCACACAAATTTCTCTAGGATTTTTAAAGGAGTTTTGGGGCCCTGACCAACTCTTGGATTCCCTCAATCCAAGCATATCATATCCAAGTGAGTTCTAAGTTCTTCAATACCTAGTTCCCTTCTTCAAGAGTCTTCTGTGAAAAAGTTAATCAATCACAGAGTCGAGATCCGGATTCCAATGACCAAAGTTTGATTCATCATGAATTTCAAGTGATCTAACTCTTCCAAGATTTTGATTTGGCATGTTTCATAAAAATCTTTCCACAAATAAATTGAGTTTGTTGTTTGGTAATTTTGTGAGATATCTTTTTATTTTTATTGCATATAGATTTCATATATTTTAGGACTATCTTAATTTGAGTGTTTTCCTAAATACCATCGATCTGAGCTTCATATAGTTTTAAATTGCTTATTCTTAGGACAACAATTTATGATCCTAGTTTAATATAATTATCTCCTTTTTAACAACATATCTTAAATTCGCTTAGAATTATTGTCATTTGGTTAGTGCTTTATTAATTATGTTAATCAATTACTAGTCTCAAATTTATATATCATATTTAGCATCATTTTGGTATTAGAGCAAGGTTAGATTAAAATAGTCGTGCATTATTTCCTTGTTTAACTTGATTGCATTTACATAAGACACTTAAGGGTAATTCCTTTTAACTAGATAAGGGAGGGATTTCATCACCCTTTATTGGCCCAGAGCAAGGTTAGATTAAAATAGTCATGCATTATTCCCTTGTTTAACTTGATTGCATTCATTATATAAGACACTTAAGGGCAATTCCTTTTAACTAGATAAGGGAGGGATTTCATCATCCTTTATTGGCCCAAAATAACTACCAATATCTTACATTGAGCTAAGCCTAACTTAAAATCAACTAGCCACCAATTAGGACCAATTAAGATAGAGTTCAAGTAATACATTGAGTTTAGGTGCAAACTAGATCTGCATCATCCCCGTAGACTAGTGGTAAAATGACAAACACCTTAAGTGAGCACGTGGTTAATTAATTATGACCTTGCAAAAGCAAGGGGAGCCTCCCACGACCCCACCACTTACCTGACTAGTTGAAAGAGTTGGTCTAGATTTATTTTATGCTTGGATCAATTTATAGTGCCTGAACCACTAGCTCTAAGTTATCTTTTGTCGTCTAGGGTTTATTTGTTTGATTATCTTGTTTGCATGCCTACTAGGCTAGGAACCAACTATTCTGAGCTCAACCTAGTAATCCCATGGAACTTGATCAGGAACTCACCTTGAAAGACATCATGACAGAATTAAAAGTTGTAGCCCTTAAACATAATACTAATTATAGAACTTTGGCTGATAGAGTTACTGCCATCAAAAAATTCCAACATGACCAAGTTAACTTGGATTCACCTTGACCTCCCAAGAGACTTATAGCCCAACATCATGAACTTGATATAGAACTCCCTTTGGATAGATGTCCCTGTCATGACCTAAACGTTCAAGATAATCGAATCCTTAGGAGTACTCGAATTGAAGCTCTATCTTCGATGGATGTATTGATATGAACGTTTACTTAGATAGGGAGAGTAACATGGACCACTATTTTAAGTGGTATGACAGTCCAAGCACCGTTGGTTTAGGTTTGCTAAGCTCAAGTTAATAATACAAGCTAGTTTGTACTGGGGCAATATTAAGCGCCTTCATTGACAAAGAGGCCAATGATTCGTAGAGACCTAGGAGAAAATAAAACTAATCCTTAAAGAGAATTATATTCCCACATCATATTACTAGAGACTCCTAGATCAATGCTAGAAATTAAGCCAAGAAAATAGGCCTGTAATTGAGTACATCACCAAATTTGATGAATTCGTCATGAGGTGCAGTGTTAATAAAGACCATGCTGTGACATTGTCCAAGTTTAGGGCTAGCCTTGGAAAAGTTCTTCAATACAAACTGTACCTACACGAAGTTATCATCTTTGAACATGTCTACCAAATCATGCAAGATTATGAGTGATTTAATAGACCAACCTATACCTGTTGCCCAGATCATAGCAAGCCTGTGTCTTCAGATCTTAGACCAAGAACGAGTCAAATGCTTATTAGCCGACCAGCACCTATGAATCCACTAATCCATAGAGAAGATATAAGAAAAGGAATTGTCACTGAACCCCAGAAAAAAATAGCTCAAATGCTCTATGCTTTAGATGTTATGGAGTTGGACACTTTGCTAGATAGTGCCCTTTCCGTACTTTGTAAATAACTAAACCAATAGAAGACACTTTTAAGGATCCTATGAAAAATATACAAGAAGTCTATGAAGCTGACCTTGATATGGAAGATGAGTTCATAGAACCTAATGAGGATCTTAGGATGGGAGTTGTCAAGTGTATCCTTATCCAAGCCCAAGAGTGAGAGGACTGGTGACGAATGGGAGTTGCCAGGTGTATCTTTACCCAAGCCCAAGAACGGGAGGATTGGTGATGAATCACCATCTTTTATACCTTTGTCAAGATTGGCGAAAATGTATGTAAACTGATTATGGATAGTATAAGTTGCATCAATGCTATTTCCACTGATACTGTTAAACACTTAAGGTTAACCTCAGCTGACCACCCAAAATCTTATAAAGTATCCTAGATAGATACCACTTCAATCCCCATAAAGTATAGATACCATGTACCTATCCGATTTAACTCATATTAGGATCGAGGTTGGTGTGATGTCCTATCCATGGAGGTTAGTAGCATTATCTTAGGCAGAGCATGGCTACTCGACAATAATGTCACCTTGTATAGTCACTCGAATTCTTGCTTGTTTATCCATGAAGGCAAGAAGATTATCATAAATTCTACACCACCTAAGAAAAAGAAGACTAAGAAATTTAGTGGGCCGAAGGATGACAAGAAAAGCCTTCATCTGATTAGTACTAAGGAGTTAGAGAAAGAGTTAGTTGAGGGATCTTCTGTCTGGATGTTGACCACTGTAGAAGCCAATAAGGAATTCCCAATGGAGTATCCCCTTAAAGTAGCAATGCTCGTTAGCAAATTTAAGGATATTTTTCCTGAGGATCTCCCCGACCACCTACTACTTATGAGGGATATCCAACATGTGATAGATCTAGTTCTTGAATCAATCCTACCCAACTTATCCCACTCTAGGCTAAATCCTATCGAGCATGCCGAGTTATAGAAGCAAGTTAGAGAGCTTTTAAAGAAAGGGTTTATTAGAAAAAGCCTTAGCCCTTGTGCAGTATCCACACTATTAACTCCAAAGAAAAATGAAACTTGGAGAATATGCGTGGATAGCCATGCAATAAACAAAATTATTGTCAAATATCAATTCCTTATCCCCAGACTAGATGACATGTTTGACATGATAGTTGGAGCTATAATATTTTCTAAGGTATATCTTAAGAGTGGTTACTATCAAGTTAGAATTAGATCAGGAGATGAGTGAAAGACCGCCTTCAAGACGAAGGATGGCTTGTTTGAATGGATGGTCATGCCCTTTGGACTGTCAAATGCCCCTAACACCGTTATAAGACTAATGAATCTAGTGTTAAGACCCTTTGTTGGATTATTTGTAGTCATATACTTTGATGACATCCTAATATATATTAAATCTAGAGGAAAATATTTGGACCATCTCCGGCTAGTGTGCCAAATCCTAAGGATGGAAAGCTTATACGTAAACCCTAAGAAATGTGATTTCATGACCGATCGAATTATTTTCTTAGGATTTGTCATCACCCCTAATGGCATGTTTGCAAATCCCAAAAAGGTAAGAGTAATAGTCAACTGGCTTGTATCCTAAAGAATCCATGATGTAAGTAGCTTCCATGGCCTAGCGACCTTTTATCATAGGTTTATTGAGGAATTCAGTATCATTGTAGCTCCAATCACCTATTGTATCTGCAAGGGAATCTTCAAATAGATTAAAGCCATCGATAAAGCTTTCCAAGACATTAAGGACAAGATGAACCATGCCCTTGTCTCGTGACTACTAGTTTTTTAAAAGTATTTAAAGTAGCATGTGATCCCTCAGTTATAGGAATTAGCGATGCCTTTAATCAAAAAGGTCATCCAATAGCATACTTTAGTGAAAAATTGAATGATACCAAATTAAAATACTCTACCTATGATAAGAAATTTTATATGATGGTACAAGCTCTAAGATATTAGAGATACTACTTGTTACCAAAAGAATTTGTCTTATTTTCTGACCATATTGCCCTCCGATTCTTGAACTCCCAAAAGAAACTAAATCATAGGCATGAAAAGTGGATCGATTTTTTACAAGCATATACTTTTATCCTTAAACATTATGTAGGTATCAAAAATTGAGCCATTGATGCTCTTAGCCATGGTATATCCTGTTATCCATTATTATTGTAGAAGTGATTGAATTCGACAGTATGAAAGAGAGATATGAAGAGTGTCATGCTTCAAAAATAATTATTCCAATTTGCTTCAAGGACCATTTAAAGAATATAGCGAATTTGCCCTTCAAGATGGTTACTCATTCAAAGTAACCAAGTTGTGTCCTTCATACTTCTATTAGAGATTTCCTTATATAGGAAATATATGCGAGTGGATTAACCAGATACTTTAGCAAGAATAAAACCATTGAATCTATAGAATTTCAATTTTTTTGACCTAGTTTAAAATGAGATGTAGCTAGAATAGTTGCTCAATGTAAAACTTCTACCATGACCAAGCATCCAAAATGAAATACTGGCCTATATACACCACTTCCCATACTTGACTATCCCTGGCAAAACGTTAGCATAGACTTTGTCCTAGGTTTGCCTAGGACACCCCATAGATATGATTCAGATTTAGTGGTAGTAGACTGGTTCTCTAAAATGGCCTATTGTATCCCTTGTTCTCAAACATCTTATGCATTTAGAGTTACTAGGATATTTCTTGATAAAATTACTGAGCTGTATGGACTTTTCAAAACTATAGTATTAGATATGAATATTAAATTTATGAGCTATTTTTGGAAAACTCTTAAATACATATTAGGCACAAAACTTAAGCTCTCATTTGCCTACCATCCTCCAATAGACGCCAAGTAAAAATAGTACTCAAATATACTTAAATATTTTATCATAATCAAAATCAGAAACAATATTCTGCTTTTATTATAATAAAGTAAATTGGTCAAGAAAATGTTGTTGGTATGTGTGAAGATAAGGCTAGCTTACCATATCCATTTCCAATTTAACTTTGATTTTTGAATCTAGCCGTGATAGCTATGCAAAAACCATAAGGACCCAATTAATATCTGGTAAATATATATCTGACCGAGGAGCTTTTTTGACGTATGAACAACTTTGACCCTTGGAAAACAGCCAAGTGCAAGTGCTCGTTTGATTATTGAAAATGTTACAGATATGGCAGCTTGACTCGCGACAACTGCTGCTGCCGTTGCAATGATAAATGCTGGCTAGCACATACTATCTATAAAGAATAAAAAGATGTCACCGTCCGGTCATACAGCAGGAGAGACTTAAAAGACTCTATGCTGTAACAATCAAAAGAGACCTGGAACAGAACGATAAAAAGCATCAAATACATGCCCTTTATTGCTAACTATATAAGCAGCTTGTCCAGCGTATGCGAGAAGAAGACGAGGAACACAATGAGTGAAAGCAATCTGCAAACAGAAAACACATAACCCGAGCACACAACTTAAGATATTGATCATAATTGTGTGATAATAAATACCTGAATACCTAGGATAAGAAAGTGACACAGATCAGCAAATAATGCTTTTGTCCCTGCATAATAATGTTACAGGCAATGCAAATTAGCTTTCAATATACCAAGCAACATGCATGGTTACACACAAGGACACACCACAAGAAGATGCATCAGTTCAGAAGAATCCCACCTGTGATATTAAGCAAAATTCCTCTGAGAGAGGTCCAATTATTAAAATTCTGCCATCTAAAATACTGATATGCATAAACTGGACTGTAAGCCTTGAGAATGGAACTATCATATTTCCATATATTTAGAGCACCAACAACAGCAACAATCAATAAAAACCAGAGGAAGACGATGCGGGCAAACAGCCATCCAACTTTGCCTGCACCATGATTGTAGCTACCATCCCAAACCGTCCAGTTTAGAGCGTACCATACCATATTGGCCAAGAGCCGATACGGTTTAGCCATGAAAAATGATCCAAAATATCGGACCGTTCAAAAAATCATATACCGGACCGATACGGTAGGGTACCATGCTGGTACATTTTACATATTCGACTCGATTCAGATCCGATTCGGGTTAAACAACATCACCATAAAAAATGAAGATATTTTTTTATAATTTCATGAGTCTAGTACGGTATGGTACAATATCGTACTAGTCGGTGATCGATACGGGACCCGATATCGGTTCAGTATTTCTTGATCTGCACCAGTGTTACATGCTAAATAAACTAACTAATATGACCATAGCAACAAGTATAACCATATCTAAGACATTGGGACAGGAGAACAAAAAAGCAAATGGCAATCCATAATTCAACTACCAATAGCAATAAACAAAAAATATAATACAATTAAAGTCAATCTTTTATTTGCATTTCTTTAGGAAGCTTTATCATTCAAAAACATGATCTTTTTATAAATTCAAATTTGAGACATAAGTGCTTAGATTTTCCAGTAGTTGTTTAATAATTAAAAGGAGAAAGTTGAAATTCATAATGCAAGTGGACATCTAGTTGTCCAAGATTGTAATTGATGTGACAAGACCGCTGACATGGAGCCCCTCCCAAATCTAACTGGCGACCACGCTAGCGGACGGTACTACCTGGATAAAGATCCTGGTGAGGCCACCTCCGATTTGGGACCCTCTGCTGGAGTGGCTCCCCCGAGGCCGAGCCCTAGCCGAGGTCGTGCCCCCGTTCTTCGTGCCCCTCGGGTCGGAGAGGCTCTCCCGAGGTCGCACCCCTGATCTTCGTGCCCCTTGCATTGGAGCGGCTCCCCAGAGGTCGTGCCCTCGATCTTCGTGCCCCTCGTGCCGGAGCGGCTCCCCCGAGGTCGTGCCCTCAATCTTCGTACTCCTCGCGCCGGAGCGGCTACCCTGAGGTCGAGCCCCGACCAAGGTCGTGCCTTCGATCTTCGTGCCCCTCGTGTTGGAGCAGCTCCCTCAAGGTCAAGCCCCGGCCGAGGTCGTGCCTTCGATCTTCGTACCCCTCGCGCCGGAGTGGCTCCCTAAAGGTCAAGCCTCGACCGAGGTCGTGCCCTCGATCTTCGTGTCCCTCGCACCGGAGCAGCTCCCCCGAGGTTGAGCTTTGACCGAGATCGCGCCCTCGCTCTTCGGGCCTTCAGCAGGTGTCAAGCTCCATCTCGCTCGAGGTCGATCCCCAGTCAAAATCAACCTCTTTCCCGGAATCGGGTTTGCATGTTTCAGGTGAACGCGATCTCTCTCGAGCACCCTAAGGGGACAGGCAATGGCGCCGGCAAGTGGCGCCACCGCCCTTACCCTGCCACTGTACGGGAAGGCTGACACGCCTGATAAACGATGGCACGCCACTTAGAACCTTTGAAGGAATGGCGCCCCACCATCGCACGCCAACTGTGCCCCCCTACGAAATGGCATTTCACCAGGGCACGCCGGCCTAGGGAGCTTCGCTTGAGATGCAGAGCCCTTCTACCCACCATCTACACTACCCAGAAGAAAAAGGTTTCACCAAGGAATTCAAATTCTGTAGCATCTGCCCCCGGACCGGTGCCTTGCCAAGTCCCCATAGATGGAGGGATGGCGCCAGAAGGAAGCAATGCTCCGTCGAATTATCAGGATCCGCGCAGCATATCTCCTTGCCACGAAAAGGACGCGCACTCCTCCATGCCCTACTGACTTAGCCAATAACAGACCCCCCGGGCTCCGGGGGCAGGGGAAGGGGGAGGGGAACAGGCCTATATCTCACTTGGGCAAGAGGCACCCGGAAGAGGCCAAGGCAGAACTCCGTATCTCACTTGAGGTGTCGCTCGTTTATAAGAAAACCAGACGGGGCCTCCGGCAAAGGTAAGCGAGAAGGGGCAGGCAATTCAACAAGGCTTAAAGCACACCAGGAGCACTCGAGAACTCCCAGAAAGAGTTCCAATGACCACGGCCATCCCTGCTCACGCCCTCGACCTAAACCTCTACTTCATCATATTTCTAAGACCTCCGAGAGTGAAGACCGCTTCGGGATTCACCGAGGATCTATTTTCCTAGATCGTCCACTGACTTGATCGTCGGAGTGCCTCCGCCGGAATCCCCGGCCCGGGTCTCCATTCTTTTGTAGGTCCGGGCATGTGCGTTGGACGCCGGACAGGAGAGTTACCAACCGATGCCACGCGAGAACTACAGGCCACAACAATCCAGGCGGCAACAGATTGGCGCGTCAGGTAGGAGTGACGGTCCCGGTTAAGCCAGTCTCCCGCCACTAGAGTAGTTCCGTCCACGACATGGTGGTGACGCGCGCACGGGAAGCCTCCACCAGCCGTGCAGGAGATCCTCCCCATGGAAGTCCACATAGTCCGGAGAGGGAGCTCCTCGCTCTGCCACCGCCGCCTCCGGCGGACCTCCAGCTCGCCACACTTGCCCAGCAGGTCCAGACCTTGACTGCGGTAATGCGATAGCTGCATCACCAGCACCGATCCCTGGCCACCCCTTGCGTTCCTTCTAGGGAAGGCCATCACACTCATGGGCTACATCTGATCATTGGGGAAGCCTTCAGACCCCAGAAAAGAGGCAGTGGAGTGGGTCGGTCGATCGAGAGAGCCGGTTTCCGGTCTCCTACCGCGTCGCCACTAGGCATCGCAAGCACCATCAAGGCAAGGCCCCTCAGTGCGACCCTCCCCGAGCGTTGTCTTCTTCTCCTCCAACAGCCTCGGTAGAAGGTTCCATCGACAAGGCTATCAGGCGCCAGGCTGAGAAATGCCTGGAGGAGCAAGAGTGCAAGCTGGTTGAGTTGTCCCGCCAGTTTGCCAATATGTAGGGCTCCTCACGCGAGCCAGCGGGCTATGACGCCTGCCCCTTCTCCCGAGAAATCTAAGAGGAACCTATCCCCAACCAGTTCCGCATGCCTCAAGTGGACTTCTACGATGGGACCACCGACCCCCTTGACCACTTGGAAAGCTACAAGGCTCTTATGAGAGTCCAGGGGACGACTGATGCCCTCCTCTACATCGCCTTTCCGACTACTCTTCGGAAGGCTGCTCGAGTCTGGTACACCCGCCTCGAGCCCGAAAGCATCAACTCCTTCGCGTAGTTGGAGTGAAGGTTCGTGGCGCACTTCAACGCCTGTCGAAAGATGCTGCGAGAGGCCGACATCCTCTTCTCTATTTGGCAACAGGACCATGAGTCCTTGCGGGACTACATGTCCCGTTTCAAAGTTGCCACCTTGGAGATCTACAACTTGGACGAGCCTGTTGCCATGTTGGCACTGAAGAGGAGGCTCAGGACCTCCTGTTTGACCTACACCTTGGATAAGAAGCCATTGAAGACCTATTCCGAGCTCCTCCAAGTCCACAAGTACATCCGTGCGGAAGAGGCGGACCGGACCAGAAGGGAGCTAGACGGGAGGCCCTTAAGAAGCAACCCCAGGGAGAAGCCTCCGGGACGTGAAGGCCCAAATCTGTCCCAAACCACCGGACAGGCCCAAAGCCAAAGAGCGCTCCCGTTCCGGAAGAAAGATACACTCCTTGCCTCAAGGTCCAAAATCCACATGGAGATTGTAAGCGAGCGCAATCTACGCCGCCCTCCACTGCTGAGGCCATCCGGTGACCGCGATAAGTCAAAGTATTGCCAGTTCCACCGCGACCATGACCACGACACCGAGGAATGTTGCCACCTCAAAAAGGAGATTGAAGACCTGATAAGAAGAGGCTACCTTGAAAAGTTCGTGGGGGGCAAGATTCCGGCGTAACCTCAGGTGCTTGCGACTCTCCCCCTTGTTGACAATCGACCTACTGAGAAGCCGATGGGCATAATATCCTGGGGATAGAGCGGGCCTCAAAAAGGACCAAGACGAAGAAGGGTTAAAGAATGTACTCTCCTTTGAGAGGGAAAGGAAAACTGGGATGGAAAATGTAAATAACAATACTGTTATCGTCAAGATGATGATAGCAAGGCACCCTGTAAAGCGCATTATGGTCGATAGTGAAAGTTCAACTGATATCCTTTTTTACGATGCCTTCTCTAAGATGAATCTGTCTCCTACCCAACTGAAGCTAGTTCATACCCCCCTCATCAATTTTACCGAAGATTCGGTGGGGGTTGAGATCACTCTCTCGGTTATTTCTGGGTTACCACCTCGATAGAATACGGTCATGATGACTTTCACGGTTGTAAAGCTCCCCTCAGCCTACAACATGATTCTTGGCCGTCCCGAGCTCAATTTGCTCGATGTGATCATATCAACGAAGTGGCTTTTGGTGCAGTTCCCAACCCCTTACGGCATAGGAGAGATGAGGGGGATACCACAGCCGGTTCAGCACTATTTGCAAGCCATCACCAAAGCCAGGAGCGCTGGGGAGGATCCTGTCGTCGACGACCTTGACCAAAGTGCACAAGACCCCAAGGGTGGCCTGGTTGAGCGCTTGTTATCATGCCCCCTCGATGCAGATCCATCAAGGACAGTATAAATAAGAGCCTAGTTACAGGAGGACGAGAAGGCTCGCCTGCTGAGTTTCCTCCAAGCAAATGCGAATGTGTTCGCTTGGACAGTGGCAGACATGCCAGGAATCTCCCTTGACATCATCACTCATAGGTTGAATATCAACCGGAAGTGCCACCCAGTCCGGTAAAAGAAGAGAAGCTTCGTCCCGGAAAGACAGGACGGTCAATGAGGTGTAGAAGCTCCTCGTGACCGGCTTTATTCGCGAAGTTCAGTACCCCATCTGGCTAGCGAACGTAGTTATGATCAAAGCCAATAAAAAGTGAAAGATCTGTGTAGACTACACCGACCTCAATCGAGCATGCCCAAAAGACAGCTTCCCTCTCCCGAAGATCGATCGGCTGGTGGACGCCACCTCAGGGCACCGCTTACTCAACTTCATGGATGCATTCTCCGGGTACAATCAGATCCGGATACACCCGGAAGACGAGGAGCACACTGCCTTCATCACAGACCGTGGGACGTACTGCTACAGAATGATACCATTCGATCTGAAGAATGCTGGACCTACATACCAGCGTTTAGTCAATAAGATCTTCAAAGACCAAATTAGCCGCAACATGCAAATTTACGTGGATGTCATGCTCATCATAAGCTGGCCGGAGTCGGATCATGTTGCGGACGTAGCAGAAGCCTTCCATAAACTCCACCTTCATCAGATGAAGTTGAACCTAGCTAAGTACACCTTCGGCATGGCAGTCGAAAAGTTTTTGGACTTCATGGTCACTTAGAAGGAGATCGAAGCCAACCCGAAGAAGGTCCAGGCGATCGTCGACATGGAGCATCCTATCTCAAAGAAGCAGGTATAGCACCTTACTGGCTGAGTTGCAGCCCAGAGTCGGTTCATCTCGCTCTCCGTCGATCGCCGCCTGCCTTTCTTCAACGTGTTGCGCAAGGTGCACGACTTCGTTTGGACGGAGGGATGCCGAGAAGCCTTCGAAGAGTTGAAGTTCCTGGCGTCGCCATCGCTGCTCTCCGGTCGGAGGACGGGAGGAACTCCTCTTATATCTGGCAGTCACCCCGGGAGACTCAATTCAATGCTTGTTCGCATGGATGCTGACGAAATCCAGAAGCCAGTGTACTATGCCAGCAAGCTCCTCTGGGATGCGGAGATCAAGTACACCCGTTCTGAAAAACTAATTTTCACACTTATTATGTCTGCTCAACGTCTCAGGCCATATTTCCATGCCCACCCGATAGTGATCCTGATTGACCAACCACTGAGGGCCATACTCAGGTGTCCGAACACATCGGGCCGTCTAGTTAAATGGACTTAAAGCTTAGTGAGTTCGACATCACTTACCGTCCGAAACTGTCCCAAAAGACAAGTGCTAGCCGACTTCCTCGGGACACCAGGCATAGGTTAAGAGCCAGAGGAGACTTCCTCGGGATACCAGGCAGAATCGTCGGTTGACGAGGTCTGGGTCCTCCATGTGGACGGCCATCCAATGCAGGAAGAAGTAAAGCCGGCCTCATCCTCGCCAACCAGGACGGAGTTGTAGCCAAGTGCGCGCTGCGCTTCCTGTTCGAGGCTACCAATAACTAGGCAAAATACGAGGCATTCCTCGCAGGGTTAAGGGTGTCCCATGAGCTGGGAGTGTCCAGCCTAAGAGTCTTCACCGACTCATAGTTAGTAGCCGGTCAGGTCTCAAAAGAGTTCGAAGCCCAAGACCCTCAGATGTCGAAGTACCTGGAGCGGGTATGCTCGAGTACAGCAGGCTTCCGGCACTTCAGCATCTCCCATATCTCTCATGGAGAGAACGCTCGTGCCGATGCCCTCTCTAGGCTTGCAACTTTGCCGGACTCATCATTGGGACATGCCTGCATCGAGTATCTCCAAACTCCCAATCATGAGATGCTCGACGAAATTTAGCAAGTCGCTCACGAACCCAGTTGGATGGATCGCTATATCAAATACATCACCGACGGTACCCTGCTCGGGAATCGCACAGTGGCCAGCCTCCTCAAGAAAAAGGCCACGCACTGTGTTGATGGACGGACAGCTCTACCGCAGGTCCTACTCTTACCTGCTCATGAAATGTTTGAGACCCTCAGAGGTAGCCTTCGTGCTCCAGGAGATACATGAAGGCATCTGCGGGAACCACGTGGGGATAGGACATTGGCATACAAAACCCTCTGCCAAGGCTATTACTGGAAGACCATGAGAGAAGACGCTACCGACTTCGTAAAGAGGAGTGACCGCTGCCAACGGCATGCTTGCATATAGCGTCGGCCGGCAGCACCGCTCTCCGAGCTCTCCGCCCCCTGGCCATTTGCTCAATGGGGAATGGACTTCTTAGGCCCTTTTGCCCCTGCGTCTGGATAACGAAGATATTTGAAATAGCCATTGACTACTTCACCAAGTGGGCTGAGCCCGAACTGTTGGCGCGGATCACTGAAACAAAGGTTAGGTCTTTTCTTTGGAAGTCGATCATTTGCCGGTTTGGACTTCCTCACTCCATCTCACCGCCAATGGACAGCAATTCGATAATCAAGCATTCGAAGAATTCTGCACCGACCTCAACATCCGCCACCGTTTCACCTCGATGGCTCACCCCCAGACGAACGAGGAGGCCGAGGTGACTAACCGAACCATCCTTCAAGGACTCCGAATCAAGCTAGATCAAGTCAAGGGCCGGTGAGCCGAAGAGCTTCCCAGCGTTCTTTGGACCTACCATACAACGCCCAAAACGGCGACAGGTGAGATGCCCTTCAATCTTGTCTTCGACACCGAGGCTATCATCCCAGTGGAACTGGAGTTGCCCACACTGCGGGTGGAGCAATATGATGAAGCAGAGAATCCAGCCCGCCTTCTGCTCAACCTGGACCTCCTGGAAGAAGCAAGGGACAAGGCCGGGCTATGCATGGCGGTCTATATGCAGCCGGTTGCCCGGTATTACAATTCTCATGTGAAGCCGAAGACCTGCCCGAGTGACTTGGTTTTGCAGCGGGCTGAAGTCTCGCAGCCTGAGGAGTGCGGCAAGCTCTCCCCCAACTAGGAAGGCCCTTACAGGATAGTCGAAGCCCTTCCTCATGGAGCTTACCACCTCGCTGGACTCGACGGCATCCAGTTCACACGAACTTAAAATGCCAGCAACCTGAGGATGTACTACCAATAATATAAGATTTCCTTCTGTTAATGAAAATTTCTTTTCGATGCAACACCGTCTTTACGTGTGCAGGAAAATCTTTGCCCGACTCCAAGTCCGGAGACTAAAGCCAAGAAACTCCTGAAGCCCCGCATCTAAAGTTGAGAAACTCCTGAAGCCCCGCACTCCAAAGCCGGGAAACTCCTGAAGCCCAACACTCCAAAGCCGAAAAACTCCTGAAGCCCTGCACTCCAAAGCCAAGAAACTCCTTAAGCCCCGCACTCTAAAGCCAGGAAACTTTAGAAACCCCGCAATCTCTCCGTCAGACTCCCAATTTGGCGACGGTAAGCCAGGACACTCTAGAAGCCCTGCATTCCATCCGTCGGACTTCTAGTTCGGCGATGGCAAGCCGGGACACTTCAGAAGTCGCGCACTCCATCCATCGGATTTCCAGTTTGGCGACGGCAAGTCGGGACACTCCAGAAGCCCCGTAATCTCCCTGTCAAACTCCCAGTTCGACGACGGCAAGCTAAGACACTCTAGAAGCCCCGTATTCCATCCGCTGGACTCCCAGTTCGGCGACAGCAAGCGAGGACACTCCAGAATTCCCGCACTCTATCCGTCGGACTCCCAGTTCAGCGACAAGCTAGGACACTCCAGAAGCCCCGCAATCTCCTCGTCGGACTCCTAGTTTGGCAACGACAAGCTGGGACACTCCAAAAGCCCCGCACTCCATAAGCAGGGCTCCCGAACCGGCGATGGCAAGTCTGAAATTCCTCAAGTCCTGTCTTCTAACTTAACAATATCCCTGTCAGGCAGAGATAGCTTGTAGAGCCCCTAAAGTCCCTCCAACCACCTGTCGACTCCTGAATAGGGGAGGAGCCAGAACCTTGGAAGCCCCAAGATAGGCAACCAGTCCTGGCAAGACCTCCAAAACCCCTTCGGCAACCTGCTGGTTCTTAAACTGAGCCCCAGAAGTTCCAAGGGACTAGCCACCTCGAAGAGTCCCCATCCCAGTGGAGATGGTTCACAGAATCCTTAAGTCTCCTTTGATCGCCTGCTGGCCCCAGGAGATGACATGGAATGGCTGAAACCTTAGAAATTTTTGGGATAAGTAATCAAGAGTTCACCTCTGTGCAAAAAAAAAAAAGGAGTAGACAACACAATGAAAAAAGGAAGAATTTCATTAAGTTTTTCTTTACATGTGAAGGGACCCTGACAGGCTAGCTGGTCCCCCAAAAAAAAGAAAAAGGAAAAACCCCTAAATATAGGAGTCAAAAAAGAAAAAAGAGAGAGAGAGAAGGGCAGAGAAGTCACGACTCAGCAGGCTCCTTCCCGGGATGGCGAGGGGGCTCGCTGGCATCCTCCTGGCTCTCCACCTATGGGGCCGCTGGCTCGGCAGTGATTGGCATTGCCTCGACTGCCTCAGCTGGGGGCCTCATCTCCTCGGAGCTCCCGCTAGGGCCGCAGGGACGGTGATGCCCTCCAGGTTCAGCTCGGGGAAGGCCTGCGACATCCTTGACTTGCAGATTGTGAACCCCTTCATGAAGGAGTCCACAATTGCCTCATGCACTTCTTTGACAAATTTCACCGAGGCCTTGTACCTCGGCACTGCCTCCGCAGCCTCCTTGGCGGCCTCCATTAACGCCATCACTATGGTCACCTTCTCTTCTACTAACGACGCCCGTACCAGCGCCGCCTCAAGACGGGTTTGGAGAGCCCGGGACTGCCCCTCCAAACGTGCCACCTCCATGGCGGACTCCACCCGACGAGTGGCCTTCTCCTTCTCGGTGGTCAAGGAAACCTCCAGGTCCCTGGCCTGCCTCTCAGCTTTGGCCACCGGCTTCTCCGTGCCAGCCACCTCAACAGAGATTCCTGGTCCGCTCTAGGACCTTGACCCTCTTCGTCTGAGCCTTGGCCTCTTCCTACAATGTCTCCATTTGCACCTTCTGTTGGGCCTCCCTTTTGGCCCACTGGGCGTAGTAGTCCCTGATCAAAATGATGTCAGTGCTGATCTGCATCAACAAAAGTGTCAGCAAGGGTAACCCAGCTAAAAATAAAGAGAAGAAATGATAAAGGACTTACCGAGAAGAGCTGGGGAAGGACGCCGGTGATGGCCGCCGATAGCACCTTGCCGCCCCTCTCATGGCGATCGCGCGACTGGATAGCAAATTCCATCATTCGCTTAACCAACACGTCGTCTTGGGTAACCATTGAGTTCGCCAGCACTGTTATGGAGATCCGACGCATCCCGGGAGCCAATGGCGCTACGACTATCTCCAATCCCGAGGAAGATGGCGGTGGAGATGCCTCGGCTGTTGGCAGTGGGCCCACCGCCCCTGTCGCCGGCGACGGTCATGGTGGTGGTGCCCTTTCCATCGCTCCCGCCTCGGCCTCCACCTCGATTACTTCCAGGGCTTTGACTGCAGCAGGGGCCGGGGGTCTAGCCCGTACTGGTGCATCGAGCCCCCGGGTCGGGAGCTGGGCCTGCGGCTCAAGTGATGAGGCCGGCCCAGCCACCCTGCTCCCCTGGTCGGACAGTGTAGCTGACCTGGGCCCTAGACTGGCCTCTTTGCAGACCCTTTTTGCTAGGTCCTCTCTGGGCCCTGGAGATGCGCTCCTCTTTCGAGTCATCTTCAGAACCTGATCCAAGGAGAACTTATTACCTGCAAGGAAGAAAGAATGCGGGTTAACCTCAAAGCCGAGAAGAATTCAAAAAGGAAAAAGGAACATAATCCATGAGGCTTTTCTAGGACTCGGATTGGGCTGACCCCGGCATCATGCAGGTTCTGCTCGGTCAACAGATCTCGAAGAGAAGAATCTGGGAGGTGACGAGTTGATCGTACACCTCTCAGTCTACCGCCTCCACCTGGGAGTTGCGGTTTGAAGACCAGTCTGGATCACTCCAGACCTAGTCAACCCCTTCGACGGAGGCAAAAAATATCTTCCATCTCCAGCGAAAAAATACCTACTCTTCCATCCCTTGATGGAAGAGGAGAGTTTAAATTTGATGCCCTTTGGGCGAGGAGCGACAAACCACCAACCCTCATCGGTCGGGTGGCATTTCAGGATGAAGAATGCCTTGAAAAGAGAGAAACGGGCAACGATCCCGTAAAAATGGCAGAGGACAATGAAGCAAGAAATGACCCTAATGGCATTTGGGACGAGTTGGGCTGGAACCAGATAGAAGTTACTAAGGAAAGAAATGAAAAAGGGGTGCAGAGGTAGAGAAGACCCTCGAGGAGGAAGTCCTCATACAGCAATCCGACCCGGGCCACCAAAGGTGACCCGCTCCTCCGGTCCCAGAATCGAGAGCTGGATGAAGTCCGCAATCCCGTGGATGTCCCGGAGCCGAGAGAGGTCCTCCCTGGTCATCCTTAAGGCGATGCTGGAAGAACCAGTCGAACCAGAAGGAATGGAAGCAAAAGGAACAGAAACAGAAGAGATGGAAGCAAAAGGAATAGGAGGGCGTGCCCTAGGTCCGCCTATGACTATCCCCATTGGACGGAGACCCCTACAGACACTCATGCTAAGAGAAGCCCCATCCTCCTCATCAGAGGATGGGGTCCTCGACCGAGAGGGCCCTGCTTCCAGGGTTTTCCGAACTGTGCCGAACCGGACCAGTGGCCGGCCGGCACGGTTCGGCTTTAAAAAATGTCACACCCCCCTAAAAATCAAAAAAAAAAAGGTTTTGCACCGAACCGGACCCGAACCGGTGCCGAACCAGTCGAGACGGGCCCGAACCGGGTGGTTTGGCGCGGTTCGGCCCAGTTCGGGACGGTATGGGTGGGAGGGGGCAGGTGGGTCATGGGTTTTTTGTTTTTGTCACATGGCACTGTAGCCATGTGACTGCTTTGAGAGGGGGGTTTGTTTGGGTTTTAAGAAGGAAAAAGGCAGAGAGCTCATAAAAGCTCTCTGCTGCCTCTCTGCTACAGCGCCATGGAAGGAAAAACGATCCAAAAAAAAATTCATGGATCAATTTAAATCCAATCCAACCTACAAAAATCAAAGGGGAAGCTACAATCAAGGTCCGTATATCTTTGTTTTTCCGTATTTTCCTCTTTTGTATCGTTAATTTTTGTTAAAATCCATGCAAAAAAGAAAATTAAGAAGAAATGCTATCAAAATTTATTTGTTGGCAATGATTTTAGAGTATGTGGTAGATCTAGGATAGATCTACACAATGATACTAAAATCTTAATTTTTTGTTAAGTATATAATTTTTTTAAATTAAAAATTAATTTCGGATTAATAAATTAATTAAAAAATAATAATTAGAAAAAATAACTGTAATTATAAATTATTAATCTAGGACTTGTAAACTACTCTCACTATAAATTTCATGTCGATTTATTCAAGTTTTGTGTATCTCATGAATAGTGCCCGTAGGTCTTAAATTGAAAAAAAAAATGACTTTTAATGCATTTCCAGTATCTTAAAAAAAGATATGTAGCATGTATGATGGAATCCTACATGAATCTAAAATTTAAATTTTTTTTACTTTTCTTTATTTTTTGAATTTTTTTAAATAAAAAATTTTAAAAAATAAATTAAATTTTAAAAATTAGATTAATAAAGTGTTAATTAATAAAGATTATTATTGACCTTATATGTAATTTAAATATTCAGGTATGGATCCATCAAGGATGAAGAAAGATCCGGAGCGAGACATTGGCTGGTTACATGGAAAGATGCTCTCGGGTCAGCATCACTGGAGGTGTAAATAATGCAATACCGAATTCAAAGGTGGGAGGTAACAAGGTTGAAGCAGCACTTGGCTGGCGGCTATCCTGATGTATCTGCATGCCGACAGTGTCCACATGAGATCCGTTAGTTAACGAAGAAACACTTTGCTGAATTTAAAGCTGAGGAGAGAGCAGCAAAGAAGAAGGCAGAGATGGACCGCAGAGCCACCTTCTTATCACTCCAGGAAGTCAGAGAAAGCATCTATTCCTTTTGATGAGGAGACACAGATGGAGGCTGCTATTTAGGCGAGCTTGTATGAGCAGAGGCAGCAGGAGGAGGCAGCCAGGCATAGATAGCGATTCGGGCTATCAACTTTTAAGTCAGGATCGGGATCCGCTTCTGCTAGTGCTCCAGGAGAGTCTGAGATAGTTTAGGAGGACCTCCTCAGTCAGAGAGCCCATCAGGAGAGGCACCGACCGTATTGCATCCATGTTGGGTGCATTTGGCAGTAGGAGGAAGTCTTCCAAGTCTAGGAACATTCCAAAGGGAGCCACTATCCATGATGTCGATCCACATGCATTTTCCAATAGAGATTCCAAGCAACAGAGGATTGACACAATGTTGAAAAAGGATAAGAAGGATATGTGGTGGGCCATCCCCTCCTAGTTTTATTTCAGTCATATCCCAGCCCATGCAGCAGACAATCTATATTATCGCTCTACTATTTCATCTATACAGGCTGCTGGTGCAAGTATAGATCCTCTAGCATCAAGGGATATCTATGGTCATCTTCTGGACAGCAATAAGGAGGAGCTAGAAGGATGGATATCCTCGTATCAGAGCAAGTGGCCCATGTATGAATTGACGGTGATGTGTGATGGTTGGACTGGTCCTACTAGACGGAGCATCATCAATTTCTTGACTTATTGTGATGGGAAGACTTTTTTTCAGAAATCTATTGATGCTTCAGATCAGGTGCACGATGCCAGTTATATCCTCAGATTGATGGAAAAGGTGATTGATCAAGTGGGAGAGCATAATGTCGTGCAGGTCATCACTAATAATGGACCACAGTACAGGACCGCAGGACAGATCTTGATGGAGCGGCGGCCGCGTATTTTCTAGATCCTTTGTGCTGCACATTGTATAGACATCATGTTGATGGATATTGATAAAATTTGCAGGGTGCAAAAGAGTGTTGAGCTAGCACGGTCTATCACCAGATTTATATATAACCATACATGGATCTTATCATTGATAAGGAGCTTTATAGGGAAGAAATATTGAAACCGGGGGTCACACGGTTTGCTACTAATTATATTGCACTTGATAGTCTTCTTGGCAAGAAAGCAGAGCTGCATCAGATATTTGTCAGTCAAGACTGGCAGGAGAGCAAATATGCCAGGGCAAATACAGAGGGAGCAATGTGAAGAATTTACTGACAAAAAAGACATTCTGGCTACGGGCTGAGAAGGTAGTGGAGGCTATCAAGCCTCTATATGAGGTACTTCATGCCGTGGACTCCAAGAGGTATGCTCAGATGGGCTTCTTATATTTCATGATACAAAGGGCAAAGAAAAAGATCCAGGAGGCAGATCCATCATATGCATATAAGTATATCCGGATCATTGATGGATGGTGAAGTTATCAAATGAGTTCGGATTTGCATCTAGCAGGTACATAGTATTTTATGAAGTCCCTAAAAATTAAGTTTCAATTAGATTCATACAAGTACGTTTGACTGATTCTTAAAATATATGTGCAGCTTGCTATCTAAATCCGAGATTTGAGTATTCCGTACCGGACATTGCCATGAATGAGGATCTTATGTCTGCCCTACGTAATGTTATATATAAGATGGAGCCCGTCCAGATATCGCTGCTATGTGCCTTAAAGAAGTAAGTTAGGTTGAAATTATTAAATGATTTTTAAGAGCATTAATTTCAACAAGCTAACAATTTTTTTTCTGGCAGACGAAATTTTTTAGGGAGGGCACAGATTCATTTGGATCCACTGTAGTGGTCAGAAATAAATCAAAGATGAATCCTGATAGGTACTACTAAGGAGTAAGTCTATTATTATATCAGGATTAAATTTTTTATTTTGCCAAATCTAAAATTCGTAATGATGTAATATCTTTTGCAGCTGAATGGTGGGTGCATTTTGATGGATCTGCTAAAAATTTGAAGGTTCTTGCAGTGAAGATCCTCTCCCAGACGGTGTCATCCAGTGGATGTGAGCACAACTGGTCTATATTTGGTCTTATCCACTCCAAACATAGGAACCGTCTGAAATAGAAATGCCTCAACGATCTTATGTACACTATAATTTAAGGTTGAGGCTAAAATGTATTCAGGAAGAAGTAGAATTGAAATATCCCGATTCCACTGCAAGTTCATATGTTGATAAGGATGAAGATCCAATGATTGGGTAAGTCATGGGTCAGCAGCAGATGCCAGAGCTTGATGAGCGAGGATCGCCTCCTCGACCAGCCAGTTTTGTAACTAGTGAGGCTAGGATGGATGCTGGACAATGGGCAACAAGTCATATTCCTCACAGGGCTCCAGCAGATACAGCACATCGTCCGTCCCTACCATCTAGTAGACCTGGAGATAGAAGAAAAGGAAAGGCAATTGCACCTTCATCAGAGCACTCAGTCCACTTATATTAGATACTAGAGACAGTGATGATAGTGCTTCAAATAGTGGAGGATCTAGTGATCAGGGAAGGGCAGGAGAACAGGAGTCGCAGCCACCTAGTCCTATTCGATTCACTGGGGAGTCGCAATTTTTCCATGCCATGCAGGATACAGATCATGGAGTACCATCTAATAGACCCCGTGGTGATACGATTCCATAAGGCGACGGGCTTCGCGTAGTCGTTCGGGACACGATACAGCTGCAGCTCTTGCACGTGTAGGATCCATGGATATATCTGGATCATCCTCATATTCAGGATCCTCTTATCCGCAGCTACCAGCAGCTTTTGGTCTATATGATCCATATGGTGCATCTGAGATATCAGCATCCAGTGGTTATTATCCCGGAGCATCTTATGCATCTGATTTTGTTGCTGGTATATTTGGATTCCCCCTGCACTGCCATATCATCAATCTTTGAACAGCTCTCAGAGTCGGGACATCAGAGAGGGATTTGCGATTAGTTATGATCCATCACGCATACTTCCTGGGATGAGCTTAGAGGAGTATCATGCTGCCTGGCAGGAGGGACATGCCGAATTTCCTACAGAGTACATACATGATCCCTATATTTATGGACATCGTCACTCTACCTGATTCTAGACATTGGTATGTAATTATATGTTTATGCCATATTTTACTTTCATTAATTGCTGATAATCTTAGTTTAATTATCATTTTTTTATTTCAATTGAAAATAGTCCTAAATATTAGTATTTAGTCCTAAACCCTAAACCGGTACGCCATCTTAAACCCTAAATCATAAACCCTAAACCCTAGACTCTAAACATTTAAAAAATAAAATAAAAACCTTAAAATTACAAAAAAAAAAAAAAAATCAAAAAAAATTTTTTTGGGCGTACCGGTTCAAGCGTACTGGTTTGAACCGATACGCCCCGCCGTACCGTGTGTCGACACGATACGGTATCGTACCAATACTGGCAGGCCATCGGTACGGCACCCGGTACCGGTACCGGGAACCTTGCCTGCTTCATTAGGGTTGCTAGAAGGAGGACGTCTCTAACTAGGACTCATCCTAAACAGGGGAGATGGAAGATGAAGCCTATAGACTTTAAAAAGGGACTCTTTCAGTCTAGCCAGAAACAAAGAAGAGGACGAAGATGCGAAGGACTAACCTGAATGCCTTGAAGAAAAGGGGTTGGATTGGGAAAGAAGGGGCACTGGCTCGCCTACAAGTTCGAAGGTTCGAAAGAGATGGTTTGAGAAAAGTTTTCATTCTTTTCAAATCGGCCAGACAGCACCCGTGCATCCTATTAGTCCTCTCACCACCGGATGTGTGCCATGTGTCGGGATCGGTTGAGAATGGCGCCTCGATACTCCGAAGATTGCCTCGGGCTCGGCGTCAACCATCATGCTACCTTGGACCTGCTGACATGGCACCTCCGCATCGGCTTTGGGGCACGATCCGCGAGTCAACAGCAATCGTGTCATTTAATGGCACCAGATATTCGCCTTTTCATGTCAGCATCGCCATAACTCCCTTCGCCCCGAGCGCCGCATTGCATCGGGACTCGAGAGTAGGGGGCAACTGATGTGGCAAGACCACTGATGTGGAGCCCTTCTCAGATCCAACTGGTGGCCACGCTAGCAGATGGTACCACATGGATAAAGATCCTGGTGAGGCCACCTCCGGTCTGGGCCCCTTGCACCGGAGTGGCTCGCTCAAGATCGAGCCCCGGTCGAGGTCGCTCCCTTGTTCTTCGTGCCCCTCGCGCCGAAGCGACTCCCCCGAGGTCGAGCCCCGATTGAGGTCGCGCCCTCGTTCTTCGTGCCCCTTGCGCCGGAGCGGCTCCCCCGAGGTCGAGCCTCGATCGAGCCTCCGCCGCCCTCTTGTCCATGTCCTCAGCTCTGCGGACGGCCTCGGCGGCCTCAGCTAAACTGACGGCAGCGGAGGCCTTCTTCTCTGCCTCGACAGCCTTCTGGTCGGCGGCCGTGGCCTTCTTCTTAGAGGAGACGGCCCCCCCTTTCGCCGCCTCCAGCTCGGCCCGAAGCTCCTTCAGCTGGGCGCTTTTTGACTTGAACTCTTCTTCGAGCTCCCTTAAGCGTCGCCTGGTGCTGGCGACTTCGTCTCGGAGGTTCTTGATCGTCATGTCAGCCTCCCAGAGCTCGTCGCTCTTTCGCTTCAGTTCGGCCTTCGAAGACTCGAACTCTGCCTCGCGCTCCTTATCCCTCCTGACCCAGTTACGGCAATAGTCCCGGATTAGTAAGAGTTCGACGCCTTGCTGCATCAAGAATGATGTGAGTCAATAAGAAAGTGTGAGAGAGAGCGAGGCATATCAGAAATTAACTTACGGCGTAGAGGTTGGAGAAGGATGCGTTGATGGTGTCGGCCAGGTACTTCCCGCTCCTCTCTCGCCGGTCACAAGACTGAACGGAGAAATCCATCATCCGCTCGGCAAGTATCGGGTCCCTGGCAAGGGAGACGTTGGGCCCTAGTCTGAAGGGGACCCGACGGTAGTCCCTGTCTTTTTTGCCCATCACCGATTCGGGACCACCGGCTTCGTCGGCGATGGAAGCTATTGATGCGGGCTGGGAGCTTGGCGCCACCTCGGACGGAACCACTGAAGTTGGCCCCGCGTTCTTCGGCTCCCTGTCCTCCTCGACCTCGACGATCTCCGGAGGAGGGGATGCCATCGCGGCAGCAGCGGTAGCAGATCTGGCCCGGACCACCACCTCGGACTCTGACGCGGGGGTCGGATTGCGCCGCCTCGGAAGCTCGGGGGCGGATTCAGCAGCCCTTTTCCTCCTTGGCTCGGGAATGGGCTCGGTCGGTGCTGCGCTCGCGCCGACATCTACCCGAGCCCTCTTTGGAGTGAACTCGCCGGTGCCCTCCACCTGATTCCTCTCCTCGAAGAACGAGAGGAGTTCCTGTACAGAGTACTTCATGGCTGCACCAAGGAAGAAGACGTCAGCTAAATAAAAAAAAGGAAAGGTGAAAGAGAATAAAAAAGATTTCTGAGCCGAACTCACCCAACTCTTATGTTGGGCCGACCCCAGCCTCGTAGAGATTCTGCTATGACAGTAGGACCTCAAGCGAAGGGATCTCGGTAGAGCGAAGCTGGTCGTACACCTCCGAATTAGCTGCGTCGATCGCGGAATCCCGGTTGGGGGACCGATCCGAGTTGCTCTAGACTTAGTTGACCCCCTCGACCGAGGCAAAAAATACCTACTCTTCCATCCTTTGATGGAAGAGGGAAGTTCAAATTTAATTCCCCTAGGACGGGAGGAAAGAGACCACCACCCCTCGATGGGGTGACGTTTCAGGGTAAAAAAGGTCCTGAACAAGGAAAAACGGGCTATAATCCCGTAGAAGTGATACAAGACAATGAAGGAAAAAATGGTCCTGACGGTATTCGGGACGAGCTGGGCGGGGACAAGACGGTAATGGCTCAGGACAGAGAGGAAGAAAGGGTGGAACGGGAATTGGAGGCCACCCGAGAAGGTTTCCTTGTAGAAAGCTATCCGACGCGGGCCACTAGAGGTGACCCCCTCCCCCGATCGAGGGACCCAGAGCCGGACGCCGTCCGGGATACCATAAGTGTCCCGGATGGTCGCAAGGTCCACGGTCGTGATGACCGAAGCGATCCCTCCGGGACCTGTTGACCGAGAAGGTTCAGGAGCAGGTTCAGAAGGAAGAAGAAGAGGACGAGGTGGGGAAGAGGACGCGGGCTCCCTAATCACTATTCCCCCAGGCGCGGGCCTTCGGCTAACCTCGAAGCACGCCGCATCCTCCTCCTCGTCGGAAGAAGAAGAAGGCGGCCTCGGCCTCGAAGGCCCAGCCTCACCTTGGTTTGTAATGGGATGGAAATTCGGTCTGAAACGAGACATGGAGGTCAAGAAACGAGAAGAGCAGAAAGAGGGAAGAGATGGACGAAGATTCGAAGGAGAACCTAACCCTAAGAGGTCCCTACCCAACTAGTGTGAGGAACGAGACTGACCTGCTCGGGACTTGGGGAGGCAAAGGTGGCCGGGAGAACGAAGGAAAGGCCTCGGTATGAAGGCGGGCACATAGAATTTGAAAGAATGTACGCTTCGGGAAAGGTCACCTTTCCTTTTGAAATGACAGGCGTCCGACCGCACCGTTACGGCTTCCCACCATTGGATTCGCGTCACGTGTTGACCATCGGCAGGGCGGCGTCTGGCTTCAGCTGTGGCCGTCCGGAATTCTGTGCCCGCAATAACCACTCGGACGTGTCCACGTGGTCCATCAGATAGGCTGAAGAAACCGCTCCCCGAAGCACCGGCGATCGTGGCTATCATTGCGCTGGATTTTTGCCTTTCCATGTCAGCACTGCATTTACTCCCTTCACCCCAAGCGCTTCGCGCCAACGAGACTCGGGAGTGGGGGCCAAATGATACCGCGGAAGGCTAACGTGTGACCCTTATCAGAGCCATGTCAGAAAAGTTGCCATGGTGGACACTCTATCTTGGATTCCTTTGCCGAGCCGAGCTCCCCTGATCCGTCAAAGCCAAGCTCCGTCCTCCGCCAGGTCGGCACCCGCAAGCCCGGGTCGCCTAGGCCGGAGCCGAGCGACCTCCTTCATCAGAACGAGCCCCTTCGAGGTCGAGCCTCCTGTGCTGGAGTTGAGCTCGGCCCTCCTCTGCCAGGCTGGGCCCCTTCGAGGTCGAGCCCTCTGAGCAGGAGTCGAGCCCTCCTCCACCGGGTCGAGCTTCACCGAAGTCGAGCCCCTCCGAGGTCGGGCCCCCCGGGCCGGAGTTGAGCTCGGCCCTCCTCCACCGGGCTGAGCCCCTCCGAGGTCGAGCCCAGCTCTCCAGCTCGGCAACCACCTCGAACAACGCCACCGGCCTCCAGTGAAGCGGAGCCACCTTCCCAGGGCACCAGCGGGCCACCTGAGGGCTATGAAGAAGTACCCATCAAATCATAATAACTGCCTGTGGATGCCACTTATACCAGGAGAGGGAGAAGTTTCCCCCAATTAAGACATTGCTAGGCTTCCCGGAATGGAGCAACCGGAAGGAATGTCAGAATGCACGGTAGCTTCCTCATCACCAACCAGGAGAGACATTCCATCCACGGCACCGAACGCTGCCACACGCTCTTAACAGTACGTATCAGAAGAGACGTCCTGTCCGCTGCATGGAACGCCGTTGCACGCACCTGACAGCACGGGGGAGATCCCAAGGTAGGCGCCCAACGGCCACCTGGACTTAAAAGAGCCTTCGACACCCCCAGGGAGAAGGTAACTAAAAAACTAAACAGAAAAGATCCAAGCGAGAAAGGGGGAAGAAGCCTCACAGGAGGGCTAACCCACCTCGGCTACCACCTCTCCCGGCATACTCGCACCTTCATTCTCACACCATTCACTCCTAGCATGGAGTCCATCAAGAGGGGCTCGACCAGGAAGATCTGTTTTCCTAGATCGTCACTGACTTGACCGTCGAAGTGTCCCCGCCGGAATCCCCGGCTCGGGTCACTAACCCCTGTTTTGCAGATAATGAAGTACAGGTCAATCCCAAGGTTTTGCAGGTCCTGAAGCGCAGGTCAATCCCAAGAGGATGAAGGGCGATCCGATGCCGATAGCAGCTACGGGCCACGACGATCTTGGCGGCAACACTTTTTTTTTTTTGATGTAATTTATGTCTTACAACTTTGATTATCATTTAGCAATTCTAAGAGGGGGCGTACTATCTCTTTTCCATTGTTTCACAGGTTGTGGTTGGTAATAAACCTGTACGTTCTAGCACCGTTTTACCTGTCAATTTTTTGGGTTTATCAGAAACTTTTTGATAGATATAATGTGCCCTTATACAATGATGGGATGACTGATGGTTTATGTCAAAACCATATTCCTTCTTGTTCCTTCCTATGATCTTGAAGAATCTCAGTCATATTTAAAAGTCTTGATTCTAGGTTTTACAACAAGAAACATGACGTGAAAAATTTTCTCTGTTTCTTTTGCATTTCTGGATTTTTAGCAGCCATGGATTCTGATTCAGTGTAATCTTCTTTTCAGCTCATGTAGAAGAGTGTAATCAAGTTAAGGAAAGACATGAACAATGCTTTCCCTTAGCTGGAGAGCCAGCCTGTGTCTTATGTGGACGTTATGGCGAGTACATCTATGATAGGGTGAGATTGGAAGTCATCAAACTCCACATACATGGATGAACTTAGAGTGCCACTTTTTTGGGAGAACTAAAAAAGTTGGCAGGTACATTTTCTTGGATATGAAAATTAATTCTTTTGCAAATATGTTTCGCATCCTTCATGCATATTCATTGTCATTCTCTTCAGGCAGAGCAGAACAAGGTACCTAATAAAAAAATTACAACCATGCTCATAACCATCTACACTTGTTACTTGCTATCTAGCATATGCGGAAGCTTTAAAGTTTTTTTAACTTTGCAGCCTTTTGATTGCCTTTCATTGTTTGTGTGTGTATAATGAGATTGGAGCCAACTTGTGTTTCATGTGAGAGGATACATCTTTACTGTATATAATAGGCATATGAAGAAAATTATTTGCTCTGTATTCATATCACGTATACACTTGTAAGGCCTTCCAATATGCAGATCCAGTCAATCTCAGAGGAAGTGAGAAAAGCCCTACTAAAATGTCTCAAACTCTATCCGCAGCTTCTCTGTTTCAGGCACACCTAGTGCCCTGCTCAAAGTTTTCTTTGTGATAATGTCGAAGGTAAACTGTGTATACTTTTTTTATTAACTTAGTCCCTTCAATTTTTTTGAAGTAAACTGTGTATACTTTCTTTATTAACTTAGTCCCTTCAATTTTGTTTGTTTCAAACTCTGTCCGTAGCTTCTTTGTTTCCAGGAGTCACTGTTTTGTATGATTTACAAAAGGGACTCCTTCAATTGTCCAAGTTTTTCTAGGATATTTTCACTTTTTATAATGCACTCTTACTGTTGATGTGTTGTTGATGTGTCTATGAGTGTCTTGGATGTGATTGCTCTGTTAACCTCTCTAAAATTCTAACTTTAAAATTTTATTTTTGTAGCTCTTTCAGGAATAAAGGTTGAGAATCCCCAATACTTTTGAATTCATGGAACCCTTGGATCTCTCAATTTCAGAAAATCATTTTCTCACTTATAAGATTATCAATATATTTTGTACCAATCATACTTTTAAGCATTGATGCCAATTTTTCTCATTTATTGAACTTGATGATAAGGATTATTCATTCCATGAAATTTCTCCATTATGAACATATTATAAATGCCCTTCAAAGGGCATCTTTAGACTGAAAATGAAATATTTAATATTATTCTATGGAAATACAAAAATCATAATATTTTATAATATTTTTGTCTTTGAGTTTTATATTACAAAAATCATAATATTTTGTAATATTTTTGTCTTTGAATTTTATATATTACCGTTGCCGTCTGAATCGTCATAGCATGCAGCTCTTGCATGGCGTCGGTTGGTGGCTCTCTTGCCTGGTGTCCAACGCATGTGCCCGAACTTGCAAAAGAAGGGAGACCCGAGCTGGGGATCCTGGCGGGGGCATTTTGATGATCAAGTCAGTGGACGATCTAGGAGAACAGATCCTCCTCGGTAGATCCCGAAGCGGTCTCCACTCTTGGAGGTCTTGGAAAGATGATGAAGTAGAGGTTTAGGTCAAGAAGGAGGGCGTGAGCAAGGATGGCCATAGTTGCTGGAACTCTCTTCGGGAGTTTTCGAGTACTCCTGGTGTGCTTTGAACCTTATTGAATTGCCTGTCCCTTCTTGCTTACCTTTGCTGGAGGCCTGATCTGGTTTTTTTATAGACGAGCGGCACCTCGAGTGAGATATGGAGTTCTGTCTTGGCCTCTCCTAGGTGCCTCTTGTCCAAGTGAGATGTAAGCCTGCTCCCCTCCCCCTTCCCCCTGAGCCCGAGGGGTCTGTTACTGGCTAAGTCAGTAGGGCGTGGAGAAGTGCGCATCCTTTTCGTAGCAGGGAGATACGCCATGGATCCTGACATTCTGATAGAGCGTTGCTTCATTCTAGTGTCGTCCCACCATCTATGGGGACCTAGCAGGGCATCGGTCCGGGGGTAGGTGCTACAGGATCTGAATTTCCTGGCGAAACCTTCCTCTTCTAGGCAGTGCAGATGGTGGGTAGAAGTGCTCTGCATCTCGAGCGGAGCTTCCTTTCCCAGGTGGTGTCAACAGTGGACTGAGTGACTTGGTGCTCTAGCGGGACGCTCCTCCACAGGTCAACGTGCCTTGGTAAAATGCCATTTCGCAGGGGGGCATAGTCGATGTGCAATGGTGGGGCGCCATTCCTTTAGAGGTTCCAAGCGGCATGTCAGTCTTCCCATGCCATGCCAGGGTAAGGGCGGTGGCGCCACTTGCCAGCTTACTCGTTCGCCTTGGGATGCTCGAAGGAGAGACTGTGTTCACCTGAAATATTCAAACTTGATTCCAGGGAAGAGGTTGACTTTGACTGGGGATCGACCTTTAGTGGGGTGGAGCTTGATGCTTGCTGAAGGCTCGAAGAGCGAGGGCGCAATCTCGGTCGGGGCGCAATCTCGGGGGAGTCGCTCCAGCGCGAGGGGCACGAAAATCAAAGGCACGACCTCGGGGGAGCTACTCTGACGTGAGCGGCACGAAGATCGAGGGCACGATCTCAATCGGGGCTCGATCTCGGGGGAGCCATTTCGGTGCGAGGGGCACAAAGATCGAGGGCACGATGACCTCGATCGGGGCTCGTCCTCGGGGGAGCCGTTTCGATGCAAGGGGCACGAAGATCGAGGGCACGACCTCGGTCGAGGCTGGATCTCGGGAGAGTCGCTCTGGCACGAGGGGCACGAAGATCGAGGGCATGACCTCGGTCGGGGCTCGACCTCGAGGGAGCCACTCTGGTGCGAGGGGCACGAAGAACGAGGGTGCGACCTCGTTGCAAATTACAAGGCTTCCGAAGAGTTTAGGCTAGACTTCAAGGAGGCAGCGACGGACTCCTTTTTCAAGGAGTTCTCTTATTGCCGATCCTAACTGCGCGGCATTCTCTCGGACGAACGGATGGCCGCCCTCCGATTCCCGGGCTCCAAGGGTGCGAAGGCCTCGGCTCCCGTACTGGCTACAACGGAGGGGCGCCCTGTTGCAGTCGTGCTGGCTCCTCAGGTAGTAGCGGCGGAACCAACCCTGCAGGTGGCGGTGGCCGAACCACTCCACCAGTGACGGCGGCCGAACCAACCCTACCAGCAGCGGAGGCTGAAGGAGGGGCCCCGGCTTCGGAGGTTGGGGGCAACGGAGCTTCAATGGCGTGCCACCCTGGGAAGGCGCCGGCGGAGTAGAGTAGGGTCTCTTTTTCAGCTGTAACATTTTTGCTACTTTCTTCCCTAGGCTGCCCGGCATGTCGGGCCTCAGAAGCGTTGTAACCCCTTCCATTAAGTAATGAAAATATATTTTATCAAATTGTCTTGCCCCTTTTTCTTTCTTTTTGTGCATGTGATGAGATCAAAAAGAAGACTCCTCCTTTGTTTTCGAGTGTCCAAGACTTGGTGGCCGAAGAGCTTGGCTCCGGGCTTTGGAGTCTCGACGCTGGGCTCTGAGACTTAGTGGCTAGATAGCTTGGTTCCGAGCTTGAATGTCCTGGAGCCGGGCTTGAGGACTTGGTGGCCGGAGAGCTCAGCTCCGGGCTTGGATGTCCTGGAGCTGGGCTTGAGGACTTGGTGGCCGGAGAGCTTGGCTCCGGGCTTTGTGGTCTCGGCGCTGGGCTCTGAGACTTAGCGGCCGGAAAGCTTGGTTCCGGGCTTGGTGGTCTCAGCGCTGGGCTCTGAGACCTAGTGGCCGGAAAGCTTGGTTCCGGGCTTGGATGTCCTAGAGCTGGGCTCGAGGACTTGGTGGCCGGAGAGCTTGGTTCCGGGCTTGGTGGTCTCGGCGCTGGGCTCTGAGACCTAGTGGCCGGAAAGCTTGGTTCCAGGCTTGGATGTCATGGAGCTGGGCTCGAGGACTTGGTGGCCGGAGAGCTTGGCTCCAGGCTTTATGATCTCGGTGCTGGGCTCTGAGACTTAATGGCCGGAAAGCTTAGTTCCGGGCTTGGATGTCCTGGAGCTAGGCTCGAGGACTTGGTGGCCGGAGAGCTTGGCTCCGGGCTTTATGGTCTCGGTGCTGGGCTCTGAGACTTAGTGGCCGGAAAGCTTGGTTTCGGACTTGGATGTCCTGGAGCTAGGCTCGAGGACTTGATGGCCGGAGATCTTGGTTCCGGCTTGGTAGTCTCGGTGCTGGGCTCTAAGACCTAGTGGCCGGAAAGCTTGGTTCCGGGCTTGGTGGTCTCGGCGCTGGGCTCTAAGATCTAGTGGCCGAAGAGCTTGGTTCCGGGCTTGGATGTCCTAGAGCTGGGCTCGAGGACTTGGTGGCCGGAGAGCTTGACTCCGGGCTTTGTGGTCTCGACGCTGGGCTCTGAGACTTAGTGGCCGGAAAGCTTGGTTCCGGGCTTGGATGTCCTGGAGCTGGGCTTGAGGACTTGGTGGCCGGAGAGCTTGGCTCCGAGCTTGAATGTCCTGGAGCTGGGCTTGAGGACTTGGTAGCCGGAAAGCTTGGTTCTGAGCTTGGATGTCCTGGAGCTGGGCTTGAGGACTTGGTGGCCGGAGAGCTTGGCTTCGGGCTTTGTGGTCTCGGCGCTGGGCTCTAAGACTTAGTGGCCGGAAAGCTTGGTTCCGGGTTTGGATGTCCTGGAGCTGGGCTTGAGGACTTGGTGGCCGAAGAGCTTGGCTCCGTGCTTGAATGTCCTGGAGATAGGCTTGAGGACTTGGTGGCCGGAGAGCTTGGCTCCGGGCTTTGTGGTCTCGGCACTGGGCTCTGAGACTTAGTGGCCGAAAAGCTTGGTTCCGGGCTTGGATGTCTTTGAGCTGGGCTTGAGGACTTGGCGGAGATTCTCCTGCAAGGCAAGAAATGTTTGCGCGAGGGGAACCTTAATTATCGATGAGAATGAACCTTACATCATTGGTGCCGGAGGATCGAGCCCCACGTTTTGACGTCGGGGGGTTGGCCTCCAGGTTTTGGCATGCCAGGCCTTGGGCCGGGTAGCGGTTTTCCTACAAGATGAAAGGCAATCTGTGCAAAAGAGGGCCTTTATTATGTTAAAGGGTGAGCCTTACATTACTGGTAATACTTTCTCAGGTTGCAGGCGTTCCAAGTTCGCGGGAATCTGGCACCGTCCAGATCCGCGAGGTAGTAGGCTCCATGCGGAAGAGCTTCGACCACCTTATAGGGACCTTCCCAGTTTGGCGAGAGCTTGCCGCACTCCCGGGGTTGAGACGCTTCAGCTCGGTGAAGAACCAGGTCGCCAGTTCGGAAGACCTTGGACCTCACTCGGGCATTATAGTATCGGGCGACCCGTTGTCGGTATGCTACCATCCTGAGTCGGGCTTTGTCTCTAGTCTTTTTGAGGAGGTCCAAGTTGAGCAGAAGGTGCGCCGAGTTCTGCGCTTCGTCATATTGCTGCACCCGTAGGATGGGCAAGCCGAGCTCGACTGGGACCACGGCCTCGGCACCGAAGACGAGGTTAAAGGATGTCTCGTCGATCGCAATCCCAGACATTGTGTGGTAGGCCCAGAGAACACTCGGGAGTTCTTTCGCCCACCTGCCCTTGGCCTGGTCCAGTCTGGTCCTGAGCCCCTGGAGAATGGTTCGGTTGGTCACTTCAGTCTCTCCGTTGGCCTGAGAGTGAGCAATGGAGGTGAAACGATGCTGGATGCCGTGCTCGGTGCAGAAGCCTTCGAACTCCCGGTTGTCAAACTGCCGTCCGTTGTCGGTGATGATGCAGCGGGGAAGTCTGAAGCGGCATATTATCGACTTCCAGAAGAATTGGCGAACCTTAGCTTTAGTGATCCGCGCCAGTGGCTCCGTCTCCACCCATTTGGTGAAGTAGTCAATGGCCACCAGCAAGAACCTTCGTTGTCCCGGTGCAGGGGGAAACGGCCCCAAGATGTCCATTTTCCATTGGACGAAGGGCCAAGGGGCGAAGAGTTGTGAGAGCGGCGCTACCGGCTGACGCTGTACATGAGCATGGTGCTGGCATTTGTCGCACCTCTTCACGAAGTCGGTGGCGTCCTCCCTCATGGTCTCCCAGAAATATCCCTGGCGGAGAGCTTTGTACGCCAACGTCCTCCCTCCGACGTGGTTCCCGCACAGGCCTTCATGTATCTCCTGAAGAACGAAGGCTGCCTCTACGGGTCTCAGACACTTCAAGAGTGGGTATGAGTAGGATCAGCGGTAGAGCTGTCCATCCATCAAGACAAACTTGTCCGGAAACTTGTCCGGCCACCAGTTGAGAGTCGGTGAAGACCTTCAGGTTCTGGATGCCTAGCTTGCGTGAGATCTTCAGGCCTGTGATGAGTGCCTCGTACTCCGCCTGGTTATTTGTCGCGGCAAATTTGAAGCGGAGGGCACATTCCACCACAATCCCGTTACTGTTGGCGAGAATGAGCCCTATTCTACTTCCGTCGGAATTGGATGCGCCGTCCACGTGGAGGATCCACGGTCCCTCTATGCCGGGCTCGATTTGATGCTCCTCGAGAGTCTGCGCCGCCTCGGCGAGTCCTATGCACTCGACTAGAAGTCGGCCAGGACTTGGACCTTTTGTGATGACCTCGGTCGATACGCGATGTCGAACTCGCTCAGCGTCAAGGACCATTTGGCCAACCGTCTGGATATTTCAGGACGGCTGACTATGGTCCTCAGCGGTTGGTCCGTCACCACCGCGATGGGATGCACTTGGAAGTAGGGCCTGAGATGCCTAGCAAACATTATTAGAGCAAAAATAAGTTTTTCGGAATGGGTATACCTGATCTCCGTATCGCGAAGGATTTTGGTGGTATAGCATACCGGCTTCTGAGATCCGTCCTTGTCCGCACGGACGAGGACCAAGCTGACAGCCCCGGGTGTGACCGCCAGATAGAGCAACAGCTCCTCTCCTTCCTCCGACCTGGAGAGCAGCGGGGGAGTTGCCAAAAACTCCTTCAACTCTTCAAAGGCTGCCTTGCATTCCTCCATCCAGGTGAAGTCATGCATCTTGCGCAGCACCTTGAAGAAAGGAAGACAGCAATCGGCCGACCTTAAAATGAGCCGGCTCAGGACTGCAATACGCCCCGTCAGGCGCTGGACCTGCTTCTTGGACGTCGGGTGCTCCATGTCGACGATCGCCTGGACCTTCTCCGGGATCGCTTCAATGCCCCTTTGAGTGACTATGAAGCCTAGAAACTTCCCTGCCGCCACTCCGAAAGCGCACTTTGCTGGGTTCAGCTTCATTTGGTGCTTCCGGAGATTGTTGAAGGCTTCGGCGAGGTCGGCGACGTGGTCCGAATTCGGCTTGCTCATGACAAGCATATCATCCATGTACACCTGCATGTTCCAGCCAATCTGATCTTTGAAGACTTTGTTGACCAGACACTGATACGTAGCCCTAGCATTCTTCAGACTGAAGGGCATCATCTTATAGCAGTAAGTCCCTCAGTCAGTAACAAAGGCGGTGTGCTCCTCATCCTCTGGGTGCATCCGGATCTGATTGTATCCGGAGAATGCGTCCATAAAGGAGAGAAGTCGGTGACCCGAGATGGCATCCACGAGCTGATCAATCTTTGAAAGGGGAAAACTATCCTTTGGGCATGCCTTGTTAAGGTCGGTATAGTCAACACAAATCCTTCATTTGCCGTTGCTTTTCTTCACCATCACCACATTCGCCAGCCAGCTTGGGTATTGGACCTCCCGGAGGAAGCTGGCGGCCAGGAGTTTATCGACTTCCTCGTTGATTGTCGCCTGCCTCTCGAGGGCGAAACTCCTCTTCTTCTGCCGAACTGGCCTGCACCTCGGGTCAATGCTCAACTTGTGAGTGATGATGTCAGAGGAGATACCTGGCATGTTAGCCGCCGTCCAGGAGAACACGTTTTCGTTTGCCTGCAGGAACTCCAGTAGACGGGCTTCTTCCTCTTGCAGCTGGGCCCCAATCTGCACCGTCTTCTCCTGATCAGTTCCGAGCGGAAAAGACAGCAGGTGTCGGCTGGGCCACCTATAAGGTCCTGCGCCCTTTGATCGAGCTCGTCCGCCCTGGAATCTTCCTCGGGGACTTTGGTACCCGGGAGGGTTTGGAAACAGTGCTGGACTGGCTGAGGTGCACCTCTCATTTCGCCAACTTTGTAAGGAGTTGGGAACTGCACCAGCAATCGCTTCGTGTAGACGACGGCATCGAGCAGATTGAGTCCGGGTCGGCCAAGGATCACATTATAGGTAGAAGGGAGTCTGACTACTGTAAAGGTCATCATGGCAATGCTCTGTCGAGATGGGATCCCAGCAGTAACCGGAAGAGTGATTTCTCCTTCAACCCTCATAGAGTCCCCTGTAAAGCCGACAAGGGATGCATGCGCAGGCCTGAGCTGTGCAATAGACAGATTCATTTCGAAGAAGGCATCATAAAAAAGCATGTCTGTTAAGCTTCCACTATCAACCATGATGCGTTTTACAGGATGCTTCACGATCGTCATCTTGACGACTACGGCATCGTTATTTATATTTTCCTCCCAACATTTCCCTTCTCTCAAAAAGGGGAGTATATTTTCAGATTGCCCTGCCCCCCGGGCCTTCTTGGATGCGCGCTCGGCTCCCCAACTTATCATCCCCACCGGCTTCTTGGTAGGGCGGTTACCCACTGTAGGAATTGACGGGAGAGCGACGAGCACCTGAGGTTCTGCCCCCCACGTACCTCCCGAGGTAGCTCCTTTTGATGAGTTCCTCGATCTCCTTCTTGAGATTGCAGCATTCCTCAGTGTCGTGGCCGTGGTCGCGGTGATAGCGGCAGTACTTCGTCTTGTCATGGCTGGAGGACGGTCTCATCAGAGGCGGGCGCTTCAGGTAGGACTCACCTTCGATCTCCATCAGGATTTTCGTCCTCGGGGCGAGCAGGGGAGTGTCTCCTCTAGGACTGGAGCGCATCTCGGTCTCGGCCCCTGGCGGAAATTCGGAGGCGGAGGACCTGGCTTCCGCATCCCGAACATCTCGGCGAGAGCCGGCTTCTTCAAGGGCCTCCCATCTATCTCCCTTCTCGTGCGGTCCGCCTCCTCGGCACGGACGTACTTTTGAGCTCGGAGGAGCTCGGAGTAGCTCTTGGGGGGCTTCTTGTTGAGCGAGTAGGTCAGGCGGGAAGTCCTGAGCCCTCGCTTCAGGACCAGCATAGCAACCAGCTCCTCAAGGTTGTAAATCTCCAAAACGGCAACTTTGAAGCGGGCCACGTAGTCTCGCAGTGACTCGCGGTCATGTTGCTGGATGGAGAAGAGGTTGTCAGCCTCTCACGGCATTTTTCGACAGGCATCGAAGTGGGCCACGAACTTCTGCTCCAGCTGAGCGAAAGAGCCAATGCTTTCGGGCTCGAGGCAGGTGAACCAGACTCAAGCCGCCTTCCGGAGGGTTGCCGGGAGGGCTATGCAAAGAAGGACGTCGATGGCCCCCTGAACCCTCATGAGGGGCTTGTAGCTTTCCAGATGGTCCAGGGGGTCGGTGGTCCCATCGTAGAGATCCACCTGCGGCATCCGGAACTGGCTGGGAATTGGTTCCTCTTGTATCTCAGGAGAAGGGAGGACGGGCATCATAGCCCGTTGGCTCGTCAACAGAGCCCTGCATGTTCACAAATCGGCGAGATAACTCTGCCAGCTTGCGCTCGTGCTCCTCCAGGCACTTCTCGACTGCGCGCCTGATGGCTTCGTCGGTAGAACCTTCTGCGGAAAGAGACGCAGAAGGTGATATGGATACATGGTGCTCATGAAGGGGGGACTTGCCTCTTCGACCTCAGCGGGGTTTGGATGTCACCCGTTCGAGGGTAGGGGACCGACTCTCCCTGTCGGGAGACCCAGCCGGTTGTCTCTTTGCCGGAGTCAAATGACTACCTCGGTGGTCAGTGATAGCCCGCGACTGTGAAGGTCTTCCTTGGAAGGATCGCAGGCTGTCGCGGGGTGCCACGGCGTGGACCGCGGGGGTCCTTGGCTGCTGATGGGTGGTCAAGGACCGCTGCTGGTGCTGGAGCTGGCGCACTGCCATAGTAAGGATCTGCATCTGTTGGACAAGTGCGGCCAACTGGACGTCTGCCGGAGGTGATTGAGCGGGAGCGGTGAGCTCCTCTCCTGGATCGTGTGGGTCCCCTTAAGAAGGGTCTCCCACATGGCTGGTAGAGACTTCTCTCGCCCGTGTTGTCACCATCCTCCCGGTGGACCGATCGCAGGGGGCTTGTGCAGGATCAAAGTATGTCAACTCCACCGTCCCCCCTTCCTGGTGAACTAATCTGTTGCCGCCAAGATCGTCGTGGCCTATAGCTGCTATCGACGTCGGATTGCCCTTCATCCTATCGGGATTGACCTGTGCTTCAGGACCTGCAAAACCTCGGGATTGACCTGCGCTTCAGGACCTGCAAAACAGGGATTAGTGACCCGGGCCGGGAATTCCGGCGGGAGCACTCCGACGGTCAAGTCAGTGACGATCCAGGAGAACAGATCCTCCTGGTCGAGTCCCTCTTGATGGACTCCACGCTAGGAGAAGTGAATGGTGTGAGAATGAAGGTGCGAGTGTGCCGGGAGAGGTGGTATCCGAGGTGGGTTAGCCTTCCTGTGAGGCTTATTTCCCCTTTCTCGCTTGGATCTTTTATGTTTAGTTTTTAAGTTACCTTCTTCCTGGGGGCGTCGAAGGCTCTTTTAAGTACAGGTGGCCGTTGGGCGCCTATCTTGAAATCTCCCCGGTGCTGTCAGGCGCGTGCGGTGACGTTTCATGCCGCGGACGGGATGTCTCTTCTGATACGTACTATCAAGAGCATGTAGCGGCATTCCGTGCCATGGACGGAATGTCTCTCCTGGTTGGTGATGAGGAAGCTACCGTGCATTCTGACATTCCTTTCGGTTGCTCCATTCCAGGAAGCCTGGCAGTGTCTTAATTGGGAGGAGCTTCTCCCTCTCCTGGTATAAGTGGCATCCACAGACAGTTATTATGATTTGATGGGTGCTTCTTCATAACCCTCGGGTGGCCTGCTGGTGCTCTGGAGAGATGGCTCCGCTTCTCTGGAGGCTGGTGGTGTTGTTCGAGATGGTTGCCGAGCTGGAGAGCTGGGCTCGACTCCGGTCCAGAGGGCTCGACCTCGGAGGGGCTCGGCCCGGCGAAGGAGGGCCAAGATCAACTCCAACCTGGGGGGCCCGACCTCGGAGGGGCTCAACTTCAGTGAAGCTCGACCCGGTGGAGGGCTCGACTCCTACTCAGAAGGCTCGGCCTCGGAGGTGCCCAGCCTGGTGGAGGAGGGCCGAGCTCGACTCCGGCACAGAGGGCTCGGCCTCGGAGGGGCTCACTCTGGTGAAGGAGGTCGCTCGGCTCCGGCCTAGGTGATTCGGGCTTGCAGGTGCCGACCTGGCAGAGGACGGAGCTTGGCTTTGACAGATCATGGAAGCTCGGCTCGGTAAAGGAATCCGAGATGGAGTGTCCACCGTTGCAACTTTTCTAACATGGCATCTGATAGGGGTCACACGTCAGCCTTCCGCCGTATCAGATAGCATGCAGGATTTTAGATGCCTACTCATCAACTTCTTACTTAATTGTTATGTTCTCATTATGGTTGCAAAAAGATAAAGCATTTTGCAATATATCTAGATGATGCTTCTGAAAAGAAAAAAAAATGAAATTTTAGTTTTAAACATTAAGTGTATTTGCAAAAACAAAAATTTACTAACAACAGTTAGTCACTAGCAATTATAGTACTACAAGAAAATGCTATGGCAATATAAGATATTGATTGATTGGAAAGAGATGGGACGATGGCAGAAATACTGAGTAATGCAAATCTCAACAGGGATACAAGCAGAAATACTGAGTAATGCAAATCTCAACAGGGATCCAAGCAGAAATACTAACCAATGCAAATCTCAACAGGGATATAAGCTAAATACACATTTATAACCATCTCATAAACCACAATAACAGTTGCACGTCAAAAAACACTGTGCATATGATATATTTACATATTCATAGAAAATTGAAATAATTCACAAAAGAAACAGGACTTTACATGTATATATATCACTTTGCAAATCAATACCGGAAGAAACGAGGACCGAGCAATCTAGGAAGTTGATGCATCCAGAAGGAACACTATCATATACCAGAAGAAACACTATGCAAATCAACTTCTGGAGCATGTCGATTAACCGCCATAGCTGGGGCTCGTAAGAGAGCTGCCTCCACAGCCGGCACACCCACTAGGCAGCCATCAGGATCTCGATCATCTCGATTTCCTGGAAGATCAGCAACAGCACGTTGCAGGGCAGCTCCGCCCAGTTCCGCTCCTCCGCCGGCTCTTGTGGCGGTGACGAAGGTGGCGATGGCGGGGGTTCCCGGCTCATGGCCGGCTCTTGGTTCGAAGGGTCCATGGCCTTCAGAGGGAGTCCGGAGGTTTCTTTTTGGAAAACGATCGAAACTTTATTGGGAAACCTACGGTTTGGGGGAGATTCTGGTAGAGACAAATTGGGATTGCTAAGTTTGATTAAGGTATGCAGAGGACTGGATTTTGGAAATGGAGGATGACGGAGGTGCATCTTTTCGAAAATTTTTTAGGGAAATCTGGGCGTCCTTCTCTGGACGAGTCGCATCTTTGGCGCGGAGCCGCGGAGGGTGTCGGGTGAGGGTGCCAGGGCCGGGGGAGGGAAAGGAATAGCAGTAGAGAGAGATCGGAGGGAGGGGTGGTGTGGGGTGCGGCCACCGCCGGGGCTAGGGGTGCGGGGGCGGTATCGGAGGAGCCGGGGGGTGGTGCAGGGTGCGGGCACCTGGTGGTGGGAGAGGGAGCGGGGTCGCACGGAGCCCGAGAGGCGACGCGGGGTGTGGGTACTAGGTGGCGGGGCCATGTTGCGGGGGGCGGGGGGGAGGGCGCCGATGCAGGCGCTCAATAAGTTTAAATTATTCGTATTTATTTATTAAAAAAATTATTTATTCATATTTAATCATTGAAATATAAATTAAGATTAATTTTAATATTTTTAAATATATATATATATATATAATTTAAATTTTTATTCACATCTATATTTTATCTGGATAAAAAACATGGTTGTACATGATTTTTCTTATAATATAAAGAGTCATGACTGTCATGTCTTCGTACAATGATTATTATCACTAGTTTAGCATGATCTCCTTCCTAATTTAAAATATATATATATGAATAAAAACTAAGGGGGAGGGCATGCGAGGGGCTGAGGCAGGCGCTCCTATCCCGGTGCTCGTTATTTTTATCAATATTTTATATATTTTTTAATAAATTTAAACTATTCCTATTTATTTATTAAAAAAATATTTATTCATATTTAATCATTGAAATATAAATTAAAATTAATTATAATATTTTTATATTTGACAAACATATATATATATATTTCAAAATTTGAGTTTTTATTCATGTATATATTTTATATGAATAAAAAGCATGGTTGTACATGACTTTTTTTATAATATAAAGAGTCATGACTGTTGTTGCCGCCCAGATCGCCGTGGCCCATAGCTCCTACATGGCGCCGGTTAGTGGCTCTCCTTCCTAGCATCCTACGCGCATGCCAGGTCCTACAAAAGAAGGGAGATCCAGGCTGGAGATCCCGGAGGGGGCATCCGACGGTCAAGTCAATAGACGATCAAGGAGAACAGATTCTTCTCGATAGATCCCGGGGTGGTCTCCACTCTCAGAAGATTTAAGAGATAATGAAAGGAGAGTTATGATTGAGAAGGAGGGCTTGAACAGTAATGACTACTGCCATGGGAACTCTTTTGGAGATTCTTGGGGTATTCTTCTTGTCCTCAGAACCTTGCTGGTTGCTCGTCCCTTCTCGCTTTTTTCTCTCTTACCTTTGTCGGAGGCCCCTTCGAATTTCTAATAGACGCGTCGCCCCTCAAGCGGGGTACAGGTCCCTAACCTGGTGTTCCCGCTCCCTCCCGAAGAAGGGGGACAGGATCCGTAGCCCCTATAGGGGGAATTATGCCATGGGTGCAGGTAGAGTATTGAGGAGTGTGTCTCCTCTACGGCGAGTGTGAGTGGCATGCAACGGGGCTTGATACCCTGACAGGGAACTGCCTCTTCCTGGCATCGCTCTGCTGTGTTTGGGGAGATTTGGTAGAGCACCTACCTGGCAGGAGATGTTGTTGGACTTGGGTCCCCTGGTGACACATTCCACTTTTAGGTGGTGCAGGCGATAGGTTAGGGCATGCGGCACCCTGAGTGGAGTGCCCTCCCTAATGAGGTGGCGATAGTAGACTAAGGGGCCTGAAGCTTCGGTGGGATGCTTTCCTGCAAGCGGCGTGCTCTGGTGAAGCACCACTCTTCAGAGGTTGCAGGCGGTGTGCTCCGGTGAAGCGTTACTCTTCAAAGGTTGCAGGCCACTTGCTTTGGTGAAGCACCACTCTTTAGAGGTTGCAGACAGCGTGCTTCGGTGAAGCATTACCCTACAAGGGTGCCAGGGTCTCTGGGCAGCATAGGGGTCCTAACGGGGATGGCGACACCTTCTGCTGACGTCACTATCTCGGTCGCTCTAGGGGTGCCCATGAAAGGGACCTCGTCCACCTGTAGAAATTCTGAACCTAACTTCGGGGAAAGGGTTGACCTTAACCCATAGCTCAACCTCAGATGGCAGGAGCGCGACCTCGACTGGGAGCTTGACCTCGGCCAGGAGCTCTACCTCGGGTGCAAGCTGACCTCGACCAGGGGCTCGACCTTGGCAAGCGGGAGCACGACCTCGGCCGGGAGCTCGGCCTCGGATGGGAGCTGACCTTGGCCAGGGGCTCGACCTTGGCAAGCGAGAACATGACCTTGGCTAGGAGCTCGACCTTAGATGGGAGCTATCTTCTGCCAGGGGCTTGACCTTGGCAAGCGGGAGCTCGACCTCGGACGGGAGCTGACATCAGCCAGAAGCATGACCTCGGCAAGTGAGAGCATGACCTCAGCCAGGAGCTCGACCTCGGACAGGAGCTGACCTCGGCCAGGGACTCGACCTCAACATTTTATCTGCTAGCCATGTCCAGGTGGTGCCTAACGTGGCACATTCACTGACGTGGAGCCTCTGCTGGCGGCCCCGCTAGCAAAGAGTCTGCCACTTGGGTGCGGTGGCTAAACGAAGAACCAAGGAGAGCCCTCCTGCCGAGGTTAGCTCCTAACCGGGGTCATGCTCATAGGGCGAGCCCTCCATCTGACGTCAGCTCTTGGCCGGGGTCGTGCTCATGCTGCCAAGGCGATTCCTCATATCAAGGTCAGCTCCCAGTTGGGGTTGTGCTCATAGGGTGAGCCCTCGTCTGAGGTCAACTCCTGGTCGGGGTCGTGCTCATGCTGCCAAGGCAAGCCCTCCTATCAAGGTTAGCTCCTAGCTGGGGTCGTGCTTATAGGGCTAGCCCTCTATTTGAGGTTAGCTCCCGATCGGAATCATGCTCATGCTGCCAAGGCGAGCCCTCCTACTGAGGTCAGCTCCCAGCCGAGGTCGTGCATATAGGACGAGCCCTCCATATGAGGTCAGCTCCTGGTCGGGGTCGTGCTCATGCTGCCAAGGTGAGCCCTCTTGCCGAGGTCAGCTCCCAGCCGGGGTCATGCTCATAGGGCATGCCCTCCATTTGAGGCTAGCTCCCAGCCAGGGTCATGCTCATGCTACCAAAGCGAGCCCTTTTGCCGAGGTCAGCTCCCGACCGGGATCATGCTCATGCTCCTTGAGGTAGGGCTCCATCTTATCTTGCAGAGGTCAAGTTCCCACTAGCGACAAGAAGGATCGACAGGAATTCAAACCACAACAAGGAGGTTTTCGATTGCCTGCAACCTCTGAGGGGTGGTGCATGCCCAACCATGAACTCGGGTTCTGCAATGGCCACCCGCATGCTCTGGGTGGCCTGCGCTCCACCAGGTCCCGGACCTTGTTACGCGCCGCCATGTTGACAACCGTGCAACCAGGGGCTTCAACCCCCACGACACGAAGCCTAAACCTTTCCCAAGAGGAGTATTCCATTAAGGCCCCAAGGCCCTACAACGCTCCAATAGTCCCTCCAAAAATGAAAACATCCCACCATGGCATTGAAGGTGAAAAGCATCTACACCAAGCATACAATATGCAAGAAAAACAGGGCAGAAGATATGCATTTTAAAATAATTTTAAAGTATGCATAGCGGAAGGCTCGGTAGATAGATCTAAACGATCTACCGATCTACCCGTAACAGGATCTAGCATAATAATCTAGCATGCAATATAACATCAAAGTAAGATAAAACCACAAATATAAAAGTACCATACCTTTATACCAAGAGAGAAGCAGTGGAAAGAGGAGGGCACTCGAGCCATACACGTGTCTGGCCTCTACAAGAAATCCACACCTGGGCTCGACTCTGATCAACTCCCTCAGAGTGCTAGCACTTTGGGATCCTTGGGCCGATCTTCTTCTTCCAGGAAGACAAGGAGGAGAGGTGGAACCCTTTCCCAAGAGACTCTCTTCCCAAGACTTAGCTTGATTGCTAGGTTACTCACACCCAATCCCTAGACCTCACAAACCTTTCTCCTTCTAGTAATCATTTTTACTTTTCTCTCTAGTGGTGTTGTAACCTCTATAGCCTATAGAATGACCCTCATTTATAGGTGCAGCCATGAGAGGGAGAAGAAGGAAGGAGGAGAGATGAGGGGAGAGAATGGGGGAGAGGATCAAGGCCATACCAAATGGATCCAAACTTTTTAGGAAGGAATGACAATCATTTGAAGAAAGTTTGGAGCCAAAACGGTTTGAATTCAAAATTCAAACCAGGTCAAATATTTTCTAAAAACCTCTTCCCATAATTCTGCTCGTCACAGGAAGTGTCGATACATGAAAATTATCAAGTATCGACACCTGCAAAATTTCAAGTGTCGATACTTGGAACAAAGTCAATTGTTGATTAACCTTAAGATCAGACAGAAATCCTCTATGGTATGTGATCCCAAAGGTTCGAACACTAAGCCGGTAGCACTGGAACATTTTCAATACCAGTCAAAGTCCTCTCTAGCAATGATACCCGACATCCGGATAGATCGAAGATGCATAGCACCTCACAAGAACCTCTGGCATATGGTTGTCGCATAATTCATCCCTTTGACCTCATAATGCTCAGGATGACCTAGGGTTCGAATGCCAATCCTAATTCAGTTTATCCAGATCATGTCTCAACCTCACAAGTTCTGTGACTCATCACAAGAACTATCCTGATCTAGGTTTTGCTAAATTGAGATATAGTGAGTCATTCACTTCAAACTATTTGGAGGGGTCAATTCCATCTTGATCCATCACCGCTCTACAAGTACTTGACTGCATCCAGAAACCTTTCATTACTGGATTAGAAATCCTGGTAGTCCGGCACCAAAGTATAGTGAGTTGCTTGCAAGCTGCCATGGTGACCTCAAGTCTGAGGGACATATATACCCATATCCCTTCGCAAGCAACCCTTTGGTAGAAGGGAGCTCCACAGATGGTCACATTCAGTGAAATGTCATAAATTTCACTTGAATGTCACACCAGTATCTCCACACTCCTTGGTTAAGAGGACAACCAACAAATGCAACATATAACAACCTATACTTGATACATCGTCGTCTTATAACAATGTATTCTTTGGTTGTGAACCAGTTTAAGAACTACCTGATATATCCTCTCTATATGAAACAATGTAGTTCTAAGGACTCAATCACATAAGAGTTCTTTATAGAAAAATGTAAATATGATGGATAGCCAAAATAAATAACTTTTATTTATTAAAAAGAATTCATATACAAATACAAAGATAGCACAACCATCTACAGCCTAAATGATTGGCTTTGGGATATAATTCCCAACAGGCATGGGGCTCAGCGGCATGGTACCCGCCCCTCCCATGGAAAACTGCACCACTAGAGGGACAGAATCTATGCCATGCTGGCGTACAACCCCAATGGAAGGGTCTCCTCTTAAGGACCGGCCCGACAAGAGGGAGGCTGCAGGCAACGGTAAGCCCCTCCCGAAGAGGGCACATGGAAAGGGACACCCAAACAAAGCCCCAATCTGCTCTAGGCCATCCCACATACATAAGGTCAGAGAGAGGAAAAGCGAAGGGTAAGGAGAAACAAGCAGGTAAGAAAGAGATGGAGAGCGAGTGAGCAAGGGACCTCCAGCAGACCCTTCCAAGCTCTCCATTCTCATCTCCACTTGCTCTTTCCACCTCAATTATACCTTTCATCTTCTACATGGAGAGCCCCCCAAGCTCTTCGCCACAGAGGTTCCATTTTTCTTGATTATCTCGTCTGACTTGATTGTTAGAGTATCCTCACCGGAATTCCTCGTCCGGGTCTCCTCTTTTTTGCAGGACGGTCAGACCAAGGAGCCAGCCAAGAAAGGGAGGGACAGGCATCCCACGGGAACTCGACGCATTCATGACATATCGGAGCTACAGGCCACGATGATATTGGCGGCAACAGATTGGTGCACCAGGTAGGAGAGGAAAAGCTGGTTTGATGCCAAGTCCCCCACTACAAGGGAGAAATTTGTGGAAGCCCATGGTCCAATGGTGACCACGTGGGCTCGCGAAGCCTCCGCTAGTCAAGTAGGAGGTCCCCCTAATCGCGGTGACCATAGCCCGGAGAGGGAACTCCCCGCACCACCACCGCCACCTCCGGTGGACCCTCAGATCACTGGACTGGCCTAGCAGGTCCAGGCCCTGGCTGCGATGGTGCGCTAGCTCCATCAGAGACACCGTTCCCTGGAAACTCAGCAGCAACCAGGGATGCCAACGGCCCATGCCGCCGATCCCCATGCCGACCTACGGTTCTTCCAGGAGGGGCAGTTGCATGCGGCTTTCTGCCCACGGGAAGAATATCAGATGACCGGAAAGAAGCCACAACATGATCTGACCGACCAGGAGAGCCAATCCCCGGTCTTGGACCACGGTGCATGCTCACATCAGCGGTGTCGGCATGGCCAGGAACTCAAGCGAGAGTTCCTCCACTCCAGCCCTCCTTCCCCCCCATGATCTCTACCGAGGGTTCCACAGATGAGGCAACCCACCGTCAGGTAGAGAGGCACCTCGAAGAGCAGGAGTGCAAGCTAGCGGCTGTGTCTCTCCAATTTGTAGAGATTTAGGGCTCCCCCAATGAGCCTATGGGTTACGACACTTGTCCGCCTTTCTCTCGCAGGATCCAAGAGGAACCGATCCCCAGTTAGTTTCGCATGCCACAGGTTGATCCCTATGATGAGACGATCGACCCCCTGGACTACCTAGGAAGCTACAAGGCCCTTATGAGGATCCAAGGGGTTACTGATGCCCTCCTCTACATTGCCTTCCTGGCCACCTTATGAAAGGTTGCTCGAGCTTGGTTCTCCAGGATCAAGTCTGAGAGATAGACTCCTCACAGTTAGAGAAAAGATTCGTGGCACACTTCGATGCATGTAGAAAGGTGTCATGTGAAGCTAATAGTCTCTTCTCGATCTGTCAATAGGAACGAGAATCTCTCCAAGACTATGTGTCCCAGTTTAAGGTCGCCACCGTGGAGATCTATCACCCCGATGAGTCTGTTGCCATGCTAGCCCAAAAAAGGGAGTTGCAGACCTCCCACTTTACCTATTCCCACGGCAAGAAGTCTCCGAAGATTTACTCGGAGCTTCACCCCCGAGCCGACAAGTACATCTATGCCGAGGAGGCTGACTATACCAGAAGGGAGTTGGATGGGAGGCTCTTGAAGAGGCAGGCCATCAACGAGACATCCGCTCCTTCGGCTTGAAAGACGGCCCCGACCTAGTAGCCGGAGCTAAGATCTAGAGTCGACCTCACCATGGAAGAGAAGTTAATTCCTCTCCTCGCCCCTAGAGCAAAAATCCTGATGGAGATCGAGGGCGAGTGCCTATTGCACCGACCTCCCCCACTGAGGATGTCTACCGAACGGGATAAGTCCTGCTACTATCGCTTCCACCAAGACTACGGCTACAATACAAAAAAATGCCACCATCTGAAGAGGGAAATAGAAGACCTAATCAAGCATCGTTACCTCGGAGAATACATGGACGAAGCAGCACTCTCAGTGACTTGGGGTGAAGAGCCCCATCCACTCACTCTCGACAATCGGCCCACCGAGAAGCCAGCAGTGATGATGTCTTAAGGAACAGGGAGAACCCCGAAGAGGGAAAGGGAGAGAGACTACACCCCCAATGACGGTCGGGGCCCCACCTCGGGAAGGTACTTTGATGATGACATTCACTGTCCTCACCTTACAATGCAACCTTGGGGTGCCTCAGACTCAACCTGCTCGATGGCAGGACCTTCGAGAATTTCTACACCGATCTCGGCATCCATCACTCTTTCACTTTGATAGCCAACCCTTGGACCAGTGGGGAGGCCGAGGTGACTAATCGAGCCATCCTGCCAGGGATCCGCACGGGGCTGGATGAGACAAGAGACGAGGCCCGAACCCTGGTGGTAGCCTATCGATAATGAGTAGCATGCTATAGCAACTCCCGTGGAAGGCCCCAGTGAGGTAGTCAAGACCCAACCGGGTGGAGCCTACTACCTCACCGGCCTTGGCAGTGCACTAGTGATTTAAAAATGCACTACCAGTATTGTAAGACTTTTTCTCAATTATTAAGGTTTCTTTTTGGTACAACCTTATCTTTCACCTGTGTAGGAACGTATTCGTCCGACTCCAAGTTTGGTAGATCAAGCCGAGCCCCTCAAGCAGTCCTGCACTCCTTCACCATGCTCACAGTCTAGAAATGGCGGTAGGGAAACCCACCATCTCTGCTTGACTCAAGTTCAGCATTTTCAAGTGGGCCCCTCCAACAGGCCCGCACTCTTTACCGTGCTCACAGTCCGAAGATGGCGGCGAGGAAATTCGCAGTCTACCACTTGACTCACAGTTCGGCATCCTCAAGCCAGGCCCCTCCAGCAGGCCTGCACTCCTTCATCGTGCTCACAGTCTGAAGATGGCGATAGGGAAACCCGCCATCTACTGCATGACTCACAGTTCGGCATCCTCAAGCCGGGCCCTTCCAGAAGGCCCACACTCATTCGCCGTGCTCATAGTCTAGAGATGACGGTAGGGGAACCTGCCATTACCGCTTGACTCACAATTCGACATCCTTAAGCAGAGCCCTTTCAGCAGGCCCACACTCTTCACTGTGCTCATAGTCTGGAGATGATGATAGGAAAACCCATTGTCTACCGCTTGACTCACAGTTCGGCATTGATGCGGGCACCATAATCAGAAAGAGACTCCAACCAATTCAAGCACATTCCGAATCTTTATGGTTGGACTAGAGAGTCTGGTAACCTTTCTTTATTTTGAGTCCAAAATAATCATGTAAGTCGAGTCCATGTCGGGTCTAGTCTTAGTCCAATCCAAATGGGTCAACTAGCATCAAGCCTAAAGAAGACTCACAATGTATACCCCAAATCAAGACCAAAGCCAACTCAATTGGGGACCACATGCCACATCACTTGCGCCACCTCAACTTGGGACCACATGCCACGTCAAGAGGGGACCACATGCCACCTCACATGCCACCTCACCACAAGAGGGCGCCATCCCAAGTTCAAATTCAAGGAAGTTGGCCAAAGAGGATTTCAAGCAAGAAAATCAGCCCTCTCCCCTTATATTACTCCACTTGTTTGGGGATTTGAAATTTCAAAATTTGAGAGGCTTTATTTAAAGTCTTGGACGCCCCTTGTAAAGAGAAATTGATGAATGAATACAAATTTTCAGAAATTTTCTATGTGTTTCTATGTGCCTATGTGGATCTTTGCGCCTAAGTGAACCTCTTCCTCTCCTCCATCATTTCTTCTCCCTAATCCTTCTCTTTTACTGTTCATCTTCCAAGCAATCCTCCTCCTTCAAGGCGAATTAAGGACATCCTCACAAGAAGAAGATCAACACCAACACAAGCTTCCACCATGGCGCCAAGGATCATTTCCAACAAACTTTCCTTTTGAGTTCCATCAATCTTCTCATTTCTAATTAAGCTTCTAATCATCTTGGTTTCTTTGTTGCAGGGTTCTCTAGGTTCCAGATCCAGGAGGAAGGATTACTTGCTACAAACCAGAAAGTTAGATGGCCCATCTTATGTGGTATGATCTTTCATTTGAGAACCTTAAGAGCGAATCCCTTGTGCTTAAGATTTCAATGCTTGAACTCCTAGTCTTTTAAGATCGGGATCATTAAATAGGGCTAGCTTGACTTGTGTGCGAATTCTAATCTTGTCCTATTTCTTTAATATTTTGATAGTCCTCCTAGTTGGGTTTAAGTATAAGCATTTAGGGTTTCTTATTTAGATCTCCTTGATCTTATATGTTGAATCACTCATATGCATGTAAGAATTGCTAGTTAAATTTTGGTTAATCTCCTTTAGAGTCACATGATTGCATCCTCATCATGCATACCACACCAGGCATCCTCAAGCCGGGCCCTTCCAGTAGGCTCACTCTTCACTGCGCTCACAGTTTGGAGATGACGATAGGGAAACCTGCTGTCTATCGCTTAACTCACAATTCGACATCCTCAAGCTGGGCCCTTCCTGCAGGCTCGCACTCTTCGTCATGCTCATAGTCTGGAGATGACGACAGGAAAATGTGCCATCTATCGCTTGACTCACAGTTCAGCATCCTCAAGTCAAGCCCCTCCAGCAAGCCTGCACCCTTCACCATGCTCACAGTCCAAAGATGGCAGCAGGAAAATCCGCCATGTACCGCTTGACTCATAGTTCAGCATCCTCAAGCCGGGCCTCTCTAGAAGGCCCGCACTCCTTCGCCATGCTTATAGTGTGGAGATGGCGACAGGAAAACCTGTCGTCTATCGCTTGACTCACAGTTCAGCATCCTCAAGCCGGGCCCCTCAAGCAGGCCCACGCTCCTTCACCATGCACATAGTCCAGAGATGGTGGCAGGGAAACCTGCCATCTATCACTTGACTCATAGTTTGTATCCTTAAGCAGGGCTCCTTCAGCAGGCCTACACTCTTCACCGTGCTCACAGTCCAGAGATGGCGACAGGGAAACCCGCCATCTACCGCTTGACTCACAGTTCGACATCCTCAAGCTAGGCCCCTCTAGCAGGCTCGCACTCTTCATCGTGCTCACAGTCTGGAGATGGCGGTAGGGCAACCCATCATCTATCACTTGACTCACAGTTCGGCATCCTCAAGCCGGGCCCCTCTAGCAGGCCCGCGCTCCTTCGCCCTGCTCATAGTTTGGAGATGATGGCTGGGAAACCCGCTATCTACCACTTAACTCATAGTTTAGCATCCTCAAGCTAGGCCATTCTAGCAGGTCCGCACTCTTCGTAGTGCTCACAGTCTGGAGATGACGGTAGGAAAACCTGCCATCTACTACTTGACTCACAATATAGCATCCTCAAGCTGGGCCCCTCCAGCAGGCCCGTGCTCCTTTGCCATGCTCACAGTTCAGAGATGGCGACAGGGAAACTCACTATTCACTACTTGACTCTTAATTCGGCATCCTCAAGCCGGGCCCCTCCAGCAGGCCCACACTCTTCACCATGCTCATCGTCTAGAGATAGCGACAGGGAAACCCGCCATCTACTGCTTGACTCATAGTTCGGCATCCTCAAGTCGGGCCCCTCCAGCAGGCTTGCACTCCTTCATCATGCTCACAGTCTGGAGATGGCGGCAAGGAAACCCGTCGTCTACCGCTTGACCATAATTCGGCATCCTCAAGCCAGGCCCCTTCAGCAGGCCCGCACTCCTTCATCATGCTCACAGTTCGAAGATGGTAGCAGGGAAACTTGCCATCTACCACTTGACTCACAATTCGGCATCCTCAAGCTGGGCCCCTCTAGAAGGCCCGCACTCCATCATGCTCACGGTTCGAAGATGGCGACAGAGAAACCCGCCATCTATCGCTTGACTCATAATTTGCACAATCTGGAGATAGCGGCAAGGAAACCCACCGTCTACCGCTTGACTCATAATTCGGCATCCTCAAGCCAGGCCCCTTCAGCAGGCCCGCACTCCTTCATCATGCTCACAGTTCGAAGATGGCAGCAGGGAAACTTGCCATCTACCACTTAACTCACAATTCGGCATCCTCAAGCTGGGCCCCTCTAGAAGGCCCGCACTCCATCGTGCTCACGGTTCGAAGATGGCGACAGAGAAACCCGCCATCTATCGCTTGACTCATAATTTGGCATCCTTAAGTCAGGTCCCTCTAGAAGGCTCGTACTCCTTTATCGTGCTCACAATCTGGAGATGGCGGCAGGGAAACCCGTGTCTACCGTTTGACTCACAATTCAACATCCTCAAGCTAGGCCCCTCCAGTAGGCCCACGCTCCTTCGCCATGCTTATAGTCTAGAGATTGCGATAGGGAAACCCACCATCTATCGATTGATTTACAGTTCGGCATCCTTAAGTCGGGCCCCTCCAGCAGGCCCACACTCTTCATCATGCTCACAATTCGAAGATGGTAGCAAGGAAACCCACCATCTATCGCTTGACTCATAATTCGGTATCCTCAAGTCGAGCCCCTTCAGCAGGCCCGTATCTTCATCGTGCTCACAGTCCGTAGATGGCAGCAGGGCAACCTGCCGTCTACCGCTTGACTCATAATTTTGCGTCCTCAAGCTAAGCCCCTCTAGCAGGCCCACGCTCCTTCATCGTGCTCACAGTCCGGAGATGATGATAGGAAAACCTGCCATCTACCGCTTGACTCACATTTCAACATCCTCAAGCCAGGCCCTTCCAGTAGGCCTGCACTCTTCACCGTGCTCACAGTCCGGAGATGACGTCAAGGAAACCTATCTTCTATCGCTTGATTCATAGTTCGGCATCCTCAAGCCGGGCCCCTCCAGCAGGCCCGCACTCTTCGCCATGCTCACAATCTGGAGATGGTGGCAGGGCAATCCGCCGTCTTCCTCTTGATTCACAATTCATCATCCTCAAGCCAGGCCCCTCCAGTAGGCTCACACTCCTTCGCCATGCTTATAGTCCGGAGATGGTGGCAAGGCAACCCACCATCTACCACTTGACTTATAGTTCGGCATCCTCAAGCTGGGCCCCTCTAGCAGGATCGCTTCCTTCGCCGTGCTCATAGTCTGGAGATAGCGACAGGGCAACCCATCGTCTACCGCTTGACTCAGGTCGGCATCCTTAAGCCGGGCCCCTCCCGCAGGCCCGCTTCCTTCGCCATGCTCACAGTCTGGAGATGGAGGCAGGGAAACCTACCATTTATCGCTTAACTCATAGTTTATCATCCTCAAGCTGGGCCCCTCCAGCAGGCTCGCTTCCTTCGTCGGGTCCTCTAGAAGGCCTGCACCCTCCGCCTCACTCACAGCCCAAAGATGCCAATGGAAAACTCCTGAAGCCCCACCATCTATCGCTTGGCTTGCAGCTTGGCAAACCAAGAAGCCCCAGAAGCATTTTGCTCTCAAGACTGCACAACCCTAAGGTCGGCAAAGCAAAAGTGGGATGCTTGTGGAGTCCTCCATGCTTACCTTAAGACTCCAGCATCACCCCACAACAATCGAAGGCCTAGGCCGGGCTTGCAGCAACCATGAAAGTCTGCCTCCCTACTATGAGGACTTAAGAAGTAGAGGAGGGAAAGAAGTAAAAACAAAATCCGTTAGTTGAGTTATGGAGGTGATTCCTTCATAATTCTTGATGGGCTTCCCTTGGAGCAATTCAGGTAAAAAAAAGAAGAAAAGAAAGAGAGAAGAATGACACATGTTAATTAAGGGAAAGAAGAGCTTTCATTGATAAAAAATCTTGTACATTCTAGTGACCCCTGACAAGCCAGGAAGTCTTTCAACAACTCAGTTACAAAATGAAAATGAAGTAGGCTTAGGCCTCCCTCACCACTCCTTGCCCGACCAATGGGCAGGTCCTCTTAGTGCGGCCGCGATGCTGACCGGAAGGACATTCCGAGTGGCTCCAGCTCTGGACTCTACCTCCAGGTCTGGTGCACCCTCAACCACCGGCGTTACCCTACTCTAGAGTGCACCTCCCCTAGGAGTCAGAGGTATCGGCAGGACTGGAGGGGGATGTTGTCAGTGTGGTCATTACTCTCTTCATCCTGAGCATCGCCTTGTTCTTCGAGCCCGAGAGTGGGGGGCATTTGATGTGGCACATCCATTGATGTGGAGCCTCTGCTGGCGGCCCCGTTGGCAGGGAGTCCACCACCTGGGTGCGGTGGCCAAATGAAGAGCCAAGGCGAGCCCTTTTGCTGAGGTTAGCTTCCAGCCAGGGTCATGCTTATAGGACGAGCCCTCTGTCTGATGTCAGCTCCTAACCGGGATCACGCTCATGCTTCTAAGACGAGCCATCCTATCGAGGTTAGCTCCCAGCCAGGGTCATGCTCATAGGACGAGCCCTCCATTTGAGGTCAGCTCCTAGCCGGGGTCGTGCTCATGCTGCCAAGTGAGCCCTCTTGCCGAGGTCAGCTCCCACCTGGGGTTATGCTCATAGGGCGAGCCCTCCATCTGAGGTTAGCTCTTGGTCAGGGTCGTGCTCATGCTGCCAAGGCGAGCCCTCCATCCAAGTCCAGCTCCCGACTAGGATCGTGCTCATGCTGCCAAGGTGAGCCTTCCTGCTGAGGTCAGCTCTCGGCCAGGGTCGTGCTCATGCTCCCTGATGTTGGGCTCCATCCTATCCTGCCAGGGTCAAGTTCTCACCAGTAACAAGAAGGATCAACAGGAATTCAAACCACAATAAGGAGGTTCCTGATTGCCTGCAACCTCTAAGGGGTGGTGCACGACCGGCCATGAACCCGGGCTCTAAAATACACCACCTGCATGCTCTGGGCGACCTATGCTCCACCAGGTCCTGGACGCTGTTACGCGCCGCCACGTTGACAACCATGTAACTGGGGGCTTTAACCCTCGCGACATGAAACCTGAACCTTCCCTAAGAGGAGTATTCCATTAAGGCCCCAAGGCCCTGTAACACTGCAACGGTCCCTCCAGAAATGGAAACATCCCACCGTGGCACGGGGCTCAGTGGCATGGCACCCGCCCCTCCCATGGAAAATCGAACCACTAGAGGGACAGAATTTGTGCCACGCCACCGTATAGCCCTAATGGAAGGGTCTCCTTTCAAGGATCGACCTAACAAGATGGAGGCCATAGGCAACGGTAAGCCCCTCCCAGAGAGGGCACATGAAAAGGGACACCTGGACAAAGTCCCAGATCTGCTCTGGGCCATCCTACATACATAAGGTCAGAGAGAGGAAAAGCAAAGGGTAAGGAGAAACAAGCAAGTGAGAAAGAGATAGAGAGTGAGTGAGCAAGGGACCTCTAGCAGACCCTTTTAAGCTCTCCACTCCCATCTCTGCTTGCTCTTTCCATCTCAATTCTACCTTTCATCCTCTATGCAGAGAGCCCCCCAAGCTCTTTGCCATAGAGGTTCTGTTCTCCTTGATCATCTCGTCTAACTTGATCATCGGAGTGTCCCCATCAAAATCCCTGGCTCGAGTCTCCTTTTTTTTGTAGGGCGGCCAGACCAAGGAGCCAGCCAGGAAAGGGAGGGATGAGTGCCACACGGGAATCTGATGCATTCGTGACACGTCGAAGCTATAGGCCACGACGATCTTGGCGACAATAGTGCCTTTTGCCAACATGGCGGCTAGCTACATCTAACAGGGGTTCCATATCAGTGATGATGCCATATCGTTGCCCCTACTCTCGAGTCACGAGCATGATGCAGTGCTCGAGATGAAAGGAGTTTTTATGATATTGATATGGAAGGATATTTATTCGGTATTATTAAATGCGATGATTGTCGACGATTCGTGGTTCATGCCCCAACGCCAACGAGGAGATGCCATGTCAACGAGCCCAGGGAGATCATGATGATTGGCACCGGGCCCGAAGTGATCTTTGGTAAATTGGAGCACTGATCGTAGCCGATCTCGATGCATGGCATGCATTCGATGGTCGAAGGATCAAAAGGATGCATGTTTCTATTAGTCCAATGCGATGGGGCGCTGTCAGGTTGTTTGAAAAGGGAAAAACTCTTCTCTTAGCCATCTTTTTTGAACCTTCAAATTTGCAGGGAGAACCAAGGCTCTTTCCTATCTAGTTTCGGTCTTCCTTCTGAGGCATTTAGGTTAGTCTTCTTCCTTGTCCCCTTTCCCCTTCTTCGGCTTGGACTAAAGGAGACTCCACTTAGAGTCCTTAGGTTCTCTTTCTCTTGCCTACTTCCCTTCTCCATTAAGGATGAGTCCCTCCGGTCGAAGGCATCTTCACCCGGTTGAGAACACCCCATCCTCCGATGAGGAGGATGATGTCCCCCTTAGTGTCCATAGGGGTCCCCGACCGACGAGGATTGTCATAGGTCGACCTAGGGCTCCACCTTCCCTTACTCCTCTCATCCCTTCCATCGACCATGACTCGACTGGTCCTTCTGCTATCACTTCGGTGGTGATCCAGGGGGACCTCTTGCAGCTCCAGAACACCTATGGGATTTCGAACTCTGTCCAGCTCTCAGTTCTGAGATCGGGAGAGCTAGTCACTTCTAGTGGCCTGGGTCAAGTTGCTCAATACGAAGACTTCTTCTTTGGAGGTCTTCGTCTACCTTTGCATCCTTTCTTTCTTTTCTCAGCAACTTTTGCTTAGTTCTGGCTCAGGTCATCCCAAATGCTATTAGGGTCATTTCTTGTTTCACCAACCTCTGTTATTTTTACAGGATTGTCCCGTTTTTTCCTGTTCAAGGCCTTCTTCACCCTGAAACACTACCCGTCTGATGATGGGTGGTGGTTCGTGGCCCCTCGGTTGGGGTCCATCAAATTCGAGCTCCCTTCTTCCATCAAGGGACGGGAGAATAGATTCTTCTTTGCCTCGGTTGAAGGGGTGGACTGGGCCTGGAGTGACCAGATCGCTCCCCGAACCAGAATGTCCAGGTGGAGGTCGCGAAGCGGAAGGTGTACGACTAGATCCTCTGTCATTTTCTTTCTTTAGGAATTCTTCTCAGCTTTGGATGTAACTGGCCTTCCTCTTTTCCTGCAAGCATGAAGTTTACCATGGACCAGATCCAGGACATGTCCCAAAGAGGAGTGCATCCCCCAGGCCTAGGGAGGACCCATCGAAGAGGGCCTGCAATGGGTCCGGGTGGGGGCCTAGGGCCGGTTCATCATCCGACTAGGAGGAAAGGAGGGCTAGGCCAGCCCGTTCATCATCCAGGGTGTAGGCCCAGCTCCTAGCTCGTGGGCTCGAGGTAGCTACGTGGGTCGTGCCAGCGATCCCCTCCACTAACACCCCAGAGGTGGTCGAAGTCAGGGCTGAGATGGTGACAGGAGGGAGACTAGCACTATCGATGGTAGCAAGAGCAATGATCGCACCTATGGCAGCCAAGGTGCCTCCAGCGGCACCCACCCAAAGACTGGTGATAGCCCCGCCAATGACAGCTCCGGGGGTGAACCGGGTGTCCATCGTGGTACTGTCGAATGCGGTGATTATCTTGGACATCGTGCTGGCTAAATGGATGATAAAATTCATCGTTCAGCCGCGTGACCCCCATGAGAGGAATGTCAAGCAGCTGGCAGCTACCGTCAGTGGGGTATTCCCTCAGCTACTCATAGTAAGTTCCCCCTTCTTTTCACTTCTCTTCATTTTTGACTTGTGTTTATCTCCACTGACACTCTCGTCATTGCAGATAGCTACTGACATGATACTAGTCCGGGACTACTGCACGGCATGGGCCGAGTGGGAAGCCTAGCAAAAGAAACATTCGGAGGTGCTGGAGGTGGAGGCCCGAGCGTAGATCGAAAGAGTTCATATTCTAGAGGAGTAGTCCAGGAGCCTCCGGACTGAGATGTCCAACGTGAAGGAGTCGATGGCCAGAGTGGAGAGGCGTGCCAGAGATTTCGAGCCATCTCTGGCCGCTGAGAAGGAGAAGGCCACCTGACAAGCGGAGGAGTCCGCCATGGAGGTGGCATGCTTGGAGGGGCGTGCCGGACCCTCCAAGCCCATCTAGAGGCAGCAATGGCCCGGGCCTCAATGACGGAAGAGAAGGCAAACACGGTGGTGGTGCTGATGGAGGCCACCAAAAAGGAAGTCATAGTAGTCATGCCGAGGTTCAAGGCCTCAGCAGAATTCATAGAAGAGGTCCGTGAGGTGGTCGTAGTCTCATTCCTCAAGGGGTTCATGGACTGCCGGATGAAGGTGGCCCAGGCCTATCCCAATCACAGCTTGGAATCCATCATCCTCAACCTACCCAGTGCCAGTGACATGGACAAGGAGCTGCTGATCGAAGAGGTCGAGATGGTGCCGCTGCTGCTAACTTGTCCACCCCACCGGTGGAGAGACAGGAGGATGCCGACAAACCTTCAGATGCCTCGGTAAGGCCCCTGCAACATCACTGTGATATTTTTCTCTTCTATTTTTGTACTCAATCATTTTGGAGGACCTCCCGGCCTGTCGGGGGGTCCCTTTTGCTGTAAACATTTTTCTTCTTTAATGAAAGCTTCCTTTCCTTCAGCTAGTTCTCCACTGCTCCCTCCTTCTTCTTATTCTTTTTTTTTTTGACTTTTGTAATGTAATACCTTGGTAAACCTCCCAACCTGTCGGGGGGTTCTTCCTCTTGTAAACTTTTTACATGTTAATGAAAAGCTTTTTCCTTCAGTAAATGTTACATCATCTCCTTTCTTTTCCTTTCTCTCTTTTCTTCTCTTTCTTTTTTACTTAGCACAAAAATGGATTCTTTCTGTAGCTGCTAGACTAAGGTTATTCAAAGTTCTGGCTCTTCTTGCCTAATTCAAGAACTGGCAGGTGACCGAAAGAACCTCGACGATTCTATGAACCATCTCCACCAGATCGGGAGATTTACTGAGGTTGCCAATCTTGGAGCTTCCAAAGTTTTGGCTCTTCCTATCCAATTCAAGAACTAGCAGTGCCAAAGAAACCTTGGAGATTCTGTAAACTAGCTCTACCGGTCTATGAGTTTTGTAGGTTGGAGTGCGGGACTTTAGGAGTTTCCCGGCTTGCCTTCACCAGACTCAGAGTTTGATGGATTGAGTATGGGGCTTCAGGAGTTTCCCAGCTTGTCATCACCGAACTGGGAGTTCGATAGATGGAGTACAGGGCTTCAGGAGTTTCCCGTCTTGCCATCACCGAACTAGAAGTTCGATGGATGGAGTGCGGGACTTTAAAAATTTTCCGGCTTGCCATCGCCAAATTAGGAGTTCGACGGATAGAGTACGAGGCTTCAGGAGTTTCCTGGCTTACCGTTGCTGAACTGGGAGTTTGATAGATGGAGTGCGGGGCTTTAAGAGTTTTCTAACTTTGGAGTGCAGGGCTTTAGAAGTTTCCTAGCTTTGGAGTGTGGGGCTTCAGGAGTTTCCTGACTTTGTGGGTGGGGCTTCAGAAGTTTCCTGGCTTTGGAGTGTGGGGCTTTGTTGCCCAGATATGGTGCCCAAAAGGGGGGGGGTGTGAATTGGGTATTTAAAATTTTAAAGCAATATATGTGCTATCAAGTTTTAAGGTGAAGAGTGATAGTGCTTTAAGAATTGTGCAATGGAAGCAATGAAATAAAGTGGCAATTAAAGAGCTAAAGAAGTTAAAGAGAAAGGCAATGCAAACACACAAGAAATATAGTGGTTCGGTGTACCTAGCACCTACATCCACTCCCCAAGCTCCACTTGGGAATTTCACTATAATCTTTAGATTACAGCCGACTTGTTTTACCAGGCTCACAAGTCAAAACCTTACACACTTGTTTTGGCTTCGGGCTAACAAGCAACCCTAGTTGGTTTTATCAATTGGATCACCAACAAACCTTACTCACTTGTTTTGGCTTCGGGCTAACAAGCAACCCTAGTTGGTTTTATCAATTGGCTCACCAACAAACCTCACTCTAGTTTCAAATTCCCTTGAAACTAGCTAAAGACAAAAGAGTATGAATACAATGAATTAAAACTAAACAAACTCCTTTTGAGCAATAATAAATTCGTTGAAGCTCTTGATGGAGACTCTTCAAGCCTTTTCCCTTGAAATCTTTAGACCTCACTAAATGCCAAACACTTGAATGTTGGATTCCCCAAAGATGGAAGACTTTTTGGCTAGGGAATCTCTTGGTTTTCTCACTCTTTTTGCTTGGAAGTGATTGAAGGCTTTGTACTTTGAATCAACACTTTTTCACTTTGTCTCCTTGTCTTTTTTGAAGTTTGGTGGAGGTTAAATACCTCATTCATGCTGAAACAACTCCACAAGACCGTTAGATTCAAAAATATGGCCGTTTATGGCCGTTGGAAATCAAATCAGAAGTTCAGAAAAACTAGCCGTTATGCCATGAGTCGACCTCATGAGTCGACCTCTGGATCAAGTGTCGACCTCATGAGTCGACCTCCAGTAAAGTTTAGGCAAAAGTTTAGAATACCATAGTTCTGCCCATTTGAATTCTCAGGCTATGAGTCGACCTCTGGTGTCGACCTCTGGACAGGTGTTGACCTCTGGTGGTCGACCTCTGAAGCGTGCCACTGAGACTTTGCCGTGCCGGCCATGCTGAACTTTCCTTTTCTTCATGAGTCGACCTCTGGTGGTCGACCTTTGATAAGGTGTCGACCTCTGGGGGTCGACCTCTGATCTGAGTTTTTCTGAAACTCTTGAGATATGCATGCCATGCTTGAGTTTCTTTAAGCCTTTGTTTCTTTTGTCAAATATTTCTTAACAATAAGGTCCATTATGAGAATTTTGATCTTGTTCAAGGTAGAAGAGCTCATTTCCAAATCAGGTAAACTTAGTTTCATCATTGTCCTTATGATACTCTTTTTGAATAACCTAAGTCCTGAAACTTTATCTTGAGATTAAACATTAGTCCAAACATATACTCAACCTTTTGTTAATCATCAAAACTAAGGAGTCAAAGCCAACAATCTCCCCCTTTTTGATGATGACAAAACCTTGAGTATATATGCAATTAAGTCCAAAAGCAAGATATAGAAATAATAAAATATTTTCACAGAATCCTTACATGCATGAGTGTATCATAAAAATTTACTTTTCATCTTCTTTTTGTGAACCTTTTATTTACTTCTTTCTTCTTGTGAAAACATTCTCATGAGTCAAGAGAGGTAAGAATTATATAAACTTTACTACTCATAAGACAGAGATTTCATAAATATATATATACTTTACTACTCCCCCTTTTTGTCAAGAATCAAAAAGTTTATTGTTATAGTGAAAGATATAGTAATGAGACTTATGTTCAATTATAATGAAGTATTTAGGTGCATAGAATACATGCTCCCCCTCAATTTGTGCATTCAATATAATAAAGCATTTTAACTTGAGGGTTTTTAAATATTGAGAGCTGGTATCAGATAAAATGTCACAAAATGTCACAATATTGATAAAAAAGTCACAAGATAGATAAAAACAAGTGTATACAGTTACAAAATTGCCTACAAAGTAGGCACAAGATACTGATACAACAGATCATACACAAGCAAACTAAGTACAACAAATAAAACTATGAGGCTACTCCTCATCAGAGGGTATGTCAAAAGATACAGGAGCCATGATCCTAGATGAGGATTTTGGAGTCCTATGTGAGGAACTCCGAGTCCTCAGAGAGGGACCAGACCTAGGGGTAGTCCTACGAGATCTATAAGTCCTAGGTAAGGGCTCCACAGAAGTCGAGACAGAGGCAGTAGCTGAAGGAGTGGACGGATCAGCATGCTGAGTAGACTGAGCGGGAGTCTGCCTGCTGACTAGCTCATAAGCTGTGGGATCATCGATGTCTGTCTCTGTATGCTCATCTATGTCATCCGGAATCCCAGTGATAGTCTCAAATAGTGACTCTGTAGGCTCAATATCAACTGGCACAGCTGTGGCTGGAGGATCTGAACTCGGAAAATCAGTGGAAGGAGGATCAGCTGAAGGGGGAATCTCTGGAATCGGCTCTGCAGGTAAAACATCAGATCTACCTGCTCCAGGCTGATCTCCATCACTGTCACTGTATCCACTAGAGTCATCAGCATCATCATCACCATCATCATCATCATCATCATGTGGAGGAGATACTGTCGGATCTGCAGTCCCTGATGGCAGTGCTAATCTCAGTAAGCTGAGGATCTGTCTGAATCCTGTATCCATACTAGCTGAGAGAGCACTAATGCGTGTGTCTGTGTGTATCCGCAGATCATGAAGCTCCTGCCGTACACCAGTGATCTCTGTCCGGACCTCTGAAATCTGATCAGTCACTCGCTGCTCGAAGTCCGATATCCTTACTGAAGTCCTCCGTGGTGTAGCAGTAATAGTAGGTGCTGGAGCTGATGAAGGTGGTGGCGTGAATGGCTCAGGCTCCGCAGTCTCTGTCTCTGGTGCTGGGCGAGGAGGTGTACCATGATCAGTAGGCCCTGAAGGCCCTGCCTCAGCAGCTCGGATCTCATCCTCCTCATCTGGCTCCTGGCCAGACTCTCGTCATACCCATCGGTCACTGATCAGTCGAAATCCCATTCTATGTAGGGATTTCTCTCCATAAGTATCTGTGTGCTGTAGCTGACTGAAGGGTATGCCGTCGAATGAGACACCATGCTCTCTGAATATCTGAGTCAGTCCCATACCGTACGGCTGAACGAGTTTCCTGTGAGAAGCTGCCTCACCCATCTGCTGAAGCATGATCCTGGGGAGGTTGATGGGAGTCCGCTGTCTCAGGGACACCATCAACACCAGCTCACGCTCAGTGATAAAATCAAATCTCCCGCTCTTCGGAATCAAGATACGGGCGATGATGTGATGCAGCACTCTCATCTCTAGTGAAAGCTGGTTAGCGGCTACTGTGGAAATGCCGCTAACATCCTCATGCTCAAGGATACACCTGAAGGCGTGCTCTCTGTCGCTGATCGTAGTGGCAGTAGTGCCATGAAGTGGAATCCTCCAGATGCGACTGATGACCTCAGGTGTCACTGGAATCTCGATCCCTCGAACTGTAGCAGACCATCTAATGCCATCAGTGGCCATGGATCCATAGAACTCCCTGATGAGGTCTGGGTAGAATCTCTCGGACATCGTACAAAAATGGACCAGACCTGCATCTCTCAGTACATCTCCAATGAAGAAGTGATGATGATCCCAGAATGGAATATCTACGCGCCTACCACTAGCAATGCTCTTCCGGACTAGGCTGGCTGGCACTGGTGCAGGTGGCTCTGGGGTCGGCTCACGCTCATGTCTGACTTTCCTTCGCCGCTCAGTACTACCCTGCCCCTGTTCCAATCTCCTTTTCCTTACTGCCTGGTGTTTTCTCGGACCCATGTGTAAGGATGAGGGGTAACTTAGGGAGAAATGCTAAGAGAGGTTCACTGATCGGGAAAAAGAGGAGAATGTGAAATAGTGAAATAGGGTTTGTGAGATTGGAGAAAATCGAGAGTAAATGAGGAAAAGGTAAGAAACGGACGAAAGAAATACGTGTTTTCAAATGAAAAACAGCCGAGATTTGAGGGTAGAAAGATTCGAGGGCTTTTGGTTGACTAAAATCAAGAAAACGGTCAAATAGAAGGTTGATTCCAAGAAAAGCAAGAGAGGAGGTGAGGATTTCCCAAAAAGATCGAGGAGAGGGGTGGAAATCCACTATTTGGAGGTTTAGAGAAGTTGTAGGGGGACCACACGAAGGAGAGGTAAAGAAAACAATGGGAAAAAAAGGCTTGCGGACGGGTTTTAAAAAAACAGGTTTTCGTTCAAGTGTCGACCTCTGAGAATTTTCAGGGGTCGACCTCAAGTGTCGACCTCCATAACTTAGGTGTCGACCTCAAGTGTCGACCTCTGAAAAACTCAAGTGTCGACCTCCAACATTTAATTACTTAATATAAATTCTGTAAGAAAGAAAAAAATGATAAAATTTAGAGAAAAAGCCTTTAACCATATTTGAGAATTTATAAATCATTTTTGAGAAATTTTGATGAAAATTGAAGAGATTCAAGCAAAAGGATCAATGACTCCCAGTTCTCTTCTAATCATACAAAATCTATCTTCATTCAATGGTTTTGTGAATATATCAGCCAATTGATAATCAGTACATATAAATTCTAACAGCACATTAGAGTTTTGAACATGATCTCTTTTGAAGTGATGTCTTATTTCAATATGTTTGCTTCTTGAATGTTGTACAGGATTTTTCGTTAAATTGATTGCACTAGTATTATCACATCTTATGGGTGTCTTAATTAGTTTGATGCCAAAGTCCTCGAGTTGTTGTTTGATCCATAGAATCTGAGCACAACAGCTTCCAGCTGCTATATATTCGGCTTCCGCCGTAGATAGAGCAACCGAATTCTGTTTCTTACTGCTCCATGAAATCAAATTAACTCCTAGGAATTGACAAGTTCCACTAGTACTTTTTCGATCAAGTTTACACCCAGCAAAATCAGCATCAGAATATGCAATTAATTCATATGATGACTCTCTAGAGTACCAAAGACCAATTTCGATAGACCCAGATAAGTATCTAAGTATACGTTTTACAGCTAAGAGATGTGATTCTTTAGGAGCAGACTGAAAACATGCACACATACAGACACTGAACATTATATCTGGTCTACTGGCAGTTAGATATAGCAATGAACCAATCATGCCTCTATATAATTTTTGGTCTACCGATTTACCACAATCATCTTTGTCTAATTTACATGAAGAGCTCATAGGGGTACCTATTGGTTTTGTAGTCTCCATCCCAAACTTTTTCAATATCTCCCTTGTGTACTTGGCTTGGTTGATGGAGATCCCCTTTTTTGTTTGCTTAATTTGGAGTCCGAGGAAGAAGTTGAGTTCTCCCATCATGCTCATCTCGAACTCACTCTGCATTAACTTCGTAAATTCTTGACAAAGACATTCGTTAGTAGCACCAAAAATAATATCATCTACATATATCTGTACTACTAGGAGATCATCATTTTTCTTTTTCAAAAATAATGTATTATCTACATTACCTCTAGAGAAATCATTTTTCATCAAAAATGAACTTAATCTATCATACCAAGCTCTAGGAGCTTGCTTTAAACCATACAATGCTTTATGCAATTTAAAGACATGATTAGGAAATTCATGATTTTCAAAACCAGGAGGTTGTTCAACATAAACCTCCTCTTCAATAAATCCATTTAAAAAGGCACTCTTTACATCCATTTGAAATAACTTGAAATCCATAAAACAAGCAAAAGCAAGTAATAGTCTAATTGCTTCTAGCCTAGCAACAGGAGCAAAGGTTTCATCGAAGTCGATCCCTTCTTCCGGTTATAGCCTTTAGCAACAAGTCTAGCTTTGTTCCTAATTACAATACCATGTTCATCAAATTTATTTCTAAAAACCCATTTTGTGCCAATTACAGAAACATTAATGGGTCTTTCAGTTAAAGTCCAAACATTATTTCTTTTAAATTGATTTAGTTCATCTTGCATAGCATTAATCCAGTTATAATCTTTTTCTACTTCTTCTATTGACTTAGGCTCTATCTGAGATACAAAAGCTAAATAATCACAAATATTTCTAATAGAAGAGCGTGTACTTACCCCCTTTGATGGATCACCTATTATTAGCTCTTTAGGGTGTCCATGTGCATACCTCCATTCTTTAGGTAATGGTTTTGGTGAAGTTGCATTGATTTCTTGAATTTGATCTTGACTTTCTTGATCATCATCTCCTTTGGGCTCATCTTCATTGATTGTCAATTGTTCAAGCTTCTTTGTACCTGTTTCAACATCAATAGAATCTTCTTTTCTAGAAGATTTTTCGTTAGATTCATCAAACACTACATGAATTGATTCTTCAACCAGAAGAGTTCTTCTGTTGAAGACCCTGTATGCCTTGCTAGAAGTAGAGTATCCTAAGAAGATACCCTCATCTGACTTGGCATCAAATTTACTGATATTATCTTTGCCATTGTTTAATATGAAACAGCGGCAACCAAATACACGAAAATACTTGAGATTAGGTTTTCAATTTTTCCAAAGCTCATACGGTGTTTTCTTCAAAATAGGTCGAATTAAAACACGATTTAAAATGTAACAGGAAGTATTAATGGCTTCTGCCCAAAAATATCTAGGTAAATCGTTTTCGCAAAGCATTGTGCGTGCCATTTCTTCAAGAGTCCTGTTCTTTCTTTCTACCACCCCATTTTGTTGAGGTGTCCTAGGTGCAGAGAAATTATGATTAATACCATTTTCATTACAAAAAGTCTCAAAATCATGATTTTCAAATTCAGTTCCATGATCACTACGCAAAGAAACAATAGTGAGATCTTTTTCGTTTGAAACCCTTTTATGAAATTTAACAAAAGCTGAAAAGGTTTCATCTTTATGAGCTAAAAATATTACCCAAGTAAATCGTGAGTAATCATCTACAATTACTAGCCCATATTTTTTACCTCCTAAACTAGTTGTTCTGGTTGGTCCAAAGAGGTCCATATGCAATAATTCAAGGGGTCTAGTAGTAGATACTACTCCTTTAGGTTTGAAAGTAGTTTTAGTTTGTTTTCCAAATTGACATGCAGCACAAATTTTATCTTTTTCAAAAGTGAGTTTTGGCAATTCTTTTACAAGATTCTTTTTGCTTAATTTTGAAATCAACTGCATACTAGCATGCCCTAGCCTACGATGCCAAAGCCAACTAGTTTCACTTGCCTTGGCTTCCTTAGCCACTAGGCATTGACCACTTTCCATGGCTAGATTATCAAGATCAACCATGTAAATGTTTCCATGCCTAAGACCAGTGAACTTGATGCCATCGACATCTAGACTAGATACCATGCACAAAGATGATTCAAAAATTACTTTAAAACCTTTATCACAAAACTGACTAATGCTAAAAAGATTATGCTTCAAGCCATCAACAAATAATACATTATCTACATAAGCATTAGGGGTGATATGGATTTTACCAATTCCGACGATTTTGCCTTTTCCATTATCACCAAAGGTAACGTTTCCACCATCAATAGCAGCTAGTGATGAGAATTGCTTCACATCCCCAGTCATGTGCCTTGAGCAACCACTATCCAGATACCACATTCTTCTTTTATTTTTAATTGCCAGGCACACCTGCAAAAATTGATCAAGTTGAAACTTTAGGTACCCAAGTCATCTTGGGTCCTTTAGGGTTAGTCAAATTGGTTCCTTTTGGAACCCAAATCCTTTTAAAGGTATTTAATTTCCTTCTATTACAAACATATGATTTATGACCTACTTTACCACATGCATAGCAGGTAATATTAGAAGATGCTGGTATGAAAAAGTTTTTGTACAGTTTTTGTTGATTGTGTGGCTTAAATCCAAGTCCAGCTTTATTAAACACTGCATGTTGACTATTTAAAAGCATATTTAGTTTTTCTGAACTAAAAGTAAACTTTTCTACAAAAGGTTTTACTTTTTCTAACTCTTCCTTGTAATTCTTATTTTGAAGCATTAGTTTTTTATTTTGTTTCTCAAAGTTCTCATTAGTTTTAAGATTTCTATTATTCTTCAAGGAATCATTTTCTTTTAAAAGATTATCTTTATCATTTGTCAAAGTTTTTACATGTTCTTTTAATTCCTTGTTTTCTTGAGTTAAATTTTCAATTTCACTTGAGAACTTTTCTGAATTTTTGGTAAGCTCAAAATTTTGCTTTCTTAATTTCTTATTTTTTAATTTTAATTTTTCATATTCCATTACTAAGTCATCAAAAGCATCATGCAATTCATTGAAAGTAAATTCAGTTTCAGGTTCATAGTTTACCTCATTATCTTCATTGGCCATGAAAAATAGGTTGGCGACTACCTGCTGCTCTTCTTCACTGCTGGAGTCCTCACTCTCACTCCAGGTAGCCATCATGGCCTTCTTTCTCAACATCCTTCTACTCTTTTTAAGCAAAGGGCAATCCGTTTTGTAATGTCCAGGCTTCTTGCACTCGAAGCAGATGGGTGGATCCCTTTCTTTCTCTTTCTCCTTCTCCTTGTTGTGATCACCTTTTTGTGGCCTTTTCTTGTAGAAGCCCTTCTTCTTTCTCATGAATCTTTTAAATTTTCTAGTAATTAGGGCTGTCTCATCATCATCATCTTCTTCTTCAGATTCATCACTTGACTCTTCTTTTGTAGTGGACTTGAAGGCTATGGCTTTCTTTTTCTTGCCATTGTCCACTGTTTTCTGCTTTAGTGAAAGCTCGTAGGTCATCAGTGATCCAAGAAGCTGCTCGAGAGGTAGAGTGTTGACATCCTTGGCTTCTTCTATGGCTGTAACTTTCGCATCCCATGAAGCCGGAAGAGACATGAGAAGTTTGTTAACCAGTTCACCATTAGATATAATTTTTTCCAAACTCCTCATACCATTTACTATATTGGTAAATCTAGTATACATTTCACTTATGCTTTCAGTTGGTTCCATCCTGAACATCTCATACGTATGAATGAGCATGTTCACCTTAGTGGTCTTCACTTGGTGTGTACCCTCATGGGTGACCTCAAGTGTATCCCAAATTTCTTTGACGGAAGTACAATTTGATATTCTGTTAAATTCACTAGGATCAAGTGCACAGAATAGCAAATTCATCGCCTTAGCATTTAACTCAGCTTGTTTGATGTCATTGTCATCCCATTCTTCTTCAGATTTCGGGGTGATAATGCCATTAACCAAGTGAGTGGGCTGATGAGGCCCTTTGGTAATTACTCTCCATATATGATAATCTACAGCTTGTAAATAAATACGCATACGAGTTTTCCAATATGTGTAGTTTGTGCCATTAAAGAAAGGAGGGCGATTTGATGCTTGTCCTTCAACTATACCCATTCCAATTGGGGCAGCCATGATCTTTCACTCAAGATCGTTGGACCTACAAGAGAGTACCGGAGCTCTGATACCACTTGTTGCCCAGATATGGTGCCCAAAAGGGGGGGGTGTGAATTGGGTATTTAAAATTTTAAAGCAATATATGTGCTATCAAGTTTTAAGGTGAAGAGTGATAGTGCTTTAAGAATTGTGCAACGGAAGCAATGAAATAAAGTGGCAATTAAAGAGCTAAAGAAGTTAAAGAGAAAGGCAATGCAAACACACAAGAAATATAGTGGTTCGGTGCACCTAGCACCTACATCCACTCCCCAAGCTCCACTTGGGAATTTCACTATAATCTTTAGATTACAGCCGACTTGTTTTACCAGGCTCACAAGTCAAAACCTTACACACTTGTTTTGGCTTCGGGCTAACAAGCAACCCTAGTTGGTTTTATCAATTGGATCACCAACAAACCTTACTCACTTGTTTTGGCTTCGGGCTAACAAGCAACCCTAGTTGGTTTTATCAATTGGCTCACCAACAAACCTCACTCTAGTTTCAAATTCTCTTGAAACTAGCTAAAGACAAAAGAGTATGAATACAATGAATTAAAACTAAACAAACTCATTTTGAGCAATAATAAATTCGTTGAAGCTCTTGATGGAGACTCTTCAAGCCTTTTCCCTTGGAATCTTTAGACTTCACTAAATGCCAAACACTTGAATGTTGGATTCCCCAAAGATGGAAGACTTTTTGGCTAGGGAATCTCTTGGTTTTCTCACTCTTTTTGCTTGGAAGTGATTGAAGGCTTTGTACTTTGAATCAACACTTTTTCACTTTGTCTCCTTGTCTTTTTTGAAGTTTGGTGGAGGTTAAATACCTCATTCATGCTGAAACAACTCCACAAGACCGTTAGATTCAAAAATATGGCCGTTTATGGCCGTTGGAAATCAAATCAGAAGTTCAGAAAAACTAGCCGTTATGCCATGAGTCGACCTCATGAGTCGACCTCTGGATCAAGTGTCGACCTCATGAGTCGACCTCCAGTAAAGTTTAGGCAAAAGTTCAGAATACCATAGTTCTGCCCATTTGAGTTCTCAGGCTATGAGTCGACCTCTGGTGTCGACCTCTGGACAGGTGTTGACCTCTGGTGGTCGACCTCTGAAGCGTGCCACTGAGACTTTGCCGTGCCGGCCATGCTGAACTTTCCTTTTCTTCATGAGTCGACCTCTGGTGGTCGACCTTTGACAAGGTGTCGACCTCTGGGGGTCGACCTCTGATCTGAATTTTTCTGAAACTCTTGAGATATGCGTGCCATGCTTGAGTTTCTTTAAGCCTTTGTTTCTTTTGTCAAATATTTCTTAACAATAAGGTCCATTATGAGAATTTTGATCTTGTTCAAGGTAGAAGAGCTCATTTCCAAATCAGGTAAACTTAGTTTCATCATTGTCCTTATGATACTCTTTTTGAATAACCTAAGTTCTGAAACTTTATCTTGAGATTAAACATTAGTCCAAACATATACTCAACCTTTTGTTAATCATCAAAACTAAGGAGTCAAAGCCAACAGGCTTCAAAAATTTTTTAGCTTTGTGTATGGGGCTTCAGGAGTTTCTCGGCTTTGATTATGGGGCTTCAAAAACTTTCTGGCTTTGAGTATGGGGCTTCAGGAGTTTTTTGACTTGCCTTCACTGGATTCAGAGTCTAACAGATAGAGTTCCTGCATAGGTGAAAATAGTTTTGCACAGAAAAGAAACTTTTTATTAGTGAAAGAAAGCCTTACATCATTGGTGGTACATCTTCAAATTGTTGGCATTCCAAGTTTGAGGAAATTGAACACCATCGAGTCCAACAAGGTAGTAGGCTCCATAAGGGAGGATCTCAATTACCCTGTAAGGACCCCCCAATTTGGGGAGAGCTCGCCACATTTTCCAGGCTATGAGACTTCAGCTTGTCGCAGGACCAAGTCACCCGGATGGAAGGTCTTTAGCTTCATGTGGGAGTTGTAATACCAGGCCACCTGCTATTTATAAGCCACCATGCAAAGCCAGGTTTTGTCCCTTATTTCTTCTAGCTAGTCCAGGTTAAGTAGAAGACGGGCCGGGTTCTCGACTTCATCATATTGCTCTACTCGCAATGTAGGCAAACCCATCTCCATCAGGATAATAGCCTCAATGCCGAAGACAAAGTTAAAGGGTGTCTTACCTGTTGCCATCCTAGGCATGGTGTGGTAGGCCCAAAAAACACCGGGAAATTCTTCAGCCCACCGGCCCTTGCCCTCATCTAGCCTGGTGCAGAGCCCTTGGAGGATGGTCCGATTGGTCACCTTTGCCTCCCCGTTGTTCTGAGGGTGGGCCACCGAGGTGAAGTGGTGGCGGATGTTGAGATCGGCACAGAATTCCTCGAATGCTTGATTGTCAAATTGTCATCCGTTATCAATGATGATCGAGTGGGGAAGACCGAAGCGATAGATGATCGACTTCTTGAGGAATGATCTAGCCTTGGCTTCAGTGATTCATGCCAATGGTTTGGCTTTAACCCACTTAGTGAAGTTGTCAATAGCCACAATCAAGTACCTCCATTATCCGGACACGGGGGGAAGGACCCAAGATATACATTCCCCACCAGGCGAACGACCAAGGAGTAGAGAGCTGGGAGAGTGGTGTGGCCGGTTGACACTGTATATAAGCGTGTCATTGGCAATGGTCACACTTTTTTATAAAGTTGGCAGTGTCTTCCCTCATGGTGTCCTAGTAATATCCCTGCCGGAGGGTTTTGTATGCCAGCATTCTGCCCCCCACATGGTTTTTGCAGAGGCCTTCATGTATCTCTTGCAGCATATAAGCCGTCTCTGAGGTTCTCAAATATTTTAGGAGTGGGTAGGAGTGGGACCTTCAGTAGAGTTGCCCATCCATCAGCATGAAGCATGTAGCCTTCTTCTTGAGGAGGTCGACCTCCACGTGGTTCTTGGGTAGAGTACCATCAGTGATGTATCTGATGTATCGGTCCATCCAACTAGGCTCAGGAATGACTTGCTAGACTTCGCTGGACCCCTTATAGTTGGGAGTCTGTAGGTACTTGATGTAGGCACACCCCAATGACGAGTCTGGTAGGGTTGCAAGCCTAGAAAGAGCATCAGTGTGGGCATTCTCTCTACGAGGGATGTGAGAAATGCTGAAACACCGAAAATCCACCATGCTCGAACGTACATACTCTAGATACTTTACCATCTGATGATCTCGGGCTTTGAATTCTCCTAAGACTTGACCCGTAACTAGCTGCGAGTCGGTGAAGACCTTCAAGCTCATCACACCTAGCTTGTGGGACACCCTCAACCCCACGAGGAGTGCTTCATACTCGGCTTGGTTATTGGTAGCTTTGAACAAGAAGCATAGTGCACACTCGGCAATGACCCCATTAGAGTTGGCGAGGATGAGGCCAACCGCTCCCTCCTGCATTGGATGCGCCATCCACATGAAGAACCCAGACTGTCTCATCATTGGGTGGCTCCATGGGATGCTCCAAAGGAGTTCCTTCCAGCTCTCCCTTATGCAGGTGCACTCCATCAGAAAGTCAGCTAGCACTTGTGCCTTCTGAGATAGCCTCAAGTGATATAAGATGTCAAACTCGTTAAGCTTCAGTGCCCACTTAGCTAGATGCCCAAATGTGTCCGGATGGCTAGTATGGCCCTTAGAGGCTAGTCGGTGAGGACTGTGATAGGGTAGACTTGGAAGTATGGCCTGAGATGTTAAGCATACATAATGAGCATGAAAATTAATTTTTTGAAGTGGGTGTACCTGGTCTCCTCATCTTGGAGGAGCTTGCTGGCATAGTACACCAGTCTTTGGAACCCATCTCCATCCATGCGGACGAGCACTGAACTGACGGCCCCTAGGGAGACTACCAAATACAAAAGGAGTTCCTCTCTGCTCTCCAGGAACTTCTTAAGCTCCTCGAAGGCTTCTCGACACTCTTTTGTCCAGGTGAAATTATGTATCTTGCACGGCACCTTGAAGAAGGGTAGGAGCGGTTGATGGAGCATGAGATGAATTAGCTCATGGCTATGATCCGATCGGTTAGGTGCTGAACCTGCTTCTTCGAGGTAGGATGTTCCATGTCGACGATCGCCTAGACCTTCTTGGGGTTGGTTTCGATCCCTCTCTAAGTAACCATGAAGCCTAAGAATTTTTAGTGGCTATGCCAAAGACGCACTTGGCTGGGTTCAACTTCATCTGATGAAGATGGAGGTTTTGGAAGGCTTCTACTAGGTCTACGACATGGTTCGATTCTAGCTTGCTCATGATGAGCATATCATCCACATAGACCTGCATGTTATAGTCGATTTGATCTTTGAAGACCTTATTGACTAGCTGCTGGTATGTGGCTCCAGCATTCTTTAGTCCAAATGGCATCATCTTGTAATAGTAAGTCCCTTGATCTGTGATGAAGGCAGTGTGCTCCTCATCTTCTGGGTACATCCGGATATAGTTGTACCTAGAAAATATATCCATGAAGGTGAGTAAGCAGTGCCGTGATGTAGCATCTACCATCTGATCGATCTTGGAAAGGGGGAAGCTATCTTTTGGATAGGCTCGATTGAGGTCGGTGTAGTCTATGCAGATCCTCCACTTTTCACTGGTCTTCTTGACCATGACCACGTTCACCAGCTAGTTAGGGTACAACTTCTCGGATGAAGTCAGTTGCGAGGAGCTTTTCCACCTCTTCCTTAATTATCTTTTGCCTCTCCAGGGCGAAGCTTCTCTTCTTCTACCGGACCGGGCGGCACTTCTGGTTGACATTCAGCCTGAAGTAATGATGTTGGGGGGAATTCCCGGCTATCCACCGTGATCCAGGAGAAGACATTTTTATTCGCATGGAGGAAACCTAGCAGGCGAGCCCTCTTGTCCTCCTACAGTTGGGCTCCTACCTGCACTGTCTTCAAAGGATCTATACCGAGAGGGTATGATAATAGGCTCTCGACTGGGCCACCCTTGGCGTCTTACACCCTTTGGTCGAGCTCGCCAATGATGGGGTCCTCTCTGGTGTTTCTAGCCCTAGGTATGGCTTGCAGGCAATGCTGGACCGGTTGGGGGTGTTGACTCCTGTATTGATTTTGATGAATAACAAAATACTTAAGTATATTTGAATACTAACTATGTATTGAAAGTGTGTTTTATCAGAACAGGGTACTCACCAAAGCTATTTTATGTTGAAAGATTGATTTCTTGTTATCTTGTTGAAGAAGTCTGTTTCATGGATAAAATCTCAAGATAAATGGACTTAAGTACATAAGAATGACTTGGAAGAACTAAAGTATGAAGTTTAGAGAAGATTCAACAGAGTTTCAGTTGAGTTTCAGAAAGTTTCAGCCAAGTGTCGACTCATGAAATTCAAGTATCGACTCATAAAGGCTTCAGCTGATATACAGAAGAAATTTTAGATGGCATGCATAAAATATCGACTCATGGAGCTCAAGTGTTGACTCAAGGAATGACTCAAGGCCTGAGACAAAAATTATACAGAACATACTGAATTTCAAGATTTTTCTCAAGTGTTGACTCATAGAAACCAAGTGTCGACTCAAGTATCGACTCACCAGAAAAATTATCGACTCACCTGAGATTTTCAAAGAGCTTTGGAAGACTTTTTTTTGAACTTGTATCGACTCGTGAAGATGAAGCGTCGACTCATGACCTGAAGTGTCGACACTTGCAATTCTGATGAACAGTAATGGCTAGTTTTTTGAAGCACATAATCGGTCATTTTCATCCCCAACGACTATTTTCTCCTCTTCAATGATCAAAAAACTATCATTTAAAGTTTGGAAAGGTATTTAAAGTGGACCAAAACTCAAGAGGAAAGAAAGAGATGAGAAGTTAAGTGCATTCTCTCAAATATTTATTGAAGAATAACTACTTTCAAGCCAAGTTGAGCCTTCAAGCATTTAAAAGCCTTCAAGTCCAATCATTTAAGCATCATTTAAGGCTTCAACAACTTCAAGACAAGCATTTTCAACAACAATCAAAGAGCTTCAAAGAGATACTTGTTTTTAGTTGAAAGCTTTTTGTATTTCATACATTATACTTGAATCTTGTTATTGTTTCTAGTTTCAAGGGAATTGAAACTAGAGTTGAGGTTTGTTGGTGAGCCTTTGTGTTAAAACCAATAGAGATTTTTGGTTAGCCTAAGTGACAAAACCAAGAAGGTTATTGGTAAGCCTAAGTTACAAAACCAACTAGATTTTTGGTTATCCCGTAAAACCAAAGGGGTTTTGACTTGTATTCCCGATGAAAACAAGTTGGGTTTTGATTAGTGAGCCCGGAAAACTAATCGACTGTAATCAAGAAAGATTATAGTGAAATACCCAAGTAGACCTTAAGGAGTGGATATAGGTGCCTTGTTGTGCACCGAACCATTATATATCCTTGTATTTATGATTGCTTGCTCTCTAATTACTTGCTTTTATTTACTTTGCATTTATTTATTTATTTCCATTGCATACTCTTGAATAGCACACAAATACTTGTAATTCACTAGCAACTAAGTTATTTTTGAATTGGCATGTACTTACAAAAATTTTTAAAACCTAATTCATACCCCTCTTGGGTTGCTTGTTGGGCAACAGGGGGGTTCCCCTCATTTTCCCTACACCGTAGGGGGTCGGGAACTACACTAGAAGCTGTTTTGTAGATATGATCATGTCGAGCAAGTTGAGCCCAGGACGGTTGAGGATCACGTTATAGGCTGAAGGAAGCCTGACAACCGTGAAAGTTATTATGATTGTGCTCTGTCGGGGTGGTGACCCAGCAGTGACCAAGAGGATGATCTCTCCCTCGACCCCTATTGAGTCCTTGATAAAACCAACAAAGAGGATGTGCATTGGCTTTAGCTGGGTAGGAGACAAGTTCATCTTCGAGAGGGTATCATAAAAAAAGACATCAGTCAAACTTTCACTATCGACCATAATCCATTTTACATGATACTTTGCTATCATCATCTTGTCGACAACGGTATCATTATTTACATTTTCCACCCCGGTTCCCCTTTCTTTCATGAATGGGAGTACATTTTCAAGCTCTTCTCCCGCCCTGCTCCTCTTCGAGGTGTGCTCTATCTCCTAGGAGATCATGCCCACTAGCCTCTTAGTGGGTTGGTTGTCGACAGGAGGGAGAGCCACGAGCACCGAGGGTCCCGATGAGGTTTTGCCCCCATGAACTTTTCAAGGTAGCCTCTTCTAATGAGATTTTTGATCTCCTTCTTGAGGTGACGGCATTCCTCGGTGTCGTGGCTGTGGTCGCGGTGGAACTGGCAGTACTTTGACTTGTCTCGGCCACTAGATGGCCTTAGCGGGGGAGGGTGGTGCAGGTAGCATTTGCCCTTAATCTCCATGAGGATCTTGGACCTTAAGGTGAGGAGAGGAGTGTATCTTTCTTCTTGGATGAGGGTACTCTTCGGCTTCGGACCCATCCGGAGGTTCAAGATTGTTCCAGGCCTGTGTATCCTGGAAGGTTCTCCTTAGGGCTGCATCTTTAGGGGCCTCCTATCTAGCTCCCTTCTGGTGTGGTCTGCCTCCTCCGCATGAATGTACTTGTGGGCTCAGAGAAGGAGCTTGGAGTAGGTCTTCAGGGGTTTCTTGTCTAGGAAGTAGGTGAGATGGGAGATCCTAAGCTCTCTTTTCAATGCCAACATGGCAATGGGCTCATCCAGGTTATAGATTTTTAGGATGGCAGCTTTGAAGCGGGACACGTAGTCCCGTAAAGACTCATGGTCTTGCTGGCAAATGGAAAAGAGGCTATTGGCTTCTCGCGGCACCTTCTGACAAGCATCGAAGTGTGCCACAAACTTCTTCTCCAATTATGTAAAGGAGGCAAAGCTCCTTGGCTCGAGGTGGATGTACCAAACTCGAGCGACCTTCCAAAGTATGGCCGGGAAGGCAATACAGAGAAGGGCATTTGTTGCCTCTTGGACTCTTTAAGGGCCTTTTAGCTCTCTAGGTGGTCCAAGGGGTTGGTGGTCCCATCATAGGGTTCTACTTGAGGCATACAGAACCAGTTGGGAATCGACTCCTCTTGGATCTTCTAGGAGAAAGGGAAGCGGGTGTCGTAGCCCGCGGGCTTGCATGAGGAGCCCTGTAGATTAAAAAACTGGTGGGATAGCATGGCTAGTTTGTGCTCTTGTTCCTCCAGGCATCTCTCAGCCTGACGCCTGCTAGCCTCATCAGTGGAACCTTCTACTGAGGTTGTTGAAGGAGAGGAAGAAATGGGTCAGAGAGAATCATGCCAGGGGCCCTTGTCATGATGATGCTTGCATCCTCTGGAGGCGACGTGGTCTGAGGCCAGATATCGACTCTCTCGATCAATCGACCCACTCCAGTGCCTCTTCCTCGAGGTCTGAAGGCTTCCCCGGTTGAAGGACGTGGTCTGTGGATGCAATGGCCTCCCTTGGAAGGATCGTAGGCTACTGCAGTGTCCGGTGGCTTGAGCCGTAGGGGTTCCTGGCTGTTGCTGGGTTGCTAGGGATCGATGTTGGTGGTGCAACTACCACACCATTGCAGTTAGAGTTTGAACTTGTCAGGTGAGCATAGCAAACTGGGATCCGCCGAAGGTGGTAGTGGTGGAGCAAGGACCTCCCTCTTTGGGCTGTGCAGATCCCTATGAGGAGGAGGATCCCCCATGTGGCTAATGAATGCTTCCCGTGCATGCATCACCACCATGTCACCGGTGGAGTTGCTCGGGCAACGAGGGACTAGCTTGACCTAGCTACTCCCCCTTCCTGGCATTGCAACCTGTTGCTGCTTAAATCATCGTGGCCCATAGCTCCTACATGGCATTGGTTGGTGGCTCTCCTGCCTGGCATCCTACGCGCGTGCCCGGTCCTGCAATAGAAGGGAGACCCGAGCTGGGGATCCCGGTGGGGGCACTTTAATGGTCAAGTTAGTAGATGATCAAGGGGAATAGATCATCCTTGGTGGATCCCGGGGTGGTCTCCAATCTCAGAGGATTTAAGAGATGATGGAAGGAGAGTTGGGATTGAGAAGGAGGGCTTGAGCAGTAATGGCTACTGCCATGGAAACTTTTCTTGGGATTCCTGGGATATTTTTCTTGTCCTTAGAGCCTTGCTGGTTGCTCGTCCCTTCTTACTTTTTTCTCTCTTACCTTTGTTGGAGGCCCCTTTGAATTTCTTATAGATATGTCACCCCTCGGGTGGGGTGCAGGTCCCTGACCTGGTGTTCCCTCTCCCCCCCGGAGAAGGGGGACAAGATCCATAGCCCCTATAGGGAGAATTCTGCCATGGGTGTAGGTAGAGTACTGAGGAGTGCGTGTCTCCTTTGCGGCGAGTGTGAGTGGGGAGATTTAGCAGAGCATTGGCCTCTTCCTAGCATCACTTTATTATGTTTGAGGAGATTTAGTAGAGCACTGGCCTAGTGGGAGATGCTGTAGGATCTTAGTCCCCTGGCGACACCTTCCACTTTTAGGTGGTACAGGCGGTAGGTTAGGGCATGCGGTGCCTTGAGCGGAGCGCCCTCCCTCATGAGGTGGAGACAGTAGGCTGAGAGACGTGATGCTCCAGTGGGATGCTTCCTTACAGGCAGCATGCTCTGGTGAAACACCACTCTTCAGAGGTTGCAGGTGGCATGCTCTAGTGAAGTGCCACTCTTTAGAGGTTGCAGGTGGCATGCCCACTCTTCAGAGGTTGCATGCAGCGTGCTCCGGTGAAGCACCACTCTTCAGAGGTTGTAGGTAGCGTGCTCCGATGAAGCATTACCCCGTAGGGGTGCCAGGCTCTCTGGGTAGCACAAGGGTCCTGACGGGGATGGTGACACCTTCTGCTGACATCACTATCTCGGTCGCTCTAGGGGTGCTTGTGAAAGGGACCTCGTCCACCTACAGAACTTCTGTACCTGACTTCGAGGAAAGGGTTGAACTTGACCTGGAGTTAGACCTCAAATGGTGGGAGCATGACCTCAATTGGGAGCTCGACCTTGGGTGATAACTGACCTCAGCCAGGGGCTCGACCTTGCAAGCGGGAGTTTGACCTCGACTGGGAGATTAACCTCAGCCAAGGGCTTGACCTCAGCAAGCTGGAGCACGACCTCGACCGGGAGCTTGACCTTCGATAGGAGCTATCCTCGGCCAGGGGCTCGACCTCGGTAAGCAGGAGCATGACCTCGACCAAGAGCTCGACCATGGATGGGAGATGACCTCGACTAGAAGCTCGACCTCGGTAGGTGAGAGCATGATCTCGGTCAGGAGCTTGATCTCGGACGGGAGCTGACCTCGGCCAGGGGCTCGACCTTGACATTTTGTTTGTTAGCCATGTCCAGGTGGTGCCTTCTACCAACGTGGTGGCTAGCTAGATCCGACAGGGGTTCCACGTCAGTGGTCATGCCATATCAACTATCATGTCTTCATACAACGATTACTACCACTAGTTTGGTATGATCTCCTTTCTAATTCCATATAAAATTCTTTGATCGAGTTTAGTCTTTTTGTAGAGACATTAGTACTATTGAATTATCTGCCAACCATTTCTTCAGTCTTGAAGCTAGCAATGTAAAGACCATATGCAAGTTGAAGAAGATATTCTCTCCTATCTTCTTCGACTCCATGAAGCATCTTGTGATTCATCTGACATATGAAGTTAAGGTAGAGAACTAGTGCAATATTGGTAGATGTATTCATTTGAAAGATACAAGCATATCTTAAGAAGAAAGTAAAAAATAAGGCCAGAATCGAAGGTTCTATAATGGAAGCATAACATAACAAAAGAAATTTTAAATTTTAGCTGACATTACTTTAATCTTAGTGTGCAGATAATGCTGACTCAAATTGGCTGAAATGATGATGGCAGTGGTGAAGGATCAAAGCGATAGATCTCAATATTTATCTATCCCACTCGTGAATTTGGATATAATATTTGTTGGGTTTTAATTGATACTGTTGACTCCTGTATTGATTTTGATGAATAATAAAACACTTAAGTATATTTAAGTTGAAAGTATGTTTTATCAGAACAGGGTACTCACCAAAGCTATTTTGTGTTGAAAGTTTGATTGCTTGTCATTTTGTTGAAGAAATCTCTTTCATTGATGAAAACTTTAAGTTAAATAGACTTAAGTACATAAGAATGACTTGGAAGAACTCAAGGTTGAAGTCTGAATAAGATTTAGTAGAGTTTCAATCGAATTTCAAAAAGTTTCAACCAAGTATCGACTCATGGAAGTGAAGTGTCAACTCATAGTGTTGACTCACAGAAGCTTAAGCTGATACATAGAAGAAGTTTCAGATTGCATGCTTCAAGTGTCGACTCATGAAGCTCAAGTGTTGACTTATAGTGTCGACTCACAGTATCGACTCAAGGATCGACTCAAGGCTTGAGACAAAAATGATACAGAACATGCCGAAATCAAGATTTTCTCAAGTGTCGATTCATGAAAATCAAGTGTCGACTCAAGTATCGACTCACCAAAAAAAGTGTCGACTCACCTGAGATTTTCAAAGAACTTTAGAAGACTTTTTCTGAACTAGTATCGACTCATGAAGATGAAGTATCGACTCAAAGTATTGACTTATAACCTGAAGTATCGATACTTGCAATTCTGATGAATAGTAATGGCTAGTTTTTTAAAGCATATAATTGATCCTTTTCGCTTCCAACGACTATTTTCTCCTCTCCAATGGTCAAAAACTGTCATTTGAAGCTTGGAAAGGTATTTAAAGTGGACCAAACTCAAGAGGAAAGTAAGAGATGAGAAGTTAAGTGCATTCACTCAAATATTCATTGAAAAACAACTACTTTCAAGTCAAGTTGAGCCTTCAAGCTTTTAAAGTATTCAAGAGCATTCAAGTCCAACCATTCAAGCATCATTTAAGGCTTCAATAACTTCAAGACAAGTACCTTGAACAGCAATTAAAGAGTTTCAAAGAGATATTTACTTTTAGTTAAAAGCTTTTTGTATTTCATACAGTATACTTGAATTTTGTTATTATTTTTAGTTTCAAGGGATTTGAAACTAGAGTTGAGGTTTATTGGTGAGCCTTTGTATTAAAACCAACAGAGATTTTTGGTTAGCCTAAGTGACAAAACAAAGGAGGTTGTTGGTGAGCCTAAGTTACAAAACCAACTAGATTTTTGGTTATCCCGTAAAATCAAAGGGATTTTGACTTGTGTTCCCAGTAAAAACAAGTTGGATTTTGATTAGTGAGCCCAAAAAATTGATCGGCTGTAATCAAGGAAGATTATAATGGAATACCCAAGTGGACCTTGGAAAGTGGATGTAGGTGCTTTAGTATGCACTGAACCACTATATATCTTGGTATTTGTGATTGCTTGCTTTCTCATCATTTGCTCTTATTTACTTTGCCTTATTTATTTCTATTGCATACTCTTGAATAGCACACAAACACTTGTAATTCACTAGCACTTAAATTATTTTTGAATTGGCACATACTTGCAAAAATTTTTTGAAACCAAATTTACCCCCTCTCTTGGGTTGCTTGTTGGGCAACAGATACTGAATTTTGACAGGTGAAGACATATGTTTTGCTAAACTGCAAAGAAATCAACCCATATATTGAGAAAGTATTCATCATAGCCAACTCTTCAATATTTATTATAGTATACTTATGTTATACATGTTTAGATAATATGATAGGATGTTGAGACGATACAACCAGAAAATAAGTGAGCAAGAAATTTTTACATGGCACTTACAAAACTTTGCAGATTGGTTTCATCAACTGATAAACATCCATTGTAATTTCATCTATTTTAGTTTTTCCCAATTTATTCTTATTATAAGATGCAAGTCATGTGAGGGGATAGACTATTCCTAAAAGACTAAAATCATTAGGTTACGAGTAAACAAAATACATGACATGTTATAATGGCTATAACATAAATGGTTTTAAATTTCATATCTGTTGACTTTGGCTCCTTAGTTTTGATGATTAACAAAAGGTTGAGTATATGTTTGGACTAATGTTTCATCTCAAGATAAAGGTTCAGGACTTAGGTTATTCAAAAAGAGTATCAAGAGTGCAATGATGAAACTAAGTTTGCCTGATTTGGAAAAGAGCTCTTCTACCTTGGACAAGATCAAATTTCTCATATTGGACCTTCCTGTTAAGAAATAATCAAGAAAAGAAACAAAGGCTTAGAGAAACTCAAGCATGGCATGCACATCTCTAAGAGTTTTAGAAAATTTCAGATCAGAGGTCGACCACCAGAGGTCGACACCTTGTTAAAGGTCGACCACCAGAGGTCGACTCATGAAGAGAAGAAAAGTTCAGCATGGCCGGCACGGCAAAATCTCAGTGGCACGCTCCAGAGGTCGACCACCAGAGGTCAACACCTGTCCAGAGGTCGACACCAGAGGTCGACTCATAGCCTGAGAATTCAAAATGGGCAGAACTATGGTTTCCTGGATTTTTGCCTAAAACAAACAGGAGGTCGACACTTGATCCAGAGGTCGACTCATGAGGTCGACTCATGGCATAACGGCTAGTTTTTCTGAACTTTTGATTTGATTTCTAACGGCCATAAACGGCCATATTTTTTATGCTAACGGTCTTGTGGAGTTGTTTCAGCATGAATGAGGTATTTAACCTCCACCAAACTTCAAAAAAGACAAGGAGACAAAGTGAAAAAGTTTAGAGTCAAAGTACAAAGCCTTCAATCAATTCCAAGCCAAAAGAGTGAGAAAACCAAGAGATTCCTTTGCCAAAAGCTTTCCATCTTTGAGGAATCCAACTTTCAAGGATTTGGCATTTAGTGAGGTCCAAAGATTCCAAGGGAAAAGGCTTGAAGAGTCTCCATCAAGAGCTACAACGAATTTCTTATTGCTCAAAAGGAGTTTGTCTAGTTTTATTAATTGTATTCATATTCTTTTGTCTTTAGCTAGTTTCAAGGGAATTTGAAACTAGTGTGAGGTTTGTTGGTGAGCCAATTGATAAAACCAACTAGGATTGCTTATAAGCCCGAAGCCAAAACAAGTGAGTGAGGTTTGTTGGTGAGCCAATTGATAAAACCAACTAGGGTTGCTTGTAAGCCCGAAGCCAAAACAAGTATGTAAGGTTTTGACTTGTGAGCCTGGTAAAACAAGTCGGCTGTAATCTAAAGATTATAGTGGAAATTTTCAAGTGGAGCTTGGGGAGTGGATGTAGGTGCTAGGTGCACCGAACCACTATACTTCTTGTGTGTTTTCATTGCTCTTCTTTTTGCTCTTTAATTATTGATTTATTTCATTGCTTCCGTTGCACAATTATTTGAGCACTATCACTCTTCACCTTAAAACTTGACAGCACATAGATTGCTTTAATTTTTTAAATACCCAATTCACCCCCCCTCTTGGGCACCATATCTGGGCAACAATATCTATGAATATGGATATTATAAGAGTACAATAAATAGTGATGTATATATAAAGGACAGCTAGTGGGAAGAGGCAGAGGTGACTACTATGGAATTCTCGATGAAGTGATTAAGTTGATCTACATTAGAGGTAATAGTATCATTCTATTTAAATGCCAATGGTTTGATAATAATAATGATATGAAGATTGATTCATGACATGGGCTTATTGAAATCAAACATGAATCAAAAGCATATCTCGACGAGCCACTTGTGCTAGCTTACTAAGCTATTCAAGTGTACTGCACTCCTTTTCCATCAAGGGATAGAAAAAGAAAAGATTGGTGGGCTACATATAAAATTAAGTATCGATCCATTCATTACGCACTCGAAGAAGAAGAAGAGTCTCATTTATCAAAATGCTTTTAGGAGAATGAAACATTAGGAGTTCATCAATCTTTCATAGATGTAGAGTTAGATGCTCCAGGAATTCTCCTATATGATGGCCAGCATAAGGAGATAGATCATATTGAGTTTATTTTAGGGGACAATCTTATCCAAGAAAGAGAAGAAGAGGAAGAAGAGAAAGAAGAAGAAGAAGAAGAAGAAATGGAAGAGGAGGATGAAGATGAAGAAATGAAAGAAGAGGAAGAATCAGAAGAAGAATCCTAAGGATATCAAATATCTGAAGAGGCCAACGAGTAGTGCTATATATAATCCTTAAATTATTTTAAATATTTATCTTGCATCATTTTAAATATTGCATTTTTATCCATGATTGTATAATTAATTCAGTGAATCTATTCATTTTTATTTTCAAAGATTATATATCATATCTTCTAGAGGTTGTAGTTATGCCAGCAGATGAAGAACTCTAGAGGACAAAGCTTTCAAGGAGGGAGCGATCGTGCTGCTAGCCACATGATTCTGCACCACTCATACTATGCGGTAAACTTTACAACTTTGAATATTTTTGTTTATATTATTTTATATTTTGTTATCTAATATAACATTCTTTATATTAGATATTTTATGATCAGGTTTGGAGGACATGGGGTCATAAGTGACCCCACAGTCACATGCAGTAGCAACCGGCTCAGACTTAGCACCATGGTCAAGGACCTGCCTAGCTCGTGGCATCTCGAACTTGATCGGAGGATAAAAAGCTCATCCATATTCAAAGCAGCTTGTAAAGTACTACATCTTAAATTAATATATTTAAAATTTGATCATTTTAAAATTAACACTTACTATTAAATTTCAATTTTGTAGTACAATAGAGAGCCTGGAGTATTTCGAGTGGTTACTGGGATCATTCATCAATTGATGCTAGGGCTGGTGAATGAGTTCTCTAGCTAGTCATCAGGGGCTCGTGATGCTACTTAGAAGATGTTCCTGGTAAGTCTAATATTTTTAATTTTTAAATTTATAAAATATTTATATTGTATTTATTTAATACAAACTTGCTTCTACTTGTAGGAGTACTATCGATTCAAGATTTCTCAGGATGAGGATGCTGGCCATCTGACCTTCAAGGAGGTGGCCACATGTATGCTCCAGGATGGCCTGTACAGTCTTAAGTAGGCCACCAGAGGACACTCCAGTTTCGAGTCACCATCAAATTAAAAGACTTTCAGAGATCACTAGATTTGGTGGACGTATGAGAGGCCCTCTACAACCAGTAGAGTACTAAGGAGTACTCTGGTGGTGGTAGAGGGCATGGTAGAATTGTGCCACCTAGTAAGATCCGATCAAGCACACTAGCAGCTTCGTTAGGCACATGTGCTGGCAGATAAATTGATAGGAATTCTACACTTAGATTAATTTCATATTAAATTGATCATATATATATTTTAATTAATTAATCTTTATTATTTATTTATCATAGACATGGTAGTTGGTTGTGCAGCAAGGCAGCTACAGTTATGGGAGGACACATACTAGTCCAGAAGGACTGGTAATTACTTAGATTCGAGATCTTAATGTATTGCAATAACAACTTAAAATATTATACATTTGGTTTTATATATACTAATATGTATGATTGGACTAATAAATTTGTAAACTATGTAGATGAATTATATGGAGTACATCATATCGCGGCACGATGAAGACTCGTTCTCTCAACTCCTTCTTGATCTTAAGGGATGGCTCACGACCACTGGAGGATTGAGTAGGAGCCAGGACATAGGATTTAGGCACAACTTCAACCCTTTGGTAGCTAGCTAGTCTTTGGCATCCTCATCTTAGTCCTCGATAACCCAGACATGGGATGATGTACATGTCAAGGATGTTGTGACCCATCTTTTTGCTCAGCATTCTCAGAGCTTTTAGGATATCATTTATAATACAGTCATCGAGATTCTCTAGGATCCACATCTGCATGATCAGCTGGCTTTATTATCACAGCTATCATAGCGAGTAAGTCTATTAATAAATTTATTTATTTATTTCAAATTTTTATACTTAGAAGCCATACATATTTAGTCTTAGTTGAGGAAGGGGACTTATGGTGCAAAAACTCATTTTAACCATCCAATCGATGGGCTGAGAGTATCTATAACTTTGTATCATTGAATGAAATATGTAGGAATAATCTATTCGAGGATCAGAGAAGTATATTGAAACATATGCCTCTGTATCGATATGTACATTTCTATATATCAAAATTTATTAATAATGTTTTATTTTTCTTTGTTAAGGATGTTTGGACATCCACTCTCATCCACCGGCTACTAGAGAGGATATACAGAAGTAGAAAGAGGAAGATAGTGATGAGGAGGATTTCACATAAATTTCTTTTATTTTGATGTTACGTATTTATTTTTCTTACTTATAAAGTAGTGTAAATTTATAAAATTATAAAATTTATGCTTTTAATATAATATAATTAGGTTTTTTATTTATAATTATGGTTGTTAATTATTAATTTACTTATAGTAGGATTTAAGAATTGTAATTATTTGTTATTAAATTTTAAATATATTTTTTTAAAAATTAATTACTACTTTTAAAAAATAAGAAAATATATTAGTGATGTCTTTAGCATTGGCAATTATCATCGATAAAGCCATATTATCGATGGCCTTAGATTTTTAGAGATGGTAAATTTTTGTTACTAATATATTTTTTATTTAATAATTTTTAAAAAAACTCTAAATATTATTAGTGACAATAGTTACCATCGCAAATAACCTTTATTAGCAATTTTTTTTTTGCCATTGCTAATATTGGTAATTAGCAGCAAAGGTATTCAAGATAGATCATTAGCAATGGCAAACCTCTTATTAGCGGCTGTAATTAGATATTGCTAATAATCAATTTTCTTGTAGTGATAAGTTAAGTATAGTATAATAAGCGATTGAAGAGTTGGGATTTTGATGGACACTTAACATATGGGTCGACCTCCTTACAGTTTAGCAAAGCATATGTCTTTGTTTCTCAAATTTTATTCTAAGTTAATACCTAGCGAACCTCATGCCCAAATTTGCGAATGGGAAAGGAAAATATTGAAATCTCCCACTCTGATCCCTCAACACCACCATCATCATTTCAGCCCACTTAAGTCAGCTTTGTTTGCACACTAGGATTAAAGTAGTATCGGCTAAAATTTAAGATTTTTTTATTTTATAAGCCTCCATAATAGAATCATAATAGAATCTTTGACTTGGGCATTGTTTTTTACTTTCTTCTTGAGACTATGCATGAATCTTTCAAATGGATACTGATACGTCAGGGTTAGATGGTCCAGTATGGCAACCAGGCTCCAATCCTCTATGAACATATGTTAGCCAGCTTAGGTGGGGAGGCAATCTCCCAGCGTCTCACCACATGGACTCAAAATAATGTGCACATCAATCATTACCAGCCTGCTCAGTCCACCCATCTATGCATGCTCCCAGAATGTCGGTCATTAATGTTTGCTGCCTAAGGAATGCCCTGTCACAAGGACATGCCATTCTAGCCACCACTCCTTGCCTCACTTACCATGGCATGGTTCCTCGCTCTGAGTATGCCTGTAGTAGTCAGATATTGTTGACTCCGATCTTGATTTTGATGAATGACAAAATACTTAAGTATATATGAGTACTAATATGTGTTAAAAGTGTTTATTAGATTCAGGTACTCATCAGTGTTGAAAGTTTGAATTGCTTATCAATTATTTGAAGAAGTCAGTTAAATTAATGAAATTTCAAGTTATATGGGCTTTGGAATATGAGGAAGATCTTAAAGAGCTCACAATTTTAATTTGGACAAGTTTCAGCATTGGTCAAGTGAAGTGTCGACTCATGGAATTCAAGTATCGACTCATAGAGGCTTGGGCTGATACGTAGAGAAAATCTCAATTGGCATGCTTAAGTGTCGACTCATGGTCAGCTAAGTATCGACTCAAGATCTAAGATCAAACAGAAGACTAAACGAGCAGATTTCAAGAGTTTGGTCAAGTGTCAGCTCATAGACTAAAGTGTTGACTCACTAGATGAAGTGTTGATATACCAGTACATTTCAGAGAGCTTCAGAAAATATTTTGATATGATGTCGATTCATAGAACTGAAGTGTCGACTAAAGGTATCGACTCATGGAGTTGAAGTGTCGATAATTGGAGTAACGACTAGTTTTTTTTGAAGCGTAGAACTTTCCAAATTTATTTCTAACAGCTAGTTTTTCCTCTCCAACGGTCATAAATGGATTTTTAAGGTTTGGAGGGTTATTTAAATAACACCAAACTCAAGGAAAAATGATTCTTTGGATTGATTGATAAATTCTTTGAAGATCCAATTGAATATTCTTGAAGAGTCATATTTTGAGAGAGTTGAGGCTTCAAGCATTCAAGTTCAAAGAGAGCATTCCAAATCCACATCTTCAAGCATCATTCAAAGGCTTTAACAACTTGGAAACAAGCTTCTTCAACATCATCAAAGAGCTTCAAAGAGATATTTGCTTTTATTTAGAAAGCTTTTATTTTGTATTCTCTTGTGCTTAATTTATTTTATTAAAGTTGTTGGTCAGCCTTTGTGAAAAACCAACTTGAGGTTGTTGGTTAGCCTTTGTAAAAAAACCAACAAGGTTGTTGGTGAGCCCGTAAAACCAACTAGATTGTTGGTCAGCCCGTAAAACCAACAAGATTTTTGGTTAGCTCGAAAAACCAAAGGGGTTTTGACTCGTGAGCCTGGTAAAAACAAGTTGGATTTTGATTAGTAAGCTCAGAAAACTAATCGACTATAATCTTGGTTGATTATAGTGGAATATCCAAGGAGAAGCTTGGAGAGCGGATGTTGGTGCTTATTTGCACCGAACCACTATACATCTTGGTGTTTGTGATTGCTTGCTCTTCTTTATTATTTGCTTTGATTTACTCTATATTTACTTTTTAATTCTACTGTATATCACTATTGAGCACAATCACTTTGTTACACAAGAACTTTAGTTTAGCACTACTTGCTTAAGTTTAAAATTTTAAAAAATCCAATTCACCTCTCCTCTTGGATTGCTACACTAGGCAACAAGTGGTATTAGAGCCAAGTACTCGGCGCTTGACTTGGTATCAACACTTTATACTCAGCGAAGGTCCAACAATCTTGAGTTAAAGATCTATGGCAACCCTTGTAGGTATTAGTATTAGATCACCATTTTTCAATAGCACTAATTACACATATTTAAAAACTCGCTGCACATATATATGCTATCTATTGATTATTATCTTTGGAAAATGATAGTTAGAGGTTCTCATATTTTTTTTATCTTGGTTAATGGCATTTTCATTTCAAAGCTTGAAGAGAATTGGGATGAAAACAACATTAAGCAATTTGAGCTTAATGCCAAAGCAATGAATTTGCTTTATTATGCATTGGACCCTAATGAATTCAATAGGATCTCCACATGCGAAACAGTGAAGAAAATATGGAACACACTTGAGGATACTCATGAGGGTACTCTTCAAGTAAAAAATACTAAGATAAATGTATTTGTACATACTTATAAAATATTTAAAATGGAACATTATGAATCTATAACTAACATGTATACTAGATTTATTAATATTGTTAATGAAATGAGAAGTCTTGGCAAAGTTATATCTAATGCTGATCTTGTCAATAAAATTTTTAGATCTTTGCTAAGTTCTTGGAATCCAAAGGTGATGGCAATTCAAGAAGCTAAAGATGTTGAAACACCTTACCTTTGGAGGTGCTTATTGGTTCACTCATGACCTATGAGTTGAACTTATGGCAAAAGATAGTGGATGCTGATGAAAAGAAGAAGATAATTGTCCTCAAATCCACTATACTAGATGAGTCTTCAAGTGAGGAGTCAGAAGATAATGAAGATGAGATTGAACTTTTGGCTCGCAAATTTCAAAGATTTATGAGAAAAACAGCCAAAAAGAAATACACGAAGAAGGAAATGATGGCAACTTGGAGTAAGAGTGAAGACTCAAGTTTTGAGGAGGAACAAATTCAAAAATTTGCCAATCTTTACTTCATGGCTAATGAGGATGAGGTATGTTCTGAAATTGAAAATGATTTTACCTTTGATGAATTATAAAATGCATTTGAAGATCTTGTGCATGAATATAAATTATTAAAAATAGAGTACAAGTGATGGGGACATCATATCAGACAAAGATTTCAAGCTTCAATTGGATCTCTAAGCATGTGTTGGAAAAGTCTATCAAATTTTAATAAATATATTGAGTCCTGTAATAAGGTGAGTCAATTGGATTCACAAAGTCCCTTTAGTCAGTCCACTTGAGTTCCTTTAGTCCTGTGAGTCCATTATTTCAAGTCAAGAGTCCTGTATTGTCATTCAAGTCAAGAAGAGAGTCACCATACCAGAAGAGTCACCAGGCCCCTCCACCAGAGTAGCACCTGGACCCTACTCAGGCCCCGCCCAACCTTGGCGCCCAAGGAATGGGCCTTCATGCCACCAAGCCAAATATAGGCGCCCCCCTTCCAGATGGCGCCCTCCCTAGTCCATCTCCCCCTCCAGGTCCCATCCAGCTAGTGCCCCCTCAAGCCCATCAGTGGCCCTGGCCCATCAAGGTTAGTGCCCCTGCTCCAGGCCTTGGCACCCTAGAATTTCATGAATGGTGCCCCTCCAATCCAAGTCCATCAAATTGGTGCCCCAGCCCAAGATGAAGCCTGCAATTGACCAAATCCACCAGGGTTTCTTTGCCCTCAAGTCATGTATTTTTAGTCTATATGGGAGTCGAGGGACCTGGGTAACTCTATAAATACCCACCCCTCCCCTCTTGTATGAAGCACCTCTACAAAATTTAAGTGAGTTTTGTTCAAGTATTTCCTCCAAATTAGAGTGGGTGTGAGACCCGTTGTGCTTTCTTTGTATGTGCAAACCCTAGCTGCCCCAGCCTCCCTCTCTCCTCCACTCAACCCTAGCCGACCACACCTCCTCACAAACCCTAAGATGCCCTCCATCCCAAACCCTAGGTCGCCACCCCCTCTTCCTCCCCCTACCAATCCGCTAACCTCAAAGCACTCCTACTCTTGGCTGCCCCTTCCCTCTCCTCTCTAGGCATTCCCTAGCCCCTAGGCTACCAGCAGCAAGCCCTCCAGGCATCCCCTTCAGCAGCCAGGCCGCCCTCTCCAAGCCAGGCGTCCCCTTCCCCAAGCAGGCTGCCAGCCACTCCAACAGCCCTCCTCTCTCCCTCTTCCATCATTTACTTATTTCATATTTTTCACTTCATTTGTGAACCTAACCCGTGACGTGTGCAGGATCCCTCTGGTGAAACTGACCAAGGAAGAGGCCCACCTTGCCTTCAAGACCAGTTGATGAAAAGCCGGCTGATCCACAGGAAAGAGACCTGATCATCCAGGCACTGATCAAAGAGTGCTGTGCGACCCCATCTGCGATAACGATCTCATCGTTGCCAGGTACTAACCCAAACCCTTCTCATAGTTCTGATCTATTGAAGATTAGACAATCCTAATAGGGGGTTTCTTAACCCTTGCGATCCATTTTTTTTTATTGTTCTAAGTGTTCTTAATTGTGAGTAACAGTAGTTTAATCTTTACATCAAATCCTGCTAGTTCTGTCCTCTTTTATGGGAACCTAGCCATAAAATAAAAATCTAAAAATTAATAAAAAAAGTTAGTTTACTAGTTTTTCTGCATAATCATCCCTTCCACTACTTCCTGCATCAATTTGATATCAGAGCATATATTTAGGACAGTTGCATCTTCCATAAAATACAAAAACACCACATAGAAATTTCTGCATCCTGTTATCTGCATTAGGAGTCCTAAAATAGGTATGTTTTTCCATCTTAATCTTATTGTTTTTGTTTTATTTTTGCACTAATAATTCACTGATCAGTCCTCTTAATTACTGTTATTTTTTCATGATTTTATAGATTATAAAAAAAACCAAAAAAAAAAATCTGCATATAAAGACCTTAACACAGAAATCTGTTTTCTGAAATTCCTGCACCTAGTTAAAAACCCTTGGTATTTGCATCATCAAAATAATTTTTCTTTGCATGAAATTTGGTAGGAATCAACTTTATAATTAGACCTTCTGTTCTACAATTTTTTAATATTTTTTCTGCTCTAAAAATCATGCTAAACTCTGCAACAAAATAGAACACCAAAAACTCTAATTTCTGCAATTTTTGCATACCTAACTGGTTAAAGCTAATCAACTACCGAACCCCACCCAACCCAAGCTAATTTTGATTGCTCACCTAACCAACTTGGAACTAAGTTTGCCACCTCATAAAAAGACAAATTTTTTTTTTTCTCTATTTTCTGATTCTAGATTGCATTAGGGTTTCATAGGTGTGTGCATCATTTGCATTAAACTAACTTAAGGGCACCTCTACTCTATCAGATTAGGGCAGGATTTCATCACCTATCTTGGATCCAAAACAACCATCTGCATACTGACCCAAGCTTAATTAAAATCAACTAGAAACCTAATTAATTTAGGGACACCAACAGGCCGGGTCTGAGTCTAGTGGGAAAACTAGTGCACTCAACCCTTCACTTATTACTGGAAGCTGGTATCTAAGGCTAGAGATCCAGAGGCAAACACCCTAAGTAGACTAGTGGTTTTTAATTAGGACCCTGTGACAAGCAGGGAAAGCCTCCCACCACCCCACCTCTTACCTGGCCAGTGGAAGGATTAAGTGTTGGATTGGGTGTAAGTTGAGTTGACCCACTCTACTTTGACTCTAGGTCCAGGAAGCCTTAGAATGTCTAACTCTTGTGTGCTTGTTGCATGACCTCTATATTAGGAATCTAACCCTACTAGTAGTCTCACCCCAACCTAGTGTGAGCATGGACCCCAACCCTAGGAGTGCCCAATACTCTGATCCATACTGGGAGCCCAACCCTAGGAGAACCCCATACCATGACCCATATTTGGAGCCCAACCCTAGGAGAACCCCATACCCTAACACATTCCTGGAACCCAACCCTAGGAGAGCCCCACACCCTGAACCAATTTGGGATTTTAGTTTAAGGAGACCCAATCATGATTTCACAGACCAGGATGAGAGAGCCACTAGGTACTTTAGGTTAGAAGCACCTACCTTTGGTGGTGATCTTGATCTTGAGGATTACCTTCTTTGGGAGAAAAATATGGATCTATACTTTGAGGAGGAACAAATGTCTAAAGGAAGCCGGTTCAAGTTTGCTAAACTTAGGTTAGTTCGCCAGGCTAGAGTCTATTGGGATAAGGTTGAATGAGTGATCAGATAAATAGAAGAAATACTCATAACTACCTGGAGCGACATGAAACTTGAACTGAGAATAAAGTACCTACCAAGATCCTATGAACCTAGATCCTATGCAACCAGACCCTATGACCCTAGATCCTATGCACCCAGATTCTCTAAAACTATAACCCATAGATCTGAGCCCATGTCTTATGAGCCCAAGGAACCCATAACCCATAAGTCTGAACCCATATCCTTGAGCCCAAGGGACCCATAACCCCTAGTAGACTTGAACCCCATAGGATTAATACCCCTATATATGAGCCAAGTATTAGTCAGATACCCCTTAGTCGACACACCCCTGCTACCCCAGCCACTAGTCGAGTTTTCCTTAACCAACCCCCTCTTACCACCCCATTTGTTCACAAGGAAGACATTGAAGTGGAAGTATATGAAGTTGACATGAGCTTAGTGGATGAGTATGAGGGAGAAGGAGAAATAGATGAAGCTAACCTAGAATTAGTTGACCCTAACCCTACCCAGACTGAAGCCAATCTAGAGTTCGTTGATCTTGACTACACCTAGACTGAAATTGTAGCGGAAGAGTAGTTAGAGAAATAGAACCTAGATCCTGCTACTAGAGCACTACCTGAGGAAACCCTAGAAGAGAGCCGAATTATAGAGCCCAGTCTAGAGTTCAAGAACCAAAAGAAAGTAGTGAGGACTTGGCTTATTTAATCCAGTACCCTCAGTGGATTAATCCCCTCCTGTAGTTTCCATTAAAAACCTCTTCCTTGAGATTAGTGACCCATTCTTCCATAAGGCAGACCCTGTAGATATACCTCAACCTTGTAAGGTTAACCTCATTAGTCTAGGACTAATCCCTAACACCCCTTCTTACATCCTACTTTATCCGATCAACCCCAGACCCTCTTCTTACTTTCTATCCTACCAGATTAATCTTGAATCTACCTCTTATTTCCTGTCCTTTCTAGAAACTTCCAGCATTTCTAGGACCATTCGATTGCATTTTGTAGAGGTTAGCATATTGCATACATTCATTGCACCTGTTAGGTTTGCATGTTACTTCTGGTATACTCTATAGCATTTAGTAGGAATACATGCACCATTCTATCTGCATGTCACCCACCTGACTAAGGGACAAACCCACAGTCATAGTTTAGGGTCTAGTCAAGTCTACATATCAATAAGTGTTGGCATGTGTCATTTACCTGCATTAGATGTTATGAGTTTTTGTACTGCATGATTAGAGATTTGCATAAGAAAATTAGTCAAGAGATTAATATAAGCAATGAATTTTATAAAATTTGGCTAATTCCCGAAAAGAGTTAAAGAGTTTCTACAGGGATTATGTAATGATTAGACTTAGACCTGAGCTGTTCTCTCCAGGGACTGTGAAGAAACTGCATGCTCGTGGAGCTGGACCCTTCAGAGTAATAAAGAGAGTTGGATCCAATGCCTATATGCTTGAGTTACTACCGAATTAGGCATTAGTTCAACTTTCAATATCTCATACTTTGTTGAGTATAGGGAACCAGCAACGATACTCAGTGAGCCCCTTGGACCTAACCCTTTCTTTTGAGAGCGAACCCAATCTCTGAGTGTCCACGATCAAATTTGCCTGTGAGAGGAAAATGATTGAGCATATCTTGGACGATCAAGCCACTAGTGCCCAGATCAAAGTCAACCATATCACTTGGTTTGTTGGTAAGGTCGACTAGATTCTAAGGTTTCGTGGATCACTCGAGAGGATCTGCAATGCCTCAACCCAGACCCACTAGAGCCGGATTGACCTTCTTACTCGATAGGGTTGAGTTCCTCCCACCCCGAGAGAATTGATGGGGACATCAGATCAGACAAAGATTTCAAGCTTCAATTGGATCTCTAATCATGTGTTGGAAAAGTCCATTAAATTTTAATGAGTACATTAAGTCCTGTAATAAGGTGAGTCAATTGGATTCACTAAGTCCCTTTAGTCAGTCCAGTTGAGTTCCTTTAGTCCTGTGAGTCCATTATTTCAAGTCAAGAGTCCTATATTGTCATTCAATTCAAGAGGAGAGTCACCAGACCAGAAAAGTCACCAGGCCCCTCCACCAGAGTAGACCTGGACCCTACTCAGGCCCCCCCCAACCTTGGCTCCCAAGGAATGGGCCTTCATGCCACCAAGCCCAATATAGGTGCTCCCTTCTAGATGGTGCCCTCCCTAGTCCATCGCCCCTTCCAGGTCCCCTCCAGCTGGCACCTCCTCAAGCCTATTAGCACCCCTGGCCCATCAAGGTTGGCACCCGTGCTCCAGGCCCTTGGCACCCCAGAATTTCATGAATGGCACCCCTCCAGTCCAAGTCCATCAAACTGGCACCCCAGCCCAAGATGAAGCCTATAGTTGACCAAGTCCTCTAGGATTTCTTGGCCCTCAAGTCATGTATTCCTAGTTTGTGTTGGAGTCCAGGGACCTGGGTAACTCTATAAATACCCACTCCTCCTCTCTTGTATGAAGCACCTCTTTTCATGAAATAAAATTTAAGTGAGTTTTGTTCGAGTGTTTCCTCCAAATTGGAGTGGGTGTGAGACCTATTGTGCTTTCTTTATGTGTGCAAACCCTAGCCGCCCCAGCCTCTCTCTCTCTCCTCCACTCAACCCTAGCCAACCACACCTCCTCACAAACCCTAAGATGACCTCCATCCCAAACCCTAGGTCGCCACCCGCTCTTCCTCCCCCCACCAATCCACAAACCTCAAAGCACTCCTACTCTTGGCCGCCCCTTCCCTCTCTTCTCCAGGCATTTCTTGGCCCCCAGGCTACCAGCAGCAAGCCTTCTAGGCATCCCCTTCAGTAGCCAAGCTGCCCTCTCCAAGCCAGGCATCCCCTTTCCTAAGCAGGCCTCCAGCCACTCCAACAGCCCTCCTCTCTCACTCTTCCATCCTCTACCTATTTCATATTTTTCTCTTTATCTATGAACCTAACCCGTGACATGTGCAGGATCCCTTCGATGAAACCGACCAAGGAAGAGGCCCTCCTTGCCTTCGAGACCAGCTGATCCACGGGAAAGAGCCTGATCATCCAGGCATCGATCCAAGAGTGCTGTGCGACCCCGTCTGTGACAAGGATCTTATCGATGCTAGGTACTAATCCAAACCCTTCTCATAGTTCTGATCTGTTGAAGATTAGACTATCCTAATAGGGGGTTTCTCAACCCTTGCGATCCATTTTTTTTATTGTTCTAAGTGTTCTTAACTATGGGTAACAGTAGTTTAATCTTTATATCAAATCTTGCTAGTTCTGTCCTCTTTTTCGGGAACCTAGCCATAAAACAAAAATCTAAAAATTAATAAAAAAGGTTAGTTTACTATTTTTTTTGCATAATCATCCCTTCCACTGCTTCCTGCATCAACAAGAAATTGAAAAATCATGCTAATTCTTTTTCTTTTGAAAATAATAATCTTGAAAATGAAAACAAAGAGTTGAAAGCCAAAGTTGTTGTTTTAGAAAATAAAGAGAATGATCTTTTTAAAGAAAAAGAAATTTTGGAAAAAGAAAATGTTGATTTGAAAGATAAATGTAATAAATTTGAAAACAAGAAAAATGTTTTGATTAAAGAAATATAAAATTTTAAAAAGCTTAAATTGAGTTTTGAAAAAAAAAAACTTTCCAATGAATGCTAGACCTTATCTCAAGAAAATGAGCAGCTGAAAATTAAACTTGATAAGGTCAAACCATTTATTGAAAAGTTTATCTTGAGTTCTAAAAAATTAAGTTTACTTCTAAACAACCAAAAAGCTATTTTTGATAAAGTTGGACTTGGTTACAAACAAGAAAAGAAGCAAAAATTATTGAAAAATTTCTTTGTTCTAGCATCATCAAATTTTACTTGTTTTAATTGTGATAAATTTGGTCATAAAGCTTATATTTATAAAAAGTCAAGAAAAGTTTGGATTCCAAAAGGAACCATAAATACTAACCCAAAAGGATCCAAGAAAATTTGGATACCAAAAATGTCCACTTGATATGTTTTGTAGGAATTTCTTGCAGCCCAATAAAAAGAAAGGAAGAGATACTTGAATAGTGGCTATACAAGACACATGAAGAGTGGACTAGCTAAATTTTTTGGACTTAATGGTAAAGGAGGGACTATCTATATTGATAAAATCTAATTATCTCCTTCCATATTTATTGAAAAATATATTTGTTAACCCTTGGAATGATTTTGATGATAACAAAATATTGGAGTATGCATTTGATTACTAACCATTCCCAAGTGTTTTATAAGTTTTTGTAGGATGATTTTATTGTACAATCACTCTTCCTACAATTCTGATGTATGTCGAGTTTATTTTTGAAAAAGTATTATGTAATGAAGAGCCCAAAGAAAAACTACTCATGTATTCATGAAAATAGGCCAATTCAATGTATTTTTCAACTTTAAATTATTTAGATTAGGCTTTGAAGGAGCTTGAAAGCCTTTGAAGTTGGTTGGAAGCTTTTGGAAACGATCTGGAAAAGTTTGGAAGCTTTTTGACAAAACTCACTTGAGCTGACTCAATTTTCTGGCACGGCACTAAGTTTTCTGGCATGCAAACATCCGAGTCGACTCAAAGGTAATCGAGTTGACTCATTCAGAGTTTCAATTCTTCGGTCTGTCAAAGCGAGCTGACTTGACAAAATTTGAGCTGACTTAATTATGAATCAGACAATCGAGTCGACTCGACAGTCAACTGAGCCGACTCTTCCAAAGTTTGCAAAATCTCAATTATGAAGAACCAGCCAGGCAAGCCGACTCGATGGAGAAGAGCCGACTTGACCAAAGTGAAGTTTCAACCTATCTGAGAATCCAAGCCAACTTAAAGCATCCGAGCCGACTCGAATCCCAGTTCTAGGTGCATAATGACTAGTTCCAGAACTATCTTTTTGAATCCAAAAAATGCTCCAATGGCCATATTTTGAATCCCAACATTCTACAATGGTCATATCCACTTGGAATCAGTTCAAGATACTATTTATAAGGGATTTGAACAACTTTTAAATAGGTTAATGAGCTTTTAATGAGTTTTTAAGAGAACATTCAAGAGAGCCTTCAAGAAAGTACTCAAGACTTCACTAACTCTCATCAGATTCTTAAGTCGTTTATTGAGGAAGATCAGAAGCCTTAAAGAGCATTTAAGGAAGGAATCAAGAAGGCTTCTCAAGAGCTACAACTTCAACCACCCGACAACATTCAATTTCTCATTAGTGTTGCTCTGTTTTTAACTCCTTATTTAAGTTGTTCCAAGTATAGCTAGGGCCGTAACTTGGGATTTGTATAGATTTTTGGTGAGTCTTTGAAAACCAAGAGTGGATTGTTAGTGAGCCCATGAAAACTAATAGTGTATTGGATTTTTGGTGATCCTAGTGTAAAACCAAGTTGGGTTTTGGATATTGAGCCCGTGAAAACAATTCGGCTATATTCCGAGATGAATATAGAGAAAATCCCAAGTGGTATCTTGGGTAGTAGATGTAGGAGCGAGGTTGCTCCAAACCATTATAAATTACTTGTGTTTGTGCTTGTGTTGCTTGTGTTCTTTATTTACTTCCACACTTGATACTTAGTTCATATCACTCACCACACCAAGTTATCTTAAAAGGAGCACATACTTATGAAAAATTTTAAATACCCAATTTACCCATCCTCTTGGGTAAGCCACCTGGGCAACAACTGGTATCAGAGCAATGTCTCTGAAATTTACTTAAAGTAAAGATAAATGGCAAACTCTACGAGTACTTCTTTGGTCGAAGGCCAATATGCTAACAGACCTCCACTTTTCATAGGCACTAACTACACCTACTAGAAAGCCTGAATAAAAATTTACATTCAAGCAGTAGATTTTCAGTTATAGAAAATCATTCTAAAAGGACCTCACAGACCCATAAAGAAGGTTGATGGCGTGGACATCCCAAAACCTGAAGAGGAATGGGATGAACATGACATGAAAATGGGTGAGCTGAATGCCAAAGCAATGAATCTATTATATTATGCTTTGGACGCCAATGAGTTTAACCGAATTTCTACTTGCATGTCTACAATAGAAATTTGGGATAAACTTGAAGTAACCCGTGAAGAAACCTCCAAAGTAAAAATTTCTAAGATTAATCTTCTTGTACATAGTTATGAGTTATTTAAAATAGAACCAAATAAGACTATATCTGCCATGTTCTCAAGGTTTACAGATATTATTAACAGTCTAAAGAGTCTTGGCAGGATATACTCCAATGTAGACCTCATGCAAAAAATTTTGAGATCCTTACCGGATAAATGGGATCCAAAGATCACTACTATCCAAGAAGCGAAAGACTTGAATACTCTACCACTGGATAAGCTATTGAGTTCCCAGATTACACACAAACTTACAATGTAGTATAGAAGTGAGGATGACATCAAGAAGAAAAAGTCTATAGCCTTCAAAGCTGCGACATAATTCAAGAAATAAGAAGAGGAAATAGATGAAGAAAGCCCCTCCTCTGAAGATGAACTTGAAGACGATGATATCACACTTGTAGTGAGGAGATTCAAGAAATTTATGGGTAGGAAAAAGGAAAGATATTAGAAGAAATATCATAAAAAAAGAGAATATAGTAAAGAAAGAGAAAAAGATAAAGATAAAGATAAAGAGCAATAGCCCATCTGCTGCAAATATAAGAAACCAGGGCATTTCTGATCAGATTGTCCAACATTGAAGAAAACTTATAAAAAGAAGAAGAAGAAAGCAATGGTGACAACTTGGAGCGATAGCGAGGAGTCTACTTCAAATGATGAAGAAGAGACTACAAAAACTGTTTGATGGGTCTCAAAGATGAGGTAATGTCTCCTGAATGTCATGATGAATTTATATTTAAGGAATTAAATACTGCATTTTATGAGCTATTATCTGAATACAAAAAAGCCAGTCTGAAAATTAAAGCTTTGAAAAATAGCATTGATATTTTAATAAAATAAAAGGATGAAATTTTAGAAAAGAATAAAATTTTGCAAAAATATTTAAATAGCTTTTCTGAAAACATAAAGTTTTGTAAGTTGAAATGAATGAGTATCTTGAGAAGAATAAAGCTTTACATAAATAAAATATAAGCTTGCAAAAAGAAGTTGAAAAACTCAAGCCATTGGTTGAAAAGTTAATATTAAGTTCAAATAAGATTGTGCTGATTTTAAAAGATCAAAGGGACTCAAATAATAAAGCTGGAATTAGTTATAACCCTTTGCATACAAATAGAATTTCAGCTATAAAGTTTATACCTTCAAAATCATATGTACTCAAGTTTTCAACTCAAAAAATCTTTTGCATCTAGAGCTTCAACATTTGTACCTTTTCAAAAATCAAGAGTTGTTGTTCATGCAATGGGGTTGGTCACAAAGCATTTGAATGCAATTTGAAAAGAAATAATGTAAGTAAGATTAGAAAGATTTGGGTTCCCAAAGGAACCACTCCTACTAACCTACAAGGATCAAAGAAAGCTTGGATACCTAAAAGAACTACTTGATTATCTTACAGGAATGTCTTGTAGCCCAGAATACAAAGAAAAGATAGTATCTGGATAGTGGCTGTTCAAGACATATGACGGGTGACAAAGAATAATTCATCATCCTAGAAATGAAGGATGGAGGAATGGTCACTTTTAGTGACAATGGTAAGGAAAAGATCATTGGCATCAGTAACATTACCACCAAGACCGTCGTGGCCCGTAGCTGCTGCCGGCATCGGAGTGCACTGGTGTGGACACCAGAAGCCGAAAGAAACTTCACTCCAACAAGGTTAGCCTTATCCCAATTTGGATCAAAGATAATTAGGTTACCTTGTATCCTTTAGTTCAAAAATATTTTATTTTCAAGAGTCATTTCCTTTTCAAGAGTCCTGTAATTAATTTTGAGTTTCAAATCAAGAGTGTTTATTGAGTCCTGTAATTACTTTTAAAATTTCATTTCTTGTAAGTCCATTTCAAGTTTTAAAGTCTAGGTCAGTCAAGTCAGTTCAGTTGAGTTAAGTCTAATTCAGTTGAGTTAAGTCTAATCAAGTCTTAAAGCCATGAAAGCCAGCAACAAGACTCAAATTCTAGATCCCAGAATTTGACCACATGAAGAAGAGAAGACACATCAACCAAGCAAGAGAAAAGGACTATCAACTAGGACCACTGGGCGCCACATGTCATTCTTATCCAAGTAGAAGACCACCTCACCATGCCACGTCATCAGGTGCAACTTCACCAGCCACCTCATCACCCTTTGGGCGCCAACAAGGGAGATTCAAATTCAAGGAGGTTGGCCACATCCCTCCAAGTCCTCCACCAAATCCTCCAACCCCCCCCCACATCCCTCCAAACTCTCCACCAAATCCTCCAACCCCCCTTGTAATCCTCCTCGATTTGGGGAGTTTTTAAATTTCAAAAGCTAGCTTTGTGAGGCTATTAAAAGCCTTGGATGCCCATTGTAAAAGAGATTGATTTTGGAAATGAATGAAGTTTGAAGTGAAGTTGTCTTGAGTTTTATGTGTGAAATTTTTCCTATCTTCTTCTTCCACGCCCAAAGCCACTCTCTTCCCTAGAAATTCATCATCCAAGCTCAAGGCAAAGGCATTGGAGTCGGCCAGATCTTCTCAACTATCTTTTCTTTGTTCACAAGTTCTCCCATCCCTTCTTTATGTTTGCATCCTTCAACCTTAACTTTGATCTTCATTGTAGGGTCCTTCGAAGTCCTTGAGTTGTGAACAGGGTTCCCCTTGACAATGAACCAACAAGCTGAAGCCCAAGTCCAGGGTTCTGATCACTGTTATCCAAGTTCTCCAGTCCAGAGCATCAGTAGTTTCAAGTTTTGAATCATAGGAAGGTTGGAAAACTCATCAAGGTAAGTCCTCAATCATTAGCCCCTATTGTCTAGATCTTCTTCCTTCTTATTTTTAGAGTTGTGTCTAATCATGTAATAGTCCCTTTTCATATAATCCTTAAATCTTATTAAGATGAGTACAATGCTAAGTATAATTAGGTTTCATTGCTCTACAAACACCATATTCAAAACATTAATCATATGCGTGCCGCATCAAATTGGTATCAGAGCATGGTTGCATTAGGGTAGAATAGTTTTCTTTAAATCCAAGCAAGATCTAAAATTCACGCCTCCTGAGCGGGTGTACTCTAGTACACTGTCACGACCCATGGAAATAATGATCCCCTGGCCGGACGTGAGGCTTTTAGATTGAAGTTTGGGTAAGCCATTGCACTTGTTTGATTAGGTTCTGTTTTCTGAAAATTTGCATCTATTTACTGTAATCCATCTACAGCTCCAAAGAAAAGTCACTAATTTTTTATTAAAATATTTTTTTCTTGTTCCTTTTTAAGTCAGTTATCACCATATTAAATTTCATCATCATAAAAAAATTATAAAAAAAATGAAAATTTCTGCAGTTCGACACTGTCATTAGGGTTCTGTTCTGTCCTTTTTATTTATCTTCAATTGTAGGATTTGCTTAGAGTAGTACAGATTTTATTTTTAAAATTCCTTTCACCTACATTGAAACATATAAGTTAGGAGTCCTCTGTGAATTTCTCAGAATTTTTGGACATTTTTTTCATAATTTTTTCCATACCACTTTCAAACTGCAACACACTTCTGCAGCTCCTTTGCATTTCATTCATCTCATGAGAAATCAAATTAAGGGCATCAATTTGACATAGGGTCAGGATTTCATCACCTGTCCCTAGCCCAAAAATCACCAACCAGCATATCGATCCCAGCCCATTAATTAAAATTGAGTAGAACGTTAATTGCCCTAGTGGGTTAGGGACACCAACAAATTGGGTTCAGGTTAGGGTCAAGTTAACTGTGTCAGCTAATTAGTGTGTGCTTACTGGCTTGGTGTCTAGGATTGGTGCATCAGGGCTTGTGATTTGGCCCGCCTACCTGGCTAATCTCAGATTGGTGTCTAAGGTTGGCAATCAGGGACCTTCACTCCCCACCACCTACCTGGCTAAGTCCCATAAGTACTACTAGCTAGTTGGTTCACTTAATTAGACCTCTAATTTGTGCTCTAGGTCTAGGAAACCTTAGCTCGAGCTTGAGTCCATTTGCATGCATGACAACTAGAGCAGGGACACCATATACACCAATCCAAGCCCAGTCCAGTGTAGCCATGGACCCGAATCTTGAAACCATGCTGAAAGGCCTAAATGATCTAATGGCCCAATTGAACCAAATGCTGGCTAAACAATTTTCCTTAGACCAACCAACTCCTACTTTCCCATTAGCTCATATGAATGATAGGAGTAAGAACCCTGAAGTACAAGTTGAGTTCATGAATACTCAAGACTTAGGGTATCCTCAAACTGAAGGGCTAGGGAAGGAAGAAGGCAAGTCTGAACCTAGTAAATATGTGTATGAGACTAACATAAGTTTAATAGATGAATATGAAGGGGAAGACTGTGAAGAGAACAACTTTAATACCTTACCTGAGGAAACCTTTGGTAAAGAAAAGATTATTGAGTCTAGTCCTGAAACATCAGAACAACCAAAATTTAGTGAGGACTTGGTTCCCGTAAGACAATGCCCTCAGGAAGAACCCAATACTTTAGCTTCGACACAAGAACTCCTTCAGGTACCTGAGAAGAACCCAATCATTATTTTAGAAGACTTTCCTGATGACCTTCAACTACCTAGAAGCATCCCGCCTGTAGATCAATATTCAAATCTTAAGGTCATCATGAGTAACCAAGGTCTGTTTCAAGATTCTTCTAAATTATCCCAAGACTCAGATTCCTATTTCCTGCCTTTCCTTAAGTCTTATCCTAATTTTAGAGCCATTAAGTTTCATTTTGATGAGATTACTAGGTTGCATGAGCCTTTAAAGCCTATTCCTTTTGCTACCTACGTTTGGAAAACCTTATAGCATTTGCTAGGAACCCATGGTAAATTCTCATGTGCATACCAGACCAGGGTCAAACCTAGAGAGTCATTAATCTGTTAGGTTTAGGCCCTAGAGAGTCCAATAAAATTCCTCTCAATAAAGATGCCTAGTTCAGTTTGCATTTCGTAAGTGCTTGTGTAAGTTTCTGAGTCTGCAGAGTCTTTTGCACAGCATGTCACAAATCTACATAAAGAAATCAGTAATAAGATCAACCTGAGCAATGAAACTTATAAACACTTAGCTGACTCACATAAGAGGCCTAAAGAATTCTGTGAAGGGGATTATGCGATGATTAGGCTCAACCCTGAACGGTTTCTCCCTGGAACCATAAAGAAGCTGCATGCCCGCGGAGCGGGACCTTTTAAGATCTTAAAGAAAATAGGGCCTAATGCATATGTTTTGGAACTTCCACCTTATATGGGTATTAGTACAACCTTCAATGTTTCAGACCTAGTAGAATACAAAGAACCACTACTAATACCTAGTGAGCCTTTTGAGCCAGAAACTTTCATTGAGAGTGAACATATTTCCGAGTGTCCACCACCAACCTTACCTGAGCAGAGAGAGAGGATTGAGAGAATCCTGGATGACAAGATCATTACTACCAGGAATAAGGACTATCAGCGATACCTGGTTCAATGGCAAGGTCGACCTGAGTCCGACAACTCTTGGATTACTCGAGAGGACCTGCCAAGACTTAACCCAGACTTGTTTGAGCATTACCAGGACAAAACTGAACCATACTCGACTGGGTCGAGTTCTGCCCACCCCAGGAGAATTGGTGTGGACACCAGAAGCCGAAAGAAACTTCACTCCAACAAGGTTAGCCTTATCCCAATTTGGATCGAAGATAATTAGGTTACCTTGTATCCTTTAGTTCAAAAATATTTTATTTTTAAGAGTCATTTCCTTTTCAAGAGTCCTGTAATTAATTTTGAGTTTCAAATCAAGAGTGTTTATTGAGTCCTGTAATTACTTTTAAAATTTCATTTCTTGTAAGTCCATTTCAAGTTTTAAAGTCTAGGTCAGTCAAGTCAGTTCAGTTGAGTTAAGTCTAATTCAGTTGAGTTAAGTCTAATCAAGTCTTAAAGCCATGAAAGCCAGCAACAAGATTCAAATTCTAGACCCCAGAATTTAACCACATGAAGAAGAGAAGACACATCAACCAATCAAGAGAAAAAGACCATCAACTAGGACCACTGGGTGCCACATGTCATTCTTATCCAAGTAGAAGACCACCTCACCATGCCACGTCATCAGGTGCAACTTCACCAGCCACCTCATCACCCTTTGGATGCCAACAAGGGAGATTCAAATTCAAGGAGGTTGGCCACATCCCTCCAAGTCCTCCACCAAATCCTCCAACCCCCCCCACATCCCTCCAAACTCTCCACCAAATCCTCCAACCCCCCTTGTAATCCTCCTCGATTTGGGGAGTTTTTAAATTTCAAAAGCTAGCTTTGTGAGGCTATTAAAAGCCTTGGACGCCCATTGTAAAAGAGATTGATTTTGGAAATGAATGAAGTTTGAAGTGAAGTTGTCTTGAGTTTTATGTGTGAAATTTTTCCTATCTTCTTCTTCCACGCCCAAAGCCACTCTCTTCCCTAGAAATTCATCATCCAAGCTCAAGGCAAAGGCATTGGAGTCGGCCAGATCTTCTCAACTATCTTTTCTTTGTTCTTAAGTTCTTCCATCCCTTCTTTATGTTTGCATCCTTCAACCTTAACTTTGATCTTCATTGTAGGGTCCTTCGAAGTCCTTGAGTTGTGAACAGGGTTTCCCTTGACAATGAACCAACAAGCTGAAGCCCAAGTCCAGGGTTCTGATCACTATTATCCAAGTTCTCCAGTCCAGAGCATCAGTAGTTTCAAGTTTTGAATCATAGGAAGGTTGGAAAACTCATCAAGGTAAGTCCTCAATCATTAGCCCCTATTGTCTAGATCTTCTTCCTTTTTATTTTTAGAGTTGTGTCTAATCATGTAATAGTCCCTTTTCATGTAATCCTTAAATCTTATTAAGATGAGTACAATGCTAAGTGTAATTAGGTTTCATTGCTCTACAAACACCATATTCAAAACATTAATCATATGCATGCCGCATCATGCACTCCCTTCGCTACTTGTCGGTCCTCTGCTCCTGGACCTGCGAAACAGGGGTTAGTGACCCGGGCCAGGATTTCTGACGGGGGCACTCTGACGATCAAGTCAGTGATGATCTAAGGGAATAGATCCTCCTGGTCGGGCCCCTCTTGATGGACTCCGCACTAGGAGGAGTGAAAGATGTGAGTGAAGGAGAGAACGTTGTATGGATAGAATGATAGCGGCGACAGAGGGGTTCCCTGTTACTCCGCTTCTCCTTGTTTCCCTCGTTTTCTCTCAGCTGTGATTTTGGTGGTGGCGCTTCGCCCTCTTGGTCGAGTTTGCGCTTGTGTTGGTTGTGGATTGTTGTTGTTACCCCTCTTCCCCCTTTTGGGGGTGTCGACTATTCTTTATAGTTGAAAATTGATCGTTTAGAGCTTGTCTCGGGATATTTGCTAGGTTGGCAGGTGCGTGCGGCAGGATTTCGTGCCGTAGACGGGATGCCTTTCCTGACACGTGATAGGGAAAGCTTCCATTCATTCTGACATCCTCTCCTGTCGCTCTGTTCTGGAAAGCTTGCCAGAGCCTTGATCCGGGGGTCGCCGCCCTAGGGGTTCATGCTTTCTGGCTGGCCCATCCTTCTGGAAGTACGGCCGGGCAGGTGGTCATGGTGGCATGGGAGGCGTCGCTCCGTAGTCCTCGAGTGGCTCGTCGGTGTACTGGGATGGCAGGGCTCGCTCCTGTTTGGGCGCTCCGAGCTCGTATGGTCATCTTGGTGGAGGAGGGGAGAGCGCAGGCCCGGTCCAAAGGGCGCATGCTCGGAGAGGCTCCATATCGGCGGGTAAGTGTTGAGCTCGACCTTGATCATAGGGCACTAGCCTCTGAGGGTCTCGCTCTGGAGGGCAGAGGATGAACCCAGTCCAGAGGGCGCACACTCGGAGAGGCTCCACATCGACGGGTAAGCGCTGAGCTCGACCTCGACCACAGGGCACTAGCCTCCGAGGGTCTTGCTTTGGAAGGCGAAGGATGGACCTAGTCTAGAAGGCGTGCGCTCGGAGAGTGTCCACATCGACGGGTGAGCACTGAGCTCGACCTCGACCGTAGGGCACTTACCTCCGAGGGTCTCACTCTGGAGGGTGTAGGATGGACCTGGTCTAGAGGGCGCGTGCTGGAAGAGGCTCCACATCGACGGGTGAGCGCTGAGCTCGACCTCGACCACAGGGCACTAGCCTCTGAGGGTCTCGCTCTGGAGGACGGAGGATGGACCCGGTCTAGAGGGCGCACGCTCGAAGAGGCTCCACATCGGTGGGTGAGCGCTGAGCTTGACCTCGACCGCAGGGAACTAGCCTCCGAGGGTCTTGCTCTGGAGGGTGGTGGACGGCTCTGGCCTAGGCGTCTGGAGCTTGCGGGCATGACCTGGCAGAGGATGGAGCTTGGCCCGTCGCCTTGAAGGGGCTCAGCTTAGCTCAGCTTGACGAAGTGGTCTGGGCTAGGGTGTTGCCTTGGCGTCTGTCATGGCGGTCTCCTTTAATGTGGCACCTATCAGCTACCCATGTCAGTTATCTTGCCACATCATTTGCCCCCCACTCCTGAGGCTCGTCAGTACACGGCAATCGGGGTGAAGGGAGTAACTATGGTGCTGACGTGGAAAGGGAAAATTTGGTGCAATGATGGCCACGGTCACTGGTGCTTCAAGGGATGGCCCTGCCAGCCAGTGTGGGGGTGCCACGTCGCCACACTCGAGGAGTAGTTAATGCTGGCATAGAATTCCGATTGGCTGGGACTCCTTTTTTGCCGATGGGAAGCACGTGGCGCAGATCCGTTGGCGAGGGGGTCACAACAGTGCAGATTTGATTGGCCCTTTCGAAGTGAAAAGAAAGAATTTTCTTATTCAAAGTTTCCTTTTTCTCAAATCTTTTGCGCTTGTTGCAGTGCCCAGACCCTTCCTTATCCACGATATGCATACGTTCTTCTCTTATCTAGAGGTCTAGACCGGCTTTGTTCTTCTCCCTTCTTCTCTTCTTGGGTAGGCTCCTTCCTTCTTATTCCAGCATGTCTCGTCCTGAATCTTTCACCCAAAGGGTAGTGCTCTCCTCTTCCGACGAGGAGTCAAGGGGGGCATAGTTTAGGGTTAGCATGAGACCGGCCCTTCCTGCCCCCCTGTATTCGTTTGGGAGTCGGAGGCTGTTCCTTCTAGTCCTACTTGTCCTCCCCTGCTACTCGAATCAGCTCCTGAGTCTGTCCAGTCAACAAGTCCGGGTGGGGTCATTTCGACGATTTTCACCATTGAGCTGGGGGCCATCCGGGATGCCTATGGCATCCCGACTTCTGTCTGACTCATGATCCCCCACCTCGGGGAGTAGGTCACTTCCAGTGGTCCAGGACATCTCGCCTTCTACGAGGGGACCTTCTTCGGGGGTCTCCGATTCCCCTTTCATCCCTTTTTCTTATATGTCCTGAATAACTATCGCCTGGTCCCTGCCTAGTTGGTGCCGAACGCCATCAGAGTGATCTTCTCCTTTATTGTACTTTGCCATGTCCATGGGTTCGTTGCCCGGTTTTCCTTATTCAGGGCATTCTTCACCCTGAAATGCCACCCAACCGAGGATGGGTGGTGGTCTCTGTCTTCTCGCCCAGAGGGCATCAAATTTGAGCTCCCCTCTTCCATCAAGGGATGGAAGAGCAAATTTTTCTTTGCAAACATCGAGAGGGTTGACTGGACCTGGAGCGAGCCAGACTGGTCCCCCAATCGGATCTCCGCGGTCGATGCAGCCGATCGGGACGATTACGATCAGCTTCGCACCGCTCAGATCCCTTCTCTGGAGATTCTGCTATCGGAGCAGAACCTTCTCGACGCCAGGGTCGACTCATCGACGGGGCCAGGTGAGTTCAGCTCTTTCTTTGTCTGCATTTTTTCTTTTCTTCATCTTAGGTTGACCTTCTTAGCTCCTGTATGCAGGGTCGGTCCTCCTAGAGGGTGAGCCATTATCGATCTTCAAGAAGAGGCTGCTCGCCGGGATGGCTGCCGAGCCTCCTCCGAGGCGGGCCCGGATTGAGGGCACGCCGGCATCTGCCCCTATGGTGCCGGTCACTCAGAGGAGGGAGGCTGAAGGATGGACGGGGCCGCAGGCTAGAGTCCCTGTTTTGGAGCTTGAGGCGACTATTCGGGTTGACACTGCTACTACCGTCGCACCGCCCCGCCCTCCGGGCCCAAAGGTGACTAGGGCCGAAGAAGGAGGGACCCGGGTTGAGGCTCCTCCTATGACGAGGGCTCCGACCACGATGGTGCCGGATCCTCGACCGGTTCCTCAGGGTCCCACTGCCGGAGGGATGGGAGCACCTGCTCCCCGGGAGAACAGGAGAGACGAGGCGAGGTGCTGCCTTCCGTTCAAGCTGGGGCCAGAGAGCTCCTTAGCCGACAACCGCGCCCTGGCTTACCGCATGATAGACTTCTCCATCCAGCCATGTGACCGGGAGGAGATGGATGGGCTGCTGGTTGGGGATGTGATCGACAGCATCTTCCCCCATCTCTACACGGTAAGCAACCCCATCCTCTTTCTCTCTCCCTCTCTTTCCCCCCCTTTTTTTTTGACTTCCCTTGTGATGCAAATGGGTGTCGAGGTCCTTTTCATTAGGAGCTGCTGTCGAAACTAGGAGCGACCTGAGCAGCAGCAAGCGACCGAGATCGCGTCGTTGAAGGCCGATTTGAAAGAGAAGGCCGACTTCGAGGGAGCGCTTGACCAGCGGGTCAAGGACCTCGAGAGGCAACAAGTCGACTCTGAGGGGCGAGCGAAGGAGCTCCAGGAGAGCCTAGACCGCGAGTTGGGGCAGTCCAGGAAGAAGTTTGAGGACCTCGCTGATACTGAGCAGCGGTTGGGCATGTCCGACGCCGAGGTGGCCTGGCAGAAGGGGATCGCCCAATCTCTCTAGGCCCGGTTGGTGATGGAGGAGGAGAAGTCAGCCGTGGCCCAGAGGGCAGCCGGGGAGGCTGCCAGGTCGATTATGGATGCTAGGCACGAGGTGGCTGTAGCGAAGAAGGAAGCTGGGGAGGCGATGGAAAGGTATAGGGCCTCAAAGGAGTTCCTCGCCAAGATCCAACAAATGGCATCGGACTCCTTCAAAGGCTTCATGTACCTGCACCGCCTGGTCGAGGAGTTCATCTCGACCGAGGGCCATAGCTACCTTGACTATTCCGGCACTTCAGACCAGGAGGCGGGCATCGAGGAGGCCGTGCCACCTGAGCCCGAAGCCGTGTGGCCTGAAGCCCCTACTGATGGAGACTCCCAGCCCGGTGATCCAGCTAGTAAGTAGTCATTTCCTGCTTCCTTTTATGCCTTGCTCTTTTTCTATACTTAGCAAGGCCACCCAGCATGTCGGGGGCCCACAGGATGTTTGTAATTGACACTTAATCAATAAAGTGCAAAGTCCCTTGCAATCATTTCTCTTGTCTGGCTCTTCCTCTCTTTCACTCCCCCTTCTCCTCTTTCTATCTTTTTGATGTATGGGAGATCAGAGAGGGGGCCTCACCTTGCGTGGGGCTGAGTTGTTAGACTTCGGCACCAGCAAGCTAGGTGCAAGTTGATGGCACTCGAAGGCTGCTGGGCTCGAAGGTCTCTTGGCCGGAGATCTGAGCTCCGGTCTTGAGCTGGCATCTTGGAGCTGGGCTCGGGGACATTGATGATTGAGAGCTGCATGGATCGAAGTTCTCTTGGCCAGAGATCTGAGCTCTGGAATTGAGTGCGCATGTTGGAGCTGGGCTCGGGGACATTGATGACTGAGAGCTACGTGGCTCGAAGTTCTCTTGGCCGGATATCTGAGCTCTGGTCTTGAGTGGGCATCCTGGAGTTGGGCTCGGGGACGTTGATGACTGAGAGTTGCGTGGCTCGAAGTTCTCTTGGCCGGAGATCTTAGCTTCGATCTTGAGTAAGCATCCTGGAGCTGGGCTCGGGGACGTTGATGACTAAGAGCTGCGTGGCTCAATGTTCTCTTGGATGGAGATCTGAGCTTTGGTCTTGAGTGGGCATCCTGGAGCTGGGCTCAGAGACGTTGATGATTGAGAGCTGTGTGGCTCGAAGTTCTCTTGGCCGGAGATCTGAGCTTCGGTCTTGAGTGTGGAAAGTGGTAGCTTCGATGCTGTATTTTCCTCTTGTTCTCTCTTTCTTTCCTTCCCCTCTCTTCTTTCTTTCTTTTTCTTCTTCTCTTTTTTTTTTTTTAGAGTGGGGAGATCAGAGAAGAGGATGCTGGTTGTGCCCCCATGTGTTCTCTTTCTTTCCTTCCCCTCTCATCTTCTTTTCGAGTGGGGAGATCAGAGAAGGGGGTTGCTGGGCTCCCCCCTTTGTTCTCTTTCTTTCCTTCCCCTCTCGTCTACTTTTCGAGTGGGGAGATCAGAGAAGGGAGTTACCGGTCTTGATTGTCTTGGAGCTAGGATCGAGGCCTTCCTGGACGTGGAGCTAGGCTCGGGCCCAGGGGCTGCCTGAGATCTTGGCTCAGGTCTTTGGTGCCTTGGAGCTAGGCTCGAGGCGTTTGAAAGGATTATGTCCTAAAGGCCAATCAAAATGTTGTATTTCGATGGGATTTTCTTTTGTATCCCAAACTAGTGTATTGACATTATCAATTAATAAAGGCATTTTATTTTCATCATACGCTGTGTCTTATTAATTTTATTAAGATATGATGAATCCCATAGATTAGGTCTATGGTTCTAGGGTTATGATGAGATCATACCAGTGAGACCTAAAGCCTTAAAACCCTGATCTCAAAGTCACTTGTGTTTGACACTAATACTAGGATGTGGGTGCTCATTAGAGAATGAGTTCACTGAATGGATCTAGCTTGAGAACATCTAATTGAACCTTATCTGTTTGTCAATAGATAGTTCTCATAGTGGGAGTAGTGCATGTGGTCCTTTGACCTGAGACTGCCATGGTACCTTGTATGCATGAATCCATACTTTGGTTCACACTTAATCATGACACTGAGTCATGCATGGGGTGATACTGGATATGGTGGATTGCATATGGATGTTGTGAGTAGGTCAAAAAGGAATCGATCAACCCTAGTAAGAGGGAAGCGCATCCAGATGATTTCAATCAAATGAAGATTCGGGAAATCTTTGATCAAAGTATGAACATTAGAAATAGTTTCTAATGGTTCATTAATGAATCATCATTATCAGATTGAGCAAGGAATGAATATGAAATTGGATTTGACAAGTATCCATATCCATAGTCATATTCAGGGTGCAAGTAGATCGAAGGACTGAATTGCCCGGTAACTCATCACTGAAGGGTATTTTGGTAAATCCACCAAAATTTCTCATCTTCCGGGTAGGCATGACACATTGCTAGACATCAATCTTGTCTTGTAGGTCTTCATGAACCAATTGATTTGGTTTCATGAGTCAATTCGATGTGTGATTCGAATTGGACAATTAGGTGAGCCAATTTGACCTAATTAGGTCAATCGGGTTCGATCAGATCGAATCGGCTCAAACCTAAACCTACTGCTGGCTAGATGTGGAATCCAATGGGTCACACACAATAGAGACTTGGCCAAGAAAGTCATTCATAATTTAATTAGGGTCATAGGATCCTAATTGGTTAGTCGGATTATATACTAGCATATGTAGGCTAACCAAATTCCTAACCCAATTGGATTGAGTCCGGTTGCTTGCTAATTGGGCTAACCTAATTATGGAAAATCTAAATTAGGTTGAGTCCTAAGTGGGGATAGCCTAATCAGAGCTAAATATGATTTTAATTTGGATTTAAGGGCATTTTAGGTGCCATACATGAAGATTCCCAATGGCATGGGACTCTTGGTACCTAAATGTTACCTTAATTTCAAAAGGGCACAGAATGAGCTATAGATCTCTGATTTGAATATAATTTATATGATCAGAAAGAAAATTTTATGCTCTTTCCAATGACACCTATATTGACTATGTTTTGACTGATCAACATTCTTTAAAATTTGCATGGAAGAAGGATGGCGTGCGTGGTGCATGAAGAGTCGCAACTCTTCATGTGGCGCGCGGTTCTGATGGAGAGTCCTTCTGCTATCAGGACTCTTCATAATCTTCGATGTTTGGAGATTGAAGAGGCACCTCTTGGCTTCCTAGGGACCAGTAATTGACATGTGGCAAGTGATAATTCGTCCAGATAAAAGAAGGGATGTGAATAAGGCCTTTGGTGCATGAATGAGCTTATTAGATATGATTTTTCAAGCTAGATAACTTCTCTTCGATCTTGAAAAATCATATCTGATAAGTTGATGGGAGGACATATCACACGCCCCTCTTGTATCTATAAATAGGGGGCGATGAAATGAGTCTGATAATTAAGAATTCGACCGAAGTACTATTCTGAGTGTCTCTCTCTCCCTCCTTCTTTCTTTAAGATAAGACTTGTTTTGTTAAGACAAGGTCTTTTCTAATAGGACAGGACTTTGTTTTAGGATATAAGCCTAAGGGGTCCTAGAGGAGGATTGTCCTAAAACCAAGAGTGGTTTAGGAGAGTGTCTTTAGTGCCCTACAGTAGGATAGGGTGTCATACAGTGGTCAATAGACCAAAGGCTGCCGAAAGAGTTCCACTTATCCAAGCAACTTGAAGAAGGAGTTCTTCCTTGATCCGAGTTTCATGTGGATCACCGTTGGAGGGCGAACGTTTGGGCGCCTGGTGGAGAAGAAGCCGAATCAGGGTTTTCTTCATCGGATTGGATACTAGCGGTTCAGGTTGGTGCCTAAACTCTAGTTTATATTATATATGCATGTTTGTATGTTTTAATTCATAGTAAGGAGGTCTTGGGTTAAGGGTTTGGTAGTGGTTTCATAATAAATTTTTGAAATCCATGCTTCCGCCCTGGTCACCAAAACCCTTACAGCATTGATGGGAGCTACGTGGCCCCATGATCTCTTGGCATCTCGGAGCTAGGCTTGGAGATGTTTGAGATGGAGAGCGACTTGGCTTGAAGTTTTTTTCATTAAAGATCTGAGCTCCGGTCTTGAGCCGACGTCCTGGAGCTGGGCACTGGACATTGTTGAATGGGAGCTCCCTGGCTCAAAGGTCTCTTGGTCAGAGATCTGAGCTCCGGTCTTGAGCTGACGTCCTGGAGCTAGGCTCGGGGTCATTGATGACTGAGAGCTGCTTTGCTCGAAGGTGCCTTGACATCCTAGAGCTGGGCTCGGGGATGCTTGAGTTTGGGAGCTACGTGGCTCGATGATTTTTTGATGTCCTGGAGCTGGGCTCAAGGATGCTTTGAATGGGGAGCTACATGGCTTGATGATTCTTTGACATCCTGGAGCTGGGCTCGGGGACGTCGTTGGTTGAGAGCGGCGTGGCTCCATGATTCTTTGGTCAAAGGTCTGAGCTCCGGTCTTAGATCAACGCCTGGAGCTGGGCTCGGGGATGTTGTTGGAATTTTCCTGCAAGACAGATAGACACTTGCGTGAGGAAAAAATCATTATTATTATCATTGCTGGGAAACCTTACATTATTGATAGTATTTCCACAAGTTGCAGGCATTCCATGTTCTGGGAAACCTGACGCCGCTGAGGTCTTCGAGGTAGTAGGCCCCTTGTGAGAGGGCTTCAGCCACTTTGTAGGGGCCCTCCCAGTTCGGGGAGAGTTTGCCGCACTCCCTAGGCTGGGATGCCTCCACCCGCTATAGCACCAGGTCTCCGAGCTTGAAAGCTTTTGTCTGGATGCGGGCGTTGTAGTATCGGGCTACTCTTTGCCGGTAGGCCACCATCTGCAGGCGGGCTTTGTCCCTCGCCTCTTCAAGAATGTCCAGGTTGAGCAGGAGATGCATTGAATTCCATGCTTCCTTGTACTGCTGTACCCACAATGTGGGCATGCCGAGCTCGACTGGGATGACCGCTTCGGCACCGAAGACGAGGCTGAAGGGCATTTCATTGGTTGCCATCCTGGGCATTGTGTGGTAGGCCCACAAGACGCTCGGGAGTTTTCTGCCCACATGCCCTTAGCTTGGTCTAGCCTGGTCCGGAGTCCTTAAAGGATGGTTCGGTTGGTCACCTCGGCTTCCCCGTTCATTTGGGGGTGAGCCATCAAGGTGAACCGATGTTGGATGCCGTATGCTGCACAGAATCCTTCGAACTCGCGGTTGTCAAACTGTCGCCTATTGTCGGTGATGACACAATGGGGGAGCCCGAAGCGGTATATAATTGACTTCTAGAAGAACTGGCGGACATTGGCTTTCGCGATTCGAGCTAGCAGCTCCGCCTCGACCCACTTGGTGAAGTAGTCGATTGCCACCAGCAGGAACTTTCGTTGCCCTGGTGCTGGGGGGAACAGTCCCAGAATGTCCATTCCCTACTGGGCAAAGGGCCAAGGGGCTGAGAGCTGGGAGATCGGCATCACCGATTGATGCTGTATGTTGGCGTGGCATTGGCATTTGTCACACCTTTTAATGAAGTCGGTGGCATCCTCCCTCATGGTCTCCCAGAAGTATCCCTGGCGGAGGGCTTTGTAAGCCAGTGTCCTCCCTCCCACGTAATTCCTGCAGAGGCCTTCATGTATCTCTTGGAGCATGAAGGTTGCCTCGGTAGGCCTGAGGCATCTCAGGAGTGGGTAGGAGTAAGACCGGCGGTAGAGTTGGCCCTCCATCAAGACAAAGCAGGGGGCTTTCTTCCTAACGAGGGCGGCTTCTGCACGGCCTTCTGGTAGGGTGCCATCGGTGATGTACTGAATATACTTGTCCATCCAACTCGGCTCGGGGGCGACTTGATGTACCTCTGTCGGGTTCTCATAGCTAGGACTTTCAAGGTGCTCGATGTAGGCGCACCCTAGCAAAGAGTCCGGCAGAGTCGCGAGCCTAGATAGTGCATCTGCGCGTGCATTCTCCCCTCGAGGGATGTGGAAGATGCTGTAGCATCGGAGGTCTGCCGTGCTTGCACAGACCTGCTCCAGATACTTCATCAACTGGGCATCCCTTGCTTCATATTCTTCGAAAACTTGTCCGGCGACCAGTTGGGAGTCGGTGAAGACTTTCAAGTCCTGCACACCCAGCTCGCGGGAAACCCTAAGGCCTGCGAGGAGTGCCTCGTACTCTGCCTAGTTATTGGTTGCAGCGAACTTGAAGTGGAGGGTGCATTCCGCCATAACCCCATCACAGTTGGTTAGGATGAGGCCCGCTCAGCTCCCGCCTGAATTGGATGCTCCATCTACGTGGAGGATCCAGGGCTCTTCTCCTGGCCTGAGCTCCGTTGTTGTCTGCTCTGGCTCCTCGGCGAACTCGATGCACTCGACTAGGACATGGGCCTTTTGCGACGACCTCGATCGGTATGCTATCTTAAATTCGCTGAGCAGCAGGGACCATTTGGCCAACCTCCCGGATGTCTCAGGTCGGGTGAGGATAGTCCTCAATGGCTGGTCCGTCACGACCACTATTGGGTGTGCTTGGAAATAGGGCATGAGGTGCTTAGCAGACATTATTAGTACAAAAATGAGTTTCTCAGAGCGAGTATACCTGATCTCTGCATCGCGGAGGATTTTGCTGGTGTAGTACACCAACTTCTGAGATTTGTCCTCGTCTGTGCGGACGAGAACTAAGCTAACAGCTCCCGGTGTCACCTCCAGGTATAGCAAGAGCTCCTCTCCCTCCTCCAGCTTGTAGAGCAGCGGAGGAGAGGCGAGGAAGTTCTTCAGCTCCTCGAAGGATGTCCTGCACTCCTCGGTCCAGGTGAAGTCGTGCATCTTGTGCAGCACCTTGAAAAATGGTAGGCAACGGTCAGCCGACCTCAAGATGAATCTATTGAGGGCGGTGACACGTCCCGTCAGGTGCTGGACCTGCTTCTTGGAGGTCAGGTGTTCCATGTTGATGATGGCCTATACTTTCTCTATGTTCGCTTTGATGCCCCTCTGGGTGACCATGAAGCTGAGGAATTTTCCTACCGCCATCCCGAAGGCGCACTTCACCGGGTTCAGCTTCATCTGATGCTGTCGTAGGTTGTGGAAGGACTCGGCGAGGTCAGCTACATGGCTCGAGCCCGGCCTGCTCATGATGAGCATGTCATCCACATACACTTACATGTTGCGGCCAATCTAGTCCTTGAAGATCTTGCTAACCAGGCGTTGATAGGTAGCCCCTGCGTTCTTCAGACCAAAAGGCATCATCCTGTAATAGTATGTTCCTTGGTCGGTGACGAAGGCAGTGTGCTCCTCGTCTTCTGGATACATGTGGATTTGATTGTACCCAAAAAATGCATCCATGAAGGAGAGCAACCGGTGGCCCGAGGTGGCATCCACCAGCTGGTCGATCTTCGAGAGAGAGAAGCTATCCTTCGGGCAAGCTTTATTGAGGTCGGTGTAGTCTACACAGGTCCTCCATTTGCCATTATTCTTTTTGACCATCACTACATTCGCCAGTCAGCTTGGGTATTGGACCTCTCGAACGAAACCGGCGGCCAGGAGTTTGTCAACTTCTTCTTTGATGGCTGCCTGTCTCTCCGGGGCAAAACTTCTCTTCTTTTGCCGAACTGGCTTGTGCTTTTGGTCAACACTCAATTTATGAGAAATGATGTCAGGGGGGATACCTGTCATGTCCGTCGCCATCCAGGCGAACACATCCACATTCGCTTGTAGGAATCCCAGCAGTTGAGCCCTCTTCGCCTCAGGTAGCTGGGCTCCGATCTGCACCGTCTTTGTGGGGTCATCTCTGAGCGAAAAAGAAAGTAGATGCTCGACCGAGCCTCCTCTGGGGTCTTGGGCCCTTTGGTTGAGGTCATCCGTGCTGGGGTCGTCCTGAGGGACCTTGGCCCTAGGAAGAGTTTGGAAACAATGCTGCACCGGCTGGGGCATTCCTCTTATCTCCCCGACACCGTAAGGAGTTGGGAACTGTACAAGTAGCCTCTTGGTGGAGATAACGGCATCGAGTAGATTGAGCCTGGGTCGACCCAATATCATGTTGTAGGCGAAAGGAAGCATTACAACCGTGAAGGTCATCATGACGGTGCTCTGCCGAGGTGGGGTTCTGGTAGTGACCAAGAGAGTGATTTCTCCTTCTACTCTCATAGAATCGCCCGTAAAACCAACAAGGGGTGTGTGCACGGGCCTAAGCTGATCAGGGGAGAGATTCATTCTGTAAAAGGCATAATAAAAAAGCACGTCTATGGAGCTTCCACTATCAACCATGATGCGCTTTACAGGGTGCTTCATGATCGTCATTTTGATGACCACGACATCATTATTTACATTTTTCCCCCCGTCTTCCCCTTCCCTTATAAAGGGAAGTACATTCTCAGATTCCCTTGCCCCCCGGGTTCTCTTGGATGCACGTGCAGCTCCCCAAGAGATCATGCCCACTGGCTTCTCGTTGGGACGGTTGTCGATGGCCAGAGCTAGCGGGAGAGCGACGAGCACCTGGGACTCCGCTTGAGGTCTGCCCCCCACGAACCTCTTGAGGTAGCCTCTCTTGATGAGTTCCTCAATCTCCTACTTGAGGTTGCGGCATTCCTCGGTGTCGTGGTTGTGGTCGTGGTGGAAGCGCTAGTACTTCGTCATGTCACGGCCGGTGGTGGTCCTCAACGGAGGTGGGTGCCTAAGGTAGTCCTCGCCATCAATCTCCATGAGGATTTTTGTCCTCGTGGCGAGGAGAGGGGTGTAGCTCTCCTTAGGGACAGGGGTCACTCTCAGCCTCGGCCAGTCCCTCCGGGAGCTCGGAGCCTGGGGCGCTGGCTTCAATTCCTGGACACTTCAGTAGGGGCCAACTTCTTCAAGGGTCCTTCGTCGAGCTCCCACCTTGTACGGTCCATCTCCTCGACGTGGATGTACTTTTGGGCCCGGAGAAGGAGCTCGGAGTAGGTCTTGGGGGGCTTCTTGTCCAGCGAGTAGGTTAGGTGGGAGGTCCTAAGCCCTCGCTTCAGTGCCAGCATGGCGACCAGCTCTTCATGATTGTAGAACTCCAACGCGGTGGCCTTGAAGCGGGTCACGTAGTCCCACAAGGGCTCGTGGTCCTGCTGCCGGATGGAGAAGAGGCTGTCTACCTCTCATGGCAACTTCCTGCAAGCATCGAAGTGGGCCACGAACTTCTGTCCTAGCTGGGCGAAGGAGCTGATGCTCTCCGGCTCCAAATGGGTGAACCACACCCGGGCTACCTTCCAGAGAGTAGCAGGAAAAGCGACGCAGAGGAGAGTGTCGGTGGCCCCCTGAACCCTCATAAGGGTTTGGTAGCTTTCCACGTGGTCCAAGAGATCGGTGGTCCCATCATAAGGATCCACCTGCGACATCCGGAATCGATGCGGGATCGGCTATGCTTGGATTTCTTGGAAGAATGGGGGACGGGCATCATAGCCCGTTCGTTGTCTCACTAGCGGAGCCCTGCATGTTGGCAAACCGGCAGGCAAACTCTGCCAGCTTGTGTTCATGTTCCTCCAGGTACCTTTCCATCGCGCGCCTGACAGCTGCATCATTGGACCCCTCCGTTGAAGGAGACGGAGAAGGTGACATGGATGCATGGCACCCGTGGCGGAGGGTCTTGCTTTTCTTGCCTCGGTGGGGTCTGGGCACCTCCCGCCCGAGGTTTGGTGAGCAGCTCTCCCTGTCGGTAGAGCCGGTTTGTTGTCTTTTCACTGGAGCTTGATGGCTGCCCCGGTTGTCGGTGGTGGCCCGTGGCTACGATGGCCTTCCTTGGAAGGAGCGCAAGCTATCATGGGGAGCCGCGGCGTGGGCCACCGGGGTCCCTGGTGGTGCGGACACCGACAACGGTCTTCACTCACTATGGATCGACTCCTGATGCAGCACATCCAACTCCGACTTGCAGAATAATTTTATCTTGTTAGAATAATACAAGCAAGACAACTACCAGGACAACTACCAGTCAACTACCAGAGCAACTAACAATCAACTACCATCAAATGACTACCAAGCAGCTACCTCTCAACTTCTCATGGGATTACAACATCATCATGCCACTTCACCAAGATTAGAGGTCGCCACATCATTATCCACATCATTAAGCAACGCCACCTAATGGGATTGTCACCATATGTGCCACCTCACCTATTGAAGTGGGCGACCAAGAAAGAGTCAAATTTAAATTTGGACGGCCAAACTAAACCTCTACCTCATGTAACCACTTCCCCCCTATCTCTCTAACCATCCCATGTATCTCTCAACTATCCCATGTATCCTCAACCATCCCATGTATCTCTCCTCTCTTTTAAATTTTAAACAAAGGGCTTGGAGCTTATAAAAGGAGATCCAACGCCCCATTGTATGGGGTGGATTTTTTTTGTGATAAAATGAAATGAAGAAGAAGGTCTTTGTCTTGCCATTACTTGAGTGTTTGTGATGTTCTCTTATTGCTTTAGATAAAATTCTAGTTTGAAGTTTGAGAAGCATTTCTTCTTTAGGCGTGCAACCTCCATCTACTTACAAGTGTCAATTCCATTTTCAAGAAGAAGACATTAAGGAGACACCCTTCCATGGATCCCACCTACCCCAACAAGAGTTTCTCAAGCCTCCACAAGAAGAACAATTCTTATGATCTCCTCTTTTTCTTTGTGTTTTGATCTTTTCAAATATTCCATTTCTAATCCTTTTCTTGTAGGGTTCTCTTTAATCCGGAGTTCAAGAGCTCGTTGTCTTGCCAAAGGAACATGGATGGATGGGGTGTATTTCCTCGAAACGATCATCTTCTCATCCAGGATTGGTTTATTCGAATGCTACTACGGGTCTATCACTTCAAAAAGAGAGCTCATTATTGGTAACAAATCTTCCTCATCTCTTCATTTCTGATCTATTGAAGGTTAACCTCTAGGTTCTTAATCCTTTAGCCTTAGATTTAATCTTCTTTTAGGACAATCTGGCTATTATTGTGGCATATGTTTAAGAATTACCAAATTTTTCTCTAGGTCTTGCTTGAGTCTCTTAGATTTAAAGCTAGTTCATGTGTTTAGGTTTTCATTGCTCAACTTTTAACTCATCCTCAATAGAAAGCATTTTCATGCCGCATCATTTGGGTATCAGAGCATGGTTGGATTAGGGTAGGATTTGCATAGATGCTGAAATTCATTGTTTGCTGGAATTATGCACATAGAGTTTTAATATCTCGCATAGCCTGTTAAGTGTTTGCATAAATGCATGTTAAATACCAAGGTGAAATCAGGTTGTCCTACTATAAGGGGGAGTCCTTATAGTGTAAGGTTGTCCTATCTTGGTCATTACCATTGTTAGCATAGATTAATTTCTCAATTATCTTACTTGCTGGAATTTTCTGAATTTATGCGTATATGGTCTAATAAATGAATTTTTTTTCTCAGAATAGAACTCAGAACTTAGTGATTCTTGTTTTGTTAGATCCGTTATAATTGATAGAAGTTTTCATAATTTTTCTAGAATATTTAGTTAACTGTAGAATCTTCGATCTTTGATTTAGTACTGTTCTATCTAAAGTTCCAGTAGTGTTAATTTTCAGCATGGTTGTGTGCATTCATCTTAACTCAATTAAGGGCACCAATATGACATGGGGGCAAGATTGATCACCTGTCCTTAGCCCAAGAACAACAACCTTCATTGTGCATCGAACCCAATCCCCTAATTAAAATTGAGTAGAACCTTAATTGCCCTAGTGGGTTAGGGACATCAATTGGTCAAGTCCTGGTTAGTGTCAAGTCATTGTGTCAATTAGTCTTGTGAGTGCCCTATTACTTGGTGACTAGGATTGGAACTAAGGGCTTGGGTGCTGATCCGTCTACTGGGCCAATTCCATCGGGCCTAGGTAGGCCAAAGATGGGATCTCACACTCTCCTTGTTCTGACACCGGGCCAAGTGTAGAGTTACTACAATCTAGTTTTCCACCTTGATTAGGCAACTAGTCTGGAACTCTAGGTCTAGTTCAAATCAATTGGGAAAAGCTTGTGCAACCAATTCTTCACCTATTATTTGAAGCTGGTGTCAAGGATCGAGGTTAAGTGGTTAAGCCTAAGCGGTTCTTGTGATTTTTAATTAGGTCCCAGCGAGAGCTGGGGAAACCTCCCACAGACCCACCTCCTGACTGGCCAGTGGAGAAGAGTAGTTGTTGGTTTGATTGTACCTAGCCAACTCAGTATATTTGAGCTAACAGGTCTAGAAAACCTTAGCCAGAGTTTGAGTCCACTTGCATGCATGACAACTAGAGCAGGGACATCATATTCACCAGCCCAAGCCCAGTCAAGTGTAGCCATGGACCAAAATCTTGGAAATCTGATTAAAGCCTTGAATGATCAAGTGGCCCAACTAAACAAAAATCTGACTGAGCAATTGGCCCAAACCAACCAGAACATGGCCCAGACCAACCAGAGCATGAATGATCAGTTAGCCCACATCACGATTAGGTTGGATCAATTAGAATGTAGAACTCCTGGAGGAAACCCTGAAGTCCAGAATGAGCCCGAACCTGATCTTGAACCTGAGTTTGAAACACCAGTCAACCCTAGAAGGGTCCCACGCCAATACCATTTCCATGAGTCCAACCCTAGGAGACCTCAGCAAGACCATTTCTGTGAACCAAATCCTAGGGAGCCCAATCATGAGCAAGCCCATGAACCCAATCCAAGGAGACTCTATCTTGAGCCCACTTATGAACCAAATGTCAGGAGACCCACTCCAATTCAGTTAGACCAAGATGATCAAGCCATAAAAAATGTTAGGTTGGAAGCACCCACATTTAAGGGAATCTTAGATCCCAAAATTTACATCGATTCTGAAGGAGAGATGGACCAGTACTTTGACTGGTATGACATGACTGAGGAAAGAAAATGTAAGTTTGTGAAACTGAAGTTGGTAAGACAAGCTAGGTTCTACTGAGGCAAATGTCAAGCGATTAGCTAGGCAAAGCGGTGATGTGCCTATAGTAACCTGGAGAGCGATAAAACTTAGGCTTAGGGAAAAATACCTTCCTATGTCCTACCACCAAAGACTCCTAGATCAATGGCAAAGACTTACTCAAGGAAATAGGAGTATCGTAGAGTACATTACCAAATTTGATGAGTTTGTAATGAGGTGCAATGTTGATGAATCTGAGTCGGTAACCCTGTCTAGATTTAGAGCCGGACTGAGGGAAGAAATCCAGAAGGAATTATTCATGAGGGAAGTCCATGATCTAGAACTGGCCTATCAGATAGCTAGAGATGCTGAGAGATTTCATAGGAGCCCAGTTTATCGTAGACCCGACACCCCTAGGATTAGTGTACCTAATCAGCAGATAGGACCCAGTCAGTTTAGATTCAACCGACCCAATCCTAATGCACCTATGACCCGAAGAGATGATAAAGGGAAATCACCTGAAGTCCAAAGAAATCTGAATGCATGTTTCAAATGTCAGAAGGTAGGTCACTATGCTAGCAACTGTCCAAATCAATCCTTACACATAGGGGAAGTAGAAGAGGAAGCCATAGAACCCCAAGATGAGTGTGAAGAGAAAATATACCAGGCGGATAAGAATTTGCCTGAAGACTATGAAGGTGATGAAGCCCTGGTAGATCATGATTTTTTAGGAGTGGCTAGGTGTATCCTCACCCAAACCAAAGGCCAAGAAGACTGGCGTAGGACTAGTATCCTACAAACTTTCATCAAGATAGGCGAAAAAGTGTGCAAGGTCATCTTAGATAGTGGTAGCTGTGTCAATACCATATCCACCAACACAGTCAAAAACCTAGGATTGTCCACTGTACCCCATCCTAATCCATATAAGGTATCCTGGATAGACTCAACCTCTATTCCCATCAAGTTTAGGTGCATAGTTACCATCCAGTTCCAGTCTTACCAAGAGAAAGTTTGGTGTGATGTTCTTCCAATGGGAGTTAGCAGCATCATTTTAGGACGACCCTGGTTATACGATCATGATGTTATACTCTATGGTCGCTCTAATTCATGCTCATTTACTCATAATGGGAAAAAGATTGTAATCCATTCTTCTCTACCTAAGGACTCAGTTAAGAGAGGATCTAGCCAATTGAGAGATAAGAAATAAGGGATAAACGTGATCACTGCTAAAGAATTGGAGCAAGAAATTAGTAATGGTTCACCTGTTTGGGTTTTGACAACTAAGGAACATCAAGAGCCCTCCCTAAAAGAACAACCTTAGGAAGTCGTTAAAGTGCTAGATGAGTTTAAGGATGTTTTCTCCAATGAGTTACCCGACCAACTCCCACCCCTTAGGGACATCCAACATGCAATAGACTTAGTCCCTGGAGCAACCTTACCGAACCTTCCCCATTATAGAATGAAACCCTACCGAGCATCAAGAATTGCAACGACAAGTAGGAGAACTTCTTAGGAAAGGATTCATTAGGGAGAGTTTAAGCCCATGCACAGTCCCAGCCTTACTCACCCCTAAGAAAGATGGCACGTGGAGGATGTATGTCGATAGTCGTGCCATAAATAAGATCACGGTGAAATATAGGTTTCCTATCCCCAGATTGGATGACATGCTAGATATGATGGCCGATGTGACGATATTTTCTAAGATTGACCTGAAGAGCGGCTATCACCAAGTTAGGATTAGACTAGGAGATGAATGGAAGACTGTCTTTAAGACTAAGGATGGGTTATTTGAATGGGTAGTCATGCCTTTTGGACTATCAAACGCCCCTAGCACCTTTATGAGAATCATGAACCAGGTCCTACGAACCTTTATCGAAAAGTTTGTCGTTGTGTATTTTGACGACATCCTTATCTATAGTAGGACTAGAGATGATCATTTGAACCATCTGAAGCAAGTATGTTTGGCACTTAGGAAGGATAATCTCTTTGCCACTTTAAAGAAATGTGATTTTGTGACTACTAGAGTTATCCTTCTAGGATTTGTTATAACCCCTGAAGGAGTATCTACTAACCCTAAGAAGATTAGAGCAATTATAGACTGGCCAACACCCAATAATATTCATGAAATAAGAAGTTTTCATGGCCTCGCTACGTTTTATAGAAGATTCATTAGAGGGTTTAGCACCATAGTTGCTCTTATTACGGATTGCATTAGGAAAGGCAATTTTGAATGGACAAAAGCTGCTGATAAGGCCTTCCTAAACATTAAGGACAGGATGACACAAGCACCGATCTTAAGATTACCTGATTTTTCTAAGATTTTTGAGGTAGCTTGTGATGCCTCTGGAGTAGGAATTGGAGGAGTCTTAAGTCAAGAAAGTCATCCAGTGGCATTTTTTAGTGAAAAGCTGAATGAGGCTAGGATGAAATACTCAACCTATGACAAGGAGTTATATGCGGTAGTTCAGGCTTTGTGGTACTGAAGACACTATCTGCTACCGCAAGAGTTTGTCTTATTCTTGGATCATGAAGCCCTTAGGTTTCTTAGCTCCCAGAAAAAGTTGAACCCTAGGCATGCCAAGTGGATAGAGTTTATCCAAGCCTATATCTTCATCCTAAAGCACCGTGCGGGAACTGAGAATAGGGTTGCTGATGCCTTAAGTCGTAGAGCGTTGCTCTTAAATTCAGTCAGCATTGAAGTCATAGGTTTTGAGAGACTTAAGGAGGAATAGAAACCTATCCGGATTTTGGTGAGATCTATCAGGCTTTACATCTAGGACCATCTAGCGATCATAGTGACTATACCCTTCTAGATGGTTATCTTTTTAGAGAAAATAGGCTCTGTGTTCCAAGAACCTCCTTAAGGGATTTTTTAGTTTAGGAGACACATGCTGGAGGTTTGGCTGGCCATTTTGGACGAAACAAGACTATCTTAGCTGTTGAGGAACAATTCTACTGGCCAGGCCTTAAGACACAGGTAGCAAACCTTGTAGCCTGATGTAGGACATGTGCTATTGCAAAATAGCAGAAACAAAATATCGGGTTATATACTCCTTTACCTATACCTGAGTATCCATGGCAGGATCTTAGTATGGACTTTGTTCTAGGGTTACCTAAGACCATTAGAAAACATGATTCAATATTTGTAGTGGTCGACCGATTTTCGAAGATGGCCCATTTCCTACCCTGCTCCCAAACTTCTGATGCCTCTAGGGTAGCCAAGCTCTTTCTTAATCAAGTAGTCAGGCTACACGGGCTATCCAAAATCATTGTTTCTGATAGGGATGTCTGTTTTACAAGTTACTTCTGGAAAATCCTTTGGCACCTATTAGGAACCAGACTGAAATTTTCATCTGCCTACCACCCCCAGACTGATGGATAGATCGAAGTTGTGAATAGAAGTCTAGGAAATTTGTTGAGATGTCTAGTGGAGATAGTCTAGGAAACTGGGATTTGTTATTGCCTCGTGCTGAGTTCGCTTATAACAGTTCGGTCAATCGATCTACGGGCAAAAGTCCATTTGAAATAGTCCATGGTTACAAACCTAGGAAGCCTTTAGATCTGATCCCACTACCCACAAATCCACGAGTTTCTGAGTCTGCTGAATCCTATGCACATCATATTAAGGATTTACATCATGAAATAAACATGAAAATTCACTTGAGCAATGAATTCTATAAACATAAGGCTAATTCATGAAAGAGAGTCAAGGAATTCTATGAGGGGGATCATGTAATGATTAAACTCAAACCTGAAAGATTCCCATCGGGGACTTTTAAGAAATTACATGCTCGTGGCGTAGGTCCATTCAAGGTCATAAAGAAGATTAGCTCTAATGCTTATATACTGGATTTACCTTCTGACCTAGGTATCAGTCCAACCTTCAATGTTTCAGACTTAATAAAGTATAAGGAACCAATGATGATACCTAGTGAGCCTCTTGGGCCGGACCCTATTTTTGAGAGCGAACTTGTCCCAGAGTGTCCACAAACAACCTTTCCAAAGAAACGAGAGAAAATTGAACAGATTCCGGATGATAAGATTGTCACCACCAGGAACAAGGACTACTATCGTTATTTGGTCTGTTGGAAAGGGTGACCTGAATCTGACAACTCTTGGATCACTAGAGAGGACCTGCAATGAATGGACCTGGATTTATTTGAACAATATCAAAGCTAGATTGGACCATATTCGACAGGGTCGAATTCTCGTCACCCTGGGAGATTTGGTGCGGACACCGACAACGGTCTTCACTCACTATGGATCAACTCCTGATGCAGCACATCCAACCTCGACTTGCAGAACAATTTTATCTTGTTAGAATAATACAAGCAAGACAACTACCAGGACAACTACCAGTCAACTACCAGAGCAACTAACAATCAACTACCATCAAATGACTACCAAGCAACTACCTCTCAACTTCTCATGGGATTACTACATCATCATGCCACTTCACCAAGCTTAGAGGGAGCCACATCATCATCCACATCATCAAGCAACGCCACCTAATGGGATTGCCACCATATGTGCCACCTCACCCATTGAAGTGGGTGACCAAGAAGGAGTCAAATTCAAATTTGGGCGGCCAAACTAAACCTCCACCTCATGTAACCACTTTCCCCCTATCTCTCCAACCATCCCATGTATCTCTCAACTATCCCATATGTCTCTCAACCATCCCATGTATCTCTCCTCTCTTTTAAATTTTAAACAAAGGGCTTGGTAGCTTATAAAAGGAGATCCAACGCTCCATTGTATGGGGTGGATTTTTTTTGGGATAAAATGAAATGAAGAAGAAGGTCTTTGTCTTGCCATTACTTGAGTGTTTGTGATGTTCTCTTATAGCTTTAGATAAAATTCTAGTTTGAAGTTTGAGAAGTATTTCTTTTTTGGGCATTCAACCTCCATCTACTTACAAGTGTCAATTCCATTTTCAAGAAGAAGACATCAAGGAGACACCCTTCCATGGATCCCACCTACCCCAACAAGAGTTTCTCAAGCCTCCACAAGAAGAACAATTCTTATGATCTCCTCTTTTCCTTTGTGTTTTGATCTTTTCAAATATTCCATTTCTAATCCTTTCCTTGCAGGGTTCTCTTTAATCCGGAGTTCAAGAGCTCATCGTCTTGCCAAAGGAATACGAATGGATGGGGTGTATTTCCTCGGAACGATCATGTTCTCATCCAGGATTGGTTTATTCGAATGCTACTACGGGTCTATCACTTCAAAAAGAGATCTCATCATTGGTAACAAATCTTCCTCATCTCTTCATTTCTGATCTATTGAAGGTTAACCTCTAGGTTCTTAATCCTTTAGCCTTAGATTTAATCTTCTTTTAGGACAATCTGGCTATTATTGTGGTATATGTTTAAGAATTACCAAATTTTTCTCTAGGTCTTGCTTGAGTCTCTTAGATTGAAAGCTAGTTCATGTGTTTAGGTTTTCATTGCTCAACTTTTAACTCATCCTCAATAGAAAGCATTTTCATGCCGCATCACCTGGCTGCTGGTGGGTAGCCATGGACCAGTGCTGGTGTTGAAGCTGGCGCATTGCTGTGGCAAGGACTTGTATTTGCTGGGCAAGTGCAGTCAGCTGGGCTTCTGGTGGAGGTGGCTGGATCGGAGTTGGTGGCTCTATGATGCAGAACGAAAGCTCTGATACTAAAAATGATGCAGAACGAAAGAGATGATGCGATGCAGAAGTAAATTAAGACTAATTCTTTTTTTTTTTTTATATTTTTAGAAGTCAGCTTAGACTCAAAGAAAAGTTAAACTAAATTGAAAGAAACTATATAATAATTGAAAGCACAATTCAAAGAAACTAGATTATCAGAGTAGTTCAGAAGTAAAGGATCGCTGGGGGTTGAGAAACTCCCAGACCTAGGGTTTCACTCTGAACTTTCAACAGGACAGAACTAAAGAGAAGGGAAGGGTTATGTGCCAGGCAGTGATCTTCACAGAGTTTGGTGGAAGGACTCTCTCGAGCAGATTGTTGGATCCTCGGTTTCGGATATCTTCGCAATGGATCCTCCAATACTGGTCCTTTGGCAGAGTTGGCTTCTCCTGAACTCAGGATCTGGGAAAGAAGAAGAATAAGTTAAGGAACCAGATACTCAAAGAAAGGATTTACCAAATAAGAAGAACTTGAAATTGGTGTTGTTGAAATCCTGATTCTCCTGGATGCTGATCTGACTTCCTCTAGGATTTGCTCTGTATTCGAAGTAGCTGATCTGGACTCGGATGCTGGTGGTCGGCCTCTACTTGGAAGAGAGGGGCCGTGAGATGATGAGGTAGATTAGGGTTTGGATGATTGGTGGAATGAAGAAGATGATGGGCGGCTAGGGTTTGGAATTGAAGTGGCTAACCTAGGGTTTTGGTAGGGTTTTGGGGTTGGAGATCTCACACCTCCTCAAGGTTCCTAGGGAACCTGGATTTACTCCCTCACGGAGCTCAACACCTGAACACAAGTGCGGAAGAGAGAAACACAAAGTTGCTCACAAAGAAATTGATTTCATTCATCATTAAATTCAAGAGTTACATAGAGTTGAATATATATACATAACAAAGAAATAAAATTTTATACATTTTCCATGTGGGACTAATAGGACTAACCCATACTTTAGGCATCAAATTCTCTTCCCAAGACTCCTTCCATGAGTGGGCAGCCCAAAAACTCCAAGAAAACTTGAAAATCAGCTCCAAATGGCAGGTTATGGGGGTGTCTCCTAGTATCTCTCCATGAATCAAGGATTTTCCCTTCATGGTTTGGCTCATTTGGACACCTCCTAGTCTTGCTCTACAAGTTTAGGCTTCTTCCTTTCATGGCTTTGGCACTCTTGGAAACTTTTGGGAACCTCCTTGAATTCCTCCCCAAGACATGCTCTCTTCCCTTTTATAACTTGAATTTTTATGGAACATTGTGGGGCACCTCCTTGATCCTCTCTTCAAGAAAAATTCTTGCCATCCTGGCTTGGGTTTATTTGGAAAGAAATTGGCTCCTCCTTGGATTGAGGTATCTTGATGGATTTCTCTCCCAAGTGGTGCAAGAAAAAAAGGAACTTACTTCTTATGGTGTAGGGACCAAAGACACTAGATGGAGATGTGGCGCCTCCCGGACTCTGGCATGTGGCTGGGAGTGTGGCGCCCACTTGCTTGGGCCTGGGAGAATAAATGTGGCACCTTGGACCTTGACTTGACTGAAAAAAAAGTGGCACCAACCTGAAGAAGACCTAGACCACTACTAGGACTTGTACTGAGTCAACATGACTCAACAAAATTTAAATTGCAGGGAAATACAGACTCAAGACTAAAATTGAGTTGACCAAGTCAACCCTTATTACAAAACTAGAAAACCCTAATTCTTCGGGCAAGGTCAATCAGAGATCCAAATGGAGCCCTGAAGTCTTCTTCTGAGTCTGGTGCCCGCACCACTCTGCTTCTTGGCGGTGCAGGTTCCCTCGAGAGGGGGAGTCCCCTGCATGACTGGTGGAAGCTTTCCTTGCCCTTGTCATCACCATCCTCCCGCCTGGCTTGTCTGTGAAGAGATGGAAGGTTTGCCCCCCCTTCCTGGCGTGCCAATTTGTTGCCGCCAAGATCGTCATGGCTCGTAGCTGCTGCCAGTGCCGGAGTGCGCTCCCTTCGCTACCTATCGGTCCTCTGCTCTTGGAACTGCGAAATAGGGGTTAGTGACTCGGGCCTAGGTTTTTGGCGGGGACACTCCGACGATCAAGTCAATGACGATCCAGGGGAACAGATCCTCCTGGTCGGGCCCCTCTTGATGGACTCCGCACTAGGAGGAGTGAAAGATGTGAGTGAAGGAGAGAACATTACAGGGGAAGAATGATAGCAGGGACAGAGGGGTTCCCTGTTACTCCGCTTCTCCTTATTTCCCTCGTTTTCCCTTAGCTGTGATTTTGGTGGTGGCGCTTCACCCTCTTGGTCGAGCTTGTGCTTGTGTTGGTTGTGGATTGTTGTTGTTACCTCTCTCCCCCCTTTTGGGGGTGTCGACTATTTTTTGTAGTTGAAAATTGGTCGTTTGGAGTAGGATCCTCGCTGGGTTGGAAAGTGCGTGCGGCAGGATTCCGTGCCATAGACGGGACGCCTTTCCTGACAAGTGATAGGGAAAGCTTCCATTCATTCTGACATCCTCTCCTGTCGCTCCATTATGGGAAGCTTGCTAGAGCCTCGATCTGGGGATCGCCGCCCTAGGGGTTCATGCTTTCTAGCTGGCCCATCCTCCTGGAAGTACGGCCGGGCAGGTGGTCATGGCGGCATGGGAGGTGCTGCTCCGTAGTCCTCGGGCGGCTTGCCAGTGTCCTGGGATTGTAGGGCTCGCTCCGGTATGGGCGCTCCGAGCTCGTGTGGTCATCTTGGTGGAGGAGGGGAGAGCGTAGGCCCGGTCCAAAGGGTGCGCGCTCGGAGGGGCTCCATATCGGTAGGTGAGCACTGAGCTCGACCTCGACCGCAGGGCACTAGCCTCCGAGGGTCTCGCTCTGGAGGGTGGAGGACGGACCATATCCAGAGGGCGCGCTCTCAGAGAAGCTCCACATCGGTGGGTGAGCGCTGAGCTCGACCTCGACTGTAGGGCACTAGCCTCCGAGGGTCTCGCTCTGGAGGGCAGAGGACGGACCCGATCCAGAGGGCGCGTGCTCGGAGAGGCTCCACATCGGTGGGTGAGCGCTGAGCTCGACCTCGACCGCAGGGCACTAGCCTCCGAGGGTCTCACTCTGGAGGGTGGAGGACGTACCCGGTCCTGAGGGCATGATGTAGGAGTTAAGGGGGTTAGGGCTAGGGATGCTGGATGCCAATAAGGATGCTTACGATGCAAAGTAATTTTTTTTTAGGATTGATGATTTTTTTTTTTTTGTTATGTTTCTTGTTGTTCTTCTTCGCTGATTAGGGTTTTGATTCCCGATCACAAGCAAAGATAAGAAATATGAAGAGCAGTAAGGGAAGCTTACGCTAGCAGTTTAAAGCCCTAAAAGTAAGAACGAGAACAGGACCCCAGGATTAAGAAACCTGGGTAGGACTAGCTCGACCTACAATATCTACTTAAAAGATAAAGAGAAGGCAAACCTCAAACTTCTGAAGCGCCCGGTGCAGAGATCGCTCAACTCGGCGGATGCGGCCTGGATGCCCGAACAGTCGAACCCGTGGGAGTGCTGGCTTTGGGTCTGGAGGTCGCGATGGCAAAGCTGACTGTCGCCAATGCTCGAGATGCCAGGGAGGACCTGTAGGCAAACAAAAGAAAGGTCAGTGGAATGTGGAGATGTACGGAAAGGAATAGAACTAGAGTTGGGAAGGGGCTTCGAGCCTGGTGTCTGGTTGAATTTCGAAGTCGAAGTTGGGGATAACTTGGGGCCTCACACCCTGCGACATCCCGGAGGATGAAGGAATGTGGCCTCATACCACGCGACGTCATGGAGGACGAAGTCAAGGGACCAATCCCCCTCTCCAAGCTTAGCTGTTTTATTTAAATCCTGTAATTAGTCAGCTTATGTTGAGCTAGTTCAGTTCAGTATTAGTCAGCTCATGTTGAGCTAATTTTATTTTTTTGAGTCCTGTCCAAGCATACTGAAGACTCAAGACTATATCATACAAGTGAAGACCAAGTCCAACTATATTGAAGACATGGAAGTATAGCCCAAGTCCAACCCAGCTTGAAGATTTGAAGACCCTAGGAGGAAAATTCAGAAAACCCTGATTCCTTGCAGATGCCCTCCAGATGCCCAGATTCCCTTCCAGATGCCAAAGTATATTCATAGACCATGGCATCCATGATTCTAGAGGTCCATCTGCATCCTATCCCAAAGAAATCAAGCCCAGGTGCCAAGCCCAAGCCCTAAAGAAGCAAGATACCAGGGAATATTCCTGCTACATGGCTACCAGGCCACCTCAGCTTCCAGAGGCCCAAACCCATGCACCCGAGCCCCTTTGGGCCGGCCTTTTGCTGCTCCTAGAAGCCCAACACGCCTTCCTAGGCATCCTTGGAGTGTTGGCCAAGTCAAGAGAATTTTTAGGGATTTTTCTACCTAATATTTCCTTATTTTCTAGCTAGGGTTTGAGAGGGAAAAGGATTCTTATGTAAAGACTAATGTACCCTTACTTGGAGCCCAAGGTTAAGGGTCTATTTAAAGGACCCTAGCCTCTTGTATGAAGGAAGATTTTGATATATGAAATAAACCTTGAGTTCTTCTATTATTTTGTGTGATTACCCTACTGTGTGCATAAAGGGATTTGAGAGTTCTTCTACCCGGTGTTTGCAACCATCTTCCTACCGCCAACCATCCTTCCAGCCCCCTCCAAAACTTTCTTCCCTTTGCTATTTTCCTTTGTTTTCTTGATTTTCTCTAAGTTTTCTAACCCTTGACAGGTCGTTTGCAGGTCCATGAGTTCCTACGAATCCAACGACTCCAGCCAAGCCTCAATCGGACCACCGAGCAGAAAGCCGGGTATCCGCGGGTCTTTGGCTCGATTTTCCAGGCCGCATCTATCGAGGAACGAGAGATCCCTTCACTGAAACTTTTATCGGGCACTTCAGACATTGTCAGGTACACCCCCTCTACCTCCAGTCTTATTATTGTAGGAGAACTTGCCCTAACCGAGGCTTCTCAGCCCCGGCGATCCTTCTTTAGTACTTTTCTAGGTTCTAATCTGCATGCTTGGCTTCAAAAATTCATACAAAATCTCCTACACCTAATTTTGATCTAAAATTCAAGAATTAATCACCTAACCCCACATATAAAACATATAAAATGAATTGCATGCATATTAGTCCCCCATCATTTGGTATCAGAGCTTAGATTAGGGCTTGTTTTCTACAATTTTTCAGTCCATAAATGATATGTTATTTTAATTATTTCTCTCTGCTCAAAACTCTAAGAATTCTAAGATTTATTTTGTTAGATTCAACATAATTCAAAGTAATTTCTGGAATTTTTTCATATTTTATTTTGGTCTGTGCAGTTTCTACAAGCCAAAATACAACCTGTAAATTTTCAGCTCTGTTTTTTTCAGCAAAACAATTTTGGAAGTTTTAGGGTTTTGTTTAGCATTTTTTTGCATATCTTTTATTTTTAGTATGTTTCTAGTATATTAGGTCATTTTTGCAAATCATATCTCTGCAAAGGAAAATTTTTTTTTTTTAAAAAAAATCACATATATAAAAGCTACCAAAACATCTAACCCTAATTTGCATCATTTGCCTACCATCATTGCATAATCTACTTTTAAGGATAATCTTGCTATGTCATATGGGGGGAGGATTTGATCACCTCTCCTTAGCCCAAAACCACACCTCCTTTGCATTCGGTCCCAAGCCTACACTAAAATCGATTAGACTTAATTTGCCCTAGTGGGCTAGGGACACCAACTGGTCGGGTCCGAGCTAGTGTTAGATCACCGTGTCAAGTTAACCTGTGTGTGCCTTGTGCTCAGTGTCTAGAACGGTGGTTCAGGGATTCAATCCCGAAGGGCTTGTGTGCTGGTCTGCTTACCTGGCCAATCTCTGATTGGTGTCTAGGATTGGCAATCAGGGACCTAACACTCCCCTTACACCTGCCTGGCTGAGTACAGGGTTACTATAGGCTAGTTTGCCATCCTGATTGAGCATCTAGTTTGGACTCTAGGTCTAGTCAACTGTAGTCAGTTTGATCGAGTCTTGCATGAGCACTAGATCAGGGGTTTCATATCACCCACCTCCTTCACAAATGTCTGAACCCATGAAAAATTTGCAAGCCCAAATAAAAGCACTCACTGAGCAACTAACCCAATCCATGGCCCAGTTAACTCAGTCTAGTACCCAAACCAACAATAGAATTGACCATCTTGCCAATAGGTTTGACCAGTTAGAAGGCCATATAGGGACCATAGAAAGATCCCATGGGTCACAGTCTGAGCCAGATCCTGAGTCCCCTCAACCTAGGAGGACCCCAAACCTTGATCCATTCCATGATACTGAACCTAGAAGAACCCCTTACCACGACCCTTATTATGATACTGAACCTAGAAGAACCCCTTACTATGACCCTTATTATGATACTGAACCTAGGAGAGCCCCTCATCCTGACCCATACTATAATCCTGAGCCTAGGAGGACCCCAAACCCTGATCCATACCTTGAGGCTGAACCTAGGAGAGGCCATCGTCCTGACTCAATCCCTAAGGTTAGTCCTAGAAGACCCAATCAAGATTTTGTAGACCAGGAAGATAGATCTTATTTACCCTCTCCCTATAAGCCTAGTATACCCACAACCTATATATCTTATGACTCCAAATCCTCCGACTCTAGAATCTATGAACCCATATCCCATGAGTCCAGTAGACCCAAGACCCATGAGCTGAACCCAAATCCTATGACCCCAGATCTTATAATCCCGTGACCCATAGATCTGCACCCTTGTCCTATGAGCCTAGGGAGCCCATAACCCCTAGGTATCAATCTAGTACTAGTCAGGTTTTCCTTAGTCAACTTGAACCCCATATGATTAGTATCCCTAAATATGAGCCCAGTAGTGAGCCACTACCCCTTAAGCAACCTGAACCTACTAGGATTAGTATCCATAATCAGAAACCAGAACCTAACCAATTTTTCCCTAGCCGACCTTCTCCAACCATTCCTGAAATTGACAAGGCTTACATTAACGTAGAAGTGTATGAAGCTGATGTGAGCCTAATGGATGACTATGAGGGAGAAGAGGAGACACCTTTAGTAGACCTCGAATTAGCTGACCCAGTAGATACCCAGGTAGAAACCAACCCAGAGCTAGTTGACCCTAACCACATCCAACATAAAGCTATAGTGGAAGAACAAATAAAGGAAGAGAACCTAGGTACTGCTGCTAGAGCCTTACCTGAGAAAACCATGGAGGAGAGACAAATTATAGAGTCTAGTCCAAAAATACAAGAACTAGAAGAATTTATTAAGGACCTGATCTCTTTGAATCAATACCTTCAAGATGAGCCCCCTCATATAGTTTCCATTAAGGACTTCTTCCCTGAAATTGGTGACCCATCCTTCCATTATGCAAACCCTGTAAATATAGCTCAACCTCGTAAGGTTAACCTCATTAGTATAGGATTAGTTCCTGACACCCCATCTTTTATCCTACTATATCCAACTAACCCGAAACCTTTTTCTCTACCCTACCAAACTAATTCTGAACCCACTTCCTATTTTCTGCCCTTTCCAGACATCTCCAACATTTTTAGGATCATTAGATTGCATTTAGTTGAGATTAGCGTACTGCATGTATTCATTACGCATGTTAGGTTTACATTATACTTCTGGCATACCCTTTGGCATTTGCTTGGAGTCCATTGTAAATACTCTTGTGAACACCACACTAGGGTCAGACCTAGAGAATCTATAGTCTCTTAGGTTTAGGCCCATAAAAGTCTAATAAATTTCCTTCGATAGGAATGCAAAGTCGAGTCTATTAGGTGTTAGTTTGAGTCCTTTGCATCATCTTGTTAGGAGTCTGCATGTGCCTAGCATGTTCACCACCTGCACTAATCCTAAAACAACTGACGAATTCCCGAAGAAGGGTCAAAGAATTTGATGTAGTGGATTTCATCTTGGTTAGGCTTAGGCCTAAAAGAAGCTTCATGCTTGTAGAGTCGGACCTTTTAAAGTGATAGAGAAGGATTGGATCAAATGCCTATGTTAGACTTGCCTTCGGATATGGGCATTAGTTCTACCTTCAATATTACAGACCTGGTTAAGTATAGTGAACCGGCAACGATACCCAGTGAGGCTTTTGGACCTATCCCTTCTGTTGAGAGTGATCCTTACCCGGAGTGTCCACCACTTAATTGGCCTGAGAGAGTAGAACGGATCGAGCGTATCCTGGACGATCAAGTCATTACGACCCGGGGCCATGGTTATCAATGCTTCCTAGTCCAATGGCAAGGCCGGCCAGAGTCGGATGATTCATGGATTTCTCGAGAGGACTTGCAACGTCTCAACCCAGACCTTCTCAAGAGATATGTGAGCCAGTCTGATCTTCACTCGATAGGGTCGAGTTCCTCCCACCCTGGGAGAATTGGTGCGGACACCAAAGACACCAGAATGAGGCAGAGGCTTCTCAAACCTCTGTGGATCACTTAATTGACATTCAAGTCTACTGTAATAAAGCTTAGCTATTTTATTTAAATCCTGTAATTAGTCAGCTCATGTTGAGCTAGTTCAGTTCGGTATTAGTTAGCTCATGTTGAGCTAATTTTATTTTTTTGAGTCTTGTCCAAGCATACTGAAGACTCAAGACTATATCATACAAGTGAAGACCAAGTCCAACTAGATTGAAGACATGGAAGTATAGCCCAAGTCCAACCCAGCATGAAGATTTGAAGACCCCAGGAGAAAAATTCAGAAAACCCTGATTCCTTGCAGATGCCCTCCAAATGCCTAGATTCCCTTCCAGATGCCAAAGTATATTCATAGACCAGGGCATCCATGATTCTAGAGGTCCATCTGCATTCTAGCCTAAAGAAATCAAGCCCAGGTGCCAAGCCCAAGCCCTAAAGAAGCAAGATACCAGGGAATATTCCTACTACATGGCTACCAGGCCACCCCAGCTTCCAGAGGCCCAAACCCATGCACCCGAGCCCCTTTGGGCTGGCCTCTTGCTGCTCCTAGAAGCCCAACATGCCCCCTAGGCATCCTTGGAGTGTTGGCCAAGTCAAGAGAATTTTTAAGGATTTTTCTACCTAATATTTCCTTATTTTCTAGCTAGGGTTTGAGAGGGAAAAGGATTCTTATGTAAAGACTAATGTGCCCTTACTTGGAGCCCAAGGTTAAGGGTCTATTTAAAGGACCCTAGCCTCTTGTATAAAAGGAGATTTTGATATATGAAATAAACCTTGAGTTCTTCTATTATTTTGTATGATTACCCTGCTGTGTGTATAAAGGGGTTTGAGAGTTCTTCTACCCGGTGTTTGCAACCATCTTCCTGCCGCCAACCATCCTTCCAACCCCCTCCAAAACTTTCTTCTCTTTGCTATTTTCCTTTGTTTTTTTGATTTCCTCTGAGTTTTCTAGCCCCTGACAGGTCATTTGCAGGTCCACGAGTTTTTACGAATCCAACGACTTCAGTCAAGCCTCAATCGGACCACCGAGCAGAAAGCCAGGTATCTGCGAGTCTTTGGCTCGGTTTTCCAGGCCGTATCCATCGAGGAACGAGAGATCCCTTCGCTGCGATCTTCATCGGGCACTTCAGACATTGTCAGGTACACCCCCTCTACCTCCAGTCTTATTATTATAGGAGAACTTGCCCTAACCGAGGCTTCTCAGCCCCGGCGATCCTTCTTTAGTACTTTTCTAGGTTCTAATCTGCATGCTTGGCTTCAAAAATTCATACAAAATTCTCTACAACTAATTTTGATCTTAGATCTGGGAATTAATCACCTAACCCCACATATAAAATATATAAAAAGAATTGCATGCATATTAGTCCCCCATCAGAATCTTCAATGTGCATTGTAACTAACTCACTTGATTCTAGCACTAAGTGATGCAGGACTATTTATGCATGCTAATTATTTTTTTGTTGTCAGGCATTAAGATAGGTGTTTGTATCCTAAATTGCAAGCCAAGATATTAAGTAGGAAAGTCTATAAAAAATTTGAAGCACATGCATGCAGAAATAAACCCTAAAAGTAAAGAAACAGGATCGCCAAGGCTAAGAAACCCTGGTTAGGACTAGCTCTTTTGCAATACCGCTATTAGAGGAGTCTAGGAGGTGTACCTGGCAGAGATTTGAAGATGATCCATGAAGAGTTTGCTCTATGCTCTCGGATGCAGCTTGAAAAATAAAGCTATCGATCTTGCAGATTCACAGCTTTCAATCTGGTGGCCCGAAAGCGATTAGATGGAATCCTTGGATTCGTGAACTCTGAGGGACCTGCAAATCACTTATCAGGGGTTATAAAACAAGGAAAAGTAGGATTAGATCATTGAAAGAAGGAGGGGAAGAGGTTTAAAGAAGGTGCAAAGAGGTGAAGAAGGCTGGTGGCTTGGAGGCAGGGCACAGGGATTACATAGATACCCTTAATCTCACTGAAAATTTATACAGAACTTTGAGAAAAACTAAAGAGAAATTCATTCATAACAATTCATAATAATTGATCATTAATTACAAGAGGGTGGAGGGGTGGGATATTTATAGATGTTCCCATGCCCTCTTCTAGTTAGGATAGGAATACAAAATTTGATAGGGAGAAGGATTACAAAGTTGCATAGAACTAGGAGTACACAATTTGAGTAGAAATAAAACTTAATCTCCTAGTTAGAAGTGGACTCTTCTCTTTCTTTGACTTGGTCAAGGGCTCCTTATGGGCTTGGGCTGGGATGAAATTCTCTTGGACTGCTTTGACTTTTCCACTCCCTGCTGGGCTTGGACTTGGGCACCAACCTTGTTGGACTTGAATTGGAGGGGTGCCAAAGGTAAGAATAGGCCTGAGGGCATCATGGCCTGATGGAATGAGGATGCCAGGGACTTGGACTTGGGCTTGGGGTACCACTTCATGAATTCTTGTGGGCTGGTATGCGGGGGCGCTTCTCATGGAGGACTTGGGTAGCATGATGTTAGATTATTTTCCTGAAAGCCATGTTGGCTTGACACATTATAATTTTTAGGGCATTAACTTTGTACTTAATTCTTCTTTATTAATAAAGGATATTAGTTTCATTCATATTGATGTGTCTATGAATCATCCATGGAGTTAATGGACAATGACACATATTCTCAAGAGTTGAGAATCTGAGATATGTGTCTTTATAGATTAACTCCTAAAGGCTTCCGATTGTTGGAATATCACGAGGATGGTGATTGATCCGTTAAAATCGGGGCATAGATTACTTCCCTTGCGACAGGCTGCTGATGCATGTTTAATTGCAATTTCCTATTCTTGGGAGAAAATCAATAGTGGTATCAGAGCCACAGTTCTCTCTTTAACATGCATGCATGAGAATCAGATCTGAAAAATATTCAGATCAGTTAGAAAGATTATGATTTTTTGGATCTATGTTGAACATGAGATTATTCTAGCATAGAATTTTATGTTTTGAAAAATGGTTTTCGAAATTAAAATCATAATTTTTAGATCTGAAATTAAATTTAATAATCTAAAATTAAATTGATCAAGGGTTGCACAATGTGATGTAAGGTTGTCCTACTATAGGGTTTACCCCCTATAGTGCAAAGGTTGTCCTACTTTGATGTATACCGGTTTTGAAAAAGGGTTTTCAAAAGGATTTTTGATTGATTTTATGATTATGTATGTTATTGTATGAGATGCACAAAATTTGGGTTTAGATCTTTATATGATTTATGATCATAAGCCATTAATGTCATGCACTTAAACCTAATTTTAAAATTGATTTGATCAAGAAAATCAAATTAGGTGCATGAGGGTTTGGGTTGAACAAATTAGGTCTAGCGATTGGGCTGCGTGATTAGGGCTTGATTAGATCAACTAGTAACCCTAATGTAATTTTGAGCAAGTGACTAACCTAATCGGATGATAATTAGGGTTAGGTCAAGTGTGCTCAAAATTGGTTTTAGATGTAGTCTGGTCAGATCAATTTATTTGATAGTGAATTGATAAGTTAAGACCTAATTTGGCTCAGTGATGAGCCCAGATCATTAGTTAACCTAATTGAATCTTGTCAGTCAATTGGTGTCTAAGGAAAGTTTCGATCATGGTTTGCTAATTGGGGCTAACTCTTTCTTAACCAACTAGTTTGGCGGAAAGAGGGTATATTGGCAGAACCCTCCCATGGATTAAACTGACCTAGCCAATTTGGTTGATTAAGTTTTCAAAAGGGTCACTTTTGATTTGAGTTCACCCATGCTGGTTATATTAAGTCAGACATGAGATTGTGCTGACCTAATATAATTTTAGTCAAACATGAGATTGTACTAACTGAATATAATTGGTTAGTCATGATTTGGCTGATCAATTTAGAAGAGACCTGAACCTAAGCTCCCAATAAATATTAAGTCATAGGTCTTCTACCATTGTAGTGTGCGGGTGTCCTACTGGTGTTGATTATTCTCAGCTAGTTACAGTAGTCTAGTTGCATTGGGAAGACACAACCACCCTATTAAGCATGAGATATTGCTAGGCACTGATGGGGTTGGGCCCAATAAACGAGCACGTTAAGGGACTCAATGATGGCTTTGTCTAGCAGGAATGGTGGGTCTGACTTAACTAATGATTGGACCAATAAACGGGCATATTGAGGTTCCATGATTTAGAGACCAAGAGCTATAACTTGTATTAGATACATTGGACAAGAGTTGGCCACTTATTGGTGTAGCGTGTTACCAATAACCGGATACGGTGAGGTGCCGCACATCGATGGGACCGTAGCACCTACTAGAAACCTAGAGTCGCAGGTTTTCGCATCTCCACGGGAAGTGTGAGAGATTTGAGAAAATAGTGGGAGTTCTAAAATTATTTCTTAATGACCCTAGAATAATTTTTATAATTAAGTATAAAGCATCTAATTTGAATCTCTACTCTTGCAGCTAACCATGTCTGCTTCAAATCCCTTAGTCCGTATTCTAGAGACAAATTGACTAGTTGGCCTCAATTTTAAAGATTGGTTGAGAAACTTCAAAATTATTTTGAGTTCTGAGAAGTTGGGCTATGTGCTTAACTAGGAACCCCCTGTCTTACCTGACCATCCAAGTGCTCGTCAGACGACTGCACATGAGAAATGGATGGAAGATGATAATAAGGTTAAGTGTTATATGTTGGCCGCAATGTCAAATGAATTGCAGTGCCAACATGAGGATATGCCAACTGCTACATCGATTTTGATTCACCTACAAGAGTTATATGGTGAACAAAGTCGGATTGCATGCTTTAGAAGTATCGAAAAGGCTTTTCAACAACAAGATGCATGAAGGATAGTCAATACACGATCATTGTTTGACAATGATCAAGGACATTAAATAGCTTGAGAAGCTGGGCATTCCTATTCATAAGGAGTTTCAGGTAGATTTGATCTTCCAGTCCTTGACTAGTTCATATGCTTAATTTGTTATGAATTATAATATAAACAAGTTGAACTACACTTTGCCTGAATTGTTGAACATGTTGGTAAGCAATGAGGGGACCCTGAAGAGTTCAAGGGACTCTATTTACTCTGTGGAGCAGTCTTCCTCCAAAAGAAAGTCTACTTAGAAAAAGAAGAAACCTACAAAGAAGCAGAAGAAGGAAAGCAAACAGAAGAAGAAGGACATTCCCATGAAAGCCAAGGTTAGCAAAGGGAAATGTTTCCACTGCAACACAGATGGCCATTAGAAAAGGAATTGCCCCCTCTACTTGGAAAGCCTGAAGAAATAGAAGGAGGTTGCACCTTCTGAAGGTAAGCCTATACTCGTTATTGAATTTAACCTAACGATTTCTACTTCCAGTTGGATTTTAGACTCTGGCACTAGTGCTCATATATGCATTTCAATGCAGGGTGTGGAAAGAAGTAGAATGCTGAGAGAAGGTGAGTTGGTCCTACGTGTCGAAAATGGAGCAAAAGTTGCTGCTCAAGCCGTTAGATCATATTCTCTGGTGTTACCTTTAGGGTTTAGATTAGTTCTTAGTGACTGTTATTTTATGTCTGGAGCTAGTAAAAATTTGATTTCTGTCTCTGTGCTAGCGTAGGAAGGATTTGAATTTATATTCAATAATGATTTTTATAGTATTTATTTGAGAAATAAATTGGTTGCAAAAGCTATTTTAATTAATAGTCTCTATCATTTGCATGCCGATGCATCTTTGAATATTAACGAGAAAATTAAAGTGAATGCCATAGGACATAAACATCCTAGAGATGACCTAAATGATAAATTTATGTGGCATCTAAAGCTCGGTCATATAGGTGAGGATAGAATTAATAAATTGGAAAGGGATGGGATCCTATATTCAGTTAATTCTGAAACATACCCACCTTGTGAGTCATGTTTTCAAGGCAAAATGACCAAGTTACCCTTTGTAGGACATGGGGAGAGGGCCACAAAATTACTTGCCCTAATACACACTGATTGTGTGGTCCATTTGATGTGCAATTCAGTGGTGGTTTTTACTACTTCATAACCTTTACTGATGATTGTTCACGGTATGGTTATGTGTTTTTTATGAGACACAAATATGAAGCTTTTGAAAAGTTCAAGGAATTCAGACATGAGGTAAAAAAATAAACAGGTAAAACCCTTAAGGTTCTTCGATCATATCAGGGAGGAGAATATCTTAGTAGGGAATTTTTAGGTTATCTTAAGGACAATGGCATAGTCTCACAATGGACTCCACCAGGTACGCCTCAGCTTAATGGGGTGTTTGAAAGGAAAAATAGGACATTATTAGATATGGTCCGAGCCATGATTAGCTTCACTAACTTGCCTTTGTTTCTTTAGGGATATGCCTTACAAACTTCAATTTACATTCTAAATAGGGTTCCATCTAACTCTGTTCCTACCACACCATATAAGATTTGGCATGGTAAGAAACCAAGTCTTGCCCATTTCAAGATTTGGGGATGTCCTGCCTATGTTAAGAGATTAATGGCGGACAAGTTGGAATCTAGATCTGTGAAAGCTCGGTTTATAGGATATCCTAAAAAAATTTTAGGATATTATTTTTACCTTCCAGAAGATCATAATGTGATTGTGACCAGGCATGCCACATTTCTTGAAAAACAGTTTATTCAGGAAGGTGGTAGTGGGAGGTTAATTGAGCTTGATGAGAAAGTCTCTGAAGAGCTACCAGCTAGAGATCAGATCGAACTTAATCAACCAATACACGTAAATGCTCTTCCACCTCGTAGGTCTATTAGAGTCTCCAAACATCCTGAAAGGTACTTGGGTATGCTTACAGAGGATTTAAAGGAAATGTTTCTTGTTGAGGACAAGGATCAATTGATTGATCCTTAGATTTATGATGAGATGATGTCAAACATCAATTCCGAGAAATGGTTGAATGCTATGAAGTCAAAAATTGATTCAATGCATTCTAACCAAGTTTGGTCCTTAGTAGATCCACCAGAGGGTATCGTACCTATTGGTTGTATTTGGATCTACAAAAGAAAAATAGGTGCAGATGGTAAGGTAGAGACCTTTAAAGCAAGGTTGGTGGCGAAAGCATATAGTTAACGTGAAGGCATTGACTATCGTGATACCTTTTCACCAGTAGCTATGCTGAAATCCATCCGTACATTGCTTGTAATTGCAGCATATCATGATTATGAGATATGGCAGATGGATGTGAAAACTGCATTCCTGAATGGATATCTTGAGGAAGATATCTATATGGAGCAGCCTTTGGGTTTCACTTCCAATGATAAATATCATAAGGTCTACAAGCTACATAGATCAATCTACGGATTGAAGCAAGCTTCTCAGAGTTAGAATACTCATTTTGATGATGCAATTAAATCATTTGATTTAATCAAGAATGAGGATGAGCCATGTGTTTACAAAAAGGCCAGTGGGAGGGCAGTGACATTCCTCATATTGTACATGGATGACATCCTCCTTATTGGGAATGATATTCCTATGTTGACTTCAGTCAAAAGTTGGTTATCTAAGAAACTCCTTATGAAAGACTTAGGTGAAGCATCTTATATTTTGGGGATTAAGGTCTATAAAGATAGATCTAATCGGATGCTTGGCCTTTCACAAAAATTGTACATAGAAGAAGTATTGAAAATGTTCAGCATGGAAAACTCTAAAAGAGGATTATTACCTCTTAGGTATGGCATTAATCTCTCCAAAAAAATGTATCCTAACACACCTGAAGAGATTCAATGCATAAGAAAGATTCCATATGCTTCGGCAATTGGAAGCTTTATGTATGTCATGTTGTGTACTCGACCTGATATAGCTCTTGCTGTGAGTGTCACAAGCAGATATCAGTCGAATCTAGGTGAAGAACACTGGATAGCTATGAAGAACATTCTTAAGTACTTGAGAAGAACTAAAGATTTGTTCTTAGTCTTTGAAGGGAGTTCAGAATTAGGGATAAAGGGATATACAAACTCAGACTTTATGTTTGATCTTGATGATAGAAGGTCTACATCAGGGTCTGTGTTTTTGTGCAATGGTGGGGCAACTAGTTAGAAAAGTTCCAAGTAACCCATCATAGTAGATTCAACAATGGAAGCAGAGTACATTTGTTGCCCAGAAAGCAACCCAAGAGGGGGGGTGAATTGGGTCTCTAAAAAATTTAAGCTAATCACAAATTACAAGCTCAAAGAAAGCAATCCAATCCAACAAATATATAAATCAAGATACTATGAATCAAATGCAATGCTCTAAGATATAAGTGCAGCGAAAATTAAGTGTAATAAATAAAGAGCGAAGAGAGAGATCAAGCAATCACAAACACCAAAAGATATAGTGGTTCGGTGCCAACAATGCACCTACATCCACTCTCCAAGATCCCCTTGGAAATTCACTATAATCACATGATTACAGCCGATTAGTTTTCCGGGCTTACTAATTAAAACCCGACTTATTTTACAAGACTCACAAGTCACAACCTCTCTTTGTTTTACGGGCTTACCAAGAACCTAATTGGTTTTCATAAGGCAAACCAACAACCTCCCTTAATTTTCTGGGCTAACCAAGAACCTTAATGATTTTGCGGGCTAACCACCAACCTAATTGGTTTTCAAGGCTTACCAATAACCTCACTTGGTTTTATAATAGGCTAACCAAGAACCCTTACAAGAAATAAGAGAAATAAAGAACCAATGTAAGCTTTCAATAACAAAGTGAATATATCGATGTAGTTCGATGTAGAGTTGCTTTGCTCTTGATGAAGCCTTTTGGATGACCAAGATTGAATGATCTTCAATGCTCTTGATGACTTTTGAATGCTTAAAGGCTTTCTTTAGCTTGAGAGTGGTTGAAATTTGAATGAATAGGAGTTAAGTCTCTTCTCTCTTCTTTTCTCTCTAGACTCTTTAATGGTATTCAATATCTTGTTTTTTGATTTGATTTGGAGCACATAAATACCCTCCCAAGGCCTCAAAATCGAAAACTAGCTGTTACACTTGAAAAACTAGCCATTGGGGGCATTTTGGGTGAGTTCTGTACTTGAAAAAACTAGCCGTTACTATTGTCAGAACTCCATGTGTCGACACTTCCTTAGTTAAGTCAACACATAAGGTCGACACATGTTCTTCTTGAGTCGACACATAGTTTAAAAAGCCCCATTCAGATTCTCTAGAAATCTCAGATGTGTTGACACCTTCTCAGTTGAGTCGACACCTTGATTCTATATGTCGACACTTCAATTGTTCCTTCAATTTCTACAAGTTTTGTGGCTTGAAAGTCTCAGGCAATATGTTGATCCATGTGTCGACACCTTGAGTCGACACATTAGGTCCGTGTGTTGACACTTGATCTGTGCCATTTGAAACTTTGTTGTGTACCGGCCTGAGTCGACACTTCATCTTCATGTGTCGACAGTCGAGAGACTACAGCAGGTGCAGGATGATCAGCAGAGAGATCTCAGAGACCTGCGCTCAAATCTTGGTAGGATTAGAGGAGTAGCTGATACATTTGTCACTCAGCAGACTGCTACTCTATAGCACATTCAAGAGGGAGTTTAGAGGTTATAGTTTGGGATGAGCACTATTTTGTTTCATCTTTCTAGAGCTTTCACTGCTGCTCAGCCACCACCTCAGAGTACACCTAGACATAGGTCATCACCTCTAGACAGCCTCCACCACATTATAGGCCTAGGACATGACCTGCTTCCAGGATCAGGAACTCAGTAGGACCCCCTCCACCTATTAGAAGTCCCAGAGTCTATGCAACTCAGACTTTAGACATAGGGAGTGACAGTGACTAGATTTTTCTTATATTACCTTTTGATATGTCACATTTTGACTGTATTGAAATCATGTATTGTACCTCTTATGAAAAGTAATGAAATGCTTATTTTCAAATCATTGTGCACATTTCGTACATATCATTATCTCTTTATTGTTTCTATGCATGATCTCATCAATTAACCTAAAAAGAGGGAGTAACACCTCAAAAGAATATTAATAAGAATATCAAGAACATAAAAAGAAGGTGAAATTATCTCAAATCATAATAATATTCTTGTACTATTTCAAAATTCAGTGTTTACAAAGAATATTTCAAAGAAAACCTTTTTGATTAATGACAAAAAGGGGGAGTGATATTAATGAAGTGCATGGAAAACTCAAAGAATATGAAAATAGCAGGAGAAATTATTTTATGCATGGAAATCAATGAAATTTTTTTTTGCTTTGATACTTTTGAATGCTCAAGTAATCTTGATATATCTTGATACTAAATGAAAATTAGCTCTGATAAAAGAAAAGTAGCTTTGATACATTATGATACTTTATTGACCTCAATACCTTTGATACTTTTGCTAGCTCTGATACATTCTCCAATACTATTGCTATCTCTGATACATTTTGATATCTAATTTGCCTTGATACATTATTGACTTCAATACATTTTAGGCAAAAACATCTTTTGATAAATATTAACTATGATACATATTGGATATATTTCAAAAGCTCTGATACTTTTTTGATAAGCTCTGATACTTTTCGATACATTCTTGACACATGTTGATACAAATAGATACACATTAATTTAAAATAATACACAAGTTACTTTGATATGTTTAAGTGTTTATATATGCATAACTGTAAAGTTTTTTCATGTCAAGTATTTTGTCATTATCAAAAAGGGAGAGATTATTAATCCCTGAAATGATTTTGATGATAACAAAATATTGGAGCATGCATTTGGTTACTAACCATTCCCAGGTTTTTATAAGTTTTTGTAAGATGATTTTATTGTACAACCACTCTTCATACAATTCTAACGTATGTCGAGTTTATTTTGAAAAAGTATTAAGTAATGAAGAGTCCAAAGAAAAACTACTCTGTATTTATAAAAATGGGCCAATTCAATATATTTTTCAAGTTTAAATTATTTAGATTAGGCTTTGAAGGAGCTTGAAAGCCTTTGAAGTTGGTTAGAAGCTTTTGGAAGCAATATGGAGAAGTTCGGAAGGTTTTTAACAAAAGTCACTCGAGCTGACTCAAAGCAGAAGAGCCGACTCAGTTTTCTGGCACTGCACTAAGTTTTCTAGCATGCAGACATCCGAGCTGATTCGAAGGAAATCGAGCCGACTTGTTCAGAGTTTCAATTCTTCATTCTATCAAAGTGAGCCGACCTGACAGAATTCTAGTTGACTCAATTATGCAGTCAAACAATCAAGTCGACCCGATGGTTAACCAAGCCAACTCTTCCAGAGTTTGCAAAATCTCAGTTCTGAAGAACCAGTCAGGCGAGCCGACTTGATGGAGAAGAGCCAACTTGACCAGAGTGAAGTTTCAACCAGTTAGAGAATCCGAGCCAACTCGAATCCTAGTTCCAGGTGCATAACGACTAGTTCTAGTACTATCTTTTTGAATCCAAAAAGTACTCCAACGGTCATATTTCGAATCCCAACATTCTACAACAATCATATCCACTTGGAATTAGTTCAAGACACTATTATAAGGGATTTGAACAACTTTTAAATAGGTTAATGCTTTTAATGAGTTTTTAAGAGAACATTCAAGAAAGCACTCAAGACTTCACCAACTCTCATCAGATTCTTGATTTATTTATTTAGAAAGATCAGAAGCCTTAAAGAGCATTCAAGGAAGGAATCAAGAAGGCTTCCCAAGAGCTACAACTATAACCACCAGAAAATGTTCAGTTTGTCATTAGTGTTGCACTATTTTTAACTCTTTATTTGGGTTGTTCCAAGTACAGCAGGGGGCTGTTGGTGGGGACACCAGGATCAGACACAAATCACTGGATCCTATATGGTTTAATGATTAGGGTTTTAAATTTTAGAACCTTAGTTATGTGTCATAATTTTGTAATTAATTAAGATTGAGTCCTGTAATAAGTTGAGGTTAGTTGATTTGTCTCAACCCTCAACCATAGTCAGTATATTAAGTCCTGTACTTCAGTTATGAGTCTAGTTTGAGTTCAAATTTTGTACAAGAGAAGAGGTTATCCTATTTTGGAGTTCCACCAGGCCATATCCAGGAGTCAGAAGCCACTACATCAGCTTGTTGGATTTTGTGTAACACCCGAGGATCCAAAATACTTTCCAGAAACCCTGATTCCTTCCAGATGCCTTTCAGATGCCCAGATTCCTCCCCAGATATCAGAGCATATTCCCAGACCAGGGAATCCTTGATTCTAGAGGTCCACCTGCATCCCAGCCCAAATGAATACAAGGCTCAGGTCCATAAATAACCAAGATTCCAGGTATATTCTAGCCCAGAATCAAGATACCTGGAATATTCCTGCTCCAGGCGTCCCAGGCTTCCAGGGCCCAAAGCCCATGCGCCCAACCCATCCTTGGATGCCCCAATTGCTGCCCAAGAGCCCAACTCCAAGCCAAGAGGTATCCAAGCCCAAGAAAAGAAGATTTGACCAAGTCCAAGGCCCTTTGACCAAGTCAAAGGAGGAAGAAAATCCATATCAAACAAGGAGAACCTATTCCTACTTAACTTGTGAACCTATTCCTACTCCACTTGTAATCCTTCTCCATATCTAGCTTGTATTCCTATTCTAACAAGGAGAGGGCATGGGAACTCTATAAATATGCCACCCCTCCCCCTCTTGTACTATCTTTCTCATATGATATTAAACTTTGCTGAAATTTTGGTTTAGAAGCTTGTGTGCTTGTGTTGGTGTTGGAGTTTTTATGTTTCTTTGGTTACTTTGTGTGCCCTAATCATCCTTGCTGCTCTAGCATCCTTCCATGCCCTAGTTGCGGCCATCCAAGCCTTCACATGCCCAAAGGAAGAGTGCCCTAGGCCGCCCAAAGCAAAGAGCAACATCCTTCTTCAAGCCGCCACATACAAACCCTGATTTCAGATTTCTACAAAACCTAATCTCTTTTTATTATTTTGTTGTTACTGTTTTGATTGACCCCTGATATTTACAGGATCCCCAATGTGTTTCACCTCCCCCGAGGAGGCCTTCTTTGCCTCTAGGACCTCTCAAATCAGTCATCAAATTCAAGGGAACCGAGCTTCATCATCAGGCTCCAATCAGAGTGTTGTGTGTTCTCTTCATCAGAAGTTCTTTAATTCACTGATTGGTAACATCCTTCCCTTCTCTTAATCTTTGATTTGATGAAGAATAATTATCCTAAACTAGGAGTTTCTCAACTCTCGGGTCCTGGCTATTTATTATTCTGTATGAGTTTTTGCGGATATGTTAGTTTCTTACATTACTAGCCTTTATGCTGATCTTTACTTAATTTTGGATATTTAGCGACTAAAATAAAAATATTAAAATCACAAAAAAAATTTGTTTTATATTTATCATCAGTCTTAGAGTCATCCCGCATCACCTGTAACTTGGGATTTGTATAGGTTTTTGATGAGCCTTTGAAAACCAAGAGTGGGTTGTTAGTGAGCCTGTGAAAACTAATAGTGTATTGGGTTTTTGGTGATCCCGGTATAAAACCAAGTTGGGTTTTGGATTGTGAGCCCGTGAAAACAATCTGGCTATATTCCGAGATGAATATAGTGAAAATCCCAAGTGGTATCTTGGATAGTGGACGTAGGAGCGAGGTTGCTCCGAACCATTATAAATTGCTTTTGTTTGTAGTTATGTTGCTTGTGTTCTTTATTTGCTTCTGCACTTGATACTTAGTTCATATCACTCACCACACCAAGTTATCTTAAAAGGAGCACATGCTTGTAAAAAATTTAAATATTAATTCACCCTCCCTCTTGGGTAAGCCACCTGGGCAACAATATTAGTTGAAATAAATTTTGGTATCTGTTACTAGTAGCTTTGAAAATTATTTTAACTGATTAATTAGAATCAAATCAAGACTTATAGTCAATGAATGTGATAATGAATAAGAGCTTGATTTTGATGAATCTTATGTTTACATAATTTGACTTGTGGCTATAAGGCTTTCATTTGATTTTGGTTAATATATTTTTAGTGAATGCAATGATTTCTACTCTTTTCTTTACATTTATGCCAAAATTATATGGATTTCAAATTATTTTTAATAGATGTTAAAAGTGTTTTGAAAATCATGCATATCTTGATAAGGTTTTTAAATTGCATAAAAAAACTTGGTATTTGAAACAGGCCCCTCATGCTTAGCATGAAAAATTAAGAAATTCTCTGATTGATAATCCCATATATTCAAGGAGAATAACATTCAGGGGGAGCAAAGATTTATTTAAAAAGGGGAAAAATATTTTGTTCTTGAAAATACTTTGATATCAGATTACTTCATGCATTTGTATGTCATATTTTTGGTATCAATATATATTTGTTATCCATATATTTCAGTTTATCAGATTCATGCATTATTGATTTTGATATCTTCTTGAAATTCTTTCTACCTTATCCCCACTTTGTATTGTCTTCCACCTTTTTTCATGATGACAAAAAGGGGAAGAGATATATGATAAACATGAAAAAGGGGAGAGATATGGTAGAGATATGATAAATGTTAGAAGAAAGTAAAAAGTTATAAACTTAAAGGAAAGTTAGTAAGGGGGAGAAAGTTTAAAAATTTTGAACAAATTTTAAAAAATATTTTTAGATTATATTTTTAGAGGGAGCTCTATCTTGACCTTATTGCAAATCTTTTAAGTTTATCATGTTTATATACTTACAGATTTTGTCATCATCAAAAAGAAAGAGATTGTTGACTCAGGTCTTGATTTTGATGAATGACAAAATACTTAAGTATATATGAGTACTAATGTGTGTTAAAAATGTTTATCAGATTTAGGTACTCATCAGTGTTGAAAGTTTGAATTGCTTGTCAATTAGTTTGGTTAAATTAATAGAATTTCAAGTTATATGGGCTTTAGAACATGAGAAAGATCTTGAAGAGCTCACAATTTTAATTTGGACAAGTTTCAGCACTGGTTAGGTAAAGGGTCGACTTATGAAATTCAAGTGTCGACTTAAAGTATCGATTCATAATGGCTTGGGCTGATACATAGAGAAAATTTTAATTGGCATGCTCAAGTATCTGGTGCGGACACCAAAGGCACCAGAATAAGGCAGAGGCTTCTCAACCCTCTGTGAATTGATCAATAATTTTTGAGTCCATCTGTAATAAGGGCTTAGCCCATCTGAGTCCTTTTTTTAGTTGTTGTTTGAGTCTTTTGAGTTGTTATTTCAGTTCTGTACTAGTCAGCTTATGTTGAGCTAGTTCAGTCCAATGCAAGTCAGCTCATGTTGAGCTTATTTTATTTTTTTGAGTCCTGTCCAAGCATACTGAAGACTCAAGACTATATCATACAAGTGAAGACCATGTCCAACTAGATTGAAGACATGAAAGTATAGCACAAGTCCAACCCAGCTTGAAGATTTGAAGACCCCAGGAGGAAAATTCAGAAAACCCTGATTTCTTGCAGATGCCCTCCAGATGCCCAGATTCCCTTCCAGATGCCAAAGTATATTCATAGATAAGGGAATCCATGATTCCAGAGGTTCATCTGCATCCTAGCCCAAAGAAATCAAGCCCAGGTGCCAAGCCCAAACCCCTAAGAAGCAAGATACCAGGGAATATTCCTGCTACCTGGCTACCAGGCCACCCCAGCTTCCAGAGGCCCAAACCCATGCACCCGAGCCCCTTTGGGCCGGCCTTTTGCTGCTCCTAGAAGCCCAACACGCCCCCCTAGGCATCCTTGGAGTCTTGACCAAGTCAAGAAAATTTTTAGGGATTTTTCTACCTAATATTTTCTTATTTTTCTAGCTAGGGTTTGAGAGGGAAAATGATTCTAATGTAAAGACTTATGTACCCTTACTTGGAGCCCAAGGTTAAGGGTCTATTTAAGGGACCCTAGCCTCTTGTATGAAGGGAGAATTTTGATGAATGAAAACCTTGAGTTCTTCTATTGAGTTGTGTGATACCCTGCTATGTGCATAAAGGGGTTTGCGAGAGTTCTTCTTCCCAGTGCTGCAATCATCTTCCTGCTGCCAACAAGCATCTCATATCCCTGGATGCCCACTCCAAAAGAAGCCTTCCCTTGCTGTTTTTCCTTTATTTTCTTGTTCCTTTGTGAGTTTTCTAACCCCTGACAGGTCGTTTGCAGGTCCCCGAGTTCCTACGAATCCAACGACTCCAGCCAAGCCTCAATCGGATCACCGAGCAGAAAGCCGGGTATCCGCGGGTCTTTGGCTCGATTTTCCAGGCCGCATCCTTCGAGAAACGAGAGACCCCTTCACTGTGATCTTCATAGACATTGTCAGGTACACCCCTCTACCTCCAGTAGTTTTATTGCAGGAGAACTTGCCCTAACCGAGGCTTCTCAGCCCCGGCGGTCCTTCTTTGCTACTTTTCTAGGTCCTAATCTGCATGCTGATCTTCAAAAATTCATACAAAATTCCCTACAAATGATTTTGATCTGAAATTCGGGAATTAATAACCTAACTCAACATGTAAAATATACAAAAAAAATGGCATGCATATTAGTTCCCCATCATTTGGTATCAGAGCTTAGATTAGGCCTTGTTTTTTGAAATTTCTCAGTCCATATATACTCTGTTATTTTAATTATTTCTACTTGTTAAAAACTCCAAAAATTCTGAAATTTATTTTTTTGGATTTATCATAATTCACAGTAATTTTAAAAGTTTTTCCAGATTTTATTATGGCCTGTGAATTTTATGCAAGCCGAAATAGGGCCTGTAAATTTTTGGCTCTGTTTCTTTTAGCAAGACAAGTTTGGAAGTTTTAGGGTTTTGTTTAGGAGTTTTTGCATATTTCTTAATTTTAGTATATTTCCAGTATATTAGGCCATGATTTGCAAGTTTTCTTCTATTTAAAAAATACCAAAAAAAATACATATTCTCCAAAAATACCAAAAAAAATATCTAAACCCTAATTTGCATCCTCATCTGCCTGCCATCATTGCATAATTTACTTTTAAGGGCACTCTTGCTATATCAGATGGGGGGAGGATTTGATCACCACTCCTTAGCCCAAAACCACATCCCTTGCATTCAGTCCCAAGTCTTAACCTAAAATTAATTAGACTTAATTTGCCCTAGTGGGCTAGGGACACCAACTGGTCGGGTCCGGGCTAGTGTTAGGTCACTGTGTCAAGTTAACCTGTGTGTGCCTTGTGCTCAGTGTCTAGAATGGTGGTTTAGGGATTCAATCCTGAAGGGCTTGTGTGCTGGTCCGCCTACCTGGCCAATCTCTGATTGGTGTCTAGGATTGGCAATCAGGGACCTAACACTCCCCTTACACCTGCCTGGCTGAGTACAGGGTTACTATAGGCTAGTTTGCCACCCTGATTGAGCATCTAGTTTGGACTCCAGGTCTAGTCAGCTATAGTCGGTCTGATCGAGTCTTGCATGAGCACTAGATCAGGAGTTTCATATCACCCACCTCTTTCACAAATGTCTGAATCCATGGAAAATTTACAATCTCAAATAAAAGCCCTAGCTGATCAAATGGCCCAAATGGCTACTCACATAACTACCCAGATAACTACCCAGATGACCCAGTTAACTCAGTCTCGTATTCAAACCAATGATAGAATTGACCATCTTGCCAATAGGTTTGATCAGTTAAAAGTCCGGGTAGGGACCCCAGAAAAAAACCATGGGTCACAGTCTGAGCCAGATCCTGATTCCCCTCAACCTAGGAGGACCCCAAACCCTGATCTATACCATGAGGTCGAACCTAGGAGAGCGCCTTATCCTGACCCGTACTACAATCCTCAACCTAGGAGGACCCCAAACCCTGATCCATACCTTGAGGCTGAACCTAGGAGAGCCCATCATCATGACCCAATCCCTAAGGTTAGTCCTAGAAGACCCAATCAAGATTTTATAGACCAGGAAGATAGATCCTATTTACCCTCTCCCTATAAGCCTAGTATACCTACAACCTATAGATCTTATGACTCCAAATCCTATGAACCTAGAACCTATGAATCCATAACCTATGAACCTAGATCCTATGACTCTAGTTCCCATGATCATAGATCCTATGCACCCACACCCTATGAGCCTAGTAGACCCAACACCCAATATTCTGATCTATATAAGGAGTCCAACCCTAGGAGGACCCAATATTCTGACCCATATAGGGAGTCCAACCCTAGGAAAACCCAGTATTCTAACCCATATAGGGAGTCCAATCCTAGGAGGACCCAATATCCTGACCCATATAGAGAGCCCAACCTTAGGAGGACCCCATACCTTGATCCATCCTTAGAACCTGATCATAGAGCTGACCCAAAATCCTATGACCCCAGATCCTATAATCCCATGACCCATAGATCTGCACCCTTGTCCTATGAGCCTAGAGAACCCATAACCCCTAAGTATCAGCCTAGTACTAGTCATGCTTCCCCTAGTCAACTTGAACCCCATAGGATTAGTATCCCTAAATATGAACCCAATAGTGAGCCACTACCTCTTATACAACCTGAACCTACTAGGAGTAGTACCCATAATCAGAGACCAGAACCTAACCAATTTCCTGCTAGCCGACCTTCTCCAACCATTCTTGAGATTCGCAAGGCTTACATTAATATGGAAGTGCATGAAGCTGATGTGAGCCTAGTGGATGAGTATGAGGGAGAAGAGGAGACACCTTTAGATGACCTAGAATTAGCTGACCCAGTAGATACCCAGGTAGAAACCAACCCAGAGCTAATTGACCTTGACCACATCCAACCTAAAGCTATAGTGGAAGAACAAATAGTGGAAGAGAACCTAGGTATTGCTGCTAGAACCTTACCTGAGGAAACCATAGAGGAGAGCCAAATTATAGAGTCTAGTCCTAAAATACAAGAACCAGAAGAATTTATTAAGGACCTTATCTCTTTGAATCAATACCTTCAAGATGAGTCCCCTCCTATAGTTCCCATTAAGGACCTCTTCCCCGAAATTGGGGACCCATCCTTCCATTATGCAAACCCTGTAGATATAGCTCAACCTCGTAAGGTTAACCTCATTAGTATAGGATTAGTTCCTGACACCCCATCTTTTATCCTACTTTATCCAACTAACCATGAACCTTTTTCTTTACCTTACCAAACTAATTCTAAACCCACTTCCTATTTTCTGCCCTTTCCTGACACCTCCAGCATTTCTAGGATTATTATATTACATTTAGCTAAGATTAGCATATTGCATGCATTCATCATGCATGTTAGGTTTGCATCTTACTTCTGGCATACTCTTTGGAATTTGCTAGGAGTTCACTGTAAATTTTCATGTGCATGTCAAGCTAGGATCAAACCTAGAGAACCTATAATCTATTAGGTTTAGATCCAAAGAGTTTAATAAAATTTTCTTCGATAGGAATGCATAGTCGAATCTGTTAGGTGTCAGTATGAGTCCTTTGCATCATTTGTTAGAAGTCTGCATGTGCCTAGCATGTTCACCACCCGCACTAATCTTAAAACAACTGGCTAATTCACGAAGAAGGGTCAAAGAATTTGATGTAGTGGATTCTATCTTAGTTAGGCTTAGGCCTAAAAGAAGTTTCATGCTCGCAGAGCCGGACCTTTTAAAGTGATAGAGAAGGTTGGATCAAATGCCTAGGTGTTAGACTTGCCTTCGGATTTGGGCATTAGTTCTACCTTCAATATTACAGACCTGGTTGAGTATAGGGAACCGGCAGCGATACCTAGTAAGGCCTTTGGACCTATTCCTTTTCATTGTGAGTGACCCTAACCCAGAGTGTCCACTAACAAATTGGCCTGAGAGAGGAGAACGGATCGAGCGTATCCTGGACGATCAAGCCATCACGACCCGGGGCCGTGACTATCAATGCTTCCTGATCCGATGGCAAGGCCAACCAGAGTCGGACGATTCATGGATTTCTCGAGAGGACTTGCAACGCCTCAACCCAGACCTTCTCGAGAGATATGTGAGCCAATCTGATCTTCACTCGACAGGGTCGAGTTACTCCCATCCCGGGAGAATTGGTGCGGACACCAAAGGCACCAGAATAAGGCAGAGGCTTCTCAACCCTCTGTGAATTGATCAATAATTTTTGAGTCCATCTGTAATAAGGGCTTAGCCCATCTGAGTCCTTTTTTTAGTTGTTGTTTGAGTCTTTTGAGTTGTTATTTCAGTTCTGTACTAGTCAGCTATGTTGAGCTAGATCAGTCCAATGCTAGTCAGCTCATGTTGAGCTTATTTTATTTTTTTGAGTCCTGTCCAAGCATACTGAAGACTCAAGACTATATCATACAAGTTAAGACCAAGTCCAACTAGATTGAAGACATGGAAGTATAGCACAAGTCCAACCCAGCTTGAAGATTTGAAGACCCCAGGAGGAAAATTCAGAAAATCCTGATTTCTTGCAGATGCCCTCCAGATGCCTAGATTCCCTTCCAGATGCCAAAGTATATTCATAGATAAGGGCATCCATGATTCCAGAGGTCCATCTGCATCCTAGCCCAAAGAAATCAAGCCCAGGTGCCAAGCCCAAGCCCCTAAGAAGCAAGATACCAGGGAATATTCCTGCTACCTGGCTACTAGGCCACCCCAGCTTCCAGAGGCTCAAACCCATGCACCCGAGCCCCTTTGGGCCAGCCTTTTGCTTCTCCTAGAAGTCCAACACGCCCCCCTAGGCATCCTTGGAGTCTTGACCAAGTCCAGAAAATTTTTAGGGATTTTTCTACCTAATATTTCCTTATTTTCTAGCTAGGGTTTGAGAGGGAAAAGGATTCTAATGTAAAGACTTATGTACCCTTACTTGGAGCCCAAGGTTAAGGGTCTATTTAAGGGACCGTAGCCTCTTGTATGAAGGGAGAATTTTGATGAATGAAAACCTTGAGTTCTTCTATTGAGTTGTGTGATACCCTGCTGTGTGCATAAAGGGGTTTGCGAGAGTTCTTCTTCCCAGTGCTGCAATCATCTTCCTGCTGCCAACAAGCATCTCAGATCCCTGGATGCCCACTCCAAAAGATGCCTTCCCTTGCTATTTTTCCTTTGTTTTCTTGTTCCTTTGTGAGTTTTCTAACCCCTGACAGGTCGTTTGCAGGTCTCCGAGTTCCTACGAATCCAACGACTCCAGCCAAGCCTCAATCGGATCATCGAGCAGAAAGCCAGGTATCCGCGGGTCTTTGGCTCGATTTTCCAGGCTGCATCCGTCGAGGAATGAGAGACCCCTTCGCTGCGATCTTCATAGATGTTGTCAGGTACACCCCTCTACCTCCAGTAGTTTTATTGTAGGAGAACTTGCCCTAACCGAGGCTTCTCAGCCCCGGCGGTCCTTCTTTGCTACTTTTCTAGGTCCTAATCTGCATGCTGATCTTCAAAAATTCATACAAAATTCCCTACAAATAATTTTGATCTGAAATTCGGGAATTAATAACCTAACTCAACATGTAAAATATAAAAAAAAATAGGATGCATATTAGTTCCCCATCAGTATCGACTCATGATTAGCCAAGTGTCGACTCAAGGTCCGAGATCAAACAGAAGACAGAACGAGCAGATTTCAAGAGTTTGGTCAAGTTTCGATTCATGGATTGAAGTATCGACTCAAGGCATCGACTCACTAGATGAAGTGTCGACACACCAGTGCATTTCAGAGAGCTTCAAAAAATATTTTTGACCTAATATCGATTCATGGAACTAAAGTGTCGACTCAAGGTATCGACTCATGGAACTGAAGTGTCGTCACTTGAAGTAACGACTAGTTTTTTCTGAAGCATGGAACTTCCTAAATTTATTTCTAACGGCTAGTTTTTCCTCTCCAACGTTCATAAACAGATTTTTAAGATTTGGAGGGTTATTTAAACAACACCAAACTTAAGGAGAAATAATTCTTTGGATTGATTGATAAATTTTTTGAAGATCCAATTGAATATTCTTGAAGATTCATATTTTGAGAGAGTTGAGGCTTCAAGCATTCAAGTTCAAAGAGAGCATTCCAAGCCCACATCTTCAAGCATCATTAAAAGGCTTCAACAACATGGAGACAAGCTTCTTCAATATCATCAAAGAGCTTCAAAGAGATATTTGCTTTTATTTAGAAAGCTTTTATTTTGCATTCTCTTACTTGTGCTTAATTTGTTTTATTAAGGTTGTTGGTGAGCCTTTGTGAAAAACCAACTTGAAGTTGTTGGTTAGCCATTATATAAAAACCAACAAGGTTGTTGGTGAGCCCGTAAAACTAACTAGGTTGTTGGTCAGCCCAGAAAATCAAAGGGGTTTTGACTTATGAGCCCGGTGAAAACAAGTTGGATTTTGATTAGTGAGCCTGAAAAACTAATCGGCTGTAATCTTGGTTGATTATAGTGGAATATCCAAGGAAAAGCTTGGAAAGTGGATGTAGGTGCCTGGTTTGCATCGAACCACTATATATCTTGGTATTTGTGATTGCTTGCTCTTCTTTATTATTTTCTTTGATTTACTCTTCATTTACATTACAATTCTACTGCATATCATTATTGAGCACAATCACTTTGTTACATAAGAACTTTAGTTCAGCACATACTTGCTTAAGTTTAAAATTTTAAGAAACCCAATTCACCCCTCCTCTTGGGTTGCTACACTGGGTAATAGATATGCTAGCCATCATTTCTTTTCTTTAAGTGTTAGGTATATACCTATAACTTGGTTCCCGGCAACCCTCTAGGTAAGAAGACTAAGGGAAAAAAAGTTGAGCAAGGGCTTAGCAAGGAGACAATGAGAAGAACAAGGGGAGACAAGGGAGATGGATCAAAGAGCCTGCTCTTCTCAAGAGCCACCACCTTTCACCACAAAGGGATCCTCTTCTTGCCTCCCATCAATGCACACCCTGAGTTCCCTAGATCGAGTCTTCAACAACTCATCACCTGAGTGAGATCCCATGGACCGTTGACACATACACTTTTTATTTCACCTTGAAGTACTCCGACCCCCCACAACTCCATTCCTCCATCTGCCATCCTAGGAGAAGCGAGACCCAAGTGTATTGAGATCCCCTTCTTCTATAGATTCCATTCCATCTCTTTTTCTTCCACTTCATCAGCTCCTTTTCTATTCTTACTCTAAAGCTAGAGGGGACTCCAAGCCTCCTCTATTTGCCTTTCTAGAAGACTGACTTAGGAATCAAAGGATCTACCACCGGGAATCCACTCCTGGTGCATTGAACTTTCAGGTTTTCTCTATCTTGTAGGACCGACTCTTGATGATACGATCCTGTAAGGCCTCCTCAGCTCCACGTCAACTCATCCGCTCCCGCTCTAGCCCCATTCGAGCCAAGCCCAACTCAGCACCCCCTTCGGGAGATTCGCAACATATTGGTGCTAGAGAAAGGGCAAGCATATCCAAAAACTTCACTAAGAATTGGAGTTTACCTCTAGTACCACTCTGCCCTTGGCTTGCACCATGGCAAAGGGAAAGAGGATTGTTATGTCCACCCCTACCTAGGCATTAGTGGCCTTGGCCACCCCTTCTTCGCTTTCATTGGAAGGAGAAGCGGGGCATTCAACTGCTCCAACCGTCACTATCGAGCAGTTCCAACAACTCTTCTACCAAGTTCAGGCATTGACAAACTTGGTACAAAGTCCTTAGTAGCCCCTGCCTAAGCTTGAGATGGAGCCCACCCACCATCTACATACCTCATGCCCGCCTTCCCCCAGAGCCTGGGGTGCAGGCCAGGACTGGGGTTGCCCCATCCACTGAGCTAGGCATCCCTCGAGATAGGCAGTTATTCAGGTGAGTGAGGCATGCTCCCCTCCGAGCCTTGCATTAACTTGCCATGCTCGGAGTCACCCCTTCTACTGGGAGCCAAGCGAGGTGTGCCTATCTAACTCTTTTATTTTTGTTTCCTCCTCCTCCACACAGGATGCTTTATTGGAGGAGTCTTCAAGCCCTCACCCTGCTTGGTGATCTAGGCAGCAAGGCGAGCTGGCCTGCAAGCTCTAGGAGGTAAACAGCTACCTAAGAGAGTTTTGCTAGCACAATCTTGCTTTGGGTGGCAAGCCTCGATTCATAGTTCGCCCCCCATTCTCCTATAAGATTATGGAAGAATCAATGCCCCACTACTTCAAGGCCCTGTCATGAAGGCTTATGATGGCACCTCTGATCTGTTCAACTACTTGGAGAGCTTCAGGTTCCTCATGCTCCTCCAAGGAACGTTGGATGCCCTCATGTGCAAGACCTTCCCTGCTACCTTTAGGAAAGTAGTGAGATTCTGGTATACTCAGCTTCAGTCGGGGTTGATTCTATCATTTAAGAAGTTTGGCCAGAATTTCATAGCACAATTCTAGAGTAGCCAGAGGCTATATCAAGGCTTTGATTTTCTTTTCTTAGTTCAATAAGAAGAAGGTGAGTCCCTTCATCACTACATGGATCACTTCAAAATGACCATGCTAGAGGTTCATGGCCTTTAACCCTTTATCGCCACATCTGTCTTGAAGAGAGGGCTACGTGGAGGTAATTTCTACCTCTCTCTCTTCAAGAGATTTCCTCGAAGCCTTCCTGAACTTTTGGCCCAAGCAAAAAAGTATATCAATACTGAAAAAGGCATGGTAAAGAAGCGGATAGAGAGGAGGGATCGGAGATGTCCTTGAGAGGACCACTCCTATCCAGCTCTTCCCCAGTATCAGTAGAAAAAGAAGCAGGACAAGGAGTTCCGCCATGGCTGGAAGCCCTAGACTACCCTACCGGGAGGACTTTACTCTCTTGAATGCTTCCCAGGGATAGACCTTGATGGAAATCAAAGATTAAGACTTTGTCCGGTGGTCGGAAAAGATGAATAAAAAAGCCCAAAAGGGTCTTAAGAAATGCTATCAATTTTACTAGAACTACGGGCATGATACTGAAGACTGCATTTTTCTAATGAAAGAGATTGAGTCACTGATTCAACGGGGCTACCTGCATAGCTACATTGGTTAGCCCCATGCTTTGGAGGTCACTAGTTAGGAGCTCCAACCAGTGACCGAGCACTCTATGAAGAATGGAATCCATATTGGGACAATTTATGGTGGACTGGTCATTAGAGGGCATGCTCCTCTAAGCGACAAGTGTACACTAAGGTAGCCCAAGTGAAAATCTCCCAACCCAAGCACCAAAGGGCTAGAGAGCCTATCACCTTTGCTGTTGATGACACTGATGGAGTTCTATTCCCGTATGATGATCCTATGGTTGTTTCCCTTGCTATTTCCAACTATGATGTAAAGAGAATCCGATTGGATAATGGAAGATCCATAGATATCTTGTTTTACAATGCCTTTTCTTGGATGGGATTGCCCAACAATTGTCTCCGAAGGATGAACACTCCCTTGATTGGCTTTTTTAGGGATGTTATTCCCATTGAAGATATGACACTACCTGTGATAGTCAGCCGTACCTCGAGATAGGCCACGGGCCTCCTAGACTTCCTAGTATTTAAGATCCCAGCTGTTGTCCAATGATGAAGCAACCTAAGAGGGGGGGTAAATTAGATTTTAAAAACTTTTTGCAATTATGTGCCAATTCAAAATAAGTGTTTGTGAGCAATGATAGTATGCAGCAGAAATAATAATGTAAATGCAAGAGTAAAAGAAATCACAAATACAACAAGTTTATAGTGGTTCGGTGCACTCCAAGGTACCTACATCCACTCTCCAAGTTTTTCTTAGGAATTTCACTATAATCAATCAAGATTATAGCCAATTAGTTTTCTAGGTTCACTAATCAAAACCTAGCTTATTTTCTCGGGATCACAAGTCAAAATCCCTTGGTTTTCTGGGTTGACCAAAAACCCCTTGGTTTTTCGGGCTGACTAAAAATCTAACTTGTTTTCATTGGGCTTACAAGTCAAAACCCTTTGATTTTTCAGGCTAACCAAAAACCCCTTGATTTTTCGGGCTGACCAAAAACCCAACTTGTTTTCATCGGGCTCACATGTCAAAACCCTTGTTGGTTTTGTCAGTTAGACTCACCAACAACCTTCTTGGTTTTTATCACATAGGCTAACCAAAAATCTAGATGGTTTTCACAAGGCTCACCAGCAACCTAGATACTAGTTTTAATTCTATTAAAACTAGTAAGCAATACAAGTACAAGTATAATAATAAAAATATAAAAGCTTTCTAACAAAAAGCAGATGTTTCGTTGGGACACTCGATTGATATTGTTGAGCTTGTCTTCATGTTGTTGTTGAAGCTTCAAAGAATGCTTGAAGATGAGGACTTGGAAGCTTCTTCTCACTTTTCAATCCTTGGAGGCTAACTCTCAACATTTTAAATCCTTAAAGGATTTTCAATTGGATCTTTAAAGGATTCTCTCAATCAATCCATTTCTCTTTTTTTCCTTGAGCTTGGTGGTGTTTAAATAGCCCTCCAAACCTAGATTGACCGTTTATGACCATTGGAGGAGAAAATCTAGCTGTTTGAGCTAATAAGTTGGAAAAGTTCTGTGCTTTAGAAAAACTAGCCGTTACAGTATAAGTGTCGACACTTCATTTTCATGAGTCGATATCTTGAGTCGACACTTGATTTCTTGAGTCGACACTTGATTTTCATGAGTCGACACTTATTAAAAAAAGTCTTCTAAAACTTTCTGGAATGCACTTGTGAGTCGACACTTCATCTGATGAGTTGACACCTCGAGTCGACACTTCAACTCGTGAGTCGTTACTTGACCAAACTCCTGAAATCTTCTCGTTCTGTCTTCTATTTGATCTAGGGTCTTGAGTTGACATTTCACTATTCATGAGTCGACACTTGTGTTGACCCTTGGATTTTATGAATCGACACTTGGCTATACTAGTATTGAACTTATCTAAATTCAAATCTTGAGTACCTGTAACTGATTAACACACTTAACACATAATTAGTACTCAAATATACTTAAGTATTTTGTCATAATTAAAACCAGAGTCAACAATCTCTCCTTTTTTGATAATGATAAAACTTTTAAGTATATAAACAAGGTAAGCTCAAAAATAAATATAACATGCTCCAAAACATTAATAATAAGCATAGAGCAATATAGCAATGAAAAACATTGAGCTCCCCCTCAAAATATGATCCAAAAATAATTTTTTAAAAGCTCCCCCTCAACATATGCTTTGTAAATACTTTTCAAAAATTTTTCAAAAATTTCAAACTTTCAAACTTGGGCTGCCATGATCTTTAACTCAAAATCACTGGATTTCTTCGCTGAGTACCAAATTTTGATACCATGGCACAGAGTACCGGGATCTGATACCAATTATTACCCAGCAATGAAGCAACCCAAGAGGGGGGTGAATTAGATTTTAAAAACTTTTTTCAATTATGTGCCAATTCAAAATAAGTGTTTGGAGAAATGATAATATGCAGTGAAAATAATAATGTAAATGCAAGAGTAAAAGCAATCACAAACATAACAAGTTTATAGTAGTTTGGTGCACTCCAAGGCACCTACATCCACTTTCCAAGTTCTTCTTGGAAATTGTACTATAATCAACCAAGATTACTGCCTATTAGTTTTCCGGGCTCACTGATCAAAATCCAACTTATTTTTCCAGGATCACAAGTCAAAATCCCTTAGTTTTCCGGGCTAACCAAAAACCCAACTTGTTTTCATCAGGCTCACAAGTCAAAATCCTTTGGTTTTCCGAGCTAACTAAAAATCCCTTAGTTTTTTGGGTTGACCAAAAATCCAACTTGTTTTCATTGGGCTCACAAGTCAAAATCCTTGTTAGTTTTGTCACTTAGGCTCACCAACAACCTTCTTAGTTTTTATCACATAGGCTAACCAAAAACCTAAATGGTTTTCACAAGGCTCACCAACAACCTAGATAGTAGTTTCAATTCCATTGAAACTAGTAAGCAATATAAGTACAAGTATGACAATGAAAATATAAAATCTTACAAAAAGTAGAAATTTTGTTGAGGTACTTGATTAATGTTGTTGAGCTTATCTCCATGTTGTTATCAAAGCTTCAAAGAATGCTTGAAGATGACGACTTGGAAGCTTCTTCTCACTTTTCAATCCTTGGAGACTCAACTCTCAACATTTTGAATCCTTAAAGTATTTTCAATTGGATCTTCAAAGGATTCTTTCAATCAATCCATTTCTCTTTTTTTTCCTTGAGATTGGCGGTGTTTAAATAGCCCTCCAAACCTTGATTGACCATTTATGATCATTGAAGGAGAAAATCTGGCCATTTGAGCCAAGTTGGAGAAGTTCTGTACTTCAGAAAAACTAGCCATTATAGTCCAAGTATCGACACTTCATCTTCATGAGTCGACACTATTTTTATGAGTCGACACTTGTTAAAAAAAAGTCTTCTAAAGCTTTCTGGAATATATTGCTGAGTTGACACTTCATCTGGTGAGTCGACACTTGACCAAACTCTTGAAATTTACTTGTTCAGCCTTCTGTTTGGTCTCAGGCTTTAAGTCAACACTTCACTATTCATGAGTCGATACTTAAGTCGATACTTGGATTTCATGAGTCAACACTTGGTTGTACTAGTGCTGAAACTTCTCTAAATTCAAATCTTGAGTACCTGTAACAGATTAACATACTTAATGCATAATTAGTACTCAAATATACTTAAGTATTTTGTCATAATCAAAACCAAAGTCAACACCAGCCACCTACAACACTTCTTGGGGAGGCCCGGCCTAAATGCTTTGTGGGCTGTAGTTTCAACCTACCACCTACTGATGAAGTTTTCCATCTCCCATGGAATGGGCTAGGTATGATGTGATCAAGCTTTGGCAAGGCAATGCTACATGGTGACTCTCAAGCAAAAATCAAAAAAAGCCATGTCCATTGAAAGCCTCGACCTTCGAGATCAACAAATGTTGTAGCATGGAGAGCTTGCAAAAGAATTGATTCCTTCTCCCTTGACCTGACTAACTCCTCCCAAGTGGTGTATATCAAGAGCGAGCAGAGTGAAGAGTCCAGAGCTCGACTGGTGGAGTTCCCCCATGTGAACACTTACATCTTCACATAGATGGTAGTAGCCATGCTAGGCATTGATTCCACAATCATAGTGCACCGCCTTAACACCGACCCTGCACACCCACTAGTTTGCTAGAAGAAGAAAAGCTTCATCCCTGATCACCAGCATGCCATCAAATAGATGGTGGAGAAGCTTCTAGAGGCTAAATTCATCTATAAAGTTCAGTATCCCTATTGGCTCACCAACATTATCCTAGTGAAAAAGGACAACGGCAAGTGATGGGCATGCATCGACTTTCCTAATTTGAATAAAGCCTTTCTGAAGGAATGTTTTCCTCTACTATGGATTGATTAACTAGTGGACTCGACTTCTAGGCATGAGACTCTCAGCTTCATGGATACCTTTTTCGGGTATAACCAGATCTAGATGGCACTAGAGGATAAGGAGAAGATCGCAATCATTATTGACCATTGGCTATACTGCTATAAGGTCATGTCTTTTGGTTTAAAAAATGCGAGAGTAACTTATTAGCACCTCGTCAATAAGGTTGTCAGCAACCAGATTGGGTGTAATGTGGAAGTTTACATCGATGACTTGTTGGTGAAGAGTGGTAGAGATGATCAGCATGTGGTAGACTTGGAAGACACCTTCTAGACCTTGCATAAGTATCACATGCAGCTCAACTCCAACAAGTATGCTTTTGGGATTTCTTTAGAAAAGATCCTAGGTCTCATGGTGTCGCATCATGGAATCGAAGCGAATATTGAGAAGCTTTGGGAAATCCTGGAAATGACACCCCCTAGAGGTTAAAAGGAGGTCTAAAGCCTTGCAGGATAGGTAGTCACATTAAGCTGGTTTGTGGCAAGGTTCGGTGACAAGTGCTTACCCTTCTTCAAGGCCTTAAGATAGATCAAGGACTTTTGATGGATGGAGGAGTGCCAGACTGCCTTCAAATAGCTCATGACCTACCTAGCCACCATGCCACACCTTATAAGGCTAGATGTAGGAGAAAAGCTCTATCTTTGCTGAAAGATGTAGAGACCTAGTACCAGAAGATGGAGAAAGTCACCTTTGCCCTCCTGACTTCGGCAAGGTGATTCCATCCTTATTTTCAAGCACATTCGGTCATGGTCATATTCAAATAGCTTCTATGATAGATCTTGTAGAAGGTTGATATCTCTAGAAGGCTCACCAAATGGATAGTGGGATTGGATGAGTTCAACATCCGATATCGGCCTCACCCCTCCATCAAGGCTCAAGCTCTGGCAGACTTTATTATGGAGTGCACAATCCCTGATGAGGTGGCAATCAAATCAACCCACATGGAACTTATGCTCGCAGACAAGCCTTGGACTCTTCACATTGATGATGCTTCCAATGCCAGAGGGTCCAAGGCTGGGATGATCCTCGCTAGTTCAAGAGGGTTGTCATTGAGCATGCACTCCACTTCAACTTCAGGGTCTTCAACTACGAGGCAGAATATGAAGCCCTCCTCGTAGGGATGAAGCTCACTCGCGAACTTGGGGTTTAGCAACTCAAAGTCTTTAGTAACTCTTAGATGATAGTGGGATAGGTTCATGGAGAGTTCAACACTAGAGCCCTTGCTATGAAAAAAGTATCTTTGTCGGGTAAGCGGGAAATCACCCCGACCTTCCTTTCCTTTAAATGTTTGCAGATCCCTTGAATAAAGAATGCCCAGGTAACATTTTTGGTTACATGGATATTCCAAAGACTGCATACCTAGAGAACCTTGAGAAGCCAAGTATCAAGGAAGAGCCACCTTGATCCTACAAGCAAGCCAAGATCCTTACTGGATGGACCCCTTGATTCACTATTTGTAGGAAGGAACATTGCAAAAAGACATGATTGAGGCAAGAAAGCTTGGACATTAGTCTACCCCATTTATGGTAATAGATAGAAAGCTGTACAAGCAAGCCTACTCTTTACCTCTCCTTTGCTACCTTCTCCCCTTTAGAAGTAGACTTTGCACTTTGAGAAGTTCATGAAGGGATCTGCGGGAACTATGTTGGAGGTTGCACTTGCCTACAAGATCTTGAGGCAAGGGTTTTATTGGTCGAGCATACTCAAGAATGCCATGAGTACGTGCAATGCTATGATCTTTGCAAAAGGCATGCCAATATCTAGCATCAACCCACCATACTTATTGGCTCCTTGAGAGCTCCTTAGCCCTTTGATCAGTGGAGAATAGATATCCTTGGTCCTTTTCTACTGGCTGTCAGCTAAAAGTTCCTGATTATCACCATCGACTACTTTATCAAGTGGGTCGAGACAGAACCCCTAGCTCGGATCACTAAGCATGAAGCATGAAAATTCATCTAAAAGTTGATAATCTGCCACTTTGGGCTCTCTCATGTCATCATCATCAATAAAGGCAGATAGTTTGATAATGCATCTTTCAATGAGTTCTACGAGAACCTGTGGATCAGTCACCGATTTACTTCAGTTTCATACCCATAGATAAATGGAGAAGTTAAAGTCACCAACTAGATGATCCTCCAAGGGTTGAAGACTTGAATGGAAAAAATTGGAGGGCTCTGGGTGGAGAGCTACAAGCATCCTTTGGGCTTATCGTACTATCCATTGACTCTTGACAGGTGAGATGTCGTTCAACCTCACCTTTAGGATTGAGGTATCATTCCTTTGGACCTGGGCCTACCATCATCTTGGGTCAAAGCTTACGATAAGCGATGCAACTCAAAAGCTCTTAGGATGAACCTCGACCTACTAGAAAAGGTCTGGGATAGAGCATGAGTCTGAATGGCTATGTATCAACAACACATTGCCTGCTAGTTCAATGCTCGTGTGAAGGTGAAGTAATTTTGGCTAGGAGAACTCATCCACTGCAAGGTGGTGGTCAGCCAACCCGCAGAGTGCAGGAAGCTCTCTCCTAATTAGGAAGGACCCTATCTTGTCACTAAAGTGGTTCGACTTGGTATGTATTTGTTGGAGCATCTAGATAGCACACCCAGTGCCAAAACTTAGAATTCTGATAATCTCTAGCCATACTACTAATAAGATATATCCCTAGGTATTGTACTGGACTTATTCAACGAAACTCCTTTTTGCTTTCATCCAAAAATAGAAAGCAATTGAGGTTAGGGACATCTTTGAAAGACCAGGGATGAAGCTAACCCAGGTAGGGTTCGCACACCTCTTATTTCTGAAGCCCCAGTTAAGCGATTAGATGCCCAAGTTAGGTCCTAATTCCTGTGATTCCTGGCTAAGCAGTTATTCTTCTAGGTGCCCTTGGTGGGGTCATCCTAGGTAAGGCCCCTAGCTTCCAAAGTCTTGGACGAGGTTATCCCAAGCACCATGGCAAATCTATCATACTCCTAGGCCAAGTCACGATACCCCAAGTCTTGGTTAAATAATAAGTCTCCTAGCTTCCAAAGCCTTGGATGAGATTGTCTGAAGCACCCTGGTAGAGCTATTAGACTCGTGGGCTAGGTCAGGATGCCCAAAAGTCTTGGTTAACTAGTAAGCCTCCTAGCTTCCAAAGTCTTAGACAAGATTGTCCCAAGAACCTTAATGGCACTATCAGACTCCTGGATTAGGTCACGATACCCCTAAGTCCTGATTAAGCAATAAGCTTCCCAGTTGCCTAACACAGCAATCCGAGAGGAGGGGTGAATTGGGTTTCTTTAAAAAATTTAAAGCAAATATGTGCGGAACTTAAAGTATTTGTAAAGCAATGTAAATGAGCACAATATGAATAAGATGCAATGCTATGTAAAGTAAGCAGTAAATGCAAGAGAAGAAAGATCACGCACACAAATACAAAGGATTTATAGTGGTTCGGTGCACACCGAGCACCTACATCCACTCCCTAAGTAATGATGCAGGACAATATGAAAAACTAAATTACTGATTATTTAATTAATTAACTGAGATTAATAGTGATTATTTTTTAGGATTTTTTTTTTAGATTAAAGACTCAAAGTAAATAATAACGTAAAACTAGTCAACTAGTTGTAACTCGCAGAGTAAATCTAAAAAATATAAATAAAAAATAGGATTTGGTGGCTGAGAAACCACCTTAAACTAGGGTTAAAACCTTCAATGAATCAAAAATTAAGAGTAGAGAAAGAGGTTTTACTTTGCCAATAATGAATATAATTCTCTGATTGTAGTCTGATTGGACTCTCGAGGATCTTGCTGCAGGACTTCTAGATTTTGGTTTCGGGCTCCAATCTTCAGCTCTACTGGTTCCAAGGCAAGAACCACCGTCACGTACGATCTTGATCACCTGCAATCAATTTCAAACACTCAAGTTAGATGGTTGTAGAAAGAGGAAGAAGATGGAAATGGAGGAAGGAAAGGGAGTTAGAAGATGGCAGCTAGGATTTTCTGATTGTTGGATATGTAGGGCCTCACACCTTGCAATGCTCCAAAGAATAAACGAAGGGCCTCACATGTTCTTAGAACGTTCTCAGAATGTTCTCAAGGTATATGGGACGGATCCTTGAGATTCTCAGAACGTTCTCAACCATGTTCTGGACGAGTCGGCTGGGCCTTGGTGCCAGTCGGCTGGATCTATGTGCCAGAGAACTTTTTTCTTGTGCCAGTGCCAGAGTCGGCTGGTTCCTCCATCCAGACATGGCAAGATCATTAAGATCTACCACATAGATATTTCCAAGTCTATGTCCAGTGAACTTATTGCTAGAATCTAAAGAGTTAGTTACTATGTACATAGAAGATTCAAAGACAACCTTGAAGCCTTTATCACACAATTGACTTATACTTAAGAGATTATGCTTCAACTTGTCTACTAGCAAAACATTTTCAATAAAAGTGAAGAGAGTTATTTTGATCTTACCAATATCGATTATTCTCCCTTTGCCATTGTCTCCAAAGGTGACCAAGTCTCCTTCTTTCATTTCAAGGATGATAAATTGGTCCTTGTCACCCATCATATGTCTTGAGCAGCCACTGTCTAAGTACCACCTTTTCTTCAATCTTTGGGCTGCAAGACATTCCTGGAAAATAGTCAATGAATTTTTTTAGGTACCCAAGCTACCTTGGGTCCTTACAGGTCAGTAGAGGTGGTTCCTTTGGGAACCCAAATCTTTCTTAGATTCTTAATGACGTTTCTAGAATTATTACATTCAAAAGCTTTATGTCCTATTCTTTTACAAACATAGCATACAACTTTAGAGTTTTTGATAGAAATAGAATTTGAAGTTCTAAAGGTTGATGCACTTGATGCAGATTTTGAACTTTTTGAAATATATGCATTTTTGCTCAAGTTCTTAGGAACATATAATAATGACTTTAAAGTTGAAACAGTTTTTGGTGTGGCCAAAACTTTTTGTGATAAAATGCTTTGAACAGGTATTTTAGATTTCACAAAAGTAGTTGCTGAAATTTCATTCATAAAAGAAGTCTTAAAACCAATTCCAGCTTTATTTCCTGAAATTCGTTGTTCTTTTAAAGTTAACTCAAGCTTATTTGAAGACAAAGTAAGTTTTTCAACTAAAGGCTTGAGTTTTATAACCTCCTTTTTCAGTTCATTATTTTCAACAAGTAAATCACTGTTTTTCCTCTCATATAAAATATTTTCATTTTTCAGCTTTTCAACTCGTTCAGAAAAGTCATGCTGTTCTTTTTGTAATATAAGGTTCTTTTCTGAAATTTCATTTTTTTGTTTGAGTAAATAATCATTCATATTTTTCAATGATTTTATCTTTACTCTAGCTTTCTTAAATTCAGATAATAAATCATGAAAAGTAGAATTTAATTCATCAAATGTAAATTCAGTGTAATTGTTAGGGGATGTTACCTCATCTTCGAGACCCATTAAACATAGATTTGCAGTCTTGGTGGTCTCTTCTTCTTCAGATGAAGATGATTCTTCACTGTCGGACCATGTGGCAACCATGGCTTTCTTCTTCTTTTTCTGTCTGAAGGATTTCTTCAACAGAGGGCAGTTTGGATGTATGTGTCCCGACTTCTTGCATTCGTAGCATGTGGGGAGTACTTCTTTATCTTTCTCTCTGTCCTTTTCCTTTTCTTTTCCATAATCCTTCCTATGGAATTTTTGGTTGTATCTTCCTTTATTTCTTTCCATAAATCTTCTGAATCTCCTCACAACCATAGAAATGTCATCGTCTTCTAGGTCATCATTGGTGGAAGTGCTTTCTTCTTCTGACTCTTCATCATCTCTCTTTGATTCAGAAGCAGCTCTGAAGGCTATTGTCTTCTTTTTCTTCTGTTCATCTTCAGTTCTGTGCTGTATAGTCAGCTCATGGGTGATGAGTGATCCCAGCAGTTCATCCAGTAGAAGTGTGTTGAGATCTTTGGCCTCCTGGATTGCTGTGACTTTGGAATCCCATTTGTCAGGTAGAGAATGGAGTATCTTCTGAACTAGATCGGCATTCGAGTATACCCTGCCAAGACTCTTCAAACCATTAAAAATATCTGTAAATCTAGAGAACATGGCAAAAATTGTTTCAGAAGGTTCCATTTTAAACAATTCATAATTATGAACTAATAGATTTATCTTTGAGGTTTTCACTTGGAAAGTATCCTCATGGGTCACTTCGAGTTTGTCTCAGATTTTCTTTACTGAAGAGCAAGTGGAAATTTGGTTGAACTCGTTAGCATCCAAAGCACAATATAATAAATTCATTGCTTTGGCATTCAATTCTCCCATCTTTATGTCATGATCATCCCAATCCTCTTCAGGCTTAGGGATGTCCATGCCATCAACTTTGATCGTGGGAATGTGTGGACCTTTTAAGATGACCTTCCATAATTGAAAATCTACAGCTTGTATGTAAATTTTCATTCATGCTTTCCAATAGGAATAATTAGTGCCTGTGAATAGTGGAGGTCTATTTGTTGACTAGCCTTCAGCCAAGGATGTACTCATGGGATGAGCCATCAATTTTTACTCAAGTAATCAGAGACACTGCTCTGATACCAGTTGTTGCCCAGGTGGCTTTTTCCAAGAGGGGGGTGAATTGGGAATTACAAAATTTTCGTAAGTATGTGCACAAGTAATTCCTTTTAGTGGTGGAGTGCTGTGTTAATCAGAGAATAAGTGCAGAAGCTGAAAAGTAAATCAAGCACAACACAAACAAGGCAAGTTTATAGTGGTTCGGAGCAACCCAGCTCCTACATCCACTACCCAAGTTCACCACTCGGGATTTCCACTATATCCCCCAAACCGGAATACAATCGGATTGTTTTACAGGCTCATAATCCCAACATCTACACTTTGGTTTTTAAATCGGGCTCACCAAAGAAACCCATACTAGGTTTTCACAGGCTCACCTAGAACTTGTACACTTTGGTTTTTAAAAGGCTCACCAAAGAAACCTATTTGGTTTTTATAACCGGGCTCACCAACAACCCAAATATTCTAAGCATGGAATAAGAAAAGCAACAATAATGACAAACTCAGTTGTCTGGTGGTTGCCAATGTAGCTCGAGTGAAGCTCGGTTGAATGCTCTTCAATATACTTCAATGGCTTCCTTGCTTTCCTCAAAAGATGCTTCAAGCTTTTGGTAAGAGTTGGTGAAGGCTTGAAGACTGACTTCAAAGCTCAAGTGCTCTCTCCTCTTACTTCAATAAATATTCAATAACTATTCATTAACTCATTAGTCTCTCCAAGGATGTTCTCATACCTCATTTATAGAGACTTCAACTGCCTTCCCTTGATTTTGAATGTTGTAGACCATTGGGAGGTGACAGGTTACCATTGGAGCACTTTTGGAATTCAAAAACAGAAAACTGGAACAAGCCATTGGAGGTGACCCTGTCATTCCAGTTGGCTCGAACAATCTTTGAGTTGGCTCGGATCAAGTTCGGGTCAGCTGGGTTGAACACCAGTCGGCTGGGTTCCACAGTTGAGAAAATGGTTCACTCTGGACGAATCGGCTAGGCTGAAATCCAGTCGACTCGGATCCCTGAGATTCTCAGAACGTTCTCAACCATGTTCTGGATGAGTCGGCTGGGCCTTGGTGCCAGTCAGCTGGATCTATATGCCAGAGAACTTCTTTCTTGTGCCAGTGCCAGAGTCGACTGGTTCCTCCATCCAGTCGGCTCGAGAATGGTTCTTCAGCCATATCAAATTCAATCTTCCAGAACCCTTGTCCCATGCTTTGAAGACTTCTTCAAGGTCTTCTTACAATAAAATCAAAAAAAATTGAAGCTGAAAAACAACTAGAAGTAACCCTTTATCTTTGATTTAAGTAGGAAATTTTTTGTTAGGTTCTTCTTTACAAGATTCTAAACACTTACAACTCAACATAAAGCAATAAAGATTGTAGGGTTTAGAAAGTATGTCAATGTAATTGTCCTACAAAAACTTGTCAACCATTTGAATAGTTGTTAGATAACCAAATGTATGCTCCAATGTTTTGTTATCATCAAAATCACTTTAGGGGTCAACAGACTCCTCATTTACTCAACTTAAAAAGTGATGACACTTTGGTTTTGAGTTGGATGACAAGGAGTGGTTGGCGCTAAGTTCCTTCTTCATGTGGCCGACCAAGGTAAGTGACATGGCATGTGAAGTTGTCCTGATGAGGTGGCAAGTGATGTAAACTGATTATATGGCAAGTGATGTCCAAAACATAAATGACATGTCATGTGATTTGTCCAAACTTGATGCATGTGGCATGGGCATCCAAACATGATGATGTGGTGCATATGAAGGTGGGGCGCCAAGAGGTAGTTGGCACATGGCTTGACTTGAGCTAGCACGTGGAGTCACATGGATCTTGACTTGGGTCCCCTCTTGTATTACATAACTCAACTAATAATTACAAGACTCAACCAACTAAATAACTAATAGCCCAACTTGATCAAATTGATCACAAGGCATAACCAATTCATAACTGAACCATACCGTACTTAATTAGGCTTGAAAATATAAAACCCAATTAAAGTTGGTAAAAAGGGGTAACTAACACTGTACCATTATAACAGAATTTATGATCCAATTGAAATTGGAATTTTTTTACAGACTCAATTTTGGGGTTTAGGGCTAAACCCAACTAAGCTAAAATAACAAAATTCAAGATAACTATTTACAAGTGATCTGGGGTTTGGGCTTAGGGCTTTATTCACAGGTGATCCACAGGGATGTGGATTCGACTTATCATTTTCTTCTGGCCCTGGTGTCCGCACCAAGCAACCCCTTGGAAATTTTACTATAATCAACCTAGATTATAGCTAACTTATTTTCAAGGGATTACAAGTCAAACCCAAAGTTGGTTTTCCTACTTAGGCTCACCAACAACCTTTCATCAAGACAACCTATGCTTGGATTCCAATTCACGGCTTAGATGGGCCTAACACCTAGTTTCAAACATCCTTGAAACTAGTCACAACAAATAAATTCAGAAGTACAAGAATAAAGTACAAAAAAAATACTCTATAGAGCAGAAAGTAGAGGCTATGAAGCTCTTGTTGATTGCTTGAGTTGTCTTCTCATTGAATTCTTTGAAGACCACTTTTGGAATGTTGATTTGAAGGCTCAAGAGCAAGATTGGAAACTTTTTCAGATGGAATGTTCTTTCAAGCTCTTTTTTTGACTTTTGAAGTGATATTCTCAAAGGTAGAATTTGTCTCTTGTGAGTTGGTTCTTCATAAATGAGTTTGATGAGAGTTAAATACCTAAAAAATTCTTAAAAAATGGATTATGACCATTGGTGGAGCAAAACTAGCTGTTAGGAGCCTTTTAGAGTCAAAACTATGCTTCAAAAAATATAGCCATTATTATTGTCAGAATCCATGAGTCAACACTTGAGCTGTTCATGAGTCAACACTTGGATCTGTATGAGTTAATACTTGGATCTTCATGAGTCGACTCAAGGTATAATTCTTGAAAAAACCGAGTTCTATTTTAATTTTGTTCTCAGGCTATGAGTCGACCTCTGAGTCAACACTTGGAGCTTGTAAGTCAACACTTGAGTCTTCTGAGTCGACACTAGACTTCTTCATGAGTCGACACTTGACTTCTGTGAGTCAACTCAAGACGTGCCAAAGAGATTTCTGCATGCCAGTTCTTCTGAAGTGTCAACACTTTGTATTCCATGAGTCAACACTTGGTAGTGCCATTCAAAAAACTCTGTGCCAAGCTTCAAAACTCAAAGTGTTCTTCAATAAAACATCAACTTCTTCTTCATAAAGCCCAGATTGACCCATTTTAAGGTTTTCCAAAGTGAGAAGACTTCTAAAACACTGAAATTCACTTAGCTTAAAATTTAGTGAGTTTGATACCTTTGTATGAAAAATTTGATGTGCCTGTATCCTGAAACTCACAACTATAATTGAAATATTAGTATAGAACATATACTCAACGTTTTATTAGTCATCAAAATCAAGGGCCAAAGCCAACAATCTTTTCCTTTTTGATGATGACAAAACCTTGAGTATATAAGCATTTAAGTTTAATTAAAGGTGTTGTAACACACTTTCAAGTGAACATACACTTAAGGCTCATGTGAATTGAGTCAAATACAGTAGAACAAAGTTCATACAACACAATTTCATAGGGTTAAAGAGCCAAGTATAGTTAAATTTCATTTTCTCTTCCCCTATATTAGGTAATGTGCCAAAAATTTCAGAAAATTGCTTATATATCTTCTTACTCCCCCTTTTTGTCATCATTAATGAAGTTAAGTAATTTCTTTATTTTTCTCTCCCTCAATTAATGCATTCATCATGCAAAGAAGAGAAAAATAATATAAAGAGGATGAGTAAAAAGCAACTTGCATATCAGTACGATTCAAATAAAGAGTTTCAATACAAAAGAGAGTATGATACATAGCTAAACAAGTCTGATACATAACTAAAAAAGTCTGATACATAACTAAAAAACAACTGATACATAACAGAAAGCATAACAATAGAGAACATAACAACATGATAAACACCTATGAGGTTAGTTCTCATCAGATGGAAACTCTAGGACAATCAGAGCCATGATCCGAGAAAAGGAAGTCCTAGGGGTCTTACGGGTGAGACTCCTAGTCCTAAGAGATGGTCCAGATCTCTCTATAGTCCTACGAGTCCTAGTAGTATGAAAAATAGTAGTCTTAGCTGGAGTAGAATCATCAGGAACTGGAGAAGAATCAATTGGAGCTGGGGAAGGGTCAACTACTGGAGGAGCTAGATCAACTACAGGAGGAGCTAGAGGCTAATCCTCAGGAATTGTGCCGGTGCTGCCAGACTATCCATCATCCCCATCATCACCATCAGTATCATTGTTGTTGACTCTATCAGTGTCACCACCTGAGTCATCACCATCAGTAGGAGGAGGTGGGGTGCAAATAGACCGGACGTGCCAGAAGGCATCAAGGATCTTAGCATCTCCTGAATCTATGCAAATCCAGTCTCCATCACTCCATGAAGAGAGCTGATCTGCATATCAGCATGCACTCTCAAGCCCTGCAGCTCGATCTGAACCTGAATAGTCCTGGCAGATAGTTGAGATATCTCCCTATGGACCCTTGTGAACTGGTCTAAGATCCTCTTCTCCATATCAAAAACAGTCTCTATAGTGGGCTGAGGTGCTGGAGCTGGTACAGATGCTGCCGAGGGAGTGACTGGCTTAGACCCTGTTGCAGTGACAGGTGCAGGTCTCAGAGGGGTAATATGCTCAGCTGGTCTAGATGGCCTTGCCTCGGTTGCATGAAGCTTGTCCTCCTTGTCAGGCTCCTGCCCTGACTCCCTGCGTACCCAATGACCTGCCACTCTCTGGTAATCTATCTGGTGTAGGGACCGCTTATCATAAATGTCTGTGCGAAGAATCTCCTTGGAGGCCTCCTCCTCCAAAGGAATACCATATACTCAAAACAAACGAGTCAGCCCCATCCTGTAGGGCAAGCAGAGTCATCACTGTGTCGCTGTCTTACCCATCTGACAAAGCATCATTGCTAGGATGTTGATGGCCATCCCTTGAGCGAGGGAAACCATCAAGGTGAGTTCTCTCTCCGTAATGAAACCAAATCATCCAGTCTTCGAGAGCAGGATGCGTGTAATGATATGGTGAAGCAGACGCATCTCTATAGACAACTGATTCACGGTGATAGTCGATACACCGCGCACATCATCTCTCTCTAGTACATACTGAAATACGGTCTCCCGATCATCAACACATGTAGCTGCAATCCTGTGTAAAGGTATATCCCAAACTCTGCTCAATATATCCTGAGTCACGGGAATCTAGATACCTTAGACCACAGCACTCCATATAAGTCCATCAGTAGCAAGGCTCCCATAAAATTCCTTGATCAAATGAGGATAATATTTCTCTTTCATAGTGCAAAATGAAAACAATCCAGCAGCTCTAAGCAACTCACAAATCCCAAAACCCTCACGATCCATGAACTCCTCATCTATTCGGTGTCCACAAGCAATAATCTTTCCAGAAACTCTATCTGCTATAGGGGATGGCTGTGGAGGCACTCTCTCCTGCTCACTATGCTGCTAATCCCTGACTGGGTCAAACTGTGCCTTGGATCTCCTCTTGGCTGGAATGGGATCCCCTCTAGCTTGGCTCAACCTTTTTTTGGAAACAACTTGCTTATGAGGCCCCATGTCACCAAGAACCACTAGAAGGGAAGAACCAGGGAGCAATGGGTGAACCGGGGAAAGGCAAAGGGAAAAGAGGAAGAATCGGGTGAGAAGTGGACCAAGAAGGGAGAAACAGACCAAGGAGGAGCAAACCGATGCGAAGAAGAGAGAATCCAAGCAAGAATCAGGCCAAAGAGAGGGAAAGGACTTGAGGAAAAAAAACATGAGGGTTTGGGCCGAATCCCAGAAAACAATTGCAAAGAATTGTATCAAAACAAACTGAAGGTTTGGGCCGAATCCCAGAAAACAATTGCAAAGAATTGTATCAAAACAAACTGAAAGAGAGGGAAATGGAAGAAATTACCCAAAAAAAATGTAGGGACAATGATGAAAATCCACTATTATAGGACCAAGATGATGTTGGGGGACCACTAAGGCAAGAGAAAATCAAAAAACAAGTGTCTTTGGAGGGTTCTATTGATGCTCTAAAAACACAGGTCGACATCCGTGAGTCGACACTTGGGTTTTGGTCAAGTGTGGACACTAGCGTGAGTCAATACTTGGCCAAAAACTCAAGTGTTGACACTTGGCCAGAAAATCCAAAAAAAAATCCAGAAAGATTTTCAATAACTTTTCAAAATCAAGGGGGTTTTAGTGAAGGGTTTAAGACACAAATGAGAGGATTTTGGGCTCAAGGAATTAAGTAAAAACAAGGTTTGAAGGAGTTCCAATCAAAGGGATCAATAATATCTAACTCTCTTCTAATCATGCAAAATCTATCTTCGCAAAGGGGTTTAGTGAAAATATCAGCTAATTGACTATCAGTACATACAAATTCAAGTATCACATTATAATTTTGCACATGATCTCTTATGAAGCGATATCTTATTTTAATATGTTTGCTTCTTGAGTATTGAACAGGATTTTTGGTCAAATTAATTGCATTAGTATTATCACATCTTATGGGTGTCATAGTTAATTTGATACCAAAATCTTCGAGTTATTGTTTGATCCATAAGATTTGAACACAATAGCTTCCAGCTGCTATATATTCAACTTCCATCATAGATAAAGCAACTGAATTCTGTTTCTTGCTAAACCATGAAATCAAATTAACTCCAAGAAATTGATAGGTTTCATTTATACTTTTTCTAACAAGTTTATACACAGCAAAGTCAGTATCAGAATATGCAATCAATTCAATAGATGAATCTCTAGAGTACCACAGTCCAATATCAATTATGCTAGATAAATATCTAAGTATGTGTTTAACAGCCATTAAATGAGACTCTTTAGGAGCAGACTGATATCTTGCACACATACATACGCTAAACATAATATCTGCCCTACTAGCAGTCAAATATAGCAATGAACCAATGATACCTCTATATAATTTTTAATCTACACTTTTACCTGATTCATCTTTATCTAATTTACAAGAAGGGCTCATATGTGTACTTATTAATCTGGTAGTCTCCATTCCAAACTTCTTTAAAATTTTTCTTGTATACTTAGCTTGGTTGATGAAGATCCTTTCTCTAGTTTGCTTACTTTGGAGTCCGAGAAAGAAATTAACTCTCCCATCATGCTCATCTCGAACTCTCCCTGCATAAGCTTGGAAAACTCTTCTCAAAGAACCTTATTAGTAACACCAAAAATGATATCATCAACATATACTTGTACTACTAACAAGTCCTTATTTTTCTTTTTCAAAAATAATGTAGTGTCTATATTTTCTTTAGAAAAACCATTTTAAAGAAAAAATCTACTTAATCTATCATACCAAGCTCTTGGAGCTTGTTTCAAACCATACAAAGCTTTATGAAGTTTAAAAACATGATCGAAAATTTCATGACTTTCAAAACCAGGGGGCTGATCTACATATACTTCTTCAATAAATCTATTTAAAAAAGCACTTTTGACATCCATTTGAAATAGTTTGAAATCCATGAAATATGCAAATGCTAATAATAGTCTAATTACCTCAAGTCTAGCAACAGGAGCAAAGGTTTCATCAAAATCAATCCCTTCCTTCTGATTATAGTCTTTGGCAACTAGCCTAGCTTTATTTCTAGTAACTACTCCATTTTTATCAAGTTTGTTTCTAAAAATCCATTTGGTTCCAATTATTGAAACATTAGTAGGTCTAAATATTATTTCTTTTGAATTGGTTTAGTTCATCTTGCATAGCATTTATCCAATTACAATTATTTTCAGCTTCTTCAATTGATTTTGGTTCTATTTGAGGAACAAAAGCTAAGTAATCACATACATTTCTCAAGGAGGAACGAGCACTTATCCATTTCGATGGATCACCTATTATAAGTTCTTTGGGGTGTCCATGAGCATACCTCCATTCTTTAGATAATGGCTTGGGTGTTGATGAGGCTCCAACTCCTTGTACTTGTTCTCCTTCATTGTCTTGATCATCATATTGCTCCTTAGATGGCTCTTCATTGATGCTCATTTTTTCAATCCTTTGAACACCTGTTTCATCATTAAGAACATCTTCTTTTCTAGAAGATTTTTTATTAGTCTCATCAAAGACAACATGAATAAATTCTTCAATAAGAAGTATTCTTCTATTGAAGATCCTGTATGCCTTGCTAGATATATAGTAACCTAAAAAGATACCCTTATTTGACTTGGCATCAAATTTACTTAGATTGTTCTTGCTATTGTTTAAAATAAAATAACGGCATCCAAAAACACAAAAATACTTAATGGTTGGTTTCCTACTTTTCCAAAGCTCATAAGATATTTTCTTTAAAATAGGCTAGATTAAAACACGATTTAAAACATAGCAAGCAGTATTTATAGCTTATGTCCAAAAATATCTAGGCAAATCATTTTTGCAAAGCATGGTGTGTGCCATTTCTTCAAGAGTTCCAATTTTTCATTCTACCATCCCATTTTGTTGAGTATTCTAGGTACAGAAAAGTTGTGATGAATACTATTTTCATTGCAAAACCTTTTAAAATCATGATTTTCAAATTCCGTACCATGATGACTTCGTAAAGAAATAATTGAAATATCTTTTTCATTTGAAGCTCTCTTGCAAAATTTAATGAATGCAGAAAATATTTCATCTTTATGGGCTAAAAACATTTCCCATGTAAAACATGAGAAGTCATCTACAATAACTAGACCATACTTCTTACTTCCCAAACTAGTTGTTCTAGTAGATCCAAAGAGGTCAATATGAAGTAAGTCTAGGGATCTAGATGTAGAGACAACTCCCTTAGATTTGAAAGAAGATTTAGTTTATTTTCCAAGTTGGCAAGCACTACAAATCTTGTCCTTTTCAAAACTAAATTTTGGCAAATCATTTATAAGATTCTTTTTGTTCAATTTTGAAAGTAAATGCATACCTGTATATCCTAGTTTACGATGCCAAAGCCAATTAGTTTCATTGATCTTGGCTTCCATTTCCACTAGGCAATGACCATTTTGCACCGATAGATCATCAAGATCAACCATGTAAATGTTGCCATGCCAATGATCAATAATCTTGATGCCAATGTCATCAAGACTAGACACAATGCACATGGAAAATTCAAAAACAACTTTAAAATCTTTGTCACAAAATTGGCTAATACTAAGTAAATTATGCTTTAAACCATCAACAAGAAGAACATTATCTATATAAGTGGAGGGGGTGATATGGACTTTACTGATACCAACGATTTTGCCCTTTCCATTATCATCGAAGGTTATATTTTCACCATTTTGATACTCAAGAGATGAGAATTGCTTCACATCTCCAGTCATGTGCCTTGAGCAATCGTCGTCGAGGTACCACAATCTTCTTTTGTTGGTTGCAAGACACACCTACAAGAACAAATCAGGTGGAGACTTTAGGTACCCAAGTCATCTTGGGTCCTTTAGGGTTAGTATATATGGTTCCTTTTAAAATCCAAACTTTTCTAACTAGATTTAATTTCCTTTTGTCACACAAATATGATTTATGTCATACTTTGCCACAAGAATAACAAGTAATAGTAGAAGAAGCAGGCACAAAGAAAGTTTTGAAATATTTTTGTTGTTTTTGTGGTCTAAAACCTAATCCAGCTTTGTTGAAAATAGCTTTTTGACTATTTAAAAGTATGGAGTTTTTCAGAGCTATAAGTAAATTTTTCAACAAAAGGTTTTACTTTTTCAAGTTCATCTTTGTACTTCTTATTCTCTTGCAAAAGCACTTTGTTTTAATTAGCAAATTTTTAAATTGTTGCAAAAGACTTATCCTTTTCAAATCTTCCTTTTCCTTTTCCAAAGAGATAATTTTATCAGTTAACTTTTTATTTTCTTGAAGCAAACAGTCATTTTCTATCAAAGACTTATCATTTGTTTTAATCAACTCCAGATTTTGCTTTCTTAGTTCTTTGTTTTTCACTTTAAGTTTTTGATATTCAACTAACCATTCATCAAAAACATCATGCAATTCTTCGAAAGTAAACTCATTTTCAAGTTCAGATTTTACCTCATCATCATTAGCCATCAAGCAAAAATTGGTGACCTCTTGTTGCTCTTCATCCGAACTCGAGTCCTCACTCTCGCTCCAGGTTGCCATCATGGCTTTCTTTCTTAATTTCTTTCTACTCTTCTTCAATAAGGGGCAATCCATCCAGGTTTCTTACACTCGAAACAAATGGGTTGCTCCCTTTCCTTCTTTTTTTCTCTCTTTACTAGGCTCTCCCTTTTGAGGCTTCTTCTTGAAATTATACTTTGTTGCCCAGGTGGCTTCCCAAGAGGGGGGTGAATTGGGATTATAAAATCTTTTGACAAGTATATGCAATTTAAAATCCTTTGGTGTTATGGTGCAATATGCAATGCGGAAGCAATTAGGTAAATGTAATAAGGTAAAATAAACACAAACACAAACACAAGGAATTTAGAGTGGTTCGGAGCAACCGACTCCTACGTCCACTATCCAAGGATCACTTGGGATTTTCACTATATCCCCCAACCGGAATACAGTCGGATTGTTTTACCATGCTCACAATCCAAACCTATACACTTTGGTTTTATCAGGATCACCAAAGAAAACCCAACTCCCTTTGGTTTTAAATGGGATCACCAAAGAAAACCCAACACTTGGTTTTATACCAGGATCACCAAGAATCCAACTTAGGTTTTCACAAGGTTCACCTAAAAACCTTTAACCCTCTCTTAAGACACAGCCCCTTGCTATTCTTAGAGAGAAAACAAAGATATGAGAAAAATATAAAGCAATTATACAACAAACCGAGTTTGTTTAAATGTTGCCGATGAAGATCAATGTTAAGCCTAGCCTTGAATGCTCTTTTAATGCTCTTCAAGTTGATTTTTTACTTCTTCAAAGAGTGGATTCAATGATGAAGAGAAGTTGGTGGAGCTTTGAATTCTATCTTGAATGCTCTTGAAGTGGGTTGGTGAAGGACTTGAAGACTTTTCAAATTCCAAAGATAAATCAATGAATAATACCCTCAAAAAATCTTTTAATCCATCAAAAATACTTCCTTTTATAATTTTCCATGAGATATAATCATTGTAGGGCCTAGGGAATCGGGAAAGAGCTGTTGGAGACCATTTGGAGTTCAAAATCAACTTTTAGCAACTAGTCATTAGAGTGCAAAAAATGGTCACTCGAGTTGGCTCGAGGTCCATGAGTTGGCTCGAAGTCTCAGATAACCCAAACAGAAATTCTGTGCGAGTCGGCTCGAACCTTCAATCAGTACAAAATCAAATTTTTTTGAGTCGGCTCTTCAAGGTAGAGTTGGCTCGAAGTCTCAGTCACCAAAAAACATAACTCTGGACGAGTCGGCTCTTCTGGGCTTGAGTTGACTCGAGGTCTTAAACTTCAAAAACATGTGTTTTTCAATGAGTCGGCTCTTGGACCTTAAGTCGGCTCGAGGTACTAAAACTCTGAAATTTTTGTGCCGTGCCAGAAGGAGTCGGCTCTTGCAAAAACTTATTTTAAAGCTTCAAACTTCTTAAAAAATCTTCAACATATGAATCCAACAAGAGATAATCTACTCACTCCTATTTTTATAATTTTATAGCCCTTTTACAAAATTACATAGTTTAAAAAAATTAGGGCTTTTACAAACTGAAGTGCATAAAGGTCTATACAATATTGGATTACCTTTCAACCAATTTGAAAACCAAGTAAAGTAAAGATAAAGATTTTCCCATAAAAACTTCTTAAGCAATGAAAGAATTAGTAACTCATACATGCTCCAATGTTTGGTGATCATCAAAATCATTCCAGGGGTCAACAATCTCTCCCTTTTTGATGATGACAAAATACTGGGCATGAATAGGATTTAAAACACTTTACAATTACTATGCATCGTATTCACATGTATCAAAGAATATTTAACATAGTATGTATCAAGCCAAAGTGAGTATCAAATTGTTAAATTGAAAAGTATCAACACAATGTATCACAATGTATCATTTATGCACTAAGTATCGAAACTTCACAAAATTAACTTGTATTTGAAGTGAGTTTAATGAAAACTTAACACAAGCTCCCCCTTACTAATGTAATAATATTTTCTTCATATTTACTTTCATATTCACACTTTCATGCATATTCATTTTTATATTTTCATTCACATTTTCATGCGCACTTTTCTCCTCTCTCTTCTCCCCGATTTTGTCATCAACAAAAAGCATATAAAAAGAAGAACAATCATTCACAAATGAAGTCATTCACACCAGGTATCGGATGTATCATAAAAAGATATATATATATATGAAAAGTGTCAATACAAGAGTAATATAATACAAAAGTGTCTCGGCACGACAAAAATAGTATCACAAACATATAAAACATGCAAAACATCAAGTCCTAAAACATCAAAATGAAGGACTAGGGTCATCATCACTAAGCTCTTCCTTGCTAGAGGAGGACCCGACCTCTAAAATACCAGGAGCAGGCTTGAATATAGGGAACCTAGGCCTAAGGTCCCTAACTCTGGTCCTAACAGGAGTAGTTGTCTTAGAGGTTCTAGGTTTAGCTTTAGCTTTAGGCTCAGAAGAAATCATGATAGGAGTAGGTCGAGCAGTGGGAGGATCAACAGATAAGGCAAGGATGCTGGTAGTAGACAAAATCTCTATTGCCGGAGTGTCTCCAACATCATAACTCGAAACCTCAGTACCAGTCCCAGCCTCAGCAGGAGTAGCAGCTGAAGGAATGTCAGTGAAGAGTACTGCCTCTCCCTATGCACAATCTATGCCAATGTTTGGTGCTGATGTAGAAGGAGTAGGTGCATAGTGACTAGATGCTCTAATCTGGTGAATAATAGTCAGAATGTCCTGAAATCCCTGATGCATCTTTGACTGAAGTGCAGATATCCTGGCATTAGTCTTTGATCTTCCCCTCTGACGACTAGAGATCTCATCTAGTATGTGCTGTAGTCTTGTAGGCTCAGGTAGGCAACCCAAGAGGGGGGGTGAATTGGATTTTCTAAAACTTTTGTACTATTTGCAAAGTGTGAACTAAAGCAAGTATGTGCTAATGCAACTCAAGTGCATGTGTATTTCAAATAAATGCAGCGAAAATAAAGAAATAAAAGCACAAGAAGAACAATCACACAAATACAAAGGTTTATAGTGGTTCGGTGCCAACCAAGCACCTACATCCACTTCCCAAGAACCCCTGGGAATTCCACTAAGTTTGGTTTATAACTTAGGCTCACCAACAACCTTTATAACTTGTTTTATCTTCGGGCTCACAAGTCAAACCCTAATTGGTTTCAAGGCTCACCAACAATCACCCTTGGTTTTATGGGATAACCAAGAATCTAAACAACTTATTTTGGCTTCGGGCTCACAAGTAAAACCCTAGTTGGTTTCAAGGCTCACCAACAACCACTTTGATTTTCAAAGGCTTACCAAAAACCTCTTTGGTTTTCCAAGGCTCACCAAAAACCTTAAGTAAAACAAGTTAAGAGCAATATGAAAAGAATACAATTTAAAGCTTTCTAAAATAAAGCAAATATCTCTTTGAAGCCCTTGAATGTCGATGAAGATCTTGTCTTCAAGTTGATGAAGCCTTTGATTGATGCTTGTAGATGTAGACTTTGAATGCTCTCTTTGAAATTTGGAAGCTTGAAGGCTTTTAATCACTCAACAATTAAATCCTTTAAGAATATTCAAGAAACTCACCAAAGGATTACTTTCTCATTTGATTCTTGATGTTTTTATAGCCTCCCAACACTTAAATGACCGTTTATAGCCATTGGGGAGGAAAATATGGCCGTTGGAACCAAGTTGGAGAAGTTCTGTAGCCCAGAAAACTAGCCGTTACTATTCAAGTGTCGACACTTCACCTCCAGGTGTCAACACTTCAGTTTCAAGTGTCGACACTTCATTCTCCAGGTGTCGACACTTCACTTCCAAGTATTGACACTTCAGCTCCAAGTGTCGACACTTGACTGAAAGTGCTTTCTGAAGTTTTCTGTTTGTCTCAGGCCTTGAGTCGACACTTCACTCTTCAAGTGTCGATACTTGATCCTCAGGTGTTGACACTTCATTTCCAAGTGTCGACACTTGCCTGTGCCATTGCTGAAATATCTTCAAATTGAAACTTTAACCTCTTCAAGTTCTTCCATATTAATTCCAAAGTCCATATACTTTATTTCCATTAATTTAAGGACTTTTTCAACTGAAATACAAGCATTTCTTCATCCAACATGGTTGAGTACTAAGATTTGAAAAATATACTTAAAATATAATTAGTATTCATATATACTTAAACATTTTGTCAATCATCAAAATCAAGACTAGAGTCAACAATCTCTCCCTTTTTGATGATGACAAAACCTTTAAGTATATGAAAAGGGTAAGCTTAAAAGATTAACAATAGTATAAACATGTAAGCTCAAAATAATAAGCACCAAGCTCCCCCTCAATATATGATCCAAAAAATCTTTAAAAATATTTTTCAAAATATGCAAAATTCTCAAATTTTTAAAATTTATTCTTCTTACTAATTCTTCCCTTTAGATAAAAATATTTTACATTCTTCTCCTCCTTTTGCACTTTCTTTCATTTCTCAAATGATTTTTCATGTTTATCCAATCTTTCCCTTTTTATACTTAACAATTTTCTCCCCCTTTTTGACATCATGAAAAAGGATGAAAGGCAATACAAAGTGGGAATGAAGTCAGAAAGAATAGCAAGTAGGTCATCAAAATCAATGCATGAAATCAAATAATTATGATATCAATTGAAATATGATACCATTTGAATGTGACTACCTTTAAAAAATTAGATTTGAAAACAAGGAGAAAGAGTATCAAAGCAATATAAGTACAGCATGATATCAAGCAAAATATTCAAAGCATCAAATATATGATAACAAATATTTAAATACTCCCCTTGAATGTTATTCCCCCTTAAAAATATGCATTCATTTGAGGAATAAAACATGAAAGCACATGCATCATAATTTCAAACAATTTTAGATGGAACATAAATTCTATGTCTGAAATCAAAGATTTGAATTTTTCAAGATATTCATGATTTTCAAAATACAAAGCATTTATACCACTTAAAAACTTTCAGCATGATTTCAAACTCATTTACAATGACTTGATATCCATACAAATGCTAGAAGTGATATGATATCAAGTCTAGCTACTAGAACAAGGATTTATCAATATGCATACCTTCTTCTTAAAAGTAATCCTTAACTACTAGTTCTATACTTGATCCAAATCATTTCTAGATTATGCATAGATGCCAAAAATAAAAACATATAAATCATAGCATTTCACTTGAAATAATTTAGAAACTATATTAATCAAAATCAAATGAAGATCTAATAATCACAAGTTTGACCACGAGAGCTTGAAATCCATCAACATCAAAATGGTCATGATCACAATAAATGATTATTAGTCTAAGCTTGATTCTAATCAATCAATTAAAATATTTTTCAAAGCAATATGCATCTTTAAAAGTATTTTTCATGAAATAATTTAAGATACATTAATCAAAATTAAGTAAAGGTCTTACAATCATAAGTTTAATCATGATAGCATGAAATTCATCAATACCAAAAAGTTCATGATCATAGCCAATGATGAAAAGTCCAAACTTGATTCTAATTAACTATTTAAAATAATTTTTTAAAGTAATTGATACAATAAAAAATTAATCTATATTTTTAATTATGGAAGGAGATGTTTAGAATTTACCAATATACAAAGTCCTTCCTTTTACCATTTAGATCAAAATGTAGCTTGTCCACTTCTTTAAATTATCTTGTACAACCTCTTTTCAAGAACTTCCTTTCTTCATGTTGGGTTGCAAGACATTCCTGCAAAACAAATTAAGTGGATATTTTTGGTACCCAAACTTTCTTGGATCCTTTATGATTAGTAATTATGGTTCCTTTTGGAACCCAAACTTTTCTTAATCTAGAAAGATAAGCATTAAAACCACATTTATAAGATAAATTGAGAGAAGCAGGAATAGCGAAATTCTTCAAAAATCTTTGCTTCTTTTTCTCAACCAAAATATTTTTCTTATTCAAAACTTTATCACATAAATCTTTCAAAACAATATTTTCTTTTTCTAAAAATTCTTTTTCTTTAGAAAAATTATTCTTTTTATTTTTTAAAATATCAATCTTGGCGTTTAAATCATAATTTTTATTTGCAAGATTAGTGTTGTCAAGAGAAAATGAATCTATATGCCTATTTAATTTCTTGTGCTCAATTTTTAGCAATCTATATTCATGCACAAGATCATTAGATGCATCATGTAGTTCATCAAAGGTAAAATCATTTTCAGTACATACATTTTTCTTATTTGCTATAAAACAAAGATGGGCAACTTCATCATCCGTACTTGAATCTTCGCTATTGCTCCAAGTTGCCATCATTGCCTTGAATTTCTTTTTGGCTTTGAAAGCCATTATCTTCTTTTCTGTATCAGCTTCCACTATCATTTTCCATTAGTTCAACTCATAGGTCATGAGTGAACCGATAAGCTCTTCCAAAGGTAAGGTTTCTATATCTTTAGCTTCTTAGATCGCCGTTACCTTTGGATCCCATGATTTTGGCAAGGATCTAAAAATTTTGTTCACCAAATCAGCATTAGTATAGTTATTGCCAAGACTTTTTAATTCATTAATAATAGTCATAAATCTTAAAAATATATCAGATATAGATTCATAATGCATCATTTCAAAAATTTTAAAAGAATGTACAAGCAAATTAATTTTATTGTTCTTCACTTTGAAGAGTACCCTCATGAGTAACTTCAAGTGTGTCCCATATTTTTTTCGTCGATGTGTATGTAAAAATTCTATTAAATTCATTTAAGTCCAATGCACAATAAAGAAAGTTTATTGCTTTAGCATTGAGTTCAGTTTGTTTAATGTCATATTCATTCCAATCCTCTTCGAGCTTTGGAATGGAAATGCCATTAACCAAAATGGAAGGAATATGAGGACCACTAACAATAATTTTCTAAAGATGATAACTAATAGATTGAATATGGATGCGCATACGAGTTTTCCAAAATGTGTAATTTATGCCATTGAAAAATGGTGGTCTAACACTAATACCTACAAGGGTTGTCATAATCTTTAACTCAAAATCATTAGATTTTCAATCAGAGCACCGAGCTCTGATACCAATTGTAGGCTCAGGTAGGCAACCTAAGAGGGGGGGTGAATTGGGTTTTATAAAAACTTTTGTACTATTTGCAAAGTGTGAACTAAAGCAAGTATACGCTAATGCAATTCAAGTGCATGTGTATTTCAAATAAATGTAACGAAAATAATGAAATAAAAGCACAAGAAGAACAATCACACAAATGCAAAGGTTTATAGTGGTTCGGTGCCAACCAAGCACCGACATCCACTCCCCAAGAATCCCTTGTGAATTTCACTAAGTTTGGTTTTATAACTTATGCTCACCAACAACCTTTACAACTTGTTTTGTCTTCGGACTCACAAGTCAAATCCTAGTTGGTTTCAAGGCTCACCAACAACCATCCTTGGTTTTATGGGATAACCAAGAACCTAAACAACTTGTTTTAGCTTCGGGCTCACAAGTAAAATCCTAGTTGGTTTCAAGGCTCACCAACAACCACTTTGGTTTTCAAAGGCTTACCAAAAACCTCTTTGGTTTTCCAAGGCTCACCAAAACTTTAAGTAAAACAAGTTAAAAGCAATATGAAAAGAATATAATTTAAAGCTTTCTAAAATAAAGCAAATATCTCTTTGAAGCCCTTGAATATTGATGAAGATCTTGTCTTCAAGTTGATGAAGCCTTTGATTGATGCTTGTAAATGTAGACTTTGAATGCTCTCTTTGAAACTTGGAAGCTTGAAGGCTTTTAATCACTCAACTATTGAATCCTTTAAGAATATTCAAGAAACTCACCAAAGGATTACTTTTCCATTTGATTCTTGATGTTTTTATAGCCTCCCGATACTTAAATAACCGTTTATAGCCGTTAGGGAGGAAAATATGGCCGTTGGAGCCAAGTTGGAGAAGTTCTGCAGCCCAGAAAACTAGCCGTTATTGTTCAAGTGTCGACACTTCACCTCCAGGTGTCGACACTTCAGTTTCAAGTATTGACACTTCATTCTCCAGGTGTCGACACTTCACTTCCAAGTGTCGACACTTCAGCTCCAAGTGTCGACACTTGACTGAAAGTGCATTCTGAAGTTTTCTGTTTGTCTTAGGCCTTGAGTCGACACTTCACTCTTCAAGTGTCGACACTTGATCCTTAGGTATCGATACTTCATTTCCAAGTGTCGACACTTGCCTGTGCTATTGCTGAAACATCTTCAAATTAAAACTTTAACCTCTTCAAGTTCTTCCATATTAATTTCAAAGTCCATATACTTGATTTTCCATTAATTTAAGAACTTTTTTAACTGAAATACAAGCATTTCTTCATCCAACATGGTTGAGTACTAAGATCTGAAAAATACACTTAAAATATAATTAATACTCATATATACTTAAATATTTTGTCAATCATCAAAATCAAGACCAGAGTCAACAAGTCTACCATCATCACCTGATCCAACAGCAGTCAATCCTCTGATAGGTGATTGAGGTGTAGAAGGAGTTAGCTCTGAAGGTCCAGCCTTATCAGTATGTGGCTCCGCCTCAGCATCTTGTCCCTATGTTACCTGATCATCCTCTCCTGAATCATCATCAGAATGAGTCACTGGAAGCTCTGAACTCTTCCTAATCCAGTGACCCTCAACCTTTAAGAATCCCATCCTGGTCAAGAATTTTATGTTGTATTTGTCTGTATGCAATAATGGTCTGCTATCCTCTCCAGACAAATCAACCTGGGCATCCTGAAATAGTAAAGTAAACACCTTGCCATACGGAAGACATGCTCGTGCCCTACGAGCAGCTTCCCTCATCTGCGACAACATAATAAAAGGTAAATTGAGAGCCTCCCCCTTAACTAAACATCTCATAAAGACTAGGTCTCTCTCGCTCACCCAGTCGAATCTCCCAGTCTGGGGTAGAAAGATGCGGCTAATGATATTATGTAGCAACTTCATCTCCAATGAGAGTTGGTTGGCTCTAACATGTATCACACCAGTCACATTAGTCCTTTCCAGTATAATTCTCAGTGTTTTTTGTTTGTCCTTCAATACTAAATAAACTTCTCCCTCTTTAGGTATTTGAAAAACATTAGATAATTTTTGCTCATTGATCTCAATGTGTTTTCCCTTCACAGTAGATTCAATATGAAAAGCACCCAAAAACATATTCTCGAAAAACTGTCTAACAAGATTAGGATATGTAGGAAGATTAAGCATGCAAAAATCCTTCCAACCTTGTCCTATTAACCAATCACCAATTTTCAAGCTCTCTTGTTCTAGAAATGAGAAATCAATGCATCGACCTGGGGTTACTTGCCTATTTCCCATCGAAATTACGTGCCTTGGAGCTTCTTGTTCCTCTTCATGTTCTTCTTGTTGTTCCTCTGATGAATTTGAAGTATCCAATCTCTGTTTGGTCCTCCTTTCCTCTGTCACTGACCAAACAACCCTTCTAGGTTTCTTTCCCACGGCTTTCCTAGGAGCGATCTAGGTTAGATTAGGGTTTTGGAAGGGTGTAGAGGTGTTCCAAGGGTTTTTTCTTAGGTTAGGGAAAGGAAACGACTAAGGAAAAATAAGAAGGGTGGAAAGAAATGACAAATTCAAACCTATGATGCTCTATTTAAAAAGCCTCGGCTTGACTCTCTAGTCGGCTCGCCGAAACAGCAGGTGGCTCGAGTTGGCTCGAGCCCAAATCTAGGTCAAAACTCGAAAAATGACAAAATAAACTTTTATGGGTTTCTTACTACTAAAGGAGGTTGTCACAAGCTCTAAAAAGAATTTTAAAATGTCTAGATAATTTTTCCTTATTTTTTGAAAATTTAGGTCAAAACATTCAGAATGGGTCACACAAGCCTAATTCGCCTATAATCTTTTCAAATCTATCTTGGCTAAGGGGTTTAGTAAAAATGTCAACAAGTTGATCTTAAGTAGGTACAAATTTTAATTCAACAATATTATTTAAAACATGATCTCGAATGAAATGATGTCTAATTTCTATATGCTTAGTTCGAGAATGTTGAATTGGATTTCTAGATAAATTGATAACACTAGTGTTATCACATTTAATAAAAATTTTAGATTGAACAATACCATAATCTTCTAGTTATTGCTTGATCCACAACACTTGAGCACAACAGCTCCCCACAGCCATATATTCTGCCTCAGGAGTAGACAGTGCTATAGAGTTCTGTTTACGACAGTGCCATGAAATCAAGTTGACACCTAGAAATTGACAAGTGCCATTTGTGCTTTTGCTATCAATTTTACAGCCTCCATAATTAGCATCAGAATAACTAATTAATTTTAAAGATGAATGCTTAGAATACCATAATCCTAGATTGCATGTGCCTTTAAGATACTTAATGATTCTTTTAACAGCTATGATGTGTGACTCTTTTGAATTAGATTGAAAATGTACACACATACAAACACTAAATAAAATATCAGGTCTACTAGCTGTTAAATAAAGTAAAGAACCGATCATGCCTCTATAAATTTTTTGATCAACATTTGTACCATTTTCATCTTTATCAAGTCTACATGTAGGATTCAGGGTGTTCTAATTTCTTTGTTTGATTTCATGCCAAATTTTTGATAATCTCTTTGATATACTTGGCCTGGTTGATCAGGATACCTTCCTTAAATTATTTGATCTGAAGCCCGAGGAAGTAACTCAGCTCACCCATCAAACTCACTTCAAATTCACCCTGCATTAACTTAGCAAAGTCTTGACACAAAGATTCATCAGTGGATCTAAATATTATATTATCAATATAAATTTGAACAACTAAAATATCATTATCTTTTCTTTGAATAAACAGTATAGTGTCAATACTACCTCTTACAAAATCATTTCTGACTAGAAACTTAATCTATTATACCAGGCTCTAGGTGCCCGTTTAAGACCATACAAATCTTTATTCAATTTAAAAACATGATTTGGAAATGTATGATCGATAAAACCCGGTGGTTGTTCGACAAGAACTTCTTCAGATAAAAAATCATTTAAAAATGCACTCTTTACGTCCATTTGAAATAATTTAAAATTCATAAAACATGCATATGCTAGTATTAATCTAATAGCCTCTAGCCTAGCTACTGGTGTATAGGTCTCATCAAAATCTATTCCCTCTTCTTGATTATAACCTTGAGCTACCAGTCTAGCCTTATTCCTAATTACATTACCTTGCTCATCAAGTTTGTTTCTATAAACCCATATAGTACCTATAATAGGATAGTCATTAGGTCTTTTTACTAGAGTCCAAACATTATTCCTCCTAAATTAATTTAACTCATTATGCATAGCTAACATCCAATTAGGATCAGTTTCAGCTTCTTCTATAGTGTGTGGTTCTACATGAGAAACAAAAGCAATTAAATCATGTGCATCTCTATGTGCAACTCTAATTTTAACACCTTGAGATGGATCTCTTATAATTAGTTCTTTGGGATGTGAGTGTACATACCTCCATTCTTTAGGTATATCATCATGATTCTTGTTTACCTCTTCTTCACGTTGTTCACTTATTTGTTTGTCTTTGAGAGTCAAATCCTTCAGTCTATGTTCTAGTATACCTACATCATCATCAACACGATCTTCCTTTCTAGAAGATGTAATGTCAGATTCATTAAAAATAATATATATTGATTCTTCCATAGTCAAAGTTCTTTTGTTGAAAACTCGATAGGCTTTACTATTTAAAGAATATCCAAGAAAAATAGCCTCATCAAATTTTACATCAAATTTACCAAGGTTATCTTTACCATTATTAATAACAAAATATTTATAGCCAAAAACTCGAAAATAATTTATATTAGACTTTCTATTATTCCATAGTTCATTGGGGGTTTTTCTAATTATAGGTCTAATTAAAACTTTGTTCAAAATATAGCAAGTGGTATTTACAGCTTCTGTTCAAAAGTATTTTGGAAGATTTCCTTCATAAAGCATTGTTATGGACATCTCTTCCAAAGTTCGATTCTTTCTTTCTACAACACCATTTTGCTGTGGTATTCTAGGAGCTGAGACGTTGTGATCAATACCATGCTTTGTGCAAAAATGATCAAAATATTGATTTTCAAATTCACTGCCATGATCACTATGAATAACAATAATAGAAAAATTTTTCAGATTTGAAACTCTTTCAAAAGGCTTTTTGAATACTTTAAAAGTCTCATCTTTGTATACAATGAACAAAACCCATGTGTATCTTGAAAATTCATCTACAATCACAAGGCCATATTTCATACCACCTAGGCTTGTTGTCCTAGTAGGTCCAAATATGTCCATGTGAAGTAGCTAAGGGTCTAGTAGTAGAAACAATATTTTTGGATTTAAAACTCTCCCTCACTTGCTTTCCTAATTGACAAGCATTGCAAATATAATCAAAATTTACTTTGAACTTTGGCAAACCATTAACTAAATCTTTTGAAATAAGTTTTGCTATAGTATCCATACTAGTATGTCCAAGTCACCTATGCCATAGTAAACTTGATTTCTTGCTCTTGTCATTCATTGCAACAAGACTTGTATTGCTTGACATAGCCAGATCATTAAGATCTACTACATAAATATTACCAAGTCTATGTCCAATGAACTTTGTACTAGAGTCAAGTGGATCAACTACTATACACATTAAAGACTTAAAAAAATATTAAAACCAATATCACAAAGCTGACTAATACTCAAAAGATTATGCTTTAACTTTTCTACAAGTAACAAATTCTCAATAAATGTAGAAGGAGTAATTTTGATTTTACCAATACCGATTATCTTTCCTTTGCGATTATCACCAAAGGTTACCATTCCACCATCTTTTTGTTCTAGGATGACGAATTGATCAATATCACCCATCATGTATCTTGAACAGCCGCTATTAAGGTACCATCTTTTCTGTATATTTGTGGTTGCAAGACATCCCTACAAAACAATCATGTAATATATTTAGGTACCCAAGCTTTCTTGGGTCCTTGCAAGTTAGTAGAATTGGTTCCTTTTGGAACCCAAATTTTCTTGATTTTCTTCTTGTCACTATATTTAAATGACACTCAAATGCTTTATGACTAACATTATTACAAGCCTAGCATGCAATTCTTGGCTTTGAATAAAAGGTATAAGATGATGCAAATTTAGGTCTATATTGTTTTGAAGTAATGACCTTAAAAGCATATGATGTAGATGCAGAAAATTTATTTGAAGTTGAACTTTTGTAACAAATTCTAAATTTGTTATTTATCCTTCTTTGATCTTTCAGAATTAGTTCAAGCTTGTTGGAACTTAAGATTAATTTTTCAACAAAAGGTTTAAGCTTTTGAACTTCCTTTTTCAAATCATTATTTTCATTTTGCAGACATTTATTTTTCTCAAGAAGCTCCTCTTTTTAAATTGAGTGGTTTTAAGTCTTTCACAAATTAAACTCAATTCCCTTTGTAATATCTTATTTCTTTCACCAATTTCATTTTTATCCTTTTTAATCATGTCATAATGATTTTTCAAATTCTTCATTTTCAAACCAGTTTTTTTATATTCTACTAATAATTTACAAAAAGCATTATGAAGCTCATCATATGTAAATTCTAAATTAGGTTCAGAAGTAGTTACCTCATCCTCCAAAACCATAAGACAGATCTGAGCAGTTTTTGTTGTTTCTTCATCCTCTTCAGTGGATGTAAATTCATCGCTATCACTTCATACTGCAAGCATTGCCTTCTTCTTCTTTCTCTGATCATCTTTTTCTTGGCTTATGGATAGTCAGGACATATATGTCCTGGTTTCTTGCACTCATAGCAGATTTGAATTTGATCTTTGTCCTTGTCCTTATCTTTTTCTTTGTCCTTTTCTTTTTCTCTTCCAAACTCTCGTTTTCTAAATTGCTTCTTCCATCTATTTGTTCTTCTTTTGCCCATAAACCTTTTAAATTTTTTCATTACAAGGGCTATCTTATCATTTTCAAGATCATCATCATCAGATAAATCTGAATCTTCATTCTTGTCTTCTTTAGTAGCTTTAAATGCTATAGCTTTTTTTCTCTTAGAATCTTCATCAGTTTTTTGTTGCATGGCTAGCTCATGTGTAATTAATGATCTAAGCAACTCATCCAGTGGTAGGGTGTTTAGGTCCTTTGCCTTTTGAATCACTGTCACTTTAGCTTTCCATTTATCTGGAAAGGATCTCAAAACTTTTTGAACTAGATCAGCATTAGTATAAGTCCTACCAAGACTTTTAAAACCATTGATAATATCAGTAAAGCATGTATATATAGCAGATATTGTTTTACTAAGATCCATTTTTAATAATTCATAGTTGTGCACAAGAAGATTTATTTTTGAAGTTTTAACTTGTGATGTGCCTTCATGTGTAATCTCAAGCTTATCCCAAATTTCTTTAGCAGAATTACAAGTCAAAATTTTGTTAAACTCATTTGGGTCCAAAGCACAATAAAGCAAATTCATAGCTTTGGCATTCAGCTCTGCTAATTTGATATCATTTTTGTCCCATTCCTCTTCTAGTTTGGGAACCTCAATATCATTGATTCTAATAGTGGGTGTGTGAGGTCATTTCAAAATAATTTTTCATAAATAAAAATCTATGGCTTGAATGTATATTTTCATCCTCGCCTTCCAATATGTATAATTGGTTACAGTGAAAAGTGAAGGTCGATCTATGGATTAGCCTTCGGCCAAAGAAGTGCTCATGGGATGTGCTATCTATCTTTACTCTAAGTAATTTTCATAGACTCTGCTCTGATACCACTTATTGCCCTGGTGACTTTCCAAGAGGGGGTGAATTGGGATTATAAAATTTTTTGACAAGTATGTGCAATTTAAAATCCTTTGGTGTTGAGGTGTAATATGCAATGCGGAAGCAATTAGGTAAATGCAATAAGGTAAAATAAGCACAAACATAAACACAGAATTTAGAGTGGTTCGGAGCAACTGGCTTCTACATCTACTACCCAAGGACCACTTGGAATTTTTACTATATCCCCCAACCGGAATACAGTCAGATTGTTTTATCAGACTCACAATCCAAACCTATACACTTTGATTTTACTGGGATCATCAAAGAAAATCCAACTCCCTTTGGTTTTAGATGGGATTACCAAAGAAAACCCAACACCCTTTGGTTTTAAACGGGATCATCAAAGAAAACCCTACACTTGGTTTTATACCAGGATCACCAAGAACCCAACTTAGGTTTTCACAAGGTTTACCTAAAAACCTTTAACCCTCTCTTAAGATACATCCCCTTGCTGTTCTTAGAGAGAAAATAAAGATTTGAGAAAAATATAAAGCAACTATACAACAAACCAAGTTTATTTAAATGTTATCGATGAAGATCAATGTGAAGCCTAGCCTTGAATGCTCTTTTAATGCTCTTCAAGCTACTTCTTTACTTCTTCAAAGAGTAAATTCAATGATGAAGAGAAGTTAGTGGAGCTTTGAATCCTATCTTGAATGCTCTTGAAGTGGGTTGGTGAAAGACTTGAAGACTTTTCAAATTTCCAAGATAAATCAATGAATAATAACCTCAAAAAATCTTTTAATCCATCAAAAATACTTCCTTTTATAGTTTTCCATAAGATATAACCATTGTAGGGCCTAGGAAATCAGGAAAGAGCTGTTGGAGACCATTTGGAGTTCAAATCAACTTTCAGCAACTAGCCGTTAGAGTATAGAAAATGGTCACTCGAGTCGGCTTGAGGTCCATGAGTCGGCTCGAAGTCTCAGACAGCCTAAACAAAAATTTTGTGCGAGTTGGCTCGAACTTTCAATCAGTACAAAATCATATTTTCTTTGAGTCGGCTCTTCAAGGCAGAGTCGGCTCGAAGTCTCAGTCACTAATAAACATAACTCTGGATGAGTCGGCTCTTTTGGGCTTGAGTTGGCTCGAGGTCTCAGACTTCAAAAACATATGTTCTTCAATGAGTCGGCTTAAGGTACTGAAACTCTGAAATTTTTTTGCCATGCCAGAAGGAGTCGGCTCTTGATCCATGAGTCGGCTCTTGCATAAACTTCTTTTAAAGCTTCAAACTTCTCCAAAAATCTTCAACATATGAATCCAACAAGAGCTAATCTACTCACTCTTATTTTACAAATTTATAGTCCTTTTACAAAATTACATAATTTAAAAAATTTAGGGCTTTTACAAATTGAAGTGCATAAAGGTCTATACAATATTGGATTACCTTTCAACTAATTTGAAAACCAGGTAAAGTAAATATAAAGATTTTCCTATAAAAACTTCTCAAGCAATTGAAAGAATTAGTAACTCATACATGCTCCAATATTTTATGATCATCAAAATCATTCCAGGGGTGAACATACTTTTTCTTTCTCATGAACCTCTTGAACTTCCTTGAGATGAGAGCTACTTCATCTTCATCATCTTCCTCATCATAATCATCACTTGAATCATCCTTAGTTACGGACTTAAATGCTATGGTCTTCTTCTTTTTGTCATTGTTCATAACCTTTTATTTTAGTGACAGTTCATATGTCATTAGAGATCCCAAAAGCTGCTTAAGAGGTAGAGTATTGATATCCTTAGCTTCTTCAATGGCTGTCACCTTTGGATCCCATGATGAAGGAAGTAATTTGAGAATTTTGTTAACTAATTCAGAATTAGAAATAACTTTACCTAAGCATGTTATGCCATTCATAATGTTAGTAAATCTAGTGTACATTTCACTAATAGATTCAGATGGTTCTATTCTAAACATTTCATAAGTATGAATGAGCATGTTAACTTTGGTAATCTTCACTTGATGTGTACCCTCATGGGTAACTTCAAGTGCATCCCATATTTCCTTGGCGGAGAGATAATTTGAAATTCTATTGAATTCACTTGGGCCTAAAGCATAAAATAGTAAATTCATAGCCTTAGCATTTAGCTCAACTTGCTTAATGTCATTCTCATTTCAATCATCTTCTAATATAGAAGTGGGAATGCCATTAACCAAGATGGTAGGCTGATGAGGACCTTTAACAATGGTTCTCCAAATATTATAATAAATGGCTTGAATGTAAATGCACATGCGTGTCTTCCAATATGTATAATTTGTGCCATTAAATAGTGGGGGACGGTTTGAGGCTTGACCCTCAACAATTCTAACACCAATTTGGGCTGCCATTAACTCTTTGACCTAAGATTGTTAGACCTATATGTTGAGTACCAAGCTCTAAAATCACTTGTTGCCTAGCGTAACAATCTAAGAGGGGGGGTGAATTGGATTTCTTTAAAAAAATTAAAGCAAATATGTGCTAAACTTAAAGTATTTGTGAAACAATACAAATGAGCACAATATGAATAAGATGCAATGCTATATAAAGTAAGCAGTAAATACAAGAAAAGAAAGATCACACACAAACCCAAAGGATTTATAGTGATTCGGTGCATACCAAGCACCTACATCCACTCCCCAAGCAATTCCTTGGAAATTTCACTATAATCAATCTAGATTACAATCAACTTGTTTTCAAGGGCTCACAAGTCAAATCTAAAGTTGGTTTTCTCACTTAGGCTCACCAACAACCTTTTCTCAAGCCAACCTAGGCTTGGATTCTAATTCAAAGCTTGGAAGGACCTAACACCTAGTTTCAAACACCCTTGAAACTAGTCACAACAAATAAATTCAGAAGTACAAGAGTAAAGTACAAGAAAAACTCTCTATAGAGTAGAAAGTAGAGGCTATGAAGCTTTTGTTGATTGCTTGAGTTGTCTTCGCCTTGAATTCTTTGAAAGACCACTTTTGGAATGTTGATTTGAAGGCTCAACAACATGATTGGAAGCTTTTTCAGATGGAATGTTCTTTCAAGCTCTCTTTTTGACTTTTGAAGTGATATTCTCAAAGGTAGAATTTGTCTCTTGTGAGTTGGTTCTTCATGAATGAGTTTGGTGAGAGTTAAATATCTTAAAAACTTTTAAAAAATAGTTTTTGATCATTGGTGGAGCAAAACTAGCCATTAGGAGCCTTTTGGAGTCAAAATTGTGCTTCAAATAATATAGCCGTTATTGTTATCAAAACCCATGAGTCGATACTTGAGTTGTTCATGAGTCGACACTTAGATCTCCATAAGTCGACACTTGGATCTTCATGAGTCGACTCAAGATATAATTCTTGGAAAAATTGAGTTATGTTTCAATTTTGTTCTCAAGCTATGAGTCGACCTCTGAGTCGACACTTGGAGCTTATGAGTCGACACTTGAATCTTCTTAGTTGACAGTAGACTTCTTCATGAGTCAACACTTGACTTCTGTGAGTCGAATCAAGGCATGCCAAAGAGATTTCTACATGCTAGTTCTTTTGAAGTGTCGACACTTTGTGTTCCATGAGTTGACACTTGGTAGTGCCATTCAAAAAACTCTGTGCCAAGCTTCAAAACTCAAAGTGTTCTTTAATAAAACTTTAACTTCTTCTTCATAAAGCTCAGATTGACCCATTTTAAGGTTTTCCAAAGTGAGAAGACTTTTATAATATTGAAATTCACTTAGCTTGAAATTTAGTGAGTTTGATACCTTTGTATAAAAAATTTGATATGCTTGTATCTTGAAACTCACAACTATAATTGAAACATTAATATCAAATATATAGTCAACATTTTGTTAGTCATCAAAGTCAAGGGCCAAAGACAATAGTCCCAGGTTCCAAAGCCTTGGATGAGGTTGTCCCAAGACCGTGGTAGAGCTATTAGACTCTTGGGCTGGATCATGATATCCTTAAGTCTCGATTAAGCAATAAGCCTCTCATATTCTGATATCCTTAGCAAGGTAGCCCAGGCCAGGTCAAAATATCCCTTATTCTAGCAAAGCTCGAATGAGGTTGTCCTAAGCAAGGTTTATGAGCCCCTTTCATATGACATACTGCACAAGCATATAGACATAAGCAAGTATTAAAGGAATGAAAGTTTATTTTATTAATAAATATTTGGTACACATGTTTTTGGCTCTATAACTAGGATGCCTTGAGAGGTAGATAAAGGACAAGGACAAGTTACATAGGTTGTATAAGACTCCATAAAGCTCTAAAGCATCTTCAATGCCTTGCCTATGAAAGGAGGATCAGGACCAAGTTAAAGTTCCTAGGAGATCTCAAAAATCCCCACAGTTAGATAAGGTCCACTACAGGAGGTGCTTCCTCTGTTGGATCAAAAAGTGGCTCCCAGATCCTCTGGAGAAGCTCGAAAAAGATACCGGGCAAGAAAAAAAAGATGTACATCACTTATACGAGGCCCAGCCAGCATGCAAGAAAGGTGGATGCGAGCCATAGGTGTTGCTAAGCCTCGTCCATCGAAGATGGAGAGGAGAGCCCTAAGACATGCTAGGGATCCTTCCGGAGAGTCTCGTTGTAGTCTTAGTATGATCCCACTACTCGCTGGTGAGGTGGCATTGCCAAGGTTACTCTTACTCCCGACCTGGCTAACTCTCGATGGAGACCTAGGCCTTGCTTAATGACATTCGGAGCTGCATCAAAGGTGATGATGGGACATCATCACGCCCCCATCGTTAGGATGCATTTGACGATGAGTGGGGCGGGTTTCTAGGGCTACATCCACTATAGATGCACCTTAACCAGACATGAAGGCAATCCACTGCAGAGGAGGAGCTAGGTGACGAGGTATATAACCCTCGCCTACGCTCCGACTCCATCATCATACTAGTGAAGGATACAACCCAGCGATAGTAATGCTAGCCTTTTCCAATACCTTCCATGCCAAGAAGAGTGCTCACTAGCACTCATGCATCATTGAGGAAACACCCCTGGAGAGAACCCTTCTAGCTAGAAAAGGAGCTTCTAAGATCCAAGGCTAGAGTACCTCTATCGATAATGTAGTAATTCTTCGGCTATTGGAGTTTCAAAAGTGTCAACCAAAGCCCAACTCCCTCAATGCACTATTTATAAAGGAATAGAAAGAAGGATGCTGTGCCTCCGTCCAACTGGTACTCGACAAGTGGTGCTGCCCTGTCAGCCATATGACATTTCCTATAGACCCAGAAGACAAGACGTTGGGCAGCTTCCCTAGAGTTAAGAATTCTCTAAGGAGACTGCATATTCATAATCCATGGCACTTCAACTGAGGTGATGCTATGGAAGCACTGTGTCACCTCCGACTGAGAACTTCACCAAAGCAGAGTCCACCCTTAAGTGGCACATCATGCCACATTATGACCTACGATTTGGGGGCAAGCCGAGCCTCCGTACCTTGCCCACAAGCTTTGCTAGACCTAGAGGCTATGACAACCCCTTTAGACCTAAGTGAAGATGTTCTCTAGTTGACAACACATCAGGTACTAGGCTGAACTATTTTAGATTATGTAGTGATATGTAGGATGTCATAGTTCTGGGTATTAAGCATGAAGAAATAGAATAAAAGAAGGAATTCTTATTTATTTCTTGGAAAAAGATGGGAGAAGTATGAAGTCAATAAGCCCTAGGGCCTTCCTCAATCTCTCCCTCCTATGCTCTGCCACAGGGATGATCTCCTCAGGCATAGCATTGCAAGGGACAAGTGGCTTTGTTGCCCCTCCAACTTCAAGAAAACGACCTTATATGATATGCTCGCACACCTTCAAGCTAAAGTCATACCCTTTCAAGCATGCCTTGTCTGCCACCCTAGATGAGCCACGGACCTTCCTGATAACCAGAGGACCATGCATGCCCTTCAGAGCCTTCTCCTTGATAGTGCCTAAGCTTTGCCTACCCTTTAAAGTATGGGCAAGCTCCGCCTTGAGGTAATCAGCCTTCACCTCTGTCTCGACCACATAGGCCCATAGGATTATTAGATGGTGAGCAGCATTCACCCTAGTGGCTTGCTCGGAGGTCGTGGCTACTTTTGCATCTATTAATCTTCTTCACAGGAGGGCTAGTTCGTGCTGTAGGTCTCCTACTGGCTTGATGGACCATTGTGTCTCTCGCAAGCCTCTCTTGTCACTTGCGGCCTCACCTCTTGGAGAAGGAATTTCTCACCCTCCTTTATAGGCACTTCGCCAATGGCATTGAGCAATGTGCTCACTTCGTAGGGTGCCTCGCCCACTTCTGTAGGTTCCTTGCTAGCAATAATAGGTAGTTCACACTACTTGCAAGAAGATTCTACCACTATGACCTCACCGGTAGCACTGGACAACGTGCCAAGCCTTTGAAGCATGATGCCTACTGGCGAGCCAGTAACTTCCTAATTGTAAGGCTACGTGCTCTCCACCACCATCTTTAGTAAGAGCCTCCATGGTGGCCCCAATAAGAACCTCGGAATCCTCCATCTAGATGCCTATGAAGAACTTAGCTACCACCACTAAAGCTTGCCCATGCTTGACCTAGTCTCGACTCCCTCTAAGAACTGGGCATACTTATAGTGGGCAGCCTTCAGCTCTTGAACCAGGTCCTTGTTCATGCTTATGTATAGGTCTAACTGGCACTCAGCCATCTACCTAGCCTCTCCATTGCAGACCGATCATGCTCCACAGAGGTGCACATCTCCTCTACAAACTTTAGTCTGTGCTTACCATCTTCAAGCTCTCTCTTCATGCTTTTGACTTCCCCCCAAAGCCATATGGTACTGGTTTTAGCCACCTATCAGGAGAACAAAGTCGTCAGCCATGCTAGAAGAGAGAACTTATAATAATGACAAACACTACCTCACCTGCAAGCTTTGGGTAAGGCAATTGATTAGCCTCCCAAGCAATGAGTTAAGGATCTTGCTGGCATGAGATAGAGAGTCTTGAAGTCGACCGATGCTGCTATCTCTGGCAACCATGGAGAGTACTCCTGATGGATAGGCCATCTCCAAAAGTACCAATGCAGATGCAACAGCCCCCCCATCTCCAACAGTCTCGCTTGTGGTCTCTTCTGCCACCTCGACTGCAAGCAACTCAAACATAGCAGAGAGCACTCTGGCCACCACCTAGATTGATGGCAAGCCCACCATAGTAGGCACTATAGTTCCTCCCACCATGGTGCTCGATAGTGTTTTGGTAGTGACCGGGAGAACTTCCATTACAATCTTGATCACTGAAGGATCCATTATGATAGGTTCGATCCCTTTGACTACCTCTGCAATGACTGGTTTCTCTGGCACTACAAACACCATGAGCCTGGTCCCTTGTGACTCCTCTTCTAAAATGAAGGGGGCTACGGGAGAGGCAATGACCGGAGTTGCCTTTGACATCCCAAGGTCCATGGGGATAACTGGAGCTACTACTATCCTTCCAGTTGAGATGTCTACCCCAAGATCGAAGGCAGACACCAATGAGACCACATCAATGATGCCACCAGAAGAACCTGGTGCCTCTCCATCCACAATGGTGCCCTTTTCCCTTGCTTCAGCCTCCCTTCACTTTTCTTTTGCTTCTGTGGCTCCATCTTGGTAGGGCCCCCGATTAGTTCAGCTAGTGTGAATTTGAACTTCATTGCCTAATCAATACAGTAGTGAGCAAGATCAACCTTCAAGAAAAGAGAATAGGAAGCAAAGCATATTGAAACCAGAGTTTGACAAAGATTGAATTCCATTTCAACAAATGTCTAAGTGTTTTGTACAAAGCCACAATGTTCAAGACAAAAGAAAGGAAACAAAAGGAAAAGAAAAAAAGATGCACGAGCCAATCATGGAAGGCTAGTTTGATCTTCTCAAACTCCAAGATCTTCCCTACTAGAGCTCAAAGAGTCCTCATTAGTACTTGAAGGTAATTTTATTTTCAGCTTCCCACATCAACATCTAGAAATAGTTTGGTGACTTGCCCCTTTAAAAACTCGAAGCTCTATCGGAAAGCATCCCTGCTAGCTTCTAGTACCTCCAAATGGTAATTTTTCCTAGCTTTAAAGGCCTTGACCACCTCTATCACTGCTTGGGAGGCCTACACCTCTACTACCCGTGCCTCCTCTTGCATGGTCAAAGCTCATTCCTCAGCCTTGCCTAAAGCATCCTCCAATGCCCGGGCCCTTTGGTGGGGGCACTAAGATCAGGTACAGAATACTGGGCCTTATTTGGTTTACCTAGCCATGTGCCAAATTTTGTAATCAACTAGAATTGAGTCATGTAATAAGTTCAGGTTAGTTGATTTATCTCAACCCTCAACCTAGTCCAGTACATTGAGTCTTGTATACCGGTATGAGTCCAGTGTGAGTTCATTTCTTATATAAGAGAGAAGGCTACACTATTTTGAAGTTCCACCAGACCTCATTCTGAAGCCAGAAGCAGTTACACCAGCTTAGGGGAGCTCAATCGACAACCAGGTGCCCTGATTGTGCCCTGATTTTCCCCGGGTGCCATTTTAGATGCCATATTCCCTCCAGATGCTTCCAGAATATTTCATATGCTAGGAGACCATGTTTACCAGGCTACCCCAGCACTCTAGGCTTCCAAATCCAAGCCCAGGAAGCAAGCCCAAAACAAGAGAACCAAGATTCTCTTTTGATGCCGGGAATATGCCAACCCAGGGAACCAGCCACCCCAGCTTCCAAGGGGCCCAAGCCCAAGCCCTCCAAGCCTATTGCTGACCTCCCCCTTGCTGCCATAAGGCCCACACACCCAAAGGAAGGGCGTCCAAGAGTGTTTGACTAAGTCCAATTTGAAGAGAAAAAGGAGAAGACCAAGTTATTCTAACCTAGTTAGGATTCATAATCCCTTTACACCTTGTAATTATAACCTAGCTAGGAAAGGACTTGTATTCTAATTTGGAACAGGACTTGTAACCCAAGTATAACCATGGTTAGTGAGGGCATGAGAACTCTATAAATACCCCACCCCTCCCCCTCTTGTAAGTATCTTTTTCTTATGAATAAACCTTGTTGAAATTTTGCTCAATTGTCTTGAGTTTGAGTTTTGGTTCTCTCTTTAAGTGCTCTCCTTGTATTCCTGGATTAATACCCTGCTGCCCTAGCACCCTCCTGCATCCCTGGAGATTAGCCATGCCCAAGGAATTGAGGCCCTTGCTGCCGTCCAAGTCCAAGAGCTTCTTCTTCCCCGGCTGCTAGCTTTTAGCTCTAATCCTGATTTCCTTCAAACCCTAGTTCTTTTTCAAATTTTTATTTGCTACTTTGATTAACCTCTGATACATGCAAGATCCCCGAGGTGCTTCTCCTCTCCTGAGGAGGCCTTCTTTGTTGCCCGGACTGCCCAGATCTGCCATCAGATTCAAGGAAAACAAGGCTTCTTCTTCCAAGCTCCTATCAGAGTTGTGAGTGATCTCTTCTACTATTGAATTTCAATCTCTAACTGGTAAGAAACCTTTCCTTCTCTAATTATCTAATTTGTTTAAAGATTAACTATCCTAAACTAGAAATTTCTTAATTTCCTGGTCCTGTATGATTCATCCTGAGATTTAATGATTCTTAGAATTGTTGAATACCTACTAGTTCTTTACTTTGCTTTGAGAAATTAGCCAACAAACTTAAATCTAAAAATCACAAAAAAAATAGTTTATTGCTTTTACTTCATATTTAGCATTCTTAGAGTCATCCCGCATCACCCTTGCCTCGACTTTTGTAGCCTTCACCTTAGCACTGGCAACCCATATATTAGCCTCGGCACCCTTGGCCTTAGCCTCGCTAAGCACCGCTTAGGCTTCAACAAAGTCCTTCTCCCTCTGACCCCATGCCTCAGCCCACAAGCAAGTAATTGAGCACAGTCTATTGTGCTCTTGTTAAGATAAGAAAACATGACTGCCAGAGAGGCCTCTACCGCATCCTCCCTCTCCTTCTTAGCCACCAGTTGATCATTGGATAGACTAACCTTCCAGACCGCTTCATCGTGCTCCTCTACCATTTTGGCAAACTTCTGTGATAACTTCGCCTCCTTAAGAAGGTAGTCCACATATTGCAATAGGCCCTAGGCTTCCATGCAGCCTTACATCTAGACATCCTATTAAAAAATGGTTCCAAATTCTCAAAAGAGGGCTAGCATTTAGGCCCTAAAGTAGAAAACTCACTGACACGGTAACCATGATGAATTGTTATAGGCCCTCCCAAGCCCTTCTTCCTTAATCTCCAGAGGGATGGAGTCCTCCAGGAACTCGAGGCATGTGTTCACCCTAGGTAGGCGAATCTCACTAGGGGAAGGAACACTTTCTAGAGCATTAGGAGGCCTCACCTCTTTGCCTCCACCAGCATCAGTTAGAGGGGTCGCCACCCATTTCACCTTTGCAATGGTCACGCTGGCCTTTTTTGTCGACCTAGTCACCCTTATTTGGGATTTCATTATCGATGCTAGAGCTTCCCGATCTCTGCTTGAGTTTCCTTAATGATCACTCACTCCTCCACTCTTCACTTCAAAGCCTCTCCCACACTAGCTACAGTGGCACCCCCTATATTAGGGGCGTCATGACCTCCACTGCCTCTCCTATGATCGATACCTCACTGGAGCATGAAGCAAGATCCGAGTGGAAAGATGGTCCCCTACTCTTTTTCACCTTCCCCACCCCCTTCGCAGGGGATGGAGAACATGCCCTCTTCCCCTTCAAGTTAGTCAGAAGTGGAGGAGAAGGTTCATTGACGACTATGGTTGGTAGTTCATCATGGATCATCAAGACTGTACTGGAAGATAGAGTCATCCCAGTCTAGAAAAGCAAACGAACAAGGGACTATTCACCAAATAGTTGATAGGGACCTACCTCAGGATAAAGAAGCTTCCATTGCATAAAGGACCTTCAGCTAGCTCTCTAAAAGAAGATCATATGGTGGGACCTGTATAGGCAACAACTACTCCACTATAATCTGCTCTAATTCTTGCAATGCTAGAGGATCCAACAAGCATGAAGGATCCACCTCATCCTAGCATCTAGGAATAGCCATGAAAAAGAATCGTGACTTCCAACCCCACATTTCACCGAGCTAGTTGGGAAGCTAAACCCCTTGCAAGGAGAGATATAGTACCACCCCTAGGAGGCTTTCACCTGGAAGAAGTAGCGGAACACCCTTGACCTGGGCTACATGTGATGATAAACCGTCAAATTAAAGAAGCCAATAATGGCCCTCCAGGCATTATAGACAAATTGCGCCGGGCACAGGTTATACCACTGCAACAGATCTGACATTATCGAAAGCATGGAAATCCCAAGACCCGCTTCTAGTAACTCTTCATGGAGGGCGACCCTCGTCATCATCCCCTCGATGATCCACTCACTCTTCCTAAGAACCTTAAGGTGGATGCCTATTGCAAGGACAAACTTCTTCCCTAACTAGAGGACCTTCTCCTCCGTTTGGATAGAGACTGTGGTTTCAAGTGTCAAGTCTGGCTCCTCCACTCCCATGATCATCAAGCATCAAAAGTAAGAGCAAAAGAAGGAAGGAAGGAGAAAAGAAAGAAAGGAAAACCCACGGCATATAACTATTGGTATGCCTCTCTAAAACTCCTCTCCTCTTTTCTATCATTCCATTGCTTGAATACCACAAGAATGTGAATGGACTAACCGGCCCCTGCATGCTCATATATATATCTATTAAAAGGACCCGCCACTTTTCGAAGGAAGGATGCCGGTTTCAACTCAGATAATGATGAGTCCCATGTCGATTCAGCATTTAAGGCACCATCCTAGAAGAGTGCATCATAACATCCTAGGTGGATGACCTGCCATAGCTGATGGGGACATCAAAACCCATCTGGGTTATTTATCTTTTCTCCCAGATTTTATTTTATTTTATTTTATAATTTTTATTCCAGTTATCCCATTTATCCCCTCTATTCCCATTTTATTCCTTTCTTATCCCTGATTTATCCCTGATTTATTCTTGTCATCTTCTTCCTCCATTCATTGCCCAGATCTTCCATCCCTTCATCCTCCACCTCGTTGCCGATGACAAGGCCACCCCCTCTTCACCATCGACAACAATCGGCGGGCCCTTACCGCCGCCTCCACCTCATTCGGCGGTGCTACCGCCACCCCTGCTCCATCACCGCTCCCTCCCGTTTGGAAGAACCATGGCCGAGCTAACCGTGCCGCTTGGCCACCTCCTACAACAATGGCTTTCGCTGCCATCTCCACAGCCGCAGGATCCCAGCGATCTGGGCAAAGATCCAAGAGATCTTCATGCCAACTCTAGCCCGTCCGTGCCCCATAAGATCCTCCCATGGCCCTTGCAGCCACCGGCCTGTCCACCCTACGCCTCGCCCGCGAGCACCACCTCCTCCAAATCCTTCAATCCCTGACCCCACGCCATCGCGGCCATCCCCCGGGATCCACCAGCCCATCCGCCCTCCGCCTCACCCACGAGCACCGCCTCCTTCTCCTCCAAATCCTCCAAATCATCGATTTTGCTATCCCCCAGCCCCACGCCATTGCAGCAGTCCCCTGAGATCCGCCAGCCTGTTCACCCTCCACCTCGCCTGCAAGCTCGATGTCGAGGTCCACGTCCTCCACCCAATTCCACTCGATCCTCTATTCCGCGGTCACAGGAGAAGGATCTGCACAGGTCCAGATGCATAAACAGCTTTGCACGGATCTTAAAGCTACTGGTTTACTCGATCCCCCGAGATCCGCCAGCCTGTTCACCCTCCACCTCGCCTGCAAGCTCGATGTCGAGGTCCACGTCCTCCACCCAACTCCACTCGATCCTCTATTCCGCGGTCACAGGAGAAGGATCTGCACAGATCCAGATGCATAAACAGCTTTGCACGGATCTTAAAGCTACTAGTTTAGGATTAAAAAAAATAAAAATAAATAAATAAATAAAAAAAAAAAATTTCTCATGTATATCCTTACTTGGTTCCTAAGTCTTGTAAGCCTATAAAAGGGCATCCCCTCTTATATTTGTTTTTTGGTGAAGAATAAAATGAGTTTTTAGAAGATTGTTTTTTTTTTGGTTCGCCCCCGCATGGGGAGGATGAGAGGCCCAATATTGTTGCCCCCGCATGGGGAGGGTGAGAGGCCCAATAGTGTTTCCTTCGTTCTTTGAGAACGTAGACCTCCATGAGGGAGTGGGTGTGAGGCCCATTATTGCCTTCGCCTTTGGGCATCGAGGGGTGTGAGACCTTATGCCTTTGCTTTTGAGCATCGAGGGGCGTGAGGCCCTAGTTTGCCTTTATCCTTCAGGACATCAAGGGATGTGAGGCCCTGGTTATCCCCTTCTCGACCCTAATCCTAGGAGACTTCTTAGCTCTCCAACGATCCTCCTAGCCTAGTTCCACATCAATTTGGTATTAGAGTGGGAGAGAATTAGGGTTAGAAAAAAAAAAAAAGAAAAAAAATTACGGCATCGAGCCTGACTCGATGGAGTCAAGTTTTTCCCATCCCAGGGGAATGATTGGGACATCAAAACCCATACAGGTTATTTATCTTTCCTCCGAGATTTTATTTGATTTTATTTTATAATTTTTATTCTAGTTATCCCATTTATCCCCTCTATTACCATTCTATTCCCTTCTTATCCCCGATTTATCCCTGATTTACTCCTGTCATCTTCTTCCTCCATTCATTGCCCAAATCTTCCATCCCTTCATCCTCCACCTCGTTGTCGATGACAAGGTCGCCCCCTCTTTGCCATCGACAACAATCGACGGGCCCTTATCGCCGCCTCTACCTTGTTCGGCGGTGCTGCCACTGCCCCTACTCCACCGTCGCTCCCTCCCATCCGGAAGACCCATGGCTGAGCTGACCGTGCTGCCCGGCCATCGCCCGCCATGATGGCTTCCGTCACCATCTCCATAGCCACCGGATCCCAGCCATCTGGGCCAAGATCCGGGAGATCTACATGCCGGCTCCAGCCCGTCCATGCCCCATCGGATCCTCCCATGGCCCCTGCAGTCACCAGCCCATTCGCCCTCTGCCTCGCCCGCGAGGACCATCTCCTCAAAATCCTCCAAATCCCTAGCCCCACGCCATCGCGGCCGTCCACCGGGATCCACCGGCCCGCCCGTTCTCTGCCTCGCCCGTGAGCACCGCCTCATCCTCCTCCAAATCCTCCAAATTATCGATTTCACCATCCCCCGGCCCCATGTCGTCACGGCTGTCCCCCGGGATCCACTGGCCCATCCACCCTCTGCCTCGCCTGTGAGCTCAATGTCGAGGTCCATGTCCTCCGCCCCATTCTGCTCGATCCTCTGTTCCATGGTCACAGGAGAAGGATTTGCACAGATCCAGATACAGAAACAGCTTTGCACGAATCTCAAAGCTACAGGTTTAGGATTTAAAAAATAAAAATAAATAAATAAAAATAAAAATAAAAATTTTCATGTATATCCTTGGTTCCTAAGTCTTGTAAGCCTATAAAAGGGCATCCCCTCTTGTATTTGTTTTTTGGTGAAGAATAAAATGAGTTTTTAGAAGATTATTTTTTTTTTGGTTCGCCCCCGCATGGGGAGGGTGAGAGGCCCAATATTGTTTCCCCCACATGGGGAGGGTGAGAGGCCTAATAGTATTGCCTTCATTCTTTGAGAACGTCAACCTCCGTGAGGGAGTGGGTGTGAGGCCCGTTATTGCCTTCGCCTTTGGGTGTCGAGGGGTGTGAGACCCTATGCCTTGGCTTTTGAGCGTCGAAGGGCGTAAGGCCCTAGTTTGCCTTTGTCCTTCGGGACATTGAAGGGTTTGAGGCCCTGGTTATCCCCTCTCGACCCTAATCCCAGGAGACTTCTTAGCTCTCCAACGATCCTCCTAGCCTAGTCCCACATCGATAGCAACTTTTGAAACAACCACCACTTTGGGTGATGCCACCTCCCGAGAAACCATGCTAGGTCCCCACATGGATCTTGGTGAGCTACCTCGTCCAGTGTAGCCTCACCATCTCTATCATGAGCTACTTAGTTTAGCATAGCCTCGCCATCTCTATCACGAGCTGCCTCACCCAGCACAACCTCACCATCTTTATCACAAGCTACCTCACTCAGCATAGCCTCATCATCTCTATCATAAGCTGCTTCACCTAGCATAGCCTTGCCATCTCTATCGAGGGCTGCCTTATCCAGCACAGCCTCGCCATCTCTATTATGAGCTGTCCACCTAGTGCAGCCTCGATATCACTATTGTGAGTTGCCTCACCTAGTGCAGCCTCACCATCCTAGCCACGAACATCCGGCTTCACTCTAACAGTGGTAGGCCCTCATGCTTGGTTGGACCATGGAAATGTCTACTTTCTTGATCCAAGATCATGGAGACCAAACCACTTGGACAAGGAAGTGGGGGCATCTGATATGCAATGGTTCAATGGTTCAGCATAGCAACTAGGCTCCATCCTCTCGAGACACATGCCTGCTAGCTTAGGTGGTGAGGCAACCTCCCAACATGTCACCACATGGACTCAAAATAGCATGCATGTCAATCATCACTGGTCTGCTTAGCGATGACGAATATAGAGCATGCAAGTGATCATCATAAAGAAGAAATAAGTTCAGATTAATATGAGTATGATATCAGATTTTAAAGTGGCTTGATTCCCGAAACAAGTTAAGGAACATGCAAAGAGGTTCTACGATGATCAAAAATTACAATCCCATAAAGTTATCCATCAAAAGAAAGAAAAAAAGCTGGATCTCTAGGATTAAGAAACCTTAATTAGAACATGCTCGATCTACCTTCAACAAAATAAATCTAAGAGATGGGAAAGATTTGAAATACCTGTTAATGAAGATCTCCTCTCTTGAAAGCAGTGGGATCACTCGACCTCGAAGGATGCGCCTGGATGAAGAGGCTAATTTTTCCTTGAACTCTTGGCTCCTGGTTGGTGGTTTAGTTGTCAAAGAGGACCTCCTCTACAGGGCGTAATACTAGAGGGATCCTGCAAACACCAATGCTTAAAGATCTATGTAGTAAAAGAAAATATGAAGGGAAAGTGGGAAGTAAAGAAAAGGGAGGAGGGGCGCTCTAATGCTGGCGGCTTGGAGGAGTGGTTATGCCAGGTAATTTGGAGGAAGGAAGGGGTAGCCTAGGGCTTTGGAGGAAGAAAGGGTGGGTAGCCTAGGGCTTTGGATGAAGGGATATGGCAGGCTAGGGTTTGGAGATGGAAGGGTGGGGTGGCCATGAGTTTGGAAGAAGGATGGGATGCCTAGGGTTTGAAAAGAAGAAAGATGTGGGGCGGCCTAGGGTTAGGAAGAAGGAACTTGATTGGGTTGGTTGGTTGGTAGACTGGGTTTGGTTGGGTCTCACACCCTCTCCCTCATAGTACAACTATGGTTGGGCCTCACACCCTCCCCCTCACAGAGCGTCAATGCACTAGGAACATAATTAAAAGAAAATACTCAAATTTTCATTTAAGAATTCATCATTACGAGAGGGAGGAGGGGAGGGGTATTTATAGATTCACCCAGGTCTCTCCCTGTCAAAGTTTGGTGCGGACACCAGAGGCACCAGAATAAGGCAGAGGCTTCTCAACCCTCTGTGGATCACTTAATGACATTCAAGTTCACTGTAATAAAGTTTAGTCCAGCTGAGTTGAGTCATGTATTAGTCAGCTCATGTTGAGCTAGTTCAGTGCAGTATTAGTCAGCTCATGTCGAGCTAATTTTAATTTTTTGAGTCCTGTCCAAGCAAATTGAAGACTCAAGACCACATCATACAAGTGAAGACCAAGTCCAACCTGATTGAAGACATGGAAGTTGAGCCCAAGTCTAACCCAGCTTGAAGACTTGAAGATCCCAGGAGGAGAAAATAAAAATAAGGACAAACCTGAAGCCCTGGACCAGCCGGAAGCAAACTGGGCCAGCCCAGGCCCAGGAAGAAGATTAGGGCACCATTCCTTATGGTGACCCTCCTCTTGGTCGGCCACTTATGGTCACCCCCTTGGCCGACCAAGACAAGGAGATGGAGAGCAAAGATTAAGGGATTTTCTACCTATGTTGCCTTATATTCCTTGTTGGGGTTTGAAAGGGAGAAGGAGTCCTATGTAAAGTCTAAAGTACCCTTACTTGGGGCCCAAGGTTAAGGGTCTATTTAAGGGACCCTAGTCTCTTGTATGAAGCTTAATTTTGATATATGAAATAAACCTTGAATTCTTCTATTGCTTTGAGTATTACCTTGCTGTGTGCATAAAGGGGTTTGAGAGTTTTCTTCTTCCCGGTGCTGCAACCATCTTCCTGCCGCTAGCCAACCTTCCAGAACCCTGGCCGCCCACTCCAAAAGACACCTCCTCTTTGCTGTTTTCCTTTATTTTCTTGATCTCCTCTAAGTTCCCTAACCCCTGATAGGTCGTTTGTAGGTCCCCGAATTCCTACAAATCCAACGACTCCAGCCAAGCCTCAATTGGACCACCGAGCAGAAAGCCGGGTATCCACGGGTCTTTACTCAGTTTTCCAAGCCGCATCCATCAAGGAACAAGAGATCCCTTTGCTATGATCTTCATCGGGTGCTTTAGATGTTGTCAGGTACACCCTCTCTGCCACCAATAATAATATTGTAGGAGAACTTGCCTTAACCGAGGCTTCTCAGCCCCAGCGATCCTTCTTTGTTGCTTTTCTAGGTTCTAATCTGCATGCTTAACTTCAAAAATTCATACATAATTTTCTACAACTTATTTTGATCTAAAATTTGGGATTTAATCACTCAACTCAACATATAAAACACACAAAAATAATTGCATGCATATTAGTCCCGCATCATCTGGTATCAGAGCATAGATTAGGGCTTGTTTTCTGCATCTTTTACAGTCTGTATATACTCTGTTATTTTAGTTATTTCTCTTTGTTTGAAACTCCAAAAACTTTGAAAATTATTTTGCTGGATTCATCATAATTCAAATTATTTTACAAAATGTTTTTATATTTTATTTGGGTCAGTGTAGTTTCTGCAAGCTGAAACACAGCCTATAAATTTTTGGCTCTATTTTTTTCAACAAGACAAGTTTGGAAGTTTTAGGGTTTTGTTTAGCATCTCTGATGCAGAACAAATAAAGGGACGCGATGCGAAAGTAAATTAAGATTAACTAATTTTTTTGTTGTTTTTATATGTTTGTAGAAGTTGGCTTCAAATCAAAGAAAAGTTAACCTAACATTGAAAGATACTAATATGATAATTGAAAGCACAATTTTAAGGAAACTAAATTATCAGAGTAGTTCAGAAGCAACGGATCGCTGGGGGTTGAGAAACTCCCAGACCTAGGGTTTCGCTCCGAACTTTCAACAGAACAGAAATAAAGAGAAGAGATGGTTTATCTAACCAGACAATGATCTTCACAGATTTTGGTGGAAGAACTCTCCCGAGCAGATTGTTGGATCCTCGGATTCAGATATCTTCGTAATGGATCCTCCAATACTGGTCCTTTGGCGGGTTGGCTTCTCCTGAACTCAAGATCTGGAAGAGAAGAAAAACAATTGATGGAATCAGAGAGTCAAGGGAGAGATTTACCAGGTTGATGAACTTGAAGATTGAAATTGCTGAAAACTGGATTCTCCTGGATGTTGATGTGATTTTCCTTGGAACTTGCTCTGGATCTGAAGTAGCCGGATTGGATCTGGATGAAGGTGGATGGCCTGGACTTGTAGAGAGAGAGAGGCCGTGGGAGATGGATGGAGCTAGGGTTTGATGGATTGAAAATAATGAAGGGCGGCTAGGGTTTTGGATTTTTAAGTGGCTAACCTAGGGTTTTGGATAAAGATGGAGATCTCTCACCTCCTCAAGGCTCCAATAAAACCCGGATTACCCCCGCATGGAGCTCAACACTTAGAATAGTACGGAAGAAGAGAAACCTAGGTTACTCAACACAAGAGAATAGAAAAATAATTATTTCTTCATTGATTTTTCAAAGTTACAAAGAGAGGTCTATTATATAGACCTAAAATTTTCTCCAAGCTTGTACAAATTCCCATGTGGGACTAAACTCCTCCAACCTCTAGATTAGGTAGAAAATCTTCTCTCTTGGCCAACCAAGAGTTAAAAAAAAATTGGGACGGCCATAAAGGAATTTTTTTTGGAATTTTTATGGCGCCTCCTTTGGAGTTGGATTTGGATTTGGAGTCCTCTTCTTCTTATGGCATTTCTTCTTTTCTTCCACTCCAAGTTAAGCTCTTTGATTTTGATTTGAACTTCAATTAGGAGTAGGTTGGATGTCCTTCTTTGATTTCTTCTCCAAGAGAAGTCCCTTTCCTTCTTTGCTTGGACAAACTTGGCAGGTATGGGTGCCTCCTTTAAATTAGCTTCCAATTTGATTTTTTTCTTCTTTGGATGTGGGGACCATGACACTGGGATGCCTCTGTGGCGCCTCCTGGACTCTGGCGTGTGCTCGGAGTGTGGCTGGGCGTGTGGCTTGGAGTGTGGCCTCCACTTGCTTGAACCTTGATTTGATTGGAAGACAAATGTGGCACCATTTTGGACCAAATTGAAACCACATCGGGACTTGCACCGAGTCAACATGACTCAAAAAAATTTAAATGGTGACTCAAGAAATAAATAAAAATAAATAAACTAGTTGACCAGGTCAACCTTTATTACAAATCCTAATTTCTCGGGCAATGTCAATCAGAGATCCAAATGGAGCTCTGAAGTCTTCTTCTGAGTCTGGTGCCCGCACCAATTCTCCCAGGGTGGGAGGAACTCGACCCTGTCGAGTAAGGCTCAAGTTGGCTCTGGTATCTCTCCAAGAGGTCTGGGTCCAATTCTTGTAATTCTTCTCGGGAGATCCAAGAGTCATCAGAATCTGGCCTTCCTTGCCAGCAGACCAGGTACCTTTGGTATCCTCGATTACGAGTAGAGATAACCTGATCATCCAGGATCTTTTCAATCTGCTCTTTCCTCACAGGCCAGTTTGTTGGTGGACACACAGGGTCGGGATCACTCTCAATGATAGGGTTAGGCTCAAAAGGCTCACTAGGAATCACAGCTGGCTCCCTGTACTCTACTAAGTCTGTAATGTTGAAAGTAGAGCTAATGCCTAGTTCTGGAGGCAACTCGAGCACATAGGCATTGGATCCTACTCTCTTTACCACTCTAAATGGTCCAGCTCCCCTAGCATGTAACTTTCTAACGGTTCCAGGAGGAAACCGTTCAGGCCTTAACCTAATCATCACATAGTCTCCCTCAACAAAAGATTTGACTCGCCTTTGAGTATCAGCCAACTTCTTATAAGTTTCATTACTTAAATTTATTTTGGCATGAATTTCTTTATGCAAGTCTTTTACATGCTGTGCAAAATTCTCAGCAGACTCGGAGACTCGAGTGTGGACAGGTAAAGGGACTAGGTCAAGAGGTGTGTGAGGTTTGTACCCATGTATAATTTCAAATGGACTCTTACCCGTAGACCTATTGACCGAGTCATTGTACGCAAATTCTGCCCTTGGTAGGTATAAATCCCAATTTCTGGTGTTTTCACCAACAAGACATCTCAGCAGATTTCCTAGGCTACGGTTCACTACTTCAGTTTGGCCATCAGTTTGGGGATGATAGGCAGTTGAAAACTTAAGTTTTGTCCCTAACTTATGCCAAAGGGTCTTCCAAAAGTAACTGGTGAATCGGACATCCCTATCTGAAACGATTGTCTTAGGTAGGCCATGGAGTCTAACTATCTCATTGAAGAAAAGTGTGGCTACCTTAGACGTATCAAAGGTTTGGGAACAAGGCAAGAAGTGGGCCATTTTAGAGAATCGGTCGACTACGACACAGATAGAATCATGTCTCCTCTGGGTCTTAGGTAAACCTAACACAAAATCCATACTCACATCTTGCCAAGGACGATCTGGGACAGGGAGTGGGGTATAAAGGCCAGTGTTTTGTTTTTGCTGTTTGGCAACAGCGCAGGTTCGACATCTAGCTACAATATTAGCTACATCCCTTTTCAAGCTAGGCCAGAAAAAGTGGTCTTCAATAGCTAGAATGGTCTTGTCTTTTCCAAAATGGCCGGCTAAACCTCCAGCATGGATTTTCCAAATCAAAAATTCCCTAAGAGAAGTTCTAGGGATGCAAAGCCTATTTTTGAAGAACAAAAAACCATCTACAAGGGTATAATCCTGGTGATTACTAGATGGTCCTTGAACTAGATCCTGATACACAGTTGTGAAATCTGGACAAGACTCATATTCCTCTTTGATTTGCTCAAACCCTATGACCTCAGTTCTAACAGAATTTAATAACAGAGATCGGCGACTAAGGGCATCAGCTACCTTATTCTCAACTCTAGCCTTATGTTTCAGGACAAAAGTATAGGACTGGATATATTCTACCCACTTAGCATGCCTAGGGTTAAGCTTCTTTTGGAAGTTCAGAAATCTAAGAGCCTCATGGTCCGAAAATAGTACAAATTCCTGCGGTAGCAAATAATGTCTCCAGTAACGCAAAGCTTGCACCACCGCATAAAATTCCTTATCATAGGTAGAATACCTAAGCTTAGCATCATTAAGTTTTTCACTAAAGAATGCTATGGGATGATTCTCTTGGCTTAGGACTCCACCTATTCCTACACCTGAAGCATCACAGGCAACCTCAAATACTTTAGAAAAATCGGGTAATCTCAGAATGGGTGCCTGGGTCATTTTATCCTTAAGATCTAGGAAGGCTTTATGGGCTGACTTAGTCCAATGAAATTCTCCCTTCCTAATACAATCAGTGATAGGAGCAGCTAAAGTATTAAACCCCTTGATGAATCGCCTATAGAAGGTAGCCAAGCCGTGGAAACTTCTAACTTCATGCATATTGGTTGGCTCTGGCCAGTCTACTATGGACCTAATCTTCTCAGGATCGGCCGTCACGCCGTCAGGGGTTACTACAAAACCAAGAAAGATAACTCTACTAGTCATGAATTCACACTTCTTACCGTAGAGTCTATCATTCCTCAAAACTTGGCAGACTGCTCTAAGGTGGCCTAGGTGATCTGCTGGGGTCTTACTATAGATCAGGATGTCATCAAAATAGACCACCACAAATTTTCCTATGAAAGCTCTAAGTACCTGGGTCATAATTCTCATGAAAGTACTAGGGGCATTGGACAACCCAAAAGGCATAACAACCCATTCATAAAGACCATCCTTAGTTTTGAAAGCAGTTTTCCATTCATCCCCGGGTCTAATCCTAACCTGGTGATAGCCGCTTTTGAGATCAATCTTAGAAAAAACCATTGCACCAGCCATCATATCAAGCATGTCATCTAGTCTAGGGATGGGAAACCTATATTTGATTGTAATTTTATTGATGGCACGACTGTCAACACACATCCTCCACGTGCCATCTTTCTTTGGGGTCAGTAAGGCTGGGACTGCACAAGGGCTAAGACTTTCTCTAATAAACCCCTTCCTCAATAATTCTCCAACCTGCTTTTGCAGTTCTTCATGCTTAGATGGATTCATCCTGTAATGGGGCAAGTTGGGCAAAGTCGCTCCTGGGATTAGATCTATGGCATGCTGGATATCCCTAAGAGGTGGAAGGTGGTCTGGCAAATCCTCGGGAAAGACATCCTCAAATTCTTTTAACACAGGTTTAACTTCTTGAGGAGGCTCTGAGGGTTCCGAAGTTCTAAGTTCCTTAGCAGTCAACATCCAGATGGGTGAACCACTATGAATTTCTTGTTCTAGATCCTTAGCACTGATTAGGTTCACTCCAGTTTTCATCTCCTTAACCTTACCGGCTCCTTTAGTTACCTTGTCCTTAGGGGGAACTGAATGGATCGTAATCTTCTTCCCATTGAAACTAAAGACACAGGTATTGGATTTTCCTAAGAGGGTGGCATCATGATCATACAACCAAGGTCTTCCGAGAATTATACTGCTCACCCCCATGGGTAAGACATCGCACCAAATCTTTTCGTGATAAGATTGCATTTGGATTTGGACTTGACATCTAGACTGGATGGGTATGGAGGTAGAATCTACCCAAGAAACCTTATAGGGGTTGGGATGGGGAACTGGGATTAAGCCTAACATCTTGACAGTGCTAGTAGAGATGGCATTTACACAGCTCCCACTATCTATGATGATCTTACATACCTTATCCCCTAATTTAAGAAAAGTCTGTAGGATGTTAGTCCTACGCCAATCCTCTTGAACTAGATTCTGGGATAGGATGCATCTTATAACTCCTAATTGGTCAGATTCATTGGGTTCCTCCTCTCCTTCATACTCCTCAACCAAATTCATTCCGGCCTCATAAACTTCTTCTTCAAATTCCTCACTGGGCTCGGAATTATCATTCTCTCCCTCTTCTATATAAAGGGATCTCCGTGGGCACTGGCTAGCAACATGACCTACCTTATGACACTTGAAACAGGCTATGGCAGTACACTGACTGGAAATGTGACCTGGTTTCTGACACTTAAAACAGGTGATATTTGAACTAGGGGTTCTCTGGGTGTCAGGTGCCTTACCTTTGTCCATGGGCCTAGGGGTAGAAGTACCCTGAAAAGGTTTACTAGGGATAACTTGGCTAGGTCCATTCCTTGGGATTGGGGCACTAATCCTAGAAGGTATAGGTCCTCTCTGAAATTTCTCAGTGTTCAGTGCAATCTAGTAGGCTTGGTCTAGATCAGTAACCTCTCTCAGAAATAGTTCTCTCTTGATATCTTCCCTCAGTCTAGCCCTAAATCTAGACAAAGTGACTTCGTGGGCTTCACTCACATCACATCTCATTAGGTATTCATCAAAAGTAGCTATGTAGTCTGAGACAGATCGGTTTCCTTGTTTCAGGTTTTGTCATTGGTCTAACAGGTTTTGCTGGTATGAAATGGGTAGGTATTTATCTCTCAGTTTTTCTTTCATACCCTGCCAAGTGGTTATGGGCTCAACATTCCGTCTCCTAGTGGTTAGCTCAATGTTCCCCCAGTATAACCTAGCTTGACGCACTAATTTCATCTTGGCAAACTTGTATTTCCTCTCCTCAGACATAGCATACCACTCAAAGTATTGATCCATCTCACCCTCCCAATCAGAATACACCTTAGGGTTCAGACTACCATCAAAAGTGGGTGCATCTAATTTGATGTTCCTGATGAACCTATCATCTCTATCTTCAGGCTCTGGGTCAGGCCTCCTATGATTAGGTTCAGGATCTCTATATAAAGGCCTTCTAGGCTCCTGATGTGGGTGAGGTTGAGGCACATTAAAATCGGGGTCAGGAGTCCAATTCCGATGTCTAGGTTCTTCAAGTACTTGGACTCGGTCCCTAAGTTGGGTAAGATCCTCATGAATTTGTGCGCTAAACTGGGCCACAGTGTTTGTCATATCCTGATTCATTTTAGCCATACTTTCAGTAAGAGTTCTGATCATGGCCTCTAAATCAGGTTGGGTTTGACCAGGTTGATATGGCACTCCGTTTCTGGTAGACATGATGATTCAAGCAAGCACACAAAATGAGACTAGACTAAATCGACTACTGGATCACAAGACCTAGAGTCCAAACTAGATGCCCAATCAGAGTGGCAAGCTAGCCTGTAGTAACTCAGGACTCAGCCAGGCAGGTGTAAGGGGAGTGTTAGGTCCCTGATTGCCAATCCTAGACACCAATCAGTGATTGGCCAGGTAGGCGGACCAGCACACAAGCCCTTCGGGAATGGATCCCTGAACCACCGTTCTAGACACTGAGTGCTAAGCACACATAGAATAACTCGGCAAACTGACTCAACACTAGCCTAGACCCGACCAATTGGTGTCCCTAGCCCACTAGGGCAAATTAGGTCTAACTGATTTTAAATTAGGTCTAGGTTCGAATGATTGGATGGTGGTTTTGGGCTAAGGAGAGGTAATCAACTCCTCCCCTTATCTTAGATGCTCAATTGCCCTTAAGTAAATTATGAGATGATCACTCCAAAAAGAATTGAATTGCAGAACACAAAAAACAGAGTTGTTGTATTTTAATGCTAAGAATTTTTACCGAAACCAATAAATCACAGAAAAATTATGAAAAACAGGATCAATTATACTGGTTTCAACGAAGCAAAAATCATGCAATTAGGAGTTTTATGCAGGGAGAAATAATTCAGACAACAGGGAAATTACGGGCTGCAACTAGATTGTCTTCCCCGTTTATAATCCCTGCTACGAAGTTATAACCCAATGGATCCCCTACACGCCCTAGGAACACCCCGTGGAATGGGAGGAGGAGGCTTGCGCCTCACTTAGTTCCTAGGACCGGACGTCCTGGGGAGTCTACTTCGAGCAGACAAAATAAAAAGAGAACAATCAAAGCAAGCAAGCAAATCAGAAACCCTAGACTGGGCTCTGATACCAAAAATGATGCAGAACAAATAAAGGGACGCGATGCGGAAGTAAATTAAGATTAACTAATTTTTTTGTTGTTTTTATATGTTTGTAGAAGTTGGCTTCAAATCAAAGAAAAGTTAACCTAACATTGAAAGATACTGATATGATAATTGAAAGCACAATTTTAAGGAAACTAAATTATCAGAGTAGTTCAGAAGCAACGGATCGCTGGGGGTTGAGAAACTCCCAGACCTAGGGTTTCGCTCCGAACTTTCAACAGAACAGAAATAAAGAGAAGAGATGGTTTATCTAACCAGACAATGATCTTCACAGATTTTGGTGGAAGAACTCTCCCGAGCAGATTGTTGGATCCTCGGATTCAGATATCTTCGTAATGGATCCTCCAATACTGGTCCTTTGGCGGGTTGGCTTCTCCTGAACTCAAGATCTGGAAGAGAAGAAAAACAATTGATGGAATCAGAGAGTCAAGGGAGAGATTTACCAGGTTGATTAACTTGAAGATTGAAATTGCTGAAAACTGGATTCTCCTGGATGTTGATGTGATTTTCCTTGGAACTTGCTCTGGATCTGAAGTAGCCGGACTGGATCTGGATGAAGGTGGATGGCCTGGACTTGTAGAGAAAGAGAGGCCGTGGGAGATGGATGGAGCTAGGGTTTGATGGATTGAAAATAATGAAGGGCGGCTAGGGTTTTGGATTTTTAAGTGGCTAACCTAGGGTTTTGGATAAAGATGGAGATCTCTCACCTCCTCAAGGCTCCAATGGAACCCGGATTACCCCCTCACGGAGCTCAACACTTAGAATAGTGCGGAAGAAGAGAAACCTAGGTTACTCAACACAAGAGAATAGCAAAATAATTTTTTCTTCATTGATTTTTCAAAGTTACAAAGAGAGGTCTATTATATAGACCTAAGATTTTCTCCAAGCTTGTACAAATTCCCATGTGGGACTAAACTCCTCCAACCTCTAGATTAGGTAGAAGATCTTCTCTCTTGGCCAACCAAGAGTTCAAAAAAAATTGGGACGACCATAAAGAAATTTTTTTTGGAATTTTTATGGCACCTCCTTTGGAGTTGGATTTGGATTTGGAGTCCTCTTCTTCTTATGGCATTTCTTCTTTTCTTCCACTCCAAGTTAAGCTCTTTGATTTTGATTTGAACTTCAATTAGGAGTAGGTTGGATGTCCTTCTTTGATTTCTTCTCCAAGAGAAGTCTCTTTCCTTCTTTGCTTGGACAAACTTGGCAGGTATGGGCGCCTCCTTTAAATTAGCTTCCAATTTGATTTTTTTCTTCTTTGGTTGTGGGGACCATGACACTGGGATACCTCTGTGGCACCTCCTGGACTCTGGCGTGTGCTCAGAGTGTGGCTGGGCGTGTGGCTTGGAGTGTGGCCTCCACTTGCTTGAACCTTGATTTGATTGGAAGACAAATGTGGCACCATTTTGGACCAAATTGAAACCACATCGGGACTTGCACCGAGTCAACATGACTCAACAAAATTTAAATGGTGACTCAAGAAATAAATAAAAATAAATAAATTGGTTGACCAGGTCAACCTTTATTACAAACCCTAATTTCTCGGGCAATGTCAATCAGAGATCCAAATGGAGCTCTGAAGTCTTCTTCTGAGTCTGGTGCCCGCACCAATCTCTTTGCATATCTTTTAATTTTAGTATATTTCCTGCATATTAGGCCATAATTTGCAAGTTTCCTTCTATTTAAGAAAATACCAAAATATAAAAAAAAATCACATATTCTCCAAAAACACCAAAAACATCTAAACCCTAATTTTCATCCTCATCTGCTTGCCATCATTGCATAGTTTACTTTTAAGGGCACTTTTGCTATATCAGATAAGGGGAGGAGTTGATAACCTCTCTTTAGCCCAAAACCACACCCCTTGCATTCGGACCCAAGCCTAACCTAAAATTAACTAGACTTAATTTGCCCTAGTAGGCTAGGGACACCAACTAGTCGGGTCCGGGCTTAGTGTTAGATCTCTGTGTCAAGCTAACCTGTATGTGCCTTGTGCTTGGTGTCTAGAATGGTGGTTTAGGGATTCAATCTCGAAGGGCTTGTATGCTGGTCCGCCTACCTGGCCAATCTCTGATTGGTGTCTAGGATTGGCAATCAGGGACCTAACACTCCCCTTACACCTGGTTGGCTGAGTACAGGGTTACCATAGCTAGTTTGCCACCCTGATTGAGCTCCTAGTTTTGGACTCTAGGTTTAGTCAGCTATAGTTGGTTTGATCGAGTCTTGTATGTGCACTAGCTTAGGAGTCGATGTGTGTGTTTGATTGCACGACCATTAGGTTAGGAACCCAATGCCAGTAGACTTAATCCAATTCAACTAGTGTGACCATGGAGTCCAATCCTAGGAGAACCCCTCACCATGATCCTTATTATGATACTGAACCTAGAAGAACTCTTTACCATGACCCTTATTATGATACTGAACCTAGAAGAACCCCATACCATGACCCTTATTATGATATTGAACATAGAAGAACCCCTTACCATGACCCTTATTATGATACTGAACCCAAGAGAACCCAATACTCTGACCCATATAGGGAGTCTAATCCTAGGAGAACCCAATACTCTGACCCATATAGGGAGTCCAATCCTAGAAGAACCCAATACTCTGACCCATATAGGGAGTCTAATCCTAGGAGAACCCAATACTCTGACCCATATATGGTGGGGACACCAAAGGCACCAGAATAAGATAGAGACTTTTCAACCCTCTATGAATTAATCAATAATTTATGAGTCCATCTGTAATAAGGGCTTAGCCTATCTGAGTCCATTTTAGTTGTTATTTGAGTATTTTGAGTTTCAGTTCTATACTAGTCAGCTTATGTTGAGCTAGTTCAGTCCAGTGTTAGTCAACTCATGTCAAGCTAATTTTATTTTTCTTGAGTCCTATTCAACCATATTGAAGACTCAAGATCACATCATACAAGTGAAGACCAAGTCCAACCAGATTGAAGACATGGAAGTATAGCCCAAGTCCAACCTAGCTTGAAGATTTGAAGACCCCAGGAGAAAAATTCAGAAAACCCTGATTCCTTGCAGATGCCCTCCAGATGCCCAGATTCCCTTTCAGATGCCTAAATATGTTCATATACCAAGGCATCCATGATTTTAGAGGTCCATCTGTATCCTAAACCAAAGAAATCAAGCCCAGGCGCCAAGCCCAAGCCCCTAAGAAGCAAGATACCAGGGAATATTCCTGCTACCTGGCTACCAGGCCACCCTAGCTTCCAGAGGCCCAAACCCATGCACCCGGGCCCCTTTGGGCTAGCTCCTTGCTGCTCCTAGAAGCCCAACACGCCCCCCTAGGCATCCTTAGAGTGTTGGCCAAGTCAAGAGAATTTTTAGGGATTTTTTATATCTAATATTTCCTTATTATCTAGCTAGGGTTTGAGAGGGAAAAGGATTCTTATGTAAAGACTTATGTGCCCTTACTTGGAGCCCAAGGTTAAGGGTCTATTTAAAGGACCCTAGCCTCTTGTATGAAGGGAGATTTTGATATATGAAATAAACCTTGAGTTCTTTAATTGCTTTGTATGATTACCCTGCTGTGTGCATAAAGGGGTTTGAGAGTTCTTCTTCCCGGTGTTTGCAACCATCATCCTGCCGCCAACCATCCTTCCAGCCCCTCCAAAACTTTCTTTTCTTTGCTGTTTTCCTTTATTTTCTTGATTTCCTCTGAGTTTTCTAGCCCATGACAGGTCGTTTGCAGGTCCCCGAGTTCCTACGAATCCAATGACTCCAGCCAAGCCTCAATCGAACCACCGAGCAGAAAGCCGGGTATCCGCGGGTCTTTGGCTCGATTTTCCAAGCTGCATCCATCGAGGAACGAGAGATCCCTTCACTACGATCTTCACCAGGTGCTTCAGACATTGTCAGGTACACCCCCTCTACCTCCAGTCTTATTATTGTAGGAGAACTTGCCCTAACCGAGGCTTCTCGGCCCCGTCGATCCTTGTTTAGTACTTTTCTAGGTTCTAATCTGCATACTTGGCTTCAAAAATTCATATAAAATTTCCTACAACTAATTTTGATCTAAAATTTGGGAATTAATCACCTAACCCCACATATAAAATATACAAAAATAATTGCATGCATATTAGTCCCCCATCATTTGGTATCAGAGCTTAGATTAGGGCTTGTTTCTGTATTTTTTCAGTCCTTATATGCTCTATTTTTTAAATTATTTCTCCCTATTAAAAACTCTAAAAATTTTGAAATTTATTTTTCTGGATTTATCATAATTCACAATAATTTTCTTAAGTTTTTCAGATTTTATTATGGCCTGTGAAGTTTTTGCAAGCCGAAATACAGCCTGTAAATTTTTGGCTCTATTTTTTTCAGCAAGACAAGTTTGGAAGTTTTAGGGTTTTATTTAGCATTTTTTGCATATCTTTTAATTTTAGTATATTTCCTGCATATTAGGCCATAATTTGCAAGTTTTCTTCTATTTAAGAAAATACCAAAAAAAAAAAACAAAAATTACATTTCTCCAAAAATACCAAAAACATTTAAACCCTAATTTGCATCCTCATCTGTCTGCCATCATGCATGTTAGGTTTGCATCTTACTTCTGGCATACTCTTTGGAATTTGCTAGGAGTTCACTGCAAATTTTCATGTGCATGTCAAGCTAGGATCAAACCAAGGAACCTATAATCTGTTAGGTTTAGATCCAAAGAGTTCAATAAGATTTCCTTCTATAGGAATGTATAGTCAAGTCTGTTAGGTGTTAGTATGAGTCCTTTGAATCATTTGTTAGGAGTCTGCATGTGCCCAGCATGTTCACCACCTACACTAATTTTAAACAAACTGGCTAATTCCCGAAGATGGATCAAAGAATTTGATGTAGTGGATTCTATCTTGGTTAGGCTTAGGCCTAAAAGAAGCTTCATGCTCGCAGAGCCGAACCTTTTAAAGTGATAGAAAAGGTTGGATCAAATGCCTAGGTGTTAGACTTGCCTTCGGATTTGGGCATTAGTTTTACCTTCAATATTATAGACCTGGTTGAGTATAGGGAACCGACAGCGATACCTAGTTAGGCCTTTGGACCTGTTCCTTTTCATTGTGAGTGATCCTAACCTAGAGTGTCCACTAACAAATTGGCCTGAGAGAGGAGAACGGATCGAGCGTATCTTGGACGATCAAGCCATCACGACCCAGGGCCGTGACTAACAATGCTTCCTGGTCCGATGGCAAGGCCGGTCAGAGTCGGATGATTTATAGATTTCTCGAGAGGACTTGCAGCACCTCAACCCAGACCTCCTCGAGAGATATGTGAGCCAGCTTGATCTTCACTCGATAAGGTCGAGTTCCTCCCACCCCGGGAGAATTGGTGGGGACACCAAAGGCACCAGAATAAGATAGAGGCTTTTCAACCCTCTATGAATTGATCAATAATTTATGAGTCCATCTGTAATAAGGGCTTAGCCTATCTGAGTCCATTTTAGTTATTATTTGAGTATTTTGAGTTTCAGTTCTGTACTAGTCAGCTCATGTTGAGCTAGTTCAGTCCAGTGTTAGTCAGCTCATGTCGAGCTAATTTTATTTTTCTTGAGTCCTATTCAACCATATTGAAGACTCAAGATCACATCATACAAGTGAAGACCAAGTCCAACCAGATTGAAGACATGGAAGTATAGCCCAAGTCCAACCTAGCTTGAAGATTTGAAGACCCCAGGAGAAAAATTCAGAAAACCCTGATTCCTTGCAGATGCCCTCCAGATGCCCAGATTCCCTTCCAGATGCCAAAATATGTTCATATACCAAGGCATCCATGATTTTAGAGGTCCATCTGCATCCTAAACCAAAGAAATCAAGCCCAGGCGCCAAGCCCAAGCCCCTAAGAAGCAAGATACCAGGGAATATTCCTGCTACCTGGCTACCAGGCCACCCCAGCTTCCAGAGGCCCAAACCCATGCACCCGGGCCCCTTTGGGCTGGCTCCTTGATGCTCCTAGAAGCCCAACACGCCCCCCTAGGCATCCTTAGAGTGTTGGCCAAGTCAAGAGAATTTTTAGGAATTTTTTCTACCTAATATTTCCTTATTATCTAGCTAGGGTTTGAGAGGGAAAATGATTCTTATGTAAAGACTTATATGCCCTTACTTGGAGCCCAAGGTTAAAGGTCTATTTAAAAGACCCTAGCCTGTTATATGAAGGGAGATTTTGATATATGAAATAAACCTTGAGTTCTTTAATTGCTTTGTGTGATTACCCTACTGTGTGCATAAAGGGGTTTGAGAGTTCCCTGCTATGTGCATAAAGGGGTTTGAGAGTTCTTCTTCCTGGTGTTTGCAACCATCTTCCTGCCGCCAACCATCCTTCCAGCCCCTCCAAAACTTTCTTTTCTTTGCTATTTTCCTTTGTTTTCTTGATTTCCTCTGAGTTTTCTAACCCCTGACAGGTCGTTCGCAGGTCCCCAAGTTCTTACGAATCCAACGACTCCAGCCAAGCCTCAATCGGACCACCGAGCAAAAAGCCGGGTATCCGCGGGTCTTTGGCTCGGTTCTCCAGGCCGCATCCATCGAGGAATGAGAGATCCCTTCACTGCGATCTTCACCGGGTGCTTCAGACATTGTCAGGTACACCCCCTCTACCTCCAGTCTTATTATTGTAGGAGAACTTGCCCTAACCGAGGCTTCTCAGCCCTGGCGATCCTTCTTTAGTACTTTTCTAGGTTCTAATCTGCATGCTTGGCTTCAAAAATTCATACAAAATTTCCTACAACTAATTTTGATCTAAAATTTGGGAATTAATCACCTAACCCCACATATAAAATATATAAAAAGAATTGCATGCATATTTGTCCCCCATCAATATAGGGAGCCCAACCTTAGAAGAACCCCATACCATGATCCACCCTTAGAACCTAACCATAGAAAGAACCCATAGGTCACAGTCTGAGCCATATCCTGAGCCCCCTCAACCTAGGAGGACCCCAAACCCTGATCCATACCATGAGGTCGAACCTAGGAGAGATACTCATCCTGACCTATATTATAACCCTCAACCTAGGAGGACCCCAAACCCTGATCCATACCATGAGGTCGAACCTAGGAGAGCCCCTCATCCTGACCCATATTATAACCCTCAACCTAGGAGGACCCCAAACCTTGATCCATACCATGAGGTTGAACCTAGGAGAGCCCCTCATCCTGACCTGTACTATAATCCTGAGCCTAGGAGGACCCCAAACCCTGATCCATACCTTGAGGCTGAACCTAGAAGAGACCATCGTCCTGACCCAATCCCTGAGGTTCATCCTAGAAAGCCCAATCAAGATTTTGTAGACCAGGAGGACCGATCCTATAGACATATTAAGCTTGATGCCCCAACTTTTGATGGTTGTCTAGATCCTAAGGTCTATATAGATTAGGAGGGAGAGATGGATCAATATTTTGAGTGGTATGATATGACGGAGGAGCGTAAATTTAGGTTTGCTAAGCTTATGTTGGTTCGGGAAGCCAGGTTACATTGGGCTAGTGTTGAGAGAACCCTTAGTCTAGGAGGGCGTGATCTTATAACCACCTGGTGGGCCATGAAGGGTAAGCTTAGGACAAGATACGTTCCATCTTCATATCTTAGTGATTTACTAGATCAGTGGCAATGATTTAATCAGGGTAACAGAAGTATAGATGAGTACATCGTAAAATTTGATGAGTATTCCATGCGATGTGATTTGAGGGAGTCCGAGGATGTTGTCTTATCTAGGTTTAGGGCTGGACTGAGAGATGACATTAAGAAAGAGCTCTATATGAGAGAGGTTAGAGACCTGGACCATGCTTACCAGATTGCTAGGGATCATGAGCATTTTCATAGAGGGCCCGTTTACCGTAGACCTGAGCCCACTAGAAATCCTAGTCAGTATCTAGGAGCTAGCCAGTCCCATTAGAGCCGTCCCATGCCCAGTCGACCTAGCCCAAGTTGACCTAGTCCTAGTCAACCAGGCCCGAGTCGACCCCAGCCTAGTACTCCTTTGACCCGCAAGGATGATCGAGGAAAATCTGTAGAGGTCAATAAGAGTTACTCTCACCAGAAGACCTGTTTTAGATGCAAGAAACCAGGCCACTTTATACACCAATGCCCAACCGCCCTACACTTAGGTGAGCTAGTGGAAGAAGAGCCTGAACCTGTAGCTGAACTAGAGGGAGAGGTTTATGAGGCTGATGATCAGTTAATAGATGAGTATGAAGGTGAGGAGGAGGAACCTGAGTCTGAGAACCAATTAGGAGTGGTTAGGTGAATCTTAGCCCAAACCCCAGTTAAGGAAGATTGGCATAGGACTAGCATTCTAAAGACTTTTGTTAAGGTTGGGGATAAGGTTCTTAAGATCATCATAGATAGTGGGAGTTGTGTCAATGTCATCTCTGCCAAGACCGTTAAATCTTTAGGATTGACCACAGTTTCCCATCCTAGCCCGTACAAAGTCTCTTGGGTAGATTCCACCTCCATCCAGATTCAAGTTAGGTACCAAATCTTAATTAGATTGCAAACCTATGAGGATAGATTTGGTGTGATGTCATCCCCATGGAAGTGAGTAGTATCATTCTAGGTCGACCTTGGCTTTTTGATCATGATGCAACCCTGTATGGTCGAACCAATGTTTGTGCTTTTAACTACCATGGGAATAAGTTTATTATCAACCCAGCTCCCCCTAGAGACCTAGTTAAGAGGGGTTCTACTAGCCTTAAGGACAAGAAACCTGGAGTTAACTTGATTAAGGCTAGGAAGTTAGAAAAGGAGATTGCTGAGGGTAACCCTGTTTGGATCTTGTCCTCTAAGGAAATACATGAGCCGACCCAAAAGGAACACCCTAAAGAAATTGTTGAAGCTCTGAAAGAATTTGAGGATGTCTTTCCTGAGGATTTACCTGATCAACTTCCATCCCTTAGAGACTCCAACATGCAATAGACTTAGTTCCAGGAGCCACTTTACCAAACCTTCCTCATTATAGGCTGAATGCCAGTGAGCATCAAGAATTATAGAAATAAGTGGGAGAATTGCTTAGGAAGGGTTTCATTAGGGAGAGCCTGAATCCATGTGCAGTCCCTGCTCTACGACCCCTAAGAAGGATGGTACCTAGAGGATGTGTGTAGATAGTAGAGCTATCAATAAGATAACTGTGAAGTACAGGTTTCCCATCCCCCGATTGGATGATATGTTAGACATGATGGCCGGAGCCAGAGTTTTCTCCAAGATAGACCTTAAGAGCGGCTATCATCGGTTAGGATTAGACCTGGGGATGAGTGAAAAACTACTTTCATGACTAAGGATGGCCTGTTTGAGTGGGTTGTAATGCCTTTCAAACTTTTCAATGCACCAAGTACCTTTATGAGGATTATGACCCAGGTCCTGAAAGAGTTTACCGAAAAATTCATTGTGGTCTACTTTGATGATATTTTGATTTATAGCAGGACTAAGAAGGACCACCTTAGTCATCTAAGACTAGTATGCCAGACCCTTAGGGAGAATAGCCTCTATGCCAACTTTAAGAAGTGTGATTTCATGACACATAGGGTTATCTTCCTAGGTTTTGTTGTCACCTTGAGGGAGTTTCTGCAGATCCTGAAAAGGTTAGGGCAATTGTTGAGTGGCCTAGACCCTCTAGTGTCCATGATGTGCATAGTTTCCATGGCCTAGCAACCTTTTACAGGAGATTTATTAGGGGTTTTAGTACAGTTGTCGTACCTATCACTGATTGCATTAGGAAGGGTACATTTGAGTGGACCAAAGTAGCTGATAAGGCCTTCCTAGAGCTTAAGGATAAGATGACCCATGCACCCATCCTTAGATTACCTGACTTCACTAAGGTGTTTGAGGTCGCTTGCGACACCTCGGGAGTAGGAATAGGTGGGGTACTAAGTCAAGAGAATCATCCTGTAGCCTTCTTCAATGAAAAATTGAATGAGGCTAAACTTAAGTACTCTACCTATGACAAGGAATTTTATACGGTAGTCCAGGCCCTTAGATATTGGAGACATTACTTACTACCGCAGGAGTTTGTCTTATTTTCTGACCATGAGGCACTCCGATTCCTGAACTCCCAAAAGAAACTGAACTCACGGCACGGTAAATGAATTGAGTACATTCAGGCTTACACTTTTGTCCTGAAGCACCGTGCCGGCATTGAAAATAAGGTAGCAGATGCCCTGAGCCGTAGGTCTCTACTGTTAGGATTAGTTAGCACCCGAGTCATAGGGTTTGATAGGTTAAAAGATGAATATGAAACCTGCCCAGACTTTGGAGACATTTACCAGACCCTCAGGCTAGGACCATCCAGTATCCATAGTGAGTATACCATTCAGGATGGCTACCTTTTCCAGAACAATCGACTCTGTATACCCAAAACTTTCCTTAGAGAATTCCTAATTTGGGAGACCCATGCTGGAGGTTTAGCTGGTCACTTTGGTAGAAATAAGATAATCTTAGCAATAGAGGACCAGTTCTTTTGGCCAGGATTGAAAAGGCACGTTGCACAGATTGTAGCCAGATGTAGAACTTGTGCTATTGCAAAACAGCAAAAACAAAACATTGATCTTTACACACCTTTACCAGTGCCTGATCGTCCTTGGCAAGACCTAAGTATGGACTTCGTGTTAGGATTACCTAAGACCCAGAAGAGACATGATTCTATCTTTGTAGTGGTCGATAGGTTCTCTAAGATGGCTCACTTCATCCCCTGTTCCCAGACCTATGATGCGTCTAGAGTAGCCAAGCTTTTCTTAGATCATGTGGTTAAACTCCATGGCCTACCCAAGACCATCATATCTGATAGGGATGTTAGGTTCACTAGTTATTTTTGGAAGATCTTATGGCACCTGTTAGGGACCAAGCTTAAGTTTTCTACAGCCTACCACCCTCAAATAGATGGCCAAACTCAAGTGGTGAACCGTAGTTTAGGAAACCTCCTTCGATGCCTGGTAGGTGAACATGTTGGAACTTGGGATCTATTATTGCCTAGAGTAGAGTTTGCCTACAACAATTCAGTAAATAGGACAACGGGTAAGAGTCCTTTTGAGATAGTCCATGGGTACAAGCCTAATCGCCCCATTGATCTAATTCCTTTACCTATTCATGCACGAGTCTCAGAGTCTGCAGAGTTATTTGCATAGCATATTAGAGACTTGCACAAGGACATTAGCCAAAAGATAAACATAAGCAATGAAACTTATAAAAAATTGGTTAATTCTCGAAGAAGGATCAAGGAATTTGATGTAGGAAATTCTGTCATGATTAGGCTTAGGCCTGAATGGTTCCCACCTGGGACTGTTAAGAAGCTTTATGCTCGTGGAGCCGAACCTTTTAAAGTGTTAAAGAAGGCTGGATCAAATGCCTATGTGTTAGACTTGCCTTCGGATACGGGCATTAGTTCTACCTTCAATATTATAGACCTGATTGAGTACAGGGAACCGGCAACGATACCCAGTGAGGCTTTTGGACGTATCCCTTCTGTTGAGAGTGATCCTTACCCAGAGTGTCCACCAATTAATTGGCTTGAGAGAGGAGAATGGATGGAGTGTATCCTGGATGATCAAGCCATTACGACCTGGGGCCGTGGTTATCAATGCTTCCTTGTCCGATGGCAAGGCTGACTAGAGTCGGACGATTCGTGGATTTCTCAAGAGGACTTGCAACGCCTCAACCTAGACCTTCTCGAGAGATATGTGAGCCAGTCTAATCTTCACTCGATAGGATCGAGTTCCTCCCACCCCGAAAAAATTCATGCGGACACCAGAGGCACCAGAAAAAGGCAGAGGCTTCTCAACCCTCTGTGGATCACTTAATAATATTCGAGTTCAATGTAATAAAGTTTAGTCCAGCTGAGTTGAGTCATGTATTAGTCAGCTCATGTTGAGCTAGTTCAGTCCAGTATTTGTCAGCTCATGTCGAGCTAATTTTATTTTTTTGAGTCCTGTCCGAGCAAATTGAAGACTCAAGACCACATCATACAAGTGAAGACCAAGTACAATTTGATTGAAGACATGAAAGTTGAGCCCAAGTCCAACCTAGCTTGAAGACTTGAAGATCCCAGGAGGAGAAAATGAAAACAAGGACAAACCTGAAGTCCTGGACCAGCCGGAAGTAAACTGGGCCAGCCCAAGCCCAGTTTGCATATTAGGGTGCCATTCCTTATGGTGACCCTCCTCTTGGTCGGCCACTTATGGTCACCCCCTTGGCCAACCAAGACAAGGAGAGGGAGAGCAAAGATTAAGGGATTTTCTGCCTATGTTGCCTTATATTCCTAGTTGGGGTTTGAAAGGGAGAAGGAGTCCTATGTAAAGTCTAAAGTACCCTTACTTGGGGCCCAAGGTTAAGGATCTATTTAAGGGACCCTAGTCTCTTGTATGAAGCTTAATTTTGATATATGAAATAAACCTTGAGTTCTTCTATTAGTTTGAGTGTTACCCTGCTGTGTGCATAAAGGGGTTTGAGAGTTTTCTTCTTCCCGGTGCTGCAACCATCTTCCTGCCACTAGCCAACCTTCCAGAACCTTGGCCGCCCACTCCAAAAGACACCTCATCTTTGCTGTTTTCCTTTATTTTCTTGATCTCCTCTGAGTTTTCTAACCCCTGACAGGTCGTTTGCAGGTCCCCGAGTTCCTACAAATCCGACGACTCCAGCCAAGCCTCAATCGGACCACCGAGTAGAAAGCCGGGTATTCGCGGGTCTTTGGCTCGGTTTTCCAGTTTGTTTCCATCAAGGAATGAGAGATTCCTTCATTGCAATCTTCATCGGGCACTTCAGACATTATCAGGTACACCCCCTCTGCCACCAGTAATAATATTGTAGGAGAACTTGCCCTAACCGAGGCTTCTCAGTCCTGACAATCCTTCTTTGTTACTTTTCTAGGTTCTAATCTGTATGCTTGACTTCAAAAATTCATACATAATTCTCTACAACTTATTTTGATCTGAGATTTGGGATTTAATCATTCAACTCAACATATAAAACACACAAAAATAATTGTATGCATATTAGTCCCGCATCAAAGTTGGAGTACAAATTCCTATCAAAGTTGGAGTACAAAGTTTGAGTGGGATAAGGAGACTCCAGGTAACTCCTAGTTGGACTTGGAGACTTGAGTTCTTGAAGGACTTGGACTGCTTACTCCTTGTTGGACTGGGAGGTTTGATTGTTCCTTGTGGGCTTGGGCTGGGGCGCCAATTGTTATAGGCTTGGGACTTGGGGCACCATCCATTATGGGCTTGGACTGGGAGGCACCATGCATTGTGGACTTGGACTAGGAGGCGCCAACTCCATGTGGGCCTGGGGGGCGCCAACTCCTGATGGGCCTGGGGCGCCAAGTGCTTGGGGATTGGGCAGCATGAATGGGGCCTGGTGACTCTCCTCTTGGACTTGTCTTAAATGAAAGAAATCCAAAATTACAAGACTCAAATGAACTCACTTGACTGTACTGAAAACAAAAGGACTCAATTGGACTCAACTAACTTAATGGATTCAATTGACCCACTTTATTACAGGACTCAATTTCTTTATTACATGACTCAAGTAACTCTAGACTCAACTAAAAAATGATAGACTTCCCAACATATTAATTAAAGATCCAAATGGATCCCTGTAATCTTTGGCTAATCCTGGATCCTCACCAATTCTCCCAGGGTGGGAAGAACTCAACCCTGTCGAGTAAAGGTCAATCTGGCTCTGGTACTCCTCTAATAGGTCTAGATCAATGCGCTATAGATCCTCTCAAGTGATCCACAAGTTCTCAGATTCTGGTCAACCTTGCCAACCAACCAGATAGCGCTAGTAACCTTTGTTCTAGGTAGTAATAGCCTGGTCATCCAGAATATGCTCGATCTTTTCTCCTCTCTCAGGCCAATTTGTTGGTGGACACTCTGGGATGGACTCACTCTCAAGAATGGGGTTTGTTGACTCTGGTTTTGATTATGACAAAACACTTAAGTATATTTGAGTACTAATTGTTCGTTAAGTATGTAAATCAGTTACAGGTATTCAAGAATTGAATTTGAAGAAGTTTCTGCACTGGTGCAGTCAAGTGTCGACTCAAAGTTGTGTGTCGACTCAAAGTATCGACTCAAAGTGTCGACTCAAGGCTTGAGACCAAACAGAAGACAGAATGAGATAATTTTAGGGTTTGGTCAAGTGTCGACTCACTGTTCCAAGTGTCGACCCTATGTGTTGACACATGACCTGAAGTGTCGACACCTGAGCGGATGATAGCTCTGTAATGGCTAGTTTTCTGAAGTACATAACTTTTCCAACTTGGCTCTAACGGCTATATTTTCTCCTCCAATGGTCACCATTGGTAAAATATGGTTTGGAGGACTATTTAAACACGACCAAGCTCAAGGGGAAGTAGATCCTTTGGATTGAATGATGGATTTATTGAAGATCATGTAAAAACACTTTAAGGATCCATTGTTGAGTGTTAAGCCTCCAAGAATTCAAAAAGGAGAGGGAGCTTCCGAGAGCAAGATGATCAAGCATCCATTGAAGCTTCTACAACATGGAGAAAAGCTCAACATCAACAATCAATGTGCTTCAACGACAAATCTGCTTTGTAAGAAAGCATTTTATTTTCATTATTAAATTCTTATATTTAGGTTGTTGGTGAGCCAATGTGATAAAAACCAACTAGGATTTTCACTTGTGAGCCGGAGACAAAACAAGTTGGGTTGTTGGTTAGCCCGGAAACCAACTAGGTTCTTGGTTAGCCCGCAAAACCAAGGTAGGTTGTTGGTGAGCCCGCAAAACCATCAAGGTTTTTGGTTAACCTAGAAAACCAAGTGGTTTTTGGTTAGCCTGGAAAACCAAGGGATTTTTTGTTAGCTCATGAAAACCAAGGGGTTTGACTTGTGAGCCTAGAAAATAAGTTGACTGTAATCGTGAGGTTATAGTGAGTTCCTAAGGAGATCTTGGGGAGTGGATGTAGGTGCTAGGTTTGCACCGAACCACTATAAATAACTTGTGTTTGTGATTATTTTTATTGTTGCATTAATTTCTTTATTTCCGCTACACTCTATTATCTTGAGTTCATAAACACATGTTTTGAATTGGCATATAATTGTTTAAATCGCTTTAGTTCATTGCAAATAGTTGAAAAGTTTTTAAAAGTCTAATTCACCCCCCCTCTTGGGTTGCATCATCTCTGGACAACAATTGGTATCAAAGCTCGGTGCTCTATTTGTAAATCTATCGATTTTGAGCTAAAGATCATGGTAGCCCAAGTTTGAAAATTTGAAAGTTTTGAAAAACTTTGAAAAGAATTTAGAAATCATATTTTGAGGGGGAGCTCAATGATTTTCATTGCTTCATTGCTCTATTTTTATTATTAATCTTTTGGAGCATGTTATATTTATTTTTGAGCTTACCTTGTTTATATACTTAAAGATTTTGTCATTATCAAAAAGGGAGAGATTGTTGACTCTGATTTTGATTATGACAAAACACTTAAGTATATTTGAGTACTAATTGTGCGTTAAGTATGTAAACCAGTTACAGGTACTCAAGAATTGAATTTGAAGAAGTTTCGGCACTGGTGCAGTCAAGTGTCGACTCAATGTGTCGACTCAAAGTTGTGTCAACTCAAAGTGTTGACTCAAAGTGTCGACCTAATGCCTGAGACCAAACAAAAGACAGAACGAGATAATTTTAGGGTTTGGTCAAGTGTCGACTCACTATTCCAAGTGTCGACCCTATGTGTAGACACATGACCTGAAGTGTCGACACTTGAACGGATGACAGCTCTGTAATGGCTAGTTTTTTGAAGTGCAGAACTTTCCCAACTTGGCCCCAACGGCTATATTTTCTCCTCCAACGGTCACCAACGGTAAAATATGGTTTGGAGGGCTATTTAAACACCACCAAGCTCAAGGGAAAGTAGATCCTTTGGATTGAATGATGGATTTATTGAAGATCATGTAAAAACATTTTAAGGATCCATTGTTGAGTGTTGAGCCTCCAAGAATTCAAAGAGGAGAGGGAGCTTCCAAGAGCAAGATGATCAAGCATCCATTGAAGCTTCTACAACATGGAGAAAAGCTAATATCAACAATCAATGTGCTTCAACGATAAATCCGCTTTGTAAGAAAGCTTTTTATTTTTATTATTAAATTCTTGTATTTAGGTTGTTGGTGAGCCTATGTGATAAAAACCAACTAGGGTTTTGACTTGTGAGCTTGTAGACAAAACAAGTTGGGTTGTTGGTTAGCCCGGAAAACCAACTAGGTTATTGGTTAGCCAGCAAAACCAAGATAGGTTATTGGTGAGCCCGCAAAACCATCAAGGCTTTTGGTTAGCTAGGAAAACCAAGAGATTTTTGGTTAGCCCGTGAAAACCAAGGGGTTTGACTTGTGAGCCCGGACAACAAGTTGACTATAATCGTGAGGTTATAGTGAATTCTTAAGGAGATCTTGGGGAGTGGATGTAGGTGCTAGGTTTGCACCGAACCACTATAAATAACTTGTGTTTGTGATTGTTTTTATTGTTGCATTAATTTCTTTATTTATGCTATACTCTATTATCTTGATTTCACAAACACATATTTTGAATTGGCACATAATTGTTTAAATCGTTTTAGTTCATTGTAAATAGTTGAAAAGTTTTTAAAAGTCCAATTCACCCCCCCTCTTGGGTTGCATCATCTCTGGGCAACAGGGTTAGGTCCAAATGGCTCACTGGGTCTCCCTATACTAAACTAGATTTGAGATGTTGAAGGTTGAGCTAATGCTTAATTCGGGTGGTAACTCGAGCACATAGGCTTTGGATCTAACTTTCTTAATCACCTTAAAGGGTCCAGCTCCATGGGCATGTAACTTTTTACGATCCCCGGGGAGGAAACCGCTTAGGTCTAAGCCTAATCATCACAAAATCCCCTCTACAAATTCTTTAGTTTGTTTTCGGGAATTAGCCATGTTTTTATAAGTATCATTGCTCACATTAATCTTATGGCTGATTTCCTTATGCAGATCTCCAACATGCAGGACAAATGAGTCATACTAACACTGAATAGGCTCAACTAGGCATTCCTACTGAAAGAAAATTTATTAAGTCTTTAACTACAACTCTATGCTTGATCCTTGGTTGGTGGGTGATATGCAGATGAAAACTTTACATGGATTCCTAATAAATACCATAAGGTCTTTTAGAAATAGGTAGCAAATCTAACATGCTCAAAGGACTTATGCAACCTGTTAACCTTAACAAAATGCAATCGAGTGGTTCTAGAAGCATTGGAAGCCTTAGGATAGGGTAGGAAATAAGAAAAAGATTCGTCGACTGGCCCTTGATTAATGAGGTTGACCTTAAGGTTTGGACATTGATCTACAAGTAATAAAAAGTCTACCTTATGGAAGGATGAGTTAACAATTTCAGGGAAGAGATCTTCAACTGGGACTAAAGGGATGAATTCCTCCTGAGGGTACTAGATTAAAGAAATCAAGTCCTCACTAATTTCCTCATATTCTTGAATTTCAGGACTAGGCTCTATAATTTGAGTCTCTTCTAGTGTCTCCTTAGGTAAAGCTCTCTGATACGGGATGATTTATGCATGCAAAGTATTTTTTTTGATTAAGCATGAAGTTAAGGTTATTGATCCCGAATTTCAAGCCAAGATTCAAAGTATAAAATTATATGAAAATTATGGAAGTCATGCATGCAGAAATAAACCCTAAAGTAATAGATAAGCAGGATTGCCAAGATTGAGAAACCCTGGTCAGGCTAGCTTTCCTAAAATACCACTATTGATGAATCAAGGGGGTGTACCTAGCAACAGTAGAAGCACCTGCTGAAGATCATTTTATGAAGAGATCACTCACGCTCCCGGATGCGGCTTGGAAGAACAACCTTCTGACCCTGCGGATTCGTGGCTTTCTGCTTGGTGATCCAATGGCGATCAGAAGGTATCCTCAGACTCGTGGGAACTGAGGGACCTACAAATCACCATCTGGGGTTAGAAAACTAAGAGTATGAAGATTGAATAATTGAAAGAAAGGAAAAGAAAGGCTCTTGGATGATGGTGGCCAAGGGTTGGAAGGAAGGGGTGGCTACGGTTTTGATGTTGTAGATGGAGGCTGAGTGCAAGAACAAGAAGAGCTCTCACACAGCATGCACATAGCAAGGGCACATAACAAAGAGAGAAAACTCAAATTTAATTCATCAATATTCTGAAATTACATGAGGAGGGGAGGTCTTTAAATAGGCTTACAAACTTGGGGCTCAAGTAAGGGTATTCATGAGAAATTACGTTAGTCCTAAACCCATACAAAGACATAGACTAGGGCTCTCCACTATTGACTAAGCCTCTCTCTCTCCCTCTCCTTCTCTTGGTCAGCCAAAGGGGGGTGACTCTAAGGGAGGCCGACCAAGGGGGGTGACCATAAGGGTTGGCACCCCTCTTGATGCTCCTCATGGGCCTTGGGCGGCCCAGCATGCTCTAGGCTGCAGTCCAGGGTTCCAAGGCTTTCAAATTCTCTTGCTAGATCTTCCATGGTCTTTAAGTATGGCTTCATGACTTTAAGCTGGCTGGATCTTCGATTATCTTAAGTCTTCTACTTGCAAACTTTGACTGGACTCACTATAAAATTTATAGGACTCAGAAAATGACTAGCTCAATATGAGCTGACTTGACTGATAAACTTCAAAACTTACTTGACCTGACTCAACAGACTTGGCATTCTAAATACAGGACTCAAGTGTGGATAGGACTCCAATGGACTTACTCAAATGAACTCACTCAAATTGACTAAACTCTAATTACAAATTGAACAAAACTTGGACTCACATCCTAAACTCTAATTTGATAACCACAGAGGGTTGAAATGCCTCTACCAAAGTATAAGACCTCTAATGTCCCCATCAATTCTTTTGGGATAGGAGGAACTCGACCCCATCGAGTAAGGATCACACTGAACCTGGTGCCTCTCAAGAAGGTCTGAGTGGAGGCACAGCAAGTCCTCTCGAGTATCCCATGAAGCATCAGGTCTTGGTAGACCTTGCCAATGGACCAGGTGGCGTTGAAAATCGCTATCCCGGGTCATGGAAGCTCGATCATCCAAGACACACTCGATCCGTATTCCTCTCTTAGGCCAAATTATAGGTGGACACTCAAGGTCAGGCTCACTCTTAATGGATGGGGTAGTTTCAAAGTCCTCACTAGGAGTCACTACCAGTTCCCTAGACTCAATCAGTCTGTGGTATTGAAGGTAGAGCTAAAGCCAAACTCCAAGGACAAATTGTGCACATGGGATCCTACCTTTTCTATCACTTCTAAGGATCCAGCTCTATGAGCATGAAACTTCTTTTTAGGCCTAAGCCTAACCAAGATAGAATTCCCTACATTGAATCCATTGGCTCTTATTCGGGAATTAGCCAGTTTGTTAGATGTTTCATTACTTAAATTACTCTTACAGCTAATATCTTGGTGCATATGATGTGCGATGTTTAGTACAGGTGTGGACAGTTGAACTGGGTTTATGGACTTATCAGGCTCAGCACCAGTTGGAAGGTCATCGGAAGGTCCTTGGGAAGAAAGTCTCCTAAACTAATGTCTACCTCCTGGGGTTGTTCCTTAGAGACTTATTCCTAGACCTCCTCTATGGACAACTTTCTTGAACCCTCTATTACGTTTGATCCTATCTTAGTCACTTCTTCTTCAAATTTTGTAGTGAGTTCAGGATCCTTTTCCTTTGATTTTTCAAGGGGTTCACTCTCTAGCTTCTCTTCTACTGGACTCAACTCTTCAATATCAATGGGCTCAGGGGTTTCTTTCTCTAATTCCTTAGCCTTAATTAAATTAACTCTTATTTTCTTCTTTTTAAGGCTACTAGAAGCTTCCCTGAATGGGTCTTTAGGTTGAGTCGGGTGGATCACAAACTTCTTCCCATGGTGACTAAATGTATAGGTATTGGTTTGACCAAACAAGATTGCATCATGATCATAAAGCCATGGTCGACCTAAGAAATACTACTAATTCCCATGGGAAGGACATCACACCAAATCTTCTCCTCATATGTTTGCGATTTGATCAGGATTTGGCATCTAGATTTGATTACGATGGAGATGGAATCTATCTAAGAAATCTTATAGGGGCTAGGATGGGGAACTGGGGTCAATCCTAAAGATTTCACTGTACTGGCAGAGATGGCATTGACACAACTCCCACTATCTATTATGATCTTGAACACCTTACCTCCTATCTTAACGAAGGTTTGTAGGATGTTGGTCCTACGCCAGTCTTCTTTAATTTGGGTTTGGGTCAAGATGCACCTAACCACTCCTAACAGGTTTTCAGACTCAGGTACTTCCTTGTCTCTCTCATACTCATTTATCAATAGTTCATCAGCTTCATAAACTTCTCCCTTAGTCTCAACTATGAACTTAAGCTCATCCTCACCTAGCTCACCTATGTGTAGGGCACTGGCTAGCAAAGTGACATGGTTTACGGCATCTATAGCACACCTTCTAGGAGATGAGTTCCCTCTGACCCTCTACAGCTTTGCCTTTATCTTTTCTATAGGTCATGGAGGTACTAGGTTGAGGTCGACTCGGGTCAAGGTGACTTAGACTAGGCTGACTCAAGTTGGGTCAATTTGGATCAGGTCGACTAGGGTAGGCTTGACTAGATCCTGAGTATGGGCTAGGGTTTCTAATGGGCTTAGGTTTATGAAAGATGGGCCCTCTTTGGAAATGCTCAACATTCCTAGCAATCTAGTAGGCATGATCGATGTCTCTAACCTTTCTTAGGTAAAGCTCCCTTTTAATGTCATCCCTAAGGCCAGCCCTAAACCTAGACAGGACAACATCTTCATCTTCATCTAAGTCACATCGCATGAAATACTCATCAAATTTTGCGATGTACTTATCTACACTCTTGCTACCCTGACTCAATCTTTGTCACTGATCCAACAAACCCTGACGATATGAGGTTGGAATGTATTTCCCTCTAAGCTTGGCCTTCATGGCCCTCTAGGTGATTATGGGTTCATGGCCACCTAGCCTAAGTGTTCTTTCAATAGTAACCCAATATAACGTGGCCTGGTGGACTAGATTAAGCTTGGCAAACCTAAACTTATATTCCTCGGATATATCATACCACTCAAAATACTGGTCAACTTCTTCCTCCCAATCTATATAAACCTTTGGGTCAAGAAAGCCATCAAAAGTGGATGCATCAAGTCTAATGTTTCTATAGGCCCTGTCTTCCTGGTCTATGAAATCCTGATTGGGTCTTCTTGGGTGAACCTCTAGAATTAGGTCATGACGATGGGCTCTCCTAGGTTCAACCTCAAAGTATGGATTAGGATTTGGATTTCTCCTAGGGTCAGCCTCATAGTAAGGATCTTGGCGTGGGGTTCTCCTAGGATGGGGAGGTGACTCAAGATTTGGTTCAGAATGGGACCTATGTGTCTCCTCTAGGGTTCCAAGCTGAACATCTACTTGGTCAAATCTATGAGTCAATTAGGCATTTGATTGGGTCATTTGGTCATCCATTTGGTCTAATCGGGTGTTCGATCGATCCATCTGGTCACTCAAGGTCTTTAGGACAGCATCAAGGTGGGATTCCATGGGTTTAGCCGGTTGTAGAGGTGGTGGATGATATGAAGCTCCTGATCTAGTGCACATGCAAGACTCAAACAAATCGACTATGGGTACCTAGAGCTAGAGCCCAAACAAAATGGTTTGACTCAACTTACACACAACTCAACCCCCAATCCTTCCACTAGCCAGGTAAGAGGTGGGATGGTGGGAGGCCCCCTACTTAACGCAGGACCCAATTAAAGAACCACAGATCCACTTAGATCATTTGACACTATATCTCTAGCCTAGACACTAGCTTCCAGTAATAGGAGATAAATTGGGTGCACTAGTCTTCCCACAATGGTTGAACCAGACCTGTTGATGTCCCTAACCCTCTAGATCAAATTAGGCCTAATCAATTTTAGTTAGGGTTAGGTTCAGATGCAAGGATTATGGTTTTGGGCTAAGGAGAGGTGATCAAATCCTTCCCCCATCTGACATAGTAAAAGTGCCCTTAAGATAAGTTATGTAGATGATGGCACATATATGAAATGCAAATTAAGGTTTTGTAGTTTTGGTATTTTCTGATTTTGAATTTTTTTTTGTCTTTATATTTGGTAGGAAATAAAATATGCAGAAAAGTACCTAATATATAAGAAATATATAGAAAAACTAAAATATAGAAAGATTATGCAAGAAGAATCCTAAACATACTAAAATTTGTCTTGCTGAAAAATAGAGTAGAATTGTTCTTAGGAAGTATTCTGGCATACAAAAAATCTAAAGACAAAATTAAATCATGACAAAACTATGAAAAATACTTTCAATTACAAGGAATCCATAAAAATAAAAATTAGGATTTTTGGATCTTTTTACATGCAGAAATCGTAAGATTAAACAGACCATATACTGAGATGACAGGATGCAGAAACTAGCCTTAAACTATACTCTGATACCAAATGATGCCGGATGGTTTATGCATTCAAAGTATTTTTTCATGATTAATAATGAAGTTAAGGTTTTAGATACCAAATCTCAAGCTAATATTCAAATGATAGAATTCTATGAAAATTCTAGAAGTCATGCATGCATAAATAAATCCTAAAATAATAGATAAGCAGGATAGCCAAGGTTGAGAAACCCTGGTCAGGCTAGCTTTCCTACAATACCACTACTGATGAATCAAGGAGGTGTTCCTGGCAATGATAGAAGCACATGCTGAAGATCATTTCATGAACAGATCGCTCACGCTCCTGGATGCGGCTTGGAAGAACAAGCTTCTGACCCTGCGGATTCGTGGCTTTCTGCTCGGTGATCCGATGGCTGATCAGAAGGTATCCTTAAACTTGTGGGAACTGAGGGACCTACAAATCACCATCTGGGGTTAGAAAACTAAGAGTATGAAGACTGAATAATTAAAAGAAGGGAAAAGAAAGGCTCTTGGATGATGGCGGCCAAGGGTTAGAAGGAAGGGGCAGCTAGGGTTTTGATGTTATAGATGGAGGCAAGGCACAGGAACAAGAAGAACTCGCACATAGCTCACACACAGCACGCACACAGCAAGGGAACACAGCAAAAGAGAAAAAACTTAAATTTAATTCATTAATATTCTAAAATTACATGAGGAGGGGATGCCTTTATATAGGCTTAAAAACTTGGGGCTCAGGTAAGGGTATTCAAGAGAAATTACATTAGTCCTAAATCCATACAAAGACATAGATTAGTGCTTTCCACTTTTGACTGAGCCTCTCTCTCTCCCTCTCCTTCTCTTGGTCGGTCAAGGAGGGGTGACTCTAAGGGAAGCCGACCAAGGGGGGTGACCATAAGGGTTGGTGGCCCTCTTGATGCTCCTCATGGGCCTTGGGCGGCCCAGCATGCTCCAAGCTGCGGTCCAGGGTTCCAAGGCTTTCAAATTCTCTTACTGGGTCTTCCATGGTCTTTAAGTGTGGCTCCATGACTTTAAGCTGGATGGATCTTCAATTATCTTGAATATTCTACTTGCAAAATTTGATTGGACTCACTATAAAATTTACAGGACTCAGAAAATGATTAGCTCAACACGAGCTGACTTGACTGATAAACTTCAAAATTTACTTGACCTGACTCAACTGACTTGGCATTCTAAATAGAGGACTCAAGTATGGATAGTGATGCAGAACGATAGCTCTGATACCATAAAATGATGCAGAACGAAAATGTGGAATGCGGAAGCAAATTAAAATTAATATATATTTTTTATATATATATTTTTAGAAGTCGGCTTTGACTCAAACGAAAGATAAACTAATGTTGAAAGAAACTAAGAAATGACAAAAAGCACAATTAAAAGGAGTAGATTATCAGAGTAACTCAGAAGTAGGATCGCTGGGGATTGAGAAACCTCCAGATCTAGGGTTTACTCCTCTTTCAAGAAACAGACGAAGAGAGAAGAGAAGGTTTTATACCTGACTGTGATATCTCTCGTTGCTTCAATTGAAGGACACTCTCGAGCAGATTGTAGGATCCTTGGAGACGGGGTATCTTTGCAATGGATTCTCGGATTGTAGTCCTATGGCAAGGTTGGCCTTCTTCTCGAACACAGGATCTGGAAGAAGAAGAATAAAAGAAGAACCAGAAACTCAAAGAAAGACACTGACCTGAGGACTTAATGAAGATTGTTGGATGTAGAAGTTCCGGAGATCTTGATATTGATCGGACTCTTCTTTGAACTTGCTCTGTAGTTGAAATAGTTGATCTGAACCTGGATGTTGGTGGCCTCTGAAGCAGTGGTAGCTGACTTGAAGATGGCTGGACTGGGGTCCTGGTGGTCGGCCACCCTTTGGAAGAAGGACCTTGAAGATGGTGTAGAGGCTAGGGTTTGGTGGTCGTGGAGTAGAGATGGGTGGACTAAGCTAGGGTTTTGGGGTTGGAGATCTCACACCTCCTCAAGGTTCGTAGGGAACCCAGATTTACTCCCTCACGGAGCTCAACACTCGAATACAAGTGCGGAAGAGAGAAACACAAAGTTGCTCACAAAGAAATCGATTTCATTCATCATTATTATTCAAGAGTTACATAGAGTTGAATATATAGACATAACAAAGAAATAAAATTTCATACATTTCCCATGTGGGACTAAACTCCCTATCCTATACTTTTGGTAGGAAATATTCTCCCTCTTGGCCAACTAAGGAGTCCTACAAGGAGTGGGCGGCCCTAAAAGTCATGAAAATCCTCTCAAAAGGTAGAAAGATGGCGCCTCCTAAGTCTTCTCCTTGAATTTAGGGTTCTTCCTTCAATGGTTCAACTCTTTTGGACACCTCCTTTTCTTTCTCCCCAAGTCATGGCTCTTCCCAACTTTGCTTTGGTCTTTTTAGGCATGGATTGGGTGCCTCCTTGAAGTGCTCCCCAAGAAATGCCTCTTTCTTTCTTTAGCTTGGCCTTTTAAGGTATATATGGGGCGCCTTCTTGATTTTGGCTTCAAGAAAAATTCTTGCTCCCTTGGGTGTGGGGACCAAGACACTGGGACACAGATGTGGTGCCTCCTGGACTATGGCGTGTGGCTCGAAGTGTGGCACCCACTTGCTTGGGCCTTGACTTGGCTGGAAAAAAAAATGGCACCAACCTGGAGAAGACCTAGACCACTACTAGGACTTGTACCGAGTCAACATGACTCAACAAAATTTAAATTACAGGAAAATACAGACTTAAGATTAAAATTGAGTTGACCAAGTCAACCCTTAATACAAAACTAGAAAACCCTAATTCTTTGGGCAAGGTCAATCAGAGATCCAGATGGAGCCCTGAAGTCTTCTTCTGATTCTGGTGCCCGCACCAATTCTCCCGGGGTGGGAGGAACTCGACCCTGTCGAGTATGGATCAAGATGGCTCTGGTATCTCTCCAAGAGGTCTGGGTCCAATTCTTGTAATTCTTCTCGGGAGATCCAAGAGTCATCAGAATCTGGCCTTCCTTGCCAGCGGACCAGGTATCTTTGGTATCCTCAATTACGAGCAGAGATAACCTGACATCCAGGATCTTTTCAATCTGCTCTTTCCTCACAGGCCAGTTTGTTGGTGGACACACAGGGTCGGGATCACTCTAATAACAGGATTAGGTTCAAAAGGCTCACTGGGAATCACAGCTAGCTCCCTGTACTCTACTAGGTCTGTAATGTTGAAAGTGGAGCTAATGCCTAGCTCTGGAGGAAACTCAAGCACATAGGCATTGGGTCCCACTCTCTTCATCACTCTAAATGGTCCAGCTTCTCTAGCATGTAGCTTTCTAACGGTTCCAGGAGGAAACCGCTCAGGCCTTAACCTAATCATGACATAGTCTCCCTCAACAAAAGTTTTGACTCACCTTTGAGAATCAGCCAACTTCTTATAAGTTTCATTACTTAAAGTTATTTTGGCATGAATTTCTTTATGCAAGTTCTTTACATGCTGTGCAAAGTCTTCAGCAGACTCGGAGACTCATGTGTGGACTGGCAAAGGAACTAGGTCAAGTGGTGTGTGAGGCTTGTACCCATGAACAATCTCAAAAGGGCTTTTACCTATAGACCTATTGACCGAGTTATTATATGCAAATTCAGCCTTGGGTAAATACAAATCCCAATTCCTAGTATTCTCACTCAACCAAAATCTGAGTCAATGTCCTAAACTCGACTGACGATGCATTCCTAAAGAATGGACTTTATTCAAAGGAACCCTAGATCTAAACCTAACAAACTAAGGCTCTCTAGGTTTGACCTTGGGTCGAAGGATGGCATGCAGAGCATGAGAACTTATCATGGGTGCCTAGTAGGTGCCATAAGGTCTTCCAGAAGTAGGTGGCAAACCTAATAGGTTCTAAGGAGTCTTGCAACCTAGAAATCTCAGTAAAGTGTAATCCCATAGCTCTAGAAACATGAGAAGATTCAGGGAAGGGTAGGAAATAAGAATCAGAGTTTTGAGGTGGCTTATAGGAAACAAGAAACATACCTTGGTTATTCAGGACGACCTTAAAATGAGGACATTGTTCTATAGGTGCACTCATCCAAACCTCATGATTTGCTCTAGGAGGGTCTACAAGTGCAAGTTCTAGGGTAGGCTGGGAGCTCCTAGAAGGTGGAAGGTTATCAGGAAGGTCTTTGGAATGTTTATCTAGAAAGTCTTCTAAGCTACTGTCTTTTTCTTGTTCTTGGACCTTCTTAATGGGAAATTCTTGTGAACCCCTTCCTTCTTTACACTTCTCTACTAGATTTGACTCAGGGGTGTCTTCTTTGGATTCCTCAATGAGTTCAGGGGTATTCTCACTTAAACTCTCATTGGGTGCAATTTCCTCTTCCTGAACTTCCTCAAAAGGGTCTTCTCTTAGGGTTAGCTCCTGAATTCTTTGAGTGGCAGGGTTCCCCTCAATAACCCCATCAGGTAGGAGTTGGTTAATTGAATTATCAGGAGAGATATCCTCAAATTCTTCTTCTTCATATTCATCTATCAAACTTATGTCAGGCTCATATATTTCTTCCTCAATCTCACTGAAAGGTTCTAATCTATTCTCCTTTGATTCCTCTTTAAGTACGGCTCTAGTCAGGTCAACTAATTTTGGGATGGCCATGCCTAACTCCTTCTCAGTGTTATCATTCTGGTCAAGAGGTGACACAAGTGGGAATTGACAAACAAAAGTCTGGTTCACTACGGGTGTCGGATCAATCGGAACTTGACTCAAGTTGGTAGAGGTTGGCTTTAAGTCCAAAGTACTTGATTGGTTATATCTTAAAGACCACTCATAGTCTTAGGCTTCTTGGTAGGCTCAGTCTAACTTATTGGTCTTTTCAAGGCATAGCTTCCTATAAATGTCTGGGTGTAACCCAACCCTAAACCTCGATGTGATCTGAGCTTCGGTCTCAATGGTATTGCATTTCATGTCATACCACTGGAAGTCCTCGATATATTTAGACACAGGCCTATACCTTGTCGCAATTGGTACCATTGGTCTAAAAGTCTTTTCTCATAGGATCTACCTAGGTACCTATCTCTCAACTTACTTCTCATATCTCTCCAAGTATATATTTCCTCTTTTCTTTGATAACACTCACGCTCAATAGCATACCAATGCGACCTAGCATGTTTGGTGAACTTGGTTTTGGCCAACCTAACTTGTCCTAATTCCGATATGTTAGTGCACTTAAAATACCGATCCATTTGTTCTTCCCACTTAATATATGTCTCTTGTCTTCCATCAAAAGTAGGTGCATAAGGTTCGGTGTTCCTAAAGGGTCCCTTCTCTGAGTCAACCAAGTATGGATATAGGCTCCTAGGGTTATGCTCGGGATCACAGTATAAGGTCCTCCCAGGCTCCTGGCATGGGTGAGGTTGGGGCCTATTAAATTTTGGATCAGGGGTCCAATTTTGATGTCTACGTTTCTCAAGTCCCTGAGCTCGGTCTTTAAACTGGGCAAAATCCTCATTCATATCCTGACTCAATTTGGTCATACTTTCGGTAAGAGTTCTAATCATGGCCTCTAAATTAGGTTGGGTTTGACCAGGTTGGTAGGGTACTCCATTCCGGGTGGACATGATGATGCAAGCAAGCACACCAAATGAGATTCGACTGAAATGACTACGGGCTAATTAGACCTAGAGCCCAAACTAGATGCCCAATCAGAGTGGCAAGCTAGCTTGTAGTAACTCGGGACTCAGCCAGGCAGATGTAAGGGGAGTGTTAGATCCCTAAATGCCAATCCTAGACACCAATCAGTGATTGGCCAGGTAGGCGGACCAGCACACAAGCCCTTTGGGATAGAATCCTTGAACCACCATTCTAGACATTGAGTATAAAGCACATACAGAGTAACTAGACAAACTGACTCAACACTAGCCTAGACCCGACTTGTTGGTGTCCCTAGCCCACTAGGGCAAATTAGGTCTAATTAATTTTAAGATTAAAGCCTTAGGTTCGAATGCATGGGAGGTGGTTTTGGGCTAAAGAGAGGGTCTCAATCGTCCCCTTATGTTGCAACTTCGGTGCCCTTAAGATAGATTCAATTTATGCACACTCAAATAAAAACAGCTAGTAGAAAATAAAAAAAACAGAACAGCAACAAAATTGATCTCAGAAAACCTACAGAAATTAATAAATTCTGAAAATTTTATGTAAATTACTTTCAATTATACTGGTTCCATCAAAATAAGAATTACTTAATTTAGAATTTTCTGCAGGAAGAAACAACTCGAGAAACAGGGTAGTTACTGGCAGAAAACAGAACGTGTGTCCCGTTTACAATCCCTGCCAAGAAGTTCTAACCCAGCGGCACCCCTACACTCCCTAGGAACCCCCGTGGAATGGGAGGAGGAGGCTTGCGTCTCGCTTGTTCCTAGGACCGGACGGCCAGGGGAGTCTACTCCAGGCAGCAAAAGTAAAAAGGAACGAAAAAATAATCAAACAAGCAAGAACCCTAGACAGGGCTCTGATACCAAGAATGATGCAGAACGATAGCTCTGATACCCTAAAATGATGTAGAACGAAAATGTGGAATGCAGAAGCAAATTAAAATTAATGTATTTTTTTTTTTATATATATTTTCAGAAGTCGGCTTTGACTCAAAGGAAAGATAAACTAATGTTGAAAGAAACTAAGAAATGACAGAAAGCACAATTAAAAGGAGTGGATTATCAGAGTAACTCAGAAGTAGGATCGCTGGGGATTGAGAAACCCCCAGATCTAGGGTTTACCGCTCTTTCAAGAAATAGACGAAGAGAGAAGAGAAGGTTTTATACCTGACTGTGATATCTCTCGTTGCTTCAATTGAAGGACACTCTCGAGTAGATTGTAGGATCCTTGGAGATGGGGTATCTTCGCAATGGATCCTCGGATTGTAGTCCTATGGCAAGGTTGGCCTTCTTCTCGATCTCAGGATCTGGAAGAAGAAGAACAAAAGAAGAACCATAAACTCAAAGAAAGACACTGACCTGAGGACTTAATGAAGATTGTTGGATGTAGAAGTTCCGGAGATCTTGATACTGATCGGACTTTTCTTTGAACTTGCTATGTAGTTGAAACAGTTGATCTGAACCTGGATGCTGGTGGCCTCTGAAGCAGTGGTAGCTGACTTGAAGATGGCTGGACTGGGGTCCTAGTGGTCGGCCACCCTTCGGAAGAAGGACCTTGGAGATGGTGTAGAGGCTAGGGTTTGGTGGTGGTGGAGTAGAGATGGGTGGACTAAGCTAGGGTTTTGGGGTTGGAGATCTCACACCTCCTCAAGGTTCGTAGGGAACCCGGATTTACTCCCTCACGGAGCTCAACACTCGAATACAAGTGCGGAAGAGAGAAACACAAAGTTGCTCACAAAGAAATCGATTTCATTCATCATTATTATTCAAGAGTTACATAGAGTTGAATATATAGACATAACAAAGAAATAAAATTTCATACATTTTCCATGTGGGACTAAACTCCATATCCTATACTTTTGGTAGGAAATATTTTCCCTCTTGGCCAACCAAAGAGTCATACAAGGAGTGGGCGGCCCTAAAAGTCATGAAAATCCTCTCAAAAGGTAGAAAGATGGCACCTCCTAAGTCTTCTCCTTGAATTTAGGGTTCTTCCTTCAATGGTTCAACTCTTTTGGACACCTCCTTTTCTTTCTCCCCACCTCATGGCTCTTCCCAACTTTGCTTTGATCTTTTTAGGCATGGATTGGGCGCCCCCTTGAAGTGCTCCCCAAGAAATGCCTCTTTCTTTCTTTAGCTTGGCCTTTTAAGGTATATATGGGGCGCCTCCTTGATTTTGGCTTCAAGAAAAACTCTTGCTCCCTTGGGTGTGGGGACCAAGACACTGGGATGTAGATGTGGTGCCTCCTGGACTCTGGCGTGTGGCTGGGAGTGTGGCGTCCACTTGCTTGGGCTTTGACTTGGCTGGAAAAAAAAATAGCACCAACCTGGAGAAGACCTAGACCACTACTAGGACTTGTACCGAGTCAACATGACTCAACAAAATTTAAATTGCAGGGAAATACAGACTTAAGATTAAAATTGAGTTGACCAAGTCAACCCTTAATACAAAACTAGAAAATCCTAATTCTTCGGGCAAGGTCAATCAGAGATCCAAATGGAGCCCTGAAGTCTTCTTCTGATTCTGGTGCCCGCACCAGATAGGACTCCAATGGACTTACTCAAATGAACTCATTCAAATTGACTAAACCCTAATTACAAATTGAACAAATCTTGGACTCATATCCTAAACTCTAATTTGATAAACACAGAGGGTTAAAATGCCTCTGCCAAAGTCTAGGGCCTCTGATGTCCCCATCACTCTCGTAGTGGCAGTGTCATGGTTCTCTTCCTCTAATTGTTCTTCCAACATAGCTTCAATTGGAGTATCTTCCTAGTCAACTAATTCTGGGTCTGCCCTACATACTTTCTCTTCAATATCAACCTTGTGCAAAAATGGTGTAGTAAGGATGAGTCAACTATGGGGAACTTGACTAGTACTTAGGTGATTCCTAGGGATACTAATCCTATTGGGTTCAGGTCGATGTGTTATGGGTCCCCTCTGCTCATAGGACATAGGTAGGTTGATGCGGGACTAATATGCATGAAATTCTTTTTGTATATTTTATATGTGGAGTTAGGTGATTAATTCTCGAATTTTAGATCAAAATTAGTTGTAGGGAATTTTGTATGAATTTTTGAAGCCAAGCATGCAGATTAGAACCTAGAAAAGTACTAAAGAAGGATCGCTGAGACTGAGAAGCCTCGGTTATGGCAAGTTCTCCTACAATATAAAGACTAGAGGTAGAGGGGGTATACTTGACAAAGTCTGAAGCACCCAGTGAAGATCGTAGCGAAGGGATCTCTCATTCCTCGATGGATGCAGCCTGGATAACCGAGCCAAAGACCCGCGGATACCCGGCTTTCTGCTCGGTGGTTCGATTGAGGCTTGGCTAGAGTCGTTGGATTTGTAGGAACTCGGGGACCTGCAAATGACCTATCAGGGATTAGAAAACTCAAAGGAGATCAAGAAAATAAAGGAAAATAGCAAAGGGGAAAGGAATTTTGGAGTGGGCGGCCAAGGCTCTGGAGGATTGGCTGGCGGCAGGATGATGGTTGCAGCATCGGGAAGAAGAACTCTCAAAGCCCTTTATGCACACAGCAGGGTAATCACACAAAACAATATAAGAACTCAAGGTTTATTTCATATAAAAAATAAAGCTTCATAAAAGAGGCTAGTGTCCTTTAAATAGACCCTTAACCTTGGGCTCCAAGTAAGGATACATTAGTCTTTACATAAGAATCCTACTCCTGCTCAAACCCTAGCTAGAAAATAAGGAAATATTAGGTAGAAAAAATCCCTAAAAACTCTCTTAACTTGGTCAACACTCCAAGGACGCCTAGGGGGGCATGTTGGGCTTCTAAGAGCAGCAAGACCAAAGGGGCTCGGGCACATGGATTTGGGCCTCTGGAAGCTGGGGTGGCCTGGTAGCCATGTAACTGGAATATTCCCTGGTATCTTACTTCTTAGGGGCTTGGGCTTGGCGCCTGGGCCTGTTTTCTTTAGGCTAAGTTGTAGATGGACCTCTAAAATCATGGATACCTTGGTCTATGAATATACTTTGGCATCTGGAAGGGAATCTAGGCATCTGGAGGGCATCTGTAAGGAATCAGGGTTTCTGATTTTCCTCCTGGAGTCTTCAAATCTTCAAGCTAGGTTGGACTTGGGCTAAACTTCCATGTCTTCAATCCGATTGGACTTGGTCTTCACTTGTATGATGTGGTCTTGAGTCTTCAGTATGCTTGGACAGGACTTAAAAAAATAAAATTAGCTCAACATGAGCTGACTAGCATTGGACTGAACTAGCTCAATTTGAGCTGACTAGTACAGAACTGAAATAACAACTCAAAAGACTCAAATAACAACTAAAATAGACTCAGATGGGCTAAGCCCTTATTATAGATGGACTCATAAATTATTTATCAATTCACAGAGGGTTGAAAAGCCTCGGTCTTTTTCTAGTGCCTCCGTTGTCCCCAACAGTTCTCCCGGGGTAGGAGGAACTCGACCCTATCGAGTGAAGATCAGACTGGCTCACATATCTCTCGAGAAGGTCTGGGTTGAGGCGTTGCAAATCCTCTCAAGAAATCCATGAATCGTCTAACTCTGGCTGGCCTTGCCATCGAACCAGGAAGCGTTGATAGTCATGGCCCCGGGTCGTGATGGCTTGATCATCCAGGATACGCTCGATCTGTTCTCCTCTCTCAGGCCAATTTTTTAGTGGACACTCTGGGTTAGGGTCACTCACAATGAAAAGGAATAGGTCCAAAGGCCTCACTAGGTATCGCTGCCGGTTTCCTTTACTCAACCAGGTCTGTAATATTGAAGGTAGAACTAATGCCCATTTTCGAAGGCAAGTCTAACACATAGGCATTTGATCCAATCCTTCTCTATCACTTTAAAAGGTCCGGCTCTGCGAGCATGAAGCTTCTTTTAGGCCTAAGCCTAACCAAGATAGAATCCACTACATCAAATTATTTGACCCTTCTTCGGGAATTAGCCAGTTGTTTTAAGATTAGTGCGGGTGGTGAACATGCTAGGCACATGCAGTCTCCTAACAAGATGATGCAAAGGACTCAAACCTACACCTAATAGACTCGACTTTGCATTCCTATCGAAGGAAATTTATTAGACTTTTATGGGCCTAAACCTAAGAGACTATAGACTTTCTAGGTCTGACCCTAGTGTGGTGTGCACAAGAGTATTTACAATGGACTCTAAGCAAATGCCAAAGGGTATGCCAGAAGTATAATGCAAACCTAACATGCATAATGAATGCATGCAGTATGCTAATCTCAACTAAATGCAATCTAATGACCCTAGAAATGCTGGAGATGTCTGGAAAGGGCAGAAAATAGGAAGTGGGTTCAGAATTAGTTTGGTAGGGTAACGAAAAAGGTTCCAAGTTAGTTGGATACACTAGGATAAAAGAAGGCATGTCAGGGACTAATCCTAGACTAATAAGGCTAACCTTACGGGGTTGCGATATATCTATAGGCAAGAAAAGGTCCATGCTATGGAAGGATGGGTCAACAATTTCTGGGAAGAGATCTTCAATAGGAATGGTAGGAAGGGATTCATCCTGAGGGCAATGGGTTAAGTAAGCCAAATCCTCAATAAAGTCTTCTTTTTCATGGAATTTAGGAATAGGCTCTACATTTAGATCTTTTTCTAGTGTTTCCTCAGGTAAAATCCTAGTATCAGAGTTCTCTTCCTCTAATTGTTCTTCTACTATAGCTTTAGGTTGGATGTGGTTAGGGTCAACTAGCTCTGGGTTGGTTTCTACCTGGGTATCTACTGGGTCAGCTAATTCGAGGTCTACTAAAGGTATCTCCTCTTCTCCCTCATACTCATCCACTAGGCTCACATCAGCTTCACACACTTCGGCATTAATGTAAGCCTTGTGAATCTCAAGAATGGTTGGAGAAGGTCGGCTAGCGAGAAATTGGTTAGGTTCTGGTTTCTGATTATGGGTACTACTCCTAGTAGGTTCAGGTTGTATAAGGGGTAGTGGCTCACTACTGGGTTCATATTTAGGGATACTAATCCTATGGGGTTCAAGTTGACTAGGGGAAGCATGACTAGTACTAGATTGATACATAGGGGTTATGGGCTCCCTAGGCTCATAGGACAAGGGTGCAGATCTATGGGTCACGAGATTATAAGATCTGGGGTCATAGGATTTGGGCTCAGCTCTATGGGTCTTGGGTCTACTGGACTCATGGGATATGGGTTTGTACATTCTAGAGTCAGAGGATTTGGAGTCATAAGATCTATAGGTTGTGGGTATACTAGGCTTATAGGGAGAGGGTAAATAGGATCTATCTTCCTGGTCTATAAAATCCTGATTGGGTCTTCTAGGACTAACCTTAGGGATTGGGTCATGACGATGGGCTCTCCTAGGTTCAGCCTCAAGGTATGGATCAGGGTTTGGGATCCTCCTAGGTTCAATATCATAGTATAGGTCATGACGATGGGCTCTCCTAGGTTCAACCTCATGGTAGGGATCAGGGTTTGGGGTCCTCCTAGATTTAGTATCATAGTATGGGTCATGACGATGGGCTCTCCTAGGTTCAACCTCATGATATGGATCAGGGTTTGGGGTTCTCCTAGGTTCAGTATCATAGTATGGGTCATGACGATGGGCTCTCCTAGGTTCAACCTCATGGTAGGGATCAGGGTTTGGGGTCCTATGGGTTTTCTCTAGGATCCCTATCTTATTCTCTGTCTGGTCAAACTTATTGGCTAAGGGTTCAAGTCTATTATTGGTTCGGGTAGTAGACTGATTCAATTGAGTCATCTGGGTAGTCATCTGGGTAGTTAACTGGGTAGTCATCTGGGCCATGGATTGGGTTAGCTGCTCAGCAAAGGCTTTCATTTGGGCTTCTAGCTTATCCATGGATTCATACAAAAGTGGAGATGGTGGATGATATGAAACCCCTGATCTAGTGCTCATGCAAGACTCGATCAAACCAACTACAGCTAACTAGACCTAGAGTCCAAAACTAAGGGCTCAATCAGAGTAGCAAGCTAACCTATAGTAACCCTGTACTCAGCCAGGCTGGTGTAAGGGGAGCGTTAGGTCCCTGATTGTCAATCCTAGACTCCAATCAGAGATTGGCCAAGTAGGCGGACCAGCACATAAGCCCTTCAAGATTGAATCCCTGAACCACCGTTCTAGACACTGAGTACAAGGCACACATAGGTTAACTTGACACAATGATCTAACACTAGCCCGGACCCGACCAGTTGGTGTCCCTAGCCCACTAGGGCAAATTAAGTCTAGTTAATTTTAGGTTAAGGCTTGGGACCGAATGCAAGGGATGTGATTTTGGGCTAAGGAGAGGTGATCAAATCCTCCCCCCATCTGATATAGCAAGAGTGCCCTTAAAAGTAAATTATGCAATGATGGCAGGCAGATAAGGATGCAAATTAGGGTTTAGATGTTTTTGGTATTTTTTGGAGAATATGTAATTTTTTTTTATTTTGGTATTTTCTTAAATAGAAGAAAACTTGCAAATTATGGCCTAATATGCAGGAAATATACTAAAATTAAAAGATATGCAAAAGATGCTAAACAAAACCCTAAAACTTCCAAACTTGTCTTGCTGAAAAAAATAGAGCCAAAAATTTGCAGGCTGTATTTTGGCTTGCAAAAAATTCACAGGATGAAACAAAATTTAAAAATCATTCTGAATTATGGTGAATCCAAAAAAATAAATTTCAGAATTTTTTGAGGTTTAGTTAGAGAGAAATAATTTAAATAACAGAGCATATACAGACTGAAAAATTGCAGAAAACAAGCCCTAATCTAAGCTCTGATACCAAATGATACAGGACTAATATGCATGCAATTCTTTTTGTATATTTTATATATGGAGTTAGGTGATTAATTCCCAGATTTTAGATCAAAATTAGTTGTAGAGAATTTTGTATGAATTTTTGAAGCCAAGCATGCAGATTAGAACCTAGAAAAGTACTAAAGAAGGATCGCCAGGGCTAAGAAGCCTCGGTTAGGGCAAGTTCTCCTACAATATAAAGACTGGAGGTAGAGGGGGTGTACCTGACAATATCTGAAGCACCCGGTGAAGATCACAGTGAAGGGATCTCTCATTCCTCGATGGATGTGGCCTGGAAAATTGAGCCAAAGACCCGCGGATACCCGGCTTTCTGCTCGGTGGATTCGTAGGAACTTGGGGACCTGCAAACGACCTATCAAGGGTTAGAAAACTCAAAGGAGATCAAGAAAATAAATGAAAATAGCAAAGGGGAAAGGAATTTTGGAGTGGGTGGCCAAGGCTCTGGAGGATTGGCTGGCAGCAGGATGATGGTTGCAGCACCGGGAAGAAGAACTCTCAAACCCCTTTATGCCCACAGCAGGGTAATCACACAAAACAATATAAGAACTCAAGGTTTATTTCATATCAAAAATCAAGCTTCATACAAGAGGCTAGGGTCCTTTAAATAGACCCTTAACCTTGGAATCCAAGTAAGGATTCATTAGTCTTTACATAAAAATCCTACTCCTACTCAAACCCTAGCTAGAAAATAAGGAAATATTAAGTAGAAAAAATCTCTAAAAATTCTCTTGACTTGATCAACACTCCAAGGATGCCTAGGGGGGCATGTTGGGCTTCTAAGATCAGCAAGAGGCCGGCCCAAAGGGGCTCAAGCACATGGGTTTGGGCCTCTGGAAGCTGGGGTGGCATGGTAGCCATGTAGCAAGAATATTCCCTGGTATCTTGCTTCTTAGGGGCTTGGGCTTGGCTCCTGGGCTTGATTTCTTTGGCCTAGGATGCATATGGACCTCTAAAATCATGGATGCCTTGGTCTATGAATATACTTTGGCATCTGGAAGGGAATCTGGGCATCTGGAGGGCATCTGCATGGAATCAGGGTTTCTGATTTTCCTCCTGGAGTCTTCAAATCTTCAAGCTGGGTTGGACTTGGGCTAAACTTCCATGTCTTCAATCTGGTTGGACTTGGTCTTCACTTGTATGATGTGGTCTTGAGTCTTCAGTATGCTTGGACAGGACTCAAAAAAATAAAATTAGCTCAACATGAGCTGACTAGCATTGGACTGAACTAGCTCAACATGAGCTGACTAGTACAGAACTGAAATAACAACTCAAAAGACTCAAATAACAACTAAAATAGACTCAGATGGGCTAAGCCCTTATTACAGATCGACTCATAAATTATTGATCAATTCACAGAGGGTTGAAAAGCCTCTGTCTTATTCTGGTGCCTCCGGTGTCCCCACCATAGGTACCTTTTCCTAAGTTTGCTCTTCATGGCTCTCCAGGTAGCTATGGGTATGTCTCCTCTTTGTCTACTTGTGCGTTCCACATTCCCCCAATATAGTTTAGCCTGGTGAACTAACCTAAGTTTGGCAAACTTATATTTCCTTTCCTTTGTCATCTCATCCCATTCAAAGTACCGATCCATATCTCCTTTCCAATTAATGTAACCCTTAGGATCAAGATCGCCACAAAAAGTTGGTACTTCTAACTTGATGTTCCTAATGGCTCTGCATCCTGATCCATGAAATCATGATTGGGTCTCCTTTGAATAGGCTCCCAGATTGGGTCATTGATGTGGGACAGGAGAGAGATAATGGATGGAGATTTAACCAAAGATGATTAGCAAGCTAACATGAGCAAAAAATCCATAGGCATATGAACTAAGCTAACCATGAGAAAAAGAAAGAATGATTTATGTAGAGACTATCCAATGAAAATTTTACAACCCGCATATGATATCTTGCTCAATTAAAGAGTAGGACCTTCATGGCAAGAAAACTATCACTACTAGGATAAGTTAACCTTCAAATATTCAGATCTTAAAGAGTGAGGATTGGTTTTCCTACCAATAATGAAAGCTAAGAATATTTTGGTGGAAGGATACTCTCACACTCTAGAAAAGAGGCTTAGGTTATAAGACCACACTCCCTAGACTTGAGGACTCACCTTGTAGATGGTTCATGGCATGCAACCTTCATCATCAACCCTAGATCCATGAGAGAACCTGCAAAAGAGCTTGTTATGAGGCCGTGGAAGCAAAATAAAGGAAGGAATTGAAGAGGAAAAAGGGAAGAGAAGGAAGATTGATTGCTAGGCACTTGGGACTTGGTTGTCTTGAACTTAGATCTCACACCTCATAAAGAAAAGGGCATCCCACCCCCTCTACAATACAAACAAAGGGCATCACACTCTCTCCACAATACAAACAAAGGGCATCACACCCTCACCAAGGAGAAAGAAGAACTCAAGCTATATTTCATTCCATCAAATCATTAGATGCTCCCAAGGGGAAGCTTGGGGTCCTATTTATAGGCCCAAGCCCTTTATAGAGTTTGGCCGAAGAGGATAGGGTTGCTAACTAATTCTAGTTTTAACTACTAACAATATTAGTTAGAAAGTTCTAACAAGAAACAAGAATTAGTTGTAACCATAGTAGGTTGCAACTAATTATACATGTGGCACATATATGGATGATGAAGTGGTTACAAAGTTGTTGGGGGAGTTGAAGGTAGTTCTCTTCACTTCATATGGCCTTCCAAAAAAGGTGTTGATGAGGTGGCCTCCAAGTGGCATCCAAGTGGATGGAAGTTGGGGATGAGGTGGCCCTTAAGTGGCATCCAATTGGTTGGAGGTTGAGTTGGCTCCATGAAGAGGGTGATGCGGAACTATTTATGCTTGCTACTTATTTTTTTGTGATTAGATATTAAGTTAGGAGTTTGTATCCTAAATTTCAAGCCAAGATATTAAGTAGAGAATTCTATAAAAAATCTAAAGCACAGGCATGCAGAAATAAATCCTAAAAGTGAAAAAACATGACCACTAAGACTAAGAAGCCCTGGTAGGACTAGCTCTTCTGCAATACTGCTACCAGAGGAGTCTAGGGGGTGTTCCTAGTAGAGATTTGGAGATCAATCCATGAAGAGTTCGCTTTGCTCTCTCGGATGCGGCTTGGAAAACAAAGCTATCGACCCTGTGGATTCACGGCTTTCAATCCGGTGACCCGAAAGCTTGCTTATTGAAATCCTGGATTCGTGAAAATTGAGGGTCCTACAAATCACCTATCATGGGTTAGAAAACAATAAAGAAGAGGGTTAGATTGCTAAAACAAGAAGGGAAATAAGGGGAGGATGAGGGGTGGCCAAGAGGTAGGTATCCAGGGCTTGTAGTAGGGGTGGCTAGGGTTTCTGGTTGGAGGGCTTGGAGGTAGGGTGCAAGGGTTGGAATCACACAGATATCCTTCACACAGAATTCACACAAAAATCACACAGAATGTTGAGAAGACCTCAGGAAATATTTCATATTCAATAGCATCAAATATACATGAGAGGGGGGCCTTTATATAGGCATACAAAAGTTGGGCTCCAAGAAAGGGTATACATGTAAAACCCTAAGTATCCTTTTTCCAATCAAATACATGGAAGTGTCCTCTCCTAATTGGGCTGATACTCTCTCTCTTCTTCTCCTTGTTGGATTGGGTGACCAAGGAAGGTACCCATAAGAGGGGCACCATATGGAGGGTGACCATAAGGTGGGGCGCCTAATTCATGAAGAGCATTGGACTTTGGGTGGTCCACTTCAATCCTAGGTAGGCTTTAGGGTTTCTTCGGTTGTCCTTCTTCCTAGCAAGCTAATGCTGTTGTTTTGGTCTTCAAGGATGATGATCTTCAAGGTCCTTCTCATGCAATCCAATGTGGCACATTCAAGTATGACCGGGATTCCTTGAAGTTGTCAAATTTTTACCTTGGCTAAGGTCCATCAGTGTCTTGAGTCTTCTTCTTACTGAACTGGACTGGACTCAACATAGGACTTGAACAAAACTACAGGACTCAAATTGACACAAGACTCAAAATGACATAACAAGACCAAAATGACTAAAGACTCACAATGAACTGACTTGAATGACTAAGCTCAACTGAGCTGAACATAACCAAAAACTTGACTCATAAATCCTAATGGTATGAGTCGACTCTAAATACAGGACTCTAGTGTAACAAGGCCTGAAAAACAAAGCTCAAGACTCAAATACAGGACTCAAACGGCTAACACAACCAGATTATTGGACTCAAAGATAAAATTTGAATCATGGCTAAGGGACTCAAAACTTAGGGGCCCATAGTGAACTTGGGTTGACCTGATGTCCCCATCAATTCTCCAGGGATGGGAGAAACTCGACCCTGTCGAGTATAGGTTAGTCTGGTGCTGGTAGTAAGTCTGGGTGGAGGCGCTGTGGGTCCTCTCAAGTAATCCACAAATCGTCGAATTCTAGTCGACCTTACCATTGGACCAGGTAGCGTTGATAGCCGCGGCCCCTGGTCAAGATAGCTTGATCGTCCAGGATATGCTTGATCCGTATCCCTCTCTCAAGCAAATTTAGTGGACACTTAGGTAAGGTTTCTCTCTCAAAGGATGGGTGAGGTCCAAAAATCTTACTAGGAATCATTGCCGATTCCCTATACTCAACCAAGTCCATGATATTGAAGGTAGAGCTAATGCCTAAATCTAAGGACAGATCAAGCACATAGGCATTGGGTTCCACCTTCTTTATCACTCTAGGGTCCAGCTATGCATACAAGTATCTTCTTTGGGGCTCCAAGAGGAAACCACTCAGGTCTAGACCTAATCTCTACAGAATCCTCTACATTAAATCCTTTAGCTTGATTTCGGGAATTAGCCATGTTATTACTAGTGTTCAAATGAATGCTAATGCCCTGATGCAGATGTTATGCAGAGATCTATGCATGTGTGAATAGTGGGATTAGGCCTAAGGATCTTTCAGACTTAAAACCAGGTAGCACTTTATCCTCTATACATACTTCATCCCCTGTGTTAAAGATGTAGATCCAAAATTCAATCCATCTTTCAAGCTTCAAACTTAAAATTTTCTGGGAATTATAAAACCTGAAAGTCCTATGGTATGGGTACAGTAAGTTTCCTAGGAGCAGTAAATATTCTATCCAGAACTGTAGGATATGAATTGTAGCATGGAAGTCTTTAGGGTAGACATGGTTCAACAGGCTTCTATGCTTACGAAAAATTAAATGGGTGCTTGTCCAAACCACATGTTTGACTCTAGGGTGGTCTAAGGCACTAGTTTTAGAGTAGGCTAGATGTCCATTAATGGTGGAAGGTCATCGGGAAGGTCTTCGAGAAGCTTCTCTCGAAAGTCTTCTAAAATAATGTCTACTTCCTGGGGTTGTTCTTTAAGGACTTGTTCCTGGACCTCCTTTATGGATAACTCTTGTGAACCCCCTCTTTCATCAACTATGTTTGATTCTGGCTTAGTCACTTCCTCTTCAAATTCTATAGTGGGTTCAGGATCTTTTTCTATTAGGTTCTCAATGGGTTCAATCTCTAGTTTTTCTTCTTCAAGTTCCTTTACTAGACTCAACTCATTAATGTCTTCTTTAGATTCATTAATGGGCTTAGGAGTTTCTTCCTCTAAATCTTCAATAGGCTCATCATCTTCATACTCCTCTACCATACTTGGATCAACCTCATATACCTCTTCCTCAGGCTCAATAATGGATTCAGACTCATCTTTATCTAGCTCACCTAGGTGTTGGGCGCTGACTAGATACTGGCTAACAAAATGGCCTAGTTTGCGACATCTAAAATACACTCTCGGGAGATTGAAACTCCTTTGAACCTCTACATACTTGCCTCTATCTTCCCTACGGGCCATAGTGGTACTGGGCTAGGGTTGGCTCGGGTTGGGCTGGTTAGGATCTGGTCCTAGGCTAGGGGCACTAGTCCTAAAGGATTTAGGTTGACTAAAGGGAAGTGGACTAACACTAGGCTCATATCTAGGGGTACTGATCTTATGAGATTCAAGTTGACTAGGAGAGACCTGACTAGTACCAGGTTGATACCTAGAGGTTATGGATTCCTTGGGCTCATAGGATATGGGCTCATAAGATATGGGTTCATGGTGTATGGGCTCATAGGATATGGGTTCATGGTGTATGGGCTCATAGGATATGGGTTCATGGTGTATGGGCTCATAGGATATGGGTTCATGGTGTATTGGCTCATAGGATATGGGTTCATGGTGTATGGGTTCATAGGATATGGGTTCATGGTGTATGGGTTCATAGGATCAGGAAGTATGGGCAAAGGTGATTCAAGTTTGGGTCTAGCATGGGTCCTATAGGTTTTCTCCAAGATTTTTATTTGGTCATCTAATGGATCAATCCTATGGATCATCTGGTTAAGCCTATTACACAATTGGGTGCACAAGTGGGTAAACTGTTCAGTAAAGGTTCTTAGAAAGGTTTCGTAGTCAGGCTCCATGGTCTGACTGTGTTTGAGGTGAGACTACTGGTTGGGTAAGACTCCTAATCTAGGGGTCATGCAAACAAGCACACACATCGACTCCATGGTCAGACTGAGTTGGGGTGGGACTGATGGGGTTAGACTCTTAATCTAGCACACAAATGTTCTAGGTTTCTTAGACCTAGAGTCAAAGTGAGTCAACTCAACTTATACTTAACACAGTAACTAATCCTTCCATTGGCCAGGTAAGAGGTGGGGTGGTAGGAGGCTCCCCCTGCCTATGACAAGATCCTAATTAAAAAACCACCAGTCCACTTTGGTGCGGGCACCAGACTCAAAAGAAGACTTCAGAGCTCCATCTGGATCTCTGATTAACCTTGCCCGAAGAATTAGGTTTTTTTTGGCTTGTAATAAGGGTTGACTTGATCAACTCAATTTTAGCTTGAGTCTGTATTACCTCCATTTTTATTTTGTTGAGTCATGTTGACTCAGTAGTGGTCTAGGGCTTCAACCTGGGGTGTTACATTTTCTCCCAAGGCCAAGCAAGTGGGCACCACACTCCCAGCCACACTCCCAGCCATACGCCTGAGTCCAGGGGGTGCCACATCTCCATCCAGTAGGCTTTGGTCCCTACACCACAGGATAGCAGGTCCCTTCTCTCATGCACCATTTAAGTAGAGAGCAATCAGGGATCCACAATTCAAGGGGGCAGCCCACAATTTTTCATAAGAACCAAGCTATGAAAAGAAACAAATTCTTCTTGGAGAGTACTTCAAGGGGGCGCCCATCCCATGCCAAAAATGCCCAAAGCAAAGTTGGGAAGAACCATAACTTGGGGAGAAAGAAAAGGAGGTGTCCAAAAAAAGTTGAGCCATGGAAGGAAGGAGATTTCTCTTGAAGAGCAAGGTTAGGAGGCACCCTAGTAATTCCAAATAAAGCCAGATATAAAAGGAAAGAAATTTCTCTTGAAGAGTAAGGTTAAGAGGCGCCCAAACACTTCCAGATAAGGCCAAGCATAGAAGGAAAAAATAATTTTTCTTGGAGGTCAAGGCTAGGAGGTGCCACCCACTTTCCTTTTTGAAGCCATCAATCAATTTTATGGAATTATTTGGCCGGCCATATGTGTAAGGATTGATCCTACAATCCTAATTTGCAGATCCCCTCCTTTAGTCCCATATGGGAAGATGTAAAACCCTACTCTCTTGTAAAGTCCTATAAATTAAAACCCCTTTGTAAGTTCTAATTAATATGATGAATGAAACCAACTTTTTTTTGTGAGCAAACTCTGTGTTTTCTCTCTTTCGCACTTGCATCCAGGTGTTGAGCTCCGTGAGGGAGTAAATCTGGGTTCCCCAGGAACCTTGAGGAGGTGTGAGATCTCCAAAACCTCTAAATCCTAGGTTAGCCACTTCAACTCCAAAACCCTAGCCGCCCATCATCCACTTCAATCCACCAAACCCTAGCCTATCCCCACCTCTCACGGCCACACTCTCCAAGTCAAGGCCGACCACCAGCATCCGGGTCCAGTCCGGATACTTCAGATCCATAGCTCTTTTCAGAGGGAGTCGAATCAGCCTTCAAGAGAATCCGGATCTCAGCGACATTAGCCTTTAAGTTCTTCGAACTGGTAAATCCTTCCCTGAGTCTCTGAATCCATCACTTGTTTTTCTTCTTCCCAGATCTTGAGTTTAGGAGAAGCCGACCTAGCCACGAGACCAGTATTGGAGGATCCATTGCGAAGATAGCCGAATCCGAGAATCCAACAATCTGCTCGAGAGAGTTCTTCCACCCAAATTCTGTGAAGATCATTGTCTGGTTGGTAAACCATCTCTTCTCTTTATTTCTGTCCTGTTGAAAGTTCAGAGCGAAACCCTAGGTCTGGGAGTTTCTCAACCCCCAGCGATCCGTTACTTCTGAACTACTCTGATAACTTAGCTTCTTCTAAATTGTGCTTTCAATCCTTACCTAGTTTCCATCAACTTAGTTTAACTTCACTTTGAGCCAAAGCCAATTTCTGAAATAAAAAAAAAAAAGAATTAATCTTAATTTTGCTTTCGCATATGCTTCTTTGTTCTTTGTTCTGCATCATTTTTGGTATCAAAGCCCTGTCTAGGGTTTCTGTTTTGATTGCTTGTTTGAGTCTCTCTCTTTTTACTTTGTCTGCTCGAAGTAGACTCCCCAGGATGTCCGGTCCTAGGAACGAAGTGCAAACCTCCTCTTCCCATTCCACGGGGTGTTCCTAGGGCGTGTAGGGGATCCGTTGGGTTACAACTTCGTAGCAGGAATTGTAAACGGGGAAGTACTCTATTTCCAGTCCATAACTATCCTATTGCAGGAATTGTTTCTCACTGCAAGTAACTCCAAATTGTGTGATTTTTATTTTACTAGAACCACTATAATTGAAGCTATTTTACATAATTTTCCTGTGATTTATTGGTTTCCGTGAAATTTCTGAGAGTTAAACTACTGCAACTCTATTTTTTTGTGTTTTTGCAATTCAATTAATTTTGAGTGATCATCTCTTAATTCATCTTAAGGGCATTTGAGCATCTAAGATAAGGGGAGGAGTTGATAACCTCTCCTTAGCCCAAAACCACCACCCACTCATTCGAACCTAAGCCTTTAATCTTAAAATTAATTAGACCTAATTTGTCCTAGTGGGCTAGGGTCATCAACAAGTTGGGTCAAGGCTAGTGTTGAGTCAGTTTGTCTGGTTACTCTGTGTGTGCTTTGTACTCAGTGTCTAGAATGGTGGTTCAGGGATTCTATCCTGAAGGGCTTATGTACTGGTCCGCCTACCTGGCCAATCACTGATTGGTGTCTAGGATTGGCATCTAGGGACCTAACACTCCCCTTACACCTGCCTGGCTGAGTTCCGAGTTACTACAGGCTAGCTTGCCACTCTGATTGGGCATCTAGTTTGGGCTCTAGGTCTAGTTAGCCCGTAGTCATTCAGTTGAGTCTCATTTTGTGCATTTTCTTGCATCATGTCTACCCGGAATGGAGTGCCCTACCAACCTGGTCAAACCCAACCTGATTTAGAGGCCATGGTTAGAGCTCTTACTGAGAGTATGAACAAACTGAGTCAGGATGTGACTACCACTGTTGCCCAGTTTAAAGAACAAGTCAATGAGGATTTTGCCAAGCTTAGGGATCGAGTCCAAGTGCTAGAGGAACCTAGGCATCGGAATTGGACTCCTGACCCAGATTTTAATGTGCCTCAACCTCAGCCACACCAAGAGCCTAGAAGACCTTTATACAGAGATCCTGAACCTAATCATAGGAGGCCTGACCCAGAACCTGAAGATAGAGATGATAGGCTCATTCGGAACATCAAGTTAGATGCACCCACTTTTGATGGTAGCTTAAATCCTAAGGTGTATTCTGATTGGGAGGGTGAGATGGACCAGTACTTTGAGTGGTATGCCATGTCCGAGGAGAGGAAATTCAAGTTTGCCAAGATAAAGTTAGTACGTCAAGCTAGGTTATACTGGGGGAACATTGAGCTGACCACTAGAAGACGAAATGTAGAGCCCATAACCACTTGGCAGGGTATGAAAGAGAAGCTTAGAGATAAATATCTACCCATTTCATATCAGCAGAATCTGTTGGACCAATGGCAGACTTTGAAACAAGGGAACCGATCTATATCAGACTACATAACCACCTTTGATGAATACCTGATGAGATGTGATATGAGTGAAGCCCATGAGGTCACTTTGTCTAGGTTTAGGGCTGGACTTAGGGAAGACATTAAGAGAGAGTTATTTCTGAGAGAGGTTACTGACCTAGACCAAGCCTATCAGATTGCACTGAACACTGAGAAGTTTCAGAGAGGACCCATGCCTTCTAGGGTTAGTGCCCCAATCCCAAGAAATGGACCTAGCCAGGTTACCCCTAGTAAGCCTAATCAGGGTATTCCCACCTCTAGGCACATGGACAAAGGTAAGGCACTTGACACCCAGAGAACCCCTAGTATCATCTGTTTTAAGTGCCAGAAGCCCGGTCATATCTCCAACCAGTGCATAGCCATAGCTTGTTTTAAGTGCCATAAGGTAGGTCATGTTTCTAGCCAGTGCCCTCGTAGATCCCTTTATATAGAAGAGGGAGGAGAAGAGAATTCCAAGCCCAATGAGGAGTTTGAAGAAGTTTATGAGGCTGGAATGAATTTGGTCGATGAGTATGAAGGAGAGGAAGAATCCACAGAGTCTGACCAATTAGGAGTTGTGAGATGCATCCTGTCCCAGACTAAAGTTCAGGAAGATTGGCGTAGGACTAACATCCTACAGACTTTCCTTAAACTAGGGGATAAGGTATGTAAAATCATCATAGATAGTGGGAGCTATGTGAATGCCATTTCTACTAGCACTGTCAAAATGCTAGGCTTAACCCCAGTCCCCCACCCCAACCCCTATAAGGTTTCTTGGGTAGACTCTACCTCTATACCCATCCAGTCTATATATCAGGTCCAAATCCAAATGCAATCCTATCAAGAGAAGATTTGGTGTGATGTCTTGCCCATGGGGGTGAGCAGTATAATTCTTGGAAGACCTTGGTTGTATGATCATGATGCCACCCTCTTAGGAAAATCCAACACCTGTGTCTTTAGTTTCAATGGGAAGAAAATCTCAATCCATTCAGTCCCTCCTAAGGACAAGGTAGCTAAAGGAACCAATAAGGTCAGAGAAATGAAGACTGGAGTGAACCTAATTAGTGCTAAGGATCTAGAACAAGAAATTCATAGTGGTTCACCCATTTGGATGTTGACTGCTAAGGAACTTAGGACTCCTACACCCTCAGAGCCTCCTCAGGAAGTTAAGCCTTTATTAGAAGAATTTGAGGATGTTTTTCCCGAGGATCTGCCAGACCACCTTCCACCTCTTAGGGATATTCAACATTCCATAGATTTAGTCCCAGGAGCTACTTTACCCAACTTGCCCCATTATAGGATGAATCCATCTGAGCATAAAGAACTGCAAAAGCAGGTTGGCGAATTGTTGAGGAAGGGGTTCATTAGAGAGAGTCTTAGCCCTTGTGCAGTCCCTGCACTTCTAACCCCGAAGAAGGATGGCACGTGGAGGATGTGTGTTGATAGTCATGCCATCAACAAAATCACAATCAAGTATAGGTTCCCCATCCCTAGACTAGATGATATGCTAGATATGATGGCCGGTGCCATGGTTTCTTCTAAAATTGATCTCAAGAGCGACTATCATCAGGTTAGGATTAGACCAGGGGATGAGTGGAAAATCGCCTTCAAAACTAAGGATGGTCTCTTTGAATGGGTTGTTATGCCTTTTGGGTTGTCCAATGCCCCTAGTACTTTCATAAGGATTATGACCCAGGTACTTAGAGCTTTCATAGAAAAGTTTGTAGTGGTCTATTTTGATGACATCCTGATCTATAGTAAGACCACTGCAGATCACCTAGGCCACCTTAGACAAGTCTGCCAAGTTTTGAGGAATGATAGTCTCTACGGTAATCTCAAAAAGTATGAATTTATGACCAGTAGAATTATCTTCCTTGGTTTTGTTGTAACCCCTGACGGCGTGGCTGCCGATCCTGAAAAGATTAGGTCCATAGTAGAATGGCCAGAGCCGACCAGTGTGCATGAAGTCAGAAGTTTTCATGGCTTGGTACCTTCTATAGGCAATTCATCAAGGGGTTTAGTACTGTAGTTGCTCCTATCACAGACTGTATTAGGAAGGGGGAATTTCAGTGGACCAAAGCAGCCCATAAAGCCTTCCTAGATCTTAAGGATAGGATGACCCAGGCACCCATTTTGAGGTTACCAGACTTTTCAAAGGTATTTGAGGTTGCCTGTGATGCTTCAGGAGTAGGTATAGGTGGAGTTCTAAGCCAAGAGAACCATCCCGTAGCATTCTTTAGTGAGAAACTTAATGATGCTAAGCTTAGGTATTCTACCTATGTAAGGAATTTTATGCGGTAGTGCAAGCTTTGGTTACTGGAGACATTATTTGCTACCGCAAGAATTTGTGCTGTTTTCGGACAACGAGGCTCTTAGATTCTTGAATTCCCAGAAGAAGCTTAACCCTAGGCATGCTAAGTGGGTAGAGTATATCCAGTCCTATACTTTTGTTTTAAAGCATACGGCTGGGTCTGAAAATAAGGTAGCTGATGCCCTTAGTCGTCGATCTTTGTTGTTGAATTCTGTTAGGGCTGAAGTCATAGGGTTTGAGCAAATCAAAGAAGAATATGAGTCGTGTCTGGATTTTAAGATTGTGTACCAGGATTTAACTCAAGGACCATCTAGTGAACATAAGGATTATTCCCTTTTAGATGGCTTTCTGTTCTTTAAGAATAGGCTTTGCATCCCTAGAACATCTCTTAGGGAATTTTTGATTTGGGAAACTCATGCTGGAGGTTTAGCTGGCCATTTCGGAAAAGATAAGACCACCCTGGCTATTGAAGACCATTTTTTCTGGCCTAGCTTAAAAAGAGATGTATCACACATTGTGGCTAGGTGTCGGACCTGCGCTGTTGCCAAACAGCGAAAATAGAACACCGGCCTTTATACCCCACTCCCTGTCCCAGATCGTCCTTGGCAAGATGTGAGCATGGACTTTGTGTTAGGTTTTCCTAAGACCCAGAGGAGGCATGACTCCATCTGTGTTGTAGTAGACCGATTTTCCAAGATGGCCCATTTCTTGCCTTGTTCCCAAACATTTGATGCGTCTAAGGTAGCCACCCTATTCTTTAATGAGATAGTTCGACTCCATGGCCTACCCAAGACCATTGTTTCAGATAGGGATGTCCGGTTCACCAGCTATTTCTGGAAAACCCTTTGGCATAAGTTAGGGACAAAACTTAAGTTTTCGACTGCCTATCATCCCCAGACTGATGGCCAAATTGAAGTAGTGAACCGTAGTTTAGGCAATCTATTAAGGTGTCTTGTTGGTGAAAACATTAGGAACTGGGATTTGTACTTACCTAGAGCTGAATTTGTATACAATGACTCAGTCAATAGGTCTACAGGTAAGAGTCCATTTGAAATTGTGCATGGTTACAAACCTCACACACCTCTTGACCTAGCTCCTTTACCAGTCCACATACGAGTCTCCGAGTCTGCCAAAGTTTTTGCACAGCATATAAAAGACTTGCATAAAGAAATTCATGCCAAAATAAATTTAAGTAATGAAACTTATAAGAAGTTGGCTGATTCTCAAAGGTGAGTCAAAACTTTTAATGAGGGAGACTATGTAATGATTAGGTTAAGGCCTGAATGGTTTCCTCCCGGAATCGTTAGAAAGTTACATGCTAGAGGAGCTGGACCATTTAGAGTAGTGAAGAGAGTAAGATCCAATGCCTATGTGCTCGAGTTGCCTCCAGAACTAGGCATTAGCTCCACTTTCAACATTACAGACCTAGTAGAGTATAGAGAGCAAGCCGTGATTCCCAGTGAGGCTTTTGAACCTAATCCTGCTCTTGAGAGTGAACCCAACCTTGTGTGTCCACCAACAAACTGGCCTGTGAGGAAAGAGCAGATTGAAAAGATCCTGGATGATCAGGTTATCTCTACTCGTAATCGAGGATACCAAAGATACCTGGTCCGCTGGCAAGGAAGGCCAAATTCTGATGACTCTTGGATCTCCCGAGAAGAATTACAAGAATTGGACCCAAACCTCTTGGAGAGATACCAGAGCCAACTTGATCCATACTCGATAGGGTCGAGTTCCTCCCACCCTGGGAGAATTGGTGCGGGCACCAGACTCAGAAGAAGACTTCAGACCTCCATCTGGATCTCTGATTAACCTTGCCCGAAGAATTAGGATTTTTTTGGCTTGTAATAAGGGTTGACTTGATCAACTCAATTTTAGCTTGAGTCTGTATTACCTGCATTTTTATTTTGTTGAGTCATGTTGACTCAGTAGTGGTCTAGGGCTTCAACTTGGGGTGTTACATTTTCTTCCAAGGCCAAGCAAGTGGGCGCCACACTCCCAGCCACACTCCCAGCCATACGCCTGAGTCCAGGGGGCGCCACATCTCCATCCAGTAGGCTTTGGTCCCCATACCATAGGATAGCAGGTCCCTTCTCTCATGCGCCATTTAAGTAGAGAGCAATCAGGGATCCACAATTCAAGGGGGCGGCCCACAATTTTCCATAAGAACCAAGCTATAAAAAGAAACAAATTCTTCTTGGAGAGTACTTCAAGGGGGCGCCCATCCCATGCCAAAAATGCCCAAAGCAAAGTTGGGAAGAACCATAACTTGGGGAGAAAGAAAAGGAGGTGTCCAAAAAAAGTTGAGCCATGGAAGGAAGGAGATTTTTCTTGAAGAGCAAGGGTAGGAGGCGCCCTAGTAATTCTAAATAAAGCCAGATATAAAAGGAAAGAAATTTCTCTTGAAGAGCAAGGTTAAGAGGTGCCCAAACACTTCCAGATAAGGCCAAGCATAGAAGGAAAAAATAATTTTTCTTGGAGGTCAAGGCTAGGAGGCGCCACCCACTTTCCTTTTTGAAGCCATCAATCAATTTTATGGAATTATTTGGCCGGCCATATGTGTAAGGATTGATCCTACAATCCTAATTTGCAGATCCCCTCCTTTAGTCCCACATGGGAAGATGTAAAACCCTACTCTCTTGTAAAGTCCTATAAATTAAAACCCCTTTGTAAGTTCTAATCAATCTGATGAATGGAACCAACTTTTTTTTGTGAGCAAACTCTGTGTTTTCTCTCTTCCGCACTTGCATCCAGGTGTTGAGCTCCGTGAGGGAGTAAATCCGGGTTCCCCAGGAACCTTGAGGAGGTGTGAGATCTCCAAAACCCCTAAACCCTAGGTTAGCCACTTCAACTCCAAAACCCTAGCCGCCCATCATCCACTTCAATCCACCAAACCCTAGCCTATCCCCACCTCTCACGGCCACTCTCTCCAATTCAAGGCCAACCACGAGCATCCGGGTCCAGTCCGGATACTTCAGATCCATAGCTCTTTTCAGAGGGAGTCGAATCAGCCTTCAAGAGAATCCGGATCTCAGCGACATCAGCCTTCAAGTTCTTCGAACTGGTAAATCCTTCCCTGAGTCTCTGAATCCATCACTTGTTTTTCTTCTTCCGAGATCTTGAGTTCAGGAGAAGCTGACCTAGCCACGAGACCAGTATTGGAGGATCCATTGCAAAGATAGCCGAATCCGAGGATCCAACAATCTGCTCGAGAGAGTTCTTCCACCCAAATTCTGTGAAGATCACTGTCTGGTTGGTAAACCATCTCTTCTCTTTATTTCTGTCCTGTTGAAAGTTCAGAGCGAAACCCTAGGTCTGGGAGTTTCTCAACCCCCAGCGATCCGTTACTTCTAAACTACCCTAATAACTTAGCTTCTTCTAAATTGTGCTTTCAATCCTTACCTAGTTTCCATCAACTTAGTTTAACTTCACTTTGAGCCAAAGCCAATTTCTGAAATATAAAAAAAAAAAAGAATTAATCTTAATTTTACTTCCGCATACTCTTCTTTGTTCTTTGTTCTGCATCACACTTAGGGCATTTGCCTCTGGACCTCTAGCCTTAGACACCGGCTTCCAGTAATAGATGATGGGTTGGGTGCACTAGTTTCGTCACTAGACTCGGACCCGACCTGTTGGTGTCCCTAACTCACTAGAGAAAATTAAATTGCTAATTGATTTTAATTAAGATTTGGGTATGAATGCAAGATGGTTGTTTTGGGCCCAGGATAGATAATGACCTCCTGCCTTGATCTGAGATAGAGAGAGTTCCCTTAAGATTTGTTTAATGCAAATGATGAACACACAATGAAACCTGATGCAATCTAAAACAAAACTGAAAATAAAAATATTTTTTTTGTCTTTTTATGAGGTGGCAAATAAAATTTAAGTTGGTTAAGTTATCAAACAAAATTTGGCTTGGGTTGGGATGGGTTTGGTTGTTGATTAGGTTGGGTTAAGTCAAGTATGCAGAAATCACAAAATCTAAAATTAGGGTTTGCTTTGATATAGAATTTGGTGCAGTTTTTCTATGCAAAAAAATTCTACAAAAATTTCAAGATAGATGATTAATAGTGAAGATGATCCCTACCAAATTTAATATAGAATAAAATCCAGGTGAGGATGCAAAACCTATGGTTTCAGACTATCTACAGAAAACTCAAAATCTCTGTTAGGGTTTCTAGGATATAGATTTTTATAATTTTTTGTTTTCTATAAAAATAACTAAAAATCATAAAAATTATTAGGACTGAACAAAGAGTATTTCATGCAAATCTCAGAAAAAAGTAAAAATCCTAATATGGTGAAACAGGGCAAAACTCAGACCCCCCTAATGCAGATGACAAGATGCAGAGATTTTTTAGGGAAGAAAATAGGCGTGCAAAAACTCTTCAGACCTAAATAAATCATGGAAAAATTCTGATAAATATTCACTATTATGAGGAATCCAGAAAAATAAAAATTAAGATTTTATAATCTTCTTACGTATAGAAGCAATTAAAATAACAGACTATATACAGAAATTATAGGATGCAAAAATATAGCCCTAAAAGTGCTATGATACCAAATGATGCGGGACTATTTATGTATGCTAGTTATTTTTTTTTGATTAAATATTAAGTTAAAAGTTTGTATCCCAAGTGTCAAGCCAAGATATTAAGTAGAAGATTTTATAAAAAATCTAAAGTATAAGCATGCAGAAATAAACCTTAAAAGTGAAGAAACACGACTGCCGAGACTAAGAAGCCCTGGTAGGACTATCTCTTCTGCAATACCGCTACCAAAGGAGTCTAGGGGATGTACCTAGCAAAAATTTGGAGATCAATCCATGAAGGGTTTGCTCTCTCTCTTGGTTGCGGCCTAGAAAACAAAGCTATCGACCTTGCAGATTCGCGACTTTCAATCCAGTGACCCGAAAGCTTGCTGATTGGAATCCTGGATTCGTGAAAACTGAGGGACCTGCAAATCACCTATCATGGGTTAGAAAATAAGGAAGAAGAGGGTTAGATTGTTGAAAGAAGGAAAAGTGGTGTGGGCACCAGGATCCGACAGAGGCTCCTCAACCCTCTGTGGATCTCAGATTAGGGTTCCCCCTACTATGAGTCCTGTAATAAGGCCTTGAGCCTAAAGCCTTGTCATAATTTTTTGTCAAAGTTTGTTTAGTCCTGTACCTTGACCAATTTGGGTCAAGTTAGGTCATGAGTCCTGTATTTGTTCAAGTCTGGGTTTGGACTGGGCCCAAGCCCAATTGAAGTCACCCTGGTTTTCTTCACCAAATCAAGTTCTGGTGGGCTAACCCACCCCTTCCACTTGGGATAATGCCAACTCAGGTGCCACCTCAGCTACCTACGTAGCTCCACATCAGCTACCACTTGGGCATCCAAGAAGGGAAACAAAGTGGCACCCCCATGCTTTCCACACGCCTTGGGTGACATTGGAAGGAAGAAACACCATCCCCCTCTTCCCTCCCCCACATCACACCTTGTTCCATCAAAAGAGGGGCATTGAAGATCCTTGAACAAACCAAGCCTCAAAGCAAGCCCCCTTCCAAGCTTTCTTCCCAAAGTGTTCATGCAAGGAAGGAAGGTCAAAGGACACACTCCCCTCTTCAAGCCCTCAACCATGCAACGCCCATGGAGCTCTCCCTTGGTCAGCCTTGAATCAATCCAAGAGATGGCGTTGAAGAGTCCAAGGGAACACATCCCTCCAAGCAAGCCATGCCCCACTCCTGATGCAGAACAAATAAAGGGATGCGATGTGGAAGTAAATTAAGATTAACTAATTTTTTTTGTTGTTTTTATATGTTTGTAGAAGTTGGCTTCAAATCAAAGAAAAGTTAACCTAACATTGAAAGATACTAATATGATAATTGAAAGCACAATTTTAAGGAAACTAAATTATCAGAGTAGTTCAGAAGCAACGGATCGCTGGGGGTTGAGAAACTCCCAGACCTAGGGTTTCGCTCCGAACTTTCAGCAGAACAGAAATAAAGAGAAGAGATGGTTTACCTAACCAGACAATGATCTTCATAGATTTTGGTGGAAGAACTCTCCCGAGCAGATTGTTGGATCCTCGGATTTAGATTTCTTCGCAATGGATCCTCCAGTACTGGTCCTTTGGCGGGTTGGCTTCTCCTGAACTCAAGATCTGGAAGAGAAGAAAAACAATTGATGGAATCAGAGAGTCAAGGGAAGAATTTACCAGGTTGATGAACTTGAAGATTGAAATTGCTGAAAACTGGATTCTCCTGGAAGCTGATGTGATTTTCCTTGGAACTTGCTCTGGATCTGAAGTAGCCGGACTGGATCTGGATGAAGGTGGACGGCCTGGACTTGTAGAGAGAGAGAGGCCGTGGGAGATGGATGGATCTAGGGTTTGATGGATTGAAAATAATGAAGGGTGGCTAGGGTTTTGGGATTTCAAGTGGCTAACCTAGGGTTTTGGATAAAGATGGAGATCTCTCACCTCCTCAAGGCTCCAATGGAACCCGGATTACCCCCTCACGGAGCTCAACACTTAGAATAGTGCGGAAGAAGAGAAACCTAGGTCACTCAACACAAGAGAGTAGCAAAAAAATAATTTTCTTCATTGATTTTCAAAGTTACAAAGAGAAGTCTATTATATAGACCTAAAATTTTCTCCTAGCTTGTACAAATTCCCATGTGGGACTAAACTCTTCCAACCTCTAGATTAGGTAGAAAACCCCCTCTCTTGGTCGACCAAGACTTCAAAAAAAATTGGGACGGCCATAAAGGAATTTTTTTGGAATTTTTATGGCGCCTCCTTTGGAGTTGGATTTGGATTTGGAGTCCTCCTCTTCTTATGGCATTTCTTCTTTTCTTCCACTCCAAGTTAAGCTCTTTGATTTTGATTTGAACTTCAATTGGATGTCCTTCTTTGATTTCTTCTCCAAGAGAAGTTTTCTTCCTTCTTTGCTTAGACAAAATAGGCAGGTATGGGCGCCCCCTTTAAATTAGCTTCCAATTTGATTTTTTCTTCTTTGGGTGTGGGGACCATGACACTGGGATGCCTCTGTGGCGCCTCCTGGACTCTGGCGTGTGCTCGGAGTGTGGCTGGGCGTGTGGCTTGGAGTGTGGCTTCCACTTGCTTGAACCTTGATTTGATAGGAAGACAAATGTGGCACCATTTTGGACCAAATTGAAACCACATCAGGACTTGCACCGAGTCAACATGACTCAACAAAATTTAAATGGTGACTCAAGAAATAAATAAAAATAAATAAACTGGTTGACCAGGTCAACCTTTATTACAAACCCTAATTTCTCGGGCAATGTCAATCAGAGATCCAGATGGAGCTCTGAAGTCTTCTTCTGAGTCTGGTGCCCGCACCAACTCCTTCTTCCCAAAATAAGCATGCTAAGGAAGGAAGTCAAGGGACCAATCCCCATCTCCAAGCCTTTCCTCATGCCATGCCCAACCCCAAGTTATTTGGTCAGCCAAAGAGAGGGGATGATGGAAAATTTTGGGTGCCACCATGAATATTATAATTTGAATTTCAAATGGGCCTTGGGTGCCTATTTAAAGGACCCAATCCCTCCCTTGTAGAACTATTGAATGATTGAGTGATTAATGAAAAGTTTGAGTTTTTTCCACCCTCCAACCATTGTCTCTTATGCTAGGTTTGAGTGGAATTGCCTTCATCCCCAGGGACGTCGAGTGGTGTGAGGCCACCTGTCCGTCGCCCCAGGGTGTCGCGAATCCTTCGTCCTCCAGGATGTCGCGTGGTGTGAGGCCACATTCCTTCGTCCTCCAGGACGTCACGGGGTGCGAGGCCCTAAGTTATCTCCAACTTCGACTTCAGAATCCAGCCGGACACCGGGCTCGAAGCCCCTTCCCAACTCCATCTCAATTCCTTTATGTGCATCTCCACATTTCGCTGACCCTTCTTTTGTTTGCCTACAAGTCCTCCCTGGCATCTCGAGTATTGGAGACAGTCAGCTTTGCCATCGTGACCTCCCGACCCAAAGCCAGTGCTCCCATGAGTTCGACTGCTCGGGCATCTAGGTCGCATCCACCGAGTTAAGCGATCTCTGCACCGGGCGCTCCAGAAGTTTGAGGTTTGATTTCTCTTTATCTCCTAAGTAGATATTGTAGGTCGAGCTAGTCCTACCGAGGTTTCTTAATCCTGGGGTCCTGTTCTCGTCTTCACTTTTAGGGCTTTGAACTGCTAGCGTAAGCTTTCATTACTGTTCTTCGTATTTCTTACCTTTGCTTGTGATTGGGAGTCGAAACCCTAAAAAAAATATCTAAAACTCATCAAACATAAAAAAAAAAAAGAAATTCCTTGCATCATAAGCATCCATCCCAGCATCCCTAGCCCTAACCCCCTTGCTTCCACATCAATCTTGGTATCAGAGCAAGGCTAGGACTAGTGCATTTTGTTTCATTTTCTGCATTCTGGTCAGCCCGTATATGGTCTAATCTTTGGGTTGTTTTCTCCTGTAGAGACCTCCAAATTTCATGATTTTTATTCTGTTGGATAGAATTTAATTCAAAGTTTTTTTCCTATTTTCTCATATTTTATTTTAGTTTGTAGAGTTTCTACAAGCCAAAATACTACCTGAAAAAATCTCAAGTATGATATTTCAGCAAGCATCTCATCTTTTGATTCATTCATCCATCTGGCTTGCTTCTTGCATATTTTAGTTCCTGCATTTTGTTTAGCATTCACCCATCTAAAAGACATAAAAGAACAAAAAAATTTTAAGTCTTTTCATTAGTCATTATTGTACTTCATTTTACATAACTTATCTTAAGGGCATCAATTTAACATAAGGTCAGGATTTCATTCCCTGTCCCTAGCCCAAAAACCACCACCCGGCATATCGAACCCTAGCCATTAACTAAAATCAATTAGATATTTAATATGCTCTAGTGAGCTAGGGACACCCACGAAGTCGGGTCAACCCAAGTGTCGAGCCAAGCTAGATTGCTTGTTGGTGTGTGCTTGTGTAGCTGGTGTCTAGGCAAGTGGTTCAGGGACTAGTGCCCGAAGGGAAGTGGGTTGGTTCGCTTACCTAGTCAATTTCTAATTGGTGTCTAGGCAAGCAAAGAGGAACCTTCACTCACCTTACACTTACCTGGCCAGGTGCCAAGTTACTACTTCCAGGTTCATCTTCTTGACTTTACATTTGGAGAGATCTCCTAGGTTTAGCAAACCGTAGCATCGTTTTGTTACATGTGCACTAGATCAGGAACCTCTTTTCACCCACCTTCTCCACCCTCTACCGACACCATGGACCAACTGCGAGCCAACATTGGAGCCTTAACCCAATCCATGACCCAGTTGATCAATAGACTAGACCAGATGGAGACCAGACTGAGACCCCTAGAGGAAGCTGCTAGGCCCCGACCTGAACCCAGTCCTGAGTCCCCTCACCCAAGGAGGAACCTGCCACAAGACCCTTACTTTGAGGATGACTTTGGAAGAGACCCTGACCCCTTTGTTGATACCCATCCTAGGAGACCCAATCTGGAGGACCGTGAAGAAAGAGCCATTAGGAGCATCAAGCTTGAGGCACCCACTTTCGATGGTAGCTTAGATCCCAGGGTGTATGAAGATTGGGAGTCTACTATGGAGCAGTATTTTGACTGGTACTCTATGTCTGAGAGAACTAAGTTTAAGTTTGCCAAGCTTAGGTTGGTTCATCAAGCTAGGTTGTTCTGGAATAGTGTTGAGAACTACATAGAGCAGAAAGGTCAATTACCCATAATCACCTTGGGGGAGATGAGAGAAAAGCTTAGAAGGAAATACTTACCTGCATCTTACACCTAGAAACTGTTGGACCAATGGCAGACCTTAAGTCAAGGGAGTAAGAGTGTGGCCGATTACATCACCAAGTTTGATGAATATGTTATGCGATGTAAGGTTGTTGAATCACCTGAGGTATCCCTGTCTAGGTTTAGGGCTGGCCTACACCCAGTCATCTAGAGAGAGCTGTATTTTAGATCAACCAGAACCTTGGAAGAAGCTTACCAAGTTGCTAGGCTCTATGAGCGTTTCCAGAGAGCTCCCACCTATATAAGACCTGAGCCCTTTAGTAACTCGAGCCATATCCCTGGATCCACCCAAGTTTACAATCAAGCTTACCCGAGTCGACCAAACCCAAACCGAACTGATCCAAGTCGACCAAACCCACCCCGACCTAGTCCTAGTTGTCCCAGCCTGAACCGACCCCAATATAGTAGAGAGGAAAAGGGTAAGGCTGTTGAAGTCCAGAGGAGACCTGATCCCCAAGGTAAATGCTTTAGGTGTCATAAACCTGGACATTTTGCTAGCCAGTGCACCGCCTCTGCCCTACTCATAGAAGAACCAACTGAGACTGAACCCAAACCAACCATAGAACCTGAAGAGAACGTCTATGATCCTGAAAATCAGTTATTGGAAGGGTATGAGGGAGAGGAAGAAGTGTTTGAATCTGAAGACCTTGTAGGGGTAGTCCGATGCATCCTAGCCCAAAACATAGTACAGGAAGACTGGCATAGGACCAACATCATACAGACCCTGATCAAGCTAGGAGATAAGGTTTGTAAGGTCATCATTGATAGTGGAAGCTGTGTTAATGCCCTTTCCTTGAGTATAGTTAAATTTTTAGGACTAGCCACAATTCCCCACCCCAACCCTTACAAAGTCTCCTGGATAGATTCAACTTCAATCCCTGTAAAGTCTAGGTGCCAGATCAAGATCAAAATGAGTTCCTATGAAGAATCGATTTGGTGTGATGTCTTACCCATGGGTGTGGGTAGTATCATTCTAGGACGACCCTGGCTTTTCGACCACAATGCCACCCTTTATGGTCGATCCAACACCTGTGTCTTTCTCCACCAAGGAAAAAAGATCACAATCAACCCAATCCAACCTAAGGACCCCGTCAAGAAAGGATCTAGCAGCCTTAAGGAGAAGAAAGCAGAAGTCAACCTGATCACACCTAAGGAGCTAGAGAAAGAGATTTTAGAGGGAGCCCCTATTTGGATTCTAGCCACCAAGGAGAGTCACGAGCCATCCAATGTAGAACACCCCCAATGATGCGGCACGATGATGAGAATGCAATCTAAATGATAAATTGAGAAATGAGAGCAATGAAGCCTATTAACAGGTACTAAATTTCAGATCAAAAGTATAAAGGTAAAGCTATGGAAGGAGCACAAAAATTTGGAACTTACGCCGTGATGTAGTTATTTAAATCCTAGAGAAGATTAGGGCTAATGATTATGGAATCTAAACCTAGGAAAACTGTCTTCAATAACCCAGACTTAAGAATATTAGAAGGGAATTGTTACCATGATGAGCACTCCTTGTTGGTGTAGATTCGTTGAAGCAATCAACTAAACAAGCCCTGGATGAAAATATGACTCTTCCATCGAAATAAGTTCTCACCATACTTGATCTGATGGCAAAGACCCCCTTCTTGAACTCTGGATCATAGAAGGAACCCTGCGCAATGAAGGAATTAGGACTAAGCTGATTTGAAGGAATACCAAATCAAAGTAGGAGGAAGGAATTAAGAAAACAAGTGGTCGTTGAGGGAAGATGGGATCCTTGGAGAAGTCGTTGGCTTGGGAGGTAGAAGATCACACGCCAAGATTGAAACACAACCACACTACAAAACACTTGCTTCATAGAAAAACTACTCCTTCTTGTTTCATCATCCAAAAGTTTTTTTTTTTTTTACCATGGGCATACAAGAGGCTTTTATTGGCCTTTCAATCAATTTGTAATTCTCCATGTCATGGAGAAATATTAGGGGGGGGTTACATAAAATGTGGAGGATTTGGTGGAGGGTTACATGGAATGTGGAGGATTTGGTGGAGGGTTACATGGAATGTGGAGGATTTGATGGAGGGTTACATGGAATGTGGAGGATTTGAATCCTTGGTCCCCACTTGAAGTTGGCGCCTCTTGGTGATTACTTGGCAAGGTGAGTTGGCATGGTGAGGTCCCCACTTTGAAGTTGTTTTGATGTGGCACCACTTGGTGGTGACTTGGCAAAATGAGTTGGCATGGCGAGGTGGTTTCCAAATCCAATGATGTGGCAAGGTGAAATGGCATGGTGACATGGCGCATCCTTCTCCATGGCACCCCTTGGAGATGACTTGGCAAAAAGGTGATGTGGCATTTTTTGGTGATGAGTTGGCATAGGTGGTTCATGATGATGTGGTGCTCCAAGTAAAGCTAGTCTGGCCCAATTTCAAGTAGCTCTTGAACTTGACTCAGTATAAAGCCTAATTGACTCTAATTGAACTTTAAAATCCTAAAAGAAAATAAAACAGGACTCAATAAACATACAGGACTCATACGAGACTTGAGTTCCTAGTCTCAATCCATAAAGAACTTGGTATTAGTTGAAGCTTCTTTCTGAACCTGGTGCCCCCACCAATTCTCCCCGGGTGGGAGGAACTCGACCCTGTCGAGTATGGTCCAGCCTAGCTTTGATATTGTTCAAATAAGTTCGGGTCCAGTCGTTGCAGGTCCTCTCTAGCGATTCAAGAGTCGTCAGATTTTGGTCTCCCTTGCCAACGGACCAAATATCGATAGTAATCTTTGTTTCTGGTAGTGACAATCTTATTATCCAGGATTTGTTCAGTTTTCTCTCATTTTTGAGGAATGGTTGTTTGTGGATACTCGGGTAATGGTTCACTCTCAAAAATATGGTCAGGCCCAAAAGGCTCACTTGGTATCATCATGGGTTCCTTATATTCTATCAAGTCTGAGACATTGAAGGTCGAGTTGATACCTAGGTCTGAAGGTAATTCCAATATGTAAGCATTAGATCTAATCTTCTTTAGGACTTTGAAGGGGCCTGCACCACGGGTATGTAGTTTCTTGAAAGTCCCGGATGGGAACATGATCTTTCTCATAGAATTCCTTGACTTTCTTTCTAGAATTAGTCCTATGTTTATAGGATTCATTGCTCAAATTTATTTCATGATGCAAATCCTCAACATGCTATGCATAGGACTCAGCAGACTCAGAAACTTACACAAGCACTTATGAAATGCAGACTAAACTTGGCATCCTTATTGAGAGGAATTTTATTGGACTCTCTAGGGCCTAAACCTAACAGATTAATGGCTCTCTAGGTTTGACCCTGGTCTGGCACGCACATGAGAATTTACCATGGGTTCCTAGCAAATGCCATAAGGTTTTCCAAAAGTAGGTAGCAAAAGGAATAGGCCTTAAAAGCTTATACATCCTAGTAATCTCATCAAAATGAAACTTAATGGCTCTAAAATTATGATAAGACTCAGGGAAAGGCAGGAAATAGGAATCCGAGACTTGGGATAATTTAGGAGAATCTTGAAACAGACCTTGGTTACTCATGATGACCTTAAGATTAGAATTTTAATCTACAGGCGGGATGCTTCTAGACAGTTGAAGGTCACCAGGAAAGTCTTCTAAAATAATGATTGGGTTCTTCTCAGGTACCTGAAGGAGTTCTTGTGTCGAAGCTAAAGTATTGGGTTCTTCCTGAGGGCATTGTCTTATGGGAACCAAGTCCTCGCTAAATTTTGGTTGTTCTGATGTTTTAGGACTAGGCTCAATAATCTTTTCTTTACTAAAGGTTTCCTCAGGTAAGGTACTAAAGTTGTTCTCTTCACAGTCTTCCCCTTCATATTCATCTATTAAACTTATGTTAGTCTCATACACATATTTACTAGGTTCAGATTTGCCTTCTTCCTTCCCTAGCCCTTCAGTTTGAGGATACCCTAAGTCTTGGGTATTAATGAACTCAACTTGTACTTCAGGGTTCTTACTCCTATCATTCATATGAGCTAATGGGATAGTAGGAGTTGGTTGGTCTAAGGGAAATTGTTTAGCTAGAATTTGGTTCAATTGGGCCATTAGATCATTTAGGCCTTTCAGCATGGTTTCAAGATTCGGGTCCATGGCTACACTTGACTGGGCTTGGATTGGTGAATATGGTGTCCCTGCTCTAGTTGTCATGCATGCAAATGGACTCAAGTTCGAGCTAAGGTTTTCTAGACCTAGAGCACAAATTAGAAGTCTAATTAAGTGAACCAACTAGCTAGTAGTACTTATGGGAGTTAGCTAGGTAGGTGGAGGGGAGTGAAGGTCCCTGATTGCCAACCTTAGACACCAATCTGAGATTGGCTAGGTAGGCAGACCAAATCACAAGCCCTGATGCACCAATCCTAGACACCAAGCCAGTAAGCACACACCAATTAGCTGACATAGTTAACTTGACCCTAACCTGAACCCAACTTGTTGGTGTCCCTAACCCACTAGGAAAATTAACGTTCTACTCAATTTTAATTAATGGGCTGGGATCGATATGCTGGTTGGTGATTTTTGGGCTAGGAACAGGTGATGAAACCCTGACCCTATGTCAAATTGATGCCCTTAATTTGATTTCTCATGAGATGAATGAAATGCAAAGGTGCTGCAGAAGTGTGTTGCTGTTTGAAAGTGGTGTGGAAAATGTGATGAAAAAAATATCCAAAAATTCTAAGAAATTCACAGAGGATTTCTAACTTATATGTTTCAATGTAGATGAAAGGAATTTTAAAACTAAAATCTGTACTACTCTAAGCAGATCCTACAAATGAAGATAAATAAAAAGGATAGAACAGAACCCTAATGATAGTGTCGAACTTCAAAAATTTTAATTTTTTTTATAATTTTTTTATGATGATGAAATTTAATATGGTGATAACTGACTTAAAAAGGAATAAGAAAAAAAATATTTTAGAAAAAAATTAGTAAATTTCCTTTGGAGCTGCAGATGGATTACTGTAAATAGATGCAAATTTTCAGAAAACAGAACCTAATCAAACAAGTGCAATGGCTTACCCAAACTTCAATCTAAAAAAAATTCATGTCCGGTCAGGGGCTCATTATTCCCATGGGTCGTGACAGTGTACTGGAGTACACCCGCTCAGGAGGCGTGAATTTTAGATCTTGCTTGGATTTAAAGAAAACTATTCTACCGTAATGCAACCATGCTCTGATACCAATTTGATGCAGCACGATGATGAGAATGCAATCTAAATGATGAATTGAGAAATGAGAGCAATGAAGCCCATTAACAGGTACTAAATTTCAGATCAAAAGTATTAAGGTAAATCTATGGAAGGAGCACGGAAATTTGGAACTTACGCCGCGATGTAGTTATTTAAATCCTAGAGAAGATTAGGGCTAATGATTATGGAATCTAAACCTAGGAAAACTGTCTTCAATAACCCAGACTTAAGAATATTAGAAGGAAATTGTTACCATGATGAGCACTCCATGTTGGTGTAGATTCGTTGAAGCAATCAAATAAACAAGCCCTGGATGAAAAGATGACTCTTCCATCGAAACAAGTTCTCACCATACTTGAACTGATGGCAATGACCCCCTTCTTGAACTCCGGATCGTAGAAGGAACCTTGTGCAATGAAGGAATTAGGACTAAGCTGATTTGAAGGAATACCAAATCAAAGTAGGAGGAAGGAATTAAGAAAACAAGTGGTCATTGAGGGAAGATGGGATCCTTGGAGAAGTCGTTGGCTTGGGAGGTAGAAGATCACACGCCAAGATTGAAACACAACCACACTACAAAACACTTGCTTCATAGAAAAACTACTCCTTGTTTCATCATCCAAAAGTTTTTTTTTTTTTACCATGGGCGTACAAGAGGCTTTTATTGGCCTTTCAATCAATTTGTAATTCCCCATATCATGGAGAAATATTAGGGGGGGGTTACATGAAATGTGGAGGATTTGGTGGAGGGTTACATGGAATGTGGAGGATTTGATGGAGGGTTACATGGAATGTGGAGGATTTGAATCCTTGGTCCCCACTTGAAGTTGGCGCCTCTTGGTGATTACTTGGCAAGGTGAGTTGGCATGGTGAGGTCCCAACTTTGAAGTTGTTTTGATGTGGCACCACTTGGTGATGACTTGGCAAATTGAGTTGGCATGGCGAGGTGGTTTCCAAATCCAATGTTGTGGCAAGGTGAAATGGCATGGTGACATGGCGCATCCTTCTCCATGGCACCCCTTGGAGATGACTTGGCAAAAAGGTGATGTGGCATTTTTTGGTGATGAGTTGGCATAGGTGGTTCATGATGATGTGGCACTCCAAGTAAAGCTAGCCTGGCCCAATTTCAAGTAGCTCTTGAACTTGACTCAGTATAAAGCCTAATTGACTCTAATTGAACTTTAAAACCCCAAAAGAAAATAAAACAGGACTCAATAAACATACAAGACTCATACGAGACTTGAGTTCCTTGTCTCAATCCATAAAGAACTTGGTATTAGTTGAAGCTTCTTTCTGAACCTGGTGCCCCCACCACCCAAGAGGTAGTAAAGACTCTAAAAGAATTTGAGGATGTTTTCTTGGAAGAATTACCTGATCAACTGCCACCCCTTAGGGACATCCAACATGCTATAGATTTGGTCCCAGGATCCACTTTGCCCAACCTTCCCCACTATAGGATGAACCCCACTGAACATCAGGAGCTTCAGAAACAAGTGGGAGAGCTGCTTAGGATGGGTTTTCTTAGGGAGAGTTTAAGTCCCTGTGCCGTCCCTGCCCTACTTACCCCTAAGAAAGATGGGACCTGGAGGATGTGTGTTGATAGCAGGGCTATCAACAAAATTACAATCAAGTATAGGTTTCCTATTCCCCGCTTGGATGATATGCTCGATATGATGGCCGGTGCCACTATCTTTTCAAAGATAGACCTCAAGAGTGGTTACCACCAGATTAGAATTCGACCTGGAGACGAATGGAAAACAGCCTTTAAGACTATGGATGGTCTGTTTGAATGGATAGTGATGCCTTTCGGGTTGTCTAATGCGCCCAGTAACTTCATGAGAGTCATGACCCAAGTCTTGCACGAGTTCACTGGAAAATTTCTTGTAGTGTATTTTGATGACATCTTGATCTATAGCAAGACCAAAGAGGACCATCTTCACCATTTAAGGTTAGTCTGCCAAACCCTTAGGGAGAATAGCCTTTACGCCAACCCTAAGAAGTATGAATTTATGACAACTAGGGTTATCTTCTTAGGCTTTGTAGTTATCCCTAAAGGAGTTTCAGCCGACCCCGAGAAGGTTAGAGCTATAGTTGAGTGGCCTGTCCCTGCTAGCATCCATGATGTACGTAGTTTTCATGGCCTAGCCATATTTTACAGACGATTCATTCGGGGATTCAGTTCAATTGTAGCACCGATAACTGACTGTATCAGGAAGGGAGGTTTTCAATGGACTAAAGCTGCAAACAAAGCCTTCCTTGAAATTAAGGATAGAATGGTACAAGCACCTGTCCTGAGATTGCCAGATTTTTCTAAGGTTTTCGAGGTTGCTTGTGATGCTTCGGGAGTTGGGATTGGTGGAGTACTTAGTCAGGAAAATCACCCTGTGGCCTTCTTTAGCGAAAAACTTAATGAGGCCAAACTTAAGTACTCGACTTATGATAAGGAGTTTTATGCAGTCGTCCAAGCCCTTAGGTATTGGAGGCACTACCTTTTACCTCATGAGTTTGTCCTGTTTTCAGACCATGAAGCCCTTCGATACCTGAACTCCCAGAAGAGATTGAACCCTAGGCACACTAAGTGGGTTGAGTATATCCAAGCCTATACCTTTGTGCTTAAACATCGTGCTGGTACTGAAAATAAGGTAGCTGATGCCCTTAGCCATCGTGCCCTTTTGTTGAACACGGTTAGGACTGAGGTTGTAGGATTTGACCAACTTAAGGAGCAATATGAATCTTGTCCTGACTTCAGTGAGATCTTCCAGTCTAAGCTTCAAGAACCATTTAGTGCCCATAGTGACTATACCATATAGGATGGTTATCTTTTCAAGGGTAATAAGTTGTGCATTCCCAAGACCTCACTCCGAGATTTTTTAGTGTGGGAAACCCATGCGGGAGGCCTAGCTAGTCACTTTGGTAGGGAGAAGACCATTCTAGCTGTTGAAGACCAGTTCTTTTGGCCTAGCCTTAAGAAAGATGTAGCCAATATCGTCTCTAGGTGTCGAACCTGTGCTGTGGCCAAGCAGCAGAAACAGAATACTGGCCTTTACACCCCCTTGCCCGTACCTAGCCACCCTTGGCAAGACCTCAGCATGGATTTTGTGGTAGGATTACCCAAGACCTCAAGGAAGCACGATTCTGTCTTTGTAGTAGTGGATAGGTTTTCCAAAATGGCTCATTTTATACCCTGCTCTCAGACCCTAGATGCTTCCAAAGTCGCCAAGCTTTTTCTGGATCATGTGGTCAAGTTACATGGCCTACCCAAGACTATAGTGTCCGATAGGGATGTCCGCTTTACTGGCTATTTTTGGAAAACCCTTTGGCACCTCCTAGGAACCAAGCTCCAATTCTCCACTGCCTACCACCCGCAAACCGACGGACAAACTAAGGTGGTCAACCGCAGCCTGGGAAACCTTCTTAGATGCTTGATAGGTGAACATACAGGAAACTGGGATCTTCTTTTGCCTCGAGCCGAGTTCGCTTATAACAGCTCTGTAAATAGGACCACCGGGAAGAGTCCTTTTGAAGTTGTCTCTGGTTACAAGCCTAAACAACCTCTTGACCTAATTCCCCTACCCATCCATGCACGTGTCTCCGAGTCAGCTGATTTACTTGCACAGCATATTAGGGACATGCATAAAGAAATTAGCCAGAAAACTAATATAAGTAATAACACATATAAAAGGCTGGCTGATTCTCGAAAGCAAGCAAAAGAGTTTGAAATAGGGGATTTTGTAATGATTAGGCTTCGACCTGAACGGTTTCCATCAGGAATCGTTAAGAAGCTTTATGCTCGTGGGGCGGGTCCCTTTAAAGAAATTAGGAGAATGGGCCCTAACGCCTATGTGCTAGAACTACCTCCGGATTATGGAATTAGCTCGACATTCAATATCTCTGACTTAGTCGAGTATAGAGAACCCGCAAACATACCTAGAGAGCCATTTGGGCCTGACCTCCCTTTTGAGAGTGAACCTGAACCTGAGTGTCCACCTCCAAATATACCTGAGCGAGGAGAGCAGATCGAGCATGTCCTGGATGACCAAGCCATCACTACACGGGGCAAAGGCTACCAGCATTACCTGGTCCGATGGCAAGGCTGACCCGAATCCGATGACTCGTGGATCACATGGGAGGACTTGCAGTGCATCGACCCCGACATCGTGGAAAGGTATCAAAGCCAAGCTAACCCTTACTCGACAGCGTCGAGTTCCTCCCACCCCAGGAGAACTGGTGTGGGCACCAGGATCCGACAGAGGCTCCTCAACCCTCTGTGGATCTCAGATTAGGGTTCCCCCTTCTATGAGTCCTGTAATAAGGCCTTGAGCCCAAAGCATTGTCATAATTTCTTGTCAAAGTTGGTTTAGTCCTGTACCTTGACCAATTTGCGTCAAGTTAGGTCATGAGTCCTGTATTTGTTCAAGCCTGGGTTTGGACTGGGCCTAAGCCCAATTGAAGTCACCCTGGTTTTCTTCACAAAATCAAGTTCTGGTGGGCCAACCCACCCCTTCCACCTGGGATAATGCCAACTCATGTGCCACCTCAGCTACCTATGTGGTGCCACATCAGCTACCACTTGGGCATCCAAGAAGGGAAACAAAGGGGCACCCTCATGCTTTCCACATGCCTTGGGCGACATTGGAAGGAAGAAACACCATCCCCCTCTTCCCTCCCCCACATCACGCCTTGTTCCATCAAAAGAGGGGCGTTGAAGATCCTTGAAGAAACCAAGCCTCAAAGCAAGCCCCCTTCCAAGCATTCTTCCCAAAGTGTTCATGAAAGGAAGGAAGGTCAAAGGACACACTCCCCTCCTCAAGCCCTCAACCATGCAACGCCCATGGAGCTCTCCCTTGGTCGACCTTGAATCAATCCAAGAGATGGCGTTAAAGAGTCCAAGGGAACACATCCCTCCAAGCAAGCCATGCCCCACTCCTTCTTCCCAAAATAAACATGCTAAGGAAGGAAGTCAAGGGACCAATCCCCCTCTCCAAGCCTTTTTTCATGCCATGCCCAACCCCAAGTTATTTGGTCGTCCAAAGAGAGGGGATTGTGGAAAATTTTGGCCGCCACCATGAATATTGTAATTTGAATTTCAAATGGGCCTTGGGTGCCTATTTAAAGGACCCAATCCCTCCTTTGTAGAACTATTGAATGATTGAGTGATTAATGAAAAGTTTGAGTTTTTTCCACCCTCCAACCATTGTCTCTTAGGCTAGGTTTGAGTGGAATTGCCTTCGTCCCCAGGGACGTTGAGTGGTGTGAGGCCACCTGTCCGTCGCCCCAGGGCGTCGTGAATCCTTTGTCCTCCAAGACATCGCGTAGTGTGAGGCTACATTCCTTCATCCTCCGGGATGTAGCGGGGTGCGAGGCTCCAAGTTATCTCCAACTTCGACTTTGGAATCCAAACAGACACCGGGCTCGAAGCCCCTTTCCAACTCCATCTCAATTCTTTTCCGTGCATCTCCATATTTTGCTGACCCTTCTTTTGTTTGCCTACAGGTCCTCCCTGGCATCTCGGGCATTGGAGACAGTCATCTTTGCCATCATGACCTCCTGACCCAAAGCCAGTGCTCCCACGGGTTCGACTGCTCGGGCATCCAGGCCGCATCTGCCGAGTTGAGTGATCTCTGCACCGGGCGCTCCAGAAGTTTGAGGTTTGCTTTCTCTTTATCTCCTAAGTAGATATTGTAGGTCAAGCTAGTCCTACCGGGGTTTCTTAATCCCGGGGTCCTATTCTCGTCTTCACTTTTAGGGCTTTGAACTGCTAGCGTAAGCTTTCATTACTGTTCTTCGTATTTCTTACCTTTGCTTGTGATCGGGAATCGAAACCCTAAAAAAAATATCTAAAACTCATCAAACATAAAAAAAAAAAAAGAAATTCCTTGCATCATAAGCATCCATCCCAGCATCCCTAGCCCTAACCCCCTTGCTTCCACAACAAAAAGAAGGGAAGGATGAGGGGCGGCCAAGAGGTAGGCATCCAAGGCTTATAGCAGGGGCGGCTAGGGTTTCTAATTGGAGGGCTTGGAGGCAGGGCACAGGGGTTGGGATCGCACAGATACCCTTCACATAGAATTCACATAAAAATCACACAGAATGTTAAGGAGACCTCAAGAAGTCTTTCATATTCAATAACATCAAATGTACATGAGTGGGGGGCCTTTACATAGGCATACAAAACTTGGGCTCCAAGAAAGGGTATACATGTAAAATCCTAAGTATCCTTTTTCCACTCAAATACATGGAAGTGTCCTCTCCTAATTGGGCTGATACTCTCTCTCTTCTTCTCCTTGTTGGTTGGGCGACCAAGGGAGGTAACCATAAGAGGGGTGCCATATGAAGGGTGACCATAAGATGGGGCACCTAATTCATGAAGAGCATTGGGCTTTGGGCTTTGGGCTTTGAGCAGTTTTCCCTTGAACTCTTGGCTCCTGGCTGGCGGTTCAGTTGTCAAAGAGGACCTCCTCCTTAGGGCATAGTACTAGAGGGATCCTGCAAACACCAATGCTTAAATATCTATGTAGAAAATATGAAGGAAAAGTGGGAAGTAAAGAAAAGGGAGGATGGGCGCTTTGATGCTGGCGGCCTGGAGGAGTGGATGCACTAGGTAATTTGGAGGAAGGAAGGGGCAGCCTAGGGCTTTGGAGGAAGAAAGGGTGGGCGGCCTAGGGCTTTGGATGAAGGGATATGGTGGACTAGGGTTTGGAGATGGAAGGGTGGGGAGGCCATGAGTTTGGAAGAAGGATGGGATGCCTAGGGTTTGGAAAGAAGAAAGATGTGGGGCAGCCTAGGGTTAGGAAGAAGGAACTTGATTGGGTTGGTTGGTTGGTAGACTAGGTTTGGTTGGGTCTCACACTCTCTCCCTCATAGAGCATCTATGGTTGGGCCTCATACCCTCTCTCTCACGGAGCGTCAATGCACTAGGCATCGAAGTAAAAGAAAATACTCAAATTTTCATTCAAGAATTCATCATTACAAGAGGGAGGAGAGGAGGGGTATTTATAATTTCACCTAGGCCTTTTCCTGTCAAAGTTGGAGTACAAATTCCTATCAAAGTTGGAGTACATAGTTTGAGTGGGATAAGGAGACTCCAGGTAACTCCTTGTTGGACTTGGAGACTTGAGTTCTTGAAGGACTTGGACTACTTACTTGATGGGGGACAACGAGGGGATGATGTGTTCCTAATGGAATTAGCAATGCTCAAATGAAAATGAAGTAATAAACATGCAGCTATTCATAGTAAAGGAAGCAAAATTTAAGGAGAGGGATTCTTAAATGCCAAACAAGACATGAAGTTTAAACCTTTCGAAGTAACTAAGAAGAGGACCTTAGTGGTTAAGAAATCACTCATATTAGGGATAAGAATAATTTCATATTGCAGATCTGAAAACCTATTTATAGAAGGTTACCCAGCAGTTAATATCTCAAATTATGAGAGGAAAACACTCGAGGAGAGAAAGACCTAGGATGACAAGGGATTCCTCTAACTTGTAGGGCATCTTGTAACTGGCTCTTGTTAAGGTAGACCTCTTCTTTGGAGCCTGGAAGCCCGGGGATCCTGCAACAAAATTGTAGAGAAATTAAAGACCAAAGATTGCAAAGGAAATGAGGAGGAAGAATCTTTGAAAAGGGAGAAGAAGCTTGAAATATCCTTGGCCGGTTGGAGTGGTGTTGGAAGGGAAGGAGATGTAGATGATGGGAAGAACACAATGAGGGCCTCATGCCCACCCTCTCACAAGGGTCCAAGCTCTCAAGCAAGAGAAATTCTCATGAGAAAAAAAAACTCCTTCATTCATTCATCATTTCATCTTTTACAAGAAGACTAGGAGCCTTATTTAAAGACTACCAAGCCTTTCAAACTCAAATTCAAAATACACCAAATTCATGGAGAGAATAGAGGAGGAAGTTGTGGCCATTTCAAACTTCATTCTTCTTGGACAAAATTCCATGATGAGGTGGTATGGTGATGTGGCAAAGTAGGGAGGTGATGTGGCATGACTTGTCCTCCAAGTTGGCATGGTGTATTGATGATGTGGTGCTCCAAGTAGTTATGGCTTGTTAGAGAAGTTGGTTGCACTCAATCTTGCTCAATTGAAACCCAGATCAAGCAACTCTTGGACCCAACTACTATACTTACTCAATACATTGAAAATTTAACCCTAGTTGGACTTGAGAACCCAAATTGAAATAAGAACAGGACCCAATTACTCAAATGAAAACAAGAACATGACTCATAAACTCAATTACAAGTTATTACAGGACTAAAATTCTTAATCTTTTATCCATAAAGAATTTGGCATTGGTTGATGTCTCATCCTAAGCTTGGTGCCCACACCAATTCTTCCCGGGTGGGAGGAACTCGACCCTATCGAGTAAGGATCGGTCTGATTGTAATATTTTTCTAATAGATCTAGGTCAATTTGTTGTAGATCCTCTCGGGTGATCTAGGAGTCCTCAGATTCTGGTCGGCCTTGCCAATGAACCAAATAACATTGATAGCCCTTACTTCTAGTGGTAATCGCTTGGTCATCCAAGATACGTTCAATCCTATCTCTCTGGTCTAGTGGAATTGCTGGTGGACACTCAGGTAGGGTTTTGCTCTCAAAGGCAGGGTAAGGTCCAAAAGGCTCACTAGGAATTAATGCCAGTTCTTTATATTCTTTCAGATCTGAAATATTAAATGTTGAACTAATGGTGGGGACACCTGAGGCACCAGAATAAGACAGAGGCTTTTCAACCCTCTGTAAATTAATCAATAATTTATGAGTCCATCTGTAATAAGGGCTTAGCTCATTTGAGTCCATTTTAGTTGTTATTAGAGTTTTTTGAGTTGTTATTTCAGTTCTGTACTAGTCAGCTCATGTTGAGCTAGTTCAGTCCAATGCTGGTCAGCTCATGTTGAGCTAATTTTATTTTTTTTGAGTCCTATCCAAGCATACTGAAGACTCAAGACCACATCATACAAGTAAAGACCAAGTCCAACCAGATTGAAGACATGGAAGTTTAGCCCAAGTCCAACCCAGCTTGAAGATTTGAAGACCCCAGGAGGAAAATCTGAAACCCTGATTCCTTGCAGATGCCCTCCAGATGCCCAGATTTCCTTCCAGATGCCAAAATATATTTATAGACCAAGGCATCCATGATTTTAGAGGTCCATCTGCATCCTAGCCTAAAGAAATCAAGCCCATGCACCAAGCCCAAGCGCCTAAGAAGCAAGATACCAGGGAATATTCCTGCTACCTGGCTACCAGGCCACCCCAGCTTCCAGAGGCCCAAACCCATGCACCCGGGTCTCTTTGGGCTGGCCCCTTGCTGCTCTTAGAAGCCCAACACGCCCCCCTAGGTGTCCTTGGAGTGTTGGCCAAGTCAAGAGAAATTTTAGAGATTTTTTCTACCTAATATTTTTTTATTTTCTAGCTAGGGTTTGAGAGGGAAAAGGATTCTCATGTAAAGACTAATGTGCCCTTACTTGGAGCCCAAGGTTAAGGGTCTATTTAAGGGACCCTAGCCTCTTGTATGAAGGGAGAATTTTGATGAATGAAAACCTTGAGTTCTTCTATTGAGTTGTGTGATACCCTGCTGTGTGCATAAAGGGGTTTGCGAGAGTTTTTCTTCCCAGTGCTGCAATCATCTTCCTACTGCCAACAAGCATCTCAGATCCCTGGACGCCCACTCCAAAAGAAGCCTTCCCTTGCTATTTTTCCTTTCTTTTCTTGTTCCTTTATGATTTTTCTAACCCCTGACAGGTCGTTTACAGGTCCCCGAGTTCCTACGAATCCAACGACTCCAGCCAAGCCTCAATCGGATCACTGAGCAGAAAGCCGGGTATCCGCGGGTCTTTGGCTCGGTTTTCCAGGCCGCATCCATCGAGGAACGAGAGACCCTTTGCTACGATCTTCACAAATGTTGTCAGGTACACACCCTCTACCTCCAGTAGTTTTATTGTAGGAGAACTTGCCCTAACCAAGGCTTCTCAGCTCCGGCGATCCTTCTTTTCTACTTTTCTAGGTCCTAATCTGCATGCTGATCTTCTAAAATTCATATAAAATTCTCTACAACTTATTTTAATCTAAAATTTGGAAATTAATCACTCAACCCCACATATAAAATATATAAAAAAAATTGCATGCATATTAGTCCCCCATCAACTAATGCCATGCTCTGGTTGTAACTCTAACACATATGCATTAGGTCCAAATTTTTTTATTACTTTGAAAGGTCTAGCTCCTCGGGCATGCAGTTTCTTCATAGTTCCCAGTGGAAACCTTTCAAGTCTAAGTTTAATCATTACTGAGTCCCCTTCATTAAATTCTTTCATCCTTTTATGTGAATTATCCATATGCCTATAAACTTCGTGCTCATTTGAATCTTTTTACTAATTTCCTTTTGCAACTCCTTAATATGCTGTGCATATGACTCGGCAGACTCAGATACTCGTGCATGTGAGGGCAAAAGAATGAGGTCGATAGGTCTTCTAGGTTTATAACCATGGATAACTTCAAAGGAAATTTTGCCAATAGACCTATTGAATGAGCTGTTGTACGCGAATTCAGCACAAGGTAGAAGTAAATCCCAATTTCCCAGACTTTCCCCTACAAGACACCTCAATAGGTTCACTAGACTTCTATTTATGACCTCGGTTTGTCCATCAGTCTGAGGGTGGTAGGTAGTGGAAAATTTTAATTTGGTTCCTAACAAATGCCATAGGGTCTTCCAAAAGTAGCTGGTGAATTGGACATCCCTATCGGACACTATAGTTTTAGAAAGATCATGTAATCTGACCACTCCATCTAGAAAAATTTTGGCGACCTTAGAGGCATCATAGGTTTGGGAGCAAGGAATGAAATGAGCCATCTTTGAGAACCTATCGACCATGACAAAAATTGAATCATGTCTCCACGGGGTCTTAGGTATGCCTAATACAAAATCCATGCTCAGATCATGCCAGGGGCAATCGGGAATAGGTAAGGGTGTATAGAGCCCAGTGATTTACTTCTGCTATTTGCCAACAGCACAAGTTCGACACCTGGCCACTATCTGGGCAACTTGTCTCTTAAGTCCTGGCCAATAAAACTGGTCCTCAATAGCTAAAATGGTCTTATTCCTTCCAAAGTGACCAGCTAAACCTCCAGCATGTGTCTCCCAAACTAGAAAATCTCTCAAAGAAGTTTTGGAAACACAGAGTCTATTCTTTTTAAACAAATAATCATCTAGAAGGGTATACTTACTATGGTCACTAGATGGTCCTTGACTTAAAGCCTAGTAAATTTCACTAAAGTCTGGACAGGTTTCATACTCATCCTTAAGTTTTTCAAATCCAATGACTTCAGTGCTAACCGAATTTAGAAGCAAGGCTCTACGACTCAACACATCGGCTACCTTATTCTCAATTCCAGCACGGTGTTTCAGGACAAAAGTGTAGGCTTGGATGAATTCTACCCATTTGGCATGCTTAGGATGCAGCTTTTTTTGAGAACTAAGAAACCTAAGGGCCTCATGACCAGAGAATAGGACAAATTCTTGCGGTAGAAGATAGTGTCTCCAATACTTTAAAGCTTGCACTACCGCATAAAGCTCTTTATCATTGGTGGAATATTTAAGCTTAGTCTCATTTAACTTTTCACTAAAGAAAGCTATGGGGTGGCTCTCTTGGCTTAAAACTCCTCCTATTTCGACTCCGGATGCATCACAAGTGACCTCAAATACTTTGGAAAAATCGGGCAACCTCAAAATTGGTGCTTGTGTTATCTTATCTTTTATCTCCAGGAAGGCTCTATTGGCTGCTTTGGTCCAATCAAAACTACCCTTCCTAATACAATCAGTTATTGGGACAACAATGGAGCTAAAGCCTTGAATGAATCTCCTATAGAAGGTGGCTAAGCCATGAAAGCTACGAACATCATGAACAGTTTTGGGAACAGGCCACTCAACTATGGATTTGATATTTTCAGGATTAGCTGAACTCCATCAGAGGTAACAATAAAACCTAGGAAAGTGACTCTAGGGGCCATGAATTCACACTTCTTCAAATTGGCATAGAGATTCTCTTTCCTAAGGGTTGAACACACTTGCCTAAGGTGGTCTAAGTGGCTTTCCTTAGTCCTACTGTAAATCAAAATATCATCAAAGTAAACCACAACAAATATTTTCATAAAAGGTCGTAGGACTTGGGTCATGATCCTCATAAATATACCTGGTGCATTGGATAATCCAAAAGGCATCACTATCCATTCAAATAACCCATCCCTAGTCTTAAATGTAGTCTTCCATTCTTCCCCGGGTCTAATCCTTACTTGATGGTAGCCACTCTTAAGATCGATCTTAGAAAAGATAGTAGCTCCAGCCATCATATCCAACAAGTCATCTAATCGGGGAATAGGAAATCTATATTTCATAGTGATTTTGTTGATGGCATGACAATCAACACACATCCTCCAGGTGCCATCTTTCTTAGGTGTCAACAAAGTTGGGACTGCACAAGGACTCAAACTCTTCCTAACAAATCCTTTCCTAAGGAGGTCCCCTACTTGTCTTTGTAATTCTAGATTGTTGACCCCTAAAGTGATTTTGATGATAACAAAATATTGGAGCATACATTTGGTTATCTAACAACTCTTCAAATGATTGACAAGTTTTTGTAGGACAACTACATTGACACACTTTCTAAACCCTACAATCTTTATTGCTTTGTGTTGAGTTGTAAAGTATTTAGAATCTTGTAAAGAAGAACCCTACAAAAAATTTCCTACTTAAATCAAGATAAAGGGTTACTTCTAGTAGTTTTCAAGCTTCAATTTTTCTTGATTTTATTATAAGAAGGCCTTGAAGAAGTCTTCAAAGCTTGGCATAAGAGTTCTAGAGAATTGAATTTGATCTGGTTGAAGAACCACTCTCGAGCTGATTGAATGGAGGAACCAATCGACTCTGGCACTGGCACCAAGGCCCAGCCGACTCGTCCAGATCTTGGTTGAGAATGCTCTGAGAGCCTCTGAGATCCGAGCTGATGAAACTCAGCCTAGCCGACTCATCCAGAGTGAACCTTTTTTTCAACTATGGAACCCAGCCGACTGGCGTTCAGCCCAGCTGACCCGAACTTGATCCGAGCTGACTCGAAGATTGTCCGAGTCGATTGGAATGACGGGGTCACCTCCAATGGCTAGTTCCAGTTCTCAGTTTTTGAATTCCAAAAGTGCTCCAACAGTAACCTGTCACCTCCCAACGGTCTACAACGTTCAAAATCAAGGGAAGGCAGTTCAAGTCTCTATAAATAAGGTATGAGAACATCTTTGGAAAAAAAAATGAGTTAATGAACAGTTATTGAATATTTATTGAAGAAAGAAGTGAGAGCACTTGAGCTTTGAAATTAGCTTTCAAGCCTTCACCAACTCTTACCAGAAGCTTGAAGCATCTTTTGAGGAAAGCAAGGAAGCCATTGAAGTGCATTGAAGAGCATTCAATTGAGCTTCACTCGAGCTGTATTGGCAACCACCAAATAATAGAGTTTGTCATTTTTGTTGCTTTTTATTCTAATCTTAGAATATTTGGATTATTGGTGAGCCCGGTTATAAAAAATAAATAGGTTTCTTTGGTGAGCCTTTTTCAAAACCAAAGTATAGAGGTTATAGGTGAGCCTGTAAAAATCTAGTGTGGGTTTCTTTGGTGAGCCCGGTTCAAAAACCAAAGTGTAGAGGTTAGGATTGTGAGCTTGTAAAACATTCCGACTGTATTCCGATTTGGGGGATATAGTGGAAATCCTGAGTGGTGAACTTGGGTAGTGGACGTAGGAGCTGGGTTGCTCCAAACATTATAAACCTACCTTGTTTGTGTTGTGCTTGATTTACTTTTTAGCTTCTGCATTTATTCTCAGATTAACACAGCACCTATCCACTAAAAGGAATTACTTGTGCACATACTTGTAAAAATTTTGTAATTCCCAATTCACCCCCCTCTTGGAAAAAGCCACCTGGGCAACATAGATGTTCGGTAGGGTTCATCCTATAATATGGGAGATTGGGTAAGGTTGCTCTTGGGACCAAATCAATGGCATGTTGGATGTCCCTAAGTGGTGGAAGGTGGTCAGGTAGGTCATCTGGAAACACATCCTTAAAGTCCTCTAATACTTCAACCACTTCCTGAGGGCGTTCTTTCTGTGAAGACTCTTGAATTTTCTTAGTGGCTAAGATCCAAATATGTGTACCCTTAGTGAGCTCTTTCTCAATTTCCTTTGCAGTTATTAGATTGACTCCAGTCTTTTTCTCCTTTAGGTAGCTCGATCCTCTCTTATCAGTATCCTTAGGTGGTGTAGGGTTGATCACAAATTTCTTTCCAAAGTGCATGAATGAGTAAGAATTAGATCGGCCATAAAGGGTCGCATCATGGTCAAACAACCAGGGTCGACCTAAGATGATACTACTCACTCCCATAGGTAGGATGTCACACCACACTTTCTCCTGATAGGACTGTAATTAGATTTGGACTAGACACCTAAACTTGATAGGAATTGAGGTGGAGTCTATCCAAGAAACCTTATAGGGATTTGGATGAGGGGCTGTGAATAATCCTAGAGTCTTGACTGCACTAGTGGATATGGCATTCACATAACTCCCACTATCGATAATTATCTTACATACTTTATCCCCTAACTTAACAAAGGTTTGTAGGATGTTAGTCCTACACCAATCTTCCTGGGTCTTAGTCTGGGTAAGGATGCATCTAACTACTCCCAAAAGGTCATGCCCTACAAGATCCTCGTCACCTTCATACTCATCTACCAAATTATCCTCGTGATGATATACTTTTTCAACATAATCATCTAGGGGCTCTATGGGTTCAGTCTCATCTTCCTCTAATTTCCCTATGTGTAAGGCTCTATTTGGGCAACTGCTAGCATAATGGCCCACCTTATGACATCTAAAGCAAGGGGCATTAGGATTTGGGGTTCTCTGAACTTCTGATGCTTTACCCCTATCGTCTCTACTGGTCAGAGGTGTACTAATATTGGGTCGGTTGGGTCGCATCTGACTTGATCCTGGCTGCTGACTAGGTGCACTAGTTCCAGAAAACTCTGGTCGACGATAAACTGGTCCCTCATTAAATCACTCAGCATCTTGTGCTACCTGGTAGGATAACTCAAAATCTTGGACTTCCCTCATGAACAACTCTTTCTGGATCTCCTCTCTTAACCCGGCTCAAAACCTAGACAAGGTAACTGATTCGGACTCATCAACACTACATCTCATCACAAATTCATCAAATTTTGCAATGTATTCAGCTACACTCTTGTTTCCCTGGGTTAATCTATGCCATTGGTCTAGAAGTCTTTGGTGGTATGACATGGGAAGATACTTCTCTCTAAGCCTAAGCTTCATCGCCCTCTAGGTTACTATGAGAACATTACCTCTTTGTCTAATAAACCTCTTGACATTCTCCCAGTATAGCCTAGCCAAATGGATTAACCTAAGCTTAGCAAACTTGAATTTCCTCTCCTCAGTCATGTTGTACCACTCAAAATACTGATCCATTTCTCTCTCCCAATCTAATAAACCTTAGGATCTAGGATTCTATCAAAAGTGGGTGCCTCCAACCTAATGTTTCTAAGAGTTTGGTCATCATGGTCCATCTGGTCCTGATTGGGTCTCCTAGGATTCGATTCATAAACTGGGTCATTGTGTGCTCTCTTAGGGTTCGGGTCATGGATTCGATTCGGGTTGGGTCTCCTTGGATTTGGCTCAAAGAAAGGGTCTTGATGATGCCTCCTAGGATTCGGTTCAGGGAACAATTCTAGGTGCCGAGCCCTTCTAAGGCTGATGGGTGTATCAAATTCTGGTTCAAGCTCTAATTCAATATGGGCTTCTTGGGTTCTTCCAGGGGTATGAGCCTCTAATCGGTCAAGCCTAGTAGTGATGCAGGTCATCTGATTAGTCATGCTCTGATTGGTCTAGACCAATTGTTAGTCAGGTTTTGGTTTAGTTGGGCCATTTGATCATTCAGGGTTTTCATCAAGGTCTCAAAATTTTGGTCCATGGTTGCACTTGATTGAGCTAGGTCTTGCTGGTAAAATGTCCCTGATCTAGTTATCATATACACACAGACTCAAACTTGGGCTAGGGGTTTGCTAGACCTAGAGTCCAAACCAAATGTTAGGTCAAGATGACAATCTTGGTTGTAGTAACTTGGCACCTAACCAGGTAAGTGTAAGGTTGGTGGAGGTCCCTCTTTGCTTGCTTTAGACACCAATTTAAAATTGGCCAGGTAAACAGACCAACCCACCTTCCTTTGGGCTCTTGTCCCTAAACCACTTGCCTAGACACCAGATACACAAGTATATACAAACAAGTTGTCTAAATTGGCTTCACACTTGGTTCGACCCAACCTTGTGGGTGTTCCTAGCTCATTAGAGCAAATTAAGTTCTACTCAGTTTTAATTAAGGGTTGGGTCCGATATGCAGGGTGGTGATTTTGGGCTAAGGACAGGTGATGAAATCCTTCCCCCATGTCATACTGATGCCCTTAGATTGACTTGCCATGAGATGGTGCAAATATGCATATGAACCCTAATCTCAGCAACAGAAGTTTTGTGTGTTGCAGTTCAAAGTGGGGCTGAGAAGTGCTATGTAACAATCTCAGAAAAACTCAAAAAACTCATAGAAGACTGCTAACTTATAGATGATATGCCATATGAAAGAAAATTTAAAAATAAAATCTGTGCTATGCTAAGTAGATCCTAAAATTTAGATAATGTAAAAGGAACAGAACATAACATACAGGAATTTCAGCAATAGTGATGGAGTGCAGGGATTTTCATTTTTTTTGTGATTTTTTTCCGAGGATAAAATTATGCATGCTGATATCTAACTTAATATGGATTAGGAAAGAAATTACTTCAATAAAAAATTAACTAACTTTTTTAGAGTTTTATACAAATTACAATCAGCCTACTCAAAAATACAGCAAGCAAAAAACAGAAAGTCCTAAGTGTAGAAATTCAAAAATGTGACCTAACAGGCTCTTTGTTTTCTTCTTCATGGGTCAATCATGATGGCACCCCAACACGCCTTAGGAGATCCCCGTGGAATGGGAAGAGTGGGTCTTGAAACCCTACTTTTCTTCTAAGACCGGATGACCTGGTGAAGCACCCAATCCAAGTACATAAAGAACTTAACCCTAACCTACCATGCTCTGATACCAAGATGATGGGGGATAATGAGGGGATGATGTGTTCCTAATGGAATTAGCGATGCTCAAATGAAAATGAAGTAATAAACATGCAGCCATTCATAGTAAAGGAAGCAAAATTTAATGAGAGGGATTCTTAAATGCCAAACAAGACATGAAGTTTAAACCTTTCGAAGTAACTAAGAAGAGGACCTTAGTGGTTAAGAAATCACTCAGATTAGGGCTAAGAATAATGTAATATTGCAGATCTGAAAACTTATTTATAGAAAGTTACTTGGCAGTTAATATCTCAAATTATGAGGGAAAAACACTAGAGGAGAGAAAGACCTAGGATGACAAGGGATTCCTCTAACTTGTAGGGCATCTTGTAACTGGCTCTTGTTAAGGTAGACCTCTTCTTTGGAGCCTGGAAGCCTGGGGATCCTGCAACAAAATTGTAGAGAAATTAGAGACCAAAGATTACAAAGGAAATGAGGAGGAAGAATCTTTGAAAAGGGAGAAGAAGCTTGAAATAGCCTTGGCTGGTTGGAGTGGTGTTGGAAGGGAAGAAGATGTAGATGATGGGAAGAACACAATAAGGGCCTCACTCCCACCCTCTCACAGGGGTCCAAGCTCTCAAGCAAGGGAAATTCTCATGAGAAAAAAAAACTTCTTCATTCATTCATCATTTCATCTTTTACAAGAAGACTAGGAGCCTTATTTAAAGACTACCAAGCCTTTCAATTTCAAATTCAAAATACACCAAATTCATGGAGAATAGAGGAGGAAGTTGTGGCCATTTCAAACTTCATTCTCTTGGGCAAAATTCCATGATGAGGTGGTATGGTAATGTGGCAAAGTAGGGAGGTGATGTGGCATGATTTGTCCTCCAAGTTGGCATGGTGTATTGATGATGTGGTGCTCCAAGTAGTTATGGCTTGTTAAAGAAGTTGGTTGCACTCAATCTTGCTCAATTGAAACCCAGATCAAGCAACTCTTGAACCCAACTACTATACTTACTCAATATAAGGCAAATTTAACCCTAATTGGACTTGAGAACCCAAATTGAAATAAGAACAGGACCCAATTACTTAAATGAAAACAAGTACAGGACTCATAAACACAATTACAACTTATTACAGGACTCAAATTCTTAATCTTTTATCCATAAATAATTCAGCATTGGTTGAAGTCTCTTCTTGAGCCTGGTGCCCGCACCATTGCTCCTTGTTGGACTTGGAGGTTTGAGTGTTCCTTGTGGGCTTGGGCTAGGGTGCAAACTCTTGTGGGCTTGGGACTTGGGGTGCCATCCATTCTGGGCTTGGACTAGGAGGTGCCATGCATTGTGGACTTGGACTGGGATGTGCCATTCCATGTGGGCCTGGAGGAGGTGCCATTCCATGTGGGCCTGGAGGGGGCGCCAACTCCATGTGGGTCTGGGGGGGTGCCAACTCCTGATGGGCCTGGGGTACAAAGTGCTTGGGGCTTGGACGGCATGAATGGGGCCCAGGCATAGGGGCTGGGGTGGCTTGAATGTGGCCTGGTGACTCTCCTCTTGGACTTGTCTTGAATGAAATAAATCTAAAATTACAAGACTCAAATGAACTCACTTGACTGTACTGAAAACAAAAGGACTTAATTAGACTCAATGGACTCAACTGACTTAATGGATTCAATTGACCTACTTTATTATAGGTCTCAATTTCTTTATTACAGGACTCAAGTGACTCCGGACTCAACTGAAAAATGACAGATTTCCCAACACATTAATCAGAGATCCAAATGGAGCCCTACAATCTTTGGCTGATCCTGGTATCCTCACCACTCAATCCACCTATCTGCATATGCTCCCAAAATGGTAGTCATTAATGTTTGTCATCCAAGGAATGCCCTGCCACAAGGATGTGCCATTTTAGCCATCACTCCTTACCTCACCTACCACGGTATGTGTTGGGAATTATGTCCCAAAGTCGATCATCTAGGCTGTAAACGGTTGTGCTATTTGTATATTGGATATGAATTTTGATATAAATAAAAGTTATTTTTTGGTAGTTCATCATAGGTGCATTTTCCTTAATGTGAACTCTTGTATGATGAAGTCCTTAGAACTTCCTTGTACTTGATATAGAGAGGATATATCGAGTAGTTCTTAAATTGTTCATGATTGAATGATACATTGTTATAGGATGACTATGTATCAAGTATAGATCATTGTATCTCAAATAGGTTGGTTATCCTCTTAACCAAGGAATATGGAGACATTGGTATGACATGCAAGTGTTGTATTTGACACTTCACTGAACATGACTCTCATGCGAGATTTTCTTTCTATCGAAGAGGAGTCTTGCATTAGAATGTGGACATGAATTATTCCTCTAACTTGAGATCACTATGATAGCTTGCAAGCAACTCACTGTGCTTAGGTGCCGGACTACCCATATTTCTAATCCAATGATGGAAGGTTGCTGGGTACAGTCAAGTACTTGTATAGCGATAGTAGGATCGAGATAGGATTGACCTCTCTAAATGGTTTGGATTGAATGCTTAATATGTCTCAATTTAGAAAGACCTTGGCTAGGGCATTCTTTGTAAGGAGTTATAGGGATTCTTTGTTTGAGACATATTAAAATGGACTGATTAGGATTGGGCAGTTTAACCCTATACCATCCGAAGCATTAGGAGGTTTAAGGAATAAGTTCAATGCTATTCCATATTCGATAGGTTCATGTTGCTCTACAACCTTCAACCTATCCGGATGTCGGGTGTCATTGCTAGATGGTGACTTTGGCTGGTACTGGAAATATTTCCGTGCTGTCGGTTTAGTGTTTGAACCTATGGGGTCACACACCGAGGATTTCTTCTTGCTTTGTTGGCATGCGAATGATTAGGAATAGTTCTGGACTCATTTAATAAGGTGTTGTCAAACTTTTGTTAGAAAAACTTTCTGGCCCAAACTTCGATAATTGGTATTGAAGGCTTAAGATTGTCTTAGAGCACAAAAGGATCGTATATGTTGTATTGGATCTAGCACCTGAGGTCCCCACGGCTAGTGCTCGTATATCTATTAGGGACACTTTTCAGAAGTGGCTTTCTAATAGAACTACTATACGTTGCATTATGCTAGCGGCTATGAATGACGAGTTCAGTCACAAATTTAAGGAGGCCCAACCGGAGGAAGTCTTGCAAAAGTTGCGGGAATCCTTCGACACGCATGATGATGTAGAGCAATTTCTGTGCCATCTATAATGCCCATATACGAGATGGGACATCAATAACTGATCATGTATTGTACATGACCGAGTTATTTGAATGCCTGGCCAAACTCGGATGTCCCCTACATGAACAACTAGGGAAAGATGCTATACTGAGTTCTCTGCCCCCTTCTTTCCTTGGTTTCCTTGATTACTTCTGGATGTATAGGCTTGTAGTGAACTACCATAGTCTGTTAGGGTTACTACAAAACTATGAGAAGGACCACAATCTCAATAAAAGGTTGGTGTACTTGGTGGGAGGAAATAGGGCAGTGCATCGTCCCCTTAGGAAGGGGAAGAAAAATAAAAAGAAAAAGTCCAAAAAGGTGCAGAGTGTTGGTGGGGCCAGTCAGGTTCGGAAGAAAAAGGTAGACCAGAGTCTGGTGGAGTACTTCTATTGTAAGAAGCAGGGTCACTAGAAGAGGAATTGTCCTCTGTATATTGCATCCCTTAACCCAAACAGGCCGAAGAAGAAGAAGCAGCAAGATGTTGCTGCTCAAGGTATTTATATGATAAATCTTTGTACCTATTCTTTTTGTGATACTACTAATTGGGTACTTGATACTAGGAGCCCTTACCATATTTGTAACAAATTGCAGGGACTTCGAATTAGTAAGAGATTCGAGGATGGTGAAAGGTTTCTGAATGTTGGAGATGAAAGTCGAGTTCTAGTTTTGGGGTTAGGAGACTTCTCCTTTATTTTTGAATCTTGTAAAATCATTTTATATGACTACCATTATTGTCCTGCATTTCTTATAAACATTGTCTCTATAGGCTTGTTGGCCAAAGAATGTTTTGAACTTTCAATAAAGAAAAATATTTGCAACATTACTTTGAACGGTTCAATTGGAATAAAAATTTGGTAAATGGCATTTATTTGCTATCACGGCCTATGAGTGTAATGTACATGACAAGCAAATGCCCTAGAATGGATAATGTCAGCAATGCTTATCTCTGGCACTATAGGCTAGGTCATATAAACAAGAATAGGATAAACAGGTTAAGACAAGAAGGTCTCTTAGAGGTAAATGATTTTAAATCATTGCTTACATGCGAATCTTGTTTACTTGGAAAAATGACCAAGTCATCTTTTTCTAGAAAATGTGAAAGAGCTAAAGAAATTCTAAGTCTAGTACATATAGATGTATGTGGACCTATGAATGTCAGTGCTAGAGGTGGGTATAATTATTTCATTACTTTTATAGACGATCTATCTAGGTTCGGTTATGTCTATCTTATGAGACATAAGTCTGAGTCATTTGAAATGTTCAAACGATATTATAATGAAGTTAAAAAGCAAATTGGAAAGAGTATAAAGACTCTTCGATCTGATTGAGGAGGCGAATATCTTTCTAGTGAGTTTTTGACTTATCTTCAAGAGAATGGGATTCTCTCTCGATGGACACCTCCGGGGACATCCCAACTGAATGGTCGATGATGGGGTTTGCCACTCTGCCTATCTCTTTCTGGGGTTATGCCTCGGAGACTGCCTGTTATCTTCTTAATAAGTCTCCTAGCTAGTCTGGGGATAGGACTCCATATGAGATATGGTCTGAATGGAAACCGGTGCTCTCACACCTTAGGGTCTGGGGGTGTCAGGCCTATGTTAAGCATTTGCAGACTGATAAACTAGGACCTAGATTTGACCGGTGCCTCTTCGTTGGCTATCCGAAAGAGTCTAAAGGGTATTTCTTTTACCTGCCTGATGAACAAAAGTTGTTTGTTGGTTTTAGGGCTATCTTTTTGGAAAAGGAGTTCCTTGGTGAAGGAACTATAGCCACTAAGATTAAACTTAGTGAAGTTCAACAGGTAGAAGAACCAGCACATTTAGGAGATAGCTCAGAATCGAATTTGACTAATTCAAATCCGGAGCTCATTGAGCACCCATTAAGAAGATTCGGTAGAGTACCATGTCAACCGAATATATACTATGGTTTCTTGGTCCAGTATGGAGATCCCATTGAACTTGATAAAAATAATGAGGATCCGATCACCTATATGGATGCTCTACAAAGGTCCGACTCTAATAAGTGGCTAGAAGCCATGAAATCCAAAATGGAGTCCATGGAGATCAATAATGTGTGGACATTAGTTGATCCACCTGAAAGGATAAAACTCATTGGGTGTAGATGGATTTTCAAAAGGAAACGGGGCATAGACGGAAGGGTGGACACCTACAAAGCCTGTTTGGTTGCCAAGGGGTATCGTTAACGTTATGGTATTGACTATGATAAGATATTTTTTCCTGTGGCAATGCGCAAATCCATTTGGATTATGCTTGCTTTAGCTGCATACTTCAACTATGAAATCTGGCAAATGGATGTCTAAATAGCCTTCCTAAATGGTGAGCTGAAAGAGGAGGTGCATATGATGCTACTTGAAGGGTTCACATCCATAAATGAGTCAAAGGTTTGCAAGCTCCAATGGTCTATCTATGGACTGAAGCAGGCATCTCAAAGTTTGAACATGCGATTTGATAAGTGTATCAAGTCATATGGCTTCGTCAAGAATGGAGAAGAACCTTGCATTTATAAGTGGGCTAATGGTTCGGTGGTTATATTCCTTGTATTGTATGTGGATGACATTCTCTTAATCGGAAATGACATCCCTTCATTGCAGGTAATAAACGTCTGGTTGTCATCTCAGTTCTCTATAAAGGACTTGGGTGAAGCCTCCTACATCTTAGGGATGAAGATCTATAGAGATAGATTTTTGAGACTTCTGGGACTATCCCAGTCAACGTACATTGATACCATGCTGAAACGGTTTAGCATGAAAAATTCTAAGAAAGACTATCTTCCGATAGGCCATGAAATTACTTTCTCCAAAAAGGATTGTGCATCAACTCCTGAGGAGATAGAGCATATGAGTAGAGTCCCATATGCTTCGATAGTAGAATCTATAATGTATGCAATGACATGTACTAGACTAGACATGGCATACTCACTAGGAGTAATGAGCAGATACCAGTTTAACCCTAAAGTATTTAAGAAATACTAAAGACCAATGGCTTATCTATGGAGAGCCTGACTTAAAACTTATCGATTATACCGATTCAAGTTTTCAGTTAGATAGAGATGATAGTAAAAGTATGTCGAGCTTTGTATTTACCCTAAATGAAGGAGCCATTTGCTGGAAAAGTTCTAAGCAACACATAGTGGCAGACTCGATTTACGAAGCAGAATACATTATAGCATCAGATGCAACGAAGGAAGCTGTGTGGCTACGGAAGTTCCTAGGTGAGTTGGGAGTGGCACCTTCCCTGGATGGCCCTGTTCCAGTATTTTGTGACAGCACTGGAGCCATAGCTCAAGCCAAAGAGCCAAAGTCCCATCAGCGCACCAAGCACATTCTGCACTGCTACCACCTCGTGTGAGAGATTATGGCACGAGGGGACATCGACCTTCAAAAGATCGATGGAAAGAAAAATATGGCCAACCCCTTTACTAAAGCAATCAAAATTCAAGAGTTTAAAGATTGTAATTGGAAAATGGGAATGCGATTCTGTACTGATTGGCTTTAGTCCAAGTGGGAGTTGTTAGGAATTGTGTCCCAAAGCCAATCATCTAGGTTGTAGACGGTTGTGCTATTTGTATATTGGATATGAATTTTGATATAAATAAAAGTTTTTTTTGGCAGTTCATCACAGGTGCATTTTCCTTAATGTAAACTCTTGTGTGATGAAGTCCTTTGAACTTCCTTATACTCGATATAGAGAGGATAATTGAGTAGTTCTTAAATTACTCATGATCGAATGATACATTGTTATAGGATGACTATGTATCAAGTATAGATCGTTGTATGTCATATAGGTTAGTTATCCTCTTAACCAAGGATGTGGAGATATTGGTATGACATGTAAGTGTTGTGTTTGACACTTCATTGAACGTGACTCTCATGTGAGAATCTCTTTCTGTCGAAGAGGAGTCTTGCATTAGAATGTGGACATGAACTATTCCTCTGACTTGAGATCACTATGATAGCTTACAAGCAACTCACTGTGCTTAGGTGCCGGAACCTGGATTTTTAATTGCTGATGGAAAGTTGCTGGGTATAGTCAAGTACTTGTATAGTGATAGTAGGATCGAGATAGGATTGACCTCTCTAAGTAGTTTGGATTGAATGCTTAATATGCCTCAATTGAGAAAGACCTTGGCCAGGGCATTCTTTGTAAGTAGTTACAGGGATTCTTTGTTTGAGACATATTGAAATGGATTGATTAGGGTTGGGCAGTTTAACCCTATGCCATTTGGAGCATTAAGAGGTTCAAGGAATAAGTTCAATGCTATTCTATATTCGACAGCTTCATGTTGCTTTGCAACCTTCAACCTATCCAGACATCGAGTGTCATTGCTAGATAGCGACTTTGGCTGGTACTGGAAATGTTCTCGTGCTACCAGTTTAGTGTTTGAACCTATGGGATCACACACTGAGGGTTTCTTCTTGCTTTGTTGGTATGCGAATGATTGGGAATCGTTCCAGACTCATTTGATAAGGTGTTGTCAAAATTCTATTCGAGCTAACTCTTTTTGAACGAGTCGACTCAAGCCTAGTCGACTTGAATGGTCAAGTCGACTCTTCTAACGGACTGCTAAAATTTGAGAACGCTTCATTAAATGCTGTAATAGTCATGATATTTAATGCTAGGAGTTTCGAGTTTTAATAATTGCTGTTGTTGAGTTCCAAGGGACTTCTAACCTCCCTAGAATATTAAGAGATCCCAAAACTGCTCATTAATTTTTCATTATATCCTCTTAATTGTTTTGAGGGCTGTTGTTATAAAAGCAGGGCTAAAGAAGGTCAAGAGTTGACATTCAACGCTCCTCACATTCTACACCCGAAAATCTAGATCAAGGCTGAGACTCTGCCATATTCCTTGGTTAGAGATTTTGTTTGATCCTTGAGAGATTGTGAGATTGGATCTCTGGGAAAGAGTGAGTTTTGGATGGGATCTCTAAGTGCATACCTTCTATTGAAGGTTTGGGACAGAGAGAACTGGGAGAGTCCTTGTTCTTTTCCTGCACTATTGCAGCAATTGGCACTTCAAGGAGTTGAAGGTATCCCATTCGTTTTCAAGGAGTTGAAGAAGGAGTCCACCCGATAAAGTTTCCATAGGGGCTAGCACCTCGAAGGAAGGAGAAGAAATCGCGCTACATGATGTGAACCTCCTGTAGAGGTGGCACACGAGTGCTACTTGTAGAGCCAGACTTTTTTCCATAGGTCAGTGCCATCTCTGGGATCGCGACTGAGAGGTAGGCATTTTTGCAACTTCCGGTTCTTCTTAGTAAATGTCACCAATGTATGTTCTTATTTTATGTATGACAAATTATCTTTGCTGCATCATTATGTGATTTCTAGAATTGTTCTATTTTTCATACAATGTTTGCATGATTTCATATTTATATTACTCTAGATACATCTAGATCCTGGTAAGGGGGTTGTGTTAATTAGATTAACATCTTGAGATAAAATAGTTTTATCGCTTTCCATTGTTGCATGCCTTAGAAAAGTTTTAAAATGCATGTACCGCCCCTAGGAATAGTTCCCTTTCAGCATGGTTCTCTACTCCAAGCATGCCTGTAGTAACCGGATATGCTAGCCATCATCCCTTGTCTTTAGGTCTTAGGTACATGCCTATAACTTGGTTCCTGGTAACTCTCAAGGTAAGAAGACTAAGAGAAAAAAGTTGAGCAAGGGCTTAGCAAGGATACAAGGAGAAGAACAAGGGAAGACAAGGGAGATGATCAAAGAGCTTGCTATTCTCAAGAGCATCACCTTTCACCATAAAGGAACCCTCTTCTTGCTCTCCCATCAATACACACCCTGAGTGATGGGAATTCTCCCAGGGTCATGGGGATCATGCAGCATGCGGAATTGACTTTCAAAATAAAACTTCATAGCATGATCTCCTAACATGTATAACATGTATAGAAAACCCTAATTCCCAGGAACCCCTTGGGCAATTACAACTAATGAATCATAAAATAAAGTCAATTAACATACCTGGATCGCTAAATCCAATCCTTTCCATGAGGCTCACAACTGCAAGCCCTCCAACTGAGATCCACACGAGACTTGAACCAAGGAAGAATCCCTACCGGGGTTGCTTGCTTCAATAGGACTCTTAGGACAGCCTTTGGACCTTTGACCACTGTAGGACACCATGTTCTACTGTAGGACTCTCTAGACACTCTCTTAAGGCACTCTTGGCTTTAGGAAAACCCTCCCCTAGGACCCCTTAGGCTTATGTCCTAAGACAAAGCCTTGTCCTAAAAGATAAGACCTTGTCTTAACAAGACAAGTCTTGTCTTAAAAGAGGGAGGGAGGGAGACAACAGAAAGAGGCACTCAGATAGCTCTTGGAAAAATGGACTTCTGTTTCTGATGACCGAAAATCTAAAGTCTCATTTCACCGTACCCCCTTTATATAGATTCAGATGGGACGTGAAAAGCATCCCGAGACTCCTTATCAGATATGACTCTTCATGTCTGATAAGGCTCTTCTTGCTTCAAGAGTCTTATTTGATGTTCTTTCCCTTTCCAGAGCAGTTCCCCATATGCCATGTGGCATATACTGGTTATGAAGAATGGAAGGAGGCATCCTTTCAATCTTGAAGAGCGTGGAATAGGTAGAGTCCTAAGGGCAGAAGGACTCTGCCTCAGAATAGTGTGCACGCAGATGAAGAGAAGCGACTCTTCATCTGCGCGCCAATATTTCTTTCTGCTTTCACGCCGCCCCTTCCACTTCTTTGACCGATCAATCCTCTCCAAGAGGTGTGGGGATAAAGTGAAGAGGCACCACTTTGATGAAGCTCCCAGAGTTTCATCTACAGAAGGACTCTTAGTCCTTCTGCACGTGCCATACTTCTCCCGGGTGCGCCAAAAGGGCACCACTTTCCTTTCCCACTTCTCTCTCCACCCAAAGCAGCATATATTGATCAATGAAATATATGAAATATGGGTGTCATTGGAAAGAGCATTAAATAAGCTTTCTGACCATATAATTTATTTTCAAATCAGAGGTCTGTTTCTCCTTCTGTGCCTTTTTGAAGTTAAGGTGTCATTTAGGTACCAAGAGTTCCATGCCATTGGGACTCTTCATATATGGCACCTAACATGCCCAAAAATCCAAATAAAAATCAGATCAAGCTCTGATTTGGCTAGCCCTAGTTAGAACTCAACCTAATTTAGGTTTTCCATAATTAGGTTAGCCCAATTAGCAAGCAACCGAATCCAATCTAATTGGGTTAGGAATTAGGTTAGCCAACATATGCTAATATGTAATCCGGCTAACCAATTAGGATCCTATGACCCTAATTAAATCATGAATGACTTCCTTGGATAAGTCTCTATTATGTATGACCCATTGGGTTCCACATCTAGCCAGCAGTAGGTTTATGTTTGAACCGATTCGATCCGATCGAACCCGATTGACCTAATTAGGTCAAATTGGCTCACCTAATTGTCCAATTCGAATCACACATTGAATTGACTCACGAAACCAAATCAATTGGTTCATGAAAACCTAAAAGACAAGATTGATGTCTAGCAACGTGTCATGCCTACCCGGAAGATGAGAAATTTGGTAGAAAATACTAAAATACCCTTCAGTAGTAAGTTACCATGTAATTCAATCTTTCGATCTCCCATTATCCCAATTAAGTGATAGGTATGGATAGATGTCAAACCCTAATACTTAATCATATCGAATCTCAGCTTGATCATGAGGACTCAGCTGATGACTGATTAGATTCCACTAATCTCATCCTGCTTGTTGGGCTCGATGACCAGTGCGGAAGTGTGGATTTCAAAAATTTTATGAAATCAGGTCTGAACCCTAATCCCAAAATCTCCTTATTAGAAATTAAAACTTATGACTACATGCATGTCCAAATTTAAACATAGTTTAGATACTAACCTCAGATCGCTATATCCAATCTGATGTAGAAATAAACTCCAAATGGAGTAACCTTTTGAACACACCAGGCGTCCACTTGTCCGCCCTCCGATGGTGATCCACACGGGCAGATGATCAAGACAGTGACTCCTCAATTGGGTTCCTTCCAATCAAGTTCTACCCCAAGAACTTGATATATGGGCTATTGGCTAGGACACCTCTAGCCAAACAGGGACTAAAACTTTCTCTCTTACCCTTCTCCTAGTTTTTGGCAATTCTGGCCCCTTAAGACACTCTTGTCTTAAGAATAAGCCCTTGTCCTAAAATGAGACAAGGCTTGTCTTGGAGGGAGAAGAAAATTAAGACAAAGTTGTCTTAATGTAAGAAAGAAGAAAAGAGGCGCCTTCTTCCTTTACCGTCGGAGAGTTTCTCTCTCTGACTCTCCTTCTGTTCTGAGATTCGACAGAGCCTAGGCTCTGTAAAGGAATCAAAGAAGAAAGAGAGGAGGGGGAAACAGTCTTCTGGAGAGGGAGAAGGAAAGAGAAGCAAGGCTTCGCCGTAGAAAATCTGGAATGTATTTTTACGGTGAAGCCTTCTTCTTAAATAGGCGACAGAGAGGTGCCTTCTCCTTCTGAAAAATCCTCTCACGTCCCTCTCTCCCTTCTCACGTCTTCTCTCTTAAATCTCACGGCCCTTGGGATTAATCTCACGGCCTTTGAGATGGGAAGACGCGAAGAAAGATCGTGAAAAACACAGAAGGGCGCGCGCAGAAAGAAGAGTCGCGCCCCTTCGGTGTTTTTCTCTTCTTTTCCACGGTATTTTTCTTTCTTTTTGGAGAGTCCACGCCTAGGTGGACTCTCTTCCACGCCTTTTCAAAATTCACCGGTGTTTTATTCTTTCTTTTCACGCAAAGACGCGTCTTGGAAGAGTCCACGCGCGTGTGGACTCTTCTCCTTGCACGCGCGCGTGGGAAGAGAGGGGGAGGGGTTTTAGGCGATGTGGGAAAGGGGTTTAGCCTCTTAGGTTAGCCCAATTGCTAGCCTATTGTTAGCCCAACATTTTAAATCTTCAATTAGATTCAAACCGGAATGAATTTGGATCTAAAAAAGACCAAATCGGAACCCTAACTCGAATCCGATTCAAGTAGAAGTCATGGTTTGCAACACATGCTAGTGTGTTCATCTGCAAACGAGATTTAATTCCAAATTTAATCCTTGATTATCTGTCCTAAGTGTGTGACCCATTGGGTTCCATACTTAGCCAGCAGTGGGTCCGAGTGCAAGTTGACCTAATCTGATCAGAACTCATTCTAATCGATTTAGGTCAAATCGAGCTAACTCGAGTCAGTCAATTAGGACTCCTCCTAATTAGTGATCCAATTAAACCATTTAATTTGATCAACCCACAAGACAAGATTGACGTCTAGCAACGTGTCATGTCTACCCGGAAGATATGGAAATTCTGGTGTAATTCCAAAACTACCCTTCAGTGGAAAGTTCCCGTACAATTCGATCCTTCAATCATCTTGCATCCCGAATATAACTATGGATATGGAATCATGTCAAATCCAGTTTATACTCATTCCCAGCTCAGTCATACACTAATGATTCAATTAATTCGATATTAGAAATCATTTCTAATATCTGTACTTTGATCAAAGATTTCCTGAATCATCATCTGACCTAATTTGGCTGGATGCAATCTCTTCCTACTAGGAGTGATCAATTCCTTGTTGACCTACTCATTACCTTCATATACAATTCACCATACCCAGCATCAACCTCGTGCATGACCCAGTGTCATGATTGAGATTGAACCAAAGCATGGGTTCATGTACATAAGGTATTATGGCAGTCTCAGGTCATAGGACTACTTGTACAACTCCCACTATGTGAAACATCTATTGACATGTAGCTAAGGCTCCATTAGATGTTCTCAAACTGGATCTATTCAGTGGACTCATTCACTAATGAGCACCCACATCCTTGTATTAGTGTCCTACACAAATGACTGTGAGAGCAGTCATCCTTTTCAGTATACATAGGATGTGCCAGTCTTACCGGAAACCCTGATCCCCAACTCAGGGTTCCTATGACTAGGAATATTCTAGATTAGGGTTTTAAGGCCTTAGATCTCACTGGTATGATCTCATCATAGCCCTACAACCATAGCCCTAATCTATGGGGTTCATCATATAATGACACAGCGAATGATAAAAAAAAATTATTGCCTTTATTAATTTGTCAATTTACAATGGTCTGGGAGATACAGATATTGGCTTATAGGGCATAATCCTTTCACTGCTTTGATCAAAGGCTTCTTGAGTCTCTCATCGAAGAGATTGCATGGGATAACAATTCCTCTTACTAGGAATGATCGATTCCTTGTTGGTCCACTCACATCCTTTGTACACCTTCCACCATGCCCAGAATACCCCGTACATGTCACAATGCTATGAATAAGTATGAACCAAAGTATGGCTTAGTGTGCACAAGGAACTATGGTGACCTCAGGTCTAAAGATCACATGCACAATTCTACTCTGGGATCTATCTTTTGACAAGTATTAAGACTTCTATAAGATAGTCCCGGTGCGAATCAGTTCCAGTGTACTTATACTCTGATGAGCACCCTTATCCTTGTATTAGTGTCTCTACACAAGTGGTTGTAAGATCAACCACCCTCATCAACTGAGCATACATAGGATAAGCTAGTCTTTCCAGATTCATCGATCCCCGAATCGATGGTCCAACGACTAGGAACATTCTAGATTAAGGTTTATAGGAATTAGGTCTCACTGTTATTTTATCATAACCCTAATTCCATTGCCCTATTCTATGGGGTTCATCATAATCATCAGAAACATGATACAGCAATATATGAAGAATCACATGCCTTTATTAATATGAAAATATGTCATACATGAGTTGGAAGTTTACAAAAAGGCCCTCATAATGATTAGCTCTTAGGGCACTTTTCTATCACTGAGTTCCCTGGATTGCGCCTTCCATAGCTCATTACCTAAGTGAGATTTCATAGGCCATTGACACATACACTTCTCATTTTATCCTGAAGTACACTAGTCCCCCACAACTCCACTCCTCTATGAGCCATCCTTCAAGATACGAGACTCAAATGCATTGAGATTCCATTCCTCTATAGATTTCGTTCCATCTCTCTCTGTCTCTCCTTTGCTTCTTCTCCGGCTCCTCTCCCACACTTACTCCAAACTTAGAGGGGACTCCAAGCCTTCCATATTTGCCTTTTCAGGAGACTGACTTAGGCATCAGAAGGTCTACCATCGGGAACTCAGCCCCGGTGTGTCAGACTTTCTGGTCTTCTCTATCTTACAAGATCGACCCCCGATGATAGGATCCTACAAGGCCTCCCTAGCTCCAAGTAAGCTCATCCATTCCTACTCCAACCCCATTTGAGCCGAGCCTAAGTTAGCACCACCTCTACAAGATCCGTAATAGATATATCCACTCGTACTGCATTGGTCCCCCCACCCTAGCTTCATTCACCGGATGAATCAATAGGTACCATATGGAATTGAAGCTAAGCGAGAATTTTATCTTCAACTTACATATGGTCTCTAAACTGTAATCTCAAGATTTGGGATGTAATCAGCAGATAGTTTGGTAGTACAAATGTCTTTAAAGAAAAGATTAAGCTCGGTCAAAAAACCCCATATGGGATTGGGAAGGAGATCATGCCAAGCTAATGGGAGTAACCATTATATGATGACATGACAATCATGGCTTTTTAGTCTATAGAACCTATAATCTTTGATATTGATGTACCAAGCTAAATTACTTGTATAACCATCTAGAAATTTAATATTTTTACACCATTCACATACATCCTTCAATTGCTCCTTTGTTAAGATATAAGATGCTTTTAGCTTTAGAAATTTTTTGAGTGCCACTTCAACCAACTTTAATAAAAGATGCATATATATGTTCTTCATATCTACTTGAGCCTTGGGATTGTCCTTTGTCTTACCTTTGGCATCCATAATAGTGTAGAGAACATTATTGATACATTTTTTTCAATATGCATGATGTCAAGGTTATGATGGATCAAATTAGTGAACCAGTATGGTAATTCCTAGAAGATGCTTTGATTCATCCAATTATGAGTAATTCTATTAAATCCTCGAGATTTTTGCTTGTTAAATAATATACCAAACTAGACTTCATCCAATTGGGATATCCTTTGAAATACTTCCATACCACTAAGTTGGAGGGTGCATGATCTTTCTCTATCTTATTCCTCCTGAAATTAACTAAGACAGTCAAACCAGCAAGGCTTACAACCATGCTCAAGTTGAAATGATTTTATATTCTCCATGCAAAAGGGATATGCTAGCTTCTTATGAGTGCTCCATTTTGACATCATCCTATAAGTGGGAAAATCATTAATGGTCCACATTAATGTAGCCTTCATTATAAAAATTTTACTTCTTTGATGCATCAAAAGTACATATGCCATCAGACCATAAGATATATATCAATTCTTTTTATAGGATATTGTGGTATAGGAATGACTAATATAAAGAAGATGTTATGTTATTTCATGCACATCCATGGTGGCAGATTGTATAGAGTAATAAAGACTAGCCAACATGAACAAAGAGGCACATCATAACTGAATAGTGTAAATCCATCTGTAGATAGACCCAATTGAATATTGTGTAATTCCTAAGCAAATAAAGGGTAGCAAGCATTAAGTTTCTTCCATGCCTTACTGTCTGATGGATGACTTATTATATCAAAGTGCTTTCGAATTCCTTCTTTGTGCAATCTCATCTGCCTGATAGTACTCTTGGACAAGTAGAGCCTCCGAAGCCTAGGAATGAGGGGAAGGTAACAAAGAACGTTGTATGGTATGTCCTTTCGATTCTTGCTACCCTCTTGCCTTGGCTTAAATCAGCTTTCACCATATATGTCACATGAGCTTTTCAGTTGGTCCTCCTTATAAAAAAATATATAATTATTATGACATACATCTATCTTCTCATATCCTGTGTCTAATCCTTTCACCATTTTCTTTGAAGTATAAAAGTTTCTAATAGGCTTCTCATCCTTTGGTGGCATTTTTTCTATTATTGCTATCATTCTATCATAATAATTGGTAGTCATATTAAACATGGCCTTCAAGTTTAACAACTTTGATATAATTGATAATACAGTGTGTATTTCATATCCTGGCCACAATGGTTCATTAGCATCTCTTAACATATGATAGAAATTACCACTACAAGCTTTTGGATCATCCTCCACATCCCAGTTAAATTAAGGACCAGCCGCATCCATAACCATATCTACCATTCTATCTGTGTCCCTATCTTGTTCACTTTTAACCCTTACAACTATCTTTCATGTCTCCCCATGCAGGTACCAATGCTTGTAGTTGGGCACAAATTTACTTCTATATAAATGGATAGTCATTGTATTCCTATCAAGTATTTCTCTATTGCTACATCTTTTATAAGGATAACAAGACCATCCTTAATGTAAGAGTGTCACATTTCCATAAGCATAGTTACAAAAGTACTCTACACCCTTCCTATATTTAGTAGAAATCATCCATTAACTACTCGATGGTCTATCCAACTTCGGTTTATAGAACACCACCTAAGGATTCTATATATACAAATATATTTATAGAGTCAATGCTATATGTAAGACACCACATAATCCATTACATACATCAAAAATACAAAAGTATACAAATTTTTAAAAGGATTAGAACAATACGGATATGTTACAAATATGCCAAAATGACAAGCAAGAGGTTCTTGGAGGAAGTGTAATGACCAAGTACTGTCCCAGTTCCCCATGGGCTAAGATGGGCTTAATATAAGACTTTCCACCATTAGTTATGGTTTGGGCCACGAACATAATCATGCACTGTATGGTTCGGTGGCAAGGCGGAATCATCGATTTCAAAATTTTTTATCTTTATGAAATCTTCACCAAACCTTCAACCCAAAATATCCTTAAAAGAATTAAAACATATAAGATGTTTATATAAGATTTAATCTCAAATTAAGATACTAACCTGTATCGCAAAATCCAAACTCTGAATCTCCACCAGGTGCCCAAATGTTCACCCTCCAATGGTGATCCACACAGAAAAACAATGAAGACAAAATTTCTATTTCTTGGTTCCTCTTCTTGAATTCTTTTTCAAGAATTCAATTCTTGGACCTTTAGGCTGAAATTTTCTTTCTTGAAAATTTCTTTTTCTTCCTTCTTTCCTCTTCTTGAATTTTCTTCAAGAATTCCCTTTCTTGAATCCCTTTTCTTGAATTGAATTGGAAGAAAAAATTAAGACAGTCAAAGTCTTAATTCAAGAAAGAAAAGAAGAAAAGATCATTTCCCTGTTCTTTCCTTTACCGTTCAAGACCTTCTTCTTATTCTTGTTTAGGGTCAGAGTTTCGACAGAGGATACCTCTGTAAGGGAAACAATACCCAACAAGAACAAGAGGAAGGAGTATTCTGGAGAGGAAGTGAGGGAATTGGATCTCTGAACTATGTTGCGTGAAAACCCCCGAGAACCCCAACCCTATTTATAGATCTCAGAGGGGTGTCATCTCGAAACAACGCAACCCTCTGAAACCCCAGGGATCATGATCCCTCATTCCTCACGCATCCCCTCAACCAAAAATCACGATTCTTCAATTTGATTTTCGTTTTTCCGACGAGGAGAACTCTCGGAAAAACTTCAGGAAGGATCGCGACTTTTGGAGACGGATTTGCGACCGAAAAGCGACGGATCTTTTTCTTAAATTTTTCTGGCCATCAGATCCAGATCCAAGGGTGCCAGACAAGGATCTGAAATGCCCCTTTTCAGATTTTTTTTTTTTTTCTCCGATGTTTTCTTTCTCACGCGTTTTAAGAGAAGTCCACGCGCGTGGACTTTTCTTTCTTGGCGCGCGCGGGTGAGAAGAGGGAGGGGGCGGCTTGGAGAGAGGTTCTCAGTGAACTAAGTTCACTTGGGTTCAGCCATGGGTTAGCCCAATGTCCTAAAAAATAAATTGGACCTTAATCTAGTTCAATTAGAACCCAATTAAGCCCAATTCGGAACCAAATTCGAATATGATTCGAATAGAAATTTGGTCTGCAACACATGCTAGTGTGTTTATCCTGCAAACATGATTTAATTCCAAATTAAATCCTTCATCAATTTTCTTTTGTGTGTGACCCATTGGGTTCCACACCTAGCCAGCAGTAGGTCCGAGTTCTATTTGACTTAATTCGGTTAGATCTCAACTAAGCCGATTTAGGTCAACTCAAACTAGCTCGACTCGGTCAATTAGAATCTAATTCAAATTGACTGATTTGAATTACCATGACTCAATCATATACCTACAAGACAAGATTGACGTCTAGCAACGTATCATGTCTACCCGGAAGATGTGGAATTTTGGTGGAATTACCAAAATACCCTTCAGTGGTGAGTTACCGGGCAATTCAGTCCTTGATCAACTTGCATCCCGAATATGATTATGAATATGGATACTTGTCAAATCCAATTTTCATATTCATCCCTAGCTCAGTCTTTATAATGATGATTCAGTAATGAACCATTAGAAAATATCTCTAATGTTCATACTTTGATCAAAGGTTTCCTGAATCCATCATTTAAAATTAGCTGGATGCTATTCCCTCTTACTAGGGCTGATCAATTCCTTGTTGACCTACTCACAACCTCCATATACAATCCACCATAACCAGTATCACCTCGTGCATGACTCAGTGTCATGATTGACTGCGAACCAAAGTATGGATTCATGTATATAAGGTACTATGGTAGTCTCAGGTCAAAGGACCACATGCACTACTCCCACTATGAGAATTATCTATTGACAAACAGATAAGGTTCCATTAGATATTCTCAATCTGGATCAATTCAGTGAACTCATTCTCTAATGAACACTCACATCCTAGTATTAGTGTCAAACACAAGTGACTGTGAGATCAGTCACCCTTATTACAAAACATATATAGGATGTGCTGGTCTTGCCGGAAACATTGATCCCCAACTCAATGTCCCATCGACCAGGAATATTTTAGATTAGGGTTTTAAGGCTTTAGGTCTCACTGGTATGATCTCATCATAACCCTAGAACCATAGCCCTAATCTATGGGGTTCATCAAAAAATCAAAAAGACATAGCAAATGATGAAAATAATGCCTTTATAAAATGTCAATTCATTGATTTTGGGATCAAAATTACAATATTTCAATTGGCTTTCAGGGCACAATCTTTCAATCTCCCACTTGCACTAAAGCCAATCGCCTTTAAATCTTAACCCCATACAATCAAGGTGGCGATCAAACTCTCGCTGTGATAGAGCCTTAGTGAATGGGTCTGCTATGTTGTTCTTCGTTTCTACCCTTTTAATGCAGACTTCTTGTCTTTCGACAATCTCTCGAACGAGATGGAAGCGTCTCAGAATGTGCTTTGATTTGTGATGAGCTCTTGGTTCCTTTGCTTGAGCAACAGCCCCCGTATTATCACAGTAAAGTGATACTGGACCTTCAATCTCAGGAACTACGCCCAACTCTGATATGAACTTCTTCATCCAGACAGCTTCCTTGGCAGCTTCACTAACAGCAATGTATTCTGCCTCAGTTGTTGAGTCAGCTATAGTTTGCTATTTAGAACTTTTCCAGCTTACAGCTCCTCCATTAAGGGTAAAAACATACCCAGATATAGATTTGCTGTCATCTGGATCTGATTGAAAACTAAAATCTGAATAAGCTTCTAGTTTAAGATCAGATCCTCCGTATATTAGAAAAATATCCTTAGTTCTTCTTAAGTACTTAAGAATATTTTTCACAGCCTTCCAATGATCCTCTCCTGGATCTGCCTGAAACCTGCTGGCTATACCTAAGGCATATGCCACATCAGGCCTAGTACATAACATAGCATACATAATAGACCCTACTGCCGAAGCATAAGGTACCGAATTCATTCTATTTCTTTCTTCAGGTGTCTTAGGAGACATCTTCTTAGAAAGATGTATGCCATGACCAATAGGTAAGTAACCTCTTTTACTTTCCTCCATGCTAAATCTTTTTAGCACTTGGTCAATATACCTAGACTGGGATAAACCTAGCATCCTCCTAGATCTATCTCTATAGATCTTGATGCCTAGTATATAAGATGCTTCTCCCAAGTCTTTCATGGAAAACTGTTTAGATAACCATACCTTGACTGATTGTAACATTGGGATATCATTCCCAATGAGGAGTATGTCATCTACATACAGAACCAAGAAAACTATGGCACTCCCACTAGTCTTCTTGTACACACAAGGTTCATCCTCATTTTTGATAAAGTCAAATTCTTTGACTGTCTTATCAAATCGGATGTTCCAACTCCTAGATGCTTTCTTTAATCCATAAATAGATTTCTTTAGCCTACATACCTGATTAGGTTTAGTCTCCAAGATAAAACCTTCTGGCTGTGACATATAAACCTCTTCCTCAAGGAAACCATTGAGGAATGCAGTTTTCACATCCATCTGCCAGATTTCATAATCATGATATGCTGCTATAGCAAGCATGATCCGAATAGATTTGAGCATGGCAACAGGAGGAAATGTTTCATCATAATCTATTCCCTGTTTTTGTCTGAAACCCTTAGCCACTAATCTGGCTTTATAAGTTTCAACTTGGCCATCTGTCCCAATCTTTTTCTTATAGACCCATTTGCATCCAATAGGGTTAACACTCTCTGGTGCATCAACCAAAGTCCAGACTTGGTTGACATACATGGAGTCCATTTCGGATCTCATGGCTTCCAGCCATTTGTCTGAGTCACTACTTATGACAGCATCCGTATATGTTAGAGGCTCATCATTATCAATGATTCGGGCTTCATTATTTTCAATAATGAACCCATACCTTTCTGGTGCATGTCGCACTCTATCAGACTTACGGATAGGAGTGGTGTGTTCAGGTTCTATATTAACTGTGTTATGATTTTGTTGAGATGTATCTATTTGTTGAACTTCTTCAAGTTCAATATTTCTCCCACTGCCCTTTTGTAGGATGAATTCCTTTTCCATAAAAATGGCATGCCTACTGACTAAAATCTTTTGTTCAGTAGGGTGGTAGAATAGATATCCTATACTATTTTTGGGATATCCAACAAATAGACATTTTTCTGCTCTAGCATCAAGCTTTTGTCCAAAATTTCTTTTGACATAAGCTGGACATCCCCATATCTTAAGGTGCTTAAGACTGGGTTTCTTTCCCCTCCATAACTCATATGGAATGCCAGATACAGATTTGGATGGTACTCTATTCAAAATATTAGCCGCTGTTTCCAAGGCATATCCCCAGAAAGAAACAGGTAAGTCTGTGAAGCACATCATGGACCGTACCATATCTAATAAAGTATGATTTCTCCTTTCAGCAACACCATTTAATTGTGGTGTGTAAGGAGGAGTCCATTCAGAGATGATTCCCTTTTGTTTAAGGTGATCAAGAAACTCGGTGGATAAGTATTCACCTCCCCTATCTGATCGTAGGATCTTAATACTTTTCCCCGTTTGTTTCTCTACCATACTTTGATACTCTAAAAATTTTTCAAAAGCTTCGGACTTATGTTTCATTAGATACACAAATCCGTACCTTGAAAAATCATCAGTGAATGTGATGAAATATGAGTATCCACCCTTGGCCTGAGTTGTCATAGGTCCACATACATCAGTGTGTATGAGTCCTAATAACTCTGTTGTCCTTTCATTATGTCCACTAAATGGAGTCTTGGTCATTTTACCCATGAGACATGATTCACAAGTTCCTAATGATTCATAGTCATAAGGATTAAGGAATTTTTCCTTGTATAACTTGTTAATCCTCTTCTCACTAATATGTCCAAGACGACAGTGCCAAAGTAAAGTATTGTTTACTTCATCTCTTTTTCGTTTATTACTAACATGTAGTATATTGTCATCAGAAGATAAAGTTAAGAGACCATTGCAAAATATGCCATTAAATATTATTTCATTAGAAAAACTGATTGAGCAGCCACTGCTCATTACATTCATAATATATCCTTGTTTAAGTAACAAGGGTACAGATATGATGTTTCTAATGATTCTAGGCATAAAATAACAATTCTTTAACTCTAAAATCTTCCCAGAAGGCAGCTTCAACATATAAGTCCCTACAGCTTTTGCTTGGATGGAATCTCCTCCAGCACCGTAGAGCTCGAAGTCGCCTTCCTTCAAAACTCTAATGTTCTGTAGTCCCTGCAATGATTTGCAGATATGATGACCACAAGCAGTATCCAATACCCAAGAGTTTGAATTAGAAGTGTCTAATGACAAAATTGCATGTATCTCATACATACCTGTTGGTGCATTACTAGCACCGGGCTTCAGACTTGCAAGGTAAACCTTACAGTTTCTTTTCCAGTGACCCGGCTTGCCACAATGAAAGCAGGTCATTTGTCCGGAGGCCTTCTTTCCTTTCTTTTTCTTGATGCCCCCTTTTGGGTTTAACCTCCTCTTGGAACCCTTTTTGCCTATTTTCTTCTTGTTTACACCATCCACAAGAAGAAGTGGAGCCTTATTTTTCTTTAAATGGCTCTCTGCTGTTTTTAACATATTCAACAGCTCAGGCAAGGAAGTGTTAAGTTTGTTCATATGATAATTAAGAACAAACTGTGAAAATGACTCTGGGAGTGACTGCAGGATTAAATCCTGATTCAACTCCCCATCCATGACAAAACCTAATTGACCCAATCGGGTGATTAGGTCAATAACCTTTAATACATGGTCTTGTACGGATGTACCTTCTGTCATCCTTGCACGGAATAACTGCTTAGATATTTCATATCTTGCAGTTCGACTATGTTCTCCATAAAGTTCTTTTAAATTGAGCAATATGGAGTTTGTGTCCATGCTATCATGTTGCCTCTGTAACTCATTGGTCATAGAGGCAAGCATTATACACTTGACAGTAAGTGAGTCATTTTGCCACGTGTTATATGTGGTCTTATCCTCTTGCGAGGCATCTTCCCCTAATGGTTCCAAGGTTGGGGTATCAAGAATATAAGAAATTCTTTCTTGGCTGAGTACTATCTTCAGGTTTCTCAACCAATCAACATAGTTTGGTCCAGTCAATTTATTTGCATCAAGAATGCTACGGAGTGAGAGTGAAGAGGCCATTTAATCTACATTAACAAACAACATTACATAAGCAGACAATCAATGTTGATAAAACATAATTAAATTAGGACTTTAACTTAATTATGTCTCCCACTATTTTATCAAGCATCATAACCCTCAATGTGATGATCGAGAAAATCCTAATTGGTTCTCTTAGTGGGGTTGAGATCCTAATTCCTTATAAAAGACCTTGTGTGTACACAACAAATCTTATATAAGTTCAAAGGTAGGAAAAACTCTTTCCAATTGTAATTCATACAATTCTCAACTTATCTTGGCCTCTAAAATATTAATAGTCTTGTGTGTACACAACAAACTATAATATTTTAGTTAAGTTAGACCCTTCATTGCTATATAGTCATGATATTAATCATAATACCCTTGTGTGTACACAACAAAGTATTATATTAAATCATTCCATAAGCATCAAATGTACCAAGAAAAAATTATGTTAGTCACCATAAAGAAAAGGCCTTGTGTGTACACAACAAACCTAATATGGATCATAACATAATAATGACTTGGCATGAAGGAAAGCCATATGTAGTGAATATTACACTGAGCATATTAATCAATAATTAAGTTAATCATACCGGCCAGGTAAGTGGGAGAGTGGTGGGAGTCCCCCCGTTACTTTCCTTAGACACCAATAAGAATTGGCCAGGTCAGTCAACGGAACCAATTAAAAACCACGTCCTCTTTACCGATCATGAACCACTTTTCCTAGACACCGAATGATAAACTAATCATATTGATTATTTTTGCTTTTGGTATATGACACTACAACTTAATATGTTGTTAAAGAGGGCTTTATTAAAACAAAGCACATTCTAGCAAATATGTGCCATAGTGTGCCATCATACTAGGACAACCATTTACCACATAATAGATCCACCATTATGCCAGGGCAACCTTATTTCAGTATGATGACTAGAAGGCTAAACATATCTCTATGCAAATTAAGGTTTAGGTGAAAACCTTAATTAGTGGCATACATCAAACATATATGCATAATTAACACAAAAATGTGATTAGTGTGTCATCATACTAGGACAACCATTTACCACATAATGGATCCACCATTATGCCAGGGCAACCTTATTTCAGTATGATGACTAGATCTCTATGCATTCTCTACAACAATTAGGGTTTGAGTGAAAACCCTAATTGGTGACATTATAAATATGCATCTAAAATTCAGAATATATATTTTAATCTTAATAAGGAGGCTCTGATACCACTGTATGGTTCGGTGGCAAGGCGGAATCATCGATTTCAAAATTTTTTATCTTTATGAAATCTTCACCAAACCTTCAACCCAAAATATCCTTAAAAGAATTAAAACATATAAGATGTTTATATAAGATTTAATCTCAAATTAAGATACTAACCTGTATCGCAAAATCCAAACTCTGAATCTCCACCAGGTGCCCAAATGTTCACCCTCCAATGGTGATCCACACAGAAAAACAATGAAGACAAAATTTCTATTTCTTGGTTCCTCTTCTTGAATTCTTTTTCAAGAATTCAATTCTTGGACCTTTAGGCTGAAATTTTCTTTCTTGAAAATTTCTTTTTCTTCCTTCTTTCCTCTTCTTGAATTTTCTTCAAGAATTCCCTTTCTTGAATCCCTTTTCTTGAATTGAATTGGAAGAAAAAATTAAGACAGTCAAAGTCTTAATTCAAGAAAGAAAAGAAGAAAAGATCCTTTCCCTGTTCTTTCCTTTACCGTTCAAGACCTTCTTCTTATTCTTGTTTAGGGTCAGAGTTTCGACAGAGGATACCTCTGTAAGGGAAACAATACCCAACAAGAACAAGAGGAAGGAGTATTCTGGAGAGGAAGTGAGGGAATTGGATCTCTGAACTATGTTGCGTGAAAACCCCCGAGAACCCCAACCCTATTTATAGATCTCAGAGGGGTGTCATCTCGAAACAACGAAACCCTCTGAAACCCCAGGGATCACGATCCCTCATTCCTCACGCATCCCCTCAACCAAAAATCATGATTCTTTGATTTGATTTTCATTTTTCCGACGAGGAGAACTCTCGGAAAAACTTCAGGAAGGATCGCGACTTTTGGAGACGGATTTGCGACCGAAAAGCGACGGATCTTTTTCTTAAATTTTTCTGGCCATCAGATCCAGATCCAAGGGCGCCAGACAAGGATCTGAAACACCCCTTTTCAGATTTTTTTTTTTTTTCTCCGACGTTTTCTTTCTCACGCGTTTTAAGAGAAGTCCACGCGCGTGGACTTTTCTTTCTTGGCGCGCGCGGGTGAGAAGAGGGAGGGGGCGGCTTGGAGAGAGGTTCTCAGTGAACTAAGTTCACTTGGGTTCAGCCATGGGTTAGCCCAATGTCCTAAAAAATAAATTGGACCTTAATCTAGTTCAATTAGAACCCAATTAAGCCCAATTCGGAACCAAATTCGAATATGATTCGAATAGAAATTTGGTCTGCAACACATGCTAGTGTGTTTATCCTGCAAACATGATTTAATTCCAAATTAAATCCTTCATCAATTTTCTTTTGTGTGTGACCCATTGGGTTCCACACCTAGCCAGCAGTAGGTCCGAGTTCTATTTGACTTAATTCGGTTAGATCTCAACTAAGCCGATTTAGGTTAACTCAAACTAGCTCGACTCGGTCAATTAGAATCTAATTCAAATTGACTGATTTGAATTACCATGACTCAATCATATACCTACAAGACAAGATTGACGTCTAGCAACGTATCATGTCTACCCGGAAGATGTGGAATTTTGGTGGAATTACCAAAATACCCTTCAGTGGTGAGTTACCGGGCAATTCAGTCCTTTGATCAACTTGCATCCCGAATATGATTATGAATATGGATACTTGTCAAATCCAATTTTCATATTCATCCCTAGCTCAGTCTTTATAATGATGATTCAGTAATGAACCATTAGAAAATATCTCTAATGTTCATACTTTGATCAAAGGTTTCCTGAATCCATCATTTGAAATTAGCTGGATGCTATTCCCTCTTACTAGGGCTGATCAATTCCTTGTTGACCTACTCACAACCTCCATATACAATCCACCATAACCAGTATCACCTCGTGCATGACTCAGTGTCATGATTGACTGCGAACCAAAGTATGGATTCATGTATATAAGGTACTATGGTAGTCTCAGGTCAAAGGACCACATGCACTACTCCCACTATGAGAATTATCTATTGACAAACAGATAAGGTTCCATTAGATATTCTCAATCTGGATCAATTCAGTGAACTCATTCTCTAATGAACACTCACATCCTAGTATTAGTGTCAAACACAAGTGACTGTGAGATCAGTCACCCTTATTACAAAACATATATAGGATGTGCTGGTCTTGCCGGAAACATTGATCCCCAACTCAATGTCCCATCGACCAGGAATATTTTAGATTAGGGTTTTAAGGCTTTAGGTCTCACTGGTATGATCTCATCATAACCCTAGAACCATAGCCCTAATCTATGGGGTTCATCAAAAAATCAAAAAGACACAGCAAATGATGAAAATAATGCCTTTATAAAATGTCAATTCATTGATTTTGGGATCAAAATTACAATATTTCAATTGGCTTTCAGGGCACAATCTTTCATGCACTCCATTGGATAACAAACAAAGTCATGCACTCAAATTTTCAATAATGTACATTTTAAGCTATTATTTGTTTGCTAACCACGAAGAATAATGACTAGCTAACTATACATGTTAGTTGAGTGTTTGGATGCCTAAGATTACATGCAATCTTCCAATCCCTCCAAGATGAGTCATCCTCTATAGGATGGGTGGAGGGCCTATTCTCACTAATATACACATTATATGGAATGTTTCTCACTATTATGCTCAAAGCAGAAATCCTCTGATATGAGCCAAATTAGCTTTGATACCAATTATAACAATCCAAAACTAGTCAAAAAGGTGTTATTTGGATTCTTTAATCCTATACAAATATCCATAATCTTTTTGTTGCATAATCACTATGAAATTAAATATGTATCCATATTATTTCTTGCAATCAACCTATGTTTTCTTGCTAGCAATATAGTGCAGTAGGGTGGAAGTCAGCATCAACGGAGAGATGTGGCATCACGAATTGAAAGAGATAAGCAAAGCTAGTTTAGGTATATCTCTTTCAAGTGGCCCTCCAAATCACCTTGGCGAGTACATAATGATTGAGGTATGGAACAAAGATGGCCTGCATCTAATCTATGTTGAAAAATATCCAAAGCATTAGATTGTAAGTTATGTTAAGTTATTGATAGGTGACAACTCATAATCTCTGAATACTTGACTTGACAGCCTAACTCATAGGTCTAAATGCTCCAAAGGTCTACATGGGTCCTCTTTCTTTTATTTTTCCTTTTATTCAGTTGGTATAGTAAAGGATTGTAGTATATAGAAGTGCACATAAATCCTTAGATTGCTAGCAACCCTCCCTAAACCCTTCAATGGTAGGAGCCTTGTGCATTAGGCCATACACAAACTATTATATGCACTATCACATGTGAAAGTAAAAATCAAATTTTCCACACCAACTCCAAAATCAATATTTAGCCATACATAAACTATTATATTTCCAAATATTCATAAGCTTCCAAACATATTTCTATCATGATAAACTAATCTAAAACGTTATTATATTTCTTGATATATTTTCATCTTGATAAATTAGACTAACACATACAACTAAACAATTCACATGCTTAATATATATTTAAAACTAATTACTTCATGTAAGGTATATCAAGCATAATATTTATTTCTTAGACTTAGAATGTCTAAGAAATAACCAAATAAAATTGAATTTCAAAATCAATTTTCTTTCATTTACAAACTATATATTTGAAACTAAGCATGTAAAGATGATGGTTTCAATAAGAGTCATGATGAATATTCAATCATTCATTTTATAATATAATATATAAATACATTTATAAAATACTATAACAATAAAAGTAATTGAAAAAACCCTTCCAACAAGATAACATGGATTTTTAACATAATATTAACATCAAGTAAGGTTCTAAAGCATAATTACTAAGCCTACCACTCTCTAACCTATGCATAGACACAAAAAAATATTAAAATAATTAACATAGCAATGATTGGTGATAGCTCTGTTAGTAATTATGCTTTTAAAAGGAGGTTAGAATCCTTTTTCCCTTGGTCTTTGACCAAGTCAAGGAGATAGGATGCCCCAAGGAGTTGGGGCGTGGGATTTATGTGCAAGAAAGGAGGATGCATCTAAGTTTTGCATGAAGAAGTTCATGCCCAAGGAGAATATGGCATCCAAGGGAAGGAGAGTCCTCATTTAGGGCTTTGACTAGTCAAAGGGTTTTTAAATCCTAATCCTATGGGTTTTGATTAGTCAAAAAAAATCCTAATTCCATTTAGAGTTGGACTCCTAGTGGCTTGATTAGGAAGGAGTCTCCATGCACCAAATAAACTCATGCCCACTCTCTTTTGTAAATAGGGATTCATGCACAAAAGGAAAAGAATTTGGGCATCCCTAATATGGTATGAAAAAGGGAATTGGATTCCCTATTGGACTTGAAAAGGGTTCTAGGGTTCTTTCTTTTGCCTATAAATATGTGCTACCCTAGAACCTTTTGCAACCAGGTTTTTTTAGCAAAATTTCTAAAACTCTTGTGATTGTGGGTGTTACCTCCCCTCCTCTCTTCCTCCTCTCCAAGCCCAAGTATTTGGGGTTCTTCTATTCTATCTTTCTCTACATGTCCAAAGAAGTTAGACGTTCTGCCTTCAAAGAATTCAATCATCATGAGAGGGCTTTTGCAAGGGAGTTAGCACCCTAGTGAAACTAGAATCTCAAGATCAATCTAGATCCTATGTGGATACCTATAGAGGCTGGATACTTTTATAGCTTCAAGAAGAATCAAGGTATTAAAGATTATCAACTAGTAAAAGGTTTGCAAGAAGATATGATCTTCTTTTAATTTTCTTTTCTATCATAAAAACCTATTTTATTCCTTTTCTATTATGAGCGTGATCTTGGATGTATTTCCTCAATCATGAACTCCAGAGATCAGATCTTAAAGTATCTTTTATAAATTTATTTTTGTTCCACTGCACATACTGATGCATGATTGCTATGAAAACAAGAAAATTCCTTCAAGTAGTATTAGAGCCACCTCATACATGGAATTAGAATCATTATTAGGATATAGAGATTAATTGCTTGATCATCAGTCAAAGGATTAGATCTAAATATTCACATCAGATTTTGATCTTCTTCATATGAGATATGAATTAGGATTTTTTGTTTACATATGAGATATGTATTGTTTTTGATTCTCTTAACATATATGATATGTTTTAGGGGTTTGTAAAGTTATTTACTTGATTATGTTACCTTATTAATGTTTCCATATGGGATATGATATAAAAGGTAACTAAAGATAGAGAATTAAAAAGGGACACCTAATAAATAAAAGTTGTTTTATTTAGAATATAAGATATTTATTTATGTAAGTAACTAAATCAATCAAGTTCATCTTGATATAAGGTAGTCCTAGCATAACGGGGTCGTTATGTTGCAAGGTGTCTTAGGATGAAAAGAGATTGTGAAAGTGAATCATGCACATATCTTTCATGGAAATATGTGGTGATCACCATAGATCACTACAATCCTTGGTGTAGGGTTGCATCATAAACATACAAGTTCTTCATAGTTTATAATTCTTATTCCATGGTGACGAAAACCAAAAATTAATCTAGTTTTAGAATAAGATTGATTGATTGGTGTTTAAGAAAAATATGTCATGGTGGTTATTTAATTAGGATTGTTCCTTATCTAGCAACTTAATTGGTACCTAAAGAAAGCACAAGGAGCCTCCCACCAATCTTTCACTTATCTGGCTAATTTGGTTGATTGAATTCCAAATTTGGGTTGCTTAAAGTTAAAGGTTCATTGCAAGTGTGTGTGACCATGATTCTGACTTGGTGAACCAAGTCAGGATCATTCAAGTAAATCCATTATAATTATAGATTTACAAAAGATGTGAATAAATAATTAAAACTTAAAGAGACCTAAATTAAATCTCCTTATAGATATTAAGTCAAGTGGTCTTCCACCATTATAGATGTGCGGCACTTTATTGGTATTGATTGTTCTCAGTTGATCATAATGGTTCAATTACACTAAGAAAGTGCAACCACTCTAGAACATGAGATATTCTGGTTCAAGTGTAGGATTTGGAGGAAAGTAGAAGGCTGATAAAGAAGAAATATCCCTACAAGTCAGAAATGTCCAAGAGTTGCTACGATGGCTATGGGGATCTATCCTTTGTGACTACTACTTGGTCTTAGTCAATTCTTAGGGATTATTATTTTGTACCTGTCACTAGCAAGAATTTGATTTCTATTTCATTTTTAGCATAGGACAATTATGCATTCAATTTCAATAAAGACTACTACACCATTTATTTTGGAAATAAAATTATTGGACATGGTTTTTTAATTGACAATCTCTATCATTTACATATTGATGTATTTGTGGATGTGACTAAGAAGAATATGAATATCATATGATCTAAGAGACCTGGAGATGAAACTAACCTTAAGTATATATGGCACCATAGGCTAAGTCATATAGGAGAAGAAATGATTAATAGATTAAAGAAAGATGGGCTCTTGGATCCATTGATTATTGAGTTTTATCTAGTTTGTGAATCCTACCTTTGAGGAAAGATGACCAAGTTATCCATTATAAGACAAAGAGAAAGGACCACAGATATACTAGCTCTGGTATACACTGATGTAGATGGCCCATTTGATATGCAAGTCAGAGGAGGTTATATTTATTTCATCACCTTTATCGATGATTTTTCATGGTATGCATGTATATATATATATATCTTATGAGATATAAGTCTGAAGCCTTTGAAAAGTTCAAGGAATTCATAAATGAAGTGGAAAAGCAAACTAGAAAATCCTTAAAGGATCTTCGATCAGATTGAGGAGGTAAATACCTTTATGAAAAATTTCTAAGTCATCTCAAGAAAAATAGAAATCTCATAGTGGAATCTGCTTGGAATGACTCAACTCAACTGGATTTAAGAACAGAGAAATTAGACCATATTAGATATGGTTTGATCTATGATGAGCTTCATAGAACTTTCCTTGTTTCTTTGGGGATATACTTTACTTACTACTAATTACCTATTGAATAGGGTTCCCTCTAAATCCATTTCAATAACACTATATAAGATATGGCATGGTAAGAAATCGAGTTTAGGTCATCTCAAGATTTGAGAATATTTAGTCTATGTCAAAAGACTATAGGCAAACAAATTAGAGGCTAGGTCCTAAGGAATCTTTAGGATACCCTATAAAATGAGCTCTCAGGATGAAAGCTCATTTTAAAGGGTTTCTTAAGAAATCTTTAGGATATTACTTCTAACTTTTAGAGGATCATAATGTGATTGTAAGATGATATACTGTCTTCCTAAAAAAATAGTTTATCCAAGATTAAAGTAGTGAGAGGTAGATTGGGCTTGAAGAGAAAGTCTCTAAAGTGCAACGAGTCTTGGAACATGTAGAACCTATTCAAGTTGAGCTAATACATGTAACTCCCCCTCTACCTTGTAGATCTAATAGGTTTTCCTATCCACCTGATAGGTACTAAGGTATCATCACAAAGGATATAAAGGAAAAGTTCTCTATGAAAAATGGGATATATGGGGATGATCCCAAAACCTATAATGAGACGATGTTAGATATCAACTTTGAGAAATAGTTAAAGGCTATGAAGTTAGAAATTGACTCAATGCACTCAATCAAGTTTGGACCTTAGTGGATCCATTAGAAGGTATGGTGCCTATTGGATGCAAATGAATCTACAAGAAAAAAATTGGTTCAAAATAAAAGATAAAACCTCTAAGGCAGGCTTATAGCTAAAGGTTATAGTTTGCATGAAGGCATTGACTATTAGGACACCTTTCACTAGTGGCTATATTAAAGTCCATTTAAACACTGCTTGTGATTGCAACATATCATGATTATGAAATATGAAAGATGGATGTGAAAACTACTTTTTGAATGGATATCTTGAGGTATCTATAAAAAGTAGTCTTTGGATTTCACTTATAGTGATGGAGATCACAAGGTCTGCAAGCTGCAAAGGTTTATATATAGACTTAAGCAAGCATTTCAGAGTTGGAACACCCATTTTAATGATGTGATCAAATCATTTGGTTTCATCAAGAATGAAAAGGAACCATGTATATTCAAGAAGGTCAGTGGGAGTGCTATCATGTTTCTCATATTGTACATGGATGACATCCTTTTGATTCGGAATGATGTTCCCATGCCGACTTTAGTCAAAATGTAGTTATCTAAAAAATTCTCCATGAAAGATTGGTGCGGGCACCAGACTCAGAAGAAGACTTCAGGGCTCCATCTGGATCTCTGATTGACCTTGCCCGAAGAATTAGGATTTTCTAGTTTTGTAATAAGGGTTGACTTGGTCAACTCAATTTTAGTCTTGAGTCTGTATTTCCCTGTAATTTAAATTTTGTTGAGTCATGTTGACTCAGTACAAGTCCTAGTAGTGGTCTAGGTCTTCTCCAGGATGGTGCCACTTTTTTTTCAGTCAAGTAAAAGTCCAGGGTGCCACATTTTTTTCTCTCAGGCCCAAGCAAGTGGGCGCCACGCTCCCAGCCACACGCCAGAGTCCAAGAGGCGCCACATCTCCATCTAGTGTCTTTGGTCTCTACACCACAAGAAGTAAGTTCCTTTTTTTTCTTACACCACTTGGGAGAGAAATCCATCAAGATACCTCAATCCAAGGAGGAGCCAATTTCTTTCCAGATAAACCCAAGCCAGGATGGCAAGAATTTTTCTTGAAGAGAGGATCAAGGAGGTGCCCCACAATGTTCCATAAAAATTCCAAGTTATAAAAGGGAAGAGAGCATGTCTTGGGGAGGAATTCAAGGAGGTTCCCAAAAGTTTCCAAAAGTGCCAAAGCCATGAAAGGAAGAATCCTAAACTTGTGGAGCAAGACTAGGAGGTGTCCAAATGAGCCAAACCATGAAGGAAAAATCCTTGATTCATGGAGAGATACTAGGAGACACCGCCATAACCTGCCATTTGGAGCTGATTTTCAAGTTTTCTTGGAGTTTTTGGGCTACCCACTCATGGAAGGAGTCTTGGGAAGAGAATTTGATGCCTAAAGTATGGGTTAGTCCTATTAGTCTTACATGGAAAATGTATAAAATTTTATTTCTTTGTTATGTCTATATATTCAACTCTATGTAACTCTTGAATTTAATGATGAATGAAATTAATTTCTGTGTGAGCAACTTTATGTTTCTCTCTTCCGCACTTGTATTCAGGTGTTGAGCTCTGTGAGGGAGTAAATCCGGGTCCCTAGGAACCTTGAGGAGGTGTGAGATCTCCAACCCCAAAATCCTACCAAAACCCTAGGTTATCCACTTCAATTCCAAACCCTAGCCGCCATCATCTTCTTCATTCCACCAATCATCCAAACCCTAATCTACCTCATCATCTCACGGCCCCTCTCTTCCATGTAGAGGCCGACCACCAGCATCCAGGTCCAGATCGGCTACTTCGAATACAGAGCAAATCCCAGAGGAAGTCAAATCAGCATCCAGGAGAATCAAGATTTCAGCAACATCAATTTTTCAAGTTCTTCTTATCTGGTAAGTCCTTTCTTTGAGTATCTGGTTCCTTAACTTGTTCTTCTTCTTTCCCAGATCCTGAGTTCAGGAGAAGCCAACTCTGCCAAAGGACCAGTATTGGAGGATCCATTGCGAAGATATCCGAATCCGAGGATCCAACAATCTACTCGAGAGAGTCCTTCCACCAAACTCTATGAAGATCACTGTCTGGTACATAACCCTTCCCTTCTCTTTAGTTCTGTCCCGTTGAAAGTTCAGAGTGAAATCCTAGGTCTGGGAGTTTCTCAACCCCCGGCGATCCTTTACTTCTGAACTACACTGATAATCTAGTTTCTTTGAATTGTGCTTTCAATTATTATATAGTTTCTTTCAATTTAGTTTAACTTTCATTTGAGTCAAAGCCGACTTCTGAAAATATAAAAAAAAAAGAAAGGAATTAGTCTTAATTTACTTCCACATCGCATCATCTCTTTTGTTCTGCATCAAAGATCTTAGAAAAGCATCCTATATATTAAGGATAAAAATTTATAGAGATAGATCTAAGAGGATACTAGGCCTTTCATAGAAATTATATATAGAAGAGGTATTAAAAAGGCTCAATATGAAAAACTCCAAGAGAAAACTTTTACCCTTCAAACATGGTATTCTTCTTTCCAAGAAAATGTGCCCAAACACATTGGAAGAGATACAACACATGAGCAAGATCCTTTATACTTGGCTATAGGGAGACTCATGTATGCTATGCTATGTACACACTTGATATAGCTCATGTTGTGAGTGTCACAACTAGATATTAATCAAATCTAGGTAAGGAACACTAGATAGCTATGAAATGTGTTGGGATATCCTGGTTCAGCTATGACTAGGCTCCGGTTTGACTTATCGAAGCCCTGGTTCTCCGGACTACCGACTTCAGACTAAGCGAAGGCCAACTGCAAGCAACTTAAGGCTTCACACCGAACTACAACATTCGAAGGCCAGTCCTTCGGGTAGCACCTTCGGCCCTAGCCAAAGTCTGAACTACTCATCGACTTCCGAAGACACGAACTTCGGTCCCCGTCGTAGACATGATCTCCGGCCTCGGGAAAATACCAAGCCTTCGGCCTAAGCAAGGGGAAACCCGAAGCTTGAGCCACAATCTATTCCAAAAAGGAAACTGTAACCAACAGTTACAATCGACACTCATCATTCCATGATCATGGCGCGCAATTCCAGCAGCCACGCCTCCGATTTGGCCAGAACCGCTCATTGACAACCCACGATCGCCAATCATAGGAGAGATTGGCTTTCCGTGATCTCCGAGAAAAGAGCGGGCCACAGACCGGAGGCCATCTTTTAAATATGGGTAAGAAGGATGGCTCGAGAGGTATGCGTGAATAATCTCGCACACATACACTTTCAATCTCCAAGAACTCTTTTTCTCTTCCACTCTCAACATCTTCCCCATTCTATGGCAAGAATCTGCCACTGACTTAGGCATCGGAGTGTCCTCCGCCGGAACAACTCCAGTAAGGGACCTGTTTTGCAGGTGAACCAGGGAGCGGTCCTGCAACGCAGCAGCTCCGACCAGCCGATCCAGGGACTCCACGCCAACAGATTGGCATGCCAGGAAGGGGGGCGTATTATTAACATTTGTTAAGCTCTCTCCTAGACAAGGCGAAGAAACAAAGAATTTTTTGATGGCAAGAGGAAAAGCTCAAAATGCTTCTACAAGCCGGAGTCGTGCTCCGTCTCAAAGGGGTGCACCCCCAGAGGAGAACAATGTTCCACCTCCCATGGTTGTTGTAGGAGCATAGTAGTTCGAAGCTCTTATGAACCAAGTCACCAACCTGATGGCCATGGTTCAAGAGTTCCAAGACAGAGCCTTTCCGGTGGCCAACCCACCAGCTATTTCTAGACATAGCTCTCAATCCCGAAAAAAGGAGAGCACCAGGGGAGGATTCAATGCATCCCTTCCCCCGTTCTCGGCCCTCTCCCGAAGGCCGAACTTCGAGACTGCCTAGGTCTGTCGATTCCCCACAAAAAGGGAAAAGGCGTAGGCAAACTTCCTCCTCCTCCTCCGAAGACTCCACTCCGGTGGAGAGAACGCCCAAGTAGACTCCCGATTATGATAGGAGGTTCAGAGCCATTGAATTAGAGATGGTAAGGGCTCGAGAATAGAGAATGCGGGATCAGAGAGATCCTGAGAACTTGATTATGGGTGATCTACGCCCACCCTACACTGACCGCATCATGGCTGAGGACATTCTCGGCACTTCAGGGTTCCCTAGATGGAACCCTATGACGGCACCTCCGACCCCCTCGACCATTTGGGTAGCTTCAAAGCCCATATGATGATTCAAGAAGCTTCGGATGCAATGTACTGTTTGGCATTCCCGGCTACCTTGAAGAAGTCCACTCGGATGTGGTACTCAAGCCTGCGCCCAGGTACCATCGATTCCTTTTCTGAGTTAGAAAAATTATTTATCTTGCATTTCAGGACCTGCCGCAAGACTCCTCGGAATACGGACACACTCTTCCTCCTTCACCAGAATGAAGGAGAGAGCCTGAGAGATTACATCTCCAGGTTCAATGCGGCAACGCTTGAGATCCCCGATCTCAACGAGCACGTGGCCATGTCAGCACTGAAGAAGGGGTTTCGAACCTCCAGACTTACTTTTTTCCTGGATAAGAAGTTTCCTAAAAGCTATGCTGAGCTCCTATCCAGGGCTCAGAAATATGCCGATGCTAAAGAGCAGGCGGCAAATTGATGTTTGATTGAAGGGAAACCTCCTTTAAAGAAGAAAAATAACAGGGGGCAAGGCCCCTAAACTTCCAATAACAATGACGGCAGATATGCAGACTATTTGAGAAGCCCTCCCAAGCCCAGAGCATTAGGAGGAAGATTCGACTCCTACACCCCCCTCAACCTCCCTCGAAAGAAGATCCTCATGGAGATAGAAAAAGAAAACTATCTCCAACGGTCCCGTCCCATGAAGGCCTCCTCTTTCGCAAGGAACAGGAACAAATTCTGCCGATTCCACCGGGACCACGGCCATAACACAGAAGAATGCATCCAGTTGAGGGATGCGATCGAGGATCTCATCAAGAGAGGATACCTGAGGCAATACATCGATCCCAGGGACCTCGGTCGGAAGCAACTGTTCCCCAGCCACCTCCCGAAGAGGCCAAATTGCCAATTCAAAGGCCCACCAATGGAGGTGTAGGGATGATACACCGGCCCACCAACTAGAGAAGGGATGAAGATGAAGCTTCAAAGAAACTGAAAGATAACAACTCCATCCTCTTCTCTGACGATGATCTTGCGGGAGTTTGGCTCCTGCACGACGACCCTCTTGTAATTTCGGTCGTAGTGGCCAATTATGATGTACAGAGAGTTCTTATTGATAATGGAAGTTTGATTGATGTCTTGATGTATGATGCATTCTCCAAAATGTGTTTGCCTAGACATCACTGCAAAGATCCCCCATACTACTCTCCGATTTCGGGGGCAACCAAGTTTATGCTGAAGGGGAGATAGTGTTGCCGTTAACCCTCGGCTTCGAGCCTCGACAAAAGACATTGCCGATCAACTTCATGGTGGTTCAGATCCCCTCTGCATACAACATTATTCTGGAGAGGCCCACCTTGAACAGGTTTCAGACCGTGATCTCCTCTCACTACCTCTTGGTATGCTTCCCCAACAGGAATGGTGTTGGAGAAGTAAGAGGGAACCAGAGGATGGCACGGCAATGTCTAATGATTGAAGACAGGCATTTCAAGGATTCGACTACTCCGGATCAGCTGGATCCAAGGGATTCAACCGCAAACCTTGGTGAACCCATGGAGAGGACCATCCCGATACCTTTGAAAGAGGAAGATCCCTCTAGAGTTGTGCAAATCGGGAGCTCCCTGGATGAGGAAACTAGAATGAAGCTGATCCATTTCCTCAGGGACAATGCCGATGTCTTCACCTGATCGCTTCGGATATGCCCGGGATTCCCGCCGAAGTGATTACTCATCGGCTGGAAGTAACCCCTGGGTACAAGCTGGTGCGACAAAAGAAGAGGAGCTTCATCCCCGAAAGATAGCAAGCTGTTGATGAAGAGGTTGGCAAGCTCCTCAAGGTAGGGTTCATCAGAGAGGCCTGCTACCCCGAGTGGCTGACCAATGTGGTAATGGTGAAGAAAGCTAGCAGGAAGTGGAGGATCTACATCGACTATACAGACCTCAACAAGGCTTGCCCAAAAGATAGCTTCCCTCTCCCAAAGATTGATCAACTGGTCAACACTACCGCCAGCCACCAGTTGCTGAGCTTTATGGATGCCTTCTTCGGCTACAACTAGATCAGAATGGATCCGCAAGATGAGGAGAAGATGGCATTCATCATTGACAAAGGTCTCTACTGCTACAAGATGATGCCGTTCGGTCTCAAGAATGCTGGAGCAATATTTCAAAGACTCATCAATAAGGTGTTTGAAAAGCAACTGGGAAGAAATATGGAGGCCTATGTTGACGACATGATTGTTAAGAGTCTCCATCGGAGAGACCACATCTGTGACTTGGGAAGTCATTCAGCTCTCTCTGGCTCTACCAAATGAAGTTAAACCCGACGAAGTGCACCTTCGGGGTCATGTCGGGTAAATTCTTGGTCTTCCTTGTCACCAAATGAGGGATTGAGGCCAACCCCGAGAAGATTCAGGCCTTGAAGGATATGAGACATCCCTCCTGTAAAAAGGAAGTCCAATAGTTGACAGGGAGGATTGCCTCCCTAAGAAAATTTATCTCTCGGTCAGCCGAGAAATGTCTTCCGTTCTTCAAGGTACTTCGGCAATCAAAGGGCTTCGAATAGTCCGAAGACTGTCGCGTTGCCTTTGAGGAATTGAAGAAGTATTTGAAGACCCCGCCATTACCCTCCAAGCCAAAAGAAGGCGAGGTCCTCTACCTGTACCTCTCTACTTTAAATGAAGCAGTGAGTTTGGTTCTTGTCCGGAAGGAAGAAGACAGGTCCCACAAGTCGATCTACTACATCAGCAAGATCCTGCATGATGCAGAAATGCGATATGCAAGGATGCAGAAGCTGATCTACTCTTTAGTGATTGCGGCAAAGTGACTACGGCCATATTTCTAGGCCCACGCTATCGTGGTGCTAACTGATCAACCTCTCAAGGCCGTTCTCCGATCTCCGGACACTTCTGGAAGGATAGCCAAGTAGGCTGTGAAGCTAAGCAAATTTGACATTAGCTTCCAGCCCCGAGCGGCTATGAAGGCCCAAGTGCTCTTCGATTTTCTGGCCGAGTACACTTGGAAGTCCGAAGATGAAGCCTCTTCGGATGAAGAAGAAACCCTGAAGGAGATGAAGTCTGTTTGGGTGCTTCATGTGGACTGAGCTTCCAATGCTACCAGGTGCGGGGCTGGACTCATGTTGGCCAAACCTGACGGCCATATTATAGAGTATGCACTCCGTTTCTCCTTCCATGCCTCCAATAATCAGGCCGAATATGAGGCCCTACTCACCGGACTTCGAATCGCCAAAGATCTGGGAGTCTGGCAACTTCGAGCCTTCTTCGATTCTCAACTGGTTGTGAATCAAGTCAATGGAGAGTACGCAGCCAAAGATCTAACCATGGTGCAATACCTGGAGAAGGTTCAGGCTTTATCCTCCCAACTGGAACATTTTGAAATTATTCATGTTCCACGATCGGAGAACTCCCGGGTGGATGCACTGTCTCGACTGGCAACTACAGCACTGGAGTCTCTCGGGCACACCTTTATTGAACATCTTGAAACTCCAAGCATTGCCGAAGAGGCTGCAGAGGTGTGCCAGATTGATACTGAGCAAAGCTGGATGGATCCCATCATCAGATTCCTGAATGAAGGAGAACTGCTTGAAGATAAGGTAGAGGCCAAGAAGATCCGCTGAATGGCATCTCAGTACGTCATCTTAGACGAAACCCTCTACAAGAGATCGTTCTCCCAACCACTACTGAAATGCCTCGGACCCACCGATGCAGATTATGCATTGAGAGAGGTCCACGAGGGCATATGCGGGGATCATTTGGTAGGCAGATCTCTAGTATACAAGATTATTCGACAAGGGTATTACTGGCCCTCCATCCAGAAGGACTCGGCTGATTTCGTGAGAAAGTGCGACCAATGCCAGAGGTATGCCAATGTGTAGAAACAACCTGCCAGTCACCTGACTTAATTGGCAACCCCATGGCCCTTTGCCCAATGGGGGATGGACATTCTTGGCCCGTTCCCACCAGCATCAGGGCAACGGAAGTTTTTCCTAGTGGCCATCGACTATTTCATGAAATGGGTGGAAGCCGAACCATTGACCCAAATCACAGAGGGCAAGGTGGAAAGTTTTATGAAAAACTCCATCATCTTCAGGTTCGGTATCCCACATGTCATCATCACGGACAACGGGAGACAATTCGACAATCCAAGTTCAAGGACTTCTATGCTCGGTACCATATCCAGCATCGGCTAACATCCGTTGCTCATCCACAGTCCAACGGAGAAGTCGAAGTCACCAACCAGACCATCCTCCATGGTCTAAAGATAAGGTTGAACACCGCCAAAGGGCTTTGGGCCGAAGAACTGACCTCTATTCTTCGGGCGTACCGAACTACCCCAAGAACAGCCATCGATGAACCTCCGTTCAACCAGCCTATGGTACCGAAGCCATGCTACCTATCAAAGTCTCCCTACAGTCCCTAAGAATTGACAACTATGAAGAGCCTGAGAATTCTGATCGTAGAAGGATTGATCTGGATTTGCTATCAAGCACCAGGCTACAGGCCCAGATAAGAATGGTAGCATACCAGCAAAAGGTCGCCAAGTACTACAACGCAAGGGTGAAGGAGCAAACTTTCCGCATGGGGGACATGGTATTGCGAAGAGTAGAGGTGTCCAGGCCAATGGAACAGGGTAAACTCTTCCCCAACTAGGAAGGCCCATATCAAGTCGAAGAAGTCATTCGACCAGGGACATATCGACTCAAGACCGTGGAGGGGAAGACCCTATCCCGGCCATGGAATGTACAAAACCTTCACAAATACTATCAATGAAAAAGTTCCAAAAAACTCCTATGCAAAGCTCCTCAACCCTACTCAACTCAAAATGGCTAGTTGCATCGACTGAACGACAACAGCCCAAATGACCCGATCTAAAAAATCGGTCAACTATGCAAAGAAAAGTCTGATCCACTCACCTTATCGGTATGCCCGACGAGCGTAATGGATGGCCTAACCAGGCCACCAAAAAGATCAAAGGCACAGGGATGGTTTTCGTAACCTACCCTACGGTGAATCCGAACATGCACCGAGGTGGGCCTGAACAGCCTATCTTAATCACGACAGAAAGTGCACAGGGATGGTGTAAACACCCTACCCTACGAAAAATCTGAACACATGCCTAAAAGGACCACTGTTGTCTTCTTTGTCAACAACAAACACTCTCAGAACGGTTCAACGGACCCTACTTCTTCTCTACAAACTGCAAGTGATTTATGGAGTCTACATTATGGACAAATTATGATGCAACACATCGCAGAAAATACACGGGAAGAGGTAAAAGAAAAGATCTTTCATTTCTTTCAATTTTTTACAAAAATAAAAGAAAAGAAAGAGAAAAGAAAGAAAGAAACTCTCCTAAAAAGAGAATAAGAAAAAAAAAAGAAACTCTCCTAAAGAGAGATACAAAAAAAAAAGAGCAGTAGCAGCAACAGCAAGGTTGGAAAATTTGCATTAACTCCCCGACGGGTTTTTCCCATACCGTCGGGGAGAGACCAGATGGGACGACGAAGTGCCCCCAGGGTTCCCGTCCAAACTCGAGTCCGACCCCTCATTGGAGTCAGAATCGAATTCGTGGCCGGGGAAGGGAATGAAGGGTTTGATATTATCCAATCCCTTCAAGTCATAAAACTTGGAGGCTTTCCTCCGACACTCCCAAAACCCCTGGTGGAAGGAGTCCAGGGCCACCCCGGTGAGCTCATCCTTGAATGAGGCAAAAGTTCTAAAGTTTGCAATGGCATCCGTCGCCTCCTTCTTCGCCTCCTCCGCCGCCATGGTCGCCACCGTGACTTTGGCCCGGGCCTCCCTCAATTGAGCCTCCAGAAGGCGGACCTTCTTCTCGAGATGGTCCACCAGAGGCTCCTCCTCTTCGCCTACAAGCCCAGATGACTCCGAACTTTGCTTCCTCTTGGGGTCAATAGCCCTCCTCTTCACTACACGACGGAGCTCAGAAGTGCTGAACCTGATGGCTAATAGAAGGAAGACACTAACAGAAATGATGGCCTTCGACAGCAGGGGATAGGGTCCTATTTATAGAAACTTTACACCCACGACCAACTACGGGGAAGCGCATCCCACGTCCTTCCCGGTCGTATGAGAAGGTGCCACATGTCCAGGTGACACTTCGAGAACCAGAAAGTCTCTCGAAAGCCATCCCCAGGACCGCAACCGCCATCGCTTCGAATCTGGAGAAATCCGCATCATGCGACAGCATCATTAATTGTCTCTTTTTGGAAAAAAGAGGCCCGACGTTTCATAAGGCACAAGAGATTATGACTGTACAAATTTTGACATGCCACATGGACAATGGTGATCCTAATCAAATCCCCCTAATTATTGATTGGCGGGGAGATGACTCTTGTCCGCCCCAACGGACAAGCTAAACATCCGAAGAAAGGCAATGCAACGGAGTTTTGGTCCATTCAAGGGTTTGTCCTTACCGACTAAATAGCCTTCGGCCACGACTATTTAACCAAGCAGAAAAGAGAACGATAAAACTGGCTCTTATCGACTAGACGACCTTCGGAGGCTATCGTTCGACTAGGCAAAAGGAGAAATGATAGAACCATTTCAGGCTACACATGAGGCACAACAATGCATATGCAAAGAAAGGAGAATTCATTCTAAAATCTGGGAAAATTGCAATACAAAGTTCATTAGTAATACAAGTAAGAAAGGAAGAAAATACATTCAAAGTGATCCAGGTTACTCAACATCAACAGGAGAAGGCTCCACACCACAAGACTAGAGCAACTTGTCAACTTGTTCGGAGAGGATCTCATCAATCTAGGCCGAGGTGGGAGAACCTTTAGCCTGGACTCCTCCAGCCTGAGTCACCTCCTGGGTCGAGATCAAAGCTGGGATCACCTCCGGATTTTCGACTAGGGTAGCAGCCTCCTCCATCGGACATGGCGACTCCTCGACCTCCCCTGCGACTTCGGCCTCCTCCGCTTCTTCTCCTTCCTCTCCAATTATGTTGTAGGAGGGGATCATCGAAAGGTCGAGGTGAGGGAGGGTCTCCTTTACCTTGGAAAGCCCGTTATTGAAGCTGTGCTGGTAGGCATACAATGATGCTTCATCAATCTCTATCTGAAATTGTGAAGACATCTTGAAGTCAGCCACGACATTGTCTATTTGCTTCCTCAAAGCTTCGAACTTTCTCTTGGTGGCTTCAACCTCCCTCTTAGTAGCTTCGAATTCCAGGATCGCCTCTTCGGCCCTCTTAGAAGCCTCCTCCGCCACCTTGGACAGGTTCTCCATCCTCTCCTGATTCTCCCTGGTAGTCTGCTCCAGGGATTCAACTTGCTTCCTACTCCTGTTCCACCCTGCCTCTTGTCCCGCTATCCTCGAGTGGGCGCTCTTCAGTTCGCCCTTCAGGTCACGAACTTCATCAGTTACCCGGACATGACGATCCTCCATGGATTGTTTCAGCTCTTCGGCAACTTCCCTGGTAGCCCTAGCAGTCTAAAGCTCCTACTTGAGGTCGTAGATGAGGCTGTCCACGTTCCCCAGGCCTTCGTCCATGATGGTGAAGTCATAGACCAACTACATCAAAAAAGAAGAATCGAGGGTCAAATAACTCTCAAGGCAAAGGAGGCGGTGATAGTCATAAAAGTTACAGGGCGGTGAAGCCGGAATCAGACACCTTGAGAAAACTCCAGTTTCGGAGAATTGCCAGGTTGTGGGGCTGTATCGTATCCTTCAACGCCTGTCTGGCTTCCTCCAGAACCAGCAGCTCTCCTATAGGCGGGAGCTCCGAAGGATTCGTCGAACGGCCTCCGACTGAAGAAGCTCCATAGACGGACTCTCCTTCGACTTGCCGTGCTTTGCCCCTATCGACAGCAAAGGGGCAAAACGATGGCACATCCACTCTTTGAGGTGGGCCCCCTGTTGTGTCGACTGGGGAGGCGACCGCCGTTGGAGTCTCGACTGGATAGGGCCTCGTTGGAACCCCTTTCACAGCCACTGCATTTTCCCTCGAGGCGCCTCGGGAGGATGAAGTGCTTTTGGTCCCCTTCGGGACCATCTCTCCGAGCTTTCTTCCGAGCTGTAGACCTGGTGGAAAGGGCCTGTGCAACCCTCCTCTCCGAAGTCTGGCGAAGCCAGCTCAAATTGCACTTCATCCCACCACCTGCAGGCAAAGGGGATCACCTCAGTTAAATGAACTACAACAAAACCTAAAGAAGAGGAGCAAAAATTTCCACCGCTATACCTTGTGAGGGGAATTTACTAATTCCCGCTCGATGGAGGTTCCTCTCCTCCAACAACTCCCAGATAGGAGCAACTTCCGAGTTGGTCAGAAGATCATAATCCAACTGATCGACTGCCAAGAATTTCTTTCCATCATTGGCGATCAAGCGAGGCTTCTTCCACATAGTGTCGAAGCCCCATGGGTCGAAAGATAACACAAATACAAAGACAGGTTTCCACCCATGGATGGCGCTGGGCATATCCTTAATCACCCTGCAGCCCGATCTGGGACCGATCACCCACCATCTGTTGCTGTGGAAGTCTCTCTTGAGGATGAAAAGGGCCGAGAACAAGTTGGTCCTATGCTCTACATTGGCGATGCTGCACATGACCAGGAACTCGCAGATATTCCTGATGTTGTTTGGGGTCAACTGTGCTGGCACCACTTGGTACAAGCGAAAAATCTTAACAAAGAAGGGGTACAGGAGAAACTGAAGACCAGCATTCAGGTGATCTTCGTATACAGCTAGGCACCCAGGGGGAGCTTTGTTCGCCCACTCCTCGGGCGTGGGGAGGACAAAGGGAAATTTCTCAGGAATGCGGTAGCGTTCCCAAAGAAGGGTTGCCTTGCTCTGAGAAATCGAGCTGGGGACCGACTCCGGACCTACTACATCGCCAGCCCTCGAGGGCCCAACCTGCTTTCCCTGACTCTCTACGGTCTCTTCCATGACAAAGGAATGAAGCAAAGGAACGGAAAGAGGATTCTACCTAAAGAATAGATTGGTACTCCAGAACGGTTTGGGTGAAGAACGAGACGAGATTGAAGAAGCTTCCTTGCCCAAACCTTCACCCTTCCCCAAAAGAAAAGTAAGAGTCTTTGGACCCCACAGAGGGTTAATTTGACTCAAGGTTACCCTGGGAGGTAACCCACTTACGACTGACCACCAGGATAAGATCTATCCTTCATCCAACAAGCGGAGAACAGCCACCACAACTATCCAAATCCCAACCAAAAGATTGCCTCAACCACTGTGCAATGGGACGAGGAGAGATAGCCTCAGGGCCACCTACTTTTTCCCAATTCGGGAATGGCACCTGTCCACCATCTGATTCTCAGATCGTGATGGACAACCCAATAGAGGTCCCGTAATCATTTACTGCACCGTCTCTCAGGAAGAAAGCGACAAGGCCATAATACTCTCACTTCTCGAGGCAGATCTTCGCTTCAACAACTGAGAGTAGGGGGCAACTATTGGGATATCCTGGTTCAGCTACGAACCAAGCTCCGGTTCGACTTATCGAAGCCTCGGTTCTCCGGACTATGGACTTCAGACTAAGCGAAGGCCAACTACAAGCAACTCAAGGCTTCACACCGAACTACAACATTCGAAGGCCAGTCCTTCGGGTAGCACCTTCGGCCCCGACCAAAGTCTGAACTACTCATCGACTTCCAAAGATACGAACTTCGATCCCCGCCGTAGACATGATCTCTGGCCTCGGGGAAATACCAAGCCTTCAGCCCATACAAGGGGAAACCCGAAGCTTGAACCACAATCTATTCCAAAAAGAAAACTATAACCAACGGTTACAATCGACACTCATCATGCCATGATCATGGCGTGCAATTCCTGTAGCCATGCCTTCGATCTGGCCGGAACCGCTCATTGACAACTCACGATCGCCAATCATGGAAGAGATTGGCTCCCCATGATCTCCGGAAAATGAGCGGGCCACAGACCGGAGGCCATCTTTTAAATATGGGTAAGAAGGATGGCTCGAGAGGTACGTGTGAATAATCTCGCACACATATACTTTCAATCTCCAAGAACTCTTTTTCTCTTCCACTCTCGACATATTTCTCATTCTGTGGCTGGAATCCGACACTACTTAGGCATCGGAGTTTCCTTCGCCAGAACAACTCCGGTAAGGGACCTATTTTGCAAGTGAACCAGGAAGCGGTCCTGTGATGCAGTGGCTCTGACCGGCTGATCCAGGGACTCCATGCCAACAAAATGTATCCTTAAGTACTTGAGAAGGACTATGGATATGCTCTTGGTCTTTGAAGGAGGAGAGTTGAGAGTGCAAGAATACATAGATTCAGACTTTATGTCTAATATTGATGTTTGAAATCTGACATCAGGATATATTTTCAAGTGCAATGGTGGTGCTGTAAGCTTGAAGAGTTCCAAGCAACCTATCATAGCAGACTCCACCATGGAAGATGAGTACATCACTACTTTGGAAGCTACCAAGAAGGCATTATGGTTTAAGAAGTTTGTTGCAGAACTGGGCGTGATGCCATCAGATGCCAAACCACTCTACTACGATAATAATGGCGCCATAGCCCTTGCTAAGGAGTTGAGATCTTACCAGAAGTCCAAGCATATTAAGCAATGATTTCACCTCATTTGAGATGATCTCAAAAAGAAGTACATCGAGAAACAGAGACTAGACTCTATGGACAATGTAATAGACTCACTGATTAAGCCACTGAGCTAATAAAAGATCGAAGTCCAGCTTGAAAAGATGGGACAAAGATTTGTGGCCAATCTTGGAAATTGGAGTAGGGTTTCATACATGGATAATTTTTTTAATTCTAGATGAAGCAAATCAGATTAACAAAAATTTTAATCATGAAAATAATATTAAGATCAAATTTAAAAATCCTACCATGGATCTAAACATAATATATAGGTTTAATGAAAGATAAAATTTAAATTAGCATGCATTGATTTCAATAATGCATGTTGTAGATCAAATCTACACTAACTATAATATCGAATCTCATATATGAGCATAGGTTGCTGATCTCTGCTATTAATGAACATGGTAAAGAGTTCTTCATGTCACCTCATAGCTGCACAGTCCAGCCTCTATAGATCATCCACATAAAGCCTTGAAAGATCAATCCCTTGGAGTGCTAGCTCTACGCGAAAGCCTCCGAATGACTGATTTTCCTTTGAAACTACTTGGACCCTTTAAGAGGAAGATGAAGAGGAGATCTAGAGGATTAAGAGGTGGAGAAGAAATAAACATATAGAAGACTCTTTCTTATTTTTTTTCTTTTTTATTCTCCCTTAAAACTATAGCACCATGAACTAAAAACGCATGCCCTATTTTATTTCACACCAACCCTCCCCTCTTTTTATTTTTTCCTTAATTCCTCTCTCCCATCTCACATTAATTGGCTTCTCAAAATGTGTGCATGCCCCAAAGAAAATCAGATTAAAATTGGTGTGGAGAATGGATGAGAATAAGTGGAGATGTGGATAAAGATAAGAGTTTGAGCCCTATTAAAACTCCTCCAAATTGAATTCAAAATCAATTCAAACTTAAACCAAACTTAATCTTCATATAAATCTTATCTAGAATAAAAAAAGAGAGGGTGACAACATGGATTTGGCATGGGAAAATTTATGCAAAAATAATATGGGGCATAGAGAATTTCTAGTAGAAATTTTAGGGTCCACTAGGATTGGATTTTTGAAATTGATTTGACTTAGATTAATTACAACCAAATCAAATTTGGTTTGACTCAATTAAATAACTGATCCTAATTCAATTAGATCTCAATTAATTTAATTAAATCCTAATTAAATCAATGATTAATCGACATTAAAATTTCTTAGTAATGAAGTTATTATTATATAACCTAATCGGGTAAGACCTAATTGAATCCAGTTCAATTAAACTTGACCTAAACTTCTTTGCTCAATCAAATTAAGCCAATTAGCAATCTAATTACTAATTAATCCTCTATAATTTATTAATATTTAATAAAATAGTTCCGTACAATACTTGTATAAGGTTAATTATCAATCATATTGATAATTATATCCTTGAATGTTTCTCAATCATTAATTAATCATCATGATCAATCAATAACTTTTATTATGTATGACCCTATAGGTTCGAATACTAAGCTAGTAGCATAGGAATAAATTTTTGAACTAATTGATATAACCATCTAGCAATGGTACCCGATATCTGGATAAGTCAAATGATTGCAAAGCAATATTCAAGAACCCAAGCATATGCTTACTATATAATTTATTCCTTTGACCCAATGCTTAGGATGCCTTCAAAGTTAATTACCAACTCTTAATAAATGCATCCAAAGGTGTCTCAATCTAATAAATCTGGTGACTCCTTACAAGGATACCCTAGCCAAAGTTTTGCTAAAATGAAACATAGCAAAGCATTATCTCCAAAAATCTTGGAATGGTCAATCCTATCTTGACTCATACATCGACTTTAAAGTACTTGACTGTATTCAAAAACCTTGTATCACTATATTAGAAATACAAGTAGTTCGACATCAAAGTACGGTGAGTTGCTAGTAAGTCATAGTGGTGATCTGAGGTCGGAGGGATACTTATATCCATATCCTTCTGTGAGATACTTTTGATAGCATAGTACTCTATAAAGTTTATCACGTTTAGTGAAATGTACTCCCACACTCACCTGCATGCCATACTAGTATCTCCACACACTTTGGTTATGAGGATAACGAACCCATATGGTACATAATGACCTTTACTCGATAAATATTATCATCCTAGGTAACAATGTATCATCGATCACAAACAAGTTTAAGAACAACATGATAAATCCTCCTTTATCGAATGGAAGTAGTTTTAAGGACTTCATTATAAAAGAGTTCATATAAAAGAAGATGTACAAGATGTGATAAACTGCCAAAAATAATTTTTATTTATTAATGATTCATATACAAATTAAAATATGCTCAATCATCTACAACTCAGATGATTGACTATAAGATATATTTTCTAATAACTTTTACTTGGACTAGAGCCAATCAAAATAATATTAAATACTCATCTTCCACTTATGATCGTTGAACTCTTTGATTCCAAGGGCTTTAGTAAATGGGTCAACCAAGTTCTCCTTTTCATCAATTTGTTGAAGGCTACAATTATCTCAATCTACGATATCTCAAATAAGGTGGTAGCAATGCAGAATATGCATGGTCCACTGATACAACTTTAGTTCCTTTGCTTAAGCTATGGTTCTAGTACTATCATAATGTAAAAAAAATTGGTCCATCAATGAAGGGTGCCATCCAAGCCCATTGATGAATTTTTGTAGATAAATAGTTTCCTATGCTATATCAGATGCTACAATGTACTTGTCTCACATACTAAATCTGTCATTGTGTATTGCTTGGAACTTTTTCAGTAGTTTACTCCTCTATCAAGGTAAATATATGTTTTGACACACTCTTGCATCATCCCTGTCTGACTGAAAACTGGAGTCAATATAATCCACTAGTTTTAAGTTAGAATCTCTATAAATGAGCCATTGGATCTTAGTATTTCTCAAATTCTTAAGGATAGTCTTTACAACCTTCCAATTATTCCCACCTGGATTAGATTTATATCTACTCACTATCCTTAGTGAGTATACCATATCTGGTCGCGTACATGTCATGACATACATAATAGATCCCACTATCAAGATATATGAAAACCTACTTATATGCTCTCTTAAGAAGTTATCAGACAATCCTTCTTAAAAAGTATAATTCCATAGCCTATCGAAAGATAGCCTTTCTTAGAATTCACCATGCTAAATCATTTCAGCATAGTTTTAATGTACATGGACTAGGTTATCCCTAGCAACCTTTTAGATCTATTTGTATAGATCTTCATTCCAAGGATGTAGGATGCTTCTCCCAAGTCTTTCATGAAAAATTGAGATGATAGCCATACTTTTATTTCATGCAGTGCAGGAATATCATTCTCGATTAAAAAAATGTCTTCTACATACAAAACAAGAAATATAACCATTAAACTGTTAGCCCATTTGTATATACAGGATTCTTTTCCATTCTTAACGAAGCCATACATTCTGATTACTTTATCAAAATGCATGTTCTAACTCCAAGATATCTGTTTCAATCTTTAAATGGATCTCTGAAGCTTGCACACCTTTAATTCATCTATGGATGTAAACCCTTTAGGTTATATCATATACACATCTTCTTCCAATTCTCTATTTAGGAAAGTAGTTTTAACATCTATTTACCAAATTTTTAAATCAAGATGTATTGCTATTGCAATCATAATATGAATTGACTTAAATATTGCCACAAGTGAAAATATCTCATCATAGTCAATATTATAATATTGATAATATCCCCTAATAACCAGATGGGCTTTATAGATTTTCACTTTCCTATCTACCCTCTTTTTTCTTTTAAAAATCTACTTACATCTTATGAATTTTATCCCTTCAGGTAGGTCAACGAGTGCCCATATATCATTGACCTTCATGGACTCCATTTTGGACTTCATGGCTTCAAATCATTTATTAGAGTCAGAACTCTGCATAGCATCCATATAGGTGATCGATCCTTGTTATTTTCATCAAGTTCAATAAGATCACCATCCTGGACTAAAAAGCTATAGTATCTATCTAGTTGATGTGGTACTCTATAGGATCTCTTTAAGGGTGTATCTACAATGGATTCCAAGTTTGATTGAGTCAAATCTAGTTCAGAAAGTTCAAATACTTGTATGGGTTCTTCTACTTATCGAACTTCTTTATGTTTAACTGGTATTGGTTCCTCTCCAATAAACTCTTTTTTTGAAAAGATTGCCCTATTGCTGATGAACACTTTTTGTTCATTAGTGTGGTAGAAGTAATAGCCCTTAGTTTCTTTTGGGTACCTTATAAAAATACATTTGTTAAACCTAGGCCTGAGCTTGTCCATTTTCAAATGTTTGATATAAGAAAACATCCCTAGACCCTAGGCATTTGTTCATGAGTTCCAACTTACATCCTATCCATATTTTATATAGTGTTTTATCTATAGACTTGATGGAAACTTTATTAAGAATGTAATAAGCCAACTTAAGTGCATATCCCCAAAAGAAGATCAGCAGACTTGCAAACCTCATCATAGACCAAACCATATCTAATAGAATTTGATTCCTCCTTTCTGACACTCCATTATAGTGGGATGTTCCAGGAGGTGTCCATTGCAAGAGAATCACATTCTCATCTAGGATGTTTGTTAGATGTGTACACTATACTAACTAGCTATGTATAATATAAATATTATTTTTCAATTATCCATGTATTATAGTAACACTATTTATAATGATATCACAATAATCATCCTTTATTAATAAATGAAAACTATTCTTGGCCAAAAGGCCTACAAAAATTATATTCATCATAAAACTAGGATAATAATGAAAATTACTCAGAATAATGATATTATTATTGAAAATAAGCTTGACAACTCCTAAAGCTAGAACCAAAACTTTCTTCCATCTTAATATTCAAAAATCTCTTACCATCTTCAAATCTTCTAATAACTTGAAGTCCCTGCAATAAATATAAATATTAATGAGATTCTCAGTATTTAATACTCAGGTAGTAGTATCATAAATTGAGAAGTTACAAGGTGTTATCATCTAAGTACCTTGTGCAGCAACCACTCGCTGATTCTTCTTCTTCCTCGACTTGTTTGGGTCTAGAGAGATAATATAAAGAGCATAGTTCCTCTTCCAGTGACCCAGCTTCTAACAGTAGTACTTTGCCTAACTCTTATTAAACTTGAACTTCTTGGTCTGACCTGGTTGAGTCATCGTAGCACGTTGTACCTTATTCTTATTTTCTGTTTACCTTTCTTAAAGGGATGATGCCCTGTCAAAGTAGAATCCCCCACTGCTTTCACTAGTCCCTTGTAGAGCTGATAATCCTTCTTATAAGTCTACAGCAATCCCAGTAGACCGTGGTAATTGACTATAGGCTTGGTCATTCTATAATGACTAAGAAATTTGAGGTAGGACTTTGATTGGAAATTCAGGATTGTATCCTTTTCTTGTTGCTCATGTAAGAAAAATCCAAGTTTGCTTAGGTGTTCGATTAGTTCGATCATGTATAATACATGACAAGTGACAAACTTACCTTTCCTCATCTTGTAATTGAATATGATACAAAATATTTTATACCTTTCAATGTCATTGGGAGTGTTGAAGGATTCTTTCAATACTCGAAGCATATCCTCTGGTTGAGCATCCTTGAATTTGTGATTGAGCTCATCATTCATGGATGCATGTATAATGCAATGAATCGTAGTTCGGTCATTGAGCTACTTTTGATAAGTGTCTCAAACTAGACCACAAGGATTCTGAGCAGTCTCTTCAAATATCAGATCTGTTAGTACTTACAAGATCTGCACATGCTCTAAGATGATCTTTAGCTTTTGATACTATCAAAATTGGATATCGTCAGCTTTTTATTGTCTAACAACGATCAGAGCAACAAAGTGTTGGCCATTTTAACTAAAAGAAAAGAGATTAAGACCTATTAGTATATGAATCATTTAATCCCGAAGACTTAGATTTTAGTCTAAAGATTTTCCTACTATTTTATAAAAATTGGTAGCCTCTACCTTCAATTCAAGGAATTACACTAATTCCTTAGTGAATAGTAAAATATGCTCAGAGTGCAAATGGACTTGAGTTTGCTTGGGCAACCCCTATGCATCTATGGGCAGGTTCTTAATCAATTTTCTCTAAATATCTAGGCACTTCTTCAATAGGCTTTTGGGCCTCCACTGAAAGTCTTGGTTAGGTCCAATCTTTAATTTGACAAGACTTAATGTTTCTAACTAATGAATGGCCAAGCTCAACTTTGGTCAGCCTACTTAACCACCTTTAAGAAAGTTACAACTGAACCATTATATTATGAACAATAATTCCAATAAATAGATGAGCACTAGGCCTTTGGGCTTGCAATGATCATCCCCCTATTATCACACAACTTAATAGGAGACTATGACTTCGTTATCTCCATAACTTTATTATTTTAGAGACCTAATAATTTAGAGAATTTTATTATATGGTTAAGAAGAGAAAAGAGAAGATATGAACTAATTAGTTAACAATCCTTTCACTGACTTCACCAGGTTTGTGACGATGGTTGAAGACAAATTGGTCTAAGGGCACCTAGATTAGTCATGCTGATTATCCTTACTAGCATGGGTTTACTCAAATTAATAAGTTATCTGATCAAAATCTAATTGATCAGATTGGCTAGGTAAGTGAGATCGATGGAAGGGTTGCACCATTAACCTCTTTCCTTATACAATAATAAATTGGCCGAGTAAGAGGTATCCCCAATTAATAACCATGATCAAATGCCAAACTTATCTTAGACACCAATCGATTCATTAGGTTCAATAGACTAGCTTAACAACTTGGGTCCAACCACTAAGCCATAATTAGGTCTATTTGATATAATATGGATTTGATCAAACTATCACTTAAAATTCATCTAGAAAATCTTTGATCTAATCCTAATCAACTTTTAGTTAGATTAAATAAATTTCTTTATTAGGTCCATATAAATCAAAAAAATTCTAATCTTAGGTTTAATCTAGTTAATTGACCTAATTCAAGCTAACCTATAGTCCAAGATTTATAAATCGACATCATATCTTTAATTCACAATTCTATATCTAACCATTGAAACCTTAATTCTAAAAATTAATCAAGTTTAATCATGCTAAATTTAGATTTAAATAATTTAAAATCATCTCATACAAATTAAACACTTTTGGATCTATATTATATGATACAGTTGTAATGTTGAAATTTATGTTATGATTTATGTTCTAAATATAAAATTAAATCATAATAACTTAATTTCAGATTATAAATAATAAATTAATCAATATTAGGTCTGAAAACCAGATCTAAATATTAAAATAATTTTAACAAAAATATTTTAATCTCACTTGTTCATGGGATGAGATCACAGCGGCATCGCTACATGCCAAAGGAGAGCCCATGAAATGGAAAGAAAGGGCTTTTAAACTCTACTTTTCTTTTTTGACCGGATGGTTATGATGATTAACCCAATTCGAAGCAGTTACTTAGATTTAAAATATATCAAATATGCAAAAAACTATATTGCAAATCATGTCATGCAACCTGGTCTTTTGATACCACTGTTGAAAATTGAGATAGGGTTTCATGCATGTATATTTTTTTTAAAATTTTAGCGAAAGCAAATAAAATTAAAAAGACTTTTAATCATGAAAACAAGTATTTAGATCAAATCTAAAAATTATATCATGGATCTGGACATGATATGTATATATAGTAAATGTTGAAATTCAAATCAGCATTCATCGATCTCAATGATGTATGCTATAGATCAAATCTATATTAACTATGAGATCGAATTTTATACCTAAGTACAGGTCACTGATCTTTATTATTGATGAACATAGTAAAGAGTTCTTCATATTACCTCGTAGCCTCACAGTATGTCCGTCCTCTACATATCATCCACATAAAGCCTTGAAAGATCAGCCTTCCTAGAGTGTTAGCTCCATGCGAAGGCCTCCGGATTGCTGATTTCTCTTTCTTTGGAACTACTTAGATACTTTAAGAGGATGATGAAGAGGAGATTTGGAGGATTGAGAGGTGGAAAAAAAATAAAAATATAGAAATGTCTCTCCTTTTTTTTTCTTTTTTCTTCTTTCTTAAAACCCTAGTGCCATGAACTAAAAACCCACACCCTATTTTATTTCACAGCAACCCTCTATTTTTATTTTTTTGGATAATTCCTCTCTCCCACCTCATGATAATAGCTTCTCAAAATGTGCACACGCCCCAAAGAAAATCAGATTAAAACTGGAATGGAGAATGGATGAAGACAAGGGGAGATATGGATAAAGATAAGAATTTAAGTCCTATTGAAACTTCTCCAAACTGAATTCAAAACCAATTCAAACTTAAACCAAACTTAATCCTCATCTAAATCTCATCTAGAAAAAGAAAAGGGAGGGCAACAACATGGATTGGGCAAGGAAAAATTTATGCAAAAAACAATATGGGACATGGAGAATTTCTAGGAGAAATTTTATGGTGCACTAGGATTAGGATTTTGAAATTGATTTGACTTAGATTAATTACAACCAAATCAAATTTGGTTTGACTCAATTAAATAAATGAGCCTAATCCAATTAGGTTTCAATTAACTTAATTAAATCTTAATTAAATTAGAAATTAATCAAGTCCAAGTTTAAATTAAATCAAGATTAAAATCCCTTAGCAATTAGGTCATCATATAACCTAATTAGGTAAGACTGAATTGAACATAATTCAATTAGACTTGATCTAAATCTTTTTGCTCAATCAAACTGAGCTAATTAGATATCTAATTATTAATTAATCTTTCTATTATTTATTAATATTTAATTAACTATTTCTTTATAATACTTGTATAAGGTTAATTATCAATCATATTAATAATTATAACCTTGAATGATTTTCAATCATTAATTAGCCATCATGATCAATCTGAAACTTCTATTGTGTATGATCCCATATATTTGAATACTAAGTTAGTAGCACAGGAACAAGTTTCTAAATTAATTGATATAACCATCTAGCAAAGGTACCCGATGTCTGAATAGGTCCAGTGATTACAAATCAACATTAAGAATCCATGCATATGGTTACCGTATAATTCATCCCTTTGATCCAATACTTAGGATGACTTCAATATTAACTGTCAACTCTTAATTAGTGCATCTAGAGATGTTTCAATCTAATAAATCCTGTGACTCTTCACAAAGATTATCCTAGCCAAGGTTTTGCTAAATTAAAACACAACAAAACATTATCTCCAATACCTTGAAGTTTCAATCCTATCTTGACTCATATATTGACTTTACAAGTACTTGACTATATCCAAAAAGCTTCCATTACTACATTAAAAATACAGGTAGTCCAGTATCAAAGTGCAGTGAGTTGCTTGCAAGTCACCATGGTGATATGAGATTGGAAGGATATTTATATCCATATCCTTTTATAAGATACTGTTGATAGTAGAGTACTCTATAAAATTGGTCACATTCAGGAAAATATTCTCATATACTCATCTACATGCCATACCAGTATCTCCAAACTTCTTGGTTATGAGGACAACTAACCCATATAGCACACAATAACGTTTACTCGATAAACATTGTTATTCTAGGTAACAACGTATCATTTAGTCATGAACAGGTTTAAGAACTATACATAAATCCTCTGATGTGGCAACATCCATTGACGTGTAGTCTACACAGTTGCCAGCCAGCAGCAGTGCGAGTGAGGGCTGCCACCTAGGAGCATCCCCCGGTGGAATAACGAGGTCAGCTCCTGGTCGGGGTCGCTCATCAACGAGCCCCCCCATCGAGGTAGTTCCCAGCCGGGGTCGAGCTCAAGGAGTGAGACCCCATCTAATGCCAGAGCTGATAAAGTTGGCTCTCCCGACTGAGGCAGAGTTTATGAAGTGAGCCCCCTATCCGAGGTCAGCTCCCAACCGGGGTCGAGCTCACGGGTGAGCCCTCCGTCTGAGATCAGCTCCTGGCCAGAGTCGAGCTCATGCTCTCAAGGACGGACCCCCCTAGAAGGTCCTCCCAGGCCATATAATGGTCAGAGTTCCTGCCAGCAGCAGAGGAGGAAAAGGTCAACAAGAACTCAAACCATGGCCTGGATGTCCCTGTCTACCTATGGTCCCCGAGAAGTGGCATATGCCCTACCACCAATGCCAGTTCTGTAGCATGCCACCCACATGCTCTGAACCAGGCCAGACCCATCAGACCCAAGGCTCAGTAATACGTCGCCACGTCTATCACCATACAGTCGGGGGGATGCTGATCCATGTGATGCAAGACTCAGAGTTCCTCCAGAAGAAGGAGCCTGCCAAAGCCACAGGCCCTGTAACGCTGGGACGATCCCTCCAAAAAGGGAAAGATCCTGCCATGATAAGAAGCTCAGTGGCCCAGCACCCAGAAGAGGATGGACGAACAACCTCATGAGCAAAAATATGAGAGAGGAGAGAGAGGCGAAAAGAGAACACCCCCAGCAAAGGAGAGGGAGCCAAGAAAGAGAAGGCGAAAGGTAAGAAAGATAAGAGGTAGATGCAGGAGGGGCGGGGGGAAGCAAGCGAGCAAGCCCCCCAAGGGCTCAGCCGCCAAGGAATCGACCGGAGAACCTTCCCGCTCCCCACTCTCCATTCTTTCCTTTTACCACTCAAGCATCTCTATCTTGTTATTCATGCTATTTGAATATCTTTATCATGTCACCCTCTGAGGCGAGGGAGTCCCCCATGCTCTCTATCTCAGAGATTTTTTCTATTCCTTTTGATCATCCCGCTGACTTGATCATCGGAGTATCCTCACTGGAATTCCTAGCTCGGGTCTCCTCTATTTTGTAGGCCGAGCGGGCTGAAGAGCCGGTGACTTCCCGATGAGGAGGAGGAGGAGGCACCCAACATGGTGGCGACATGTCAGAGCTGCAGGCCATGATGATCCGGGCAGCAATAGATTGGCACGCCAGGTAGGGAAGAGAAAGCATGATGGACCTGGCGACCACAGATTGGCACACCAGGTTGGGGAGAAAGCTTGACGGACCTAGCAACCACATATTGGCATGCCAGGCAGGGACCTGATCTCGGGGGGCAGCCCACCGGTGGAAGATGGCACGCTACCACGACCCCCATAAAGGATCCCAACGAGGGTGGCAGAAATCTGACCAGATGAAGCCCGCTACCTCGCCGACCCCGATGTTCGCGAATCAAAAGCGCGAGCAACTTAAGAGAGCACCACCAGTGATGGACGTTCGACTCAAAGTTTGGCGAACCAATAAGCGGGCCATCTATCAAGGACGCACTCATCGCTGAGCTCACAGCTTGAAGGTGGCGGCAGGACAACCTGCCACTTACCGCGTGACTCAGAGCTCGGCGCCTGCATCGATAATACGGGCCCCTCTATCAGGCCCGCGCCATCCTCAGCTGCGCTCACAGCCTGGAGGTGGCACCAAGGTGTCGTCTATCGTGAGATTTACAGCATGGCAACTCCCAAACAAGTCAGGCCCTCCATCAGGCCGGCCTTCCATAGCCATGCTCACAACCCGGAGGTGGCACCAAGGTGCTGTCTACCGCAAGACTAACAGCATGGCGACCCCTCACCACTGAGCTCACAGCCTAGAGGTGGTGGCGGGACAACCCACCACTTACCGCGTGACTCACAGCTCGGTGCCTCTACCAACAACATGGGCCCCTCCATCAGGCTTGTGCCTTCCTTAGCTGAGCTCACAGCTCGGAGGTGGCCCCAAGGTGCTATCTACTATGAGACTTACAGCATGGCGACCCCTTACCGTTGAGCTCACAGCCTGGACGTGGCGGCGGGACAACCCACCACATATCGCATGACTCATAGCTCAGTGCCTCTCCCAAACAAGCTGGCCCTCCATCAGGCCAACCTCCAATAACCGTGCTCACAGCCCGAAGGCAGTACCAAGATGTCATCTACCACGAGACTCACAGCATAGCGACTCCTCATCAACAAGCCGGGCCCCTCTATCAGGCCCGCACTCACCAGTTCAGACCAAAGCTCGGAGGTGGCGACAGGGCAATCGGCCACCTACCGTATGACTCACGGCTTGGCCCTTCCAGGACAAGCCTGCTCCATCAGGTCCAAACTTCTCGACCAGCCTCATGGCCTCAAGGCGACAACAAGGTGACCCATCATCTACCAAGAGGCCCGCAGCTGGGCAGTCTCCAAGCCAGGTTCTTCCAGCAGACCCGCACTTAGTCGCCCCACTCATAGTCTTGAGGTGCAGCTGGGGATTCCTGGAACCTAGCCATCCACCGTGAAACTCACTGTTTAGCACTTATAAGTTGGAAAACTCATAAAGCCCTGCATCTACTACCTTACTCACAGTCTGGAGATATCTATTGAGAAACTCCAGAAGTCCCACCACCTGCCCCTTGACTCATAGTGCGACGAACCAAGCCGAGATACTCCAGAAGTCCCACAACGGATTGGCTTGCTTATGACCCAGGGATGTTGGTGAGGAATCCCTGAAGTCCCATCATTGATCGCCTAATTCACAGCTCGACAAGCTAAGGAGATCCCCTAAAAGCAGCTCTAGCTGAAGAAAAGAAAAATGCCAAGCAAAGCGAAGGGAATACAAAGTGTTCCGACAGGAGGGAAAAGAAGGAAAGCCACCCTCATCGAAACATCCCTCACTTCGAAAAGAGACTCCCAGTAGCCCAGAAGGCCGAGCAGAGGCCCCCAATAGTCCGGGAAGCCGAGCAGTGGATTCAAGCTCAAAGAAAAAAAAGAAAAAAAAGAAAAAAAAAGAAGAAAAAGAAAAAGAGAGAACATCAATCAAAGAAGAAGGGACGCTTTCAATGAGCAAAATTCTCTTACATCCTATGGAGGCTCCCTGATAAATCTTGGATTTACACGTTTATTTTAAGTATTTTAGTTAATTATTAGTGCTAATATTCTTTTAATAACCTAATTTCATAATTAATTTGGACTTTCTTGCAAAACTAATTATTTTAAAAATATCTTTGAAAAATATGAAATTAGAATACGTTCATGAAAAATAGATTTCAGGTCAAAGCACCATACACCCATTAAAATGATTAATAAAATATTTAATAATTATAATTAATGATCATGGAATCAGTAAAATTAATAAGATTGAAACTCAACAATAGGTAGAGCTTGATTTAAGGAATCCAACGATGCAAACAGTACTTAAATCAGGTTTGAAATGAAGAAGTTATGAATTTTCCAAGATTTTTGCACACATTTTGATGCTGCACGGTTTTTTGAGCAGCCGGTCCATGAGGGTTTATTCACTGCAGCTTGGTCCACTGGCAGCCATTGTTGCCGGTCCACGGAACAGGGCATGAGCCACAGCATTCCAGAGGCACCGAAACTCGCCGGGAAGCATGCCGGCGGTGTCCCTGGCCAGAGGAGAAGCTCTGGCAATGGTTTGATGGGCGGTGGTGGCAGTTTTTGGTGGCAAATGAGAGGAGCAGTCCACGTCTTCACGAGCTTCCTCCACGCGCGTTGCCGGAGCGCAGTCCACGGGCAAGTCCACGGCCGGAGGAGGAGCTCCACGGTGGCGTTGCCAAGCGATCTCCACGGTGGCGCAGCCCACGTTCTTCATGAGGCATCCATGGCCGGAGAAGGAGCTCCACGGTGGCGCAGCCCACGCCATCCACGAGCAGTCCACGGCCGGAGGAGAAGCTCCGATGGTGGCATTGCCGAGCCTCCACACGCGTTGCCGAGCCTCCATGCGCGTTGCCGAACTCCTCCACGTGCGTTGCTGAACTCCTCCACGCGCGTTGCTGAGCCTCCACGCACGTTGCCGAGCTCCTCCACGCGCACGGCCAAGCTTCTCCATGCGGTCCACGGTGGTTCCACGAGCTGGTTTGCCGGAGCGCCGTCCACGAGCCGTCCACGGGCGTTCTCCACGGGCAGTCCACGAGCAGTCCACGGGCGAGCTCCACGGGCACGAGTGTTCTCCACGTTGCTGGAGCGCAGTCCACGGGCACGAGCAGTCCGCGAGCCGAGCTTCTCCACGGGCATTGCCAAGTGGTCATCACGGCATGATCTAGGCATTCTCCACGAGCTGACGGACGCTGGGCGTTCTCCACGAGCTCCACAGCGTAGTCCACGAGCGGCGTAATCAACGCAGCAGCAATGGCGGTCACGGTATTCCTTTTGTCCCACATCGCTAGTGTTCCATGAGGTCTCCTCTCCGATCAATTATAAAATGAACCCCATAGCACAAGGCAGCGGGATCCAGGAGAAAAGATAAGGTACAGGGTAGAGGGCATTGCTTGGGTTACGGGTTGGTTTTTGGGAGTGAGGTTTCTCAAAGGAGAGCGTGTCCCTACACCATCTTCCAGCCTTCTCTCTCTGAGATCAAGATCCGAAGAAGAAGACGCAGAGGAAGCCCAGTTCACTCCACAGAGTACGAAGGAAGGAGCTATCTTCCCGACGAGGCTGCGCCGATCTGTTCTTATCTTTGTTACTTGTTTTGTTAATTTAGTTTTTTTTGCATTGTATTTAGACCTTAAATTTCAATCAATGCAATATCTCTTTTTAATTCCTGTCTTTCATCTTGTCTGCAAATAGATGCTAGGATCTAAATAATAGATCCTAGTGCCAAGTTTTCCTGCAATTTTAATTTTTATATTTTTTCGACTTCAAATATTTTTTACAAAGATCAAAAATTTCAAATCTTAAACACTGCCTTCTCTATGGATTCGACCCGACTCCTCTTGCTACGTATTTTTAAATATTTTAAGAAGTCGAATTTTAAACTGATAGCCACAGTGTTTTAACGACAACCCCGCGGTCCTACCACTCCCGACAGGCCACAAAACCTCTTGAAACCCTAAGATACAAGATGAAGGGTGGATGGGTTGGAGCCTCATCCCCGCTTCTACCCGAGCACACTAGCACCCTTCCTCAGGAGCCCATCGGATCTCTAGAGCCCGGCATCGGCTCCACCTCTACCGCACCATCCTCCTTGGAGTTCACCGATCTCGTGACTCCAAGGGCAGTCATAGTAGCTCTGCATCAGGATGGCCCTACTGGCACCACAATGGCTGTGGCCCTTTCCACAGTGACCATGATCTGGGCCACCACCTCTTCCTATAAAATATACGATCTTGTGGACCGGGAGGTGGCTTTGGCTGCCCCTTATTTTTGAGGCAGCTTTTTTCTCCGCCCTAGCAACGCGATCGAAAGATCTCCCCCTTCACATCCACGGGGGAAGTTTCGAGCTCGGTGGATTTCTTCTTCAAACCAGACACCCATGCCTTGACTTTGGCCATTCACTCCCAGAGAGTTTCCATTTGGCCCTTCGGGCCTGGGCTGAGATCCTGAAGTCTATCAAGAGCCCTCCCTCAGCGCAAGTCGAAGGAGAGGGGATGAAGGAGAAAAGCATGGAGACCAACATTGAAACCAGAAGGGTGCTCAAGAAGAAGAAAGGAAGCCTTACGAAAACATGGTCGCCTACATCCGAAGGCCTTTTAAAGGCCATGCAGCCAACCGGAGATCACCACGTGTCGACTCCAGGCACCTCCCAATGCTTCGATTCATGGGATAGGCACACTGATCCAGCCAGGGCATTGATGGTCCCTCAATTGGAAATCCAAGCGCAGTGCCCCATTAATGCGAAGGTGCGATCTATGGGATGTGCCCAATCAAAGCATTGAAGATGTAGAAGGCACGACCCTCCATGTCAGCAAAGCCGTTACTCCCATCGCCCGAGTGATGCTTCGTTCTCTAGGCTCGAAAGTGGGGGGCATCTGATATGGCAACATCTATTGACATGGAGTCTACATAGTCGCCAGCCAATAGTAGTGCGGGTGAGGCCTGCCACCTAGGCATGGCCCCCGGTGGAATGCCGAGGTTAGCTCCTGGTCGAGGTTGAGCTCGTCAGCGAGCCCCCCCGCCGAGGTCAGTTCCCAGTCGGGGTCGAGCTCGAGGAGCGAGCCCCCCATCTGATGCCACTCCCGGCCAAGATAGAGCTCATAGAGTCAGCTCTCCCAGCAAGGTAGAGTCATGAAGTGAGCCTCCTGTCTGAGGTCAACTCCCATCTAGGGTCGAGCTCACGGGTGAGCCCTCCATCTAAGGTCAGCTCGTGGCCAGGGTCGAGCTCATGCTCCCGAGGACGGACCCCCCGGGAGGTCCTCCCAGGCCATACAAAGGCCAGAGTTCCTGCCAGTAGCAGAGGAGGGAAAGGTCAGCAAGAATTCAAACAGTGGCTTGGAGGTCCCTGTCCACCTGCAGTTTCCGAGAAGTGGCGCATGCCCTGCCACCAATGCTAGTTCTGCAACACAGCACCCACATGCTCTGAACCAGGCCAGACTCATTAGACCCAAGGCCTAGTAATACGCTGCCACATCCACCACTGTATGGTCGGGGGGACGCTGATCCACACGGTGCAAGACTCAGAGTTCCCCAAGAAGAAGGAGCCTACCAAAGCCATAGGCCCTGCAATGCTGGGTCGGTCCCTCCAAAAAGGGAAAGATCCCGCCATGACAAGAAACTTAGTGGCCCAGCACCTAGAAGAGGATAAACGAACAATCTCATGAGCAAAAAGATTAGAGAGGAGAGAGGGGCAAAAAGAGAACACCCCCAGTGAAGGGGAGGGAGCTAAGAAGGAGAAGGCAAAAGGTAAGAAAGGTAATAGGTAGATGCAAGAGGGGCAGGGAGAAGCAAGCGAGCAAGCCCCTCGAGGGCTCAGCGGCCAAGGAATCGACCGAAGAACCTCCCCGCTCGCTGCTCTCCATTCCTTCCTTTTGCCGCTCAGGCATCACTATCTTATTCTTTATGATATTTGAATATCTTTATCATGTCACCTCCTGAGGCAAGGGAGTCTCCCATGCTCTCCATCTCAGAGATTTTTTCTGTTCCCCTCAATTGTCCCACTGACTTGATCGTTAAAGTGTCCTCGTCGAAATCCCTAGGCTGGGTCCCCTCTGTTTTGCAGGCCGAGCGGGCCGAAGAGCCGGCGACCTCCCAGCAAGGAGGAGGAGGCACCTGACATGGTGGCGACGCGCCGGAGCTGCAAGCTACGATGATCCGTGCGGCAACATCCTCTTTTATCGAATAGAAGTAGTTCTAAAAACTTCATCATAAAAAAATTTATATAAAGAAAGACGTACAAGATGTAATGAACTATCAAAAATAATTTGTATTATTAATGATTCATATATAAATTAAAATATACTCAATTATCTATAACTCAGATAATTGGCTACATTTCCTAATAGCCAATTATCTTTAGTGCAAGTGGGAGATTATTAAATATATGCCCTAAAAGCTAATTAGACCGATACATGTAATACTTTCTAAGAGTATGATTTATAATTTTGACTTATTAATAAAATAATATTAGGTTATTTTTTCATTCATATTGTATTTTTATATCTATGAATCGTCTAAGAAATTAATAAGATGATGACACGTATTCTTAAGAGTTGAGAATTTGAGGCATGTTTTATTAGTGATTAATTTCTAAATTACTTTCAATCGATAGATCATTACAAGGATGTCGATTAATTTGTTTAGATAGATGCGCAAATCACTTCCCTTTAGATAAATGAATCTCAAGTCTATAGAGTAAGGACACTAAGCGAGAGTGCAGGTAGTTATTAAGAATAAAGATACTGAGTATGACTTACATAAAAAGTCATTTGGTGGCTATCCACTTGTTAGTAACTTACTCAATGCTACAGTAGTGTGATTGGTACTTAAACCTACTAATGAAGACATTGGCAAGAGGAAGAAACTACAAACTAACAATCTTTGATTTTAGTCCAATCTTTTTCAAGTTCCCATAAATGTATGAAGAAGAAATCCAACTTTGTGAAGCACCTCTTGAAGACTCCTAATTCCATTTGAATGAAGCAAGTATGGAGGGCTCAAGTCCACATAGAGCCAAATAAATGCTCAAGTCCACATAGAGCCAAATAAATAAAACTAGTGAAGCCCTCTTTTCCCAAGTCTATGGGTCGACCAAGTTTTATTGAAGATCATCTACCTTGAAGCCTATCTTTAGACAGGCCAAGCTATGAAGAATTCATCTACTTTGGAGCTTATTGAAAGTCCAAACTTAAAAGGACATATGGAAGGATTGGATGAAGACAAGTGTTTCAAGAAGATGGTGCCACATGAAAGGGATATGCCCTACAAACCAATCTCTGTTGTATCTCCCAAACCATTGTAATTGATAATTTTCTAAATAAAGGCATTATTTTTCATCATACGCTGTGTTTATTATATGATGAACCCCATAGATTAGGGCTATGATTTTAGGGTTATGATGAGATCATACCAGTGAGACCTAAAATCTTAAAACCTTAATCTAAAGTATTCCTAGTCAAAGGAACCCTGAGTAGGGGATCAGGTTTTTCCGATAAGACTAGCACATCCCGGGTATACTGGAAAGGGTGACTGCTCTCACAGTCACTTGTGTATGACACTAATACTGGGATGTGGGTGCTCATTGGAGAATGAGTTCACTGATATGATCCAACTTGAGAACATCTAATGGAGTCTTAGCTACATGTCAATAGAAGGTTCTCATAGTGGGAGTGGTACAAGTAATCTTTTGACCTGAGACTGCCATAAGTACCTTATGTACATGAACCCATCCTTTGGTTCAATCCTAATCATGACACTGAGACATGCACAGGATTGATACTGGGAATGGTGAATTGAATATGAAGGTAATGAGTAGGTCAACAAGGAATCGATCACTCTTAGTAAGAGGAGATTGCATCCAGCTAGTCAACAATCGCATGATGATTCAAGAAATCTTTGATCAAAGTGAAGATATTAGAGATGGTTTCTAATATCAAGATATTCGAATCATCATTATAAGATTGAGCTAGAAACAAATATAATATTGGATTTGACATATATCCATATCCATAGTTATATTTTGGGTGCAGGCTGATCGAAAGATTTAATTGTACGGTAACTCTCTACTAAAGGGTAATTTTGGTATTTCACCAGAATTTCCATATCTTCCGGGTAGACATGACACGTTGCTAGACGTCAATCTTGTCTTGTGGGTTGATCAAGTTCAAAGATCACATGTTAGGAAGAATCCTAATTGATCGATTCGGGTAAGCCCGGTTTGACCTAAATCGATTAGAAAGAGTTCTAATCAAATTAGGTCAACTTGTATTCGAACCCACTGCTGGCTAGATGTGGAACCCAATGGGTCACACACTTAAGAGGATTGATCAAGAATTTAATTTAGAATTAAATTGTCTTTGCAAGATAACACTCTAGCAGGTGTTGCAAGCCCTAGCTTCTATTCGGATCGGATTCGAATTAGGGTTCCGGATTGGTTCAAATTGGGTTCTAATTGGACCTAATTAGACCTTGATTAAGAAAAATGGGAATGTGGCTAACCCTATTGGCTAGCCATGTAGCTTGGCTAGCCTCCCCACCCGCCCCCTTTTGTTTTTCACGCCAAACACCAAGAGTCCATGCGCATATGGACTCTTGGCGCGCCTTAAGGAAGAGTCCATGGCGCATGGACTCTTGGCGCGCCCCAAATAAAATTCTCCGATGTTTTTATTTGGGCGGCCTCCTTCTTAAGTGATTAGCGCACCTTCTCTCCCCCCTTGGATGAGAATCCAACGGCTGATGGGATTTTGAGAAAGAAAGAAAGCGCTAACTCCTCCCGGGCGCGCGAAGTAACATCTCTTCGGAGATGAAAAGTCGCGACTTCCTTCTTTTTAAAACACCACGGTTTTTCCTTTAAGAAGAGCCGTGGGATTTAATCTGGAAGGCCATGAGATGGGAGGATGGGGCGTGAGAAATTGGAAAGGGCGTGAGAAAGAAATTACGGAGAGGTGTGTAGGCGCCTATCTGATTTCTATTTAAAGGGTCGGGAAAAATCAGAACATTATGTAATCTTTTTCTTTCTTCCTCTCCTGAAGACTCTTTTATTTTTTCTTGCTCTTGCATTGTTTCCTCTACAGAGTAAACCTCTGTCGAAACTCTGCTACTGAACAAGATAAAAGTAAAAGTCTCCGACGGTAAAGAAAAGAAAGAAGTTCTGATTTCTTCCTTTCTTTCATACATTAAGACATCATTGTCTTAATTTCTCCTCCAACTTAAGACAAGCCTATGTCCTCTTAGGACAAGGTCTTTTTCTTCAAGACAAGGGTATCTAAAGGGCCAAGGTCTTGGTGGAAGGAGGAGAAGGAGTCAAGGAAAGGAAAGCAAGCTTTTGTGTGGAGGAATTCAAGCCATAGTCCAAGCAATTGAGTTCTAGGAAGAAGAACTCAATAGAAGGAACCTTTGAAAAGAAGATAGAGTTGTCTTGATCACTGCTCTGTGTGGATCACCATCGGAGGGCGGACACTTGGACGCCTGGTGAATTCAATCAGCCCCTTCAACATCAACTTTGTTGGAATTAGCGATAGCAGGTTGGTACTCTAATTCTAATAATCTATGTTTGAATGTTAGTATGTATGTTTTAATTAGTAAAAGGAGATCTTGGCTAAGGGATTTCGGTGCAAATTTCATCATTTTGAAATTACACTTCCGCTGCGGTGCACCTGAAACCCCATCAGTGGTATCAGAGCCATCCTTATTACAGTTAAAACATATGATATGCATTTTTGTTGTAGTATCGAAATTAGGGTTTTAAACCCTTGAATGCTGATACACTTAGCATAATTTAAGGAATGCATATATGATAATTAATGTTTTGATGTATGCCACTAATTAGGGTTTTTCACTCAAACCCTAATTATTATAGAGATATGATTAGTTTTGAAGTCATCATACTGAAATAAGGTTGCCCTGGCATAATGGTGGATCCATTATGTGGTAAATGGTTGTCCTAGTATGATGACACACTTAGCACATATATGTTTATCAGAGTGATATCATTATGATATGTTTTTCTGTAAGAATGTGCTGGCAATTTTATAAAGCCCTCTTCTTAAAATCATATTAAGTCATAGCATATTTAACTAATAAGCATCACTAGTCATGATGAACAATTGATCATTCGGTGTCTAGAAAGGTGGTTCTGGGAAGGTAAAGAGAATCGTGGTTTTTAATTGGTTCCGTTGACTGACCTGGCCAATTTTTATTGGTGTCTAGGAAAGCAACGGGGGGACTCCCACATCTCTTCCACTTGCCTGGCCGATTTGATTATATTTAAATCTTGACTTATATGCTTAGTGTTAAAAAAAAAAAAAAAAAAAAAAAAAAAAAAAAATGCTATATGTTGGCCTTCCTTCATGCTGAATCATTACTGTGTTATGAACCACATTAGGTTTGTTGTGTTATCTGCAAGACCTAATAGGGTGATTGACATAATATTGGTCTAGTGCAAAATATGCTTACAGTATATTCAGTATAATGCCTTGTTGTGTTATCTACAAGGGCATTATATTTGAATATTGACTGTATAGAAATGAAAGGGTCTTGACTTAACTAGAACATTATGGTTTGTTGTGTTTTCTGCAAGACTTATAATGTTCTAGAGGCCAAGTTATTTTTGAGAATTATATGAGATATAATTGGAAGAGTTTCCTACCTTAGAACTTATAAAAGATTTGTTGTGTTGTCTGCAAGATCTTTTATAAATTATAAGGATCTCGATCTCACTAAGAAAACCGATCAGGGTTCTTCTCGATTATCATAGTGAGGGCTATGATTTTTGATAAAATAGTGGGAGACATAATTAAATTGAAGACCTAATTTAATTATGTAAGTCATTTCATGGTTGTTTGCTCATGTATTGTTCTTAATTAAATGTAGATAAATGGCATCTTCATTATCACTGAGAAGCATCTTAGATACCAACAAATTGACTGGTCCAAACTATGTGGACTGGTTGAGAAACTTAAAGATTGTACTGAGTTCAGAAAAACTTTCTTATATTCTTGATACCCCTAATCTTAATCCACTAGGGGATGATGCCACACAGGAAGATATGGCCACATACAAAATGTGGCAGAATGACTCCCTCACTGTCAAGTGTATCATACTGGCCTCTATGACCAATGAGTTACAGAGGCAGCATGAAAGCATGGATACTCAATCCATAATGCTCAATTTAAAGGAGCTTTATGGAGAACAAAGCAGAACTGCTAGATACGAAATATCTAAGCAGTTATTCCGTGCTAGGATGACAGAGGGTACATCCGTTCAGGATCATGTCCTGAAGGTAATTGACTTAATCACCAGATTAGGTCAATTAGGGTTTATTATGGATGGAGAGCTGAATCAGGATTTAATCCTGCAATCACTCCCAGAGTCATTTTCTCAGTTTGTCTTGAATTATCACATGAACAAACTGAACACTTCCTTGCCTGAGCTGTTAAATATGTTAAAAACAGCAGAGAGCCATGTTAAGAAAGAAAAGGCTCCACTTCTTCTTGTTGATAAGACCAATAAGAAGAAATCAGGAAAAAAGGGTTTTAGCAGGAGACTAAACCCTAAGGGTGGCATCAATAAGAACAAGAAAGGAAAGAAGGTCTCAAAACAGTCAACCTGTTTCTTTTGCGGCAAAGCGGGACATTGGAAAAGGAATTGCAAGGCTTACCTTGCAACTGTGAAGCCTGGTGCGGCAGACGCACCAAAAGGTATGTATGAGATACATACTATATTGACATTAAATTCGTCTATATCAAATACTTGGGTATTGGATACCGCTTGTGGTTACCATATATGCAAATCTTTGCAGGACCTCCACAAGCTTAAAGTATTGAAGGAAGGCGACTTCAATCTCTACGGTGCTGGTGGTGATATCATCCAAGCAGAAGCTGTAGGGACCTATATTCTGAAGTTGCCTTCAGGGAAGATCTTGGAGCTAGAGAATTGTTACTATATGCCAAAGATTATTAGGAACATTATATCTATTCCTTTGTTATTAAAACAAGGATATGTAATGGATGTAACGAGCACTGGTTGCTCAATAATGTTATCTAATAAAATTATTTGTTCTGGCATATTTAGCAATGGGCTCTTAACTCTTTCTTCCAATGATAGTATTTTTCATGTCAATACTAAAAGGAAAAGAAAAGACTTTAATGATACTTTACTTTGGCATCATAGACTTGGTCATGTTAATGAGTCTAGGATTAGCAAGTTATACAAGGAAAAATTCCTTGATCCTTATGAGTATGAATCATTAGGAACTTGCGAATCATGTCTCATGGGTAAGATGACAAAAACTCCATTCACTGGACATGGGGAAAGGTCAACTGAGTTATTAGGACTTATACATACTGATGTATGTGGCCCAATGACAACTCAGGCCAGAGGAGGATACTCATATTTTATCACTTTTACAGATGATTTATCTAGGTTCGGATATGTGTATCTTATGAAACACAAATCTGAAGCCTTTGATAAATTTAAGGAGTATCAAAGTATGGTCGAAAAACAAACCGGGAAAAGTATTAAAGTTCTTCGTTCTGATCGAGGAGGAGAATACTTATCCACGGAGTTTTTAGACTATCTTAAAGTTAATGGAATCCTTTCTGAATGGACCCCTCCTTATACACCACAGCTAAATGGTATAGCTGAAAGGAGGAATCGTACCTTATTAGATATGGTACGATCCATGATGTGCTTCACAAATTTGCCCATTTCTTTCTGGGGTCATGCCCTAGAAACTGCTGTTTATATTCTGAACAAGGTACCTTCTAAATCCGTTGTTAGTACTCCATATGAAATTTGGAGTGGAAAGAAACCATATCTTAAATATTTTAAGGTATGGGGATGTCCAGCTTATGTTAAAAGAAATTTTGGACATAAGTTGGAACCTAGAGCGGATAAATGTCTATTTGTAGGATATCCTAAAGAAGGTAGAGGATATCTATTCTACCATCCTACTGAACAAAAGATTTTTGTTAGCAGGCATGCCACTTTTCTAGAAAAAGAGTTCATTTTGGAAAAGGGCAATGGTAGAACAATTGAACTTGGAGAAGTGCAAGAAATACAGATAGACAATTCTCAACCATTAGAACATATAGTTAGGACAGAACCAGAACACAAAACTCCTCCTCGTAGGTCTGACAGAGTGCCACGGGCACCTGAGAGGTATGGGTTTATTATTGAAAATAATGAAGCTCAAGTCATTCAAAATGATGAACCTCTGACCTATACGGAAGCTATCTTGAGTACTGACTCAGATAAATGGCAAGAAGCCATGGAATCCGAAGTAGACTCTATGTATGTAAACCAAGTATGGTCTTTGGTTGATGCACCAGAGGGTGTTAATCCTATTGGGTGTAAATGGGTCTATAAGAAAAAGATTGGGGCTGATGGCCAAGTTGAAACCTATAAAGCCAGATTAGTGGCTAAAGGTTTTAGACAAAAACAGGGAATTGATTATGATGAAACTTTTTCACCTATTGCCATGCTAAAATCAATTCGGATTTTACTTGCTATAGCAGCATACCACGATTATGAGATATGGCAGATGGATGTGAAAACTGCATTCCTCAATGGTTTCCTTGAGGAAGAAGTCTACATGTCACAGCCAGAAGGTTTTATTTCAAAGAATAAACCTAATCAAGTATGCAAGCTGAAGAAATCCATTTATGGATTAAAGCAAGCTTCCAGGAGTTGGAACATCCGCTTTGATGAAACTATTAAAAGATTTGGTTTTATCAAAAATGTGGATGAACCCTGTGTTTATAAGAAGACTAGTGGGAGTGCCATAGTCTTCTTGGTTCTGTATGTAGATGACATACTCCTCATTGGGAATGATATCCCAATGTTGCAATCAGTCAAGGTTTGGCTATCAAACCAGTTTTCCATGAAAGATTTGGGAGAAGCATCCTATATACTAGGTATTAAGATCTATAGAGATAGATCTAAGAGGATGCTAGGTTTATCCCAATCTAGGTACATTGACTTAGTGTTGAAAAGATTCAGCATGGAAGGAAGTAAAAGAGGTTATCTTCCTATGAGTCAAGGCATACATCTTTCTAAAAGGATGTCTCCTAAGACACCTGAAGAAAGAGATAGAATGAATTCTATACCCTATGCTTCGGCAATAGGATCCATAATGTATGCCATGTTATGTACCAGGCCTGATGTGGCATATGCTTTAGGCATTGTCAGTAGGTTTCAGGCTGATCCAGGAGAGGATCATTGGAAAGCAGTTAAAAATATTCTTAAGTACCTAAGAAGGACTAAGGATATTTTTTTGGTTTATGGTGGTTCTGATCTTAAACTAGAAGCTTATTCTGATTCTAGTTTTCAATCAGACCCTGATGATAGCAAATCCATTTCGGGATATGTTTTTATCCTAAATGGTGGAGCAGTGAGTTGGAAGAGTACCAAGCAGCAGACTGTAGCTGACTCAACCACAGAGGCAGAATACATAGCTGTTAGTGAAGCCGCCAAGGAAGCAGTCTGGATGAAGAAGTTCATCACAGAGTTGGGTGTTGTTCCTCAAATTGAAAACCCAGTGCCACTTTACTGTGACAACACTGGGGCCGTTGCTCAAGCTAAGGAACCAAGAGCTCATCATAAGTCCAAGCACATTCTGAGACGCTTCCATCTTGTCCGAGAAATAGTAGAGAGACAAGATGTCTACATAGATAGAGTTGATACAAAGAACAATGTAGCAGACCTGTTCACTAAGGCTCTACCACAGCGAGGATTTGATCGCCACCTAGAATGTATGGGATTAAGATTCAAAGGCGATTGGCTTTAGTGCAAGTGAGAGATTGAAAGGGATATGCCCTACAAACCAATCTCTGTTGTATCTCCCAAACCATTGTAATTGATAATTTTCTAAATAAAGGCATTATTTTTCATCATACGCTGTGTTTATTATATGATGAACCCCATAGATTAGGGCTATGATTTTAGGGTTATGATGAGATCATACCAGTGAGACCTAAAATCTTAAAACCTTAATCTAAAGTATTCCTAGTCAAAGGAACCCTGAGTAGGGGATCAGGTTTTTCCGATAAGACTAGCACATCCCGGGTATACTGGAAAGGGTGACTGCTCTCACAGTCACTTGTGTATGACACTAATACTGGGATGTGGGTGCTCATTGGAGAATGAGTTCACTGATATGATCCAACTTGAGAACATCTAATGGAGTCTTAGCTACATGTCAATAGAAGGTTCTCATAGTGGGAGTGGTACAAGTAATCTTTTGACCTGAGACTGCCATAAGTACCTTATGTACATGAACCCATCCTTTGGTTCAATCCTAATCATGACACTGAGACATGCACAGGATTGATACTGGGAATGGTGAATTGAATATGAAGGTAATGAGTAGGTCAACAAGGAATCGATCACTCTTAGTAAGAGGAGATTGCATCCAGCTAGTCAACAATCGCATGATGATTCAGGAAATCTTTGATCAAAGTAAAGATATTAGAGATGGTTTCTAATATCAAGATATTCGAATCATCATTATAAGATTGAGCTAGAAACAAATATAATATTGGATTTGACATATATCCATATCCATAGTTATATTTTGGGTGCAGGCTGATCGAAAGATTTAATTGTACGGTAACTCTCTACTAAAGGGTAATTTTGGTATTTCACCAGAATTTCCATATCTTCCGGGTAGACATAACACGTTGCTAGACGTCAATCTTGTCTTGTGGGTTGATCAAGTTCAAAGATCACATGTTAGGAAGAATCCTAATTGATCGATTCGGGTAAGCCCGGTTTGACCTAAATCGATTAGAAAGAGTTCTAATCAAATTAGGTCAACTTGTATTCGAACCCACTGCTGGCTAGATGTGGAACCCAATGGGTCACACACTTAAGAGGATTGATCAAGAATTTAATTTGGAATTAAATTGTCTTTGCAAGATAACACTCTAGCAGGTGTTGCAAGCCTTAGCTTCTATTCGGATCGGATTCGAATTAGGGTTCCGGATTGGTTCAAATTGGGTTCTAATTGGACCTAATTAGACCTTGATTAAGAAAAATGGGAATGTGGCTAACCCTATTGGCTAGCCATGTAGCTTGGCTAGCCTCCCCACCCGCCCCCTTTTGTTTTTCACGCCAAACACCAAGAGTCCATGCGCATATGGACTCTTGGCGCGCCTTAAGGAAGAGTCCATGGCGCATGGACTCTTGGCGCGCCCCAAATAAAATTCTCCGATGTTTTTATTTGGGCGGCCTCCTTCTTAAGTGATTAGCGCACCTTCTCTCCCCCCTTGGATGAGAATCCAACGGCTGATGGGATTTTGAGAAAGAAAGAAAGCGCTAACTCCTCCCGGGCGCGCGAAGTAACATCTCTTCGGAGATGAAAAGTCGCGACTTCCTTCTTTTTAAAACACCACGGTTTTTCCTTTAAGAAGAGCCATGGGATTTAATCTGGAAGGCCATGAGATGGGAGGATGGGGCGTGAGAAATTGGAAAGGGCGTGAGAAAGAAATTACGGAGAGGTGTGTAGGCGCCTATCTGATTTCTATTTAAAGGGTCGGGAAAAATCAGAACATTATGTAATCTTTTTCTTTCTTCCTCTCCTGAAGACTCTTTTATTTTTTCTTGCTCTTGCATTGTTTCCTCTACAGAGTAAACCTCTGTCGAAACTCTGCTACTGAACAAGATAAAAGTAAAAGTCTCCGACGGTAAAGAAAAGAAAGAAGTTCTGATTTCTTCCTTTCTTTCATACATTAAGACATCATTGTCTTAATTTCTCCTCCAACTTAAGACAAGCCTATGTCCTCTTAGGACAAGGTCTTTTTCTTCAAGACAAGGGTATCTAAAGGGCCAAGGTCTTGGTGGAAGGAGGAGAAGGAGTCAAGGAAAGGAAAGCAAGCTTTTGTGTGGAGGAATTCAAGCCATAGTCCAAGCAATTGAGTTCTAGGAAGAAGAACTCAATAGAAGGAACCTTTGAAAAGAAGATAGAGTTGTCTTGATCACTGCTCTGTGTGGATCACCATCGGAGGGCGGACACTTGGACGCCTGGTGAATTCAATCAGCCCCTTCAACATCAACTTTGTTGGAATTAGCGATAGCAGGTTGGTACTCTAATTCTAACAATCTATGTTTGAATGTTAGTATGTATGTTTTAATTAGTAAAAGGAGATCTTGGCTAAGGGATTTCGGTGCAAATTTCATCATTTTGAAATTACACTTCCGCTGCGGTGCACCTGAAACCCCATCACCACATGGAGCTTCTAGGACTTTCTCTTGTTAGGATTAGTTACTAGGAACTAATCATGTAATTAGTTACCAACTAAATCTGAATTAGTTGTCTTCTTAATCCACCTTTTTTGCCACCCATTATGGCTTCCCTTGGCCTATAAATAGGACCAAGGCCTCCTCTTGTAAGGCATACAATATTTGAGTTGATTGAAAGCTTGCTAGTTTGTTTTCTCTTTCACCTTACCGAGTTCATGAGTTCTCCTTGGAGTTTTGAGTATTTCTCTTGAAGTTTGAGCTGAAGTATTGAGTTTGAGTGAGTGCCTTGAGTATGAAAGATCTTAGTTCCATTTCCAACCTTTTCTACTTATGATACAAGTAGTCTAAGAAGAAGGGGAAGTGCTGCCCAAAACTTTAGCAACCTTCTTCAAATCCCCTCACTTTCCTTTATTGAATCATTCATTTTCTTTCAATTCTTTATCACCATGACCTGACTTTGGATCACTTGTAGGTTTTTCTTGATGGTTTGAAGCTGATGATGAAGGCTCCATGCCAAGGACCAAGCTCCAAAGGTAAGTTCTTAGTAGGGAGTGTAGATCTTGTCCCTAGACTTTAATTCTTGAGTGATGAGTGTTATCCTTCCATTTTAAGCTTTGATCCTTTTCATTGTTAGGAAGAAGACCCTCTTGATTCATGGATCTGAGGTTCTTAAAGGTATATTAGCCAAGTTTGAGGGATTCTATGCCCTTAGATCCTACTTTTTATTTTCTTGAAAGAAAGCTTGCACAAGGGTGTTCAGAATTCTGCTCACTTAATTTTTCTTCATCTCTTCTATGCATAGTTTCAGCCTGGAGCTCAAATTCTTGTATGATGATGCTAAGTGAGTAGATCACACCTCCACACACTCATTTCATCAAATTCGTCCACCATCAATTTTTGGTATCAGAGCCTTGTTTATAGGTTAAGCTTTGCAAGCTGCTGGAGTTTTGTCTCACTGTCTTTTGAGTTTTCTATGATTTTTTGTATTTTTCATATTTATCAAAAAATCAAAATAAAATACTTTTCCAGTACCTCAGTGTGTTAGAATTTGAAATATAAAATTCAAAAAAAAATATTAATTTTTTTCTGGATTTAAAATATAAGTTTTTAGGTCATTTCTAAAGTTCTGTCCAGATTCTATTTCTGCCTTCCATTTCATTTAATTTTTAAAAAAAATATAAAAATATTTTTTTATAAATTTCAATATTTAGATTTGAGATTTAGACTTCGAATTTTATTATTTTCCACCATAATTCTAAATTTTAGAAGGGTTTAGACTTTGGAACTCGAAATTTGAATTCAGGTTGTTAAGAGTTAGTTAAACTGTTGGAACCTTCTAGCAACTATTTTCAAACTACCTTCTTAATCAAAATTCGAATTAATTTAAATTCAAAAAATTAAAATCCAAGATTTTAGATCTAATAGCTAACCAAATCCATTTTATTTTGAATTTTTTGAATTTTAAAATTTTAAATATCAAATTTTTAAAGTCAGGTTAGCTGGAGGTTAGTTGGAAGCTGAAATTTTCATTTTAACCACTTTGCCTCCAAGGATAAATTTTTAATTAAATTTTGAAATTTAAAATTTTAAAATTAGATGCTAGGATCCAAGCTTCAAGATTTGAATTATCAAATTTAAATTTATATTATTTGGAATTTCTAATTTGGGTTAAAAATTCATATATTTATGTTAAGTCTACTTGATTGTGCTCATTGTTTTGCTGAAATTGTTTGCATCTATTTTTAAACTATCTTAAGGGCATTCAATATTACATAAGGGAAGGAGATCATTACCTTTCCTTAACCCAAAACAATCACCTATATTTGCATTGACCTAAGCTATAAATAAAATCGAGTAGGAACATAAACTATGGACATCCACGAGTCGGGTTCAAGTGCAAGATAAGATAAAGTATTATTTAAGTTTGTACTTATTCCTTGAAATTGGTGTTTAAGGCTAGAGGTTCAATGATAAACGCCTTAAACAGATTTGCGATTTTTAATTAAGATCTTGAAAAGGCGAGGGGAGCCTCCCGCAACCCCACCTCTTACCTGGCCAGTGGACAGGGTAATTACATTCTTAAGTAGTACCTAGTTAAGTCCTATATTTTGAATTTTTAGGTCTAGGAGCCCTAGAATTAGGTCTTGTTTGCTTGTCCATTGTATTGCTTATCCTTGTACTGTGTCCTATAAGCTCTATACCAAAGTCCACCCTCTATCTGGTTACTACCTATGGATCCTAATCTTGAATTCATCATGAGGACCCTAACTGAAAAATTTGATCATGTAACTAAGCAATTATATCAAATTAACAAGGAATTAGGTCAAGTCAAAGAGAGAGTTGGGACCCTTGAAAAGACCCCCACTAAATCTGAGTCATCTAAGTCAATCCCTAGAGGACCAAGAGCCCAACATTTTGAGCACACTCTTGAATACAATCCAAGAAGGCTTCACCCTGATTTCATAGAAGAACCCATAGAGCCCATGTTGAACCTGATTTCCCTAGACCAACTCACTAAGCCCAACGTTATGACTACACTCTTGAGCCCACTCCTAGGCAACCCTACTAGGACCACTTCGATCAAGATGAAAGGATGATGATGAACATTAGATTAGAGGCTCCTATCTTTGATGGAAGCCTAGACCCTAAAGCCTACATTGACTGGGAGGGAGAAATGGACCAATATTTTGAGTGGTACGAAATGACCGAGGAAAGAAAGTTCAAGTTTGCCAAGCAGAGATTAGTCTGCCAGGCTAGATTATACTAAGATAATGTAGAAAGAGTGATTAGGCGAAAAGGAGAAATTCCCATAGCCACTTGGAGAGTCATGAAAATCAAGCTTAGGGAAAAATACCTCCCTACATCCTACCACCAAAGACTATTAGATCAGTGGCAAAGATTATTCCAAGGTAATAAGACTATGTCAGAATATATTGCCAAATTTGATGAATTTGCCATGAGATGCAACATTGATGAGTTAGCGACTGTGACACTATCTAGGTTTAGAGCTGGTCTAAGAGGGAAAATTCAAAAGAAATTATTTTTAAGAAAAGTCACTGACCTAGACCAAGCCTACCAGATAGCCAGGGATTGTGAAAGATTTCATAGGGGACCAATAACTCGACGACCTGAACCAACTAATGTTAGTACCCCTATTCAAAAACCAGGGTTCAACCAATTGCGTCAAAATCATACCACCCCTCTAGCCCCATTGAGCCAATCAAATGACAAAGGTAAGGCCCCTGAAGTTCAAAAGAGTGGTAGCCCAAATGTCTAATGTCTCAAATGTTACAAAATGGGACACCTTGCTAGCCAATGCCCTACCCGATCCTTACATATAGGAGAGATAGTTGATGAGGAGACGGAACCCACTAGAGAGTTTGAAGTAGAAGTTTATGAGGCTGAATCTAACCTGATCAATGAGTATGATGAAGAAGAAGATGATTATGATAAAACATCAGGTGTTGTTAGAATTTTTGCCCAAACTAAAGAAAAGGAGAATTGGAAAAGGACTAACATCCTCCAAACATTTGTCAAGATATGGGAGAGAGTCTATAAAATCATTATAGACAATGGGAGTTGTATAAATGCGATTTCAACTAAAGCCCTTAGAAACTTAGGCTTGATCCCTATTCCACATCCTAATCCATCTAAAGTCTCTTGGATAGATTCTACTTCAATCCCCATCAAGTCCAGATGCTAGGTTTCCATTCAAATCTAGTCCTATCAGGAACAAGTCTGGTATGATATTCTTTTCATGGGGGTAGGTAATATCATTTTGGGTAGACCATGGTTATATGACCATGATGTAACTTTATACGGTCAATCCAATTCTTGTGCCTTCACCCATCTAGGAAAGAAGCTTGTCATTAACTTGACCCCACCTAAGGACAATATCAAAAGAGGGTTTAGTGACTTGAAAGAGAAGAAACAAAGGTTTAATTTAATTAATGCCAAGGATGTGGAGAAAGAAATCAAGGAAGGAACAGCCATGTGGATTTTGGCCCTTAGAAAAGTCTAGGGACAAAATCATGAAGAGCAACATGAGGAGGTAAAAGAAGAGGACCCAGAATTAATGTTAATCAATGTTAAGGGTTCAAAACAAGAGATCATTAAGGAATCATCAATTGGAGTAATGACCACTAAGGAAACCCAGGAAATAATCTGACAAGATCAACTCCAAGAAGTTGTAGAGGACTTTCCATATGTACCCACCGATCATTTTTCCTATCCCATTTCACCAATCTGAGACATCCACCATGCCATTGATCTGGTCCCAGTGATATTCAATAGTTATTTCTTCAAGACTCTATGGCATATGTTAGGAACTAAATTAAGATTTACTGACACTTACCCAATACTATGTATAAGAGTCTTAGAAGCCTTTAAGGGGAATATTGAAAATTAGGAGCTTTTGTTTCATAGCCAACAATAGAGTTCAGTTATTAGTTAATAAAGCCCATTTAAGCTTGTCTTTCATTTTAGTATCATTTGAGTTTGTTTTATCATTTGGTGTCATCCATGCATAAGTCTGCCGAATCATATGCACAACATCTTAGGAATTTGCATAGAAAGATTAGCAAGAAAATCCAAATAAGCAATGAGAGTTACAAGTATATGACTGATTCTCACAAAAGGATCAAAGAATTTCAAGTAGGAGACTTTATGATGATCAGGCTCAAACTTGAGCAGTTTCCATTAGGAACTATGAAGAAACTCCACACTCGTGGTGCAGATCCTTTCAAAATAATAAAAAGAATAGGACCTCATGCTTACATGCTGGACCTACCTTCTGACTTTAGCATTAGCTCTACTTTTAATATTTTAGATATGGTAGGATACAAGAAACCAACAATGATTTGCAGTGAGTTCTTAGAACCTGATCCATCCCTTGAAAGTGAACCAACCCTAGAGTATCGACCAGCCATACTACCAAAGCAGGGAGAAAGAATTGAAAGGATATTAGATGATAAGATATTACCACCAGAAATAAAGATTACCAACGATACTTGATCCATTGGCAAGGTAGACCTGATTCTGAAGATTCATGGATCACTCAAGAAAAACTACAAAGGATCAATCTAGATCTACTTAAATACTACCAAAGCCAAAATGATCCATACTCGTCAGAGCCGAGTTCTTTTCACTAGGAGAGAATTAATGAGGACATTGGGAAGATGAAGAAACTACAAACTAACAATCTTTGGTTTTAGTCCAATCTTTTTTAGGTTCCTACAAATATATGAAGAAGAAATCTAACTTTGTGAAGCACCTCTTGAAAACTCCTAATTCCATTTGAATGAAGCAAGTATGGAGTGTTCAAGTCCACTTAGAGCCAAACAAATAAAACTAGTGAGCCCCCTTTTTCCAAGTCCATGGGCCGGCCAAGCTTTATTGAAGATCATCTACCTTGAAGCCTATCTTTGGACCGGCCAAACTATGAAAAATTCATCTACTTTGGAGCCTATTGAAAGACCAAACTTAAAAGAACATGTGGAAGGATTGGATGAAGATAAGTGTTTCAAGGAGATGGCGCCACATGGAGCTTCTAGGACTTTCTCGTATTAGGATTAGTTACTAGGAACTAATCATGTAATTAGTTAACAACTAAATCTGAATTAGTTATCTTCTTAATCCACCTTTTTTGCCACCCATTATGGCTGCCCTTGGCCTATAAATAGGACCAAGGCCTCCTCTTGTAAGGCATGCAATATTTGAGTTGAATGAAAGCTTGCTAGTTTGTTTTCTCTTCCACCTTGCCGAGTTCATGAGTTCTCCTTGGAGTTTTGAGTGTTTCTTTTGAAGTTTGTATTGGAGTGTTGAGTTTGAGTCAGTGCCTTGAGTTTGAAAGACCTTTGTTCCATTTCCAAGCTTTTCTACCTATGACCCAAGTAGTTCAAGAAGAAGGGGAAGTGTTGTCCAAAAATTCAATAACCTTCTTCAAATCCCCTCACTTTCCTTTGTTGAATCATTCATTTTCTTTCAATTCTTCATCACCATGACCTTACTTTGGATCATTTATAGATTTTTCTTGATGGTTTGAAGCTGATGATGAAGGCTCCACGCCAAGGACCAAGCTCCAAAGGTAAGTTCTTAGTAGGGAGTGTATATCTTGTCCCTAGACTTCAATTCTTGAGTGATGAGTGCTATCCTTCCATTTTTAAGTTTTGATCATCTTCATTGTTGGAAAGAAGACCCTCTTGATCCATAGATTTAAGGTTCTTAAAGGTAGCTTAGCCTAGTTTGAGGGATTCTATGCCCTTAAATCCTACTTTTTATTTTCTTAAAAGAAAGCTTGCACAAAGGTGTTCAGAATTTTGCTCACCTAGTTTTCATATTGAAGTTCTTCATCTCTTCTATGCATAGTTTCGGCCATATCTAGAGCTCAAATTCTTGTATGATGATGCTAAGTGAGTAGATCACACCTCCACACACTCATTTCATCAAATTCGTCCTCCATCACCAACAGTGCCTTGGCTATTTATAATAAGGCTACTATAATTTGACTATACATAAACTTGATCCTTAGCCATATAAGTTATCATAGTGTATGTTGGCTATAATAGGTTCATTGTTCGAATAGGGTATGACCTAGATAGAATCTGTCATCCTTGGTAGATAAGGAAGGAAGTTCTATGTAATTTATGAGATTGAATTCAGGAGATCTCGACTGGGACAATTTGAATAGTGAAAAGGGGTTTCCATAATTTCTAATAACTCAAGTCAAATAAATTTGACATATGATAGATGAAGGGGTTTGACGAGTAATCCATAATCTCCATATTATCGGGACTATGACAGAGCGAGTGTATCACATAGTAACTATATATAGAGGTTCACATTCTATTCATTTAGATTGCTACTATATCTACTAGGCATCACTGGTAGATTATGCGACCCACGAGGATCATCTTGATGATTGATAATTCTTATTGAAAAAAATTGAAACTATTTATTCTATTGAAAGGAGTTTCAATGTTGTGATAAAGATCATAATATATTTCACTACCAGACTGAATAAATTCTATAGGATCATATACATAAGGGATTGTTGCTGATTATACAGTTGAATTCAGTATACAATTGTTACTAATTAAGTCATTTAATTTGATTTGATTGAATCAAATGATTGGATTAGGTTTAAGTCAAGTTAAATTAGATTTAATTTGATCAAATCAAAGTTTGAGTTTGGCTCAACTTAATTTTGGATTAAATCCAAATTTAAAAAAGAGACTAGAATCCCCTTTTCCTTGGTCTTTGACCAAGTCAAAGAGACAAGATGCCCCAAGGAGTTGGGCTATGGGATTTATGCGCAAGAAAGGAGTGGACGTCCAAGTTTTGCATGAAGAAGTTCATGCCCAAGGAGAATATGGCACCCAAAAGAAGGAGAGCCCTCGTTAAGGGTTTGGACTAGTCAAAGAATTTTGAAATTCTAATCCTATGGGTTTTGACTAGTAAAAAAAAATCCTAATTTCCTTTGGAGTAGGACTCCTAGTGGCTTGATGAGTCTCCATGCCCCAAAATAAACCCACGCCTACTCTCATGTGTGAATAGGGATTTCTGGGGTTCTTCCCTTGCTTATAAATATGTGCTACCTTAGAACCTTTTGCAACCAGAATTTTCTAACAAAATTTTTGAAACTTTTGTACTTGTGGATGGCACCTCTCCTCCTCTCTTCCACCTCTCCATGTCGAAGTGTCGGGCTTCTTCTATTCTATCTTCCTTCGTGCGTCCAAAGAAGTTCAACTTTCAGCCTTCAAAGAATTCAGCCATCGTGAAAGGGCTTCTACAAGGAAGCTAGTATCCCAGTAAAGTCAGGATCTCGAGATCGTTCTACGATCCTATGTGGATATCTGTAGAGGTCTTGAAGACCATGTACCGATGAAATGTATGTAAGAAGATAGGATCTTTCTTTGCTTTTCTTTTTTATCATAAAAATATATTTTATTCTTATTCCATTGCGAGTGTGGTCTTGGATGTGTTTCGTTTAATCATGAATTTCAGAGATTAGATCTCGGAGTATTTTTCATAAATTTTTTTTTATTCCGCTGCACATAATGATACATGATTGCTAGAAAAATAAGAATATTCTTTTAATTTTTTTAAAAAAAACCAAGAACCCTTCTCCGTGAGTCTCCTCAATTGCATATCATGCTCACTAGCGATGGCTAAGTGATGGGGCCAACTTGAAGAATCAATGATGATATTATAATGCCAAGGCATGGGATTTGAATAATCAGCAATGAGAGACAATGGGAGAGAAAATCAATGGCGACATTGGCTCGGGAGGGTTTGGCATCATGGTGGGCTCTGGCCGTTGCGGTGGCCCTCGCCAATGAGAGGAAGAGAGATCAGGAGAATCAATGGTGGTGACTGAGGAGGAGACATCTGGTCGCTATGGTGATGCTGATCGAGGAGATCCAGTCAGGCTGCCACGTAGGAGAGGGGTGGAAGACCCAAAAGTTGAAGGAGATTTGAGATATCGGGGCCATACTAGAAAGGGAGAGCTTTTAGAATTTAGGATCAGCTTTTATTATAATAATGGATTGGATTGACACAAAAAGAAGAGCAACAAATATTATTAACATTAAATAAAATAAGTTTCCAATGATGTAGTGATATTTTTTATTTTTCTTTTTAGCTCCAGATCACTGTAGAATTCAAATGCAATCTTTACATTAAATGGCTTATGATTCAACGTCAAATTGAAATTAGTTTACAATCATTCCAGAGTTTGGGTTGCCCACTTTAAAACTTTATTTCTTGCCTGATCAGATGACGTGGTTTAAACAAAAGAACGACATGACAAGTTGACTGCTACATCACGAAGAATTTCTTTTAATAATTTTTATAAAATTTTTACTAAATTAGCCTTCCCAAGCACACCCCCCCCCCCCTCTCTCTCTCTCTCTCTCTCTCTCTCTCTCTCTCTCTATATATATATATATATATATAATATTTACTAAGCCTTCTCTTCAAACCATGAATGGAATTGATTAAATGAAAATTTTATTGAGCATGCCTTGACGTGGATATGTAAAATAGGTTATTGGATCGAATAATACATTATTAGATCGATTTGATGTCTTGTGAAATTATGATGATATACTTATTCAATGTGATAAAGAATGTTTGGATTATTTTTGTTATTGCTATGCATTAATTAAATATTTTTTAATAAAATAAAAATTTTAATGATGATGGCCAGCGACAACTAATGCTGGTCTTCCAATTTTTTTTATTTTATATAAAAAAGAAAACCTTCTCTCCTGTTCGTTTATCGGGTATATAGAATAGATTTTATCAACTACGAAGATGGGATTTTGTTTAAATAATATTTTTTTAATTAAAATTTAATAAATTGGGATGGGTTGAAATAAATTTACCAAACTGGTATAGTTTGGTATACGTGGCAGCCACATTAGAAGCCACGGTTTCATTTTAATGAAATTGCAGGTTGAACCTGAATGAACTTGTAGCTTAAAATTTTAACATAATAAAATTAAAAAATATAATAATATTTAAAATAACATAATAAAATATTTAAAATAAGATAATAAAATTAAAAAAATTAAAAAAGCTGTAGTAAAGTGAAGTTGCAAGTCGCACCCACGACTTCATCTTATTCCTGTACCTCCATTTTTAAAATAAAAAATTTAAAAATTTAAAAAATTAAAAAATTAAAATATATATAAGTAAAGTCATAAATTGTTACCTTAATAATAATATAAAATATTAATATTATAAAATAAAATTTATTATAATATAAAAATAAATAATATGAATATTATAATAAATATATTAAATATATTATAATATATTAAATTTTAAATTATATATTATATTATAAAATATACTAAATATAATAAATATTTTATAAATATAATATAAAATTTATAATTTAGTCGTGCTAGTTTAATCGCTAGTTCAATCATCAATTTTCCTGTCGGGTCGGTGCTAGTCCGATCGTAACCCGGTGCTAATCCGACCACCAATCCAGTCACCAGGCTGATACCAGTCCAATCACTAGCTCGATGCCAGTTCGGTCGATGGCCTAGTACTAGTTCGGTTCCCTGCCTGGTATCAGTTTGATTGCTAGTTCGAGTTGGATTGGTACCAACTTAACAATTAGACTGGCACCAATTTGACAGTCGGACTGGCACCGGCCTGGCTGCCAGACAGGCAATCAAATCGATGACCAGATTGGCTATCGGATTGGTGTCCGAACTGGCAACTGGATCGGTGACCAGACCGGCGACCAGATCGATGGCCAGATTGGCACCGACTTGGTAACCAGATTGGCTATCGGACCGGTGTTGGATTGACGGCTAGACCAACGATCAGACTGGCATCGTCTTGGCAACTAGATTGGCTATCGAATCGGTGGCCTCGGTCCAACAGCTAGTCCAACTACCAGGTCAGTGCCAATTCGATCATCAATCTGGCTGCCAGTCTGGCCATCGGTCTGATAACCAGTCCAGTTACTAGGCTGGTGCTAGTTCGACCATCGATCCGGCCATCGGTTCGATAGCTAGTCCAGCCACAACTCCAACCGCCAGTCTAGTCCCTAATCCGATAGCCAATCTGGCTACCAGGTTGGTGCTAGTTCAACCACCGATCGGGCTGCCAGTCCGGCCACCAGCCTGATAGCTAGTCTGGTCACTAGGTCGGTGCCAATCTGGTCACCAGTTCGGCCATCGATTCGATAGCTAATCCGGCCACCGATCTAACAGCTAGTTCGGTTGCCAGGTCTGTGCTAGTCCGACTGTCGATCCGGTTGCTAGTCCAGCTACCAGTTCGATGCCAGTCCGACCGCCATGTTGGTGTCAATCTGGTCATCGATCTAGCCACCGATCCAATAGCTAATCCGGTTATGGCCATCGATTCGATAGCTAGTTCGATTACCAGGTTAGTGTCCATCCAATTGCCAATCTGGTCACCAGTCCAGCCACCAATCTGGTCGCCAGTCTAGCCACCAGTCTGGTCACCAGTCTGGCCACTAGTTTGGCTATTGATCTGGCAGCCAGTCTACCAAGATGGTGCCAGTTCGATCACCGGTTGGATTGCTAGTCTGGCCACTAGTTCGATAACCAGTCCGGTTACCAGGTCAGTGCTAGTTCGGCTATCGATCCAATCACTAGTCTAGCCACTAATCTAATTGCCATTCCGGCCATAGATTTGATAGCCAGTCTAGTCATGGTTCAATTATTAGTTTGGCTACCAAGCCGGTGCCAATCCGACTGTCAGATTGGAGCTAGTCCGACTTGTATTAGCGACTGAACTGGTACCGACAAGGGACCGAGTTGGCACCAGACTGCCGATCGAACTGGCATCAAGTTGGTGATCAGACTGGTGACTGGACTGGCATTGACATAGTGACTGGATTGGTGACTAGATTAGCACCGGGTTGATGGTCGATTGGCACCGACCTGACAAGCGAATTGGCGACTAGCTTGGTGACCGGATTGGCAACTAGACTGGCACTAACTAAATTATAAATTTTATATTATATTATAAATATTTATTATATTTTATAATTTAAAATATAATTTATAATTTAGTATATTATAATATATTGATTATAATATTTATATTTTATATTATTATTAAGGTAATAATTTATGACTTTACTTATGTTGGGTTTCGGTAAGCGCAGTAGAGACTGGATTTCAAAATTTTAAACCTTGAAACCCTAGTCCCAGAACTTTCTTGATTATATTAATTAATGAAATAAAATATTTTAGAAATAAAAGATTACATGTAAGGCTAATATCTTTTTCTTTCTATTAGGCATATAAGTATATGCCCTCCAAAGGTGATCCATACAGGAACCGAACTAAGGAAGCACTTCTTTAGTTTGCTTGACTCCTCTTAGCAATTTTTCTTCCTTTTGCAGCTATTTCTTTCCTTTATGACTTTTTCTTTTTCGAAGAGTAGCTTAGTACCTCTCCGAAAACTCTCTTATTATCCTATTATCCTTTCAAATTCTCTTTCTAAGCCCTTGTTTTAAAATGGCGAACTTGTCTTAAATAATATGATTATCCTAACAAGAGAAGGAAGAGAATTATCATGACAACTTTTTGGATGCCTTGGCTTCAATCACCGAAGCTTTTAAATAGGAAGAGAGTAGGCACCTAATATACCTTTTCATCAACCCCTTATCTGATATTTAACATATCAGATAAGACCATTCAATCAGAAAGAGTCCCTTGGCATGAAGGTGTAAAGTGAAACACTGTTTCACTAATGGTTGGCACCAAGAGTTGCTTATCACAAATCTTTAGGAAAATATGATAATTAACTCTTAATTTTAGATTTAAGATATGGTCCCACATCCTAATAGGCATATCAAATAAAGAGGTTTATCTGGAAAAAAGTGATTAATAGCTAAAAGGACTCTTCCTTATCCCATGCATCGTATATGAATCAAGTGTTGCATCCCTTCATTGTTCATGCCTTTCTTACATTAATTGATCGGTCAATTCTAATCGATTTAGGTATCTAATGAATAGGATAGAGGCAAAGCTTTATCACATAAAAAGTGATTAACTTGTAGAAGAAGTCTTGGTCCTTCTGCGCCCCTTTATTTATGCGCACACCAATATGGCACCGAGAGTCCCATGCCCTTAGGACTCCTAGTTTAAATAATGGATAAGGGCTGATAAATTAGGACAAATCCCAATTTGAATGCCCCACTTAAGGATCAACCCAATTTAAGTCAAACTGAAATTAGTTAACCTAAACAGCAAGCATTTAAACCTAATCTAATTAGGTTAGGAGTCAGGCTAGCCAACATATGCTAGTATGTTAATTAGCTAGCCAATTAGGATCCTATGATCCTAATAAAAATACAAATGACTTTCTTGATCAATTCCTTGATGTGTGTAACCCTTTGAATTTCTCATCTAGCTAGCAGTAGGTCTAGGTTCATATCAATTTGGTTCGATTAGAAACTAACTAATCAAATTAGGTTAAATCGAGCTAATCATAGCTACCAATTTTAATCATCTTTCGAATTGACTTATGAATTCAATAATTTGATTCATGATAACCTACAAGACATGATTGATGTCTAGCAACATGTCATGCATATCTAGAAGATGAAGAATTTGGTAAAAATTATCAAAATATCCTTCAGTGGCAAGTTACCATGTAATTCAATCATTCGATCTTTTCTTATCTTGAATAAGTGACGGGTATGAAAAATTATCAAACACTCATACTTTATTTATTCAAATATCAAATTACTGATGAAGACTCGATCGATGAAAAATTAGAAATCCTTTTTTAAATTCATCATGCTTTGATTAAAGATTTTCTGAGTCATCATTCAATAAGTACCCACATCCTTTCAGTAAACTCATATCCTGATGAGCACCCACATCCTTGCATTAGTATCTCTACACAAGTGATCGTGAGACCAACTACTCTTTATTGAGCATACATAGAATGTACTAGTCTTTCTGGAAACATCGATCCCCAACTCGATGATCCTATAACTGGAAATATTTTATATTAGGATTTATTAGATTTTAGGTCTCACTGTTATGATCTCCATTGTAATCCTAAAACCATTATCCTAACTTATAGGGTTCATCATAATCTCAAACAATAAAGTATAAGACATAGCATATGATGAAACATAATGCCTTTTTATTAATACATACATGAGTCTGGAGATGTTTATAGATAAGTCCCTATATCATAAAAAATATGATTGGCTTTTAGGGCACTATTCTTTCAATGTCCCACTTACACTAAAGCCAATTACCCTTGTATTTTATTCCCATATAATCTAAATGGTGATCAAATTGCTGTTGAAAAAGGACTTTAGTGAATGGGTCTACTATGTTGTTCTTTGTATCTACTTGTTTTAAAATAATGTCTTGTCTTTCAATGATTTCATGAACAAGATAGAAGCACCTTAAGATGTGCTTGGATTTTCGATGAGATCTTAGTTCTTTAGCTCATGCAACAGTTCCAATGTTATCATAATAAAGTGGCACTGGTTGTTATATCACAAGAACTACACCTAACTTCAAGATGAGTTTCTTCATCCAGACAGCTTCCTTAGCGGCTTCATTAGCAGCTATGTACTCTCTCAGTAACTGAGTTAGTCATAGTTTGCTGCTTGGTACTTTTTTAACTCACTATTCCTCCATATAGAGTAAAGACAAATCCTGATATAGATTTACTATCATTTGGATCTGATTGAAAACTAGAATCATTATAATCTTCTAGTTTTAAATCTGATCCTCCATATATTAAAAAAATATCTTTAGTCCTTCTAAAGTGCCTAAGAATATTTTTTATAGCTTTTCAATGATCCTTCCTTGAATCAGCTTGGAATCGGCTTGCTATGCCTAAGGCATAAGCAACATCAAGCCTGGTACATAACATGGCATACATGATTGATTCTATAGCCGAAACATAAGGAATCTTACTTATTTTTTATCTCTCTTTAGATATCTTAGGAGACATCTTCTTAGAAAGATGTATGCCTTGACTCATGGGCCAGTAACCCCTTTTACTTTTCTTCATATTGAATCTTTTCAATACTAAGTCAATGTACCTGGATTGAGATAAGTTGAGCATCCTCTTTGATCTATCTCTCACATCTTTATACCTGGTATATAGGATGCTTTTCCTAAATCTTTTATGGAAAACTGTTTAGATAGCCAAGCTTTGACCGATTACAACATTGGAATATCATTTCCAATGATAAATATGTCATCAACATATAATATTAAGAAGACAATGGCACTCTCATTTGTCTTCTTATAGACACATGGTTCATCCATATTTTTTATGAAACCAAACTTTTTAATTATTTTATCAAATCAGATGTTCCAACTCCTCGATGCTTGCTTTAATCCATAAATAATTTTTTTAAGTTTGCATACTTGGTTAGGTCTCCCACTCGAGACAAACCCTTCTGGATGTGATATATAGACTTCTTCCTCAAGATATCCATTGAGGAAGGAAATCTTTACATTCATTTGCCATATTTCATAATCATAGTATGCAGCTATAGCAAGCAAAATCCTAATGGACTTAAGCATTGTTGCTGGCGAAAATGTTTCATCATAGTCAATTCCATGTCTTTGTTTGAAACCTTTTGCCACTAGCCTAGCCTTGTAGATTTTTACTTGGCTATCTGCTCCAATCTTCCTTTCGAAGACCCATTTACATCCTATTGGATTTACTCCCTCAGGTAGATCAACCAGGGTCTAAACCTGGTTGGTCTTCATGGAGTCCATTTCAAATTTCAGGGCATCAAGCTATTTGTCAAAGTTTTTACTCTGGACAGCTTCCGTATAGGTCAAAGGATCATCATCTTGAATGATGCTGGCTTCATTGTCTTTTCTAATTACAAAGCCATATCCGAGAGGTGCATTCCGCATTCTCTCTGACCTACGGAGAGGAGGTGTGTGTTGTGATAGTACCTTATAAATAGGTACTTGTGGTTGAGGAATTTGAAGTTGATTGTCTATAGGAGTATGTTGATCTTGTACTTCATCAAGATCAAGTATTCTCCTACTGCCTCTTTCTTAGATAAATTCTTTTTTTCAAGAAAGTGGCATGCCTATTGATAAAAATTTTTTGTTCAGTAGGATGATAAAAGAGATATCAATACCTTCTCCAAGATAACCTATGAACTTACATTTATCAACTCTAGTATTTAGCTTATGTCCAAATATATTTATAACATAAGTTGGGCAATCCCAAATCTTAAGATATTTTAGACTTGGTCTTTTACCTTTCCATAATTCATATGGAGTACTAGCTATTGATTTTGATAGTACTCTATTTAGTATATAAGCAGCAGTCTCTAGAGCATAAACCCAGAAGGATACAAGAAGATCACTGAAGCACATTATGGACCTTACTATGTCCAATAAGGTACGATTCCTCCTTACTACTACACCATTTAATTACGGTTTATATGGAGGTGTTCATTATGAGAGAATGCCTTTGTCCTTAAAATAATCAAGAAACTCACTAGATAAGTATTCTTCTCCTTGATTTGATCGAAGGATTTTAATATTTTTTTTAGTTTATTTCTCAATCATACTTTGATATTCTTTAAATTTATCAAATGATTCAAATTATATTTCATAGGATACACATATCCAAACCTAGATAAATCACTAGTAAAGGTGATGAAATAAGAGTATCCTTCTCTGGCTTGAGTTAACATAGGTCCATATACATCCATGTGTACTAACCCTAATAACTTAGTTGCCTTATCTCCATGACCAGTAAATGGAGATTTGGTCATTTACCTATAAGATAGGATTCACAAGTTCTTAATGATTGATAATCATAAGGATCAAAGAATTTATCTTTATATAACTTAGTTATCCTTAACTCACTAATATGACCTATCAACAAAGCTAGAGAAAAGCGACATTAACATTTTCTCTCTCTTTTTTTCTTGTTTTCAACAAGTAAAACTTCATTATTGAGTGAAAGAATTAAAAGGGCATTAACAAATAAACCAGCTCCAAAAAATTCATCAGAATGAAAAATAGAGCATCCATTGCTTTTTATATTAATTTCAAAACCTTGTGGTAACAACAAGGATACAGAAATTATATTTTTGACAATATTTGGAACACAGTAACAATCTTTCAGTTCTAAAATTTTGCTAGAAGACAATAATAACAGATAGGTGCCCATAGCTTCTGCTTGAATGGCTTCACCACTAGCACCATGAAGCTCGAAGTCACCCTTCTTCAAACTTCTAATTTTGTGAAGTCCCTGTAATGACTTACATATATGAGACCCATATACGGTATCCAATACCCATGAATTAGAAGCTGAAGTATTCAATGACAAGTTAGTTTGTATCATGTACAAACCTTTTGATGCTCCACCAACATCTTGCTTTAAATTAGCAAGATATAACTTGCAGTTCTTCTTCTAGTGTCCCTGCTTGCTGTAGTGAAAATAGGTTCCATCAGTAGAAGACTTCTTTGCCTTCTTCCTCTTTTCGATGATTTTCTTAGGGTTCCACTTTCTCTTTGAACCCTTTTTCATTCTTGTTTCCTTTTTCCTATCAATTAGAAGAAGATGAGCCTTGTCCCTTTTAAAATAGCTCTCAGCTATCTTAAGCATGTTAAGCAGCTCTGGTAATAAAAGGTTCAATTTGTTCATATGATAATTCATGACAAATTGAGAGAAGGATTCAGGGAGTGATGCAGGATCAGGTTCTAATTAAGCTCTCCATCCATAACAAAATTTAATTAACCTAATCATGCAATTAAGTCAATCATTTTTAGTACATGGACTTGAATAGATAAGCCCTCACTCATTCGTGCATTGAACAACTATTTCGATATTTCATATCAGGCATCCCTACTTTGCTCTCCATAAAGCTCTTTAAAGTTGAGCAGTATGGATTGAGATTTCATATCTTCATGTTGTCTCTGCAATTCATTACTCATAGAGGCCAACATAATATACTTGATAGTTAAACTGTCATTCTGTCATATTTTATATGTGGCCCTTTCCTCCTTCGAAGCATCATCTTCGATCGGATTTGGATCAGGAGAATAGAGGATGTAGGATACCTTCTCTTGAGTTAAGAAAATTCTTAGGTTCCTTAACCAAGTCACGTAATTTAGACCAGTCAACTTATTGGCATCTAATATATCCTGTAGTAATAATGTAGAAGCCATAATATTAATCTACATAAATAAAGAACAATGTATAAGCAGACCACTCAAGATAATATACATAATTAGATAATGACTTATCAATCTAATTGTGTCTCCCACTATTTTTCTATGAGTACCGTAACCCTCACCTATGGTAAGCGAGAAACCCTAACTAGATTTCTTTAGTGAGGTTAAGATCCCAATTCCTTACAAATGCCTTGTAATTACACAACAAACAATTTTGAGTTCAAGGGTAGGAAATTTTCCTTTCCAATTGCAACCTATGCAACTTTCAACATGACAACTGCCTCTAAGACACTTATAGCCTTGTATATACATAACAAACTATAATGTCTTAGTTTAGTCAGACCCTCCATTTTCATATAGTCATGATTAAATAATGTTGCCCTTGTGTTTACACAACAAAGCAACATCAATAATCATGCTATAAAATATTAGATGCACTAAGACAAATCTTACATCAAACCCTATAATAGACCTTGTGTTACACAACAAACATACTATAGTTTTGACATATATTTGGCTTAGCATGAAGGAAGGCAATTAGTAGTGTTTTAATCAATTACCATTTTCAAATCAAGGTCTAAATCAATCGAATTGGCCAGGTAAGTAGGAAAGAGGTGAGAGGCTCCCTGCGCTTGCCTTAGATACCAAAAATTTTAGGCCAGGTAAGCAACAGATCCAATTAACAATCACGTTCTCTTTACCTTCCCAGAACTACTTTCCTAAACACCAATTGATCAATCAAACCCTAAATGGATTTGCACTATGATTTTATAACACTATGACTAAATATAATTTTAAAGAGGGCTTTTATGGTCTCGCGCACATCCTTTTACTATATACTTTCTAATAGGCATACAACAACATCATATGTACGAAGTGTGTCATCATTCTAGAATAACCTTACAACATAGTGGAATCTATCGCTATGTTAGGGCAACCTTATTTTAGAATGATGACTGAATATTTTAAATATCTCTCTATGTTGATTAGGATTTAAATGAAATCCTAATCAGTGGCATATATCAATAATCATATGCTACAACTATCATGTAGATATAACAAAATAGCATATAATCACTCAGACATTCACTTGACTATTAATTGAAAGAGTCAAAGTAGCTCTGATACCATTATTGAGTTTTGGTAAGTGTAGTAGAAGACTGGATTTCAAAATTTTAAACCTTGAAATCCTAGTCTACCGAAACCCTAGTCCCAGGACTCCCTTGATTATATCAATTAATAAAATAAAATATTTTAAAAATAGAAGAATATCTGTAATGCAATACCCTTTTCTTTTCACTAGGAACACAAGTCCACACAGAAACCGAACCAAGGAAGCACTCCTTTAGCTTGTTTGACTCCTTTCGGCAATCTTTCTTCCTTTTGTAGCCTTTTCTCCCCTCTAGGACCTTTTTTTTTTGAAGAGTAGCTTAGTACCTCTTTGAAAACTCTCTCACTATCCTATTATTCTTTCAAATTCTCTTGCTAAGCCCTTGTCTTAAAATGATGGACTTGTCTTAAAATAATAGATTTGTCCTAACAAGAGAAGGAAGAGAATTATCAAGATAACTTTTTGGATGCCTTGGCTTCAATTACCAAAGCCTTTACATAGGAAAAAATTAGGCTCTTTGTTGGCTCCACCCAGTGATTTTGATAAATAACAAAACATTGAGTGCATATTGTATACTAATGTGTATTTCAAGTTATGAGTTTTAGGAAGAAAGCATCTCAAAATCTCAAAAGTTTATGTATCATGGCATGACGTGGCATGGAGCATTTTTCACAAATCTGGACATTTTCTTCATGGAAAAAGGGCATCTACATGTTTAATTGTTATTTGTTTACGATCCATTTAAGTTTTAAAATTTATATTTATGTTTTCGGGCTAATTTGCACTTGAATATGAGCTTTTCAGTCTCAAGTGTCGACACCTAGGAAGTCAAGTATCGATACTTCAGCATTTGGCACGAAGAAAAATCCTTGGCACGCCAAGTGTCGACACCCAAAACTCAAGTGTCGACACCTAGCATCGACACTTCAGTTTTCAAGTGTCGACTCAAGGTCTAAGATTTTTGAAAATACAGAACTTTACCATTTAAGAATTTTTGTGTCAAGTGTCGACACCTGTGCATTAAGTGTCGACACTTGAAAGTTCAAGTGTCGACACCTGACAGCCAAGTGTCGATACTTGAAGCCTGACAGCTCTAATGAATATATTTTTCTGACTTACAGAACTTGCTTTTCAAGCTTCAAATGGCTAGATCCGAGGCTCCAACGGTCACAATCCATTTTTTGGAAGTTTCTTGGTGTATTTAACCTCCACCAACCTCATTCTAAAGGCATTGAAGTGTATTGAAGTCCATTCAAAGCCAAAAAACCTATATTCTCTCAAGAACTCCATATCAAAAGCCTTTTATAGTTTGATTCCCTGAAAAAGCCTACAAGCTCATCCTTACATCATTCTAAAAGAAGCGTTTTGAAGGATATTTCAAGGAGGAGTCAAGACAAAGCATCAACTTGAGCTTCAAATATTCCATTCTACTCTTGAAGAGAGTTTGTCTTAGTTTTAAAGTTGTATATCTATTTTTATCTTGTGATTTGACCTTGCTTCCAAGGGTGTCTTGAAAGAAGGTTGTTGTGGTTTGTTGGTGAGCCAAAGGGATAAAATCAACTAGAGTTAACTTGTGAGCCCAAAGACAAAACAAGTGTTGAGGTTTGTTGGTGAGCCTAGGTGACAAAACCAACTTAGATTCTGACTTATGAGCCTTGTGAAAAACAAGTCAGCTTTAATCATGTTTGAATTATAGTGGAATTCCCAAGGGTGGCTTGGGGAGTAGATGTAGGTTCTAGGTTTGCACCGAACCATTATAAACCTTGTGTTTGTATGTGATTGCCCTCTTTCTCTCTTGCTCTTTGGTTATTGCTATTCACTTACTGTTTTCTGCTGCATTCAATCTTGTGCATTGAATTTATTACTCACAAATACCACTAGACCTTCACATTATTGTTTTATTTTTTAAAAGATCCAATTCACCCCCCTCTTGGGCTCCATTTTTGGGCAACAAGTGGTATCAGAGCTCCGGTACTCTCTTGTAGGTCCAAGGATCTTGAGTGAAAGATCATGACAGCCCCAATAAGAATGGATGTAGTTGAAGGTCAAGCTTCAAATCGTCCCCTACTTTTCAATGGCACAAATTGCACGTATTAGAAAACATGCATGCGCATTTTTATTCAAGCTATTGATTATAATTTGTGGAGAACAATTGTAAAAGGTCCTCATCAGCTTACAATATTGGTTAATGGCATTCTCACTCCGAAGATGAAAGATGATTGGGATGAGAATGACATTAAGCAAATTGAGCTCAATGCTAAGGCTATGAATCTGTTATTTTGCTCTCTTGACCCAAGTGAATTTAATAGAATATCTAATTATCTCTCCACCAAGGAGATTTGGGATACACTTGAGGTTACCCATGAGGGTACACACCAAGTGAAAACAACCAAGGTTAACATGCTTATTCATACATATGAAATATTTAAAATGAAACCTACTGAGTCTATTAGTGAGATGTATACTAGGTTCATAAATATTGTGAATGGCATGAAAAGCCTAGGAAAAATTATTTCTAATGGTGAACTTGTGAACAAATTCCTCAGATCTCTACCGGCTTCTTGGGATGCAAAGGTAACAGCTATTGAAGAAGCCAAGGATGTCAACACTCTTCCACTTGAACAACTGTTGGGCTCACTGATGACCTATGAGCTCTCCCTCAAGCAAAAGAATGTGGAAGTCGACAAAAAGAAGAAAGTAATCGCCTTCAAATCTATTACGAGAGAAGAATTAAGTGATAACTCTAAAGAAGATGATGAAGAAGATGAGACGGCTCTAATGGCGAGAAAATTCAGAAGGTTTATGAGGAAAAAAAGGTTCAACTTCAAGAAGAAACCTCTGAAAGATGAGCCAAGTAAAGAAAAGGACAAGGAGAAGGAGAAGGAGCAGCCCACTTGTTTTGAATGCAAGAAACTCGGTTATTTCAAGATAGACTGCCCCTTGCTCAAGAAAAACAGAAGGAAGTTGAGAAAGAAAGCCATGATGGCAACCTGAAGTGATAGTGAGGACACCAGTTCTGAGGAAGAACAACAGGAGGTGGCAAACTTCTGTCTAATGGCAGATCATGATGAGGTATGTTCTGAAACCGAAAATGAATTTACATTTGATGAACTTCATGAAGTTTTTGACGAATTAGTCATAGAATTTCAAAAACTAAAATCAAAACATAAAGATTTGAAAAAGTAAAATTTGGAATTAGCCAAAATAAATGATAAGCTTTCAAATGAAAATGAATGTCTTTTTCCTCAAAATAGAAAATTAACTAATAAGATTTTAGTTCTCAAAAAGGAAAAAGAAGTTTTGAAAAAGAAAAGCTCTTCAGTTTCAAATGAAAGTCTTCCAAAACAAAGAAAAAAGATTTTGGATGAAAATAAAAGATATAAAGAGGAAATTAAAAAATTAAAACCTTTTATGGATAAATTTACTTATAGTTCTGAAAAATTAAATATGCTTTTGAACAATCAAAGAGCTGTTTTTGATAAAGCGGGTTTAGGATTTAGAACTCATAAAAAAAAAAAAAAATTAAAAATTTCTTTGTGCCTGCATCTTCATCCATTATTTGTTATGCATGTGATACAAAAGGGCATAAATCTTATATGTGCAACAAAAGAAGGTTGAGTAATATTAAGAAAGTTTGGGTTCCAAAAAGAACCAATGCCACTAACCTAAAAGGACCCAAGATGACTTGGGTACCTAAAGTCTCCACTTGGTCTTTATTGCAGGTATGCCTAGCAACCAACAAGAAAAGAATGTAGTACCTTGATAGCGGTTGCTCAAGGCAAATGATAGAAGATGTGGAGCAGTTCTCATCGCTCGAATATCAAAATGGTGGCAATGTAACTTTTGGTGATAATGGAAAGGGCAAAATTGTTGGTATTGGTAAAGTCCATATCACCCCTTCTTCTTACATTGATAATGTCTTATATGTTGATGGTTTGAAACATAACTTGCTTAGTATTAGCCAGTTTTGCGACAAGAACTTTAAAGTTATTTTTGAATCTTCTTTGTGCATTGTTTCTAGTTTAGATGACAATGGCATCAAGTTCATTGGTCATATGCATGGTAATATTTATATGGTTGATCTTGATAATCTCCCTATTCAAAATGGTCAATGCCTAGTGGCAATGGAAGCCAAGATCGATGAAACAAGTTGGCTTTGGCATCGCAGACTAGGACATGCAAGTATGCATTTGATTTCAAAACTTAGCAAAAAGAATTTGATAAAGGATTTATCTAAACTCAATTTTGAAAAAGACAAGATTTGCAGTGCAAGTCAACTTGGAAAACAAACCAAATCCTCTTTCAAACCAAAAGGAGTAATCTCTATATCTAGACCCTTGGAGTTGCTTCACATGGACCTCTTTGAGCCAACTAGAACATCTAGTTTGGGAGGTAAAAAGTATGGTCTAGTTATTGTAGATGATTTCTCATGATTTATATGGGCCATGTTTTTAGCACATAAAGATGAAACATTTTCTGAATTCATTAGATTTCATAAACGAGTTTCAAATAAAAAAGGTATTTCAATCGTATATTTGAGAAGTGATCATGGAACTGAATTTAAAAATACTGATTTTGATAAATTTTGTATTGAAAATAGCATTCATCATAATTTTTCTACACCTAGGACATCTCAACAAAATGGGGTGGTAGAAAGAAAAAATAGAACTCTTGAAGAAATGGCACGCACCATGCTTTGTGAAAATGACTTACCTAGATATTTTTGGACGGAAGCCATAAATACTGCATGATATGTTTTAAATTGAGTTTTAATCCGACCGATTTTAAAGAAAACACCTTATGAGCTTTGGAAGGGTAGAAAACCCTCAATTCGTTATTTTCGTGTTTTTGGATGCCGTTGTTTCATCTTAAACAATGGTAAGGATAATTTAAGCAAATTTGATGCCAAATCAGATGAGAGAATCTTTCTAGACTACTCCACATCTAGTAAGGTATACATGATCTTTAACGGAAGAACACTTGTTGTTGAAGAATCCATAAATGTGGTGTTTGATGAATCTGACCATAAATCTTCGAGAAAAGAAGATGTGCTCTCTGATGAAACAGGTACCAAGAAAACTGAAAGTGTAAACAACAATGAAGAGCTTACCAAGGAACAGAAAGATGATCAAAACACCGAAGGAGATCAAGCACAAGGTGATGAAAACACATCAACAGTTGATCCACTACCAAAAGAATGGAGGTATGCTCATGGACACCCAAAAGAACTAATTATTGGTGATCCATCTAAAGGTGTAAGTACTCGATCATCCTTTGGAAATATCTGTGATTACTTAGCTTTTGTTTCTCAAATTGAACCTAAAACTATTGAGAAAGCTGAATGTGATATTAATTGGATAAATGCTATGCAAGATGAACTTAACAAATTCAAAAGGAACAATATTTGGACATTAGTAGATAGGCCTTCAAATACTTCAATTATTGGTACAAAATGGGTTTTTCGAAATAAACTTGATGAAAATGGTGTTGTTATAAGAAATAAAGCTAGACTAGTTGCCAAAGGACACGGCATATGATGAAACATAATGCATTTTTATTAATATCATACATGAGTCTGAAGATGTTTACAAATAAGCTCTTATTTCATAAGAAATATGATTGGCTTTTAGAGTACTATTATTTCAACATATATATATATATATATATATATTTATTTTTTTATTTTAAAAATGGAGGTATAAGAATAAGATGAAGTCACAGTGTGACCCGTGGCTTCACTTTATTAGCAACTTCTTTTAATTTTTTAATTTTTAATTTTGTTACATTATTTTAAATATTTCATATATTACAATTTTATTATATTATTTTAATTATTTTAATTTTATTATATTATTTTAAATATTTTATTATGTTATTTTAAATTTTATTATATTTTTTAAATTTTATTATGTTAAATTTTAAAATCATGGGTTCAACCCATGGCTTCATTTAATGAAGTCGCAGGTGCTTCATTAAAATGAAACCCTTATGTGGCTGCCATGTATACAACATGATATGGCAAGACCGCTGACGTGGAGTACACCTCGGATCTAACTGGCAGCGAAGCGGGTAGATGTCGCCACGTTAGGTTCTTTTCGAGCTCCTTGCCATGTGGCTCCCCAAGGGTCAAGCCCATTTCAATCGAGGTCGAGCTTGGCATCTCAGCTCCTTCGTCAGGTGGCTCCCCAAGGGTCGAGCCCATCTCGACCGAAGTCGAGCTCCCTCAACTCCTTCGCCAGGTTGCTCCCCAAGGGTCGTGCCCACCTCGATCGAAGTCGAGCTCCCTCCGCTTCTTAGCCAAGTGGCTCCTTAAGGGTCGAGCCCACCTCGATCGAAGTCGAGCTCCTTCCGCTCCTTCGCCAGGTAGCTCCCCAATGGTCGAGCCCATCTCAGCCAAAGTCGAGCTCCCTTCGCTCTTTCACCAGGTGGATTCCCAAGGGTCGAGCCCACCTCGATCGAAGTCGAGCTCTCTCAGCTCCTTCGCCAGGTGGCTCCCAAAGGATCGAGCCCACCTTGGCCAAAGTCGAGCTCCCTCCGCTCCTTTGCAAAGTAGCTCCCCAAGGGTCGAGTCCACATCGACCGAAGTCAAGCTCCCTCTGCTCCTTCGCCAGGTAGCTCCCCAAGGGTTGAGTCCATCTCAGTCGAAGTTGAGCCATCTCCGCTCCTTTGCCAGGTGGCTCCCCAAGGGTTGAGTCCACCTCGGCCGAAGTCGAGCCATCTCCGCTCTTTCACCATGTGGCTTCCTAAGGGTTGAGCCCACCTCGGTCGAAGTCGAGCCATCTTCGCTCCTTCGCTAGGTGGCTCTCCAAGGGTTGAGCCCACCTCGGCCAAAGTCGAGCCATCTCCGCTCCTTCGCCAGGTGGCTTCTCAAGGGTTGAGCCCACCTCGGCCGAAGTCGAGCCTGCTCCTCGGAAGCTTCACAAAAAGGACAAAGGAGTCAGCACCAAGTCTGCCATCGGAGCCGGCATGTCTAGTACGGCACCCCAAAGCTAGCAAGGTGTGCCTACCATCGTTTGCATCAATTAGGAAGGTGTGCCCCGATCGAGGCACCGGGTCCTGCAGTCGACCATCTGTACCACCCAGAAGGAGAAGGCCGTGTCAAGGATCTCGAACCTAAGGGCGGCTACCCCCGGATCGAGGCCCTACTAAACTTCCCCAACCATGATAACCTATCGGGAAAACAAAGGCTCGTAACATAACTCCCTATTATAAGGGAAAATGATCTCGGGAGTACGGCCAACGGATGCCATTGACCTTCGAGCACCCCAGGAGGGGGAAACCGAGGTAAGAAGCGGGGAGTGCCGATGATGTAAAAGAAGGATCCAACGGGCGAGAAGAAGGTAAGCAAGGAAAAGGCAGAGAAGGAGATAGAAGCGGAGAGAGCGCACGGAGGCTACCGCAAAACTCTCGGAGAGAGTTCCGACGGACACGGCCGCCACGGCTCGAGCCTTGCTCCTCTTCTACCCTTCCTACTCCATCTTTTACTAAAATCTCTCCTTGAAACATGGTGACCAAAGAGGGAGCTACCTTGGAGGATCTGTTTCTCTTTACTGTCTGCTGACTTGATTGTCGGAGTACTCCCGCTGGAATCCCCGACATGGATCTCTAACTTTGTTTTACAGGACCGGGAACTGCTGGATTCCAAGAAACGAGGCTATCGTCCGACGCCACATCCAAGCTACGGGCTGCAACAGTAAGGACGGCAACACAGCCCATCCTAGTTTGATAAATTTATTTTAATCTATACTAGTTTAGTAAATTTTTATTAAAAAAATATTATTTAAAAAAATATCCGAGAAGAGAGATGGAAAGGGGGAGCTCTTCTTCGAAGAAATGCTAGCGACAAGCCCGACTCGGTTCCAGGTTACTTTTTCTAATAATATTGCCAAAGGAAACTAAAAACAAAACATTGTGCCCGCTGACCACTGTCACGCTTCTGCCTGTTAAAAAAATCTATACCATATCCATAAGAAATGCCGCTACTTCAGGAACTATGTACTACTCTTTTTCCTTTTTCCTATTTTTCGAACCACCAAAACTGTAAAACTGAAAGAGAGACCGCTGAAAAGACCCAAGCCTCAATACAGTTCTCAATCAGATAATTAACTCACTAAGTCCCTTGTTAATCTCTCTCTCGTTTCCTTTTGTAACTTTGGAAGGGTAGCTCAGTGTCCACAGTCCTGGTCCCTCCCCCCAACAGCACTTTTTAGGCTACGAGGCCAGAAGTTAGCAGTGAATACATTGTGGTTATGACGGAGAAAGAGACTGCAAACAGAGTGCAGGCATGCATCCCAACCCATCCCACTTCCTCCTCCAGAAAAATAAGGTTGACGACAAAACTATGTTTTAGTAATAAGTGAGAAATTATATCCTACACCACAGTCGGTGCACCACCGCCATCTACGGCAGTTCGTTTCTATAATAGAAAACCGAGATAGGTGCATAATAACTTAGGTTTATAAAAATAAACGACTATGATTGGTATGGTACACTATCATTCAATGCACATGATGTACAGCATAGTAGAAAACTCTTCCTTCTTTCATAAAAATAAAAAGATTATATTATTTTAATTTGAACCATTTCAAGGATCCAAAGAGATATCAACACGAAACACAACACAGTATTATGTGCCTTCTAACTGTAAAGGTTGAAGCCAGCGAAGCAGAAATCAAAGCCCCTTCCCTCCCTAAAACATCTCCATTATTTTATATAGAGAGATACAGCTCTTCCGTTGGGCGTCGACCTGTCCTCCTTGTCGTGGGTGCCACCACCTCTCGTTCTTTCCATCCCTGCTCCCTCCCCACGTATATACTATTTTCCCTTCCTCTCCTCCCTCCCCCCCCCCTCTCTCTCTAACTTCCCTTTCTTTTCTCTGCTCCTTCCTCCATTGCTCTGGCCTTTAATGATTTCTGTGCCACCGTTATCACTATCTGAGAATCCGAAGGGAAGGTTGGAAATCTTTTTTAGGGTCTATGAAAATATAAAGATAGAGGCGGAGAGAGAGAGGGATAAATAATCTGTGAGCTATTCCTCCTCTATTCTATCTTGCCTTTGTCGGTGTCTCGTTGTGATGGCGGCGCAGCCACGACAGTTCCAGATGGGCGGCGGCAGCGACACTACCTACACGAAGATCTTCGTGGGGGGCCTCGCCTGGGAGACCCAGCGCGACACCATGCACCGTTACTTCGAGCAGTTTGGCGAGATCCTCGAGGCCGTCGTCATCACCGATAAGAGCACCGGCCGTTCCAAAGGCTACGGCTTTGTATGTGCCTCTCTTCCGTTGTCATGTAAAAAAATTATGTAATATCTCTTCTAATTCTCTCTAGTCTTGTATATCAGGTGACTTTTAAAGATCCTGATTCAGCAATGAGAGCATGCCAGGATCCATCGCCGGTGATCGACGGAAGGCGGGCTAACTGCAACCTGGCATCGTTCGGCTCTGCTCACCGAACCCGGCCATCGAACCCCCAACATGGTCCATCTTTCATAGTCCCAAACCATCTATTAATATCTCTTTCTCATCCAAAGAAAAGCTAATGGTGCAAGTTCTAAATGCAGGGATGGCAGGGCGGATTGGACCCATCATTTCTGCTTCTATGTATCGTGGATCAGCTGCCACCACCTCTTACTTCCATCATCCTGCCCAATATGCCTATCCTTATTCTGTTTATGGGTAAAGAAATTTGGCCTTTTGTTCTCCTTTCAATTTTTCCAAATTTAAAAGCTTGCTTTATTTTTTTTTATCAGTTAGTATATGAAATGATGATCTCCTTCTTCCTCGGTTCCTCTGTCCTCTTTTTCTAGCAGATACTCTGGAGGATACTCTCAAGAAAGCATGTATCAAATGGTTAGTATTATTTGAAGAACCTAAACAAAATTATGACAGGAGAATGGAAGATCCTCAATTCATGACAATGGCTAATTTTCAAGGCATTGGTGCAGAGCTACTACAGTTTATATGGCGGCAGCGGAGGGCAGCACCACCAGTTCTCTCCATACTATGCGGCTGCCGGGCCGGGGGACTTCCAAAATTTCTACCCATTCTATGCTCAATTTTCTCAGGATAGCCAGGCACTGAGCGGATATGGGCTGCATTATCCACAGATGCTGCAATACCCTTGCTTGCCACAGCAATACAGGGCTGGAATCCTCTCGATGCATCCCTCCATGGCGCCAACCACTAGTAAGCTTTCATCGTGAGGCCTATATAACATTCCGTTGTTTCTCTCTTGTGCTGCCATGCAGATCAGTAACAGTGCTTGAATAATTCAACAGGGCTTACTTCCACAGCAGCTATTGGGTCCAGCTCTTTGCAGCAGCTGCCAGGAAACACCTCGGCGCAGAAGCCATAGCCTTAATTCTTGCATCTGATATCAGGCATTCATGCATTTCTCCATCCGATATACCAGCATTGTCACATTTATGGGAAAGAAATAGAGGAATCGCGTATTTGGTGATATTGAGGGTAACTGGTTCATCACCTTGCTTGGAACAAGCGATCGCTTGCTTCGCTAACCGTCTCCGCCTTCACCATGGACTGTTCTTGGCCATCATCATCATGCATTGTTGCATTGTTTGATGATCATTGATGTCCAATTAGCTAGACTTGGATGGATAGGGCTCTTTCATTCGCATGGAGGTTTTAGTTTTCCTAATGCATCGACATGAGGCCGGAATGGAATATTTGATCAGCTTTCCAGCCTCACATCTATATCATGCTAGCAGTTGATGGCTCAGAGAGACGATTTTAAGTCTTGAAGCTGATCCATTTCAAGATAGCAGCTGAGGCCGCTGGGATGGCTCTGCTGACTGACTTATAATAATTATCTTCTTCTTTCTGTTTATGATTTCCGATTGTTGTTAAACTCATAAACTAATGCAGGATCAGTTAGATTAATGGGATTCGTGGTTCCTTCAATTGTTCTATCCTTTTTTACCTTTCTTTAATTTCCTTTTACTTAGTAACGATATCATCTATAGTTTCTTTTTCTCCCAATCTCTTTTCCCATTTCCTCTCTTTCTGGTGATGGAAGAAAACTGAGAGGTGGAATCCAAGGGAGCAATGCCACTGGCGTGGTGGAATGGTATGAGAAACAGTAGAGAGGGTTGTGTGGAGAGGAATCCGAAGTAGCTTTAGGCGGTGCAATGAGAGCTCCAACTGGGACTGGGTGTACTCGGTTCATAAGCTGGCAAAGGAAAGCGATCCTTTTCTTTATACATAGTCCCGAGGCATGCGCGAAAGGGGGCATGTGAGGGAACGTGGGTTGGACTGGAATTGTTCTGCTCTGAAGAAGGTGACATATGACTAGCTAGGAGAGCAAAGGTGGGGGGAGGAGAGAGAGGGACCAGTTCCAATTACAAGCTGTGGACAAATAAAAACTGGATTAATAATTAGTTGCATATACAATGGGTGAGGTGGGAGGTTGTGATTTCCGATTACAAAATCATGCGAGACAATTCACAGAATCGTTTGGGTTAGAGCTAGTGAAAGAGAAATTACTTTTTTTTCTTTTGAGAGTAGAGGGGGCAGATCCAAGCATACCATAATTATCCAGACTAAAATTCCTTAATATGTTTCATCCAAAAGCCTCAGCCTAGCTAGGATATTTTGTTGCGAAGCAAACATGTATGATCATGGGGCAAGCCTCAATTCGCCACTCTACGTACTTTTGAATAAAGGATGTTTTAAAAATTGTTTCATCCGTAAGTTGACGAATTCTTAATTTTGCTTCTAAATTTTTCTTGATGAAAGGTTTTTGTTTGTAATGTAATCATATCATTGGCATCGACTGAACTTAGTGCTGCGGGTGCTAGGCCTTGCAAGTCGTTACCATTGCCCTAAATTTGGTGCTAACCTTGCGTATGAGTCAAGGTTTCCCAAAGTTTTTTCATGTGCAGGTTTTGGGTTCTTAACCTTGCTTGTAATTAATCAGATAAAGTTGGGTGGCAATTCATGCTTCCCTTTACCTCAAAAAAAAAAAAAAAGAAAAAGAAAAAAAAAAGGGAACTTTGCTTGCAAGCTAACCAATTGCACCCATCTGCAATTGTTTCCATTTGCACTAGATGATTGTGGTGCTAGCATGTAGGTCATCCGACTTAGAACGACTCTATGTTTTTGCAGCACTATTAATCCATTGGCTTGGCATATGTAATGAACATGGTTTATACAAAGAAAGCTTATTCAGGTACATCATTAGATTTTATATGGGCCACTTTGACTACTATAAGTAGGACTCGATGTGAATTATATTGGTTATTAAGGGCATCTAAGAAAATTATTAGATTCGATGTGGATCACGTTGGCCACTACGGACAACTAAGAAGATCATCAGATTCAATATAAACTAATTTGGCCACTATGAGCAAGCAGGGACCGACCATTCTAACTTTTCTAGGAGAGACCAAGAGAATATATAAATAAAAAAAAATTAACAAATAATTAAAATTAATTTAAATATTTTTTATATAAATATCATTTGAATTGTATTTATATTGTTTTATAAGACTAAATTCATCAATAATGGATCTACTATAAAAATTTCAGCTATCTCCTTATTGATATACATGACTAAATAATTGGCAAAAAAGTTACCTTCCATCTTGTTGTACAATCTGGTCTTGACAATCTTCATTATTGAAAATACTCTCTCTATAGTAGCAGTTAAAATCGGAAGAGTCAGTTATAAACGCCACGGACTCGTAGAGGATACATGCGCGTTGACCGTGGTGATGGTGGCATCACACTGAGTGCCGTTGGTATTGCATAACAGGATGGGATGTCTATTAAGTAACGAGGCCAAAGGTAACGAAATGTGAGTGCAATAGCATCGATGGGAGCTCAAGGTATGATGGGCACTCGCTCGCTCGTGCCCTCCAAGACTTGATCATGTTACGCGGTGGATTTGGTCGCTAGGGCAGTGCGAGGCTTCACCTTACACGACATTTATTAGTGTGGCGAGATTGATGGAGGCCACCGAGATGGCAGCAGTAGGCTAGCACATTGATGGTATCTAGCTTTGCATATATGCAACCGCCCGATCTTGCCGTAGGAGCGTTCTCGTCGATTGCACCGCATAATAGATCCGATCACCATCTCATTCATTGGCATGGTGAATGGGACGGTGTTGGCTACATGCGATGGCTTCGACCATAGTGGATTTTGGAGACGGGTGCCAGTTGAGCGATAAAAAAGAAATTCTTTGTCTTCTCCTTAAAATATATAGAAAAGAAAAAAATTAATGAAAATGAAAAATAAAGTTAGAAATGATCCAACTTTTAAGTAGAGAAAGCTGACTTATGGTATTTATTTCATTTTAAAACTTTTTTCCAAGATTATTCGAGTTATATTTAATACTCCTAACTTTAAAGTGGGCCAAATATTTAAATACATATTATTTAAAATTTTAATCTATGAAAAAAATTGAGAAAAAATTATGGGGGGCCAAGGCTGCCTCTGCCCCCCGGCAGTTCGCCCTAATGAGCAAGGTTAGATAAAGTCTAGGAGCAAGCTCTGCCGTATTAGAAAGTCGAATTTGTAAATCAATAAGAAAAAATTGATATACAAGTGGAGATCTATTTTAATTTTTGTAATATATTATAATTTTTTTTTAATTATCATATTTTTTTAGAAATGTAGCTCTAATTAAATTAGAAAGAGGAGCCTAACCCAACTTGTTTAATGATAAATATCTTTCTAGAAGATAACAAGAGGAATTCAACCTAAGTTGTGCAAGGATGGGCATCATTACTGTAAATAGGGGTTATTACATTAATCTTAGTGGAAAGAATCAATTAATGAAAGAAAAAGAAACTTAAGCCATACTTTCTCAATTCTTCTATCTTCTTCTAATCTTCCTTTGAGAAATTCGAGTTGAATAAGTTGAAAGAAATCTTTCATCTCCTTGATAAGATTAAAGCATTTGTTCAGGATACATGTATGTACATAGGAGGGGAAAAGGGGGGAGGGGGCAAGAGAGAGAGTAAACTAAAAATATGATCGGTAGTCTTTGGTCACAAAAGCATTCAGATACAAACTCAACAATTAACCTTTTTTCTTTTTTCTTTTTTTTGATAAAATAAAAGGGATAGGAGAAAATAAATTCCGGTGTAGCTACCCCCACAGGCCCCCACCCCGCTAGGTAATGTTCAATACGAGGTGCTCAGATTCGCGCAGCCTCTCCCCACTTAATGGTGAGTACGTCAACCTAACACCACTAAGACGCTGGCCAGTAAATCAGGGACAAAGGGAGAGACCCTGACCTCTCACTCACGCCAATTGTCGAGGGCTTCAAGAAAATTCTGAAATCGAGCCACCCGCGGGATCATGTCTCGAACTGCCGACCTGTTGGTAGTGAGGCAAGGCCTCTACTAACCAGGCTACCACCTTAGCGATAACCATTTTAATATATATATATATGTATATATATATATAATTAACTATTGATTATTGTTGCCGCCAAGATCGTCATGGCCCATAGCTACAGTCGACGTCGGATCGTCCCTCGTCCTCTCCGGGTTGGCTAGCACTTCGGGACCTGCAAAATAGGGGTTAGTGACCTAGGCTGGGAATTCCGGTGGGGCACTCCGATGCTCAAGTCTGTAATAACCTAGGGGAACAGATCCTCCTGGTCGAGCCCCTCTTGATGGACTCCATGCTAGAAGGAATGAATAGTGTGAGAGTGGAAATACGAGCGTGCTGAGGGTGGTGTTAGCCAAGGTGAGCTAGCTCTCCTGTGAGACTTCTTTCCCTGCACTCGCTTGGGTGATACTCTGTGGTGTAGTTTGCATTTGCATACCTCTCCCCCTTTTTGGGGGTGTCGAATATTCTTTTAAGTCCAGGTGACCGTTGAGCACCTACCTTGGGATCTCCCCCAAGCTGTTAGGCACGTGCAGTGGTGTTCTGTGCCATGGATAGGACATCTTTTCCGATTCATGATAAGGGAGACTGTCATGTGTTCTGACATTCCATCTGGTCGTCCCATTCTAGGAAGCCTCGTAGTGCTTCGATCAGGGGGCTGCCACCCCCAGGATTCGAATCTCCAGGTTGACTTCTTCTTTCGGGTGGTGCAGATAGTTGGTGGAGAGCGCAGCACCTTGGTCAGGGGGCTTCCTACCTTTTTGGTGTAAGCGATGGCTGCAGATGACTATCATGGCTTGACAGGTGCTCCTTCACGGTCTTCGGGTAGCTTGCTGGTGTTTCGGGGAGGTGGCTCCGCCCCTTTGTTGGTGGGTGGTGTTGTCTGAGTTGGTTGCCGAACTGGAGAGCTGGGACTCGGCTCCTACCCGGGAGGCTCGACCTCGGAAGGGCTCGACCTGGCAGAGGAGGGCTGAGCTCGACTCTGGTTTAGGGGGCTCAACTTCGGAGGGGCTTGACCCGGCAAAGGAGGACTCGACTCCTGCCTGGAAGGCTCGACCTCATAAGGGCTCGACCTGGTGGAGGAGGGCTGAGCTTGACTCTGATCCAGGGGTCTCAGCCTTGGAGGGGCTCGATCCGATGGAGGAGGTCGACACGCAACTCCAGCCCAGAGGGCTCGACCTCGGAGGGGCTCGACCTAGCGGAGGAGGGTTGAGCCCGACTCCAGCTTAGGGGGCTCAGCCTCGGAGGGGCTCGATCTGGTGAAGGAGGTGCTCGGCTCCAGCCTAGGTGCCCCGAGCTTGCGGGTGCCGACTTGGCGGAGGACGGAGCTTGGCTTTGACAGGCTACCTCGTTGATCTGGAAGAGCTCAGCCCGGCCAAAAGAGTTCAAGGTGGGGTGTCCACCATGGTAGACTTCCTAACATGGCACCTAACAGGGAGTACACGTCAGTACATCAGCTTCTTGCCACATCATTTGCCCTCCACTCCCAAGTCTTGTTAGCACTAGGCGCTCGGGGTGAAGGGAGTAAATACACTGTTGACACAGAAAGGTGGGGATCCAACATAATGATGATCGTGATTGGTGGCATTTCGAGAAATGGTCTCTTCAGCCTACCCGAAGGAGCCACATGGCCACGTCCGAGGAGCAGTTATTGCGGGCACAGAATCCAAAGCGATCGTAGTCGAAACCAGACATCAATGCTGCCGATGAGTGATGCGTGGCACAGATCTGATGACGGAGACTCATAACGGTATGGTCAGGCGCCGGTCATTTCGAAAGGAAAAGTTTTCTTTCCTTAAAAATGTCTCCTTTCAAACCTTTCATGCCCGCCACTGTATCGAAGCTCCTCTTTCGTCCATCTGGCCATCCAAAGATCTCAGCAGGTCAGTCCTCTTTCTCCTCGCTAGGTCGAGTAGGGCCTTCTCCTTCTTCCCTTGATCTTCTTAGGTGATGGGGCACGGGATAGGGATAGGATCGTCGGCGAGCTAAGAAGTCGCCGAAGATTAGGGTATCCTATTTTTTTTTTATTTTCTGATTTCTTTATGGTGGTGACGAAGGAAAAAATAGGGATGGAGGATAACGAGGATGGACTACCACAAACCCTGAAACCCACTCTCACAGAGAGACTTCACATCTCTAGGGCATTATACCTGCCACCCACCTCACTACATGCAGTCTAGGATATCTCATCTACCACCCATCTCACTACACGCGGAGCCCAGGGTATTTCACCTGCCACCCAGGTCACTCCTGGAGCCATGAGGGGGATTTCAAAGAACGTGGAGGAAAACGAAGATGGGGGGATAACTAGGGCATCACGCCCCTACGATGTCCCGAAGGACAAAGACAACATCAACACCCGCAGGTGAAGACATGATGGGCCATAGCCTTGAACAACAACAGCCAAACCAACTAACAAACCAAATCCCAAAAATTCAATTTCTTCTACCTTTTTACAATAGGAATGAGGGGTTATTTATAAGCTCCATAACCCTCATTTGAATTTGAATACAGAATAGGGATAACTCAAATTTAAATACAAGATAGGATAAGATAAGCCTATCCATATCTCAATCCTAACCAACAAAATCCTAATTTAAATTTCAAATAAAAGATAAATCCTAAATTTATTTTTCAAATTTATTTGCTGCTCCGAAATTTGTGCTACTCCGAGATTCGTGCAGGTTGATGTCCCCATCATTCCCCTGAGGTGGGGAAAAACTCGACTCCGTCGAGTCAGGCTAGCTTAGGCTCAAGATGCACATGACTTGTAGAATGATTTTTTTTTTCTGAATTTTTTTTGTCTTTTTTTTCACTGATTTTCTTTTTTTTTTCCTTTTTTTCTCATGGCTGGTGTTTTTTTTTTTCTCCTACACTTGAAGTCGGCTGCCAACGCCGGTTATGCCTTCACGATCGTGCGAGGCCTCTCCCGATGCTTTAACGGTCGTGCGAGAATGAGGGAAGGTCCCGGACGTGGAGATCCGGCGAGCTTCCTCGGTGACGGGGTTGAGGACGAGGACGACGGCCCGGGGAATGGTGGCGCAGCCTCTCCAGTGGGCGGCAGGCGTCATGGCAGCAGGGAATCAGGCGGGTGTCTGTGAGGCATCGCGGGCGGAGATGGGGAGTCGAGCAGGTTTCGGCGGCTCTCCAGTGTCGGGCGAATCTGTGACACGGGCGTGCGGCGGCGAGCGTGCGGCGATGGTCTTCCGGCCTGAGACTTCGCGGGCTGCACGGGGGTGCCGGCTCGAGGGCGTTGTTGGCGGCACGGGTGTACCGGCTCGGGGGCGACGCGAGCCTTGCTTCCGGTGGCTGGTGATGGTGGAAGGGGCCCACACGGTAAACGACATCTCAGGCGGTGGGAGGGGCTTCACGGAGGGGTTCGGCTGCAGCGACAATGGTGATGCATGGGGGCCCGATTCCGATGATTGACAGTGGACAAAGGAGGAGCCTGGCGGATCCGGTGTCTTGCTGGTGGAGATGGGAGCGGAGGAGTCTTTCGGTGGGATCGACTGTGATGAAAATAGGGGATCGAAAAAGGGTTTGCTGGCAATGGTGTGCTTGGGAGAATTATTCACAGGATGTTTTGAATGACAGAGATTAAGAGGAAGAAGCAGGAGAGTTAGAGGAGGAAGAGGGAAAGAAGAATCTGAGAAGAGACAGAGAGGGGGATCACGGGATGGAGGCGGAGGGGAGGCTTGATCGGAGGGGTTCGGGCGTGAACTTCTGGATTGGCTGCAGGCGACGGAGACGGTATTCACAAGCGATGGTAGCAGGGGGTGTCAACACAGAAAAGTGTTGGGAAGAAGAAACATACCCTAATCCGTCTGGGCTCTGATACCAAATTGATGGGGCACGGGATAGGGATAGGATCGTCGACGAGCTAAGAAGTCACCGAAGATTAGGGTATCCTATTTTTTTTTTATTTTCTGATTTCTTTATGGTGGTGACGAAGGAAAAAATAGGGATGGAGGATAACGAGGATGGACTACCACGAACCCTGAAACCCACTCTCACAGAGAGACTTCACACCTCTAGGGCATTATACCTGCCACCCACCTCACTACAAGCAGTCTAGGGTATCTCATCTACCACCTATCTCAATACACGCGGAGCCTAGGGTATTTCACCTGCCACCCAGGTCACTCCTGGAGCCATGAGGGGGATTTCAAAGAACGTGGAGGAAAACGAAGATGGAGGGATAACTAGGGCATCACGCCCCTACGATGTCCCGAAGGACAAAGACAACATCAACACCCGCAGGTGAAGACATAATGGGCCATAGCCCTGAACAACAACAGCCAAACCAACTGACAAACCAAATCCCAAAAATTCAATTTCTTCTACCTTTTTACAATAGGAATGAGGGGTTATTTATAAGCTCCATAACCCTCATTTGAATTTGAATACAGAATAGGGATAACTCAAATTTAAATACAAGACAGGATAAGATAAGCCTATCCATATCTCAATCCTAACCAACAAAATCCTAATTTAAATTTCAAATAAAAGATAAATCCTAAATTTATTTTTCAAATTTATTTGCTGCTCCGAAATTTGTGCTGCTCCGAGATTCGTGCAGACTGATGTCCCCATCATTAGGGCTAGGCTCATGTCAGGACCCTTATATGCTTCCTTCTTCCTCCTCTGATCTTTCTTCGCCATGTCCCGTTTCGGGTCTGGTTCTGTCCTTCGACCAATCAGGGTGAAGTCGGGCCTTCTAGGCTGAGGCCACCATCATCTTCTTCTTCCGATGAGGAGGGAGATGGGACGCGCTTCAAGCTTAGGGGGAGGCGTTGCCCTGGTGGTATTGTCATTAGGGAGCCTAGTCTTAACCCTTCTCGTCCTTCACATCCTCCTCCCCCATCTGAACCCATCTCTGAGCCTGTCCGATCATCAGGTCTCGGCAGGATCGCTTCGACAATCTCTACCGAGGAACTAGGGACCATCCGGGATGTGTATGGCATCCCGTACTCTGTCTGGCTTTTAATCCCCTGATCGGGGGAGCGGGTTACTTCCAGTAGCCCAGGCTGAATTGCTTTGTATGAGGAGTCCTTCTCAGGAGGGCTCCGCTTTCCTTTTCATCCCTTTTTTTGTCCGTGCTGAGCAATTATCGCTTGGTTCATGCTCAACTAGTCCCCAATGCCATAAGGACTATTTTTTGCTTCATTGTACTCTGCCACTTCCACGGGATCGTTGCCCATTTCTCCCTCTTCAGAGCCTTCTTCACTCTAAAGCACCACTCCATAGAAGATGGGTGGTGGTCCCTCTCTTGTTGTCCGAGGGGGATCAGATTTGAACTTTCCTCTTCCATCAAGGGATGGAAGAGCAAGTTCTTTTTCACCATAGTTGAGGGGGTTGATTGGGTGTGGAGCGACCTAGATCGATCTTTCAATAGAAATTCTATAGTCAAAGCAGCCGACAAGGATGTTTATGAGCTACTCCGAACTGTACAAGTTCCTTTCTCGAGGTTCTATTATTAGAGCAGAACCTCGCCGAGTCTAGGGTTGGCCCAACAGGGGAGTTGGGTGAGTTTGGCTCGAGTCCTTTTCTGCTCCTTTTAACTTGTTCTTTCTGAATTGTGTGTGTGGAGTTGACGTAGTATCTTTTGTCTTCCACATGTAGGCATGAGGTTCTCTATGGAAGACCTGCTCTCCATCACCCAAAAGAGGCCTCCGGTGGGACTGGCAGAGGAACCTTCTCCGAAGAGGTCCCGTGGCGAGGGTGCATTGGCGACCACCCCCACCGAGCAGACCGAGCCGAGGAGGTGAGAGCCCGAGGCTGCCCCCGCACAAGCAAGGGGGATAGTGGTTGCCGCACCCGAGCCAGAGCGGAAGGCGGCCAGGCCTGTGGTGGAGCAGGCAAGGAGACGAGAGTCAATCCCCGCTTCGAAGCCCGAGGTGGTCGTCCGGGCCAAGGCCGTCGCAGCAGCTACCGCCATCATGTCGCCCCCTTCTCCAGAGCTCGTCATCGTCGAGGAGGAGGCACGGGAAGGAGCGGACCCGATGCCAGGAGCACCGTCAGAGGGGGCGCCATGCTCTCAACCCGACCCTGAGGCCTCGGCTGGCGGTGGAGCGAGCGACTCCACCTCGGGGGCAGGTAAGAAAGAAAGGGACTACCGTCGAGTCCCGTTTAGAATGGGGCCCGACGTGTCATTACTTCGGGATCCAAAGCTGGCTGAACGCATGATGGATTTCTCCATCCAAGCATGCGACCGGCGAGAGATGGCTGAAAAGGTACTGGGGGACGCGATCAGCAGCATATTTCCCCTACTCTTCACGGTAAGCCGGTTTAAACATTTGGAGCTTTCTTTCCTTTTCCCTTCTCTTTTCGACATCTTGTTTGGTGCAGGTCGGAGCTGAGATGCTCCTTATCAGGGACTGCTGCTAGAACTGGTTGAGGAACGACCAGTGATGTGCAGCCGAGGTTGAGTCCCTGAAGGTCGAGCTGAAGGAGAAGTCTGAAGCCTCCCAAAAGCTTGGTCTGAGGAATGAGGAGCTCCAGAAGGGGCTCACAATCACCGAGAGATGCTCGAAGGAGCTCTAGGAGGAGCTCAACCAGGAGCAGACCCGGTCGAAGTGCAAGACCGAAGAGCTTGCAGCCATAGAGAAGTGGCTGAGCTCACTCAACACCGAGGCGGTCCGGTAAAAGGAGATCGCACGGTCTCTCTAGTTTGAGCTGGATATGGCGAAGGGGAAACTGGCTGCGGCTGAGAGGGAGGTAGCAAAAGCGGCTAGGTCGGTGGAGGCAGCAAAGGCACAAGCCATCGAGGCGAGGAAGGAGGCTGAAGGGGCCATGGAAAGGTACAAGATCTCGAAGAAGTTCATCGCTGAATTCTATCAGACGACGTCGGACTCATTCTATAAGGGTTTTATGTACCTACATGATCGAGTTGAGGGGTTTGTCCCCAACGAGTGCTGCAGCCGGCTTAGATTTCCTCGGGCTTCGGGCATGGAGTCGGGTGATGCAGAGGAGTCAGCCACCATCCCTGATCTTCTCCCACCGGTGGTGGCCACCGAAGCCGAAGTTGAGTAGCCTGAAGCCATTGGGGATGGAGCTTTACTACCGCAAAGCCCTGCCGACGGGACTGCTCGAGTAGACTAGGCCTTTACTTTCTTGTTTTCCAGCATTGGCCCCGGTCGCCCAGCATGTCGGGGGCTCGAGAACGTTTGTAAATGAACAGTGGATTTTTAATGGAACAAGTTCTATTTCAATTTGAGCAATTATGGCCTCAACCTTTTTCTCTTCTCTTTTCCTTTCTTTTTATTCTTCTTCTTCCTTTTTTTTTTTTACATATGTATACATGCAATGGGGTGAGAAGAGGGGTTTCTGCCTTATTGCTGGATGTCCTGGACCCCAGTGCCATAGAGCTAAACTCTGGGCTTCAATGTATCGGAGTTGGGCTCAGAGACTTAGTGATCGGAGATTTAAGTTCCGGGTCTTTGTGTCACAGAGCTGGGCTCAGAGGTTTGGTGGGCAAAGGTCTAAGCTCTGGGCTTTGAGGTCTCGGTGCTGTGCTCTGGGACGTGATGGCCGGATGGCTTGGTTCCGGGCTTTGGGCTTTAATGTCTTAGAGCTAGGCTCGAGGACTTACTGGCCATAGATTTGAGCTCCGGGCTTTGAGGTCTCGATTCTTGGCTCTGGGACTTGGTGGCCGGACAGCTTAGTTCTGGGCTTTAATGTCTTGGAGCTGGGCTCGAAGACTTGGTGGCCGGGGAGATTGGCTCCAGGCTTTGAGGTCTCGGTGCTTGGCTTTGGGACCTGGTGGCCGGACAGCTTGGTTTTGGGCTTTAATGTCTTGGAGCTAGGCTCAAAGACTTGGTGGCCGGAGAGCTTGGCTCCGGGCTTTGAGGTCTCGGCGCTTAGCTCTAGGACCAGGTGACCGGATAGCTTGGTTTCGGGCTTTAATGTCTTGGAGCTGGGCTCAAAGATTTGGTGGCTAGAGAGCTTGTCTTCAGGCTTTGAGGTCTCGATGCTTGGCTTTGGGACCTGGTGGCCGGACAACTTGGTTTCGAGCTTTAATGTCTTGGAGCTGGGCTCGAAGACTTGGTGGCCGGAGAGCTTGGCTCCGGGCTTTGAGGTCTCTGTGCTTGGCTCTAGGACCTAGTGGCTGGATAGCTTAGTTCCGGGCTTTAGTGTCTTGGAGATGGGCTCGATGACTTGGTGGCCGGAGAGCTTAACTCCAGGCTTTGAGGTCTCGGTGCTTGGCTCTGGGACCTGGTGGCCGGATAGCTTGGTTCCGGGCTTTAATGTCTTGGAGATGGGCTCGAAGACTTGGTGGCCGAGAGCTTAGCTCCGGGCTTGAATGTCTTGGAGCTGGGCTCAAAGACTTGGTGGCCGGAGAGCTTGGCTATGGGGTTGGATGTCTTGGAGCTGGGCTCGAAGACTTGTTCGCCGGCGAGCTTGGCTCCGGGCTTGGATGTCTTGGAGCTGGACTCGAAGACTTGGCGGTCGAAGAGCATGGCTCCGGGCTTGGATGTCTCGTAGTTGGGCTCGAAGACTTAGTGGCCAGAGGTCTGAGCTTCGGGCTTGGATGTCTTAGAGCTTGGCCCCGAAGACTTGGCGGCCAGAGAGCTTGGCTCCGGGCTTGGATGTCTTGGAGCTAGGCTCGAAGACTTGGCGTAGATTCTCTTGCAAGGCAAGAAACGTTTGCATAAGGGGAACCTTAATTATCGATGAGAAAGGACCTTATGTTATTAGCACCGGAGAGTCAGGCCCTGCATTTTGATGTCGGGGAATTGGCCTTCGGGTTTTGGCATGCCAGGCCTTGGGCCGGGTAGCGATATTCCTACGAGGTGAAAGGCAATCTATGCAAAAGAGGGCCTTTATTATGTTAAAGGATGAGTCTTAAATTACTGATAATACTTTCTCAAATTGCAGGAGTTCCATGTTCGTGGGAATCTTGTACCGTCCAGGTCCGCGAGGTAGTAGGCTCCATGTGGAAGAGCTTCGACCACCTTATAGGGACCTTCCCAGTTTGGCGAGAGCTTACCGCACTCCCGGGGTTGAGACGCTTCAGCTCGGCGGAGAACCAGGTCATCAATTCAGAAGACCTTGGGCCTCACTCAGGCATTATAGTATCGGGTGACCCGTTGCCGGTATGCTGCCATCCTAAGTCGGGCTTTGTCTCTGGTCTCTTCGAGGAGGTCCAAGTTGAGCAGAAGGTGCGCTGAGTTCTACGCTTCATCATATTGCTGCACCCATAGCGTGGGTAAGCCAAGCTCGACTGGGACCACAGCCTCGGCACCGAAGATAAGGTTGAAAGGTATCTTGTCGGTCGCTATCCTGGGCCTTATGTGGTAGGCCCAGAGAACACTCAGTAGTTCTTCCACCCACCTGCTCTTGGCCTGGTCCAGAGTCCCTGGAGGATGGTTCGGTTGGTCATTTCGGCTTCTCTATTTGTCTAGGGGTGAGTGATAGAGGTGAAATGGTGCTAGATGCCGTGCTCGGCCACAGAAACCTTCGAACTCCCGATTGTCAAACTGTTGCCCGTTATCGATGATGATGCAGCGGGGGAGTCCGAAGCGGCATATTATGGACTTCCAAAAGAATTGGCGGACCTTAGCTTCCGTGATCCGTGCCAGTAGCTCCGCTTCCATCCATTTGGTGAAGTAGTTGATAGCCACCAGCAAGAACTTTCGTTGCCTCGATGCATGGGGAAACGGCCCCAAGATATCCATTCCCCATTGGGTGAAGGGCCAAGGGGCGGAGAGTTATGAGATCGGTGCCGTCGGTTGACGTTGTATATGAGCATGGCGTTGGCATTTGTCGTACCTCTTCATGAAGTCGGTGGCATCCTCCCTCATGGTCTCCCAATAGTATCCCTGACGGAGAGCTTTGTACGCCAACGTCCTTCCTCCCATGTGGTTCCCACAGAGGCCTTCATGTACCTCCTGGAGAACGAATGCTGCTTTTGTGAATCTCAGGCACTTCAAAAGCAGGTATGAGTAGGATTGACGATAGTGCTGTCCTTCCATTAGGGCAAACCGGGAGGCTTTCTTTTTGACGAGGCTGGCCTCCATGCGATCCTCGGGCAAAGTGCCATCAATGAGGTATCTGACATACCTGTCCATCCAGCTAGGCTCTAGGATGACTAAGTGCACCTCCTCGTGAGTCTCGTAGCTTAGATTTTCGAGGTACACAATGTATGCATGCCCCAGCGATGAGTCTGGTAAGGTCGCGAGTCTCGATAGTGCATCTATGCGAGCATTCTCCTTGCGGGAGATGTGGGAGATGCTGAAGCATCGGAAGCCTGTCGTGCGCAAGCCGACTCGCTCCAAGTACTTCATTATCTGGGGATCTCTGGCTTCATACTCTCCAGAAACTTGTCTGGCCACTAGTTGGGAGTCAGTGAAGACCTTCAGGTGCTGGACACCTAACTCGCATGAGATCTTTAGGCCCGCAAGGAGTGCCTCATACTCTGCCTGGTTATTTATCGTGATGAATTTGAAATGGAGGGCACACTCTGTCGCAACCCCGTCGCTGTTGGTGAGAATGAGCCATGCTCCGCTTCTGCTAGAATTGGATGTGCCATCCACGTAGAGGACACAAGGTTCCTCCTCCACGCCGGGCTCAACTTGATGCCCCTTGGAAATCTGCTCCGGCTCCTCAGCGAGTCCTGTGCACTCGACTAGAAAGTCAGCTAGGACTTGGGCCTTCTATGATGATCTCGGCTGATATGTGATATCGAACTCGCTCAGCGTCAGAAACCATTTGGCCAGCCACCCGGATGTTTCGGGATGGCTGAGTATGGTCCTCAGCGGCTGGTCCGTCACCACCATAATTGGATGCGCTTGGAAGTAAGGCCTGAGGCGCTTAACAGACATTATTATAGTAAAAATAAGTTATTCGGAGTGGGTATACCTGATCTCCGCATCGCGGAGGATTTTGCTAGTGTAGTATACCGACTTTTGAGATCTTGTCTGCACGAACGAGGACCGAGCTGACGGCTCCAGGTGTGACCGCTAGATAGAGCAACATCTCTTCCCCTTCTTCCGGCCTGGAGAGCAGTGGGGGAGAAGCCAGGAACTCTTTTAGTTCTTCAAAGGTTGCCCTGCACTCCTCCGTCTAGGTGAAGTGCATCTTGCGCAGCGCCTTGAAGAAGGGAAGGCAGCGATCGGCCGACCTTGAGATGAACCAGCTCAGGGCTGTAATACATCCCATCAGGCACTGGATCTGCTTATTGGATGTCGGGTGCTCCATGTCGATGATCGCCTGGACCTTTTTTGGGTTCGCTTCAATGCCCCTCTAAGTGACCATGAAGCCCAGGAACTTTCCTGCTGCCACTCCGAAGGTGCACTTTGATGGGTTCAGCTTTATTTGATGCTTCCAGAGATTGTTGAAGGCTTCGGCGAGGTCGGCGACATGGTCTGAGCTCGGCTTGCTCATGACAAGCATATCATCTATGTACACCTGCATGTTCTGGCCGATCTGATCTTTGAAGACCTTATTGACTAGACACTGGTACATGGTCCCAGCATTCTTCAGACCGAAGGGCATCATCTTGTAGCAGTAAGTCCCTTGGTCGGTGATAAAGGCGATGTGCTCCTCATCCTTTGGGTGCATCCGGATCTGATTGTATCTGGAGAATGTGTCCATAAATGAGAGGAGTCGGTGACCCGAGGTGGCGTCTATAAGCTGATCAATCTTTGGAAGGGGAAAATTGTCCTTCGGGTATGCCTTGTTGAGGTCGGTGTAGTCCATGCAGATCCTTCATTTATCATTGCTTTTCTTCACCATCACCACATTCGCTAGCTAGCTTGGGTATTGTACCTCCCGGACGAAGCTGGTGGTGAGGAGTTTGTCGACTTCCTCGTTGATCGCCGCCTACCTCTCGAGGGCGAAACTCCTCTTCTTCTACCAAATAGGCCTGCACTTTGGGTCAATGCTTAGCTTGTGAGTGATGATGTCAGAGGGGATACCTGGCATGTCGGCCACTGTCCAGGCGAACACATTGGTATTCTCTCGTAAGAACTCCAACAGGTGGGTTCTTTCGCCCTCTTACAGTTGGGCCCCAATCTGTACCGTCTTCTTCTGATCGGCTCCAAGTGGAAAAGACAGTAGGCGCTCGGTTGGGCCACCCCTAAGGTCTTGCACCCTTTGGTCGAGCTCGTCCACCCTGGGATCTTCCTTGGAGATTTTGGCACCCGGGAGAGTTTGGAAATAGTGTTGGATCGGCTGAGGTGCTCCCTTCATCTCGCCGACTCCGTAAGGAGTTGGGAAATGCACCAACAGCCATCTCGTGGAGATGATGGCGTCAAGCAGATTGAGTCCTGGTCAACCGAGAATCACATTATAGGCCGAAGGTAGTCTAACTATTGTGAAGGTCATCATGATAGTGCTCTGCCGAGGTGGGATCCCAGCGGTGACCGGGAGAGTGATATCTCCCTCAACCCTCATAGAGTCCCCCGTGAAACCGACAAGGGGTGTGTGCACATGTCTGAGCTGTACAGGAGACAAGTTCATTCTAGAGAAGGCATCATAAAAAAGCATATCTATTGAGCTTCCACTATCAACCATGATGCATTTTACAGGATGCTTCGCGATCATCATCTCGACTACCACGGCATCGTTATTTACATTTCCTCTCCAATCTCCCCCTTCCCTCAAAAAAGGGAGTACCATTTTAGATTGCCCTGCCCCTCGGGCCTTCTTCGATGCGCGCTCGCTCCCTAACATATCATCCCCACTGGCTTCTCAGTAGGGTGGTTGTCCACTATAGAAACTAGTGGGAGAGCGATGAGCGCCTGAGGTTCTGCTTGAGGTCTGCCCCACATGTACCTCTCGAGGTAGCCTCTTTTGATGACTTCCTCGATCTCCTTCTTAAGGTTGCGGCATTCCTCGATGTCGTGGTCATGGTCATGGTGGTAGCGACAGTACTTCGTCTTGTCATGGCTAGAGGATGGCCTCATCGGAGGTGGGTGCTTCAAGTAGGGCTCGCCTTCGATCTCCATCAGGATTTTCATCCTCAGGGCAAGCAAGGGAGTGAGTGTCTCCTCTGGGACTGGAGTGCACCTCGGTCTCGGCCCTTGGCAGAAGTTCAGAGGTGAAGGACCTGGCTTCTGTGTCCCGGATGTCTTGATGGGAGCTGGTTTCTTCAATGGCCTCCCATCTAGCTCTCTTCTCGTACGGTCCACCTCCTTGGCATGATCGTACTTCTGAGCTCGGAGGAGGAGCTCGGAGTAGCTCTTGGGGGGCTTCTTGTTGAGCGAGTAGGTCAGGCGGGAGGTCCTGAGCCCTCACTTTAGTACCAGCATGGTGACTAGCTCGTCAAGCTTATAAATCTCCAAAGTGGCAACTTTGAAGTGGGCCACGTAGTCTCGTAGTGGCTCGCAGTCTTATTACCAGATGAAGAAGAGGCTGTCTGCCTCTCGTGGCACCTTTCGACAGGCATCGAAATGGGCCACGAACTTTCGCTCTAGTTGAGTGAAAGAACCAATGGTTTCGGGCTCGAGATGGGTAAACCAAACTCAAGCCGCCTTCCGGAGGGTTGCTGGGAAGGCGATGCAAAGAAGGGCGTCGGTGGCCCCCTGGACCCTCATGAGGACCTTGTAGCTTTCTAAGTGGTCCAGGGGGTCTGTGGTCCCATCGTAGGGATCCACCTGCGGCATCCAGAATCGGCTGGGAATCGGTTCCTCTTGGATCTCTCGGGAGAAGGGGGGATGGGCATCATAACCCGTTGGCTCATCAATAGAGCCCTGCATGTTTGCAAATCGGCGGGATAACTCCGCCAGCTTGCACTCGTGCTCCTCTAGGTGCTTCTCGGCTGTGCGTCTGATGGCTTCGTCGGTTTAACCTTCTGTGGAAAGAGATGCAGAAGGTGACATGGGTGTACGGTGCCCATGGAGGGGGGACTTGCCTCCTCGGCCTTGGCGGGGCTTGGATACCACCCGCTCAAGGGTAGGGGACCAGCTCTCTCCATCGAGGGACCTAGCCCGTTGTCTCTTCGTCGAAGTCAAATGACTGCCCTGGTAGTCAGTGACGGCTCGTGGCTATGAAGGCCTTCCTTGGAAGGATCACAGGCTATCGCGGGATGCTGCGACATGGGCCGCGGGGGTCCCTGGTAGGTAGCCAAGGATTGTTGCTGGTGCTGGAGCTAGCGCATTGCCGTAGTGAGGATCGATATCTGTTGGGTGAGTGTAGCCAGCTAGACGTCCGGCGGAGGTGGCTGGGCAGGAGCTGGGAGCTCTCCTTCTGGACCATGGGATCCCCTTTAGAAAGGGGGTCTCCAGCTCGGCTGGTGGAGATTTCTCTCACCCGTGTCGTCATCATCTTCCCGGTGGACCGCTTGCAGGGGGCTTGTGCAAAATCAAAACACGTCAAGGAGCTACCCACTTCCTAGCACGCCAATCTATTGCCATCAAGATCATCGTGGCCAGTAGCTGCAATCAACGTCGGATCGTCCCTCGTCCTCTCCGGGTTGGCCAGTGCTTCGGGACCTGCAAAATAGGGACTAGTGACCCGGGCCAGGGATTCCGGCGGGGGCACTCCGATGCTCAAGTCAGTGATGACCCAGGGGAACAGATCCTCCTGGTCGAGCCCCTCTTGATGGACTCCATGCTAGGAGTGAATAGTGTGAGAGTGGAAATGCGAGCAAGCTGAGGGTGGTGTTAGCCGAGGTGAGCTAGCTCTCCTTTGAGGCTTCTTCCCCTGCACTCACTTGGGTGATACTCTGTGGTGTAGTTTGCATTTGCATACCTCTCTCCCTTTCTTAGGATGTCAAATGTTCTTTTAAGTCCAGGTGACCATTGAGCGCCTACCTTTGGATCTCCCCCAGGCTGTCAGGTGCGTGTGGTGGTGTTCCATGCCATGGATGGGACATCTTTTCCAATTCATAATAAGGGAGACTGTCATGTGTTCTGACATTCCATCTGGTCACCCCATTCCGGGAAGCCTCACAGTGCTTCGATCGGGGAGCCGCCATCCCTGGGATTCAAATCTCCTAGTTGACTTCCTCTTTTGGGTAATGCAGGTAGTTGGTGGAGAGCGCAGCGCCTTGGTCAGGGGGCTTCCTGCCTTTCTGGTATAAGCGGTTGCTATAGATGGCTATCATGGCTTAACAGGTGCTCCATTACGATCTTCGGGTGGCTCGCCGGTGTTTCGGGATGGTGGCTCCACCCCTTTGTTGGCCGGTGGTGCCGTCCGAGCTAGTTGCCAAACTGGAGAGCTGGGACTCGGCTCATACATGGGAGGCTCGACCTTGAAAGGGCTCAACCTGGCGGAGGAGGGCTGAGCTTGACTCCAGCTCAGGGGGCTCGACTTCAGAGGGGCTTGACCTAGCGAAGGAGAACTCGACTCCTGCTCGGAGGGCTCGACCTGGCGGAGGAGGGCTGAGTTCTACTCCGGTCCAGGGGTCTCAGCCTTGGAGGGGCTCGATCCTGTGGAGGAGGTTGACACGTGACTCCAGCCTAGAGGGCTCAACCTCGGAGGGGCTCGACCAGGCGGAGGAGGGCTGAGCCCGACTCCAGCTCAAGGGGCTCAGCCTCGGAGGGGCTCGATCTGGCGAAGGAGGTCGCTCGGCTCCGGCCTAGGCACCCCGAGCTTGCAGGTGCCGACCTGGCGGAGGACGAAGCTCGGCTTTGATGGGCTGTCTTGTTGATCCGGATGAGCTCGGCTCGGCCAAAGGAGTCTAAGATGGGGTGTCCACCATGGCAGACTTCCTGACATGGCACCTGATAGGAAATACATGTCAGCACGTCAGCTTCTTACCACATCAATTATAATTTGGAATGTCTAAATTATCTAAAACTTAAATTTTTGTGCTTGAAGATTTCCTATCCATGCATCAAGTGAATACTAATATATCAAGGGTCTTTTAGTTATAAACCTAAATTTGGTCATGTCACAAAGGAACTTAACAATTTATGGTATTTTCTCTCTCATAAAATTTCATGTTGGGTTAGACACAAATGAATAGAGTTTAAAGCCACTGGCACGTGGCACAGCTGGTTGTGAGACTTTTCTCACAACCAGCTGGCAGAGGTCGAGCTTCGGTTTGGACATTTTTTGACTAAAAAGTCCAGAATAAAATAAAAAAAGAGAAAAATTTATAAAATAATCCTGGAATCCTTATTGGCCGGTGGTAGTGAAAAAATTAGTGATATATATAATAAATTCCGTTCACTCGGCTGACACCAGTGGCAGTCAGGTTAACGTACTCACCTTCGGGTGGGGAATGGCTGCGAAAAATTAATATGCACCGTGTATCGAATATTTCCTGGCTGGGATTGGGGGACCATCTAGGGGTGGCCACACCCGAGATCTAACTCCTCCCTCTTTTTTTTTTATCAAAAAAAAATAGAATTTAAAGACCTTTTTCTTTAAAAAAAAAGTAATCAATTTCTTATTAGAAAGTCATCCCAATACATGATTCTTCTACTACTACGGGGTCCAAGGAGGGTGGATGCACTTATATTTGGAGAGACTACTCCTGTATTTTGAATCTATGACACCAAAATCACAATACGTGAAGCCATCTTGCCGTTACACTATGATCTACCTTTTTTAAGCAGAAAATTTTTTTCTAAATATCAATTTCTTGTCATGCAATTATCACAGTCTAACAAAAAATTTATGAATTTGAGGTAAGAGCTAATGATATTCTCTTAGAAGATTCTTTATAACAGTATAGAATTTCATCCAAAAAAATAGCTAGAAGGTATTATTTAAATTTCTTGTCTTGTATAAATATTCAAGATCTTCATAGCAAATAACTAATATGGAACTAAATATATGCTTGTACACTGAGTTAACGGTTCAAATCCATATATTCATTTATAAATATCATGATTAGTCCATGGTCAATCCAATGAACTCGTGTTGCAGTATCTCCTATTCCACATATGGGCTGAGTTTACTTTGATATTATTTGTAATAATTCAGAACTTATCCAAAAAAAATAGCTAGAATATATTATCTGAATTTCTTGATTTTATATTATTATTCAAGATCATTTTAATTAATAAATAATCAATATGAAATTAAATATATACCTGCATGGATCATCAAATCATTAGTAATATAAATATGCTACAAAAGAATATAAACTACTGGCAATTCTTTTTTTTATGCGAAGGATTTTAACCGATATGCCTAGTTTCTTCTTCGTCCTTGAAAAAGATGGTGGCTAATTAAGTTCCCACTATTCTATTTAGAAAATAGTACGATACAAGATGAGGAATGGAAGAGGAAGGGGCCTCGTGCAACCAACATTTCTTCTTCCCAGGAGCGGTTCCAGCCCACGAGCTTGTGAAGAACATGGATAGAAGAATGGTGGATGCATGGGATTCTTTGTTAAGTGAAGAGGTAGGCATCATTGCTCCCTCCAAATGGTCGGGTGTAAAGTAGTCACAACGTAATGACAATATTCAACGGTGCCACGGGATCCTCTTCGCATCCTCACCTTGAAGAAAGTGCTTATATGGACCCCGGGAACCGCTGAATTGGAAGGTTCTTGATGGTAAGCCAATTGTTCCGGATGGAGTGGAGTGGAGAATCAGGTGCGCGGCTATCTTGGGAGACACACCATGGAAGTCACAACCACGACTAGAACAAGCCATCTAGTTGAGAAATATGCAGTAGGAATCGGATCCGTTGATCTACCTGATCCATGTCTTCTAAAGTCTGATATGAGTTCTAGTCCAAATATCAGCAGGCAGGAATTTGAGCTAGGAGTGCTGGCTTGGTAATGGCTGTACTAAAATAGGCATTTTAGATTTTATTTGACTAAGTTTTTGAAATATCGAAAAATATTTTCTGGCTTGGTAATGGACTGTACTGGAATATTTTCTTCTACTTTTCTTCTTTTCTATTTTTTTAGTTTTAACTCCATCTTTTTTATTTTCTCTTCCTGTTTACGTGCATAGTTAAGATTATTTCACAATATATTAAAGCATATAGATAAGAGGATAATACAGAAATAGTAATGTATTAGAGCGATCGATAGAAAGAAAAAAATTCATTCACGTAGAACTTCAAGATAAAAAAATATGAGGTATATATAAATATATGTTTCAGTACAAAATTGATATTTTGCAGATATTAGAGTACAACAAAATATATTCTGTAGGACATCATATGCAAGATACAATCATAAATAAAAAAATTGAACATAGGGATTGATACGGCTGTATCCACTGACATGGAGTCCATCTGGATGCCGGCTGTCAGCTGGCAGGTAGAGATGCCACCTGAGCTCATCCTGCCACCAACTGAAGGAAGAAGGACGACAGAGATTCAAATCATGGTAGGAAAGAGGGTTGTTTTCATCATGACCCCACCGCTAGGATGGTACAACTGGTAGGCGATGGCCCGTCACCTGAGGTCTATAGAGGGAGGCGCCTCACTGGAGCACCAGGGTCCCCCTTAGGCCCCAGTTTACACCGATTGGGAAGGGATACCCCATTCGAGGCGCGATGCCCTTCCACCTACTGCCTGCATCACCCACAAGAAGAAGGTCGTGCTAGAGGATTCAAATCCTGGGATGGCCGCCTGCATACCAATGCTCTGCCGAGCTTCCCAAAACATGGCGACCAACCAGAATGTTAGAGCTAGTGACATAACTCCCCACCCCGAAGGGAGAAAGGGGAGCTCATGCACAGTTTCCGCACGCTACCAGGTGTCAACCCTCGAGACATCCCTAAAAAGGGAACATCTGGGAAGCCAACTCAAGGGGCAACATCGCTTCTCCACAACAAACAAAAAAGGGGCCTTCGACCAAAGACAAGGGATCAAGCAGTGAATCAAAGGGACGATGGGAAAAAATACAAGTCACAGAATAGAGGGCAAGCCACAAGCAAGCAAGAGGCAAGCGAGGTAACCATCGGCACACAGAAGGGGAGAGCAAACCAGATGAGATGCTCTGAGGTTACCGGGGAATTCGTCGAAAGAATCCCACGGACATAGCTAACCCTGCTCGGGCTCTCCTTCTCCACTGATGCTCCTTTCCTACTCTCTCACTTTCTTTTCTCTACAAAACAACCTCCGAACATGAAGACCTCACCGGAATCCACTGAGGAGGATCTGTTCCCCTAGATCACTCGTTGACTTGATCGTTGGAGTGCCCCTGCTGGAATCCCCGGCCTAGGTCTCCTTTTCTTTTGCAGGGCCCGACATGCGCATAGGATTCTCGGATGAGGATGGCGATGCCAGATGCCACATCGGAGCTACATACCACAACAGTCCAGGTGGCAATAGATTGGTGCACCGGTAGGAAGGATAGGACCCAGAAACGTCAGTCAAACCAATCCCCCCACCACAAAAGTAGCTCCACTTAAGGCATGGTGGTGACACGCACGCGGGAAGCCTCCCCCAGCTGCGTGAGAGGCCCTCTTTCTAATGGAGGCCCATGCAGCCCAGAGGGGGAGCCCCCCGCTCCGTCATAACTGCTCTCGGTGGATGCTCAGCTCATCGTGCTCGCCCAGTAGATGCAGACTCTAGCCATGGCCATACAACAGTTATAGCATCAATACCAGTCTCTGGCCACCCAATAACAGCCAGAGACCCCGCGGCCCTAACCTTTCAACCCCGTGGTGGCCTGCGCTCTTTCCAAAGCAGGCCACCATGACCATATGACATGACTGATCCCCGGGGTAGCCCTCGGACCCTGGCAAAGCGATAGAGGAGTAGGTCGGTCGATTAGGAGAACCAGTCCCCAGTCTTGAAGTGCGTTGCCCTCAGGCACCATGTTGACCCCTGGAAAGATTTTGATGATCACAAAATATTGAAACATGTATTTGATTCTAATTCTTTCAAACTACTTGAGAGGTTTTGCAAAAAATTGGTTACCTTTAGTTTAAAATGGTTTTCAAATTGATTGGAAGGTAATTCAATTATGTATAAAGTTTTGTGAACTTGAACTTGTAAAAGCCCTAGTTGTGTCAATATTGTAATCTTGTAAAATGGGTTGAAAATTATAAAATTAAGAGTATGTAGATTTGCTTTTACTTGATTCAATTGTTGAAGAGTTTTGGAGAAGCTTGAAGCATTTGTTGAAGACTTTACAAGAGCTGACTCTTGGATCAAGAGCCGACTTATTGTGGCATGGCATGGAGAAAGTTTCAGAGTTTCAGTATCAAGAGTCGACTCCTATCCCAAGAGCTGACTAATGGAAGAATATCTTTTTCTGAAGCATGAGACCTCGAGCCGACTCCTGCCCCAAGAGTCGACTCATCCAAAGTTATAAATTTTGATGGACTGAGAACTCGAGCCGACTCTGCCTTGAAGAGCTAATTCTAAATATTCATCATTTTTAATTGATTGAAAGCAAGAGCCGACTCCAGTCTGAAGAGCCAACTCTTACAGAATTTCTTTTTGGGCTGTCTGAGACTTCAAGCAGACTCGTGGACCTCGAGCCATCTTATGTAACCGTTTTCTGCACTCCAACGGCTAGTTGCTGAAGTTGATTTTTGAACTTCATTTCATCTCCAACAGCTCTTTCACGAATCCCTAGGCCCTACAACGGCCATATCTCTTGGAAAACTATAAAAGGGATTATTTTTGAAGGATTAAATAATTATTAGAGCATTATTGTGAAATTATCTTGAGATATTGAAGAGCTTTCAAGTCTTTCACCTACCTACTTCAAGAGCTTTCAAGTTAGGATTCAAAGCTTCACCAACTCTACTCCATCATTGAATCCACTCATTAAAGAAGCTACGAAGCAGCTTGAAGAGCATTTAAGAGCATCCAAAGCTAGGCTTCATCTTGATCTACATCGGCAACATTTAAACAAACTTGGTTTGTTGTAGTTGCTTGTTTATCTTTTATCTATCTTTGTTTTCTGTCTAAGAACAGCAAGAGGCTGTGTCTTAATAGAGGGTTAAAGGTTTTTAGGTAAGCCTTATGAAAACCTAAGTTGGGTTCTTGATGATCCCGGTATAAAACCAAGTGTTAGGGTTTTTTTTGGTGATCCCATTTAAAACCAAAGGGAGTTTGGGTTTCTTTGGTGATCCCGGTAAAATCAAAGTGTATAAGTTTGGATTGTAAGCCTGGTAAAATAATCTGACTATATTCTGGTTAGGGGATATAGTGGAAATCCCAAGTGGTGCTTGGATAGTAGACGTAGGAGCCGGTTGCTCCGAACCACTCTAAATTTCATTGTGTTTGTGATTGTGTTCTTATTACTTTATTGCTCTTACTTAAATACTTCCACATTGCATATTGCATCACAACACTAAAAGAATTTTAAAGTGAACATAATTATGAAAAGTTTTTAATCCCAATTCACCCCCCTCTTAGGAAGCCATCTGGGCAACAAGTGGTATCAGAGCAGAGTCTCTGAAAGTTACTTAGAGTAAAGATATATGGCACATCCCATGAGCACTTCATTGGCCGAAGGATAATCCACAAATAGACCTCAACTTTTTACCGGAACCAATTATACATATTGGAAGGCAAGAATGAAAATATACATTCAAGCCGTAGATTTTTATTTATGGAAGATTATTCTGAAAGGACCTCACACACCAACAATTAGAGTTAATGATGTAGAGGTTCCCAAACCAGAAGAGGATTGGGATGGTAATGATATGAAATTAGCTGAGCTGAATGCCAAAGCAATGAATTTATTGTATTGTGCTTTGGATCCAAATGAGTTTAATAGAATTTTAACTTGCAATTCTACTAAAGAAATTTGGGACAAGCTAGAAATCACACATGAAGGCGCATCACAAGTTAAAACATCAAAAATCAATCTTCTTGTGCATAACTATGAGCTATTTAAGATGGATCCTAGTGAGACTATATCTGGTATGTATACTCACTTTATTGATATTATAAATGATCTCAAAAGTCTTGGTAGAACTTATACTAATGCTGATATTGTTCAAAAGTTTTTGAGATCTTTGCCAGATAAGTGGAAAGCCAAAGTGACAGATATTCAAGAGGTGAAGGACCTAAACACTCTACCAGTAGATGAACTGCTTGGATCACCGATCACACATGAATTGGCTATGCAACAAAGGACTGAGGAAGATATCAAAAGAAATAAAGCTATAGCATTTAAAGCTACAGAAAAAGATAAAAATGAAAACTCTGACTCATCAGATGATGATGATCTAGAGAATGATGAAATAGCCCTGGTAATGATAAGATTCAAAAGGTTTATGGGCAAAAGAAAAACAAACAGATGGAGAAAGCAATTTAGAAAAGGAGATTTTGGAAAAGAAAGAGAGGGAGAAAGAAAAAGAGAAGGATAAAGATAAAGATCAAGTACCAATCTACTATGGATGCAAGAAGCTGGGACACATTCATCCTGACTGTCCTGAATGAAAGAAAAAGATGTTCACCAAAAAGAAGAAGAAGGCAATGATTGCAGCCTAGAGCGACAGTGATGAATTTACATCCACTGAAAAGGATGAAGAGATAACGAAGACTGCACAAATATGTCTTATGGGCTTAGAAGACGAGATAACTACTTCTGAACCCAATTTAGAATTCACTTATGATAAATTGCATAATGCATTTTGTAAACTATTAGTAGAATATAAGAAAGCTGGTTTGAAAATGAAAACTTTAAAAAATCAGTGTGATACATTTGAAAAAGACAAAAATGAATTTGATGAAAGAAATAAAATTTTGCAAAGAGAATTAAACCTTATTTTTGAAAGACTTAAAACTACTCAATTTGAAAAAGAAGAGCTTTGTGAGAAAAACAAAGGTTTGGAAAATGAAAATGATGATTTAAAGAAGGAAGATCAAAAGCTAAAGCCCTTGGTTGAAAAATTAATCCTAAGTTCTAACAAACTTGAATTAATTTTGAAAGATCAAAGAGAGACAAAAATAAATTTAAAATTGGTTATAAAAATTCTATTTCAAACAAATTTTCTACATCTACTTCATATGCTCCTAAGTTTACTATCTCAAACCAGTTAGATCTAAATTTGCATCATCTCATGCTTATTATGCAAAGTCAAAAATTATATGCTATGATTGCAATAATGTTGGTCATAAGGCATTTGAGTGTCATTTGAAGTATAATGACAAAAAGAAGATTAAGAAAGTTTAGGTTCTAAAAGGAACCATTTTCATTAACTTGCAAGGATCCAAGAAAGCTTGGATACCTAAATTTATTAAATATTTATTTTGTGGGGATGTCATGCAGCCACAAATATAAAAAAAAGATGGTATATGGATAGCGGCTGTTCAAGACATATGATGGGTGATGCTGATCAATTCTTCACCCTAGAATAAAAGGATGGTGGAATGGTAACATTTGGTGATAATCGAAAAGGAAGGATAATCGGTATTGGTAAAATTAAAATTACTCCTACATTTATTGAAAATGTGTTACTTGTAGAGAAATTAAAGTATAATCTTTTGAGTATTAATCAGCTTTGTAACATTGGTTTTAATATTTTCTTCAAGTCATCAATATGTATAGTAGTTGATCCACTTGACTCTAGTACTAAATTCATTAGACGCAAACTTAGTAACATTTATGTAGTAGATCTTAATGATCTAGCTATGTCAAGCAATACAAGTCTTGTTGAGCAACACAAGTCTTATTTAAAAGAGTGTAATTTTAAATAATTTTTTATCCGAAGAAGTTTTTGTTGAGCAATCACCGAGTTTTATTGATTATACATTTTTGAATCATGTTTTCAAATTGAATAAAATTTAGTATGGTCTAAAACAGGCACCTAGAGCTTGGTATGACAGACTAAGCAAGTTTTTAATTGCAATTGATTTTGTAAGAGGTAGTGTTGATACTACACTGTTTATTCAAAGAAAAAATGATGATATTTTAGTTGTTCAAATATCTGTTGATGATATTATTTTTGGATATACTAATGAATCTTTGTATCAAGATTTTGCTAAGCTAATGCAGGGAGAATTCGAAATAAGCTTGATGGATGAGCTGAGTTACTTTCTTAGACTTCAAATCAAACAAACTAAAGAAGGTATCCTGATCAACCAGGCCAAGTACATCAAGGAGATTATCAAAAGATTTGGCATGGAATCAAGCAAAGAAAACTGAACACCCATGAGTCCTGCATGTAGACTTGATAAAGATGAGAATGACACAAATGTTGATAAGAAGCTGTACCGAGGTATGATCGGTTCATTACTTTATTAGACAGCTAGTAGACCTGATATATTATTTAGTGTTTGTATGTGTGCACGATTTCAATCTAATCTAAAAGAGTCACACATTATAGCTGTTAAGAGAATCATTAAATATCTGAAAGGCACATGCAATATAGGTTTATGGTACTCTAAGCACGCATCTTTGAAATTAATTAGTTATTCTGATGCTGATTATGGAGGCTATAAAATTGATAGAAAAAGTACAAGTGGCACCTATCAATTTCTAGGTGTTAACTTGATTTCATGGCATTGTCGCAAACAGAACTCTGTAGCACTATCTACTACTGAGGCAGAATATGTAGCTGCTGGGAGCTGTTGTGCTCAAGTGTTGTGGATCAAGCAATAACTAGAAGATTATGATGTTGTCCAATCTAAAATTCCTATCAAATGTAATAATATTAGTGATATTAATTTATCCAAAAATTCAATTCAGCACTCACGAACTAAGTACATAGAAATTAGACATCATTTTATTCATGATCATATTTTAAATAATGTTGTTGAGCTAGAATTCATACCTACTGAAGATCAACTTGCTGACATCTTTACTAAACTACTTATTCTAGATAGATTCGAGAAAATTAGAGGAGAATTAGGATTATGTGATCCATTCTGAACAATTTTTGACCTAATTTTTGAAAAATAAGAAAAAATTATCTAGGTATTTCAAATTTTTCTCTAGAGCATAGGACAATCTATTTTAATGTCTAGAAACCTATATAAACTAATTTTGACCTTTTTCAACTTTTAAAATGCTTTTTGTCTTGAGCCGACTCGAGTCATCAGGGTGTTCGAAGAGCTGACTCGAAGGTCGGGCCGAATGTTTTTAAGTAGGGTTTCAGTGGTTTGTTTTCACCGTGTTTTTAGGTTTTGCTCTATTCCACCTAGCCGACTCCTTATTCCATCCTAGGAAAACTTTCCAAAACACTCTCAAATCCCTCCAAACTCTTAATCCTAGCTAGATGGCACCCCGCAAAGCCGTAGCTAAGAAACCCCGGCAGGTGGTTCGGATAGTCGTGGAAGAAAGGAGAACAAAACGGTACTTGGACACCTCCAATCCGGAAGAAGAGTAGCACATTGAGCAAGAACAAGAGCCTCAGGCACCCAGGCAAGTGATTCTAATGGGCAATCGTCAGGTAACTCCTGTTAGGTGCATTGATTTTAGTTTCTTGGAGCAAGAACAGTTACGTATTGGGGATTGGTTAGAAAGACAAGGCTGGAAGAATTTCTATCTGATGAATGTACTACATATCCCAATTTAGTCTGATAATTTTTTGAAAATATGTCATTAGATGCATTTCATATCAAAAAAACTGAAAAAGGAAAACACATTGAGGTTAGTGAGCAGAAACTTTCAAGTATCCTGAATATTCCAAAAGAAGATGAATGCTATTTGGTTTTAAAAGAGAAGCAGAAGACCCTTAGACTTATACTAGAAAGATCAAATGTGAAGGATATTGTGCATGTTAATGCAAATCAGCTTTCATTAGAAATGAGGCTGTTGCACGACATTATCAGTAGGATTTTCTTATCCCTGGTAGGGCATTTTGATTAGGTCAGTGAGCATGACCTTATTTTTATGAGATGTTTGATTGAGGGGGAGGCACTCAACTTACCGTTTCTCATACTTTCATAGATGAGAGAGGCAGCTCATAGGGCACGAGCTTATCTACCATATGGGATGTGTTACGGCCGTAATGATGACGTGGCCGGGCTCAGATACCGCCAAATATGATCGAGCCACGTGGAGGTTTCTCCGGTCGAGTCAGCGCCACATTGCCAAGGTCGAGCTCGGCAAGGCTACTCCGCAAGATGACTTCCTAAGACAAACTGCTCTCGCCGAAGTCGAGCTCGGTTCGGGGCTCCTCTACCACCTTGCCTGGCGCCCACCCAGAAGGGGTCCGCCTAGGCCGAGGTCGGCCGATCCTTCGCTCCTTCGCCAGGTGGCCCCCGGAGACGGGCCAACCTCGGCCGAAGCCAGGCGACCTCCTGCCACCTCGCCTGGCGCCCACCCAGGAGGGGTCCGCCTAGGCTGAGGTCGGCCGATCCTTCGCTCCTTCGCCAGGTGGCCCCCGGAGACGGGCCCACCTCGGTCGAAGTCAGGCGACCTCCTTCCACCTCGCCAGGTGTCCACCCAGGAGGGGTCCACCTAGGCCGAGGTCGGCCGATCCTTCGCTCCTTCGCCAGGTGGCCCCAGGAGACGGGCCCACCTCGGCCGAAGCCAGGCGACCTCCTGCCACCTCGCCAGGTGTCCACCCAGGAGGGGTCCACCTAGGCTGAGGTCGGCCGATCCTTCGCTCCTTCGCCAGGTGGCCCCTGGAGACGGGCCCACCTCGGCCGAAGCCAGGCGACCTCCTGCCACCTCGCCAGGTGTCCACCCAGGAGGGGTCCACCTAGGCCAAGGTCGGCCGATCCTTCGCTCCTCCGACAGGTGGCCCCCGGGGACGGGTCCGCCTCGGCCGAGGTCAGGCCGCCCATACGGAGAAGGTCCCAGGGAAGGAGGCGCAGGCCCCGAGGTCATCACTCGGGCCGTACGCATCACAGACGGCGCCCCGTACGGATGGTAGCGGCACGCGAAACACCATTTGCATCGGCCCGACAGGTCCCGCAGCCGAGAGGCGCAATTCTGACAAAACAGGCCCCATAGACGGAAGGCGCCCACACTTGGGAAAGAGAGCGCTCTCACTGGGCCCGAGGTCTGACCGGCCGCCTTACCAGCGCCGCCCCCCCCCCCCCCCCCCCCCCCCTTTCTGTCTTTGCCTTTTCCCTGTTGGGCTCGGCGGACGAGGTCGGAAATCCGCCTGGCCCTCCTCACCGAAAAGGGGAAAGAGAAAGGGACGGGGGAGGGGAGCCTCCCAGGAGGAGAAGACAGGCGAACGGCGGGAGGAGATAAAAGGAAGGAAGCTGGGGACGACAAGGTAAGCGGACAAGCCTGGGGACAAGGAAGAAGCAGCGGCAAAAAGCCTCGCTCCGAGAGTGAGATCCGAGGTCTCGAGAGGGGATCTCTTAGCGTGAGCTCGGCAAGGAGGCCCGGCCGAATTTCTGGTCCCCAGAGCACCTTTCTTACTAGTAAATTCTCTAAGTCTGGAATCCCTTAGGGGGTCTGTCTTGGAGAATCTGTTCCTTCTCGTCGTTTACTGACTTGACCGTCGGAGCTCCCTCGCCGGGATCCCCGGCCAGGGTCTTCTAACCCCTTCTTGCAGGTTCGCCGCAGCCAGGGAGGCTCCCTCGCCAGGCGGTCAGGGAGGATCTACGGATCCGAGGCGTGGGCGCGGCGACGAGAGCGGCAACAGATTGGCGCACCAGGTAGGGGGGCAGGACACCAAACCCTAGCAGGAGCCAGCTTTCTACAAGTGTCGCGCTCTCTGACAATGGTGGTCACTCGTGGCCGCGAGGCGTCCACCAGCCGTGCGGGGGAGGTTCACTCTCCTCCAAGGGCCCACAGCCCGGAGAGGGAGCTTCCAGCTCCCCCTCCTCTTCCACCACAGCCTACCTCAACGGACGGACCCCTTGCGGCCGTCATCCAACAGCTGCAGACCTTGACCTCGGTGGTCCGGCAGCTTCAGCATCAGCAGCGGTCCCTGGCCACGCAGCTGTAGCGAGGGACCCCCGCGGCCTGAGCTGCGGGGCAGCGTGGGAGCCTGCGCTCCATTCAGGGCAGGCTATCCCATCCGAGGGCCGTCTCCAACCTCCGTGGGAGCCACCAAGCTCCCGCAAAAAGAAACTACTTCGGTTCGGAGGATCACAGAGCCGATCCCCGGCCGACGAGGCCGAAACGGCGCATCACAGCAAGCGACGCCGAGGCCTGACTTCGCGCCGAGACCGATCGGCGCCCCCTTCACCCGCAGCCTCGGTGGAAGACTCCACCGACGAAGCCATCAGGCGCCAGGCCGAGAGGCGCCTGGAGGAGTATGAGCGCAAGCTAACGGAGTTCGCCCGCCGATTCGCCGACCTGCAGAACTCGTCGGTGGACCTGGCGGGCTACGACTCCCGTCCCCCTTTCTCTGAAGAAATCCAGGCGGAGCCGATCCCAAAACGGTTCTGCATGCCGCAGGTGGATCCCTACGACGGGACCACCGACCCTCTGGACCATCTGCAGAGCTACAAAGCTCTCATGAGGGTCCAGGGGGCCACCGACGCTCTTCTGTGCATTGCCTTCCCGGCCACCCTCCGGAAGGTCGCTCGAGTCTGGTTCACCCGCCTCGAGCCCGGATCCATTTGCTCCTTCCATCAGCTGGAAGGAAAGTTCGTGGCACACTTCGACGCTTGTCGAAAGGTACCGAGAGAGGTGGACAGCCTCTTCTCCATCCGCCAGTAGGACCAGGAGCTGCTCCGGGACTACATCACCCGGTTCAAGACCGCAGTCCTGGAAATCTACAGCCTGGACGAGCCCGTCGCCATGTTGGCTTTGAAGCGCGGGCTCAAGACGTCCCGCCTGACCTACTCCCTGGACAAGAAGCCAACCAGGACGTACTCCGAGCTCCTCCTCCGTGCCCACAAGTACATCCGAGCGGAGGAGGCTGACCGCACCCGTCGAGAGTTGGACGGGAAGACTCTGAAGAGGCCACCCCCGAGAGATACCCCGGGGGCTCGGAAGCCCGGGCCATCTGCCGACCCTCGCCCGAATCCAAGGCCGAGGGGCGAGGCCACTCCCGAGCGGAGGTTCACCCCTCTCCTCGCACCTCGGACCAAGATCCTCATGAAAATCGAGGGCGAGCGCTACCTCCGCCGACCTCCTCCTCAGAACCCGAGAGCCACCCGGGACAAATTGAAGTATTGCCAGTTCCACCGCGAGCACGGTCACGACACGGAGGAGTGTCGCAACCTGAAGCGGGAGATCGAGGAGCTGATTAGGAGGGGCTACCTCAGGAAGTTCGTCAGGAACGAGGCCCCCTCGGAGGGGCAGCCGCTCGCGACCTTACCGCCCGTCCCTGCAATCGATAACCGCCCAACGGAGAAGCCCGTGGGCATGATCTCACGCGGGGTCGGTCGAGCGGCGAAGAGAGCCCGGGAAGTCGGGAACCCGGAGAATGTAATCCCTCCCGAGGAGGGGAAGGGTAATGATAATGTAAACAACGATGCCGTGGTGGTCGAGATGACCATCGCGAAGCATCCTGTACATCGAATCATGGTGGATAGTGGAAGCTCGGCTGACATACTTTTTTACGACGCTTTCTCTCGGATGAACTTGTCCCACGATCAGCTGAGACCGGTGCACACCCCCTAGTAGGTTTTACAGGGGACTCCGTGGGGGTCGAAGAGGAGATCACTCTCTCGGTCACCGCCGGATCCCCATCCCGGCAGACGACCATCCTAATAACATTTACCGTCGTCAGACTCCCTTCGCCTTACAACACCATTCTCGGGCGTCCCGAGCTCAACCAGCTGGATGCCACGATCTCCACGAGAAGGTTGTTGGTACAGTTCCCCATGCCTTCCGGGCTCGGGGAGATGAAGGGGACGACCTAGCCAGTCTCGCTCTGCCTCCAGACGGTCCCGAGCACTCGGGGCGCGGAGCTCGCCCCCGATATCGACGACCTCGACCTAAGAGAGAAGGAACCCAGGGGAGGGCCCGTAGAGCGCCTGCTGACTTTTCCCCTCGGTTCGGATCCGCTGAAGATGGTGCAAGTCGGGGCCCAGCTCCCTGAAGAAGAACGGACTCGCCTGCTAGAGTTCCTCCGCGCGAACGCTGACGTGTTCGCCTGGTCAGCAGCCGACATGCCGGGCATCCCGCCCGAGGTCATCACGCACAGGCTAAACGTGGACCCAAGTTGCCGCCCGGTCCGCCAGAAGAAGAGGAGCTTCGCCATGGAAAGGCAAAAGGCGATCAACGAGGAAGTGGAGAAGCTCCTCGCCGCCGGTTTTGTGCGGGAGGTCCAGTATCCCAGCTGGCTGGCAAACGTGGTCATGGTGAGAAAGAGTAGTGGTAAGTGGAGGATCTGTGTGGACTACACCGACCTCAACCGAGCTTGCCCAAAGGATAGCTTCCCTCTTCCAAAGATCGACCAGCTGGTCGACACCACCTCGGGACATCGCCTCCTGTCGTTCATGGACTCCTTCTCCGGATACAACCAGATCCGAATGAGCCCGGAGGATGAAGAGCATACCGCCTTCATAACTGATCGCGGAACTTTTTGCTACAGGATGATGCCATTCGGCCTCAAGAACGCGGGGGCAACATACCAGCACCTGGTCAATAGAGTTTTCAAAGACCAGATCGGCCGCAACATGCAGGTGTACATGGACGACATGCTGGTAATGAGCAAACCCGATTCGGACCACGTGGCTGACTTGGCGGAGACATTCGGCAACCTCCGACATCATCAGATGAAGTTGAACCCGGTGAAGTGCGCCTTCGGCGTCTCCGCCGGGAAATTTCTAGGATTCATGGTGACCCAAAGAGGAATTGAAGCCAACCCGGAGAAGGTCCAGGCCATCCTGGACATGGAGCCGCCCGCCTCCAAGAAGCAAGTGCAGCAACTCACCGGCCGAGTTGCGGCCCTCAGCCGCTTTATCTCCAGGTCGGTAGACTGCTGCCGTCCCTTCTTCAAGGTGCTGAGAAAGATGAACGACTTCGCTTGGACCGTGGAATGCCAAAAGGCCTTCAAGAAGCTGAAGAGGATGCTCGCGTCGCCACCGTTGCTGTCCAGGCCCGAGGAGGGGGAAGAGCTTATCCTCTACCTAGCAGTCACCCCGGAAGTCATCAGCTCGGTCTTGGTTCGGATCGATGGCCAGGGAGTCCAGTGGCCGGTGTACTATACCAGCAAGCTTCTCCGTGACGCGGAGCTCAGGTATTCTCGGCCCGAGAAACTTGTTTTTGCGCTAATAGTGTCTGCCCAGCATCTCAGGCCCTATTTCCAAGCGCACCCCATCGCTGTCCTGACGGATCAACCACTGAAAGCGGTGCTCAGCCGACCCGATACTTCGGGATGATTGGCAAAGTGGGCACTGAAGATCAGCGAGTTCGACATTACGTACAGGCCAAGGTCAGCCATGAAGGCACAGGTGCTGGCCGACTTCTTGGTCGAATGTGCAGGCTTGGGCAAGGAGCCCGAGGAAGGCCCCTCAGGCCAGCCGATGGAGATAGGCACCGATGAGCCCGGAGAGGACGCCTGGATCCTCCATGTGGATGGAGCCTCAAACTCCGACGGGAGCGGGGCTGGGCTCATCCTTGCCAACAGCAACGGGGTCGTCGCCGAATGCACACTCCGTTTCCAATTCCCCGCGACAAATAACCAGGCGGAGTACGAAGCACTTCTTGCCGGACTGAGAGTCTCTCGCGAGCTGGGTGTAACCAACCTCAAAGCTTTCATTGATTCCCAGCTCGTGGCGGGACAGGTCTCCGGGGAGTATGCCGCACATGACCCCCAAATGGCGAAATACATGGAGCTCGTCAAGGCGGGTGCATCCAGATTCTGGCGCTTCAACATCTTCCACATCCCTCGCAGGGAGAACGCCTGCGTGGACACTCTCTCTCGGTTGGCAACCCTGCCGGACTCGATGCTGGGCCGCGCTCACGTGGAGTGCCTTGAGATCCCAAGCCTCGAGGCACCGGCGGAGGTCTATCAGGTCAGCCATGAACCCAGCTGGATGGACAAGTACGTCGAATACATCATCAGTGGCACCCTGCTAGAGGACCGCGAGGTGGCTCGCCTTATCAGAAAGAAAGCCGTGCGGTTCATCCTGATGGATGGGCAGTTGTATCGAAGATCCTTCTCCTACCCCCTCCTCAAGTGCGTAGGACCCACGGAAGCCAAGCTTGTGCTCCAGGAGATTCATGAAGGCGTCTGCGGGAACCACGTGGGGGGCAGGGCATTGGCGTACAAGGCCCTCCGTGAGGGCTACTTCTGGGAGACAATGAAGGAAGACGCCGCTGACTTCGTGAAGAAGTGCGACCGGTGCCAGCATCACGCCACGGTGCAACGGTAGCCCTCCAACCCAATCTCCCAGCTCTCAGCTCCTTGGCCGTTCGTCCAGTGGGGGATGGACCTCCTGGGCCCATTCCTGTCGGCGTCTGGACAGCGGAAGTTCTTGATAGTGGCCATCGACTACTTCACAAAGTGGGTCGAGGCCGAACCCTTGGCGAGGATCACCGAGGCAAACGTCGCCAAGTTCTTTTGGAAGTCGATCGTTTGCCGCTTCGGCCTCTCCCACACCGTGGTTACTGACAACGGGCGCCAGTTCGACTGCCGGGAGTTCGAAGAGTTCTGCAGCAACCTCGGCATCAGGCATCGCTTCACCTCGGTGGCGCATCCCCAGACCAATGGGGAGGCCAAAGTCACGAACAGGACCATTCTTCAGGGCCTCCGCACGCGGCTGGACCAGGCCAAGGGCAGGTGGGCCGACGAGCTCCCCAGTGTCCTCTGGGCATACCACACCACCCTGAGGATGGCTACCGACGAGACCCCGTTCAACCTCATCTTCGGAGCCGAGGCGGTCATCCCGATCGAGCTCAGCCTACCCATGCTGCGTGTGGAGCAATATGACGAGATAGAAAACCCAGCCAGGATGATGCTCAACCTTGACCTTCTCGAGGAAACGAGGGACAAGGCTAGAGTTCGAATGGCGGTGTATAGGCAGCGTGTGGCCAGGTATTACAACTCCCGAGTGCGACCGAAGGTTTTTTGTCCCGGAGATTTGGTCCTCCGGCGCGCTGAAGCTTCCCAGCCACGGGAATGCGGCAAGCTCTCGCCCAACTGGGAGGGCCCATACCGGGTGGCAGAAGCCCTCCCTCATGGCGCATACTACCTGGAGGAGTTGGGAGGTGCCAGGTTCCCCAGGACATGGAACGCCTCGAACCTAAGAATGTATTATCAGTGATGTAAGGTTTTCTACTCCCGTAATAAAGTTCCCCCGCTTCAAACGCTCTCTTCTCACTTTGAAGGAAAATCGGTGCATGGCCCTGGGCTCGGCATGACCGATCATGGCCGACGACCGAAGGAATCGGGAGATCCTGGGCTTCGACCTGGAAGGTGGGACAGAACCCAGTTCGACCACGCAAGCCCGGAGAACAGCTCGGCAAGCCGTGCAAGGCTTGAGGAAGCCTGCGGCCCCGGGGTTCAGTCCGGAGATCCTGGGCTTCAGCCTGGAAGGTGGCGCAGAACCCAGTTCGGCCATGCAAGCCCAGAGAACAGCTCGGCAAGCCGCGCAAGGCTTGAGGAAGCCTGCGGCCCCGGGGTTCAGTCCGGAGATCCTGGGCTTCGGCCTGGAAGGTGGCGCAGAACCCAGTTCGGCCATGCAAGCCCGGAGAACAGCTCGGCAAGCCGTGCAAGGCTTAAGGAAGCCTGCGGCCCCGGGGTTCAGTCCGGAGATCCTGGGCTTCGGCCTAGAAGGTGGCGCAGAACCCAGTTCGGCCATGCAAGCCCGGAGAACAGCTCGGCAAGCCGTGCAAGGCTTGAGGAAGCCTGCGGCCCCGGGGTTCAGTTCGGAGATCCTGGGTTCGGCCTGGAAGGTGGCGCAGAACCCAGTTCGCCCATGCAAGCCCGGAGAGCAGCTCGGCAAGCCACGCAAGGCTTGAGAAAGCCTGCGGCCCTGGGGTTCAGTCCAGAGGTCCCGGGCTTCGGCCTGGAAGGCGGGGCAGAAACCATGTCGCCCACGCGAGTATGAAGGCGATCCCAAAGACGGACCCGCTCAAGGCCTACTCTGACGCCGCGCGGTCCGGGATGTCCCGACCTTCGATTTGAGCAACGGAAGGGACCAGGCCTACGATCGTTTCAGCACTCCACCATCAACATCTCAAAAAAAAAAAAAAAAAAAAAAAAAGAAGGAGAAAAAGGGAGATAGGGGAGTGGAGAAGAAGATGAACTCTAGGCTTGGTCAAACAGTGTCTTCATTAATCTGAGCAACAGTGCAAGCCGGGAATTCCGACAGGCCGGGAGTCCCCAAAAAAAAAGAAGAAGAAGAAAAAGAAATACAACTGCGACAACGGAGCAGGGCGAGAAGACGGTTGCTCAGTTTGGTGCAGGGTCGGAGCCCTCCGCCGGGGTCGTGAGCTCTGCATCCTCGCCTTCTGCGGCGGCCGGCTCTTGAGGCTGCTCCGGAGCCACGGCTTCGCTGGTCGACGGGGCCGCAGGAGTGGCGTCGGCCGCACCGGAGGCTCTGCTCTCGACTCCTTGCCTCCTACCTCCGAGCACCACCCCGCTGAGGTCGAGCTCGGGGAAGAAGGCCCCTACTTTCTCCCTGCACATCCGGAACCCCTTCAGGAAGGAGTCCATGGCGGCCTCCCGAACCTCCGACATGTACTCGTCGAAAGCCCAGAACTTCGGGATGGCCTCCTGCGCCTCCCGCTTCGCGGCCTCCAGGAGTCCGTTGATGTACGCACTCCGGTCCTTCGCCGCGTTCGCGTCTCACCGAGCCTCCTCCAGCTGGCGCTCCAGCCACTGGGAGTGGGCCTGAAGACGAGCCCTCTCCGTCGCGTCCTCCTCCGTGCGACGCTGGTGGGAGAGCCTCTCCTCCGACAAAGAAGCCTCCAGCTCCTTGTTCCGCCCCTCGGAACGCGCCAGGTCAGTCTGGAGGGCTTGGTTGCTGGCTCGCAGCTCGACCCCCTTTTCCATGAGGTCCTTGACGTCAGCTGCGAGCTTGCCGAGCTTCTTCTCCTTCTCGGCGTCCCTCTTCGCGTTCCTTACGATGAAGTTCCTCAGTAGGAGAACGTCATTTCCAATCTGCATAAATAGAGCAACCGGGTTAGGAGAAAAGGCCACTAAAATCATGAAAGACAGAGAAGAATGAGCTCGGGCTTACCGTGAAGAGCTGCGGGAGGATCCCGAGCAAGGCGTCTGCATAGTCCCGGCCGTCCCGAGCTCGGCAGTCCCGGGCTGTGGAGGCGTACTCCATGACCTTCTCCGCGAGCCCCTTGTCGCGGATGACTAAACACCGGTGGGTGATCACCGGTGGCGGAGCTGTCAGGTCGGCTCCGGCGATGGCTGTCCCTTCAGCTGGGGTCGCAATCGACGGGCCGACAGAGGCCACGGGCTGCGCCGTCGGAGCCGCAGCGATGATGGGACCGGCGCTGGACAGAGCCTCGGGCGGTGGAGCCCCCTCGACGGCAGTGCCACCAGGTCTGGCAGTCGAGGCATCAACGGCCCCGCCCCGAGGCAACCTGGGCGGGGGAGCAGTGGCCACTGGGCTGGGCACGATCGTCGATGCAATCTCCCGGCCCGCCTCAGTACGAGCCCTCTTGGCCGCGGGCTCGTCTACCTCCGGGATGTCTCTCTGGGCCGTGCCCTCTAGAAGGCTCTCCAGTGAGAACTTCATACATGCAATGCAAAAGAATAGAACGTCAGCCGACTCTGTCATGAAGAAAAAGAGTGCAGAAGTCAAAGGAGGACCGAATCTCACCCGACTCACGGATGGGACTGATCCCGGCCTCAAAAAGATTCTGCTCTGAATGCAGAACCTCGAGCGCCGGGACCACGTCACTCAAGAGTAGGGAGTAGGCCTCCTAGTCCGCCGACTCAACTTGGGAGTTCCGGTTCGGAGACCGGTCCGGTTCACTCCGGGGCCAGTCGACATCTTCGACCGAGGCGAAGAAAAACCGGCTCTTCCAGCCCTTGATAGAAGAAGGGAGGTCGAACCGGAGACACCTGGGCCGGGGCGAAATATACCACCAGCCGTCATCGGTGGAGTACTTCTTCAGGGTAAACATGGCCCTGAAGAGGGAGAAACGGGCAACGAACCCATGAAAGTGACAGAAGACTATGAAGGAGAAGATGACCCGGATGGCATTGGGAGCCAACTGGGCCGGAACAAGCCAGAAATGGCTGAGAAAAGAGAGGAAGAAGGGGTGCAGAGGAAATCGAAGACCCCCAAGGAAGAAGTCTTCGTAGAAGGCTATGCAGCCGGGGCCACTCATGGTGACGCGCTCCCCGGGCCGCGGAACAAATAGACGAATTGATCCCGGGATACCGTAGGCCTCCCGGAGCAAAGAAAGATCACCTTCGATCATGGTGGAAGCATGACCGGAGGGACCGACGGGAAGAAGAGGCGGAGCAGGAAGAGAAAGAAGAGGCATAGCGGGAGCAACCGGAGGAGACCAGACCCCCCTAGGGATGCCGATGGTGACACCCCCGGGTTGCAGACACCGGCGGATCTCCTCCGGGATCGTTTCCTCCTCTGAGGAGGAAGAAGATGGAGTCCTCGGTCGGGATGGACCGGCCTCGTCCGGATTGGAAGAGACATAGCGACGACATGCCATGGCAAAGAGGAGGACAAGGATTCAGAGAGGAAAAGAGAGAGGGGAACTAGAGAAGGATGGAGGCACTCACTGAAAATATGCCAAGCGAACGCAGGGCAATGGAAGTTAGCCTGCAGCAAACCGCCCACGGAGAAAGGGGAAAGGCCTCATTCTGGAAAGTTCCCTCTTTTACAAACTCAGTCAACAGTGGTCGTACCCGTTATTCCGCCCCGAGCCACTGAGCGATCGCCACGTGGATGCACGCCCGACATCGACGCCTCGTTAGCAGGGTAACGACCTCTGCCTCGAAGCGACGCATTTATTGCGGGCAAGTGGGCGACGCGTGGCGGCTTCCTATAGGGTTTCAGGCGCATCGAGCCGCGGCGACAAGGATCGTGGCAATTATGATGCAAGATCTTTGCCTCCCCACGTCATATCTGCATTTAATCCCGATGTTCCGTTCTACGACGCCCCAACGGAACGGCGGGCTGGGGAGCAACTGTTACGGCCGTAACGATGACGTGGCCGGGCTCAGATACCGTCAAATATGATCGAGCCACGTGGAGGTTTCTCCGGCCGAGTCAGCGCCACATTGCCAAGGCCGAGCTCGGCAAGGCTACTCCGCCAGACGACTTCCTAAGACAAACTGCTCTCGCCGAAGTCGAGCTCGGTTCGGGGCTCCTCTACCACCTCACCTGGCACCCACCCAGGAGGGGTCCGCCTAGGCCGAGGTCGGCCTATCCTTCGCTCCTTCGCCAGGTGGCCCCCGGAGATGGGCCCACCTCGGCCGAAGCCAGGCGACCTCCTGCCACCTCGCCTGGCGCCCACCCAGGAGGGGTCCGCCTAGGCCGAGGTCGGCCGATCCTTCGCTCCTTCGCCAGGTGGCCCCCAGAGACGGGCCCACCTCGATCGAAGTCAGGCGACCTCCTTCCACCTCGCCAGGTGTCCACCTAGGAGGGGTCCACCTAGGCCGAGGTCGGCCGATCCTTCGCTCCTTCGCCAGGTGGCCCCAGGAGACGGGCCCACCTCGGTCGAAGCCAGGCGACCTCCTGCCACCTCGCCAGGTGTCCACCCAGGAGGGGTCCACCTAGGCTGAGGTCGGCCGATCCTTCGCTCCTTCACCAGGTGGCCCGTGGAGACGGGCCCACCTCGGCCAAAGCCAGGCGACCTCCTGCCACCTCGCCAGGTGTCCACCCAGGAGGGGTCCACCTAGGCCGAGGTCGGCCGATCCTTCGCTCCTCCGACAGGTGGCCCCCGGGGACGGGTCCGCCTCGACCGAGGTCAGGCCGCCCGTACGGAGAAGGTCCCAGGGAAGGAGGTGCAGGCCCCGAGGTCATCCCTCGGGCCGTACGCATCATAGATGGTGCCCCGTACGGATGGCGGCGGCACGCGAAACACCATTTGCATCGGCCCGACAGGTCCCGCAGCCGAGAGGCACGATTCTGACAAAACAGGCCCCATAGACGGATGGCGCCCACACTTGGGAAAGAGAGCGCTCTCACTGGGCCCAAGGTCTGACCGGCCGCCTTACCAGCGCCGCCCCCCCCTTTCTGTCTTTGCCTTTTCCCTGTTGGGCTCGGCGGACGAGGTCGGAAAGCCGCCTAGCCCTCCTCACCGAAAAGGGGAAAGAGAAAGGGACGGGGGAGGGGAGCCTCCCAGGAGGAGAAGACAGGCGAACGGCGGGAGGAGATAAAAGGAAGGAAGCTGGGGACGACAAGGTAAGCGGACAAGCCTGGGGATAAGGAAGAAGCAGCGGCAAAAAGCCTCGCTCCGAGAGTGAGATCCGAGGTCTCGAGAGGGGATCGCTTGGTGTGAGCTCGGCAAGGAGGCCCAGCCGAATTTCTGGTCCCCAGAGCACCTTTCTTACTAGTAAATTCTCTAAGTCTGGAACCCCTTAGGGGGTCCATCTTGGAGAATCTGTTCCTTCTCGTCGTCTACTGACTTGACCGTCGGAGCTCCCTTGCCGGAATCCCCAGCCAGGGTCTTCTAATCCCTTCTTGCAGGTTCGCGCAGCCAGGGAGGCTCCCTCGCCAGGCGGTTAGGGAGGATCCACGGATCCGAGGCGCGGGCGCGGTGACGAGAGCGGCAACAGGATGGTCTTCACACTTTTATTTCAGGATGCCCTGGTAGATCTGACAGGTGAGGACAGCCGGCTACTGCTACACACTGACATATATACTCTGAAATTCCTTACTAGAATGGGATTTATAAAAGTAGACGGCCATTGGATTCGAAAGACTTCAGGTATTCCGATAACACTTTCAGATGATTCACAGGAGGACACTCAAGCAGTAGAGAGACTTGGTGAGGAGGCTGATACACATGCCGATGAGACTGGACTATCAGAGCCAGCTCCTACCACTCCTCGTTGTTGCCTAGAAATGGAGCCCAAAAGGGGGGGTGAATCGGGTCTTTTAAAAAATTTAAAGTAATAATGTGCAGGCCTTGTGGTGTTTGTGAGTAATAAAATTGATGCACTAGATTATATGCAGCAGAAATTAATAAATAGAGTGCAAGAAGTAAAGAGCAAAAGATAGAAGAGATAGTCACACACAAACACAAGGTTTATAATGGTTTGGTGCAAACCTAGCACCTACATCCACTCTCTAAGCCACCCTTGAAAACTCTACTATAATCTCTCCAAAATTATAGCCGACTTGTTTTTAAAAAGGCTCACAAGTCAAAACCAATGTTGGTTTTATCACCTAGGCTCACCAACAAACCTTTATACTTGTTTTGTCTTTGGGCTCATAAGTCAACCCTAGTTGGTTTTGTCCCTTTGGCTCACCAACAAACCACAGCAACCTTCTTTCAAGACACCCTTGAAAGCAAGATCAAATCATAAGAGAATTTTAGATATACAATTTAAATAAACAAAACAAACTCTCTTCAAGAGTAGAATGGAAGCTTTGAGGCTCTAATTTGATGCTTGTCTTGTCTTCTCCTTGGAATATGTTTCAAGCTCTCATTTTGGAATGTTGAAAGGATATGCTTGTAGGATTTTTCAGGGAATCACTCTTTAAATGGCTCTTGAAGTAAAGTTTTTGAGAGAATATTGGATTTTTATCTTTCAATGGACTTCAATGCCTCAAGAATAAGTTTGGTGAAGCTTAAACACAAAGAAAAACTTCCAAAAAATAGTTTGTGACCATTTGAGCTTTGAATCTAGCCGTTGGGAGCTTGAAAAGATGTTTCTGCAACTCAAAAAAATAGATCCATTAGGGTTGTCCGAACTCGAGTGTCGATACTTGGTTTATTAGGTGTCGACACTTGGCTGTCAGGTGTCGACACTTGACTTCCAGGTGTCGACACTTGAACTTTCAAGTGTCGATACTTGATTCACAGGTGTCGACACTTGATACAAAAACATTCCTTTGGCCATGTTCTGGATTTTCAAAAAGTCTCAGGCCTTGAGTCGATACTTGGGAACTTAAGTGCTGATACTTGACACTTGATACAAAAACATTCCTTTGGCCATGTTCTGGATTTTCAAAAAGTCTCAGGCCTTGAGTCGATACTTGGGAACTTAAGTGTTGATACTTGAGTTTCAGGTGTCGACACTTGAATTCTGGGTGTCGATACTTGGCATACCAAGGAGTTTTTTTGCGTACCAAATGTTGAAGTGTCGACACTTGATTTTCTAGGTGTCGACACTTGGTTCTACAAAATTCATAATTAAGTGCAATTAAAACCAAAAATACAAGTGTTGATTATGAAACTTAAATCCAATATAAATAAGCAATAATTGAACTTGTTTAATCCCTTTTTGCATGGAAAAGACTCCTCAAATTGTGAAATATGCTTCGTGCCACAGCGTGCCACGATACTTTAATTTTGAAAATTTGAGATGCTTGATTCTTGAAAACTCATAACTAGAAATAAACATTAGTACATAATATGTACTCAACATTTTGTTATTCATCAAAATCACTAGGTAGAGCCAACACTCGTTCACCACTCAGGAGATTTACAACTGCTAGACCCGATACAGATGACAGACTACAAAGAGTACTGGATGAGATATCTTATCTCAGATCTGACACTGACACCAGGATTACTCTACTTCAGTTTGAGATGCATCATGGATTCCAAAAGATTATGAGCATTCTTAGATAGCTTTCTGCTAGCCAATCTGTATCGACGACTTCGACGGTAGCACCTGGCACTGGTACTGGCACTGATTGTGAGTAGGGAGAGGCTGCAAAGTCTACTGATATTCCTATAGAGGTCGATGTTGGTATGGACATTCCAGGATCTGATGTTGGATAGACTCCAGCCACAGAAATTCTATCTACTACCAGCACCTTGGCATTATCCTTTGATCATCCGATTGTTAGACCCACTCCCATTATCATATCTTTAGAGTCCAAAGTTAAAGCCAAAGCTAAAACTAAAGTTTCTAAGACTACCACTCATACTAGGACTAGGATTAGGGATCTTAGACCTAGATTTCCTAAGTTTAAGCCTAGTCCTGGAATCTTAGAAGTTGGTTCTTCTTCCAGTGAAGAAGACTATAGTGATGATCCTGGTCATCATTTTGATGTTTTTAGGCCTTTATCTTGATATTTTTAGGATTCTATATTTTGTATGCTTTTTATCTTTTGATGTTGTGATACTATTTTGTCGTGCCATGGCACATCCATAAAGTATCACCCATGTACTCACTTTTTATATCCATATATATATATATATATCACTTTTTCATGCTACATGTCTATCTTTATTATGAATGATTTATTGTGAATGAATGTTCTCTTCTATACCATTTTGTTGATAACAAAAAGGGGGAGAAGGGAGAATGTGCATGAATGAAAATAATATGTTGTGAAGAAGGGAGATTGAAATGAAAATGATATGATGAGTTAGAATGTTAATTTATGAAAATTTGATAAAAATTGAATGATCTTGTTAAGCTTTTGTTAAGTTTCTTGTTAAATTTTCATGAAATTTACTTCAAACACTTGAAAATTTTATAAGTTTTGATATGCATTGTATAGATGATACTCTTGATACATTATGTTTCAATATTTATTGCTCTTATGATACAGATAATACAATGTATCGATATATATGATACTTGATGTTAATAATGTTCAATTTTATACATTTGATACATATGATACATTATGACACACTGTGTTGATATCTTGATACTTAATCTATGTGATACACATTATGTCTAATATCTTTTGATAAATGTGAATATACTGTAAATGTAAAGTGTTTTAAATTTTAATCATACCCAGTGTTTTGTCATCATCAAAAAGGGAGAGATTGTTGACCCTTGGAATGATTTTGATGATCACAAAATATTGGAGCATGTATTTGATACTAATTCTTTCAAACTACTTGAGAGGTTTTGCAGGAAATTGGTTACCTTTAGTTTAAAATGGTTTTCAAATTGATTGGAAGGTAATTCAATTATGTATAAAGTTTTGTGAACTTGAACTTGTAAAAGCCCTAGTTGTGTCAATATTGTAATCTTGTAAAATGGGTTGAAATTATCTTGAGATATTGAAGAGCTTTCAAGTCTTTCACCTACCTACTTCAAGAGCTTTCAAGTTAGAATTCAAAGCTTCACCAACTCTACTCCATCATTGAATCCACTCATTAAAGAAGCTACAAAATAGCTTGAAGAGTATTTAAGAGCATCCAAAGCTAGGCTTCATCTTGATCTACATCGGCAATATTTAAATAAACTTGGTTAGTTGTAGTTACTTGTTTATCTTTTATCTATCTCTATTTTCTCTCTAAGAACAGCAAGAGGCTATATCTTAAGAGAAGGTTAAAGGTTTTTAGGTGAGCCTTGTGAAAACTTAAGTTGGGTTTTTGGTGATCCCGGTATAAAACCAAGTGTTAGGGTTTTCTTTGGTGATCCCATTTAAAACCAAAGGGAGTTTGGGTTTCTTTGGTGATCACGGTAAAACCAAAGTGTATAGGTTTGGATTGTAAGCCTGGTAAAACAATCCGACTGTATTCCAGTTGGGGGATATAGTGGAAATCCCAAGTGATGCTTGGATAGTAGACGTAGGAGCTGATTGCTCCGAACCACTCTAAATTTTGTTGTGTTTGTGATTGTGTTCTTATTGCTTTATTGTTCTTACTTAAATACTTCCGCATTGCATATTGCACCACAACACTAAAAGGATTTCAAAGTGTACATAATTATGAAAAGTTGCTAATTCCAATTCACCCCCCTCTTGGGAAGCCACCTGGGCAACACGCCATAGACGCTGTCGGAGCAAGGTCTCCCACCACGACCCTCCTCAGTGGTCATTTTTGTCCTTTCCAGCAGCTCTATTGATGAGGCTATCGGGCGCATGGTAGAGAAGCGCCTGGAAGAACAAGAACGTAGGCTGGCGGAACTAGCTCGCCAGTTTGCCAACGTGCAAGGCTCCTCCCGTGAGCTAGCGAGCCATGACACCCGATGACCCTTCTTCCAAGAGATCCAAGAGGGGCTGATCCCGAGTCAGTTCTGCATGCCCCAGCTGGATCACTACGATGGGACCACTGACTCCCTAGATCACCTGGAGAGCTACAAGGCTCTTATGAGAGTCCATGGGGCAACAGACACCCTCCTCTGCTTAGCCTTCCCTACTACACTTCGGAAGGCCGCTCGAGTCTGGTTCACTCGCCTTGAACCCGAGAGCATTAGTTCCTTCACGGAGCTGGAGAAAAAGTTTGTGGCATACTTCGACGTTTGCTGGAAGGTGCCGTGAAAAGCCGATAGCCTTTTCTCCATCAGCAAGCAGGACCACAAGTCCTTGCGGGACTATGTGGCGTGCTTCAAGATCGTTGCACTTGAGATGTACAATCTGGACAAGCCCATCACCATGTTGGTGCTGAAGAGAGGGCTCCAGACTTCTCACCCGACCTACTCCCTAGACAAGAAGCTGCCAAAGATGTACTCTGACCTTCTCCTCCATGTCCACAGGTATATTCATGCTAAGGAGGCGGACCGCACTAGGAGAGAGCTAGATGGGAAGCCTCTGGAGAAACGAACCCCGGGGAAAGCCCCAAGGGCATGCAAGCTCAGACCAAGCCCAAATCCCCGAGCAAGGCCCAAGCCGAAGGGCGGTCCCACTCCGGAAGAAGTTTATACTCCTCTCCTTGCCTCGAGATCAAAGATTCTCATGGAGATCGAGGGTGAGTGCTACCTACATCGCCCTCCCCCACTGGGGTTGTCCAGCAATCGCGATAAGACAAGGTACTGCCAATTCTACTGTGACCACGGCCATGACACCGAGGACTGTCACCATCTTAAAAGAGAAATCGAAGATCTGATAAGGAGGGGCTACCTCAAAAAGTTCATGGGGGGCAAGATCTCGGTGGAACCTCAGGCGCTCGTGGCCCTTCCTTCTATCCCCGCAATCGATAATCGACCCACCGGGAAGCCCGTGGGTATGGTATGTTGGGGGACAAACTCTTCCCATACTGGGAAGGTCCCTGATGCAGAACAAAAAGATGATGCGATGCGGAAGTAAATTAAAATTAATGTATTATTTATTTATTTATTTATTTTCAGAAGTCGGCTTTGACTTAAAAGAAAGATAAACTAATGTTGAAAGAAACTAAGAAATGACAGAAAGCATAATTAAAAGGAGTGGATTATTAGAGTAACTCAGAAGTAGGATCGCTGGGGATTGAGAAACCCCCAGACCTAGGGTTTACTCCTCTTTCAAGAAACAGACGAAGAGAGAAGAGAAGGTTTTATACCTGACTGTGATATCTCTCGTTGCTTCAATTGAAGGACACTCTCGAACAGATTGTAGGATCCTTGGAGATGAGGTATCTTCGCAATGGATCCTCGGATTGTAGTCCTATGGCAAGGTTGGCCTTCTTCTCGAACTCAGGATCTGGAAGAAGAAGAACAAAAAAAAAAAAAGAACCAGAAACTCAAAGAAAGACACTGACCTGAGGACTTAATGAAGATTGTTGGATGTAGAAGTTCCGGAGATCTTGATACTGATCTGACTCTTCTTTGAACTTGCTCTGTAGTTGAAACAGTTGATCTGAACCTGGATGCTGGTGGCCGGCCTCTATGTGGAAGAGAGGGGCCGTGGGATATAGATGGAAAATTAGGGTTTGGTGGTGGTGGAGTAGAGATGGGTGGACTAAGCTAGGGGTTTGGGGCAGGAGATCTCACACCTCCTCAAGGTTCCTAGGGAACCCGGATTTACTCCCTCACGGAGCTCAACACTTGAATACAAGTGCGGAAGAGAGAAACACAAAGTTGCTCACAAAGAAATTGATTTCATTCATCTGATCTTTTTCAAACTTACATGGGGGTTTAATTTATAGGCCATTATAAGAGAGTAGGGTTTTACATCTTCCCATGTGGGACTAAAGGAGGGGATCTTCAAATTAGGATATCAATCCCTACTCATATGGCCGGCCAATTAATTCCAAAGTTGATTGAAGCTTCAAAAAGGAAAGTGGGTGGCGCCTCCTTGTCTTGACCTCCAAGAAAATATTTTTTTCCTTCTATGCTTGGCCTTATCTGGAAGTGTTTGGGCGCCTCTTAACCTTGCCCTCCAAGAGAAAATTTGTTGCCTTTTATATCTGGCTTTAGTTGGAATGATTAGGGCGCCTCCTAACCTTGCTTTTCAAGAGAAATCTCCTTCCTTTCATGGCTCAACCCTTTTTGGATACCTCTTTTTCTTTCTCCCCAAGTTATGGCTCCTTCTAACTTTGTTTTGAGTATTTCTGGCAAGTAATGGGCGCCTCCTTGAATTTCTCTCCAAGAGAATTTCTTCCCTTTCATAGTTTGGTTCTTTTGGGAAGTCTTGGGCTGTCCCCTTGATTTGTGGACCCCTGGTGGATTTCTCCTCAATTGGCACATGAAAGAGGGGAGTTGCTATCTGTGGTGTGGGGACCAAAGCCTGCTGGATGGAGATGTGGCGCCCCCTGGATTCAGGCGTATGGCTGGGAGTGTGGCTGGGAGTGTGGCGCCCACTTGCTTGGCCTTGGGAGAAAATGTAACACCCCCAGGTTGAAGCCCTAGTCCACTACTGAGTCAACATGACTCAACAAAATAAAAATGCAGGTAATACAGACTCAAACTAAAATTGAGTTGATCAAGTCAACCCTTATTACAAGCCAAAAACCCTAATTCTTTGGGCAAGGTTAATCAGAGATCCAGATGGAGCTCTGAAGTCTTCTTCTGAGTCTGGTGCCCGCACTAATTCTCCTAAGATGGGAGGAACTCGACCCTGTCGAGTATGGATCAAGTTGGCTCTGGTATCTCTCCAAGAGGTTTGGGTCCAATTCTTGTAATTCTTCTCGGGAGATCCAAGAGTCATCAGAATCTGGCCTTCCTTGCCAGCGGACCAGGTATCTTTGGTATCCTCGATTACGAGTAGAGATAACCTGATCATCCGGGATCTTTTCAATCTGCTCTTTCCTCATAGGCCAGTTTGTTGGTGGACACACAGGGTTGGGTTCACTCTCAAGAGCAGGACTAGGTTCAAAAGCCTCACTGGGAATCACAGCTGGCTTTCTATACTCTACTAGGTCTGTAATGTTGAAAGTGGAGCTAATGCCTAGTTCTGGAGGCAACTCAAGCACATAGGCATTGGATCCTACTCTCTTCACCACTCTAAATGGTCCAGCTCCTCTAGCATGTAACTTTCTAACGGTTCTAGGAGGAAACCGTTCAGGCCTTAACCTAATCATTACATAGTCTCCTTCATCAAAAGTTTTGACTCGCATTTGAGAATCAGCCAACTTCTTATAAGTTTCATTACTTAAATTTATTTTGGCTTGAATTTCTTTATGCAAGTCTTTTATATGCTGTGCAAAAACTTCAGCAGACTTGGAGACTCGTGTGTAGACTGGTAAAGGAGCTAGGTCAAGAGGTGTGTGAGGTTTGCAACCATGAACAATTTCAAATGGACTCTTACCTGTAGACCTATTGATCGAAACATTAAATGCAATTTCAGCCCTGGACAAAATACAAATCCCAATTCCTGGTGCTCTCAATCAAACCAAAATCTGAGTCAAAGCCTAGTAAAGGGTCAAGAAAAACTAAACTAGACTGACGACGCATTCCTAAAGAATGGACTTTATTCCAAAGGAACCCTAGGTCAAATCCTCACAAACTATGGCTCTCTAGGTTTGACCTTGGGTCGGAGGATGGCATGCAGAGCATGAAACCTTATCATGGGTGCCTAGTAGGTGCCATAAGGTCTTCCAGAAGTAGGTGGCAAACCTAATAGATTCTGACACGTGATTCACTCTAAAGACTTTGACAAAGTATACTTGGATGGTGTAAGAAGCATTGGAAGTCCTAGAGAAAGGGAAGAAATATGAGGTGGAGTCTCGAATTACTTGCTGGCTAAAGGTGGTGACCTGAAGGTTTGAATGGTGATCTATGAATGTCAACTGGTCATCCTTACGAAAGGAAAAGTTTGCTACTCCCAGGAATGGATCAAGAGATGGTTCGGGGAGTAGCCTAGGACATGTGATTGCAACAGTTAAGGTTTGTTCTCTAAGCAAATAATGATCCACTTTCTCAAGAAATGGATTAGAGAATGATTCATGGAAGGGCCTATGGATGATGACCTCAAGACTTGAAATTTGACCTATGGGTGAGGAAAGGTATACTCTATAGAAGGGTAGGTCAATCATGCGAAGGAAGGGGTCTGGGGTCATAAGGAGGACTTCTACAGGACTGGGTGAATCAATCCACTCAAGAAAAGGATGTCCAACTGAGATTACGGGAGAGACCTTAGTGGCTGAGCATGGGACAAGGTCCAATTGTAAGAGGCTTGATTCAGTCATCCTAAGGAGAGGATCTACCATAGGGTGGGCAAACTTAAACAGTTCAGTGCAAAGATCTTCAATTGGTACTTGGGGAATGACTGTCATTAGAGGGTACGAACTAATAGCTCGGGCTAACACTATGAGTTCTTCCTGGGGGTATTTGACTAAATGAACCTGGTTCTCACAAATCTCTTGAATTTCTAAACTAGGTCCTACCAGTTGGTTGTTTTCCAAGGTCTCCTCAGGTAAGGAACCAATAGTATCAATGTCACATTCTTCAAGTTCTTCCCCCTCATATTCATCAACTAGACTCAAGCCAGCATCATATACTTCCTCGATGCCATCTTCAATGGGTTTCGGGTCAGTGGTAATCGGGTCAACTGATTCTATGCTTGTCATACCTAACGGTTCTTCCTCATTGGTAGGCTTGGGTTCTCCCTCATTAATGTCATCCTTAGGATTCTTACCACTTAGCTATGCACAAGCCAGTCCTATGCATGGGCACTGACTAGATTTATGGCCTCTTTCTCCACAAGACAAACATTCTTGAGATATAGGAACCTGGGTCACGCTGGGTTTCAAGCTAGTAGAGACCTTACTTGGGCATGGGTGTGGATCTAAATGGTTTGATCTAGAAGACTTGGGTTGTTGAGTGACTGGTCTAGAATATTGTAAGGACCTCTCATAGACACGATCCACACTATAGATATCGTGGTTAGGCTTCCTAAGGTTATGCTCGGGATCACGGTATAAGGTCCTCCTAGGCTCCTGGCTTGGATGAGGTTGGGGCCTATTAAATTTTGGATCAGGGGTCCAATTTTGATGTCTACGTTTTTCAAGTACTTGGACTCGATCCCTAAGCTGGGTAAAATTCTCATGGACTTGTTCTTTACACTGGGTAACAGTAGCAGTCATATCCTGACTCAATTTATTCATACTTTCAGTAAGAGCTCTAACCATGGCCTCTAAATCAGGTTGGGTTTGACCAGGTTGGTAGGGTACTCCATTCCGGGTATACATGATGATGCAAGCAAACACACAGAATGTAACTAGACTAAAGCGACTACTGGCTCACTAGACCTAGAGTCCCAAACTAGATGCCCAATCAGAGTGGCAAGCTAACCTGTAGTAACTCAGGACTCAGCCAGGCAGGTGTAAGGGGAGTGTTAGGTCCCTGAATGCCAATCCTAGACACCAATCAGAGATTGGCCAGGTAGGCGGACCAGCACACAAGCCCTTCGGGATGGAATCCCTGAACCACCGTTCTAGACACTGAGTACAAAGCACACACAGAGTAACTAGACAAACTGACTCAACACTAGCCTTGACCCGACTTGTTGATGTCCCTAGCCCACTAGGGCAAATTAGGTCTAATCAATTTTTAGATTAAAGGCTTAGGTTCGAATGAGTGGGTGGTGGTTTTGGACTAAGGAGAGGTTATCAACTCCTCCCCTTATCTTAGATGCTCAAATGCCCTTAAGATGAATTAAGAGATGAACACTCAAAAATAATTGGATTGCAGAACACAAAAATAGAGTTGCAGTAATTTAATTCTCAGAAATCCCACGGAAACCAATGAATCACAGGAAAATTATTAAAAATAGTTTCAATTATACTGGTTTCAGAAATACAAAAATCACCAAATTTGGAGTTACCTGCAGTGAGAAATAATTCCTGCAACAGGGCAATTACGAGCTGAAAACAGAGCACTTCCCCGTTTACAATTCCTGCTACGAAGTTATAACCCAACGGATCCCCTACACGCCCTAGGAACACCCCGTGGAATGGGAAGAGGAGGTTTGCACCTTGCTTCATTCCTAGGACCGGATGTCCTGGGGAGTCTACTTCGAGCAGACAAGTAAAAAGAGAGAGACTCAAACAAGCAATCAAAACAGAAACCCTAGACAGGGCTCTGATACCAAAATTGATGCAGAACAAAAAGATGATGCGATGCGGAAGTAAATTAAAATTAATGTATTTTTTTTTATTTATTTATTTTTAGAAGTCGGCTTTGACTTAAAGGAAAGATAAACTAATGCTGAAAGAAACTAAGAAATGACAGAAAGCACAATTAAAAGGAGTGGATTATCAAAGTAACTCAGAAGTAGGATCGCTGGGGATTGAGAAACCCCCAGACCTAGGGTTTACTCCTCTTTCAAGAAACAGACAAAGAGAGAAGAGAAGGTTTTATACCTAACTGTGATATCTCTCGTTGCTTCAATTGAAGGACACTCTCGAACAGATTGTAGGATCCTTGGAGACGAGGTATCTTCGCAATGGATCCTCGGATTGTAGTCCTATGGCAAGGTTGGCCTTCTTCTCGAACTCAGGATCTGGAAGAAGAAGAACAAAAAAAAAAAAAAGAACCAGAAACTTAAAGAAAGACACTGACCTGAGGACTTAATGAAGATTGTTGGATGTAGAAGTTCCGGAGATCTTGATACTGATCTGACTCTTCTTTGAACTTGCTCTGTAGTTGAAACAGTTGATCTGAACCTGGATGCTGGTGGCCGGCCTCTATGTGGAAGAGAGGGGCCGTGGGATGTAGATGGAAAATTAGGGTTTGGTGGTGGTGGAGTAGAGATGGGTGGACTAAGCTAGGGGTTTGGGGTTGGAGATCTCACACCTCCTCAAGGTTCCTAGGGAACCCGGATTTACTCCCTCACGGAGCTCAACACTTGAATACAAGTGTGGAAGAGAGAAACACAAAGTTGCTCACAAAGAAATTGATTTCATTCATCTGATCTTTTTCAAACTTACATGGGGGTTTAATTTATAGGCCATTACAAGAGAGTAGGGTTTTACATCTTCCCATGTGGGACTAAAGGAGGGGATCTTCAAATTAGGATATCAATCCCTACTCATATGGCCGGCCAATTAATTCCAAAGTTGATTGAAGCTTCAAAAAGGAAAGTGGGTGGCGCCTCCTTGTCTTGACCTCCAAGAAAATATTTTTTTCCTTCTATGCTTGGCCTTATCTGGAAGTGTTTGGGCGCCTCTTAACCTTGCCCTCCAAGAGAAAATTTGTTGCCTTTTATATCTGGCTTTAGTTGGAATGATTAGGGCGCCTCCTAACCTTGCTTTTCAAGAGAAATCTCCTTCCTTTCATGGCTCAACCCTTTTTGGATACCTCCTTTTCTTTCTCTCCAAGTTATGGCTCCTTCTAACTTTGTTTTGAGTATTTCTGGCAGGTAATGGGCGCCTCCTTGAATTTCTCTCCAAGAGAATTTCTTCCCTTTCATAGTTTGGTTCTTTTGAAAAGTCTTGGGCCGCCCCCTTGATTTGTGGACGCCTGGTGGATTTCTCCTCAATTGGCGCATGAAAGAGGAGAGTTGCTATCTGTGGTGTGGGGACCAAAGCCTTCTGGATGGAGATGTGGCGCCCCCTGGACTCAGGCGTATGGCTGGGAGCGTGGCTGGGAGTGTGGCGCCCACTTGCTTGGCCTTGGGAGAAAATGTAACACCCCCAGGTTGAAGCCCTAGTCCACTACTGAGTCAACATGACTCAACAAAATAAAAATGCAGGTAATACAGACTTAAACTAAAATTGAGTTGATCAAGTCAACCCTTATTACAAGCCAAAAATCCTAATTCTTCGGGCAAGGTTAATCAGAGATCCAGATGGAGCTCTGAAGTCTTCTTCTGAGTCTGGTGCCCGCACTAATTCTCCCAGGGTGGGAGGAACTCGACCCTGTCGAGTATGGATCAAGTTGGTTCTGGTATCTCTCCAAGAGGTCTGGGTCCAATTCTTGTAATTCTTCTCGGGAGATCCAAGAGTCATCAGAATCTGGCCTTCCTTGCTAGCGGACCAGGTATCTTTGGTATCCTCGATTACGAGTAGAGATAACCTGATCATCCGGGATCTTTTCAATCTGCTCTTTCCTCATAGGCCAGTTTGTTGGTGGACACACAGGGTTGGGTTCACTCTCAAGAGCAGGACTAGGTTCAAAAGCCTCACTGGGAATCACAGCTGGCTCTCTATACTCTACTAGGTCTGTAATGTTGAAAGTGGAGCTAATGCCTAGTTCTGGAGGCAACTCAAGCACATAGGCATTGGATCCTACTCTCTTCACCACTCTAAATGGTCCAGCTCCTCTAGCATGTAACTTTCTAATGGTTCCAGGAGGAAACCGTTCAGGCCTTAACCTAATCATTACATAGTCTCCTTCATCAAAAGTTTTGACTCGCCTTTGAGAATTAGCCAACTTCTTATAAGTTTCATTACTTAAATTTATTTTGGCTTGAATTTCTTTATGCAAGTCTTTTATATGCTGTGCAAAAACTTCAGCAGACTCGGAGACTCGTGTGTAGACTGGTAAAGGAGCTAGGTCAAGAGGTGTGTGAGGTTTGCAACCATGAACAATTTCAAATGGACTCTTACCTGTAGACCTATTGATCGAAACATTAAATGCAATTTCAGCCCTGGACAAAATACAAATCCCAATTCCTGGTGCTCTCAATCAAACCAAAATCTGAGTCAAAGCCTAGTAAAGGGTCAAGAAAAACTAAACTAGATTGACGACGCATTCCTAAAGAATGGACTTTATTCCAAAGGAACCCTAGATCTAATCCTAACAAACTATGGCTCTCTAGGTTTGACCTTGGGTCGGAGGATGGCATGCAGAGCATGAAAACTTATCATGGGTGCCTAGTAGGTGCCATAAGGTCTTCCAGAAGTAGGTGGCAAACCTAATAGATTCTGACACGTGATTCACTCTAAAGACTTTGACAAAGTATACTTGGATGGTGTAAGAAGCATTGGAAGTCCTAGAGAAAGGGAAGAAATATGAGGTGGAGTCTCGAATTACCTGCTGGCTAAAGGTGGTGACCTGAAGGTTTGAATGATGATCTATGAATGTCAACTGGTCATCCTTACGAAAGGAAAAGTTTGCTACTCCCAGGAATGGATCAAGAGATGGTTCGGGGAGTAGCCTAGGACATGTGATTGCAACAGTTAAGGTTTGTTCTCTAAGCAAATAATGATCCACTTTCTCAAGAAATGGATTAGAGAATGATTCATGGAAGGGCCTATGGATGATGACCTCAAGACTTGAAATTTGACCTATGGGTGAGGAAAGGTATACTCTATAGAAGGGTAGGTCAGTCATGTGAAGGAAGGGGTCTGGGGTCATAAGGAGGACTTCTACAGGACTGGGTGAATCAATCCACTCAAGAAAAGGATGTCCAACTGAGATTACGGGAGAGACCTTAGTGGCTGAGCATGGGACAAGGTCCAATTGTAAGAGGCTTGATTCAGTCATCCTAAGGAGAGGATCTACCATAGGGTGGGCAAACTTAAACAGTTCAGTGCAAAGATCTTCAATTGGTACTTGGGGAATGACTATCATTAGAGGGTACGAACTAATAGCTCGGGCTAATACTATGAGTTCTTCCTAGGGGTATTTGACTAAAGGAACCTGGTTCTCACAAATCTCTTGAATTTCTGAACTAGGTCCTACCAGTTGGTTGTTTTCCAAGGTCTCCTCAGGTAAGGAACCAATAGTATCAATGTCACATTCTTCAAGTTCTTCCCCCTCATATTCATCAACTAGACTCAAGCCAGCATCATATACTTCCTCGATGCCATCTTCAATGGGTTTCGAGTCAGTGGTAATCGGGTCAACTGATTCTATGCTTGTCATACCTAACGGTTCTTCCTCATTGGTAGGCTTGGGTTCTCCCTCATTAATGTCATCCTTAGGATTCTTACCACTTAGCTGTGCACAAGCCAGTCCTATGCATGGGCACTGACTAGATTTATGGCCTCTTTCTCCACAAGACAAACATTCTTGAGATATAGGAACCTGGGTCACGCTGGGTTTCAAGCTAGTAGAGACCTTACTTGGGCATGGGTGTGGATCTAAATGGTTTGATCTAGAAGACTTGGGTTGTTGAGTGACTGGTCTAGAATATTGTAAGGACCTCTCATAGACACGATCCACACTATAGATATCATGGTTAGGCTTCCTAAGGTTATGCTCGGGATCACGGTATAAGGTCCTCCTAGGCTCCTGGCTTGGATGAGGTTGGGGCCTATTAAATTTTGGATCAGGGGTCCAATTTTGATGTCTACGTTTCTCAAGTACTTGGACTCGATCCCTAAGCTGGGTAAAATTCTCATGGACTTGTTCTTTACACTGGGTAACAGTAGCAGTCATATCCTGACTCAATTTATTCATACTTTCAGTAAGAGCTCTAACCATGGCCTCTAAATCAGGTTGGGTTTGACCAGGTTGGTAGGGTACTCCATTCCGGGTATACATGATGATGCAAGCAAACACACAGAATGTAACTAGACTAAAGCGACTACTAGCTCACTAGACCTAGAGTCCCAAACTAGATGCCCAATCAGAGTGGCAAGCTAACCTGTAGTAACTCAGGACTCAGCCAGGCAGGTGTAAGGGGAGTGTTAGGTCCCTGAATGCCAATCCTAGACACCAATCAGAGATTGGCCAGGTAGGCGGACCAGCACACAAGCCCTTCGGGATGGAATCCCTGAACCACCATTCTAGACACTGAGTACAAAGCACACACAGAGTAACCAGACAAACTGACTCAACACTAGCCTTGACCCGACTTGTTGATGTCCCTAGCCCACTAGGGCAAATTAGGTCTAATCAATTTTTAGATTAAAGGCTTAGGTTCGAATGAGTGGGTGGTGGTTTTGGGCTAAGGAGAGGTTATCAACTCCTCCCCTTATCTTAGATGCTCAAATGCCCTTAAGATGAATTAAGAGATGAACACTCAAAAATAATTGGATTACAGAACACAAAAATAGAGTTGCAGTAATTTAATTCTTAGAAATCCCACGGAAACCAATGAATCACAGGAAAATTATTAAAAATAGTTTCAATTATACTGGTTTCAGCAAAATAAAAATCACCAAATTTGGAGTTACCTGCAGTGAGAAATAATTCCTGCAACAGGGCAATTACGGGCTGAAAACAGAGCACTTCCCCGTTTACAATTCCTGCTACGAAGTTATAACCCAACGGATCCCCTACACGCCCTAGGAACACCCCGTGGAATGGGAAGAGGAGGTTTGCACCTTGCTTCGTTCCTAGGACCGGACGTCCTGGGGAGTCTACTTCGAGCAGACAAAGTAAAAAGAGAGAGACTCAAACAAGCAATCAAAACAGAAACCCTAGACAGGGCTCTGATACCAAAATTGATGCAGAACAAAAAGATGATGCGATGCGGAAGTAAATTAAAATTAATGTATTTTTTTTTTTATTTATTTATTTTCAGAAGTCGGCTTTGACTTAAAGGAAAGATAAACTAATGCTGAAAGAAACTAAGAAATGACAGAAAGCATAATTAAAAGGAGTGGATTATCAGAGTAACTCAGAAGTAGGATCGCTGGGGATTGAGAAACCCCAGACCTAGGGTTTACTCCTCTTTCAAGAAATAGATGAAGAGAGAAGAGAAGGTTTTATACCTGACTGTGATATCTCTCGTTGCTTCAATTGAAGGACACTCTCGAACAGATTGTAGGATCCTTGGAGATGAGGTATCTTCGCAATGGATCCTCGGATTGTAGTCCTATGGCAAGGTTGGCCTTCTTCTCGAACTCAGGATCTGGAAGAAGAAGAACAAAAAAAAAAAAAGAACCAGAAACTCAATGAAAGACACTGACCTGAGGACTTAATGAAGATTGTTGGATGTAGAAGTTCCGGAGATCTTAATACTGATCTGACTCTTCTTTGAACTTGCTCTGTAGTTGAAACAGTTGATCTGAACCTGGATGCTGGTGGCCGGCCTCTATGTGGAAGAGAGGGGCCGTGGGATGTAGATGAAAAATTAGGGTTTGGTGGTGGTGGAGTAGAGATGGGTGGACTAAGCTAGGGGTTTGGGGTTGGAGATCTCACACCTCCTCAAGGTTCCTAGGGAACCCGGATTTACTCCCTCACGGAGCTCAACACTTGAATACAAGTGCGGAAGAGAGAAACACAAAGTTGCTCACAAAGAAATTGATTTCATTCATCTGATCTTTTTCAAACTTACATGGGGGTTTAATTTATAGGCCATTACAAGAGAGTAGGGTTTTACATCTTCCCATGTGGGACTAAAGGAGGGGATCTTCAAATTAGGATATCAATCCCTACTCATATGGCCGACCAATTAATTCCAAAGTTGATTGAAGCTTCAAAAAGGAAAGTGGGTGGCGCCTCCTTGTCTTGACCTCCAAGAAAATATTTTTTTTCCTTCTATGCTTGGCCTTATCTGGAAGTGTTTGGGCGCCTCTTAACCTTGCCCTCCAAGAAAAAATTTGTTGCCTTTTATATCTGGCTTTAGTTGGAATGATTAGGGCGCCTCCTAACCTTGCTTTTCAAGAGAAATCTCCTTCCTTTCATGGCTCAACCCTTTTTGGATACCTCCTTTTCTTTCTCCCCAAGTTATGGCTCCTTCTAACTTTGTTTTGAGTATTTCTGGCAGGTAATGGGCGCCTCTTTGAATTTCTCTCCAAGAGAATTTCTTCCCTTTCATAGTTTGGTTCTTTTGGGAAGTCTTGGGCCGCCCGCTTGATTTGTGGACCCCTGGTGGATTTCTCCTCAATTGGCGCATGAAAGAGGGGAGCTGCTATCTGTGGTGTGGGGACCAAAGCCTGCTGGATGGAGATGTGGCGCCCCCTGGACTCAGGTGTATGGCTGGGAGTGTGGCTGGGAGTGTGGTGCCCACTTGCTTGGCCTTGGGAGAAAATGTAACACCCCCAGGTTGAAGCCCTAGTCCACTACTGAGTCAACATGACTCAACAAAATAAAAATGCAGGTAATACAGACTCAAACTAAAATTGAGTTGATCAAGTCAACCCTTATTACAAGCCAAAAACCCTAATTCTTCGGGCAAGGTTAATCAGAGATCCAGATGAAGCTCTGAAGTCTTCTTCTGAGTCTGGTGCCCGCACTAGTCCCGATGGAGTAGTTGAGACCCTTCCCCTTGGAGACTATCACATCACCAAACTTGACGGTGTCCAGTTCGTGCGAACCCGGAATGATAAAAGTCTAAGGACACACTGCCAATAATGTAAGGCTCCCTCTTTTCAATAAAAGATTCCTTTTCATGCAACATTGTCTTTGCCTTATAGGAAAATCATCGCCTGATCCCAGGCCTAGCGATCAAAGCTAGGAAACTTCTGAAGCCCCGCATCTGCTATTGAGCCCACGAACCAGGGATGCTAACCGGAAAGCCCTAGGGGTCCCACCATCTATCGCCTAACTCTCAGTTTAGCTCTTGCCATGCTCACAATCTGGAGATGTCCACGATGACTAAATGAAGTCCCGCCATCTACCTTGAGGCTCATAGTTTGACAACTACTATGCTAATAGTTCAAAGATATTTGCAGAGACTCCAATAGGCCCCTGCCGTCTACCGCTTGACTCTCGGTTCAACTCGTACCATGCTCAAAGTCTGGAGATGTCCGCGATAACTGAACGATGCCCCACCATCTACCGTGAGGCTCACAGCTTGGCATCTATTATGCTAACAGTCCAGAGACATCTGTGGGGAATCTCGACGATCTTGTTGTCCATTACTAGACTTACTATTTGGCATCCATGCCACTTCAAGCTAAGAGCCACAGTGCCCCGCACCAAAGTCGGGAGCCACAGCAGCATGCACCAAAGCTGGGAGCCACAGTGCCCCGCACCAAAGCCGGGAAACTCCTGAAGCCTTGCACTAAAGCTGGGAACCTCCGATGCCCCGCACCAAAGCCGGGAAACTTCTGAAGCCCCACACCAAAGCCGAGAGCCACAACATCCCGCACTAAAGCTGGGAAACTCCTGAAGCCCTACATTAAAGCCGGGAAACTCCTGAAGCCCTACACTAAAGTTGGGAACCTTTGACACCCCTCACTAAAGCCGAGAAACTCCTGAAGCACCGCACCAAAGCCAAGAGCGACAGTGCCCCACACTAAAGCCAAGAGTTGCAGTGCCCTGCACTAAAGCCGGGAACCTTCGATGCCCCACACCAAAGCTGGAAAACTCCTGAAGACCCGCACCAAAGCCGGGAGCCACAGCACCCCGCACTTAAGCCAAGAGCCACAGCACCCCTCACCACAGTCGGGAAACTCTTGAAGCCCTGCACCTATCACCATGCTCACAATCCGAAGATGTCAGCGGGGCACCCTAGAAGTTCTGCCATCTGTCGCCTGACTCATAGCTCGACATCTCAAGCAAGGAAACTTCTGAAGCCCAGCACCTGCTACCATCCTCAGAGTTTGAAGATGTCAACGGGACACCCCAAAAGCTCCATCATTTGTCGCCTGACTCATGGCATGGCACCTCAAGCCGGGAAACTCTTGAAGCCCCACACCTGCTGTCATCCTCATAGTTCGGAGATGTCAGTAGGACACCCCAGAATTTTCACCATCTATCACCTGACTCACAGCTTAGCACCTCAAGTCAAGAAACTCCTAAAGCCCCACACCTGCTACCATCCTCACAATCCGGATATGTTAGCAGGATGCCCTAGAAGTTTCACCATCTGCAGCTTAACTCAGCTCGGCATCTCAAGCCAGGAAACTCCTGAAGCCCCACACCAACTACCGTCCTCACAGTCCAGAGATGTCAGTGAGATACCCCAAAAGTTTCGCCATCTATCACCTGACTCAAAGCTCGACACCTCAAGTCGGGAAACTTCTGAAGCCCCACACCTGCTACTGTCCTTATAGTTCAGAGATGTCAGTAGGATGCCTTAGAAGTTTTGCCATCTACCACTTGACTCATAGCTTGGCACCTTAAGCCAGGAAACTCCTGAAGCCCTGTACCTGCTACTGCCCTCACAGTCCGGAGATGTCAGCGGGATGCTCCAGAAGTTTCACCATCTGCCACCTGACTCACAACTTGGCACCTTAAACCGGGAAACTCTTGAAGCCCCGCACCTATTACCATCATCATAGCCCGGAGATGTTAGCGAGATGCTCCAACTCCAGAAGTTTCGCCATCTATCGTTTGACTCATAGCTCGACACCTTAAGCCAGGAAACTACTGAAGCCCCATAGCCAATCCACTGGACCTCCAGTCTAGAGATGGCAAAGTAGGGCACTCCTGAAGGCCCACACTCCATAGGCCAGACTCAGAGCTAGCGAAGACAATTTTGAGATCCCTCCAGTCAAGCTCCCTAACTCGACGATCTCCCGGGGCTACTCAAGCCCCCCTTCAAGCCATCCGCCAGCTCTTGGCTCAACTAGAGAATTCCCAAGACAAGCAACTACCAAAGAGGTTCAAAGTAACCATGAAAATAAAAACTCAGTGAAGCAAAAAAGACTCATTGATGTTGTATGAAAAAGTTACATCATCAACGGACCCCCGACAGGCCAGATGGTCTAGAACAAAAAGGAAGATTCGGGAAACAAATCGAAGCCTATCCCTCTGCAGGCTCCTTTCCAGGATGACGAGTAGGCGCGTTGACACCATCTTGGGCCTTTGTAGCTTCCCTTGGCGAGACTTCCTCAGCGGCAGGAGTAGGCTCCACCTCAGCCATGGCAGTAGGAGTCCCATCTCCCCCTGAGCTTCCACCAAGGCTGCCCGAGACCACGACCTCGTCCAGATTCAGCTTTGGGAAGAGCAAGCCACCAAAGATCTGCAGACCCCGAATTGATGTGGAATAGGGGGGGCGTAGGGATGCTAGGATGGATGCTTATGATGCAAGGAATTTTTTTTTTTTTTATAGTTGAAGAGTTTTATATGTTTCTTAGGGTTTTGATTCCCGATCACAAGCAAAGGCAAGAAATAAGAAAGATGAGTAACAAAAACTTATGCTAGCAGTTTAAAGCCCTAAAAGTGAGAACGAGAACAGGACCCCAGGATTAAGAAACCCCGGTAGGACTAGCTCGAAATACAATACCTACTTAGGAGATAGAGAGAGCAAACCTCACACGTCTGAAGTGCCCAGTACAGAGATCGCTCAACTCGGTGGATGCGGCCTGGATGCCTGAGTAGTCGAACCCGTGGAAGCACTGGCTTTCGGTCGGAAGGTCACGATGGCAAAGCCGACTGTCTCCGGTGCCTGAGATACCAGGGAGGACATGTAGGCAAACACAATAAGGATCAGCGAGATGGGGAGATGCACAGAAAGGAACTGAGATGGGGTTGAGAAGGGGCTTTGAGCCCGGTGTCCGGCTGGATTCCGAAGTCGAAGATGGAAACTTAGGGCCTCGCACCCCGTGACATCCCGAAGGACGAAGGATTGTGGCCTCACACCACGCGATGTCTAGGAGGATGAAGGATTCGCGACGCCCTAGGATGACGGACAGGTGGCCTCACACCACTCGACATCCCTGGGGACAAAGGCAATTTCACTCAACCTAGTCTAAGAGACAAGGGTTGGAAGATGGAATACTCAAACTCTTTTTTTCATTTATCATTCAATCGCTTTACAAAGGAGGGATTGGGTCCTTTAAATAGGAATCCAAGGCCTATTTGAATTCAAAATAATTCAAAACCCTTGAACCCAAATTACAACCCCAAAAAGTTGGCACCCACATGGATGTGGCAAGATCTTCATGGCCGACCAAAAGGGAAGAGGAGATTGGCGTGGCATGTGGGAGGGCTTGGAGAGGGGGATTGGCCTTTAGACTTCCTTCTTTGCATGCTCACTTTGGGAAGAAAACATGGAGCAAGGCTTGCTTCAAGGGATGTGTCTCCTTTTGATTTCTTCCACGCCTATATGGAGTGAGTCATGGCCGACCAAGGAGGGAGCTTTTGGGCGTTGCAAATTTGATGGCTTGGAATGGGGAATGTGCTCCTTGACCTTCCTCTCTTGTGTGACTACTTTGGGAAGAAGGCTTGGAAAATGGCTTGCTTTGTGGCTTGGTCTCTTCAAGAATCTTCAACGCCCCATTTATTGATGGATCATGGCGTGATGTGGGGGAGGGAAGAGGGGGATGATATCTCCTCCTTCCAAGGTCGCCTAAGAGAAAAAGGCATGGAGAGGGCGTGTGGAATGCATAAGGGCGCCTCCTTGTTTCCTTCCTTGGATGCCCAAGTGGCAATTGATGTGGCGCCACATAGGTGGCAGAGGTGGCACCTGTGTTAGCATCTTTCCAAGTGAAAGAGGTGGGTTGGCCCACAAGGAACTTGACTTGGTCTTGAAAGCCAGGTTGACTTCAATTGGGCTTCGGCCCAATCCAAAGTCAGACTCGAACCAAAAATAAATACAAGACCCATGACCTAAACTTGACCCGAATTGGTCAAGGTACAAGACTAAACAAACTTAGACTAGGTACATGACTAAAATTATAAAATTACATTGGCTCATAGCCTTATTACAGGACTCACAGAAGTGGAACCCTAATTTGAGATCCACAGACGGTTGAGGAGCCTCTATCGGATCCTGGTGCCCACACCAGTTCTCCCAGGGTGGGAGGAACTCGACCCTGTCGAGTAAGTGTTAGTTTGGCTTTGGTACCTCTCCAGGATGTCGGGGTCGATGCGCTGCAAGTCCTCCCGTGTGATCCACGAGTCATCAGATTTGGGTCGGCCTTGCCATCGGACCAAGTAACATTGATAGCCCTTGCCCCGGGTAGTGATGGCTTGGTCATCCAGGACACGCTCGATCCGCTCTCCTCGCTCAGGTATATTTGGAGGTGGACACTCAGGTTCAGGTTCACTCTCAAAAGGGAGGTCAGGCCCAAACGGCTCACTGGGTATGTTTGCGGGTTCTCTATACTCGACTAAGTCAGAGATATTGAATGTCGAGCTAATTCCATAATCTGGAGGTAATTCTAGCATATAGGCATTAGGGCCCATTCTCCTAATTACTTTAAAGGGACCCGCCCCACGAGCATGAAGCTTCTTAATGGTTCCCGGTGGAAACTGTTCAGGTCGGAGCCTAATCATTACAAAATCCCTTATTTCAAACTCTTTGGCTCGCTTTCGGGAATCAGCCAAAGTATTTTAAAAATTGTATTTAATGCATAATCCTAATATGATGCAAAATGCAGACTCAACTATGTAATCTTATTGAGAAAAAAATTTAATAGACTCCTAGGGTCTAAACCTAACAGACTTTTGACTCTCTAGGTTTGACCTTAGTCTGGTATGCACAAGAAAAATTATTAAGGATCCCTAGCAAATGCCATAAAGTATGCCAGAAGTAGAGGGCAAAAGGGATGGGCTCTAAGGAGTCATGCATTCTGGTAATCTCAATAAAAAGTAACCCCATGGCTCTAGAAATGTGAGAGGGTTCAGGGAAGGGTAGGAAATAGGAATCGGAGTCTTGGGGTGGCTTATGGAAAATATAAAATAGACCTTGGTTATTCAGGATGACCTTAAAATTTGGGCATCGTTCTATAGGTGTCATATGGTCCACTTGTTCCGGTAGATCTTGGGATTTGCTAGGGTCAATCCCACAGTGAGGAAGGTCTGTTAAAGAGGATCCTGGGACCATGTCTATAGTATGATGGATGTCTCTCAGGGGTGGAAGTTGATCAGGTAACTCATCGGAAACTTCATCCTCAATTTCTTTCCGAGCTTCAACCATCTCTTGAGAATGTTCCTTTTGGATCGGTTCATTAAGGGTTGGTTCCTGAACTCCTGTGGAAAAGACTGGTGAATCCTCATGTTTATTTACTAGATGTGATCCTGGCTCGGTCATTTCCTCTTCAAATTTTGTAGTGGGTTCAGGATCATTTTCCTTGGATTCCTCAATGATTTCACCCTCGAGCCCATCTTCTACTAAACTTGACTCATAGATGCTTTCTTTCAATTCTTTAATCGGCTCAGGAGTTTCTTTCCCTAGATTTTCAATGGGTTCAACCTTCAAGTCTTCCTCAGGTTCAACAATGGATTCGGGTTCAGTTTCAGTCGGTTCATCCATAAGTAGGGTAGGGGCGGTGCACTGACTAGCAAAATGCTCAGGTTTATGGCACCTATAGCTGTTACCTTGGGGATCGGGGCTCCTCTGGACTTCAATAGCCTCACCCTTGTCCTCTCTACTATATTGGGGTCGATTCAGACTGGGAAGACTAGGACTGGGTCGGGCTAGGCTTGGTCAACTGGGGTCAGATTGGTTCGGGCTTGGTCGACTTGGGTAATCATGGCTATAACCTTGGGTGGATCTGGGGATACGGCTCTGGTTTCTAAAGGGCTCAGGTCTTCTATAGGCGGGAGCTCTCTGGAAACGATCACGGAGCCTAGCGGCTTCCTCTATGGGTCCTAGTATGGCCTCTATTTGATCAACTCTATTAGTCAACTGGTTGCTTAAATGAGTCATGGATTGAGTTAGGGCTCCAATGTCAGCTCGAAGTTGGTCCATGGCTTCGGTAGGGGGTGGAGAAGGTGGGTGAAAAGAGGTTCCTGATCTAGTGCACATGTAACACACACATAGAACGGTGCTACGGTTTGCTAGACCTAGGAGATCTCACCAAATGTGAGGTCAAGAAGATGAACCTGGAAGTAGTAACTTGGCACCTGGCCAGGTAAGTGTAAGGTTAGTGGAGGTTCCTCTTTACTTACCTAGACACCAATTAGAAATTGGCAAGGTAAGCGAACCAACCCACTTCCCTTCGGGATCTAGTCCCTGAACCACTTTCCTAGACACCAGCTACTCAAGCACACACCAACAAGTAATCTAGCTTGGCTCGGCACTTGGGTCGACCCGACTTCGTGGATGTCCCTAGCTCACTGGAGCAGATTAATCATCTAATCAATTTTAGTTAATGGCTAGGGTTCGATATATCAGGTGGTGGTTTGTGGGCTAGGGACAGGTAATGAAATCCTGACCCTATGTTAATTTGACGCCCTTAAGATAAGTTGTGGAGAATGATGCACAAAAATGACTAATGGAATGACTTAAAATTTTTTCTTGTTTTTTTTTTTTTTTTTTTTGTGTCTTTCAGATGTGTGAATGCTAAACAAAATGCAGGAATTAAAATGTGCCCCTAAATGCAAGAAATAAACTAGATGGATGAATGAAGCAAGAAATGAGATGATTGCTGAAATTTCAGACCTGAGATTTTCTCAGGTAGTATTTTGGCTTGTAGAAATTCTACAAACTGAAATAATATCTGAGAAAATAAATAAAAATACTTTGAAATTAATGCGATCTAACAAAATAAAAATCATAAAATTTGGATATCTCTATAGGGAGAAAAAAATCCAATGATCAGACCATATACGGACTGACCAGAATGTAGAAAATGAAATAAAATGCACTAGTCCTAGCCTTGCTCTGATACCAAGATTGATGTGGAATAGGGGGGGCATAGGGATGCTAGGATGGATGCTTATGATGCAGGGAGTTTTTTTTTTTTTATAGTTGAAGAGTTTTATATGTTTCTTAGGGTTTTGATTCCCGATCACAAGCAAAGGCAAGAAATAAGAAAGATGAGTAACAGAAACTTACGCTAGCAGTTTAAAGCCCTAAAAGTGAGAACGAGAACAGGACCACGGGATTAAGAAACCCCGATAGGACTAGCTTGAAATACAATACCTACTTAGGAGATAGAGAGAGCAAACCTCACACGTCTGAAGTGCCTGGTGCAGAGATCGCTCAACTCGATGGATGCGGCCTGGATGCCCGAGCAGTCAAACCCGTGGAAGCACTGGCTTTTGGTCGGAAGGTCGCGATGGCAAAGCCGACTGTCTCTGGTGCCCGAGATGCCAGGGAGGACCTGTAGGCAAACACAATAAGGATCAGCGAGATGGGGAGATGCACGGAAAGGAACTGAGATGGGATTGAGAATGGGCTTCGAGCCCGGTGTCCGGCTGGATTCCGAAGTCGAAGATGTAGATAACTTAGAGCCTCGCACCCTGCGATGTCTCGGAGGATGAAGGATTGTGGCCTCACACCACGCGACGTTCAGGAGGATGAAGGATTCGCGATGTGCTGGGGCGACGGACAGGTGGCCTCACACCACTCGACGTCCCTAGGGACGAAGGCAATTTCACTCAACCTAGTCTAAGAGATAAGGGTTGGAAGATGGAATACTCAAACTCCATTTTTTATTAATCATTCAATCACTTTACAAAGGAGAGATTGAGTCCTTTAAATAGGCACCTAAGGCCCATTTGAATTCAAAATAATTCAAAATCCTTGAACCCAAATTATAACCCCAAAAAGTTGGCGCCCACATGGATGTGGCAAGATCTTCATGGTCGACCAAAAGGGAAGAGGAGATTGGCGTGGCATGTGGGAGGGCTTGGAGAGGGGGATTGGCCTTTAGATTTCCTTCTTTGCATGCTCACTTTGGGAAGAAAACATGGAGCAAGGCTTGCTTCAAGGGATGTGTCTCCTTTTGATTTCTTCCACACCTATATAGAGTGAGTCATGGCCGACCAAGGAGGGAGCTTTCGGGCATTGCAAATTTGATGGCTTGGAATGGGGAATGTGCTCCTTGACCTTCCTCTCTTGTGTGACTACTTTGGGAAGAAGGCTTGGAAAATGGCTTGCTTTGTGGCTTGGTCTCTTCAAGAATCTTCAATGCCCCATTTATTGATAGATCATGGCATGATGTGGGGGAGGGAAGAGGGGGATGATGTCTCCTCCTTCCAAGGTTGCCCAAGAGAAAAAGGCATGGAGAGGGCATGTGGAATGCATGAGGGCGCCTCCTTGTTTCCTTCCTTGGATGCCCAAGTGGCAATTGATGTGGCGCCACATAGGTGGCAGAGGTGGCACCTGTGTTAGCATCTTTCCAAGTGAAAGAGGTGGGTTAGCCCACAAGGAACTTGACTTGGTCTTGAAAGCCAGTTTGACTTCAATTAGGCTTGGGCCCAATCCAAACTCAGACTCAAACCAAAAATAAATACAGGACCCATGACCTAAACTTGACCCAAATTGGTCAAGGTACAAGACTAAACAAACTTAGACTAGGTACATGACTAAAATTATAAAATTACATTGGCTCATAGCCTTATTACAGGACTCACAGAAGTGGAACCCTAATCTGAGATCCACAGAGGGTTGAGGAGCCTCTGTCAGATCCTGGTGCCCACACCACGAATCCTTTGATGAAGGGATCGGTGGCTGCCTCCTAGACTTCATCAAAAAATGTCACTGAGGCCTTGAACATGGGCACTATCTCGATGGCCTCCTTCTTGGCAGCCTCCATCAGGGCCACCGCCACAGCAGCTCTCTCCTTGATTGCTGATAGCCAAGCCTGTATTGCCTTCAACTGCACTTGGAGGCCACTCCTTAGCCATTCCACTTGGGCAGCTTCTGCTTTAAGCTCCTCCTCCCGTCGGGAAGCCCGATCCTTTTCTCAGGACAAGGACACTTCGAGGTCCCTAGCCCGATTTTCTGCATCGACCGCCCTGGCTTGGAGGACCTCATCCCTCTCCTCCAAGGCCCGGGCCCTATCAGTTTGCTCCCGAGCCTCAGCCGCTAGCGATGCCCTTACTTGCTCCCGCTAGGCATCTCTCTTCTCCCACTGAGCGTAGTAGTCACGGATGAGAAGAATGTCGGTCCTGATCTGCATCATCAAAGGTGTTAGCTATGGCAACTAGATTGAAGCAACAGAAAAGAAGAAGACTACTATGAAGAAGAGGGTGGGGGTGCCAAGAAGGGCCTCCGCTAGCTTCCTGCCTTCCCTCTCGCAGCGGTCGCATGACTTGATTGCGAACTCCATTATGCGCTCCACGAGCGCAAGATCCTGGGTAACTGATGAGTTCGATTTCACCCCAAGTACTACCCTCCAGATGGTGGCCCTCCTCAGTGCTAGGGGTGTAGCCACATCCGGGGGAACCGCCTCTGAAGAGCCCTCATCCAGTGGGGGGGAGTTTGTTGCCACAGGTGGTGGCATTGCCGGTTGTTGCTCTACCACCCTTTCTCCCACCCCATCCACCTCAATGACTATGAGAGGCTGGACCACAACGATAGCAGCCAGCCTGGCCTGTGCACTTTTGCTAGGTTCTTGGGCAGGAAGCTGGGCTCATTGACTCGAAGTGATGCAAAACAAAAGAGAAGATGATGCGATGCGGAAGTAAACTATGACTATTTTTTTTTTATGGTTTTTTTTTTTTTTTTAATATTTTCAGAAGTCGGCTTTGACTCAAAGGAAAGTTAAACTAAATTGAAAGAAACTAGGTAATAATTGAAAGCACAATTTAAATAAAACTGGGTTATCAGAGTAGTTCAGAAGTAACGGATCGCTGGGGGTTGAGAAACTCCCAGACCTAGGGTTTCGCTCTGAACTTTCAACAGGACAGAAATAAAGAGAAGAGATGGGTTACCGACCAGACAGTGATCATCACAGAGTTTGGTGGAAGAACTCTCTCGAGCAGATTGTTGGATCCTCGGATTCAGATATCTTCGCAATGGATCCTCCAATACTGGTCCTGTGGCTGAGTCGGCTTCTCCTGGACTCAAGATCTGGGAAAGAAGAAGAACAAGTGATGGAATCAGATACTCAAGGAAGAATTTACCAGATTGAAGAACTTGAAAGTTGATGTGCTGAAATCCGGATTCTCTTGGAGGTTGATCTGACTTCCTCTGGGAATTGCTCTGGATCTGAAGTATCCGGACTGGACCCGGATGCTGGGGTCAGCCTTGACTTGAAGAGGATGGCCATGAGAGGTGGGATATGCTAGGGCTTGGTGGAAAGAAAAGAATGATGGGCGGCTAGGGTTTGGGAGTGAAGTGGTTAACCTAGGGTTTGGGGTTTGGAGATCTCACACCTCCTCAAGGTTCCTGGGGAACCCGGATTTACTCCCTCACAGACCTCAACACCTGGATGCAAGTGCGGAAGAGAGAAAACACAGAGTTTGCTCACACAAAAACTTGAATTCATTCATCAGATTACTTTCAATTTTACAAGAAGGGTTTAATTTATAGGACTTTACAAGAGAGTAGGGTTTTACATCTTCCCATGTGGGACTAAAGGAGGGGATATTCAAATTAGGATTGTAGGATCAATCCCTACACATATGGCTGGCCAAAGGTTCCAAAAAAAATTTGATTTAGGTTTTAAAAGGAAGGTAGATGGCGCCTCCAAGCTTTGTTCTTCAAGAGAGGATTTCTTTCCTTCCATGGCTCAACTCTTTTGGACTCCTCCTTTTCTTTCTCCCTAAGTCATGGTCCTTCCCATCTTTGTTTTGGGTATTTTTGGCAGGGAATGGGCGCCTCCTTGAAGTTCTCTCCAAGAAGAATTTCTTCCCTTTCATAGCTTGGCTCTTATGGAAGGTCTTGGGCCACCCCCTTGATTTGTGGATCCCTGGTTGCTTTCTCCTCAAATGGCGCATGAGAGAAGGGAGCTGCTATCTGTGGTGTGGGGACCAGAGTATACTGGATGGAGATGTGGGACCCCCTGGACTCAGGCGTGTGGCTGGGAGTGTGGCACCCACTTGCTTGGCCTTGGGAGAAAATCTGACACCCTAGGTTGAAGTCCTAGACCACTACTGAGTCAATTTGACTCAACAAAAATAAATAGCAGGGAGTACAGACTTAAGCTAAAATTGAGTTGATCAAGTCAACCCTTATTACAAGCCAGAAAACCCTAATTCTTCGGGCAAGGTCAATCAGAGATCCAGATGGAGCTCTGAAGTCTTCTTCTGAGTCTGGTGCCTGCACCAATTCTCCCAGGGTGGGAGGAACTCGGCCTTGTCGAGTATGGATCAAGTTGGCTCTGGTATCTCTCCAAGAGGTCTGGGTCCAATTCTTGTAATTCTTCTCGGGAGATCCAAGAGTCATCAGAATCTGGCCTTCCTTGCTAGCGGACCAGGTATCTTTGTTATCCTCGATTATGAGTAGAGATAACCTGATCACCCAAGATCTTTTCAATCTGCTCTTTCCTCACAGGCCAGTTTGTTGGTGGACACACAGGGTTGGGTTCACTCTCAAGAGCAGGATTAGGTTCAAAAGGCTCACTGGGAATCACTGCTGGCTCTCTATACTCTACTAGGTCTGTAATGTTGAAAGTGGAGCTAATGCCTAGTTCTGGAGGCAACTCGAGCACATAGGCATTGGATCCTACTCTCTTCACCACTCTAAATGGTCCAGCTCCTCTAGCATGTAACTTTCTATCGGTTCCAGGAGGAAACCGTTCAGGCTTTAACCTAATCATTACATAGTATCCCTTATTAAAAGTTTTGACTTGCCTTTGAGAATCAGCCAACTTCTTATAAGTTTTATTACTTAAATTTATTTTGGCATGAATTTCTTTATGCAAGTCTTTTATATGCTGTGCAAAAACTTCGGCAGACTCGGAGACTCGTGTGTGGACTTGTAAAGGAGCTAGGTCAAGGGGTGTGTGAGGTTTGTAACCATGCACAATTTCAAATGGACTCTTACCCGTAGACCTATTGACCGAGTCATTGTATGCAAATTCAGCTCTAGGTAAATACAAATCCCAATTCCTAATGTTTTCACCAACAAGACACCTTAACAGATTGCCTAAACTACGGTTCACTACTTCGGTTTGGCCATCAGTCTGGGGATGATAGGCAGTTGAAAACTTATGTTTTGTCCCTAACTTATGCTAAAGGGTTTTCCAGAAATAGCTGGTGAACCGGACATCCCTATCTGAAACAATGGTCTTGGGTAGGCCATGGAGTCGAACTATCTCATTAAAGAACAGGGTGGCTACCTTAGACGCATCAAATGTTTGGGAACAAGGCAAGAAATGGGCCATCTTAGAAAATCGGTCTACTACAACACAGATAGAGTCATGCCTCCTCTGGGTCTTAGGCAAACCTAACACAAAGTCCATGCTCACATCTTGCCAAGGACAATCTGGGACAGGGAGTGGGGTATTAAGGCCGGTGTTCTATTTTCGCTGTTTGGCAACAGCGCAGGTCCGACACCTAGCCACAATGTGTGCTACATCTATTTTTAAGCTAGGCCAGAAAAAGTGGTCTTCAATAGCCAGGGTGGTTTTATCTTTTCCGAAATGGCCAGCTAAACCTCCAGCATGAATTTCCCAAATCAAAAATTCCCTAAGAGAAGTTCTAGGGATGCAAAGCCTATTCTTAAAGAACAGAAAGCCATCTAAAAGGGTATAATCTTTATGGTCACTGGATGGTCCTTGAGTTAGATCCTGGTACACAGTCTTAAAATCCAGACACGACTCATATTCCTCTTTGATTTGCTCAAACCCTATGACTTCAGCCCTAACAGAATTCAACAACAAAGATCGACGACTAAGGGCATCAGCTACCTTATTTTCAGATCCAGCCTTATGCTTCAAAACAAAAGTATAGGACTGGATATACTCTACCCACTTAGCATGCCTAGGGTTAAGCTTCTTCTGGGAATTCAAGAATCTAAGAGCCTCATGGTCCAAAAACAGCACAAATTCTTGCGGTAGCAAATAATGTATCCAGTAACGCAAAGCTTGCACTACCGCATAAAATTCCTTATCATAGGTAGAATACCTAAGCTTAGAATCATTAGGTTTTTCACTAAAGAATGCTACGGGATGGTTCTCTTGGCTTAGGACTCCACCTATACCTACTCCTGAAGCATCACAAGCAACCTCAAATACCTTTGAAAAGTCGGGTAACCTCAAAATGGGTGCCTGGGTCATCCTATCCTTAAGATCTAGGAAGGCTTTATGGGCTGCTTTAGTCCACTGGAATTCTCCCTTCCTAATACAATCTGTGATAGGAGCAACTACAGTACTAAACCCCTTGATGAATCGCCTATAGAAGGTAGCCAAGCCGTGGAAACTTCTGACTTCATGCACACTGGTCGGCTCTGGCCATTCTACTATGGACCTAATTTTTTCAGGATCGGCAGCCACGCCGTCAGGGGTTACTACAAAACCAAGGAAGATAATTCTACTGGTCATGAATTCACACTTTTTGAGATTACCATAGAGACTATCATTCCTCAAAACTTGACAGACTTGTCTAAGGTGGCCTAGGTGGTCTGCAGGGGTCTTACTATAGATCAGGATGTCATCAAAATAGACCACTACAAACTTCCCTATGAAAGCTATAAGTACCTGGGCCATAATCCTCATGAAAGTACTAGGGGCATTGGACAACCCAAAAGGCATAACAACCCATTCATAGAGACCATCCTTAGTTTTGAAAGCGGTTTTCCACTCATCCCCTGGTCTAATCCTAACCTGATGATAGCCGCTCTTGAGATCAATTTTAGAAAAAACCATTACACCGGCCATCATATCTAGCATGTCATCTAGTCTAGGGATGGAGAACCTATACTTGATTGTGATTTTGTTGATGGCACGACTATCAACACACATCCTCCACGTGCCATCCTTCTTCGGGGTTAGAAGTGCAGGGACTGCACAAGGGCTAAGACTCTCCCTAATGAACCCCTTCTTTAACAATTCTCCAACCTGCTTTTGCAGTTCCTTTTGCTCAGATGGATTCATCCTATAATGGGGCAAGTTGGGTAAAGTAGCTCCTGGGACTAAATCTATGGAATGCTGGATATCCCTAAGAGGTGAAAGGTGGTCTGGCAGATCCTCGGGAAAACCATCCTCAAATTCTTTTAACAAAGGTTTAACTTCCTGAGGAGGCTCTGAGGGTGGAGTCCTAAGTTCCTTAGCAGTCAACATCCAAATAGTGAACCACTATGAATTTCTTGTTCTAGATCCTTAGCACTAATTAGGTTCACTCCAGTCTTCATTTCTCTGACCTTATTGGTTCCTTTAGATATCTTGTCCTTAGGAGGGACTGAATGGATTGTGATTTTCTTCCCATTAAAACTAAAGACACAGGTGTTAGATTTTCCTAAGAGGGTGGCATCATGATCATACAACCAAGGTCTTCCAAGAATTATACTGCTCACCCCCATGGGCAAGACGTCACACCAAATCTTCTCTTGATAGGATTGCATTTGGATTTGGACCTGACATCTAGACTGGATGGGTATAGAGGTAGAGTCTACCCAAGAAACCTTATAGGGGTTGGGGTGGGGGACTGGGGTTAAGCCTAACATTTTGACAGTGCTAGTAGAAATGGCATTCACACAGCTCCCACTATCTATGATAATTTTACATACCTTATCCCATAGTTTAAGGAAAGTCTGTAGGATGTTAGTCCTACGCCAATCCTCCTGAACTCTATTCTGGGACAGGATACATCTTACAACCCCTAATTGGTCAGACTCTGTGGATTCCTCCTCTCCTTCATACTCATCGACCAAATTCATTCCGGCCTCATAAACTTCTTCTTCAAACTCTTCATTGGGTCCGGAACTCTCTTCCTCTGCTTCTTCTATGTAAAGGGATCTACGACGGCACTGGCTAGAAACATGACCTACTTTGTGGCACTTAAAACAAGCTATGGCTGTGCACTGGTTGGAGATATGACCGTGCTTCTGGCACTTAAAACAGATGATACTAGGGGTTCTTTGGGTGTCAGGTGCCTTACCTTTGTCCATGGGCCTAGGGGTGGGAATACCCTGATTAGACTTGCTAGGGGTAACTTGGCTAGGTCCATTTCTTGGGATTGGGGCACTAACCCTAGAAGGTATAGGTCCTCTCTGAAACTTCTCAGTGTTCAGTGCAATCTGATAGGCTTGGTCTAGGTCAGTAACCTCTCTCAGAAACAACTCCCTCTATATGTCTTCCCTAAGTCCAGCCCTAAACCTAGACAAAGTGACCTCATGGGATTCACTCACATCACATCTCATCAGGTATTCATCAAAGGTGGTTATGTAGTCTGATACAGATCGGTTCCCTTGTTTCAAAGTCTGCCATTGGTCTAACAGGTTCTGCTAGTATGAAATGGGTAGGTACTTATCTCTAAGTTTCTCTTTCATACCCTGCCAGTGGTTATGGGCTCTACATTTCGTTTTCTAGTGGTCAGCTCAATGTTCCCCCAGTATAACCTAGCTTGACGTACTAACTTCATCTTGGCAAACTTGAACTTTCTTTCCTCAGACATGGCATACCACTCAAAGTACTGGTCCATCTCACCCTCCCAATCAGAATACACCTTAGGGTTTAAGCTACCATCAAAAGTGGGTGTATCTAATTTGATGTTCCGAATGAACCTATCATCTCTATCTTCAGGTTCTGGGTCAGGCCTCCTATGATTAGGTTCAGGATCTCTGTATAAAGGTCTTCTAGGCTCTTGGTGTGGGTGAGGTTGAGGCACATTAAAATTTGGGTCAGGAGTCCAATTCTGATGCCTAGGTTCCTCAAGTACTTGGACTCGATCCCTAAGCTGGGAAATATTCTCATTCCTGACTTAGTTTGTTCATACTCTCAGTAAGAGCTCTAACCATGGCCTCTAAATCAGGTTGTGTTTGACCAGGTTGGTAGGGTACTCCATTCCGGGTAGACACGATGATGCAAGCAAACACACAAAATGAGACTCGATTCATACTCAACTGAATCGACTACGGGCTAACTAGACCTAGAGCCCAAACTAAATGCCCAATCAGAGTGGCAAGCTAGCCTGTAGTAACTCAGGACTCAGCCAGGCAGGTGTAAGGGGAGTGTTAGGTCCCTAGATGCCAATCCTAGACACCAATCAATGATTGGCCAGGTAGGCGGACCAGCACACAAGCCCTTCGAGACGTAGTCCCAGAACTACCGTTCTAGACACTGAGTACAAAGCACACACAGAGTAACTAGACAAACTGACTCAACACTAGCCTTGACCCGACTTGTTGATGTCCCTAGCCCACTAGGGCAAATTAAGTCTAATAAATTTTAAAGTTAGGCTTAGGATCGAATGAGGGGGTGGTGGTTGTGGGCTAAGGAGAGGTTATCAACTCCTCCCCTTATCTTAGATGCTCAAATGCCCTTAGGATGAGTTAGGAGATGTTCACTCAAGATAATTGAATTGCAGAACATAAAAAAAGAGTTGCTGTAATTTAACTCTCAGAAATTTCTCGGAAACCAATAAATCATAGGAAAATTATGTAAAATAGATTCAATTATACTGGTTCCACAAAAATAAAAATCATACAATTCGGAGTTATCTACACTGAGAAACAATTCCTGCAACAGGGCAGTTACGGACTGAAATAGGGTGCTTCCCCCGTTTACAATTCCTGCTACGAAGTTGTAACCCAACGGATCCCCTACACGCCCTAGGAACACCCCATGGAATGGGAAGAGGAGGTTTGCACCTCGCTTCGTTCCTAGGACCGGACATCCTGGGGAGTCTACTTCGAGCAGACAAAGTAAAAGGAGAGAGACTTAAAACAAGCAAGCAAAACAGAAATCCTAGACTGTGCTCTGATACCAAAAATGATGCAGAACAAAAGAGAAGATGATGCGATGCGGAAGTAAACTATGACTAATTCTTTTTTTGTGGTTTTTTTTTTTTTTTTTTAATATTTTCAGAAGTTGGCTTTGACTCAAAGGAAAGTTAAACTAAATTGAAAGAAACTAGGTAATAATTGAAAGCACAATTTAAATAAAACTGGGTTATCAGAGTAGTTCAGAAGTAACGGATCGCTGGGGGTTGAGAAACTCCCAGACCTAGGGTTTCGCTCTGAACTTTCAACAGGACAGAAATAAAGAGAAGAGATGGGTTACCGACCAGACAGTGATCATCACAGAGTTTGGTGGAAGAACTCTCTCGAGCAGATTGTTGGATCCTCGGATTCAGATATCTTCGCAATGGATCCTCCAATACTGGTCCTGTGGCTGAGTCGGCTTCTCCTGGACTCAAGATCTGGGAAAGAAGAAGAACAAGTGATGGAATCAGATACTCAAGGAAGAATTTACCAGATTGAAGAACTTGAAAGTTGATGTGCTGAAATCCGGATTCTCCTGGAGGTTGATCTGACTTCCTCTGGGAATTGCTCTGGATCTGAAGTATCCGGACTAGACCCGGATGTTGGGGTCGGCCTTGACTTGAAGAGGATGGCCGTGAGAGGTGGGATATGCTAGGGCTTGGTGGAAAGAGAAGGATGATGGGCGGCTAGGGTTTGGGAGTGAAGTGGCTAACCTAGGGTTTGGGGTTTGGAGATCTCACACCTCCTCAATGTTCCTAGGGAACCCGGATTTACTCCCTCACGGAGCTCAACACCTGGATGCAAGTGCGGAAGAGAGAAAACACAGAGTTTTCTCACACAAAAACTTGAGTTCATTCATCAGATTACTTTCAAATTTACAAGAAGGGTTTAATTTATAGGACTTTACAAGAGAGTAGGGTTTTACATCTTTCCATGTGGGACTAAAGGAGGGGATCTTCAAATTAGGATTGTAGGATCAATCCCTACACATATGGCCGGCCAAAGGTTCCAAAAAAATTTGATTTGGGTTTTAAAAGGAAGGTAGATGGCGCCTCCAAGCTTTGTTCTTCAAGAGAGGATTTCTTTCCTTCCATGGCTCAACTCTTTTGGACTCCTCCTTTTCTTTCTCCCTAAGTCATGGTCCTTCCCATCTTTGTTTTGGGTATTTTTGGCAGGGAATGGGCGCCTCCTTGAAGTTCTCTCCAAGAAGAATTTCTTCCCTTTCATAGCTTGGCTCTTATGGAAGGTCTTGGGCCGCCCCCTTGATTTGTGGATCCCTGGTTGCTTTCTCCTCAAATGGCGCATGAGAGAAGGGAGCTGCTATCTGTGGTGTGGGGACCAGAGTATACTGGATGGAGATGTGGCGCCCCCTGGACTCAGGCATGTGGCTGGGAGTGTGGCGCCCACTTGCTTGGCCTTGGGAGAAAATGTGACACCCCAGGTTGAAGTCCTAGACCACTACTGAGTCAACATGACTCAACAAAAATAAATTGCAGGGAGTACAGACTTAAGCTAAAATTGAGTTGATCAAGTCAACCCTTATTACAAGCCAGAAAACCCTAATTCTTCGGGCAAGGTCAATCAGAGATCCAGATGGAGCTCTGAAGTCTTCTTCTGAGTCTGGTGCCCGCACCACGAAGTCCCAAGGGCCGCCTCAACCTTTCACCCCGCAAGGCCATGGACTGAAGCAGACCCCACCCCTTGGCTGGGCTCGACACGAGCCCTCTTTGGTGGAGCCTTACCGGGCCTGGATGGTAGGCCTCTCCTCTAGGTGGACTCCAGAAGCTCCTCCACCGAGAACTCATGCATGCAAGAAGAAGAAGAAAAAGATCAGTAGTAGACCGAAAAAGACTTATGAAAGAAAAGATATCCCTCCAGACTCACCTAGCCCCCAGATTGGTCTGATCCTGGTATCGAACAGGTTCTGCTCTGATAGCAAAATCTCGAGGGAGGGGATTTGATCGGAAATGAGCTGGTCGTATATTTTTCGATTAGAGGCCTTGATCTGGGAGTTCTAGTTTAGGGTCCAGTCCGGATCACTCCAGACCCAGTCCACCCCTTCGATGGAGGTGAAGAAGAATTTACTCTTTCATCCCTTGATGAAAGAGGGGTGCTCAAACTTTTTGCCCTTCAGACGAAGAGAAACAAACCACCACCCATCCTTAGTCAGGTGGAGCTTCAGGGTAAAGAAGACCCTAAACAAATGGAAATGGATGACGATCTCATGGAAGTGATAGGAAACAATGAAATAATTAATGACCCTAATGGCGTTGGGGGCCAACTGGGCCAGATCAAGATGATAGTTGCTGAGAAAGGAGAGAAAGAAGGGGTGAAAAGGTAAATGAAGGCCCCCGAGAAAGAACTCTTCGTAGAGGGCTATTCGACCTGGGCCACTAGAGGTGACCCGCTCCCCTGGTCCCAGAACCGAGAGTCAGATGGAGTCCGGGATCACGTAAGTGGCCCGGATCATAGAGAGATCCTCCTTGGTCATCGTCGAAGCAATGCTAGAAGGCTCGGTCGGATGGGAAGACCGGGAATAAGCAATAGGAGCGGAAGAAATAGAAGAAACGGGAGGAGCCTTGGGCCCACCTATGACCACTCCGGTCGGGTGAAGGTTCCTACGAATGATGAGAGGAACCTCCTCCTCCTCCTCCTCGTTAGAGGATAGAGTCCTTGGTCGAAAGGGCCCTACCTTATCGGGTTTCTAAGAAGAGCGATGGTTTCAACCGGACGGAGCCATCCAAGATCAAAGAAAGAAGGAAGTGTAAAGAGAAAGAAGGCCTGCGAACTCTACAGGAAAACTCGACCTAACCAGAGAAAAAGGAGAAGACCAAAGAAAACTAACCTAGTTGTTGGAGGAAAAGATAGCTGGGAGAAGGAAGAAGCTCTGGTCCGAAGGTGAGCAGGAAAGTTTTGAAAGGGGTGATTATGGAAAAGCTTACCCTTTTTTCAAAGAGGTCAGACTACAGTCATACATCCTTTCAGCATTCCCGCCACTGGATGGCCACCACGTGGTAGCATCGGCCAATGGCGATGCCTTGGTGTAATGAAAATAGCCTCAGGTCGTACATCCACCATTATGCTTCCTCGAACCTGCTGATGTGGCGCCCCCATACTGGCTTCAAGGCACGGTGCGTGAAGTGGTGGCAATCGTGGCATTCAATGACACCAAATCTCAGCCTTTCTATGTCACCTTTGTAATTACCTCCTTAGACCTGGGAGCAGGAAGCAAATGAAGAAGTGACATCACTGAGTCTTGCTCGGATCCAATCGATAAAGATTGCAACCATAAGCTCTGTCCCATCAAGTCCTTCCACTAGGTTGGCTCCCCCAGGTCAAGACTCTAGCCGAAGTCAGACTCCACCTTCTACTGGGATGGCTCCCTGATGCGACACGATGTTGAGAATGCAATCTAAATGATGAATTAAGAAATGAGAGCAATGAAGCCTATTACCAGGTACTAAATTTCAGGTCAAAAGTATTAAGGTAAAGCTATGGAAGGAGCACGAAAATTTGGAACTTACGCCGCGATGTAGTTATTTAAATCCTAGAGAAGATTAGGGCTAATGATTATGAAATCTAAACCTAGGAAAACTATCTTCAATAACCCAGACTTAAGAATATTAGAAGGGAATTGTTACCATGATGAGCACTCCTTGTTGGTGTAGATTCGTTGAAGCAATCAAATAAACAAGCCCTGGATGAAAAGATGACTCTTCCATCGAAACAAGTTCTCACCATACTTGATCTGATGGCAATGACCCCCTTCTTGAACTCCGGATCATAGAAGGAACCCTGCGCAATGAAGGAATTAGGACTAAGCTGATTTGAAGGAATACCAAATCAAAGTAGGAGGAAGGAATTAAGAAAACAAGTGGTCATTGAGGGAAGATAGGATCCTTGGAGAAGTCGTTGGCTTGGGAGGTAGAAGATCACACGCCAAGATTGAAACACAACCACACTACAAAACACTTGCTTCATAAAAAAAAAACTACTTCTTGTTTCATCATCCAAAAGCTCCCTTTACCATGGACGTACAAGAGGCTTTTATTGGCCTTTCAATCAATTTGAAATTCCCCATATCTTGGAGAAATATTAGGGGGGGTTACATGAAATGTGGAGGATTTGGTGGAGGGTTAAATGGAATGTGGAGGATTTGGTGGAAGGTTACATGGAATGTGGAGGATTTGAATCCTTGGTCCCCACTTGAAGTTGGCACCTCTTGGTGATTACTTGGCAAGGTGAGTTGGCATGGTGAGGTCCCCACTTTGAAGTTGTTTTGATGTGGCACCACTTGGTGATGACTTGGCAAAGTGAGTTGGCATGGCGAGGTGGTTTCCAAATCCAATGATGTGGCAAGGTGAAATGGCATGGTGACATGGCACATCCTTCTCCATGGCACCCCTTGGAGATGACTTGGCAAAAAGGTGATGTGGCATTCTTTGGTGATTAGTTGGCATAGGTGGTTCATGATGATGTGGCACTCCAAATAAAGCTGGTCTGGCCCAATTTCAAGTAGCTCTTGAACTTGACTCAGTATAAAACCTAATTGACTCTAATTGAACTTTAAAATCCCAAAAGAAAATAAAACAGGACTCAATAAACATACAGGACTCATACGAGACTTGAGTTCCTAGTCTCAATCCATAAAGAACTTGGTATTAGTTGAAGTTTCTTTCTGAACCTGGTGCCCCCACCAATTCTCCCCGGGTGGGAGGAACTCGACCATGTCGAGTATGGTCCAGCCTGGCTTTGATATTGTTCAAATAAGTCCGGGTCCAGTCGTTGCAGGTCCTCTCTAGTGATTCAGGAGTCGTCAGATTTTTGGTCTCCTTTGCCAACGGACCAAATATCGATAGTAATCCTTGTTTCTGGTAGTGACAATCTTATTATCCAGGATTTGTTCAGTTTTCTCTCATTTTTGAGGAATGGTTGTTTGTGGATACTCGGGTAATGGTTCACTCTCAAAAATATGGTCAGGCCCAAAAGGCTCACTAGGTATCATCATGGGTTCCTTATATTCTATCAAGTCTGAGGTATTGAAGGTCGGGTTGATACCTAGGTTTGAAGGTAATTCCAATATGTAAACATTAGATCTAATCTTCTTTAAGACTTTAAAGGGGCCTGCACCATGGGTATGTAGTTTCTTGAAAGTCCCAGATGGGAACATGATCTCTCTCATAGAATTCCTTGACTTTCTTTCTTGAATTAGTCCTATGTTTATAGGATTCATTGCTCAAATTTATTTCATGATGCAAATCCTCAACATGCTATGCATAGGACTCAGCAGACTCAGAAACAAGCACTTACGAAATGCAGACTGAACTAGGCATCCATATTAAGAGGAATTTTATTGGACTCTCTAGGGCCTAAACCTAATAGATTAATGACTCTCTAGGTTTGACCCTGGTCTGGCATGCACATGAGAATTTACCATGGGTTCCTAGCAAATGCCATAAGGTTTTCCAAAAGTAGGTAGCAAAAGGAATAGGCCTTAAAAGCTCATGCATCCTAGTAATCTCATCAAAATGAAACTTAATGGCTCTAAAATTATGATAAGACTCAGGGAAAGGCAGGAAATAGGAATCCGAGACTTGGGGTAATTTAGGAGAATCTTGAAACAGACCTTGGTTACTCATGATGACCTTAAGATTAGAATTTTGATCTACAGGCAGGATGTTTCTAGGTAGTTGAAGGTCATCAGGAAAGTCTTCTAAAATAATGATTGGGTTCTTCTCAGGTACCTGAAGGAGTTCTTGTGTCGAAGCTAAAGTATTGGGTTCTTCCTGAGGGCATTGTCTTACGGGAACCAAGTCCTCACTAAATTTTGGTTGTTCTGATGTTTCAGGACTAGGCTCAATAATCTTTTCTTTACCAAAGGTTTCCTCAGGTAAGGTACTAAAGTTGTTCTCTTCACAGTCTTCCCCTTCATATTTATCTATTAAACTTATGTTAGTCTCATACACATATTTACTAGGTTCAGATTTGCCTTCTTCCTTCCCTAGCCCTTCAGTTTGAGGATACCCTAAGTCTTGGGTATTAATGAACTCAACTTGTACTTCAGGGTTCTTACTCCTATCATTCATATGAGCTAATGGGATAGTAGGAGTTGGTTGGTCTAAGGGAAATTGTTTAGCTAGAATTTGGTTCAATTGGGCCATTAGATCATTTAGGCCTTTCAGCATGGTTTCCAGATTCGGGTCCATGGCTACACTGGACTGGGTCTGGACTGGTGAATATGAGGCCCCTGATCTAGTTTTCATGCATGCAAGTATACTCAAGCTCGAGCTAAGGTTTCCTAGACCTAGAGCACAAATTAGAGGTCTAATTAAGTGAACCAACTAGCTAGTAGTACTTATGGGACTTAGCCAGGTAGGTGGAGGGGTGTGAAGGTCCCTGATTGCCAATCCTTAGACACCAATCTGAGATTGGCCAGGTAGGCGGACCAAATCACAAGCCCTGATGCACCAATCCTAGACACCAAGCCAGTAAGCACACACCAATTAGCTGACACGGTTAACTTGACCCTAACCTGAACCCAACTTGTTGGTGTCCCTAACCCACTAGGGCAATTAAGGTTCTAATCGATTTTAATTAGGGGTTGGATTCGATGCACAATGTGGGTGGTTGTTCTTGGGCTAAGGACAAGTGATCAATCCTACCCCCATGTCATATTGGTGCCCTTAATTGGATTAAAATGGATGCACACAATCATGCTGAAATTTATCCTACTGAAATTTAAAGCAGAACAGTACAAGAATTACAGTCCAAATATTCTATGATTAAATAAAAACTCTGGAAAAATTACAAAAAACTCTATCAGTTATAATGGATCTAACAAAATAAGAATCACTAAATTTGGGTTTCTGTGCTGAGAGAAATGAGTTAATGTTTAGACCATATTTGCAGAACTATTTACAATAGAATAGGGAAATGATGTGGGAATTTTCATTTTTTTTGTGATTTCTTTCTAATGATGAAATTTAATACAGTGATAAATGACTTAAAATGAGACATGAAAAAAATTATTTCAATGCAAAACATGTAACTTGCTTTTGGAGCTGCAGACGGATTACAATCAGCCTACACAGAAAAAAAAAAAAAAAAACAGCAAGCAGACCCTAATACAGAAAATAGAAATTAACCCTAACCTAATGCAATCATGCTCTGATACCAATTTGATGTGGCACGATGATGAGAATGCAAACTAAATGATGAATTGAGAAATGAGAGCAATGAAGCCTATTAACAGGTACTAAATTTCAGATCAAAAGTATTAAGATAAAGCTATGGAAGGAGCATGGAAATTTGGAACTTATGCCGCGATGTAGTTATTTAAATCCTAGAGAAGATTAGGGCTAATGATTATGGAATCTAAACCTAGGAAAACTGTCTTCAATAACCCAGACTTAAGAATATTAGAAGGGAATTGTTACTAAGATGAGCACTCCTTGTTGGTGTAGATTCGTTGAAGCAATCAAATAAACAAGCCCTAGATGAAAAGATGACTCTTCCATCGAAACAAGTTCTCACCATACTTGATATGATGGCAATGACCCCCTTCTTGAACTCCGGATCATAGAAGGAACCCTGCGCAATGAAGGAATTAGGACTAAGCTGATTTGAAGGAATACCAAATCAAAGTAGGAGGAAGGAATTAAGAAAACAAGTGGTCGTTGAGGGAAGATGGGATCCTTGGAGAAGTCGTTGGCTTGGGAGGTAGAAGATCACACGCCAAGATTGAAACACAACCACAGTACAAAACACTTGCTTCATAAAAAAAAAACTACTCCTTGTTTCATCATCCAAAAGCTCCCTTTACCATGGGCGTACAAGAGGCTTTTATTGGCCTTTCAATCAATTTGAAATTCCCCATATCATGGAGAAATATTAGGGGGGGTTACATGAAATGTGGAGGATTTGGTGGAGGGTTATATGGAATGTGGAGGATTTGGTGGAGGGTTACATGGAATATGGAGGATTTGAATCCTTGGTCCCCACTTGAAGTTGGCACCTCTTGGTGATTACTTGGCAAGGTGAGTTGGCATGGTGAGGTCCCCACTTTGAAGTTGTTTTGATGTGGCACCACTTGGTGATGACTTGGCAAAGTGAGTTGGCATGGCGAGGTGGTTTCCAAATCCAATGATGTGGCAAGGTGAAATGGCATGGTGAAATGGCGCATCCTTCTCCATGGCACCCCTTGGAGATGACTTGGCAAAAAGGTGATGTGGCATTCTTTGGTGATGAGTTGGCATAGGTGGTTCATGATGATGTGGCACTCCAAGTAAAGCTGGTCTGGCCCAATTTCAAGTAGCTCTTGAACTTGACTCAGTATAAAGCCTAATTGACTTTAATTGAACTTTAAAAGATCAAAAGAAAATAAAACAGGACTCAATAAATATACAGGACTCATACAAGACTTGAGTTCCTAGTCTCAATCCATAAAGAACTTGGTATTAGTTGAAGCTTTTTCTGAACCTGGTGCCCCCACCACTCCCCCAAGTTGAGACTCCAATAGAAGCCAAGATTCTCGACGAATCCTTCTGCTGGGCTGGCTCCACCCAGGTCGAGACTCCAGCAGAAGCCAAGTTCCTCCTTGAGTACTTCCGCTGGGGTGGTTCTCCCCAGGTTTAGACTCCAGCTGAAGTCAGACTCCATCTTCTGCCAGGCTGGTTCTCCCCAGGTCGAGACTCTAGCAGAAGCCAAGTTCCTCGACGAATCCTTCTGCTAGGCTAGCTCCCAGCAGGTCGAGACTCCAGTAGAAGCCAAGTTCCTCGATGAATCCTTCTGCTAGGCTTGCTCCCCCCAGGTTGAGATTCCAGCAGAAGCCAAGTTCCTCCTCGAGTCCTTCCGCTGGGTTGGCTCCCCCTAGGTCGAGACTCTAGTAGAAGCCAAGTTCCTTGATGAATCCTTTGACTGGGCTGGCTCCCCTCAGGTCGAGACTCCAGTAAAAGCCAAGTTCCTCCTTAAGTCTTTCCACTGGTTTGGCTTCCCCTAGGTCGAGACTCCAGTCGAAGTCAGACTCCACCTTCTACTAGGCTAGCTACCCCCAGGTCGAGACTCCAACAGAAGCTAAGTTCCTCGACGAATCCTTCTGCTGGGCTGGGTCCCCCCAGGTCGAGACTCCAGCAGAAACTAAATTTCTCTCTAAGTCCTTCTGCTGGGTTGGCTCCTCCCGGGTCGAGACTCCAGTCGAAGCCGGACTCCAATTTCTACTGGGTTGGCTCCCCCCAGGTCGAGACTCCAGCAGAAGCCTAAACTCCTCTTTGAGTTCTTCCACTGGGCTAGCTCCCCTAAAGTACATATCCATGGAAGGCACAGCTGTGGCCTGACACTTGGTTTCAAACCCTGAAGGCTGCCTCAACTAAGTCATAGGAGTAAGCCCTTCAAGGCCCTTGGCGGGCCTCCACTGGGCAGCTCAAGCGGAGAAAAGAAGAGAAGGAAGAAGAAAAGGAGACAAGAAGAAGAAGTGCATAATGGACAAAACAAAAGCCTTCATTGATCAAAAGTCTTTTACATCCTATAAAGGTTCCCGACAGATCCGAAAGCCTCCCAGAGATTTAAATTATAGATAAGAAGGGATCCTCCCTGGTCATGGGTCCTACTTTTGGAAGTAGCTAGAGGAATGCCAGTCCCTCCCTTAACCGATCCTGTTGGGAAGGAGAATAATGATGCATCCTCCTCTAGTGCACCATCCTCCCCAGGAGCTCGTCGGGTCCCTAGAGCCTGGCATCGACTCCAGCACCCCGAGGATGCAGGTGCCCTACCTTAAGTAAACACTTGAGGAAAAAGTATGGCAATGCATCCCCCTCGACCGCACTGTTCTTCTTGAATTTCATTGATCTGGTGATTCCAAGATTAGCTACGGCCGCTCCTCATTAGGCCACTCTCAGCAGCGCAGCGATAACCATGGCCTTCTCCATGGTGACTACAACCATGGCCATCTGCCCATTCAGCTATATGACCAAGCACACCCAGGAGGTTTGCAAGTAGGCTACTCCCATCACATGGGCAACCACCTTCTCTACCACCTAGGGCCTCTCCACTTCCTCTTCCTTCGGGGGAATCTCGAGCTCAGCGGACTCCTTCTCTGACTGAAATGCCCCTGCCAAGATGCCGACCAGACATTCCCGGAGAAGCATCATGCATCCCCTCGGTCCTTCGTTTAGAGACATGAAGCTCACCAGAAGACCTCCCTTGGCCCAGACCAGGAGAGAAGAGTCAAAGAGAAAATGGTGGGGGCATCAGGATCAGACACAGATTACTTGGCCCTATTTGGTTTACTTAGCCATGTATCAAATTTTGTAATCAACTAGAATTGAGTTCTGTAATAAGTTGAGGCTAGTTGATTTGTCTCAACGCTCAACATAGTCCAGTACATTGGGTCCTGTACATCAGTATATGTTTGGTATGAGTCCACTTCTTGTATAAGAGAGGAGGCTATGCTATTTTGGAGTTCCACTAGATCTCATTTTAAAGCTAGAAGTGGTTACACCAGCTTAGGGGAGCTCAATCGACACCTAGGTGCCCTGATTGTGCCCTGATTTTTCCCGGGTGCTATTGCAGATGCCAAATTCCCTCCAGATGCTTCCAAAATATTTTATATGCCAGGAGCCCATGTTTCCTAGGTTATTCCAGCACTCCATGCCTTAAAATCAAGCCCAAGCGCCAAGTCCAAGCCCTTCAGAAGCAAGATTCTAGCCAGATTCCTTGGAATATGCCAGCCCATGCGCCCTAGTCCAGTACATTGAGTCATGTACATCAGTATATGTCTGGTATGAGTCCACTTATTGTATAAGAGAGAAGGCTATACTATTTTGAAGTTCCACTAGACCTCATTCTAAAGCTAGAAGCGGTTACACCAGCTTAGGGGAGCTCAATCGACACCCAGGTGCCCTAATTGTGCCCTGATTTTTCCCGGATGCTATTTCAGATGCCAAATTCCCTCCAGATGCTTCCGGAATATTTCATATGCCTAGAGCCCATGTTTCCTAGGTTATTCCAGCACTCCAGGCCTTAAAATCAAGCCCAGGCGCCAAGCCCAAGCCCTTAAGAAGCAAGATTCTAACCAGATTCCCTGGAATATGCCAGCCCATGCGCCCAACCCCTGGAAGCCCACTTGGACCCCTCAAATTTTCGTCCAAGCCCATGAAGGAAGCATCCTTGCTTTTACCCCAAGGTCCATAAATGAAATTTAAGAGTTTGACCAAGTCCAAGCCAAGTTGGGAGAGGAAAGAAGAGAAGACTAGGTCAAAATTCTAACCTAGTTGGGATTTCTAGTCCTATTAAAACTTTGTAATTCTAACCTAGCTAAGAAAGGACTTGTTTTCCAATTGGGAAGAGGACTTGTAACCCAAGTATAACTATGGTTAGTGAGGGCATGGGAAATCTATAAATACCCCACCCCTCCCCCTCTTGTAAGCATCTCTTTCTTATGAATACAACTTGCTGAAATTTTGAGTTATTGCCTTGTGTTGGTGTTTTATTTTGGTTCTTTGGTTGGTGTTTTTGTGTTTGGACGAATTCTTTGCTGCCCTAGCATCCTTCCACACCCTAACTCACTGCCATCTAAGCCTTCACACGTCAAAGGAGGAGTGCCCTGGGCCGCCAAGCAGGGAGATCTTCAACAAGCTTCAAACAGCCCAGCTTCTAAACCATAACCTGATTCCTTCTAAACCTAATTCTTTTTTTTTCTTACTTGCTGTTTTGATTAACCCTGATGCTTGTACGATCCCCGAGGTGCTTCCCCTCTCCTAAGGGGGCCTTCTTTGCTGCCCGAACCACCCAGATCAGCCATCAAATTCAAGGAAAACATGGCTTCTTCTTCCAGGCTCCGATCAGAGTGCATGTGAACCCTGCTGCTTTTGAATTTCAAACTCTGACTGGTAAGAAACCTTGCCTTATCTGATTATCTGATTTAGATGAAGATAAAATATCCTAAACTGGGAGTTTCTCAACTCTCGGGTCCTGGATATTTTATTGGTTTGCATGAGTATGCCTGCGACCAGATGATTCTTTGCACTGCTAGTCTTTCCGCTAGTTCTTACTTTATTTTGGGGATCTAGCCCGTAAATAAAATTATAAAAATTACAAAAAATTATTTTACTATTTTTCATGCATGTTTAGCAGTCTTAGAGTTGTCCCACATCAGAATCAGCACTGGAGAAAGGTGGAGACTATGCGAAGGCCTATCCACATGTCCTTAAAAAGGCGAGGGATGGCTTCTCTAGAACAAATCCTGCCTCTCCCATGTACTGATTGAAGGTACGCATCTCATTAATTACCAAGCCAACAAGAAGATGCCATGTACTGGCATCGGGTGACTCGAACACTTCATTCCCAGAGGATTCACATCGACCCAGGAGAAGCATTTATGATCACCATCGGAAAGCCAAGTACCACGAAACCCCCATCAATGCAAAGGCATGGTCTACGAAGCACAGGCATGTAAAGATGTCGAAAAAGTAAGAGACGTCCCAATCCCAATCCACGTCAGCACGATCATTACTCTCCACATCCTGAGCACCGTACCATCATCCGGGAATGAGAGTGGGGGGCAACTGATATGGCTGTATCTAGTGATGTGGAGTCCATATGAACGCCGGCTGTCAGCTGGCAGGTGGAGATTCTACCTGAGCATGGCGCCCAAGCAAAGAGCTGAAGTGAGCCCCCTTGTTGAGGTCAGCTCTCGATCGAGGTCGAGCTTATCCTACCAGAGATTCAAATCATGGTGGGAAAGAGGGTTGTCTTCATCATGACTCCACCGCTTGGATGGTACGACTGGCAGGCGGTGGCCCACCGCCTGAGGCCTCCAGATGGAGGCACCTCGCCAGAGCACCAAGGTTCCTCTCAGGCCCCAGTTTACACCAATCGGGATGGGATGCCCCATTTAAGGCGCGGCACCCTTCCACCTACCACCGCTTCAATCACAAGAAGAAGGTCGCGCTTGAGGATTCAAACCCTGGGGCGGCCGCCCACATACCAATGCTCTGCCAAGCTTTCTAAAACATGGTCACCAACCAGAATGTTAGAGCCAGCAACATAACTCCCTACCCGAAGGGAGAAAGGGGAGCTCATGCACAGTTTCCACATGCTACCAGGTGTCAACCCTCGGTACTCTCCCAAAAAGGGAACATCTGGGAAGCCAACTCAAGGGGCAACATTGCCTCTCCACAACAAACAAAAAAGGGGCCTCCAATCGAAGACAAGGGATCAAGCAGTGAATCAAAGGGATGACGGGAAAATATACAAGTCATAGAATAGAGGGCAAGCCATAAGCAAGCAAAAGGAAAGCGAGGTAACCGTTGGCACACAGAAGGGGAGAGAAAACTAGATGAGACATTCTGAGGCTACCAGAAAATTCATCGGAAGAATCCCACAAACACAGCCAACCCTGCTCGGGCTCTCCTTCTCCGTTGACGCTCCTTTCTCACTCTTTCACTTTTTTTTCTCTACAAAACAACCTCTAAATGTGGAGACCTCACCGGGATCCACCGAGGAGGATCTGTTCCCCTGGATCGCCCACTGACTTGATCGTTAGAGTGCCCATGCCAGAATCCTTGGCCTGGGTCTCTTTTTCTTTTGCAGGGCCCGGCACGTGCGCAGGATTCCATGACAAGGAGGGCGATGCCTGACACCGACCGGAGCTACAGGCCACGATGGTCCAGGTGGCAACAGGGATAATATCTATGAGGCTACTCTTCAACAGATGAAAAATCTAGGACATGAAAGCCATAATCCTAGAAGCTGTGGATCTAGGGATCTTATAGGTTAAACTTTTGGTCGTACTAGATGGACTAGAGTGGTTAAATCATGGAATATGAAATTCTAAGATCCTAGCAGTCTATGTCTTAGAGATAGTAGTAGGATGGTTAGGTGGTACTAAAGTCTATTTTGAAGAATGGGATGCTGAAAGATCGGGATTGACTACCGGTACTGGAGGATTTGCTGCTAGTGAGGAGTGATTCGTAGGTGGTGATGATGGTGGAGAGTCTAGTGGAGGGTCAGACTGTCCTGCTGGAGCTAGAGCTAGAGTTGGAGTTAGATGCTGGATAGCCGCTTGGATCTCCACAAATCCTATCTCTATCCTCTCCCTAAGCTATCCCAAAGCATCATCAGTATGGGTCCTCAACATATGTATCTCTGTTTGCATCCGGTCAACTCTGATGGATAGTATATAGATATTCTCTCTGACCATGCTGACTATAGAACTGACACTCTCCTCTATATCATCATCTATCTGAACTCTAAGAGGAGGTGCTGTGGGAGTTCGTGGCATCGACTGAGCTAGAGTCTTGGAGTGTGCAGGAGCAAGGGGAGGTGTAGCTAGCTCAAGTTACTCCACCTCAACATCATCATTTGGTGCTGGCTCAAATGGTCTTTCTTAGCATTTCTGAACTCATCCTTAGAATCAATGCCTCCTGTCCTAAGCCTCTCTTAATCCATTTCCCTCTAATCTTCCGATACCCAATGCTATGCAGGGACCGATCATCATACATATCAGTGTGTAAGAGCTCCTTGAAGGCCTCGCCCTCAAGTGAAATACCATAAACTCAGAACACTATAGTCAATCCCATGCCTTATGTCAAACATAGACATTTGGTAGTCGCTGGCTCCTATATTGATAGGTCATGATCCCAGGGAGGTTGACTGCCATCCTCCGTACCAAGGTAGCCATAAGCGTGAGCTCTCGCTCAGTGATAAAGTCAAACATTCCAGTCTTCGATATGAGAATATATGCAGTGATGTGATGAAGTAATTGCATCTCTACCAAGAGCTGTTGGTGACCACAATCGATATGCCCTCAATGTCATCCTGCTCGAGAATACATCTAAAATTTGCAGCCCTATCTCCAAGACTAGCTACTATCATGCCTCTAACAGGGATCTCCCAAACTCTACTAAGCATCTTTGAGCTCAAAGGAATCTAGATGCCTTTGACCTTTACAATCCAACCATTAGCTCCCTGAGCCATAGAGCCGTAAAACTCTTTGATGAGGTGAGGATAATAATTCTCACTCATTGAACAAAAAGACTCAAATCTAGCTTCTCGAATCCACTCCCCAATCGAGAATCCCTCTTGATCAAAATAGTTGAGTTGATCCTTCTACTCAAAATGGCTTTTACGAACATCCTTTTAGCCATGGCAAAAGAGGTAGACGAGGGCGAGTCTCTCTCCACTCCTGAGGGTCATGTCCAGCCTTAGATCATCACTCGTGTCCTCGTGAATCACCCGACTAGTCCTTTTTACTTGGTGTGCGAGTTGTTTCTATGGCCCCATTCTCTAAACTTGGTGATGATGATGGAAAGATCGAAAAATGGAAGGCTAAGTTCAAGATTTCTATTATTGGAGGGCAAGTGGAGTGATTTTAGAAAAGTTGGGAGTGAGAAAAAGGAAAAATGGAATGAATAAAAAGTCATGATCGAACCCTATTAAAATAGTTTTTTTGTTGGTGAGTCGACACTTGTGATTTACTCAAGTATCGACACTTCGGTAAGTCGACACTTTGCAAAATCTCAAGTGTCGACACTTAAGAAATTTTGAAAAAAAAATGATTTTTTAAAGGAAAGAAGAATTACAGTGGGTTATATAGATGATGTTAGGAGGTTAATGATCATTCAAAGAGATGAGTTTTTAATTAAAATAAGATTCCTAAGAGTTGGATTTGAGAGAAGGTAAAGTGTCTACTCAAATGGATCTATTATTCCTAGTTCTCTCATAATCATGCAAAATCTATCTTCACTAAGGGATTTAGTAAATATATCAACTAATTATTTATCAATATATAAAAAATCAAGTAATACATCACCATTTTGTATATGATCTCTTATGAAGCGGTGTCTTATCTCCATGTATTTACTTCCTAAATGTTAAACAAGATTTTTAGTTAGATTGATTGTACTTGTATTATTACATCTTATGTGAATTTTATTTAGTTTAATATCAAAGTCTTTGAGTTGATTAATTTATAAGATTTGAGTACAACAACTTCTAGTTGCTACAATTTGACCTCGACCATAGATATTATAACTGAATTTTGTTTCTTGCACAACCATGAGATTAAATTAACTCCAAGAAATTGATAGGTTTCACTAATACTCTTTCAATCTAACTTATATCTAGCAAAATCAACATTAAAATATGTAATAAGCTTAATTGAAGATTGTTTAGAGTACCATAAGCAAATATCAATAGTGCTAGAAAGATATCGAAATATGTATTTAACAGCTAATAAATAAGACTCCTTAGAATTTGACTAATATCTAGTACATATGCAATACCAATTATGATATCTGGTCTACTAGCAATGAGATACAATAAAGGGCCAATAATACCTCTATATAATTTTTGATCAATACTCTTGTCATTCTTATCTTTTTTAAGCTTACAAGAACGACTCATGGGTATGCCAAGTGATTTTGTTGTCTCCATCCCAAACTTCTTTAATATCTTTTTAGTATACTTTACTTTGTTGATGAAGATTTTCTTTTTAGTTTGCTTGATTTGAAGTTTGAGAAAGAAATTTAACTCTCATCATACTCATCTCGAACTCTCCCTATATTAACTTGATAAGCTCTTGACAAAGAACTTTATTAGTGGCATCAAATATAATATCATCAATAAAAAATTGTACTACTAATAAGTATCATTCTTTTTTTTCAAAAATAAGGCAGTATCTACATTTTCTCTAGTAAAATCATTTTCAAATAAGAATTTACTCAACCTATCATACCATACATGCGGGGCTTGTTTTAAACTATCAAGAGCTTTATGAAGTTTAAAAATATGATTTGGATAGGTATGATTTTCAAAGTTAAGTGGTTGTTCAACATAAACATCTTTTTTTATGTATCCATTCAAAAAATGCACTTTTAACATATATTTGAAATAGTTTGATATCTATGAAATATGCAAATGCAAATAGTAATATAATTATTTCAAATCTAGCAACAGGCACAAATGTTTCATCAAAAGTAATACCTTCTTCTTGATTATATCCTTTAACTATAAGTCTAGCTTTGTTTCTAACTTTGTTTTTAATTACTATTTCATTTTTATCTTACTTATTTCTAAATATCTATTTAGTTCTAATTATTGATGTATTAGATGGTTTCCTAGCTTTCCATAGTTCATAAGGTTTTTTCTTTAAAATTGGATGAATCAAAACTCGGTTCAAAATATAACATGCTTTATTAATGGCTTCCACCAAAAATATTTTGGGAAGTTCTTTTCACAATGTATGGTGCATGTCATTTTTTTCAAAGTCTTTTTTTTTTTCTACAACCCCATTTTTTTGAAATATCCTGGGTGTAGAAAAATTAGGATCAATGCCCTTTTCATTACAAAAGTTTTCAAAATCTTAGTTTTCAAATTCAGTTCTATAATCACTATGAATGCATACAATAAAAAATCCTTTCTCATTTGAAACCTTTCTATGCAACTTTGTAAAATCTAAAATATTTCGTCCTTATATGCCAAAAAATTATTCATGTAAAATATGAGAAATCATCTACAATGGCTAGACCATATCTCTTTCCAACCTAAACTAGTGGTCTTTATGGGTCCAAACAAATCCATATGAAGTAATTTCAAAGGTTTAGAAGTAGAAACTATATCTTTTGATTTTAAAAAAACTTTTAGTTTGTTTTACAAATTGGCATGCATCATAAATTTTGTTTATTTCAAAAGTAAGTTTTGACAAATTTTTTATAAGATCCTTTTTGTTTAATTTAGAAAACAAATATATACTAGCATGTGCTAATCTACGGTGCCATGACCAACTAGTCTTATTGATTTTGGCTTCTATTGCAACTAGGCATTGAACATCTTGCATAGGAAGATTATCAAGATCTATCATATAAATATTTTCATGTCTATGTTCAATAAACATAATTCTATTTTTATTGAGACTAGAAATAATGCACATTAAAGACTCAAAAATTACTTTAAATCCTTTATCACAAAATTGAATAATGCTAAGTAGATTATGTTTCAATTCATCTACAAGTAAAACATTTTTTATATAAGTAAAGGGGGTGATACAAACTTTACTGATTCCAATGATTTTGTTATTTTCATTATCACCAAAAGTTACACTACCCATATTTAATATTTATAGAGATGTAAATTACTTCATATCTCCGATCATGTATCTTGAGCAATTGCTATCTAGATATTATAATTTTTTCTTCTCCTTGGTTGCAAGATATATCTATAAAACAAGTAAAGTAGAAACTTTTAAAATCCAAGCTATCTTGGATCTTTTAGGATTAGTAGATGTGGTTCCTTTTGGAACCCAAACTTTCTTTACATTGTTTATCTTCCTACGATCACACAAATAAGCCTCATGTTCTAATCTATCACAACAATAACAAGTATTGCTAGAAGATATAAGGACAAAGAAGTTTTTAAAATACTTTTATTATTTTTGTTATTTATATCCCAAGCGGACATTGTTAAAATAGCATATTGACTATTTAATAGCACGTTAAATTTTTTGAAACTATAAGTAAACTTCTCAACAAAATGTTTGACTTTTTTAAGTTCTTCTTTGATGCTCTTATTTTTTTTATTTAAGACTTTATTTTTTTTGAAAACTTTTCATTCATTAATGCTATTTTTTGCTTTTTTAAATTCTTATTTTTTTGAGTTAAGCTATCATTTACTTTTATCAATTCTTCTTTTTCATTAGTTAAGGAAAGTTCTTGATCCTTCAACTCTTAATTTTCTTGAGTTAAGATATCATTATCTTCTTATAGTATTTCATTTACACTAAATAACTCAAGAACTTGTTTCTTCATTTCTTTGTTTTTCACTCTTAGTTTCTTAAAATCATTCATAAATTCATCAAAGGCATCTTGTAATTTATCAAATGTAAAATTATTTTCAGTTTGAGACCTTACCTCTTTCTCATGAGCCATGAAGCATAGGTTTGCAACCTCTTTACTTTTTCATCGGAGCTGAAGTCCTTACTTTCACTCCATGTTACCATCATTATCTTCTTCTTATATTTTATTTTGGCCTTCTTGAGAAAAGGGCAGTCCATCTTATAGTGACATGGATTCTGGCATTCGAAGCAAATATATGGCTCCCTCTTTTTTCCTTTTCTTTCTCATTTCTTGGCTCTCCTTTTTTAGACTTTTTCTTGTAACTATACTTCTTTTTTTATGAGTCCTTTGAATTTCCTTGACACAAAGGCCATTTCATCATCTTTATCTTCCTTATCTGAGTCTTTACTACATTCTTCTTTGGTAGTTATAGAATTAAAGATGATAGTCTTCTTTTTTTTCTTATTTTTGGCTATTTTCTGCTTTAAGGATGGCTTATATGTTATAAGAGAATCTAGGAGTTACTCAAGAAAAAGTGTGTCAACATCTTTGACCTCTTGAATAGCGGTAACCTTTGTATCCTATGAAGTAGGAAGAGACTTGGAAATCTTATTAACAAGTTTAGCATTAAAGATATGCTTGCCCAAGCTTTTCAAACTATTAATGCTATTAGTAAACTTAGTATATATTTTTATGATGGTTTCACTAGATTCTATCCTAAACATCTCATAAGGATAAACTAGTATATTAATTTTAAAATTTTTTACTCGATGAGTACCCTCATAGATAATTTCAAGTGTATCCCATACTATTTTAGTTGAGGTGCAAGTAGATATCTTATTAAATTCACCAGGGTCTAGTGCACAAAATAGTAAGTTCAATGCCTTCGTATGTAATTTAGCTTGTTTAATATCATGCTCATTTCAATCATCCTCACGTTTGGGAATGGCAATACCATTTATCATGATAGTTGGTTTGTGAGGGCCTTTCATAATGATCTTCCAAAAGTTATAGTCTATGACTTGTATGTAAATAAATATTCATGTTTTTCAACATAAATAGTTTATTCCATTGAACAAAGGTGGATGGTTTGAAGCTTGCTTCTCAATGATACAAGCACCAAATTAGGCTACCATTTTATCTTTGACTCAAGATCATTGGATCTAATTCACTGAGTGCTAAGCTTTGATACCACTTGTTGCCTAGCAAAGTAATCCAAGAGGGGGGTGAATTAAATTTTTCAAAACTTTTTGCAAGTATATGTTGAATTTAAAAAAAGTGAAGTGATTGTATTGCAATGTATGTGTGCAGATTACAACTTTATGCAATGCTTGAATTGAAAAGAGGAAGAAAAGAGCAAAATATACAAACACAAGTTTTTATAATAGTTCGTTGCACTCCTAGCACCTATGTCCATTTCCAAGAATCCCTTAAAAATTTTACAATAATCCCTTAAGATTATAGCTGATTTGTTTTCTAAGCTTACAAATCAAGTCCTTGTTGATTTTCTCCCTTAAGCTCACCAACACAATCTTACAACAAGCCAACCCTAGGCTTGCAATCCAATTTCAAGACTTGGAAGGGCCTATTCTCTAGTTTTAATTTTCTTGAAACTAGTTATAACTCAAAACAACAAAGTACAAGAATATTGAAATTAAAAGCTCTCAAAAAGAGTAAAAAGAATGTTGATCAAACTCTTAAAGTAATCTTTGAGTTGTCTTCTACAATGAAAATCTTTTAATGATTGTAATGATTGATGGTTGTTGAGAATTGAAGCATACTCTTTAAAATCAAAAGTTTTGCTTTTTGGAAGTAGCTCTTGAAAGCACTTGACTTTTTCTAGGATTTTCTTATTTTTTCAATGAGTTTGGTGAGGAATAAATACACTCAAAGTCTTCAAAGATTCATTTATGGCCATTAGAGAGGAAAAACTAACTGTTTGGATACAAAACCCAGCTTTTTATAGTTCTAAAAATATAACTATTATGTACTGTTAGAAGTTAAAATATCGATACTTGAGTCTGTGAATCGAAACCTTGAATCAATACTTGAATTTCAGGTATCGACACTTGGATTGTTCTAAAAATATTGCTCTCTAAAATTATCGACATCGATACTTGGAGCACGAGTTGATCCTTTAGTCGACACCTTGAGTCGATATTTGAGTTCTAGGTATCAATACTTGAGTTTGTGCCAAAAATCTAGTTTTTTGTTATTTCTTGTGGCATTGACACTTAGAGCTTGAGCTAATCCATGAGTTGACACTTGATTACCAGGTTTTGATACTTAAGCATGCCAGCTAAAACTTTGTGTGCCAAACTTCCTTTTTTGTATCTTCTCTGAGGGTCGATACTTGAAATCCATGTGTTAACACTTAAGCTATGTCACTTGAAAAATTTGTGCCAAACTTTGAATTTTGAAACTTTGATATGTTTTTTTCTATTTCAACCTTCAATTAGCCAATGAAACATTATATCCTTGACTTTTTCACATGTGAATACATTTAAAATATGAAATTCTTCTTGCTTATCGATTGATCATTTAAGTTCATTTATAAGGCTTGCAAGATACCTGAAACATTAATCTCACAACTCCAACAAAGCATTAGTACTACATATATATTCAAATATTTTGTTATTCATCAAAATTAAGGCCATAGTCAACAACATTTAATTTATAGGATTGGATAGGCCTTTCATCCCAAATTTCTTATCCCAAGAAACCTTTTATAATAACAAGAGTGTAAGAGATAATAAATTCAAAGCATAATAAACGAAAATTTGAAATTCTTGAAGGTAGTTGAAATTGCAACTCAATTATGAAAAACTCCTTTTTTAATACTCCGAGTAAAAGTTTAAAAAAAATGCTTGAAGAAGATTCTCAGCAATTGGCTTGCATAATCAATATGCTCAAACTCTTAACTCTTAATTATGAAGACCGTAAATTCTCTTAATAAGCATTCATTCTTCTTTTCTTTTCTTGTTCAGGGATTTTTCAATGCAAAGTCTACAAAAATTGATTTTCAAATCAATTTCCATGCTTAAATAAATTCATAGAAGGCTAGAAATTTTGAAATGATTATTAGAAACTACAAACTAGCCATTTATAGCTATTAGATAAAATGATGGGGGACTAACTAAATACAAGATGAAATGATGCAAGTGATTTGTTTGTTTTATGATTTTTAGGTTTTAATGATTTTCTTTGGATTCCCGAAAACAAGTAAGAGTAGATCTAGGGTTCTATATTAACAAGAACCTCAGGCAAGCAAGTAGTCCCTAAGCAATGATAAATAGAGGACCCCGGGGTTGAGAAACCCCGTAGGGCTTAGCTCTCAGAACAATACCTACTTAGGAGTCTAGGGTTGCAAACTTCAAAGATCTGAAGTGCCCGATGCCGATATCACTCACTCTCGCGGATGCGGCCTGGATGATCAAGCCCTCAACCCTGCGGATGTGCCAGCTTTCGGTCCGAAGGTCACGAAGGCAAGGAAGGCCGATTCTGTGTTCGTGGCACTTGGAGGACCTGCGAGCATTCAAAGAAGAAAAGTTAGGTTTCGATAAAAAAGATAGCAATAGAAGAAGGAAAGAGAGTTGATGTGGTGATGGGTGGAGTTTTCTTGCTAGGCGCCCAAGTGGATGATCCCAATGAGCTTCGATTCGAAGTTAGAGGATAGAGTTACGGAAGAGATGGTAACTTGAGGCCTCACACCTCTCGACGCCCAAAGGCGAAGGCGCTTCCTCATGGAGATCGACGTTCCTAATGAACGAAGGCAACTAAAGAGAAATTGGCTCTCACAAACTTGTATTTTTTTTCATTCAATATCAATCAAGAATACAAAGGAGGGGTAAGGTCCTTTTTATAGGCACCTTAGGATCCCATTTGAATTTCAAATGAAAATACAAGTCCTCTTTGAAGAGGTGCCCAAAAAAATTTTAGAATTCTCTCCTTTGGTCGACCAAGACTTTGGATTTGATTTTGTGGGGCTTGACTTGAGGCTTGGAAGAGGGATCTTGGCACCCTTGACTTGGTATGTTGATTTCTTATTTTGGAAGAAGACTTGAAGTGGGGCTTGTAGCAAGGCATGTGTTCTCCTCCTTTCCTTGGTTGTGCATCCAACTTTGGAATAAGACAAAATGCGGGGAGTGGGAGATGGAGGCGCCCATGGATTCTTGCCTTCCTTCCATAGTTGTTCATGTAGTTTGGGAAGATAGCTTGATAGGAGGGCTTGAAGCAAGGGATTCAAATTCTCCACATTTCAAATTCCCTTTGACCTTCACTTGGCCGACCACCCATAGTTGGAAACTAGCTTGATGTGGGGAGGGAAAAAGGGAGTGTATCAAGTATTGTGTCCCCCCTTTGGGCGTTCAAGAATCTGAAATTTGCAGCCCACTTGGCATGTTGACATGGTGCCACATAGGATGAAGAGGTGGGCCCCTGAGAAGAGTTGGCTTCCTTTCAGGCTTGGCTCCAAAGTGACTAGATTTTTAAGACCAATCTTGCTTGGACCCATACTTCAAACCGACTCTGACTGGACTCAGTACAGGACATAATTGACTCAATACAGGACTGGACTCAGTACAAGATACAATTTGACCCAATTGGTCAAAGTACAGGACTAGACACAGACACGAGACTCAATTCAAAGCTAAAGAAAATTACAAGGTTTAGGCTTGAAGTCTTATTTCAAGACCCGAAAATTAAACCCTAATCAGAGGTCTGGTGCCCACACCAATTCTCCCAAGGTGGGAGGAACTCGACCCTGTAGAGTAAGGGTTGATTTGGCTTTGATATTTTTCCAGAAGGTCAGGGTCGAGGTGCTGCATGTCCTCTCGGGTATCCTATGAATCATTGGACTGTGGTCAGCCTTGCAATCGGATCAAGTAACGCTGATAGCCATTGCCCTGGGTGGTCATAGCTTGATCATCCAGGACACGCTCAATCTGCTCTTCTCTCTCAAGTAAAATTGGAGGTGGACACTCTGGGTCGGGTTCGCTCTTAAATAAAAGGTTAGGCCCAAATTGCTCACTCGGTATGTTTGCTGGTTCCCTAAACTCGACTAAGTATGGGGTATTGAAAGTCGAGCTAATACCATAATCCGGGATAACTCGAGCACATAGGCATTAGGGCCAACTCTCCTTATCACTCTAAAGGGGCTAGCTCCATGAGCATGAAGTTTCTTAATAGTTCCGGGTGGAAATCGTTCAGGCCTAAGCCTAATCATTATAGAATTTCTTTGGTCAGACTCTTTGGTTCACTTTCGGGAATCAATCAAATTATTTTAAAAATTAGTGCTTAATGCATAATCCTAACATAATGCAAAATGCAGACTCAACTAAACATTCCTATAGAGCGGAATTTTATTGGACTTTCTAGGGCCTAAACCTAATAGATTATTGACTCACTAGGCTTGACCTAGGTCTGGTATGCACAAGAAAAATTATCATAGATCCCTAACAAATGCCATAAAGTATACTAGAAGTAAATGGCAAAAGGGACGGGTTCATGGAGTCATGCAGCCTAGTAATCTCAACAAAATGCAACCCCATGGCTCTAGAAATGTGAGAAGGCTTAGGGAGGGGTAGGAGATAGGAGTCGGAGTCTTGGGACAACCTATGGGTAGCATGAAACAGACCTTGGTTATTCAGGATAACCTCAAGATTTGGACATTATTTTATGGGTGCACTTGTCCTAACCTCATGATTAGTACTAGGAGGATCTATAGGTGCAAGTTCTAGGATAGGCTGGGTGCTCCTAAAAGGTGGAAGATTATCAGGAAGGTCTTTGGAAAATTTATCTAGAAAGTCCTTTAAACTACTGTCTTCTTCTTGCTCTTGGACCTTCTCTATGGGCGATACTTGAGAACCTTCACTATCATCAACTTTGTTTGATCCTGACTTGGTCATTTCTTCTTTAAATTCTGTGGTGGGTTCAGGATCATTATCCTTTGATTCTTGGATGACTTCAACCTTGGGTTCATCTACATCACACTTCCCTACTATGCTTGATTCAGAGATGTTTTCTTTGGATTCCTCACTAGGCTCAGGGGTTTCTTCACTTAAATTCTCAGAGGGCTCAATCTTTTCCCCCTGAAACTCTTCAGTCTGGGGATACCCTAAGTCTTGAATATTAATGCACTCAATTTGTATTTCAGGGTTCTTGTCCCTATCATTCATATGAACTAATGGGACAGTAGAAGTTGGTTGGTCTAAGGAAAGTTGAGTAGGGTTGGGTTTGGGTTCAAAGGTACTAACCCTGCTGAGCTTAACTTGGTAGTTCATGAATTTTCTTTGATATGACTCAAATTTCCTAGCAGTGTCATAGGCTTTTTCCAGGCTATAAATCTTCCAATGGAGAAGTTCCTACTGGATATCCCTACGTAGACCATCTCGTAACCTAGCTATGGTCTCAGACTTAGATTCAGTGGTGTTACATCTCCTGACAAACTCCTGAAATTTTTTGATATACTCAGACACTGGCCTATCATCCTGTCTCAGTTGGTACCATCGGTCTAAAAGTCTTTTCTCATAGAATCTACCTAGGTACTTATCTCTCAACTTATCATGTCTCTTCAAGTACTTATTTTCTCTCCTTTGTGATAACATTCATGCTCAATAACATAACAATGCGACCTAGCATGTTGGGTGAACTTGGTTTTGGCCAACCTAACCTATCCTAATTCTGATATGTTAGTGCGCTCAAAATACCGATCCATTTGTTCTTCCCAATCAATATACACCTCAGGGACTAGGCTTCCATTAAAAATGGGTGCATAAGGTTCGGTGCTCCTAATGGGTCCTTCCTCGGAGTCAACCAAGTATGGGTATGGGCTCCTAGGGTTAGACTTAGCTGCAAGATCATGATCATAGGTTCTTGGATCAAGGGAATTGGGCCTAGAGGAGTTGAATTTAGCATGGGCCTTGCGGGCTTCAAATCTATCTTCATACTTATCAAGCTTACTGTTCATCCTAGCCAATTGTTCAATGATGACCTTTAATTGATCTTCTCATTCATTCTCCATGGGTTCACTTGATTGGAAATGATGGGGATGATAAGGGACTCCTGATCTAGTCGACATGAGTCAAGCATGCAAAATTATCTACGATCTACTAGACCTAGAATCTCAACCAGTTATCTAAGTCAGGGTGGCAAACCAGTATGTAGTAACTTTGTTCTTGGCCAGGTAGGTGTAGGGGAGTGGAGGTCCCTGAACGCCAACCTTAGACACCAATCTGGGATTGGCTAGGTAGGCAGACCAAACTCACAAGCCCTGAATCACCAAGCCTAGATACCAAGAGCAGTAGCACACACAGAATGGGCTGACGCCAAGAATAGACACTTAGTTTTGACTCGACCAGTTGGTGTCCCTAAGCTCTCTAGAGAAAAATTAGTGTCTACTCAATTTTAATTAGAGCTTGGGTTCATGATGCAGGTTAGTGATTTTTGGGCTAGGGACAGGTAATGAAATCCTGACCCTATGTTAAATTGCTGCCCTTAAAACGATTTATGAAAATGATTACAAGCAAATGCTCTAATGAGATGTCTCTAATTATTATTATTATTATTATTTGGAGTTTTGATGTATGATAACAGAAATAAGATGATGGAAATGACTTGAGATGAAGCTAAATGCAAATTAAACTATCTAAGAAATGTAAACATAAGAAAATGCAATTGCTGAAATTCTCAGAACAGAACTTCTTCTCAGGTAGTATTCCAGCTTGTAGAATTTCTACAAGCTGCAATAAAATCTGAGAAAATCATCAAAGATATTATCAATTACCTGTGATCTAACAAAATAAAAATTAGACAAATTGGAGATTCTTACAACTAGAAATATGAAAAACAACATACCATATTTGGAAAGGAAGAAATATAGAAATTGAAAGATGAGATCTAAGACGCAAAAGAATTTTTTTTTTTTAAACACTTATCTTCTTGTATTCCTCTTCAAAGGCCTATCACAGTGGAACCCTACATGCCTTAGGAGACCCCGTGGAATGGGAGGAGAGGGTCTTGAAACCCTACTTTTCTCCTAAGACCGAACGGCCAGTGAAGCACCTAATCCAGGTACTTAAGAAGCGCTAAGTCCTAACCATGCTTTGATACCAGAAATGATGGGGGACTAACTAAATGCAAGATGAAATGATGCAAGTGATTTGTTTGCTTTATGATTTTTAGGTTTTAATGATTTTCTTTGGATTCCCGAAAACAAGTAAGAGTAGATATAGGGTTCTATATTAACAAGAACCTTAGGCGAGTAAGTAGTCCCTAAGCAATGATAAATAGAGGACCCCGGGGTTGAGAAACCCCGTAGTACTTAGCTCTCAGAACAATACCTACTTAGGAGTCTAGGGTTGCAAACCTCAAAGATCTGAAGTGCCCGATGCCGATATCACTCACTCTCGTGGATGCAGCCTGGATGATCGAGCCCTCAACCCTGCAGATGTGCCGGCTTTCGGTCCAAAGGTCATGAAGGCAAGGAAGGCTGATTCCATGTTCATGGCACCTGGAGGACCTGCGAGCATTCAAAGAAGAAAAGTTAGGTTTCGATCAAAACGACAGTAATAGAAGAAGGAAAGAGAGTTGATGTGGTGATGGGTAGAGTCTTCTTGCTAGGCGCCCAAGTGGATGATCCCAATGGGCTCCGATTCGAAGTTGGAGGATGGAGTTATGGAAGAGACGGTTACTTAAGGCCTCACACCTTTCGACGCCCGAAGGCGAAGGCGCTCCCTCACGGAGATCGACATTCCTAGTGAACGAAGGTAACTAAAGAGAAATTGGCTCTTACAAACTTGTATTTTTTTTTCATTCAATATCAATCAAGAATTCAAAGGAGGGGTAAAGTCCTTTTTATAGGCACCTTAGGACCCCATTTGAATTTCAAATGAAAATACAAGTCCTCTTTGAAGAGGCACCCAAAAAAATTTCAGAATTCTCTCCTTTGGCCGACCAAGACTTTGGATTTGATTTTGTGGGTCTTGACTTGAGGCTTGGAAGATGGATCTTGGTGCCCTTGACTTGGTAGGTTGATTTCTTATTTTTGAAGAAGGCTTGAAGTGGGGCTTGTAGCAAGGCATGTGTTTTCCTCCTTTCCTTGGTTGTGCATCCAACTTTGGAATAAGACAAGATGTGGGGAGTGGGAGATGGAGACACCCATGGATTCTTGCCTTCCTTCCATAGTTGTTCATGTAGTTTGGGAAGATAGCTTGGTAGGAGGGCTTGAAGCAAGGGATTCAAATTCTCCACATTTCAAATTCCCTTTGACCTTCACTTGGCCGATCACCCATAGTTGGAAACTAGCTTGATGTTGGGAGGGAAAAAGGGAGTGTATCAAGTATTGTCTCTCCCCTTTGGGCGTTCAAGAATCTAAAATTTGCAGCCCACTGGGCATGTTGACATGGTGCCACATAGGATGAAGAGGTGGGCCCCTGAGCATAGTTGGCTTCCTTCCAGGCTTGGCTCCAAAGTGACTAGATTTTTAAGACCAATCTTGCTTGGACCCATACTTCAAACCGACTCTGATTGGACTCAGTACAGGACACAATTGACTCAATACAGGATTGGACTCAGTACAGGACACAATTTGACCCAATTGGTCAAAGTATAGGACTAGACACAGACACATGAGACTAAATTGGTCAAAGTACAGGACTAGACACAGACACATGAGACTCAATTGGTCAAAGTACAGGACTAGGATTTGCTTCGTCCTCAAACTCGACGGAGTCGAGTTCTTCGCGTTGCAGGAGAATGATGGAGGACCCGAAACCTATCTGGGTTTTCTTTTAATTTTCTAGATTTTTTTTTTCTTATCCCAGCTATCCCATCTATTCCCTATTATTCCTGTTATTCTGGTTTTATTCCATATTTATCCTTGAGTTATTCCACTGCTATTCCAGTCACCTTCAACCTCCTAGGAAAGTCACAGAACTTCCATTTTCCAATTTTCTTGTCCCACCGATCCTAGATCCAACGTGCCTGACCACCCGGCCGCCTCCGTTGGCCCGCCACCAGTGCTCGCCAGCCCCGCTCTCGCCGGAAAACTGGCATCCGCCACCCACACCATGGGGAGACGAACGGACGCCGTTGGAAGACGAACGACCGTCGCTTGCTGCCATCCTACCACCCCGCCATCCCACCGTCCACCGTCCACCGTCCACCACCCGTTGCTCGGCTGGCTGCCGGAGATCCGGCCCCCTTGTTGCTCGGCTGTGAAGAAACTCCTGCACATATCTCAAAGCTACAGTATTTAGGATTAAAAAAATAAAATAAAATAAAATAAAACTTCCATGTATATCCTACTTGGTTCCTAAGTCTTGTAAGCCTATAAAAAGGCATCCTCCTCTTGTAATAAATCAGTTGAAGAAAACGAATTTTTGAGAGTTGTAACCCTGTTTATGGTTCTGGGCTTAGGCCCGTTTTTGCCTTCGTCCTTCAGGATGTCGAGGGGTGTTAGGCCCCAATGCCTTCGCTCCAACGAGAGCGTCGAGGAGTGTGAAGCCACTCCAAGTCATCAGTGTCGCCGTGCATGATGATGGGGTGTGATCTCCAAGTCATCAATGCCGTCGTGCATGATGGCAGGATGTGATCCCAAATAAGGTCTTCGCTGCCAAACAGCTGTCATGGGGCTCGATGCCCTAGGTACCTTTTTTCCCCTCCATCTCTCTATTTCCCATCGAATCTAGATCCTAGGTTCGAGTTTCATTCCCGTTCCCCCTCCATATTTTCATCATTCCTTCGTCATCCCCATCAAGAAAAGTGAAAACCAAAAGAGTCTAGCCATTTTAGGGATTTTCAGTCGTTGTCCTATCCTAGTCCCGGGAGGCTTCTTAGCCCTCCCACGGTCCTTAGTTTGCTTTAGGCCTTTCCCCTTTTTCGAATAATCCCAGGTTTCATCGGGATCCCATCCCGCACCACAAAAGGCTAACAAACTAATCATTTATCTTGTCAAAATTTAGTACAGTTGACTCTTAGTCTTTAGGGGTTGGCTTGATTTTTGCTAGGATCGACTCAAATTCTTGCTATGGTCAACTCCAATTTGGGTTTGACTCTTGAAAGCTTTGGAGTTAGCTTGAACTGAAGAATTCAAATTTTGTTACTCTCTATTTTTTTACCCTGAGACATCGGTGGGGTTGACTCTTGAACAATTAGGACCGACTCTATATTAAGGTCAACTCATAAGACTTTTGAAGTCAACTCGAGAGGCAATAGAGTTGACTTGAGGTTTTCTAGAGTCAGCTCGAGTTCTTATACTCTAAAAAATAATTATTTTTCTAGCATTCTGAGACAACAGTGATGTTGAATAATTTAAGGGTTGACTCAAGAAAAATAGTAGAGTTGGCTTGATATGTAGTGGGGTCAACTAATCAAACTTTTGAAATTGACTCGATTAAAGGGTTGACTCATGAAAATGCTAGAGTTGGCTGGAGCACTATTGATTGTTGATACATTATCTATACTAGAATTGATTTCCTTTTATCTCAAAATTGACTTTTGAGTAGTTTTACTTAATGAAAGATATTTCTAGGCTAGACTTGTCTTTTTAGATTGAATGACCTATTAGTTAGAAAGTCTTCACCTATATATATTCTCAAGCCTTCATTAGTATCAAATATACCTAGGTATTTTGATATCATCAAAATCAATTTTTATGATCAATAGGATCATGATTGGAAGAATTGAATAGATAGAGCATCATTAATACCAGTTGGGTGATTTAATTTTATAAATTAAACAAGTATTATTATTTATTAATATAAAATATGTTATTATAAATTTAATAGATTATTTGTGTTTGTGAAAATTTGAGATTGTAATAGATTTTAAGGTCTCACATATTTCTAGGTCCTTGCCCTAGGAAGGGTGTAGCTATATTGCAAGCTAACCTAGGTGCTGGATTCAAAATATGTTATGTTTATTATGATTTTAAAAAGTGAATTATCATGGTGTTAACACCATACCTTTTATGAAATTTAAAAGCACCATTGGAAGTTTTAAATCAAGTATTACGATCAAATTTATATGAGATCTTAAATGAGACATATATCGTGCTGCTAGTGGATACTTGTGACAATACAGAAATAAAGAAAAAAGAAAAAGATTAAAGCTGCAAAGGTAATACATGTTCTCTAAATTAAAATCAATGAAGATAATCATCAGTATATCTAAGATATATAGAGGAGCTAAAAAGAACATGGGATATTCTTACAATTAAATATTCAAAGTTTAATATAGTGTGGTTTCAATTTTTGGAGAACATGACTAGCACTTTTAAATAAAGCAATCTTATAATCTCTTAATATATATTAATAAAAAAAATTATTTGATGAAATTGACATACTTGATGAAATTTATTGCTATGATGAAAATAAGCATTTTAAACTATTATTTTTTAGTAGAAGAAAGAGTAGTTGTTAGTTTGAAGAGTAGGCTAAACAATATACTTATTAATCAATGAATAATTAATATAAAAAAGTGATTTGACCATATCTCCTCCAAAATAAAAAGACTTATTTTTTGGTGATAAAAATAAAAAGTAAAAGAATAAATCTAAAAATCTAGAAGCCTGATAATGAATTTGGGAAGAAAGATCCTAATCAGAAAATTTGCAAGTTTAAGTTGATTTGCATGGATGCGGAAAGTTTGGTAATAAAGTTTAGAATGCTAGGGTGAAGCTCAAATAATGTAATATTGCATCTTCTAGTTCAAAGTACAGGGAACACAAGGAAACTAAAGATTGGGCTCCCACAGCTTCCACTATTGATGCTTCTTTTAATAGCCAACATGCATGCATTTCTGATTTTTTTCATATGACCGGTGCTTATTTTACTTATGATTCTTGACTGTGGATGTTCTAATCATCTAACTTGCTGTAGAGACATATTTGATGCTATTTCTATTATTGATTATTTACTTTATTTTGTTAAAAATATAGATGATTTATCTCTCACATTATCTTCTAATTCTTATCTTTTCATGAATAATTTTTATTGTGTACTGAGTTTGAAGAAAAAATTTATTCTTATTTTACAAATTTTGGATAGGGTATTTTATTTTATTTTATTTGGGCTTGATAGTATTGTGATTTATGTTGATGTCAAAGTTTATAGAAAGCAAATTATGCATGGAAGAAAAGTAAACAAGCCCTATATTATTTCTAATAGAAATTCTTATGCATGCTAGATTAGTGCATGTGAATTATGATATGCTTTGTGATATTCAAATAAAATTAATGATTGGTTCATAGGCTTTCTAAGATGAGAGGGAATTTAAGTACTATTTGTATTGGGAATTGGTATAGAAAGATGTACAAGCTGTACATCAAGACAGGATCTTATTGGTCACTACAATTGATATATTCTGATCTTAACAGAATATTGAGTGCTCATTCTTTCATTGGTATAAGGTCGTGATGATTTAGCTAGATATACATAGACTTTAAATTTGCTATTAAAAGTTAGAATATCTAAGAAATTGTCAGCTTCAAAATCTTGTTGAAAATCATTTTAAATCCTGGTTGATTGAGGATTAATGGTACTGGTGAATATATTTCGAAGGAATTATCAAATTATCTGGCTGGTTGTACATATACAAAAACCTTACTTGTCTAGATTCTTCTGAGTGAAATGGTGTGATAGAGAGCAAGAACATGTTTCTATTTGAGACTATCCATTATTAAAAAGTGAGGTATGATTTTTGAGCACAATGTTTGGAGATAGCAATATATGTTATCAATATGACACCTTTGAGAAGTCTTGGCTATATGTCTACAAGAAAAATTATTTGAAACATGCCTTGATATCTCTTATCTTCGTATATTTAGATGTGTTTATTTTATGCATGATTGTGATCAATTTCTAATAAACTGAATGAGAAATTTGTCAGGTGCAATTTTTCTCGGCTATGATGAAGCTAAAAATAAATATAGTTGTATTAATCGTGAGACAGTGAAGTTCCTGTAAGGATTTTCATAGGCATGTGTCTAACCCATTTTGGCAGTTTGCTAGGAAGTTGATGTAGGCTGGGGGGCCACCATGAGGTTCAGAGTGAATGATGGAAGACTAAACGATTCTAAACAAGAAATTAAACCAATCCTAGAAGTGAGAAAATAGATTATTAATTTCAAAATCTAAAGGTACAAGAAACTAAGTAGCTGGAAATTTACTTAGGATAACTAATAGCTCTTCATCTATAACTACCACTACAAGAAATTTAACTTTTTATGGTGAATGTTTTTGTTTCTAGAGATCGAATTTACATTACCAGAATGATTAGCGATGATGAAACATTTCGTTGCTATGAGTTTATTCAGAAAGTCTCATAGTAAAAAACTTTAGCGATGAAAAAAAACTTGTTTCATTGCTAAATTTGTTCAACCATGATGGAATAATTATGTAGCATTAGTGGTGAAAAAAAATTATTTCATCGCTACATTTTATGATGAAATATTTTTTGTTGCTAACAACAAAATCCAAATTTGGCAATGAAAAATTTTTTGTTACTATTTTTAGCAAATGAAAAAATTGTTTTGTCACTATGACAATATAATTTGATCACTAAATTTCATGATAAAATTAAAATTTCATCGCTAAAATGAAAGAATACCATTCTTTAGCAATGAAAATCTAATTTCACCGGTAAGTTTCATGATGCAATTAGTATTTCATCACTAAAATAAAAAAAAAAAAGCTACTCTTTAGCAATGAAAATTTAATTTCATTGCTAAATTTAATAATAAAAAAACCTGCCATTAATTTTGCCAAAACTACATGTTTAAATATAAAAATATTCCAAATCACCCATTCAAATATAGATAATATTACAAAACATATGCATAATACAAACTATATCAACCAAAACATAACACCATATCACTACCATGTCAACCAAAACATAACATGTATACAAACCATATCCACTAGATCCAAGTATTACTAAATTTTATATATATCATTAATAGATACAAAATTACAAATTCATACACCATTTAAAATATAAAAACCTACAAACTATGCATCATCAAAGTCGTTAGCTTTGTTCTCTTCTCCAAGCATCGATCCTTGACCTAATATGTGTCTCAATGAATATGTAGAGGCAGCATTATGCATATGTAGAGGTGCTAACTTGGAGGCATCAATACCGAGCCATCCTACCATCACAGCCACTATCCTCTCAAGCATTTGGCTACCATTCATCCAATAATCTATTTGACCATGCATCAAGCTCATCAATATTTTGAATGCCTCTGGCACTAGGGTATCATCAGACTAGTATTGTCTAGATTGGTTGGATGATGAATTATAATGGGATTTCTTTGAGGAAGGAATGCTTTGCCCATACCCTAATTGCTGCCTAAGGATGGCATCTATGATCGTGTCGTCAGTCATTGAACAAACGGGCTATGATCCAAAATTGCTGTTAGATCCAACCTCCCTCATTGCCTGCTCTCTCAACTATAACATCTTTTCCTTCACAATAAACCAAATAATACCATCAGTTTATTTCAAAGGCTTCAAAAGCATTCAAAATATGGTGTGATACTTAACATTCCCTCACCTCATTGCTCACAAATTAGCCGCTCTTGTTTTGATAGAAATTTCCATAAGCGTTGACCCTAATAGTTCCTATTCAAATAAAATAAAAAGAGAAAAATGATATCAAAATAATTTATATATTCAATGAGTTATTCCAACATCATACAATTGCAAATACAGTTATATACTGTCCTTTTCATTCCTTGTGCAAAGGACACACTCCCTTGTATGTGAATAGAATCAACCTTACTCCTACTCACCTTGCTCTCCTCTGATCATCGTTAAAAAATACATACAGGTGAATTCAGAAAAGGGCATAACAATATCAAAATAACTTGAAATACTAAACATATCTTAAATGCCTTGCTCTCAAAATGCTTGCACAACCACCACTAATCATGACTAGACTTGGCCCAATTTTTGTAAGACCGGGTCATAGGGTCAATCCCCCTCACTTGCAGATAGTTGTAGTGCACATGAAGCCTAGATTGTCGATCTATGTACCTATTTGTAGCCATTTTGAGAATACACGTCATCACTTGCTCATCAGTATAGTCCTCAAACTTAATATTATCCTGCATATGCGAGTATTTATCATAATATATAAATATAATAAATCTCGTAAAATATATTTATTAACTTACCTTAATGTGAGAGATAAAAGCATTGTGGAATCGAGAGGCGACATGCTTGAAACTTTTAGCGATCCATAGAAAATTATTTCACATGAATAAACCGATTTCGTTAGCGACTATACTCACCTTCGTGCCAATTGGATGACCTTGAAATAGCTATACTTTTGGCTTTTCGTTATGCGTATGTATATATTTCTCCAAGATGAGGCCCCTACTAGGACTACTTGCCTTGCATCACTATTATGTGCCTACATATGAAAATTAATGAAATGAACATATATTATCTACCAATGGTTGTATATAACAAAGAAATGATATACATAATTTATAAATATGATAGAGATGTATATATAAGGGATGATGCAATAGTTCCATGACCTCCTACTCGGCTAGCTCCAGTCGAGCATTAGCATACTCCATGGACTCGGGTGGTTGAGTCTCATCCAAGTCCTTTGACTTGTTATGCAAAAGGCTAAAATGAGGGTGTATGTCAATAACTGTGCCTCAACGTCTACCCGTGAATGTCCATGCATAGGATCAACCATGATGTTGTAATGGTTAACAAAATCTGAATAAGTACATAATCATAAAAACTGAAATAGTACATAATGTAACAAAAAAATCAATTGAATTACTTAATCATATCAATTGTTATTCCCAGCATCCGAACTCATGTTGACATATTTGTCCTCAACAGGACTCATAGAAGGCGTTGACCCTAAAATGCTATCATCATTTTCATTGATGAAATCATCATCCACATGTGATTGCGACTCCAAATTATTGTTGGCTTATGCCCATGCCAGCTTTCCAATGATAGGAACATCCTCAGATTCACAGTGATCTCATTGCAATTATCCTACATCGATCATGTCATCTAGAAGTAATATGTTATCCAGTGCTTGCATTTGATATGCTTCATTTTTCAATAGTTGTATGGACTTCATTCTCAAGACCTTCATCATCTAGGGACATGAAAAGTATCAGATCAAACAAATGTCTATGCTAATCCCTTTGCTAAGGCCGTTTCATTTTAGTGTCCTTAACATACCACACTAGTCTTGCTTTATAAAAATATAAGGATCACTTTTGTACCACAAGTGACTGGTGTGGACACTGATGAGCTGAAGGTCTAAAACTATTAACCTGTGTTGTCCTAAATCATAACATCAACACTTGAATAACACATGAAGACCACTATACCTCAGCTCTATAACCTCATGCAGAACACCGAAAAAGTCCATTATCTCATCCTTGTGCTTGCCTTCCATGTATATTCCACAATTATGTGTGGTTTGATCGTAATCATGATTTTTCATTAAGAAATGCATACCATTGACTATGCATGCTGAATATACCAACACATATTTGTCAGATTTTCGTGCAAGTATGGCTATGTCATCACTGATGCAATTGAGATTGTCTACAAGTAGTAGGGCTATCTATAATTAAAAGAGCAATAAGCAGGTTGTGTTTGAGAAATACAAACTATATAAATGAACCTTGAGTCATGGTAAACATTAACATAGCTTACTCATTGGTTAAATCACAATGCAAATTGATTTCTATGTTGTGCCACTACTAACATAGGATTGATTTATATGAGTTCACTTTCGTGCTCGCTGAAATGATATAATTATAACATGTACACTTTAGTTTAATGTTTGTGAGTATGTTCATGCAACATCAACATTGAAAAAAATTAAATGTGTATACTCACATCATGTATACTTCTGCCTCCTCGCAATTGTTTAGCACATACCAATGCATGCAAAAATCTACCTTATGGTGTCCATTTCCTATGGTGTTAACATCCAAAAATCTACCTTACCATATGGTCTAGCAATGATGGAGAACATGGACAATCTATGTTGAGAATGTCATCATCATCAATGTTCCATTGCAGCATTATAAATTTGATCTCCACTTTCTGAAGGTACATAGAGCAGAATGTTAGACATTCATTTATTATGTGTGCCTCATCTATTAAACCTTTGGGCCATGCTTTGTTAGTGACAACACTTTCATATTCTCGCATCTTCCTATCCAATGAATTGTTGATTGATATACATACATAATAAGTTTTACAATAAAGAATAATAAGTTTTACAATATCATGCAATTACCTTTCAAGTGGATATATCCATCTCATGTGTACTGGTCCATCCAATCTAGCCTTATGTAGGAGATGAACCAAAAGATGCACCTTGATATCAAAGAAAAAAAGGGGGAATACCGTTTCCAACTTACAAAGAGTACTGGCAACTTCTTCTCCAATACATCAATTTGACTTCACCTCAATGTCTTCATGCATAAATCCCAAAAATAAGTTTCCAGATCAAGTAATGCATCACACACATTATTCAGCAAAAATCCACACAAGTCAACTAGGAGCACATATTATGGAAGCAGGTGGCAATCATGATATTTTACCTTGACAATCTTCCCATCTTTCAGTATAATATATTGTTTCAAGCTTGAGGCATATCCATCAAGAAACCTCATTGATCTTAGATATGTGAGATATCGATTTCTTTCACTTTGGTTTAGTATATAACATGCTAATGGCTTGACTAGCTTATCCCCATATCAAATCAAATGTAATTCATTTCTAATCCATATGTCCTCCAAGTCAAGATGAGCCTTCATAGTATCTTTTGTTCTTTCTTTGATAATAAGAATAGTGTAGAATATGTTGTCAAATATATTCTTTTCAATATGCATGACATCAAGATTGTATCAAAGGAGAAGTATTTTCCAATATGGAAGATTGAATAACTTGCTTCTTTTTCTCCAATTTTCAATACTTGTTTACATAACTAATTGGCTGGCTATATCGTTACCAAGAATGACATTTTATAGGTCGGGTATAGGGATGGCAATGGGCCAGGTTTGGGTCGGATGTATAACTATTCAAGTCCAAACCCGAATACTCAATAAACTATCCAAATTTGGCCAAAATACTATCGAGATTGAGTTTTTTTTATCCAAACCTATCTCAATTGGGTATCGGGTAATTCGGGTTTACTCGGTCTAAATCCAATTGAGTCATATTAAATATTTTTTTTCATTTTAATCAACTTTAAAATTATCTATCATTTTATAAATCATACATACATTAAACAAATAAAATTTAACTATATTTTTAGTTCAATAGCATTTAGTTTCATATTCAATCAAAATAAAATTTAAATTATCTTAAACAAATAAAATTCAACAAGATTTAATTTAATACACTACAGTGAAACATGGATATGTCGATGCTTTTTTTGACCTTTACCGATGCTTTTAAGCATCGCTAAGAAACTTCCCGACGCTTCTGGAAGCGTCGCAAAAGTGTCACCTATGTAAGCGTGGAGACGCCACCTGCCCATGCTTTTGAAAAGTGTTGGCAAATTAAAATTTATCGATGCTTTAAAGCATCGGCAGATAGCGACACTTTAAAGCATCTTTCAGGTCCAAACCTAGCGACGCTTTAAAGCATCGCTAGACTTAACTCTAGCGATGCTTTAAAGCATCGGCAGAATTTTTTTTTTAAAAAAAATTAAACAGATAGCTATACCTATTATATACATATAATACAACCTGTAGACTTCATCAAAATGAAATTCTTCAAACCTGTATCACATCCATCATACACAAACAAATAAAAACATATATTCAAACCTGTATCATATCCAACATACACAAACAAATAAAAACATTCAAACCTGTATCACATCCAACATGCACAAACAAATAAAACATTCAAACATATATCACACCCAACATACAGAAACACAAACACAAACCAATGATAAAGATTTATATATATATATATATATAAAAGTGCCAATCCAAGTTCAAATAAATAAAAAGACATACAAAAATAATAAAAAAATAGCTGTCATCACTGATCTGCGGGAGGCTGGTCGTCGTCAGGTCTGTGACTCATAGATGCACCAGGAACTTACAAGATATACATCAGGAATTATGATACATACATTATATATATTATAAAGAATTAGATACATACAAAATTAATAAATAATTACTTACTTGAGATGATATGAACATATGCAGCATCGATGTAACATGCTCTAGCTGAGACCTAATGGTTTGCATCTCTGCTATGTCTGCATCACGAGTCTGTCGGAGCTCTGCTATCTCCTCCTGGAGCTGATGAACATGTAACTGATCATGACTCTCTCTAGTATCCCGAGTATATCTACTCATCTCAGATAACTGAGTATGGGCAACTCTAATCCCATAACCCCTCACTCATCCAGGACGCTCTGGTCCCATCAACTCCGAGAATACCTCGGCCTCGATGCGACTGCTCTGAGTAGATGATGAACCCTCGCCAGCACGCTCGGAGATCATAGAGGTAGCCCTATTCTATATTTTATAAAAAACACATATATCACTACTTAATAAAAATAAAAATATAAATCATAATATAATATAATAAAAAAACATACATATATATCTCTGGACTCCTCCCGAACAAAACTACCATCCTGGTGAACGTGAGTAATCTGATAGAACTCCACCTCACCAGGCTCCCTCTCCTGCTGATCAGCCTATATAAAGAATAAATATTATAAAAAAATTCAAAATAATACATCTTATACCCCCGTACCATGATATATGGCACATGCATGATGCATGATGATACATGATATTAAAACTATAAGTATACTAAAAGTATTATAGGATAAGAAACATACAAACTCATGCCTGAGCCGTATATAACTCTTGGACCTCGCTGTGTGAGGAACAGTCTGAGCTGCTCGTGCAACTTTACCAATAGCAGAATACATTTATAAAATATAATTAAAACTATGTTATATATTGTATAAATATAATTATGACGAGTGAAAATTAATAAATTTCGAAGTGTTTGATGATGCTAAATAACCTGTGCCCTCTCGAAGAACCAATAATGCACTAGCTCCCTCCACTGATGAGGGTGAACATCAGGAGGACAGGTAGCTGCAACCTGCTCCTCTATCCTACCCTCTCGCATGTAGTCTCCCTTCAACTTCGCCCTATATTCTTTCCACTTGCGATTGAAAGACTTAAGCACAAAATCAGAAGTATCTGGAGGGAGAACGAACTTGCTCTACAATTTAAATAAACAATAAAATATGTATTAAATGAAATAAGCAATTCAACTATTAAAAACCTAAAATATAAAATAATATATCAATTTTTTTACCTGTACAACTTGAAGCATCTCTACTTTATAAGCAGGAAGCATGTCATTCTACTTCGAATAATTCAGAGGACATAGCTGACCTCGGCATGCTACTGTCCCCAGAAAGCTAGTCAACAAGCTAGCAGCTTTCTTAATAAACTATCCTAGCTTGTTGCACTCTATCACTATCCTCTCATCCTCAGGTAACTGCCACACATCACGGACTAGTGTGGGTCCTTGCCTATGCCTGAGTCTTTCGGATCCATCTACAAAAAAAAATACATAACATTGTATATTAAAACTATTACATATGCATGAATTGAAATGAGATAAAATTATTAAATTATGTACCCTATATCTGTATGTCATCGACGATAGGCTCGTCATCAAGATGATCCATAGGAGGATCGTGATGTGCAGACTCGGAGGGAATGGCGTCATCCTGAGGTGTAGAGGTAGTAGCATTGGCCTGATGTGCAGAAATAGAGGGACTGACATTAGACCGATGTGAAACTGATCGACTGCCCTCGGGCTGCTGTGCTGAAGAAGTACCAATCTCGGTCTGGAAAAACTGAAGCTGTACATCTGCTAATCATTTCCTTCGAGGCATGGTGTACCTAACCTGCATTATTTAAAAACAAGTCAGTTAACATTATAATCAAATTATAATGGAAATGAATTGTAATTTAAAAGATAACATAATCATTAATGCAAAAATATAAACCATCTTATAAACTACTTACTTGTCATAATCAACCAGTTGTACCTTTCTCGGAATCCAATCTAACCAAAATGGTTGTATCATTTATATGATCATCCGGCACAATATTATAAGGCATACACTGAGTGTAAGTATCATCATCATCTTCTTCCACCATTTTTTCCATGTCAAACAAGTCTTTGGGTTTTGTCTTAATAACAGTAGCCCATTCTTTATCTTTCAAGTCTTGTACATAAAAAACTTGTCGAGCTTGAGATAAAAAGATAAATGGATCATCCTTCAATAACACACCCGTATGTATCAATTTTGAAAAATTGACAAGTATGAATCCGTTTGAGTCCTTTTTCAAACCTCTCGGTGTATTTATATCCACCCAATCGTATCGAAATAATACAACTTTAAAATTTTTATAATAATCCAACTCCAAAATATCTTTAAGTATACCATAATAAGATTTTTCATCTGCTTCTACCATAACACTACTGTTATGAGTTTTTCTAAGTTTCTCGCGCTCCTTGGTATGAAATTTAAAGCCATTTATAATAAAACCATTATATTTGTTCACAATATAACTTGGACCTCTAGCAAGTGCTATTAGTTCAGCTGAACTATTTTTCTCCATCAGTACCGTTACCTAGAAAATATAATATCAATTATCAATCACTTATTCGATGTTAAATGTATATAAAATTATTACACGACTTATATATACTAACCTAATTGGCAAGCCATTTAGGGAATAACTCAACCAACCATCTTTATTCAATCCTTGGATTATGACGAGTGGAATGATTAGCTTGTCTTTGTATAGCTAAAAATTTACTGCATGACAATCAAATATAAGTTTGACAATAACATGTCTAATATTTAGTATTATCCATGTGTAGATGGACTAATCTATGATAATCAGATATTATGTCACTATATAGCAATACATAACGGTGTGCTTGTGACAAGGATTTATGGTCAAGAACAATACTTTCAGCTTTTCCTATAAATCTTCCTGATGATGCAAGTTTGTATAGATCTGTATTCTCCATAGTATCACCATGACATTGAGGTCGATTGAATATAGTCTCACACCTTCGAGATATCTTGAACAAAATATTAAACACTCTTCAGCAATATATCCCTCTACTATTGAGCCATTAGGATGGGCTTTGTTTCGTACATAATCCTTCAAATATACAAGATACCTTCAAAAAGTATGATATTTATCAATCTTAATATCACATTAAAAAATAAAAAAATATATAAATTATAAAATTTAAGTTTTACAGCATTACCTCTCGATAGGGTACATCCTTCTGTACTGTATCGTCCACCAAGTTTAGCTTCCGAAGCTAGGTGAATGAGTAGATGACCATCATCATAAAAAATCTAGGAGGAAAAATCTTTTCCATCTGACATAGTGTAAGTACGACTTGAGACTGCAACTGATCAAGCTCATGAGGATCAAGAACCTTAGAACATAATATCTTGAAGAATGATGATAACTGAAAAATAACCGTAATAACTTGTTTCGGCATTGACGACCTTAAAACCAATGGAAGAATATCTTGCATTAATATATGTCTATCATGACTTTTAAGATTTGAAATTTTGTACTCTTTCAGATTCACACATCGTGAAATATCTGAGGCATATCCATCAGGAACTTTGATATTCTTTAAAACTGTCAAGAAGAGATCTTTTTCTCCACTAGACATTGTATAACATGCATGAGGGATATAAGTTCTGTCATTTGCAAGCACTTATGGATGAAGTTCATGTCGGATGCCCATTTCTTTTAAATCAAGACGCTCCTTCATGTTATCTTTAGTCTTTCCATCAAGATTTAATATTGTTCCAATCAAATTATCACAAACATTCTTTTCTATATACATAACATCAAGATTATTCCGGAGTATATTATGCTCCCAATAAGGTAAGTCAAAGAATATGCTTTTTTTTCTTCCATAATTGTTTAGTAACCTGATGGGTAGATGTTGTGATTATATCATCATCATTTTCAACTTCAAAGAAATTATCCGGATCCTCGAACACTGCCGCATCTAAGATGCAAGTATTGACTTCCTCTGATACTTTCCTCTTGTACCGAAGTCTCAACATCATCTCTTCCTCGCTTTTTAGAGGACTTTGTCATCTTGCCATAACTGTGTCTAATACCAAGCATTTGTCTACGAATATCAGAACCAGAAGGTAGAATTGGAGTAGATCCCAACTCTATAGTACCATCAAATAAATCCTTCTAAAATCAAAATGGATGATTTACCTCCAACCATCGATGATATTCCATGTAACAGAACTTTCCTCCATGTTTTAACCAAATTGAATGGATTGACTCACCACAAGAAGGACATGCAACTCGTCCCTTAGTGCTCCAGCCAGATAAATTAGCATATGCAGGAAAATCGTTAACAGTCCATAATAGAGCTGCCCGCAGATTGAATGTTTGGCCATTCGAAGCATCAATTGCACTGATACCCTCCCACAATTATTTCAATTCATCTATTAAAGATTGTAAGAAAACATCAATATCATTTCCTAGATCCTTATTACCTGGAATGACCATTGATAAAATAAGTGAAGACTGTTTCATACATATCCATGGTGGCAAATTATAAGGAATCAGTATAACTGGCCAAGTACTATAGACAGAACTTAAGGTCCGAAATGGATTAAATCCATCACTAGCTAAACCCAGCCTGACATTACGAGCATCAAATGCAAAATCAGGATGTTTTCCATCAAATGCTTTCCATGCTAAACTATCCGCTGGGTGTCTCAGCATTCCATCTTTTGTATGGCTTTCATCATGCCATCTCATTGACGAAGCTATCTTTGATGATGCATAGATCCTTTTCAATCTAGGTACAAGAGAAAAATAGCGTAATACTTTCACCGACTTTTGTTTAATTTGTGTTGCATCCAATTCATCTAATCCCTCACTCTCATTTTCTTTTTGCTTCGTCCATCATGAACATCCACACATATGGCACGACTCTTGATGGGCATGTTCTCCCCGATATAATATATAATCATTTAGACAGCTATGAATCTTTTTGTATCCAAGATCCAATTCCTTTACTAGTTTTTTGGCTTCATAACAAGATGTTAGTAAACTAGTCACTTCAGAAAATGCATTCTTTAACAACTTGAGCAGCATAGTAAAATTCTTGCCAGACTATCCATTCAAGTATTTTATATGAAACAAATGCACAAGAAAAGAAATTTTTGAAAAGTTCTTGCAACCGGCATATAATTCATGATATGCATCTCTTATCAGCTTCTGATAACAATCTGTTCCAACATTAGTTGGGGATATCGACTCTTCATCATGTATAGATTCAGTAAATATAGGATCCTCAGGTAACTCAACTGCTACTTGTCCTCCACTGTAATCTCCAAGATGTTGAGCACCATATTCAAAAGCATTTCTGAGCAAACCCCTGATATCATCATCTCTTGCAAGATTTTCTATTGGTTACTGGATCCAAAATCAGGTATATGTTCCATGTTAGAGGTTTGGTTACATGTAGATTGTAACCTTGACTCTCCATGAAAAAACCACTCAGTATAACCTCTTAAAAAACCATTCCATACCAAATATTCTTCAACAATATTTGGATATAGAGAATTGGAATTTACACATTTTCGGCATGGACATAAAATCTTCCCATTGATACTACTTCTCTCAATACCAAATTTAATGAAATTTTGTACTCCATCTAGATATTCTTTGCTATTCCTCGGTTTAGTTATCCAACTCTTATCCATTGTAAGATAAAACTAACTGAAATAAATAAATATTTATAAGAACAGAATAAATTTAAAATAAGTTTATTCAATAGATCAATTACAGTATTATTAAATACACCCTATCACTAACTAATAGGTAAAGATGCCCTATCCTATTCAAGAATTACATTAATTATATAGGTCATTTACAGTAACCAAAGAATACGCAATAGAAGTTCCAGAAAAATTTTGGCAGCATTTTTCCTTAGTTCTTTCTATACAAATAAATATGTATGTGGAGAACTAAAAGGAAATTCTATCCGAAATATATTTGGAACTCTATCCATACCGTTTGATTACGATAAGCACCTATAAAATTATTTGCAATTCTCAAACTGTCCAAACTGAACATTCAATTGACCATTGTACATATTTCTCCCATCCGTACAAAAATTAAATAATTGTACGGATCCTGTAGAATATGTACTTTAATCAATTGATGGGTTTATATTTCAATGCAATGCAAGTTTTTAAAAAAATATCTAAAAAATTATAATTGATCGTAACAAAGCTATAGATGGTATTGAAATTAAAGATTTGTAATAATGAAACTAACCTTAAAGCATAACATGTTCAGTAAGATACAGGTATATACCAAGAAATTTATTAATAAACAAAAATAATATGCTAAGAAAAATAACAATAATTAATAAAAAATAAGGAGGAAGCTCATATATATATTATTTAATCTGCAACTAAATCAAAATGACTACAATCGATTATGTTGCCCAGAAATGGAGTCCAAGAAGGGGGGGGGTGAATTAGATCTTTAAAAAATAAAATAATAATGTGAAGGTCTAGTGGTGTTTATGAGTAATAAATTCAATGCACAAGATTGAATGTAGCGGAAAATAGTAAGTGAATAGCAATAACAAAAGAGCAAGAGAGAAAGAGGGCAATCACATACAAATACAAGGTTTATAGTGGTTCGGTGCAAACCTAGCACCTACATTCACTCCCCAAGCCACCCTTGGGAATTCCACTATAATCCAAACAAGATTACAGCTGACTTGTTTTTCACAAGGCTCACAAGTCAAAACCTAAGTTGGTTTTGTCACTAGGCTCACCAACAAACCTTAACACTTGTTTTGTCTTCGGGCTCATAAGTTAACCCTAGTTGGTTTTATCCCTTTGGCTTACCAACAAACCACAACAACCTTCTTTCAAGACACCCTTGAAAGCAAGGTCAAATCACAAGATAAAAACATATATACAGCTTTAAAACTAAGACAAACTCTCTTCAAGAGTAGAATGGAATCTTTGAAGCTCAAGTTGATGCTTTTTCTTGACTCCTCCTTTGAATATCATTCAAAACACCTCTTTTGGAATGATGTAAGGATGAGCTTGTAGGCTTTTTCAGGGAATCAAACTATAAAAGGCTTTTGATGTGGAGTTCTTGAGAGAATATAGGCTTTTTGGCTTTGAATGGACTTCAATACACTTCAATGCCTTTAGAATGAGGTTGGTGGAGGTTAAATATACCAAGAAACTTCCAAAAAATGGTTTGTGACCGTTGGAGCCTCGGGTCTAGCCATTTGAAGCTTGAAAAGCAAGTTCTGCAAGTCAGAAAAATAGATCTGTTAGAGCTATCAGGCTTCAAGTGTCGATACTTTGCTGTCAGGTATCGACATTTGGTTGTCAGGTATCGATACTTGATTTCTAGGTGTCGACACTTGAACTTTCAAGTGTCGACACTTGATGCACATGTATCGACACTTGACATAAAAATTCTCAAATGGCAAAGTTCTGTATTTTCAAAAATTTCAAGCCTTGAGTCGACACTTGGAAACCTAAGTGTCGACACTAGGTGTCGACACTTGAGTTTTGGGTGTCGACACATGGCATGCCAAGGATTTTTCTTCATGCCAAATGCTGAAGTGTCGACACTTGGCTTCCCAGGTGTCGACACTTGAGATTGAAAAGCTCAGATTCAAGTGTAAATTAGCCCAAAAACATAAATATAAATTTTGAAACATAAATGGATCGTAAACAAATAACAATTAAACATGTAGATGCCCTTTTTCCATGAAGAGAATGTCTAGATTTGCAAAAAATCCTCCATGCCACGTCATGCCATGATACATAAACTTTTGAGATTTTAAGGTGCTTTCTTCCTGAAAACTCATAACTTGAAATATACATTAGTATACAATATGCACTCAATGTTTTGTTATTCATCAAAATCACTGGGTGGAGCCAACAATCTCTCCCTTTTTGATGATGACAAAACCTTGAGTAAGATAGCATTAAGTTTTATATTTCAACTGTTATAATTCATGAATATGAATGTAAGTCCATATAAGCCATAATTTTCATAGTTAGGAGGAATCAATCTCTCCTTTAAATAGATATTTCTAATCAGAACAAATAATATGTTATCAAAGCAGATCAAATTTGAAAAAAATTCACACAAACAATTTAATTACTCCCCCTTTTTGTCAATCATTAGAAAGGGGAATAATCTCCCCCTTATAATGAGTATGAAGACAAAAAAAGATAGAGTATCAGAGCCAAAAGGATTCAACGATAGTACCAGAGCTGAAGAAAGTAAAGGTAACCAATCAATAAATAATAAGCACCAAACTAAAATATATAAATATATATAACTAATAAGAGGAGTTTTCAGTACAAAATTTGCTGAGTCATCAGCAAAACTGAAACATACAAAATGTATCAGAGTCATACAATAATAAAAAACATACAATGCAACATGAAACATAAAAGACATACAATAGAAGACATAAAAGATATCTGTGAGGCTAATCCTCATCAGATGGAATCTCAAGACTAAAAGGAGCACTGATCCTAGATCTAGAGGCTAAGGCCCTAGGAGGTCCCTAGGCTAAAGCCCGACGACTCCTAGTGCGGCCAGAAGGACCTAAAACGGGTACAACTCTAGATGATCTGGTAGAAGGGGGGAGAGAAGATCAGCTGGTGTAACAAAGTCTGGTGTGGAATCAACTAAGTCAATAGATGAAGGAGCAGTTGGGGTAGCGGGAGGATCGCGACTAACCACCTCAAAACCATTAGCACAGTCATCACTACCACTGCCACTGTCAATAATCTCTGTAGCTTTGTCCTCACTCATATCTGCCTGATCATCACCATCAACTGTATCAGCATGGTCACTCTGGTGATCATCATCACCATCATCATCATCATCATCATCATCAGAAGATACAACTGTAGGGGCTGCTGGAGGTATAAGGGATCTCAATAAATCCTCAATACGAATGAAACCCTCCTCCATAGTCCTACGGATCTCAGCATGCTTCGAGGTAGTATGTGCTCGAAGAGTCTCAATCTCGCTGCGCAGCTGAGTTAACTCACTCCTGATCTCCATAAACTGCTCTCTAGTGTGCTCCTCAAAGGGTAAACCAGTAGAAGGTGGCAGAGGAGCCAAAGTACCAGGTGTCAAAGGATCGGCCTGTGTCAGTGGAATATATATGGGAGGAAAACTAGCTGGCCCAGATGGCCTTTCCTCTGCCTCTCGAAGCTCATCCTCCTCATCTGGCTCCTGGCCAGGACTCTCTGTGCACCCACAGACCTGTGACAAGTCTGTACCCTATACGGTGCAATGACCTCTTATTATAGACATTTGTATGCAGTATCTCATTGGGGATCTCCCCCTCCAGCAATACTCCACAAGCTCTAAATATCCTAGTTAGAGCCATACCATAGGATAAACAATGATGGCACTGAGTCGTGGCATCGTGCATCTGTACTAACATCAATGATGGAAGGTCGATCTACCTCCTCTCTGTCAGACTGGTCATCACCATCAGCTCTCTCTCAGTAATGAAGTCGAACCTCCCAGTCTTTGGCAGAATAATACGAGCCATGATGTGGTGTAACAGACGCATCTCCAAGGATAGCTGGTTCACGGTGACTATAGACACACCACGAACATCCTCTCACTCGAGGATACACCTGAATGCTGCCTCCCTGTCATCTACTATAAAAATACTGACTCCCCTATGGGGGATATCCCAGACACTGCTCAGTAGCTCTGCAGAAAGAGAAATCTGAACTCCTCTCATGGTCGTAGACCAAAGAAGTCATCGGCAGTCCATAGCACCGTAGAACTCTCTCACTAGATGAGGGTAGTACCTCTCCTACATAGTGCAGAAGGGTACTAAACCAATATCAGTGAGCACCTGTCGTAAGAGAAAGTGGTGCCGATCGAAACAATCCAAGTTGACTCTCCTCTCAGAGGCCACAATCTTCCCTGCCATCCTCTCTGCAGGGGGGAACTCAGTGTAGCAGAATTGCTAGCCTGCCCTGAATTGAATCCCTTTGATCTCCTCTCTACACCCCGACTAGGTCTCTCCCTAACTGCAAGTCTCTTCCGGGGACCCATTACAGCAAGCTGACCAAGAGAGTTTAAAGAAGGTAAGCTAGTGGGTGGATTCACTCAGACTAGGAGCAATGGGACTGGTTAAATTTGAGGAGAAAATCATTTTACAAGATAGTTTTGAAACAAGTTTTGAGTTATAAAATACCAAAATAATTTAGAAAAGCCACAAACAATTTGAAAGCGGGAATTTTATAAGCTAGAAAATGTTTTTGGTTCGAAATTTTATAAAAGTACATTTTGTAATACCAAAATACCTGGGTTTTGGGCTTAGAATATTTAGGGTTTTAGAAAAGAGGTAAAAATGTCGCAAAAACCTCAGAAAAAACTTTGATAAATCAATAGAAATATGTTTAAAACATTAGATTGTAAGTGAATATCCAAATTTTTTGACCAAAACTAATCAAACAGTGGCTTTTCCCAAATTCGGATGGAATGAGCATGAAGAACGGCCAAAAATCGTGGGAAATCCGAGTGAAATGCCACTAAATCATTATTTCTTCAAATGGAGTTTTAGAAAACCCATAAAATCCATGAAAATCCGATTGAAATCCCAAAAATAAAATTGGAAAAATCCAAATTTAGGTCAAACGGTTTGACAGTAAGGAAAATGAAAATACGAGAAATAAAATGAAAATAAAAAGAAATTAGAAGAGGGAATACCTAATTCGTGAAGGGTTAATCGAGAAGAGGAGGGATTTGGATAGAAGGGGAACACTGTAGCTTGAAATCGACGGGGGAAAAGTAAAAACAAAACCCTCGGTTGGACGGTTTAAAACAGGTTTTGTTTCGCAAGTGTCGACACTTAATATTCGTCAAGTGTCGACACTTGGTCAGGTGTCGACACTTGACAATATCCAAGTGTCGACACTTGGCCAAGAAATTTTTTAGAAAAAATCAAAAAAATTTTCAAAAAATATTTAAAAACTTTTTAGGCTCAAAGCAAGTGTTTTTGAGTGCAATGTCTTGGGTAAGATAAAAATTGTGAGAGTTCTAGGAGAATGGGTCAAAGACACCTAACTCTCTTCTAATCAGACAGAACCTTTCTTCACTCAATGGTTTGGTAAACACATCTGCTAACTGATCATCAGTACACACAAATTCAAGAATGACATTAGAGTTTTGTACATGATCTCTTATGAAATGATGTATTATTTCAATGTGTTTACTTCTTGAATGTTGCACAGGATTCTTAGTTAGATTGATTGTACTAATATTATCATATCTTAATTAGTTTAATGCCAAAATCTTCGAGTTGTTGTTTGATCCAAAGGATTTGAGCACAACAACTTCCAGCTGCTATATATTTGACTTCCGCCGTAGATAGAGCAACTAAATTCTGTTTCTTACTACTCCAAGAGATCAAATTTATTCCAAGAAACTGACAGGTTCCACTAGTACTTTTATGATCAAGTTTACACCCAGCAAAGTCAGCATCAGAATAAGTAATCAATTCAAATGAAGAATCTCTAGAGTACCACAAACCAATTTCAATTGTGCCAGATAAATATCTAAGTATGTGTTTAACAGCCAAAAGATGAGACTCTTTAGGATTAGACTGATATCTAGCACACATACAAATACTAAACATGATATCTGGCCTACTGGTAGTAAGATATAGCAATGAACCGATCATGCCACGATATAATTTTTGGTCAATAGATTTACCTGATTCATCCTTGTCAAGTCTACAAGTAGAGCTCATAGGGGTACCTAAAGGCTTAGTGTTCTCCATCACAAACTTCTTGAGTATTTCTTTTGTGTACTTTGCTTGGTTGATGAAGATCCCTTCTTTGATTTGCTTTATTTGGAGTCTGAGGAAGAAATTTAGTTCTCCCATCATGCTCATCTCGAACTCACCCTGCATTAACTTTGCAAAATCTTGACAAAGAGATTAATTAGTAGTACCAAATATTATATCATCTACATAGATTTGTACTACTAAGAGATCATCAATCTTTTCCTTCAAAAACAAAGTTTTGTCTACATTACCTCTAGCAAAATTATTTTTAAGTAAGAAAGAGCTTAAACAATCATACCAAGCTCTAGGAGCTTGTTTCAAACCATACAAAGCTTTATGAAGTTTGTAAACATGATTTGAAAATTCATAATTTTCAAAACCAGGAGGTTGTTCAACATAAACCTCCTCTTCAATCAGACCATTTAAAAAGGCACTTTTAACATCCATTTGAAATAATTTAAAATTCATAAAGCAAGCAAAAGCCAACAATAGCCTAATTGCCTCAAGTCTAGCCACAGGAGCAAAGGTTTCATCAAAATCTATCCCTTCCTCTTGATTGTATCCTTTGGCAACTAGTCTAGCCTTATTTCTTGTAACAACATCATTTTCATCAAGTTTATTTCGAAAAACTCATTTTGTACCAATAATTGAAGTATTTGAAGGCCTATCTACTAATGTCAAACATTGTTCCTTTTGAATTGGTTAAGTTCATCTTGCATAGCATTTATCCAATTACTATCACATTCAGCTTCCTCAATAGTTTTAGGTTCAATTTGAGAAACAAAAGCTAAGTAATCACAGATATTTCTAAGGGATGATTGAGTACTTACACCTTTAGATGGATCACCAATAATTAGTTCTTTTGGGTGTCCATGAGCATACCTCCATTCTTTTGGTAGTGGATCAACTGTTGATGTGTTTTCATCACCTTGTGCTTGATCTCCTTCAGTGTTTTGATCATCTTTCTGTTTCTTGGTAAGTTCTTCATTGTTGTTTATACTTTCAATTTTCTTGGTACATGTTTCATCAGAGAGCACATCATCTTTTCTCAAAGATTTCTAGTTAGATTCATCAAACACCACATGTATGGATTCTTCAACAACAAGTGTTCTTCTGTTGAAGACCCTGTATGTCTTACTAGATGTGGAGTAGCCTAGAAAGACTCCCTCATCAGATTTGGCATCAAATTTGCTTAAATTATCCTTATCATTGTTTAAGATGAAACAACGCCATCCAAAAACACGAAAATAACGAATTGAGGGTTTCTTACTCTTCCAAAGCTCATAAGGTGTTTTCTTTAAAATCGGTCAGATAAAAACTCGATTTAAAACATAGTATGCAGTATTTATAGCTTCCGCCCAAAAATATCTAGGTAAGCCATTGTCACAAAGCATGGTGTATGCCATTCTTTCAAGAGTTCTATTTTTTCTTTCTACCACCCCATTTTGTTGAGGTATCCTATGTGCAGAAAAATTATGATGAATGCCATTTTCAATACAAAATTTATCAAAATTAGTATGTTCAAATTCAGTTCTATGATCACTTCTCAAAGATATGATTGAAACACCTTTTTCATTTGAAACTCGTTCATGAAATCTAATGAATTCAGAAAATATTTCATCTTTATGTGCTAAAAACATGATCCATGTAAATCATGAAAAATCATCTACAATAACTAGACCGTACTTCTTACCTCCTAAACTAGATGTTCTAGTTGGCCCAAAGAGGTCCATGTGAAGCAACTCCAAGGGTCTAGATATAGAGATTACTCTTTTTAGTTTGAAAGAGGATTTGGTTTGTTTTTCAAGTTGACATGCACTGCAAATCTTGTCTTTTTCAAAATTGAGTTTAGGCAAATCCTTTATCAAATTCTTTTTACTAAGTTTTGAAATCAAATGCATACTTGAATGTCCTAGTCTGCAATGCCAAAGCCAACTAGTTTCATCGATCTTGGCTTCCATTGCCACTAGGCATTGACCATTTTGAATTGGGAGATCATCAAGATCAACCATATAAATATTGCCATGCCTAGGACTAATGAATTTGATGCCATTGTCATCTAAACTAGAAATAATGCACAAAGAAGATTCAAAAACAACTTTAAAGTCCTTGTCACAAAACTGGCTAATACTAAGCAAGTTATGTTTCAAACCATTAACATATAAGACATTATCAATGTAAGAAGAAGGGATGATATGGACTTTACCAATACCGACAATTTTGTCCTTTCTATTATTACCAAAAGTTACATTGCCATCATTTTGATATTCGAGCGATAAGAACTGCTCCACATCTTCTGTCATATGCCTTGAGCAACCGCTATCAAGGTACCACATTCTTTTCTTGTTGGTTGCAAGGAATACCTGCAATAAAGATCAAGTGGAGACTTTAGGTATCCAAGTCATCTTGGGTCCTTTTAGGTTAGTGGCATTGGTTCCTTTTGGAACCCAAACTTTCTTAATATTACTCAATCTTCTTTTGTTGCACATATAAGATTTATGCCCTTTTGTACCACATGCATAACAATTAATGGATGAAGATGCAGGCACAAAAAAATTTTTGAAAAGTTTTTGTTTTTTATGAGTTCTAAATCCTAAACCTGCTTTATCAAAAATAGCTCTTTGATTGTTCAAAAGCAAATTTAATTTTTCAAAACTATAAGTAAATTTATCAACAAAAGATTTTAATTTTTTAATTTCCTCTTTATATCTTTTATTTTCATCCAAAATTTCTTTGCTTTGTTTTGGAAGACATTCATTTGAAACTGAAGAGCTTTTCTTTTTCAAAACTTCTTTTTCCTTTTCGAGAACTAAAATCTTATCAATTAATTTTCTATTTTGAGAAAGAAGACATTCATTTTCATTTGAAAGCTTATTATTTATTTTGGCTAATTCCAAATTTTGCTTTTTCAAATCTTTATGTTTTGATTTTAGTTTTTGAAATTCTATGACTAATTCGTCAAAAACTTCATGAAGTTCATCAAATGTAAATTCATTTTCGGTTTTAGAACATACCTCATCGTGATTCGTCATTAGACTGAAGTCTGCCACCTCCTGTTGTTCTTCCTCAGAACTGGAGTCCTCACTGTCACTCCAGGTTGCCATCATAGCTTTCTTTCTCAACTTTCTTCTGCTTTTCTTGAGCAAGGGGCAGTCTACCTTGAAATGACCGAGTTTCTTGCATTCAAAATAAGTGGGTTGCTCCTTCTCCTTCTCCTTGTCCTTTTCTTTACTTGGCTCACCTTTCAGAGGCTTCTTCTTGAAGTTGAACCTTTTCTTTCTCATAAACCTTCTGAATTTTCTTGCCATTAGAGCCGTCTCATCTTCTTCAGAGTCATCACTTGATTCTTCTCTCGCAGTATATTTGAAGGCGATTACTTTCTTCTTTTTGTCGACTTCCACATTCTTTTGCTTGAGGAAGAGCTCATAGGTCATCAGTAAGCCCAACAGTTGTTCAAGTGGAAGAGTGTTGACATCCTTGGCTTCTTCAATAGTTGTTACCTTTGCATTCCAAGAAGCCGGTAGAGACCTGAGGAGTTTGTTCACAAGTTCACCGTTAGAAATAATTTTTTCTAGGCTTCTCATGCCATTCACAATATTTGTGAACCTAGTATACATCTCACTAATAAACTCAATAGGTTCCATTTTAAACATTTCATACGTATGAATAAGCATGTTAATCTTGGTTGTTTTCACTTGGTGTGTACCCTCATGGATAACCTCAAGTGTATCCTAAATCTTCTTGGCGGAGAGACAATTAGATATTCTATTAAATTCACTTGGGTCAAGAGAGCAAAATAACAGATTCATAGCTTTAGTATTGAGCTCAATTTGCTTAATGTCATTCTCATCCCAATCATCTTCCATCTTCGGAGTGAGAATGCCATTAACCAACATTGTAGGCTAATGAGGACCTTTTACAATTGTCCTCCACAAATTATAATCAATAGCTTGAATAAAAATTTGCATGTGTGTTTTTCAATACATGTAATTTGTGCTATTGAAAAGTGGGGGACAATTTGAAGCTTGACCTTCAACTACACTCATTCCTATTGGGGCTGCCATGATCTTTCACTTAAGATCCTTGGACCTATAAGAGAGTACCGGAGCTCTGATACCACTTGTTGCCCAGAAATGGAGCCCAAGAGGGGGGTGAATTGGGTCTTTTAAAAAATAAAATAATAATGTGAAGGTTTAGTGGTGTTTATGAGTAATAAATTCAATGCACAAGACTGAATGCAGCAGAAAACAGTAAGTGAATAGCAATAACCAAAGAGAAAGAGAGAAAGAGGGCAATCACACACAAACACAAGGTTTATAGTGGTTTGGTGCAAGCCTAGCACCTACATCCACTCCCCAAGCCATCCTTGGAAATTCCACTATAATCCAAACAAGATTACAACTGACTTGTTTTTCACAAAGCTCACAAGTCAAAACCTAAGTTGGTTTTGTCACATAGGCTCACCAACAAACCTCAACACTTATTTTGTCTTCGAGCTTACAAGTTAACCCTAGTTGGTTTTATCCCTTTGGCTCACCAACAAACCACAACAACCTTCCTTCAAGACACCCTTGAAAGCGAGGTCAAATCACAAGATAAAAATAGATATACAACTTTAAAACTAAGACAAACTCTCTTCAAGAGTAGAATGGAATATTTGAAGCTCAAGTTGATGCTTTGTCTTGACTCCTCCTTGGAATATCCTTCAAAATGCCTCTTTTGGAATGATGTAAGGATGAGCTTGTAGGCTTTTTCAGGGAATCAAACTATAAAAGGCTTTTGATGTGGAGTTCTTGAGAGAATATAGGCTTTTTGGCTTTAAATGGACTTCAATACACTTCAATGCCTTTAAAATGAGGTTGGTGGAGGTTAAATACACCAAGAAACTTTCAAAAAATGGTTTGTGACCATTGGAGCCTCGGATCTAGCTGTTTGGAGCTTGAAAAGCAAGTTCTGCAAGTCAGAAAAATAGATCCGTTAGAGCTGTCAGGCTTCAAGTGTCGACACTTGGCTGTCAGGTGTCGATACTTGGCTGTCAGGTGTCGATACTTGGCTGTCAAGTGTCGACACTTGATTTCTAGGTGTCGACACTTGATTTCTAGGTGTCGACACTTGATGCACAGGTGTCGACACTTGACACAAAAATTCTTAAATGACAAAGTTCTGTATTTTCAAAAATCTCAGGCCTTGAGTCAACACTTGGAAACCTAAGTGTCGACATTAGGTGTCAACACTTGAGTTCTGGGTGTCGACACTTGGCATGCCAATGATTTTTCTTCGTGCCAAATGCTGAAGTTTCGACACTTGGCTTCCCAGGTATCGACACTTGAGATTGAAAAGCTCAGATTCAAGTGCAAATTAGCCTAAAAACATAAATATAAATTTTGAAACTTAAATGGATCATAAACAAATAACAATTAAACATGTAGATGCCCTTTTTCCATGAAGAGAATGCCCAGATTTGCGAAAAATGCTCCGTGCCATGTCATGCCATGATACATAAATTTTTGAGATTTTGAAGTGCTTTCTTCCTGAAAACTTATAACTTGAAATACATATTTGTATACAATATCCACTTAATGTTTTGTTATTCATCAAAATCACTAGGTGGAGCCAACAGGTTGCCTACAAAAGAAGGCCATCCAAGATTGTTGCCATTAGAAACCATTGAATCAGCTAAATATACATTGCATAATCATCATAGCCTGCATATACAAACCTTAAATCAATTTTAAAATTGATTACAGAGTTTCTTTAATCTCTAAGCAGTCAATCACCTGATAAGAAAAGATGACAAAATAGGTAAAGCATATTTTTCTTAGTGGTGTACAATTACCAAGTTATTTAAGCTTGAACCCTGGCTCCTATACTTGGACTAGTATAATATATGACTTTAGAAGAATCAAGATGATTTTTTGAAAACCATAAACTCAAACCTAATGTAAGAACAGAATAACATAGTGAAGTACAAAACCTGTGAGGTGCTACTTTGTTCGCATGAAATATATTTGGGCTATGCATGGATGGGGATAACCTTACATACTGTCTGACAAACTAATACATGAAGTACGTACTATTTTTGTGCATGTACATACAGTTTCCAGTTTGGCAAAATGTATGGCCAACTTAAATGTACTGAAGATATGGATATTCTAGCTACTTGGCCCATACCTATCTCAACAAAAAAGAGATTGAATCTTGCACCTACCATTGGCCATAGAGTTTGATTTTTCTGGCTACCATGACATTGATCCAATTGATGGATTGGAGCTCTGCTCAGCCCTCCATCGCACAACTAATTTAAACATCACTCAATGATGCATTACTTTAGGTACCAAAAGAAAATATACAAGGATCCGTATAAATATATATTTAGTCCCATATCATTTATTTATTAGCAAGATCTTGAATATTTTTACGTGGCTAAGAAATTCAAATAATACTTTTTAGCTAGTTTTTTGAAAAAAAAATTAATTAATAAGAAAACCATCTTATTATATTAACTATGCAAAATTATTTAACATAGTTCCATCATATAGTCATAATAGAGGATCTTTGTCAATTTTTATTAAAATTTTTCGAGCTCCACTTCCTGATAATAATAAGAGATGCCAAATTGTTTGTAAAAGTTTTATGGTTGTGAGCTCTTCATGGTACCCTTTTTATTAAATAAGGAGAGCCAAGATTCCTAAAGATAAATCGTTCTTTCAATTTATTCTTTCTTTAAAAAATTTTTTCTGTGTTTTTTAATAATCTACTTAAGCAACAAAAAAAGAAATCCCATAAAAAAATCTCCAATTAATACACTTTGATTTCATAACAGTTTTCAATTTTAAAAATTTAAACGATCATGTTATGAACATCTCCACTGTTCAATAACACAAGTCATTCCACTTCCAATTGTGACCATCCTTGCCACGATCTTGATTTTTTACCAACCTCCTCAATAGTCTCTATTCTTCCAATCTAGTTAAAAATGATTATGTAAAAAAATGTATTAAGAATAATGAATTTAAAATCGATTTGTTAATCTACATTCCGAGCATCGATTTGTTAGAACTACATTGAATAGGACAATCATGTAACTACATATATACCCTACTTGAATATACCCTAAAATGGCAAAAAAAAAAAAATTAACCTAAGAAAATTAAGAAAAATACTTGATAACCGGACAAGTGAAGCTGGGTGGGTAATGCGATGGAGATGAAGGTGCCGGAGATCGAGCTTCGGCGGCGAGGGACCGAAAGTAACCATCGGAGATGAAGGAGCAGGGAGAGGGAGGAGGAAGAGGGAGAGGGAGAAGGAGAAAGACGGGGTTCGGGTGGCGGCGGCTGAGGTGAATGAAAACTAGGGCACGGGTGGGAGGGGGGAAATGAAAAGCTAGCGACGCTTTTTCCGGTGACGCTTCTAAGCGTCGGAAGATGTCGACACTTTCTAAATGTGTCGGCGGGTTTGTGGGCGGCGACGCTTATATGCATCGTTAAATTCTTGAAGTCCGGCGATGCTTATAAGCATCGGAAGATGCCAATGCTTTCTAAAAGCGTCGGTGGGTATGCGGGAGCTCCCGATGCTTTCCAAAAGCATCGGGATAAAACCGTTGGGAATTCACTATTCCGTTGTAGTGATACTTCTGAAGTAAATAAAGACATAAATATAATTTAATTAAATTCTTTTTTAAGAAAATATAAGTAGAAAGGATTAAGATGCTCAGAAAATTAAGATGTTTAGAGATACATGTTTAAAATTTATATTATGAAGTTGTTAAACTATTAACTATGGCCTTATCTTGAATTCACATTGAATAGGATAGGATGAAAAAAAAATCAATTGCACTACAATATATATATATATATATAATTTTCTTATTTATTGAATAGGATAGGATATACATATATAATTTTGTTATTGAATAGGATAGGATGAAAAAAATTCAATTGCAGTTAACCCAGACCGAGAATAAGATCCATAATTTTTCAACAAGTTAATAATAATAGGGGTGGTCTCTGGATCACTTGGTCGAGTGGAGGAAAAGACACTGAAGAGGAACAGGGGAGCTGGAGATTAATCGAGGATTATCGATTTACAAATTACAATTCTTTTATTTATAAAAAATAATAATTAGGGTAAAAAGTTTAAGTATTTTAAAATTTAATCACTAATAAATAATAATTAATAAAATATATTTAATATAATATATATTGATTATATATATTTAGATATTAAAAAAATTCAGACCGTGTTCGGGTCAGGTGTATATCTATCCAGTTCCGGTCCAAATCTAAAGTGAAGCATTCAGGTTTTATCCAAACTTGTTCCAAACCTAGTCAAAGCATTGACTACCCGGCCCAATCGAGTCGAGCCGGGTCGGGTACCTATGGGTTTGGATTTTGTTGCCATCCCCAGTCGGGTAATTGATTTAAAGTGTCATATGTAGACTAGAACCTTGGCCAGGCACATCATTTATGCTTGCCATTGAACTTAAGACTTCATCTCTATCTATGATCATCCGAGAAGAAACATTGATGGCTAGTAAAACAAATATTTTCGTGCATATGGTACGACGAATGTCATTGTTATAAATTGGACATACTTTATAAGTTTTCATGCACCACCCAGAAACATTGTTGTATGCTAGAAAATTGTTAACTATCTAAAGCGGTGTTGTGTGCATGTAAAAGATGCCTCCTATGATATGATTATATGTTTCATACCCTTCTTCCTACAAGTATTGCAACTCTTTGATCAACATTTCTAAAAATTCATTTATGTCTCTTCCAAGGGTGCGAGGATCAGGGATCAACATGGCCAGTAGATTAAAAGGTAATTTCATATACTTCCAAAGTGGTAAATTCTATGGAAACACCATAATGGGCCACATATTTTATGTAGTGCTAAGATTATCATATGTATTAAACCCATCTATTGCTAGCCCTAGCTTGACATTTTGTGAACCAGCAACCATGGATATTCATGATAAAAATGTTTCCATGCACCTCTATTTGATGGATGTCTCATGACATCATCGTCGAAGTTGTTTCCCTCCTTATGCCATCGCATGTCAGAAGCAGTATGCCTCGACATGAACAATTGTCACAATTATGGCATAATTGAAAAGTACTGCAAAACCTTGCACGATATATTCTTTTTCTTTTCACCCTTATCATGACTTTCATTTTACCTACTTGAATAACAAATTGGGCATGCTTATAGATTTTTTTTATTCTTACAAAATAGAATATAATCATCTAGACATGCATATATCTTTTTACAGCATAAGCCCAAGTCATCGACTCCTAACCCAAGTCCCTTCAATAGTTTTTTGGGTTCGTAATGACTTGACGAAAGTAACTCTCCCTCTGGTAGTAGATCCTTCAAAAATATGAATAACTAATTGAATGAGTTGTTTGATCACTTACCAAGTGTCTTTTTATATAATAACTTTATTATAGCAGACAATAGAGAGTACCTCTTATAATCAAGATAAACATCACTGTACGCATCTTTTAATAGACACTTGAATCTATCGTTCACATGCATATTATTCTCATCCTTGGCCAATTGTCTTGGGATGGGATGCTGATGTAAAGATTCCACTTCTATGTTTGCTTCAAATAACTCTAGGAAAAGATTCTCTAAAATTCTCCTATCTTTTGAACCTAGTATTTGCCTTTCACAAGTGGGTGATTTAGATATAGACATAGCATTTATGGGTCTTCTAGACAACATTCTCAAGTTAGTCAGCAAATTTTCACTGTGACAAATTTGTCTCTTATAAGTTACTTCCATGATGTGTCATATAAATGATTCTGAATGTCTAGTAGGGTATACCAAAATAGATTCCTATATCGATGACATGTACAACAAGCTTTTCCATCTTTTCTAGTGTGACTGGATGCCATGTTCATGAAAGATGTCACACCTGCAATATCCTTGAGACAGGACTTATTGCACAATGACATCCAACTACGATCCATTTATACTTGTTTATGATGCAAATTATACAATTAATCTTATGTAATGTTGGGATATCCCGATTCAGCTACAAACCGGACTCCGGTTCGATTGGTCGAAGTCCTTTCTCTCTAGACTATGAACTTCGGACCAAGCAAGGGACATGCCAACTGCAGGCAACCCAAGGCTTCACACCAGACCACAACATCCGGAGGCCGGTCCTTCGGGTAACGTCTTCGACCTTGACCGAAGACCAAACTTTTCATCGACTTTCGAAGGCACGTACTTCGGTCCCCGTCGTAGACACGATCTCTGGCCCCGGGGAAATACCAAGTCTTCGGCCCATGCAAGGGGAAACCTGAAGCTTGGACCACAATCTAGTCCAGAAAGGTAACTGTAACCAACGGTTACAATGGACACTCATCATGCCATGATCATGGCACGTGACTCCTGCTGCCACACCTCCGATATGGTCGGAACTGCTCAATGACAACCCACGATCGCCAATCATGGAAGAGATTGGCTCCCCATGATCACCGAAAAAGGAGCGGGACGCAGGCCAGAGGCCCTCTTTTACATAAGGGTAAGAAGGATGGTCTGGGAGGTACACATGAACACCCTCACTCACATACATTGATACATTCTCCAAGAGCCTTCCCTCTCCCACTCTCGACACCTTCCCCATTCTGTGGCTGGAATCTGTTACTGACTTAGGCATCGGAGGGTCCCCCACTAGAACAACTCCGGTAAGGGACTTTTTTGCAGGTGAACCAGGGAGCGGTCCTACGATGCAGCGGCTTCGACCGACCGATCCAGGGACTCCACGCCAATAGATTGGCGCACCAGGAAGGGGGGCATTAAAATTTTTTTAAGCTCCCTCCCGGACAAGGGGAAGTGTGAAGTTTTCGATAGCAAGAGGAAAAGCTCCAATCGCTTATACAAGCCGGAGTCATGCCCCGTCTCAAGGGGGTGTACCCCTGGAGGAGAACGATGTTCCACCTTCCACAGTTGTTGTGGAATTACAGCAGTTTGAAGCTCTTGTGAACCAGGTCACTAACCTTACGGCCATGGTTCAAGAATTCCAAGACAGAGCCTTTCTGGTGGGGAACCCACCGGCCGCCTCTAGACACAGCTCTCGATCCCGAAGAAAGAGAGCCCCACAGGAGGATTCTACACATCCCTCCCCCCATTCTCGGCCCTCTCCTAAAGGCCAAACTTCAAGATTGCCTAGGTCTGCTAATTCCCTACATAAAGGGAAAAGGCCTAGGCAAACTCCCTCATCCTCCTCCGGAGACTCTACTCCTGTGGAGAGAGTGCCGAAGCAGACTCCCGATTATGATGGGAGATTCAGAGCTATCGAGTCAGAGATGGCGAAGGTGCGAGAGCAGAGAATACGAGATCTGAAGGATCCCGATGACTTGATTGTGGATGACCTGTGCCCACCCTACACCAACCGCATCATGGCCGAGGTCATTCCCCGGCACTTCAAGGTTCCCCAGATGGAACCCTATGACAGCACCTCCAACCCCCTCGATCATCTGGACAGCTTCAAGGCCCATATGATGATACAAGGAGCTTCAGACGCGATGTACTACTTAGCATTCTCGGCTACCTTGAAGAAGTCCGCTCGGATGTGGTACTCGAGCCTGCATCCAAATACCATCGATTCCTTTTTTGAGTTAGAAAAATTGTTTGTCTTGCATTTCAGGACCTGCCGCAAGATCCCTCGGAATGCGGACACACTGTTCTTCCTTCACTAGAATGAAGGAGAAAGCCTGTGAGATTATATCTCCAGGTTTAATGCGGCCATGCTTGAGATCCCAGATCTTAATGAGCATGTGGCCATGTCAGCACTGAAGAAGGGGCTTCGTACCTCCAGGATTACTTTCTTCCTGGATAAGAAGTTCCCTAAAAGCTACGTTGAGCTCCTGTCAAGGGCTCAGAAATACACCGATGCTGAAGAGCAGGCGGCGAATCGATGACTGATTGAAGGGAAACCTCCTTCAAAAAAGAAGAATAACAGGGGACAAGGTCCCCAAACTTTCAATAACAATGGTGGCAAATATACAGACCGCCGAAGAAGTCCTCCCAGGCCTAGAGCGTTGGGAGGATGATTCGACTCTTACACCCTCCTCAACCTCCCTCGAGAGAAGATCCTCATGGAGATAGAAAAAGAAAACTATCTCCAATGGCCCCGTCCCATGAAGGCCTCCTCTTCCATCAGGAACAGGAATAAATACTGCCGATTCCATTGAGACCACGGCCATAACATAGAAGAGTGCATCCAGCTGAAGGATGCAATTGAGGATCTCATCAAGAGGGGATACTTGGGGCGGTACATCGATCGCCAAGGACCCTGGTCGAAAGCAACAGTTTCCCAGCCACCTCCCGAAGAGGCCGAATTACTAAATCAATGGCCCACCAACGGAGGTGTAGGAATGATACACCGACTCACCAACTGGAGAAGGGATGAGGACGATGCCCCAAAGTGACTTAAAGACACAACTCTATCCTCTTCTCCGACGACGACCTTGCGAGAGTTCGGCTCCCACATGATGATCCTCTTGTAATTTCGACCGTAGTGGCCAATTATGATGTACAACGGATCCTTGTTGATAATGGAAGTTTGATTGATGTCTTGATGTACGATGCATTCTCTAAAATGTGTTGGCCTAGACATCAACTGCAAAGATATCCCATACCGCTCTCTGGTTTTGGGGGCAACCAAGTTTTTGCTGAATGGAAAATAGTGTTGTTTGTAACCCTTCGCATCGAACCTCGATAAAAGACACTGCCAATCAACTTCATGGTGGTCCGGATCCCCTCAACATACAATATTATTCTGGGGTGGCCTACCTTGAACAGATTTTGAACCGTAATCTCCTCTCACTACCTCTTGGTGCACTTCCCCACCAAGAACGGTGTTGGAGAAGTTAGAGGAAACCAGAGGACGACACGGCAGTGTCGATGATTGAAGACAGGTATTTCAAGGATTCGACGACTCCGGATCAGTTGGATCCGAGGGATACAACTACAAATCTTGGTGAGCCCATGGATAGGACCGTCTCGGTACCTTTGATAGAGGAAGATCCCTTCAGAGTTGTCCAGATCGGGAGCACACTAGATGAGGAAACCAGAACGGAGTTGATTCGTTTCCTCAGAAACAATGCCAATGTCTTCGCTTGGTCGGCTTCAGATATGCCCGGGATTCCTGTCAAAGTGATTACTCATCGATTGGAAGTAACCCCTGGGTACAAGCCGGTACGACAGAAGAAGAGGAACTTCACCCTTGAAAGACAGTAAGCTATGGACGAAGAGGTCGGCAAGCTCCTCAAAGCAGGGTTCATCAGAGAGGCCCACTACCCCGAGTGGTTGGCCAATGTGGTGATGGTGAAGAAAGCTAGTGGCAAGTGGAGGATCTGCATCGACTATACAGACCTCAACAATGCTTGCCTAAAAGATAGCTTTCCTCTCCCAAAGATTGATCAACTGGTCGACGCTACCATTGGCCACTAGTTGCTGAGTTTCAAGGATGCCTTCTCCGGCTACAATCAAATTAGAATAGATCCACAAGATAAGGAGAAGACGGCTTTCATCACTGATAAAGGTCTCTACTGCTACAAGATGATGCCGTTCGGCCTTAAGAATGCCGGAGCAACATTTCAAAGACTTATCAACAAGGTGTTCGAAAAGCAACTAGGGAGAAACATGGAGGCCTATGTTGATGACATTATCGTCAAGAACCTCCTCCGGAGAGATCACATTTACAACTTGGAGGAATTATTCAGTGCTCTCCGATGCTACCATATGAAGCTGAACCCAGCAAAGTGCACCTTTGGGGTCACTTTGGGCAAATTCCTGGGCTTCCTTGTTACCAAACGAGGGATTGAGGCAAATCTTGAGAAGATTCAAGCCTTGAAAGATATGAGACATCCCTCATGCATAAAGGAAGTCCAACAGTTGATGGGGAGGATTGCCTCCCTTAGCAGATTTATCTCTCGGTCAACCGAGAAATGTCTTCCATTCTTCAAGATACTCCGGCAATCAAAGGGCCTTGAATGGTCCGATGACTGTCGTGCTACATTTGAGGAACTGAAGAAGTATATAGAGACCCCACCATTGCTCTCCAAGCCACAAGAAGGTGAGGTCCTCTACCTGTACCTCTCTGCTTCAGATGAAGTAGTAAGTTCGGTTCTTGTCCGGAAATAGGAAGACGGGTCTCACAAGCCCATCTACTACATCAACAAGGTCCTACATGATGCCGAAACATGATATGCAAGGATGAAGAAGCTGATATACTCTTTAATGATTATGGCAAAGCGACTACGGCCATACCTTCAAGCCCACGCTATCGTGGTGCTAACTGATCAACCTCTCAAGGCCGTTCTCTGATCTTTGGACACCTCTGGAAGGATAGCCAAGTGGGTTGTGAAGCTGAGTGAATTCGACATCAGCTTCCATCTCCGAGCGGCTATGAAGGCCTAGGTGCTCTCCGATTTTTTGGCTGAGTGCTCCTGGAAGTCCGAAGACGAAGCCTCTTCGGTAGAAGAAGAAGCCCCGAAGGAGACAAAGTCCGTTTGGGTGCTTCATGTGGATGGAGCTTCCAATGCAACTGGATGTGGGGCTGGACTCATGTTGGCTGAACTTGACGGCCATGCCATAGAGTATGCACTCCGCTTTTCCTTCCATGCCTCAAATAATCAGGCTGAATACGAAGCCCTGCTCACTAGACTATGGATCACCAAAGATTTAGGAGTCCAGCAACTTCGAGCCTTCTTAGACTCCCAATTGGTTATGAATCAAGTCAACGGAGAGTATGCAGCTAAAGATCTAACCATGGTGCAATACCTAGAGAAGGTACGGGCTTTGTCCTCCCAACTGGAATATTTTGAGATCATCCATGTTCCACGATCAGAGAAGTCTCGGGTGGATGCATTGTCTCGACTGGTGACTACAGCACCGGAGTCCCTCGGGTGCACCTATGTCGAACATCTTGAAACTCCAAGCATAGCCGAAGAGGCTGCAGAGGTGCGCCAGATCAACACTAAGCCAAACTGGATGGATCCCATCATCAGGTTCCTGAATGAGAGAGAGCTACCGAAAGATAAGGCAGAGGCCAAGAAGTCCCGCTGGATGGTGTCCCAGTACGTCATCTTTGATGGGACCCTCTACAAGAGATCTTTCTCCCAGCCACTGCTAAAATGCTTAGGACCCACCGATGCAGATTATGCTTTGAGAGAGGTCCATGAGGGCATATGCGGTGACCACTTGGGAGGCAGATCTCTGGCATACAAGATCATTCGATAGGGGCATTACTAGCCTTCCATCCAGAAGGACTCAGCTAATTTCGTGCGGAAGTGCGACCAATGCCAGAGGTATGCCAATGTACAGAGACAACCTGCGAGTCACTTGACTCAACTAGCAACCCCATGGCCTTTTGCCTAGTGGAGGATGGACATTCTTGGCCTATTCCCACCAGTATCAGGGCAAAGGAAGTTTTTCCTAGTAGCCATCGACTATTTCATGAAGTGGGTAGAAGCCAAACCATTAGCCTAGATCACAAAAGGCAAGTTGAAAAATTTTGTAAAAAATTCCATCATATTCAGGTTCAGTATCCCATATGTCATCATCACGGACAACGGGAGACAGTTTGACAATTCAAAGTTCAAGGACTTCTATGCTCGATACCATATCTAGCATCGGCTGACATCTGTTGCTCATCCACAGTCCAACGGAGAAGCCGAAGTCACCAACCGGACCATCCTCCATGGTCTGAAGACAAGGTTGAACGCCGCCAAAGGACTTTGGGCCGACGAGCTGACCTCCGTTCTCTGGGCATACCGAACTACCCCGAGAATGGCCACCGATGAATCTCTGTTCAACCTGGCCTACGGTACCGAAACCGTACTACCTATTGAAGTCTCCCTATAGTCCCTAGGAATTGACAACTATGAAGAGCCTGAGAATTCCGATCGTAGAAGGATTGATCTGGACTTGCTATCAAGCACTAGGCTACAAGCCCTGATAAGGATGGCGGTATACCAGCAAAAGGTCGCCAGATATTACAACTCAAGGGTGAAGGAGCAAACTTTCCTCACGGGGGACATGGTGTTGCGAAGAGCAAAAATTTCCAGGCCAACGGAACAGGGTAAACTCTCCCCCAACTGGGAAGGCCCATATCAAGTCGAGAAAATCATTCGACTGGGAACATATTGACTCAAGACCCTGGAGGGGAAGACCCTATCCTGGCCATGGAATGTACAAAACCTTCGCAAATACTATCAATAAAAGAGTCCCTGAAATTCCTGTGCAAAGCTTCTCAACCCTACTCAACTCAGAATGGCTAGTTGCATCGACTGAATGACAACAGCCTGAGTGACCTGATATGAAAAATCGGTCAACTGTGCAAAGGAGAGTCTGATCCACTCACCTTATCGGTATGCCCGATGAGCGTAATAGATGGTCTAACCGGGCCACTAAAAGATCAAAGGCGTAGGGATGGTTTTCGTAACCTATCCTACGATGAATCCGAATACGCACCGAGGCGGGCTTGAACAGCCTACCTTAATCATGATAGAAAGTGCACAGGGACGGTGTAAACACCCTACCCTATGGTAAATCTGAACACGTGCCTTAAAGGACCACTGTCATCCTTTCTGTCGATAACAGACATTCTCAGAATGGTCCAACTGACCTCACTTCTTTACTATAGACCGACAAAGCATCATACACACATCACAAAGAGTACATGGGAAGAGGTAACGAAAAGACTTTTCATTCCTTTCAATTTTTTACAAAAAGAAAAAAAGAAGACAGGAAAAACTCTTATAGAGAGAGCAAGAAAAGAAAAAGAAACTCTCATAAAGAGATATATATATAAAAAAAAAGAGTAGCACCAGAAGGATGTGGGAAATTTTCAATAACTCCCCGCCGGGTTTTTCCCGTACCTGTAGGGAGAGATCTGGAGGGACGACGAAGGGCCCCCGGGGTTCCCATTTGAACCAGAATCCGACCGCTCATCGGAGTCAAAATCAAATTCATGCCCGGAAAAGGGAACGGAGGGCTTAATGTTGTCCAGGCCCTTCAAGTTATAAAACTTGGAGGCCTTCCTCCGACATTCCCAGAATCCCTGGTAGAAGGAATCCAGAGCCACCCCGGCGAGCTTGTCCTTGAAGGCGGTGGAAGCCTTGAAGTTTGAGACGGCGTCCGCCACCTCCCTCTTTTCTTCCTCCGCCACCGTCATCGCCACCGTGACCTGGGCCCAAGCCTCCCTCAATCGAGCCTCCAACAGGAGGACCTTCTTCTCGAGACGGTCCACGAGAGGCTCCTCTTCGTCTTCCCTCAACCCAAGAGACTTCGGACTTCGCTTCCTCTTCAGATCGATGGCCCGTCTCTTTGCCGCACGACGAAGCTCAGAGGTGCTGAACATCATTATTAATGGAGGAAAGGAGCCTACGAAAATGATGGCCCTTGATAGCAGAAGGCAAGGACCTATTTATAGAGACCCTGCATCCATGACCGATTGCAGGGAGGCATGCCCCATGTCCTTCCCAGCCGCATCAGAAAGTGCCATGTGTCCGGGCGATGCTTCAAGAACCAGAAAGTCGCTCGGAAGCCATCCCCAAGACAACAACTGCCATCGCTTCGAATCCGGAGAAATCCTCATCGTGCGACGGCATCATTAATGGTTTCTTTTTGAAAAAAGGAGACCCGACGGCTCACGAGGTGCAAAGAATCATGACTGTACGTATATCGATGTGCCACATGGGCAACAAGGATCACAATCAAATCCCCTAATCATTGATTGGCAGGGAGATGACTCTTGTCTGCCCCAACGGACCAACTTAACACCCGAAGGAAGGAGACAGCCTTCGGCAATGGAGTTCCGGTCCATTCCAAAATTCATCTTTATCAACTAAACGGCCTTCGGACGCGACTGTTCGACTAAGCAGAAAAAGAACGGTAAAACCATTTCGAGTTACACATGAAGCATAACAATGCACACCTAATGAAAGAAGAATTCATTTCAGAGTCTGGAAAAACTATCATTCATTGATAAGTATAATGGAAAAAAGGAAAATACTTCTAGAGCAACCTAAGTCACTCAACATCAGCAGGAGAAGGCTCCACACCACAGGACTGGAGCAACCTATCAATTTGTTCTGAGAGGACCTCGTCAACCCGGGCCGGAGCCAGGGAACCTTTAGCTTGGACTCCTCCGACCTGAGCCTCCTCTTGAACCAGGATCGGAGTTGGGGTCACCTCCAGATTTTCAACTATGGCAGTGGCCTCCTCCTCCGGACATGGTGCCTCCTCGGCCTTTACTGTGGCTTCGGCCCCCTCCACTTCCTCTTCTTCTTCTCCAGCTATATCAAAGGGGGGGATGCCAAAGAGGTCAAGGAGGGGGAAGGCCTCCTTCACCTTGGAGAGTCCGTCGATGAAGCTGTGCTGGTAGCCATAAAAAGTTGCTTCATTGATCTCCATTGGGAATTACGGAGACATTTTGAAATCAGCCACGGTGTCGTCCACCCGCTTCTTCAAAGATGCGGACTCCCATTTAGTAGCTTCGGATTCCAGGATCACCTCTTTGGCCCTCCTAGAAGCCTCCTCTGCCGCCTTGGCCAGGCTTTTTATCTTCTCCTGATCCTCCCTGGTAGCTTGCTTCAAGGACTCAACTTGTTTCCTGCTCCTCTTCCACCCCGCCTCTTGCCCCGTCATGGTCAGATGAGCACTTTTTAGTTCGCCCTTCAGTTCGTGAACTTCATCATCATCTGGACAAGACGGTCCTCCATGGACTGTTTCAGCTCCTCAGCTACTTCCTTGGCAGCCCTGGCAGTCTGAAGCTCCTCTTTAAGGCCATGGATGAGGCTGTCTACATTCCCCAGGCCCTCCTCCATGAAGGTGAGGTCGTAGACCAACTACATCAAAAGGGAGCGGTCATGAATCGAACAATTATCAAGACAAAGAGAAGTGGCAAGGGTGACCTGTTGCAGGGCGGAGAAGGCAGAATTGGATACCCTAGGAAGGCTTCGGTTCCGAAGAATGACCACGTCGTGAGGCAGAAGCATACCCTTTAATGCCTTCCTGGCTATGGCCGAGACCAACAGTCCCCCCATAAGAGAAAGCTTCGAAGAGTTCGTCGAACGGACTCTGGCTGAGGAAGCCCCACAGGAGAACTCTCCTTCGACTTACCGCGCTTTGCCCCTATCAACAGCATGGGGGCAAAATAGCGGCATATCAACTCCCCAAAATGGGCTCCCCGTTATGCAGACTGGGGAGACAGCCACCGATGGAGCTTCGACTGGATGGGGTCTTAACGTAGCCCCTTCCGTGGCTGCTACTCTTCCCCTGAGGTCCCCTGGGAAGACGAAGTACTTTGGTCCCCCTCGGGACCATCCCTCCGAGCCTTCTTCCGGACTGCAGACCTGGTCAGGGGGGTTTGTGCAACCCTTTTCTCCGAAGTCTGGCGGAGCTAGCTCAAACCGGGCTTCATCCCGCCACCTGCAAGCAGAGGATTTCACTTCAATTGATTGAGCTACAATAAATCCAAGGAAGAAGAGCAGAAATTCCTATCGCTATACCTAATAAGGGGAATTTGTTAATTCCCGCCCAATGGAGATTTCTTTCCTCCAACAGTTCCCGAATGGGGGCAACTTCGGAGTTAACCAGGAGGTCATAGTCCGACTGATCGGCCGCCAATACCTTCTTTCCATCATTGGCGGTCAGGCGAGGCTTCTTCCATACCGCATCGAAGCCCTATGAATTAAGAGACAACACAGATATAAAAATGGGTTTCCACCCGTGGATGGTGCTGGGCATATCCTTGATGACCCACAAATGTTCCTGATGCTGTTCGGGGTCAACTGCAATGGTACCACCTGGTACAAGCGGAAGATCTTGACAAAGAAGGGATGCAGGAAAAATCGAAGACCAGCTTTCAGATGATCTTCTTATACGGCCAGGCACCCAGGGGGAGGTTCGTTCACCCGCTCCTCAGACGTGGGAAGGATGAAGGAAAACTCCTCAGGAATATGGTAGTGTTCCCAAAGAAGGGCTGCCTTGCCCTGAGAAATCGAGCTGGGGACCGACTCCGGACCTACTATGTCTCTGGCCCTCGAGGGCCCGACCTTTTCCTCCTGACTCTCTACGGTCCCTTCCATGACAAAGGAATGAAGCAAGAGAGTAGAAAGAAGATTCTACCTATAGAATAGACTGGTAGTCCATAACAGTTTTGGCGGAGGATGAGACGAGGTTGAAGAAGCTTCCTTGGCTAGACCTTCGCCCTTCTCCAAAAAAAAAGTAAGGGTCTCTAGAGCCCTGATGGGGTTAAATTGACTCAAGGTTACCCTGGGAGGTAACCCACCTGCAACTAACCGCAAGGATGAGGTATACCCTTCATCCAACGGACGGGGGAGAGCCACCATAACCATCCAAATCTCAACTAAAAGATTGCCTCAACCATTGTGCAACGGGAAAAGAAAAGGTAGCTCCAGGGCCACCCATTTTCTCCTTCCTCCCCAATCCAGGAGTGACGACTGTCCCCATTTGATTCCCGGATCGTGATGGGCAGTCCTATCAAGGATCCCGTAATCATCCACTGCACCGCCTCCCAGGAGGAAAACTACAAGGCCTTAATACTCTCACTTCTCAAATCTTTGCTTTGAAAACTGAGAGTAAGGGGGCAACTGTTGGGATATCCCGGTTTAGCTACAAACCGAACTCCGGTTCGACTGGTCAAAGTCCTCTCTCTCTGGACTACGGACTTTGGACCAAGCAAGGGACAGGCCAACTGCAGGCAACCTAAGGCTTCACACCGGACCACAACATCCGGAGGCCGATCCTTCGGGTAACGTCTTCGGCCTTGACCGAAGACTGAACTTCTCATCGACTTTTGAAGGCACGTACTTCGGTCCCCGCCGTAGACACGATCTCTAGCCCTGAGGAAATACCAATTCTTCCGCCCATGCAAGGGGAAACCCGAAGCTTGGACCACAATCTGGTCCAGAAAGGCAACTGTAACCAACGGTTATAATGGACACTCATCATGCCATGATCATGGCGCGCAACTCCTATTGCCACGCCTCCGATCTGGCAGGAACCGCTCAATGACAACCCACGATCGCCAATCATGGAAGAGATTGGCTATCCATGATCACCGAAAAAGGAGCGGGATGCAGGCCGGAGGCCCTCTTTTAAATAAGGATAAGAAGGATGGTCCGGGAGGTACACACGAACACCCTCGCTCACATACATTGATACATTCTCCAAGAGCCCTCCCTCTCCTACTCTCGACACCTTCCCCATTCTGTGGCTGGAAACTTAGGCATCGGAGTGTCCCCCGCCGGAATAACTCCGACAAGGGACCTGTTTTGCAGGTGAACCAAGGAGCGGTCCTACGATGCAGCGGCTCCGACCGGCCGTTCCTGGGACTCCACGCCAACATGTAACAAAATAGGAATGTTTGCCTCCTTAATTTAGTTAAAACAAACTATATATAGAAACCAAGAACCTCCTTAAATATTTAGAAGAGATTGGATTAGAATGGTAGTATTTACTCCATCCGATTGACAGCAATGGAATGGTAGATTATATGGGGACACCAACGTTATTAAAATATATTAATATCATTATTCCTATATAAGTGTTTGTATAAAGGCCATCCCGTGTCACCATGCGAAACAAAATGGCTCACAAAATACATTGTTAATTGTCTGTTAATCTTAGCTAGTAATCATGGATTCTTAAAAGTTATCAGCCAGAAGAACAATCCAGCCAAAAGGATCATTATTAATTCTAATAAAGATCTGAACTTTCCATATTGGAGTTAAAGATAAAGGGAAAAAAATAGCATATCAACCAAGAACATCAAGTAACAACTACAATATATCTCCTACACCATTAACCCAATGTTTTCTTATTCGATTATGAGAGAATTTCTAGAAGAAATAACACAGCAAAGATACGATTACTAATTTTAATAAGATTAAAACTTTTTTTGAATAGGATGAAGGGGAGAAATTTATTAAAATAATATTAAGCAACAACTATTATATATCTCCTACATTACCAATTTAATTGTAGTCTCAATCAGCAATTAAAAAAAAGTTGGGGTATCCCGGTCCAAGTACAAACCAAACAGCAGATCGGCTGGCCGAAGACTTTTCCTCCGAACCAATGACTTTGGACCTAGAAAGATCAAACCAACCACGGGTGACCCGAGGCTCCCCACCGGCCTATGACATTCGAAGGCAAGACCTTCGGATTATGTCTTTGGCCCTAACCGAAGACCGGGCTTCTCATCGACTTTCAAAGACATGCTCTTCGTTTCCTGCCGAAGACACGATCTATGATCCTTGGTAAACACCAAGTCCTCGACTCATGCAGAAGACGGGATCTCCAATCGAGAAGATCCGAAGACGGGGAGATTCCTGGTTTAGTTGTGAGAATCTTCCCCAACGGGGGAAATCTGAGGATGGGTCCACATCTATCCCGGATAGGCAATAGTAACCAACGGTTACTATCGACTATCTCCATACCACGATCATGGCACGCAACTCTAGCTGCCATACCTCCGATCTAACCGAAACTGCTCAATGACAACCCACGATTGCCAATCATGAAGATAAACTAACTCCCCGTAATCACTGGGAGAGGAACGGATCCACAGGCCGGACACCCCCTTATAAATAGCGGTAAGAAGAAATGCTTGAGAGAGGTACAGACATACACACATACTCTAAATTAAAAGAGCCTTTCCCTCTACTTCTCGAGAATCTTTTCCATTCTGTGGCTAGGACCTGCCTCTGACTTAGGCATCGGAGTTTCCCCCGCCGGAACAACTCCGGCAAGGGACCTATTTTGCAGGTGAACCAGGAAGCGGTCCTGTGGTGCAGCAGCTCTAACCAGCCGGTACAGGGACTCCATGCCAATAGATTGGCGTGCCAGGAAGGGGGGCGACACAGCACTCTTTAGTGGTGGGGACACCAAAAGCACCAGAATAAGACAGAGGCTTTTCAACCCTCTGTGAATTGATCAATAATTTATGAGTCCATCTGTAATAAGGGCTTCGCCCATCTGAGTCCATTTTAGTTGTTATTTGAGTCTTTTGAGTTTTAGTTCTGTACTAGTCAGCTCATGTTGAGCTAGTTCAGTCTAGTGTTAGTCAGCTCATGTCGAGCTAATTTTATTTTTTTGAGTCCTATTCAACCATATTGAAGACTCAAGACCACATCATACAAGTGAAGACCAAGTCCAACCAGATTGAAGACATGGAAGTATAGCCCAAGTCCAACCCAGCTTGGAGATTTGAAGACCCCAGGAGGCAAATTCAAAAAACCCTGATTTCTTGCAGATGCCCAGATTCCCTTCCAGATGCCAAAGTATATTCATAGATAAGGGCATCCATGATTCCAGAGGTCCATCTGCATCCTAGCCCAAAGAAATCAAGCCCAGGCGCCAAGCCCAAGCCCCTAAGAAGCAAGATACCAGGGAATATTCCTGCTACATGGCTACCAGGCCATCCTAGCTTCCAGAGGCCCAAACCCATGCGCCCGAGCCCCTTTGGGCCGGCCTCTTGCTGCTCTTAGAAGCCCAACACGCCCCCCTAGGTGTCCTTGGAGTGTTGGCCAAGTTAAGAGAATTTTTAGGGATTTTTTCTACCTAATGTTTCCTTATTTTCTAGCTAGGGTTTGAGAGGGAAAAGGATTCTTATGTAAAGACTTATGTGCCATTACTTGGAGCCCAAGGTTAAGGGTCTATTTAAAGGACCCTAGCCTCTTGTATGAGGAGAGATTTTTATATATGAAATAAACCTTGAGTTTCTCTTTGCTTTGTGTGATTACCCTGCTGTGTGCATAAAGGGGTTTGAGAGTTTTTCTTCCCGGTGTTTGCAATCATCTTCCTGTCGCCAACCATCCTTCCAGCCCCCCTCCAAAACTTTATTCACTTTGTTATTTTTCTTTGTTTTCTTGATTTCCACTGAGTTTTCTAACCCCTGACAGGTCATTTGCAGGTCCCTGAGTTCCTACGAATCCAACGACTCCAGCCAAGCCTTAGTCGGACCACCGAGCAGAAAGCCGGGTATCCGCGGGTCTTTGGGTCGGTTTTCCAGGCCGCATCCATCGAGGAACGAGAGATCCCTTCACTGCGATCTTCACCGGGTGCTTCAGATGTTGTCAGGTACACCCCCTCTACCTCTAGTCTTATTATTATAGGAGAACTTGCCCTAACTAAGGCTTCTCAGCCCCGGCGATCCTTCTTTAGTACTTTTCTAGGTTCTAATCTACATGCTTGGCTTCAAAAATTCATACAAAATTCTCTACAACTAATTTTGATCTAAAATTCAGGAATTAATCACCTAACCCCACATATAAAATATAAAAAATGAATTGCATGCATATTAGTGCCCCATCATTTGGCATCAGAGCTTAGATTAGGGCTTATTTTTTGCAATTTCTCAGTCCATATATACTCTATTTTTTAAATTATTTCTCCCTGATCAAAACTCCAAAAATTTTAAAATTTATTTTTCTGGATTCATCATAATTCACAGTAATATCAAAATTGTTTTCAGATTTTATTTCTGCCTGTGAATTTTCTGCAAGCCAAAATACAGCCTGTAAATTTTTGGCTCTATTTTTTCAGCAAGACAAGTTTGGAGTTTAGGGTTTTGTTTAGCATCTTTTGCATATCTTTTAATTTTAGTATATTTCCAGCATATTAGGCCATGATTTGCAAGTTTTCTTCTATTTAAGAAAATACCAAAAAAAAAATTACATATTCTCCAAAAATACCAAAAACATCTAAACCCTAATTTGCATCCTCATCTGCTTGCCATCATTGCATAATTTACTTTTAAGGGCACTCTTGCTATATCAGATGGGGGGAGGATTTGATCACCTCTCCTTAGCCCAAAACCACGTCCCTTGCATTCGGTCCCAAGCCTTAACCTAAAATTAACTAGACTTAATTTGCCCAAGTGGGCTAGGGACACCAACTGGTCGGGTCCGGGTTAAGTGTCAGATCATTGTGTCAAGCTAACCTGTGTGTGCTTTGTGCTCGATGTCTAGAATGGTGGTTTAGGGATTCAATCTCGAAGGGCTTGTGTGCTGGTCCACCTACCTGGCCAATCTCTGATTGGTGTCTAGGATTGGCAATCAGGGACCTAACATTCTCCTTATACCTGCCTGGTTGATTACAGGGTTACTATAGGCTAGTTTGCCACCCTGATTGAGCATCTAGTTTGGACTCTAGGTCTAGTTAGCTATAGTCAGTCTGATCGAGTCTTGATGAGCACTAGATCAGGGGTTTCATATCACCCACCTCCTTCACAAATGTCTGAACCCATGAAAAATTTGCAAGCCCAAATAAAAGCACTCACTAAGCAACTAACCCAATCCATGGCCCAGTTAACTCAGTCTGGTACCCAAACCAACAATAGAATTGACCATCTTGCCAATAAGTTTGACCAGTTAGAAGGCTGTGTAGGGACCATACAAAGAACCCATGGGTCACAATCTGAGCCAGATCTTGAGTCCCCTTAACCTAGGAGGACCCCAAACCTTGATCTATACCATGGTTCGAACCTAGGAGAGCCCCTTATCCTGACCCGTACTACAATCCTCAACCTAGGAGGACCCCAAACCCTGATCCATACCTTGAGGCTGAACCTAGGAGAGCCCATCATCATGACCCAATCCCTAAGGTTAGTCCTAAAAGACCCAATCAGGATTTTATAGACCAGGAAGATAGATCCTATTTACCCTCTCCCTATAAGCCTGTATACCCACAACCTATAGATCTTATGACTCCAAATCCTATGAACCTAGAACCTATGAATCCATAACCTATAAACCTAGATCCTATGACTCTAGATCTCATGATCATAGATCCTATGCACCCACACCCTATGAGCCTAGTAGACCCAACACCCAATATTCTGACCCATATAGGGAGTCCAATCCTAGGAGAACCCAATACTCTGACCCATATAAGGAGCCCAACCCTAGGAGAACCCAATATTCTGACCCATATAGGGAGTCCAGTCCTAGGAGAACCCAATATCCTAACCCATATAGGGAGCCCAAACTTAGGAGGACCCCATACCATGATCCATCCTTAGAACCTGACCATAGAGCTGACCCAAAATCCTATGACCCCAAATCCTATAATCCCATGACCCATAGATCTGCACCCTTGTCCTATGAGCCCAGAGAACGCATAACCCCTAAGTATCAGCCTAGTACTAGTCAGGTTTCCCCTAGTCAACTTGAGCCCCATAGGATTAGTACCACTAAATATGAGCCCAGTAGTGAGCCACTATCCCTTAGGCAACCTAAACCTACTAGGATTGTTGCCCATATTCAGAAACTAGGACCTAGCCAATTTTTTCTTAGCCGACCTTCCCCAACCATCCCTGAGATTCACAAGGCTTACATTAATGCAGAAGTATATGAATTTGATGCGAGCTTAGTGGATGAGTATGAAGGAGAAAAGGAGACACCTTTAGTAGATTCCGAATTAGCTGACCCAGTAGATACCCAGGTAGAAACCAACCCAGAGCTAGTTGGCCTTGACCACATCCAACCTAAAACTATAGTGGAAGAACAAATAGAGGAAGAGAACCTAGGTACTGCTATTAGAGCCTTACCTGAGGAAACCATAGAGGAGAGCCAAATTACAGAGTCTAGTCCTAAAATACAAGAACCAGAAGAATTTATTAAGGACTTGATCTCTTTGAATCAGTACCCTCAGGATGAGCCTCCTCCTATAGTTCCCATTAAGGACCTCTTCCCTGAGATTAGTAACCCATCCTTCCATTATGCAAACCCCATAGATATACTGCAACCCCGTAAGGTTAGCCTCATTAGTCTAGGATTAGTCCCTGACATGCCTTCTTTTATCGAACTTTATCCAACTAACCTTGAACCTTTTTCCCTACCCTACCAAACTACTTTTGAACCCACTTCCTATTTTCTGCCCTTTCCTGACACCTCCAGCATTTCTAGGATTATTAGATTGCATTTAACTGAGATTAGCATACTGCATGCATTCATCACACATGTTAGGTTTGCATCTTACTTCTGGCATACTCTTTGGAATTTGCTAGGAGTTCACTGTAAGTTTTCATGTGCATGTCAAGCTAGGATCAAACCTAGGGAACCAATAATCTGTTAGGTTTAGATCCAAAGAGTTCAATAAGATTTCCTTCTATAGGAATGCATAGTCAAGTCTATTAGGTGTTAGTATGAGTCCTTTGAATCATTTGTTAGGAGTCTGCATGTGCCCAGCATGTTCACCACCTACACTAATTTTAAACAAACTGGCTAATTCCCGAAGATGGATCAAAGAACTTGATGTAGTGGATTCTATCTTAGTTAGGCTTAGGCCTAAAAGAAGCTTCATGCTCGCAGAGCTGGACCTTTTAAAGTGATAAAGAAGGTTGGATCAAATGCCTAGGTGTTAGACTTGCCTTCGGATTTGGGCATTAGTTCTACCTTCAATGTTATAGACCTGGTTGAGTATAGGGAACCGACAGCGATACCTAGTGAGGCCTTTGGACCTATTCCTTTTCATTGTGAGTGACCCTAACCTAGAGTGTCAACTAACAAATTGGCCAGAGAGAGGAGAATGGATCGAGCGTATCCTGGATGATCAAGCCATCATGACCCGGGGCCGTGACTATCAACGCTTTCTGGTTCGATGGCAAGGCTAGCTAGAGTCGGGCGATTCATGGATTTCTCGAGAGGTCTTGCAACGCCTCAACCCAGACCATCTCGAGAGATATGTGAGCCAGTCTGATCTTCACTCAACAAGGTCGAGTTCCTCCCACCACGAGAGAATTAGTGGGGACACCAAAGGCACCAGAATAAGACAGAGGCTTTTCAACCCTCTGTGAATTGATCAATAATTTATGAGTCCATCTGTAATAAGGGCTTCGCCCATCTGAGTCCATTTTAGTTGTTATTTTAGTCTTTCGAGTTTCAGTTCTTTACTAGTCAGCTCATGTTGAGCTAGTTCGGTCCAGTGTTAGTCAGCTCATGTCGAGCTAATTTTATTTTTTTGAGACCTATTCAACCATGTTGAAGACTCAAGACTACATCATACAAGTGAAGACCAAGTCAAACCAGATTGAAGACATGGAAGTATAGCCCAAGTCCAACCCAGCTTGAAGATTTGAAGACCCCAGGAGAAAAATTCAGAAAACCCTGATTTCTTGTAGATGCCCAGATTCCCTTCCAGATGCCAAAGTATATTCATAGATAAGGGCATCCATGATTCCAGAGGTCCATCTGCATCCTAGCCCAAAGAAATCAAGCCCAGGAGCCAAGCCCAAGCCTCTAAGAAGCAAGATACCAGGGAATATTCCTGCTACATGGCTACCAGGCCACCCCAGCTTCCAAAGGCCCAAACCCATGCGCCCGAGCCCCTTTGGACAGGCCTCTTGCTGCTCTTAGAAGCCCAACATGCCCCCCTAGGTGTCCTTGGAGTGTTGGCCAAGTTAAGAAAATTTTTAGGGATTTTTTTTACCTAATGTTTCCTTATATTCTAGCAAGGGTTTGAGAGGGAAAAGGATTCTTATGTAAAAACTTATGTGCCCTTACTTGGAGCCCAAGGTTAAGGGTCTATTTAAAGGACCCTAGCCTCTTGTATGAGGAGATATTTTGATATATGAAATAAACCTTAAGTTCCTCTTTGCTTTGCGTGATTACCCTGCTGTGTGCATAAAGGGGTTTGAGAGTTCTTCTTCCCGGTGTTTGCAATCATCTTCCTGCTGCCAACCATCCTTCCAGCCCCCCTCCAAAACTTTCTTCCCTTTGCTATTTTCCTTTGTTTTTTTGATTTCCTTTGAGTTTTCTAACCCCTGACAGGTCGTTTGCAGGTCCCCGAATTCCTACGAATCCAACGACTCCAGCCAAGCCTCAATCGGACCACCGAGCAGAAAGCCGGGTATCCGCGGGTCTTTGGCTCGATTTTCCAGGTCGCATCCATCGAGGAATGAGAGATCCCTTCACTGCGATCTTCACCGGGTGCTTCAGATATTGTCAGGTACACCCCCTCTACCTCCAGTCTTATTATTATAGGAGAACTTGCCCTAACCGAGTCTTCTCAGCCCTGGTGATCCTTCTTTAGTGCTTTTCTAGGTTCTAATCTGCATGCTTGGCTTCAAAAATTCATACAAAATTTTCTACAACTAATTTTGATATGAAATTCGGGAATTAATCACCTAACCCCACATATAAAACATAAAAAAAGAATTGCATGCATATTAGTCCCCCATCATTTAGGCTCCCTCCTAAACAAGGAGAAGTAAGAAGTTCCTGATGGCAAGAGGAAAGACTCAGATCGCCTCCACAAGTCGAAGTCATGCTCCATCACAAGGGGGTGCACCCCCGGGGGAGAACGATGTCCTACCTTCCATAGTTGTCGTAGGATTACAATAATTTGAAGCCCTTGTGAACCAGGTTACCAACCTTAAAGCCATGGTTCAAAACTTCCAAAATAGAGCTTTTCCAGTGGAAAATCCACCGGCCGCCTCCAGACATAGCTCTCGATCCAAAAGGAAGAGAGCCCCACAGGAGGGTTCCACACATCTCTCCCCCCGTTCTTGACCCTCTCCTGAAGGCCAAAGTTCGAGATTACCTAGGCCCACTGATTCTCCGCAGAAAGGGAAAAGGCCTAGGCAAACTCCCTCACCCTCCTCCGAAGACTCTACTCCAGTAGAGAGGGCACCGAAGCAGATTCTCGATTATGACAGGAGATTTAGAGCCATTGAATCAGAAATGGTGAGGGCGCGGGAACAAAGGATGCGGGATCTAAAGGATCCCGATGACTTGATAGTGGGTGATCTATGCCCATCCTACACTGACCGTATCATGGCTGAAGTCATTCCTCGGCACCTCAGGGTTCCCCAGATGGAACCCTACGATGGCACCTCCGATCCCTTCGACCACTTGGATAGTTTCAAGGCCCATATGATGATCCAAGGAGCTTCGGACATGATGTACTGCCTCGCGTTCCCGGCTACTTTGAAGAAAGCTGCTCGGATGTGGTACTTGAGCCTGCGCCCAGGTACCATCGATTCTTTTTTTGAGTTAGAGAAATTATTTGTTTTGCATTTCAGGACCTGTCACAAGACTCCCTGGAATACGGACACACTGTTCCTCCACCAGAATGAAGGAGAAAGCCTGCGAGACTACATCTCTAAGTTTAATGTGGCCACACTTGAGATCCCTGATCTCAACAAGCATGTGGCCATGTCTGCATAGAAGAAGGGACTTCGTATATCCAGGCTTACCTTTTTCCTGGATAAGAAGTTCCCCAAAAGCTATGCTGAGCTCTTGTCGAGGGCTCAGAAATATGCCGATGCTGAAGAGCAGGCGGCCAACCAACGACTGATCGAATGGAAGTGATGTGGGCATCAGGGTTTGACTTGAGCCCTTCAAACTTTGGGGGATCTTTGATTAGGGTTCTGTGTTTATCGAGTCCTGTAATAAGGCTGTCAGCCTCTAGTTTATTTGCTTAAATGGAGTCTGTACCTCGACCCATCGGGTCGAGCTGAGTCTTGTAATAAGTCGAGCCGAGTCTAAGCCCATGAAGTCTTTAGTGGTTTAAAAGTTAAGTCTCTTTTAAGCCTAACAAAGGCAAGGAGACATGTCAGCTCAGGGCCCACCTTATCTGTTTATGTGGCGCACTGAGGTGATGACATGTGGTTTGTTTTGGGCGCCCAAGAAAGGGGACCAGTCACATGATCCATGCCCCCTTCCCCTCCCCTCTTCAAGCTCTCTTCCAATCTAGGATGGGCGGTCATGGAAAGAAGTTTCAAATCCCTTGATGCATGCCTCCACTCAAGACTCCTTCCATAAAGAAGTCAAGCAAGAAAGGCATCCTCCATTCTCCAAGTGGAAAGAAGTTTCAAATCCCTTGATGCATGCCTCCACTCAAGCCTTATTCCATAAAGAAGTTAAGCAAGAAATGCATGATCCCTTGATGAAGTTAAGCAAGAAAGGCATGGTGAAGACATCAAGCCTCAATCCAAGCCTTCTACCAAAATAAGCCATGCAAGGAAGGAAGGTCAAAGACCAATCCCCCTCTCCAAGCCTCCAATCATGCCATGCCTAGGATTATTCCCATTTGGTCGGCCTTGAATCAAGCCAAGAAAAGTCAAAGTGGGACAAATCCCTCCAAGCTAGCCTCACTTCATGTTTTCTACCAAAACCAAGCAAGCAAATAAGGAAGTCCAAGGAGCAACTCCTCCGCTCCAAGCCAAGCATCATGCCATACCAAGCTGGTCGGCCAAGAAGAAAGCTCTCCAAAGCTTGGGCGCCACTTTCAAATTGAGTTGTATTTTTGGTTCAAATTTTGAATGGGTTTTCTTTTGAATTTTGAATGTATCTTTGGGTACCTATTTAAAGGACCCAAACCCCTCTTTGTAATAGTTAGTGAATGAATACAAAAAATTTTTTTGAGTGTTTTCTTCTCCAATCCTCTATCTCCCTAGACTAGGTTGTGAGTGAGTCAAACTCTTCCTTCATCCCCAGGGATGTTGAGTGGTGTGAGGCCATGTTCCTTCGCCTGAGGGCGTCGAGTGGTGTGAGGCCACGTTCCTTCGCCTGAGAGCGTCGAGTGGTGGGAGGCCATAATTCCTTCGTCCTCCGGGACATCGCGGGGTGTGAGGCCCCAAGTTATCAACTTCGATTTCGGACTCCAGTTGGATAACGGGCTCGAAGCCCTGTTTCTCTACCCTAACACTATTTCAACTTCAACACTTCTCATCTCTTCGCTAACCGTTCTTTCTCTTGCTGCCTACAGGTCTTCCTCGGTGCTACGAACATTGGAGATGGGTCGTCTTGCCATCACGGCCACATGATCGGCAACCAGCGCGCATCCATGAGATTGCTCGGACATCCAGGCTGCATCTGTCGAGTGGAGCGATCTCTGCACCAGGCGCTTCAGAATTTGAAAGGTTTGCATCCCCATCTCCTAGGTAGGTATTGGGTGTATCGAGCTAGTCCTAATCCCGGGGTTCCTTAATCTCGGGGTCCTGGTCTATCATTTCTTAGGGATTGATCTACTAGCATAGACCTCTTTTCTTTCAATTTTCCTAGGTTCTCTTTGCTTGGAATCGGGAACCAAAGATAAAACCCTAAAAAGAAAATAAGATATAACCACCTTTGCATCATCCGTGCTAGCATCATCTTCATCCTTTTTTCCACATCAGGAAGCCCCCTTCAAAAAAGAAGAACAACAGGGGACAAGGTCCCCCAATCTCTAATAACAATAACAGCAAAGATACTGACCATCGAAGAAGTCCTCTCAGGCCCAGAGCATAGGGAGGAAGATTCGACTCCTACACCCCCCTTAACCTTCCTCGAGAAAAGATCCTCATGGAGATAGAGAAAGAAAAATATCTCCAACGGCCCCATCCCATGAAGGCCTCCTCTTCCGTAAGGAAAAGGAACAAATATTGCCGATTCCACCGGGACCACGGCCGCAATACTAAAGAGTGCATCCAGTTGAAGGATGCGATTGAGGATCTCATCAAGAGAGAGTATTTGGGGCGGTACATTGGTCGTCAAGGACCTCGATCGGAAGCTACTGTTCCCCAGCCACCTCCTACAAAGGCCAAACTGCCAAATCAAAGGCCCACCAACGGAGGTGTAGGGATGATACACTAGCCTATCGATTGGAGGAGGGACGAGGATGATGTCCCAACGCGACTCAAGGACAACAATGCTCTTCTCTGATGATGATCTTGCGGGAGTTTGGCTCCTGCATGATGATCCTCTTGTAATCTCAGTCGTTGTGACCAACTATGATGTACAGTGAATCCTTATTGATAATGGAAGTTCGACTGATGTCTTGATTTACGATGCATTCTCTAAAATGTATTTGCCTAGACATCAACTACGGAGATCCCCCATACTGCTCACTAGCTTCGAGGGTAATCAAGTTCATGCCGAGGAAGAAATAGTGTTGCCTGTGACCTTTGGCATTGAACCTTGACAAAAAACACTACCGATCAATTTCACGGTAGTCCAGACCCCCTTGGCTTACAACATCATTCTGGGGTGGCCCGCCTTATACAAGTTTCGGACCGTAATGTCCTCTCATTATCTCCTAGTATGCTTCCCCACCAGGAATGGTGTCAGAGAAGTTAGAGGAGATCAGAGAGCAGCATGACAGTGTTTGATGATCCAAGACAAGCACTTCAACGATTCTGCAACTTCGAATCAGCTGGATCCGAGGGATACAACTACAGGCTCTAGTGAACCCATGGAAAGAACTGTCCTAGTACCTTTGACAAAGGAAGACCCCACCAGAGTTGTGCAGATCGAGAGTATGCTTGATAAGGAAACCAGAACGGGGCTGATCCATTTCCTCAGAGACAACGTCGATGTCTTCGCCTGGTCAGCTTTGGATATGCTTGGGATCCCTGCCGAAGTAATCACTCATTGGCTGGAAGTTACCCTTGGGTATAAACCAGTCCGGCAGAAGAAAAGAAGCTTTGCTCCTGAAAGACAGAAAGCCGTGGACGAAGATGTCAGCAAACTCCTTAAAGAAGGGTTCATCCGAGAGGCCCACTACCTCGAATTATTGGCCAACGTGGTAATGGTGAAGAAAGCTAATGGCAAGTGGAGGATCTGCATCGATTAAACAGACCTCAATAAGGCTTGCCCAAAAGATAGCTTCCCTCTCCCAAAGATTGATCAGTTGGTCGACACCACCACTGGCCACCAACTATTGAGCTTCATGGATACTTTTTCTGGCTATAATCAGATCAAGATGGATCCCCAAGATGAGGAGAAGATAGCCTTTATCACCGACAAAGGTCTCTACTGCTACAAGATGATGCCGTTCGGTCTCAAGAACGCCAGGGCAACATTTCAAGGGCTAATCAATAAAGTATTTGAAAAGCAACTGGGAAGAAACATGAAGGCCTACGTTGATCACATGATCATCAAGAACCTCCTCCGAAAAGATCATATCCAAGACCTGGAAGAATCATTCAGTGCTCTGCGACACTACTGCATGAAGTTAAACCCGGCAAAGTGCACCTTCGGGGTCACTTCGGATAAGTTCTTGAACTTTCTTGTCATCAAACGAGGGATTGAGGCAAATCCTGAGAAGATCCAAGCCCTAAAGGATATGAGACATCCCTCCGGCAAGAAAGAAGTCCAGCATTTAACAGGAAGAATTGCCTTAAGCAGGTTTATTTCTCGTTCAGCCGAGAAATGTCTCCCATTCTTCAAAGTACTTTGGCAGTCAAAGGGCTTCGAGTGGATCGAACACTGTCGCACTGCCTTTGAAGAGCTAAAAAAGTACCTAGAAACCCCACCACTACTCTCCAAACCTCAAGTGGGCGAGGTGCTTTATTTATACCTCTCTGCTTCGGACGAAGCAATTAGTTCGGTCCTTGTTCGAAGAAATGAAGACGGATCTCACAAGCCGATCTACTACATCAGCAAGGTTCTACATGATGCTGAAATGCGATATGCGAGGATGCAGAAGTTGATCTACTCTCTGGTGATCGCGGCAAAGCGACTACGACCATACTTCCATGCCCACGCCATCGTGGTGCTGACTGATTAGCCCCTCAAGGCCATTCTCTAATCTCCGAACACTTCTGGAAGGATAGCCAAGTGGGCTGTGAAGTTGAGTAAACTTGACATCAGCTTTTAGGCCCGATCGGTCATGAAGGCCCAGGTACTCTCTGATTTCTTGGCCGAATACACCTGGAGATCCGAAGATGAAGTACCTTCGATAGAAGATGAAGTCCTGAAGGAGACGAAGTCCGTTTGGGTGCTCCATGTGGACGGAGCTTTCAACGCTACTGGATGTGGGGCTGGTCTTATGCTAGCTGAACCTGATGGCCATACCATAGAGTATGCACTTCGGTTCTCCTTCCATGCTTCTAACAACCAAGCCAAATACGAAGCCTTGCTCGTCAGACTTCAGATCGCCAAAAGTTTAGGAGTTCAACAACTCTAGGCCTTCTCAGATTCCTAACTGGTTGTGAATCAAGTAAAAGGAGAATATGAAGCCAGGGATCCAACTATGATGCAATACCTGGAGAAGGTACGGGCCCTATCCTCTCAACTGGAGCATTTTGAGATCATCCATGTCCCTCGATCAAAGAATTCTCGGGTGGATGCATTATCTCGACTGGCTACTACGACACCAGAATCTCTCGGGCGTACCTTTATTGAACATCTTGAAACTCCAAGTATTGTCGAAGAGGCTATGGAGGTGTGCCAGATCAATGCCAAACCAAGCTGGATGAATCCCATCATCAAATTCCTAAATGAGGGCGTGCTACCAGAAGACAAGGCAGAGGCCAAGAAGATCCGCTGGATGGCATCCCAGTATGTCATCTTAGACGGAACCCTCTATAAGAGATCATTTTCTCAACCGCTGCTAAAATGCTTGGGACCGACGGATGCGGATTATGCCCTGAGAGAGGACCATGAGGGCATATGCGGTGATTACTTGGGGGGTAGGTCTCTAGCATACAACATTCGACAGGGATATTATTGGCCCTTTATTCAGAAGGACTTGGCTAACTTTATGCGAAGGTGTGACCAGTGCCAAAGGTACACCAATGTTCAGAGATAGCCTGCAAGTCACTTGACTCAATTGACAGCCCCTTAGCCTTTTGCCCAATAGGGAATGGATATTCCTGGCCCATTCCTGCCGGCTTCTGGACAAAAAAAGTTCCTTTTTGTGGCCATCGACTACTTCACAAAGTGGGTGGAAGCCGAACCACTGGCCCAGATCACAGAAGGCAAGGTAGAGAATTTTGTAAAAAATTTTATCATATTCCGGTTTGGCATCCCACATGTCATAATCACGGACAATGGGAGACAGTTCAATAATCCAAAGTTCAAGGACTTCTGTGCTCGGTATAATGTTCAGCATCGACTGACCTCCGTTGCTCACCCACAGTCCAACGTAGAAGCCGAAGCAACTAATCGGACCATTCTCCACCGTCTGAAGATGAGGTTGAACGCCACCAAAGGGCTTTAGGCTGAAAAGCTGACCTCCATTCTCTGGGCATACTGAACTATCCCAAGAATGGCCATCGATGAATCTCCGTTCATCCTAGCATACCGTACCGAAGCCGTACTACCTATTGAAGTCTTCCTACAATCCCTGAGAATTTATAACTACGAAGAGCCTGGGAACTCCGATCGTAGAAGGATCGACCTGGATCTGCTGCCAAGCACCAGACTTCAGGCCCAGATAAGAATGGCAGCATACAAACAAAAGGTCATCAAATACTACAACTCCAGAGTGAAGGAGCAGATTTTCTGCACAGGGGATATGGTATTGCGAAGGACAGAAGTATCCAGGCCAACAGAATAGGATAAACTTTTTCCCAATTGGGAAGGTCCATATCAAGTTGAAGAAGTCATTCAACCAGGAGCATATCGACTCAGGACACTGGATGGGAAGCCTCTGTCCTGATCATGGAATGTACAAAACCTTCGCAAATATTATCAATAAACAGGTTCCTAAATTTCCTGTGCAAATTTGCTTAACTCTATTCAACTCAGAATGGCTTGTTGCATCGACTGAATGATCAACTGTACAAAGGAGAGTCTGATCCACTTACCTTATCGGTATGCCCAACGAGTACAACGGATGGCCTAGTTAGGCCACCAAGAAGATCGAAGGCACAGGGATGGTTTTGATAACCTACTCTTTGGGAAACCCGAAGACGTGTCGGGGTGGACATAATCAGCCTACCTTACATAAAAAGAAATAAAAAAAGGGAGGTGCAGGGATGGTTTTTGTAACCTACCCTATGATAAATCCGAAGACGTGCTAGGGCAGGCCTGAACAGCCCACCTTAATCACGACAGGAATGCTCAGGGATGGTGTAAACATCCCACCCTACGGTAAATCCAAAAATGTGCCTAAAAGGACCACTGTCATCCTTCCTGTCAATAACAAACATTTCAAGAACAGTCCAACCGACCTCACATCTTTCCTATAGACCGCAAATGGTCCGAGAAATCTACACACTAGACATAATGTGATACAACATGTCGCAAAAAACACATGGAAAGAGGTAAGGAAAGTTAAGATATTTCATTTCCTTTTTCTTGATTTTTACAAAAAAAAAAATAAGAAAAAGAAACTCTCAAAGAGAGGACAAAAAAAAAATGTAGTAGTAGAAGGATTGCGGGAAATATTTTAATAACCTCCCACCGGCTTTTTCCCGTACCGACGGGGGGAGCTCTGGAGGGATGATGAAGGGGCCCCGGGGTTCCCATTCGAACCAGAATCCGACCCCTCATCAGAGTCAGAATCAAACTCATGTCTGGAAAAGGGAACGAAGGGCTTGATATTGTCCAGGCCCTTCAAGTCATAGAACTTGAAGGCCTTCCTCCTGCATTCCCGGAACCCCTGATTGTAGGAGTCCGGAGCCACTTCGGTGACCTCCTCCTTGAAGGTAGCGGATGCCTTGAAGTCTGAAATGGCATTCGCCACCTCCTTCTTGGCCTCCTCCACCTCCGCGACTGCCGCTGCAACTGCCGCTGCAACTTGGGCCCTGGCCTCCTTCAGTTGAGCCTCCAACATACGGACCTTCTTCTCCAGACGGTCCACGAGAGGCTCATTATCATCGCCCAATTCGAAGAACTCCAGACTCCTCTTCCTCTTAGGATTGACGGCCCTCCTCTTCGCTGCCCGACGAAGCTCGGAGGTGCTGAACCTCATTTTCAACTAAAAGAAGTCTGAGAGGATGGTGACCCTTGGCAGTAGAAGGCAAGGTCCTATTTATAGAGAGCCTGCATCCACGACCAACTGTGGGGAGATGTGCTCCACATCTTTTCCTAGCCGCATCAGAGTGCGCCACGTGTCCAAGCGACGCTTCGAGAACCGGAAGACCGCTCGAGGGTCATTCCTGAGACAACAACTGCCGGCGCTTCGAATCCGGAGGAACTTTCATCATGCAGCGGAACATTAATGGCTCCTTTTTAAAAAAAAGAGACATGGCAGCACATAAGGAATAAGAAATCGTGACTGTACGAATATCGATACGCCGCGTGGACAATGAGAATCGCAATCAAACTTCCTTAATCACCGGTAGACGGGGAGTTGACGCCTGTCTACCCAAATGAACAGGTCTAGGAAGGTAACACCAGCCTAATCAACCGTAAACGATCTTCGGCAATGGAGTTCTAACTTATCCCGATGTTCATCTTCGTCAACTACTAGTCAAATGGCCTTCGGCCACGGCCGTTCAACCAAGCAGAAGAAGGGACAGTAAAACTTGTTCAAGCTACATCTAAAAACACAACCTAACATATGTAAAAGAAGAAAAAGCTACTTCAAAATCTGGAGAAGTTGTCATACAAAAGCCATTGACAAAACAAAAAAGAAAACACATCTAAAGCTACTCGGATTATTCAACATCAACAGGAGGATACCCAACATCACAGGATTGAAACAACTTGTTAACCTGCACAGAAAGGATTTCATCGATTTAGGCTGGGACCGGAGAACCTTCAGCTTGGACTCCCCCAGCTTGAACCTCCTCCTAAACTGGGATCAGAGTTGGGGTCACCCCCAGATCTTCGACTGAGGCAGAGGCCTCTTCTCCTGGACATGGCACCTCTTCGGCCTCTCCCGCAGCTTCGGCCTCCTCTTCCTCTTTTACCTTGGAAAGTCCATCGTTGAAGCCATGATGGTAGCCGTACAAGGATGCTTCATTCTGTTGCCCAGGTGGCTTCCCAAGAGGGAGGTGAAGTGGGATTAAAAAACTTTTGCAAGTATGTGCACATTGAAATTCTTTTAGTGTAGAAGTGAAGTGTGCAAAGCGGAAGTAAATAAATTGAAGCAATCAAGCAATGAAAGCACAATCACAAACACCAAGAAATAGAGTGGTTCGGAGCAACCAGCTCCTACATCCACGACCCAAGGACCACTTGGGATTTCCACTATATCCCCCAACCGGAATACAGTCGGATTGTTTTACTAGGCTCACAATCCAAACCTATACACTTTGGTTTTACTGGGATCACCAAAGAAATCCTAACTCCCTTTGGTTTTACACGGGATCACCAAAGAAAATCCAAACACTTAGTTTTAAATCGGGAAAACCAAGAACCCAAACTTAGGTTTTACAAGGTTCACCTAAAAACCTTTAACTCTCTCTTAAGATACAGCCCCTTGCTATTCTTAGAGAATGAACAAAGATAAAGAATGTATAACAAGCAACTACTACAAACCAAGTTTGTTTTGATGTTGCCGATGTAGATCAAGATGAAGTTAAGCCTTGAGTGCTCTTCAATGCTGCTTCTTCCCTTCTTCAATGAGTGGATTCAATGATAGAGTGGAGTTGGTGAAGCTTTGAATCCAACTTGAATGCTCTTTGAGGTAGGTAAAGGAATAACTTGAAAACTCTTTGTTTTCTCAAGAAAATTCAGCAATAAATCTCAATTAATTTTTTTAATCCTTCAAAAATAATCCCTTTTATAGTTTTCCATGAGATATGACTGTTGTAGGGCATTGGGATTCGTGAAATGGCCGTTAGAGATGAATTGGAGTTCAAATTTCAATTTCAGCAACTAGCCATTGAAGTACAGACAACGGCTCCATGAGCCGGCTCGAGCTCCAAGAGTCGGCTCGAAGTCTTAGATAGGCCAAAAACATACTTCTATGGGAGCTCTTGGACTAGGAGTCGGCTCTTACCTTCAAGCTTTCAGTCATGACAAACATACATACCTAGAGTCGGCTCTATTTCTCAGAACCTTAAACACTATATTTCTGGAAGAGTCGGCTCTTGAACTGGGAGTCGACTCTTGGTTCTAAAACTTTGAATCTTCCTCCATGCCGTGCCATTTTGAGTCGGATCTTACAAATCTTGTAAAAATATGCTTCAAGCTTCCCAAAAACTTCAACATTGAATCAACTAGAAGCTAATCTATATACTTTATTAAAATATTTACAATTTTTAAGCTCATTTTTCATGATTACAGCATTCATAAGTTAGGGCTTTTACAAACTCAATTGAATTACCCTTAAGTGAATTTGGAAACCATTTAAAACAAAGGTAACCAATTCCTGCAAAACTTCTTAAACAATTTGTAAAGGGTTAGTATCAAATACATGCTCCAATGTTTTGTGATCATCAATATCATTCCAGGGGTCAACACATTCATTTCCACTTGGAATTGTGAAGACTTCCTGAAGTCTTCTACAGCATCATCCACCCACTTTCTCAGGGACACAGACTCTCTCTTGGCCATTTTGGACTCCAGAACTACCTCTTCGACCCTCCTGGTAGCTTCCTCCGCTGCCTTGGTCAAACTCTCTATCCTCTCTTCATTCTCCTTAACAGTTAGCTCCAAGGAGTTGACTCACTTTCTGCTCTTCCTCCACCCTGCCCCTTGCTTCACTATTGTTAGATGGGCACTTTTTAGTTCAGCCTTCGCTCATGAACCTCGTCATTCACTTGGACAAGACGGTTCTCCATAGACCGCCTCAACTCTTTGGCTACTTTTTTTGTGGCCCTGGCAGTATGGAGATTCTCCTTGAGACCGTGGATGAGGCTGTCAACATTTTCCAGGCCCTTCTCCATAAAGGTAAGGTCATAAACAAACTGCATCAAGAATATGGAGTTATGGATCGAACATTTCTCAGAGCAAAGGAGACGGCAAGGACCATACCTATTGCAGGGCAGAAAAAATAGAATCGGACACCCTGGAAAGGTTCTGACTTCGGAGAACTGCCAAGTCATGAGGTAGCAAAGTGCTCTTCAGCACCTGCTTGGCTACGGTGGGGAAAAGTAGTCCCCCAGTAGGCGAAAGCTCCGAAGAATTCGTCGAATGGCTTCCAGCTGGGGAAGCCCCACGAGCGAACTCTCCTTCAACTTGCCATGCTTTGCCCCTATCAACCGCAGGGGGGCAAGGCGATGGCACATCCGCCACCTGAGGCGGACTCCCCATTGTGCGAATCAGGGAGGTAACCGCCGGTGGAATTTTGATTGGACGAGGTCTTGATGGGGCCCCATCCATGGGTACCACATCTTCCCCTGAGCTCCCTTGGGAAAATGAAGTTCTCTGGTCCCCCTCAGGACCATCCCTTCGGGCCTTCTTCCGAATTGCTGACCTAGTGAGAGGGGCTTGAGCTACCCTCTTCTCAGAAGTCTGACGGAGCTAGCTCACACCAGGCTTCATTCCGCCACCTACAAGCAAAGAAATTTCTTTAAGACGACTGAGCTACGATAAAGATAGGGGAAGAAGGGCAGAAATTTCCATCACTATACCTAATATGCAGAATTTGCTAATCCCTGCAAGATGAAGATTTCTCTCCTCCAATAACTCTCGGATAGGGGCGACTTCCGAATTAATCAAAAGACCATAATCCGACTGGTTAGCCGCCAAGACCTTCTTTCCATTATTGGCGGTTAAATGAGGCTTCTTCCAAACAGTGTCGAAGCCCCATGGATCAATGGATGTACAAACACAAAAATAGATTTCCATCCGTGGATGGTGCTGGGCATGTCCTTGATGACCTTGTGGCCCGGTCGAAGGCCGATCACCCACCATCCATTGCTATGGAAGTCCCTCTTGAGTAAAAAAAGGGTTGTGAATAAGTTGGTCCTAGGTTCTATGTTTGCAATGCAGCACAGGACCAGAAACCCATAGACGTTCTGGATGCTGTTCGGGGTCAACTGCGCTGGCATAACTTGGTACATACAAAAGATTTTGATGAAGAAATGGTGCAGGGAAAATCGAAGGCCAGCCTTCAGATGATCTTCGTACATGCCTAGACACCCGGGGGGAGGTTTGTTCACCCATTCCTCGGATGCGAGGAGGACAAAAGGGAACCCCTCGGGAATACGATAGCGTTCCCGAAGAAAGGCCATCTTCCCTTGAGACACCAAACTAGAGATCGACTCCGGACCTACTACATCACCGACCCCCGAGGGTCCAACTTGTTCCCCCTGACTTTCTATAGTTTCTTCCATGATAAAAGAATGAAACAAAAAGGCAGAAGGAAGATTCTACTTGTGGAATAGACTGGTAGTCAAGAACAGGGAAGGCTGAGCGAAGAAGGAGGTGAGGTTGAAGAAGATTCTTTAGCCGGACCTTCTCTCTTTTCCAAGAGGAAACCAGGGGCCTCTGAAGTCCCACCATGTTGATTTGATAAAGGGATACCCAGGGAGGTAACCCATCTTGAACTAGCAGCCAGGATGAAGCACATCCATCATCCAATGGGCGGGGAGAAGCCACCACAACCACCCAAATCTCAACCGAAAGATTGGTTGGGCCATCACACAACAAGAAAAGAAAAGACGGTCCCAGGGCCACTCACTCTTTTCCTCTCCCCCAACCAGGGAGTGACAGCTATCCACCTCCTAATTCCCAACTCAACCAGTAGTCATGATGAGCAGTCTAATCAGAGATCCCATAATCATCCACTACAATATCCCCCGGGAGGAAAATGACAAATAATTGGTACTCTCACTTCTCAAGGCAAACCTTCGCTTCGAAAACTGAAAGTAGGGGGGCAATTATTGGGTATCCCGGTCCAAGTACGAACCGAACACCAGTTCAGCTGGCTGAAGACTTTTCCTCCGAACCAATGACTTCGAACCTAGAAAGATCAAGCCAACCATGGGTGACCCGAGGCTCCCCATTGGCCTACGACATCCGAAGGCAAGACCTTCGGATTATGTCTTCGGCCCTAATCGAAGACCGGGCTTCTCATCGACTTTCGAACACATGCTTTTCATTTCTTGCTGAAGACACGATCTCCGACCCTTGGTAAATACCAAGTCCTCAACTGATGAAAAAGACAAGATCGTCGACCGAGAAGATCCAAAGATAGGGAGATTCTTGGTTTAGTTGTGAGAATCTCCCCCAACGGAGAAAATCTGAGGATGGGTCCATGATCTATCCCGGATAGGCAACAGTTACCAATGGTTACTATCGACTATCTCCATGCCATGATCATGGTGCGCAACTCCAGCTGCCACGCCTCTGGTCTAGCCGTAACCACTCAATGATAATCCACGATTGCCAATCATGGGGAGAAATTAACTCCCCGTAATCACTGGGAAAGGAACGGATCTGCAGGCCGGATGTCCCTTTATAAATAGAGGTAAGAAGAAATGCTAGATAGAGGTACAGACATACACACGTACTCTAAACTAAAAGAGCATTTCCCTCTGCTTCTCGAGAATCTTTCCCATTCTATGGCTGGGACCCGCCTCTGACTTAGGCATCGGAGTGTCCCCCATCAGAACAACTCCGGCAAGGGACCTATTTTGCAGGTGAACCAGGGAGTGGCCCTGTGGTGCATCAGCTCTAACCGGCCAGTACAGGACTCCATGCCAACAAGAAATATAAAATCTAGCTACAAGAAGAACAATCTAGAAAACAAGATGTCAAAAGTAACAAAAGGAAATAGAAAAAATGAACCTTTTCCATAATAAATTGAAGAGAAAACATATCAAATTAACACCAGGCAAATAACTTTTACAATTCTTCTATCATAGAAATATAAAGGAAACAAAGAATCTACATAGAATAAACCCTGGTTCATGCCTATTAATAGAAGGGGTCCATGTCTGGTCTATTGTCATGACTGGATGGCTATAGGGTCGGTAGATTTTTTTTTAATAAACAAAGTTAAAACAAAGATTAGGGGTGAAGAAAAGAAACCATGGAGTTTGATGCAGATTCCAACATCTCTGACTCCGATGGCTACTACCGCTCGATCTCCACCTATGATGATTTCTCCGCCTCCAACTTTGATGATGATGGAGGTTTCAGAGCCTCTTCCCCATCCATTCCAATGGTGGCAGCGGTTTGATCCATGGCTAGAACTCTAATCCTAGATTCTCCTAGATCCATATGGTTAACGATATTTCAGGATAGGATTTGAATGGAGATGGTGAAGGAGGAGGAATGGAAGAGGATGACCATTACAACAAGGAAGAGGAGTAGGTGGAGAGGGTGAGGGAGGTGCCAATCTTGAGGGCTTTTAAAAGAAGGACCGCACGATAGAAAGAGCTAGCCATACCTGAGATCTTAAGAAGGAGGGAGATAGAGTGGACTAGTAGAGTCACAACAGCACTAGAGGCAGAGCGACAGCGACAATGGCAGACCTAGAGAGTGACATTGGCAATGATGGTATGTAGTAATGACAATGAGGGTGAGACAGTGGTGTGGCTCGACGAGATGAGAGAGAGAGAGTTGAAGAGAGAGCAATCAGGGTGATGAAACGATTTGGGGCAAATTTTTATCCTAAATCTCAAATATATATGGCAACAAAAATTTTAATTCGTCGCAAAAGAGTGGACCCTTTGTGACAAAAATATTTTTTTTGCTAAAATTAAAGCTTTAGTTACGAAATTATTTTTTCATCATTGAAGGTTTATTCTAGGTCAAAGATTATGTTCTTTACAACCTCTTAATTTTTGTGATGAATTTTTTTTTTGTTGCAGAAAGTTTGCATTTACAATAAAAAAATATTTTATCATTAAGTATTATGTTGCCGCTGAATCTTCCGGATTGGGCTTTCTCGACCGGGCTTGCTAGAGTGCATGTCTCCCGGTTCCTGCAAAAAAGATCCCACAGGCCGGTAGTGTTCTAGCGGGGACATTCCATGGCTAAGTCAGTGGGAGACTTAGAGTAACAGAATGGAGGAATCGCAAAAGGAGATAGCTCATGGGGAAGGAAGAGCCTACTTATCTTGGGATCCCCTCCTTTACCATTATATAGGTGCAGAACTTTACTAGAATCTATTAGGGGCTAGGCTGGAAATGGTCGATTTGCCCTTAGAGAAATCTCGGTAGTGGCCAGGTGGCACCAAGAGAGAATGGCGCCATGGGATCTGTAGAGTAATGGCGTTGAGATATCAGAAATCTATTGTAACAGAATTCTGGTACCAGTTGGAAGGGGACTCTGGGACCTCCGGGCCATCCTTGGAGTGGCCCATTTTGGACCAATATGGGACGGCTGAAGTGAGTCAGTCGGACCTAACTGAAGGGTCGGTCGGATCTCTGGTGGGTCATCGGACCTCTAGCAGGTCGGTCGGACCTTTGGTGGGTTAGTTGGACCTCGGTGGGTCGGTCAAACCTCTGGTGGGTTTGTCGGACATCTGGCGGGTCGGTCGAACCTCTGGTGGGTCGGTCGGACCTGGTTTGGTTCAGAGGGAGGCCGACTGTGTATAATAGTTGCCCCCTTGCCCTTGGCCTTTGGGAGGGCCTGTAGCTTCAAAGGGCGAGAGCATCATTCTCGCATTGAATGCATTCATCCTTGTAGGGATTGTAGATCTAATCAAGTGTGCTATGTCTGGTCACTTCCCATTCCATAAGCTCGCGCCTGGGATAGGTGTCGATCCCACATTGGAAGCGAAGGGAGCGGCAATTAATGCAAAAGGGGTGCAATGATGAGTGGCCAACCTGGCCCGCTCGGCCATCGGGTTTCGGAGGTGATTTGGGTGATGTGGCGACATTTGAGCGGTTGGTGCCGCACTGGGGGCGACCCACCCGCTGCAAATCTGGCATCACACGAATCGCGGCCAGACTGTGCTTCCTTCTGTCTCATCATCTTTTGCTGCATGGGGATTTGTGTCGCTTGACCCCCGGGTCACGGTGCTTGAGGAATGGTGACAACCGCTTCTCTCAAGGGCTATATAAGGTGATGTTGAGACTGTGGGCGAAGCCTTTGCCGCATTAGCCTTTGGAGAGAAATTTCAGCTCGCTCTAGCGTCTTCAACCTTTTAGGAAACCCAGCCTTTAGGTTAGTGCCTCTCTCCTCCAAGCCCTTTAATAATGGCCTCTAGTAGCCGGAGTTCCAACCGTAGGGTAGAGGGACTGGGTCCCAACCAGGTCCAATCTGAACTAGTACGGGATCGGGTAGAGGCTCTTGGGGTTATGTTCAACATTCCCTCCACCCTGCACATCACCATCTCGGACCGGGAAGGGAGGGTGACCCGGCTGCCGAGTCCGGGAGCCCTCCCGGTGTACAAGGACCACCTGAAGGCCGGTCTCCGATTTCTCCTATGTGATTTCTTCATCCGGGTCTTCAACCTGTATTGAGTCACTCCTATATAGCTGACCCGGATAGTATTTGGGCCATCAGTTGTTTCGCGGTCCTATGCTAGAGGGTTGGGGTAGAACCTAGGACTTCCCTCTTTGCAAATTTTTTTGTCCTCAAGAAGGACTTCCAGAGCGAGGAGTGGTGGGTGTTCAGCCCCCATCCCGGGTGGAAGATAATTGGGGGTCTTTCGTCGGCTATTCATAGGTGGAAGTCGAAGTTCTTCTTTATTTATAGTCTTCAACCTTGGGGCTTCAACCCATCATGGGGGGAACCAAGATCGACAGTTAATAGAGGGAGGGTGATCTTGATGGCCGATTGAGCCGACTTCAATGAGTTGGAAGCAGTCGATATCACCATAGTGAAGGAGCTGCTTTGGGAGGACAGCCTCCGCTTGGTCGGAATCAGCTGTCATGAACATTTAGGTAGGGTAGGAGTCATTGCCGTCAGCCTTTTTGTTCTGTCAGCTAAATTTTTTCTTTCCTCACTTTGATATTGTTCTTGTAATAGGAGGAAAAATGAAGCAGGACTGTGCAAGAATAGCAGAGCGGGCCACAAGGAAGAGGGCCACCTAGTCCGCGGAGCCAACCGTGGGCAGACAGCAAAAATGATGGGTGGAAGAATAGCCCGCAATCATCATGGTGTCAGGCTCCGATGAGGACAATATGCCTCTATCGGAGCGGTTGGCAGCCAGAGCATCGAGACCTCTTCCTACAGTCGAGGAGTCGGCCATCTGACCAGAGCCGAACCCTTCAAGCCGACCAAAGTGGAGATGGTCCTGGCCTCACCATCAGCCAAGCAGACGGAGGTGGTCCGCCCTGCAGGTGAGAAGAAAGGGGCAGTTGAAGAGGTAGAGGCTGAAGAGGTCAGCCACGACACCTATCAGTGCTGGCATGCTCTTCACAATCCCCAGTAGGCCATACACCTACTAAAGGGGGCCATCACCGATGCCGACTGGGATGAGATGAGCAAGCATAAGATGAATGAGGTGGTGAGAGGCACCTACCTCAGTCTGCTGAAGGTACTTCTATCATCCCTTCGTTTTCTCCCTTCTTCTTTTCACTTCCTGTACATGGCTAACATGGTCCATTGCCTGTAGCTCCTTCACGAGGTCTCGATGATGGACGAGAGCCTCTGTGAGATGGTCCATGTGATAGAGGCCTCGGCTGGGGAGGTCGAAGGACTAAAGGAAACCAAAGCGACAACATTGGCATCGCAGAAGGCTGCTAAGGAGAGACTTTTGGCTAGTTTGGTCGAAGTCGAGTCATTGAAGAAGTAGGTAGAGGACCTGTAAACCTAGTTGAAGAAGAAGAAGGAAAGGGTCAAGTCCTTGACCCGTTGGCTGTTTGAAGAGGAGGAGCGGTCTACCGACACAGAAAAGAGCATGCATCTCACAAGGCACTGGCGGGGAAGTATCTGACCGAGTTGGAGGAGGCGAAGGAGCTGCCAGAGGAGCAGGTCCGTGACGTCATGGCAGAATACAAGGCCTCAGCCAACTTCAACGATGAAATGAAAGAGGCTAGAGTGGCGAGCTATGACTATGGCTTCGACGACTGCCTGAAGAAGGTGGCCAAAGCCTTCTCGGAGCATGACCTGTCCTCAATATAGCTGATGCACTAGTCGGAAGAAAATGAGGGCCCGGTCGACACCAGAGCCGATGCCCAAATCATTGCCGATGCGGGAACGACGGAGGCCTTGGTTGAGTCTCCGGATGCGGTGTAGGAGGCCGAAGCTGAAGCTCCTTTGATGAGCAAGAAAGATCTTCCTCTTTTGTAAATTCTTGGCAAGACTTAGAACTAGCTGTAAAAATCTGCCTATATCTTGTACAAAAGTTTTTGATCAATGAAATAACATCTTGATGTTCATCTTCTACTTTGTCTTGCTGTTGTTGTTGTATTTTCTCTTTTTCTTTTGAATGTGCTATTCTTGCCTGAAGAAGGTGGCTGACCAACAGCCCTTTATGGGGTTGCTGAGCATCCCATCGATTTTTAACTTAATCATTTATAAGAAATATTTCTAAGTATTGAGAGGTTGGCTTAGTCCGAACCCATCTCCTTTAGAATTACTCCTAAGGGATCTTCAAACTAGCTATTTATAGGAAAATATTTTAGGTGTTTAAGGATCCCACAAAGTGCTTTTCGACGGAGGTTGGATTTGAGTTGGCTGCTTTAGAACGCTTGTCGATCGAGGTCAGACTTGAGTGGGTTGCCCTAGAGCCTTTGTCGATCGGGATCGAAATTGAATGGGCTACACTAGAGCCTTTATCGATCGGGGTCAGACTTGTGTGGGCTGCCCTAGAGCCTTTGCCGATTGGGATTGGAATTGAGTGGGATGCCCTAGAGCCTTTGCCGATCAAGATCGGACTTGAGTGGGCTGCCCTAGAGCCTTCGCCGATCGGGGTCGGACTTGAGTGGGCTACACTAGAGCCTTTGCCGATCGGGGCCGGACTTGAGTGGGCTACACTAGAGCCTTTATCGATCGGGATCGGACTTAAGTAGGCTGCCCAAGAGCCTTTGCCGATCGGGGTCAGACTTAAGTGGGCTACACTAGAGACTTTACCAATCGGGATCGGACTTGAGTGGGCTGCCCTAGGGCCTTTGCCGATCAGAGTCGAACTTGAATGGGCTATACTAAAGCCTTTGTCGATCGGGTTCGGACTTGAGTGGGCTACACTAGAGCCTTTGCCGATCGGAATCGGACTTGAGTGGGCTACCCTAGAGCCTTTGCCAATCGGGGTCGGACTTGAGTGGGATACACTAGAGCCTTTGCCGATCGGGGTCGGACTTGAGTGGGCTGCCCTAAAGCCTTTGCTGATCAGGGTCAGACTTGAGTGGGCTACACTAGAGCCTTTGTCGATCGGGATCAAACTTGAGTGGGCTACACTATAGCCTTTGCCGATCAGGATTGGACTTAAGTGGGCTGCCCTAGAGCCTTTGCCGATCAGGGTCGGACTTGAGTAGGCTACACTAGAGCCCTTGCTGATCGAGGTCAGACTTGAGTGGGCTTCCCTAAAGCCTTTGCTGATCGGGATCGGACTTCTTTGTAGAGTAAATTGCTGTCTTTATTGATAATATTTGTAAAGGTTATCTACATTCCAAGGATATGCCACTTGCCATCCATCTAAATACTTGAGTCGATAAGTTCCGGCCCGGATCACTTCGACTACCCGATATGGGCCTTCCTAGTTGGGAGAAAGCTTTCCTTGTTTAGTTGGCCTGGATATCTCTGATCTCCATAGAACCAAGTCTCCAACCCGAAAGCTTCGAGTCTTGACTCGAGAATTGTAATATCTAGCCATTCTTTGATGATAGGTCGCCATCCTCAGGTCTGCTTGGAGTCAGGTCTCCTCGAGTAAGTCGAGGTCAGCCCTTCTCTGTTCAGAATTGGGTAGTTTGATGAAATGATCAATTCGGAGGGATTGTAAGGAGACTTCTACTGGTATGACTGCCCTGCTCTCGTAGGTGAGATTGAATGGAGTTTTCCCGGTCACCGTACGGGAGGTAGTCCAATAGGCCCAAAGTACCAAGTGGAGTTCTTTGGCCCATAGCCCTTTGGCGTCATTCAGTCGGGTCTTCAAGCCATGCAGAATCATCCGATTGGTGACTTCAGCCTCCCCGTTGGATTAGGGGTGTCTGACTGAAGTCAACCGGTGGGAGATATGATACTGCTGGCAGAAATCTCTGAACTTCGGATTGTCGAATTGTCACCCATTATCGGTAATGATTGTCGCGGTATGCCAAACTGATAGATGATGCAATTCTGAATGAAGGTCTCCACCTTGGCTTCGGTAATCTATACCAGTGGTTCAGCTTCCATCCACTTGGTGAAATAGTCGATGGCTATAACTAGGAACTTTCATTGTCCGGATGCTGGGGGAAATGGCTCGAGGTTGTCCATTCCCCACTGTGCAAATGGCCAGGGGGCTGTCAGCGGGGTTAGCTGACTAGCCGGTCATCTTTGAACATTGGAGTATCTCTGGCATGCGTCGTACCTTTTAACAAAGTCTGCAACATCCTTTTAGATAGTTGGTCAGTAATAGCCTTGTCGGATGATCATGTAGGCCAAGGATCTACCTCCCAGGTGGTTGCCACATATGCCTTTATGCACCTCTCTGAGTGTGTAATCGGCGTTTGATGGTCCTAGGAACTTGAGTAGTAGTTGCGTAAATGATCGCTTATAGAGGGTCTCACTGAGGATGATGTACTTCGAGGCCGTCCAACGCACATGCTTGGCTTTGACCCTATCTTCTGGCAGGATTCCTTCATTGAGGAACGCGAGGATGGGTCCATCCAACAAGCCTCTTGCTCAACTTGATGGATTCTCGATGTCTCTTTGGCAATTCTTGGGCTTTGTAGGTGCTCCACGAAAGCTCGATCGGAGGAATCAGTGACGACAGTGGCTAGCCATGATAAGGCGTTCGCTCGAGAGTTTCGCACCCAGGATATGTGGATGATCTCAAAAAAGGTTCTGCACTTTACTTAAGTACTTTGCCAGGGTCAAATCTCTCACCTTGAATTTGCCTCTCACCTGGTTGACCACCAGCTGAAAATCTGAGAAGGGTCTGATTCGATCGATGCCTAGTTCGTCAGCCATCCTCAGTCCCGCGAGGAGGGCTTCATACTCTACCTGGTTATTTGATACTTGGAATGTGAAGTGTAGGGCAGACTCCAGGCTCTATCCATCGGGGTCGACCAGGATTAATCCTGCTCTACAACTAGCAAGGTTAGACACCCCGTCCACATGAAGTGTCCAGGCAGGGTTTGCATGACTGAAGTGGATGATGCTGGGTTGGATCGAGGCCTTGAGGATGTCGGGGAGGGGGACAGAGTTGGATCCGTCGTTGGCCATGAAACCCTCAAGGGGGTGGATGCTGAGGAAAGGGTGCACAGTGATGATGTCGAGAGGTGGAGGAGGGGAGGCTGCCATGGCCTGGGGCTTCTCCTCCTTTTCTTCTTCATCTTCTACATCTTGCGACGGCGCCGGCGACAATGGAGGCAGTGGGCTGGCGGCAGAGTAGGGTAGCGGGCGTCTGGTGGTTCGGTGGGGAGCTTATTGTCGAATGGCTGAGAAGGGTGGTTGGTGGTGGTGGGAACGTGATCAGGTACTGAAAGAGGGGGGATGGGCAGAAGCTTTGGATGAACTGGTTGGTGTCATGGAGGATGAAGCATACTCTAATCTACCCTAATCCTTTAGCTCTGATACCAAGTTGATGCGGGACAGAGATCGAGGTAGGATCACTAGCGAGCTGAGAAGTGACCAGGGATTAGGGCTTACTTGGAAGAAGAAAGAAGAGGGTAAAGGATTTAGAAAGATAACTAGGGTTCATACAAATTCCCCTAGAAGGACAAGCACATAGCAAAGGGGCTCACACAGATGCCCTAGGGATCATATAGATATCCTGAAAAGAGGGGGAAAGGGATCACATAAATACCCTTAGGAACAATAGGGATCACACAGATACCCTTCACATAGAACAACAGGGATCAAACAGATACCCTGGGACACAAAACAACAGGGATCACACAGATACCCTAGGATCACATAGATCCTTCACACAAAACTCAAGAAATTTTATTCATCAATGGCATTCAAAAATACAAGAGGGGGTGGGGTATTTATAGATTCACCCTAGGGTACATGACTTGAGGGCTAAAAAATCCTGACTTGTAGGCTAAGAAATCCTGGTGGACCTGGTCAACAGTGGGCCTTTGTCTTGGAATGGAGCTCTCTCTTATGGGCTTGGAGGCATGTAAGGGCCCAGGTTCAGGAATCAAGTTCTGATTGGGGAGGACCTGGTGAATCTCCAGGTCTGCTTACTCTCCTCTTGGATTTTGACATGAATGAAAATTACAGGACTCGATCTAACTCACTTGATTGGACTGAAAATAATTAGACTCGACTAAATGGACTCAAAATAAAATATACTTGACTCTCAGGTTCATATCATAAAATCATTTTCAAGTAAGAATTTACTCAATCTATCATACCATGCTCTTGGTGCTTATTTTAAACCATATAATACTTTATTAAGTTTGAAAACATGATTAGGGAAAGCATGGTTTTCAAATCCTGGTGGTTGTTCTATAAAAACTTCTTCTGAAATGAAACCTTTAAAAATATACTTTTTACGTCCATTTGAAATAATTTGAAATTCATGTAGCAAGCAAATGCAAGTAATAATCTGATAGCTTCTAATCTTGCTACCGGTGCATAGGTTTCATCAAAATCAATTTTTTCTTCCTAATTTTATCTTTTGAAAACTAATCTAGCTTTATTTATAATTACATTATTTTTTTCATCTAATTTATTTCTATAAACCTATTTAGTACTTATAACAGAATGATCAGAGGGTCTATTTACTAAAATCCATACATTATTTTTCAAATTGAATGAGTTCTTCATGCATGGCCATCAACCAATTCGAGTCCTTTTCGACTTCTTCTATGCTATTTGGTTCTACTTATGAAACAAATGCTAGGTAATCATGTGCATCTCTAAGTGATGACCTAGTTCTAACACCTTATGAGGGATCACCTATAATTAAATCTTTAGGATGTGATGTTACATACCTTCATTCTTTAGGTAAATTACCATGATCTTCGCTTACTGTTTCATCTCCTTCTTCCACTTGTTTGTCCTTTAAGCTCATATCCTTCAAAGCTTGATCAATTGTACCTGCATCATTATCGATACATTCTTTTTTTCTAGAAGGTGAGGGGTTAGCTTCATCAAATATAATATGAATAGATTATTCAATAATTAATGTTTTCTTATTAAAAACTCTATAAGCTTTGCTAGAAGTTGAATAACCCAGAAATATTGCTTCATCAAATTTAGCATCAAGTTTTTCAAGGTTATCCTTGCCATTATTCAATTCAAAGCATTTGCATCCAAAAATATAAAAATAATAAATACTATGTTTTCTATCATTCCAAAGTTCATAGAGGGTTTTTTTTTAGAATAGGTCTTATCAAAACACGGTTCAAGATATAACATGCAGTATTCAAAGTTTCTGTCCAAAAATATCTTGGAAGATTGCCTTCATATAACATAGTTTGGGCTATCTCTTCCAATATTCTATTTTTTTTCTCTACAATGCCATTTTGCTGTGGTGTTTTAGGAGCAAAGAAGTTGTGATCAATGCCATGCTCAGTACAATATTCTTCAAAATATTAGTTTTCTAATTCTATATCGTGATCACTTCTAATTGAAATAACTGAAAGATTTTTCTGATTTGAAACTTTCTTATAAAATTTTTGAAATACTTTAAAAGCTTCATCTTTATGTTCAATAAACAAAATCCATATAAATCTTGAAAAGTCATCTACTATTACAAGTCCATATTTCATACTTTCTAGGCTTGTGGTCCTAGTTGGTTCAAATAAGTCCATGTATAATAGCTCTAGAGGTCTAGAAGTTGAAATCATATTTTTTAATTTAAAACTCCCCCTAGTTTGTTTACCAAATTGGCATGCATCACAAACATATTCAAAATCAATTTTAAGCTTAGATAAACCTCTAAATAGATCTTTAAAAATTAACTTAGCTAATTTATGCATGCTAGCATGATCAAATCTTCTATGTCAAAGTAAGCTAGATTCCTTGATTTTAGCATTCATTGCCACTAGACTTGTACTACTTGACATGGCAAGATCATTTAAGTCTACCACATAAATGTTTTCAAGCCTATGACCAATAAACTTAGTGCTAGAATCAAGAGAACTAGTTACTATACTATTAAAGATTCAAATATAACCTTGAAGCCTCTATTACATAATTGACTTATACTTAATAAATTGTGCTTCAACTTGTCTACTAGCAATGCATTTTTAATAAATGTAGAAGGGATAATTCTGATCTTACCAATACTAATAATCTTCCCCTTACCATTATCATCAAAAGTGACCATTCCTCTATCTTTCATTTCTAGGGTGATGAATTATTCTGTCACCCGTCATATGTCTTAAATAGCCACTATCCAAATATCATCTTTTTTTTGAATTCTGGGCTGTAAGACATTCCTGCAAAATAATCAAGTAATTCTTTTAGGTACCTAAGCTTTCTTGGATCCTTGTAGGTTAGTAGGAGTGGTTCCTTTGGAAATCCAAATCTTTCTCACTTTACTTCTATTCTTCTTTAGATTGTACTCAAAAGATTTATGACCAACCCCATTGCAAGAATAACAAATGATTTTTGCTTTTTGTGAGAATGTAGATGTTGAATCTTTTGATACAAAAGACTTTTGAGCTGAAAACTTTGGTACATAAGAATTTAAAGCTGAAAACTAGGTAGCTGAAACATTATTTGTATGCATTAAATTATAACCAATTATAGCTCTATTATTTGAATCTTTTTGATTTTTCAAAATCAGCTCAAGCTTATTTGAACTCAAAGTTAGTTTGTCAACTGAGGGCTTGAGTTGACTCATTTCATTTTGTAAACTTTTATTCTATTTAATACATTCATTCTTTTGATCTTGCAAAATTTTATATTTTTTAGAAATACTCTTAAGTTATTTTTGCAAAATATTATTCTTTTCAAAACTTCACTCTTCTCTTTTATCAAAGCATCGTAATTATTTTTTAAAGTCTTAATTTTTAAACCTGCCTTTTTGTATTTCGACAAAATCTCATAAAATGCAGTATTTAACTCTTTATATTTAAATTCATCATTTGGTTTGAGAGATATTACCTTATCTTTGAGATCCATCAAACATATGTTCACAGTTTTGCAAGTCTCTTCCTCATCATTTGATGTGGACTCCTCGCTGTCGCTCCAAGTTGCAACCATCGCTTTCTTCTTCTTCTTTTTGTATCTTTTCTTTAATATATGGCAATCTGATCGGAAATGCCCCAGCTTTTTGTATTCGTAGCAGATTGGTTGTTGTTCCTTATCTCTTTCTTTTTCCTTTTCTTTCTCATTGCTATGTTCCCCTTTTCAAAGGTTTTTCTTTCTATACCTTGACTTTTTTCCATCCATAAATCTCTTGAATCTCCTCATGACTAAAGTGATATCATCATCTTCAAGTTCTTCATCAGAGGAGGGGCTTTCTTCTTCAATTTCATCTTCTTGCTTCTTTAATTTCGCTACAGCTTTGAAGGCTATTGATTTCTTCTTTTTAATGTCATATTCATTTCGATGTTGCATGATCAGTTTATGGGTGATCAAGGAACCCAGAAGCTCATCCAATGGGAGTGTGTTGAGGTCCTTGGCCTCTTGAATCATGGTGACCTTCGGATCCCATTTATCCAGTAGAGATCTTAAAATTTTCTACACAAGGTCTGTATTTGAATATATCCTGCCAAGACTTTTTAAACTTTTAATAATATATGTAAATCTTAAGAACATTGCAGATATAGTCTCATTTGGTTCCATTTTAAATAATTCATAATTATGAACAAGAATATGATCTTAGAAGTTTTAATTTGAGAAGTTCCTTCATGGGTTGCTTCAAGTTTATCCCAAATTTCTTTTGCAGACATGTAAGTAGAAATTCGGTTAAACTCATTAGCATCCAAAGCACAGTACAAAAAATTCATGGCTTTGGTGTTTAATTCACCCATCTTCATGTCATGTTCATCCAATTCCTCTTCAGGTTTTGGGATGTCTATGCCATCAACCTTCTTTGTGGGTGTGTGAAGTCCTTTTAGAATTACTTTCCACAATTGAAAATCTTTTGCTTGAATATAAATTTTAATTCGTGCTTTCTAGTAGGTATAAATTGTGCCTGTGAAAGGTGGAGGTCTATTTGTAGATTGGCCTTCGACCAAAGAGGTACTCATAGGATTTTCCATATATCTTTTCTCTACAAAAATAAATTATAAAGACACCGCTTTGATATTAGTTGTTGCCCAGATGGCTTACCCAAGAAGGGGGTTGAATTGGGTATTAAAAACTTTTTCATAAATATGTGCTCTTTTTAAAGTCCAGTGTGGTGAGTGAAGAATTAAGTGCGGAAGCAAGTAAAGAACATAATCAAATCAACCACAAACATAATAGATTTTATAGTGGTTCGGAGCAATCCATCTCCTATGCCTACTATCCAAGGTAGCACATGGGATTTCCACTATATTCACTATGGAATATAGCCAATTTGTTTTACATCGCGCTCACAAACCAAAACCCAATCTTGGTTTTATACTGGGATTACCAAGAACCCAATACAATGTTAGTTTTCTTGGGCTCACTAACATCCAAACTTGGTTTTCAAGGCTCACCAAAAACTTAAACAATAACCAAGTTACAGCTCCTGCTATACTTGGAACAACTCAATAAAAGAGTTAAAAAATAAAGCAACACTAATTGCAAACCAAACTTTATCAGATGGTTACAGTTGATGCTCTTGAGAAGCCTTCTTAATTGCTCCTTCAATGGTCTTTAAGGCTTCCAAACTTCTCCAATATATGACTTAAGAGAATGATTAGAGTTTGGTGAAGTCTTGAGTTCTTCCTTGAATACTCTTCTTGAATATTCAATACCCTCTTAAAAGTTTTTCCTCTTTTAAAAGTTCTCTCTTCAAAAGGCTTTTTAAAACATGTTTAAATCCTTCATTTATAGTCTCTAGAATTGATCCTAGGTGAAAATAGCTATTGTAGTGCCTTGAAAATCGAGATATAGTCGTTGGAGCACTTTTAGGATTCAAAAAGTCAATTCTAGAGCTAGCCATTACGCACCTGAAACTGGGATTTGAATCGGCTTGGTTGGGTTGAGTTGGCTCGAATTCTGAGACAAGTAGAATCTACACTCTGGTCAAGTCAGCTCTTCTCAATCGAGTCAGCTCGCCTGACTAGTTTTCTCAGAACTATTTTTTTTCATACTCTGGAAGAGTCAGCTTGATTGCTAATGGGCGGCTCAATTATCTAACTTCAGAAAATTGAACATTTGATACTCTGGATGAGTCAGCTCTATTTCTTTCGAGTTGGCTCAGTTGTCTGTGTACCAGAAACCTTTGTACCGTGCCATAACAATGAGTCGGCTCTCTTGCTTGAGTCGGGTCAAGTGACTTTTGACCAAAAGTATTCCAACTTCTCCAAATTTCTTCCAAAGACTTCTAACCAGCTTCCATAGACTTCCAAACTTCTTCTGAACCTAATCTAAGTAATTTAAACTTAAAAATTTTATAGTTTTGGCCTAATTTATTAATATATACATTTGAGTTTTCTTGGGCTCTTCAATACATGAACATTTTCTTGTGAGTATATTGATACACAATTATGATTTCAGAATTATAGGTGGTATGATTGTTCACTTGAAATATCCTACAAAAATTTCTTAAATATTTGAAAGTGTTAGTATCAAATGCATGATCCAATATTTTGTTATCATCAAAATCATTCCAGGGGTCAACAAATATTTTGTCCTCAACTGATACATGGGACTTCTTTAAATATACTTTAGTCCTCTATAAATTGGATACCAAAACTTTGGCACACCCCAATAGTTTAGAGACCAGATAAATTCAAATACTATGACTCAAATCAATCTGAAATAACTAGCCTAATCTAAAATAGATTCCAGACTAATCCAGTGTTCATGCTTTGAGATCCATGCATGAGTTGGATACAAGAATAGTAAAAATAACAATAATATGCCCAATCCCAATACATCTAGATAAAAAATATAAATGTCTGCTCAAAGATGTGTATCATGATATATACTGGATGATGTCCTCATCAGGTTTAGTCCTAGGAAGGAGGTTCGGGCCTCCACGGGTTTAAGGTCTAGGATTTTGTATCTTAAAGGGGCTAATTCATATTGGATCAAATTTGGATCTAAGTGGGTGTAAGAGTGGGTCAAGTCATGGGTGTACGAGGGATTGAGTGAGTGCTCTCCTAATTGGACTAGCCTTGGAATAATTTGAGTTAGGATTTAGATTTTTATTTCTAGTCCTATTTGGATTGGAAGAACCCTTTGATCTATAAAAAGGCACCTTATATAAACCTAAATTAGCATAATCAAGTTAACTCTTTTCTTCCTATACCAAAGCCTCTCTCTCCTCTCTCTCCCTCTCTTCTTATGCCATAAAGGGCTTCACACCCAAGAGAAACTCACACCCCATAACAAGCAGGGCACAAAGGTAGCTATAGGAAGAATGGTAGTGATAAGAGAACATTTGGTCAAGGTTTCTCCTATGCCTGGGACTCTCTCTCCCACTTCTTCTTTGCTATTTGGTATGTTAGATAAGTAAGAGAAAAGGCATCCAAGACTCCCCAAATAGAAGGAGTCTTGGGTTCATGTGGAGAAGCAAGGTGCAAGATTGTTTACCACAAGGAGAAATTACCGCTAGGAAGTTTCATGCCTTAAATTGGTTTCCACACCAATCTGGTTCCATGCCAATATTTTTAGCAATGAGAAGAATGCCCAAGAGCCCTCTTTGAGCAAGATTCCACATCCAAATCAGACTTAGAGAGGTGGAGTTGATTGGTGCAAAAATAGCTTGGCAGGCGGACTTGGGTTTGACTAAGGAATCCTATTGCCACTAGAATTCCTTTGGTTGCTGGTGTCCAAATCTATTTTGGCTTGCTCCAAGACATGTAGAGGTGGGTTTCTGGTCTGAAACTCATGGATCCACATCCTAAAGGCCCGAGGATTTAGGTTGGGTTTGATTTGGAGGCTATTGCATGAAGTACTACATTGTAGGAAAATTCTACACCAAAGATTGATGTGAAGTGCTACTAAGGTTTAGCATTTGGCTACTCAAATGATATTAGATTGACATAAAACTTTGTGAATGCATCCGTTGCTATTCTTCAAAGGCCCATGCAATGGTTGGTAGTCCTAACATCTTGGAGTGGAAGATTAGCTACTCGCTAATATGGGTATACATGAGAAAGACATTAGTAGTGTTGATTCACCAAGCGTCCTTCTCTTGGCCTCTTGAGCAATGTTTGACTTCTTACTCTTGGCCACCTTCTGAAGCCTTTCTAGACCAAGCTTCATTTTTGCAAACAAAAAATCTGAATAGTGGTTAATAGATTAGCAAATCTGATAACTATATTAAAAGAAAGAAAGCAAAAGAAACTCAAAGTGGTTGGATATACTGTGAGGACTGACCAGGCTGATGCCTGCATCATACAAAGTCTAATCAATTAGGAGAAGTTTAAACTCTAAAACATGAACCTCGAGTAGTTTATGGTAGTGCTCCAAGTCTTCATCTAAGGAAGTTTTATTATAGTTGGATTTGGTCCAGACTCTATCCTAGGAGGACCTAATGCCTAAAGGTTGATCTAAAGAAAAAAAGGAAAACATATTCTTCAACCATGGATGAAAGATGAAATGCCCTCAACATATTTATAAGATTATTTATGGGTGAAATAGTATCGTTCCTTATCATACGGATAGGATTTTAACATGAAAAAGGCCTAAAAGAAGGAACCACTCAGCTTCATTCTGATTAGGTCACAGATAAGGATGAAGCTTATGATCATCCTACAACCATTCAAAAAAAACTAGATTGAGGTTACCTTATAAAAATCTGAAACATTCCTAATAAATGGATGAAGTGGGAATTGAACTCCAGTGTTGAATGCATCTTCATAGGAAGCAACACATTCAGACGGAGGAGACCCAATCATCAGGGCTTGGTACAGACAACCTAATACTATCAGGAATATAATACTTATCCTTAAGTCTTCTAAGGTCCACTTCCTTAATTACAACTTCTCTTGATGAAGGTCCAAGGAAGCCTTCCTATGGCATTTGATAAGTACATTAGAAGGAACTGGATGTTCCTCTCTGACTGGGTTGGGACTGGCTATAGGTTTAGCATAGTTAACCCTAGAACTCTTCACCTTCCTAATGGCTCTTTTTACCTTATAGACCATGGCTACAAGCAAAAAGATTAAAGGAGAAGGAAAGCTAAGGGTCTTTTATCAGGGAAGATGAAGTCCTTAATCTCCTAAAGCAAATGAAAAAAGACTCTAGAGGGAAGTCACTTATAAACTCACTTAAGGATGAAAGCAAAGGAGTAGAAAAAAAAGATCTAGGTTGAATGAAAAGATCCCTATTTATAAGGATATCCGATGGTCTAGATTAAATCACCTCATCAATGAGATTCTAGCCATGTCACTTGATCTCTAGCTAAAGGTATGGGTCACTCTTTTCTTGCCATGTGGATTACTCTTACTAGCTAGGGGGCATATCCCATAGATCGAGCAATCACTATCTTTTCGAAACCATCAATTACCAATCTAATGATGTTTTTGTGAAAAGGAATGTGCAACATTAAATATTGTACGGTGGGATGGTGAAGCAACAAAATAGATATTTCATCCCACCAAAAGTTAATGAAAACTTATCATCATACTTCTACATTGAATTGAGTGAATCACTTCGAATTCAAAAGTAGAGGATAAGTGTTACAAGGTGAATAAACTATCTAAACATTCACTGATCTAGCTATGATCAACTGCTAATGAGTATAAAAGTGTTTAGCTAGGTTTCGATCTCTTATCAAGACATAGATGCTTGATGGCTAGAGACCAACCTCTAATCAAAGTATAAAGAACTTATCAGTCAGGAGCTGATATCTTACTAAGGTATAGGATGCTTAATGGCTAGGAGACAATCTCCTACCAAGGTAAAGAACTCATCGACTAGGATCTAATCTCTTATAGAAGCACAGGATGCTCAACTACTTATCAGATAGATGCCGATCACTTATTTGAACCTGGTATAGAATTCTAAAACTTTATTTAGTATGAAGCATATTTCTTGAAATAATTAGAGCCGTTATGACAAGATTGGTAAAGTAGTTATCAAGAAGCATAACAGACCACTTAGTAAACCACTTCACAAGTTGACTTCTTAACAGCTTAATCGACTTAACAACTTACTTAACGGTATAACTATCTAACTAACTTAGCTCTAAACCTGTATAAATAATGGAACGAAGGAAATTCCAGGAGGATTTTTATACTCAACTCACTCTTTTCATTTTCATCTCACTATTCTCCCTCTCTAAGTTGACTTAAGCATTAGAGGGTCCTCCATAGAAGAAATTTCACTAATTTCTCCGATGATGGGGATTTTTTTTGTAAGTTCAGGAGCTAATCAAGTTAACTTTGAAGGTCATTAGTTAATTTCCTAGAGACTCTTAGGAGCGTAAAGCTACTTTAGTGTTGAAGGGTTATGATTGCATAGTGGAAAACTATATTTAAAAAAAATTTAAATCTTGAAATCCTAGTCAACCAAAACTCTAGACCCAAGACTCCTTGACTAAGATAATTAATTAGGACAATCATAAGGAATATGAAGGAATACCTTTAACATTATATCCTTAAATATTTTTACAGGCACACAAGTATATTCCCTCTAGAGGTGATCCACATAGGACTGGATCAAGGAAGCACTCCTATTTCTTGCTTACTTGTTTAAAAACTCCTCCCGGTAGTCTTTCTTCCTTCAATAGCTTTTCCTTTCTTTTAGGACATTTTTCCTTTCGAAGAGTACTTCAAAATCTCTTCGAAACCTCTCTTACTATTCTATTATCCTTTCTAATTCTCTTCCTAAGCCCTTATCTTAAAATGCTAGACTTGTCTTAAAATAAAAGACTTGTTCTAATAAAAGAAGGAAGAGAGTTGTTAGGATAAACTTCGGATGATCTGATTTTAATCATCAAAGCCTTTAAATAGTTAGAAATGATATGCTTAAAGTAGCCTTTCATCATCCTTGATCTGATATTTAACATATCATATAAGACCTTTTAAGCAGAAGGAGTCTTATGGTATAAAGTTGTGATGAAATATCGAAATCATATGGCATTTCACAAACACTTTGCACCAACAGTTGCTTATCATAACTCTTTAGAATAATCTGATAACTAAGTCTTTAATTAATCAACTAAAGACTTGGTCGACTAAAAGGTGTATAAAATAAATGATCTTATCTAGAAAAGGTGATTGATAAGTAGATGGATTTTAGGTCCCTTCTGCAAGTGCTATAAAACCAAGAGACACACCTTCCCATGCCAGGATAGGATTAGCACCCATTTTGAAATTATTTGACTAGTGAAACTATTCCAAAAGAGATGTGGAAGAGAGAGATGGACATAAGCCTTATCAGAAATTTATGATTGACCTATAGAAGGACTCTTGATCCTTTTGCATGCCAATTTTGTGCACCCCATTTGAATTGGCACCAAGAGTCACAAGCCCTTGGAACTCTTGGTAATTGGCATGGATAAGACTATTTATAGTCCAACTAGGCTGCACCACTTATTGTCCTAATCTAATTCAAGTTCCACTCAAATTGGTTAGCCTAATTAGCAAGTAATTAAATCCAAGCTGATTATGTTAGGAGTTAGGTTAGTCAATATATGCTAGTTGTTAATTGCTAGCCAATTATGATCCTATCATCCTAATAAAAATATAATTGACTTGCTTAATCAATTTCTTAATATGTGTAATTCTTTGGGATTTTCATCTAGCCAGCAGTAGGTCTAGGTTCATGTCGATTTAGTTCGATTAGAAATCAACTAATTGAATTATATCAAATCAAGCTAACTCTAGTTACCAATTTGAACTATCTTTCAAATTGACTCATGAATTTAATTAATTTAATTTATAAAAATTTACAAGACATGATTGACATCTAGCAATATGTCATACCTACCTAGAAGACAAAAAATCTGATAAAAATTATCAAAATATCTTTCAGTGGCAAGTTATTGTGCAATTCAATCCTTTGACCTCCATTTATCCCAAATAAGCAATGGGCATGAAAAATTATCGAATCCTAATACTTTATTCATTCGAATCTTAAATCACTAATAAAAACTTGACTGATAAAAAATTAAAACCTTTTCTAATTTTGTCATGCTTTGATCAAAGACTTCTTGAGTCATCATTTGATGAGATTACATGGGATAAATACTTCTCTTATTAGGAATGATCAATTTCTTGTTGATCTATTTATAACCTTCATACATAATTTACCATATCCATAAATACCCTATACATAACTAAGTCATGAATGAATATGAACCAAAATATGGATTCATGTGTATAAGATTCCATGGTAATCTCAGGTTAAAGGATCACTTACACAATTTTCACTGAGAGCATCATCTTTTGTCAAGTAAAACTTCCATAAGATGTTCTCATAATAGTTCAATTCAGTGAACTCATACCCTGATGAGCACCCACATCCTTGTATTGGTATCTCTGCACAAGTGATCATGAGAACAACCACTCTCTCCACCGAGCATACATAGAATGTGCCAATCTTTCTAGAAACATCGATCCCCGATAAAATGATCCTTCGATTAGAAATTTTCTAGATTAGGGCTTATAAGATCTTAGGTCTTATTATTGTGAACTTCATCATAATCCTAAATCCATTGCCTTAATCTATGAGATTCATCATAATTTTAAAATAAAAAGGAATAAGACAGCATATGATGAATCAAAATACCTTTTTTAATATAATATCATGCACGAGTCAAGAGAATTTTATAGAAAAGTTTATATTATATAAGAAATATGATTAGCTTTTAAGGCACTATTTTTTCAAGTGTATCCAATTGATTAGGCTTAACACCCTAGGGTTTCAAGTGATGAAGAGCTTCATAATAAGACTATAGAACACATTCCTAGTGTGGTGCCTTTAGTGCTTTAAAGTATGGAGCACAACATATAGAACTTAATATTAATAGTGCAATAGGGCCATTTGGCATTGTTGAGCTACTTACAAAAAAGTTAATGGGTGATATTGTTGGCTAAGGACTCTTCAAGTACATAGCAAAAGGCATTGTAAGAAACTTTAAGTACCTTCTAAAAATTAGGTATGCATAGAATTGGTGCTTGATCAATGGTCTTGGTCTAGTTAGATGACCCATTCTTCATGTACTTGGTGATTGGTGATTGGAGCCATCATGGTACTGAAGTAGTGAATGAGCCAAATGAATCAATGGTAGAAAATAATTAACCCATGAAAACTTCCTTTTACATGGATATTTTTAGGAACTATCGATTTAGTAATTGGCTAGACTTCAATAGGATTAAATTTGATATCTTTGATGGAGACAATGAACTCTATGAAGATAACTTTATGCTGGATCCAAATGCATTTGCTTTGGTTCATGTAGAGCTCTCATGTCTAGGTTCTCATGAGTTGTTGAAGGTAGCTAGTCTATATGCTCCCCTGATCTGTTGTTGTAGACAAGGATGCCATCAAAGTAGGTAATAAGAAATTTGTCTATGAATGGCTTAGGGCTTGGTACATTCGTTGAATCAAAAGGTATCATAAGCCACTTATTTTGCATCTTTTGTTTTGCAGGCTGCTATTTCCTAATAATGGCCTTGCCTTATGATAATCTAGTGGTCGTTGCTCCTTAGATCAATTTTGGAGACACTATAAGGAATCATATAATCAATGACATTATTTTAATGACTTTTTTAAAAATTACTAAAAAATAATATTTTGCCTTGCATGTATGACAAATTGTTGAATTTTAGTTTATAGCTTGCCTTTATTTCTTCTATATGTAAATGAAAAATAGTTTTTGAAGATGTAATTAGATGATTGCACAATAAAAATGATGCTTAGAGAATACATTAATGCTGGTTTAATTATGATCCAATAAGGATATGCAAGAATAATTTGGTCAAGGATCTCGACAACTAAAATGACAAGATTTTATATTGAAAATATATTAAAAACTCTAAATTATTTTTAAAAAATATATTATAAAGTATTAAAAATTTATGTATTAAATACTACTATTACTCTTTAATTATAGCATGAATAAAATTATCTACATTTGAAAAAACTTAAAGGGAAAAAATACATACAAATGTAGGAATATGTTGAAGTTGTTGATATTTTTAAATATTTTAAACAAAATAATTTTTAAAATATCATAAAGAATACAATTAAGTTATTCATTTTTATTTTTATCAGACAGAAAGTTTTTATGAAAAATAATTATTAAAATATAAAATATCAAAAAATATTTCAAATGAATATATTTTATAAGAAAAACCAGCGTGCTTTAGACAAGCATAATAATTAAACCTCAACAAAACAAAATGTTGCCATGGTGGCTGTGTGCTTGTTAGCCCACTAAAAGGTTACTGGTTTGATTTCCTCTTATCGGTGGTATATAAAATGGTTCCCAAATGCTATTAAAAAATGCTGAAAAAAATGTCCATGCAAAATGCCATCTAAAGTACTAAATCTCCCATATTTCATAAATACATAGATATAATCCTGACATTGTGATTGCCAATACTTGTATTATTTTATATTTCAAGGTATATAAGAGGCGATGTATTTTCAATTTTTTGGTATTTTGCTAACTTCTGGGGATTCTATGGTTTTTTTTTTTTTTTTTAAACATTGAAAAGAAGTTGAGTTATTATTAAAAAAAAAAGAAACGGAAGAAAGATAGTTGAGCTAGCTAACAGGTTGAGCATATCAAGTCTTGGTGTTACAAACTAATACTTCATGTTGATTTCGTTAAAGGCTCGAACGTCCATGCACAACCTCTAAAATCGATTCCTCTTGGGAGAGACCAATATAAGGAATCCATGGGGCCGAGGCCTTCCCAAATCAAACCCTCCTTCAACCATCCTCCAACTTCTCACTTCATTTCTAATTCTCTGTATGGGACTCATCCTATGGTGAAGATGGTTGGGCAATGGAGCTCCCGAGAAAAGTTTAATAGATGTTGCAAATTCAGATAGTTTTTATCTTTTGGAAACCTTCTCCTCCATTTTTTGTCACAGTCAGCTTTGATGGGAGCCTTCGCTTAGGATGGGTGGAGCAGAATTTGTTATTAGGAACTCTCGTATGGGGTTCCTTGCTGCCGGAGGCATCTCATTTATGGACTCCTCTGTTCCGACTTTTGAGCTTTATGCTGCTTGGGCTGGAATTAAGTATGCCCGGCATGTTCTCCATCTCGATCATCTGGTTATAGAAGGTGACTCTGCCACCGTTGTTTCTTAGATCTCGCATTCTTTTTCTACCATTGCGGATCACCCTATAATCAGGGATATTAGACTTATGCTGTATGGTTGTCGATCTCTGACTATTAGGCACATATATAGGGAGGCTAATTCGGTTACAGACTGGGTAGCGTCCTATGTAACTCAGCATACGGAATTTGTTTTGTGGTCCGACTGGCGCTCAGCCCCTGTACAGTTTAGGAATGTTATACTTACAGATTTTTTATGTTGTATTCGTCTGTGAAATGAATACATCACTTTATCAAAAAAAAAAAAAAAAAAAATTACAAATCCCAGATTGACAGAAGTCCATCGAAGATCGTCAAGGAAATCACATCCTCAAGGTCTGACATGAGTTGCTGGATCTTCGGTGGGTGCTCCTGTTTAGCATTTCCTGGGGCCTCAATTTCACAAGCTACCAAGAGAAAGCATAAACCGATCTCCGTCCCCTCCTCGAGATGTCACACACAGAGAACTCGGGGTTCAACTGACCTTTTTTTTTTTTATGGTTCTTCCTTCATCATCAATTGTGGCACTAAGCGGTTGCTAATTATTGCGGGTGCACCAATACAAAGGATAAATTTCACTAGTGCATGCCACCTCTAATGCTCTACATCTCTTCTGCCAATTAATCACTTTGGCTAAAGAATCCACAGCCCACGGATAACATGCTTGGACAATTGGTCCTCAGAATTATAATGTCCCCGAGACTACATTAGTTGGATCTCCTTCACATATACCTAGCATCCTGTTAATATCAAACCATGATGATTGACCTCGGTTGACAGAATCACCGGTTGGTCATCTTGAATCTCTACAAAACAAGTCCTAGACCAGAAATTTTTCGATGGGGGACCCTCTGATACTTAAATCAATAGAGTTCTAGTAAATAGATAGAAAATCAAAGAGAAGTATTGGTGTCAGGAGTTCTTCTAAATATATATTCCTTTTTTTCTTAACAGAATTCTGTTCGAAGAAACTTCTTTCAGTTAACCTTAACGCCATGTTGTAGAAATTAACTTATTCTTGTTGTAACGGGCAGCTGTTGTAATAATATTCTTGTTATGATAGCTGTTTTCTTCATTTGTCAACTTCATTGAATATTTCTTCTTAATCAGCCAGTAAATTTTGGTCATCGGCTTGTTCATCAAATGTTTGCTCCATTTCTCAGAGTCGAGTTGGTCGAACTTTTACATTATCGACCTTTTATTCTTTGGCCCTTTGCCAATTTAGTCGGTCTGATTACTTCGTTATAACAGTTGCCCCCCCCCCCCCCCCCCCCCTCCCTGTTTCAAGGCACTTTGTTGTCTTGAGAGAAGGGAGTGATAATGATTTTTACTACTTCGAGTTGTTCTTTTTCATGTTGGTTGTTAATGCTCTCTCATGGTGAAGTAATATGTCGCTTTGTTATTAAAGCTGTCATCGAAGGGGTGTCCACTAATGATGGTAGGTTCTAGCAGCGATTGGCAGAATTGAGTTGCTTTTCATTTGGGCATTTCACCTTTGCCAGATATCAAACTCCCATAGTTGATGGAGTCATTCTCGTGGATCAAGGTAACGTATCCGTATCCTTTGTGGTGACTGTGTATCTCTTCTTCAATCATGATTCATACCTGTGGCACGATCAAGGGTATCTCATGTCATCCAAGAATCGAATCATAGCCATTGATATCATCCACATAAAGGGATTTCTTTTTTTTCTTCTTGTTTGAATTTTTGCTATTTCAAGAGTTTTTCCTTAGAATCTCCATCTTCTTCGAATCTTTCCTTCTCCTCAAGCCTTTTGCAAGTCAGGGTTTTTCCTGCGTACTCCTTGTTTTCTTCTTCTTTTTCGAGAAAACTCTCTTAGTATGGTTATGTTCTTGGAATTCCTTGCTATAGGCAGATCTTTTGCCCATAGGGGTGAGACCGCAATAATCCTCTAATAGTTCTAGTCCTTTGAGGATGGTAGGTCTGAATATGGAGAATCTCCATTTTAAATTAGTAAGGAGTTCCCTTAAGGATTCTAGGATAGCTAGCCTATATAATTATTATAAGATTTCATGGGATTTTCAGGCATCCATTTTCCAATCTAGTGATAGGATGGATAGGCCCTCTCCTGATAGTATAGCAATATATGAAGAACATCTTAGGATAGGACTTCGTTTCCCTCTTCATCTTTTTATTATCGGGATCTTTAACTTATATAAAGTAGTCCCTACACAGTTAACCCTAAATAGTATTCGGGTATTTGTGCATTCATTGTTTTGTATCATGATCTTCAGATCGAACTTAGGACCTCTGTATTTTGTTCTCTTTTTATCATTAAGAAAGTCCTCATGGCCAAGGATGGTGGGTCATCGGACCATGCTATGGCCAAAAATTTATCAATAGTCTTTCATCTGCTATTCATGGATGGAAACCTTACTTTATTCTTCTTATCATCTCTTCAGCCTTAGGGTTGTAACACTGAATAGAGGGAGCCTCGCTTAACTCCCAATGATGGTAAGAAAGTTCTCGTAGTGGATAAAGAGGACTTCGAAAAACTTTTGAAAGTTGAAGTTCCTTTGTTGAAGGAGCTATTGGGTGAACAGAGCCAGAATTAGCATGTCGCCTAGTTTAGGTATATATTCTGATGAATAAGTTATAGTTTCTTTCTCTTCTTTTCTCTTTTCTTCTTCTTCTTTTTTTTTGCTTGAGTTAATTAGTTCCTTTCTTTTCTTTTGTAGACAAGTATATAAGGTTGGATGCCAGAAAATTTCACCAGGTGATCTGGAAAAGTCTGGCCGCTCCCATAGAGATGCATCATGATCCAAAAAGGGTGCGTATCACTTCAAGTTTATCAACCTCCGGGGCTCCTTCGGCATCAGTTGTTCCAATTGCCATGCACGTAGAAATAGAGAGGGTTTTTGATGATGATGACATCCCTATTGCTGAGTTACATTCGAGGGTTTCTTCATCGGATTGTCAGTCTTCTGAATAGTTGACAATCCCCCTACCCGTTGATCCATCTTCACGAATTAACTTCGGCAAAGAAAAGGCCCCTTAAATCCCCACAAAATTTGAAGGAGACCATCAGGCTGAAGAAGAGCTAGAGACATATGTTGATCTTAACATCTGTTTTGATGAATAAAGATTAGAAAATCCTGAATTACCCCATTGATTATTGAAACCTATTATTCTCCTTAGAGATTAGGAGATGACTAAGATGCGTCGACTGGATGAAGTCATTCCTTCCTTTTTTCCAAGTCTTCTTAAGGTAGTTTTTTCCTTTTTCTTCCCTTCTTCCTCTTTCTTACAAGTATTATTGAATGTGTTTTTTTTTTAATTTTATTACCTTGTTTCAATTTATCCATGAGGTATCCTTGGTGGAGGAAAGTTTCTCAGGCTTCACGGATCTTAGTCATAATCTTCGGGATCAACTTGAGATAGCAAAAGTTGAAAAAGAGGTTGTTGAAGAGTTGAAACAAAGCATAGAAATAAAGCTCGAGAAAAGTGCCATGAACATTTTCTTCTTATAAAAAGAGCTGAAATTGGCGCAAGACAAAGTGGCCGAAGTGGAGGCCAAGTTGAAAAAGATGAAGAAACTCCTTTCGGAGAAGAAGATGATAAATAAGTTAAAGCAAAAGGCCAATAAAGCTATTGCTCAGAAAGAGGCAACTGAGAGGAGGGCTGAACTTGTAGAGGATAAAGTCCTTCAAGCAGTCAAGGAGTACAAGAAATCATCTACCTTTGAAGATGAAATGATAGAGGTAGGAATTTCTAGCTATGAAATTGGATTTACCGACTGCAAGGAGAAGATCATGGAGCTTTTCCCTCACTTGGACCTTCTTAAGGTTGTCATCGATGGGGATGATGTAGAATAAGATAGCGAGTAGGCGGCTGAAAGGACCTTAGGTGGAATACTTATCCACCCTGCTATCTTTTCTGAAGCATCGGGAGTAAATTCTTCGACAGTTATTCCTAAAGCCACTGCGAGAGCCAAAGAAGTTATTCAAGATGAAGGGAGTACTAAGTCGGGTTCAGAGACTAATGCTATTGCTAATGAGGATCAGCTTTGAGTAGGATTCTTTTTTACTTGTTTTTGATGATCACTTCATTATAAATTACTCCCTTTTCTTTCTCTCTTTTTCTTTCTACATAGAACATTTGAGTAAAAACTTTTGGATCGAGCAATCAACAAACTTTGCTTCTTTTTTTCTAAGTGGTTTCCTATTGTTTTTTCCTTATGTAGGAAAATCTTAAGTACCGAATCCTCGGTTAAGAAATATTAATATACTAATTCCTTTAATTTGTCAGACAAATCAATGAATCAAACAATTCAATCAACTCCTTAATTTTTCGAACATACCATTGAGTCGAGTAATTAAGCCAACTCCTTAATTTGTTGGATATATCGATGAGTTAAACAATTAAATCAACTTCTTAATTTATCGAACATATTGATGAATTGAACAATTAAGTCAACTCCTTAATTTATCGGACAAACTGATAAGTCAAACAATTAAGCTAATCCTTAATTTGTGAGACAATATGATGAATCAAATAATTAAGTCAAGTCCTTAATTCATTTGACATACTGATAAGTCGAACAATTGAATCAACTCCTTAATTTATCAAACATACCAATGAGTCAAATAATTAAGTCAACTCCTTAATTTATCGGACATATTGATGAGTTGAATAATTGAGTCAACTCCTTAATTTGTCGGATATACTGATGAATCGAATAATTAAGTCAAATCTTTAATTTATTGGACATACCATTGAGTTAAACAATTAAGTCAACTCCTTAATTTGTTGGATATATCGATGAGTCTGATATGATTGAGTCAATTTATCATAGATATTATCCTCATAGAATATAAAGGTAAATTTGATATTAATAAAACATGCACAAATTTTCTACATTCCATGATTGAGCAATTCGGTATCCGTTGCTGCCTGGATCATCGTGGCCTATAGCTTTGACGCATCGGGTTCCCGTCGGGTGCTTGGCTCCCTGTCTCGCAATCAGCTCGCTCGCTTACTCTGGGGGTCCTGCAAGATAGAGGAAAGCCTTGGGCCGGGGATTCCAACGAAGATGCTCCGACGATCAAGTCAATGGGACGATCGAGGGGAACAGAAACCTCTATAGCGGAGAGCTTGGGAGACTCTCCGCATCGAGAGGGTGATAAGAGAGAAGATAATATGGAAAACAAAAGAGTCTCTATGCTCTTTTTCTTGCTTGCTTACCTTTACTTACCTTTTCATGAGGGTCTTATATAGGTGAGTGGCCTTTGTTGGTTTCCAGGTTCTCTCCTTCGAAGGAGACTTTCCATTGCCTGTTATCGCCTCTTTGTCGGGCTGGTTCTATGCCTAAGCCTTCGGCCATAATGGGATGTTGCCATTTTGAAGGAGGCCACCTGGGTACTACAGCACCTAGGATCTAGGGCATAGGGTCCATGGTGGGGACACCTAAGGCACCAGATAAGATAGAGGCTTTTTCAACCCTCTGTAAATTGATCAATAATTTATGAGTCCATCTGTAATAAGGGATTAGCTCATCTGAGTCCATTTTAGTTGTTATTTGAGTATTTTTAGTTGTTATTTCAGTTCTGTACTAGTCAGCTCATGTTGAGCTAGTTCAGTCCAATGCTAGTCAGCTCATGTTGAGCTAATTTTATTTTTTTGAGTCCTGTCCAAGCATACTGAAGGCTCAAGACTATATCATACAAGTGAATACCAAGTCCAACTAGATTGAAGACATGGAAGTATAGCACAAGTCCAACCCAGCTTGAAGATTTGAAGACCCCAGGAGGAAAATTCAGAAAACCCTGATTTCTTGCAGATGCCCTCCAGATGCCCAGATTCCCTTCCAGATGCCAAAGTATATTCATAGATAAGGGCATCCATGATTCCAGAGGTCCATCTGCATCCTAGCCCAAAGAAATCAAGCCCAGGTGCCAAGCCCAAGCCCCTAAGAAGCAAGATACCAGGGAATATTCCTGCTACCTAGCTACCAGGCCACCCCAGCTTCCAGAGGCCCAAACCCATGCACCCGAGCCCCTTTGGGCCAGCCTTTTGCTGCTCCTAGAAGCCCAACACGCCCCCCTAGGCATCCTTGGAGTCTTGACCAAGTCAAGAAAATTTTTAGGGATTTTTCTACCTAATATTTTCTTATTTTCTTGCTAGGGTTTGAGAGGGAAAATGATTCTTATGTAAAGACTTATGTACCCTTACTTGGAGCCCAAGATTAAGGGTCTATTTAAGGGACCCTAGCCTCTTGTATGAGGAGAATTTTTGATGAATGAAAACCTTGAGTTCTTCTATTGAGTGGTGTGATACCCTGCTGTGTGCATAAAGGGGTTTGTGAGAGTTCTTCTTCCCGGTGTTTGCAATCATCTTCCTGCTGCCAACAAACCCTCCAGATCCCTGGACGCCCACTCCAAAAGAAGCCTTCCCTTGCTGTTTTACTTTGTTTTCTTGTTCTTTTGTGAGCTTTCTAATCCCTGACAGGTCGTTTGCAGGTCCCTGAGTTCCTACGAATCCAACGACTCCAGCCAAGCCTCAATCGGATCACCGAGCAGAAAGCCGGGTATCCGCGGGTCTTTGGCTCGGTTTTCCAGGCCGCATCCGTCGAGGAACGAGAGACCCCTTCACTGTGATCTTCAAAGACGTTGTCAGGTACACCCCTCTACCTCCAGTAGTTTTATTGTAGGAGAACTTGCCCTAACCGAGGCTTCTCAGCCCCGGCGGTCCTTCTTTGCTACTTTTCTAGGTCCTAATCTGTATGCTGACCTTCAAAAATTCATACAAAATTTCCTACAAATAATTTTGATCTTAAATTTGGGAATTAATCACATAAATCAACATGTAAAACATACAAAAAAAATTGTATGCATATTAGTTCCCCATCATTTGGTATCAGAGCTTAGATTAGGGCTTATTTTCTACAATTTTTCAGTCCGTATATACTCTGTTATTTTAATTATTTCTCCCTATTAAAAACTCCAAAAATTCTGAAATTTATTTTCATGGATTTATCATAATTCACAGTAATTTAGTAAATTTTTCTAGATCTTATTATGGCCTGTAAATTTTCTGCAAGCCGAAATAGGGCCTATAAATTTTCGGCTCTGTTTTTTTTAGCAAGACAAGTTTGGAAGTTTTAGGGTTTTGTTTTGGAGTTTTTGCATATTTCTTAATTTTAGTATATTTCCGGTATATTAGGCCATGATTTGCAAGTTTTCTTCTATTTAAAAAATACCAAAAAAAAAATACATATTTTCCAAAAATACCAAAAAAAATATCTAAACCCTAATTTGCATCCTCATCTGCCTGCCATCATTGCATAATTTACTTTTAAGGGCACTCTTGCTATATCAGATGGGGGGAGGATTTGATCACCTCTCCTTAGCCCAAAACCACATCCCTTGCATTCAGTCCCAAGCCTTAACCTAAAATTAATTAGACTTAATTTGCCCTAGTGGGCTAGGGACACCAACTGGTCGGGTCCGGGCTAGTGTTAGATCACTGTGTCAAGTTAACCTGTGTGTGCCTTGTGCTCAGTGTCTAGAACGGTGGTTTAGGGATTCAATCCCGAAGGGCTTGTGTACGGGTCCGCCTACCTGGCCAATCTCTGATTGGTGTCTAGGATTGGCAATCAGGGACCTAACACTCCCCTTACACCTGCCTGGCTGAGTACAGGGTTACTATAGGCTAGTTTGCCACCCTGATTGAGCATCTAGTTTGGACTCTAGGTCTAGTCAGCTATAGTCGGTCTGATCGAGTCTTGTATGAGCACTAGATCAGGAGTTTCATATCACCCACCTCCTTCACAAATGTCTGAACCCATGGAAAACTTACAAGCCCAAATAAAAGCCCTAGCTGATCAAATGGCCCAGATGACTATCCAGTTAACTCAGTTTGGTACCCAAACCAACAATAGAATTGACCATCTTGCCAAAAGGTTTGACCAGTTAGGAGGCCGTGTAGGGACCATAGCAAGAATCCATGGGTCACAATCTGAGCCAGATCCTGAGTCCCCTCAACCTAGGAGAACCCCAAACCCTGATCTATACCATGAGGTCGAACCTAGGAGATCCCCTTATTCTAACCCGTACTACAATCCTCAACCTAGGAGGACCCCAAACCCTGATCCATACCGAGAGATTGAACCTAGGAGAGCCCCTCAGCCTGACCCATGCAATAATACTGAACCTAGAAGAACCCCTTACCATGACCCTTATTATGATACTGAACCTAGAAGAACCCCTTACCGTGACCATTATTATGATACTGAACCCAGGAGAACCCAATACTCTGACCCATATAGGGAGTCCAATCCTAGGAGAACCCAATACTCTGACCCATATAGGGAGCCCAACCCTAGGAGAACCCAATACTCTGACTCATATAGGGAGCCCAATCCTAGGAGAACCCAATATTCTGACCCATATAGGGAGTCCAACCCTAGGAGAACCCAATATCCTGACCCATATAGGAAGCCCAACCTTAGGAGGACCCCATACCATGATCCATCCTTAGAACCTGATCATAGAGCTGACCCAAAATCCTATGACCGCAGATCCTATAATCCCATGACCCATAGATCTGCACCCTTGTCCTATGAGCCTAGAGAACCCATAACCCCTAAGTATCAGCCTAGTACTAGTCATGCTTCCCCTAGTCAACTTGAACCCCATAGGATTAGTATCCCTAAATATGAACCCAATAGTGAGCCACTACCTCTTATACAACCTGAACCTACTAGGAGTAGTACCCAAAATCAGAAACCAGGACTTAGCCAATTTTTCCCTAGCCGACCTTCTCCAACCATTCCTGAGATTGACAAGGCTTACATTAACGCGGAAGTGTATGAAGCTGATGCGAGCCTAGTGGATGAGTATGAAGGAGAAGAGGAGACACCTTTAGATGACCTAGAATTAGCTGACCTAATAGATACCCAGGTAGAAGCCAACCTAGAGGTAGTTGACCTTGACCACATCCAACCTAAAGCTATAATGGAAGAACAAATAGAGGAAGAGAACCTAGGTACTGCTGCTAGAGCCTTACCTGAGGAAACCATAGAGGAGAGCCAAATTACAGAGTCTAGTCCAAAAATACAAGAACCAGAAGAATTTATTAAGGACCTGATCTCTTTGAATCAATACCTTCAAGATGAGTCCTCTCCTATAGTTCCCATTAAGGACTTCTTCCCCGAAATTGGCGACCCATCCTTCCATTATGCAAACCCTGTAGATATAGCTCAACCTCGTAAGGTTAACCTCATTAGTATAGGATTAGTTCCTGACACCCCATCTTTTATCCCACTTTATCCAACTAACCATGAACCTTTTTCTCTACCTTACCAAACTAATTCTGAACCCACTTCCTATTTTCTGCCCTTTCCTGACACCTCCAGCATTTCTAGGATCATTAGATTGCATTTAGCTGAGATTAGCATACTGCATGCATTCATCACGCATGTTAGGTTTGCATCTTACTTCTGGCATACTCTTTGGAATTTGCTAGAAGTTCACTATAAATTTTCATGTGCATGTCAAGCTAGGATCAAACCTAGAGAACTTATAATCTATTAGGTTTAGATCCAAAGAGTTCAATAAAATTTCCTTCGATAGGAATGCATAGTCGAGTCTGTTAGGTGTCAGTATGAGTCCTTTGCATCATTTGTTAGAAGTCTGCATGTGCCTAGCATGTTCACCACCCGCACTAATCTTAAAACAACTGGCTAATTCCCGAAGAAGGGTCAAAGAATTTGATGTAGTGGATTCTATCTTGGTTAGGCTTAGGCCTAAAAGAAGCTTCATGCTCGCAGAGCCGGACCTTTTAAAGTGATAGAGAAGGTTGGATCAAATGCCTAGGTGTTAGACTTGCCTTCGGATTTGGGCATTATTTCTACCTTCAATATTACAGACCTGGTTGAGTATAGGGAACTGGCAGCGCTACCTAGTGAGGCCTTTGGACCTATTCCTTTTCATTGTGAGTGACCCTAACCTAGAGTGTCCACAAACAAATTTGGCCTGAGAGAGGAGAACGGATCGAGCGTATCCTGGACGATCAAGCCATCACAACCCAGGGCCATGACTATCAACGCTTCCTGGTCCGATGGCAAGGCCGGCCAGAGTCGGACGATTCGTGGATTTCTTGAGAGGACTTGCAACGCCTCAACCCAGACCTTCTCGAGAGATATGTGAGCCAGTCTGACCATCACTCGACAGGGTCGAGTTCCACCCACCCCGGGAGAATTAGTGGGGACACCTAAGGCACCAGATAAGATAGAGGCTTTTTCAACCCTCTGTAAATTGATCAATAATTTATGAGTCCATCTGTAATAAGGGATTAGCTCATCTGAGTCCATTTTAGTTGTTATTTGAGTATTTTTAGTTGTTATTTCAGTTCTGTACTAGTCAGCTCATGTTGAGCTAGTTCAGTCCAATGCTAGTCAGCTCATGTTGAGCTAATTTTATTTTTTTGAGTCCTGTCCAAGCATACTGAAGACTCAAGACTATATCATACAAGTGAATACCAAGTCCAACTAGATTGAAGACATGGAAGTATAGCACAAGTCCAACCCAGCTTGAAGATTTGAAGACCCCAGGAGGAAAATTCAGAAAACCCTGATTTCTTGCAGATGCCCTCCAGATGCCCAGATTCCCTTTCAGATGCCAAAGTATATTCATAGATAAGGGCATCCATGATTCCAGAGGTCCATCTGCATCCTAGCCCAAAGAAATCAAGCCCAGGTGCCAAGCCCAAGCCCCTAAGAAGCAAGATACCAGGGAATATTCCTGCTACCTAGCTACCAGGCCACCCCAGCTTCCAGAGGCCCAAACCCATGCACCCGAGCCCCTTTGGGCCGGCCTTTTGCTGCTCCTAGAAGCCCAACACGCCCCCCTAGGCATCCTTGGAGTCTTGACCAAGTCAAGAAAACTTTTAGGGATTTTTCTACCTAATATTTCCTTATTTTCTTGCTAGGGTTTGAGAGGGAAAAGGATTCTTATGTAAAGACTTATGTACCCTTACTTGGAGCCCAAGGTTAAGGGTCTATTTAAGGGACCCTAGCCTCTTGTATAAGGAGAATTTTTGATGAATGAAAACCTTGAGTTCTTCTATTGAGTGGTGTGATACCCTGCTGTGTGCATAAAGGGGTTTGTGAGAGTTCTTCTTCCCGGTGTTTGCAATCATCTTCCTGCTGCCAACAAACCCTCCAAATCCCTGGATGCCCACTCCAAAAGAAGCCTTCCCTTGCTGTTTTTACTTTGTTTTCTTGTTCCTTTGTGAGCTTTCTAACCCCTGACAGGTCGTTTGCAGGTCCCTGAGTTCCTACGAATCCAACAATTCCAGCCAAGCCTCAATCGGATCATCGAGCAGAAAGCCGGGTATCCGCGGGTCTTTGGCTCGATTTTCCAGGCCGCATCCGTCGAGGAACGAGAGACCCCTTCGCTGCGATCTTCACAGACGTTGTCAGGTACACCCCTCTACCTCCAGTAGTTTTATTGTAGGAGAACTTGCCCTAACCGAGGCTTCTCAGCCCCGGCGGTCCTTCTTTGCTACTTTTCTAGGTCCTAATCTGCATGCTGACATTCAAAAATTCATACAAAATTCCCTACAAATAATTTTGATCTGAAATTTGGGAATTAATCACATAAATCAACATGTAAAACATACAAAAAAAATTGCATGCATATTAGTTCCCCATCATTTGTTATTTCAGTTCTGTACTAGTTAGCTCATGTTGAGCTAGTTCAGTCCAATGCTAGTCAGCTCATGTTGAGCTAATTTTATTTTATTGAGTCCTGTCCAAGCATACTGAAGACTCAAGACTATATCATACAAGTGAATACCAAGTCCAACTAGATTGAAGACATGGAAGTATAGCACAAGTCCAACCCAGCTTGAAGATTTGAAGACCCCAGGAGAAAAATTCAGAAAACCCTGATTTCTTGCAGATGCCCTCCAGATGCCCAGATTCCCTTCCAGATGCCAAAGTATATTCAGAGATAAGGGCATCCATGATTCCAGAGGTCCATCTGCATCCTAGCCCAAAGAAATCAAGCCCAGGTGCCAAGCCCAAGCCCCTAAGAAGCAAGATACCAGGGAATATTCCTGCTACCTAGCTACCAGGCCACCCCAGCTTCCAGAGGCCCAAACCCATGCACTCGAGCCCCTTTGGGCCGGCCTTTTGCTGCTCCTAGAAGCCCAACACGCCCCCCTAGGCGTCCTTGGAGTCTTGACCAAGTCAAGAAAATTTTTAGGGATTTTTCTATCTAATATTTCCTTATTTTCTTGCTAGGGTTTGAGAGGGAAAAGGATTCTTATGTAAAGACTTATGTACCCTTACTTGGAGCCCAAGGTTAAGGGTCTATTTAAGGGACCCTAGCCTCTTGTATGAGGAGAATTTTTGATGAATGAAAACCTTGAGTTCTTCTATTGAGTGGTGTGATACCCTGCTGTGTGCATAAAGGGGTTTGTGAGAGTTTTTCTTCCCGGTGTTTGCAATCATCTTCCTGCTGCCAACAAACCCTCCAGATCCCTGGACGCCCACTCCAAAAGAAGCCTTCCCTTGCTGTTTTACTTTGTTTTCTTATTCCTTTGTGAGCTTTCTAACCCCTGACAGGTCGTTTGCAGGTCCCTGAGTTCCTACGAATCCAACGACTCCAGCCAAGCCTCAATCGGATCACCGAGCAGAAAGCCGGGTATCCACGGGTCTTTGGCTCGGTTTTCCAGGCCGCATCCATCGCGGAACGAGAGACCCCTTCACTGCGATCTTCACAGACGTTGTCAGGTACATCCCTCTACCTCCAGTAGTTTTATTGTAGGAGAACTTGCCCTAACCGAGGCTTCTCAGCCCCGGCGGTCCTTCTTTGCTACTTTTCTAGGTCCTAATCTGCATGCTGACCTTCAAAAATTCATACAAAATTCCCTACAAATAATTTTGATCTGAAATTTGGGAATTAATCACATAAATCAACATGTAAAACATACAAAAAAAATTGCATGCATATTAGTTCCCCATCAGTCCAGGTGCCCTGTTATGGAAGTTGCAGTTTCCCAGTCGTGCAGTCGTCGACGTGTCGGTACACCACAAGGCTGGGGGTCTAGGGTCATCCAGATCATGCAGATCATGCGCACGGCGAGCTGTAGCGGGCCTGCGCCCATGGTAGGGCATGTGCCACCTCTCAGAGGCCCTGCATGATCAAGTACTCTCTCGTCTTCACTTTGAATTTTGGCTTCTCTATGCTTTTGGCAGGAATTCGTGCTCCCGCTTGTAGGAGGGTCCACTTTGGAAGGATGGACTCGACCTTGACCAGGAGCTGACCTCGGATGGGGGGCTCACCCAATGAGCCCTGCCTCGACTAGGAGCTGACCTTGACAGGGCGGTCCGTTATAGAAGCATGAGCTCGACCCCGACCAGGAGCTGTTCCCAGCTGGGGGGGCTCTCCTTGGAGGGATGGACTTGACCTCGATTGGGAGCTGACCTTAGATGGGGAGCCCACCCAATGATCCCTACCTCAATTGGGAGCTAACCTCGGTCGGGTGGTCTACCTCGGTTCTTCGTCATATGGCCTTGCCCTCGTGGCAGGTCTCTCACCGTCGTAGTTGTCTGCAGGCTTCTCGTCAGCAGATGTCGCCATATTAGCCCGCAGACTCCACGTCAGTGGATGTTGCCATATCAATATCCATCTAGGCTTTCAATCATGTATACTCCAAGATGTATTATTTTAGTAATTCGATATGGTCCTTTCCAATTTAGAAAAAACCTTCCTTGTTCAATTGGCTTAGATATTTTGGCTCTTCATAATACAAGATCTCTTATTTGGAAAACTTTAAGTTTTAACTTAGAAATTATAATACCAAGCAACTCTTTGTCGATATATTGCCATTCTCAAATGAGCTTGGAGCCTTTTTCCTTTCAACAGGTCTAGGTTTGTTTTTCACGGTTCTAAATTATCCGATTCTTCAAAATATTCAATTCTTATGGATTGCAAGCCAATTTTGACTAGTAATACTACTTTAGTTCTAAATGTTAAGTTGAATGGTGATTCTCCCGTTATGGTTCGAGGAGTCATTCGATATGCCCAAAGTACTAAATTTAGCTCTTCGATCTAAAGTCCTTTTGCTCCATTTAGCCTTGTCTTTAAATCATAGAAAACTGTTCGGTTTGCCACTTCTGTTTCACCATTAGATTGGAAATGTCCAACGGAGGTCAATTTGTGAAAAATATGATATTGGCTGCAAAAATCTTTAAACTTTTGATTATCAAATTATCTTCCATTATCGATGATGATCACATGCGGGATCTCGAATCGATAGATTATATAGTTATGATAAAACTTTCGACCTTACTTTCAGTTATATGAGCCAAGGGTTCAGCTTTGACCTACTTGATGAAATAGTCAATATCTACAATAATAATTTTTTTCTAACCAGAAGCTGGGAGAAATGGGCCAAGAATATTGATTCTCCATTGATCAAATGGCTAAGAGGCTATTAACTAAGTCAACTGATTTGTAGAATGCCTTTGGATATTAGAATATCTTTGACATTGATCATACTTTCTAACAAAATCAACTATCCTTTTGGATAATCAACCAATAATATCCTTGCTGTATTAGCTTGTAAGCTAGAGGTCCGCCCCTAAGTGATCATCACATATGCCTTTATGAACTTCTTTAAGGGTGTAATTAGCATCTGTAGGCCCCAGACATTTTAAAAGGGGTTGAGTGAAAGATCTTTTTTAAAGGATCCCTTCTATAATCACATATTGTGATTCCGTCCACCTAGTTTGTTTGGCTTTAACAGTATTTTCATGCAAGATTTCTTTACTTAGATACTTAATGATTGGATCTATCACTACAGTAAAATGGTGAAAAGCCGACTGTTTTCTCCCGATGCTTCTGTGAAGCATCGGGAAGACTCCGCAACCCACCGACGCTTTTGAAAAGCATCGATATCCTCCGCAACCCACCGATGCTTTTAAGCGTCGCTAAGTACTCGATGTTTACCGATGCTTAAAAGCATCATTAAATTTTGTCATCTCGACACTTCTGTGAAGCATCAGGAAGACTTCACAACCCACCGATGCTTTTGAAAAGCATTGGTATCTTCCGCAACCCGGCGATGCTTTTAAGCATCGCCAAGTACCGGACTTTTATCGATGCTTAAAAGCATCGACAGATTTCTAAAAGCATCGTTAAATTTTGCCACTACCGATGCTTCTAAGCATCGTCGGATTTCCCAAATTCCTTTTTCCCCCCCCCCCCCCCCCCCGCCCGTGCCCTAGTTCCCACCCAAGCTGCCCCGAACCTCCTCCTCGTCCTCCTCCTCCTCCTCCGCTCGATCCGCCAATGTTGCACCTCCTACTCCTCATCCTCCTCCTCCTCCTCATCCGACCGGTAGCTCCTCCACCGATCCGTGCCCTAGATCCCATGCTCAATCCGCCGGTGCAACCTCGTCCTCCACCGATCCCTCCCTCCTTCGGCCGGTAGCTCCTCCGTCTCTTCCATCAACTCCTCGAGCATCGGCCACCTCGATCCCTAGATCCCACGCTCTGTTCTTCAAATCCATGGCTTTGTATTTGTTTTGTTTTATTTTTTTATTTTTTTATTTTTTTCCTATTATTACTTGTTTTGTTTTTATTTTTTGTTTGTGTTTTTTGGAATTTGATTCATGTTTAATTCATTGCTGGCCTTTCTGATGTTAAGCTAATCAATGTTTTATGAATTATATGGTACCATATAATATTTCATACCATGGAATTCTTGTTAGTCCATGTTGTATTCATCAAGCACTGAAGTGAAAATTGAAGCCCCTAAAGAATCATGCTAAGCCTCAAAAGCATCATGCTAAGCCTTGTAATGAAAACTAAAAATGATGATGTTACCTTTATTAGCCCTCATAGACACCTTGTATTATATACATGGTTAGCATACTAGGGATTACAATTAGATAGAGGGCAACAAGCTTTGGTGACGGCTAGAAAAACAACATTTTCCTCCTTCACAAAGAAAGAACTACATTCCCTTTTACTTCTTTAGAAACTAAATAAAATGAAAGTTTTCTTTTGGGCTTCCTAACTTTTTTTTACTTCTTTAGAAGTAAAATAAAATTAGAATAAAGTTGGATTAGATGCAATAAAAAAAAGGGGTCAAAGAGAGGAACGTGAGAAATTTGAAGCAAAGGCAATGAGAACGGTGGTCTGTAACTACTACAACTTGTTTTCTTTGTTCATGCCTAAGTAGCTTGAACTTGCTAATAGTTTCATCTTGTTTTATTTAAGTCTCTCGAGCTGGAAATGGGTGTAAGTAATAGAATGTTTTGACAAGGTAGAAGGCAAAGCATATTTTATTACTTTATTACTCTCCAGAATGTTAGGATCATCCTAGAACATAATAAATACAACTCCAAATGCAGCACAAATAAACAAAGAACAATTTGTAGCCTTTTTCTGAAAAAGGAAAAGAAAAGAAAAAGAGGTTTGTATATAAGAACCATCATACATGAAATTATTGATTTATTGATACTGAATTAATTGAAGGAAAAATAGACAAAAATATCACCACTAGCAACATTAATTATATGGTATCATTAATTTGTAACACAAAAGTTTCTTAAGTAATTCATCAATAATTCATGAATAAATCATAAAATTCATGTATAATTGGAAAACAACTGATAACTATGTTAGTTGATATTCATAGTCCTCCAAGGTTTTCAAGTCTAGGACATACAAATCATTGTGGTAGGAGAGCTACAATTTTGGCTTTGCATTTAGAAACTTTGTTCTCCCAAAGAAAACATGTTGATTTCATCCAAAAATTAAAAATAAAAATAAAAATTGAAAACATGTTGATCATCCCATCACAACTTTTGTTGAAGCCTTGATTTTGAACTTTAAAATGTTTTGTACATGCAACCCAGTGGCTTATACAGAGGTTAAAGACATACTTAAGACAATTATTTAATCACTCTAAATTTAGACATCAAGGATAATTAGGCATGTTTAAAATGATTTTTCACATCTAAATCACTGATTTGCTAATATTAATAATGAATTATATTTTTAGTAAATATCGATTCATATATGGATATTAATCAAATGCAAAAGTCCATATCCACTTTATTTTATGTCCGCATACAAAAAAAAAATCATGAATTATTAGTAAACTAATCTTTCATTTTGGGTTCTAAGTTAACCCTATCTATGATTCATGATCTTGTTGTTGTTGGTAGTTTTTATGTTATGTAGAACTATCTATTTTGTTGTCATTCTCTTATCAGGTGTTTGCTTGGAGAGTAAAGAAACTCTGTAACCAATGTTAAAATTGGTTTAAGGTTTGTATATGGAGGCTATGATGATTATGCGATGTATGTTTAGTTGATTCAATTATTTCTAATGGCAACAATCTTAGATGGCCTTCTTTTATAGGCAACCGACTGTAGTCATTTTGATTTAGTTGTAGATTAAATAGTATATAACTGAGCCTCTTCCTTATTTTATATTATTTTTTATTCTTTTCCGTAGTAGATGATTTCTGTTTCTTTATAAATTTTTTAGTATATAACTGCATCTCATTATTACAAATCTTTTATTTCAATACCATCTGTAGCTTTGTTACAATCAATTATAATTTTTAAAATATTTTTTAAAAAACTTGCATTGTATAGAAATATAGACCCATCAATTGATTAAAGTACATATTCTACAGCATCCGGATAATTATTTTATTTTTGTTCGAATGGAAGAAATATGTATAATAGTCAATTGATTGTCCAGTTTGGACAGTTTGAGAATTGTAAATAATTTTATAGGTGCTTACAGTAATCAAACGGTATGGATAGAGTTTCAAATATATTTCGGATAGCATTTTCTTTTAGTTCTCCTCATACATATTTATTTGTATGGGAAGAACTAAGAAAAAATGCTGCCAAAATTTTTCTGGAATTTTTATTGCATATCCTTTAGTTACTGTAAATGACCTATATAATTAATGCATTTTTGAATGGGATAGGATCTCTTTACCTATTAGTTGGTGATAGGGTGCATTTAATAATACTGTAATTGATCTATTGAATAAACTTATTTTTAATTTATTATGTTCTTATAAATATTTGTTTATTTTAGTTAGTTTTATCTTACAATGGATAAGAGTTGGAAAACTAAACCAAGGAATAGCAAAGAATATTTGGATGGAGTACAGAATTTCATTAAATTTGGTATGGAGAGAAGTAGTATCAATGAGAAGATTTTATGTACATGCTGAAAATGTGTAAATTCCAGTTCTCTATATCCAAATATTATTGAAGAACATTTGGTATGGAATGATTTTTTAAGAGGTTATATAGAGTGGTTTTTTCATGGAGAGTCAAGGTTACAATCTACATATAACCAAACCTCTAACATGGAACATATACCTGATTTTGGATCTAGTAACCAATAGAAAAATCTTGTAAGAGATGATGATATTAGGGATTTGCTTAGATATACTTTTGAATATGGTGCTCAACATCCTGGAGATTGTGGTGGAAGACAAGTAGCAGCTGGGTTACCTGAGGATCCTGTATTTACTGAATCTATACATGATGGAGAGCCGATACCCCCAACTAATGTTAGAACAGATCGTTATCAAAAGCTGATAAGAGATGCAGATCAAGAATTATATACCGGTTGCAAGAACTTTTTAAAAATTTCTTTTCTTGTACATTTGTTTTATATAAAATACTTGAATGGATGGTCTGACAAGAGTTTTAGTATGTTGCTCCAGTTATTAAAGGATGCATTTCCTGAAGGTACTAGTTTACCAACATCTTGTTATGAAGCCAAAAAACTAGTAAAGGATTTGGATCTTGGATACGAAAAGATTCATAGCTGTCCAAATGATTGTATATTATATCGTGGAGAACATGCCAATCGAGAGTCGTGCCATGTATGTGGATGTTCACGATGGAGGAAGCAAAAAGAAAATGAGAGTGAGGGATTAGATGAATTGGATGCAACATAAATTTAACAAAAATCGATGAAGGTATTATGCTATTTTTCTCTTGTACCTAGATTGAAAAGAATCTATGCATCATCAAAGACAGTTTCGTCAATGAGATGGCATGATGAAAGCCGTATAAAAGATGGAATGCTGAGACACCCAGCGGATAGTTTAGCATGAAAAGCATTTGATGACAGACATCCTGATTTTGCATCTAATGCTCGTAATGTCAGGCTGGGTTTAGCCAGTGATGGGTTCAATCTATTTCGAACCTTAAGTTCTGTCTATAGCTGCTGGCTAGTTATTCTGATTCCTTATAATTTGCCACCATGGTTATACATGAAACAGTCTTCACTTATTTTATCAATGATCATTCCATGTGATAAGGGTCCAGAAAATGATATTGATGTTTTCTTACAACCTTTAATAGATGAATTGAAATAACTGTGGGAGGGTATCAGTGCAATTGATGCTTCGAATGGCTAAACATTCAATCTGCGAGCAGCTCTATTATGGACTGTTAATGATTTTCTTGCATATGCTAATTTATCTGGCTGGAGCACTAAGGGATGAGTTGCATGTCCTTCTTATGGTGAATCAACCCATTCAATTTGGCTAAAACATGGAGAAAAGTTTTGTTATATGGGACATCATCAATGGTTAAAAGCAAATCATCCATTTTAATTTTAGAAGGATTTATTTGATGGTACTATAGAGTTGGGATCTGCTCCAATTCTACCTTCTGGTTCTGATATTCATAGACAAATGCTTGGTATCAGACATAGTTATGGTAAGATGACAAAGTCCTCTAAAAAGCAAGGAAGAGATGATGTTGAGACTTCAGTACAAGAAGAAGTATTGGAGGAAGTCAATACTTACACCTTAGATACAGTAGTGTTCGAGGATCTGGATAATTTTTTTGAAGTTGAAAATAATGATAATATAATCACAACATCTACCCATCAGCATACTAAACAATTATGGAAGAAAAGAAGCATATTATTTGACTTACCTTATTTGGAGTATTATATACTCTGGCATAATCTTGATGTTATGCATATAAAAAAGAATATTTGTGATAATTTGATTGGAACAATATTAAATCTTGATGGAAAGACCAAAGATAACATGAAGGCATGTCTTGATTTAAAAGAAATAGGCATCCGACATAAACTTCATCCACAAGTGCTTGTAAATGATAGAACTTATATCCATCATGCATGTTATACAATGTCTAGTTGAGAAAAAGATCTCTTCCTATCAATTTTAAAGAATATCAAGGTTCTTGATAGATATGCCTCAAATATTTCACGATGTGTGAATCTAAAGGAGTGCAAAATTTCAAATCTTAAAAGTCATGATGGACATATACTAATGCAAGATATTCAGTTATCATCATTCTTCAAGGCATTATGTTCTAAGGTTCTTGATCCTCAGGAGCTTAATCAGTTGCAGTCTTAAGTTATACTTACATTATGTCAGATGGAAAAGATTTTTCCTCTTGGATTTTTTACGACTATAGTTCATCTACTCATTCACCTAGCTTCGAAAGCTAAACTTGGTGGATCGGTACAGTACAGATGGATGTACCCTATCGAGAGATAATGTTGTAAAACTCAAATTTAGATATCTTTTTCATTATTTAATGTGATATTAATATTAATAAATATCATACTTTTTGAATATATCTTATATGTTTGAAGGATTATGTACGAAACAAAGCCCATCCTGAGGGCTCAATAGTAGAGGGATATATTGCTGAAGAGTGTTTAACATTTTATTCAAGATATCTCGAAGGTATAGAGACTATATTCAATCGACCTCAACGTCATGGTGATATTATGGAGAATACAGATCTATACAAATTTGCATCTTCTGGAAGATTTATAGGAAAAGGTGAAAGTATTATTCTTGACCATAAATCCTTATCACATGCACACCATTATATATTGCTACATAGTGACATAATATCTGACTATCGCAGGTTAGTCTATCTATACATGAATAATACAAAATATTAGACATGTTGTTGTCAAACATATATTTGATTGTCATGTAGTGAATTTTTAGCTGTACAATGACAAGCCAATCATTCCACTCATCCTAATCCAAGGATTAAACAAAAATAGTTGGTTGAGTTATTTTCTAATTGGCATGCCAATCGGGTTAGTATATATAAGTCACATAATAATTTTATATACATTTAACATCGAATAAGTGATCGATAATTGATATTATATTTTCTAGGTACCGATACTGATGGAGAAATATTATTCAGCAGAACTAATAGCACTTGCCAGAGGTCCTAATTATATTGTGAACAAATATAATGATTTTATTATAAATGGCTTTAAATTTCATACCAAGGAGCGCGAGAAATTTAGAAAAACTCAGAACAATGGTGTTATGGTAGAAGCAGATGGAAAATCTTATTATGGTATACTTAAAGATATTTTTGAGTTAGATTATTATAAAAATTTTAAAGTTATATTATTTCGATGCGATTGGGTGGATATAAATATCCCAAGAGATTTGAAAAAGGACTCAAATGGATTCATACTTGTCAATTTTTTAAGATTGATACATACGGGTGTGTTATTGAAGGATGATCCATATATCTTTTCATCTCAAGCTCGATAAGTTTTTTATATACAAGACTCGAAGGATAAAGAATGGGCTACTGTTATTAAGACAAAATCGAGAGACTTGTATGACATGGAAAAAAGGGTGGAAGAAGATGATGATGATACTTACACTCAGGTATGCCTTATAATATGGTGCCGGATGATCATATAAATGATACAACCATTTTGGTTAGGTTGGATTTCGAATAAGGTACAACTGGTTGATTATGACAAGTAAGTAGTTTATAAGATGGTTTATATTTTTGCATGAATGATTATGTTATATTTTAAATTATAATTTATTTCCGTTATAATTTGATTATAATGTTGACTAACTTGTTTTTAAATAATGCATATTAGGTACACCATGCCTCGAAGGAAGCGATTATCAGATATACAATTTTAGTTTTTCCAAATCGAGGCTGGTACTTCTTCAGCATAGCAGCCCAAGGGCAGTCGATCATCTTTAAATCGGTCTGATGCCAGTCCCTCTATTTCTGCACATCTGATCGATGCTACTACCTCTCCACCTTAAGACGATGCCATTTGCTCCTTGTCCGCACATCACAATCCTCCTATGGATCATCTAGATGATGAGCCTATCATCAATGACATACAGATACAGGATAATTTAATAATTTCATCCCATTTCAATTCATACATATGTAATAGTTTTGATATATAATTTTTTGTATGTTTTTTGTAGATGGATCCGGGAGACTCAAGCGGAGGCGAGGACCCACACTAGTCCGTGATATATGACAGTTACTTGAGGATGAGTGGATAGTCATAGAGTGCAACAAGCTAGGGCAGCCTATTAAGAAAGCTGCTAGCTTGTTGACTAGTTTTCTGGGGACAGTAGCATGCCGGGGTCAGCTATGTCCCTTGAATTATTCAAAGTGGAACAACATGCTTCCTACATATAAAATAGAGATGCTACGAGTTGTACAGGTAAAAAAATTGATATATTATTTTATATCTTAGGATTATAATAATTGAATTGCTTATTTCATTTAATACTTATTTTATTATTTATTTAAATTATAGAGCAAGTTCATTCTTCCTTCAGATTCTTCTGATTTTATGCTTAAGTCTCTCAATCGCAAGTGGAAAGAATATAGGATGAAGTTGAAGGGAGACTACAAGCGAGAGGGTAGGATAGAGGAGCAGGTTGTAGCTACCTGTCCTCCTGATATTCACCCTCATCAGTGGAGGGAGCTGGTGCACTATTGGTTCTCCGAGAGAGCACGGTTGTGTAGCATCATCAAACACTTCACAATTTATTAATTTTCACTCGTCATAATTATATTTATACAATATATAACATAGTTTTAATTTTATTTTGTAGACATATTCTGCTATTGGTAGACCTACACGAGCAGCTCAGTCTGTTCCTCACACAGCAGGGTCCAAGAGTTATGCACGACTCAGACATGAGTTTGTATGTTTCTCATTCTATAATACTTTTAGTACACTTTTAGTTTTAACATCATGTATTATCATGTATCATGCATGTCCCATGTATCATGGTACGGAGGTATAAGATGTGTTATTTTAAATTTTTTTGTAATATTTATTCTTTATATAGGCTGATCAGCAGTGGAGAGAGCCTAGTGAGGTGGAGTTCTATCGGATGACTCACATTCACCAGGATGGCAGTTTTGTTCGGGAGGAGTCCAGAGATATATATGTATTTTTGTTATTTATATTATATCATGATTTATATTTTTATTTTTATTAAGTATTGATATATGTATTTTTTATAAAATATAGGATAGGACTACCTCTATGATCTCCGAGCATGCTGGCGAGGGTACATCATCTACTCAGAGCAGTCACATCGAGGTCGAGGTATTCTCGGAGTTGATGGGACCAGAGTGTCCTGGATAAGTGAGGGATTATGGGATTGGAGTTACCCCTACTCAGTTATCTGAGGTGAGTAGATATACTCGGGATGCTAGAGAGAATCATGATCAGTCACATGTTCGTCGACTCCAGGAGGAAACAGCAGAGCTCCGACAGACACGTGATGTAGACAGAGCAGAGATGCAGACCATTAGGTCTTAGCTAGAGCATGTTACATCTGTGCTGCATATATTTATGTCATCTCAGGTAAGTAATTATTTATTAATTTTGTATGTGTCTAATAATTTAAAATATATGTAATGTATGTATCATAATTATATGTATGTCTTATAGGTTCCTGGTGCATCTACGAGTCGCAGACCTGACGACGACCAGCCTCCCGTGGATCAGTGATGCCAGTTTTTTTTTATTATTTTTGTATATCTTTTTGTTCATTTGAACTTGGATTGATACTTTTATGTATATATAAAAAACCATTTATAATTGGTTTGTGTTTGTGTATGTTGGGTGTGATACAGGTTTTGAATATTTTCATTTGTTTGTGTATGTTGGATGTGATATAGGTTTGAATGTTTTCATTTTGATAATGTATACAGGTTGTATGTATTTCATGTATACAGGTTGTTGTATGTATATGTATTTCATGTATGTCATGTATAACTGTTTATTTTTTTTAAAAAAAATAAATCTGCCGATGCTTTAAAGCGTCGCCAGGTCCAAACCTGCCGATGCTTTAAAGCATCGCTAGGTTTGGACCTGGCAACGCTTTAAAGCATCGCTAAGTTTGGACCTGGCGATACTTTAAAGAGTCGCTACATTTGGACCTAGCGACACTTTAAAGCATCGCTAGGTTTTGATCTGGCGATGCTTTAAAGTATCGCTAGACTTACAACCTAGAGATGCTTTAAAGCGTCGCTAACTGCCAACGCTTTTAAAAAGCGTCGCTAGGTTTTAAACCTAGTGATGCTTTAAAGCATCAGAAAATTAAAATTTAGCAATGCTTTTAAAAAATATCGGCAGGTTGCGTCCCCACGCTTACATAGCTGACGCTTTAGCAATGCTTTAAGAAGCATTAGGAGCTTGCTTGGCGATGCTTAAAAGCATCGGAAAAGGTCAAAAAAAGCATCGATAGAGGCCTGTTTCACTGTACTGCATCCAGTTGAACTCTTGTTCTATCTAATATATTTTTGTGATTTCTTCGATACTGGGGGTCTCAAGGTATTGAATGTATGTTCAGCCAAAAGAATCAGTAGATATTATAGCCAATCAAAAATGTACATCAACTCAAGAATTTTTAGTTTGAGGTATATGAGATATTTCGAAGAAGTTAAATTCAGCTATGAGAATTTGTACTTTCTCCAAATACTTTATCATAGTTGCATCTCAGGCTTCAAATTCTTCCTTTACTTGGTCTACTACTAACTAAGAATCTATGAAAGCTCTAAGTTTCTGGACTTCGAGTTCTTTAGTAATTTTCAACCCGACCAGGAGCACTTCGTACTCTTCCTAGTTGTTTGATACATGGAAAGAGAAACAAAGAGCATATTCAATGATGTCTCCTTTAGGATTAGCTAGAATCAATTCTGCCCTGAAATCAGAAGAGTTAGATGCTCTATCTATATGGAGTATTCATATAGGATGAAGTTGTCTTCTTTGACCATCCCACCTTTAGCTATCCTCTCCCTATCTTCTTCGGTACCCCAAGTACATTCAGCGATGAAGCCTGCCAATACCTGTGCTTTCATCGTCGGTCATGGTCAATAGGTTATATCAAATTTGCCTAGTTTTATAGCCTACTTAACTATTCTCCCTAATATATTAGGACTTTACAAAATGGCTTTCAATGGTTGATTCATCAATACTATTATGAGTGAGCTTGGAAGTAGGGTCTTAGACATTTTATCGCTACCACCAGTGCATAAACTAGCTTTCGTGCCTTTGGATATCTAGTTTCAACATCATGTAGTACTTTGCTAGAATAATAAACTGGTTTCTGGATATCATTAAGTTCCTTTCTGACAAGTACTGAACTCACAGCTTCATGCAAAGTAGAGAGGTATAAATAAAGGATTTCTCCTTCTTGGAATTTTGAGAGAAAAGTAGACTCACAACTTCATGCAAAGTACTGAACTCACAACTTCATGCAAAGTAGAGAGATATAAGTACATGATTTCTCCTTCTTGGGGTTTTAAGAGAAAAGGTGAGTTGGTCAGATATTCTTTTAATTCTTCAAAAGCTTGTTAGTAATTATCTGACCATTCAAAATTTTTTTCTTGCCCCACAAGGCTTTAAAAAAGGGCAAACATTTTTCAACTGATCGAGAAATGAATCGACTTAATGAAGCAATGCGCCCAGTCAGTTATTACACTTCTTTTTTATTAGAAGGATGTCTCATGTCAAGAATCACATTTTTTTAGAATTAGTTTCAATTCCTCGATTGGTGACAAGGAAATCGAGAAACTTTCCTGATGTTACCATGAAGACACACTTTATCAGATTTAATTTCATCTGATGATATCGTAACACATTGAAGGCCTCTTCTAAATCTTTGATATAGTCCGATACTCGGATACTTTTTACTAACATATCATCAATATAGGCCTCCTTGCTTCTTATAAGCTATTTTTCAAAAATCTTATGATCAGCCTTTGATATGTTGCTCTGGCATTCTTCAAACCGAATGACATTACTTGATGGTAGTATAACCCTTTTTCAGTTATGAAAGCTATATTTTCCTCATCTTTAGAATCCATGCAAATTTGATTATACCTTAAAAAGACATCCATAAAGCTAAGAAGCTTGTGTCCAGTTATCACATCGATCAATTAATCTATTCATGGTAGAGAAAAGCTATCCTTGGAATAGGTTTTATTAAGGTCAGTATAATTAATACAAATTCTTCACTTTTCATTTACATTTTTAACCATTACCAATTAGCAAGCCAATATGGATATTGAATTTTTCTAATGAACTTGGCATCGATGAGCTTGCTCACTTCATCATCAATAAGTCTTTGTCGCTCAGGGGCGAAGCTTCTTTTTTTTGTCGAACGAGCTTATACTCCAGATCGACTTTTAATTTATGAGTAATAACTTTTGGAGGGATCCCAGACATATTTGTAGTTGACCAAGCAAAGACGTCAGCATTGCACTGGAGAAAATCTATCAGCTTTGCCCTTATTTTCTCATATAGTAGACTTCCAATTTATATAACTTTTGTCAGATCTTCTTTTTCTAATAGCACAAAGATGGTTTTCTTAGTTGGTTCACCATGTTTTCAATCTCCCTTTGATCTAGTTATTCTAGAGATATCCCATTTATTGATTGTTTATCTTGAATCATTAGGCACTATCGAGCTATTCTTTGATCTCCTTTCATTCTCCAATCCCATTTTTGGTCGAGAACCATACCAAAAGATGATAAGTTGATACGATTGCTCAAAATTTGTTCAAGGCCAGCCATTCTAGTATGGCATTATATGTCGAAGATGCTCGAATGACCATAAAATTGATGGAGAGAGTTTTCTGTTGGGGTTCTATTCCAATGTTTACTTGGAGTGCTATTTCTCCCTCTACTCCGACCAAGTTTCTACCTAATCCTATTAAAGGTGTTGACACATTTTATAACTTATCTTAAGAAAGGTTCATTCTAATAAAAGCATCATAGAATAACACCTCAACAAAACTTCCATTATCTATCAAAATTCTTCTTACATAATAGTTTGCTATTATAGCTGAAACAACAAGATCATCTTGGGGCATTTGAATGCCCCAAAGGTCATCATTAGAAAAACTAAAAGTATTGTTACTTCGATGTCTCTTCGGAGCATCTTTTTTGGTTCTTACCTCTCTTGAGTCTGTTTGACAGTGTATCACGCTAACTAATCTATTTGTGGGCTATTGGTTGGAAAGCTCTGATTCATCAACAACCTTTTTTAGGACAGTAACTTCAACCTGATGATCTTTGTTGCACATATACTTTCCTAGATAGCCGTATTTGATCATATCATCGATTTCATCCTTCAACTAGATACATTCTTCAGTTATGTGGCCATGGTCATGATGAAATGGCAATATTTGTTCTTGTTCTGCAATGCCGGTGGCACTTGCATAGGTTGAGGTCTTTGTAAAAATTTTTCTTTCTTTATTTCCATCAATATTATTTTTCAAGAAAGAGATAAATGAGTGTTAGTGTCAAATTTATTGGTTAAGCTCTTTGGCTTCGGACCAGGGATGGTAACAAAATCCAAACCCATGGGTACCCGATCCGACCTGACCCGATTGGATCGGGTAGTCAACGCTTTGACTGGATTTAGGTAAAACCTGAATCCTTAACTTTGGATTTGGGCCGGGACTGGATAGATATACACCCGACCCAAACCCGGCCCAAATTATTTTAATATATATATATATAATTAATATATATTATATTTTTATTTACTTTAGAAGTATTGAATTAAGTCATGTTAAATTTTATTTGTTTAAGACAATATAAATTTTATTTTGAATATAAAACTAAATGCTGTTGAACTAAAAATTTAGTTAAATTTTATTTGTTTGATATATGTATGATTTATAAAATGGTAGATAATTTTAAAGTTGATAAAAATAAAAAAAATATTTAATATGACTCAATTGGATTCGGACTGGGTAAATCCGAATTACCCGATACCCGATTGAGATGGGTTTGGATAAAAAAATCAGTCCCGATAGTGTTTGGGTCGAGTTTGGATAGTTTATTGAGTATTCAAGTTTGGGTTTGGATAGTTATGCACCCGGCTTGAACCCGGCCCGTTGCCATCCCTACTTCAAACTTTGTCATTGAGCTTGAGTGTTCTTATCATTAAAGGGTTGAGAATCATTGCTCTAATTTTTCTTTTTATGTAATGGTTTCCCTTCAGCTTGGCATCGGATGGCAACCTGCTTCTCAGCTAGTGCATATTTTTGAGTGCACTCTAAAAGCTCTAAATAACTTGCAAGAAACATTTTATCTAGGAAGAAGGTAAATCTGGATTACCGAAGCCCTTTCTTCATTGCTGACATAGCTATAGATTCATTAAGATCCAAGATCTCAAGTATGGCAGAAATGAAGTAGGCCATATATTCTCTTAGGATTTCTCCTTCATTTTGTTAGATGGAGAAGAGGCTATCTGAGTTGCACGGCATTCTTCTACTTATCCTAAAGTGGGCTACAAATTATCCTTCTAATTGGTTGAATGAGTGAATGGTACCTAGCTTGAGTTTCGAATACCATATTCGTATAGTTTTTCTTAGGGTTGCTGGGAAAGCAAGGCAGTGAAGGGATTGCTTGCACCTTGAATCATCATATGAGCTTTGTAACTACTCAAGTGATCCAATGGATCAGTAGTTCCATTTTAGGGCTCTAACTATGGTATTTTGAAGTGAGGCGGGATCATTTTTTCCATGATTTGTTGAGAGAATGAAGGTTGAGAATCATGCCTAAGCTATTCGTTGCTTTTCCAGCTATTGTCCAACTCTACAAGTCGTTGCTCTAATCTTCAAAATTTTCTTTCATAGTCATCATGTCGATGGGCTTCCCTATTTTGCCGAGTAACTATTGGGATGGAGTATTCCCTTGAAGATTCAGAAAGAGACCTTAAACATTTCTCTTTGAGTCGACTTCCCTCCTATTCATCATGTTCATGGTGTTGAAAACTTTGCCATATCGGGGACCGTCGATCCAGGGAGCATTGATAACGAGAGTATTGACTCGACTCTTGGCATTGAAAATCTTTTAGAGGAGACTGTTGGTTGAGTTTGGAAGCAATTATTAGAGCAACTGGCCCCATTAATTGCTGTTGATTGTTGATTGCAGCCTCTTAAATGTTTCGAATAGTGGCTGTCAAGACTTCCATTTTGTTTAAAAGAACATCAATTTGTTGTTGCCCTATCACCATCATGGGAGGTACATTATTGTCTTCTAATGGAATATTTAGTGGGTCGTCCTTTCTAGATGGCTAACTGCCCCTGCTAGCTAAAGCATTCTGAATCTTTCCTTTTACCATTATCTATCCTTTCTATATCTTCCTTCCCAACTAGGAGGTGGATGATTGAATACACACATGAGATGCGTACATTGCCATGCTGCTCCCCCTACCTGGCATGTCAATCTATTGATGTCAAACCCTGATGATCAACCACAATTGACAGAATCACTGGTTGGTCATCTTGAATTCTTTCAAAACAAGTCCCAGACTAGAAATTTTCCAGTGGGGGATCCTTCAATGCTCAAGTCAGTAGGGTTTTGATAAACAGATAGAAAATCATAGAGAAGTAATGGTGTTAGGAGTTCTTCCAAATACATATTCTTTTTTTTCTTATTTTTGGATGTCCCCTCTTACCCGTATTTATAAGAACTCACAGTAATAGAATTTTATTGGAAGAAACTTCTTTCAGCTAACCTCAATGCCATTTTGTTGAAATAAACTTATTCTTGTTGTAACGTATAGCTATTATAACAATATTCTTGTTATGACACCTATTCTCTTCATTTGTCAACTTCATCGAATATTTTTTCTTAATTGGCTAGTAAATTTTGGTCATCGGCTTATTCATCGGATGTTTACTGCATTCCTCAGAGTCGAGTTGGTCAGACTTTTACATTGTCGTTCTTCTATTCTTTGGCCCTTTGCCAATTTAGTCGGTCTGATTACTTCATCCTAACACACCCCACCACCACAAGTAATGCCAACCAATGGACGAGTACAACTGAATTAGATCACCTTAGCTGCAGTGTAGCAAGTTATCCAAACCACCACCCATTAACCCTGCTTCTATTCCAACTACAAGCGCCAATATGTATTGCATCCACACCAAACATGAACATTTCTGGCACACCTTGAATTGTCCTAGTTGGTGCTTTACCCACAAACGCAGCTATCATTAGACCATCACCAAAGAAAGAGTTCTCCTTTAGCTTCTCAAAAGAAAAGAAATAGACCATGAGAACGTAGAATTTAATCATTTGAAATTGAACATGAACGACCCATAGCCCGAAGTTTAATGAAGATGAGAAACATGGTTAGATCAGGAAGGCTCTTCAAACTGGCATCTTTGACGCAAGGGAACCTAGTAGCAATAGTACAAAAGGCTAAGGAAAAGACATGGAGAGAAATGTGGAGAATATATGAGTTAGAATGGTTTAGGAGGAAAGAGAAAAAGCAGCAGGACAAATTGCCAAGGAAAAAGAACAGCTCATAATCATGCAGGAAATTAAGAGAAAAGCAAAAGCTGAAAGGAGGAGGGATAAGAGAGTCAGAAATAAAAAAGAAAGAAGAAAGAACAAACAAGAGAGACTTTAGGTCAAAAAATTCCAACAAAAAAGAAAGTCCTTATGGCATTGTAGCTCAGTTGAAGAAGATGAAAGCTGATATTTCTATGTGAGATTTATTGTCTAGCTTTGACCTTCGCTAGAAAAGTTTTGAGAATGCAATGGACATGCTGACTTCTACAACAGCAAAGCTAGAAAACAATGAAGAAGTCATTAATTTAATCTTGTCTTCCTAAAAGATCACATTCATTTATAATATTCATGGAAATAGATGATAAGCAAAAGTGGACATCACTATGACCACTCCTTCTAGCAGTTTATAACGACAATTACTTCACCATAATTCTTAATTTGATGGGGATATTGGCCTACTTTTATTTGGTATATTATTAATAATATACACTTTTGTGAGACAAAGAAAACCTATCAATAAAAATCATTTTATTGGCAAGAATATTGCTTATCACAAACAAAATCTGAGATTTTGTAATGATCATTCTCATCACAATAAATCCTTATCGAAAACAAATATAATTTCTTATTGCCACATGTTAGTTTAACCTTCTCACCATGAATTCTTTTGGCATAGAAAAATATAGCAATGGCTTCTGGGAACGGGAGAATCTGTTATCATGCAAATTTATCCCTTTGTCACGAGATTCTCCATTCTTGGGAAAGATGCCCCCCAATGTTCTAAATGGTGACAATTGTTGATTTTTATAACAAATTGGTTGCCTTTTGTGATCATAAGGATCGTTGTTGTCATAAATAACTTGTACATGTTATTGCATTGACCTAAAGAAGGAAGGCTGATGCTCTTGTCTACCTTGATTGATTATTTTAGGCTTAGATTGAGAAAGCACATTTAATTAGTAATAAGTTAAGGACAATCTGCTGTATAATTAATGCAATTTTAATTTATTTATGTATTAAATAATCATTGCACTGGAACTTGAATAAGAAAGCATAAATTATTAAGTTTTTGTATGATGAAAAGGGTTACTAATAAAGATTAAAAGGAGGCCGGCCGGGAATCTAACTTGACAGTGTAGGAACAAAATCATTACTCCAGGAAAATATATGTTTAATTAGAGGTGTAGCTTTGGGCTAACATAACCCAAACTGACCAACTCAACTTTTAGTTTGTGTTATAATGGGAAAACTTTGCATTCTTCATTAGATTTAATACTCTTAAGAATTGATCGAATGTCTGTGTTGATTGAAGAATAAGTGTTTATCTTATAAACAATTCAAGAAAACTAGTTCATTTTATGAACACAACAACTTGATTTAATAAGATTGATTTCTTTATGCTTGATAATTTCCTATGCTTGCATAACTTGCTCCGCCATTTGTTTTTTTCTGTAGGGGTTGTACACATAGGCTAACCATCGCTATTCAGGTATGGCAAACCCTAAGATGGCAAGGACGTAGGCTCCATGCAACCTAAGGTTTCAATAATCCCGTTATTTCGTCATAAAAATAGACCTCAACAAAATAACTATTCACTATTATATCAATTATAATCTTATTTACTTGTCTAAAACCATCTGGATTGAGATATGTTAATTTTAAATAATAACAATTATCATGACATCTTTTTATTAGGTGATGTAATAAAACATTGTATTTTGAATAAAAATTATATTTTCAGCTACCATAAAACTTGATATTAAAAATATATTATTATATTGACTTGGTTGCAGGGCACCGCGGGAATTGTGCTGCTACTACTCATTTTCACGTACACGACACCCAGAGCTTATTACTGGGATGTGTTTATATTAAAATCATGCATTTTTGGCATGAGACGAATAATACCGTAGGCTGGATTTTTTTTTTTTTGTTATCCAACATTTTAATAGAATTATACGGGAAGATTTTTTTTTATATTATTTTTTGGCTCATATCCTTTTAATTTTTTTACCTTTTAAAATGTACCTGCATTTGAATTATATGAATTTTTTGATTTATTTAAAAAAATATGTATATTATTATATTTAGTGAATTGTAGACACAAATGATGATTAAGTAATTTAGAGAACAACTGTTTTAATGAAATAACGACCAATAATCTACATCCAAGGCATGCTTCAACACTTGAAACGGAGTCGAACGCTGATGTGACAGGCAGTTAGGCAATTTGATTTGTGGTAGTTGGCCTGTCAATATGTCGGCCAAATTCATAATTAGGGAACAGAATTCTGTCAAGGAATCAACGTTATTAGTCCAAAAGATGGACCTGCTTACCTTTACTTTAAGGCTATGATGTGCTACTAATGCTTGCTGCTCTCCGAGCATCGTCAGGATGAGCATCATCAACATGGCAACATGGTAACTGATTTCTGTTCACCGCACAGAATGTTCCCAGGAAAACCATATTGTATGTATGCTGTAAATTACAACTGCTCGTTTTTATAGTAATGCATCAAGATGAGTGCTTAATGATTAAAATCTGTACTAAAAAAAAAGTTGTGTTTGATAAAGTGCATGGCTATGTGGGGCATACTCTGTAGAATATAGTTTCTGTCCCTCGGTTGCAATATGGCCATTGCTTTCTAGGCTTCCAAGAAATTAAGCTGGTCTTCAAGTATTTCGTATGTATGTTTGGCAAATCATGGAGATTGGTCTTCCTAAGAGCTTGCACTATGCTATCCCAAGCAATGGTTGTAATTTTTATTTTATTTGAATGCTTAGAAAATATTGTTGGGACATCATTCAAGGATGAAGAGAGGAAAAAAGATCAGCTTTGTAAAATTGGACAAGTCTGGAACGTGTATGGATAAATTATTAATGGGCTGGGGATGTAAATGTTTATTTTCGCAATAATAATAAAAGTATGATAATCTAGCACACTGTAGTATTATACAGCTGTATCTATGTAATAGAATATGATGAACGGAATATGATACTACCTTTTATAATAATACAATATGATGATAACAATATCCATTGCATAATATATTATGCTAAATAGTAATATTAGTATAATATTATTTAATTTGTATATAAAATATTATTGCTATATGATGTCTCAGTGGCTTGCCTATGCCTGACATAGCTAGCTGATGAGGTGGCAGAGAGCGCCACCTGGCCAAGCTGAGGTCGAGCTCCTGTCCAAGATGAGCTCCCAATCGAGGTCGAGCTTTTGTTCGAGATGATCTCCCGTTCGAGGTCGAGCTCTCGGCTAAGGTCGAGCTCCCATCCGAGATGAGATCCCGGTCGAGGTCAAGCTCCTGGCCGAGATCAAGCTCCTGTCCGAGGTGAGCTCCCATCCAAGGTTTAGCTCCCATTCGAGATGAGCTCCCAGCTGAGGTTGAGCTCCTATCTGAGGTGAGCTCCCATTCGAGGTCGAGCTTTTGGTCGAAGTCGAGCTCCCATCTGAGGTGATCTCTTGGCCGAGGTCAAGCTTCCAGCCGAGGTCGAGCTCCCAGCCGAAGTCGAGCTCCCATCTAAGGTCGAGCTCACGTCCGAGGTGAGCTCCTGGTCGAAGAGAGCTTCGAACCAGTCGAGTCCCTGGTCAGACCAAGTTCCCAAGGGCAAGAAGATACTCCCCCCGATCATGAGAGAGGAACAAGAGAAGGTGAGACATGACTCTCGAAGGTCAGACACGAGAGAGGTCCAGATGGTAACATATGGGCATGATGTCGCTGTCTCCACCGGACCAGTAGTAACTCTTGTGGAGGTGTGTGCTCCACTAGGGCTCCAGGCCTTGTAGCACGCCGCCTACACATTTTGCAAAAGGAGTGCTCCACTAGGGCTCTAGGCCTGTAGCACGCTGCCTGCATCTCCTACAAAAGGAGTGCTCCACCAAGGCTCCAGGCCCTATAGAACGTCACCTGCATCTCCGACCAAAAGAGTGCTCCACTAAGGCTCTAGGCCCTGTAGCACGCCACCTGCATCTCCTGTAAAGGAAGTGTTCTGTTAGGGCTCTAAGCCTTGTAGGATGCCGTCTGCACTTCCCGCAAGAGAAATGCTCTGTCAGGGGTCCAAAACTTGCAGCACACCATTTGCACCCCCTGTAAGTGGAAGCACTCAGCCATGGCCCTAGACCTTGTGGCATGCCACTTGAACCTTCCGCAAGAGATCGCTCCTTCAGGAGGGCAGGCTCTGTAGCACGCCGACTGCATCCCCTACAAGAAGACCTCCCGAGAACCTCGGACCTTGTCCAACGAGACTCTAGAGAGCTCGTATCCCTTCTATAGGGGATGCTCTAAGAGAGGCACCCAACCAAGGCTCCAGACCCGATCTAGCTAAATCAATTCCTATATAACAATGAAAGGGGCCTCCATGATGGGGGGTGAATCAAGAGAGAGAAGGTAAGAGAGAAAGCAAGCAAAGGCAAGGGGCTGAAATAGCAAACAACCCTCCAAAAAACTCTAGTTTTTCCACTCTTCTATCTCCCTCTACACGATGGCATCCTAAGCCTCCACCACAAAGAGTCTATTCCTCTTGGTCGCCTTACTAATTTGACCATCGGAGTATCTCCATCGGGATTCCTGGCCCATGTCTCTTTTTTCTTGCAGGACCGACCAGTTGTGAAGGCATGAGGATGAAGAGCCTGACACTCCCAGGGAGGCCAGCTCAACCGAGCCCCATCAGAGCTATAGGCCACGATGACCTAGGCAGCAACAAATTGGCATGCCAGGTAAGGGGAGTGCTGACGCCATCTACACTAGCCGAGAAGCATCAAACAATCTCCAATGATCTCATGGTGGTGACCTATACACGGGAAGTCTCTACTAGCCACATGGGAGATCCATCCCACCACGGTGACCGATGCAGCCAGGAGGTAGAGCTCCTTATTCCTCCACCTCTATCTCTAGTTGATCAATCCATGCAGATTGCCGTACTCGCATGGAGGTCCAGACCTTGATTGTGATGGTGTGCTAGTTGCATTACCAGCACCGATCCCTGGCAACACTGCAATCACTAGGAAAGCCTGTGGCCCATGTCGATAACCCCCGTGCCAGACTAAGGTCCTTTTAAGAAGGGCTGTCACATGTGCGGGCAGCCTCATATCCACGAGGGAGCCTACATGTGGCCGGGAAGAGGCATTAGGATGGTTCGGCCGACCAGGAGAGCCACTCCCCGATCTCGAACCATAGTACTGTATCATACCAGCATGCCAACATGGCAAGAAACTGAAGCACGAGTTCCTCCGGTCGGTGCCCTCTTCTCCCCTGACGGCTTTCATGGAGGGGTCAACAGATGAGGCCATCCACCGATGGGTGGAGAAGCACCTCGAAGAGCAAGAGCATAGATTAGTTGATCTAGCTTGTCAATTTGCCAAAATTCAGGGATCTCCATGTAAGCCCATGGGCTATGATGCTCATCCACCTCTCTCATAGAATACAAGAGAAATTGGTCCTTAGCTGGTTCTGCATGCCCCAGGTGGATCCCTATGATGGGACCATAGATCTCCTTGACCACCTCGAGAGTTATAAGGCTCTCATGCAGGTTCAAGAGGCCATTGATGCCCTCCTTTGCATTGCCTTCCCAGCTACACTCTACACGACGGCTCGAGTCTGGTACTCCCGTCTTGGGATAAGGAGCATTGACTTCTTTGAGTAGTTGGAGAAAAAGTTTGTGGCATACTTTGATGCATGCTGGAAGGTGTCATGCAAGGCTGATAGCCTCTTCTCCGTCCGATAGTAGGATCATGAGTCCCTTCGAGGTTACGTATCCCGATTCAAGGTGGCCATCCTAGAGATCTATAACCTTAACGAGCCCATCACCATGCTGGCACTGAAGAGAAGGCTCAGGACCTCCCATGTCACCTACTCCCATGACAAGAAGCCCTCGAAGTCCTACTCTGAGCTTCTCCTCCATGCCCACAAGTACATTGATGAGAAGGAGGCCGATTGCACTCGAAGGGAGTTGGATGGGAGGCCCCTGAAGAGGCAGGTCTAGGGGGAGCTAGGCAGGCCACCAGTGTCCAAGACCATCTTGACCCCTTGAACGGGTCCCAAGCCAAGGGATAGTCCTACCAAGGATGAGAAGTACATACCTCTCCTCATTCCAAGATCCAAGATCCTAATGAAAATTGAAGGCAAGTGCTACGACCATCACCCTCCTCCACCAAAGTAGTCCGATGGATGCGACAAGTCCTGGTACTATCAGTTCCACCATGACCATGGTCACAACATCAAGGAATGCCACCACCTGAAGAAGGAGATCGAGGGTTGATCCGACGAGGCTACATCAGGAAGTTCATAGGATGAAGAGCTTCGCCTATGACCCAGGATGTTGAGACCCACCACACTGCCATCGATAACCAACCCACAGAGAAGCCAGTGAAGATGATTTCCTCAAGGGAAGGGAGAGAGCCAAAATGGGCTAGGGGGAGGGAGACAACTGATGTTATACTCCCCTACATGGGAGAGGACCTAGCTGGGGTAGAATACCTAAATAATGATCATGTTATCATAGAAATGATAATAGCAAAGCATAATGTAAAAAGAATTATGGTTGATAGTGGAAGCTCAACCGATATCCTTTTTTATGACATCTTCATAAGAATGAATTTGTTCCCTGATCTACCGAAGCTGGTGTTCACACCCCTCATTGGCTTCACCAGAGATTCAGTTGGAGTTGAGGAAGAGATTACTCTCCCAATCACCATCGGGATACCATCCCGGCAAAGCACTATAATGGTGACCTTCACCATCGTGAGGCTCCCTTTGGCCTACAATGTGATCCTGGGACATCTCAGGCTCGATGCAACCATCTCATCCTAGCAACTCCTCATCTAGTTCCCAACTCCATATGGGATCGGGGAGATGAGGGGGTCCCGACAGCTGGTCCCATGTTGCTTACAAGCTATTCTTGGAGTCCAGGGAGTGAAGAGGGACCTACAATCGATCAGTTAAGCCAAATAGAGCAGGAGGTGAAGGGCAATCCGATTGAATGCCTGCTGTCATTTCCCCTCGATGAAGATCCCTTGAAGATGGTGCAAGTAGGAGCCCTTCTAGCTGAAGAAGAGAGGGCATGCCTACTGAGCTTCTTGTGGGTAAACACCGAAGTCCTCTCTTGGATCGTGGTAGACATGCCCGGAATTCCTCTTGGGGTGATCACCCACAAGCTAAACATCGGCCTAATTACTATTCGGTCTGGCAGAAGAAGAGAAGCTTCATCTCAAAGAGGCAAAGGGTGATAGACGAGGAGGTCGGAAAGCTTCTCGCTACGGGCTTCGTCTAAGAAGTACAGTACCCTAGCTGGCTAGCAAATATGATCATGATCAAAAAAGCTAGCGAGAAGTGGAGGATTTGTGTGGATTATACTGATATCAACTGAGCATGCCCAAAGGATAGCTTCCCATATCCAAGATCGACTAGCTTGTGGATGCAACTTTAGGGCACAAGCTGCTCAGCTTCATGGATGTGTTCTCCGGGTACAACCAGATTTGCATGCACCCAGAGGATGAAGAGCACATGACATTTATGACTGATAGAGGCACATTCTATTATAAAGTGATGCCATTTTGTCTCAAGAATACTGGGGCTAAATATCAATGCTTGGTCAGCAAGGTCTTCAAAAACCATATAAGCCACAATATATAGATGATGCGGAATGATGCGATACAGCATAAGATGATCTAATTTTAGTCTAATATGTTTTAAAGGATAATGATCATAGAAGTAAAGCAACTAAACATAATAGATTAAAGAGATTAAAGAAAGTAACTAACTACTTACCTGCAATCTGATTCGCGAGCTATAAAGAATAAGAACCCGACGGCTAGGAAACCATCTAAGATTAGGCTATTCCATGCTTCAACTATCAAATCTAATAAGAAAGGATTGGTTGCTTACCCCAATGGAGATTCTCTTTAACTTTGGATAAATCGGTTGCTTGTCGCTCAGATCTCGTAGCAGGACGAAGATCGGGACTCCAGATTTCACATCTACCATCAAATCTCGGTTCGAAATAAAAGGATCCATTCTCTAAAGTCCTTGAACACCTGGGATCTGTAGAGAATGCAGCAAACAAAACTTTAAGAATGAAGTAAATTAGATTCAAAATGAAAAAAATAAAGGGTTGGATGCGTAGAGCTTGAAGAAGATCGGTAGCAGATTATCGAATCCGGTAGAACCTCCACTCAAGGACCTCACCGCCTTGAGCTCCCAAGGAACTCCCCACCTTGAGCTCTTAAGGACCTCCCCGCCCTTAGAGAAAAACACTAAAGCCTAACCCAGCTTTGTGGAAGAAAGAATGCATCTTTATTTTCATGAATGAATAACAATCCTTACAAGGGGGTATGGGGTCCTATTTATAGGATTCTTCATACATGAAGATATCATAGGACTCATTTGAATTCAAATTATATTTAAATTTAAATTCTAATTCAAACACTCCTTGGTTTCTTGACATCTTCCTTGAATTTGAAATTTAAATTGGCTCTTCTTGGCTTGGGCGGTGAATGAGGTGTTCCATGGTTTAAGAAGTAATGTGCAACAAAAAAAATGAGATGGTGCCTTAATTCCTTCTCAATCAGTGCTAATCCATCCTTAGCGTGAACTCCTTCCTGGTTTCAAATTTGAATGGTAGGCAAGATAATCAAACTCCTCTTTAAATGTTGAATGGATTCCATGAAAACTTGAACTCCTTTAAAATTTAGATAAACTTCCACTTATCCTTGGACTCTTCTTTGAATTTGAATGACGATATCTCCTCCTTTGAATTTTGGATGTAGATAGAAGATACTTTCTCCTTTGAATTTTGGATATAGATAGAAGATAACTCCACTTATCTTGAACTCCATTTGAATGAATCATGGGTGGGCGTCATCTAGAGTGGGCAACAATAAGAGGGGGGGTGCCAGATGAAAAGCAGAGTCCTTCTGCTTTACTCCTCTTAAATGGGCGCCTACTTGAAATTGAAGTGGGTGATGAAAAATAAATGGGATGGGGTGCCTCTCTTGGATAAGGATGACTTTGTCTTGATGTCCAAATATCCGGATGTTTCAATGTCTGGATGTCCTAACGTTTGAATGTCCGGATGTCTGGATGTCTGGATGTCCGGATGTTTGGATGTTCGGTGAAAAATTTGGACAATCATTTTTTGACCTAGAATTAATCCACCATGGTGATGATGACTTGGATCTTGGGTACTTATGATACCCCTTGACTTATTCAAGCACTAATTGTAGGACTCAAATTTGATAATTCACCAAACAAAATAAATTAATGCTATTTACAAGACTCTTAAACCAATTGATGGACTCAATGGACTTAATTGGTAACTCAACAATCCTAATTGACCAAATTACACTCAATTTGATCAAATTACAACACAATTCGACCTAATTACAAACTCAAAACAACTGGAACTTGAGTGTTCTTTGTGAAGAATACATGGACTTACTCATTGGTGATCCAAATTGAATTGGAAAAGATTTGTGTTGCCGCTCGGATCGTCATGGCCCATAGCTGCTGATGGCGTCGGGTGTGTCGCGTCCGCTTGCTTGGGAACGCCTCCGGTGCCTCGGGACCTGCAAGGAAGCAACGTCAGTGGGGGCACTCCCACTGACCGGGGATTCCAGTGGGGGCACTCCCACAGTCAAGTCAGTGGCGATCCACGGGAACAGATCCTCCTGGTCGAGCCCCTCTGGATGAGCTCCATGCTAGGAGGAGTGAATATAGTGTGAGTGGAAGATGAGGATGAGCTGGGAATGGTATTGGCCGAGGTGGTCTTGCCCTCCTCTCTGGCCTTCTTCCCTTGTGTCACTCTGGTTCCTCTCTTGAATTGAAAAGCATGCTCTGGGGATCTCTCTCTTTTTGTGGTTAGATGCCGATACCTTTCTTTGCTTATTTTTTGGTGGGAGTTTCTACCTTAGTTTGCTTCGGGATCTCCCCCTGCTATCGTGTACGGCGAGGTACTATGATGTGGACGGGACGTCTCTCCTGTTGTGATAGTCGGGGAAGCCTCCATAGATTTCTGACACCCCTTCTGCTTATCCCTCTTCTGGGAGTCTGTCAGGGTCTTGATCGATGGGCCACTGATCTTGGGATCCGTGCTCTCCGGTAGGGTCTTTTTTTCAGTTGTATGGCAGATCGATGGAGGGTATTGCACCTTGATTGCAGCATGGTTGGTGTCGTACGGCCCTCGAGAGCATCGCCATTATCCTCGGAGGAGAGGTATGGCTCCCTTGGCGGCCAGCATATTGGCTTGAACAGAGGGCCAAGCTGGAGAGGCAGGGCCTGTCTGCGGTAGACTCGCCTGGGTGCTGCTCGGCAGGACGGAGGTGGACTGAGCTCAGTCACGGAGGGGCGCCTCGTGGCGGAGGAGGCTGAGCTCGACACCTGACCATGGGGTCCGACCTCAGACGAGCTCGGTGCCGGGGTGCCACCCACCCTAGGAGACCTGAGCTCGGAGGGGTGCCTCATGGCGAAGGAGGCTGAGCTCGACTCCTGACCACGGGGCCCGATCTCGAGGGGTCCGCCTTAGGTAGGAACTCGAACTCGGCTCTGTCCCAGGTGTTCCGGGCTTGCGAGAACGGACCTGGCGGAGGACGAAGCTTGCCTTTAGTGGGCAGAGGTGTTGCCTCAGGAAAGCTCAGCTAGGCAAAGGTGCTCATGTTGAAAGCTTGTCGTGGCGCCTGATGGGGACTCCACGTCCGCTGCCTCGTGCCATGTCAGCGTTCTAGTCACATCAGTTTGCTTCCTCTTCCTAGCTCTTGTGTCCTCACCAATAGATATATGTGGATGAAATGCTCATCATAAGTGGCCAGGAATCAGATCATATTGCCAACCTAATAGAGACCTTTGACAACCTCCATCTCCACCGGATGAAGCTGAACCCGGTGAAGTGCATATTTGGCATCGCGATGGGGACATTCCTAGGCTTCATGGTTATCCAGCATGGGATTGAGGCCAAACAGGAGAAGATCCAGGCAATCTGGTGCGGGCACCAGACTCAGAAGAAGACTTCAGAGCTCCATCTGGATCTCTGATTAACCTTGCCCGAAGAATTAGGGTTTTTGGTTTGTAATAAGAGTTGACTAGATCAACTCAATTTAGCTTGAGTCTACATTACCTGCATTTTATTTTGTTGAGTCATGTTGACTCAGTAGTGGACTAGGGTTTCAACCTGGGGTGTTACATTTTCTTCCAAGGCCTAGCAAGTGGGCGCCACACTCCCGGCCATACGCCTGAGTCCAGGGGGCGCCATATCTACATCCAGCAGCCTTTGGTCCCCATGCCACAGATAGCAGCTTCCTTCTCTCATGCGCCAGTTGAGGAGAAATCCACCAGGAGTCCACAAATCAAGGGGGCGGCCCAAGTCTTTCCCAAAAGAGCCAAACTAAGAAAGGGAAGAAATTCTCTTGGAGAAAACTTCAAGGAGGCGCCCACTACCTGCCAAAAATATTCAAAACAAAGATGGGAAGGGCCTTGACTTGGAGGAAGAAAAGGAGGAGTCCAAAAGAGTTGATCCATGGAAGGAAAAAAATTCTCTTGAAGATCCAAGCAAGGAGGCGCCATCTACCTGCCTTTTATAACCCTAATCAAATTTTTTTTGGTACCTTGGCTGACCATATGTGTATGGATTATCCTAATTTGTAGATCCCCTCCTTTAGTCCCACATGGGAAGATGTAAAACCCTACTCCCTTGTAAAGCCTTATAAATTAAACCCCTCTTGTAAGTTTAAATCAATCAGATGAATGAAGCCAAGTTTTTTTGTGAGCAAACTTTGTGTTTTCTCTCTTCCGCACTTGCATCCAGGTGTTAAGCTCCGTGAGGGAGAAAATCCAGGTTCCCCAGGAACCTTGAGGAGGTGTGAGATCTCCAAAACCCAAACCCTAGGTTAGCCACTCCACTCCCAAACCCTAGCCGCCATCACCTTTCTCTTTCCACCAAGCCCTAGCCTATCCCACCTCTCACGGCCACCCTCTCCAAGTCCAGGCCGACCACCAGCATCCAGCTCCAGTCCAGATACTTCAGATCTACAGCAATTCTAAGAGGAAGTCAGATCAGCCTCCAGGAGAATCCTGATTTCAGCAACTTCAGCTTTCAAGTTCTTCAACCTGGTAAATCTTTTCTTGAGTATCTGAATTCCATCACTTGTTCCTCTTCTTTCCCAGATCTTGAGTCCAGGAGAAGCTGACCAAACCACAAGACCAGTATTTGAGGATCCATTGCGAAGATAGTCGACTCCGAGGATCCCACAATCTGCTCGAGAGAGTTCTTCCACCCAAATTCTGAGAAGATCACTGTCTGGTTGGTAAACCATCTCTCCTCTCTATTTCTGTTCTGTTGAAAGTTCAAGGCGAAACCCTAGGTCTGGGAGTTTCTCAACCCCCAGCGATCCGTTACTTCTGAACTACTCTGATAATTTAGTTTCATCTAAATTGTGCTTTCAATCCTTACCTAGTTTCCTTCAACTTAGTTTAGCTTTACTTTGAGTCAAAGCCAATTTCTGAAATATAAAAAAAAAAAGAAAAAAGAATTAATATTAAATTTACTTCCGCATACGCTTCCTTGTTCTTTGTTCTGCATCATTTTTGGTATCAGAGCTTCCATTCTGCATCATTTTTGGTATCAGAGCCCTGTCTAGGGTTTTTGTTTTGATTGCTTGTTTGAGTCTCTCTCTTTTTACTTTGTCTGCTCGAAGTAGACTCCCCAGGACGTCCGGTCCTAGGAACGAAGTGAGGTGCAAACCTCCTCTTCCCATTCCACGGGGTGTTCCTAGGGCGTGTAGGGGATCCGTTGGGTTATAACTTCGTAGCAGGAATTGTAAACGGGGAAGTGCTCTGTTTTCAGCCTGTAATTTTCCTGTTACAGGAATTATTTCTCATTGCAGGTAACTCCAAATTCAGTGATTTTTGTTTTGCTGAAACCAGTATAATTGAAACTAATTTGCATAATTTTCTCATGATTTATTGGTTTATGTGCGATTTCTGAGAATTAAATTATTGCAACTCTATTTTTGTGTTCTGCTATCCATTTATTTTTGAGTGTTCATCTCTTAATTCATCTTAAGGGCATTTGAGCATCTAAGATAAGGGGAGGAGTTGATAACCTCTCCTTAGCCCAAAACCACCACTCCTTCATTCGAACCTAAGCCTTTAATCTAAAAATTGATTAGACCTAATTTGCCCTAGTGGGCTAGGGACATCAACAAGTCGGGTCAAGGCTAGTGTTGAGTCAGTTTGTCTGGTTACTCTATGTGTGCTTTGTACTCAGTGTCTAGAATGGTGGTTCAGGGATTCCATCCCGAAGGGCTTGTGTGCTGGTCCGCCTACCTGGCTAATCTCTGATTGGTGTCTAGGATTGGCATTCAGGGACCTAACACTCCCATTACACCTGCCTGGCTGAGTCCTGAGTTACTACAGGCTAGCTTGCCACTCTGATTGGGCACCTAGTTTGGGCTCTAGGTCTAGTTAGCCCGTAGTCATTTCAGTTGAGTCTCATTCTGTGTGCTTGCTTGCATCATCATGTCTACCCGGAATGGAGTATCCTACCAACCTAGTCAAACCCAACCAGATTTAGAGGCCATGGTTAGAAATCTTACCGAAAGTATGACCAAATTGAGTCAGGACATGAATGAGGGTTTTTCCCAATTTAGGGATCGAGTCCAAGTACTTGAGAAACGTAGACATCAAAATTGGACTTCTGATCCAAAATTTAATAGGCCCCAACCTCACCCATGCCAGGAACCTAGGAGGACCTTATACCGTGATCCCGAGCCACCTAAAGTGAAAGGTCGCCCACTTTGTACTAATAGATGGGTAGCTTTAATGAAGGTCTTTCTCCTACCCCCTGTTGAAGTGCTTGAGACCCTCGGAGGTCACTTACATCCTTTAGGAGATATGCGAAGGCATCTACGAAAGCCATGTGGGGGGAAAGACACTAGCTTACAAGGCCCTTAGGTGGGGTTACTATTAGGAGACCATGTGGAAAGATGCGGCCAAGTTCGTGTGGAAGTGCGATCGCTGCTAGCAGCACGCCTACATCCAGCATCAGCTGGCTTTTCCACTGCCCCAGCTCTCTTTCCCTTGGCCATTTTTCCAATGGGGGATTGATATCTTAGGGCCATTTTCTTTGACGTCTGGTCAATGAAAGTACCTAATTATTGCTATCAATTACTTCACAAAGTGGATGGAGGCTGAGACCTTGGCATGAATCACCGAGAGCAAGGAAAGATCTTTTCTTTGGAAGTTAGTCATCTCCACTTTGGACTCCCTCATACCATCATCATGGACAATGAGTGGCAATTTGACAACCAGACCTTCGAGCAGTTCTGTGCTGACATAAACATCTGCTAGTGGCCCGTAGAGCTTCCCAGCGTATTGTGGGCCTATCATATGATGCCTTAGATGGTGATGGATGAGACACCATTTAGCCTAGTCTTCAGCACAAAAGTCATGATATGGATCGAGGTGGGCTTGCCCATGCTATGGGTGTAGCAGTAGGATAAAGCAAGCAATCTGGCATGCCTCCTCAACCTTGACCTACTAGATGAGATGAAGAACGGACACAGCTCTACATGGTGGCATACTGGCAGTGGGTGGCCCACTATTACAACTCTCACATGAGGCCCAAAGCCTTCCACCCAAGCGACCTCATCCTAAGACATGTGAAAGCCTCCCAACCTGGCCAGTGCGGCAAGCTATCCCTGAACTAGGAAGGCCCCTATAAAATGGTCAAAGCCCTATCCTAGGAAGCCTATCGGATCGTCAGACTTGATGGCACTCAGCTTCTCCGGACATGGAACACCGCAAATTTGAGGATGTACTCCCAATAATGTATGCACCCTACTCAAGGATGAAATGGAATACTCTTTTTGTAGCATGGTTCGATCATGACTTTCTAAAGCTCCACACTTATCGATCGGACGCCAGGTCCAGCAAGGACAGCCGGGAGCTCCAAAGCCCTGCACTCATTAAGTCGAGAGCTCTAAAGCCCTGCACTTATTAAGCCAGAAGCTCCAAAATCCCATACTCATTAAGTCGAGAGCTCCAAAGTCCCACACTCATTAAGTCAGGAGCTCCAAAGCCCCATGCTCATTAAGCCGGGAGCTTCAAAGTCACACTCAATAAGCCAGGAGCTCCAAAGCCTTGCACTTATTAAGTCGGAGTCCTAAAGTCCCACACTCATTAAGCCAGAAGCCCAAGAGCCCCGCACTCATTGAGTTCTAAAGCTCCGCACTTATTAAACCGGGATTTCCAGAGCCCTGCACTCATTAAGCCAAGAGCTCCAAAGCCCTACACTCACCCATTAGACCCCAAGTCTGGCGAAGGAAGCCAGGAAGCTCCCAAGCCCTGTGCTCATTCACCAACCCCCGGGTTTGGTAGAAAATGACAAGAAGCTTGACAGTACCATCTCTTTGGATGGCCTACTTCACTACCCTACTATCATGCCAAAAAAAAGAAGGAACAACACAACAACAAGAAGGCTTGGCCTAGAAGAAAGAAGGATTTCATTCATTAAAGATCTTTTACAAGGCTTGGGCCTCCCGATAAGTCAGAGGGCCCCAAGAAAAATACAAGGCAAAATAAAGAAAAGAAGGAAGAGATAAAAGAAAAAGGAAGGCTTCCTTAAGGCCATATAGGCAGGGCTTCGCCAGACTTGTAGGCCTTCTCGACGGCATCGATCAACGCACCCATCTTGGCCATAACCTAGGAGATGGTCTCCCGTAGTGAGTTCGGAGTGATGGACGGTAAGGTAGCTTTGCTGGTCAGCTCAGGGGGGATGGAGAGGGTCGCTGTGTCTCGTTTCCCCTTGGTAGTGTCTGGCATGATGTCTTGCAGGTCTAGGTGGTTGAAAGTTAGTGCCACTTTCTTCTTGCATTATTCGAAGCCCTTGTAGAATGCATCATAGATAGCTTCACTGACATTATCCTTGAAGTCTTTAAAGGCCTTGTACTGGGTGACGGCCTAGACTGCTTTTGCCCGTGCCACCTTGATCACCATCTCGAAGGCGAGCGCTTTCTCTTTCATGGAGGTGGTGTGAGATTCTGAGAGGTCCAACCACATTTGGAGGGTGCGAAGCTCCTCGTCCAGATGCAGAACCATGGTAGTGGAGTATGCCAATTGATTCTCCAGGTCATGGATGAGCTCCTCCCACTTCAAGGCCTTGGCCTCGTGGTCCTCCGCTCAATCCTCGAGCTCCTTGATGATGTCTCGGGAGCTCTCGAGCTTAGCCTCCAGCAACTTTACCTGCGCCTCCAAGTCTGGCACTAGGTCAGCCAGGGTTTGAGCCTTGGCCTCGATGACCTCGAGCTTGGCATGGAACTCCATGTCCTGCTTGCTCAGTGCCCGGTAGGAGTCCTTCACCAATAGGACGTCCTGAGCCACCTGCAATGATAATTGAAGGAAATCAGCATGGAGTCCCACTACTCAACCATGCAACAGTAGACTTATCATGAGCAGTTGGGGGAAAATCCCACCAACGATTTCCCCCAGCATCGGTTGGACCTCTCCCAGCAATCTTGAGGCTATAAGATGAAGTTGAGCAACCTCTCTGCCAGACCCACATCGACCGTCATCGATGCATTGGGTGAGATCATGGCAGTGGCCCTAAGTACCCCCGATGGAGGTGTAGAGGAGGTCGAGGGCCCAATAGATGTTGAACCTGGTGCTCAGGTCTTAGTTACCACCGGGGCGATCGTGCGGGGAGCCTCTACAACCCAAGCTCTGCGGTGATGCCTGCTTTGGGAGATGGCTACACTGGCATGACCTCGATGGCGGTAAGGGGTTATGTAGCCCCCTCCCCTACTATATGGGCCTCACCAGTCGATGGGACCACATCTCTGACCACCCTTGCCACCGACATCACGACCTCTCCCATCTCTGTCTCCTTGGCTCGCCCAACGATTCCCCATGGGGTCTTTTCTCTAGCTTCCCGTGGGTTCTTTTCTCCGACTCCCCGTGGGGCCTTTTCTTTGGCTCCCCATGAGGCATCTTCTCTTGTCCCTCATGGGGCCCCCCGGTCGATTTCCATTTATAGGACATCTAGTGGATTCAGTCTACAGAGAATTTTATGCTTGCACCAACCATAAGAAATTGGTTAATGGCTAGACGACATAAAGGAAGACAAACCACAATCCTTACCTAAGGACTGGATTGGGTTGATGCCATAATCGAATATATTCCACTTGGAGAGAAGGTCTCGCCCACAAGGAATCTCTAAGATGATGAGCTGGTCGTACACCTCTCAATCAGTTAGCTTCATTGATGCATGCTGGTTGGAAGACTAGTCCGGATCGCTCCAGACCCAATTAACACCTTCGAGGTAGGTGAAGAGGAATCGAGATTTCCATCCTTCTATGGAAGAAGGAAGGTCGAACGAAAGGCCCTCGGGTAGGGGGGCAATGAACCACCAGCCCCTCTTTATGGGGTGGTGCTTCAGGGTGAAGAGGGCTTTAAACAAATAAAAGTATGCCACATCATCATGGAAATGGCACAAGACTATGAAGGAACAAAATGCCTTAATGGTGTTAGGGGTAAACTAGGCAGGGAGCAACCTATAATGGTCTATGAAGGAAGAGATGAAGGGGTGAAGAGGTAGCCAGAAACTGGCAAGGAAAAAGTCTTCATAGAGGGTGACTCTGCCTGACCACTGGAGGTGACCCAATCCCTCTGGTTCGAGGTTGAGATCTGAATGGACTTAGAAATTGAATGGACTTAAGGATCCCACAAGCCTCCCAAAGGCACAGGGCATCCTCCTTGGTCATCATCGAGGCCATCTCGATGGACCCTATTGGGTTTGCCCTTGATTTTGATGATTAACAAAATGTTGAGTACATATTTTGTACTAATGATTCAAATATAGTTATGAGTTTCAGGATACAGGCACCTCAAATTTTCAAAAAGAAAGTATCTTGAAGCTGGGCAAAATACATGTCTTAAGAAGTCTTCTCACCATGAAAAAGGGCTAAAAGATGTTCAATTATTGTTTATATAAGTGCATCTAAAGTTTGATTACATATCCTTATATTTTTTAGTGATTTGGCACTCATTTTGGCAATTTCAGACTCAAGTGTCGACTCAAGTATTGCCAAGTGTCAACACCTGAGTGAATGGCATGCAAAAAGCCATGCCTGGCATGCCAAGTGTCAACACCTGAGTTTCAAGTGTTGACACCTAAGATACAAGTGTCGACACCTAAGACACAAGTGTCGACACCTGGAATCCAAGTATCAACTCAAGGCCTGAGACTTTTTGAAAATCCAGAACATGCCTTTTGGAGGATTTTTGCGTCAAGTGTCGACACCTGAGCTATAAGTGTCGACACCTGAAATTCAAGTGTTGATACCTGCAAAACCAAGTGTCGACACCTGAGAACTACGTGTCGACACCTGAGAACCAAGTGTTGACTCACAAGTTTTGACAGCTCTAATGAATCTATTTTTTTGAGTTGTAGATTTATTTTTTCAAGCTCCCAACAGCTAGTTTTGATTCTCCAACAGTCTCAAACCATTTTTTGGAAGCTTTTGAAGTATTTAAGCTTCACCAAACTCATTCATGAAGCGTGGAACACCATTGAACTCCATTGAACATTCAAAAGTCAATATTCCCTTAAGAACTTCACTTCAAAAGCCATAAAAGGAGAGATTTCCTGAAAAAGCTTACAATCCTATCCTTTCATCCTTCCAAAAGGAGAGCTTGAAGAAAATTTCAAAGAAAAGAGAAGACAAGCATCTACTAGAGCTTCAAAGCTTCACATTCTACTCTTTGAAGAGAGTTTGTTGTGTTTTATTTATTGTATTCCTAAATTTATTATTGTTTGACCTAGCTTTCAAGGGTTTCTTGAAAGTAGGTTGTTGTAGTTGTTGGTGAGCCAAAGAGACAAAACCAACTAGGGTTTGACTTGTGAGCCCGAAGACAAAACAAGTTGTAAAGGTTGTTGGCGAGCCTAGGTGACAAAAAAAAATTTAGATTTTGACTTGTGAGCTATGTAAAACAAGTCAGCTGCAATCCTAGAGAGACTATAATGGTTTTCCCCAAGGGTGGCTTGGGGAGTGGACTTAGGTACTTGGTTTGCACTGAACCACTATAAAACTTGTATTTGTGTATGATTGCTACTCTTATTTCTTGCTCTTAGAATTTAATTTGCTTATATCCACTGCACATTTTTGAGTCATTCACATTGCTTACAAATACTTCAAAGACCAGTATATAATTGCTTTAATTTTTTAAAGACCCAATTCATCCCCCCTCTTGGGCTCCATTTCTGGGCAACAAGTAGTATCAAAGAATCGGTAATATACTTGTAAGTCCAATGATCTTGAGTAAAAAATCATGGCAGCCCCAATGGGTATGGGTGTTGTAGAAGGTCAAGCCTCTGACCGTCCCCCCTTGTTTAATGGCATAAATTACATGTATTGGAAGGCATGCGCATTTTCATTCAAGCCATTGATTATAATCTTTGGAGGACTATTGTTAAAGGTCCTCATCAGCCTACTATCTTGATTAATAGCATTCCCACTCTCAAAATAGAAGATGATTGGGATGAGAATGACATTAAGCAAATAGAGCTTAATGTGAAGGCTATGAATCTATTGTTTTGCTTTTTGGATCCGAGTGAATTCAATAGAATCTCAAATTATCTCTCTGCTAAGAAAATATGGGATACACTTGAGGTCACCCATGAGGGTACACATCAAGTAAAAACTATTAAAGTTAACATGCTCATTCACACATATGAAATGTTCAAAATGGAACCTGCTGAATCTATTAGTGTGATGTATACTAGGTTCACTAATATTGTGAATGACATGAGAAGTTTAGAAAAGATTATTTCTAATGATAAACTTGTCAATAAAGTTCTTAGATCTCTTCCAGCTTCTTGGGATGCAAAGGTCACTACTATAGAAGAAGCCAAGGACATCAATCTCTTCCTCTCGAGCAACTGTTGGGCTCATTGATGACCTATGAGCTCTCCTTGAAGCAAAAGAATATGGATGTTGATAAGAAGAAGAAAGTTATTGCTTTCAAATCCACCACAAGAGAAGAGTCAAGTGATAAGTCCAAAGAAGAAGATGAAGAAGATGAGATGGCTCTCATGGCTAGAAAGTTTAGGAGGTCCATGAGAAAGAAGAAGTATAACTTCAAGAAGAAACCTCAACGAGGAGAGCCTAGCAAAGAGAAGGATAAAGAGAAAGAAAAGGAGCAGCCCACATGTTTTGAATGCAAGAAACCGGGCCACTTCAAGATAGACTACCCCTTACTCAAGAAAAGTAGAAGAAGATTGAGAAAAAAAGCCATGATGGCAACCTGGAGTGACAGCGAGGATTCAAGCTTCGAAGAAGAACAACAAGAGATTGCAAATTTTTGTCTAATGGAAAACAATGATGAGGTAACATCTGAACATGAAGAAGAGTTTACATTTGATGAGTTGCATGAAGTTTTTGATGAACATGTTATAGAATTTCAAAAACTTAAATCAAAGCATAAAGAACTAAAAAATGCAAAACTTGGATTTAGTTAAAACAAATAATAAGTTTTCAATTAAAAATGATTGCTTGCTTCCTCAAAATAAAAAGCTAAATGATAAAATTATTCTTCTTAAAAAGGAAAAGGAAAATTTGAAAAAGAGATTTTGGAAAACTCCCTTGATTTAAATGAGAATTTTACAAAACAAAATGAGATTTTGGAAGAAAACAAGAAATATAAAAATGAACTTGAAAAATTAAAACCTTTTGTTAAAAAATTTACTTATAGTTCTGAAAAACTAAATATGCTTTTAAACAACCAAAGAGCTGTTTTCAACAAGGCTGGTTTAGGTTTCAAAACACAAAAGCAATAAAAACTTTTCAAGAATTTCTTTGTGTCTATTTCCTCTTCAATTACTTGTTATTCATGTGGTAAGGTAAGACATAAATCTTATTTATGTAATAAAAGGAAAACTATTAAAGGTAGAAAATTTTGGGTTCCAAAAGGAACCATCACCACTGACCTTAAAGGATCCAAGATGACTTGGGTACCTAAAGTCATCACATTATTTTTATTGTAGGTGTGTCTTGTAATCAACAAAAAAAGATTGTGGTACCTTGACAGTGGTTGCTCAAGGCACATGACTGGATATGTGGAGCAATTCTCCTCACTTGAGTGTCAAAGTAGTGGTAATGTTACTTTTGGTGATAATGAAAAGGGCAAGATTGTCGAAATTGGAAAAGTCCATATCACCCCTTCTACTTTCATTAATAATGTTTTATATGTTGATGGTTTAAAGCATAATTTACTTAGCATTAATTAGTTTTGTGATAAGGATTTTATAGTTATTTTCGAATCTTCCATGTGCATTGTTTCTAGTCTAGATGACAATGGCATCAAGTTTATTGATCATTGGCATGGAACATTTATATGGTAGATCTAGATGATCTACATGTTCAAAATGGTCAATGCCTAGTAGCAATGGATGCCAAGATCAATGAAATTAGTTGGCTTTGATATCGTAGACTAGGACATACTAGCATGCATTTGATTTCAAAACTTTGTAAAAAGGATCTGATAAAAGATTTGCCAAAACTTAATTTTGAAAAAGATAAGATTTGCACTACTTGTCAACTTGGAAATCAAAAAAAATTATCTTTCAAACCAAAAGGAGTAGTCTCTACATCTAGACCCTTAGAATTACTTCATATGGGCCTCTTTGGACCAATTAGAACATCTAGTTTGGGAGGTAAGAAGTATAGTCTAGTCATTGTAAACGATTTCTCTCATTTTACTTGGGTGATGTTTTTAGCTCATAAAGATGAAGCCTTTTTTGCATTCATTAGACTTTATTAAAGAGTTTCAAATAAAAAAGGTATTTCAATTGTTTTCTCAAGAAGTGATCATGTTATAGAATTTGAAAATCATAAATTTAAAAAGTTTTGTAATGAAAATGGCATTCATCATAACTTTTCTGCACCTAGGACATCTCAACAAAATGGGATGGTAGAAAGAAAAAATAGAACACTTGAAGAAATGGCACGCACCATGTTTTGCAGAAATGATTTACCTAGATATTTTTGGACAAAAGCCATAAATATAATATGTTATATTTTAAATCGTATTTTGATCCGACCTATTTTAAAGAAAACACCTTATGAACTTTGGAAGGGTAGAAAATCTTCAATCAAATATTTTCGAGTTTTTGGATGCCGTTGTTTCATCTTAAACAATCATAAGGATAATCTAAGCAAATTTGATGCCAAGTCAGATGAGGGTGTCTTTTTAGGCTACTCTACATCTAGCAAGGCATACAGGGTCTTCAACAGAAGGATACTTGTTGTTGAAGAATCCATGCATGTGGTGTTTGATGAAACTAACCAAAAATCTTCTAGAAAAGAAGATATTCTTGATGATGATATACGTATCAATAAAAATGAAGGAGTGAACAACAATGAAGAACCCACCAAGGAGCAAGATGACAATAAAAAGGATCAAGCACAAGAAGATGAAAACACATCTACAGTTGATTCTCTACCTAAAGAATGGAGGTATGCTCATGGACACCCCAAAAAACTTATAATTGATGATCCATCAAAAGGTATAAGTATTCATTCATCTCTTAAAAATATATGTGATTATTTAGCTTTTGTATCTCAAGTAGAACCTAAATCTATTAAAGAAGCTAAAAATGATTGCAATTGGATTAATGCTATACAAGATGAACTAAATCAATTCAAAAGAAATAATGTTTGGACTTTGGTTGATAGATCTATAATGTTTCAATAATTGGCACAAAATGGGTTTTTAGAAATAAGCTTGATGAAAATGGTATTGTCACTAGAAATAAAGCTAGACTAGTTGCCAAAGGATATAATTAGGAGGAAGGGATTAATTTTGATGAAACATTTGCTCCTATAGCTAGACTTGAGGCAATTAGGCTATTACTGGCATTTGCATGTTTATATATTTTAAATTATTTCAAATGGATGTTAAAAGTATCTTTTTAAATGGTTTTATCGAAGAAGAGGTTTATGTTGAACAACCCCCAGGTTTTGAAAATCATGAATTTTCAAACTATGTATTTAAACTTTATAAAGCTTTGTATGGGTTGAAACAAGCTCCAAGTACTTGGTATGATCAATTGAGTTCATTTTTGCTTAAAAATGATTTTACTAGAGGTAATGTAGATACTACTTTATTTCTAAAAAGGAAGAATGATGATCTTCTAGTAGTACAAGTATATGTGGATGATATCATATTCGGTGCTACTAATGAATATCTTTGTCAAGAGTTTGCAAAATTAATGCAGGATGAGTTCGAGATGAGTATGATGGGAAACTTAACTTCTTCCTCGGACTCCAAATAAAGCAAACAAAAGAAGAGATCTTCATCAACCAAGCTAAGTACATAAAAGAAATACTAAAGAAGTTTGGGATGAAGAGCACCAGCTATAAGGTGCGCCTATGAGCTCCTCTTATAGACTTGACAAAGATGAATCAGGTAAATCTGTAAACCAAAAACTATATCATGGCATGATTGGTTCATTATTATATCTAACTGCTAGTAGGCCAGATATTATGTTTAGTATTTGTATGTGTGCTAGATATCAGTCTGATCCTAAAAATCTCATCTTATGGTAGTTAAACACATACTTAGATATCTGTCTGGCTCTATTGATATTGGTCTTTGGTACTCTAGAGATTCATCATTTGAATTGATTGCTTATTCTGATGCTGATTTTGCTAGGTATAAACTTGATCGAAAAAGTAATAGTGGAACTTGTCAGTTTCTTGGAGTCAATTTGATTTCATGAAGTAGCAAGAAATAGAATTCAATTGCTTTATCTATGATGGAAGCCAAATACATAGCAGCTGGAAGCTATTGTGCTCAAATTCTATGGATCAAACAACAACTCGAAGATTTTGGCATCAAACTAACTAAGACACGCATAAAATGTGACAACACTAGTGCAATCAATTTAACTAAGAATCCTGTGCAATATTCAAGAAGTAAACACTTTGAAATAAGACATCACTTCATAAGAGATCATGTGTAAAACTCTAATATGATGCTTGAATTTGTTGGTAATGATATTCAATTAGTCGATATTTTTACCAAACCTTTGAGTGAAGAAAGATTTAGCATGATTAGAAGATAGTTAGGAATCATAGATCCCTTTTCTTAAAACTCTCTCAAACCTTGTCCATGCCCAATTCTTAATGCCCAAATTCATATTCCTTATGTCCTAAACTCCTCATTTGAGTTATCCTAATTTTTAATAATTTTATTAGATTTTTCTGGGATTTTCTTGGCCAAGTGTCGACACTTGAAAAACCCTAAGTGTCGACACCTGACCAAGTGTCGACACTTGTAAAATCCCAAGTATCGACACTTGTAAAATCCCAAGTGTCGACACTCAGGCAAAAAGTTTAGTTTTTCTAGGGCTTCACCAAACCATTTGTTTTTATATTTCCCTCTTTCCACTCGTGCCCTAGTGGTCCCCTAACTGTCCTTTGGCCACGGAATAGTGTTCTTCCCCTCGTGCCCTCCTTTTTTTAGTAAATCTATTCACCTTCTCCATTTTCTTTGGTAAACCCATGGTTTTTCCACCGATTCATCACCATTTTTCCATGATTTTTCTTCTTTCCCATCAAAAATCTATGTTTTAACCTCGGTTTTTAGGATTGTGCTTGGGTTCTTGGTCGTTTCCTCTTTTGGACCAATTTTTGACTTTATTTATTTCGGTTCATGCCTTGTTCTTCACGGTTTAACTATTGCATTGAAATTTTTGGGCCGATTTCAACACCATTTGATTTCTTCCCTTTTGAACCAAAACCTAGTTTTTTTTCATTGAATCCTTGTTGATTTAAATCAAAACCAAGCACTGTTTTCCCTCTTTTTTTTCACACTTTCTCGGTCAATCCCTTGTTTTTGGCTCTATTTCTCCCTATCTCTCCTCAACTCCCATTTGTTTGTTCCCTATTCCACATCTTTACCCTTTCTACTTCCTTCCCTCAGCTGGTTATCATGGGTCCCAGAAAGCAGCTGGCCTCTAAAAGGAAACCAAGATAGGAATCAGAAAGGAAAATGAAAGCTCAAAATGACAGCGGATATTAGACTGGTAGTTCAGCTGCTCCAGCTACACCTTCAACATAGAGGATGTCTAGGAAGGTGATCATAGCTGGAAAGCAAGTGGATCTTGGATTTTTCGACAAACAGGGCTTTCAGATTAGGCAAGTTCTTCAGGATGCTGGATTGATTCCCTTCTGCACCATGCAGAAGAAGTATTATCCACACCTAGTGTGAGAGTTCTACGGGAGTCTCGACTGCCGACAGATACTTTGGACTGTGATAGTGAGGGGCATCTGGATTCCACTTTCAGAGGAGGTACTGAGTCATATTTGGAAGATCCTGCATCGAGGGATTGTTACTACTACTGTTGAGGACCGTGAGGAGGCATTCAGATGCATCTCAGAGCGAAAGGATGTTCGTGGCGTGGCTACAGTCACCGCGAACCAGTTGTCTATGGAGATGCATCTACTTCACCATATCACTGCCCGGATCCTTCTGCTGAAGACCGGGAGGTTTGACTTCATCATAGAGCATGAGTTGATGGTGATGACTTGTTTGATTCAGAGGATAGCGATCGACCTTCGAACACTGATACTTGTTTAGATGAAAGATGCCGCTACTCAGAGGAGACATTGCTTACCCTACGGTATGGCATTGACATGCTTGTTCCGAGCTCACTCAGTTCCTTTGGATGAGGAGACCTCCAAGGATATCCTTCATACGGATGTATATAATGAGCGATTACTCCACCGTATGGGGTACATATTGATCTCTGGTCGCTGGGTATGTAGTGAGTCTAGCCATGAGCCAGATGGGGAGGATGAGATTCGTGAGGCTGAGGCAGGGCCATCAGGGCCATCAGTTACACCTCATAGATCAGCAGCAGCACCCAATGAGACTAAGCCAATGACACCAGCTCCAACTCCAGCCACTTCACCAGCTCCAACTCCTACTACTACTATTGGTTCATCATTCGAGGAGCTAGTCAGATGACAGTAGTTTACTGATATCAGGAGTGAGATGATAGGCCTAGGTGTCTGTACCACTTAGTTGCGTATTAAGATAGAGGGCCTTAGAGCCCATACTGCTGAGGAGCACGTAGAGATGCGTCGAACCATGGAGGCGAGATTTGGATATATTGAGGAGTTATTAAAATCCCTTCTACCTCCAGCAGCAGCACCTGCAGACCCACCTTCTGATGATGATGATGATGGTGACCACCTAGACGAACACGATGACACAGTTGATGGTGGTGACCGACATGATGGTGGAGTCACAGATGTGATTGACAGTGACAGCGACGGTGATGACAGGGCAGAGGACTTTGAGCTAGTCAGCCGAGAGACTCAAACACCTGCTATTCCACTTGCTGATCCTTATGACACACCGATCTCCACTGCTCCTATTTTCATGACACCTGCTGAGGCTCTTCCACCACCTTCCACACGTTCATCTTGGGTTGTACCTTGAATAGGACCTTCCACTAGGACTAGGAGTCATAGTATCATGAAGACCCCTAGAGCCCTAGTTTAGAGGTCTAGGATTATCGGACCTATATCATTTGAGATTCCATCTGATGAGCATTAGCCTCACAAATGACTATTTTTATTGTTTGATGTATTAGTACTTATCTTGTGTTTCATGTGTATGTGCTTCACTATGATGTTAGTACTTATCATGTTGTATGTTTCAGTGTATGCTAATTGTTTCAGCAAATTTTGTACTAAAAGCACTCTTTTATATATATCTGTATTCCCTTTTTCACTTGATCAATCTTGTTCATTTACTCTAATGTTGATTAAATTTATAATATTTAAATTTTGCTCTGACAATATTGGCTCTGATACATTACACTTTGGCTCTGATAATTGTTAATTATTGCAAAACTAATCTTGTATCATGGCGCTTCTTTGTGTTAATGCATTTATTGATGCGGAGTTTGCTCCCTTTATTGCTTAATGATTAACAAAAAGGTGGAGTAAGATATAAAGTTTCAAGTTTCAAATTTTATTTTCTTCAATTAAAAAATGTTTTGATACGAAATGACTCTGATACAATATTGCTCTTCAATTAAGAAATGCTTTGATACAAAATGTTTCACATCTTAATTCACTGAGGGGAAAGTAAATTTAATTTCCATACTCAACCTATACCTCTCATGTTTATGAGTTATCATATCTAAAAATTAAATTTGAATGCTTATATACTCAAGGTTTTGTCATCATCAAAATGGGGGAGATTATTGGGTTTGCTCTTGATTTTGATGATTAACAAAACATTGAGTACATATTTTGTACTAAGGATTCAAATATAGTTATGAGTTTTAGGATAAAGGCACCTCAAATTCTTAAAAGGAAAGTATCTTGAAGCTGGGCAAAATACATGTATTAAGAAGTTTTCTTCCCATGAAAAAGGGATAAAAAATGTTCAATTATTGTTTACATAAGTGTATCTAAAGTTTGATTATATATTCTTATGTTTTTGAGTGATTTGGCACTCATTTTGGCAATTTCAGACTCAAGTGTTGACTCAAGTATTGCCAAGTCTTAACACTTGAGTGAATGGCATGCAAACATCCATGTCTGGCGTGCTAAGTGTCGACACCTGAGTTCCAAGTGTCGACACCTGAGACACAAGTGTCGACTCCTGGAATCCAAGTGTCGACACAAGGTCTAAGACTTTTTGAAAATCCAGAACATGCCTTTTGGAGGATTTTTGTATCAAGTGTTGACACCTGAGCTACAAGTGTCGATACCTGAAACTCAACTATCGAACTTGCAAGACCAAGTGTCGATACCTGAAAACCAAATGTTGATACTTGAGAACCAAGTGTCGACTCATGGGTTCTGACAGCTCTAACGGATCTATTTTTTTGAGTTGCATATTTATCTTTTCAAGCTCCCAATGGCTAGTTTTGATTCTCCAATGGTCTCAAACCATTTTTTGGAAGTTTTTGAAGTATTTAATCTTCACCAAACTCATTCATGAAGCATGGAATACTATTGAACTCTAGTGAACATTCAAAAATTAATATTCCTTCAAGAACTTCACTTCAAAAGCCATAAGAGAAATTCCCTGAAAAAGCTTACAAGCCTATCCTTTCATCCTTCCAAAAAGAGAGCTTGAAGAAGATTCCAAAGAGAAGACAAGACAAGCATCTACTAGAGCTTCAAAGCTTCATATTCTACTCTTTGAAGAGAGTTTGTTATGTTTTATTTATTGTATCTCTGAATTTATTATTGTTTAACCTAGCTTTCAAGGGTTTCTTGAAAGTAGGTTGTTATGGTTGTTGGTGAGCCAAAGGGACAAAATCAACTAGGGTTTGACTTGTGAGCTCGAAGATAAAACAAGTTGTAAAGGTTGTTGGTGAGCCTAGGTGACAAAACCAACTTAGGTTTTGACTTGTGAGCCTTGTAAAACAAGTCGGCTATAATTCTGGAGAGATTATAATGGTTTTCCTAAGGGTGGCTTGGGGAGTGGATGTAGGTGCTTGGTTTGCACCGAACCACTATAAAACTTGTGTTTGTGTATGATTGCTATTCTTATTTCTTGCTCTTAGCATTTAATTTGCTTATATCCGCTACACATTTTTGAATCATTCACATTGCTCACAAACACTTCAAAGACCGGCATATAATTGCTTTAATTTTTTAAAGACCAAATTCACCCCCCATCTTAGGCTCCATATCTGGGCAACAGACCCACTAGGTCTTGGCTAGAAGAAGATGGTGAGAGAGACAAAGCAAGGACATCGAGGTCCGCCACCTGCCGGGGATCCTGTCAAACTCTAAAGGGGATGTCCTCCTCCTCATTATCCAATGGAGGAGGTCGAGGCCAGGATGGACCAGTGGCTATAAGAGGATGCACAGAAGGATGGTGATGGCTACTAGGAGAAGCCATTGAGGGACTAAGTACCAGAAGAAGAAGGAAAAGACCTAAGGTTTCTAGTTAAAGATGCTGGAACGGAGGAAGAAGGCAAGGAAGAAGGACCAACCTGGATGAGACTTCTAGTCAGGGTCTTCTCTAGGTATGAAGGGGGATCTCCCTCTCTTTTCTCTCCTTCCCTCTCCAAAAATTTCAAAAGGATGTAGGGTGGTAGCAAATCCTTTTGAAAGGGATGTCGAAACCCCTTTTCAAGCCCATCACCAATGGTCAGATCCCTCTTCCTCTTCCTCTTAGGCCAATGGGATCGTGGCACGCATTAACACCCATCATGCAGGATGCTTCAGGTCTTGAATCATCACTTGGGGAGGAATGAAAGCATTATTGTGGGTCATCATTCCCATCAATATGGTAGCTTCTCAATGGTGGAAGAAGAGGTCTACAAATCATCGCAGACTCAAATCATGAACCATCGCACTGGGAGAGATGAAGGCATTATTGCTGATCACCACCCTTCATCCATGTGGTAGTCCCCTAGGGGCAGACCAGTGTTTGTGAATTCCCAAGTGATTGCAATAATTAATGAAGGGCTTGAAGGCCCTCCATGTCAGTGGCATCGGTCTACTCCCTTCACCCTGAGCCCAAGAGTGCCCCAGGCTTGGAAATGAGGAGTATCTGATGTGGCAAGTAGCTAACGTGGTGCCCATGTTCGATGTAACTGGATGATGAGGTGGCAGAGAGTGCTACCTAGCCCAGTTGAGGTTGAGCTCCCATTTCAGATGAGCTCCCAATTGAGGTTGAGCTTCCATCTAAGGTCGAGCTCCCATCCGAGGCTGAGCTTCTAATCAAGGTCAAGCTTCCATCTGAGGTGAGCTCCCATCTGAGGTTGAGCTCCCGTCCGAGGTTGAGCTCCTAGCCATGGTCGAGCTCCCATCCGAGATGAGCTCCTAGCCGAGGTCGAGCTCCCAATTGAGTTTGAGCTCCCATATAAGGTGAGCTCCCATCCAAGGTGAGCTCCTATCTGAGGTCAAGCTCCCATCTAAGGTCAAGCTCTTAGCCGAGGTTAAGCTCTCGTCCAAGGTGAGTTTTTGTCCGAGGTTGACTTTCCATCCAAGATCGAGCTCCCATTATAGGTGAGCTCCCATCCTGATACGGGACGGGATGGGGGGAAGGATCGTTGGCGAACTGAGAAGTCACCAAAGATTAGGGTACCACTAGATTTTTTTTCTCTAAGGAGGTGGTGAAGGAAATAATAGAGATGGAAGACAGAAGTTTGGACTCTCATGGACTTTGGGACTCACACTCACGGAGAGACCTCTCACCTCTAGGGCATCCCACCCACCTCGCTACATGGAGCCATTAGGGTAAGTCTCAAAGGTCATAAGGGCAATAAAGAAGATGGACTCAAAGAGCAGGGGGATAACTAGACATGATGTGAAGCAACATATCCTAGGATGCACTTCTTATGCTTTCCTTACCAAGCGATTGATTTGCACCTCTCATACTCTCCTTGCAAAGTGAAAAGTGGGCCTCTCACCCTCTCCTTGCTTGTATCGAAAACAATGGCACATGGCTAAGGGAAGAAGAAGACTTCATGCTTTTTTTATCATTGGAATTCATCTTTCATACGTGAAAAGGGGGTCCTTTTATAATTGACCCTAGCCCTTGGATTACATGGAATGAAGAGCAAAAAGGGGGGGCAGCAGCATGCAGCCTTATGGGTGGATTTGCATGAAAGGGAGCTGCCACATATCTTCCATAACAGGTGGGCAGTGCAAGGGAAAAATCCCATGAAACAAGGGAAAGATGGAGGGTGCCCATATGCTGCATGATCAGCTTGGATGCCATATAGTTCTTTCCATATTCTCTTGGGCAGTCTACAACTTCCATATGGGGTGCTGATTTGCTTCCTTGTTGGGCTTGGATGATGTCATGAAAATCTTGGGATGCCTAATAGGGTGGATGACGCCTGCTATGACTGGGACTCCACGTGGTTGCTGAGGTGGTGTACTGAGTGTGGCACAATGACTAGGGTCCCATGTGGCTGCTGAGATGGCTAGGGTCTTCAACTTCTTAATTATAGACTTGGACTCAAGTAAAATAGAATTTGACTTGACTTAATGACAGGACTCGTATTGACTCGATTACAAGACATGACATAAATGGCTAACAGGACTCAAATGACTCAAGACTCAAAATTGATGGACTCAAATATAATAGATTCAAACATACTCAATCAAATATTAATGCTCAGATAGCTCTCGGGTACCCATCATTCCCCTGGAGTGGGGAGAACTCGACCCCATCAAGTTTGGGTCAGCGAGGACTTTGGTGGAACCAAATCCAATCAAATCAAAAGAGGCTCTACTCTGAGATCTGTGTGGCCATGAAAATCATGCATCTTTGAAAATTGTGCAACTTTGAAGTCCATGTAGCTCTGAGATCCATCCTTCACCATCTTTGGGACTGCTTTGAGATCCATGTGGGTCTCCTCTTGCTTTCACATTTGTGCAGGAGACTTTCTTGTCCATGGACTGAGGCGGTGAAATAGAGGTGGGCTTGTGGCTCACCATGGGAGGGTGCGAATGGTGAGGGAGGAGGCGAAAGTCAGCATCTCAAGCAACAGGGCATCGTCAGCTTCTGGCAGGGGAGCAAGGAGGATCCAGCGGGAGATGGAGCATCGGTGAGGTGTCACGGCAGTAAGGGGATTTGGCAGGATCCAGTCGGTAGTGGTGGGTTTGGATTGAGATTTCATCAATGGCCGACGACTTTCATGGATGGATGACATCAATGGGGCATTGTGACAGCAGGGGGTGTCGGCGGGTGATGAACAGATAACTAGGAATGGAGCAGATGGGTGGCTAGAATCCTTCAAGTGGGGGTATATGGTAGATCGAGGGCTCATAAATGGATGGGGTAAGGCCGATCAGAGGCGAGGTTCGGAGGGAAAGATGGGCACGGGACTGCGGTGGTTCTTCCTTGGATTCGATGAGTTTAGGCGTCTGTGGGGCATCGATTTGTCGATAGAGAGAGAAGAGATGGGAGACCGTTGGTGTTTGATGAAGACGGGGCTTCACGGGAGGCAAAGAGGAGGGGGGGCTTGACCTGGGCGGAGGCTGATGGAGGTGTGTCCGATTGGATCTGCTCGGTGGTGGTGGGATCTGTGATCGGGTATTGAGACAGCAGAGATGGGGAGCTTAGGATGTTGTCGCTAGTTTGATAACAGGCTCGAGAAGGAAGAAGAAAATTAGGGAGGGGATTTCTCGAAGCTTGGATGAACCGGTTGGTGTCTTGGAGGATGAAGCATATCCTAATTCTCTAGCTCTGATACTAAAATTGATGCAGGATGGGATGGGGGAAAGGAACATTGGCGAACTAAGAAGTCACCAAAGATTAGGGTACCACTAGATTTTTTTTTCTTTAAGGAGGTGGTGAAGGAAATAATAGAGATGGAAGACAGAAGTTTGGACTCTCATGGACTTTGGGACTCACACTCACAAAGAGACCTCTTACCTCTAGGGCATCCCACCCACCTCGCTACATAGAGCTATTAGGATAAGTCTCAAAGGTCATGAGGGCGGTAAAAAAGATGATGGGGAACTAATATGCATGCAATTTTTTTTGTATGTTTTACATGTTGAGTTAGGTGATTAATTCCCAAATTTCAGATCAAAATTATTTGTAGAGAATTTTGTATGAATTTTTGAAGATCAGCATGCAGATTAGGACCTAGAAAAGTAGCAAAGAAGGACCGTCGGGGCTGAGAAGCCTCGGTTAGGGCAAGTTCTCCTACAATAAAACTACTGGAGGTAGAGGGGTGTACCTGACAATGTCTGTGAAGATTGCAGTGAAGGGGTCTCTCGTTCCTCGACGGATGCGGCCTGGAAAATCGAGCCAAAGACCCGCGGATACCCGGCTTTCTGCTCGGTGATCCGATTGAGGCTTGGCTGGAGTCGTTGGATTCGTAGGAACTCAGGGACCTGCAAACGACCTGTCAGGGGTTAGAAAGCTCACAAAGGAACAAGAAAACAAAGAAAAAACAGCTAGGGAAGGCTTTTTTGGAGTGGGCGTCCAGGGATCTGGAGGGTTTGTTGGCAGCAGGAAGATGATTGCAAACACCGGGAAGAAGAACTCTCACAAACCCCTTTATGCACACAGCAGGGTATCACACCACTCAATAGAAGAACTCAAGGTTTTCATTCATCAAAAATTCTCCTTCATATAAGAGGCTAGGGTCCCTTAAATAGACCCTTAACCTTGGGCTCCAAGTAAGGGTACATAAGTCTTTACATAAGAATCCTTTTCCCTCTCAAACCCTAGCTAGAAAATAAGGAAATATTAGGTAGAAAAATCCCTAAAAATTTTCTTTACTTTGTCAAGACTCTAAGGACACCTAGGGGGGCGTGTTGGGCTTCTAGGAGCAGCAAAAGGCTGGCCCAAAGGAGCTCGGGTGCATGGGTTTGGGCCTCTGGAAGCTGGGGTGGACTGGTAGCCATGTAGCAGGAATATTCCCTGGTATCTTGCTTCTTAGGGGCTTGGGCTTGGCACCTGGGCTTGATTTCTTTGGGCTAGGATGCAGATGGGCCTCTGGAATCATGGATGCCCTTATCTATGAATATACTTTGGCATCTGGAAGGGAATCTGGGCATCTAGAGGGCATCTGCAAGAAATCAGGGTTTTCTGAATTTTCCTCCTGGGGTCTTCAAATCTTCAAGCTGGGTTGGACTTGTGCTATACTTCCATGTCTTCAATCTAGTTGGACTTGGTCTTCACTTGTATGATATAGTCTTGAGTCTTCAGTATGCTTGGACAGGACTCAAAAAAATAAAATTAGCTCAACATGAGTTGACTAGCATTGGACTGAACTAGCTCAACATGAGCTGACTAGTACAGAACTGAAATAACAACTAAAAATACTCAAATTACAACTAAAATGGACTTAGATGAGCTAAGCCCTTATTACAGATGGACTCATAAATTATTGATCAATTTACAGAGGGTTGAAAAAGCCTTTGTCTTATTATGGTGCCTCAAGTGTCCCCATCAATTCTCCCGGGGTGGGAGGAACTCGACCCAATCGAGTGAAGGTCAGACTGGCTCACATATCTCTCGAGAAGGTCTGGGTTGAGGCGTTGCAAGTCCTCTCAAGAAATCCACGAATCGTTCGACTCTGGCCGGCCTTGCCATCGGACCAGGAAGCGTTGATAGTCATGGCCCTAGGTCGTGATGGCTTGATTGTCCAGGATACGCTCGATCCGTTCTCCTCTCTTAGGCCAAATTTGTTTGTGGACACTCTAGGTTAGGGTCACTCACAATGAAAAGGAATAGGTCCAAAGGCCTCACTAGGTAGCGTTGCCGGTTCCCTATACTCAACCAGGTCTGTAATATTGAAGGTAGAACTAATGCCCAAATTCGAAGGCAAGTCTAACACCTAGGCATTTGATCCAACCTTCTCTATCACTTTAAAAGGTCCGGCTCTGCGAGCATGAAGCTTCTTTTAGGCCTAAGCCTAACTAAGATAGAATCCACTACATCAAATTCTTTGATCCATCTTTGGGAATTAGCCAGTTTGTTTAACATTAGTGCGGGTGGTGAACATGTTAGGCACATGCAGACTCCTAACAAGATGATGCAAAGGACTCAAACTGACACCTAATACACTAGACTTTGCATTCCTATCGAAGAAAATTTATTAGACTTTTATGGGCCTAAACCTAAGAGACTATAGACTCTCTAGGTCTGACCCTAGTGTGGTGTGCACAAGAGTATTTACAATGGACTCCAAGCAAATGCCAGAGGGTATGCCAGAAGTATAATGCAAACCTAACATGCGTAATGAATGCATGCAGTACGCTAATCTCTGTTAAATGCAATTTAATAATCCTAGAAATGCTGGAGGTGTCAGGAAAGGGCAGAAAATAGGAAGTGGGTTCAGAATTAGTTTGGTAGGGTAGGAAAAAAGGTTCAAGGTTAGTTGGATAAAGTTCGATATAAAAAGGCATGTCAGGGACTAATCCTAGACTAATGAGGCTAACCTTACAAGGTTGTGGTATATCTATGGGATTTGCATAATGGAATGATGGGTTACTAATCTCAGGGAAGAGGTCCCTAATGGGAACTATAGGAGGAGGCTCATCCTGAGGGTACTGATTCAAAGAGATCAAGTCCTTAATAAATTCTTCTGGTTCTTGTATTTTAGGACTAGACTCTATAATTTGGCTCTCCTCTTCGGTTTCCTTAGTTAAGGCTCTAGTAGCAGTACCTAGGTTCTCTTCCTTTATTTGTTCTTCCACTATAGCTTTAGGTTGGATGTGGTCAAGGTCAACTATCTCTAGGTTGGCTTCTACCTGGGTATCTATTGGGTCAACTAATTCTAGGTTATCTAAAGGTGTCTCATCTTCTCCCTCATACTCATCCACTAGGCTCACATCAGCTTCATACACTTCCGCGTTAATGTAAGCCTTGCGAATCTCAGGAATGGTTAGAGAAGGTCGGCTAGTAGGAAATTGGTTAGGTTCTGGTCTCTGATTATGGGTACTACTCCTAGTAGGTTCAGGTTGTATAAAAGGTAGTGGCTCACTATTGGGTTCATATTTAGGGATACTAATCATTTGGGGTTCAAGTTGAATAGGGGAAGCATGACTAGTACTAGGCTGATACTTAGGGGTTATGGGTTCTCTAGGCTCATAGGACAAGGGTGCAGATCTATGGGTCATGGGATTATAGGATCTGGGGTCATATGATTTTGGGTCAGCTCTATGATCAGGTTCTAAGGATGGATCAAGGTATGGGGTCCTCCTAAGGTTGGGCTCTCTATATGGGTCAGGATATTGGGTCCTCCTAGGATTGGACTCCCTATATGGGTCGGAATACTGGGTTCTCCTAGGGTTGAACTCCCTATATGGGTCAGAATATTGGGTCCTCCTAGGGTTGGACTCCCTATATGGGTCAGAATATTGGGTGTTGGGTCAACTAGGCTCATAGGGTGTGGGTGCATAGGATCTATGATCATGGGATCTAGAGTCATAGGATCTAGGTTCATAGGTTATGGATTCATAGGTTCTAGGTTCATAGGATTTGGAGTCATAAGATCTATAGGTTGTAGGTATACTATGCTTGTAGGGAGAGGGTAAATAGGATCTATCTTCCTGGTCTATAAAATCCTGATTGGGTCTTCTAGGACTAACCTTAGGGATTGGGTCATGACGATGGGCTCTCCTAGGTTCAGCCTCAAGATATGGATCAGGGTTTGGGGTCCTCCTAGGTTGAGGATTGTAGTACGGGTCAGGATAAGGGGCTCTCCTAGGTTCGACCTCATGGTATAGATCAGGGTTTGGGGTCCTCCTAGGTTGAGGGGAATCAGGATCTGGCTCAGACTGTGACCCATGGGTTTTTCTTGGGGTCCCTACCCAGACTTTTAACTGATCAAACCTATTGGAGAGATGGTCAATTCTATCATTGGTTTGAATACGAGACTGAGTTAACTGGGCCATCTGGGTAGTCATCTGGGTAGTTATCTGGGCCATTTGATCAGCTAGGGCTTTTATTTGGGCTTGTAAATTTTTCATGGGTTCAGACATTTGTGAAGGAGGTGGGTGATATGAAACTCCTGATCTAGTGCTCATGCAAGACTCGATCAGACCGACTATAACTGACTAGATCTAGAGTCCAAACTAGATGCTCAATCAGGGTGGCAAACTAGCCTATAGTAACCCTGTACTTAGCCAGGCAGGTGTAAGGGGAGTGTTAGGTCCCTGATTGCCAATCCTAGACACCAATCAAAGATTGGCCAGGTAGGCGGACCAGCACACAAGCCCTTCGGGATTGAATCCCTAAACCACCGTTCTAGACACTGAGCACAAGGCACACACAGGTTAACTTGACACAGTGATCTAACACTAGCCCGGACTCGACAAGTTGGTGTCCCTAGCCCACTAGGGCAAATTAAGTCTAGTTAATTTTAGGTTAAGGCTTGGGACCAAATGCAAGGGATGTGGTTTTGGGCTAAGGAGAGGTGATCAAATCCTCCCCTCATTTGACATAGAAAGGGTGCCCTTAAAAGTAGATTATGCAATGATGGCAGGCAAATGATGCAAATTAGGGTTAGATGTTTTTGATATTTTTTTTTGGAGAATATGTAATTTTATTTTATTATTATTATTTTTTTTTTGGTATTTTATTAAAATAGAAGAAAACTTACAAATCATGGCCTAATATGCAAGAAATATACTAAAATTAAAAGATATGCAAAAGATGCTAAACAAAACCCTAAAACTTCCAAACTTGTCTTGCTGAAAAAAAATAGGGCCAAAAATTTGCATGCTGTATTTCGGCTTGAAGAAAATTCACATGCCATAATAAAATCTATGAAAATTCAAAAAATTACTGTGAATTATGATGAATCCATAAAAATAAATTTTAGAATTTTTTGAGTTTTTATCAGGAAGAAATAATTAAAATAACAGAGTATATACAGACTAAGAAATTGCAGAAAATAAGCCCTAATCTAAGCTTTGATACCAAATGATGGGGAACTAATATGCATGCAATTTTTTTTGTATGTTTTATATGTTGAGTTAGGTGATTAATTCCCAAATTTCAGATCAAAATTATTTGTAGGGAATTTTGTATTAATTTTTGAAGATCAGCATGCATATTAGGACCTAGAAAAGTAGCAAAGAAGGACCGCCGAGGCTGAGAAGCCTCGGTTAGGGCAAGTTCTCCTACAATAAAACTACTGGAGGTAGAGGGGTGTACCTGACAACGTCTATGAAGATCGCAGCGAAGGGGTCTCTCGTTCCTCGACGGATGCGGCCTGGAAAATCGAGCCAAAGACCCGCGGATACCCGGCTTTCTGCTCGGTGATCCGATTGAGGCTTGGCTGGAGTCGTTGGATTCGTAGGAACTCAGGGACCTGCAAACGACCTGTCAGGGGTTAGAAAGATCACAAAGGAACAAGAAAACAAAGAAAAAATAGCTAGGGAAGGCTTCTTTAGAGTGGGCATCCAGGGATCTGGAGGGTTTGTTGGCAGCAGGAAGATGATTGCAAACACCGGGAAGAAGAACTCTCACAAACCCCTTTATGCACACAGCAGGGTATCACACCACTCAATAGAAGAACTCAAGGTTTTCATTCATCGAAAATTCTCCTTCATACAAGAGGCTAGGGTCCCTTAAATAGACCCTTAACCTTGGGCTCCAAGTAAGGGTACATAAGTCTTTACATAAGAATCCTTTTCCCTCTCAAACCCTAGCTAGAAAATAAGGAAATATTAGGTAGAAAAATCCATAAAAATTTTCTTTACTTTGTCAAGACTCCAAGGACACCTAGGGGGGCGTGTTGGGCTTCTAGGAGCAGCAAAAGGCTGGCCCAAAGGGGCTCGGGTGCATGGGTTTGGGCCTCTGGAAGCTGGGGTGGACTGGTAGCCAGGTAACAGGAATATTCCCTAGTATCTTGCTTCTTAGGGGCTTGGGCTTGGCACCTGGGCTTGATTTCTTTGGGCTAGGATGCAGATGGGCCTCTGGAATCATGGATGCCCTTATCTATGAATATACTTTGGCATCTGGAAGGGAATCTGGGCATCTGGAGGGCATCTGCAAGAAATCAGGGTTTTCTGAATTTTCCTCCTGGGGTCTTCAAATCTTCAAGCTGGGTTGGACTTGTGCTATACTTCCATATCTTCAATCTAGTTGGACTTGGTCTTCACTTGTATGATATAGTCTTGAGTCTTCAGTATGCTTGGACAGGACTCAAAAAAATAAAATTAGCTCAACATGAGCTGACTAGCATTGGACTGAACTAGCTTAACATGAGCTGACTAGTACAGAACTGAAATAACAACTAAAAATACTCAAATTATAACTAAAATGGACTTAGATGAGCTAAGCCCTTATTACAGATGGACTCATAAATTATTGATCAATTTACAGAGGGTTGAAAAAGCCTCTGTCTTATTCTGGTGCCTCAAGTGTCCCCACCAGAAGATGGACTCAAAGGGTAGGGGGATAACTATATATGATGTAAAGCAACATGTCCTAGGATGCACCTCTCATGCTCTCCTTACAGAGCGATTGATTTATACCTCTCATGCTCTCCTTGCAGAGTGAAAAGTGGGCCTCTCACCCTTTCCATGCTTGGAGTGAAAACAATGGCACACGACCAAGGGAAGAAGAAGACTTCATGCATTTTATTTTTCATTGGAATTCATCTTTTATACATGAAGAGGGGGTCCTTTTATAATTGACCCTAGCCCTTGGATTAAATGGAATGAAGAGCAAAGAGGCAGAGCGGCAACATGCTACCTTGTGAGTGGATTTGCAAGAAAGGGAGGTGCCACATAACTTCCATAACAGGCAGGCAGTACAAGGAAAGAATCCTATGAAACAAGGGAAAGAGGGAGGGCGCCCATATGCTGCCTGATCTGCCTAGACGCCATATAGTTCCTTCCATCTTCTCTTAGGTAGTCCACAACTTCCATATGGGGTGCTGTTCTGTTTCCTTGTTGGGCTTGGATGATATCATGAAAATCTTGGGATGCCTAATAGGGTGGATTATGCCTGCTATGACTGGAACTCCACGTGGCTGCTGAGGTGGTGTAATGAGTGTGGCACTGTGACTGGGGTTCCATGTGGCTGTTGAGGTGGCTGGGGTCTTTAACTTCTTAATTATAAACTTGGGCTCAAGTAAAATAGAATTTGACTTGACTCAATGATAGGACTCATACTAACTCGATTACAAGACCTAACATAAATGGCTAACATGACTCAAATGACTCAAGACTCAAAATTGATGGACTCAAATATAATAGACTCGAATAGACTCAATCAAATACTGATGCTCGGATAGCTCTCGGGTCCCCATCACTTTCGAGGTCGAGCTCCCATCTGAGGTGAGCTCTGTAGGGTTTTGTATGGTGCTCCTAAGCTTTGGAGAGACTTGGAAGGCCATGGAAGGGTTATTCGAGGCGATCCTTAGAAGCTTGGAGGCATGCCAAGTGGTTTCTATAGATGTTCTAGAGATCCTGGAGGTGTTCCAGGGGGTTCATGATGTATTCATGGGTGTCTAAGACAGGTTTGGGAGCTTGAGGTTTATAAGTTTCCAAGGCCCTTTGAATCATGTTGGGTCAGGGGGCTTGATCCAGGGTTGAGAGAACATGTGAGACATGGGTGTACATAGACTCGGATTTGAGTGTTTTCTCACATTGTCTTATCGGGGAGAGTTTTTTGAGAGATTGTATTATAACCCATTTTGGATATGGGATTGAGTCCTAGCTTAGTTGGTTGGTTGGTTATAACCACTTAGGAAGCCTAACTAACTAAGGAGTCCTAACTGCCCAAGAAGTCTAAGCCCAACAAGAATCATAAATGCCCACCCATATAAAGAAAAAGGGGGAGGCCTACTATTTTAAGAGAGAGAGAGAGGGGCGTGCGTGGAGCTTCTTGGATGAGAAGGGGATGGCATCTTGTATAGAAGCTAGGGTTTTTTTCAAGGAAATAAACATCTATCTTTTCTCCTATATATCTCTTTTCCTACCTCTCTTTGCTGCTTATATTTAAGAAAGGATTACAGCGGTTAGCTTTCTCGATTGCTGGTTTCTTGGAATTAAGAAGGCTGATTTCTATCATGTCTCACTCTCCTTCGTTGCTTCGGTGGTATAGGCGCTAAGATCTAGATTCCCAAAAGTGGTATCAGAGCATTGTTCAAGCATAGGGAGAGGAGGATTCAAGGAAGAAGGAGGTGCTACTCCCTGGTTCATCCCCAAGAAAGAGAAAGATGCCGGCTTGCAACCGGTTTCTGCTGCACCCGTCTGCATGCATTGTGAATTTCTACCCCGGGATCCCTTCAAGGTATTTCTGAAATCCAGCCTTTTGGGTTGTTCATCGTAGTGATGCGGAACTAAAATGCATGCATAATTATTTTTGTAATTTTTAAAGATTAAGTGATGTATTTAATTCATAAAGAATAAACCAAGAATCTAAGTAAAGAATTCTATGCAAGTAAGAAACTATAGCATGCAAAGTAGAACCTAAAAAGTAATAAGAAACAGGACTGCCGAGGCTGAGAAGTCTCGGTTGGGCTAGTTCCCCTTCAATAAGGCTACTAGCAAGCAGAGGGGGTGTACCTGGTAAAGGTTGATGCACCCGATGAAGACCGTAGACGAAGGGATCACTCTCGCTCCCGGATGCGGCCTGGATGATCAAGCCAAAGACCCATGGATTCTCGACTTTCAACTCGAAGATCTGATTGCTGGCTGGTTGGAGTCGTTGGATTTGTAAAAGTCGAGGGACCGACAAATAGCCTTTCAAGGGTTAGAAAACAAAACAAAGATGAAGGATTAATTAAGAAAACAGTAAGGAGAAGAAGCGGTTTGATGTGGGTGGCCAGGGCTTGGAGAGGTGGATGGTGGCTGGAGACTGGGCACAAAACAAAGGAAGAATAGGAGGGGTTCAAACAAAATTCCCTTAGCACATAGCAGATAGCACACAGCAATTGGAAAGCTCAAGTATTCATTCAAAAAAAGTTATTCATACAAGAGAATAGAGTCTTTTAAATAGACTCACTAACTTGGCCCCCAAGAAAGGATATAATAGACTTTTACTAAGAATTTAAATCCCACCCAAACCCTAGCTAGAATACATGGTAGGTCTAGGATTTGAATCCCTTAAATTGTTCTCTCCTCTCTTAACTTGGTCGGCCAAGGGAGGTGACCCTAAGTGGCCAACCAAGAGGTGGTGACCATAGGGTGGATGGCACCCTAGCTCCCCTCCTGGGCCTTGGCTGGCCTATTTTTGCTTCAGGCTACGGTCTAGGGCTTCAGGGCTTTTGATTTGGTTCTCGGGCTTCTGATATCTTCTACTAGGCCTTCCATGGTCTTCATAACTTCAAGTTGGGTTGATCTTTACTTGTATTGGCTTAGTCTTCACTTGCACTATGTCTTCACTTGACTTGGACTAATATATACAGGACTCAGAAAGAAAACCAGCTCAACATAAGCTGACTGGTACAGGACTCAAATAATGAAAATGAAAACTCAATTAGGCTAAGCCCTTATCATAAATGGACTCAAACACTACTAAGTAATCTACAAAGGGTTGAGAAGCCTCTGTCTTATTCAGGTGCCTCTGGTGTCCCCACCAATTCTCCCGAGATGGGAGGAACTCGATCATGTCGAGTAAGGATCATACTGGCTCACATATCTCTCGAGAAGGTCTGGGTCGAGGCGCTACAAGTCCTCTCAAGAAATTCATGAATCGTCTGATTCTGGTCGGCCTTGTCATTAGACCAGGTAGCATTGATCACCGCTGCCCTAGGTCATTATGGCTTGATCATCCAGGATATGCTCAATCCGTTCTCCTCTCTTAGGCCAATTAATTGGTGGACACTCTAGGCTAGGATCACTCACAATGAAAGGAGTAGGTCCAAAGGCCTCACTGGGTGTCACTGCCGGTTTCCTATACTCAACCAGGTTTACAATATTGAAGGTAGAACTAATGCCAAAATCTGGAGGCAAATCTAACACATAGGCATTTGGTCCAACCTTTTTTATCATTTTAAAAGGTCCGGCTCTATGAGCATGAAGCTTCTTTTTAGGCCTAAGCCTAACCAAGATAAAATTCTCTACATTGAATCCATTGGCTCTTATTCGAGAATTAGCCAATTTGTTAGATGTTTCATTACTTAAATTACTCTTATGGCTAATATCCTGATGCATATGCTGTGCAGTGTTTAGTGCAGGTGTGGACATGCTGGACACATGGAGACTCCTAACAGGTGACGCAAAGGACTCAAACTAACACCTAACAGACTCGACTATGCATTCCTATCGAAAGAGGTTTATTAGATCCTAACTACAACTTGGGCATGGGGCATGAGTCATGGTTGATGTATAACATGCAGAAAAAAATTGTTAGGAACTCTTAATAGATGCCAGAGGGTCTTCCAAAAGTATATAGCAAATGGGATGGGCTCAATGGATTCTTGCAACCTGGTAACCTCAACAAAATGTGACCCAATGGTTCTAGAAATATGAGATGATTCAAGGAAGGGTAGGAAATAGGAAGGCGATTCAAGAACTGGTTCTGGACTAAAGAGACTGACCTTAATATATGAGCATTGGGTTATGTCTCTAGGTAAGAAAAGGTCCATGCTATGGAAGGATGGGTCAACAATTTCTGGGAAGAGGTCCTTAATAGGAACTATGGAAGGGGTCTCATCCTGGGGGTACTGATTCAAAGAGATCAGGTCCTTAATAAATTTTTCTGGTTCTTGTATTTTAGGACTAGACTCTATAATTTGGCTCTCCTCCATGATTTCCTCAGGTAAGGTTCTAGCAGCAATATCTAAGTTCTCCTCCTCTAGTTGTTCTTCCATTATAGGTTCCTCTACTAGACTTAACTCATAAGTGATATCTTTAGATTTCTTAGTGGGCTCAGGAGTTTCTTTCTTTAAATTTTAAGGGGTTCATCCTCTTCAAAGTCTTCTACTTCGTATTCATCTACTAAACTAGGATCAGCCTCATACACTTCTACCTCAGGCTCATTAATGGGTTATGGGGTTTTTTCCTTGCAAACTAATGGGATAGGAGTAGTAGGCTGGTCTAAAGGAAGTCGGCTAGGTTTGGACTTAGGTTCAAGGAAATTAACCTTGTTGGACTTAGATTGATTAATCATGAGTTCCCTCTAATGTAACTCGAATTCCCTAGCTAGGTGATAGGCTTCCTCTAGGTCCTGAATTTGCCAATGAAATACCTCCTACTAGATATCCTTACGCGGGCTGTCTTGAAATCTAGCCATGATCTTAGACTCAGGTTCGACTATGTTACATCTCTTACTAAACTCATTAAATTGATCAATGTACTTGGACACAGTCATGTTCCCTTGTTTCAATTTGTACCATTGGTCTAAAAGTTGGTACTCATAAGATCTACCTAGGTACTTCTCTCTCAATTTACTTCTCGTGGCTTTCCAGGTACGAATTTCATCTCCTCTTTGATAACATTCATCCTCAATGTCTTCCTAGTATCACCTAGCATGTCGAATTAGTTTATATATGGCCAATCTAACTTTTCCTAACTCCATCATCTAAGTGTACTCAAAATACTGATCCATTCTTTCTTCCCAATCAATATACACCTTAGGATCTAGGCTTCCATCAAAAGTGGGTGCATAGGATTGGGTGTGTCTAACATGTCTTTCCTCTGGGTCCAACAAGTATGGGTATGGGCTTCTAGGGTTAGACTCAGGGGAAAGATCATGATAATAGGCTCTTGGATCAAGGAACTTGGGCCTAGATGATCTACGTTTAGTATGGGCCATACGGGCTTCTAATCTAGGCTTCAAGATTATCCATGGATTCAGCTAGTTATGGGGTGGTGGATGATATGAAGCTCCTGATCTAGTGCACATGCAAGACTCAAACCAGTCGCCTACGGGTGCCTAGACCAAGAGCTTAATTAGAGTGTGTTGACTCAACTTACACACAACTGAACTCCTAGTCCTTCAATTGGCCAAGTAAGAGGTGGGATGGTGGGAGGCCCCCTGCTCTCACAGGGATCCAATTAAGGAACCGTCGATCCACTTAGATCGTTTGACACTGTACCTTTAGCCTAGAAACCAGCATCCAGTAATAGGAAATGAATTGGGTGCACTAGTCATCCCACAATGGTTGAACCCGACCTATTGATGTCCCTAGCCCTCTAGGGCAAATTAAGTCTTCTCGATTTTAATTAGGGTTGGGTTCAGATGCAAGGGTGGTGGTTTCTAGGCTAAGAAAAGGTAATGACCTCCTTCCCTTATCTTGGATATAGATGCCCTTAAGTAAATTATGCAATGATGGTAGGTAGATGAAATTGCAAATTAGGGTTTTAAGTGTTTCTGGTATTTTATGAGTATATGTAAATTTTTTTTTGTTTTGGTATTTTATAAAATAGAAAGATAATTTACAGATAATGACCTAATATGCAGGAAACAAGCCAAAATTATAAGATATGCAAAAATTATACTAAAACAACCCTAAACTTGCTGAAATTGACTTTGCTGCCAAAAACAGGGCAAAACTGTTCTCAAGCAGTATTTCACTTGTAGAAAATTCATAGACTGAAATAATTCTTGAGAAAACTCTAAAAATTAATCTCAATTATAAGGAATTTATAAAAATAAATTTTAGATTTTTATGATTTTATACTGGCAGAAACAATTGAAGAAGCAAGCTATATACTGAAAAGGCCGAAATACAAAAAAACTCTAATAAACTCTTTGTTTTCTTCTTCAGGGGTCAAATCACAGCGGCACCCCAACACGCCATAGAAGATCTCATGGATTAGAAAGAGAGGGTCTTGCATCCTTACTTGTCTCCTATGACCGGACGGCCATGGTGAAGCACTCGATCCGAATATGCAAAGAGAATTGAGCCCAAACAGGCTCTAGTATCAAATGATGCGGAACTAAAATGCTTGCATAATTATTTTTGTAATTTTTAAAGTTTAAGTGATGTATTTAATTATTAAAGAATAGAGCAAGAACCTAATTAGAGAATTCTATGCAAGTAAAAAAACTACAGCATGCAAAGTAGAACCTAAAAAGCAATAAGAAAGAGGACCGCCGAGGCTGAGAAGTCTCGGTTGGGCTAGTTCCCCTTCAATAAGGCTACTGGCAAGCAGAGGGGATGTACCTGGCAATGGTTGATATGCCCGATGAAGACCGTAGATGAAGGGATCGCTCTCGCTCCCGGATGCGACCTGATGATCAAGCCGGAGATCCGTGGATTCTCGGCTTTCAACTCGATGATCCGATTGCTGCCCGGCTGGAGTCGTTGGATTCGTTGAAGTTGAGGGACCTATAAATAGCCTTTCAAAGGTTAGAAAACAAAACAAAGATAAAGGATTAATTGAGTAAACAGCAAGGGGAAGAAGGGGTTTGATGTGGGTGGCCAGGGCTTGGAGAGGTGGATGGCGGGTGGAGATTAGGCATAGAACACAAGGAAGAAGAGAAGGGGTTCACACAGAATCCCCTTAGCACACAGTAGATAGCACACATCAATTAGAAAACTCAAGTATTCATTCAATAAAAGTTATTCATACAAGAGAATAGAGTCTTAAATAAACTCACTAACTTGGCCCCCAAGTAAGGATACAATAGACTTTTACTAGGAATCTGAATCCCACCCAAACCCTAGCTAGAATAAATGGTAGGTCTAGGATTTGAATCCCTTAAATTGCTCTCTCTTCTCTTGCCTTGGTCGGCCAAGAGAAGTGACCCTAAGTGGCCAACCAAGGGGTGGTGACCATAGGGTGGATGGCACCCTAGCTCCCCTCCTGGGCCTTGGCTGGCCCATTTTTTGCTTTAGGCTACGATCTAGGGCTTCAGGGCTTTTGATTTGGTTCTCGGGCTTCTGATTTCTTCTACTAGGCCTTCCATGGTCTTCATAACTTCAAGTTGGGTTGATCTTTACTTGTATTGGCTTAGTCTTCACTTGCACTGTGTCTTCACTTGACTTGGACTAATATATACAGGACTCAGAAAGAAAACCAGCTCAACATAAGCTGACTGGTACAGGACTCAAATAATGAAAATGAAAACTCAATTAGGCTAAGCCCTTATCATAAATGGACTCAAACACTACTAAGTAATCCACAGAGGGTTGAAAAGCCTCTATCTTATTCTGGTGCCTCTGGTGTCCCCACCACGTAGCCTGATCAACCATGAATAGTGATAGTAAGGTGGAGTTTGAGAAATTTAATAGGAAGGTGTTGATCCCTAGAATGATTTTGATGATTACAAAACATTGGAGCATATATGTATTACAAATTCTTTCAATTACTCAAAATGTTTTTGCAGGAAGTATTTATCATTGTATCATTTGGTTTTCTATTCAGTTGAAGTGTATTCCAGTATTGGATGAACTTATGTACATCTTAAGTTGTAAAGCCCTAATTTTTATCCTTGTAATCTTGTAAAAAGGGCTAAAAATCAGTAGAAAGTTAGTATAAATAGGCTAGACATCTGTGGTAAGTTTTTTTTGAAGTATTTGGAAGACTTGCTCTTGTTAAAAATTTGCCTTAAAGAAGTTTTGCTTGAGCCGACTCATAGACCTCGAGTTGACTCATGGACCAAGAGTTGACTCATGTTCTAGCATGGCATGAAGAGTCTCAAATTTTCAGAAGTTTGAGCCGACTAGAGCATAATGAGTCAACTCGTCCAAAAGTTGTAAATCACAGGTTTCAGAAACTCAAAAGTTCGAGCCAACTCGACTCGGAAGAGCTGACTCATCCAGAGTTTGTGTTTATCCTGACCGAGATTTCGAGCCGACTCGACCCAGAAGAGCCGACTCATACAGAGTTTGTTTTTCTATTGTTTGAGACTTCGAGCTGACTCAAGGTTCTCGAGCTGACTTGAGTGTCAGGTTCTAGCTTTTAATAGCTAGTTGTTGAATCAATTTTTTGAATTTAAAAGAGACTCCAATGGCTCTATTTTGGTTCTCTAGGCCCTATAATGGTTAGTTTTGCTTGAAAACTATAAAAGGAAGTATTTATGATGGATTAAAGGATGATTATTGATTATTCATTGAAAGTTAAAAGAGCATTCAAGTGAATTTCAAGTCTTTCACCAACAAACTTCGAGTGAGCATTCAAGAAAGGATTCAAAGCTTCTCCAACTCATCTTCATTCATTGAATCCAACTTTTGAGGAAGTCAAGAAGCAACTTTAAGTGTATTCAAGAGCATCTAAAGCAAGGCTTCAATTTGAACTTCATCGACAACTACCAAACAAATTGGGTATGTTGTAAAGTTGCTATTTTCATTTGATATATCATGTTTTCTCTCCAAGTGCAGCAAGGGTCTATGTCTTGTTAGTGTTGAAAGGTTTTTAAGTGAGCCTATTAAAATCTAAGCTTGGGTTTCTTTATTGAGCCCAGTACTAAAAATCAAAGGGAGTTAGATTCTTGGTTAGCCTGTGTTAAAACCAAGTGTTGGATTTCTTTGGTGAGCCCAGTTTAAAAAACCAAAGTATAGAGGTTTGGATTGTGAGACTGTTAAAACAATCTGACTGTATTCCGGTGGGTATATAGTATAAATCCTATGTGGTGCTTGGGTAGTGGATGTAGGAGCGAGTTGCTCTGAACCACTCTAAATCTCTTATGTTTGTGATTGCTTTCATTGTATTTATTTACTTGCTTTCATATTGCATAATCTATCACAACACCACAACACTAAAAGATTTTTTAAAGTGCACATACTTGAAAGTTTTTATTAATCCAATTCAGCCCCCTCTTGGGAAGCCACCTGGGCAACAAGTGGTATAGAGCAGAGTCTCTGAAATTCCTTAGAGTAAAGATTGATGGCACATCCCATGAGCACCTCCTTGGCCGAAGGTCAATCCACAAACCGACATCCACTTTTCATTAGAATTAATTACACATATTGGAAGGCTAGGATGAAGATATACATTCAAGCCATAGACTTTCAATTATGGAAGATAATTCAAAAAGGACCTCACACACCCACTATCAGAATTAATGATGTTGAGGTTCTCGAACTTGAAGAGAAATGGGACGAGAATGATATGAAAAAGACCGAGTTAAATACCAAAGCCATGAATTTACTTTATTGTTCTTTGGACCCAAATGAATTTAATAGAATTTTCATGTATAATTCTGCTAAAGAAATTTAGGATAAGCTCGAAATCACACACGAGAGCACATCACAAGTAAAGACTTCTAAAATTAACCTGCTTGTGCATAATTATGAGTTATTCAAAATGGAGCCAAATGAAACTATATCTGTTATGTCTTCACGTCTTACTGACATTATAAATAGTCTTAAAAGTCTTGGTAGGACTTATACTAATGCTGATTTAGTGCAAAAAGTTTTGAGATCTTTTCCAGAAAAATGGGAAGCAAAGGTTACAGCTATTCAAGAGGCAACAGACTTAAACACACTACCATTAGACGAGCTAAAGGGGTCATTGATCACTAATGAGCTAGCCATGTAGCAAAGAACAGAATAAGACTCAAAAAGGAAAAAGGCCATTGCATTTAAAGCAACTGAAGAGGATAAAGATGAAGATTCAGATACCTCTGATGATGATGATGATATGGAGAATGATGAAATTGCCCTATTAATGAAAAAGTTCAAGAAATTTATGGGCAGGAGAAGAACTGACAGATGGAGAAAGCAACTCAAAAGAGGAGACTATAGAAAAGAAAGGGAAAAAGATAAAGAAAAGGACAAGGACAAAGATCAAATTCCAATTTATTATGAATACAAGAAACCAGGACATATACACCCTGATTGTCCAGAAATCAAGAAAAGTTGTTTAAGAAAAAGAAAAAGAAAGTAATGCTTGCGGCATGGAGCGACAGTGATGAATCTACATCAACCGAAGAAGAAGAAGATACAATGAAGACATCTCAAATTTGTCTTATGGGTTTGGAGGATGAGGTAACAACTTCATAACCAAATTTAGATTTTACCTATGATGAGCTTTACAATGCTTTTTGTAAATTATTGTCTGAATTTAAAAAGGCTAGTTTGAAAATGAAGAATTTGAAAAATAATTATGATATAATTGAAAAAGATAAAAATAAAGTTTATGAAAGAAACAAGATTTTATAAAGAGAATTAAGTATAACTTGTGAAAGACTTAAAACTATCCAATTTGAAAAGGAAGAACTTCTTGAAAAGAATTGAACTTTACAAAAAAAAAAAGAACTATTTTGCAAGAAGAAGTTCAAAATCTAAAACCCTTGGTTGAAATATTAACTTTAAGCTCTAACAAACTTAAACTGATTTTAAAATATCAAAGAGATTCTAATAACAAGTTTGGAATCGATTACAAAAGTTTGAATACAAATAAGTTTTCTGCATCCACCTCTTATGCTCCCAAGTTCATTACATCAAAGCAATATGGACCTAAGTTTGCATCACATGCTTCTTATTCAAAGTCAAGAATTTTTGCTATGCATGTAATAACATTGGTCACAAAGCATTTGAATGTCATTTAAAATATAATGGCAAAAAGAAAATCAAGAAAATTTGGATTCCAAAAGGAATCAATCCTAGTAACTTGCAAGGATCCAAGAGAGCTTGGATACCTAAATCAACTACTTGATTATTTTGCAGGGATGTCTTGCAGCCATGAATGCAAAGAAAAGATGGTACCTTGATAGCAGCTGTTCAAGACATATGACGGGTGATATAGATCCATTCTTCACCCTAGAACAAAAAGACGGTGGCATGGTAACCTCTGGTGACAATCGTAAAAGAAGGCTAATTCGTATTGGTAAAATTAAAATTACTCCTACCTTTATTGAGAATATACTATTAGTAGAAAAATTAAAGCATAATATGTTAAGTATCAGTCAATTATGTGATATTGGCTTTAATATTTTCTTCAAGTCTTCAATGTGTATAGTAGTTGATCCTCTTGACTCTAGTACAAAGCTCATTGTGTTGGTGCGAGCGCAACCTCGCTCCACCTGCGGAATGCCCGAGATCAACTTGATGCTGCCATGACCATGGAAGGAACCATCACCAAGGAAGGATTGGGGCACACCATCCACTCCCGTCACGGAGGTGCGCCCCCATGGGGCTGCAAACAATAGAGAGAACCAGAGAGGGAGAGAAATGAAATCAAGACTGGGAAGAGAGAGCACTTGTATTCCTCTCTTGGACCTCACGTAGACCTCACCGGCTACATGGACTCTACTCATACAAGATATATATATATAGCCCTAAGTCAACATGACTCAGCCCAACAAAACACTCTCTCCCCCCAGGCCAACACATGAGATCTAAATCGGTCAGAGGAGTCGACTCGAATAGACCTCGAGCTGACTCAACCAGACCATGAGTCGACTCAAATAGACCTCGAGCTGACTCAACCAGAACTCAATCTTGCTGTCGATCTATAGGAGTCGACTCTTCCATAGCCCAAGCTGACTCCAACCTCAAGATCTCCAAACCCATATCTCGAGCTCTCGTGGAACACCTCCAAGAAATGCTTGGCATGCCTCCAAGCACCTAGGGATCGCCTCCAACATCCCTGCCATGGTCTCCCAAGTCTCTCCAAAGCTTGGGAGCACCATGTAAATCCCAACAATCTCTACCTTGGTGCCCCCAAACTTTGGCAAACCTGATAATGTCCTCAATGCACACCCTGCTGTAACTGTGTCCTGACAGCACTATGCTGATATTCATGCCTCTACCAATATCTACCACCTGCTGATTCACCTGGAGACCATTAGGATGACCGCCTCCACAGCTGAAGACCCTAGCTCATATCTTGGCACCACAGATTGTCGCTTTCCTTCTGTCTGGCAGCAGCATCAGTATATTCTTGGACTTCCCTGGAAAGAACCCAGTGGACCTGACCCGGCACTCGCTAAAATTGGAGCTCTACTTGACACAATCTCCATAGCTTCATGCCATACTTTGCACTCTCCGCTCCACCTGGCTAAGGTACCCCTGGTGTCTGTGCAAGGATATGGTCCTCCATCCACCTCCCACTCTGAACATGTATCAAAACCTGCTCCACCTGTGAAGCCACATGTCACCGGTGCTCCACCTGAGATTGAAGTCCCCTTGATGCCACAAAAAGAAATCCTGAGGCCAGCCTCTTAACGCTATCCTGCTAAGCATGATCTGAACCTCGTACCCAGTTGCTATCTCCTCAGATCCTCCACATCATGGTGGACCTCTCTGAGACCATCTTAGATACTCTGCAACCCCGTAGGAACCTTTGAAACTCAAGAGCTCATCCCAACTCCTCAAATATAGCAACTGAACCCAGCAACCATCTCCACCTAGCTGCTGCATCATATCCAAGACTATCTCCCAGTTGCATGATAACCCTGGCACTACCTGAGACCTATCCCCGGTCTCCCTGAGCAGCCAGCCCCATCAGCTCCAGCCTATCCCTAGGCCAATGCTGCCAAACTAGGACATTCCAGACTACCTGATACCCTCGGTTTTCCCTGAGACTATCTCTTGTCTTCCTGAGCTGCCCCTAGCACCACCTCTACTGATGTACTCGGGTCTCCTGAGACCTCCTTGGTGCTCCATAAGACCTATCCCTATTCTCCCTGAGCTGCCAGCCTCTATCAACCTCTATTGATGTACCTCCTTGGTGCTCCTTAGGACCTGTCCTTGGTCTCCCTGAGCTGCCAACCTCCATCAACCTTTGCTGATGTACTCGGTCTCCCTGATTTAATCAACTCCCAAGACCCATCTCCATCCACGCGGGATACCACAACCACGTACAGTCCATCATGATCAATGTAGTTGGAGTACGATCGATCACTCTCCTTCATAGTGACCAAGAGCCTGGTCCACTATCGATGGAGCTACCACTCATGCTCCAAAAAATCTTCGATATGTATCACTCCACCTGTGCTAAATTATAGATCAACCGACCTGCCAATGCTTCATAGCACAGGACCTGCAGCTCTGCAACACCATTGCAAGCACCTGCACCACTGGATCCATCATCTTCGATGAGATCCACTCCATCAGTAGACCTCCATACTGCTCCCAGTACCATAAACCTCTGTCTGCCTGGGAGAGCAAAAGATGGAACCAACCTGCTCATGCTGCTCGCACACACGGTCGCTGCGCCACGATCTCCACATCACCTATGAACTAACTCTATCACCAAATCCAACCTAGCTCAACATGAAGAGCTCAAAACATGGAATCCAACGGTGTAGACAGGGCTCAAATCGAAGTTCAATTGAGCCCGAAATCGCCAAAAATCCAATTAGCACATATTTCAGAAAAGAGTTGTTAAGGCTGCCGGTCCACCGTGAACTACCCCAAGGGCTCATGTGCTATCTCCTGGTCTATCGCTACGATGATTGTCAATCCATGGCAAAGAACCGTGGACCACAGCTCCTCCCGGCCACCACTGTCGCCTCTGTCCGCCATGCGTTGCCTCCGACAAATGTCCCGTAGCTGTACCGCACCTCCGATGACTACCGTACCATACCGTGCCTCTGGTGACTGCCCCGTAGCCATGCCGCCTGATCTTTAGCTGATCGGATCCACCATGCTTCACTGTATCTGGCATCGACAACTCGTGCAAACTAGCCATCGCGACTTGTCTCCGATGACTGCCTACTACTATGCCATGCCTCCGGCAACTACCCCACCACTGTACTGCCCGATCTACACTGATCAGGACCACCGTGGTTTCCCTTGTACCATGTACAGTCTATAACCGAGCCCGCACCACACCCGTGACCGGTGAACCGTCGCTCTACGCAGTGCCCATGACGCGCTGCGCCGCCATCTCCTCGCTGTGACCAATGCATCCACGTCTTCTCTACCTGAGTCGACTATGATGCCCGAGCCAACTCTGAGATGATCGAGCCAGCTCTGCTGTGCTAGAGCCAACTTTGTTGCAAGAGAAGCACATCTTCTTCTCCCTAGCAACCATGCCACAGATTGGGCATTCTCTTCGCCATCGTGGCCATCGTGTACCTGCACAAGGGAAGACTAAAGCTCTCTCCAATCCATGCCAACGCGATCTGGATTTTCATCCACCACCGTCGAGCCTGTCAGATCTGCTGAAATCATCTCCGTCTCCATTGGAGATCCACAGATCCAAACTTCATGATCCCTTTAGGCTGACGATCCTTCCACCATGAACACAGCTTCCAGATCCAAGAATCTGAACTCTAGCCATGCCATCATGATCTGGATCACACTTGTCACCACCGGGTCATCCGCCAGATCTCCATCTCTAGAACGATCCAGAATTCTCTCCCAGTGAGGGCAGCAGGCCCTCACCTCTGATCTCATCCCTCGATGAGATCTTCGGCAGATCCACCATGCTTCTGATCTAGTCACCTCCAATCTCACCTCCACGAGATCTCCGATAGATCCATCGTGCTTCTGATCTGTGCACATGTAGCCTCTTCCAGCTCTCACAACCAAAGATCTACTTCTTCTTCCATTCTTCCTTCATGCCACCGCATCAAGGAGCTCTGATACCAAATTGTTGGTGCGAGCGCGACCTCACTCCACCTACAGAATGCCTAGGATCAACTTGATGCTGCCATGACCATGAAATAAACCATCACCAGAAAAGGATTAGGGCACACCATCCACTCCCGTCATGGAGGTGTGCCCCTATGGGGCTGCAAATGATAGAGAGAACCAGAGAAAGGGAGAGAGGAGAAATCAATACTAGGGAGAAAGAGCACTTGTATTCTTCTGTTGGACCTCACGTAGACCACACCGGCTACATGGACTCTACTCATACAAGATATATATATATATAGCCCTAAGTCAACATGACTTAACCCAACAAAACTCTCTCTCCCCTTAGGCCAACACATGAGATCTAAACCCTAAGAAGATTCGACTCGAACAGACCTCGAGCTAACTCGACCAGACCATGAGTGATGCGGCACGCATATGATTAATGTTTTGAATATGGTGTTTGTAGAGCAATGAAACCTAATTACACTTAGCATTGTACTCATCTTAATAAGATTTAAGGATTACATGAAAAGGGACTATTACATGATTAGACACAACTCTAAAAATAAGAAGGAAGAAGATCTAGACAATAGGGGCTAATGATTGAGGACTTACCTTGATGAGTTTTCCAACCTTTCTATGATTCAAAACTTGAAACTACTGATGCTCTGGACTGGAGAACTTGGATAACAGTGATCAGAACCCTGGACTTGGGCTTCAGCTTGTTGGTTCATTATCAAGGGAAACCCTGTTCACAACTCAAGGACTTCGAAGGACCCTACAATGAAGATCAAAGTTAAGGTTGAAGGATGCAAACATAAAGAAGGGATGGGAGAACTTGTGAACAAAGAAAAGATAGTTGAGAAGATCTGGCCGACTCCAATGCCTTTGCCTTGAGCTTGGATGATGAATTTCTAGGGAAGAGAGTGGCTTTGGGCGTGGAAGAAGAAGATAGGAAAAATTTCACACATAAAACTCAAGACAACTTCACTTCAAACTTCATTCATTTCCAAAATCAATCTCTTTTACAATGGGCGTCCAAGGCTTTTAATAGCCTCACAAAGCTAGCTTTTGAAATTTAAAAACTCCCCAAATCGAGGAGGATTACAAGGGGGGTTGGAGGATTTGGTGGAGAGTTTGGAGGGATGTGGGGGGGGTTGGAGGATTTGGTGGAGGACTTGGAGGGATGTGGCCAACCTCCTTGAATTTGAATCTCCCTTGTTGGCGCCCAAAGGGTGATGAGGTGGCTGGTGAAGTTGCACCTGATGACGTGGCATGGTGAGGTGGTCTTCTACTTGGATAAGAATGACATTAGGCACCCAGTGGTCCTAGTTGATGGTCCTTTTCTCTTGCTTGGTTGATGTGTCTTCTCTTCTTCATGTGGTCAAATTCTGGGATCTAGAATTTGAGTCTTGTTGCTGGCTTTCATTGCTTTAAGACTTGATTAGACTTAACTCAACTAAATTAGACTTAACTCAACTAAACTGACTTGACTGACCTAGACTTTAAAACTTGAAATGGACTTACAAGAAATGAAATTTTAAAAGTAATTACAGGACTCAATAAACACTCTTGATTTGAAACTCAAAATTAATTACAGGACTCTTGAAAAGGAAACGACTCTTAAAAATAAAATATTTTTGAACTAAAGGATACAAGGTAACATAATTATCTTCGATCCAAATTGGGATAAGGCTAACCTTGTTGGAGTGAAGTTTCTTTCGGCTTCTGGTGTCCACACCAATGAGTCAACTCGAACAGACCTCGAGCTGACTCAACCAAAACTCAATCTTTCTATCGACCTGCAGGAGTCGACTCCTCCATAGCCCAAGTCGACTCCAACCTCAAGATCTCCAAATCTAGATCTCGAGCTGTAAGGGTTTTGGTGATTAGGACGGAAGCATGGATTTCAAAAATTTATTATGAAACCACTACCAAACCCTTAACCCAAGACCTCCTTACTAGGAATTAAAACATACAAACATGCATATATAATATAAACTAGAGTTTAGGCACCAACCTGAACCGTTAGTATCCAATCCAATGAAGAAAATCCTGATTCAGCCTTCTTCTCCACCAAGCGCACAAACGTTTGCCCTTCAACGGTGATCCACACGAAACTCGGACCAAGGAAGAACTCCTTCTTCAAGTTGCTTGGAGAAGTGAAACTCTTTCGGCAGCCTTTGGTCTATTGACCACTGTAGGACACCCTGTCCTACTGTAGAGCACTAAAGACACTCTCCCAAACCACTCTTGGTTTTAGAACAACCCTCCTCTAGGATCCCTTAGGCTTATGTCCTAAAACAAAACCTTGTCCTAGTAGAAACGACCTTGTCTTAACAAGACAAGTCTTGTCTTAAAGAAAGAAGGAGGGAGAGAGAGACACTCAGAATAGTACTTCGATGGAATTCTTAATTTTTTTTTTTGTATCAGACTCATTTCACCACCCCATATTTATAGATACAAGAGGGGCATGTGATATGTCCTCCCATCAACTTATCAGATATGATTTTTCAAGATCGAAGAGAAGTTATCTGGCTTGAAAAATCATATCAAATAAGCCTATTCATGCACCGAAGGCCTTATTCACATCCCTTCTTTTATCTGGATGAATTCTCACTTGCCACATGTCAATCACAGGTCCCTAGGAAGCCAAGAGGCACCTCTTCAATCTCGAAACATCGAAGATTATGAAGAGTCCTGATAGCAGAAGGACTCTCCATCAGAACCGCGCGCCACATGATGAGTTGCGACTCTTCATGCACCGCTCGTGCCATTTTTCTTCCATGCAAATTTCAAAAAATGTTGACCAATTAAAATATAGGCAATATGGGTGTCATTGGAAAGAGCATAAAATTTTCTTTCTGACCATATAAATTATATTTAGATTAGAGATCTATAGCTCATTCTGTGCCCTTTTGAAGTTAAGGTATCATTTAGGTACCAAGAGTCTCATGCCATTGGGACTCTTCATATATGGTGCCTAAAATGCCCTTAAGTCCAAGTTAAAATCAGATTTAGTTCTGATTAGGCTAGCCCCACTTAGGACTCAACCTAATTTAGGTTTTTCATAATTAGGTTAGCCCAATTAGCAAGCAACCAAACCCAATCCAATTGGGTTAGGAATTTGGTTAGCCTACATATGCTAGTATGTAATCCAGCTAACCAATTAGGATCCTATGACCCTAATTAAATCATGAATGACTTTGTTGGCCAAGTCTCTATTGTGTGTGACCCATTGGGTTCTACATCTAGCCAGCAGTAGGTTTAGGTTTGAGCCGATTCGATCCGATAGAACCCGATTGACCTAATTAGGTCAAATTGGCTCACCTAATTGTCCAATTCAAATCACACATCGAATTGACTAATGAAACCAAATCAACTGGTTCATGAAGACCTACAAGACAAGATTGATGTCTAGCAATATGTCATGCCTACCTAGAAGATGAGGAATTTTGGTGGATTTATCAAAATACCCTTCAGTGGTGAGTTACTGGGCAATTCAGTCCTTCGATCTACTTGCACCCTGAATATGACTTTAGATATGAATACTTGTCAAATCTAATTTCATATTCATTCATTGCTCAATCTGATAATGATGATTCATTAATGAACCATTAGAAACTATTTCTAATGTTCATACTTTGATCAAAGATTTTTCGAATCTTCATTTGATTGAAATATCTGGATGCGCTTCCCTCTTACTAGGGTTGATCGATTCCTTTTTGACCTACTCACAACCTCCATATGCAATCCACCATACCCAGTATCACCCCATGCATGACTCGGTGTCATGATTGAGTGTGAACCAAAGTATGGATTCATGCATACAAGATACCATGGCAGTCTCAGGTCAAAGGACCACATGCGCTACTTCCACTATGAGAACTATCTATTGACAAACATATAAGGTTCCATTAGATGTTCTCAAGCTGGATCCATTCAGTGAACTCATTCTCTAATGAGCACCCATATCCTAGTATTAGTGTCAAACACAAGTGACTGTGAGATCAGTCACCCTCTTCACCAAGCATACATAGGATGTGCTGGTCTTACCAGAAACATTGATCCCCAACTCAATATCCCATCGACCAGGAATATTTTAGATTAGGGTTTTAAGGCTTTAGGTCTCATTGGAATGATCTCATCATAACCCTAGAACCATAGCCTTAATCTATGGGATTCATCATATCTTAATAAAATTAATAAGACACAGTGTATGCTGAAAATAAAATGCCTTTATTAATTGATAATGTCAATACACTGGTTTGGGATACAAAAGAAAATCCCATCGAAATACAACATTTCGATTGGCCTTTAGGGCATAATCCTTTCAATCTCTCACTTGCACTAAAGCCAATCACCTTTAAATTTTAACCCCATATAATCGAGGTGGCGATCAAACTCCCACTATGGTAGAGCCTTAGTGAACGGGTCTGCTATGTTGTTCTTCGTTTCTACTCTTTTAATGCAGACTTCTTATCTTTCAACAATCTCTCAAATGAGATGGAAGTGTCTTAGAATGTGCTTTGATTTGTGATGAGCTCTAGGTTCCTTAGCTTGAGCGACGGCTCCTGTATTATCACAGTAAAGTGGTACTAGACCTTCAATCTCCGGAACAACGCCCAACTCTGAGATGAACTTCTTCATCCAGATAGCTTCCTTGGCAGCTTCACTAACAGCAATGTATTCTGCCTCAGTTTTTGAGTCAGCTATAGTCTGCTATTTAGAACTCTTCTAGCTTACAGCTCCTCCATTTAGGGTAAAAACATACCCTGAAATAGATTTGCTATCATCTGGATCCGATTGAAAACTAGAATCTGAATAAGCTTCCAGTTTAAGATCAAATCCTCCGTATATCAGAAAAATATCCTTAGTCCTTCTTAAGTACTTAAGAATATTTTTCACAGCCTTCCAGTGATCCTCTCATGGATCAACCTGAAATCTGCTAGCTATACCTAAGGCATATGTCACATCAGGCCTGGTACATAATATAGCATACATTATAGATCCTACAGCCGAAGCATAAGGTAAAGAACTCATTCTATTTCTTTCTTCAAGTGTCTTAGGAGACTTCTTAGAAAGATGTATGCCATGACCAATGGGCAAGTAACCTCTTTTACTTCCCTCCATGCTAAATCTCTTTAGCACTTGGTCAATGTACCTAGACTGGGATAAGCCTAGCATCCTCCTAGATCTATCTCTATTGAGATATCATTCCTAATGAGGAGTATGTCATCCACATACAGAACCAAGAAAACTATGGCACTTCCACTAGTCTTCTTGTACACACAAGGTTCATCCTCATTTTTGATAAAGTCAAACTCTTTGACTGTCTTATCAAATCGGATATTCCAACTCCTGGATGCTTGCTTTAATCCATAAATGGATTTCTTCAGCCTACATACCTGATTAAGTTTAGTCTCCAAGACAAAATCTTCTGGCTATGATATATAGACCTCTTCCTCAAGGAAATCATTAAGGAATGCGGTTTTCACATCAATCTGCAAGATTTCATAATCATGATATGTTGCTATAGCAAGCATGATCCGAATAGATTTGAGCATGGAAACAGGAGAAAATGTTTCATCATAATCTATTCCCTGTTTTTGTTTGAAACCCTTAGCCAGTAATTTGGCTTTATAAGTTTCGACTTGGCCATCTATCCCAATCTTTTTCTTATAGACCCATTTGCATCCAATAGGGTTAACACCCTCTGGTGCATCAACCAAAGTCCACACTTGGTTGACATACATGAAGTCCATTTTGGATCTCATGGCTTCCAGCCATCTGTCTGAGTCCCTACTAATAACAGCATCCGTATAGGTTAGAGGCTCATCATTTTCAATGATCCGGGCTTCATTATTTTCAATAATGAACCCATACCTCTCAGGTGCATGACGCACCCTATCAGACCTACGGATAGGAGTGGTGTGTTCTGGTTCTATACTAACTATGTTATCATTTGGTTGAGATGTATCTATTTGTTGAACTTCTTCAAGTTCAATATTTCTTCCACTGCCCTTTTGTAGGATGAACTCTTTCTCCAGAAAAGTGGCATGCCTATTGACGAAAACTTTTTGTTCAGTAGGGTGGTAGAACAGATATCCTATACTATCTTTAGGATATCCTACAAATAGATACTTATCTGCTCTAGCATCCAGCTTATGTCCAAAATTTCTTTTGACATAGGCTGGACATCCCTATATCTTAAGATACTTAAGATTCGATTTCTTACCCCTCCATATCTCATATGGAGTACTAGAGACAGATTTAGATGGTACTCTATTTAAAAAATTAGCCACGGTTTCCAAGGTATATCCCCAGAAGGAAACAGGTAACTCTGTGAAGCACATCATGGACCGTACCATATCTAATAAGGTACGGTTCCTCCTTTCAGCAATACCATTTAATTGTGGTGTGTAAGGAGGGGTCCATTCAGAGATAATCCTCTTTTCTTTAAGGTGATGGAGAAACTCAGTGGATAAGTATTCAACTCCTCGATCTGATCGAAGGATTCGTTTGTTTCTCTACCATACTTTGATACTCTAAAAATTTATCAAAGGCTTCGGACTTATATTTCATAAGATACACAAATCCGTACCTTGAAAAATCATCAGTAAACATGATAAAATAAGAGTATCCACCCTTGTTCTGAGTTGTCAAAGGCCCACATACATCTGTATGGATGAGTCCTAATAACTCAGTTGTCCTTTCTCTATGTCCACTAAATGGAGTCTTGGCTATTTTACCCATGAGACATGATTCACAAGTTCCTAATGATTCATAATCATAAGGATTAAGAAAATTTTTCTTGTATAACTTGTTAATCCTAGTCTCACTAATATGTCCAAGCCGACAGTGCTAGAGTAAAGTATTGTTTACATCATCTCTATTTCGTTTGTTACTTACATGAAGTATATTGTCATTAGTGGATAGAGTTAAAAGACCATTGCAAAATATGCCACAACATATAATTTCATTAGAAAAGCTGATTGATCAACCATTGCTCATCACATTCATAGTATAACCTTGTCTAAGTAACAAGGGTACAAATATGATATTTCTAATGACCTTAGGCATATAGTAATAATCTCTCAGCTCTAAAATCTTTCCCGAATGTAACTTCAAGATATAAGTCCCTATGGCCTCTGCTTGGATGGACTCTCCTCCAGCACCGTAGAGCTCGAAGTCTCCTTCCTTCAATACTCTAAGCCTCTGCAGCCCCTGCAATGATTTGCAGATATTATGACCATAGGCGGTATCCAATACCCAAGTATTTGAAATGGAAGAATCCAATGACAAAATAGTATGAACTTGTTTCATACCTTTTGGTGCATCCGATGCACCAGGCTTCACACCTGCAAGGTAAGCCTTGCAGTTCCTCTTCCAATGACCCAACTTGCCATAATGGAAGCAGGTCATCTATTCGGAGGCCTTCTTTCCTTTCTTCTTCTTGATGCCCCTTTTTGGGTTCAATCTCCTCTTGGAACCCTTTCTGCTTGACTTCTTCTTGTTGATCCCATCCACAAGAAGTGGAGCCTTATTTTTCTTTAAATGGCTCTCTGCTGTTTTAACATGTTTAATAGCTCAGGCAAGGAAGTATTAAGTTTGTTCATATGATAATTAAGAACAAACTATGAAAATGACTCCGGAAGTGACTGTAGGATCAAATCCTGATTCAACTCCCCATCCATAACAAAATCCAATTGATCTAATCGAGTGATCAAGTCAATAACCATCAGTACATGATCTTGTACGGATGTACCTTCTGTCAATCTCACACGAAACAATTGCTTAGATATCTCATATCTAGCAGTTCGACTATGTTCTCCATATAGCTCTTTTAGATTGAGCAGTATGGAGTTAGTGTCCATGCTATCATGTTGCCTCTGCAATTCATTGGTCATTGAGGCAAGCATGATACATTTGACAGTGAGTGAGTCATTTTGCCACATCTTGTATGTGGACTTTTTCTCTTGCAAGGCATCTTCCCCTAAAGGCTCCAAGGTAGGGGTATCAAGAATGTAAGAATGTTTTTCTTGGCTGAGTACTATCTTTAGGTTTCTCAACCAGTCAACATAGTTCTGTCCAGTCAATTTATTGGCATCAAGTATACTACGGAGTGAGAGTGAAGAGGCCATTTAATCTACATTAACAAAGAACATAACATAAGCAAACAACCAATGTTGACAAAATATAATTAAATTAGGACTTTAACTTAATTATGTCTCCCACTATTTTATCAAGCATCACAACCCTCTATATGATGAACGAGAAATCCTAATTGGTTTTCTTAGTGGGGTTGAGATCCTAATTCCTTATAAAAGATCTTGTATGTACACAACAAATCTTTTATAAGTTCAAAGATAGGAAAACTCTTTCCAATTGTATCTCATACAATTCTCAACAAAACTTGGCCTCTAAAATATTAATAGACTTGTGTGTGCACAACAAACAATAATATTTTTAGTTAAGTAAGACCCTTCATTCCTTTATAGTCATGATTGTAATAATAATATCCTTATGTGTTCACAACAAAGTATTATATTAAATCATGCCATAAGCATCAAATGCACCATGCCAAAATTGTGTTAGTTACCATAATAGGCCTTGTGTGTACACAACAAACCTGATACGGATCATAACATAATAATGACCTAGCATGAAGGAAGGCCTAATGTAGTCAATATTACACTAAGCATATCAATCAAGAATTAAGTTAATCTTATCGGCCAGGTAAGTGGGAGAGTAGTGGGAGTCCCCCCGTTGCTTTCTATATACCAATAAAAATTGGCCAGGTCAGTCAATGGAACCAATTAAAAACCACATCCTCTTTACCGATCATGAACCACTTTTCCTAGACACCGAATGATCAACTAATCATCTTGATTATTTTGCTTTTGGTATATGACACTACAACTTAATATAATTTTAATAGAGGGCAATTCAAACAGAAGCACATTCTAATATTACCATTCGTCAACCATGCATCATATATCATTTTATAATATGCCAAGTGTGTCATCATACTAGGACAACCATCTACCATATAATGGATCCACCATTATGCCAGGGCAACCTTATTTCAGTATGATGACTAGAAAGCTAAACATATCTCTATATCGGTTAAGGTTTAAGTGAAAACCCTAACCAGTGACATACATATATGCATAAACATATCAATCATATTCAACTTTAAACTTTTGTAGAGTCCTACAAAATTGGGCAACTTCAAATTTTGTAGAGTCCTACAAAAATGGGCAACCTCAAGAGTCCTACAAAATTAGGCAACTTCAAATTTTGTAGAGTCCTACCAAAATGGGCAACCTCAAGAGTCCTACAAAATTGGGCAACTTCAAATTTTGTAGAGTCCTACCAAAATGGGCAACCTCAAGAGTCCTACAAAATTGGGCAACTTCAAATTTTGTATGATTTAGCCCTAATAAGGTTGCTCTAAAACCACTATAAGGGTTTTGGTGACCAGGGCAGAAGCGTGGATTTCAAAAATTTATTATGAAACCTCTACCAAACCCTTAACCCAAGACCTCCTTACTAGGAATTAAAACATACAAACATGCATATATAATATAAACTAGAGTTTAGGCACCAACCTGAATCACTAGTATCCAATTCAATGAAGAAAACCCTGATTCAGCCTTCTTCTCCACTAGGCGCCCAAACATTCACCCTCCAATGGTGATCCACACGAAACTCGAACCAAGGAAGAACTCCTTCTTCAAGTTGCTTGGAGAAGTGGAACTCTTTCGGCAGCCTTTGGTCTATTGACCATTGTAGGATACTCTGTCCTACTGTAGGGCACTAAAGACACTCTCCTAAACCACTCTTGGTTTTAGGACAACCCTCCTCTATGACCCCTTAGGCTTATGTCCTAAAACAAAGCCTTGTCCTAGTAGAAATGACCTTGTCTTAACAAGACAAGTCTTGTCTTAAAGAAAGAAGGAGGGAGAGAGAGACACTCAGAATAGTACTTCGATGGAATTCTTAATTTTTTATTCTTTTATCAGACTAATTTCACCGCCCCCTATTTATAGATACAAGAGGGGCGTGTGATATGTCCTCCCATTAACTTATCAGATATTATTTTTCAAGATCAAAGAGAAGTTATTTGGCTTGAAAAATCATATCTAATAAGCCCATTCATGCACCAAAGGCCTTATTCACATCCCTTCTTTTATCTGGACGAATTCTCACTTGCCACATGTCAATTACTGGTCCCTAGGAAGCCAAGAGGTGCCTCTTCAATCTCCAAACATTGGAGATTTTGAAGAGTCCTGATAGCAGAAGGAATCTCCATCAGAACCGCGCACCACGTGAAGAGTTGCGACTCTTCATGTGGCGCGCTGTTCTGATGGAGATTCCTTCTGCTATCAGCACTCTTCAAAATCTCCAATGTTTGGAGATTGAAGAGGCACCTCTTGGCTTCCTAGGGACCAGTAATCATGCACCGCACGCGCCATCCTTCTTTCATTCAAATTTCAAAGAATGTTGACCAGTCAAAACATAAGCAATATGGGTGTCATTGGAAAGAGCATAAAATTTTCTTTTTGACCATATAAATTATATTCAAATCAGAGATCTATAGCTCATTCTGTGCCCTTTTGAAGTTAAGGTATCATTTACGTACCAAGAGTCCCATACCATTGGGACTCTTCATGTATGGCACCTAAAATGTCCATAAATCCAAATTAAAATCAGATTTAGCTCTGATTAGGCTAGCCCCACTTAGGACTCAACCTAATTTAGGATTTTCATAATTAGGTTAGACCAATTAGCAAGCAACCAGACCCAATCCAATTGGGTTAGGAATTTGGTTAGCCTATATAAGCTAGTATGTAATCCGGCTAACCAATTAGGATCCTATGACCCTAATTAAATCTTGAATGACTTCCTTGGCCAAGTCTCTATTGTGTGTGACCCATTGGGTTCCACATCTAGCGAGCAGTAGTTTTAGGTTTGAGCCGATTCGATCCGATCGAACCCGATTGACTTAATTAGGTCAAATTGGCTCACCTAATTATCCAATTCGAATCACACATCGAATTAACTCATGAAACCAAATCAATTCATTCATGAAGACCTACAAGATAAGATTAACATCTACCAACATGTCATGCCTACCCGGAAGATGAGGAATTTTGGTGAATTTACCAAAATACCCTTCAGTGGTGAGTTACTGGGCAATTCAGTCCTTCGATCTACTTGCATCCTGAATATGACTATGGATATGGATACTTGTCAAATCCAATTTCATATTCATTCCTTGCTCAATCTGATAATGATGATTCATTAATGAAACATTAGAAACTATTTCTAATGTTCAAACTTTGATCAAAGATTTCACGAATCTTTATTTGATTGAAATCATCTGGATGCGCTTCCCTCTTACTAGGATTGATCGATTCCTTTTTGACCTACTCACAACCTCCATATGCAATCCACCATACCCAGTATCACCCCATGCATGACTCAATGTCATGATTGAGTGTGAACCAAAGTATGGATTCGTGCATACAAGATACCATGGCAGTCTCAGGTTAAAGGACCACATGCACTACTCCCACTATGAGAACTATCTATTGACAAATAGATAAGGTTCCCTTAGATGTTCTCAAGCTGGATCCATTCAGTGAACTCATTCTCTATTGAGCACCCACATCCTAGTATTAGTGTCAAACACAAGTGACTATGAGATCAGTCACCCTCTTCACCAAGCATACATAGGATGTGCTGGTCTTACTGAAAACATTAATCCCCTACTCAATATCCCATCGACTAGGAATATTCTAGATTAGGATTTTAAGGCTTTAGGTCTCACTGGTATGATCTCATCATAACCCTAGAACCATAGCCCTAATCTATGGGGTTCATCATATCTTAATAAAATTAATAAGACACAGCGTATGATCAAAATAAAATGCCTTTATTAATTGATAATATCAATACACTGGTTTGGGATACAAAAGGAAATCCCATCATAATACAACATTTTGATTGGCCTTTAGGGCATAATCCTTTCACGAGCTCCCGTGGAACACCAAAATGAAATGCTTGGCATGGCTCCAAGCACACAGCGATCACCACCAGCATCCCTGCCATGGTCTTCCAAGTTTTTCCAAAGCTTGGGAGCACCACGCAAATCCCAACACATTGGGTATAAACTTGGCAATATATATGTAGTAGATCTTAATAATCTAGCTATGTCAAGTAATACAAGTCTTGTGGTAGTGAACAACAAGAGCAAGGAATCAAGTCTACTATGGCATAGACGAATTGGACATGCTAGTATGGACACTATTGTAAAACTTATTTCAAAAGATTTAGTTAAAGGATTGCCAAAGTTTAAAGTAGATTTTGATTACATCTATGATGCATGCCAATTAGGAAAATAAGTGAGGGGAAGTTTTAAATCCAAGAATATTGTTTCTACCAGTAGACCTTTAGAGCTACTTCACATGGATCTGTTTGGACCCACTAGGACAACAAGTCTAGGTGGTATGAAGTATGGTCTTGTGATTGTAGATGATTTTTCGAGATATACTTGGATTTTTTTTATTGCACATAAAGATGAAACTTTTAAAACATTCAAAAAGTTTTATAAAAGATTTTCAAACTTAAAAAATCTTTTTGTTATTTCTATTCATAGTGATCATGGTACAAAATTCAAAAATCAATATTTTGATCATTTTTGCACAAAGCACGGTATTGATCATAACTTCTCTACTTCTAGAACACCATAGCTAAAAGGATTATGCCCTAAAGGCCAATCGAAATATTGTATTTCGATGAGATTTTGTTTTGTATCCCAAACCAGTATATTGACATTATCAATTAATAAAGGCATTTTATTTTCATCATATGCTGTGTCTTATTAATTTTATTGAGATATGATGAATCCCATAAATTAGGGCTATGGTTCTAGGGTTATGATAAGATCATACCAGTGAGATCTAAAGCCTTAAAATCCTAATCTAAAATATTCCTGGTCGATGGGATATTGAGTTGGGGATTAATGTTTCCAATAAGACCAGCACATCCTATGTATGCTTGGTGAAGAGGGTGACTGATCTCACAGTCACTTGTATTTGACATTAATACTAGGATGTGGCTGCTCATTAGAGAATGAGTTCACTGAATGGATCCAGCTTGAGAACATCTACTGGAACCTTATCTATTTGTCAATAGATAGTTCTCATAGTGGGAGTAGTGCATGTGGTCCTTTGACCTGAGACTGCCACAGTACCTTGTATGCATGAATCCATTCTTTGGTTCACACTCAATCATGACACTGAGTCATGCATGGGGTGATACTGGGTATGGTGGATTGGATATGGAGGTTGTGAGTAGGTCAAAAGGGAATCGATCAATCCTAGTAAGAGGGAAGCGCATCCAGATGATTTCAATCAAATGAAGATTCGAGAAATCTTTGATCAAAGTATGAACATTAGAAATAATTTCTAATGGTTCATTAATGAATCATCATTATCAGATTGAACAAGGAATGAATATGAAATTGGATTTGACAAGTATCCATATCCATAGTCATATTCAGGGTGCAAGTAGATCGAAGGACTGAATTGCCCGATAACTCACCACTGAAGGGTATTTTGGTAAATCCACCAAAATTTCTCATCTTTCGGGTAGGCATGACATATTGCTAGATGTCAATCTTGTCTTGTAGGTCTTCATGAACAAATTGATTTGGTTTAATGAGTCAATTCAATGTGTGATTCGAATTGGACAATTAGGTGAGCTAATTTGACCTAGTTAGGTCAATCGGGTTCGATCGGATCGAATCGGCTCAAACCAAAATCTATTGCTGGCTAGATGTGGAACCCAATGGATCACACACAATAGAGACTTGGCCAAGGAAGTCATTCATGATTTAATTAGGATCATAGGATCCTAATTGGTTAGCCGGATTACATACTAGCATATGTAGGGTAACCAAATTCCTAACCCAATTGGATTGGGTCCGGTTGCTTGCTAATTGGGCTAACCTAATTATGGAAAACCTTAATTAGGTTGAGTTCTAAGTTGGGCTAGCCTAATCAGAGCTAAATCTGATTTTAATTTGGATTTTAGGGCATTTTAGGCACCATACATGAAGAGTCCTAATGGCATGGGACTCTTGGTACCTAAATGATACCTTAATTTCAAAAGGGCATGGAATAAGCTATAGATCTCTAATTTGAATATAATTTATATGGTCAGAAAGGAAATTTTATTCTCTTTCCAATGACACCCATATTGCCTATGTTTTGATTGGTCAACATTCTTTGAAATTTGTGTGGAAGAAGGATGGCGCGTGTAGTGCATGAAGAGTCGCAACTCTTCATGTGGCGCGCGGTTCTGATGGAGAGTCCTTCTGCTATCAGGACTCTTCATAATCTTTGATGTTTGAAGATTGAAGAGGCACCTCTTGGCTTCTTAGGGACCATTAATTGATATGTGGCAAGTGAGAATTCATCCAGATAAAAGAAAGGATGTGAATAAGGCCTTCGATGAATGAATGGGCTTATTAGATATGACTTTTCAAGCCAGATAACTTCTCTTCAGTCTTGAAAAATCATATCTGATAAGTTGATGGGAGGACATATCACATGCCCCTCTTGTATCTATAAATAAGGGTCGGTGAAATAAGTTTGATATAAGAATTCCATCGAAGTATTATTCTGAGTGTCTCTCTCTCCCTCCTTTCTTTAAGACAAGACTTGTCTTGTTAAGACAAGGTCTTTTCTAATAGGACAATGCTTTGTTTTAGGACATAAGCCTAAGGGGTCCTAGAGGAGGGTTGTCTTAAAATCAAGAGTGGTTTAGGAGAGTGTCTTTAGTGCCCTACAGTAGGACAGGGTGTTCTACAGTGGTCAGTAGATCAAAGGCTGCCAAAAGAGTTCCACTTCTCCAAGCAACTTGAAGAAGGAGTTCTTCCTTGGTCTGCATTTCGTGTGGATTACCATTGGAGGGTGAACGTTTGGGCTCCTGGTGGAGAAGAAGGCTGAATCAAGGTTTTCTTCATCGAATTGGATACTAGTGGTTCAGGTTGGTGCCTAAACTCTAGTTTATATTATATATGCATGTTTGTATGTTTTAATTTCTAGTAAGGAGATCTTGGGTTAAGGGTTTGGTAGTAGTTTTATAATAAATTTTTGAAATCCACGCTTCCGCCCTAGTCACCAAAACCCTTACAATAGCAAAATGGTGTTGTATAGAGAAAGAATAGAACCTTGGAAGAAATATCCAGAACAATGATTTGTGAAGGCAATCTTCCAAGATACTTTTGGACAGAAGCTGTAAATACTGCTTGTTATATTTTAAACAGAGTTTTAATTAGACCTATTATAAGAAAACCCCCCTATGAACTGTGGAATAATAGAAAGCCCAACATTGATTATTTTCATATTTTTGGTTGCAATTGTTTTGTACTTAATAATAGTAAAGATAATCTTGGAAAGTTTGATGCTAAATTTGATGAGGCTATCTTCCTTGGTTACTCTATAAATTAATAAAGCCTATCGAGTTTTCAATAAAAGAACTTTAACTATAGAAGAATCGATTTATATTATTTTTAATGAAACTGACATGACATCTTCTAGAAAAGAAGATTATGCTGATGATGATGCAAGTATACTTGAACGTGGATTACAGGACATGACTATCAAAGATAAGCAAGCAAGTGAACCACAAGAAGAAATGGTAAGTAAGAATCATGAAGATCTACCTAAAGAATGAAGGTATGTACATTCATATCCCAAAGAACTTATTATAGGAGATCCATCACAAGGTGTTAGAATTAGAGCTTCACATAGGGATGCATATGATATGATTGCTTTTGTATCTCATGTGGAACCACATACCATTGAAGAAGCTGAAACCGATCCTAATTGGATGTTAGTTGTGCATGATGAGTTAAACCAATTTAGGAGAAACAATGTTTGGACACTTGTAGAAAGACTAGTTGACTACCCTGTTATAGGTACAAGATGGGTTTACAAAAACAAGCTAGATGAACAAGATAATGTAACTAGGAATAAGGCTAGACTGGTAGCTCAAGGTTACAATCAAGAAGAAAGAATAGATTTTGATGAGACCTATATACAAATAGCTAGGCTAGAAGCTATAAGATTACTCTTGGCATATGCATGTTTTATGAACTTTAAATTATTTCAAATAGATGTAAAGAGTGCTTTTCTAAATGGTTTTCTATCCGAAAAAGTTTTTGTAAAACAACCGCCTGATTTTATTGATCACGCTTTTCCAAATCATGTTTTTAAGTTAAATAGAGCTTTACATGGTCTTAAATATGCACCTAGAGCCTGGTATGATAGATTAAGCAAGTTTTTGCTTGGAAATGATTTTGTAAGAGGTAGTATTGATACTACCTTGTTTATTCAAAAGAAAAATAATGATATTTTGGTTGTTCAAATTTATGTTGATAATATAATATTTGGATATACTGATGAATCTTTGTGTCAAGATTTTGCTAAGTTAATGCAGGGTGAATTCGAAAAGAGTCTAATGGATGAGCTGAACTACTTTCTCGGGCTTCAAATCAAACAATCGAAGGAAGGGATTCTAATCAACAAAGCCAAATATATTAAAGAAATTATCAAAAAATTTAGCATGGAATCAAGCAAAGAAGTTGGAATGCCCATGAGTCCTGCATGCAGATTAGATAAAGATGAAAATGGCATAAGTGTTGATCAAAAATTATATAGAGGTATGATCAAATCTCTACTCTATTTAACTGCCAGTAGACCGGATATTCAATTTAGTATTTGTATGTGTGCACATTTTCAATCAAATCCAAAAGAATCATACATTATTGCTATTAAAAAAAATTTCAAATATCTTAAAGGCACATGTAATATAGGATTGTGGTATTCCAAGCATTCATCTTTAAAGTTAATTAGTTATTCTAATGCTAATTATGGTGGCCATAAGATTGATAGAAAAAGCACCAGTGGCACATGCCAATTTCTATGTGTCAACTTGATTTCATAGCATTGCCATAAATAGAACTCCGTAGCACTGTCTACTGCTGAGGCAGAGTATGTGGCTGCAAGGAGCTGTTGTGCACAAGTGTTGTGGATCAAGCAACAGCTAGAAGACTATAGTGTTATCCAGTTTAAGATTCCTATCAAATGTGATAACACAAGTGCTATTAATTTATCAAAAAATCTAATTCAGCATTCTAGAACAAAGTATATAGAAACTATACATCATTTCATTAGAGACCATGTCTTAAATAATGTCATAGAATTAGAATTTGTACCAACTGAGAATCAATTAGCTGATATTTTTACCAAACCTTTTAACCAAGATAGATTTGAGAAGATTAGAGGTTAGCTAGGTCTATGTGATCCTTATTAAAAATGTTGACCTAAACTAGAAAAAATTATCTAAAGTTTTCAAAAAGTCAATTTAGAGCTTTTGACTGCTTGATCTAGTATTGATTTACCCATAGAAACTATAAGTTTGACCGTTCAAGCTTTATCCTATGTTTTTGCTCGAGCTGACTTGAGCAATCTCCTATCCTATCGAGCTGACTCGAAGGACAGGTTGAAGCTTTTTTAAATAGGGTTCCATAAGCTTTCAAACCTATTTTATATTCGCTTCTACTATTGAACTCCAACCATTCCCTATCCTAAGCCTTAGAAAAACTTCTATAACTCTTCCTAATCTCTAATCTGAGCAAGATGGGTCCTAGAAAGGTTGTTGCAAAGAGACCGAAGAGGGTTTTTGATCGGTTGCGGAAGAATGGACGACAAAAAAAAGGTTGGATGCTTCGGCTTCACATTCCATAGAAGAGCAGCATGAAGAGTAGAAATCTGAAGCTCCAGAAGCCCCCAGGCAGATCATCCTTATGGAAAATAGACAGGTAACATCTGGAAAATTTGTGGATTTCAACTTTCTAGAGTAAGAAAACCTAAGGATAGGAGATTGGCTTAATGCTCAGGGTTGGAAATCCTTTTGTATGCTCGATTTGCCCACATATCCAACCCTAGTGAGACAATTTTTTTAGAACCTATCCCTGGGCACCTTTCATTTGGAATCAACTGTTAAAGGTAAAAGCATTGTGGTGACATTACATCAAACATATACTATATCATATGTTACTTATATACATATGCATCTAAAAATTAGCATATATATTTTAATCTTAATAAGGAGGCTCTGATACCACTGTAGGGTTCGATGGCAAGGCGGAAACATAGATTTCAAATTTTTTATGAAATCTTCACCAAACCCTTAACCCAAGATCTCCTTAAAAGAATTAAAACATATAACATGTATATATAAGATTTAAAGTCATATTAAAATACTAACCTGTATCGCTAAAATCCAAACTTTAAATCTCCACCAGGTGTCCAAATGTTCACCCTCCAATGGTGATCCACACAGAAAATGATGAAGACAACAATTTCTTGTTCTTGGCTCCTCTTCTTGAATTCTTTTTCAAGAATTCAATTCTTGGACTTTTGGGCTGAAATTTTCCTTCTTGAAAATTTCTTTTCTTCCTTCTTTTCTCTTCTTGAATTCTTTTCTTGAATTGAATTAGAAGAAAAATTAAGACAGGCAAAGTCTTAATTCAAGAAGGAAAAGAAGAAGAACATATCCTTCCTTTTCCTTTCCTTTACCGTTCAAGACTTTCCTCTTATTCTTGTTTAGGGTCAGAGTTTCGACAGAGATTATCTCTGTAAAGGAAACAATACCCAACAAGCATAAAGGGAAGGAGTATTCCGGAGAGGAGGAGAAGGATCTGATTTCTGAATTTAATTGTCTGATAAAATCCCCATGAACCCAAAGCCTTTTATAGATCTCAGAGGGGTGTTTACTCAAAACATCGCAACCCTCTAAAACCCCAAGAATCACGATCCCTCATTCCTCACACATCCCCTCAACCAAAAATCACAATTCTCTGATTTAATTTTCATTTTTTCGATGAGGAGAACTCTCGAAAAAACTTCAGGAAGAATCGCGACTTTTGGAGACGGATTTGCGACCGAAAAGCGACGGATCTTTTCCTTAATTTTTTTCTGGCCATTAGATCCAGATCCAAGGGTGTCAGACAAGGATCCAAATCGCCCCCTCTTTCAAATTTTTCTCCGATGCTTTTTCTTTCTCACGCACGTGAAGAGGAGTCCACACGCGCGTGGACTCTTCTTCTTGGCGCGCGCGGGTGAGGAAAGAAGTGGGCGGCTTGGAGAGAGAGTCTCAGTGCACCTTATTCACTTGGGTTCAGCCATGGGTTAGCCCAATGTCCAAAAAATTAAATTAGACCTTAATCTGGTTCAATTAGAACCCAATTAAGCCTAATTCGGAACCAAATTCGAATCTGATTCGAATAGAAATTTGGTCTGCAACACATGCTAGTGTGTTTATCCTGCAAACATGATTTAATTCTAAATTAAATCTTTCATCAAGTTTCTTTTATGTGTGACCCATTGGATTCCACACCTAGCCAGCAGTAGGTCCGAGTGCTATTTGACTTAATTCGGTTAGATCTCAACTAAGCCGATTTAGGTCAACTCAAACTAGCTCGACTCGATCAATTAGAATCTAATTCTAATTAACTGATTTGAATTACCATAATTCAATCATATACCTACAAGACAAGATTGACATCTAGCAACGTATCATGTCTACCTGGAAGATGTGGAATTTTGGTAGAATTACCAAAATACCCTTCAGTGGTGACTTACCGGGTAATTCAGTCCTTTGATCAACTTGCATCCCGAATATGATTATGAATATAGATACTTGTCAAATCCAATTTCATATTCATCCCTAGCTCAATCTTTATAATGATGATTCATTCATTAGAAATTAACTCTAATGTTCATACTTTGATCAAAGATTTCCTGAATCCATCATTTGATTGAAATTAGCTGGATGCAATTCCCTCTTACTAGGGCTGATCAATTCCTTGTTGACCTACTCACAACCTCCATATACAATCCACCATACCCAGTATCACCTCGTGCATGACTCAGTGTCATGATTGATTGCGAACCAAAGTATGGATTCATATATATAAGGTACCATGGTAGTCTTAAGTCAAAGGACCATATGCACTACTCCCACTATGAGAATTATCTATTGACAAACAGATAAGGTTCCATTAGATATTCTCAATCTGGATCAATTCAGTGAACTCATTCTCTAATGAACACTCACATCCTAGTATTAGTGTCAAACACAAGTGACTGTGAGATCAGTCACCCTCATCACAAAGCATATATAGGATGTGCTGGTCTTGCCAGAAATATTGATCCCCAACTCAATGTCCCATCGACCAGGAATATTTTAGATTAGGGTTTTAAGGCTTTAGGTCTCACTGGTATGTTCTCATCATAACCCTAGAACCATAGCCCTAATCTATGGGGTTCATCATATAATCATAAAGACACAGCGTATGATGAAAATAATTTTTTTATTATAATTATGTCAATTTATTGATTTTGGGATCGAAATACAATATTTCAATTGGCTTTCAGGGCACAATCTTTCAGTTCGGTGCTATCCAATGAACCTACATCCACTCCCCAAGATCTCCTTGAAAATTCACTATAATCTCAACCAATTATAGCCGATTAGTTTTACGAGCTCACTAATCAAAACCCGACTTGTTTTTAAAAGGCTCACAAGTCAAAACCTCACTTGGTTTTACGAGCTAACCAAGAACCTAAATGGTTTTAAGGCTCACCACCAACATCCCTTAGCTTTCTGAGCTAACCAAGAACCTAATTAGTTTTCAAAGGCTGACCAATAACTTTCCTTGGTTTTGCAATAGGCTAACCAAGAACCCTTACAATAAATAAGTTTTGAAGTAGAGAAATAATAAAAGCTTTCTAATAAAAAGCGAGTATCTCTTTGAAGCTCGTTGTTGTGAAGCTTTGAATTTGATGAAGCCTCTTTGATTGTTCAAGAATGTTGATCTTTAATGCTCTTGAAGTTACTTGAATGCTTGGAGGCTTGCTTTTGCTTGAGAGTTGTTGAACTTCAATGAATAGGAGTGAATGCTCTCTTTTCTTCTCTTTTTGTTCTTCCTTAATCAGTCTCTTTTTTTTATTTGATTTAGATCATATAAATACCTTTCCAAGGACTCAAATCCAGTTTCTAGCTGTTAGACACAAAAATCTAGCCGTTGGGGGTGAAGAGGGATAATTTTTGCATTTGAAAAACTAGCCGTTACTATTTCCAGAACTCCATGTGTCGACACTTCAGGCTGTGAGTCAACACTTCAGGCTGTGATTCGATACTTCAGGTCGACACTTGAACTTCTTGAATCGACACCTAGTTTAAAAGTCTTCAATGTAGCTTTCTGGAAATCTTAGATGTGTCGACACTTCTTCAGATGAGTCGACACTTAGCATCCATGTGTTTATACTTCACCAGATCTTCATCTTCAGCAAGTTCTGTGACTTAAAGATCTCAGGTGATGAGCTGATCCATGTGTCAACACTTTGAGTCGACACTTCAAGTTCATGTGTTGACACTTCAGCCATGCCATCTGAAACTTTCTTTGCATACCGGCTTGAGTCGACAGTTCACTATTATGTATCGAGACTTGGTGTCATGTGTCGACACTTTGAGTTGACACCTCATTGAGATCTTCACAAAAATAACTGAACTTGTGTTGAATCAAGTCTGTATTGAACTTATGTATTCATTCAAGTAATCTTCACTTGTCCAAGTCTTCTTTGAGTAGATCTTTCATCTAAACTTTGGCTTCTTCAATCAAACAATCATTTATCAAATTGATGAGCACATTTTTCTATAAAAATATACTTCAAAGAAATCATTAGTACTCTACTTATGCTTAACCATTTTGCTTATCATCAAAATCAATAATGGAGTCAACAATCTTCCCCTTTTTGATGATGATAAAATCTTTACGTATAAATTGCATAAAAAGCTTTCAAACAAATTTTTTAAGGTGCGAAGAGCTAATTGCAATAGGTGTATCAAAGTAATTGCAATATTGAAATAATGTATCAGAGCAAGAGTGTTATAATGGTTAAGAGAATCAGAGCTTGGAATATATATAAGATATAAACTCATGTATCATGATACTCTAAAGGAAACATGCTTAGGAGAGACAAAAATTGAGCAATAAACTAGGCTCCCCCTAAATAGATGATTCATAAAAGAATTTATAAACATCTTTTCAAACATCTAAAGAAAAGATTTGACATAAAATTTAATTCAAAATAGATTTTTAATATAAAGGAGGTATTGCTCCCCCTTAGTTAATGAATTTGTAAAGAAATTTCAATTCAAGCTCAACCAAATTTTCAAAAGAATTTTCAAATTTGCAAATTTCCAAACATAGATTTTATACTATTACACTATTACTTCCCCGCACATTTATACTTTAGTCTTATTACTCCCCCTTTTTGTTATCATTAAAAAGGTAGGAAGAGAGTAGGCAAGTCATTCAAGATATAGCATCGAAGTACAATAAAAAAATTCATTCATCCATTCATTCATAAATAAAGACAATGAAGTACTAAAGGAAATTAAAGCATTTCATTCATTTGAAGTCATAACCATGAAGTACAATATAAGATTTTATATAATATCAGAATTTATTTACAAAGACAACATCAAAACATATAAAAAGTACATAAAAGCAAACTATCTAAACATACAAAGTATCCTAATCAACATCCTCATCCTCAGAAGATCCGATCTCAATCGGTCCAGTATCAGTGAAAAAGCGAGCTCGGGGCCACATCGATATGAGATCACAAAGATGGGTCATGGTCGGTCGTGAAGGAGTACGATGACCTCGTCCTCTACATCGAGCATATGTCCTACCTCTAGCTGAAGCAGAAGAGGTGGAGGCAATATCATTAGCAAGAATAGAGCAGATTGGAGCGACAGTCTTTACAACTGTCGGTGTATGGTCAAAAGATGGACCGGAATCAAAATAATGAAAGCCAAGTGTGTAAAAACCTAGCTCTAGGATAAGAGTGGATGTATGAATGGTAGGTGTATCAGCTATGGGTATGTCAAAAATTGGTGTATCAGCTAAAGAAATAGGCATATCAACGATAGGCATAGTGACAATAGGCATATCAGCTAGAAAATTAATGGGTGTATCTGTAATCGGTGAGTCAACAATAAAAGTGTCAATAATAGGGGTATCAATAACAGGTGAAAGAATAGGAATAGGAGCATGATCATCTGATCTGGATGGTGGAGTAAATAAAACAGGAGTCTAAGTGAGTGAACTGGAAGAATCTCGAATGGGACTCCTAGGCAAGTCTACTATCACCTCTGCCTCTGGCTCTGAAATTAAGTCTGGAAAGTCGAAACCATCCGAGTCATTCTCCTCATCATCACCATCATCACTATCATCCATCACTGTTGTTGGGGTAGATGGAGCTGGATCTGGAATACTCCCTATAGAAGGTCTGGACAGTGCAGATAAGATAGTTGAGATGCCATCACTCAATCTTTTGTGGCTCTCTCTGGTCTCAGCAATAAAATAATCAAATCACTGTCTAATGATCAAGATATCTGTCTCTATATGACTGACTCTGTCCATCAAAATCTCTGAAACTCCTAGAGTATCTGACTGAATTGGCTGAGGCTGAGTTGTAGGCTCAGACTGAGAAGCAGACTCTGGCTGCACTGCTAACTCAGGCTGACTCTTTGGAAGAGGTGCCTCTATAGGTCCTGCCTTGCTGGTAAGAATACGCTCCTCCTCTGCAGCATCATCATCATCTCTATCGTCGGCTTGACCAGATACTCTGCATCTCCACTAGCCTCTGAATAGCTGATATCCCATCCAATTTAAAGACATGATGTCATAGACATCAGTATGTAGGAGCATCCGAAAGGGCTCATCCTCAAACGTAACACCATACTCCCTGAACAATAGTGTCAATCCCATCGCGTAGGGTAAGCAGAGTCTCTGACTCGTTGAAGCCTCCGTCATCTGATGTATCATGAGCACCGGAAGGCAGACGAGTGTGTGCTGTACTAATGAGACAATCACGAGCAGCTCTCTCTCAGTGATGTAGTCAAAATGTCTGGTCTTTGACAGAAGAATCTAGGCGATAATATGATACAGAAGTCTCATCTCGGCAGACAAACATGATGTAGGCATAGTGGCTCCCTCAGGCAAAATGTTTGACTCAAATATGCACTGGAGTCCACTCACTCTGTCAATCAAACTGTCAACAACTGAACCAGTCATAGGAATATCCCACACTCTACTCAATATCTCTGAAGTCATGGGGATATCCCTGCCTCTGACCTAAGCTAGTCAATCATTACTCCCACGGGCTAATGATCCATAGAACTCTCGTATGAGCCCTGGATAGTATCTCTCGCTCAAGGAACAGAAAGATGTCAGACCAGCATCTCTAATCCACTGACTGATCTTGAAGTGCTGCTGGTCGACAAAACTGAAGTCCATACAACATCCTCCGACAACCTTCTTCGAGCTCATCCGACTAGAAGCAGTAAATAGGGGTCGTACAGGTGGATCTAGAGCTCTAGCTCCATGTCTGGCTTTGGTTCTTTGCTCTTCTTCCTGATTGGATGGTCGAGGATGATGGACAACTTGTTTTCGTGGTCTTATTGCACAGAATAAAGATTTGAACAAGATTAGAGGAGAAACCTAGGATTTCTAGGGTTCAAAGTGGAAATGGGAGAGGGAATATCTCACAATCCGGACCAAAAATCATCAAAAATGAAGAATCGAGGAGTGTTGAGCACATATTGGAGGGAAGGAACAGTGTGGAGAGAGTTAGGGCATGTATTGTCTCGAGTGGGGAGGAGAAATGGAAGAAAAAATACTTCAGAATGCCCTTAACCTTGGTCTGCTACTGTTCATGTGTCGACTCACGAATGTGTCGACACATTCATGTGTCGACACATGCATGTGTCGACACATCGACTTAAAACCAAAAATCAAGAGAATGAGGGGCAGTTCAAAATCATTGAAAATTCAATGAAATTAACAATAATTGATTATGATTGATGTCAAATTTGATCTATTTTGAGTCAAAGATGGGAAGATTTTAATCAAAAGGATTAATGATCCCGAGTTCTCTTCTAATCATACAGAACAGATCTTTTAGGAGTGGTTTAGTCAAAATATCAGCTAATTGCAATTCAGTACAAATAAATTCAAGCACAATATCATTATTTTCAACATGATCTCTAATAAAGTGATGCCTAATTTTTATGTATTTGCTTCTAGAGTGTTAAACAGGATTTTTAGTCAAGCAAATAGCATTGGTATTGTCACATTTTATAGGTGTACTAGTTAACTTAATTCCAAAATCTTCAAGTTGTTGCTTAATCCACAAGATTTGAGCACAATAACTTCCTGCTACAATATACTCAGCTTCAGCTGTGTATAGTGCAACTGAAGTTTGTTTCTTGCTAAACTAGGAGATTATATTAACTCCAAGAAATTGGCAAGTACCACTAGTACTCTTTCTATCCAATTTATAACTAGCAAAATCAGCATCAGAATATCCAATTAATTCAGCAGATGAATCTCTAGAATACCGTAAGCTAATATCAATTATACCAGATAGATATCTAATAATGTGCTTAACAGCCAATAAATGTGATTCTTTAGGTTCAGACTGATATCTAGCATACATGCATACACTGAATATTATATCTAGTCTACTAGCAGTTAAGTACAGTAAAGGGCCAATCATACATCTATATAATTTTTAATCTACAGATTTACCATGCTCATCTTTATCAAGTTTACAAGAGGGGCTCATAGGTATACCTATTGATTTAGTAGTCTCCATCCTAAACTTTTTATAATTTCTCTTGTATACTTAGCTTGGTTGATGAAGATTCCATCTTTAATTTGCTTGATCTGGAGTCCGAGAAAGAAATTGAGTTTTTCCATCATGCTCATCTTGAACTCCCCTGCATTAGCTTAGCAAACTCTCGACAAAGAATTTCATTAGTAGCACCGAAAATAATATCATCAACATATATTTGCACTACTAATAAATTATTATCTTTCTTATTTAGAAATAAAGTTTTATCAACATAGCCTCTAGAAAATTCATTTTGAATTAGAAATTTGCTGAGTCTTTCATACCAGGCTCGAGGTACTTGCTTTAATCCATAAAATGCTTTGTGTAATTTATAAACATGATCAGGATGTGCATGATTTTCAAAACCAGATGGTTATTCAACAAAAACATTTTCTATTATAAAACCATTTAGAAAAGTACTTTTAACATCCATTTGAAAGAGTTTGAAATTCATAAAACAAACAAATTCTAATAGTAGTCTAATTGCTTCAAGTCTAGCAACAGGAGCAAAAGTTTCATTAAAATCAATTCCTTCCTCCTGATTGTAGCCTTTAGCAACTAGCCTAGCTTTATTTCTAACAAGAATTTCATTTTTATCTAACTTATTCCTAAATACCCATTTAGTGCCAATAATAAAAATATTAGATGGTCTTTATATTAATGTCTAGACATTATTTCTATCAAACTGAATTAATTCATCTTGCATAGCATTTATCCAGTTAGGGTCTTTTTCAGCATCTTCAAAATATTTAGGCTCTACTTGAGAAACAAAAGCTATATAATCACATTCATTTCTAATTAAGGCTCGAGTTCTTACCCCTTTAAATGGATCACCTAGGATTATTTTCTTAGGATGTCCATGAGCATACCTCCACTCCTTGGATAGATCTTGGTGCTTTGGAGTGTCTTCACCATTCTCATTTTTGTCTTGATCTTCTTCACTTGGCTAAGAGGGTTGATCATTCAATGTCAACTTTTAAAGCTTATCAGCATCTGCACATGCATCAGAAGTATCCTCTTTTATGGAGGATTTATTAGTAGACTCTTCAAAAATAACATGTACAGACTCCTCTACAACTAAGGTTCTTTTGTTAAAAACTCTATATGCCTTGCTTGATGTAGAGTATCCTAAAAAGATACCTTCATCAAACTTGGCATCAAATTTTTCAAGATTGTCTTTGCCATTATTTAAGATAAAACATTGACAACCAAAAACTCGGAAATACTTTAAAGTTGATTTTCTTTGATTCCAAAGTTCATAAAGAGTTTTCTTCAAAATAGGTTGGATTAAAACTCGATTCAAAATATAACATGCAGTATTAATAGCTTCAGTCCAAAAATATCTTGATAAATCATTTTCACAAAGCATCGTGCATGCCATTTCTTTTAAAGTACGAATTTTTCTTTCTATTATCCCATTCTGCTGAGGTATCTTAGGTACAGAAAAATTATGTTCTATACCTTTTTCATTACAAAAACTTTCAAAATCTTGATTTTCAAATTCAGAACCATGATCACTACATATGCAAAAAACTAAAACACCTTTTTCATTTGAAACTTTTTGATAAACTTTATAAAAACAGAAAATGATTCATCTTTATGAGCTAGAAAGAAAATCCAAGTAAATCTAGAAAAATCATCCACTATAACCAATTCATATCTCTTGCCTCCTAGACTGGATGTTCTAGTTGGTTCAAAGAGATCCATATGAAGTAGTTCTAGTAGCCTACTAGTAGTCACAAAATCTTTAGATTTGAAAGAAGTTTTAACTTGTTTTCTAAATTAACTTGCTTGGCAAACTCTATCTTTTTCAAAACAACGTTCTGGTAAATCTCTAACTAAATTTTTTTTGCAATGTTTTGAAAGTAGATACATACTATCATGCCCTAATCTTCTATGCCAAAGCCAACTAGTCTCATCTTTAGTAGAATTCATTGCAACAAGGCATTCTTCATTAGACAAAGATAGATCATCTAAATCTACCAAATGAATATTACCATGCCTTTTTCCAATAAATTGTACTCTATTTTTATCCAGACTAGCAATCATGCAATAAGATGATTTAAAAATAACTTGAAATCCTTTATCGCAAAATTAACTAATACTTAAAAGATTATGCTTTAAACCTTCAACTAAAAGTACATTGCTAATACAACTAGGAGTAATGTGTACCTTACCAATACCAATGATTTTTTCTTTATCATTATCCCCGAAGGTCACACTCCTCTATTCATTGCTTCAAGAGAAGTGAATTGTTTCACATCTCCCGTCATGTGCCTTGAGCAACCACTATCAAGATACCAAAGTCTTTTGTTCTCCTTGGTTGCAAGACACACTTGCAATAAAAATCAATCTTTGTTTTTAGCTACCCAAGCCAACTTGGGTCCTTTAGGGTTAGCACTTAAAGTGGTTCCTTTTGGAACCCAAACTTTTCTAAAAGAATTAATTTTTCTCATATTGTATTGAAAAGATTTATGACCTTGCTTTTTGTATGAAAAACATGTTATGCTAGATGATGCAGGTACAAAAAAGTTTTTGAAATACTTTTGCTATCTTTGGGGTCTATAACCTAATCATGCTTTGTTGAAAATGGCTCTTTGGCTATTTAAAAGTAGGTTTAGTTTTTCTGAACTATAGATAAATTTATCAATAAAAGGTTTCATTTTATCAAGCTCATTTTTGTACTTTTTATTTTCTAATTCTAAATCCTTATTTTTTTTTAAAAGATAACCATTTGAAATAATAGTTTTGGATCTTTTTAAAACTTCATTTTTGATTGTTAAAGCATTGTTTTTCTTTTCTAAAATATCTAGTTTAGTTTTCAAATTACTAACTTCATTTAATAAAGAATTATTTTCATGAGAAAAATTGTTTGCATGCTTTTTCAATCTTTTGTTTTCAGATAAAATTAACTTGTAATCATGCATAAGTTCATTAAAAGTATTTCTTAGTTTATCAAAAGTAAAATCTACTTCTGTATCATAATTTACCTCTTCTTGCTCTTGATGGGCCATGAGACAAAGATTTGTAATTTTAGTTTGCTCTTCTTTTAAACTGGAGTCCTCGCTATCACTCCAGGTGGCCATCATTGCTTTCTTCCTTAGCTTCTTCCTTGACTTCTTTAGGAGAGGGCAGTCGAATTTATAGTATCCCGGCTTCTTACACTCAAAGCATGTGGGTATCTCCTTCTCCTTTTCCTTTTCCTTTTCTTTCTCTTTCTCTTTTCCCTTTTCTTTATTTGATTGGAACTTCTTCTTGTAAGGAAACTTCCTTCTCTTCATAAATCTTCTAAATTTTCTTGCAAAGAGTGCTTCTTCATTTTCATCTTCTTCTTCTTCTTTCGACTCATCAATTGAAGATTCTTCTTGTATGGTTGATTTGAATGCAATCCCCTTTTTCTTCTTATCAATGTCCATAGACTTTTGCTTCAAAATCAGCTCATAAGTCATGAGCATTCCTACCAGCTGCTCCAAAGGTAGCTTGTCAATTCTTTAGCTTCTTGAATGGCGGTTACCTTCGGATCCCATGATGTTGGAAGTGATATGAGGATTTTGTTGACAAGATCAGCATTAGACATTACTTTTTCTAAGCTTTTCATTCCATTTACAATATTTGTAAATCTACTGTACATATCAGTGATAGTTTCATTAGGTTCCATTCGGAACATTACATATGTATGCACTAACATGTTCACTTTTATATTTTTCAATTGATCTGTACCCTCATGGATAACTTCAAGTGTGTCCCATATTTCTTTGGCTGATGTGCAAGTAGATATCCTATTTAATTCACTAGGATCTAATGCATAATAAAAAATATTCATTGCCTTTGCATTGATCTCGATTTGTTTAATATTATTTTTATCCCAATTCACTTCGAGCTTTAGGATGGAAATACCATTAACCACAACCGAAAGAATATGTGGACCTTTATCAACTACTTTTCATAAGTTGTAATCAATAGAATGCATATAAATTCTCATCCTAGTTTTTCAATAAGTATAATTTGATCCATTGAAAAATAGAGGTCTATTTGAGGCTTATCCCTCAACTACACTAGTACCAATAGGGGCTATCATAGATCTTTACTCAAGGTGGTAAAGCCTATAAGCTAAGAACAGGGCTCTGATACCACTTGTTGCCTAGTAAGCAACCCAAGAGGGGGGTGAATTGGATCTCTAAAAATTAATTGATGCAATACAATAGTATGTGATCCAATCCAAAAATTAACCAAGTACTATGAATGCAAATAAAGTGCTCTTAAGTAAATGTGCAGCAAAAATATAAAGTAATAAAAGTAAGAGCAATGAAAGGAGACAAGCAACCACAAACACAATGAAGTATAGTGGTTCGGTGCTATCCAACGCACCTACATCCACTCCCCAAGATCTCCTTGAGAATTCACTATAATCTCAATCGATTATAGCCGATTAATTTTCCGGGCTCACTAATCAAAACCTGACTTGTTTTCACAAGACTTACAAGTCAAATCCTCACTTTGTTTTACAGGTTAACCAAGAACCTAAATGGTTTTAAGGGTCACCACCAACCTTCCTTGGTTTTCCGGGCTAACCAAGAACCTAATTGGTTTTGAAAGGCTGACCAATAACCTCCCTTGGTTTTATAATAGGCTAACCAAGAACCCTTACAACAAATAAGTTTTGAAGTAGAGAAACAATAAAAGCTTTCTAATAAAAAGCGGGTATCTCTTTGAAGCTAGTTGTTATGAAGCTTTGAATTTGATGAAGCCCCTTTGATTGCTCAAGAATGGTTGATCTTTAATGCTCTTGAAGTCACTTGAATGCTTGGAGGCTTACTTTTGCTTGAGAGTAGTTGAACTTCAATGAATAGGAGTGAATGCTCTCTTTTCTTCTCTTTTTGTTCTTCCTTAATCAATCTCTTTTTTTAATTTGATTTGGAGCATATAAATACCTTTCCAATGTCTCAAATCTGGTTTCTAACCATTAGACATGAAAATCTAGCCGTTGGGGGTGAAGAGGGATGAGTTTTGCATTTGAAAAACTAGCCGTTACTGTTCTCAGAACTCCATGTGTCGACACTTTAGGTTGTAAGTTGATACTTCAGGTCGACACTTAAACTTCTTGAGTCAACACCTAGTTTAAAAGTCTTCAATGTAGCTTTTTAAAAATTTCAGATGTGTCGATACTTCTTCAGGTGAGTCGATACTTTGAGTCGACACTTAGCATCCATGTGTCTACACTTCACCAGATCTTCATCTTCATCAAGTTCTATGACTTAAAGATCTCAAGCGATGAGCTGATCCATGTGTCGATACTTTGAGTTGACACTTCAAGTCCATGTGTTGACATTTCAGCCGTGCCATCTGAAACTTTATTTGCGTACCGGCTTGAGTCGACATTTTACTGTCATGTATCGATACTTGGTGTCATGTGTTGATACTTTGAGTCGACATCTCACTGAGATCTTCATAAAAATATCTAAACTTATGTTGAATAAAGTCTATATTGAACTTATGTATTCAATCTTCACTTGTCCAAGTCTTCTTTGAGCAGATCGTTTATCTAAACTTTGGCTTCTTCAATCAAACAATCATTTATCAAATTGATGAGCACCTTTTCCTATAAAAACATACTTCAATGTAATTATTAGTACTCAACTTATGCTTAACCGTTTTTCTTATCATCAAAATCAATAATGGAGTCAACAATAGGTGCATCTAAAAGGAGAAAGAATTCTTCCTAAATATAGATCCAAATTTCCTTATATTAACATACTTGGATGCTTGATCCTTGATAGAGGAGGTATTAGGTGGTGGCCCACACACCTTCATAGATCGTGCTAGGACTATTTTGGAGGTCGGATTGAAGATGGCAACTTCTGGCCCCACAGTTGAAGATAATCCTCCTCTGGAATGTGTGAGGATTCCGAGCAATGAAGAAGACAAAGATCCCAAACCTCCAATTGCTAAACCTCCAAAAGCTCCAAGGTTAAAGTGAAGATAAAGATAGATGTATTTTTTCTTTTTCTTTTGTTGGAGCAATGCATAGAGATTAATGAAAGAATCTCATTAATTTACTCTATAAGAAATCTTCTAAAATCAATTAAAGAATTTTACATTTTTGTTTTCATTATTTTTATGTATGAAAAATGCATACTACTCCATGAACTTTGAGACTTATGTTTAAAATATCTATTTAAAATTTAGATAGTTATTTAGCTATATTCCTCTTGACCAATCTTAAAGGATGAATCTTGGGCTTTTTGAGCCATAGAAGTTCTTTTCTAATTAGCTTTGGAAACATATGCTTCGTATAAGCTTTTTCTAGCTACTTCATTGAGAATATATAGGCTACTCAAGCCTTTTCCAACCACTTTAGTCAATATTAAGAAAACATGATTAGGAGTTTGGGCAATGCTTGCGCCCTTATCCGATTATTTTGAAAATACCTAATCAAAAGTTTAGGCAATGCATGTGCCCAATCTCTTTGATAAAAAATATGATAAGAAGTTTGGATAAACTTGTACCCTCTATCTAATTATTTTGGAGTAGATGAAGTAATCGAATGTTTGGACAATACCTACATCCTCTACCCGATCACTTTAGAAATACCTGATTGAAAGTTTAGGCAAGCTTGTGCCCTATACCCGATCACTTTGGAATAGATATAGCTGATCAAAAGTTTGGACAATGTAGCCTGTATTCTCTATCCAATTACTTTAAGAATATCTTATCAGAAGTTTGGATAAGCATGTGCCATCTATCTGATCACTTTGTAATAAATAATATAGAGCCTGATCAAAAGTTTGGGCAAACCTATGCCCTTTACCTGATCACTATGATAAAGGAGCTGATCAAAAGTTTGGACAAACCTATGCCCTAGCTGATTACTTTTATAGAGAACCTAATCAAAAGTTTGGACAAACCTATGCCTTCTACCTGATCACTTTCAAGTAGATAATAGAGAACTTGATCGGAAGTTTGGGTAAACATGTTTCCTCTATTCAATCACTTTAATAGAGAACTTGATTGAAAGTTTAAATTAATATATGCCCTCTACCTGATCACTTTTAAGTAGATAATAAAGAGCCTGATCAAAAGTTGGGTCAAATTATGCCCTCTTCTCAATTACTTTAGAGCAGATAAAACTGATTAAAAGTTTGGACAATGCCTATATCCTTTACTTGATCACTTTAAAAATACATGATCAAAAGTTTAGGCAAGCCTATGCATTTTACCTGATCACTTTGGAGTAGATAATAGAGAGCCTAATTGGAAGTTAAGGCAAACATGTGCCCTCTACTTGATCACTTTGGAGTAGATATTAGAAAGTTTGATCGAAAGTTTAGATAAACCTATATCCTTTATTCGATCAATTTGATAGAGAACCTAATCAGAATTTTGGGCAAACCTATACCCACTACCCAATCATTTTGAGAAATTATAGAGAGATTACTTCTTGAAAGAAAAGAATTTATAAAAAATATTTTCTTAAATTATCAAAATTTCTTAATCTTGGAATTGGAGTTCCATCTAAGTTTTCTTGCCCCCTAATCCTTGGAGAGGCCTAAGATCATGCTGACTATCCCCTTAGTTGGGAGGTTATTTAGCTCAGCTTCATGTTCGGGCTACGTCCGAGGGGTCTCTTCTTCTTTTGGCTATTAATATACTTGTTGAGGTAGTCCCTATGGATCAGCTTATTGATCTCTTACTTTAATTATTGACAATCTTCTATATTATGACCATAATCTCTGTGGTAGCGGCATCATTTATTCTTGTTCTTCTGCTCTAGTAGATTTATCATGGGTAGTGGTTAGTGCAAAAAATTCTTATTCTCGATCTCCATCAGGATCTAAGATCAAGAGGCAATCAAGGAGGCATAGTTGGTGAATTATCGAGGATGATGATTCAGTTTTGAACTCTTCAGAGGTCAAGTGGCTTCTGGTTGAATGCGAGTTTCTTTCTCATGAGCCCATTTCTTTCTACTCTTCTTTCCTTCCTCCTTCTGGTAAAGGGAATAGCGTTCCTTGGCTTGGGCATACTTTCCTACATGTGCAAGGAGCTCAGTATAACTTATTAAAAAAAATATCCAAGAAGAAGATTAGGCAACCATTCAAGAGTCCTCGCTTTAAAGTTGACATATCGATGGACTCATTAAGATCTTAGACCTCCAATATAGCTATACTGAAGCATGCCACATAATTCTAAAGTATTTCTCAATCTTCTTGCTTGATGGAGAAGAGACTCTCTTGTTCTTTAGTTATGGTCGATGGCTACCAAAATGAGTCATTAGTTGGCTACCTAGATATTGAAAAGAATGATTGGATCCAAGTAGCAAACCCAAAAACCATATTTTGATAGCCTTCTTCATAGGTGCTTGAAAAGACAAGCATGTTGACCCCTAAAATGATTTTGATGATAACAAAACATTGGAGCATGCATTTGATTACTAACTATTTTCAAGTATTTTTTAAATTTTTGTAGGATGTCTTAAATATAAAATCACTCTTCCTACAATCTTGGTGTATGACAAGCTTATTTTGTTGAATTGTATCATGTAATGAAGAGCCCAAAGAAAAGTCTTTTATGTATTTATAAAAATGGGCTACCTCTATGTATTTTTCTAGTTTAAATCTCTTAGATTTAACTTTGATGGAGTTGGAAAGATTTTGGAGTTGATTGGAAGTCTCTAGAAGAAATCCAGAGAAGTTTGGACAGTTTTGGACCTAAGTCACGAGAACCGACTCAAAGCAGGAGAGTCGACTCGAAGTCTAGCACAGCAATAAGTTTTCTAGGACGCAAACATTTGAGCTGACTCAAGAGTGAAGAGCCAACTCAGACAGAGTCCAACTTCTGAAGTTCTGAGAATTCGAGCCGACTCGAGGGAAGTCAAGCCGACTCATCCATAGTGAAAATTCCTTAAATAGACAACCGAGCCGACTCAAGTATAGATGAGCCGACTCTTCCAGAGTTTACAAGTTCTCAATTCTAAAGAACCAGCCAGGCGAGTCGACTCGATGAAGAAGAGCTGACTCGACCAAAGTAGTGTTTTGACCTGTCTAAGAATCCGAGCCAACTTGAAGCATTTGAGCCAACTCGAAGTCCTATTCTAGGTTCATAATGGCTAGTTCCAAAACTCTCTTTTTGAATCCAAAATGGTCTCCAATGATCATATTTCGAATCCTAATGGTCTATAATAGTTATATCCACTTGAAATCAGTTAAAGAGACTATATATAAGGGATTTGAACCACTTTTGAAGAAAGGGGAATGAGAAGTTCATGAAAAGTTAATGAGTTTTCGAAAGAACACTCAAGAGAGCATTTAAGAGAGTACTTAAGACCACACTAAACTTCTATCTGATTTCTTGAGACATTTATTGAAGAAGCTGGAAGCCTTGAAGAGCATTCAAAGAGTAATCAAGAGGGCTTCTCAAAAGCTACAACTACAACCATCTGACAACAATCAATTTGTCATAAAGTTGCTCTATTTTTATACTCTTTGTTTGAGTTGTTCCAAGTACAGCAGGGGCTGTAACTTGGGATTTATATAGGTTATTGGTGAGCCTTTTAAAACCAAGAGTGGGTTGTTAGTGAGCCCGGTAAAACTAACATTATAGTGGGTTATTAGTGAGCCCGGTAAAACTAATATTATATTGGATTTTTGGTGAGCCCGGGATAAATTCAAGTTTGGGTTTTGGATTGTAAGTCCATGAAAACAATCTAGCTATATTCCACGGGTGAATATAGTGGAAATCCCAAGTGGTATCTTGGATAGTGGACGTTGGAGTGAGGTTGCTCCGAACCACTCTAAAATTGCTAGTGTTTGTGCTTGCATGATTGTGCTCTTTAATTGCTTCTGCATTCTAAACTTGATTCATATCACTCACCACACTATGTTAGTTTAAAAAGAGCACATATTTGAGAAAAAAGTTTAAATATCTAATTCACCCTCCTTCTTGGGTAAGCCACCTGGGCAACAACTGGTGTCAGAGCAGTGTCTCTAAATTTACTTAGATTAAAAATAAATAGCAAATCCTATGAGTACCTCTTTGGCTGAAAGCCAATCCATAAAGACCTCCACTATTCAAAGGCACTAACTACACCTATTGGAAAGCCTGAATGAAAATCCACATTCAAGCAATATACTTTCAATCATGGAAAATCATTCTAAAAGGACCTCACACACCCACGAAGAAGGTTGATGCATGGACGTCCCAAAACTGGAAGAGGAATGGGATGAACACGACATGAAAATGGGTAAGCTGAATGCCAAAGCCATGAATCTATTATATTGTGCTTTGGTTGCAAACAAGTTTAACCAAACTTTTACTTGCAATTCAGTTAAGAAAATTTGGGATAAACTTGAGGTAACCCATGAAGGAACTTCCCAAGTGAAAACATCTAAAATTAATCTTCTTGTACATAGCTATGAATTGTTTAAGATGGAATCGAATGTGACTATATCTGCCATGTTCTCATGTTTTTCAAATATTATTAACAATTTAAAGTGTCTTAGCAGGATATACTCCAATGCAAATCTCGTGCAAAAGGTTTTGAGATCACTTCTAAATAAATGGAACCCGAAAGTGACTGCATTTCAAGAGGCCAAGGACCTCAACACATTACCATTGGATGAACTACTGGGTTCCCTAATTACACATGAGCTCACTATGCAGCATAGAAATGAACATGACATCAAGAAAAAGAAGTCAATTGCCTTCAAAGATGTTACTGAGTTGAAGAAATAAGAAGAAGAAATTGATGAAGAAAGCTCCTCCTCCAGAGGTGAACTAGAAGACGATGATATCGCACTTGTAGTGAGGAGATTCAAGAAGTTTATGGGCAAGAAAAAGGAAAGATATTGGAAAAAGTTTTATAAAAAAGAAGAATATAGCAAAGACAAGGAAAAATAAAAAGAAAAGGATAAAGAGCAACAGTCCAGTTACTACGAATGCAAGAAACTAGGGCACTTTAGATCAGATTATCCAAACTTGAAGAAAGCATATAAGAAGAAGAAGAAGAAAGTAATGTTTGCAACTTAGAATGACAGCAAGGAGTCAACTTCAAATGAAGAAAAAGAGACCACAAAAATAGAGAACATATATCTAATGGGTCTTGAAGATGAGGTAATGTCTCCCGAACCTCATGATGAATTCACTTTTGAAGAATTAAATACTGCATTTCATGAATTATTATCTGAATACAAAAAGACTGGTTTCAAAATTAAAGCTTTGAAAAACAACAATGATACTTTAATAAAAGAAAAATAAGAAATTTTAGAAAAGAATAAAATTTTGCAGAAAGATTTGAATTGCTTTGCTAAAAAACTTGAAGTGGTGCAAACTAAGGAGAATGATTATCTTGAGAAAAATAAAACTTTGCATGAAGAAAATGTTGGCTTGCAAAAGAAAGTTGAAAAGCTCAAGCCATTAGTTGAAAAGTTAACACTGAGTTCAAACAAGCTTGAATTAATTTTAAAAGATCAAAGAGATTCAAGTAACAAGGCTGGAATTGGTTTTAATCTTCTACATACAAATGGAGTTTCAGCTACAAAATTTATACCTTCAAAATCTTTTGTACCAAATTTTTCAGCAACTAAATTTTATGCATCAAAGTTCTTTATAACAAAATCTATTGCTTCTAGAGCTTCAACATATACATCAAGAGTTATTTGTTTTTCATGCAATGGGGTTGGTTATAAAGCATTTGAATGCAATTTCAAAAGAAAAGTTAGAAATAAGATTAGAAAATTTTGGATTCCCAAAGGAACCACTCCTGCTAACCTGCAAGGACCCAAGAAAGCTTGGGTACCTAAAAGAACTACATGATTGTTTTGCAGGAATGTTTTGCAGCCTAGAACATAAAGAAAGATGGTATCTGGACAGCGACTGTTCAAGACATATGATGGGTGACAAGGAACAATTCATCATCCTAGAGATGAAGGATGGATGAATGGTCACTTTTGGTGACAATGGTAAGGGAAAGATAATTGGTATCGGTAAGATCAGAATTATCCCTTCCACATTTATTGAAAATGTATTTCTAGTTGACAAATTAAAGCACGGTTTATTAAGTATTACTCAATTATGTGATAGAGGCTTCAAGGTTATCCTTGAATCTTTAATGTGCATTGTAACTAACTCACTTGATTCTAGTACTAAGCTCATTGGGCATAAACTTGGAAACATATATGTGGTAGATTTAAATGATCTAGCCATATTTAGTAGCATAAGTCTTGTGGAAATGAATGCTAAAACCAAGGAGTCTAGCTTACTTTGGCATAGGAGATTAGGTCATGCTAGCATGCATACTATATCTAAATTGATTTTCAAAAATCTAGTTAGAGGTTTACCAAAATTCAAAGTTAATTTTGAACATGTTTGTGATGCATGCCAATTAGATAAACAAACTAGGAAGAGTTTTAAATCGAAAAATATGGTTTCTACTTCTAAACCACTAAAGCTACTATACATGGACCTATTTGGACCAACTAAGACCACAAGCCTAGTTGGTATGAAATACGGACTTGTGATAGTAGATGATTTTTAGAGATTTACTTGGGTCTTATTTATTATACATAAAGATGAAGCTTTTAAAGTTTTTCAAAAAATTTACAAGAAAGTCTCAAACTAGAAAAATCTTTTAGTTATTTCTATTAGGAGTGATCATGGCACATAATTTGAAAATCAATATTTTGATGATTACTACACTGGGTATGGCATTGATCACAACTTCTCCGTTCCTAGAACACTACAGTAAAATGGTGTTGTAGAGAGGAAGAATAGGACATTAGAAGAGATGGCCCGAACAATATAATATGAAGGCAATCTTTCAAGATACTTTTGGACAGAAGCTATGAACACTGCTTGCTATATTTTGAAACATATTTTGATAAGACCGATTTTGAAGAAAACCCCCTATGAACTTTGGAATGACAAAGAACCAAACATTCATTATTTTCATATATTTGGTTGTAAATGCTTTGTGTTAAATAATGGAAAGAATATCCTAGGAAAATTTAATGCTAAATCTGATGAAGCTATATTTCTAGGTTATTCAATTAATAGAAAAGCTTATAGAGTTTTTAACAAAAGAACATTAACAGTAGAAGAATCTGTTCATGTTATTTTTGATGAATCTAACCCCTCACCTTCTAGAAAAGAAGAGTGTATAGACAATGATGCAGGTGGAATTGATAAAGCTATGGAAAACATGAGCTTGAAGGACAAACAAACTTAAGAAGGAGAAGAAATGGTAAGTAAAGATCATGATGATCTACCAAGAGAATGGAGGTATGTAACTTCATACCCTAGAGATTTGGTTATAGGTGATCCCTCACAAGGTCTTAAGACTAGGTCATCACTTAGAAAAGCACATGACTATCTAGCATTTGTTTTACAAGTAGAACCACATAGTATAGAAGAAGTTGAAAATAACCCTAATTATATGATGGCCATGCATGAATAACTTAACCAATTTGAAAGAAATAATGCATGGACCTTAGTGAACAGACCCTTGGATTATCCTGTAATAGGAACTAAATGGTTTTATAGGAATAAGTTGAATGAACAAGGAAAAGTAATTAGAAATAAAGCAAGATTAGTGGCTAAAGGATACAATCAAGAAGAATGAATAGATTTTGATAAAACTTATGCACCCATAGCAAGATTAGAAGCCATTAGATTATTACTTATATTTGCTTTCTACATGAGTTTCAAATTATTTCAAATGGATGTAAAAAGTATATTTTTAATGGATTTATTTCAGAAGAAGTTTTTGTAGAACAACCACTAGGTTTTGAAAATCATGCTCTTCCAAATCATGTTTTTAAACTTACTAAGCATTGTATGGATTAAAACATGCACCTAGAGCATGGTATGATAGATTGATCAAGTTCTTACTTGAAAATGACTTTGTTAGAGGCAATGTAGATACAACATTATTTATTAAGAAGAAAGAGAATGATATGTTAGTTGTACAGATTTATGTAGATGATATTATTTTTAGTGCAACTAATGAGGATTTATATAGAGAAATTGTTGAGTTAATATAAGGTGAATTTGAAATGAGCTTGATGGGTGAACTAACCTATTTCTTGGACTCCAAATTAAGCAAACAAAGGAAGGAATTTTTATCAACCAAGCAAAGTACATCAAGAAGATCATTAAGAAGTTTGGTATGAAGTCATCCAAAGAAATGAGCACACCCATGAGTCCCTCCTGCAGATTAGATAAAGATGAAGATGGCGGCAACATTGATCAAAATCTCTATCGAGGTATGATTAGATCACTATTGTATTTAACTGCTAATAGGCTTGATATCTTGTTCAATGTATATATATGTGCTAGATTTCAATCAAACCCTAAAGAATCACATATACTTGCTATTAAAATAATCATAAAATATCTAAAAGGAAAAAGTAATCTTGGTCTATAGTATTCTAAGCAATCTTCATTAAATTTAATTGGATTTTTTGATGCTGATTATGGTGGATGTAAAATTGATAGAAAAAGTACTAGCGATACTTGTCAATTTCTTGGGTTGAACTTAATTTCATGATATTGTAAGAAACAAAACTTTGTAGCACAGTCTACTGCTGAGGCAAAGTACGTGGCTATAGGTAATTATTGTGCACATGTGCTTTGGATTAAGCAACAACTAGAAGACTTTCATGTTATTCAAATAAAAATTCCTATCAAATATGATAACACAAGTGCTATTAATCTGACAAAAAACCCAATTCAACATTCAAGAACAAAACATATAGAAATTAGACATTACTTTATTAGGGATCATGTACAAAATGAAAAAATTGAACTTAAATTCATTCCAACAGAAAACCAACTTGCTGACATCTTTACTAAGCCACTTAATGAAGAAAGATTTCAAATGATTAGAGGAGAATTAGGATTATGTGATCCTTTTTTGAATTTCTGACCTAAATTCTTCTAAATTAAGGAAAATAATCTAGAAGACCTCCTTCATCAATTTAAGGACAATGACCACCTTACCTAATGTGCTACTATCATTAGAAACCTTGTTAGAGAGATTTGGAACATTTTTGAGAGTTTTTGATCAGGCCGACTCGAGCAGACAAGGCTCTGGCCGAGCCGACTAGGATGTCGGGATAGGTGTTTTTATATATAAACCATAGGACCCAAACTAGGGCATAGACTTTCTTTTTAATCCTAATCGAGGAATAGAACCTTCATTTCCTACTAGGGACCACTCCATCTCTACCCCACCTTCCCTTGATTCCTTCAAACCACTCTCCCACCTTTGATTATCGATAATGGCACCTAGAAAAGCAATGGCTAAATGATCTCATGGTGTTGAATTAAGCACACAAAGGGAAAGGAGATCCAAGAGAAGGGAAGAGGAGTCAACCCGTGGCCAATAACAGGAGGAAGAACAGAGGAATGAGTCTCCATCACCAACTAGATTGGTAATCTCCATGGCAAATCACCCCGTTACCAGCAAAAGGAGAGTCGTCTTTTCATTTATTGAAGAATTAGGGCCGAGGATAGGAGACTGGATAGAAAACCAAGGCTAGAGTTATTTTTGCTCTTTGGATACTTTCACATATCCTAATCCAGTGAGGAGTTTCTATAAAAACCTTTCCTTGGGAGAATATCATATAGAATCTACTGTCAAGGGAGTAAGGTTGATTGTTGATGCGGACAAGTTGAGTAATGTGCTGCATATGCCCAATGATGGTCTGAACCATTTAGTCTTAAAAGACAAGCAAAAAACCCTAAGAACTATCCTAGAAAGAAGAGATGTGGATGGTATTGGAAATGTGCAGGCTAGCATGTTGTCATTGGAGATGAGGCTCCTACACAACATGATTAGTAGGATATTTTTTACCAAGGATCGGGCACTTCGACTAGGTCAGCGAGCAGGACATGGTCTTCATGAGGCACATGATTGAGGGGGAGGCCCTCAATCTTCTTTATATTATGTTGGTTCAGATGAGGGAGGAAGCTAGGAGAGTGAAGGCATGCCTACCCTATGGCATGGTATTTACATTACTTTTTAGGAGTCTGGGATCAATTTGACCGAAGAGGATGGATGTCCACTACACCACACTGACATCTATTCAGTAAAGTCCCTACAGAGGATGGGCTACCATCTGATTGAGGGAGTTTGGATGAAGAGGGTGCCAGGTCAGAGAGTGGTTCACCTGTCTTCAGAAAAGGATGAGGAGGCAGAGCACCACTTGGCCGATACTAAGACTGCTATTGTTGGAGATGATGATAATGATTTAAAGGATGAGACTGAGGAGCAGAGATAGTCAGAGCGATAGCATGGTAGTCCTAGGACTCCACCAAGACCTTCAGTTGCTCTATCAGCACCTTCAACATCGACTACCGCACCAACTACTTCATAAGCTTTCATTGCACAGCAGCTCAGACAGCTTTTCGAGTCTTTGACGAGTACCTTCAGTTCGATGTTTGGTGAGCTTCATTAAATAGTCGATATGGGATTTCAAGAGATCAGGGCAGAGCTATGAGAGCTGACCTCCAGGGTTGAGACAGTCGAGAGCAACAGTAGTCGTAGGATGATGTTCAGTCAGATATTAGAGACCTGCACTTGAATTCAGATGACTAAGAGGAGCAATGGATGCCCTTAGTTCCCAACAGACTGCTGAACTACACTATTTACAGAAGGGAGTTCAGGGCATTACGACTGAGCTTCGAACAGTCCAAGTATACTTATCAAGGTTGTCGTCTACAGTTGAGGCTTCAAAAGCATCAGCCTCTAAGCAGCCATCTCAGTCACCACCTCCTGCTTTTGATCCATCGCCACTTGCTTCACAACCTCTTGCACCACCTACAGCCAAGCCTAGTTTACCTACTGATATTAAAATTGAGCTTGTACCTGTCAGGGCAAAACCCAAATCTAGGCCTAAATAAAAATCTAAGGTATCTAAGGCCCCAACCAAAACTAGATTTTGAGATCTTAGGTTCAAACCCTTGAAGACTAAGACCTTTTCCATTGTATTAGAGATTGGTTCTTCCTCTAGTGACGAAGAAGAGTAGTTGGTGTATCTTTTTATTGTTTCTTTTTGGATGTATCTTGTATTACATTTTGATTGATTGTACTTCTTTTTAAAAGTAATGAAATGTTTATTTGCAAATCAATGTGTACATTGCTTCCTTGTTGTTATATCTTGTTATCTCAATGATTGATCTAATTAATTAACCTAATAAGGGGGATTAACACTTCAACAGAATTTTAATGAAGAGTTGCAATTTAAAAAATTCTATGAAAAGGTAAAATTATCTCAAACAATATTATTAATCTTCTTATTCTATTTAAAAAGGAAAAGTAATATGCTTTTGAAAACCTTTTTGATTAATGACAAAAAGGAGGAGTAATAGTATGTGCATGGAAAACTAGCAAATCTATTGAAAATGTGCATAGTAATGAATGAAAATCTATTGAAAATGTGCATAGTAATGAATGAAACAAGGGGAGTTATCCTGTTATTCAAAATTTGCTTAAATTTTCTCTAATCATAACTTGCTCTGATTCATCTCTAGTTTCTAATAGCTCTAATAATAGCTCTGATACATTCTTGCTAACTTTAATACTCTCTGTTACCTTAAACTTTGATACATTCTTCAATACAATTGCAAACTCTTGATACATTTTGCCTTGATACATTATTGACTTCAATTCATTAATAGCTTTTGAAAAATGTTAACTTTGATACATATGGATATATTTCAAAAGCTTTGATACTTTGTTGATAAACTCTGATACTTTCTGATACATATAGATATATATTAGTTTAAAGTCATACACAAGTCACTTTGATACATTTAAATGTTTATATACTCATAACTATAAAGTTTTTTCATGCCCGGTGTTTTGTCATCATCAAAAAGGAAAAGATTATTGACCCTTGGAATGATTTTGATGATAACAAAATATTGGAGTATGCATTTGATTACTAACTATTTCTAAGTATTTTCTAAGTTTTTGTAGGATGTCTTAAATGTAAAATCACTCTTCCTACAACCTTGGTGTATGACAAGCTTATTTTGTTGAAATGTATCATGTAATGAAGAGCCCAAAGAAAAGTCTTTTATGTATTTATGAAAATGGGCTACCTCTAAGTATTTTTTGAGTTTAAATCTCTTAGATTTAGCTTTGATAGAGTTGGAAAGCTTTGGAGTTGATTGGAAGTCTCTGGAAGAAATCTGGAGAAGTTTCGATAGTTTTGGACCTAAGTCACAAGAGCCGACTCAAAATAGGAGAGCTGACTCAAAGTCTAGCATAGCACTCAGTTTTCTGGCATGCAAACATTTGAGCCGACTCGAGGGTGAAGAGCCGACTTGGGCAAAGTTCAACTTTTGAAGTTCTGAGAATTCGAGCCAACTCGAGGGAAGTCAAGCCGACTCGTCCAGAGTGAAAATTCTTAGACAGATAACCGAGCCAACTCAAGTACAAACGAGCTGACTCTTTCAGAGTTTACAAGTTCTCATTTTGAAGAACCAGCCAGGCGAGCCGACTCGATGAAGAAGAGTCGACTCGACTAGTGTAGTGTTTTGACCTGTCTAAGAATCAGAGCCGACTTGAAGCATCCGAGCCAACTCAAAGTCCAGTTTCAGGTTCATAACGGCTAGTTCCAGAACTCTCTTTTTGAATCTAAAATACTTTCCAACGGTCATATTTCAAAACCCAATGGTCTACAATGGTTATATCCACTTGAAATTAGTTAAAAGGACTATATATAAAGGATTTGAACCACTTTTGAAGAAAGGGGAATGAGAAGTTAATGAGTTTTTGAAAGAACACTTAAGAGAGTATTCAAGAGAGCACTCAAGATCACACGAAACTTCTATCTGATTTCTTGAGGAATTTATTGAAGAAGCTAGAAGCCTTGAAGAGCATTCAAAGAGCAATCAAGAGGGCTTATCAAAAGCTACAACTGCAACCATTCGACAATGATCGGTTTGTCATAAAGTTACTCTGTTTTTATACTCTTTATTTGAGTTGTTCTAAATACAGCAGGGGCTGTAACTTGAGATTTATATAGGTTATTGGTGAGCTTTTTAAAACCAAGAGTGGGTTGTTAGTGAGCCCGGTAAAACAAACATTGTACTGGGCTGTTAGTGAGCCCAGTAAAACTAACATTGTATTGGGTTTTCTATGAGCTCGGGATAAAATCAAGTTTGGGTTTTGGATTGTGAGCCCATGAAAATAATTTGCTATATTCCGAGGGTGAATATAGTAAAAATCCCAAGTGGTATCTTGGATAGTGGATGTAGAGCGAGGTTGCTCCAAACCACTCTAAAATTGCTTGTGTTTGTGCTTGTGTGATTGTGCTCTTTAATTGCTTCTGCATTCTAAAGTTGATTCATATCACTCACCACACTAAGTTAGTTTAAAAGGAGTACATATTTGAGAAAAATATTAAATACCCATTTCACCCCCCCTCTTGGGTAAGCCACTTGGGCAACAAAGTAGAATAAGGAATCAAATGCACTTTGGAGCCTCCTAAGGGCCTTGTATCCCTCCAGATAGTCAATAGGATTTGTAGAACCATCAAAAGGATCAATTAATGGCATCTTGAATTGATGAAAAATCAGCTCATTCATTATTTTCTCAAAGAAAGGAAATTGAGTGTTGAAGTCATGGAAGTTATTCTAGTGGGGACTTCCAAAAAGATTTCTCTGAGTTTAGCTTCTAGCTCCTAGACCTTCTTTTTGATATCATCCTCTTACTAAGAGTGATGATTTGAAGGGTGTACTAGAGTTGAATCCTCCTGGAAATCCTCCATGGAGAGATGGTGATTGTTCCTTCCTTCTTGAAAAGGAGTTGATTGATGGATTTCTTCATCCTTGTTAGGAGATTGATACTTCTATCACCTCCACTAGACTAATGCTGAGGGTTCCACTAAGATGATTCAACTAGCGGAGAGGGAGGCTTTATGGTAGATTGTTGAAGAAGATGATAGCATTTATTAGAAGCTGGACCTGCTCAATCAAAGTGTCCATCCTTGGATTAGCAACAGGAATGGGTTAAATTCTGCTATACTTAAAGAATTTCAAGAAGATCATTATTGGGAAGTAGGATTAAGTGGAGGTCTTTCTCACCATTTTTTTGAAAGATTTGGATAAGACCATTCCTTAAGCACCAATCTATTACTATACCTCTCCAAGATGGACAAGCTAAATGTGATGAGATAATAGTAGGCTTCAGAGAATCTAGAAGTCCATCAAAGGAGTTGTTGATGACTTCTAGCAAAGACTTGAATAGTACCTAGACCTGTAAGAGAAGTCCTCGATGTTAGAGAAATTGATAGGATTTCTTCAATGAGAGACCCTCCGATGCTTAAGTTATCTTAGAGAGAGAACGATGAGAAAAAAATAAAGAGAGAGTGTGTATGAAGGTCTCCTAGAGTTTTTCTCAATCTTTTATTTATAAAAGTTTAGGACTAAGTTGGTTAGGTGGTTATAACTATTTGTGAGGTGGTTATACCATTAACAAAGTTATTAAGTTAGTTAGGCCATTAAGAGGTCAGTTTTTGAAGTGGTTTGTTAAGTATTATGTTATACTTCTTGATAACCACTTTACCAACCTTGTCATAATGACTCTTAACAACTTTAAGACATATGTTAAATGAAGTTATGAAATTTTATATGTGGCTCAATTAAGTGGTCGATACATGTTCAATGAGTAAGTCAAGTAACTTGTACTTTGGATAAGTGATCGGCTCCTGACCTTCGGGTATGATCAGCTCCTGGCCATTAAGCACCTTGTACCTCAAATAATTGATAGGCTCTTAGCCATCTAGCACCTTGTGCTTTAAATAAATGATCAATTTCTAGTCATCAGGCACCTGGTGCCTCAAATGAGTGATCGGATCCCGGACAACGGACACCCTATGCCTCAAATAAGTGATCAGCTCCTAGCCATCTATCATCCTGTGCCTTAAATTAGTGATCGACTCATTATCAAATACTTTTTTGTTGAACACTTTTCTGCGTACCGACAATAACTTGTAACATGTCATTTGCCTTGTAATAAATATTATTATGATATTATGATATTCATACATAATAATATCATATATATGAAAATTTAATAGGCCATTTCTCATCAATATTGGGGATAATATATGGGTTTAAACTGGCTTAAACCTGAGTTTTTCATGGCAATATGGATATATAAGGACCCGGTCCATTAACCGAGTAGGTACAAATAATTTTGCATGAATGTTGATGCCACAAAAAGAGAGAGAGAGTGAAGGAGAGAATTCGTGATGGAAGTCCACTTTTTTTCTAATCCCATTGGAAGATGGAATTCGAAGGACCATTGGACTCTTTGCTCTAAAGTTGAATACTTTGCCTCCAAGTTCGCAGATTGAGGAGCGGGTCAATATTCAATGTACATGAGTCAGTCATTGATAAAAGTAAGGGATTTTCAACACAACCATCTATATGATTATAAAAAATTATATATTTAGATATATATACATGATTGTTGTATATTTTATATATAATGATACATATATTATATACCGCTGGATTGTTGTTGCATAGTTTATGACTATTGGTGCTTAATTTTAGATGTCATGCAGAGTAAGGTGAAAATGATTTAACACAATTGATAGGTTGTTGACAACATCTAGATTAGTTAGTCATGTAAAAATTATTACGTGTAGGTTAGGTCAACTTCGAGTCAGGGTGCAATATTGTGCTTGATTTATCATGGGCTGAAGCATGACTATGACTAATCTAATATCAAATATCAAATTATCATTTAATATAATGGATGGGGACATAGGCAATATTTGAAATGATTAGCCATGTAAGAAACATGGTGTATGGCTGGGTCAGCCTTGGGTTTGGATATAGCATTATGTTTGATCTACCATAGAGTGGAGCATGGTTATAATTAATTCAATACCAGTAAAACAAATACAAATTTTGCATAATTATAAAAGTGAAAAAAGGAGAGCATATGGACTAGCCGGTCATGTATAAAATGCAGGATACTAGCTAAAGGCTGAAATATGAAATTATTGTTGCTAGACATGGGTAGAAGCATAATGTGTGTTTATCTTGCCATAGGCTGGAGCATGATTTGACAATCCAATGCTGAAATCAAATCAAGATGATGAACTCTTTAATTAAAGGGCATTTGGACTAGCAGGCACATGTGAAACATGGTATATGTGTTCTTAGCTATGGGTTGAGATGCGATTGCCGATATAGGCAAAAATGTGGTGTGTTTTGGCTTGCCATAGGTTGGAGCATGAGTGGGATTAGTCCAATGCTGAAATGATGATGCGGTCACAATCCAACTATGTTACTCATATAATGAAAGATAATATTACTGGAATCTTGTTTAATAGAATTGTTGCTTGGGTGATATATGATATGTATCTTGAGACATTTGTTACGGTGATATGTATGCAATTAAGTATATCATTTGGTTAAACTAAATTTATATATTGGAATAGCTTGTATATAATATAGCATATGCATTAATCCATTAAACATTATTCAATTATTTAATTATTAGTGTATGAATCTTACTATTTTTCTATTAGCTAAATTTTAGCTGATAGATTCGCGATATTGTCATTAAGACATCATGATTATCAGTTTAAATATTTGACTTCTAATAAATTAAAAATAAGTAGATAGTAGGAAGTCAAGTCGAATCCATAGAAAAGGTAGTGCATTTTAATGATTTAAAATTTTTAAATTTTATAAAAGGAAAACAATAATATTTTGAGTCAAGAAATAAAATTAAAAAGTGTAAAAGAATTTAAAGAACAGGAATTTAAACTCAGTACATTCGATTTGCTAATCAATCTTAGCATCTATTTATGAGAAAAGTAAAGGACATAAATTTAAATTGCATGAAAATAAACTTTGCATAAATTAAAACTAGAATCTAATTATAAAGAATTAGAAATAATAACTAAATAATCTTAAAAAGTAGTAACAAAGTATCCAAAGTTGATTGGTGTAGCCTTGTAGGGAAGTTGGTTGATGTTACTTCGCCTTCTTCCATCATACTCCATGGAGCGAACCGAGCTTCTTCTTTTTCTTCCTCCTTGGATCTTGATGTTGGAGATGGTATTAGGCTTGAAGATGGTGTAGGGGCAGAACGCTCATCTAAGAAACCTCACTCTTAGAAGCCAACCCATAACCTAAGCTATGTCCTCTATCTTATACCATACCCTCTCTCTAGGATGCCTTTCTTGTATAGTTTGGGATCCTTTAAATAGAGATGGTTAAGGTCAAATTAGTGTAGGATTGCGATTAGACTTTTGATAGAACTCTTGAAATTATTCTAGATTGTCAGATTATATCAAATCCATTAATCATCATTTAAATTGATTGAGCCCAGTGAGGGCTATCAGATTGGCATGAATCATGCTCGAATCCATTAAAATTATTTAGGATCGATTACTGATGGGACCCCATCTCATGGAGCCATGGATTTTGATTTGGATTGCACTCAACCCTCAAATCATGCTCACAGGACCAAGTTTCTTGATCCTCCTTCACCATGGACAGTGCCAATGAGATAATGGACTAGGTGGGGAGGAGAGGAAATTGCCATGGCATCAAGCTGATAGGGGGAACGGTAGCTAGTGGTGATGAGGATGAAGCAACCATTGATAGGGAAGAATGGCCAGAGGCTCTCAAGTTAGAAAGGAAGAAGGTGATTGAGGGTTCGAACGATGGCTGGAAGGAGGCTAATGGTAGCTTGGGAAGAACAGCCGGTGGATGGATCTAAGGGGTAGCAGCATCAGGCAGCTTCTATGGATAGATCGAGCTAGGGAAGATGACGATTTGGTATCTCAGGATGGGCAGCGTCCAAGGTGCTGGGCAGTGAAGATGGCCAGGCTCAGCAAGGATGGTGGCATCTCCTTGAGTCGGTGGTGATGGTGGTAGGTGCGATAAGGTGACGGCCGGTGAATTAGGGGTGGTGGGCAGTGGTGCCATCAATTCTTGTAGCTAAAATCCTTCCATGATTCATGGTTTTAAGCCATGGACTAAAAATAATGGCTACTAGTGGACCACTTAGCATCCTGTAAACCAAGAGGTCAGTCCATTATAGACTGGCTACTTTAAAATTCATGCATAATTTGATTATTTTGGTTTTTCTTGATTCTAAGCCTATTTGAACTTTGATTTGAGTGTTGTCAGATCCATTGGATTCTACAAATCAAGCTCTTTATATTGGCAAGTTTTCAATCAGTATTTCAACTAATTTTCTTAGGTTCCAAAGTTTCAAACATCTCCATCAAATTAATTATACTGCTAAAGAGGAAGAAATATAAATTAAATTTTTCATTAACTATTTTAATAGGTATGAAATTATTTTGGTGTTTACATTGATACTCAGCTCAATATCTACTTGTCATAAATCTATACTAATTTTACATTTTTTAAAGATATTTTAAAAATAATTATTTTTTTTAAGAAAGTCAAGTTTAATTATGAAATTAGGATTTTTAGAAGATGTTTACATCAATAATTACTTAAAATACTAAAAATAAATACATAAATATGTGATTTATCATTAGCTTCAACATATTTTATATTTATGCAAGAGTGAGTGTGGGAGATTCTTAGTGGGATATAAAGTTTGTAACATATCTTCATCTCTCTCAGTGTTGCAAGACACAGTTTTGGATGGCTTTGACTATGAAGTTTGAGCAATGGAGTTATCTTGTAGGCCTTATACGTTGCTCTAGGATTCATACAATTGTGTCACATGGCCAACTTAAATGTTGGGTTTGAGGGGTGATGAGATATCTTATACATCGATATAGATACATCTATGTGAGTAAGGGTGTGCAAATAATTTGGTTAACCAAAACCCAAACCAAATTATTTATTATTTTAATGTTTCTTCATTTTTTTTTGAAAATTTTAGGTTTACTTTAAAACTAAACTGAAATATTTCAATCGATTCATTTTTTTGGTATTTAATTTGAAAACTTCGATTAACTAAAAATCAAAATTATAAAATGTAATTAAACATATCATTGTCCTTTCTGGACTTGTGATCCGGGATGACTCTAAGATTGCTAAACATGCAAAAAAATAGTAAAATAATTTTTTTGTGATTCTTATAATTTAATTTGTAAGCTAAATCCCCAAATAAAAGTAAGAACTAGCAACAAGAAGAGCAATGCATAGAATCATCGTATCGTAGGCAAACTCATGCAAAATAATAAATTCCAGGATCCGAGAATTGAGAAACTCCCAGATTAGGATAGCTAATCTTCATCAAATCAGAAATTTAAAGAAGGGAAGGATGTTACCAATTAGTGATTTGAAGAACTTTCGATGAAGATATCACACAACACTCTGATTGAAGTCTGGATGATGAAGTTCGGTTCTCTTGATTAGATGGCTGATTTGGATGGTTCTGGATGCAAGGAAAGCCTCCTCTATGGAGGTAAAACACCTCGGGGATCCTACAAAACATCAAGGGTCAATCAAAATAGCAAGTAAGAAAAGGAAAAGAAACTAGGTTTAGAAGGATTCAGGTTAGGGATTGGAAGCTGGGCTGCTTGAAGCTTGTTGAAGATCTTCCTGCTTGGTGGCCTAGGGCACTCCTTCTTGGACGTTTGAAGGCTTGGATGGTAGTGAGATAGGGCATGGAAGGATGCTAGGGCAGTAAGGAAACACAAACACAAACCAAAGAACCAAGAAAACAAAGTAACACAAGCTCACAAGCTCAAAATAAATTCATCAGGATTTTGATATCATGAATAAAAGTTGCTTACAAGAGGGAGAGAGGTGGGGTATTTATAGAGTTCCCATGCCCTCTAACTAGGGTTACACACTTGGGTTACAAGTCCTCTTCCAAATTGGAGTACAAGTCCTTTCCTAGCTAGGTTAGAAAAACAAATCCCCATCAGGTTAGGAATTGACCTAGTCTTCTCCTTTTTCCTTCATGCTTTGACTATTCTACTCAAAGACACCTCTTGGACTAGGTCAACACTTCAAGGATGCCTAGGAGGGCGTGTTGGACTTCTAGGGACAGCAAGGGGCCGGCCTAAAGGGGCTTGGGTGCATGGGTTTGGGCCTCCGGAAGCTGGGGTGGCCTGATAGCCTAGTAGCAGGAATATTCCATGGAATCTTGCTTCTTTAGGGCTTGGGCTTGGCACTTGGACTTGATTTCTTTAGACTAAGATGTAGAGGGACCTTTGGAATCATGGATGCCCTGGTTTGGAATCTAGAATCTGGATTGGAATCTAGGCATCTGGAGGACATCTGGAAAGAATCAGGGTTTCTGGAAGCATCTTGGATCCTGGGTTGTCACACAAGATCCAATAGACTGATGTAGTAGCCTCTGACTCCTGGATGTGGCCTGGTGGAACTCTATAATAGGGTGACCTCTTCTCTTGTATAAAAATTAGGCTCATACTAGACTCATAATTGATGTACAAAACTCAAAATACTGACTAGGTTGAGGGTTGAGACAAATCAACTAACCTCAACTTATTACAGGACTCAATCTTAATTGATTACAAAACTTTTAAAACTTTGACACATGACTAATTAAATCATATGGGATCCAGGGATCTGTGTCTGATCCTGGTGTCCCCACCAATTCTCTCGGGGCAAGAGGAACTCAACCCCGTCGAGTATGGGTCAGTTTGGCTCAAAGAGGGTCTAGGTTGAGGCGCTGCAAATCCACACCAGCATTCCACAAGTCCTCAGATTCTAGCTGACCTTGCCACCAGACCAAATATCACTGATAGTCTCTATCCTGGGTATCGATAGCTTGATCATCCAGAGCTCTTTCAATCTTTACCTCACCATAAGGCTAAATTATATGTGGTCGCTCTGGGATGGGTTCTCTCTCAAAGAATGGGAGTGGCTCAAGGGGCTCGCTGGGTATCACTACTGGCTCCCTAGACTTTATTAAGTCTGAGATGATGAAAGTGGAGCTAATATCTAAATCAGGTGATATCTCAGGCACATAGGCATTGGGTCCACTACTATTCATTATTTTGGATGGGCCAGCTTCGCCAGCAGAAAATTCTTTGACAGTCATATATTCCTTTGCAATAAATTCTTTATCTTTCTTTTGGGAATTAGCCAAGTTATTAATTAGTTCAGTAATTATGTTCAGCTCTTGACTAATTTCATGACGCATATACTGTGCAGAGGCTAGAATAGGTGCAGGCATATAGATTTAGGACTGTGAATTTTATTGAACTTAACTAATACCTATTAGACTCGACTAAACTTTCCTATCGAAGAAAATTTTATTAGACTTTCTAGGGTCTAACCTAACACACTATAAACTCTCTAGGTTTAACCCTAGCATGGCATGCACATGAAAATTTACTATGTATGCCTACTAAATGCCAAAGGGTATGCAAGAGGTAAGATGCAAACCTAACATGTACAATAAATGAATGCAACATGCAAACATCTACATGATGCAGGTAAATGATTAAAGAAATATAAGAAAATTCAAGAAAAGGAAAGAAATATGAGGTGGATTCTGGGTTAGTCTGGTGGGGTAGAAAGGGTTCAAGGTTGATTGGATAGAATAAGATGTAAGAAGGGGTGTCAGGGATTAAATCTAGACTAATAAGATTGACTCTATGGGGTTGATGTCTATCTACTGGGTCTGCCTTATGGAAGAATGGGTCACTAATTTCAGGAAAAAGATCTTCAATTGGGAGCAAGAAAATGACTTCATCCAGAGGGTACTAGGTGAGATAAGCCAAGTCCTCAATAAACTCTTATGGCTCAGGAAATTCAGGACTAGGCTCTATAATTGGATCCTCTTCTAAAGTCTCCTCTAATTGCTCTTCCATTGTAGCTTGGGTGTGATCTGGGTCATCTAACTCTTGGTCAACTACTATGTGGGTATGGTCAGGGTCAACTAATTCTAGGGTGGCTTCTACTTGGATATCTATTGATTCAACTAGCTCTAAGTCTTCTATGGGGAACTTCTCTTCTTCCTCCTCATACTCCTCCACTAAGCTTGGGTCAACCTCATATATCTCCTTTTCAAGGTCATTTGGGTGAACCAATAAAGTGGTAAGAAGGGGTAGACTAAGGAAAAACTGACTAATGACTGGGGTGACAAGGGTGGGTTGGCTAAGGTGCTCCTGACTAACACTAGGTTCATATCTAAGGGTACTAATCCTATTGGGCTCAGGCTGACTAAGGGTTATGGGTTCATAGGTTATGGGTTCAGTCCTATGGGTCTCGTCTAGGGTTCCTAACTGATCTCCTACTTCGTCAAAACTAGTGGTTAACTGGTTAATCCTAGTGGTTGCCTGGTCAAATCGTTGGTCTACTTGGTTGAATCTATGGTTCATTTGGGTTATCTGGTCATTGGTTTGGTCAAGCTTAGTATTAATTTAGGTATTGGATTGGTTTAGTTGGGTAAACTGGTTTTGAGATTGGATATTGGCTTGGTTCATTTGGGTAGTTAACTAGGCAAGCTGGTTCATGATGGCTTCAAAATTAGGATCCATGGCTGAGTTGGTTTGGGATTTAGTCTTATGGTATTGTGTTCATAATCTAGTGGTCATACACTCAATCAAGCAATCAGAATGGAATGGTGCAGCCAAGCATGCAAAATAGGTTAGATTAATCTAGGATTTCCTAGACCTAGAGCCAAAACTGGGTGAGTTAGCTCAACTTACACTTAACCCAGCAACTAATACTTCCACTGGCCAGGTAGAGGTGGGGTGGTGGGAGGCTCCCACTGCTTATCAAAGGGTCCTAATTATAAACCACCAGTCCACTTAGGTCATTTGACTCTAGACTCCCAGCCTTAGACACCAGCTTTCAGTAATAGCTAAAGGATTAAATGCACTAGTTGGCCCACACGGTTCGGACCCGACCTGTTGGGTGTCACCTAGCCCACTAGGATAATTTAAGTCTAATTAATTTTAATTAAGCTCGGGTAGAAATGCTGGATGGTTGTTTTAGGCCCAGGATAGGCTATGACCTCCAGCCCTGATGTTATATTGATTGCCCTTAAGATTAGATTAAAAGATGATGAACATTCAATAGTCCTGATGCAATCTAAAATACAGCAGAAAATAAAATAAATTTTAATTAATTTATGAGATGTCAAGTTAAGTTTATGTCCATCTAACTAGGGTTACACACTTGGGTTACAAGTCCTCTTCCAAATTGGAATACAAGTCTTTTCTTAGCTAGGTTAGAAAAATAAATCCCCATTAGGTTAGGAATTGACCTAGTCTTCTCCTTTTTCCTTCATGCTTTGACTATTCCACTCAAGGACACCTCTTGGACTTGGTCAACACTTCAAGGATGACTAGAAGGGCGTGTTGGGCTTCTAGGGACAGCAAGGGGCTGGCCCAAAGGGACTTGGGTGCATGGGTTTGGGCCTCTAGAAGCTTGGATGGCCTGGTAGCTTGGTAACAGGAATATTCCATGGAATCTTGCTTCTTTAGGGCTTGGGCTTGGCAATTGGACTTGATTTCTTTGGGCTAGGATGTAGAGGGACCTTTGGAATCATGGATGCCCTGGTTTGGGAATATGCTCTGGCATCTGGATTGGAATCTGGGCATCTGGAGGACATTTGGAAAGAATCAGGATTTCTGGAAGCATCTTGGATCCTAGGTTGTCACACAAGATCCAATGGACTGATATAGCGGCCTCTGACACCTGGATGTCGCCTGGTGGAACTCCAAAATAGGATGACCTCCTCTCTTGTACAAAAATTGGACTTATAATTGGCTCATAATTGATATACATGATTCAAAATACTGACTAGGTTGAGGGTTGAGACAAATCAACTAACCTCAACTTATTACAGGACTCAATCTTAATTGATTACAAAACTTTCAAAACTTTGACATACGACTAATTAAACCATATGGGATCCAGGGATCTGTGTCTGATCCTGGTGTCCCCACCAACTTGTAATAAATATTACATTGGTACATTATAAAGAGCTTGAGGTAATTTAATTAAATTGAACTTTATTTTGTTAACGATTTGTTATTAATTTGAATTTGAATAATAATAGTAGACCAAATGTACTTATACAGTCCTAATGAAATTATTAAAAAACTTAATAAGCCCAAAGTAATATCAAAAGTCCAGCATAGTGAAGTCCAAAATCAAATTATCGAACCAAACTGAACTGAACCAAAATTATTTCAATTTGGTTTATTCGATTTTAAGCTACTTCGATTTGATTTTTTGGTTTCATAAAATATAAATTCAAAAGTTTGGTTTTTCAAAACTTCACTTTGGTTTGAATTGAAAAAACCAAATGCACATCTCTACATGTGAGTTAGAGGACAAGAGATTCCAAATTAAGTTGGAACAAGAAATCAATCATAGAGAACCCTCCTGGTATGATTAGTCACATAGGCAAATACCACTTAGCTATGTTGTTTGCTCTATCATGGAGACGTGGAAACTAAGTTTAAATCCATGGTAACTAGGGTAACCACGGTGTTGCTTTTTGTACCAAAAAAACTTAAAAAAAACTATCGTGTAGCTTTATCCCCATGACACTCGGGACTAGATTATTGGGCATAAGCAAATCTACTCTAAAGAGGAATTGTTTGACAAGATATCCAGTACATATCAACATAAACCTCAATCCAAACATTCTATACTTGGATGCCTTTTCTTTTGATATTTTAATGATTTTTTCTAGATCGAGTAGTCCCTTTATTATTTTTGGGTTGCAAATTACATGTTTAATTATTAAATATATAATAAATGCATATGTATTCTACGAGCATTTTAAATTCCATTGTACGTGCTTCTATCCTTATGACTATTTATGGGAAATGTTTTATTGTAGATCAACTTACATTACATTGGCACCCATTGATAATATCTATCCATTGAATAAAGTTAAGGCATTTATCTGATGATAAAATTACAATATTTTAGCAAAGCACAAAGTGGATTGCCTTTATAAAAGAAATATGTTACAGGGTGAATGATCCATCTAAATCCCTTTTGATCTACTTATGATCAATCGTCAATGAGTAGAAAAGTATTCGATTAGGATCTAATCTCTTAATAAAATGTAGAATGCCTAATGGCTAGGTGTCGACCACTTATCAAGATATGAAGTACTTATTGATCAAAGATTAATATTCTACCAAGGTACAGGATGCTCAACTACTTATCAAATAGGTACCGATCACATACCTAAGCCAAGTATAAGATTCTATAATTTTATTTAGTATGAAGCATATTCCTTAAAGTCATTAGAGTTATTACAACAAAGTTAGTAAAGTAGTTTTTAAAATGTGTGATAGATCACTTAGTAAACCACTACACAAACTGATCTCTTAACATTCTAATCAACTTAACAACTTACTTAATGGTGTAACTACCTCATGAATTTTTATAATTGCTTAACTAACTTGGCCTTGAACCTCTATAAATAGGGAATTGAAGGGAGCTCCAGGGAAGATCTTTTCAAACTCTTACTCTCTCTCAATTTTATTTTCACTATTCTCTCTCCCTAAGCCGACTTAAGCATTGGAGGGTCCTCCATTGGAGAAATCTCACCCATTTTTTCAATGACAAAACCCTCTTTTACAAGTCTATGAGTAGATTGAGTCTACTTCCAAGATCATTAGCCAGTCTTTAGAAGGACCTCTAGACTCTTAGGAGCTTAAAGCCACTTTAGTGTGTTCGGTTGATTTAGCTTGAAGAGGAGCAGCAATAGATTGGTACTAGAGAAAGGGCCATTATCCAGATCTTTTAAGAAAATGGAGAGAGGAAGATCTCCAATCCACTTCACTTCTCGATAGCGATCCTCTCAAAATGCTCCCAGCATGGTGAAAGTTGAGGAGAGAAATCCTCAAGCCACTTTTGTTATCAATCAAAGGTTAGACACTCTGATTCAAAAAATCCAACTACTGATAAATGCCATCATCTCCTTCAATAGTCTACTATCCAGTCGCTAGCTCCTCTAGCTGAATTGTCACCAAGGAGCCACCAGAACCAATTTGGTGAAGGAGATAGAAGTCATCAAGCTTCTTATAGGGAGGAAGAAATATCTGGCAATTGATTTCTCCTCAAGAAAAAAGGAACCATCACCATCACATCCTGAAGGATTCCCAAGAGGATTTAAATTTGGCTGAAAGATAATGAACACGGTTGCAGGTGCCTACGCTAAGCATGCAAAGCAGGCAGCATGCTTGAATTTTAAAAATTTAAATTCAAAGCGGAAAATTACCTGCTCCGCACAGGAACTAACAAATTCCGGATGCATGTATAGGCAATACTAGGCATGTACAAGAGCATGTAATATTTATAAACAGTTAAAAACCTAGATCTATACATGCATGAAAAAAATAAAACTAGAAACTATACCTTATTCCTGCCTAGAATAGCCTTGGTATAAAGGTGGAATTGCAGGGATAACAGGAATAATTTTATTCCTGTTGTCTTCTACTTCCAGCACGTTAACAGGGCTCTTCTTTTCTCCAAAAGCTGCTGCAAAACAACAGGGAATTTGCCAACATTTTGATCTCCCTTCCAGCACCATAAAGCAAGGGAACAAGAAGGTTGGGCATCCCTCAAAGGGGAGATAAGTATGTAACGATTGGTGTCCTTCCTTTCAACCAAAAACTGCACCAGAAAAATCAGCAACCTGAAAACCTGCAACCTGAAAACAGAGCACAAAAAACAGCAGCAAAGAGGTTGATCCGGCTTCCAAATGCTCAATTGAACACTCTCAAGAGGGGGAACACGCCAGGGGCTTGCTCTGATCCGTCTCTCGGCCGATGCTAGTCGCCGGAAGACTTGGAACGGTGGGAGGAAAGAAGGAAGGAAACAGAATTTCTGAAATCTGAAAAAATTTTCAGCAAAACAGAGTTCCTTATTCCAGCTTTTGAGCACCAGAAAATCAGGGATGAATGGCTGTACTCTCTTCCTTTCACTCACCAAATCCCAACCCTCTAAATCAGTGGTGGAATGGAAAAGAATTTTTCCAAGGAAGAAGACTTCACACACTATTTTTCCAGCCTCTCACACATGGTCACGTCTACTCGTTGAACCAGGGGACTGCAAGGTATTATAAGAAGCAGCAGCGGAAGAGAAAAGGAAAAGGCTGGGAGGCCAAACGACGCCGTTGGCATAAACACCAAATAACAGCCATTAAACCAATAAAAAAGGGATTAAGGCTAGCGGGTGGAGGGAGAGGAGAAGACGCTGATAGGCCTTCCACCACTAGGAATTCATCCAGCGAGAAAACACCATGTAAACGGTCACTGGAAGAAAAAATCGGTTCAAACAATTTGGGTTCAATCCTATTAACCCAATGGTTCAAACAATTTGCGTTCAATCCTATTAAACCCAATGGTTCAAACAAATTGAACCGGTTCAAGCCCAAATAAATTTGGGTTCAATTGTTTCACAACTAATTGGAGGCTGAAACAAGCTCCGAATCAGTTCAAAACTGATTCAGAAAAATCCTGGCGCAGACCTGGTCAGCCCGGAACAATTTCCGGTTGACGCAAACAAGGGCAAGATAGGGAAAAGTGTGCTCAAAAAATACCGTGACCATAAAATCGAGACGATTCCCAATTGTAATCGGTATCTGGATCAGAGAGTTATCCTCTATGGCGTGTGACCTCACAGGTTCGAACCTAAACGTTAGCACTGGAATAATTCCAGTACCAGCACAGAAAACCATCTAGCAATGGGTCCCGGCATCCAGATAGGTCGAAGATGTGAGAGCATACTATCGAACCTCTGGCATATGGTTATTGTATAATTCATCCCTTTGACTTCTAATGCTCAGGACGACTGATATTGGGCTGCCAACCCAGACTGAGTCAGTCGACTACGTGTCTCAACCTCGCAAGCCCAGTGACTCTTCACTAGGGCTACCCCGGCCGAGGATTTGCTAAATTGAGATACTGCGAGACATTCAATCCAAACTGTTCGGACAGGTCAATTCCATCTTGGTCCATCACTGCTCCACAAGTACTTGCCTGTACCCAGAAACCTTCCGTTACCGGATTAAAAATCCGGGCAGTCCGGCACCAAAGCACAGGGAGTTGCTTGCAAGCTACCATGATGACCTCAGGTCAGAGGGACACATATACCCATATCCTATCGTGAGTATCCCTTTGGCATAAAGGGGTTTCACGGAGTCACGTTCAATGAGATATCATATATCTCACTTGCATATCACATCATTGTCACCACACTCATTTGGTCAAGAGGACAACCAAACGATGTGAACTGCAACAACCTATACTTGATAGATTGCCGTCCAGTACAATATATCCTTTGGTTGTGAACTGGGTTTAAGGACCAGTCGATACATGCTCTCTGTATCGAAGACAGTGTAGCCCTAAGGACTTCGTCACATGGAAAGAGTTCATTTTTAGGATAATACAATATGTGATGAGCTACCAAAAATAATAATTTATTAATTCATAAAATAAATACAAAACTCAGCACAACCGCCTACAACCCAGGCGATTGGCTTTGGGACTCAGCACAAGCCACTTTGTACCGTTCTACATCATCCGTGGTGCCGAAGGAGTCCTTCAATTTTTGAAGGATTTCATCAGGTTGGGCCTCCTCGAATTTGCGACTGAACTCGTCGTTCATCGCCGCTAACATAATGCAACGGACAGTAGTCCGATCAGAGACCCACTTTAGATAAGCGTCTCTGACCGCACTCCGTGCATTAGCGGGAGGGATTTCAGGTGCCGGATCCGCTATTACATAGAGGATCCGTTCATGCTCCAGAACAATTCTTAATCTTCGATACCAACTATCAAAGTTGTGACCCTTTAACTTCTCGTTATCGAGAAGTGACCGGAGCGATAAATTGGAAGACATCTGAAAAGAGAACAAGACCAAATTAGTGTATTGAATTAATAATTTAACCAAAAGACATGGACTTTTAGTCTAAAGGTTTTTCCCACTAATTTTTCAGATTGGTAGCCTCTAACTCCAATCCATGAAAACAACATCTTTTCAAGTGGGTACTGAAATCCAATAGGCCTCACATGAGCCTGACTATGGCCAGCTCACCCATACGAGCCTAATGGTAGGTTCGTAAACCAATTGTTTCCCTAAACAATCTTCAGTATTTAATTTTGCCCCAGAGAACACCTTAATCAGCCTAGGGGCCTCCTATTGAGGATCTCTGGTTAGGTCCAACCATTAAAATGACAAATCCAATGCTTCCAGCTAACTAAAGACCAAGCCCGATTATGGCCGGCCCACCTGGTCCCGTTAAGGAGGTTGCACTGAACCATCATCGATTAGATAGAAATTCCACTCACCGGATGTACACCCGTTCTATGGAACTGCCGATGTACACCAAGCTAGTGGACACAATTCTTTCCAACTTAATGGGAGGCTAAGACACTGTCAACTCTTTGACTTAGTCTTTTAAGGATCTAATAATTTTAGAGGAATTTTAGTTGTGACAGAAGAAAAGAGACAAGGACATAGATCATCCTCCCACTGAATCAATCAGATTCCAGGAGGGTTGAAATAAATCAACAAATGATCCATGGGCACCTAAAAATCAGTCAGACCGATCAACCTGGGTAACATGGGTTAACTCGAGTCATTGAGCTTTTCTAATCAGTTCTGGTCAACTCGACTAGCCAGGTAGGTGAGATCATGGGTGAGTAACTGCCATTAACCATCTTTCCTAGACACCAACCAAGTTGGCCAGGAAAGAGGTAGCCTCATACAACCATGATCACAGATGCCAAACCTACCTCGACACCAGTCGGTTTACCAAACTCGATCATATTAGCCTAAAGACTCGGGCGTCCACAGAGCCACTAATTGGATCCATTTTAGATGAACGGATCAACTATTCTAACTATTAGATAGTTCTAAAGAAGGACCTTAATCAACTTTTGATTAATCTTCTTTTATCCGGTTCAACTAAACCTAGGTCTAACCCAGTTAAGGATCCAATTAGATAACTAACCCAATTAACCCAAAATGGCTTATTCGAGTGTTTTAGATTTCATAAACCTAAAAGATTTTAAAAAGCCAAAGATTTAATTAAAATAATTTTTAATTAAGTCATAATGTAAAACATTTTTACATAACCAAAAATCATGCATCATATCTAGATTTTTCTTTTATAAACATTACATAGCCCAATAGAAAATAACAGACATGCCAATCAAGTATTTGAATTAAAATAATTTTAATTCCAAGATTTCCTTAAAGGATCCTTCTGAAGAGGCCAACACAGATGAACCGCATCGTGTCAAAGACACACGGTCATGGTGAAGGTCTCAACTAGGTTCCTAAAAGTACTCTCAAATCATACTATATGATTTACAATACTAAAGATTAAACATTTCAATCAACTATACATGCAATCAAGAAATGCTACAACAGAACCTGGGTGCTCTGATACCATTGAAAGATAATGAACATGGTTGCAGGTGCCTACGCTAAGCATGCAAAGTAGGGAGCAGGCTTGAATTTTAAAATTTAAATTCACAGCGTAAAATTACCTGCTCCGCACAGGAACTAACAAATTCCGGATGCATGTATAGGCAATACTAGGCATGTACAAGAGCATGTAATATTTGTAAACAGTTAAAAACCTAGATCTATACATGCATAAAAAAAATAAAACTAGAAACTATACCTTATTCCTGCCTGGAATAGCCTTGGTATAAAGGTGGAATTGCAGGGATAACAGGAATAATTTTATTCCTGTTGTCTTCTACTTCCAGCACGTTAACAGGGCTCTTCTTTTCTCCAAAAGCTGCTGCAAAACAACAGGCCAACGTTTTGATCTCCCTTCCAGCACCATAAAGCAAGGGAACAAGAAGGTTGGGCTTCCTTCAAAGGGGAGATAAGTATGTAACGATTGGTGCCCTTCCTTTCAACCAAAAACTGCACCAAAAAAATCAGCAACCTGAAAACCTGCAACCTGAAAACAGAGCACAAAAAATAGCAGCAAAGAGGTTGATGCGGCTTCCAAATGCTCAATTGAACACTCTCAAGAGGGGGAACACACCAAGGGCTTGCTCTGATCCTTCTCTCGGGCGATGCTTGTCACCGGAAGACTTGGAACGATGGGAGGGAAGAAGGAAGGAAACAGAATTTCTGAAATCTGAAAAAAATTTTAGCAAAACAGAGTTCCTTCTTCCAGCTTTTGAGCACCAGAAAATCAGGGATGAATGGCTGTACTCTCTTCCTTTCACTCACCAAATCCCAGCCCTCTAAATCAGCGGTGGAATGGAAAAGAATATTTCCAAGGAAGAAGACTTCACACACTATTTTTCCAGCCTCTCACACACGGTCATGTCTACTCGTTGAACCAGGGGACTGCAGGGTATTATAAGAAGCAGCAGCGGAAGAGAAAAGGAAAAGGCTGGGAGGCCAAACGACGCCGATGGCATAAACACCAAATAACAGCCATTAAACCAATAAAAAAGGGATTAAGGCTAGCGGGTGGAGGGAGAGGAGAAGACGCCGATAGGCCTTCCACCGCTAGGAATTCATCCAACGAGAAAACACCGTGTAAACGGTCACTGGAAGAAAAAATCGGTTCAAACAATTTGTGTTCAATCCTATTAAACCCAATGGTTCAAACAATTTGGGTTCAATCCTATTAAACCCAATGGTTCAAACAAATTGAACCGGTTCAAGCCCAAATAAATTTGGGTTCAATTGGTTCACAATTAATTGGAGGCTGAAACAAGCTCTGAATCAGTTCAAAACTGATTCAGAAAAATCCTGGCACAGACCTGGTTAGCCCGGAACAATTTTCGGTTGACGCAGACAAGGGCAAGATAGGGAAAAGTGTGCTCAAAAAATACCGTGACCATAAAACCGAGATGATTCCCAATCGTAATTGGTATCCTGATCAGAGAGTTATCCTCTGTGGCGTGTGACCTCACAGGTTCGAACCTAAACGGTAGCACTGAAACAATTCCAATACCAACACAGGAAACCATCTAGCAATGGGTCCCGGCGTCCGGATAGGTCGAAGATGCGGGAGCATACTATCGAACCTCTGGCATATGGTTATTGTATAATTCATCCCTTTGACTTCTAATGCTCAGGATGACTGATATTGGGCTGCCAACCTAGACTGAGTTAGTCGACTACGTGTCTCATCCTTGCAAGCCCAGTGACTCTTCACTAGGGCTACCCCGACTGAGGATTTGCTAAATTGAGATACTGCGAGACATTCAATCCAAACTGTTCGGATAGGTCAATTCCATCTTGGTCCATCACTGCTCCACAAGTACTTGCCTGTACCCAGAAACCTTCCCATATGGTTATTGTATAATTCATCCCTTTGACTTCTAATGCTCAGGATGACTAATATTGGGCTGCCAACCTAGACTGAGTCAGTCGACTACGTGTCTCATCCTTGCAAGCCCAGTGACTCTTCACTAGGGCTACCCCGGCCGAGGATTTGCTAAATTGAGATACTGTGAGACATTCAATCCAAACTGTTCGGATAGGTCAATTTGATCTTGGTCCATCACTGCTCCACAAGTACTTGCCTGTACCCAGAAACCTTCCGTCACCGGATTAAAAATCCGGGTAGTCCGGCACCAAAGCATAGGGAGTTGCTTGCAAGCTACCGTGATGACCTCAGGTCAGAGGGACACATATACCCATATCCTATCGTGAGTATCCCTTTGGCATAAAGGGGTTTCACGGAGTCACGTTCAATGAGATATCATATATCCCACTTACAAATCACATCAGTGTCACCACACTCATTTGGTCAAGAGGACAATCAAACGATGTGAACTGCAACAACCAATACTTGATATATTGCCGTCCAGTACAATATATCCTTTGGTTGTGAACTGGGTTTAAGGACTAGTCGATACATCCTCTTTGTATCGAAGACAGTGTAGCCCTAAGGACTTCATCACATGGAAAGAGTTCATTTTTAGGGAAATACAATATGTGATGAGCTGCCAAAAATAATAATTTATTAATTCATAAAATAAATACAAAACTCAGTACAATTGCCTACAACCCAGGCGATTGGCTTTGGGACACAATTTTCCAACATTGGCACACCCTTCAAATCATTAGTCTTAAAGAGAGGATGATATTGAGAGAAAAGTCTGAGAGCTAGAATCCAGACCCAGCAAAATTTATGTGGATGACCACCATTGAAATAACTTCCATAATTTCAACATGCAATCTCTTTTTTTGAAGAAATAATGAATGAGCTGATCCCCTATTAGTTCAAGATGCCATAGATTGAACCCTACAGTAGTTTTACTGACCCGATTGATCGTCTAGAAGGATACAAGGCCCTCATGAGACTGTAAGATACGTCTGATGCCTTATTATTCCTAGCTTTTCTAGCAACTTTGAAGAAAGCCATTAGGATATGGTTTTCGAGCCTATTATCAAGATCCATTTACTCCTTCTAACAACTATGTAGCCAATTAATAACATACTTTGATATTCATCGATCATAGCCAAATAATAATGTTAGTCTCTCCTCTATTAAGCAAAAAAAGGGGAGATGCTTCGAAGTGATCTGGTGTACTTTGATGTAGCCACATTAGAAGTCAGAGACTTCAATAAGTCCATCACTATATTGGTGCTAAAGTGAGGACTCTAAAGTGCTCGTTTGAGTTTCTCCTTGGATAAAAAATTTTCAAGAAATTATGCTGAGCTTCTTGCACATGTAAAAAAATATGCCCAAGTCGAGGAAGGTCATTTCCCTTGCCAAAAGGAGGAAGGAAAGAAGGAGAGCAAGAAGAAGTAAACTTGTGAGGAAGAAACTCGTGCTCAGCTAGAAGCCACCAAATGTCCAAAGAATTTAAAGTCAAACCATCTTGCTTAGCAATTCACCGATTACATCCCTTTGACTATTTTTTGATCCCAAATTCTGATAAAGATTGAGAATAAAAACTATCTGTATCGACCACTACCGATGAAAGGTCTAGCAAAAAAGAGAGATAAGAGCAAGTATTGCCACTTCCATAGAGATTATGGTCATGATATGGATGACTATCGATAATTGAAAAAAGAGATTATGAGCTTGATCCATATGGGCTATTGCAACAAGTATATCAATAGCTAGATGAAAGAAAAGACTCCTCGGACCTACCATAAGCAGGAAGCTAGGCCAAGTAACCTGCTAATTGCACGGGTAGTCAATATGCTCTCGGACCTCTCCAAAGGCAGGGGCAAAAGTACTAGATGAAGAACCACCCAAAAAGAGACATCGGGCAAAGCCAACTAGTTCTCTGGATAAGAATATTATCTCCTTTTCTGATAATGATGTAAGGAGAACTTAAATCCTCCATGATGATGTAGTCATCGTCTCTTTGTTGGTGGCCAACTATAAAAAGAATTTTAGTTGATAATAGAAGCTTTATCAAGATCTTATTCTTTGATGCCTTCTAGAAAATAAAACTATCAACTAAAAGATTGCAAAGGGTAAATACTCCACTTCTCAGGGTCTCTAGGTACTCAATCGTAACAAAAAGAGAGATCCACTTACTAGTGATTGTAGGTCAACTTCTTAAGCAAGTGATAGTCCTACTGAATTTTCTAGTAGTTTGAGTGCCATCAACCTATAATGCTATCTTCGGATGATCAGGGTTAAATACTCGAAGGGTAGTGGTCTTTACCTACCACCTACTCATTTACTTCTAACCAAGAATGTCTTGGCATTGTCATATGATTTTGAGATTGCATGCAGGTTTTCCAAAATTTTTTAATTAATTAAAATTATTTGTAGCAGAAGTAAAAACCTAATATAAGCATATATAGCAGGAACCAATTTTGAACATGTAGATCTTCAAATAAAAATAAAAGTACAAGTAGTTAAAATCTACTTATTTGTTGTCCTACTCCGTCTTTATTGGATTGGATCTAGAGAAAATCTCGGGTTCTGCTGGAGTCATCAGATTGAATATGGAGAAAATCCTTGGGTTCTGTTGGAGCTGCATATGTGTTTGGCCTTTACTAGTATCCATATGGAGATAACCTGATTGAAGCCTCGAGGCCACTGGAGTGCTAGCTCCTTGTAGGCCTCACTTCGATAGTTGGATCAACTCTTCCTTTATTCTTTTCTTTTTTGATACTCAAGAAATCCAAGAATGAAGATAGATCACTTCTTAAGAAATCAAAGGAGAATAAATTTTCTCTTCTTGAACTAAACCCTTTCATTTAAGATCAAGAAGAGGAGGAGGACTAAGAAGAGTGATCTTTTATCTCTCTCTTCTTATATTTTGTGATTGGTGAAAAAAAGAAGGATGGGCAGTTGTATTTAGGATCTTATCTCACAATAAAACTAAAACAAGAAAGGTCATGCCCCCTTGTATTTTGCACCCACCACTCCACTATTTTTTTATGCCGCACATCACAATTCTTTATCTCTTAGAATCCCTTCTCATATAGAATTAGGACAAACTTTGAGTCAAATTCAAAATCTAAAAACTAGACAGAGATAGGAGACAGAGAATTCCAAGAAGCACCAAACACTTTCTTTGTGTTGACCCCGTAAATGATTTTGATTATAACCAAATATTAGAGCATGTACATTTATTTCTAACAACTCTTCAAGTGTTTTACAAGTTTTTGTAGGATCAGTTAATTGTTCAAACTTCAACTCCTACACCTTTGGTTCTTGTTTGAGTTGTGTTGTAATGTGTTTCTGTAAAGAAGAACCCAATAAAGAAAGTTAAGAAAAAATCATGTAAAAAGGGTTACATCTTTGTGTGTGTTCCTTAAAAAATTATTTTGAGTTAGTATGCTTGAAAAATGTAAGAGAGTTGGTGAGAGTTTTTCTTTGAGTTTAATGTAAAAATCCTGAAGAAGATACTCGGCTGACCTAGCATGTTGAAGAGCCGACTCTACTTCATGGCACGTAGCAAGGATTCTGGTATGCAGCAATACAAGCCGACTCGAAGGTAACCGAGTTGACTCCAGTGAATTCTAGTCGACTGAAATATGCTCGAGCTAACTCCTCCAAAGTCCAACTTTTGAAGATTTCTAAGAACAGCCAGGCGAGCCAACCCGAACCAGAAAGAGTCGACTCTGCCAAACTGAATTTTGAAGACCTGAGAAAGTGAGCTGACCCGAATAAAATCGAGTCGACTCTTCCAGAGTGATGATTTTAGAACCTAAGAAGAAGAGCCACCAATGATCAAAAGAGCCGACTCCTCGAGTTCAAGATTTTCAAAGATATAAGTTCGAGCCGACCCGAGCTACAAAGAGCTGACTCCTCCAGAGTGAAGTTTTGCGCCCTGAGACAAAGAGCCGACTGCACTGAAGATTTGGTAACTCGATCTATCGACTCGAAGGATCCGAACAGACTCGAAGGAATCCGAGCTGACTCAAACATCGCTTTCAGGTATCCAATGGCTAGTTCTAGAATTTATTTTTGAATGCCAAAAAGTGCTTCAATGGTCACAAACCACTTCCCAATGGTCTATAATGGCTAGAATTATCTTGAAGTGATAGAAGACCTTATATTTGAAGGATTTGAACTTCTTTAAAGCAATGAATTAAAAAATTCTTCAAAGTTTAGAGAGCTACATTGAATATCCTACATACCAAAAAGAAAGAGAGCACAAGAGCATTCAAGCAAGCCTTCAAGTCTTCACCAACTCTGATTTGAAGCTTGAAGCAAATTTTGAAAGTAGCCAATGAAGCAATTAAAGCTCATTCAAGTGCAAGTCAAGTGGACTTCTATCAAGCTACACCGGCAACTATCCGATAAATTGAGTTTGTCATTTATTGTTGCATTTACTTCAATTTTTTTCTGAATTATTATTAGGTTATTGGTGAGCCCGGTTGAAAAACCAAATAGGTTCTTAGTGAGCCTTGATAAAAACCAAGTGTTGGATTCTTGGTGATCCTGGTAAAACTAAGTTAGGTTCTTGGTGATCTTATGAAAACCAAGTTAGGTTTCTTTGGTGAGCCTGTTCAAAACCAAAGGGTGTTGAGTTTTCTTTATTGATCCCATTAAAATCAAAGTGTAGAGGTTTTGGATTGTGATCTTGTAAAACAATCCGACTGTATTCGAGGATAAATATAGTGGAAATCCTAAGTGGTATCTTGGATAGTGGACGTAGGAGCTGGGTTGCTCCGAACCACTATAAATTTCGTGTGTTTGTGTTGTGCTTACTTGACTCTATCTAGTTTCTACAATTTAATACTCTGTCACATAACCTACCACTTATAAGGGATTTTTAATTGCACATTATTTGCTTTAAATTTTTAAATTCCTATTTCACCCGCCTCTTGGGTAGCCACTTGGGCAACAACTAGTATCAGAGCAGTGTCTCTGATTATACTAGAGTAAAGATTGATGGCTCATCCAATGAGTACATCCTTGGCAGAAGGACAATCAACTAATAGACTTCCACTCTTCACATGCACAAATTATTCTTATTAGAAAGCAAGAATAAAAATTTATATACAAGCTGTTGATTTTTAATTATAGAAGGTCATTCTTAAAGGGCCACATATTTTCATGATTAAAATTGATGGCGTGGATGTCCCTAAGCCTAAAGAGGAATGGGATGAACATGACATAAAATTAGGGGAATCGAATGCCAAAGCAATAAACTTGTTTTACTGTGCTTTGGATTCAAATGAGTTTAATCGAATTTTCACTTGCACTTCAGCAAATAAAATTTAGGATAAACTTGAGGTGATCCACAAAGGAACTTCTCAAGTGAAAACTTCAAAGATTAATCTTTTAGTGCATAATTATGAATTGTTTGAAATGGATCTTAATGAAAAAATCTCTATCATGTACACTAGATTTATAGATATTATTAATGGTTTGAAAAGTTTTGGTAGTGTATACTCAAATGCTGATTTGGTATAAAAGATATTGAGATCACTTCCTGATAAATGGGATCCTAAAGTTACTGCCATCCAAGAAGCTAAAGATTTGAACACTTTATCCATGGATGAACTAATGGGTTCTCTCATCACACACGAATTGGCCATGCAGCATAGAACGGATGATGATCAGAAAAAGAAGAAAATAATTGCATTCAAGGCTGCATTGGAATCAAAGGATGATGAAGAGACAGAAGATGACTCTACCTCCTCCGAAAATGATCTTGAAGATGAAGACATTGCAATGGTCATGAGGAGATTCAGAAAGTTTATGAAAAAGAAGAAAGGTAGATACAACAAAAAATTTCATAAATGAGGAGAACATTCAAAAGAAAAGGACAAAGACAAAGAGAAAGAAAAGGAACAAGTCCCCACTTGCTATGAATGTAAGAAACCGGGGCACATTCATCCGGACTATCCACTACTAAAGAAATTTTTCAAAAAGAAGAAAAAGAAAGCGATAGTTGCCATGTGGAGAGACAGTGAAGAATCCAATTCAAGTGAAGAAGAAGAGACCACGAAAATAGCTAACTTATGTCTAACGGGTCTCGAGGATGAGGTAACTTCCCCAAATACTCAAGTTGAATTTATATTTGATGAGTTAAATTCTGCATTTCATAACCTCTTATCTGAATTTAAAAAGGCAAGAGTAATGATTAGATCATTAAAGCATATCAATGATTCTTTACTCAAAGAAAAAGAGGAGATTTCAGAAAAGAATGCTTCATTGCAAAAGGAACTTCATATCTTTTCTAAAAAAATGTAATGTGTTGAAAACTGAAAACAGTGAGTTTCATGACAAAAATAATATTTTGTTGAAAGAAAACAATGAGCTGAGAAAAAGGTTGAAAAACTCAAGCCACTTGTTGGAAAATTAACTTTATCTTCTAACAAGCTTGAGTTGATTCTTAAAGATCAAAGAATTTCTAGTAATAAAGCTGCAATCGATTTTAATGCTTCAAATTCAAATTATGTTTCAGCAACTACATTTGTGAAACAAAAAGATTTTGTTCCCAAGCTTCTCACAATGCTTTTGTGACAAAAGGTTCTACCTCCATTTCAAAAACCACTTTGTATGTTCCAAAAAACTTAATTACAAAACCTACTATTTCTGTACTTCATGCATTTAGGATTTCAAAGTATAAATCATTTCAAAATTCTAGAATCAGATGTTTTGCTTGCAAAGAAATAGGACATATAGCTTTCAACTGCAATACTATTAGAAATGTCCACAATAAATCGAGAAAAATTTGGGTTCCCAAAGGAACCACCTCGGCTAACCTGCAAGGACCCAAGTTAGCTTGGGTACCTAAAAGAACTTCTTGATTTTCTTATAGGAATGTCTTGCATCCCAGAAATTGAAGAAAAGATGGTATCTCGATAATGGCTATTCAAGGCATATGATGGGTGACAAGGATCAGTTCATCATCTTGGAAATGAAAGAAGGCGGTATGGTTACTTTTGGAGACAATAGCAAAGAAAAAATAATCGGAATTGGTAAGATCAAAATAACCAATTGTACTTTCATTGAAAATGTATTACTAGTAGATAAGTTGAAGCATAATTTATTAAGTATTAGTCAATTATGTGATAAAGGCTTCAAAGTTATCTTTGAAACATCTATGTGTATAGTAACAAACTCTCTTGATTCTAGTAGTAAATTTATTGGACATAGACTTGGAAATATCTATGTGGTAGATCTAAATGATCTAGCCATGACTAGTAGTTCTAGTTTAGTTGCAATGAATGCTAAGACCAAGGAGTCTTGTTTATTTTGGCATAGAAGATTATGTCTTGCTAGCATGCATACTATTGCCAAGTTGATTTTCAAAAATCTTGTTAGAGGATGCCTAAGTTTAAAGTTGATTTTGATTATGTTTGTGATGCATGCCAAATGGGTAAACAAACTAGGGAGAGATTTAAATCCAAAAACATGATTTCAAGTTCTAGACCTCTAGAACTACTTCACATGGACTTATTTGGACCAATTAGGACCACAAGCCTAGGTGGTTGAAATATGTCCTCGTGATTGTAGATGATTTTTTCAGATTTACATGGATTTTGTTTATTTCTCATAAAGATGAAACTTTCAAAGTATTTAGAAAATTTCACAAAAAAGTTTCAAATCAGAAAAATCTTTCTATAATTTTAATTAGGAGCGATCACAGCACTGAATTTGAAAATCAATTTTTCGATGATTAGTGTACTGAAAATGACATTGATCATAACTTCTCCACTCCTAGAACACCACAACAAAATGGTGTCGTAGAGAGAAAAAATAGGACTTTGGAAGAAATGGCCAGAACGATGTTATATGAAGGTAATCTTTCAAGGTACTTTTGGACAGAAGTGGTGAACATTGCTTGTTATATTTTAAACCGTGTTTTGATCCGTCTTATTTTGAAGAAAACCCCCTATGAGCTTTGGAATGAAAAGAAATCCAATATAAATTATTTTCACGTGTTTGGATGTAAATGCTTTATACTTAATAATAGAAAGGATAATCTAGGAAAATTTGATGCTAAATCTGATGAAGCAATTTTTCTTGGTTATTCACTACATAGCAAAGCATATAGGATATTTAATAAAAGGACTCTTACTGTTGAAGAGTCAGTGCAAGTTATCTTTGATAAAACTAACCCTTTACCATCTAAAAAAATGAGTGTATTGATAATGATGCAGGTACTATTCAAAAGGAGATGGAGGACATGAGTTTTCAAGAAAGACCAATTAAAGAAGGAGAAGAAATGGTAAGTAAGGATTATACCGATCTGCCAACTGAATGGATGTACGCTACTTCCGATCCTAAAGAATTAATTATTGGTGATCCTTCTTAAGGTATTAGGACTAGGTCTGCACATAGGACTGCACATGACTACCTAGCCTTTGTATCATAAATAGAGCCTCACACTTTAGAAGAAGCCAAAAATGACCCAAAGTGGATGTTAGATATGCATGAAGAATTGAACCAGTTTGAAAGAAATAAGGTTTGGACACTAGTTGATAGACCTAAAGACCACCCAATCTGGTCTATTAAACAAACTAAATGAACAAGAAAATGTCATTAGAAACAAAGCTAGATTAGTAGCTAAGGGATATAGTCAAGAAGAAGGTATTGATTTTGATGAAACCTATACACTCGTAGCAACACTAGAAACCATTAAATTACTTCTTGCATTTGCTTGCTACATGAATTTTAAACTTTTTCAAATGGATGTAAAAAGTATATTTTTAAATGATTTTATCTCCGAACAAGTTTTTGTAGAACAACCACCGAATTTTGAAAATCATGCTTTTCCAAACCATGTGTTTAAACTCAATAAAGTTTTTTATAGTTTGAAACAAGCCCCTAGAGCCTAGTATGATAGACTTAGCACTTTCTTAATTGAAAATAATTTTTCAAGAGAAAATATTGATAAAACTCTTTTTATCAAAAAAAAAAATAATGATATATTAGTTGTACAAATTTATGTGGATGATATTATATTTGGTGCAACTAATAAAATTTTTTGTGAAGAATTTGCTAAGCTAATGCAAGGAGAATTTGAAATGAGCCTAATGGGTGAACTTAATTGCTTCCTCGGACTTCAAGTAAAGCAAACAAAGGAAGGGATCTTCATCAACCAAGCCAAATATACCAAGGAAATAATTAAAAAGTTTGGTATGGAGATGAGCAAACAAATGAGCACACCCATGAGCCCACCTTGCAAATTAGATAAAGATGAAAACGGATCCATTGTTGACCAAAAGCTATATAGAGGTATGATCGGATCCTTATTATATTCAACTGCTAGTAGACCGGATATCTTGTATAGTGTATATGTATATGCTAGATTTCAATGTAATCATAAAGAAACACATATGCTTTCTATTAAAAGAATATTAAGATATTTGAAAGGTACAAGTAATCTAGGTCTTTGGTTTTCAAAAGAATCATCTTTGAATTTAGTTGATTTTTTTGATGCTGACTATGCTGGTTGCAATGTTGATAAAAAGAGCAATAACAGCACATGTCAATTTCTAGGGTTGAATTTAATCTCATGGCACTGTAAGAAACAAAACTCGGTAGCACTTTCTACTTCTGAGGTAAAGTATGTTACTGCAGGGAGTTGTTGTGCACAAGTGTTATGGATTAAACAACAACTAGAAGACTTTGGTGTTACACAATACAAAATTCCTATCAAGTGTGATAACACAAGTGCTATAAATTTAACCAAAAATTCTATTCAGCATTCTAAAAACTAAGCACATAAAGATTAGACACCATTTTATTAGAGACCATGTTTTGAATGGTGATATATAATTAAAATTTATCCCAACCAAAAAATAATTAGCTGACATTTTTACTAAGCCACTAAGTCAAGATAGATTTGAATTGCTTAGAGGAGAATTAGGGCTTTGTGATCCTTTCTAGATTTAAATAAACTGATTTCCTTTAAAACTAAGGATGAATTATCTAGAAAACCTCCTACATTTATTCATGATTATTGAGCAACTTTCCTTGGACTTTCATTTCATCAAATTCAATTTCTGAATCATTTCATTTTCTATGAAAAGTTTCTGTTCGAGTCGACTCGAGCAATCTTGCTCCGATCGAGCCGGCTCGAATGTCTGAGTTCTCTACCTATTGCTCTGGTCGAGCCGACTAAGTCTTTGCCTAGTCGACTCGATGTTCTGATTTTTTTGAGTTCACTCTGGTTGAGCCGACTCGGATTTTTCTAGGGTTGGGCGAGCTGACTCGAAAGTCGAGAAATCGCTATTTAAGTAGTTCCGAGCTGTATTTTTTTGTGCTTCACTCATTTTATTTTACTTCAAACACACTCTACTTGATGCGGGACTAATATACATGTAATTCTTTTTGTATGTTTTATATGTGGGGTTATGTGATTAATTTCTGAATTTCAGATCAAAATTAGTTGTAGAGAATTTTATATGAATTTTTGAAGCCAAGCATGTAGATTAGAACCTAGAAAAGTACTAAAGAAGGATCGTCGGGACTGAGAAGCCTCGGTTAGGGCAAGTTATCCTACAATATAAAGACTGGAGGTAGAGGGGGTGTACCTCACAATGTCTGAAGCGCTCGATGAAGATCGCAGCGAAGGGATCTCTCGTTCCTTGATGGATGCGGCCTAGAAAACCGAGCCAAGGACCCACGGATACCCGGCTTTCTGCTCAGTGGTCCGATTGAGGCTTGGTTAGAGTCGTTGGATTCGTAGAAACTCGGGGACCTGCAAACGACCTGTCAGGGGTTAGAAAACTCAAAGGAGATCAAGAAAATAAAGGAAAATAGTAAAGGGAAGAAAGTTTTGGAGGGGGCTGGAAGGATGGTTGGCGGCAGGAAGATGGTTGCAAACACCGGGAAGAAGAACTCTCAAACCCCTTTATGCACACAGCAGGGTAATCACACAAAACAATAGAAGAACTCAAGGTTTATTTCATATATCAAAATCAAGTTTCATAAAAGAGGCTAGGGTCCCTTAAATAGACCCTTAACCTTGGGCTCCAAGTAAGGGCACATTAGTCTTTACATAAGAATCCTTTTCCCTCTCAAACCCTTGCTAGAAAATAAGGAAACATTAGGTAGAAAAATCCCTAAAAATTCTCTTGACTTGGCCAACACTCCAAGGATGCCTAGGGGGGCGTGTTGGGATTCTAAGAGCAGCAAGAGGCCGGCCCAAAGGGGCTTGGGCCTTTGGAAGCTGGGGTGGCCTGGTAGCCAGGTAGCAAGAATATTCCTTGGTATCTTGCTTCTTAGGGGCTTGGGCTTGGCGCCTGGGCTTGATTTCTTTAGGCTAGGATGCAGATGGACCTTTGGAATCATGGATTCCCTGGTCTATGAATATACTTCGACATCTGGAAGGGAATTTGTACATCTGGAGGGTATATGCAAGGAATCAGGATTTCTGATTTTCCTCTTGGAGTCTTCAAATCTTGAAGCTGGGTTGGACTTGGGCTAAACTTCCATGTCTTCAATCTGGTTGGACTTGGTCTTCACTTGTATGATGTGGTCTTGAGTCTTTAGTATGCTTGGACAGGACTCAAAAAATAAAATTAGCTCAACATGAACTGACTAGCATTGGACTGAACTAGCTCAACATGAGCTGACTAGTATAGAACTGAAATAACAACTCAAAAGACTCAAATAACAACTAAAATGAACTCGGATGGGCTAAGCCCTTATTACAGATGGACTCATAAATTATTGATCAATTCACAGAGGGTTGAAAAGCCTCTATCTTATTCTTGTGCCTCCGGTGTCCCCACTAATTCTCTCGGGGTGAGAGGAACTCGACCCTGTTGAGTGAAGATCAGACAGGCTCACATATCTTTCGAGAAGGTCTGGGTTGAGGCATTGCAAGTCCTCTCGAGAAATCCATGAATCGTCCGACTCTAGCTGGCCTTGCCATCGGACCAGGAAGCGTTGATAGTCACGGCCCTGGGTCGTGATGGCTTGATCGTCCAGGATACACTCGATCCGTTCTCCTCTCTCAGGCTAATTTGTTAGTGGACACTCTGGGTTAGGGTCACTCACAATGAAAAGGAATAGGTCCAAAGGCCTCACTAGGTATCGCTGCCGGTTCCCTATACTCAACCAGGTCTGTAATATTGAAGGTAGAACTAATGCCCAAATCCGAAGGCAAGTCTAACACCTAGGCATTTGACCCAACCTTCTCTATCACTTTAAAAGGTCCAGCTCTGCGAGCATGAAGCTTCTTTTAGGCCTAAGCCTAACCAAGATAGAATCCACTACATCAAATTCTTTGATCCATCTTCGGGAATTAGCCAGTTTGTTTAAAATTAGTGTAGGTGGTGAACATGCTGGGCACATGCAGACTCCTAACAAAATGATGCAAAGGACTCAAACTAATACCTAATAGACTCGACTTTGCATTCCTATCAAATGAAATTTATTATACTTTTATGGGCCTAAACCTAAGAGACTATAGACTCTCTAGGTCTGACCCTAGTGTGGTGTGCACAAGAGTATTTACAATGGACTCCAAGCAAATGCCAAAGGGTATGCCAGAAGTATAATGCAAACCTAACATGTGTAATGAATGCATGCAGTACGCTAATCTTAACTAAATGCAATCTAATGATCCTAGAAATGTTGGAGATGTCTGGAAATGGCAGAAAATAGGAAGTGGGTTCAGAATTAGTTTGGTAGGGTAGAGAAAAAGGTTCATGGTTAGTTGGATAAAGTAGGATAAAAGACGGGATGTCAGGAACTAATCCTATACTAATGAGGTTAACCTTACGAGGTTGAGCTATATCTACAGGGTTTGCATAATGGAAGGATGGGTCACCAATATTGGGGAAGAGGACCTTAATGGGAACTATAGGAGGGGGCTCATCCCAAGGGTACTGATTCAAAGAGATCAGGTCCTTAATAAATTCTTCTGGTTCTTGTATTTTTGGACTAGACTCTATAATTTGGCTCTCCTCTATGGTTTCCTCAGGTAAGGCTCTAGCAGCAGTACCTAGGTTCTCTTCCTCTATTTGTTCTTCCATTATAGCTTTAGGTTGGATGTGGTCAAGGTCAACTAGCTCTGGGTTGGTTTCTACCTGGGTATCTACTGGGTCAGCTAATTCTAGGTCTACTAAAGGTGTCTCCTCTTCTCCTTCATACTCATCCACTAGGCTCACATCAGCTTCATACACTTCCGCATTAATGTAAGCCTTGTCGATCTCAGGAATGGTTGGAGAAGGTCGGCTAGGAAAAAATTGGCTAGGTCCTGGTTTCTGATTATGGACACTAATCCTAGTAGGTTCAGGTAGCCTAAGGGGTAGTGGCTCACTACTGGGCTCATATTTAGGGATACTAATCCTATGGGATTCAAGTTGACTAAGGGAAACCTGACTAGTACTAGATTGATACTTAGGGGTTATGGGTTCTCTGGGCTCATAGGACAAGGGTGCAGATCTATGGGTCATGGGATTATAGGATCTGGGGTCATAGGATTTTAGGTCAGCTCTATGGTCAGGTTCTAAGGATGGATCATGGTATGGGGTCCTCCTAGGTTCAGTATAATAATAAAGGTCATGGCGATGGTCTCTCCTAGGTTCAACCTCACGGTAGGGATCATGGTAAGGGGTCCTCCTAGGTTCAGTATCATAATAAGGGTCATGGTGAAGGGTTCTCCTAGGCTGGGGAGGTGACTCAAGTTCTGGTTCAGGTTTGGATCTGGTTTGGGTCATACGGGTTTTCTCTAAGGTTCCTCGTCAGGCATCTATTTGTTCAAGCTTTTGGGTCAATTGGGCATTTTCTTGCTCAAACCTAAGATTGAGGGTTTGGACTAACCTTTCTCCAAGGGCATCAAATTTGGCATCAAAATGGTCCATGGATTCAGGGAGATGGTGAATGAGATGGGACTCCTGATCTAATGCTCATGCATGACTCGATCAAACCGACTATAGCTGACTAGACCTAGAATCCAAACTAGATGCTCAATCAGGGTGGCAAACTAGCCTATAGTAACCCTGTACTCAGCCAGGCAGGTGTAAGGGGAGTGTTAAGTCCCTGGTTGCCAAGCCTAGACACCAATCAGAGATTGGCCAGGTAAGCGGACCAGCACACAAGCCCTTCGGGATTGAATCCCTAAACCACCGTTCTAGACACTGAGCACAAGGCACACATAGGTTAACTTGACACGGTGATCTAACACTAGCCTGGACCCGACCAATTGGTGTCCCTAGCCCACTAGGGCAAATTAAGTCTAGTTAGTTTTAGGTTAAGGGTTGGGACCGAATGCAAGGGATGTGGTTTTGGGCTAAGGAGAGGTGATCAAATCCTCTCCCCATCTGATATAGTAAGAGTGCCCTTAAAAGTAAATTATACAATGATGGCAGGTAGATGAGGATGCAAATTAGGGTTTAGATTTTTTTTTTGGTTTTTTTTGGAGAATATGTATTTTTTTTAATTTTGGTATTTTCTTAAATAGAAGAAAACTTACAAATTATGGCATAATATGCAGGAAATGTACTAAAATTAAAAGATATGCAAAAGATGCTAAACAAAACTCTAAAACTGGTGCGGACACCAAAGGCACCAGAATAAGGCAGAGGCTTCTCAACCCTCTGTAATTGATCAATAATTTATGAGTCCATCTGTAATAAGGGCTTAGCTCATCTGAGTCCATTTTAGTTGTTATTTGAGTATTTTTAGTTGTTATTTCACTTCTGTACTAGTCAGCTCATGTTGAACTAGTTCAGTCCAATGCTAGTTAGCTCATGTTGAGCTAATTTTATTTTTTTGAGTCCTGTCCAAGCATACTGAAGACTCAAGAATATATTATACAAGTGAAGGCCAAGTCCAGCCAGATTGAAGACATGGAAGTTTAGCCCAAGTCCAACCCAGCTTGAAGATTTGAAGACCCCAGGAGAAAAATCAGAAATCCTGATTCCTTGCAGATGCCCTCCAGATGCCCAGATTCCCTTCCAGATGCCAAAGTATATTCATAAATAAGGGCATCCATGATTCCAGAGGTCCATCTGCATCCTAGCCCAATGAAATCAAGCCCAGGTGCCAAGCCCAAGCCCCTAAGAAGCAAGATACCAGGGAATATTCCTGCTACCTGGCTACCAGGCCACCCCAGCTTCCAGAGGCCCAAACCCATGCACCTGGGCCCCTTTGGGCCGGCCTTTTGCTGCTCCTAGAAGCCCAACACGCCCCCCTAGGCATCCTTGGAGTCTTGACCAAGTCAAGAAAAATTTTAGGGTTTTTCTACCTAATATTTCCTTATTTTCTAGCTAGGGTTTGAGAGGGAAAAGGATTCTTATGTAAAGACTTATGTACCCTTACTTGGAGCCCAAGGTTAAGGGTCTATTTAAGGGACCCTAGCCTCTTGTATGAGGAGAATTTTTGATGAATGAAAACCTTGAGTTCTTCTATTGAGTTGTGTGATACCCTGCTGTGTGCATAAAGGGGTTTGTGAGAGTTCTTCTTCCCGGTGTTTGCAATCATCTTCCTGCTGCCAACAAACCCTCCAGATCCCTGGGCGCCCACTCCAAAAGAAGCCTTCCCTTGCTATTTTTACTTTGTTTTCTTGTTCCTTTGTGAGCTTTCTAACCCCTGACAGGTCGTTTGTAGGTCCCTGAGTTCCTACGAATCCAACGACTCCACCCAAGCCTCAATCGGATCACCGAGCAGAAAGCCGGGTATCCGCGGGTCTTTGGCTCGATTTTCCAGGCCGCATCCGTCGAGGAACGAGAGACCCCTTCACTGCGATCTTCACAGACGTTGTTAGGTACACCCCTCTACCTCCAGTAGTTTTATTGTAGGAGAACTTGCCCTAACCGAGGCTTCTCAGCCCCGGCGATCCTTCTTTTCTACTTTTCTAGGTCCTAATCTGCATGCTGATCTTCTAAAATTCATATAAAATTCCCTATAACTTATTTTAATCTGAAATTCGGGAATTAATCACCCAACCCCACATATAAGACATATAAAAAAAATTGCATGCATATTAGTTCCCCATCATTTGGTATCAGAGCTTAGATTAGGGCTTGTTTTCTGTAATTTTTTAGTCCGTATATACTCTGTTATTTTAATTATTTCTCCCTGTTAAAAACTCTAAAAATTCTGAAATTTATTTTCCTGGATTTATCATAATTCACAGTAATTTTAAAACTTTTTTCAGATTTTATTATGGCCTGTGAATTTTCTGAAAGCCGAAATAGGGCCTGCAAATTTTCGGCTCTGTTTTTTTTAGCAAGACATGTTTGGAAGTTTTAGGGTTTTGTTTAGGAGTTTTTGCATATTTCTTAATTTTAGTATATTTCCAGTATATTAGGTCATGATTTGCAAGTTTTCTTCTATTTAAAAAAATACCAAAAAAAAAAAAAATATATATATACATATTTTCCAAAAATACCAAAAAAAAAAAAAAAAAAATATCTAAACCCTAATTTGCATCCTCATCTGCCTGCCATCATTGCATAATTTACTTTTAAGGGCACTCTTGCTATATCAGATGGGGGGAGGATTTGATCACCTCTCCTTAGCCCAAAACCACATCCCTTGCATTCAGTCCCAAGCCTTAACCTAAAATTAATTAGACTTAATTTGCCCTAGTGGGCTAGGGACACCAACTAGTCGGGTCCGGGCTAGTGTTAGATCACTGTGTCAAGTTAACCTGTGTGTGCCTTGTGCTTAGTGTCTAGAACGGTGGTTTAGGGATTCAATCCCGAAGGGCTTGTGTGCTGGTCCGCCTACCTGGCCAATCTCTGATTGGTGTCTAGGATTGGCAATCAGGGACCTAACACTCCCCTTACACCTGCCTGGCTGAGTACAGGGTTACTATAGGCTAGTTTGCCACCCTGATTGAGCATCTAGTTTGGACTTTAGGTTTAGTCAGCTATAGTCGGTCTGATCGAGTCTTGCATGAGCACTAGATCAGGAGTTTCATATCACCCACCTCCTTCATAAATGTCTGAACCCATGGAAAATTTACAAGCCCAAATAAAAGCCCTAGCTGATCAAATTGCCCAGATAACTATCCAGATGACCCAGTTAACTCAGTCTCGTATTCAAACCAATGATAGAATTGACCATCGTGCCAATAGGTTTGATCAGTTAAAAGTCCGGGTAGGGACCCCAAGAAAAACCCATGGGTCACAGTCTGAGCCAGATCCTGACTCCCCTCAACCTAGGAGGACCCCAAACCCTGATCTATACCATGAGGTCGAACCTAGGAGAGCCCCTTATCCTGACCCGTACTACAATCCTCAACCTAGGAGGACCCCAAACCCTGATCCATACCTTGAGGCTGAACCTAGGAGAGCCCATCATCCTGACCCAATCCCTAAGGTTAGTCCTAGAAGACCCAATCAGGATTTTATAGACCAAGAAGATAGATCCTATTTACCCTCTCCCTATAAGCCTAGTATACCCACAACCTATAGATCTTATGACTCTAAATCCTATGAACCTAGAACTTATGAATCCATAACCTATGAACCTAGATCCTATGACTCTAGATCCCATGATCATAGATCCTATACACCCATACCCTATGAGCCTAGTAGACCCAACACCCAATATTCTGACCCATATAGGGAGTCAAACCCTAGGAGAACCCAATATTCTGACCCATATAGGGAGTCCAACCCTAGGAGAACCCAGTATTCTGACCCATATAGGGAGTCCAATCCTAGGAGGACCCAATATCCTGATCCATATAGAGAGCCCAACCTTAGGAGGACCCCATACCTTGATCCAACCTTAGAACCTGATCATAGAGCTGACCCAAAATCCTATGACCCCAGATCCTATAATCCCATGACCCATAGATCTGCACCCTTGTCCTATGAGCTTAGAGAACCCATAACCCCTAAGTATCAGCCTAGTACTAGTCATGCTTCCCCTAGTCAACTTGAACCCTATAGGATGAGTATCCCTAAATATGAACCCAATAGTGAGCCACTACCTCTTATACAACCTGAACCTACTAGGAGTGGTACCCATAATCAGAGACCAGAACCTAACCAATTTCCTGCTAGCCGACCTTCTCCAACCATTCCTGAGATTCGCAAGGCTTACATTAACGTGGAAGTGTATGAAGCTGATGTGAGCCTAGTGGATGAGTATGAGGGAGAAGAGGAGACACCTTTAGTAGACCTAGAATTAGCTGACCCAGTAGATACCCAGGTAGATTCCAACCCAGAGCTAGTTGACCTTGACCATATCCAACCTAAAGCTATAATGGAAGAACAAATAGAGGAAGAGAACCTAGGTACTGCTACTAGAGCCCTACCTGAGGAAACCATAGAGGAGAGCTAAATTATAGAGTCTAGTCCTAAAATACAAGAACCAGAAGAATTTATTAAGGACCTGATCTCTTTGAATCAGTACCCTCAGGATGAGTCTCCTCCTATAGTTCCCATTAAGGACCTCTTTCCTGAGATTAATAACCCATCCTTCCATTATACAAACCCCGTAGATATATCGCAACCCCATAAGGTTAACCTCATTAGTCTAGGATTAGTCCCTGACATGCCTTCTTTGATTCTACTTTATCCAACTAACCCAGAACCTTTTTCTCCACCCTACCAGAGTAATTCTGAACCCACTTCCTATTTTCTACCCTTTCCTGAGTTTTCTCATGTGTCTAGAACTATTAGGTTACATTTTGTTGAGGTTACTAGGTTGCAAGGATCCATAGAGCCCATCCCATTTGCTACCTACTTTTGGCAGACCCTCTGGCACTTATTAGGAGTTACTAGCAAATTTTCTTCTGCATGTCATCCATCAACCATGACTCATGCCCCCATGCCCAAGTGGTAGTTAAGACCTAATAAACCTCTTCAGTCGAGTCTGTTAGGTGTAGGTTTGAGTCCTTTGCATCATCTTGTTAGGAGTCTGCATGTACCTAGCATGTTCACCACCCGCACTAATGTTAAAACAACTGGCTAATTCCCGAAGATGGATAAAAAAATTTTGATGTAGTGGATTTTATCTTGGTTAGGCTTAGGCCTAAAAGAAGCTTCATGCTCGCAGAGCCGGACCTTTTAAAGTGATAGAGAAGGATTGGATCAAATGCCTAGGTGTTAGACTTGCCTTCGAATTTGGGCATTAGTTCTACCTTCAATATTACAGACCTGGTTGAGTATAGGGAACCGGCAGCGATACCTAGTAAGGCCTTTGGACCTATTCCTTTTCATTGTGAGTGACCCTAACCCAGAGTGTCCACTAACAAATTGGCCTGAGAGAGGAGAACGGATCGAGCGTATCCTGGACGATCAAGCCATCACGACCCGGGGTCGTGACTATCAATGCTTCCTGATCCGATGGCAAGGCCAGCCAGAGTCGGACGATTCATAGATTTCTCGAGAGGACTTGCAATGCCTCAACCCAGACCTTCTCGAGAGATATGTGAGCCAGTCTGATCTTCACTCGACAGGGTCGAGTTCCTCCCACCCCGGGAGAATTGGTGCGGACACCAAAGGCACCAGAATAAGGCAGAGGCTTCTCAACCCTCTGTAATTGATCAATAATTTATGAGTCCATCTGTAATAAGGGCTTAGCTCATCTGAGTCCATTTTAGTTATTATTTGAGTATTTTTAGTTGTTATTTCACTTCTGTACTAGTCAGCTCATGTTGAGCTAGTTCAGTCCAATGCTAGTTAGCTCATGTTGAGCTAATTTTATTTTTTTGAGTCCTGTCCAAGCATACTGAAGACTCAAGACTATATTATACAAGTGAAGGCCAAGTCCAGCCAGATTGAAGACATGGAAGTTTAGCCCAAGTCCAACCCAGCTTGAAGATTTGAAGACCCCAGGAGAAAAATCAGAAACCCTGATTCCTTGCAGATGCCCTCCAGATGCCCAGATTCCCTTCCAGATGCCAAAGTATATTCATAAATAAGGGCATCCATGATTCCAGAGGTCCATCTGCATCCTAGCCCAATGAAATCAAGCCCAGGTGCCAAGCCCAAGCCCCTAAGAAGCAAGATACCAGGGAATATTCCTGCTACCTGGCTACCAGGCCACCCCAGCTTCCAGAGGCCCAAACCCATGCACCCGGGCCCCTTTGGGCCGGCCTTTTGCTACTCCTAGAAGCCCAACACGCCCCCCTAGGCATCCTTGGAGTCTTGACCAAGTCAAGAAAAATTTTAGGGATTTTTCTACCTAATATTTCCTTATTTTCTAGCTAGGGTTTGAGAGGGAAAAGGATTCTTATGTAAAGACTTATGTACCCTTACTTGGAGCCCAAGGTTAAGGGTCTATTTAAGGGACCCTAGCCTCTTGTATGAGGAGAATTTTTGATGAATGAAAACCTTGAGTTCTTCTATTGAGTTGTGTGATACCCTGCTGTGTGCATAAAGGGGTTTGTGAGAGTTCTTCTTCCCGGTGTTTGCAATCATCTTCCTGCTGCCAACAAACCCTCCAGATCCCTGGGCACCCACTCCAAAAGAAGCCTTCCCTTGCTATTTTTACTTTGTTTTCTTGTTCCTTTGTGAGCTTTCTAACCCCTGACAGGTCGTTTGTAGGTCCCTGAGTTCCTACGAATCCAACGACTCCACCCAAGCCTCAATCGGATCACCGAGCAGAAAGCCGGGTATCCGCGGGTCTTTGGCTCGATTTTCCAGGCCGCATCCGTCGAGGAACGAGAGACCCCTTCGCTGCGATCTTCACAGACGTTGTTAGGTACACCCCTCTACCTCCAGTAGTTTTATTGTAGGAGAACTTGCCCTAACCGAGGCTTCTCAGCCCCGGCGATCCTTCTTTTCTACTTTTCTAGGTCCTAATCTGCATGCTGATCTTCTAAAATTCATATAAAATTCCCTATAACTTATTTTAATCTGAAATTCGGGAATTAATCACCCAACCCCACATATAAAACATATAAAAAAATTGCATGCATATTAGTTCCCCATCAAAAACTTCCAAACTTGTCTTGCTGAAAAAAATAGAGTCAAAAATTTGTAGGCTGTATTTCGGCTTGCAGGAAATTCACAAGCCGAAATAAAATTTGCAAAAATTCTGAAAATTACTATTAATTATGTTGAATCCAACAAAAGAAATTTCAGAATTTTTGGAGTTTTTATCAGGGAGAAATAATTTAAATAACAGAGCATATATGGACTGAAAAATTACAGGAAAAAAGCCCTAATCTAAGCTCTGATACCAAAATTGATGCGGGATGAAAAATCGATGTAACCTGGTTATTTGGAAAACAGTGAAACAACTAAACAAACTAAGACCATGGAAGGACTAAGAAACCTCCCGGGACTAGGGCATACTGACACTAAAATCCTAAGACAACTGATCTCTTTTGTTTTTAATTTTTCTGAGTGGATGTGGAGAAGGAAGGATGAAAATGAGGGACCGGGAAGTGGAACTCATGGCCCTGAGACTCACTCTAGCAAGGGACGCACACAAAAAGTCAGGGGTCAAAGCCTAAAGCTACCCTCTCGAGAGATCACAGCACCAGCTACCCTGAGCATAAAGCTACCCTCCCGAAGGGGTCACAGCACCAGCTACCCTGAGCATAAAGCTACCCTCCCGAAGGAGTCACAGCACCAGCTACCCTGAGCTCTCATCGAACCCATAATGCACATAGCAGGGCTCTCACATAGATGCACTAGGATGACTCTCGAAGGACACGAGGGGATAAAAAAGACGAGATAGGGGATAACTAGGGTGCTCATCGAACCCATAATGCACATAGCAGGGAACGCCTCACACCCCTCATCGAACCCATAATGCACACAGCAGGGAATGAAGAAAAATAGGCCTCAGCCCAGAACCAGAACCGGAACCAACCCAAAAATCTATATCAAAACTCTCTAATTATTACAGGGGGAGAGGGGGCCTTTATATAGAAAAACCAAAACCCTCAGTTTCTTAGTCTCTAAGAAAACTAAAAAAGGAAAATAATTTACATCAAAATTCGTGTTGCATCAAAAATAGTGTTGATCTGCTCTGAGAAGCGTGTCAGCTTGATGATCTGCTCTAGAAAGCATGCTGCTCTGAAAATGGGATTGCTTTGAAATCCATGCAAACACCAGCACACGGTCGTGGAAGGAAAGAACGGTCTCCGGCAGGGCACCAGCGGACGATCGGGAAGCGGGTGGCGGACGAGCCGGCGGACGGCTGGCGGCAGGCTGCGGGCGAGACGATGCAAGAATGGCACGGCACGCCCCAGGGCGTGCTGTTTGGTCTCCCATGGCCGTGGGAGACCTCAGGGTGTCGGCATGGCCGGTGAACGGTGTGGAAGGCCGGGGATGGCGGAATGGTGGCCGGCGGACGTGCGGGCAGCGGCGGCAACAGCGGCAGTGGCCCAGGGGTGCACATGGGTGGACGGATGCCTCCCGCGTCCGTTCGTCTTCCCATGGGCGTGGGCGGTGGTGGACTTCATCGGTGGCTGGGCAAGGGCAGGCGGGCGGCGGGAACGGCGGCGGGCAGCAAACTGGCGGCGGCGGCGGCCATGGGCCGTGGCGGATGGTGGGAACGACGGCGGGCAGCAAACTGGCGGCGACGGCGGCCATGGGCCATGGTGGGCGGACGCCTCCATGTATGTTCGTCTTCCCACGGGCGTGGGGCGGCGGCGGCTTTGCCGGCGAGGGCGGGGGCCGGCAAGCACCGACAGCGATCCGGCGGTGGCGACCGGGGGTCGGGCGGCCCGGATCTGGGACCGGCGGGGTGGAGGCTAGGGTTTTGAAATTCGTTTTAAAACCATGGGAGAAAGACAGTGAAGATGGAATAAAATTGGAATAAGATGAGAATAAGATCGGTATAAAACTGGAATAGAGGGAATAGGTGGAATAGCGGGAATAAGTAAAATAAAAAAATGGCAGAAAAATAAGAAAAAATGGAGAAAATACCCGGACCTGCCCTGGATCCCCGTCATTCTCCTCGACCGCGAAGAACTCGACTCCGTCGAGTTCGAAAAATGGAGCATACCCTAATCCACAACTCGCTCTGATACCAAAATTGATACGGGACTAATATGCATGCAATTCTTTTTATATGTTTTATATGTGGGGTTATTTGATTAATTCCTAAATTTTAGATCAAAATTAGTTGTAGAGAATTTTATATAAATTTTTGAAGCCAAGCATGCAGATTAGAACCTATAAAAGTACTAAAGAAGGATCGCCGGGGCTGAGAAGCCTCGGTTAAGGCAAGTTCTCCTACAATATAAAGACTGGAGGTAGAGGGGATGTACCTGACAATGTCTAAAGTGCCCGGTAAAGATCACAGTGAAGGGATCTCTCATTCCTCGACAGATGCGGCCTGGGAAATCGAGCCAAAGACCTGTGGATACCCGGCTTTCTGCTCAGTGGTCCGATTGAGGCTTGGCTAGAGTAGTTGGATTCGTAGTAACTCAGGGACCTGCAAACGACCTGTCAGGGGTTAGAAAACTCAAAGGAGATCAAGAAAATAAAGGAAAATAGCAAAGAAAAGAAAGTTTTGGAGGGGGCTGGAAGGATGGTTGGCGGCATGAAGATGGTTGCAAACACTGGGAAGAAGAACTCTCAAACCCCTTTATGCACACAGCAGGGTAATCACACAAAACAATAGAAGAACTCAAGGTTTATTTCATATATCAAAATCAAGTTTCATACAAGAGGCTAGGGTCCCTTAAATAGACCCTTAACCTTGGGATCCAAGTAAGGGGACATTAGTCTTTACATAAGAATCCTTTTCCCTCTCAAGCCCTAGCTAGAAAATAAGGAAACATTAGGTAGAAAAATCCCTAAAAATTCTCTTGACTTGGCCAACACTCCAAGGATGCCTAGGGGGGCGTGTTGGGCTTCTAAGAGCAGCAAAAGGCTGGCCCAAAGGGGCTTGGGTGCATGGGCTTGGGTCTCTGGAAGCTAGGGTGGCCTGGTAGCCAGGTAATAGGAATATTCCTTGGTATCTTGCTTCTTAGGGGCTTGGACTTGGTGCCTGGGCTTGATTACTTTAGGCTAGGATGCAGATGGACCTCTGGAATCATGGATGCCCTGGTCTATGAATATACTTCAGCATCTGGAAGGAAATTTGGGCATCTAGAGGGCATCTGCAAGGAATCAGGGTTTCTGATTTTCCTCCTGGAGTCTTTAAATCTTCAAGCTGGGTTGGACTTGGGCTAAACTTCCATGTCTTCAATCTGGTTGGACTTGGTTTTCACTTGTATGATGTGGTCTTGAGTCTTCAGTATGCTTGGACAGGACTCAAAAAATAAAATTAGCTCAATATGAGCTGACTAGCATTGGACTGAACTAGCTCAACATGAGCTGACTAGTACAGAACTGAAATAACAACTCAAAAGACTCAAATAACAACTAAAATGAACTCAGATGGGCTAAGCCCTTATTACAGATGGACTCATAAATTATTGATCAATTCACAGAGGGTTGAAAATCCTCTATCTTATTCTGGTGCCTCCGGTGTCCCCACCACTACTCCTCTTGAAAACTTTACCAAACTCCTAAAATTCATTCCCTAGAACCTAAATTTCCTAAATTCCACTACAATGGCTTCTCAAAGATCTATAAGGAAGATTCTTCAAGTTGGTGAATCAAGCGCATGCAGTGAAGATGCAAAAGGGAAAGGAGAAAAGAGGAAAAGGTCTACTCCTGTGTAAGAAGAAGAAGAAACTCCTTCTCCTACTACATAGATTATCTCAATGGCCAACCGGCCTGTCACTTATAGAAGAAGAATAGATTTCTTCTTCTTAGAAGAGATGGAAATGAAAATCGAAAGGTGGATAGAAAGTCAGGGCTGGAAGCATTTCTGTTCTTTGGATATCTTAACCTACCCCTCACTGGTATGGATCTTCTATGAAAATATAGTTTTTCAAGAATTTCATTTGGAATCAATAGTTAAGGGAATCAAGATCATCGTGGATGAAGAGAAGTTGGGAAACTTGCTACAAATGCCTACGGACGGTGCCACTAAGCTTACTCTACCGGACAAAGAACACATATTAAAGCTCATTTTAGAGAAAGAAGATGTGAACTCCGTTCAGCATGTTCAGGCCAACTTACTGTCGAAAGAAATAAGGCTTTTACACAATATGGTCAATAGAATTTTTCTTCCAAGGACCGGTCACTTTGATTGGGTCAGCGAGAAAGACATGACCTTTATGGGACATCTAATAAAAGAAAAGCCTCTCAATCTTCCCTACATAATGATGATTCAAATGACTGAAGTAGCAAGGAAAGTCAAAGCCTGCCTATCCTATGGTATGGTCTTCACTCTACTGTTTGAAGAAGCTGGAGTTGACTTAACCAATGAGATAGGCAAGCCACTACATCACTTTGACACTTACTCCTTTAATTCATTGAAAAGAATGGGTTACAAGCTACAGGAAGAAATTTGGATAAAGAAAGTGTCTAGTCAGGTTGCTGCAACTTCTTCAGAAGAAGATGAAGCTACTGCTATTGAAGAAAGATCTGAAGGTACAATGATTACTCCATCTGACCTCAAGAAGCTAATATTTCAGAAGATGGAAACAATTTCAAGTTCATTGACAGATCACATGAACTCTGCAATTGATGAAATGAAAAGTATAATTAATGCAAGCTTACAGGAAATGAGATCTGAACAGAAGCTTCATTAGGAGAAAATTGAAAAGGAAATGGAGGATTTTAAAGAAGATATCAGAAGCATCCTGCTACAATCCCAAAAGGAAACAATCACTACTGAAGATGCTCCTATACAGATCTTCAAGGAGTCACTTGAAACTCCTGCTCTTATTCCTTCATCTGATCTTCCCTCAATTAAACCTAAACCTGTTGAGACCAAGAAGAAACCCAAAACCAAGAAGACTAAGACTTTTAGAGCCCCTATTAGAACTAGGTTCAGGGATTTAAGGTTTAAACCCCTGAAAACTAAGACCTTTGATAAGGTTATAGAGGTAGGCTTCTCTTCTTCTAGGAAGAAGAAGAAGAATAGATTATTTGACTAGTCTTTTGGTTGTAATTCTGACTTTATTAATGTTTTACTTTTTATCTTATACAATATGAATGAACTTTCTTTCTCACTTTGTATCGCAATATTCTCAGTAAAATGAAAGATCGTTTAGCAATTTTCTTTATTGTCATATACTATCTGATACAACTATGATGAATTTTATTTAGAATTTCCAATTTAAGAAAGTGAAATTATCTCAAACAAATATTAAAGACTTTCTCAATCTATTTCAAAATCTGAGCTTTATTTGAAATCACCTTTTTGATTGATTGACAAAAAGGGGGAGAAATATGTTGGAGAAATGTGTTGTCATGAAAATTCTTACTTATGTTGAGTTTTCTACCAATTATTCTTAAAGTACATAAAAAGAATGAAAAAGGGGGAGCACAAAAGTGATAGTATTCAAAAGAACCTAATTCTTAATTACTTTAAAACCTAGAGAAAGGGGGAGATTATCTTGAATGGTTTTGCTCTGATTGCTACTTAATCCTAATGCTCTGATTGCTATTGCTCTATAAATTGATCTTAATTCTGTCAATTTTTTTCCAAACTCTGATACTCCATGTTTTGTGCTCATTATAATATTATGAAGCATGAAAAGTTTGATACCTTGATGATATACAATAATATCATCTCTTGAGCTCTGATACTTATTTACAAACTTAATTAGCTGTGATACATATGAATATTTAACTTTCAAATACTTTTATACATGTAAAGCATAAAAAGTTTTTCATGCCCAGTGTTTTGTCATCATCAAAAAGGGGGAGATTGTTGACCCCATAAGTGATTTTGATGATAACCAAACATTGGAGCATGTACATTAATTTCTAACAACTTTTCAAGTGTTTTACAAGCTTTTGTATGATGAGTTAATTGTTCAAACTTCAACTCCTACACTTTTGGTTCTTGTTTGAGTTGTGTTGTAATGTGTTTCTATAAAGAAGAACCCAATAAAAAAAGCTAAGAAAAAATCATATAAAAAGGGTTACTTCTGTGTGCGTGCACCTTAAAAAATTATTTTAAGTTGGTATGCTTGAAAAATGTAAGAGAGTTGGTGAGAGATTTTCTTTGAGTTCAATTGTAAAAACCTTAAGAAGATACTCGAGCGACCCAGCATGTTGAAGAGCCGACTCTACTTCATGGCACGCAGCAAGGATTCTGGTATGCAGCAATCCAAGCTGACTCGAAGGTAACCGAGCCGACTCCAGTGAATTCAAGTCGATTGGAATATGCCCGAGCCGACTCCTCCAGAGTCCAGTTTTTGAATATTTTTGAGAACAGCCAGGCGAGCCGACCCGAACCAGAAAGAGCCGACTCTGCCATACCGAATTTTGAAGACCTAAGAAAGCGAGCCGACCCAAACTGCATCAAGCCAACTCTTCCAGAGTGATGATTTCTGAACCTGAGAAGAAGAGCCAACCAATGATTAAAAGAGTCGACTCCTCGAGTTCAAGATTTTCAAAAATATAAGTTTGAGCCGACCTGAGCTACAAAGAGGCGACTCGTCCAGAGTGAAGTTTTGCACCCTGAGACAAAGAGCCGACTGCACTAAATATTTGGTAACTCGACCTATCGACTCGAAGGATCCAAGCCGACTCGAAGGAATCCGAGCCGACTCGAACATCGCTTTCAGGTATCTAATGGCTAGTTCCAAAATTAATTTTTGAATGCCAAAAAGTGCTACAATGGTCACAAACCACTTTCCAACAGTCTACAATGGCTAGAATTGCCTTGAAGTGATAGAAAACCTTATATTTGAAGGATTTGAACTTTCTTTAAGCAATGAATTAGAAAATTCTTCAAAGTTTAGAGAGCAACATTGAATATCCTACCTGCCAAAAAGGAAAGAGAGCACAAGAGCATTCAAGCAAGCCTTCAAGTCTTCACCAACTCTGACCTGAAGCTTGAAGCAATTTTGGAAGAAGCCACTGAAGTAATTAAAGCTCATTCAAGTGCAAGTTAAGTCGACTTCTATCAAGCTGCACCGACAACTATCTGATAAATTGAGTTTGTCATTTATTGTTGCATTTACTTCAATTCTTTTTCTGAATTGTTGTTGTGTTATTGATGAGCTCGGTTGAAAAACCAAATAGGTTCTTGGTGAGCCTTGATAAAAACCTAGTGTTGGGTTCTTGGTGATCTTTGTAAAACCAAGTTAGGTTCTTGGTGATCCTGTGAAAACCAAGTTAGGTTTTTTTGGTGAGCCTATTCAAAACCAAAAGGTATTGGGTTTTCTTTGGTGATCCCGTTAAAACCAAAGTGCAGAGGTTTTGGATTGTGATCTTGTAAAACAATCTGATTGTATTCGGGTGTGAATATAGTGAAAATCCCAAGTGGCATCTTGGGTAGTGGACGTAGGAGCTGGGTTGCTCTGAACCACTATAAATTTCTTGTGCTGTGTTGTGCTTACTTGACTCTATTTAGCTTCTGCAATTTAATACTCTGTCATAGCACCTACCACTTATAAAGGATTTTTAATTGCACATTATCTGCTTTAAATTTTTAAATTTCCAATTTACCCCCCTCTTGGGTAGCCACCTGGGCAACACTTTGGCATCCCCACATAATTCTCCATGCTAAAACCATTTTAACATGAATGAGAGGTAGAAATTGCTTCTTTTTTACATGTTAAGAGAGATATTAAGGCATATGGAGGAGAGAGAAAATTAGTTAGGATTAGTTAAAAATTAGTTTAACCAACTAACTAACCAATTCTAACCAAATAGAAAACTAACTAACCAATTCCTAACTAATTTAGGTTTAAATCCATAACTAATTAGGAATTAGTTAGGCCAACTAACTAACTAATTTTAACTAACTAGGAAACCAGCTAATCTAATTCCTAACCAATTTAAGTTTAGGTTTAAATCTATAACTAATTAGAAATTATATCCTAATCTAATTAGGACCACTAAATCCAAATAGAATAGAATAAATTTAATTGATTTAAATCAAGTTTAATTCATCTAGGATTAGGCAACCAATTAGGTCAAACCAAATTGGCTTGCAATAATTGTAATTAGGTTAGTCCAAAACTTAATTAGACTAAGTCATCACCCAGTCTTAACCAAATTGAATTCAATTCAATTTATATCGAGCCTAATCATAATTAAATGATCAAATCAACTAATTAAATTATAACTTATTAAAGTCTTTATTGCTAAAATTAGCAGGTGCCAAAATTAACAAGTTTCAAATTTGTAACCCTTACAAATTTAGACTTTCTAAATTTGTAACTCTTATATATTTCAATTGAACTATGTGATCAGGTCAAACTCCTATTGTATGTGACCCCTCAGATTTTATTTTTTCTGGTTAATGAGATATACCATGATCTCCATCATAATATAATCAAACTCTTTTGATAGACTGAAATAATTCTAGCTTAACCCATCAAGGATCATTAATCTAAAATGATCCTAGTGGGTTCTGACAATTCACTAGTGATTCCTAACAGCATATAATGGCAACCTAGTATTATAGAAGAAAAAAATCCTAGATATAGTTATCATATGATTAAATTTTTCTATTGAGAGTCTCGATAAAATGCATGTCATGAAAACTCATCAAACACTAAGCATCTATCATACACATGATTCAATCAGCTCAAGTCTAAATTATGAAAGCTCATGAAAACTCTTTTTCATCATTTACATTATCGTGACCATGGTCTTAAGGACTTAGCTTTTTAAATCACATAGGATTATATCTTAACTACTATGATCGATAGATCTCATATAAACGTACTTCCACTCCTACAATGAACCTACTATAGCCAACGAATAATGCAAGGGCCCTAATGGCTAGGACCAATATTTTGATGGGAATTCTCCTAGGGTGCCGAGAATCATGCAGCATGCGGAAGTGAATTTCAAAACTGAAATTCTAAGCATGAAACCCTAATATGGCTAGAAAACCCTAATTCCCAGGAACCCCTTATGCAATACCAATCAACGAAACATAAATGAAGTTAGAATACATACCTGGATCGCTGAAATCCAATCCTTTCCATGAGGCTCACAAGTACAAGCCCTCCAACGGTGATCCACATGAGAATGGTACCAAGAAAGAATCCCTACCGTGGTTGCTTTCTTCAATAGGACTCTTTTGTCAGCCTCTTGATCTTTGACTATTGTAGGACACCCTGTCCTACTGTAGGGCTCTCTAGACACAATCCTAAACCACTCTTGATTTTAGGACAACCCTCCTCTAGGACCCCTTAGGCTTATGTCTTAAAACTAAGCCTTGTCCTAATAGAAAAGTCCTTGTCTTAACAAGACAAGTCTTGTCCTAAAGTAATAAGGAGGGAGGGAGAAGTGGAAGAACACTCAGAATATCTTTATGGTGAAAAAGATTCTTTAAAACTCATATCACCGCCCCTATTTATAGTTTTAAGAGGGGTGTGTGATATGTCCTCCAATAAGTTATCAGATATGATTTTTGAAGACTGAAAAATCATATCCAATATGTCTCCTCATGTACCAAAAGACATATTGGCATCCGTCCATTTTCCTGGACAATCTGTGACTTGCCACATGGCAAGTATCGATCCCTGGGAAGCCAAGAGGCACCTCTTCAATCTCCAAATAGTGGAGAATATGAAGAGTCCTGAAAGCAGAAGGACTCTGCTTCATGGCACGCGCCACATGAAGAGACGCGTCTCTTCATGCGCGCTTTTGCTCCCATCCCTTTTTCATGCCATTTCAAAAAAGGGCCTCGACAGATCAAACATATCCAAGAGGTATGGGATAAGATGAGAAGGCACCCCCTAAAATGAAACACTCTAGTGTTTCATCCATAGAAAGACTCTTGTCCTTCTACGTGCACCTTCATCTCCCGCGCACCAAGAGGCGCCAAGAGTCCCTTTATTTCTTGGTCAACTTTATCCACACCCCATGCAACCTTTGAGTAGTCAAAACATATGTAATATAAGTATCAAAAGAAAGAGCATTAAGTCATCTTTCCATCCATATAAATATTTTTCAAATCAGAGGACTACAAACTCTCTTAGGCCTTTTTGGATGCCAAGATATCATTTTGGCATCTAGAGTCCCAACTCAAATGGACTCTTCAATAAGACATCCGAAATACCAAAATAAAATTAGATCAATATCTGATTTGGCTATCCCCACTTAGGACCCAACCTAATTTAGATTTCCCTTAATTAGGTTAGTCCAAGTAGCAAGCAACCAGACCCAATCCAATTGGGTTAGGAATTGGGTTAGCCTACATAAGCTAGTATGCAATCTGGCTAACCAATTAGGATTCTATGACCCTAATTAAACCATGAGTGACTTTCTTGGCCAACTCTCTATTGTGTGTGATCCATTGAGTTCCACATCTAGCCAGCAGTAGGTTTAGGTTTGAGCCAATTCGATCCGATCGAACCCGATTGACCTAATTAGGTCAAATCGGCTCACCTAATTATCCAATTCGAATCACACATCGAATTGATTCATGAAACCAATCCAATTGGTTCATGAAAACCCACAAGACAAGATTGATGTCTAGCAACGTATCATGCCTACCCAGAAGATGAAGAATTTGATAGAAATTATCAAAATACCCTTCAGTATTAAGTTACCGTTCAATCTTTCGATCTCCCATTATCCCGATTAAGTCATGGATATGGATAAATGTCAAACCCTAACACTTAATCATATCAAATCTTAGCTCGATCATGAAGACTAAGCTGATGACTGATTAGAAGCCACTTCTAATCTCATCCCACTTTGCAAAGATTCCTTGAGTCACTCATCGAAGAGATTACACGGGATAACATATCCTCTTACCAGGATTGATTAATTCCTTGTTGGTCCACTCACATCCTTCATACACCTTCCACCTTACCTAGAACACCCCGTACATGTTGCAATGCCATGAATGAGTATGAACCAAAGTATCGCTTAGTGTGCACAAGGAACCATGGTGACCTCAGGTCTGAAGATCACATGCACAACTTCTACTCTGGGACATATCTTTTGACAAAGAGTAAGACTTCAATAAGATAGTCCCGGTGTGGATTAGTTCAGTGTACTCATAACCTAATGAGCACCCTTATCCTTGTATTAGTGTCTCTACACAAGTGACTGTGAGACCAACCACCCTCATTAATTGAGCATACATAGGATAAGCTAGTCTTACCGGATTCATCGATCCCCGAATCGATGGTCCAATGACTTGGAACATTCTAGATTAGGGTATATAGAAAATTAGGTCTCACTATTATGAACTCCATCATAACCCTAATTCCATTGCCTTACTCTATGGGGTTCATCATAATCAATAAAAACATGACACAGCAGTATATGATAAATCATATGCCTTTATTAATATGAAAGTATGTCATACATGAGCTGGAAGTTTAGAAAAAGGCCCTCATAATGATTGGCTCTTAGGGCATTTTTCTATCAAACTCCCACTTGCACTAAAGCCAATCGCCCTTGTATTTTATGCCCATACAATCTAAGTGATGATCTAACTACTGCTTCGCTAAAGCTTTAGTGAATGGGTCTGCTATATTGTTCATGTCAACTCGTTCGACAACAACATCTTATCTTTCTATAATCTTTTAAATGAGGTGGAACCATCTTAGAATGTGCTTGGACAATGAGACTTTGATTCCTTAGCTTGTGCAATAGCTCCAGTGTTATCACAGTATACTGCATCGGCTATTGTACATTAGGAACCACGTCCAATTCCATGATGAATTTCTTTATCCATACAGCTTCCTTTACGGCTTCGCTAGCAGCTATGTACTCTGCCTCAGTGACTGAGTCAGCTAATATTGGCTGCTTTGTACTTTTTCAACTCACTGCACCACCATTCAGGGTGAAGACATACCCCGATATGGATTTGCTATCATTTGGATCTGATTGAAAACTAGAATCTGTATAGCCTTCTAGTTTCAACTCAGATCGTATATATACTAGAAAAATATCTTTAGTCCTTCTTAGGTACTTAAGAATATTTTTCACAGCTTTCTAATGATCCTCCCCTGGATCTGTCTGAAACCTACTCACTATGCCCAAGTTATAAGCAACATCATGCCTGGTACATAACATGGTATACATAATCGATCCTACAGCCGAAGTATAAGGAATCATAGCCATCCTCTCTCTTTCTTCTAATATCTTATGAGACATTTTCTTAGAGAGATGTATGCCTTGACTTATAGGTAAGTAACCTTTCTTACTTCCATCCATGTTGAATCTCTTCAACACTAAGTCAATGTACCTGAATTGGGATAAGCCTAGCATCCTTTTGGATCTATCTCTATAGATCCTTATACCCAGTATATAGGATGCTTTTTCCAAATCCTTCATAGAAAACTTTGATGGTAGCCAAGTTTTAACCAATTGCAACATTGGGATATCATTCCCAATGATCAGTATGTCATCCATATACAAAACTAAGAAAGCAATGGCACTCCCACTTGTCTTCTTATACACACATGGTTCATCCATTTTTTTGATAAAACCAAATCCTTTGATTGTTTCATCAAAATTGATGTTCCAACTCCTCGATGCTTGCTTGAGTCCATAAATGGACTTCTTTAACTTGCATACCTGGTTTGGTCTCCCACTTGAGACAAACTCCTCTGGTTGTGACATATAGACTTCTTCCTTAAGGTTTCCATTGAGGAAAGTAGTCTTTACATCCATTTGCCAGATCTCACAGTCATGGTATGCTGCTATGGCAAACAGTATCTGAATGGACTTGAGCATGGCTACTGGAGAAAAGGTTTCATCATAGTCTACACCATGTTGTTGTCTAAAACCTTTTGCTACCAGCCTAGCCTTATAGGTCTCAACTTGACCATCTACTCCAATCTTCTTCTTGAAGATCCATTTACACCCTATCGGGTTAATTCCTTCAGGTGGATCTACCAAGGTCTGAACCTGATTGGAATACATGGAGTCCATTTTAGATTTCATGGAACCAAGCCATTTGTCTGAGTCTTTACTCTTGAAAGCTTCCGAATAGGTCACAGGATCATCATCCTATATGATACTGGCTTCATTGTCATCCCCGATGACAAAGCCATATCTAAGAGGTGCTCCCCACACCCTCTCTAACCTTTAGAGAGGAGGTGTGTATTGTGGCTGTTCTTGATCCACAAGAACCTCTGGTTGAGGAGCTTCACTTGAAGGCTCATTAGTTTGTTGGTTTTGTTCTTCACACAACTCAAGTAAAGAATCACTACATCCTTCTTGGATAAACTCTTGTTCCAAGAATGTAGCATGCCTACTGATAATTATCTTTTGCTCAGTAGCATTATAAAAGAGGTATCCCTTACCTTCTTTTGGGTAACCAACAAATCTACACTTGTCAGCTCTAGTACTTAACTTATGTCCAAAGTTATTCTTGACATAAGCATGGCAACCCCAAATCTTCAAGTACTTAAGACTTGATCTTTTGCCATTCCATAACTCATATGGAGTGCTACTTACTGACTTAGATGGAACCCTGTTTAATATATGTGCTGCAGTCTCCAGGACATGTCCCCAAAAGGAAATGGGAAGATCCGTGAAGCTCATCATGGACCTCACCATGTCCAATAAGGTACGATTTCTCCTTTCTGCCACTCCATTTAACTGGGGTGTATAAGGAGGGGTCCATTCAGAAATAATGCCTTTGTCCTTGAGATGGTTCAAAAACTCACTAGACAAGTATTCCCCTCCTCAATCAGACCGAAGAGCTTTAATATTAAATCCAGTTTGTCTTTCAACCATACTCTGATATTCTTTAAACTTATCAAAGGCTTTGAACTTGTGTTTCATAAGATACACATAACCGAACCTTGATAAATCATCAATAAAAGTGATGAAATAAGAATATCCTCCTCTGGCCTGAGTTGACATAGGTCCACACACATCAGTATGTACAAGACCTAACAATTTAATTACCTTTTCTCCATATCCAGTGAATGAAGACTTGCTCATTTTCCCTTTGAGGCAAGACTCATAAGTTCTTAATGATTGAAAATCATCAAGGTTAAAGTAATCCTCTTTGATTAACTTGTTTATCCTTGACTCACTGACATGACCTAACCGGCAATGCCAGAGATATGTGACATTGACATTATCTCTTTTTCTCTTCTTGTCATCTACAAGAAGTATTTCATCATTGAGTACTAAAGTTAGAAGACCATTCACAAAGCAACCATGCCCAAATATTGTATTATTATGAAGAATAGAGCAGCCACTGCTCTTTACACTTATTTCATATCCTTGTTGTAACAACAAGGGTATAAAAATAATGTTTCTTACAATATTTGGCACATAGTAGCATTCTTCCAACCTTATGATATTACCCGAAGGTAATAACAGAAGATAGGTGCCCATAACTTCAGCATATATGGGTTCTCCACTTGCCCCATATAATTTGAAGTCACCTTTCTTCAAATTTTTAATTCTGTGGAGTCCTTGTAAAGATTTACAAATATGTGACCCATATGCGGTATCCAATACCCATGAATTAAAAATAGATTCACTCAATGATAAATTGGTTTGTATCATGTACAAACCCCTAGATGCACCACTTGCATCTATCTTCACATTTGCAAGACAAGTCTTGCAATCCTTCTTCCAATGCTCAAACATGCTACAATGAAAACAGGCTCCGTCAGCCTTCTTCCTCAACCAGTCCACATAGTTTGAACCGGTTAACTTGTTGGCATCCAAGATGCCCCTCAGTGATAAGTTTGAAGCCACTATTTAAATGTCTTACATTTAATTAAAAAATAATATTAGTAGACCACTCAATTATGACATTCATAATAGTCTTCATAATTAGATAAAGACTTTATATCTAATTATGTCTCCCACTATTTTCTTCAAATACCATAACCCTCAACTATGGTAAGCGAGAAACCTTCCTAGTTTCCTTAGTGGGGTTGAGATCCTTATTCTTCACGAGTGCCTTGTGTGTACACAACAAACACACATGAGTTCAAAGGTAGGACAACATTTCCAATTGTAACTCGTGCAATTCTCAACAATTATCTTTGTCTTTAAGACACTTATGGCCTTGTGTATGCACAACAAACCATAATGTCTTAGTTTAGTCGGACCCTTCATTTCCATATAGCCATGATTGAATAATATTACCTTTGTGTATGCACAACAAAGCAACATTTCCAACCATGCCATAAAGCACTAAGTGCACCAAGTCAAATCTTATATTAAACCCTAGAGTAGGCCTCGTGTATGCACAACAAACCTACAATAGTCTTGACATAAATTTGGCTTAGCATGTAGCAAGGCAAAATATAGTATACTTAACCAATTAGCATTACCAAATTAAGATTTAGATATGACCAAATTGGCCAGGTGAGTGGAAGGGGTGAGGGGGTCCTCTCGTTGCTTTCCTTAGATACCAATTAGATTGACCAGGTCAGTCAACGGAATCAATTAAAAACATTATTCCCTTTACCTTCCCAGAACCACTTGCCTAGAAACTAATCGACTGATCAAACCCTAATCAGTTTTGCATCATGACTAAGTTTTTTACTATGACTAAATATGATTTTTATGAGGGCTATAATGGTCTCAAACACACATTCTAAATTATAATGATTACTATGCTTATAACATATATAAACATGTAACATATCATCATAACATAACATCATAACATAACATGTTATGTTAAATAAGCATATTATAACTAATATGCAAATCAAGGCATGATAGATACATAAAAATACCTTTCACCTCACTTTTTCATAGGATATGGCCACAACAGCACCCCTACACGCCATAGGAGACCCATGAAATGGAAGGAGAGAGCCTTTAAACCTTACTTAGCTCCAATGACTGGACGGCCATGGTGACTAACCCAATCCAAAGCAGTTACTAGGTACAATCAACATGCATAATTTCATACTTGACATAATATCATGCATTTCATAAAAACTTGAAATTGAACATATTACCCTAATATGCAAAATTTCATACAATTGTATTATCATGTCATTTCATAAAGAAACCAAAAATCATACATGTGAGTTTAGTCGGGTCGACTCGACAGGGTTCGGGTTGGCCCGATAGAGTCCGGGTCGACTCGATAGGGTCCGGGTTGGCTCGATAGTGGAATTTCATAAAACTCCAAAAATGGTTCATAACTGGTATGCCACAAGGATGGCTATGATATCACTGATGGAAATTCTCCTAGGGTGCCGAGAATCATGCAGCATGCGGAAGTGAATTTCAAAACTAAAATTCTAAGCATGAAACCCTAATATGGCTAGAAAATCCTAATTCCATGGAACCCCTTATGCAATACCAATCAACAAAACATAAATGAAGTTAGAATACATACATGGATCACTAAAATCCAATCCTTTTCACGAGGGTCACAAGTGCAAGCCCTCCAACGGTGATCCACACGAGAATGGTACCAAGGAAGAATCCCTACCATGGTTGCTTGCTTCAACAGGACTCTTTTGTTAGCCTTTGACCTTTGACCACTGTAGGACACCCTGTCCTACTGTAAGGCTCTCTGGACATAGTCCTAAACCACTCTTGGTTTTAGGACTGAAAGGATTATGCCCTAAAGGCTAATCGAAATGTTGTATTTCGATGGAATTTTTCTTTGTACCCAAACCAATGTATTGACATTATCAATTAATAAAGGCATTTTATTTTCATCATACGCTGTGTCTTAATTATTTTATTATTATATGATGAACCCCATAGATTTGGGCTATGATTCTAGGGTTATGATGAGATCATACCAGTGAGACCAAAAGCCTTAAAACCCAAATCTAAAATATTCCTGGTCGATGGGACATTGAGTAGGGGATCAATGTTTCCGGCAAGACCAGCACATCCTATGTATACTTGGTGAAGAGGGTGACTGATCTCATAGTCACTTGTGTTTGACACTAATACTAGGATGTGGGTGCTCATTAGAGAATGAGTTCACTGAATGGATCCACCTTGAGAACATCTAATGGAACCTTATCTATTTATCAATAGATAGTTCTCATAGTAGGAGTAGTGCATGTGCTCCTTTGACTTGAGACTGCCATGGTACCTTGTATGCATGAATACATACTTTGGTTCACGCTCAATCATGATATTGAGTCATGCATGGGGTGATACTGGGTATGGTGGATTGCATATGGAGGTTGTGAGTAGGTCAAAAAGGAATCGATCAACCCTAGTAAGAGGGAATCGCATCCAGCAAATTTCGATCAAATGAAGATTCGGAAAATCTTTGATCAAAGTATGAACATTAGAAATAGTTTCTAATGGTTCATTAATGAATCATCATTATCAGATTAAGCTAGAAATGAATATGAAATTGGATTTGATAAGTATCCATATCCATAGTAATATTCAGGGTGCAAGCTGATCGAAGGACTGAATTGCCTGGTAACTCACCATTGAAGGGTATTTTGGTAATTCCACCAAAATTGTATATCTTTTGGGTAGGCATGATACATTGCTAGACATCAATCTTTCCTTGTGGGGATTTGATTGAATTATGGTAATTTGATCAGTTAATTAGAATTGGATTCTAAATGACCTAGTTGGGCTAGCTTGAGTTGACCTAAATCGGTTTGAATGTGATCCAATCGAATCAAGTCAAGTTACACCCGGACCCACTGCTGGCCAGATGTGGAACCCAATGGGTCACATACAAAAGGGTTCTGATCAAGGGTTTAATTGGATTAAACCATGTTTGCAGGTGAACATGCTAGCACGTGTTGCAAACCCTAGCACCAGGATTCGAACCAGGTTCGAATCAGGTTCCAATTTGGGTTTATATTGATCCTAATTAAGCTAAATTGAATTTGGCTAAAAGGTTGGGTCTTATCACCTTTAATTGGGTCAGTATTTATCTTGTTTTGAGAACCATATAGCCTTCCGTGGACACAAGGTCTATGTGGCATGAGGCGTGAAGAGTTGTTTGGTGCAAAAGGTTTCCTACGATAATAAATCGTGAGAAATGAGAAGGGGCGCCTTCTTTGGATGAAGAGTCCTTCTGTAATAAGCAGAGGACCAAGTCAAAAACTCTTCCATGCCTCTTGGAGTCTTCCACATCACTTGGGATAGAACTTCATGCCAAAAGAAGAAGAGTCCATGCCCCTTGAGACTCTTGGCGCTAAAAATGAAGCATCGCGATACTTGGTTTTATTCTGTGCATTTTTTGAGTCTAGATGGCATGTGACTCTTCTGGATGGCATCTCATTTGATGTGGCATTTCAATTTTAAATACTAGAGAGGCCTGCCATTTAATTTTGATGCTTGGAAGAATGAAAGGAAGTGACACTTGATTAAAACATCGTAATGTTTCATTCAAGTGTCCTTCTATTTTACTCTTCTCAAAATTATTTCAAATCAAAGAGTCGCATGTTTTAGACCAAGTAACGTATCCTTATTGGCATGAATGGATATCTCAGAAGCCACTTTGTGCGCTATAAATAGCATAGCCTCTCGAGGTGTTCAGAGAATTGATTCCGGAAAAACTTCTTTCTTTCTTATTTTATTACATCCTATCCTCTTGTCCTAAATACTCTAGCCCTTTTAGGACAAGGTCTTTGTAAGGCCTAGGAGTGTTCAAATCAGGAGAGGGATTAATGAAAAATAAAGAAGAGAAGAAGAGGAAGAAGAAGGGAAGGAATTGAAAGGCTGATTCAAAGAAGAGTTAGTCCAATTGGATTGGAGTTTGCCCAAATCCTATTAGGCTTTAGTTTGAAAGTCTAATTGGTGGAACCAAGTTCTTAGAAGGTGCTGGTGTCTTGGTCAAGCCCCGTGTGGATCACCGTTGGAGGGCGAATGTTTAGGCGCCTGGTGGAGAAGAAGGCTGAATCAGGGTTTTCTTCATCGGATTGGATACTAGCAGTTCAGGTTGGTGCCTAAACTCTAGTTTATATTATATATGCATGTTTATACATTTTAATTCCTAGTAAGGAGGTCTTGGGTTAAGATTTTGGTAGTGGTTTCATAATAAATTTTGAAATCCATGCTTTCGCCCTGGTCACCAAACCCTGTAGTGGTATCAGAGCCACCTTATTAGGGCTAAATCATACAAAATTTGAGGTTGCCCATTTTGGTAGGACTCTACAAAATTGAAGTTGCCCAATTTTGTAGAACTCTTGAGGTTGTCCATTTTGGTAGGACTCTACAAAATTGAAGTTGCCCAATTTTGTAGGACTCTTGAGGTTGCCCATTTTGGTAGAACTCTACAAAATTGAAGTTGCCCAATTTTGTAGGACTCTTGAGGTTGCCCATTTTTGTAGGACTTTATAAAATTTAAAGTTGCCCAATTTTGTAGGACTCTATAAAAGCTTAAATTTACATATGATTGATATGTTTATGCATATATATATGTCACTCATTAGGGTTTTCACTTAAACCTTAACCGATATAGAGATATGTTTAGCTTTCTAGTCATCATACTGAAATAAGGTTGCCCTGGCATAATGGTGGATCCATTATGTGGTAGATAGTTGTCCTAGTATGATGACACACTCGGCACATTATAAAATGATATATGATGCATGGGTGATTGAATGGTAATATTAGAATGTGCTTCTGTTTGAATTGCCCTCTATTAAAATTATATTAAGTTGTAGTGTCATATACCAAAAGAAAAAATAATCAAGATGTTTAGTTGATCATTCAGTGTCTAGGAAAAGTGGTTCATGATCGGTAAAGAGGACATGGTTTTTAATTGGTTCCGTTGACTGACCTGGCCAATTTTTATTGGTGTCTAGGAAAGCAACGGGGGGACTCCCACTACTCTCTCACTTACCTGGCTGATAAGATTAACTTAATTCTTGATTGATATGCTTAGTGTAATATTCACTACATTAGGCCTTCCTTCATGCTAGGTCATTATTATGTTATGATCCGTATTAGGTTTGTTGTGTACACACAAGGCCTATTATGGTGACTAATACAATTTTGGCCTGGTGCATTTGATGCTTATGGCATGATTTAATATAATACTTTGTTGTGTACACACAAGGGTATTATTATTATAATCATGACTATAAAGGAATTGAGGGTCTTACTTAACTAAAATATTATAGTTTGTTGTGCACACACAAGGCTATTAATATTTTAGAGGCCAGGATATGTTGAGAATTATATGAGTTACAATTGAAAAGAGTTTTCCTACTTTTGAACTTATATAAGATTTGTTGTGAACACACAAGGTCTTTATAAGGAATTAGGATCTCAACCCCACTAAGAAAACCAATTAGGATTTCTCAATCATCATATAGAGGGTTATGATGCTTGATAAAATAGTGGGAGACATAATTAAGTTAAAGTCCTAATTTAATTATGTTTTGTCAACATTGGTTGTTTGCTTATGTTATGTTCTTTGTTAATGTAGATTAAATGGCCTCTTCACTCTCACTCCGTAGTATACTTGATGCCAATAAATTGACTGGACCGAACTATGTTGACTGGTTGAGAAACCTAAAGATAGTACTCAGCCGGGAAAAACTTTCTTACATTCTTGATACCCCTACCTTGGAACCTTTAGGGAAAGATGCCTCGTAAGAGGAAAAGACCACATACAAGATGTGGCAAAATGACTCACTCACTGTCAAATGTATCATGCTTGCCTCTATGACCAATGAGTTGCAGAAGAAACATGATAGCATGGACACTTACTCCATACTTCTCAATTTAAAAGAGCTATATGGAGAACATAGTCGAACTGCTAGATATAAGATATCTAAGTAGTAGTTCCGTGCAAGAATGATAGAAGGTACATCCGTACAAGACCACGTACTGATGGTTATTGACCTGATCACTCGATTAGGTCAATTGGGTTTTGTTATGGATGGGGAGTTGAATCAGGATTTGATCCTGTAGTCACTCCCGGTATCATTTTCACAGTTTGTTCTTAATTATCATATGAACAAACTTAACTCTTCCTTGCCTGAGCTGTTAAACATGTTAAAAACAGTAGAGAGCCATTTAAAAAAAAATAAGGCTCCACTTCTTCTTGTGGATGGGATCAATAAGAAGAAGTCAGGCAGAAAGGGTTCCAAGAGGAGATTGAACCCAAAAAGGGGCATCAAGAAGAAGAAAGGAAAGAAGGCCTCCGGACAGATGACCTGCTTTCACTGTGGCAAGCCGGGTCATTGGAAGAGGAACTGCAAGGCTTACCTTGCAGGTGTGAAGCGTGGTGCATCGGATGCACCAAAAGGTATGAAAGAAGTTTATACTATTTGTCATTGGATTCTTCCATTTCAAATACTTGGATATTGGATACCGCTTGTGGTCATAATATCTGCAAATCATTACAGGGGCTGCAGAGGCTTAGAATATTAAAGGAAGGAGACTTCGAGCTCTATGGTGCTGGAGGAGAGTCCATCCAAGCAGAGGCCGTAGGGAATTATATCTTGAAGTTACTTTCAGGGAAGATCTTAGAGCTGAGAGATTGTTACTATACGCCTAAGGTCATTAGAAATATCATATCTGTACCCTTGTTACTTAGACAAGGCTATACTATGAATGTAATGAGCAATGGTTGCTCAATCAGCTTTTCTAATGAAATTATATGTTATGGCATATTTTGCAATGGTCTTTTAACTCTATCTACTAATGACAATATACTTCATGTAAGTAACAAACGAAAGATAGATGATATAAACAATACTTTACTCTGGCACTATCGGCTTGGACATATTAGTGAGACTAAGATTAGCAAATTATACAAGGAAAATTTTCTTAATCCTTATGATTATGAATCATTAGGAACTTGTGAATCATGTCTCATGGGTAAAATGACCAAGACTCCATTTAATGGACATAGAGAAAGGACAACTGAGTTATTATGACTCATAAATACAGCTGTATGTGGGCCTATGACAACTCAGGCCAAGGGTGGATACTCTTATTTCATCACGTTTACTGATGATTTTTCATGGTACGGATTTGTATATCTTATGAAACATAAGTTTGAAGCCTTTGATAAATTTTTAGAGTATCAAAGTATGGTAGAGAAACAAATGAGAAAAAGTATTAAAATCCTTCGATCAGATCGAGGAAGTGAATACTTATCCACCGAGTTTCTCGATCACCTTAATGAAAAGGGGATTATCTCTAAATGGACCCCTCCTTACATACCATAATTATATGGTGTTGCTGAAAGGAGGAATCATACCTTATTAGATATGGTACGGTCCATGATGTGCTTCACAGAGTTACCTGTTTCCTTCTGGGGATATGCCTTGGAAACTGTGGCTAATATCTTAAATAGAGTATCATCTAAATCTGTCTCTAGCACTCCATATGAGATATGGAGGGGTAAGAAATCCAATCTTAAGTATCTTAAGATATGGGGAAGTCTAGCCTATGTCAAAAGAAATTTTGGACATAAGCTGGATGCTAGAGCAGATAAGTATCTATTTGTAGGATATCCTAAAGATAGTATAGGATATATGTTCTACCACCCTACCGAACAAAAAGTTTTTGTCAGTAGGCATGCCACTTTTCTGGAGATTGAGTTCATCCTACAAAAGGGCAGGGGAAGAAATATTAAACTTAAAGAAGTTCAACAAATAGATACACCTCAACCAAATGATAACATAGTTAGTATAGAACTAGAACACACTACTCCTATCTGTAGGTCTGATAGGGTGCGTCATGCACCTGAGAGGTATGGGTTCATTATTGAGAATAATGAAGCCCAGATCATTGAAAATGATGAGCCTCTGACCTATACGGATGCTGTCATGAGTAGGGACTCCGATAGATGGCTGGAAGCCATGAGATCCGAAATGGACTCCATGTATGTCAACCAAGTATGGACTTTGGTTGATGCACCAGAGGGTGTTAACCCTATTGGATGAAAATGGGTCTATAAGAAAAAGATTGGGGCAGATGGCCAAGTTGAATCTTATAAAGCCAGATTAGTGGCTAAGGATTTTAGACAAAAATAGGGAATAGATTATGATGAAACATTTTCTCCTATTGCTATGCTTAAATCTATTCGGATCATGCTTGCTATAGCAGCATATCATGATTATGAAATCTGGCATATGGATGTGAAAACTGCATTCCTTAATGGTTTCCTTGAGGAAGAGCTCTACATGTCATAGCCAGAAGGTTTTGTCTTGGAGACTAAACCTAATCAAGTATATAGGCTGAAGAAATCCATTTATGGATTAAAGCAAGCATCAAGGAGTTGGAACATCCAATTTGATAAGACAATCAAAGAGTTTGACTTTATCAAACAAAAGGATGAACCTTGTGTGTACAAGAAGACTAGTGGGAGTGTCATAGTTTTCTTGGTTCTGTATGTGGATGACATACTCCTCATTGGGAATGATATCCCAATGTTACAATCAGTCAAGATATGGTTATCTAAACAGTTTTCCATCAAAGACTTGGGAGAAGCATCCTATATACTGGGTATCAAGAACTATAGAGATAGATCTAGGAGGATGCTAGGCTTATACCAGTCTAGGTACATTGACCAAGTGCTAAAGAGATTTAGCATGGAGGGAAGTAAAAGAGGTTACTTACCCATAGGTCATGGCATACATCTTTATAAGAAGATGTCTCCTAAGACACCTGAAGAGAGAAATAGAATGAGTTCTATACCTTATGCTTCGGTAGTAGGGTCTATAATGTATGCTATGTTTTGTACCAGGCCTGATGTGGCATATGCCTTAGGTATAGCCAGCAGGTTTCAGGCTGATCCAGGAGAGGATCACTGGAAGGCTGTGAAAAATATTCTTAAGTACTTGAGAAGGACTAAGGATATTTTTCTAATATACGGAGGATCTGATCTTAAACTGGAAGCTTATTCAGATTCTAGTTTTCAATCAGATCCAGATGATAGCAAATCTATTTCAGGATATGTTTTTACCCTAAATAGAGGAACTATAAGCTGGAAGAGTTCTAAACAGCAGACTGTAGCTGACTCAACAACTGAGGCAGAATACATTGTTGTTAGTGAAGCTGCCAAAGAAGCTATCTGGATGAAGAAGTTCATCTCAAAGTTGGCCGTTGTTCTAGAGATTAAAGGTCTAGTACCACTTTACTGTGATAATACTGGAGCCGTCGCTCAAGCTAAGGAACCAAGAGCTCATCACAAATCAAAGCACATTCTGAGATGCTTCCATCTCATTCGAGAGATTGTCGAAAGACAAGAAGTCTGCATCAAAAGAGTTAAAACGAAGAACAACATAGCAGACCCATTCACTAAGGCTCTACCACAGCGAGAGTTTGATCCCCACCTCGATTGTATGGGATTAAAATTTAAAGGCGATTGGCTTTAGTGCAAGTGGGAGATTAAAAGGATTATGCCCTAAGGGCCAATCGAAATGTTGTATTTCGATGGGATTTTTCTTTGTATCCCAAACCAATGTATTGACATTATCAATTAATAAAGACATTTTATTTTCATCATATACTGTGTCTTAATTATTTTATTATTATATGATGAACCCCATAGATTAGGGCTATGGTTCTAGGGTTATGATGAGATGATACCAGTGAGACCTAAAGCCTTAAAACCCTAATCTAAAATATTCCTGGTCGATGGGACGTTGAGTAGGGGATCAATGTTTCCGGCAATACCAGCACATCCTATGTATACTTGGTGAAGAGGGTGACTAATCTCACAGTCACTTGTGTTTGACACTAATACTAGGATGTGGGTGCTCATTAGAGAATGAGTTCACTGAATGGATCCATCTTGAGAACATCTAATGGAACCTTATCTGTTTGTCAATAGATAGTTCTCATAGTGGGAGTAGTGCATGTGGCCCTTTGACTTGAGACTTTCATGGTCCTTGTATGCATGAATCCATACTTTGGTTCACACTCAATCATGACACTGAGTCATGCATGGGGTGATACTTGGTATGGCGGATTGCATATGGAGGTTGTGAGTAGGTCAAAAAGGAATCGATCAACCCTAGTAAGAGGGAATCACATCCAGCTGATTTCGATCAAATGAAAATTCGGGAAATCTTTGATCAAAGTATGAACATTAGAAATAGTTTCTAATGGTTCATTAATGAATCATCATTATCAGATTAAGCTAGGAATGAATATGAAATTGGATTTGACAGGTATCCATATCCATAGTAATATTCAGGGTGCAGCTGATCGAATGACTGAATTGCCTGGTAACTCACCATTGAAGGGTATTTTGGTAATTCCATCAAAATTCTACATCTTCCGGGTAGGCATGATACGTTGTTAGATGTCAATCTTGCCTTATGGGGATTTGATTGAATTATGGTAATTTGATCAGTTAATTAGAATTGGATTCTAATTGACCTAGTCGGGCTAGCTTGAGTTGACCTAAATCGGTTTGAATGTGATCCAATCGAATCAAGTCAAGTTACACCCGGACCCACTGCTGGCCAGATGTGAAACCCAATGGGTCACACACAAAAGGGTTATGATCAAGGGTTTAATTGGATTAAACCATGTTTGCAGGTGAACATGCTAGCACATGTTGCAAACCCTAGCACCAAGGTTCGAACTAGGTTCGAATCAGGTTCCAATTTGGATTTATATTGATCCTAATTAAGCTAAATTGAATTTGGCTAAACGGTTGGGTCTTATCACCTTAAATTGAGTCAGTATTTATCTGGTTTGAGAACCAGATAGCCTTCCATGGACACGGGGTCTATGTGGCATGAGGCGTGAAGAGTTGTTTGGCGCAAAAGGTTTCCTACGATAATAAATCATGAGAAATGAGAAGGGGCACCTTCTTTGGATGAAGAGTCCTTTTGCAATAAGTAGAGGACCAAGTCAAAAACTCTTCCACACCTCTTGGAGTCTTCCACGCCCCTTGGGATAGAACTTCATGCCAAAAGAAGAAGAGTCCATGCCCCTTGGGACTCTTGGCGCTAAAAATGAAGCATCGTGATACTTGGTTTTATTCTACACGTTTTTTGAGTCCAGATGGCATGTGACTCTTCTAGATGGCATCCCATTTGATGTGGCATTTCAATTTTATATACCAAAGAGGCCGGCCATTTGATTTTGATGCTTGGAAGAATGAAAGGAAGCAACACTTGATTAAAACATCGTAATGTTTCATCCAAGTGTCCTTCTGTTTTACTCTTCTCAGAATTATTTCAAATCAAAGAGTCACATATTTTAAACCAAGTAACGTATCTTTATTGGCATGAATGGATATCTCAGAAACCACTTGGTGCGCTATAAGTAGCGTAGCCTCTCGAGGTGTTCAGAGAATTGATTCCGAAAAAACTTCTTTCTTTCTTATTTTATTACATCCTATCCTCTTGTCCTAAACACTCTAGCCCTTTTAGGACAAGGTCTTTATAAGGCCTAGGAGTGTTCAAATCAGGAGAGGGATTAGTGAAAAATAAAGAAGAGAAGAAGAGGAAGAAGAAGGGAAGGAATAGAAAGGCTAATTCAAAGAAGAGTTAGTCCAATTGGATTGGAGTTTGCCCAAATCCTATTAGGCTTTAGTTTGAAAGTCTAATTGGTGGAACCAAGTTCTTAGAAGGTGTTGGTGTCTTGGTCAAGCCCCGTGTGGATCATCGTTGGAGGATGAACGTTTGGGCACCTGGTGGAGAAGAAGGCTGAATCAGGGCTTTCTTCATCGAATTGGATACTAGCGGTTCAGGTTGGTGCCTAAACTCTAGTTTATATTATATATGCATGTTTGTATGTTTTAATTCCTAGTAAGGAGATCTTGGGTTAAGGATTTGGTAGTGGTTTCATAATAAATTTTAAAATCCATGCTTTCATCCTGGTCACCAAACCCTACAAGGATAACCCTCCTCTAGGACCCCTTAGGCTTATGTCCTAAAACTAAGCCTTGTCCTAATAGAAAAGGCCTTGTCTTAATAAGACAAGTCTTGTCCTAAAGTAATAAGGAGGGAGGGAAGTGGAAGAACACTCAGAATATCTTTACGGTGAAAAAGATTCTTTAAAACTCATATCACCGCCCCTATTTATAGTTTTAAGAGGGGCGTGTGATATGTCCTCCAATAGGTTATCAGATATGATTTTTCAAGACTGAAAAATCATATCCAATATGTCTCCTCTTGCATCAAAATACATATTGGCATCCATCCATTTTCCTGGACAATATGTGACTTGTCACATGGCAAGTACCGATCCCTGGGAAGCCAAGAGGTGCCTCTTCAATCTCCAAACACCGGAGAATATGAAGAGTCCTGAAAGCAGGACTCTGCTTCAGGGCGCGCGCCACATGAAGAGACGCATCTCTTCATGCGCGCTTTTGCTCCCATCCCTTTTTCATGCCATTTCAAAAAAGGACCTCGACCGGTCAAACATATCCAAGAGGTGTGGGGTAAGATGAAAAGGTGCCCCCTAAAATAAAACACTCCAGTGTTTCATCTGCAGAAGGACTCTTGTCCTTCTGCATGCACCTTCATCTCCCGCGCGCGCCAAGAGGCGCCAAGAGTCCCTTTATTTCTTGGTCAAATTTATCCATACCCCATGCAACCTTTGAGTAGTCAAAACATATGTAATATAAATGTCAAAAGAAAGAGCATTAAGTCCTCTTTCCATCCATATAAATATTTTTCACATCAAAGGACTACAAACTCGCTTAGGCCTTTTTGGATGCCAAGGTGTCATTTTGGCATCTAGAGTCCCAACTCAAATGGACTCTTCAATAAGACATCCAAAATACCAATATAAAATTAGATCAAGCTCTGATTTGGCTATCCCCACTTAGGACCCAACCTAATTTAGATTTCTCTTAATTAAGTTAGCCCAATTTGCAAGCAACCGGACCCAATCTAATTGGGTTAGGAATTGGGTTAGCCTACATATGCTAGTATGCTATCTGGCTAACCAATTAGGATCCCATGATCCTAATTAAACCATGAGTGACTTCCTTGGCCAACTCTCTATTGTGTGTGACCCATTGGGTTCCACATCTAGCTAGCAGTAGGCTTAGGGTTGAGCTGATTCGATCCGATCAAACCCGATTTACCTAATTAGGTCAAATCGGCTCACCTAATTGTCCAATTCGAATCACACATTGAATTGACTCATGAAACCAATCCAATTGGTTCATGAAAACCCACAAGATAAGATTGACATCTAGCAACGTGTCATGCCTACCCGGAAGATGAGAAATTTGATAGAAACTATTAAAATACCCTTCAGTAGTAAGTTACCATGCAATTCAATCTTTCGATCTCCCATTATCCTGATTAAGTGATGGGTATGGATAAATGTCAAATCCTAATACTTAATCATATCGAATCTCAACTTGATCATGAGGACTCAGGTGATGACTGATTAGAAGCCACTTCTAATCTCATCCCACTTTGCAAAGATTCCTTGAGTCACTCATCGAAGAGATTACACGGGATAACATAACCTCTTACCAGGATTGATCAATTTCTTGTTGGTCCACTCACATCCTTCGTACACCTTCCACCATACCCAGAACACCCCGTATATGTCATAATGCCATGAATGAGTATGAACCAAAGTATGGCTTAGTGTGCACAAGGAACCATGGTGACCTCAGGTCTGAACATAACATGCACAACTTCTACTCTAGGACATATCTTTTGACAAGGAGTAAGACTTCCATAAGATAGTCTCAGTGTGGAGCAGTTCAGTGTACTCATAACCTAATGAGCACCCTTATCCTTGTATTTGTGTCTCTACACAAGTGGCTGTGAGACCAACCACCCTTATCAACTGAGCATACATAGGATAAGCTAGTCTTACCGAAATCATCGATCCCAGAATCGATAGTCTAATGACTAGGAATATTTTAAATTAGGGTTTATAGAAAATTAGGTCTTACTGTTATGAACTCCATCATAACCCTAATTTCATTACCCTACTCTATGGGGTTCATCGTAATCAATAAAAATATGACGCAGCAGTATATGATGAATCAGATGCCTTTATTAATATGAAACTATGTCATACATGAGCTGGAAGTTTACAAAAAGGCCCTCTTATTGATTGGTTCTTAGGATACTTTTCTATCATATTTTATGTTGTCAAACTACAGCAACCTTGCTATGACTGACCGAGGTACCGTAGCTCAAAGAACCACTCACACAACTATAGAATTGAGAAAGTCACTAATAAGTGAGTAGACATCCATGTAACTTTTCATGATGGTCATGCTCAATACCACTGTTCTCTAATGACCACTCTCACTCTAGTATTTTCATATTATAGACACAAAACTTATCAACTATAAAAGGGTAGAGATCTATGGACCAATCAAATTAGATCAATCACCATTCCTATGATATCCTATGATCAGGAGCATTTAAAAATTAATTTATGATGACACATATCTCAAATTTTCAACTCTTAAAAATATATCATTGTCCATTAATTTCTTGGATAACACATGGACACATCATGTATGGAAAAATTATCTAATTATAAATATTAAATATAGATTTATATCCATAAATTAAAATATGTATAAGCTAAATTGGCTTCTAATATATACATCTAATAGCATAGAGTTGAAAAAATTAAAGGGGATCAAATATTAGTGGTATAATATTTTCTCATAATTGTTAAGATACAAAAATATATTGGATCCCATAGATGGATGATCTAGATGTCAGAGAAGATACTACCACAAATAGAGGAGAACATACCGAATAGTTGATAAACATCCCTATAGGAGATGGTTTACATAAAACTGTACAAATTAGATCTCTTCTAGCACCTGAAGTTAGAAAATGGCTAGGTGCATTCTTTTGGGCCAATGCCAATATCTTTGCTTGGATAGCTATCGACATGCCAAGCATACCTCTTGATATCATCATCCATAAACTTAGTGTGAATCTTCTTTATCCCCTTGTCAGGTAAAAGATAAGGAGTTTTGCTCCAAAAAAGTAAAACGCCATTGAAGAGAAAGTGGGCAAACTTATAAAAGTAGGCTTCATTAGGAAAACTCAATACTTGGGTTGAATAGACAACATGATTATGATAAAAAAGGCAAACGAAAAGTGAAGAATCAACATTGATTATATTAATCTTAATAAGCCTATCCAAAAGATAGCTATCCTTTGCTAAGAATTGATCAACTGATCGATGTCATTTTTGAATATGAATTACTAAGCTTTGTGGATGCTTTCTTAGGATATAATCAAATTCGGATGGTAAATGAAGATAAAAAGAAAATGGCCTTCATAATAGAAAGAATGCTCTACTATTACAAAATGATGCTTTTTGGGTTAAAGAATGATGGAGTCACTTCCTAGCATTTGATCAACGAAGTCTTCAAAAATTAAATAGAGAGAAACATGGAAATCTATGTAAATGATATGCTTTTTAAAAGTACAAAAGGTGATCACAACATAGCTTATCTGAAGAAGCCTTTAGTGAATTAAGGTGATATAATATAAAACTCAATCCAAATAAGTATGCATTCGATATTACATTAGAAAAGTTCTTGGAGTTTATGGTGACTCAAAAAGGAATCAAAACCAATCCTGAAAAATCTAAACACTTCTAGAAATGAAGCACCCTCAAAACAAGAAGGAAGTTCAATGATTAACTAGTCAAATTTCTTTGCTCATCTAATTTATTTTGTGATTAGCCAAAAAGTGCCTATCGTTTTCCAAAGTCATAAAGTATATAAATAACATCAAGTGGTCATCAAGCTACTGATCAACTTTTGAAGATCTAAAAAAGTATCTTGGCTTTCTTCCATTACTATCAAGGCCAAAAGAAGGTGAGCAGCTCTACATTTACTTATTAATTTCTCCTAGTCTTATTAGCTTTATTTGGGTTAGAGAAGATGCATGCATACAAAAACCTAACTATTAGACCAGCAAAATATTAAGGGATGCAGAAGTAAGATACACCAAAGCTAAGAAGATGATTTATGCTCTTCTTATTAATCAAAAATATTGTAGCCATACTTTCAATTCATTCTATAGTTGTCTTAACATATTAGCCTCTAAAATCTATACTTTGAATACCAGATACATCAAGGCATCTAGCCAAGTGGGCTATGAGTTAGGAGAGTTTGATATTGAATACAAACCTCATCTCAATATGAAAGCTCAAGTCCTCACAAACTTAATCATGGAATGCACAAAACTTGATGAAGAAAGAGAAGAAAAGAAATTTGAAGAACCGAACACACCTTCTTGAATTTTACATGTTAATGGTACCTCAAACTCTCAAGGGAGGAGAGCCAGATTAATCCTCACAAATCTTGATGGAGCCATAATGGAGTTGCCCTAAGATTTAGCTTTAACACCATCAATAATGGGTTGAATATGGGACACTAATTGCTAGCTTAAAAATAGCTAGAGAAATTGGCATCAATCAGAACAAGGTCCTTTCTAACTCTCAACTAATCGTCGAACAAGTACGGAAAGAATATGGCACCAAAGAGCCAACTAGGATTAAATATCTTCAAAAGATCAAAGAGCTATCCTCAAATTTTAAAATTCTAGAAATGCAACAAATATCTATATCTAAAAATGCCCAAGTAGATGCCTTATCACATCTTTTCATATTAGATTGCTCAAATCTACAAATAGATATCTTTATTGAAAACTTGGAGACTTCTAGCATTAAAGAAGTCCCTATTATTATACAATTAAAACATGAGCAAAGCTAAATCAACCCACCAATTAAATTCCTTAATAAAGAAGATCTTCCAACAAATGAAAAAGAAGCTTGAGGAATCAGACAACAAGCTTTATGGTATGTCTTCCTAAATGAGAAGCTTTATAAAAAAATCATTTTCAATGCCTCTACTCTAATATCTGCATCCCTTAGAAGCTAACTACATCCTTCGAGAGGTTTACAAAGGCATTTGTGATAGTCACATTGGAGGAAGGACCCTGGCCTACATAGTCCTCAGACAAGGATTTTATTGGCCTACTATGAAACAAGATATATGGACGTTGTCCAAAAATGCAATTAGATCAAAGAGGCCTTCAATGCTGATCTCTTAGATCCTAGCTCCATGGCCATTTGATATGTGGAGGATTGATATTCTTAGACTATTTTTGATGGTAATTGGGTAAAGAAAATTTTTGATAATGGCAATTGACTACTTTATGAAATGGGTAAAAGCTGAATCTTTGACCCCAATCATTAAGAAGAAAGCTCAATACTTCATTTGGAAGTCTATCATTTGCTAGTTTGAATTGGCCAAATGTATTACTTTTTATAATAGGTAATAGTTTGATAATAAAAGATTTTGAGAATTCTGTTTAAACTTATATATGGAGTACATGTTCATATCAGTAAGGGCACCCATAATCTAATGGAAATGTAGAAGTATCAATCAGACCATTCTACAAGACCAGAAGCCCATACTAATCAGGCAAAAGGCTCTAAATCAATGAATTAGATAGTATCCTTTGGTCATATTGAACAACTTCTCGTGTCCTGACTAGTAAAGCACCTTTCAAATTAACTTTGGGGTAGAAGTAGTTATCCCTTTAGAGATCGGATTAGTTTTCAATTAGATAAAAGAGTATGATGAAAATACAAATAAAGAAAGATTATGGACAAGCCTCGACCTTTTGAAAGAAATTTGAAACAAGGCACATATCAAGATGGTGGCTTATGAATAGAAAGTTACCCGATATTATAACTCTAGAATCAAAATCAAAGTTTTTCAACAAGGAGATCTTGTCCTCTAGCAAGCTAAAGTCTCAAGTCCAATCGAACAAAAAAAACTTGCATTCAATTGGGAGGGGCCTATAAAATATCTAAGGTCATTAGATTTGGGAAATATAACTTGAAAAACTTGGATGAAACTCCAATCCCAAGATCATGGAATTTTGATAACTTAAGAAAATATTATCAATAAATTATTTCTGAGAAAATATTTTACCATCATTTTGATAAAGTAATTAGGTAGAAGGCATAGGTAATGTCTAAACTTTCAATCAAGCTTAAGAAGCCAAAACTTTGCTAAAGTGATTGGTAGAAGATATAGGTAATGCCTAAACTTCAAATCAAGAAGTCAAAATTTTATTAAAGTGATTAGATAGAAGGCATAAGTAATGTCTAAATTTTTATCAGGCTTAGGAAGCTAAAATTTTACTAAAGTGATTAGATAGAAGCAACAGGTAATGTCTAAATTTTTTATCAGGTTCAAGAAGCCAAAATTTTGACTAAGTTGTTGAGTAGAAAGTACAAGTAATGTCTAAACTTTCAATCAGGCTTAGGAAGCCAAAATTTTACTAAAGTGATCAAGTAAAAAGTACAGGTAATGCTTAAACTTTTGATTAGGCTTAGAAAGTTAAAATTTTGATTAAATTATTGAGTAAAAGGTACAGGCAATGTCTAAACTTCTAATCAGACTCATGAAACTAAAATTTTGACAAGTAGAGTATAGACAATATCCAAACTTTTGATCAGGCTCAGGAAGCCATAATTTTGACTAAGTGATCAGGTAGAGGACATAGGTACTGTCCAAACTTTCAATCAAGTTCAAGAAATCAAAATCTTGACTAAGTGATCGGGTAGAGGGCATAGGTAATGTCTAAACTTTTGACTAGGATCAAGAAGGCAAAATATTGACTAAAGTGGTCAAGAGCAACTTAGGTAGCCTATATATTCTCAAAACTAATTAGAAAAAAAATCAATAGCTTAGGAATCCTAGGATTCATGTGGCCTTTTTGTGATTCACATGGCTTATCTATTTTAATCGAAAGAATGCTGATAAATTTTAGGTAGATATGTTAAAGCTCAGAGAGCATACATTCTCCGAACATAAAAACAATAGAATCATTGGACAAAAAGAAGTAAACAAAAAATTTTTTTATTAATCTTTAGAAATGTTTCTTAGAAATTATATCAGTAAAAGAAAAGGAATAGATACATCTATTACATTTTCCTATTTTATTTTTCTTTTTGATCTTGGAACTCTTGAATGCTTGGCAGTTGAGGGACTAAGACCTCTATCCTTACCACTCAAAGAGGGATCAAAAATTGCTATGTCTAGTCCAACATCCAAAGCAATACCAGCGATGTCTATGAAGGTATATGGGTCTCCCCCTAATACTTTATTTATTAGAGATTGAGTCTCCATATCTAATAAAGTCAAAGTTTGATCTATGTTTAAGAAAAACTCCTTTGCCTTTCGAATATAGCTACTGAAATCAAGTTCAAAGGCAAAGAAAAATGTTAGTGTTGTCGATGATAGATTGATATGTCCTTGCATCAGCTCCTAGTATCTCGGGTGCCATTTTCATCACTTCATAGATGGTCATCTTTCTCCTAACCTAAACCTTTATTGAAGACCTCGGAGGACTACTGATAACTTCTTCGGGTGGACTTTCTATTAAATCTGCTATTTTTGAAGGATCACTGACCTCTTTTCCTAAATCCTTGGAATGAACTTTGAATAGCTTTCCAGGTACAAGCAGCACATTGAGCACCTTGTCTGCAATGTAGCCACCAAATTATTTAAACTATACATGTGATCCTATACGGCTGCATATATTCATGGTGTTAGAGAAATGAAAAAAGAAAAATATTAATACAAAAATAAAGATTTCATTGCTTCAAATATTTTTACAAAACAAGGTATTTCAAACTCCCAATGGAAGGAACAAAAGTTTAAAAGAAAAGAATAAAAAAATAAAAGTAAAACATAAGATAGTCCTTCATACTTCTGGCACTTCAAGCTATCTCCATAGGTGCTTCAATGTTGGATGGTGCCTCAACAATAGATATGGGTTTTGGAGTGGTTGATGAAGGGGCTTTGAAGGTGCATCGATGCCTTGCTGCAACCTCGTTGCCTACTCTTCTATCAGGTCAGCGACACTCGGATAAGGAGAGCTACATCAATGGTTGGGAAGAGCTCCATCACTTTATTCTTGTAGTCCTTGAATCCATCATAGAAGGTTCACACCAACCCCTCGGCCATATCATCTAAGAAGTCCTAGGATGATATGTACTCCTCCATCACCTTTTCCTTGAATTTTTTGAGCTCCTTCTCTAGCTTCTCCTCCTCTTGAAATTTTTTGAGAAAAGCATGGCTTGTTTTGACCTCTTTATTGGTGTAAGAGAGGTCGATATTCAGATGATTTGTTTGAATGGAGGTAGTCCAATAAAGAGAGGTCGATATTCAGATGATTTGTTTGAATGGAGGTAGTGACCTCCAATTCTATTTTTCGGGCCTCTACATTATTCACCCACTAGGCTACCTTCTATGCTACTTTATTGGTCGCTGAAAACTTCTTCTTCAAGTCATTTTTTATCCTATTATACTTGATGAGGAAGTTCTTGAGGTGAGTAACATTGGGGATAAGCTAAAGAAGAAGTAAAGAAATTAATTTAGAAGAAAAGAAAAAGAAGAAAAAAGAGAGAAAGAAAACAACAAGATGAAGGAACAGTCATCTAGAAAGTCCCAAGATAGCGATTACTGAGCACTTAGGAGAGAGAATGTGTTTCCATGAGCATCAGGGGACTAGGCGACATTAGCCGGGCAAGGTGGTCAGGTGACCTTCGATGACCTAGTTGGGCTGAATGTCGAAGGAGTAGGTGTTGATGCATCAGTTGGAGCAGGAGATCGGCTACTCTCTGGTATGGGCATGTTTGATAAAGACATCGAAAGTGATGATTCACCAAGCTTCTTCTTCTTAGCCTCCTCAATAGCTCCAACCTCTTCCTTTTGAACACTTTCTAGAGTTTTTCTAGACCAAGCTTCATTTCTAGAAATATTAAATTTGAAAAGGGTTAAGAGATCGACAAAATTTGATAACTATGTAAAGATAGAGAAAAAGCAAAAAAATTCAAAAATAGTCAAACATATTATGAGGATCAATCAGGCTGATGCCTACATCATACAAAGCCTAATCAGTTAAGGGTAGTTTGAACTCCAGTACATGAATCTTGAGTAGTTTATTATAGTGCTCCAAGTCTTCATCTATAAGAGTTTTATTGTAGTTGGGTTTAGTCTAGGCCTTGTCCTAGGAGGACTTAATGCCTAAAGACTGATATGAGAAAATGAGAAAAAACTTAGTCTTCCACCTATGGATGGAAGTTGGAATGCCATCTATAGATTTATAGGATTATCTATGGTCCAAGTAGTACCATTCCATATCATATGAATAAGACTTCAACATGAAAATAGCCTAGAATAACAAGCACCTTGGTTCTATTTCAACCAGGTCATAAATAAAAATGAAGTTAATGATCACCCTGAAATCATTTTAAAAAAATTGGATCGAGATTTTCTTATACAGATCTAAGACATTCCTAATGAACAGATGAAGAGGGAACCATAATCCAGCATCGAATTCATCTTCATAGAAAGTGATGCATCTGGATGGAGGAGATAGAACCTGGTCATCAAGGCCTAGTATAGTCAACCTCATGTTATCAAGGATGAAGTACCTATCCCTAAGTCTCTTAAGGTTCGCTTTCCTAATCTCAGACTTCTCTTGGTCAAGGCCCAAGGAGGCCCTCCTATGGTGTTTAGTAGGGGTGTTAGAAGGAACCGAATGTTCATCCTTGACTAGGTTCAGCTTGCTATGGGTTCAGTTGAGCTAACCCTGAAACTAATTATCTTCCAAATGGCCTCTTCATCTTAGGAGCCATGGCCGAAAATAGGAAGGATTGAGGGAAAAAAGGAAGCTAGGGTCCCTTAGCAGGGAGAATGAGGTCCTAGATCTCTTGAAGCAAATGAACAAGACTTTGAAGGGGGTCGCTTGTTAACTATCTTGAAGATGAAGGCAAAAGAATAGAAGATAAAAGATCTAGAGTGAAGGAAGAGATCTCTATTTATAATAATATCTGATTGTCCGGATCAAACCATCTCACCACTGGGATTCTCACCATGTCACTTGATTTTTGGTTAAAGGCATGGGCCATTAATGTGTTTTAAATTTAAACCACAAGTGTATGGTGTGCAAGGTAGTATGTCTAGCAAGTATAGATCGATCTCACAAGGAATTGGGTGTTTGAATTGTATTTAAATCCTTGCTCAGGCAAGCTTTAACAAAGATGGGGAGAGATTGTTTCTTTACTTTCTACTAAAGCAAAAATTAATTAGATCATAGAGATAAATAATCTAAAGATCTAGGACTTTTAAATCTACTAGACCAATGACTCAAAGAGCCTTTCTATGGTTTCTCTCATTATGTCCTTTCAACTTCTTCCTTTGTATTAACCCAGTATGGATTATGAAGAAATTCTAATACAACAATAATCCATCAAGGTTTCTATAAGAAAGAAGAGAAAATGGTTTAAAAATATTGTGATCCTTCTATCTGTTACCCTTCTATGAAGGGATTGAAATCCAATAATAGTCCATCAAGTCTCTTAGCAAGAAATTAAAAAGAAAGGACTCTAAAAAACTAAAAGCTCAAGAAGAGATCCTAAGAAAGAGCTTCTAATCATAGTCTAGCTTCATTGCCAACCCTAGGAGGTTTGCTTAGTCAGACATGATCTAAATTTAAACTTTACAATTATTTAAAAATATAAAATAAATTCAACACTATTTACTAGAATTTAAATTATGAAATTTAAAGATGTGCAGAAATTAAACTAGCCTAATTATAGAAATTAAATTACAAGAATTAAAACTACCCTAGTATTGAAATTAAAAATTACAAGAAAAATATTTGAAATGAGAAGAATAAAATTTTATTGCTAAAAAAATATGATTATAGAAATATTTAACTCCTAAGTCATTAACAGGGCTTGGAGTTAAAAAAATAAAAATTTTTAGAATCTAACAGAGGTTCTTTTTTTCTCTGCTCTCTCTCCTTCTTGTATGTTGGAAGGATGGAAGAAAATAAGTGTTTTTTCTATGGAGTATATAGGTTTTTTTATAGATAACAGGAGAAAAAGATTATTTATATTCTTCTGATGTGGGACTAAAAAATGAAAAAATTTAAATTCTAGATGAATCTAGCCATGATTCTCTTCCTAATTCATTGATGAATCTAGATGCAAATCTCCTTCATATTTATTGATGAATCTAGTCCCAAATCTCCTTCAAGTTCATTGGTGGACTGCATAAAGTTTTTTATGGACCAAGCTGCTAGTCCATAGTGGACTGGTAGCATGTGGGCTTTTTTGAGCCACCATTAAGATGGGTGTTGGGCTCTAATTGTTCACTATTTGGACTCTAATTTATATCCTTTAGGCCTATAGATCGAGCCTTTTGTTATGATGCACCTCTTTCTTGCAAAATACTAGAAAATGTATAAATTCTAAAAAATAAAGATAATTTGATCTATAACTTAACGCTTTTATAGCTAGATTTATACACTTATCATCCATTCATTCCATGCCACATTGATCACTCTTACTAGTTGGGAGGCATGCCTCATGGATCAATTAGTTGCTAACTTTTTGAAAATTGCAACCTACCAGTTTAATATTTTTTTACAAAAATGGCATGCACCATATTAAAATGACAAAGTGGCAGCGTGACTAATTAAATATTTCTTCCCACTAAAGCTTTTAAAAACTTATCATCATATTTTCGAGTTGAATTGAGTAAATCACTTCAAACTTAGAAATGTAGGGCAAGTGTTATAGGATGAATGAACTATCTAAATCCCTTTTGGTCAAGTTATGATCAATTGATGATGAACAAAAAAGTGTTCGGCCAGGATTTGATCTCTTTTAAGGCATAGAACACCTGAGGATAGATGCCAACCACTTCCAAGATGTGAACTACTTATCGATCAAAGGCTGATTCTTATTGAGCCATAGGATGTCTAATGGCCAAGAGATGATCTCCTGCCAGGGCACAGGATATCTATCAATCAGGAGACGATCTTTTAATAAAGCTCAGGATGCTTAACTACTTATCAGATAAGTGCCGATCATTTACTTGGATTCTATAAATTCTTTTAGCATAAAACATATTCCTTAGAATCATTATTGCCATTATGACAAGGTTGGTAAAGTGGTTATTAAGAGGTGTGATAAACTACTTAGTAAACTACTACACAAACTAATCTCTTAATTGCCTAACTGATTTAATAACTTAATGGTATATCTGCCTTATGAATGGTTACAACTACTTAATTAACTCAGCCTTGAACCTCTATAAATAGAGGGCTAAAGAGAACTCTAGGAAGGATCTTTTAAAACTCTTACTCTCTCTTTATTTTCTTCTCATTATTCTCCCTCTCTATGCTGACTTAAGCATTGGAGGGTCTCCCATTGAAAAAATTCCACCCATTTTACAGTGACAATGACTTCTTTTATAGGTTTAGCAGTTGATCAAGTCTACTTCTAAAGTTATTAGCTAGTCTTTTGAAGGACCTCTAGACTCTTGGGAGCTCAAAGCCACTTGAATGTATTTAGTTGACTCAACTTGAAGAGGTGCAACAACAAAATATACATTAATTTTTTTTACAAACAAAAAATTAGAGATTTTCTACAAAATTCATTTAATTTTCTTTTTTTACAAAATGAGAAATTAAATTTTAAATTTGAATATCTTAGGGATGACCATCTGAGTTGAGCTGAGCGAGCATTCATGCAAGTAGACACCAATCCATTAGCCCCAAAGCTCAACTAAGCTCGAAAAAATTGGACATCAATAAATGCAAGTATATCTACATTTATTTATCAAATATGGAACAATTAATTAAGAATTAGATTTCAAAATTTTGAACCTTTTAAAATAGGAAATTAAAACTTCTTAAGAAAATTTAAATCCTTTATTAAAATAAAAACTTAAAATATCCAATAGGATGTACCTTTAGAATTGGTAAGAATGTCCATTAGATAAAAATTAATAATAACTATCCAAAAAATAGACCCACTTATCTATCTTAATTATTCAAATGATATTCAACATTGCATGCCAATGTGACATGCCATCATGTATATTGTCATGCCTTAGTGCGAAGGCATGAGTTCAGCACGTAGTAGACATAGGGGTGTAAATAGATTGGATTGGATTGAATCATGAATTACCTAATTTCCTTGATCAGGTTCTAATATTGGACTTAGACCCAACCTAATAAAAAATCAGGTTAGTCATATCAATTCCATGACTATAATTTTTGATCCAACAATTCATTCTACTTAGATTAGTTTTATATATAACCTATTTCCAACATGAAAAGTTTAGGTTTGGGTAGTTGGATTTGGTACACACATATGGAGTTTTAAAATGAAAGTTAAATTTGGACTCAAAAAAATCTTAATTTCATTATAAGATATGAATATCTCTTTAGAAGAATGCTATGATACATTCATCATGATATTTTCTTTCCAACAAGGCATAGAAAATAATTCAAAAGGTTCCAAAAGTCTAGCATTCCTAATGGATTATATGAATTATTATGTTTAAAGTTATCTAATAGATTAAAAGCATAGATAGAATGCCATTCCAGTCATAGTATCAATTTATAATCAAAATATCAAACTTTCCATTCAAGGATATCACTCAGCTATCTAGTTTGCCAAAATATGCCCTATGAGATCTATAAGATCAAGGAGCTTGGATTGGTAAGATGTCAACACCATTTATTTCGGACCAATTAATTGATAATGGATGCTATCATTAAATGGTTCTACAAATTTTGGCACACAATTCCTAGTGCTTCCAAGCAATATGCTTTTATTTATAACATGTTGTGCATAGATGAAGTTTACAAATTAATCTTGTTTACAAATTTTCTAGATGATAAGATCTATATGTGGGTTAGACCATCAACTAAAATAAGGATAAATTATAGTGATACCCCTTCAACTTTTCACGATTTGTACTTGCCTCCCAAAAGTTCTAACTTTTCAATTAGATCCCAAAAATTAGACTTTTATTGCAATATGGCCTAGCCCTCCACCGAATAGCAATCGACATTAATAGCATGTATGAATTTCCAAGTTCACCCTCTTATTTTAAAAAAGAGAATTTGAAGAAAAATTGTCCGATATCTCACTAATCAACTAATACTTAAACATACATTCTTTTCTCTTCTGACAAGGCAATGGAGCTATTTGTCACCTTCCTTCTTAATCTTGGCTAGATGTTTGATAATAACCATGTAAGGCTACCTTGTCCATCTCCATTTGCTATCATTTCATCCTCTTCCATTTCAAATGTGGCATTCACATTCTCCCCTCTCTCAACTAGTACCATCCTTTTAATCCCTTATCTTCCTCCTCCATTCTATCTTAGTGACCAATGCACAATCATCTCAGCCATGATTTTTGGAATCGATACTGGACCCCATTCTAACCGATCGACAGAATGAGTCAGTATGGCTCGTACCATACCGAACTGACACGAACCAACATAGAAATGAATGAATGAACCATGAAGGAGGAAAAGGGAGAAAGACAGGAGGAGAAAAAGAGGGGAGGGAAGCGAAGGAGGTGGAGGTGGTGGAGATACTAGTGGTGGCCACTAGAGGGCTATGGGGGCCATTATGGCTCCATGTCATTTATGAAAGAAAAATAATTAGGAAGAGAGAGAGCGGGGGAGGAAAAGTAAATGAGAGAGGAAAAGGTAGCAGAGAGGTTGCCAGAGGGCCTCTAACTACCGCCATAGCCACTAGAGGGCCTCTGGTTGTCCGTTATGGCCATCATATGGTGTAAATGCTGCCCACAGCTTCGTAGGAGTAAAACAAGGGTTGTTACCTCTATTCTATGGTAGCAACTCTATGGGAGCTTTTTTCATTGCCTAAAGGCCATGGCAGTGACTAGTAGACCCTAGCACCCTCTTTCTCATTTTTCCCGTCCTCTAGTACCCTTCTCCCCCCCCCCCCTCTTTCTATCTCTCTCAATTAGAGGTCCTTGTGGAGGATGCAATGTCTCGGAAGTCTCTATAGCTCTCTAGCACCCTCGATGGGCAGCCATTGGCCTTTGACAATGTTGTCCTCTCTTTCCTTCCCTTCTCTTTCTTTTTTGTCCCTCTTTCCCTCTCTCTCTCTCCATCATTTATCACTATGTTCCGATTCATGTATCAAAACTATTTTGGTTTGCCATCGATATAGCTCAAAATGCCCTAAACAATATAGTTTGCTCTAGTTCCAAAAATCCTAGCCTTGGCCCTACTATGCTCTCCTCTTCCATCTCAATTCACTCTCATTTCCACCTCCTCATCCACTTTGACTTTAACAATCTCATTTAACCCCTAACTGGTACCCTACTTCCACTCCTTCCATCTAAGTGATCGAGGTGGAAAGGAATAAATGAAAGGAAAGGAATAAATGAATATCTAGGATTTTATTTTATAGAGAATAGATGGTTGGATTGGTTTTAAAAAAGAAAAAGAGGGAGAGAAGGATGTCTCTTGATGTTGAACTCCAAATCCCATTCAAATCTAGCATTCAAATCCTTTTGCAACAAGTATTTGATTGCATCAGAGGCTTTCTATTGTCGGATGGAGATCAAATGCATCAAAACCTACTGCTCAGTGCCTTATCAATGCCCTTGGAATCCTACTAGTTGTTGGATCAATGCTTAGGATCTATTTTGGCCATTAGATCATGCAGACAAAGGCTTCATCAAACCAGCTTCATTCTTGGCCATTAAATCATGCATGAAGTTTTCTGCCCACTACTTGAGTTGGAAAAATGCCTAGGATTTCATGTATGAGTTTTTTTTATATTCATAGAAAAAGTACATCTATTTTAAAATTATTTTAAATAGAAAATATGCATTTATAACAATTCTGATAAACCCTAAGTAGGATCATAACATGATATGCAGTAGAAAATAAAATCAACATGCATCGATATGCTCGATGCATGCAGTAGATCTAATCTACAAATAATATAAAATCTAATTTCATACCTGATCATGGGTCGATGAGCGTCACTACTGATGGTACATGGTAAGGGTTCTCACATCACTTCGCAACTACACAGGATGTCCAGCCTCTACGAATCATCCATACAAAGCTCTGACACGATCAACCTCCTGGGACTGCTAGCTCCCTCTAAAGACCACTGGATGGCTAAAAATAATTTATTTCTTTGACTTTCTTGAGCCTTCCAAAAAATTCAAGAAGAGGATAAAGAGGTCTAGATCTAAGAGAAAGAAAACCAAAATTAAAAAACTCCATTCTACTACTTTTCTTTTCTTTTTCTTCTTCCTTCAACCCTAACACCAAAGAAAGCTCTTTCATGCCAAAGAAGAACTCATGCCCACCTTGAGTTTTTTAGTGCCCTTTTTCATCTGATCTCATGCCAATCTATATCCTCTTTGGTCACCCAATCCCAAAAGAATATTAAGAAAATTAGGCATGTGGATTAGGATAGGATTAGAGGGACTTTAGATAAGATAGGAAATACTAACCTAGTTTGACTAGTCTTAACTTATTATTCCACTCCTCAACATCATTCCTAAGATTTTTCCATGGTAATTTATGCCTTAAATCATGAGTGAAGGGGCCTTGTCTCAATTCACATTAATGTATAATTCTCAAAAAAATTGACGATAATAATGGATAAATTTTTGAGAGTTGAAAACCAATTAAAATAGGAAAGTTAAAGAGTTTGATTCCCAGTCAAACTCTTCCCTTTTAAATTCAAAACTCATCCTAAATTAATTCAAATAAGATAAGAAATAAAGGATGGCATGTAAACATATTTGGCATGAGTTTTTCATGAATTTATTCAAATAAATGATTTGAAGAAATCCTAGAGGAAACCTAGTTGGGCTAGGTAAGGATTTGACCAAGCTTTGACCAAAATTAGTTAGGAACCAAAACTAATTTGGTTATAACTAATTTAATCAACTTGGACTCAATCCAATTAGGTTTTAATTAGGCTTAATTAAATTTTAATTAAATCTAAAATTAACTAAACCCAAGTTTGAATCAAACCATAATTAGAAACCCTTAGCAATTAGGTCATCAAATAATATAATCGGGTAAATTCTTATTGAACCAAATTCAATTAGACTTGACCTAAACCTCTTCACTCAATCAAATTGAATTAATTATCAATCTAATTATTGATTAATCCTTCTATAATTAATTATTAATTAATTATTAATTTATAATATTTGTACAAGGTTAATTGTTTATCATATTTATTATTTTGCTATCAAATGATTTTTAATCGTCAGTCAGACATCATTATCGATCAAAAACTTTTGTTGTATATAAATCCATAGGTTTGAATACTAAGCTGGTAGTCTATGAACCAATTCCTGAATTAATTGATATAATCATCTAGTGATGCCCAACATTTAGATATATTGAAATGTTTGTGAAGCAACATTCAACAACCCAAGCATATGGTTTTTGTATAATTCATCCCTTTGAACCTAATGCTTAGAATGATTTTAGAGTTAACTGCCAACTCTGAATAATGCATCCAAATATATATCAACCTGTTAAATTCTGTGACTCTTCACAAGGATTGCCCTAGCCAAAGTCTTGCTAAATTGAAACATAATAGAGCATTATCTCCAATATCTTGGAGTGGTCAATTCTATCTTAACTCATCACTGACTTAACAAGTACTTGACTATATCCAATAACCTTCCATTACTGAATTTGAAATCCAAGTAGTCTGGTACCTAAGTACAATGAGTTGCTTATAAATCACCAGGATATTCTCATGTCAGATGGATACTTATACCCATATCCTTCTGTGAGATACTCTTGATAGTAGAGTACTCAATAAAGTTGGTCATGTTCATTGCAATGTACACCTATACTCACCTGTATGCCATTTCAATGTCTCCATACTCGTTGGTTATGAGGATAACCAACTCATATGGCATACAATGACCTATGCTTGATAAACATTATTATCCTAGATAACAATGTATCATTTGATCACGAACAAATTTAAGAACTACTTGATAAATTCTTTTTTATCGAATTAAAGTAGTTCTAAGGGCTTTATCTCAAAAAAGTCCAAAGAAAGATGCAAAAAAAGATGAACTGCTAAAAAAATAACTTTTATTTTATCAATGATTTATGTATACATTATAAAAAACTCAAACATCTACAATATAGATGATTGACTATAAGGCACATTTTCTAACAACTCTCACTTGGACTAAAGCCAATCAAAATAGTATCGAATACCCATCTTCCACTTGTGGTCATCAAACTCTTTGATTTTGAAGGCTTTAGTAAATGGGTTAGCCAAGTTTTTCTTTCCATTGATCTTCTGAAGGTCAATGTCATCTCGATCCACTATCTCCCAAATAAGGTAAAAACAATGCGCAGAATGTGCTTGGTCTACTAATGAGCCTTTGGTTCCTTCGCTTGAGCTATAGCCCCAAAACTATCATAATATAACAAAACTGGGCCATCAATAGAGGGTACCACTCCAAATTCAATGATGAACTTCCATAGCCAAATAGCTTCCTTTATAGCATTGGATGTCACAATATACTCTACCTCACTAACAAAATTGGCCAAAGTGTGCTACTTGGAACTTTTTCAATGGATAGCTTCTCCATTCAAGATAAAAATATAACCTGACATACTCTTGCTGTCATCCCTATTTGACTGAAAACTTGAGTCAGTATTTTGACTAGTTTCAAGTTAGAATCTTCATAAATGAGCCACTAGTCATTAATATTTCTCAAATACTTAAGGATGGTTTTTATAACCTTCCAATGATTCTCATCTAGATTAGATTGGTATCTACTCACAACTCCTAGTGAGTATGCCATATCTGATCTTGTACATATCATAGCATACATGATAAATCTCACTACTGAGGCATATGGAATCTTACTCATACACTCTCTCTCTTGAGGACTTGTCAGACAATCCTTCTTTGAGAGATTAATTTTATGAACTATCGAAAGATAGCCTTCCTTGAAATTCACCATGCTGAACCGCTTTAGCATGGTCTCAATGTACATAGACTAGGTCAACCCTAGCAACTTTTTATATTTATTCCTATAGATCTTCATCCCAAGGATGTAGGATGCTTCTCCTAAGTCCTTCATGAAAAATTGAGAAGATAGTCATACAAAAATTCCTTGCAATGCAGTCTATCATTCCTAATTAAAAGAATGTCATCCACGTATAAAACAAGAAATATTATAACTAAACCATTAGCCCATTTGTATATGTAGGGCTCTTATTTATTCCTAACGAAGCCATATGTTCTGATCACTTTTTCAAAACACATGTTCCAACTCCAAGATGCTTGCTTCAATTCATAAATAGATCTCTAAAGCTTGCACACCTTTATTTCATCTATGGATGTGAACCTTTCAAGCTATATCATATATACCTCTTCTTCTAGCTCTCCATTTAGAAAAGCTATTTTCACATCCATTTGCCAGATTTCATAATCAAGATGTGCTGCTATAGCAAGCATGATCCGAATGGATTTGAGTATTGCTACAGGCAAAAATGTCTTGTTATAGTCGATACCATAACATGATGATATCACTTGGCAACCAGATAGCTTTATAGGTCTCCACCTTCCCATCTACATCACTTTTTTTTTGAAAATCCACTTACATTATGGATTTTATCCCTTCAAGTGGATCAATAAATATCCATATATCAATGACTTTCATGGATTCCATTTTGAAATTCATGGCTTCTAGTCATTTATCAGAGTCGACACTCTACATCGCATCCATATTGGTGATCAAATCCTCATTATTTTTATCAAGTTCAATAGGATCACCATCTTGGACCAAGAAATCATAGTTTCTATCCAGTTGACATGGTACCCTACCAAATCTCCTTAATGGTGCTCTATAATAGACTTTGGGTTTGATTCAATCAAATCTGATTCTTCAGGTTCAGTCGATGGTGTTAATTTTTCTACATGTCGAACTTCTTCAAGTTCAACCTTAGTGGCATCAGTTCCTTCCTTGAATAACTCTCATTTTAAAAAGACTACCTTATTACTAACAAACACTTTATATTCATCAATATGATAGAAAAATAATCCTTAATTTCCTTTGGATGCCATATAAATGTACACATATCAGTCCTAGGCCCAAGCTTGTCTGTCTTTAAATATTTAATATAAGTGAACATCCCCAGACCCTAAGGTATGAGAGTACCAACTTATACCCTGTTTATATTTTATATGGAATTTTGTCTATAGACTTGCTAAGAACTCTATTTAAAATATAATAAGCTGACTCTAATACATATCCCCAAAAGGAGATCGGCAGACTTGCAAACCCCATCATAAATCAAGCCATATTTAACAGGGTTCGATTCCTCCTTTCAAATACTCCATTATGCTGGGGTGTCCCGGGAGGAGTCCATTATGAGAGAATCTCATTCTCTTCCAAATATGCCATAAATTCACTGGTAAGATATTCACCTCTTCGATCAAATGAAAAAAGTTTAATATACTTACTAATTTATTTCTCTACTTCATTACGAAATTATTTGAAGATCTAAAATGACTTTGACTTATGTCTCATCAAGTAGACATACCCATACCTCGATAGGTTGTTAGTATACATGATGAAGTAGTGGTATCCACCTATTGCTAAAGTGTTCATGGGTCTACGTATATCAGTATGTATTAAACTTAGAATCTAAGTGGCCCTTTCATCATTTCTAGTAAAAAGTGACTTAGCCATCTTTTCAAGAAGACAGGATTCACAGGTCAGTAATAATTCAAAATCATTGATCTCAAGGATTCCCTCTTTAGATAACATATTCTTATTAATATGACCTAGCCTACAATGTCAAAGGTAGACATCAGACACATTTTCAAAATTTTGAAACCTCATGTTTTTCATTAAAAACCATTATTTTTCATCTTTTTCTTCTATAATTTTTCCATGCATTCATTATCAATACCATTCTCCCCCTTTTTGTCAATAATCAAAAAGGCATTCAATTAAAATTATTCTCTCCCTTGTTAAATACATCAAGCTCAATTTTGAAATAGAATGAGAAGATTATCAAGATTGTTTGAAATAAATTCACTTTCTCATAAAGGTTTGATAATCTGGTATAAAATCATCAATGCATAGATAACATAGCAAACACAACAAGTGAGAAACATATAATTTCATTGCATTTAAAGATTTTCAATACAGATTACAAAAGTTGGAAGCAAAAATACTAGACACTAGCCTAGTCACTATAACTAGGTTCTTCTACAATAGGTTCAGATCTACCTTTCCAAGACCTAGGTTGACTAAAAGGTCCTCTACTACTAGTAGAAGGTCCAGGAGGTGGCTTTGTAGGTGGCTATGTAGGTGCTAATGATCTAGCTCCTAAAGCAGTTGAAGATAGCTGAGATAGAAAAAACCAAGCAGAATTGAGCTCAGACACAATGTCTTTAATTTCCTTATATAGTGCAATGAGCTCACTAGCTTGAGCATTTGCAAAGGCTTCAACTGAACTTCTCAACCGCCCAAACTTAGCCCTCGGAATCCCTACTCCTTTGGTGTAGTCATCCTCCATCTTTCTGGTCTCCTCCATTGTCCCATCCGATAAGATAACTCTCTCAACTCAGATCTGAACTCCTAAATACTACAAGCAACAGTCCATCGGATGTCATCAGATACTGACCTGAAGGAGTCTGACAGTGACAATGTGTCAATCTATGGCTCTGGTCTGGCAGACTCAACACTGTCCACCCTGGAATGTGGTGAAAGAAAAGTGTCCTAAAAGCCAATCATTGTAAGGGTATTTTTGTAATCTTTCAACTATTGTATGACATTATGTTAATAAAAGCATTTATTTTCATCATATACTGATATGTCATATTTATGGATTATGATGAACCCCATAGATTAGGGCAATGAAATTAGGGTTATGATAAAGATCATAATAATGAGACCTAAGTTCCTGTAAATCCTAATCAAAATGTTTCTAGTCAATGGACCATAGATTTGGAGATCGATGAATCTAGTAAGACTAGCTTATACTATGTATGCTTAGTTAATGAGGATGGTTGGTCTCACAACCATTTGTGTAGAGACACTAATACATGGACAAGGGTGCTCATCAGGGTATGAGTACACTGAACTGATCCACACTGGGACTATCTTATGGAAGTCTTACTACTTGTCAAAAGATAGGTCTTAGAGTAGGAGTTGTGCATGTGATCTTTAGACCTGAGATCACCATGGTTCCTTGTGCACACAAAGCCATATTTGTGGTTCATACTCATTCATGACATTGAGTCATGTACGGGGTGTTCTGGGTATGGTGGAAGGTGTATGAAGGATGTGAGTGGACCAACAAGGAATCGATCATTCCTGAAAAGAGGAATTGTTATCCCATGTAATCTCTTCGATGAGTGACTCAAGGAGCCTTTGATCAAAGTAGGATGAGATTAGAAGTGGTTTCTAATCAGTCATTAGTTGATTCCTCATGATCGAGCTGATATTTGATATGACTAAGTGTCAGGGTTTGACATATATCCATACCTATCACTTAATCGGGATAATGGGAGATCGAAAGATTGAATTGCACGGTAACTTTCTACTAAAGGGTATTTTGGTACTTTCTACCAAATTCTATATTTTCTAGGTAGGCATGACACGTTGCTAGACGTCAATCTTGTTTTGTAGATTTTCATGATCCAATTGGATTGGATTCATGAGTCAATTCGATGGATAATTTGAATTGAACAATTAGGTGAGCCAATTTGACCTAATTACGTTAATCGAGTTCGATTGGTTTGAATCGGCTCAAACCTAAACCTACTGCTAGCTAAATGTGGAACCCAAAGGGTCACACACATTAGGGAGTTGGCCAAGAAAGTCATAAATGGTTTAATTAGGGTCATGGCATCCTAATTAGTTAGCCAGATTATACATTAGCATGTGTAGGCTAACCCAATTCCTAACCCAATTGATTTGGGTATAGTTGCTTGTTAATTGGACTAACCTAATTGAAAGATACCTACATTAGGTTGAGTCCTAATTGGGGCAGCCTAAACCAGGCTTTATCTAGTTTTTTATTTGGACATTAACCTGGTTTATTGAAGAGCCCTAGGCGCTCAGGACTCTTGGCGCCTCTTGGTGCACGCGAGAGAAAAGAGTGCGCGCAGAAGGACTAAGAGTCCTTCTGCAAATGAAACTCTAGGAGTTTCATATCTAGGATGCCACTTCAAATAGTCTCCATGCCCTTTTGGTTTTGGTTGACCGATCAAAAGGAGACAAAGGGGCAGCATGAAGTGAGAAGAAGTCAGCGTGTGTAGATGAAGAGTCGCGTCTCTTCATCTGCGCATAGTTATGAGGCAGAGTCCTTCTGCTCTTAGGATTCCTCTTTTGCGGTTTCAAGACAAGAAAAGATGCCTCCTTTCCCTTGAGTTCGATACATGCCATGTGGCACGAGGAGAGATCATTTGGAGAACTCAGATAAGACTCCTGAGTCCTGAAGAGTCTTATCGGATATGAAGAGACATCTGATAAGAAATTTTGGGATGCTTTTCATGCCCCTTAAATTCTTATTTAAGGGTGTACGGTGAAATGAGATGTGGTTTTTTCGGTCTTCAAGAATAGGAGTCCAATTTCATCAAGTGTTCTATCTGAGTGTCTCTCTGTCTCTCCCTCCCTCCTTCTTTCTTTAAGACAAGACTTGTCTTGTTAAGACAAGGTCTTTTCTACTAGGACAAAGCTTTGTTTTAGGACATAAGCCTAAGGGATCCTAGAGAAGGGTTGTCCTAAAACCAAGAGTGCTTTAGGAGAGTGTGCATAGTGCCCTACAATGGGACAGGGTGTCCTATAGTGGTGAAAAACTCAAAGGCTACAGAAAGAGTCCTACTCTAGCAAGCAACTTCAAGAAGGAGTTCTTCCTTGGTTCAATTCTCGTGTGGATCACCGTTGGAGGGCTTACACTTGTGAGTCTTGTAGAAAGAAGTGGAAAACAGCATTTCAGGTATGTTTCTTATACTTCATTTATGATTCATTAGTTGATAATGTCTAAGGGGATCCGATAATTAGGGTTTCTTCTAGCCAGTTAGGGTTTTCATGCTAAAATTTTTGTTTTAAAATTCACTTCCGCATGTAGCATGATGACCTTGGCTCCCTAGAAATCCATCAGTGGTATCAGAGCCACCCTTAGGACATTCAATTATATATTTTTTTGAAGTTCCTGAACATCCACATTCGAGTCGACCCGAACCTTATTCGAGTTGACCCAAAAAGAGACCGAGTCGACCTGAACCTTATTCGAGTTGACCCAAAAAGAGACCGAGTCGACCTGAACCTTATTCGCGTCGAACCAAAACCTATCAAGTTGACTCTTTCAGAATTGTGTTTGTATGCATATTAGAATTAATATGTTTTGGTTTTTATTTTATCATGAAAATAGCATGATTTTGTTATGATATGATTTTATGCATATTGTTGATAAATGCATTGTTATAACAAGTTTTATCATAGTAACTGCTTTGGATTGGGTTAGTCATTATGGCTGTCTGGTCATAAGAGCCAAGTAGGGTTTAAAGGCCCTCTCCTCCCATTCAATAGATCTCCTATGGCATGCAGGGGTGCCACTATGGCCATATCTCAAGAAAAAGTGAGGTGAATGGGGTATTGAAATATCATGCTATGATATGATTGTTATGTAATCATGCAATGTTATGCATATGCTGGATTGATATGCTTTATGTTTATACTTGTTGTTATGAATATTATTGATATGATAATTTAGGATGTGTTTGAGACATCAAAGCCCTCATTAAAAATCATATTTAGTCATAGTATAAACTTAATCATGATGCAAAACCAATTAGGGTTATGATCAGCCAGTTAGTGTCTAGGCAAGTGGTTCTGGGAAGGTAAAGGGATTGAGGTTTTTTAATTGGTTCCATTGTCTGACCTGGCCAATTCAATTGGTGTCTAAGGAAAGTAATGGGGGAACCCCCTCACCCCTTTCACTTACCTGGCCAATTTGGTCACATCTAAAACCTTAATTTGGGATTGCTAATTGATTAAGAATACTATAATTTGCCTTCCTTCATGCTAAGTAAAATTTATGTCAACACGATAGTAGGTTTGTTGTGTACACACAAGGCCTACTTTAGGATTTGATATGAAATTTATCTTGGTGCACTAGGTACTTTATAGCATGATTGGAATTGTTGCTTTGTTGTGTATACACAAGGGCAACATTATTCAATCATGGCTAGATAGAAATGAAGGGTCTGACTAAACTAAGACATTATGGTTTGTTGTGTACACACAAGGCCATAAGTGTCTTAGAGGCAAGTTTAATAGTTGAGAATTGTATAGATTGCAATTGGAAAGGAAGTCCTACCTTTGAACTCATGAGTGTTTGTTGTGTACACACAAGGCATTCATGAGGAATTAGGATCTCAACCCCACTAAAGAAACTAGTAAGGTTTCTCACTTACCATAAATTGAGGGTTATGGTATTCGAAGGGAATAGTGGGAGACATAATTAGATATAAAAATCCTTATCTAATTATGAATATCATCTTGAGTTGTCTGCTAATATTGTTCTTTAATTAAATGTAGGATATTTACATTATGGCTTCAAATTTATCACTACGGGGCATTTTAGATGCCAACAAGTTAACCGGTCCCAATTACGTGGACTGGCTGAGGAACCCAAGGATTGTACTGACTCAGGAGAAGCTTTCCTATATTCTGGATTCTCCGGATCCTGAGATGATCGGAGAGGATGCTTCAGAGGAGGAAATTGTCACATACAGAATGTGGCAAAATGATAGTACTACTGTCAGGTGCATCATGTTGGCCTCAATGAGCAACGAGCTCCCAAGGAAACATGAAGATATGGAACCTCAGTCCATATTGCCTAATTTAAAGGAGCTATATGAAGAGCAAAGTAGGGCTACTCGATACGAAATATCAAAGCAGTTGTTCCGTGCATGGATGAGTGAGGGTTTATCTGTACAAACCCACGTATTGAAAATGATTGGCTTAATCACCTGATTAGGTCAATTAGGATTTGTCATGGATGGTGAACTCAATCAGGACTTGATCCTGCAGTCACTCCCAGATTCCTTCGCTCAGTTTATTCTTAATTACTATATGAACAAATTGAATACTTCATTACCAGAGCTGCTTAATATGCTTAAGACAACAGAGAGCCATTCAAAAGGAGACAAGGCTCATTTTCTTCTAGTTGATGGAAGAAAGAAACAGGCAAAGAAGAAGGGTTTGAAAAGAAAATTCAACCCTAAGAAGAGCTTCTAGAATAAGAAGAAACCTAAGAAGGCTGATGGAGCTTGTTTCCACTGTAGCAAGCAAGGGCACTGGAAGAAAAATTGCAAGATATATCTTGCAAGTGTGAGGTAAGATCAAGTAGAGCATCTAAAGGTTTGTACATGATACAAACAAATTTATCATTAAGTTCTTCAAATTCTAATTCATGGATATTGGATACCGCATGTGGATCTCATATATGCAATTCATTGCAGGGACTCCACCAAATTAGGAATTTGAAGAAACGTGACTTCAAGCTATATGGGGCAAGTGGTGAGGCCATTTATGCTGAAGCTGTGAGCACCTGTATCTTATTATTAGCTTTGGGTAATATGTTAAAGTTAGAAGAATGTTACTACATACCCAATATTATAAGAAATATTATTGTTATATCCTTGTTATTACAACAAGGATATGAAATAAATGTAAAGAGCAGTGGCTGCTCTATTCTTCAAAATAATAAAATATTTGGGCATGGTTGTTTCATTAATGGTCTTCTTACTTTGGAACTCAATGATGAAATACTTCTTATTAATGATAAGAAGAGAAAGAGAGATAATGTCAATGTCATATATCTCTGGCATTGCCAGTTAGGTCATATTAGTAAGTCAAGGATAAACAAGTTAGTCAAAGATAATTACTTTGACCCTTATGATTTTCAATCATTAGGAATTTATGAGTCTTGCCTCAAAGGAAAAATGACCAAATCTCCATTCATTGGATATGGAGACAGGGTAACTGAGTTACTAAGTCTTGTGCATACAGATGTATGTGGACCTATGACAACTCAAGCCAGAGATGGATATTCTTACTTCATCACTTTTATTGATGATTTATCAAGGTTTGGTCATGTGTATCTTATGAAACACAAGTCTGAAGCTTTTGATAAGTTTAAAGAATATCAAAGTATGGTTAAAAAATAAACTAGACATAGTATTAAAGCTCTTCCTTCTGATCGAGGAGGTGAATACTTGTCTAGTGAGTTTCTAAATCATCTTAAAGATAAAGGCATAATCTCTGAATAGACTCCTCCTTATACACTCCAGTTAAATGGTGTGGCAAAAAAAAGAAATCATACCTTCCTAGACATGGTGAGATCCATGATGAGCTTCACAGATCTTCCTATTTCCTTCTGGGGACATGCCCTGGAAACTGCTACACATATTTTGAACAGGATTCAATCTAAGCAAGTAAGTAGAACTCCATATGAGTTATGGAAAGGCAAAAGACCAAGTCTTAAGTACTTAAAGATTTAGGGTTGCCATGCTTATGTCAAGAATAACTTTGGACATAAGTTAAGTGCGAGGGATGACAAGTGTAGGTTTGTTGGTTATCCTAAAGAAGGCATTGGATACCTCTTTTATAATGCTACCAAGCAAAAGATTTTTGTTAGTAGGCATGCTACATTCTTGAAGCAAGAACTTATCCAAGAATGAAGTAGTGATTCTTCACTTGAGTTATGTGAATAACAGAACCAACAACCTATTGAGTCTTCAAATGAAATTCCTCAACCAGAAGTTCTTGTAGATCAAGAATAGCCACTATACACACCTCCTTTTCAAAGGTCAGAAAGGGTGTGGGGAGCACCTCTAAGATATGGCTTTGTCATCGGGGATGACAATGAATTTAGTATCATTCAAGATGATGACCTTGTGACTTATTCGGAAGCTGTCGAGATAAAAGACTCCGACAAATGGCTAAGTGCCATGAAATCTGAAATGGATTCCATGTATTCCAATCAGGTTTGGACCTTGGAAAATCCACCTGATGGAATTAACCCAATAGGGTATACATGGGTCTTCAAGAAGAAGATAGGAGCAGATGGTCAAGTAGAAACCTACAAGGCCAGGCTGGTAGCAAAAGGTTGTAGACAAAAACATAGCATTGACTATGATAAAACCTTTTCTCCAGTAGATATGCTTAAATCCATTTGGATTTTGCTTGCTATAGCAACATACCATGATTATGAAATCTGGCAAATGGATGTCAAGACTGCTTTTCTCAATGAAAACCTTGAGGAAGAAGTCTATATGACACAGCCAGAGGGTTTTATCTCAAGTGGGAGACCAAACCAGGTATACAAGTTAAAGAAGTCTATTTATGGACAAAAGCAAGCGTCAAGGAGTTGGAACATCCATTTTGATGAAACAATCAAGAGTTTTGATTTTGTCAAAAATGAGGATAAACCATGTGTGTATAAGAAGACAAGTGTGCGTGCACTTGTTTTCTTGGTCTTGTATGTTGATGACAAACTGATCATTGGGAATGATATCCCAATGTTATAATCAGTTAAAACTTGGCTATCATCAAAGTTTTCCATAAAAGATTTGGGAGAAGCATCCTATATACTAGGTATAAGGATATATAGAGATAGATCTAAAAAGGATGATAGGCTTATCCCAGTCTAGGTACATAGACTTAGTGTTGAAGAGATTCAACATGGATTCAAGTAAAACAGGTTATTTGCCTATAAGTCAAGGCATACATTTCTCTAAGAAAATGTCCCCTAAGATGTCAGAAGAAAGAGAGAGGATGGCTATAATTCCTTATGCTTCGGCTGTAGGATCAATTATGTATGATATGCTATGTACCAAACCTGATGTTGCTTATGCCTTGGGCATAGTGAGCAGGTTTTAGGCAGATCCAGGAGAGGATCATTGGAAAGCTGTGAAAAATATTTTTAAGTACCTGAGAAGGACTAAAGATATTTTTCTAGTATATAGAGGATCTGAATTGAAACTAGAAGGCTATACAGATTCTAGTTTCCATTCAGATCTAGATGATAGCAAATCAACATCAGGATATGTCTTCACCCTGAATAGTGGTGTAGTGAGTTGGAAGAGTACAAAGCAGCCAATATTAGCTGACTCAGTCACTGAGGTAGAATATATAGCTGTGAGTGAAGCCATGAAGGAAGCTGTCTGGATGAAGAAATTTATCATGGAATTGGGCATGGTTCCTGAAATACAATAGCTAGTGCTATACTGTGATAACACTGGAGCTGTTACACAAGCAAAGGAACCAAGGTCTCACCATAAGTCCAAGCACATTCTAAGACGGTTCAACCTTATTCGAGGGATAATAGAAAGATAAGATGTTGTCATCGATCGAGTTGATACAAAAAACAATATAGCAGACCCATTTACTAAAGCATTATCCAAGCAGCAGTTGGATCGCCACTTAGATAGTGTGGGTATAAAGTATAAGGGCGATTGGCTTTAGTGCAAGTAGGAGATTGAAAGAAAAGTATCCTAAAAGCCAATCATTATAAGGGCATTTTTGTAATCTTCCAACTCTTGTATGACATTATATTAATAAAGGCATTTATTTTCATCATATACTGCTGTATCATATTTATGGATTATGAAAAATCCCATAGATTAGGAAAATGGAATTAGGATTTTGATAAAGATCATAATAGTAAGACCTTTGTTCCTGTAAACCCTAATCAAAATGTTCCTAGTAAATGACCATCGATTCGGGGATCGATGAATCCAGTAAGACTAGCTTATCCTATATATGCTCAGTTAATGAGGATGGTTGGTCTCACAACCATTTATGTAGAGATACTGATACAAGGATAAGGGTGCTCATCAAGGTATGAGTACACTGAACTGATCCATACCAGGACTATCTTATGGAAGTCTTACTGCTTGTCAAAAGATAGGTCTCAGAGTAGGAGTTGTGCATGTGATCTTTAGACCTGAGGTCACCATGGTTCCTTGTACACACTAAGCCATATTTTTGTTCATACTCATTCATGACATTGAGTCATGTACGGGGTATTCTGGGTATGGTGGAAGGTGTACGAAAGATGTGAGTGGACAAACAAGGAATTGATCATTCCTGGTAAGAGGAATTGTTATTCCATGTATTCTCTTCGATGAGTGACTCAAGGAGCCTTTGATCAAAGAAGGATGAGATTAGAAGTGGTTTCTAATCAGTCATCAGTTGAGTCCTCATTGGTTGGGACACCAAAGGCACCAGAATAAGGCAGAGGCTTCTCAACCCTCTGTGGATCACTTAATTGACATTTGAGTCCACTATAATAAAGCTTAGTCCATCTGAGTTGTTTTTATTTGAGTCCTGTAATTAGTCAGCTCATGTTGAGCTAGTTCAGTTCAGTATTAGTCAGCTAATGTCGAGCTAATTTTATTTTTTTTTGAGTCCTGTCCAAGCATATCGAAGACTCAAGACCACAACATACAAGTGAAGACCAAGTCCAACCTAATTGAAGACATGGAAGTTGAGCCCAAATCCAACCCAACTTGAAGACCTGAAGATCCCAGGAGGAGAAAATGAAAACAGGAACAAACCTGAAGCCCTGTTCCAGCCATAAGCAAACTGGGCCAGCCTAGGCCCAGGAAGAGGAATTAGGGTGCCACTTCTTAGGATTACCCTCCTTTTGGTCGGCCACTTATGGTCACCCCCATGGCCAACCAAGACAAGGAGAGGGAGTCCAAGTGCTTTAGGGATTTCTACCTAGGTTGTCTTGTATTCCTAGTTAGGGTTTGAAAAGGAGAAGGAGTCCTATGTAAAGTCTAAAGTACCCTGACTTGGGGCCCAAGGTTAAGGGTCTATTTAAGGGACCCTAGTCTCTTGTATGAGGATTGATTTTTATATATGAGATAAACCTTGAGTTCTTCTATTGCTTTGAGTGTTACCCTGCTGTGTGCATAAAGGGGTTTGAGAGTTTTCTTCTTCCCAGTGTTGCAACCATCTTCCTGCCGCCAGCCAACCTTCCAGAACCCTGGCCGCCCACTTCAAAAAGCACCTTTTCTTTGCTGCTTTCCTTTATTTCTTTTCTCCTTATGAGTTTTCTAACCCCTGACAAGTCGTTTGCAGGTCCCCGAGTTCCTACGATTCCAACGACTCCAGCCAAGCCTCAATCGGACAACCAAGCAGAAAGCCGGGTATCCGCGGGTCTTTGGCTCGATTTTCTAGGTCGCATCCATCGAGAAACGAGAGATCCCTTTGTTGCAATCTTCACCGGGTGCTTCAAACATTGTCAAGTACATCCCCTCTACCTCCAGTCTTTATATTATAGGAGAACTTGCCCTAATCGAGGCTTCTCAGTCCCGGCGATCCTTCTTTAGTATTTTTCTAGTTCTAATCTGCATGCTTGGCTTCAAAAATTCATACAAAATTTTCTATAATTAATTTTAATCTAGAATTTAGGAATTTATCACCTAACCCTACATATAAAATATACAAAAAGAATTGCATGCATATTAATCCTGCATCATTTGGTATCAGAGCTTAGATTAGGGCTTGTTTTCTGCAATTTTTCAGTCTGTATATGTTCTATTATTTTAGTTATTTCTTCCTGCTCAAAATTACAAAAATTCTGAAATTTTTTTTTATGGATTTATTTAAATTCAAAGTAGTTTACAGAATTTTTTCAAATTTTTTTTCAATCTGTGAAACTTCTGCAAGCCAAAATACAGCCTACAAATTTTCAGCCCTGTTTTTCAGCAAGACAATTTTGGAAGGTTTAGGGTTTTGTTTAGTATCCCTTTTGCATATCTTTTAATTTTAGTATATTTCATGCATATTAGGCCATAGTTTTCAAGTTTCCTTCTATCTAGAAAAATACCAAAATAAAAAAAAAAGTTCCATATTCTCCAAAAATACCAAAAACATCTAAACCCTAATTTGCATCATCTGCCTGCCATCATTGCATAATCTACCTTTAAGGGCACTCTTGCTATATTAGATAAAGGGAGGAGTTGATAACCTCTCCTTAGCCCAAAACCATACCCCTTGCATTTGGTCCCAAGCCTAACCTAAAATTAACTAGACTTAATTTGCCCTAGTGGGCTAGGGACACCAACTGGTCGAGTCCGGGCTAGTGTTAGATTACTGTGTCAAGTTAACCTGTGTGCGCCTTGTGCTCAGTGTCTAGAATGGTGGTTCAAGGATTCAATCCTGAAGGGCTTGTGTGCTGGTCTGCCTACCTGGCCAATCTCTGATTGGTGTCTATGATTGGCAATCAGGGACCTAACACTCCCCTTACACCTGCCTGGCTGAGTACAGGGTTACTATAAGCTAGTTTGCCACCCTGATTGAGCATCTAGTTTGGACTCTAGGTCTAGTCAACTGTAGTCGGTCTGATCGAGTCTTGCATGAGCACTAGATCAGGGGTTTCATATCATCCACCATCTCCACTTTTGGCTGAACTCATGGATAACCTTGAAGCCAAGATTAATGCACTCACTGAGCAACTAACCCAATCCATGGCCCAGATGGCTACACAAATAACTACCCAGTTAATTATCCAAATGACTCAGTTGACCCAGACCAATAGCCTCAACCCAACTCAACTTAGTGAAACCATAGAGCCCAACCCTATGAGAACCCACTACTCTGATCCATATAGGGAGTCCAATCCTAGGAGAACCCAATACTCTGACCCATATAAAGAGCCCAACCCTAGGAGAACCCCTTACCATGATCCCTACCGTGAGGTTGAACCTAGGAGAGACCATCGCCATGACCCTTATTATTATACTGAACCTAGGAGGACCCCAAACCCTGATCCCCACCATGAGGTTGAACCTAGGAGAGCCCATCGTCATGACCCTTATTATGATACTGAACCTAGGAGGACCCCAAACCCTGATTCCTACCATGAGGTTGAACCTAGCAGAGCCCATCGTAATGACCCATACTATGATACTGAACCTAGGAGGACCCCAAACCCTAATCCCTACCAAGAGCTTGAACCTAGGAGAGCCCATCATCATGACCCATACTATGATACTGAACCTAGGAGGACCCCAAACCCTGATCCATACCTTGAGGCTGAACTTAGGAGAGCCCATCGTCATGCCCCAATCCCTAAGGTTAGTCCTAGAAGACCCAATCAAGATTTTGTAGACCAAGAAGATAGATCCTATCTACCCTCTCCCTATAAGCCTAGTATACCCACAACCTATAGATCTTATGACTCCAAATCCTCTGACTCTAGAATCTACGAACCCATATCCCATGAGTCCAGTAGACCCAAGACCCAAAGAGCTGAACCCAAATCCTATGACCCCAGATCTTATAATCCTGTGACCCATAGTTCTGCACCCTTGTCCTATAAGCCTAGGGAGCCCATAACCCCTAGGTATCAATCTAGTACTAGTCAGGTTTTCCTTAGTCAACTTGAACCCCATAGGATTAGTACCCCTAAATATGAGCCCAGTAGTGAGCCACTATCCCTTAGGCAACCTGAACCTACTAGGATTAGTGTCCATAATCAGAAACCAGGACCTAGCTAATTTTCTCCTAGCTAGGATTAGGTGAGCCAATTTGACCTAATTAGGTCAATCGAGTTCGATTGGTTCGAATCGGCTCAAACCTAAACCTACTGCTGGCTAAATGTGAAACCCAAAGGGTCACACACATTTGGGAGTTGGCCAAGGAAGTCATACATGGTTTAATTAGGGTCATGGCATCCTAATTGGTTGGCCAGATTACACACTAGCATGTGTAGGCTAACCCAATTCCTAACCCAATTGATTTGGATCTAGTTGCTTGTTAATTGAATTAACCTAATTAAAGGAAACCTATATTATGTTGACTCCTAATTGGGGCAGCGTAAACCAGGCTTTCTCTGGTTTTTTATTTGGACATTAAGCTGGTTTATTTAAGAGTCCTGGGCGCTCAGGACTCTCGGCGCCTCTTGGTGCATCGGGAGAAAAGAGTGCACGCAGAAGGACTGAGAGTCCTTCTGTAGATGAAACTCTAGGAGTTTCTTATTTGGGATGCCTCTTCAAATAGTCTCCATGCCCTTTTGGTTTTGGTTGACCGGTCAAAAGGGGACAAAGGGGTGGCATGAAGTGAGAAGAAGTCAGCACGCATAGATGAAGAGTCGCATCTCTTCATCTGCGCATAGTTCTGAGGCAGAGTCCTTCTGCTCTCAGGATTCCTCTTCTACGGTTTCAAGACAAGAAAAGATGCTTCCTTTCCCTTGAGTTCAGTACATGCCATGTGGCATGAGGAGAGATCATCTAGAGAACTCAGATAAGATTCCTGAGTCCTGAAGAATCTTATCAGATATGAAGAGACATATCTGATAAGAAATTTTGGGATGCTTTTCATTCCCCTTAAATTCTTATTTAAGTGTGTACGGTGAAATGAGATGTGGTTTTTTCGGTCTTCGAGAATAGGAGTCCAATTTCATCGAGTGTTCTATCTGAGTGTTTCTCAGTCTCTCCCTCCCTCCTTTCTTTAAGACAAGACTTGTCTTGTTAAGACAAGGTCTTTTTTACTAGGACAAGGCTTTGTTTTAGGATATAAGCCTAAGGAGTCCTAGAGGAGGGTTGTTCTAAAACCAAGACTACTTTAAGAGAGTGTTCATAGTGCCCTACAATGGGACATGGTGTCCTATAGTGGTGAAAAATCCAAAGGCTGCAGAAAAAGTCCTACTCTAGCAAGCAACTTCAAGGAGTTCTTCCTTGGTTCAATTCTCGTGTGGATCACCGTTGGAGGGCTTACACTTGTGAGTCTTGTGGAAAGAAGTGGAGAACAGCATTTCAGGTATGTTTCTTGTACTTCATTTATGATTCATTAGTTGATAATGTCTAAGTGGATATGCCAATTAGGGTTTCTTCTAGCCAGTTAGGGTTTTCATGCTAGAGTTTTTTGTTTTAAAATTCACTTCTGCATGTAGCATGATGACCTTGGCTCCCTAGAAATCCCATCATGTAGATGTCTGATCTCACCACAGATCTCCTTAAGTTTGGTGTCGACTATTTAACAAAACTTGCCAAACATCGAACCAATGGAGCTAGTCAGAGTCTGAGATAGTTGTCTCATCTGCTGGGTAAACAAAGCATGAGACACTGATGGTCCTGGAGTATCAGCAATCATTGAAGATGCTGGTGCTAGAGCTGGTGCTGGTAGAGATGCTGGTGCTAGTGGAGATGCTGGTGTTGGTGGAGATGCTGGAGCAGTCCTAGGACTCCCAGACTCTCTCTCTCTATGCTCAAACTCCTCAACATTAATAACAATATGCTCAGCAGCAGTGGTAGTCTCCTCAGGTATTTGCTCCTCATGCTTCTCATCATCATCATCACTAAATGAGCCAACTGCCCTCTATCCAGATCCTTTCTTCCTCCAAGTTCCATCTGTCAATTGGTAACCCATTCTCTGCAATGACTTGGAAGATTAAATGTCCGTATGGTGCAATGGCCTACCATCCTCACCAGTCAAGTCAACTCTGGAGGCCTAAAACAGTAATGTGAAAACCATTCTGTATGGGAGACAGGCCTTCACCTTTCTTATAGCTTCCTTCATCTATAGTAGCATGATATGTGGTAAATTGAGGGCCTCCCCCTCAATCAGATGTCCCATGAAGAAAAGGTCTCTCTCACTCACCTAGTCAAATCGACCTATTCTTGGGAGAAAGATCCTACTGATGAAGTTGTGTAGCAATCTCATCTCTAAGGAAAGGGAGTTAGCTTTTACATTTCCAATTTCACTCACATCACTCTTTCCAAGATGGTTCTGAGGGTTTTTTGTCTGTCTTTTAGAACTACGTGGTTAAGACCCTCATTAGGCATTTCAAGTAGATTGCTTAATCTTTCTTCTGTGACAACTATTCTTTTTCCCTTGACAGTGGATTCAATGCGCTATTCTTCCAATATTAGATTCTTATAAAAACTTCATACCAGGTTGGGATATATAGAAACATTCAAAGAATAGAAGAATGACCAACCTTGATCTTCAATCATGTCACCAATCCGAAGCCCTAGGTCCTTTAGGAATGAAAAAAATTATCCTTCTTCCGCTTGTGATTGGACAGATTGCCATGGAAACCACTTGTCTTGGTGGAGAAGGTGATGCCTCTTGTCGACTCCGAGTCAACTCATCTTCCCTTCTTTTTATTCTTCTTTCATTTGAAGAGCTTTCTACACTGGTTCGGGGGTGTTTTGCGACAGCCTTCTTTGGTGCCATTACTCAAGCTCGAAAGGATTGCAAGAGATTATGCTAGAGAAGGTCGGTCGAGAGCAAAGGAAGAGGTTCTTAGGTTGGAAATTTGAGTTCTAAGCAAATAAAGAAGGAAATAACAAAGGGTCTTAGGTTAAGTCCTACAGTTCAAATAAAAAATGCCTAACCCGACATCCGAGTCGGCTCGGCTTAACCTAAATTGCTCGAGTCAACTCGAGCAGATATTCCATAAAAGGTTCTAAACAGCTCAAAAAGGTCTTAAATGAAAGATATATTCTAGGAGAAATGGTCATTATCTTTAGTTTGATTTAGGAGGCTTTCTAGATAATGTTTTCTTAATTTTGTGGAATTTAGGTCAGGTTTTCTAAAATGGGTCAAATAGACCTAATTCTCTTCTAATCAATTAAAATCTATCTAAGTTAAGAGGTTTAGTGAAAATAACAGCAAGTTGAGTTTCAGTAAAAATAAATTCAAGCACAATATCATCATTTAAAATATGATCTCTAATAAAATGATATCTACTCTCTATATGCTTCGTTCTAGAATGCTGAATTGGATTTTTTTGATAAATTATTAGCACTTGCCTTATCACACTTGATAGAAATTTTGAATTGTGTAACACCAAAGTCTTCTAGTTGTTGTTTAATCCAAAGCACTTGTGCACAACAACTCCCTACAGCTACGTACTCTGCCTCAGTAGTAGATAGTGCTACAGAGTTTTGTTTCTTGTAGTGCCATGAGATGTAATTCAATCCTAGAAATTGGTATGTACCACTAGTACTTTTTCTATCTATTTTGCATCCACCATAATCAGCATCCAAAAAACTAATTAAATTCAATGAAGATTGCTTTGAATACCATGGACCTAGATTACTTATTTCTCTTAGATATTTTATGATTCTACTGCAAGCATATATGATTCTTTATGATTAGATTGAAATCTAGTACAAACATATACACTAAACAAGATGCCATGTCTACTAGCAGTTTAGTACAATTGTGATCCGATTATATCTCGATAGAGTTTTTGATCAATATTGTCGCCATCTTTATCTTTATCTAATTGCAGGATGGACTCATGGGTGTGCTTACTTCTTTGCTTGTCTCCATACCAAACTTTTTGATGATTTCTTTGATGTATTTGGCTTGGTTTATGAAGATCCCTTCCTTTGTTTGTTTCACTTGAAGTCCAAGGAAGTAATTTAGTTCACCTATTAAACTCATTTCAAATTCACCCTATATCAACTCAGCAAATTTTCTATAAAGAATTTCATTAGTTGCACTAAATATGATATCATCAACATAAATTTGTACAATTAACATGTCATTATTTTTCTTTTTGATAAAAAGAGTTTTATCAACATTTGCTCTTACAAAATTATTTTTAAGTAAGAATTTGCTTAATCTATCATACCAAACTCTAGGTGCTTGTTTAAGTCTATACAATGCTTTATTGAGTTTAAAACCATGATTAGGAAAAGCATGACTTTCAAAACTTGGTGGTTGTTCTATAAAAATTTGTTCTGATATAAAATCATTTAAAAATGCACTTTTTACATCCATTTGAAAAAGTTTGAAATTCATGTAGCAAGGAAATGCAAGTAGTAATCTTATGGCCTCTATTCTTGCTACGGGTGCATAGATTTCATCAAAATCTATTCCTTCCTCTTGGTTATATCCTTTAGCTACCAACCTTGCTTTGTTTCTAACTACATTACCTTGTTCATCTAGTTTATTTGTATAGACCCATTTGGTTACTATAATGGGATGGTCTGATGGTCTATCAACTAGAGTCCACACATTATTTCTTTCAAAATGGTTTAGTTCTTCATGCATAGCCATCATCCAGTATGGATCATTTTCAGCTTCTTCTAAACTATGTGGCTTTATTTGTGATATAAATGCTAGGTAATCATGTGCATCTCTATGTGATAATCTAGTCTTAACACATTGAGAGAGATCACCAATAATTAAATCTCTTGGATGAGAAGTTACATACCTCCATTCACTTGGTAGATTAGCATGATCCTTACCATCTCTTCTCCTTCTTGAGTTGGTCTCTCTTGTATGCTCGTATCTTCCATTTTCTTTTCAAGTGTACCTGCATCATTATCTATATATTCTTCTTTCTTTTAAGGTGAAGGGTTAGTTTCATCAAATATAACATGTACTGATTTTTCTACAGTCAATGTTCTTTTATTAAATACTCTATATGCTTTGCTATGTATTGAATATCCAAGAAAAAATGCTTCATTAGATTTAGCATCAAATTTTTCTAGATTATCCTTTCCATTTTCAGCACAAAACATTTATAACCAAAAACATGAAAATAATTAATATTTGATTTATTTTCATTCCAAAGCTCATAAGGGGTTTTCTTCAAAATTGGACATATCAAAATACGGTTTAAAATATAACAAGCAATGTTCACTGCTTCTGCCCAAAAATATCTTGAAAGATTACCTTCACATAACATTATTCGGGCCATCACTTCCAAAGTCCTATTTTTTCTCTCTACAACACCATTTTGTTATGGTGTTCTAGGAGCGGAGAAGTTGTGATCAATGTCATTTTCTGTGCAATAATTATCAAAAAATTGATTTTCAAAGTTCATGCCGTGATCACCCATAATAAATACAATTGAAAGATTTTCTGATTTAAAATATTTTTTATGAGATTTTTGAGAAACTTTAAAAGTTTCATCTTTATGTGCCATAAACAAGATCCATGTAAATCTTGAAAAATCATTTACTATCACAATTGCATATTTCATACCGCCTAAGCTTGTGGTCCTAGTTGGTCTAAATAAATCCATGTGAAGTAGCTCAAGGGGTCTAGAAGTTGAAATTATATTTTTAGATTTAAAACTTTCCTTAGTTTGTTTACCCATTTTGCAAGTATCGTAAACATGTTCAAAATCAATTTTAAATTTAGGTAAACCTCTAACAAAATTCTTAGAAATAAATTTGATAATAGTATGTATGCTAGCATGACCAAATCATCTATGCTAAAGTAAACAAGACTCCTTAGTAATAGCATTCATTACTACCAGACTGGAACTACTAAACATTGCTAGATCATTGAGATCTACCACATAAATATTTCCAAGTCTATATCCAATGAATTTGTTGCTAGAATCAAGTGAGTTTGTTACTATATACATAGATGATTCAAAGGCAACCTTAAAGTCTTTATCACATAATTAACTAATACTCAACTAATTATGCTTCAATTTGTCTACTAGCAATACATTTTCAATAAAAGTAGAGGGGGTTATTTTGATCTTACCAATTCCAATTATTTTTTCTTGTCATTATCTCCAAAAGTTACCAAACCTCCTTTCATCTCTAGGATGATGAATTGATCCTTGTTACCTGTCATATATCTTGAATAGCCACTATCCAGATACCATCTTTTCTTCATTTTTTGTGCTACAAGACATTCTTGCAAAATAATGAAGTTCTTTTAGGTACCCAAGCTACCTTGGGTCCTTGCAGGTTAGCAGAGGTGGTTCCTTTGGGAACCTAAATCTTTCTAATTCTATACTTTTCATTTTCATTTATCTTTAACAAATTGCATTGGAAAAGTTTGTGTCCAACCCCATGACATGCATAACAAATAATTCTAGATGTAAACTTTGAAGTTCTAGATGTAGAAGCATGTGATGCAGATGTAGAACTATTTGACTTAAAAGACTTGATTTGAAATCTTAAGTATGTACTTTGAAGCTCTTGAAATGGATGTGGAAGCATTTGATACAAAAGCATTTTGAAAAATAGATTTTAGTATAAATGCTTTTGAGGATACAAATTTAGTAGCTGAAATTTCATTTGTATTCGAAGAATTGTAACCGATTACAGCTTTATTACTTGAAATTCTTTGCTCTTTCAAAATCAACTCAAGCTTATTTGAACTTAAAGTAAGCTTTTCAACCAAAGGCTTGAGTTTTTCCATCTCCTTTTTCAAATCATTATTTTCATCAATCAAAGCTTTGTTTTTCTCAAAATATAGATTTTTCTCAATTTTCAAAGCTTTGTTATTTTTAGAAAATATAATTAATTCTTTTTGCAATAACTTATTTTTTTTCTGAAATCTCTTCTTTTTCTTTTAACAAAGAATTATTATTGTTCTTTAAAGTTCTAATTTTTATTCCAACCTTTTTAAATTCTGAAAGCAAATCATGGAATACAGAATTTAGTTTATCAAAAATAAATTTAGCTTGAGGTTCATGGGACATTATCTCATCTTTGAGACCCATAAGGTATAGATTGGCAGTTTTTGTGGTCCCTTCTTCTTCTGTTGAAGTCGACTCCTCACTGTCGCTCCAAGTAGCAACCATTGCCTTTTTCTTCTTCTTCTTAAACATTTTCTTTAATAAAGGACAATCAGGATGGATATGCACAGGTTTCTTACACTCATAACATGTGGGCATTTGATCCTTTTCTTTTTCTCTTTCCTTGTCCTTACTATGTTCACCTTTCTTGTGAAACTTTCTGAAGTACCTTCCCTTCTTTTTTTCCATAAATCTTCTAAATCTCCTCATGACCATAGCTATATCTTCATCTTCTAAGTCATCTTCGAAGGAGGAGCCGTCATCTTTCAATTTCTCATCTTGTTTCTTTGAATTTGATGCAGCTTTGAAGGCAATAGTTTTCTTCTTTTTCTGATCATCTTCATTCTTATACTGCATGGCTAGTTCATATGTAATGAGAGAACCCAGTAGTTCATCCAGAGTTAGTGTGTTTAGATCTTTTGCTTCCTAGATGGCAGTTACTTTGGGATCCCATTTGTTTGTAAGTGATCTTAGAATCTTCTATACTAAGTCTGTATTAGAATAAATCCTGCCAAGACATTTCAAGTCATTAATAATATCTATAAATCATGAAAACATGACAGAGATGGTTTCATTTTGCTCCATTTTAAATAATTCATAGTTATGTAATAGGAGATTGATTTTTGAGGTCTTCATTTGGGAAGTTCCTTCATGGGTCACTTCGAGTTTATCCCAAATTTTTTTTGTAGATGAGCAAACAGAAATTCGATTGAACTCATTTGCATCCAAAGCACAATATATAAGTTCATGGCTTTGGCATTCAGTTCACCCATTTTCATGTCATGTTCATCCCAACCCTCTTCGGGTGTTGGGACATCCATACCATCAACTTAATTATGGATGTGTGTGGACCCTTAAGAATGACCTTTTATAACTGAAAATTAATAGCTTGAATATATATCTTGATTCTAACTTTTTAGTAAGCATAATTCATGCCAGTGAATAGTGGAGGTCTATTAGTGGATTGGCCTTCGGCCAAGGAAGTACTCATAGGATGAGCCATTAATCTTTACTCTAAATAAATTCACAGACTCTGCTCTAATACCAGTTGTTGCCTAGGTGGCTTTCTCAGGAGGGGGTGAATTGAAAATTTAAAAAATTTGAACTGATAAGTGCTCTTCTAAATCTACTTTAGTGTGGAGGTGGTGTATTTCAAATAATTGAAAGTAGAAGCAAACACAAAGAGAAAAAGTACAATACAAACATAGCAAATTTATAGTGGTTCAGAGCACCCTCACTCCTATGTCCACTATCCAAGATACCACTTGAAATTTTTACTATATTCACCACTGGAATACAGTCGGATTGTTTTACCAGGCTCACAATCCAAAACCCAACTTGGTTTTTCAACCGGGCTCACCAAGAATTCAACTCTTGGTTTTCAACAGGATCACCAAGAACCTAACCTTGGTTTTGATCGGGCTCACCAAAAATCCTTATACTGTTAGTTTTAAAATGGGGTCACAAACAACCCACACTTGGATTTTAATCAAGCTCACCAAGAACCTAACAACTAACAAAGAGTTAAGAAAAAGTAAGCAACTAATGACAAACCCAAGTTGTCTCATGGTTGCAGTTGCAGCTCAAGAGAAGCCTTCTTAATTGCACTTTAATGCACTTCAATGACTTCTTCTTCCTCCTCAATAAGTGTTTCAAGCTTTTGGTTAGAGTTGGTAAAGACTTGAAGGCTGACTTGAATGTTCTTTTTGTGCTCTTTTGTTCACAAGCTCATTTAATGTTCAATTATGCATTAGCTTCTTCAAAGATTATCCAAATCCCTTATTTATAGAGTCTTGTACTCTTCTTGGATGGATATAGTAGTTGTAGACCATTGGGATTTGATATTTGACCATTGGAGTACCTTTTAAATTCAAAAATGAAGTTCTGGAACTAGCCATTACTTGCTTGGAATTGACGTTCGAGTTGGCTCGGATGCTTCGAGTGGGCTCGGATCCTTAGAGGGTTGATTCTTCACTTTGGTGAAGTCAGCTCATCACAATCGAGTTAGCTCGGATCCTTAGTGTTGATAATTCCCTATTCTGGTTGAGTCAGCTCGCCTCAATCGAGTCGGCTCGAATTCTCAGGTCTTCAAAGTTGTACTCTGGAGGAGTCAGCTCGTCTTAGTAGAGCGGCTCTCCTGACTATTCTTTTAGAATTGATTTTTTCTAGACTCTGGAGGAGTTGGCTCGGATTACTGAAGGGTCGACTTAGATGCCTGACTGAATGGTTGAGTCAGCTCGGATTGCCTTTGGGTCAGCTCGCCTTTCTAATTCAAGAAATGAAGCTCTAGATGAGTCAGCTCGGATTTCTTCGAGTTGGCTCGAATCTCTGCATGCCAGAATCCTTCAACCATGCCATGGATTAGAGTCGGCTCTCTTTACACGAGTCGGCTCGAGTGAATTTTCAATAAAAACTTCAGCTCTTCTCCAGAAATCATCCAGCAACTCTTAATCATTCAAGACTCTTCCCAATCCAACTAACAACATGTTCTAAAGAATTTTAAGCTTGAAAAATATATAGAAGTAACCCATTTTTATGAATATTACATCAATTTTTCTTTGGATTCTTCTTTACATGTAACATTTACAACAGTACACATGACATATAATAAGGTTGTAGGAGTTGTAATTAAGCATTAAAATCATCCTACAAAAACTTGTAATGCACTTGAAAAGTTATTAGTAAGACAAATGCATGCTCCAATATTTTGTTATCATCAAAATCACTTAAGGGGTCAACAATATGAAATTCTCAAAAAAAAATTGATGACAATAATGGAAAAGTTTTTGAGAGTTTAAGACCAAGTAGAAATTGGAAAAATCAAAGAGTTTGATCCCCAGTCAAACTCCTCCCTTTTAAATACAAAACTCATCCTAAATTAATCTAAATTAGATAAGAAAGAAGGGAGGGCATGTAAATATGTTTGGTATGAATTTTTCATGAATTTATTCAAATAAATGGCATGAAGAAATCCTAGAGGAAACCTAGTTGGGCTTGGTAAGGGTTTGACCAAGCTTTGACTAAAATTAGTTAGGAACAAAAACTAATTTGGTTAACTAATTTAACCAACTTGGACTAAATCTAATTAGATCCCAATTATGCTTAATTAAGTTTCAATTAAATCTGAAATTAATTGGATCCAATTAGGCTTATCGTATTTTCATATTTGTAATGGAAGTTGATATGTACTTAGGTGATATCATTCTTTACAATTAAGATCATCAAAAAGATTTGAAACCAACATTACATTCTAATCAAGTGTGTACTTATTCAAGTGTTACAACATTAAGTTTCATGCACAAGTTTCATATATAATCATAATGGTATCTATTGCAATCTCTTCGTGAACTTGTATTTCAACCATTTAGCAGAATACATTGCCATTTAGCATAATACATAAGCATAATATTATGTGCTGCAATCTCTTCCTCAACCTTTTTTGAATTATTTGGCATAATATATTTTCTTTTGATACAATACATAATCACAATACATATGTTTCAATACATAATCATAATGATTGTGTTGATCTCGTTATTGATTTTGATGATAAGCAAAATAGTTAAGTATAAGTTGAGTACTAATGATTTTTTTGAAGTATGTTTTTATAGGAAAAGGTGCTCACAAATTTGAAAAATGATTGTTTGATTGAAGAAGCCAAGTATAGATGAAATATCTGCTCAAAGAGGACTTGGACAGTTAAAGTTTGTTTGAATGGATATTTGAGTAAAGTATAAATTTATTTCAGTACAAGTTTAGACATTTTTGTAAAGATTTCAGTGAGGTGTCGACTCAAAGTGTCGATACGTGACACCAAGTATCGACACATGGAAGTGAAGTGTCGACTTAAGCCGGTACGCAAAGAATATTTCAGATGGCACGGCTGAAGTGTCAACACATGGACTTAAAGTATTGACTCAAAGTGTTAACACATGGATCAGCTCATCGCCTAAGATTTTTGAGTCACAGAACTTGCTGAAGATGAAGAACTGTTGAAGTGTCGACACATGGATATGAAGTGTCGACTCAAAGTATCGACTCACCTGAGAAAGTGTCGACATATCTAAGATTTTCAGAAAACCAGATTGGAGATATTTGAACTGGGTGTCAACTCAAGAAATTCAAGTATCGACCTGAAGTATCGACTCATAACCTGAAGTATTGATACATGAAGTTCTGGGAACAATAACAGCTAGTTTTTCAAACACAGAACTCGACCCTTTTGCCCTCCAACGGCTAGATTTTTAAGTCTAATGGCTAGAAACTGAATTTGAGGCCTTGGAAAGGTATTTATATGCTCCAAATCAAATCAAAATATATTATTATTGAAGAGAATAAAATAGTAGTATCCAAGAGAAAAGAAAAGAGAGTATTCACTCCTATTCATTGAAGACTCAACCACTCTCAAGCAAAGCAAGCCTCCAAGCATTCAAGAGCCTTCAAGAGCATTAAAGATTAACCATTCTTGAGCATTCAAGAGGCTTCTTCAAGTTCAAAAGCATTATAATATCGAGCTTCAAAGAGATACCCGCTTTTTATTAGAAAGCTTTTATTGTTTTTCCTACTTCAAAAACTTATTTGTTGTAAGGATTCTTGGTTAGCCTATTGGAAAACCAAGAAAGATTATTGGTCAACCTTTAAAAACCATTTAGGTTCTTGGTTAGCCTGGAAAACCAAGGGAGGTTGGTGGTGAGCCTTAAAACCATTTAGATTCTTGGTTATCCCATAAAATCAAGTGAGGTTTTGACTTGTGAGTCTTGTGAAAACAAGTTGGATTTTTGATTAGTGAGCTCGAAAAACTAATCAACTATAATCGGTAGAGATTATAATGAATTTCCAAGAGAATCTTGGGGAGTGGATGTAGGTGCATTGGATAGCACCGAACCACTATACTTCTTTATCTTTATAGTTGATTGTTCTCTCTACTTGCTCTTTCATTTATTGCTTTTTATTTCCGCTGCACTTTTACTTAAGAGCATTATATTTGAATTCTTAGTACTTTGATCAATTGTCAGATTGGATTTCATACTATTGCATTACATCAAGTAATTAATTTTTAGAGATCCAATTCACCTCCCCTCTTGGATTGCTTACTGGGCAATAGATTGCTTTGAATATTTTATAGTCAAGTGATACATTTGTAAATAATATCCTATAGTTAGTGCATAACAAATTCATATCATTGTATTTAATAACATCCTGGATACTCTTTTAAGATAGCTCTAAAGATTATGGCATTAGTAAACTTCATCATTAGATATAACTTTGGATTTTCTATATCCATGTTTCTATTAAATTTTGGATCATACTCCCTTTTCTCAAGATTACGAGATCATGCATAGTTCTTAAGTCCTCATTGTATAGAGGGTCCTCAACAAAGTCATCAAAGGATATTTTTTTCTCCTTTTATATAGCCCTGTAGAATCAAAATCATCCAGAGGGGATGCAGAAGAAAAATTTTAGGAGGGAGGCTAGAAGTCCTAGACTTGAAGATATCATCCTTATTAGGTCCTTCAAGAACCTTATTCAACCAACCTGGTTCACCATCACTATTATATCTACTGTTATTACCATCATCTTCATTTGTTGCCCTAATCTTAGTCCCATTAGCATCACCCTGCACGTCCCTATCATCAATCCCGTTATCCCCCCCCCCCCCCCCTCATGGCCAGGCCCATGTTTGCATCAACCCTATCTTTGATCCTTATAGCTCTAATTGCCCTATCATGTGTCTTATCAACCCCCTCATCCACTGCTAACTCTACAAAGTCAACAATAGCTTGTGTGACCCCAACCACATCTTGAGTCTCCTGAGTCCCATGAAACTCATCATCTAGATAGCTATAGGGCCCTCTCTCACATTTAGTGCAACATCCCAGTCTTGAAAAAAATCATAATGATAAATATCCTCAACTCCGAATATAATTCTAGTATGTACATTACATCATCATCAATCTCTAATTAAGAACCTTAATCCATGATCAAGATTACCATTAGATACCATGAAGTACATATTACTAGTAGATAGATATCTTAGATTAACACACATATATTGTAGTTCAAAATAACTCATTAGGTTAAGATCCAAATTATCATAATAATCCACCTTACCTCCACTATACCATTTGCTTAGTGTCTTTGACAGCATCCCTCCATGGTGGATCTCAAAAGAAAATATAATCCCAATCATATTTGCATCCAAAATAAAGTAATAGGTAGTACTTATTTAGCAACAACAAGGTTTGTAAAGAAGTGAAATAATTGTTATGCTAAATAAGAGCAGGAATATGACTACTATAAAATCATTAGAAATAATATACAAACACTACTATCCACTACAAGATAGATATTCATATTTACTAAGACCACTACATAATCATTTAAACAAATCCAAACAATGCTAAATAATACCAACCATTGCATTAAACAATTTCAGATACGTACACTAGGATTGATGCATAATCATTTGAACTAATCCAAACATTACTAAATAGGATCAGACACTACAAAAAAAGAAATTGACATACATTGGAAGAATCACATAATCATTTAACTAATCCAAATATTTACAAGGAAGGAATGACCATTACAAGAAAGAAACTGAGATACACTTGCATAGTTATTTAAAAAAATTTGAACACTACCAAATGGGATAACTGTATAATCATTGAAACTTATCCAACCATTGCCAAATGGGTTCGAAAGATTACAAACTCATAAATAACTAATATCCATAAATGAATTCCGAATCCTAAGTTTGATATTTTGAAAACAAACAGCATTATCCCTATACAATTTTCATGGAAAAGAAAAACATTCATTGCATGACATGAACAATAAAAAAAAGATATACTATATCTCTTTTTAGATTTTTGCTTAATTTTCATCGTCGATTAGGTGAATAGAGGCTTCAATATGGTAAAAGAAATATTTGATTTGGAGAAGGGTGTCCTTCGAATTTGTGATTTGAGGAAGAATATATAGAGCCAAAAATTAGAGCCAAAAGAAACCCTCTATTCCATTTTATAGTGCAAGTAGATAATGAAGTGAGACAAAGTTTGATAGATATGATCTTAGATGAGTTAAGTGATTCCCTTATTCTTTTATGCATAGCATGTAAAATATCTAATTAAATATAAATTTACATAAATAATTTTTATAAATTTTAATTACAAATATTTAGAATATATAAAATAATTTTAAATTAGAATATATAGCATGCATGATAAAATCATTATAGTTACAGGTACTTATCGATCAACTCACAAATTACCAAAATATCGTCAAAGAGGTTTCACATGACCTAGATTGAATGCATAAATAATTAGATAACTTTTAAATCGATAATAGAAAATAAAATCTTGGGCATCCTAGGTCTACATGACTCTTTATTCATGTCTTATGTCGAGGCTATAGGTAGGTGGAATTGAGTTTCACAATAATCTAAGGAGAAGAGAGAGAAAATAGAAAGAGAAAGTAAGAGAGAGAAAAAAAAGAAGAAGAAGAAGATAGAAATAGAGATTGAAAAATAGAAGTGTGAATGCATGAGAGATCGAGAGCATGGAGGGAGGAGGGTCTGACTAAATGAGAGAGATAGGAGAAGAGAGGAGAGGTGGGGAGAGGAAAGGGGACATGGCTTTCTATTCAGACAGCCTTAGTTCCAACGACATAGCAGTACACATTGAGGAAATGGGGATAAGTCTATGCTATCCAATTGTTTGACAGAGAGAGATGGAAAAAGGAAAAAGAAATAAAAGTGGAATAGGATGAGGGAGAAGCAAGGTTTGAAATTTATTAGTAAAGACTGGTGTGCTAATTAGACAATTACAAGGGAGGTGGTGGGTTCTGGCATTGAATGAATTGGTAATCCTAGCCATGAGACGAGAATAGGAGATCTTCATTGAGTGAAATATAGAAGAGGAGGAAGAGGAATAGAAGATGTTGGTGGAGTGGGGTTCAAAACATTTAAATAGGGGATGAAGAAATTGGCCTCCCCAGCCAGGAAGGCAGTTAAGAGAGAGTCAACAGCATCCCTATAGCAGCAGACTAGGAAAAAGGTTGGCTGCAAGAGGGGGTTTTGATTGGTTTAATCTAAGAGGGTGAGGCTGTGGCTTCCTCTTTTTTGGCTAACCGCAACCGGCAATGAATCCCAAGGAAGGGTGTTGTACTTTGTTGCAGGTATTGTAATCTCCCACATGCACCATAAATAGGGTGATTGGATGTTTAGTTTGTTCCTTGTTTTGAAACAAAACAGTAGGTACCCTATGTTTTTTTTTTTGAATTTTGAATTAAAGGCAGCCAACCATTTTTAAAATTCTTTTGGATAAAGTTGGAAAATAGCATATCAACTTCCTTTTGGATGAAGTCAGCGATCCATGTGTTTACTTTCTTTGATAAAGTTGGCAAATCATTTACCGATTTTGGTTTAGAACCAAGAAAGAGCTAGGCTAATTAAATTGACTCTCACATATTGGAAATCTTGTGTCACATCAAGTCCCCTCCATTTTTTAACCTATAAATATTTTGATGAATAGGCTTTCAGGTAATATTATTTTGATGTTGAGATTCAAGTTGAAATGTCAATTTCATAAATAAGCAACTTTGCTATCAAATCTTGTGTCTTCACCTTTGTGTCGCAGTATCTTCCTGGATAGTCTACATGTAAATTTTTATGCAGGTGACAAATCCACCATCATCATTATCATCTAAAATAAGCATATTTATCCATTTAAGTTGTCAAAACTATGCTTATTAACTTTGTAAAATAATCAACACATAAATATATAAGATGTGTTAGAGAAGGAATATTGATGGGAGTTCTTTCTCAAAGGAATTTTTGTAGGGCCATCTTGACTTGAGCTTTGTTATTAGTCATTCTATATAATGACAATGAAAGTTTCCAGAGTAGGTGAAATTATTCAAACTTTTATGTTGTCATATGCATGTTCATTTTCTATTTTGAATGGACAGATATATTTACAAACATAGATATTTCTAGATATTTTCTAGTAAAAGTATATATATTTAGTAAAAATATTTAGGTGTGGCAGATGTTGAGTTGCATGATATGTTTTGGAGGAAAAGTAGGTCAAAGCTCAAATAAGCTGCAAGACTCCTAGAAAAATCTTAACTAATGAAGTCCAACTACACTTGGGATAGTCTCGTTCCCTCTGTTTCTTTCTATATTTGCCATGGGATATCCTCATAATGTAAGAAAGCGAGAAATTGATTGGTGAAATTTTTAATGTTCTCTTACTTTCTTTTTTCCTTTCTTAATTTTTGAGATAGAGCGGGGCCAAAACACCCATAGCCACCCAACTATCCAGGGCCCTGTTCTGAAAGTGCTCTTCTCATTCATGGTTTAAAATGCCTACAAAGATCTTAAGTTTGTAGCCCAATGAAAGTAGTTTTATTTGTGACAATGACATGCTTTCTCCGGATATGGGTCTTCGATTGTAAAGTTAAAAATAAAATACAGAAACTTAATTTAAGTGCTACAAGATGATCAAATGATTTCTATTATCATTATACTTAATATCTAACAAATAGGTTGACTATGGGATACAATACACAAACAAAAAAGCCAAATAGTTTGCACCTATGGATGTAGTGTAGCAATAGATCTTACATGTGGGACAACCTAATCAAGTGGCTAACCTACTACAAGTTAAAATATATCTGACACCATTAAAATATGTCTGACCGGCACACCCCCCCCCCCCCCCTTCCCCAAACCTCAGTCCTTGCTCTAAAGGTGAGTAGACCTTCCCACTGGCAAAATTCCTGGTCATTGTGCCAGAAACATGAGACTATCCATCAATCATCAGAGAGGGAGAGTTTAAGGGTTTTAGAGGACTATCTTTCTCTCTAGTGAATTAACATAATATCTACTTGATGATGATCTTTGACCATGAGAAGGCCTAGGATTTTGGGTTAATACATAATTTGTATCCTAGAGTGCTTTACAACCTTGGATGGTCATAATGTCATCCAATCATGAACATGGAGGGCTGTCAAATAAGGCATAGTATATAGAGATATTATGGTAGCTCCTTAATCATCCACCACTACCCTCGATCGAAGAGACTGCATCAACTTGAGATACATTGGGTTCCTTCTCTACTCCTATAGTAATCTAATTGGTTTGCATCAACTAGAAGCCCCTGCATCAACTAGAAGCCCCTGCCTCTGAGTTCCTTAAAGTCAACTTTTAATAATAACGTGTTGGGTGATATCAATAGGCGGAGCTAAATTGTTGATCCAAGGCCCCAATTCCAAGTTCATGGTAGCAAGAGGGAATCACATTATCGATACCTTTGTACCTAGATGGAGCAAAGGCAGTCTGGCCAGACATGTCTCACCTATGTGAGGTTGATGTTAGCCGACTACCTAGCCATTGAGAGTGATTCTATACTATTATTATTCAGTGGATCCAGGGCTAGATAGAGATGTCTAAATTTCACACGCTCTTGCACAGCATTTGAAGGGCTATGAGAGAGTGTCTCTATGGATACTAGGCACGTCTACCAGAAAGTAAATAGGATTAAAGTAGGTTGTCTCTTATGTGATAGAGTATTCACAAGGGTTTCTATAGATTGATCTAATTTTTATTTTGATTGTTTTATATGATATTTTATTTTTTGATTCTATTAAATATATTTATATCGGATGGATATGGTCTCACTGTTTTATCAAAAAATGAAAAAAAAATCCATTTATTTGATAGATGTCCTCCATCATGAAACAATGTAGCGGCTACTCCTATGCTGCCTTTCGTGGCCCCAACATCATCATTGCCACCCTCTCTATCCTCTCCACCATGGCTCCCCACCTACTTGCCCACCTTGTCCATGATGCCCATTATGAAATTGCTACATGCTTCGACTCTTCCGTCAACTCCCTCTACCTTATGGCCACTAATGCCCTCAGATGCATCCTCACGTACAACAACATCATCCTCTTTCATGAAACCTCCCCTACATTGCTCAACACTATCTCTAACTAGTGGTGCTGCATCGCCGCTACCCCCTTCAACTACTTCGATGTCGTCAGAGATGTTTAAAGCTCACATGCTTTTACATAGTGTTTGGAGGACTTTAAAAGAGTGTCTCCATGGATGCTAGGCACATCTATCGAAAGTGAATAATATTAAACTAGGTCATCTCTTATGTTGTAAAGTATTCAGGAAGATTTCTATGGATTGATCTAATATTTTGATTATTTTGCATGATTTTTATTTTTTGATTTTATTGAATATATTCATATCAAATGGATATGATCTTACCATTTTATCAAAAATGAAAAAAAAAAAATCCTTGTATTTGATAGATGTCCTCCATAATGGAATAATATAGCGACAGCTCCTACCCTGCTTTCCTCGATTCCAATGTTGTCATTGCCACCCTAGCTCTCTATCTTCTCCACCATGGCCCCCGACCTACTCGCCCACCTTGTTCACGATGCCTACTGTGAAATCGCTACCTACCTTGGCTCTTACACCAGCTCTCTCCACCTCATAATCGCTAATGCTCTAAGATGCATTTGCACCTGCAACAACATCATCCTCTTTTGTGAAACCTCCCTTGCACTGTTCAACCACATCTCTAACCGGTGGTGCTGCATCGCCGCTGCCCCCTTCAACTACTTTGATATTGTTGCTTATGCTGCCTTTAACTCCCTTTATCCAAATAAACATTAACCATAATCCAAAATTTAACCTGTGTGAGATACATGACCGATGGGGTTTTGAAATTCAAGCTGATCAAATAAGGCTTGAGTTGGGCTTGGGCTTGTGCTCATCAAGCTGGGCTCGGACCTGGATTTGTTAAAAGATTTCAGGCCAATACGGCCGGTTCCCAAGCCTGAACCTTGGCTTAGTTTCATCAGCCCTGAGAGCTATAGGGAATCTCAGCGGTGCAAATCACGTATTGTAAAGTACCTGAATTATCCTCGTTTAAGATATATCTTATGAATGCAGAATGTATGATATGGCTGATAACCTGATATATAATTTATTAACTTGTGAAGCATTCCGAGGACTTAGGGTTTTATTTTTCGTGAAGAATTCAAAATTAAAGCGATATTACAGGTAATGGTGAGTGGACCTGACCAGCATTCTTAATGAATAATGTAAGACAAAAAAGCATGAGTACAGAAGCACAAACAAGACTTATAAGAACAGGAAGGCTATCCGTTGTTCCTCCGATTTGCCCCCACCCGCATCCAGACGATTTTCCCTGATGTGGTAGGGCCCGTGAATGCGCAATGCTTCCAAACACCATCTTCCATCCCTTCTCTTTCTCTCTCTGCATTTGTTGTTGCGGTGGTTACACAAAGAAAAACCGAGTGATGTGGCTTAAAGTGAGATTCTTCCTACTGTTAGAGGTAGATCCGAGGGTGCTTTTCCTGGAGATTTTCAAGGTCGGGTGTCATGGTTTCTGGTGTAACTTTTCCTTCCCAATGCTATCTCTCCATCTCCTTTCCCCAACTCCCCCACTCCTTCTGGACCGCAGCCCCTTCTCTCTCCTAGCTAGTCTTGGTAGGTGGCTCCTCTCCATTCAATTCCAACAAAACTAACCCCACTAAGAAGTACACCAAGAACAGATCGAATGATAACACCTTGCTCCAATTCTAAAATTCTCTATATGCCCATCTAACAACAATATAAATATCCTACTCTGCCTACACCTTTCTTCCAATCAAGGAGCTCTTCTGCCTCCTCTACTTCAGGTTACCCATGCGTTCCCGCTTGTAACCCCTAGGAGGACAAGAGATATGGGCATCTCAGTGAACGGTCAGTCCTGCGTGCCACCGGGCTTTCGATTCCATCCGACCGAGGAGGAGCTCTTGAACTATTATTTGAAGAAGAAGGTGGCTTGCGAGAAGATCGACTTGGATGTCATACGCGAGATAGATCTCAATAAGCTTGAACCATGGGACATACAAGGTACCATCACAAACCATATCTATTAATTGTTCACTTCCTAAACTCTTTAACTATTCCAACTTATGTGAAAATGGTGTCACCGTGATCCCTCTATGTCATTGAACCCTACAGAAAAGTGCAGAATAGGATCAACCCCACAAAATGAGTGGTACTGCTTCAGCCACAAAGACAAGAAATATCCAACCGGCACCCGGACTAACAGAGCGACGGCAGCTGGGTTCTGGAAAGCCACTGGTCGTGATAAGGTCATCTACACCAGCTTTAAACGGATCGGCATGAGGAAAACACTGGTCTTTTACAGAGGCAGAGCACCCCATGGCTTAAAATCCGATTGGATCATGCATGAATATAGACTTGATGACCACCTTGATACCAATACTTCTTACGACGTGAGTCTCCCTTCATTTCTGTCTCCTTTATCACTACCATAAAGATTAATCGATGAACATTGTCATGTTAATTAATTCCTTGTGATTTAGGCCTCTAGTACTGCTGGTGAAGCAACAACACAGGAGGAAGGATGGGTTGTTTGCCGTGTATTCAAGAAGAAAAATTGTCAGAGTTTGTTTACTAATCCTCACAGAAACTCATCTATGATCATTAGCAACGCCAGGACCCAGATGTCGCATTCTTGCGACGATGAGCCCTTGGACCAAATCCTCGGGTATTTAGGGAGATCTTGCAAGCAAGAAAGTGATGCGATCGTAAGCACTACTGACAACATGAAAAACAAGGATTATCTTAGGCCAATTGAAACTGCTTTGAGTAACATGAAACTTCCTACTCTCGAAAGTCCAATCCTTCAATCACTCCCCAGTTTTGCACAAGAAGTTGATCCTGATGAAAATAACGAAGCGATCTTGGACATGGAACTAGCCTGCAATTCCATGCTGGCCTTCAGTGACTGGCCATCGATGAATGACGATGATGGATCCCACCTTGGATCAGGTTCCTTGGAGGCACCGAAGCAGACTCCCTACATCAATGAACCCAGCTTTGGGTTTCTTCCTTCCAATGGACTCTCCAGCAATTCGCATGACTGTCGCTATGGAGATGCTGATCCATGGTTCTTCATGCAGTCAGTGTCATCCGGTTCGGACTACATGTAACATAGCGACCCAACAACTTGCAAGAGATATCTAAAAGTTTGATGGAATATGTTGTTCTTATCAGTAAAGCCACTACTGTATCATACGAAACTAGTCACCCAATATTTATTAAGTGTATAGGCTATAAGTAAGAGAGGAGGGTGTGGAATTGATATGGCTTAATGGAAACCATTATCTCTTGATCTAGTGTTGCCAATCTCACTGATGTTGTCGTTGGAAGAGAAGGAAAAACAAAAACAAAAAACAAACTTTGTAGAAGATGAGTTATTGGTTGCTTTTTGAGAGAGAATCATATCATCACAACTTTTCGGTTAAACATTCATATCGTTATCTTTGTTTGTTGTAATAGAAAAAGGATAAGCGTGGCCAGCAAGGACCCGTGGATTTCGGTCCAGCTTGACAATTGGAAAAGCAGGCAAAATCGACATGAGATCACACTTGCTTCTTGAATAATTGCATGGGAAGAAAAGTTGAACATACTGAATGAAGCTTCGTTGTATGACTACGGAAAAGACTACTTATAATTGCATGGTTTGGACACGTTTTGGGAATAAAATACATGTACGCAACGGCGTAAGGTAAGATGTTCTTGATCTATTGCTACATGAGCCTGCAATGGACGACAAAAAAAAAAAAAAAAAAAAAAACATGGATAGTAGCTTTTAAGTTACCTAATAAATATAAATACTGACAGCCTATGCATCCATGCGTACTAAATCAGATCTAAATAAACAACCTTTTTCTTACCATATTAAAAGCCATCAATTTTTTTTCGAAAAACTAGTTTTAGCAACCAATTTTTGGTTGCTAATAATTAAAAATCGGTAGCAAATTAATTTTGCAATCGAAATTAGTCGGTTGCAAAAATTTGTGACCGATTTTTTTCGTTTACAAAATTTAACAACCGATTTTTATTTATTTTTTTAAAAAAAATTATAAAAAAAATCGGTTGCAAAAAAAATTATTTTCTAAAAAAATAAAAAATCGGTTGCAAAATCGATTTCAAAAAAAAATTCTGAAAAAAAATTGGTTGCAAAATCATTTACAAAAAAATTAATTTTTGAAAAATAAAAAAAACTCGGTTGCAAAATCGGTTGCAAAAAAAATAATTTCTAAAAAAAACTTGGTCGCAAAAAAAATAATTTCTGAAAAAAAAAAAAAATCGATTGCAAAATCGGTTGCAAAAAAAATAATTTCTAAAAAAAAAAAGATCGTTTGCAAAATCGATTGCAAAAAAAATAATTTATGAAAAAAAAAGGTAGCAAAATCAGTTTCAAAAAAATTAATTTATGAAAAAAAAAAATCGGTTGCAAAAAAATTAATTTCTGAAAAATAAAAAAAATGGTTGCAAAATCGGTTGCAAAAAATTAAAATTCTGAAAAAAATAAATAAATAAAATCGGTTGCAAAATCGGTTGCAAAAAAATAAAATTTGAAAAAAAAAAATAAAAAATCGATTGCAAAATTGGTTGCAAAAAAATAAAAATCTGAAGAAAAAAATTGGTTGCACAAAAATAAAAATTTGAAAAAAAAATTAAAATCAGTTGCAAAATCGGTTGCTAAAATTGAATAATTAAAAAAAATATGTAAAATGAATTTTTGTCCTGAATTTTATAAATTTATCATAGACAGCTAAGAAGTATAAAGCATCCATTAGGCACAATGGCAACATATAAAGCATCCATTAGGCACAATGCCAACATATAATCATGTATCTTTTGTTCATTTATTTAATTAGTTTTCTTTGATTTTTCCACAAATCAGTGCGGGTTATTATATAATTAGTAAAATAGTTGCTGTTTCCCCTTCCTAAAGACCTGATCTTTGGCGATGATCAAATTAGCAGGCCAACATCTTTTCTGTCTGTGTTTAAATTGATACATTTCAATATGTACCCTCCCAAAAATTTCTACCATTAGTACACTGACATGTACATTACAGGCACACTTTCTTATGAAACCTTTATGCACTCACATAATAACATGTAATTGGAAGCAGTCTTCAAAATGAAGTGCTAAACTCTGAGGACTGCTTCCGATCACATGCTATCCTACCACCACATTAAGGAACCATGCATGGGCAGGATATGCTTCATTACAAATACATCCAGTCAGATAAACTGAAGAATTAATAGCATATTGATGTCTAGGCATAAATTCTAAAGCTAAAATATGGAACATAACTATTAAAGATAACAACTAAAGCAAATAATTAGGTAGAAATGTAACAATACAAAAGACACGCAAAATAACCATCACCATACTCAGCAAAATGATCTCTAAGCTTCTTTGACAGCATCAAATAGATAATTGGAATTGACATGTCCTAAAAATGTACCGGTCCCACATTGGTGATGTACTAAGAATAAAATTAAGTTTCTGATGGCCATCCTGCATTTCGGTCTTGCTTCCATGAAATGCATCTTTGATCCAACTAGACACTCCACCTTTTGATTCTGGCTTGAGCTCACTCCATTTGTCAAAAGAAATGACCTCTGGTTGAACAGCAATAGAATAGGTAGGCCTAAAGAACACAACTTGAAGCATGAGCTTGAGTAAACTACAAGAGTAATACCGAACACAAACTATTAATTATAAGTGACTTGCTAACAAAGAAAATGTATACCCTAGTAATTTTATTTAAGTTTTTACTCCTGATTCTCTCAGTTTTAAGTCATAAAATCATACTAAAATGAGAACCCATAAACTTAGGCAGCTTGCCACAAAGCAGATATTCATTTCAAGGGTTCAATCACACCTAATTACCCAAAAAAAATAGCTACATACATCAAATCATATAAAGTTAATCTTACCAAAAATAATAACTTCAATGAATGAATTGCAAAGAAGAAATATGCTAGTAGCTCGTCATAGCTGGGATAAGGATGGTCATCAATTATAAGTTAAGCTTACCATATTTTTTAACTCACTGCACTTGGATTTTGCAATAATAAAATTAATAGAAATGTAACTATTCATCTATTGCCTTGTCCTTCATCCCTTTAAGGTCTAGGGAACCTGACACTAATGTTCAACCAATATCTATGTAATGTAGGTAACATGCACGAAAGCAGGGTCAGCAAGTAAAAACCTCTTTAACTATCATCAGAGTTCATTGGTCACTTAAATTTCTTTCCAGTTTATAACAACCATCAACATAGGATTCTAAAGTGCTTCCATTGGAGTTGTAAAATTATATAAATCAAGTTTACATCTTTCAGTGAAGCAACTGAATGAGGAAGTGTTTGGAGTGATGTTAAATATGATATAGCAGCTCTAAATTCTAGAATGCATATAGATTGAAATCTTAACCCTTAGAACATGACATAGGGTCAGTTCATACATATTTTAGATACGATTTGGTGCTTAACTTTTACAAAACCAAATGAAATGAGTCATGTACCGCATAACAATTGAGAATTCTGACTCTCACCAAACTTTGAAACTCTCGAGAAATCAATCTGCTGAGCAACCGACAAATCAATCATCATGAATCTGAATACATGAATGACACCTGAAACTAATCATATACCCCTCCCAAATATAACCAGAAATTGAACATGTTTGTTACAGTATGATCATATACCCCTCCCAAATATAACCACTATTATAAGTGCATGAAATAAGATAAATATTGAAAAATAAAGTTACCTGCTTTCGCATTTACACAATACCGTGTTTCTTCTCATTCAAGACTTGCAACTTCTTCTCCAATTCTCTTTTCCATATATCGTAACTCGTATATCATTAGAAAGTACAAGAATACCATATTTACAAATGGGTTTAAGTGGAATTGAATACCGGGTTCAAATGAAGCTAAAACAACCAAAAAATACTATAAGTCATAACTTGAACACTGTAATTAATCATCAGGTATAATAAAAAACAAGAAGATTCAGAGGCTCAGGATTGCCTATATTTATACATTGAGAAGGGCCTGAGGCAGCAAATGGTTGCTTGCAATAATAGCAAGCCATCCAATTTGCAACACCATTTAGATCCATGCAAAATGGTACGATCCAGCATACACTTTCAGCATTTGAAGCATCACGAATATACCAAGGCAACTTATTACAGCCTTTAACTGCAGATAACAAGAGGAGGCAATCCACTAAGAAGTACAATAAAACAACAAATAGAAAACAAAACTGTCAAACAATAACCTTCAGAGGCTCAGGATTGCCTATTTTTATACATTGAGAAGGGTCTAAGGTAACAAATGGTTGCTTGTAATAATAGCAAGCCATCCAAATTTGCAACACCATTTAGACCCATGCAAAATGGTTCGATCCAGCATACACTTTTAGTAATTGAAGCATCACGAAGATACCAAGGCAACTCATCACAGTCTCTAACTGCAAGTAACAAGAGACAATCCATGTAAATGCACAATAAAACAACAAAAACCAAACAAAACTTTCAAACAATAAGATTCAGAAGCTCAGGATTGCCTCTTTTTGTACATTGAGAAGGGTTTAAGGCAGCAAGTAGTAGAGCAATAAATGCAACTGGCAACAAATGCTCAAAGAAGACATGGCTGTTGTTGCCCAGAAATGGAGCCCAAGAGGGGGGGTGAATTGGGTCTTTTAAAAATTTAAGACAATAATGTGAGAGGCAAGTGGTGCTAGTGAATAATGAAAAATTCAATGCAAGATACTAGCAATAATTAAAGAGCAAGAGAGGAAGAGAGTAATCACACACAAACACAAGGTTTATAGTGGTTCGGTGCAAACCTAGCACCTACATCCACTCCCCAAGCCACCCTTGGGAATTTCACTATAATCCACACTAGATTACAGTCGACTTGTTTTTCACAAGGCTCACAAGTCAAAATCTAAGTTGGTTTTGTCACTTAGGCTTACTAACAAACCTTAACATTTGTTTTGTCTTCGGGCTCACAAGTTAACCCTAGTTGGTTTTAACCCTTTGGCTCACCAACAAACCACAATAACCTTCTTTCAAGACACCCTTGAAAGCAAGGTCAAATCTCAATAAAAACAGATATATAATTTAAAAATACAACAAACTCTCTTCAAGAGTGGATTGGAATCTTTAAGGCTCAAGAGGATGCTTTGTCTTCTCTCTTCCTTGGAATATCCTTCAATGTGCCTCTTTTTGGAATGGAGTAAGGATGAGCTTGCAGGCTTTTCAATGGAATCAAGCTAGAAGAGGCTTTTGATGTGAAGTTTGGAGAGAATATTGGCTTTATGGCTCTTGAGTAGACTTCAATGCACTTGAATACACTTTTCTTCACTTCTCTTGCTTTAAAATGAGGTTGGTGGAGCTTAAATACACCAAAAACCTTTCCAAAAATGGTTTGTGACCGTTGGTGCCTTGGAAATAGCATTTGGAGCTTGAAAAGCAAGTTCTGCAAGCCAGAAAAATAGATCCGTTAGAGCTGTCAGGCTGCAAGTATCGACACTTGGCTGTCAGGTGTCGACACTTGGCTGTCAGGTGTCGACACTTGGCTGTCAGGTGTCGACACTTGAACATTCAGGTGTCGACACTTGATGCACAGGTGTCGACACTTGACACAAAAATCTTCAACAATATAAAGTTCTGTATTTTCAAAAATCTCAGGCCTTGAGTCAACACTTGGAACCTAAGTGTCGATACTTGGCATGCCAAGGATTTTTGTCCGTGCCAAATGTTGAAGTGTCGACACTTGACTGTCCAGGTGTCGACACTTGAGACTGAAAACTTTCAGATTCAAGTGAAAATGCCTCGAAAACATAAATAAAATTCATGAATACATAAACACATAATATCTAAACAATTATATGCCCTTTTTCAATGAAGAGGATACCCGGATTTATGAGAATTGCTCCGTGCCATTACGTGCCATACACCATAAGTTTTTTGAAATTTTGAGGTGCTTTCTTCCTGAAGACTCACAACTTGAAATCCTCATTAGAATACAATATGCACTCAATATTTTGTTATTCATCAAAATCACTGGGTGGAGCCAACAATCTCCCCCTTTTTGATGATGACAAAACCTTGAGTAAAAAGGTAATATAGTTCAAACTTTAACCATTTAATTTATGAATATGAATTTTAGTTACAATAGAGGCAAAAACTTCATAGATAGGAAGAAACAATCTCTTCCTTAATTAGATACTTCTTATTAAGGTAAAACTTCAAAGATTCTTGCAAGGTGAAAAATCAATACAATCAATACAATCAATACAATACACCTTTTTCTCAACAAATCAATAAAATCAAAATCAATACATGTTCTCCCCCTTTTTGTCAATCATTAGAAAGGAGAATAACCTCCCCCTTACAATGAGCATGGAGACAAAAAGATAGTAGAGAAACAAATATCATAGATATCAGAGCTGAAATTATGCTAATATCAAAGAGTATCAGAGCTAAAATATATCAAGATAAAGGAGTATCAGAGCCAAAGAATAGTAAACTGATTTAGTGAAGCACAAAATTTGCCAAGATAAAAGAGTACTGAACAGAAACACACATATATATATATATGATAAGTTTTCAGTACAAAATTTGCTGAGACATCAGCAAGAGCTGAAACATATATAAATCATCAGAGTCATGCAAGTATCAAACATACAAAATAAGAGCTAAAACAAACATCTGTGAGGCTAATCCTTATCAGATGGAACATCAAGATTGAAAGGAGCACTGATCCTAGATCTGGTGGCTAATGCCCTAGGAGGTGCTAAAGCTCTACGACACCTAGTACGGCCGGAAGGACCAAAGGCGGGTACAACCCTAGAAGATCTAGTGGAAGGAGGTGAAAGACGATCAGCTGGTGCAATAAGGTCCGGTGTGGAGTCAACCAAGGCAGTAGCAGGAGCTGGTGTAGTAGGAAGATCTCGACTGACCACCTCATAAGCATCGGCACCGCCAACACTGTCGCTATCACTGCCCACTACCTCTGTAGCTCTATCAATATCCTGATCACCATCCTCAGTAGAATCAGCATGGTCGCTCTGGTGATCGCCGCCATCATCATCATCATCGTCATCATCATCAGATCGTGTAAGTGCAGGGGTTGCCGGAGGTATAAGGGATCTCAATAGACTCTCAATGCAAGAGAATCCCTCCTCCATGGATCTGCGAATCTCAGCATGCTCCGAGGTAGTATGTGCTCGTAGAAGCTCGACCTCGCTACGCAGCTGAGTCACCTCACCTCTGATCTCTATAAACTGTGCTCTATCATGCTCCTCAAAAGATAGTCCTGTAGATGGTGGTGGAGGAGCTGAAGTGTCAGGAGATAGGTGCTCTGCCTGTGTCGATGGTACATCTACTGGAGGAAGAACTGCTGGCTCAGATGGTCCAGCCTCAGCCTCTCGAATCTCGTCCTCCTCATCTGGCTCCTGGCCAGACTCTCTGCAAACCCATCGACCTCCAACTATCCTGTATCCCATCCGGTGCAATGACCTCTCGTCGTACACATCCGTGTGTAGTATCTCCTTGGGGATCTCCCCCTCCAATGATACTCCACACGCTCTGAAAAGTCGGGTCAGTGCCATGCCATATGGCAAATAGTGTCGGCGCTGAGTGGCAGCATCATACATCTGTGTCAGCATCAGAGAAGGAATATCTATCTGTCTCCTCTCAATCAGACTGGTCATCACCATCAACTTCCTCTCGGTGATGAAGTCGAATCTGTCAGTCTTCGGTAGTAGGATCCGTGCAGTAATATGGTGCAAAAGGTGCATCTCCAATGATAACTGGTTTGCGGTAACCACTGATATACCGCGAACATCCTCTTTCTCAAGAATGCACCTAAATGCCGCCTCTCTATCATCCACTGAAAAAATACAGACTCCTCTCCAGGGTATCTCCCATACATGGCTCAGAAGCTCATCAGTCAAAGAAATCTGAATACCCCTGACAGATGTCGTCCACAGTAGTCGTCGACAGTCCAGTGCACCATAGAACTCCCTCACTAGGTGAGGATAGTTTCTCTCCTGCATGGTGCAGAATGGTACTAGTCCTGCATTAGTGAGTATCTGTCTAATACCAAAGTGGTGCCTGTCGAAGCACTGCAAGTCAACTCTCCTCCCTAAAGCTACAAACTTCCCTGCCATCCTCTCTGCAGGGGGGAGCTCGGTGTGGCTGTACTGCTCGGCTGTGCTGAATCAAATCTGGCCTTCGATCTCCTCTCAGTACCATGGCTGGGCCTCTCCCTAACTGTAAGTCTCTTCCTAGGACCCATTACAGCCAACTGACCAGGGAAAAAGGAAGAAAGGCTTAGAACAAGGGACTGGCTACAGGTTTGAGATTAGAAGAATGTTCAGATAGGTTTCGAAAACCATTATCAACAATGTTTGAAAAATTATAAAAATAATATTTGTAGAAAATATATTTTGATTAAATGACAAACTTCCGAACAAAATTTGTAGAATATATTTTTGTTTGGTAGAGCACATTTGAATCTTTGGAAAAATTATTTTTGTAAGGTCTAAAAATCAAAAACCATGGGATTTGGGTTTAATCACTTAGGGTTTTAGCAAATAGGCGAAAATGTCGCAAATGTATTACGAAAAATCTTTCTAAATCATCAATAAATGGATTTAGTATGTTTAATTTAGATGAAAACCCAATTTATTTTGGCCAAAATTAATGAAACAATGTTTTGTTTTACAAAAAGGAGTGAAAATAGCCAAAAGATGAGAGAAATCCGAGAAAAATAAGTTTAAAACACTATTCCCTCAAATGGAGTTTTAGAAATCCACTAAAACATGCAAAAATTCGGTTAGATTCATGAAAAATACTCGAAAAACCCAAAACACGGTTGTTTAGTTCGAAAACAACAAAATTAAAAACAAAGAAAAATAAAACGAGATTGGAAAAGAGAAATACCTGAGTTGTAATAGATTGAGGGGTGAAAGGACGGATTTGGACAGAGGGGACCAATGTTGCAAGAAATCAAGGGGGAAGAAAATTTCAAAAACCCTCGTTCGGTCCTTTTAAAAACAGTCTCAGATTCGCAAGTGTCGACACTTCGGATATGTCAAGTATCGACACTTGGTCAGGTGTCGACACTTGACACTTTCCAAGTGTCGACACTTGGCCAAAAAATCGAGAAAATCCAGAAATTTTTTTAAAAAAATAGGAAAAATTTTGATAAAATTTTGGGGCTTTAATCAATAGGTTTTAAGCTTTAGGATTTAGGTAAAATTTGATACTAAGAGAGTTCTAGGAGAATGGATCAATGACACCTAACTCTCTTCTAATCAGACAGAACCTATCCTCACTCAAAGGCTTTATAAACACATCTGCTAACTGATCATTAGTACAAACAAAATCAAGAATTACATTAAAGTTTTGTACATGATCTCTTATGAAATGGTGTCTTATTTCAATGTGTTTACTTCTTGAATGTTGCACAGGATTTTTAGATAGGTTGATTGCACTAGTATTGTCATATCTTATGGGTGTCTTAGTTTAATGCCAAAATCAACGAGTTGTTGTTTGATTCAGAGGATTTGAGCACAACAGCTCCCAGCTGCTATATATTTGGCTTCCGCCGTAGATAGAGCAACTGAGTTCTGTTTCTTGCTGCTCCAAGAAATCAAATTCACTCCAAGAAACTGACAGGTTCCACTAGTACTTTTACGATCAAGTTTACACCCAGCAAAGTCAGCATCAGAATAAGCAATTAAATCAAATGAAGAATCTCTAGAGTACCATAAACCAATTTCAATTGAGCCAGATAGATATCTAAGTATGCATTTAACAGCCAAAAGATGAGACTCTTTAGGATTAGACTGATATCTAGCACACATACAGACACTAAACATGATATCTGGCCTACTGGCAGTAAGATATAACAATGAACCAATCATGCCACGATATAATTTTTGGTCTATAGACTTACCTGATTCGTCCTTGTCAAGTCTATATGTAGAGCTCATAGGGGTACCTAATGGCTTAGTGTTTCCCAAACTTATTGAATATTTCTTTTGTGTATTTTGTTTGGTTGATGAAGATCCTCTCTTTGGTTTGCCTTTTCTGGAGTCCGAGGAAGAAATTCAGTTCTCCCATCATGCTCATCTCGAACTCACCCTGCATTAATCTTGCAAAATCTTGACAAAGAGTTTCATTAGCAGCACCAAATATTATATCATCTACATAGATTTGTACTACTAAGAGATCATCATTCTTTTTCTTTAAAAACAAAGTTTTATCTACATTACCTCTAGTAAAATCATTTTTCAGCAAAAAGGAGCTTAAACGATCATACCAAGCTCTTGGAGCTTGTTTCAATCCATATAAAGCTTTATGAAGTTTATAAACATGATTTGGAAATTCAGAATTTTCAAAACCAGGGGGTTGCTCAACATAAACTTCTTCTTCAATTAATCCATTTAAAAAGGCACTTTTAACATCCATTTGATATAGTTTAAAATTCATGAAGCAAGCAAAAGCCAACAATAGCCTAATTGCCTCAAGTCTAGCCACAGGAGCAAAGATTTCATCAAAATCTATTCCTTCCTCCTGATTGTATCCTTTGGCAACTAGTCTAGCTTTATTTCTAATTACTATTCCATTTTATCAAGTTTATTTCGAAAAACCCATTTTGTGCCAATAATTGATGTGTTTGAAGGCCTATCCACTAGTGTTCAAACATTATTCCTTTTAAATTGATTAAGTTCATCTTGCATAGCATTTATCCAATTACTATCACATTCAGCTTCTTCAATAGTTTTAGGTTCAATTTGAGACACAAAAGCTAAGTAATCATAAATATTTCTAAGAGATGATCGAGTAGTTACACCTTTAGATGGATCACCTATAATTAGTTCTTTTGGGTGTCCATGAGCATACCTCCATTCTTTTGGTAATGGATCAACAGTTGATGTATTTTCATTACCTTGTGCTTGATCTCCGTCAATGTTTTGATCATCGTTCTGTTCCTTGGTAAGTCCTTCATTGTTGTTTATTTCTTCAGTTTTCTTGCTATCTGTTTCATCAAAAAGTACATCTTCTTTTCTCGAAGATTTTTGGTTAGTTTCATCAAATACCACATGTATGGATTCTTCAACAACAAGTGTTTTTCTGTTGAAGATCCTGTATGCCTTACTAGATGTGGAGTAGCCTAGAAAGACTCCCTCATCTAATTTGGCATCAAATTTACTCAAATTATCTTTGCCATTGTTTAAGATGAAACAACGGCATCCAAAAACATGAAAATAACGAATTGAAGGTTTTCTACCCTTTCAAAGCTCATAAGGGGTTTTCTTTAAAATCGGTCGAATTAAAACTCGATTTAAAATATAGCATGCAGTATTTATAGCTTTCGCCCAAAATATCTAGGTAAATCATTTTCACAAAGCATGGTGCGTGCCATTTCTTCAAGAGTTCTATTTTTTTTTCTACTACCCTATTTTGTTGAGGTGTCCTAGGTGCAGAAAAGTTGTGATGAATTTCATTTTCAATACAGAATTTATCAAAATTGGCATTTTCAAATTCGGTTCCATGATCACTTTTTAAAGATACTACTGAAACACCTTTTTCATTCAAAACTCTTTTGTGAAATCTAATAAATTCAGAAAATGTTTCATCTTTATGTGCTAAAAACATAACCCAAGTAAAACGTGAGAAATCATCTACAATGACTAGACCATACTTCTTACCTCCCAAACTAGATGTTCTAATAGGCCCAAAGAGGTCCATATGAAGCAATTCCAAAGGTCTAGATGTAGAGATTACTTCTTTTGGTTTGAAAGAAGATTTTGTTTGTTTTCCAAGTTGACATGCACTGCAAATCTTATCTTTTTCAAAATTGAGTTTAGGCAAATCCTTTACTAAATTCTTTTTGCTAAGTTTTGAAATTAAATGCATGCTTGCATGTCCTAGTCTATGATGCCAAAATCAACTAGTTTCATCGATCTTGGCTTCCATTGCCACTAGACATTGACCTTTCTGAATAGGGAGATCATCAAGATCAACCATATAAATATTGCCATGCCTATGACCGATGAACTTAATGCCATTGTCATCTAGAATAGAAACAATGCACAAGGAAGATTCAAAAATAACTTTAAAGTTTTTGTCACAAAACTGACTAAGGCTAAGCAAGTTATGTTTTAAGCCATCAACATATAAAACATTATCAATATAAGAGGTAGGGGTGATATGGATTTTACCAATACCGATAATTTTGCCCTTTCCATTATCACCAAAAGTTACATTGCCACCATTTTGATATGAAAGTGATGAGAACTGCTCCACATCTCCTGTCATATGCCTTGAGCAACCGCTATCAAGATACCACATCCTTTTATTGTTGGTTGCAAGGCATACCTGCAGTAAAGGTCAAGTGGAGACTTTAGGTACCCAAGCCATCTTGGGTCCTTTTTGGTTAGTGGCATTGGTTCCTTTCGGAACCCAAACTTTCTTAATGTTATTTAATTTTCTTTTGTTGCACATATAAGATTTATGTCCTTTAATACCAAAAGTATAGCATGTAATGGATGAAGATGCAGGCATAAAGAAATTTTTAAAGAGTTTCTGTTTCTTATGAGTTCTGAATCCTAAGCCAGCTTTGTCAAATACTGCTCTTTGGTTATTTAATAGTAAATTTAATTTTTCAGAACTGTAAGTAAATTTTTCAACAAAAAGTTTTAGTTTTTCGATTTCTTCTTTATATCTTTTGTTTTCATTTAAAATTTCTTTGCTTGATTTTGACAGATTTTCAGTTGAAAGTAAGTCACTTTTCCTTTTAAAAATATCCTTTTCTTTTTTAAGTGCCATAATCTTATCAGTTAATTTTTTATTTTGTATTAGAAGACATTCATTTTCATTTGAAAGGTTGTTATTTGTTTTGGCTAGATCCAAGTTTTGCTTCTTTAAATCCTTATGTTTTAATTTTAACTTTTGAAATTCTATGACTAGTTCATCAAAACCTTATGAAGCTCATCAAAAGTAAATTCATTTTCAGTTTCAAAACATACCTCTTCTAGATCGGCCATCAGACAGAAGTTTGCTACCTCCTGCTGTTCTTCCTCAGAACTGGAGTCTTCACTTTCACTCCAGGTTGCCATCATGGCTTTCTTTCTTAGCTTTCTTCTACTTTTCTTTAATAAGGGACATTCTATCTTGAAATACCCAGGTTTTTTACACTCAAAATAGGTAGGCTGTTCCTTCTCCTTTTCTTTGTCCTTTTCCTTGCTCGGCTCACCTTTCAAAGGTTTCTTTTTGTAATTAAACTTTTTCTTCCTCATGAACCTTCTGAATTTCCTTGCTAACAGAGCCGTTTCATCTTCTTCGTCATCCTCTTCAGAGTCTTTGCTTGAGTCCTCTCTAGTAGTAGATTTGAATGCAATCGCCTTCTTCTTCTTGTCCACCTCTCCATTCTTTTGTTTGAGGGAGAGCTCATAAGTCATTAAAGAGCCCAGCAGTTGTTCCAGCGGGAGAGTGTTGACATCTTTAGCTTCTTCAATTGTAGTGACCTTTGCATCCCATGAAGCTGGCAGAGACCTGAGAAGTTTATTCACAAGTTCACCGTTAGAAATAATTTTTCCTAGGCTTCTCATGCCATTCATAATGTTTGTGAACCTAGTATACATTTCGCTAATAGACTCAGTAGGTTCCATTTTAAACATTTCATATGTGTGAATTAGCAGTTAACATTGGTGGTTTTCACTTGGTGTGTACCCTCATGGGTAACCTCAAGTGTATCCCAAATCTCCTTGGCGGAGAGACAATTTGATATTCTATTAAATTTACTAGGGTCAAGAGAACAAAATAAAAGGTTCATTGCCTTAGCATTAAGCTCAATTTGCTTAATATCATTCTCATCCCAATCATCTTCCATTTTTGGAGTGAGAATGCCATTAATCATCATTGCAGGCTGATGAGGACCTTTTACAATAGTTCTCCACAGATTATAATCAAGTGCTTGAATAAATATGCGCATGCGTGTCTTCCAGTATGTGTAGTTTGTGCCATTAAAAAGTGGGGGTCGATTTGAAGCTTGACCTTCAACTATACCCATTCCTATTGGGGCTGCCATGATCTTTCACTCAAGATCCTTGGACCTACAAGAGAGTACCGGCGCTCTGATACTACTTGTTGCCCAGAAATGGAGCCCAAAAGGGGGGTGAATTGGATCTTTTAAAAATTTAAGAAAATAATGTGAGAGGCAAGTGGTGCTAGTGAATAATGAAAAATTTAATGCAAGATACTAGCAATAATTAAAGAGCAAGCGAGGAAGAGAGTAATCACACACAAACACAAGGTTTATAGTGGTTCGGTGCAAACCTATCACCTACATCCACTCCTCAAGCCACCCTTGAAAATTTTACTATAATCCACACTAGATTACAGTCGACTTGTTTTTCACAAGGCTCACAAGTCAAAACCTAAGTTGGTTTTGTCACTTAGGCTTACCAACAAACCTTAACACTTGTTTTGTCTTTGGGCTCACAAGTTAACCCTAGTTGGTTTTAACCCTTTGGCTCACCAACAAACCACAATAACCTTCTTTCAAGACACCCTTGAAAGCAAGGTCAAATCTCAATAAAAATAGATATGTAATTTAAAAATACAACAAACTCTCTTCAAGAGTGGATTGGAATCTTTGAGGTTCAAGAGGATGCTTTGTCTTCTCTCTTCCTTGGAATCTCCTTCAATGTGCCTCTTTTTGGAATGGAGTAAGGATGAGCTTGTAGGCTTTTCAATGGAATCAAGCTAGAAGAGGCTTTTGATGTGAAGTTTGGAGAGAATATTGACTTTATGGCTCTTGAGTAGACTTCAATACACTTGAATACACTTTTCTTCACTTCTCTTGCTTTAAAATAAGGTTGGTGGAGTTTAAATACATCAAAAACCTTTCCAAAAATGGTTTATGACCGTTGGTGCCTTGGAAATAGCCGTTTGGAGCTTGAAAAGCAAGTTCTGCAGTTGGGAATTATGTCCCAAAGCCAATCGCCTGGGTTATAGGCGGTTGTGCTCAGTATTGTACTCAATTTTATGAATTAATAAAATATTAATATTTGGCAGCTCATCACATATTAAATTTTTCTGAAATGAACTCTTTCCATGTGATGAAGTCCTTAGGACTACACTGACTTCGATACAGAGAGGATGTATCGAGTGGTCCTTAAACCCAGTTCACAACCAAAGGATATATTGTACTGGACGGTAATATATCAAGTATAGGTTGTTGCAGTTCACATCGTTTAGTTGTCCTCTTGACCAAATGAGTGTGGTGACACTGATGTGATCTACACATGGGATATGTGGTATCTCATTGAACGTGACTCCGTGTAGCCCCTTTCTGCCAAAGAAAAACTCACGATTGGATATGGGTATATGTGTCCCTCTGACCTGAGGTCATCACGGTAGCTTGCAAGCAACTCCCTATGTTTTGGTGCCGAACTACCCAGATTTTTAATCCGGTGATGGAAGGTTTCTGGGTACAGGCAAGTACTTATGGAGCAATGATGGACCAATATGGAATTGACCTGTCCAAACAGCTTGGATTGAATGTCTCGCAGTATCTTAATTTAGCAAATCCTTGGCCGGGGTAGTCCTAGTGAAGAGTCACTGGGCTTGCGAGGTTGAGACACATAGTCGACTGACTCAGTCTGGGTTGGCAGCCCAATCTCAGTCGTGATGAGCATTAGAGGTCAAAGGGATGAATTATACGGTAACCATATGCCAGAGGTTCGATAGTTTGCTCCCGCATCTTCGACCTATCCGGACGCTGGGACCCATTGCTAGATGGTTTCCTGTGCTGGTACTAGAAATTATTCTAGTGCTACCATTTAGATTCGAACCTATGAGGTCACACACCATAGAGGATAACTCTTTGATCCGGATACCGATTACGATTAGGAATCGTCTCGATTTTATGGTCACAGTATTTTTGAGCACTCTTTTTCCCATCTTGCCCTTGTCTGCGTCAACCGAGAATTGTTCTGGGTTGACCAGCTCTGCGCCAGGATTTTTCTGAATCAGTTTTGAACTGATTCGGAGCTTGTTTCAGCCACCAATTGGTTGTGAACCAATTGAACCAATTTTATTGAGCTCGGATCGGTTCAATTGGATTGAACCAAGGGGTTTTAAGTGGGATTGGACCGGTTTATTTGGACTAGTATTTTTCTTCTCCTTGGACCGTTTACACGGTCTTTTAATCCATTCACTAGGAGTGGAATGCCAAGCATCCGAACGTCCCTAACGTTCCTAGCGTTAAAGCTCGCTGGCTTCTTCTTCTCTCCTCCTTTTCAATTGCTAGTTAATGGTAAACGGCTGCAGTGCCTTTTTCTCTCCCTGTCTCTCCACCTCCCTCTCTCCCAATGCTGCCTATTTAAACTAGCTTTTGCCCTGTTTCAAAGAAGGTTTTTTTTTCATCACCGTGCAACATCCAGCAAGAATTTTTTGGGTGCTGTTTTTGGGAGCCTCATTCCTTCTTTTTTTTAGTGTTTGAGAGGCTTAAGTGGAGAGCTTTAGGCTGGGTTTAGGAGCTTGTGAAGGAGAGAAACAAGGCTTTAAATCCCTTGTTTCAAGTGCTCTTCTTCTGCCCAGTTGTAGAATTCTGTGACCGTGAAGCCCTCTTCCAGCGACTAGCACCGTGAGTGGAGGCGGATCCGAGAGTCCCGGGCATGTCTCCCCTCTAGAGGGAGTACCACTCTACTCCTAGGAGCAATCCACGCAAGCCGGGATCACCCCAGCTACTCTGAAACAAAGGCCAAAGTCTGCTGTCCTGTTCTGCTGCAGAAATCTGGCAGCAGACTTTGGTGATTTATTTAATTTTTTTGGCTTAGATTTGATTGCAGCAACCAATGGCAAATCGAAGAAGACTTGTCCAAAAAGCAGCTGATCAAATTTGGGAGCAAACGGAGGTCCGGAAGGCGGTGTTCCGATGACGTTTTGCAAGCCAAAAACAGAGTCCCAAGGAAGAAGATGACTGGAATAACTTTATTCCAGTTATTCCAGTCTATTCCAGGTTTATTCCAGAGTTATTCTAGGTGGAATAAAGGTATGAAAAATTTTTTTTTTTAATCATGCATGGATATATTAAATTGTTTAATATTTTATAAATATTTTATATGATTATGCATGCCTAAATGCAACTAGATTTAGATTAGTTCCTAGCGGAGCAGATTCCCGCTGCGCGAATTTTAAAAATTATTTTAAAATCCAATATGCTCCCGCAGATATTTGCATGCCTAGTGTAGGATCTTGTCAAACCACCTGCATCATCTGCAAGCCAGAAAAATAGATCCGTTAGAGCTGTCAAGCTACAAGTGTCGACACTTGGCTGTCAGGTGTCGACACTTGGCTGTCAAGTGTCGACACTTGATTTCTGAGTGTCGACACTTGAACATTCAGGTGTCGACACTTGATGCACAGGTGTCGACACTTGACACAAAAATCTTCAACAATACAAAGTTCTGTATTTTCAAAAATCTCAGGCCTTGAGTCGACACTTGGAACCTAAGTGTCGACACTTGGCGTGCCAAGGATTTTTGTTCGTGCCAAATGCTGAAGTGTCGACACTTGACTGTCCAGGTGTCGACACTTGAGACTAAAATCTTTCAGATTCAAGTAAAAATGCCTCGAAAATATAAATAAAATTCATGAATACATAAACACATAATATCTAAACAATTATATGCCCTTTTTCAATGAAGAGGATGCCCGGATTTATGAGAATTGCTCCATGCCATTACGTGCCATACACCATAAGTTTTTTAGAATTTTGAGGTGCTTTCTTCCTGAAAACTCACAACTTGAAATCCTCATTAGAATACAATATGCACTCAATGTTTTGTTATTCATCAAAATCACTTGGTAGAGCCAACAGTTGTCATGACTTTTCATTCCAATTAATTTTCCCTCATTCATATTAACACATTTGCTTAAGTTAGATGCATAACCATCAGGCATTTTTAATTCCTTCATCCATTTAAATACACCTCTTTTCTGCTCTAGGTTGAAAGAATATATTGCTTTTGGTTTCAATAAATTTCCATTAGCCAACTCTTGCAACTCAAGTTCTCTACACTTGCAGTATTCCTTTAGATCCATTCATGCTTTGATGTTCTCTTTGGTTTTGCCTTTGGTTTTGCCTTTGATATCCATTACAATATTAAAAACATTATCAAATATATTTTTTTCAATGTGCATCACATCCAGATTGTGTCTGATCAAATTAGTCTTCCAATATGGTAAATTCCAAAATATGCTCTGTTTTAACCAATTATGTGTAACCCCATATCCTTTAACTCCACATGAACCCTGCTCGATTATATTTGGAATGGAAGATATAGCTTCCCATATTTTCTCTCCAATCAACCTTCATGGAGGTTGATCTTTTTCAATCCGGTTTTTGTAGAATGCATCCTTATTTCTTCTTAGTACATGATGAATAGGCAAAAACTGTCGATGGCAATCAAACCAAGAATTCTTTCGACCATGTTTCAAAGTGAATGCCTTTGATTGGTCCATACAATATGGACATGCCAATTTTCCAGCTATACTTCATCCGGACAGCATTCCATATACAGGAAAGTCATTGATGGTCCACATCAATGCAGCCCTTATCATAAAATTTTGCTTTCTTGAAATATCATATTCTAGGACACCCTCCTTCCATAAATATTTCAACTCATCTATCAAAGGCTGTAGATACATATCTATCCTGCTCTTTGGATTATGTGGACCCGAAATAATTATTGTCAAGAACATATGAGGAATGGTCATGCACAATTCAGGTGGCAGATTATAAGGAGTAACAATTACTGGCCAGCAAGAATATGGGGCTGATGACTGACTGTAAGGAGTAAAACCATCAGCACATAGGCCTAGCCTGACATTGCATGGTTCAGCAACAAAATCAGGATAGCTTCGGTCAAAATGTTTCCAGGCTTCTCCATTTGATGGATGACACAATATCCTTGGCGCACATCTGTTCTCATAATGCCATATCATATGTGGTGCAGAACTCATTGAAGTATACAATCTTTTTAATCTAGGAATTAGAGATAAATAATGCAACCGTACAGCTACTGATAACTTAGAATGATCTGTACATCCCGGCCATAATGGTTTTTGGACTGAATGCAACAAGTCAAAATTTTTGATCATCCAAATTTGGTGTCTCCTTTTCATTAGACGAATGGTCAAGTACATACTCTATTCCAAATGTATCGAATATCATGCATCGATATGTATTCTGTGGATCATTATCCATTGGTGCAAAAGCAGGATCATTTGCATGCAAATCAGGTACCCCATCGACACGAGGATCACTCTCTCTATGGATGTCCAATACCAGTAATTCGGTACAAATCCTTTTTTGTAAAGATGAAGCTTCACTTCATCGGTAGTTAGTGATGGGAATTATTCCAGGGTACCGGGAATCATACAGCATGCGGAAGTGAATTTCAAAACAAAATTCTAAGCATGGAACCCTAATATAGCTAGAAAATCCTAATTCCCAGGAACCCCTTATGCAAGATCAATCAATGAAACATAAATGAAGTCAGAATACATACCTGGATTGCTGAAATCCAATCCTTTCCACGAGGCTCATAAGTGCAAGCCCTCCAATGGTGATCCACACGAGAATGGTACCAAGGAAGAATCCCTACCGAGGTTGCTTGCTTCAACAGAACTCTTTTGTCAGCATTTTGACTTTTGACCACTATAGGACACCCTGTCCTAATGTAGGGCTCTCTGGACATAGTCCTAAACCACTCTTGGTTTTAGGACAACCCTCCTCTATGATCCCTTAGGCTTATGTCCTAAAACTAAGCCTTGTCCTAGTAGAAAAGACCTTGTCTTAATAAGACAAGTCTTGTCCTAAAGTAAGGAGGGAGGGAGAAGTGGAAGAACACTCAGATTGATAGACTCTCGGGAAAAAGGGATTCCTGTTTTCTGATGACCAAAAACTTCTTTCTCATTTTACCGTACCCCCTTTAAATAATATTTCAAGGGGCATGAAAACCATCCCGACATCTCTTATCAAATATGTTATTTCATATCTGATAAGACTCTTTAGGATCGAATAGTCTTATCTGTGTTCTTTCCCTTTCCAGATTAAATCTCCATGTGCCATGTGGCATTTACCGATTAAGAAGAATGAAAGGATGTGTCATTTCAGATTTAAAAACCATGGGAAGAGCAGAGTCCTAAGAGCAGAAGGACTCTGCCTCAGAACCGTGCGTAGATGAAGAGATGCGACTCTTCATTTTCGTGTGCTACTCTTTTTCCCATTTCATGCCACCCTCTTATTCTCCTTGATGAGAGAAGAAGGACTCTGCCTCAGAATCGTGCGTAGATGAGAAGGCGCCCCTTGATGAAACACTAGAGTTTTACATCTGTAGAAGGACTCTTGTCCTTTTGCATGCACCTTCATCTCCCGCACGCCAAGAGGCGCCAAGAGTCCTTTTGTGGTCAACTTTATCTACACCCCATCTAACCTTTGATTAGCCAAAGTATATGCAATATGGGTGTCAAAAAAAAGAGCATTAAGTCCTCTTTCCATCCATATAAATATTTTTCAGATCAGAGGACTATAAACTTTTCTAGGACTTTTTGAATGGCAAGGTATCATTTTGGCATCTAGAGTCTCAACTCAAATGGACTCTTCAATAAGACATCCAAAATACCAAAATAAAATCAGATCAAGCTTTGATTTGGCTATCCCATTTAGGACTCAACCTAATTTAGGTTTTCCTTAATTAGGTTAGCCTAATTAGCAAGCAACCGAACCCAATCCAATTGGGTTAGGAATTGGGTTAGCCTACATATGCTAGTACGCAATATGGCTAACCAATTAGGATTCTATGACCCTAATTAAATCATGAGTGACTTCCTTGGACAACTCTCTATTGTGTGTGATCCATTGGGTTCCACATCTAGCCAGTAGTAGGTTTAGATTTGAATCGATTCGATCCAATCGAACCCGATTGACCTAATTAGGTAAAATCGGCTCACCTAATTATCCAGTTCGAATCACACATCGAATTGACTCATGAAACCAATCCAATTGGTTCATAAAAATTCACAAGACAAGATTGACATCTAGCAACATATCATGCCTAGCCGGAAGATGAAGAATTTGGTAAAAATTATCAAAATACCCTTCAGTAGTAAGTTACTGTGTAATTCAATCTTTTGATCTCCCATTATCTCGATTAAGTGATGGGTATAGATAAATATCAAACCCTAACACTTAATCATATCGAATCTCAACTCGATTATGAGGACTCAACTGATGACTGATTAGAAGCCACTTCTAATCTCATCCCACTTTGCCAAGATTCCTTGAGTCACTCATCGAAGAGATTACACGGGATATCCTCTTACCAGGATTGATCAATTCCTTATTGGTCTACTCACATCCTTCGTACACCTTTCACCATACCCAGAACACCTCGTATATGTCACAATGCCATGAATGAGTATGAACCAAAGTATGTCTTAGTGTGCACAAGGAACCATGGTGACCTCAAGTCTGAAGATCATATGCACAACTTCTACTCTAGGACCTATCTTTTGACAATGAGTAAGACTTTCATAAGATAGTCCCGGTACGGATCAGTTCAGTATATTCACAACCTAATGAACACCCTTATCCTTGTATTAGTATCTCTACACAAGTGGCTGTGAGACCAACCACCCTCATCAACTGAGCATACATAGGATAAGCTAGTCTTACCGGATTCATCGATCCCCGAATCGATGGTCCAATGACTAGGAACATTCTAGATTAGTGTTTATAGGAATTATGTCTCACTATTATTTTATCATAACCCTAATTTCATTACCCTACTCTATGGGATTCATCATAGTCAAAAACATGACACATCAGTATATGATGAAACAAATGCCTTTATTATTAATAATGATGTCATACATGAGTTGGAAGTTTACAAAAAGGTCCATACAATAATTGGTTGTTAGGGCATTTTTCTATTAAACTCCTACTTGTACTAAAGCCAATCACCCTTATATTTTATACCCATATAATCTAAGTGGCGATCTAACTGTTGCTTGGCTAATGCTTTAGTGAATGGGTCTGCTATATTATTCTTTGTGTCAACTCGTTCAATGACAACATCTTGTCTTTCTATTATCTCTCAAACGAGGTGGAACCATCTTAGAATGTGCTTGGACTTGTAATGAGACCTTGGTTCCTTAGCTTGTGCAACAGCCCCAGTGTTATCACAGTATAATGGCACTGGCTGTTGTACATCAGGAACCACGTCCAATTTCATGATGAATTTCTTCATACAGATAACTTTCTTTGTGGCTTTACTAGTAGCTATGTACAAGACCTCAGTGACTGACTAAGCTATTGTTGGCTGCTTTGTACTCTTCCAACTCATTGCACCACCATTCAGGGTGAAGACATGCCCCGATGTGGATTTGCTATCATCTGGATATGATTGAAAACTAAAATCTGTATAACCTTCTAGTTTCAACTCAGATCCTTCATATACTAGAAAAATATCTTTAGTCCTTCTCACGTACTTAAGAATATGTTTCACAGCTTTTCAATGATCCTTCCCTGGATCTGCCTAAAACCTGCTCACTATGCCCAAGGCATAAGCAACATCAGACCTGGTACATAACATGGCATACATAATCGATCCTACAGCCGAAGCATAAGGAATCATAGCCATCCTCTCGCTTTCTTCTGATGTCTTAGGAGACATCTTCTTAGAGAGTTGTATGCCTTGACTCATTGGTAAGTAACCTTTCTTACTTCCATCCATGTTGAATCTCTTCAACACTAAGTCAATGTACCTAGATTGGGATAAGCCCAGTATCCTCTTGGATCTATCTCTATAGATCCTTATACCCGGTATATAGGATGCTTCTCCCAAATCTTTCACAGAAAACTTTGATGATAGCCAAGTTTTAACCGATTGCAACATTAGGATATCACTCCCAATGTTCAGTATGTCATTCACATACAAAACTAAGAAAATAATGGCACTGCCATTTGTCTCTTATATGCACATGGTTCATCCGCATTTTTGATAAAACCAAATTCTTTGATTGTTTCATCAAAACGGATGTTCCAACTCTTCGATGCTTGTTTAAGTCCATAAATGGACTTCTTTAACTTGCATACCTATTTGGTCTCCCACTTGAGACAAACGCCTCTGGTTGTGACATATATACTTCATCAAGATTTCCATTGAAAAAAGCAGTTTTTACATCCATCTGCCAGATCTCATAGTCATGGTATGTGGCTATTGCAAGCAATATCCGAATGGACTTGAGCATGGCTACTGAAAAAAAAGTTTCATCATAGTCTATACCATGTTTTTGTCTAAAATCTTTTGCTACCAGTCTAGCCTTGTAGGTCTCAACTTGACCATCTGCTCCAATCTTCTTCTTGAAGACCCATTTACACCCTATCAGGTTAATTCCTTCAGGTAGATCTACCAAAGTCCAAACCTGATTGGAATACGTGGAGTCCATTTTAGATTTCATGGCACCAAGCCACTTGTCGAAGTCCTTACTCTCGACAGCTTTCGAATAGGTCACAGGATCATCATCCTGTATGATACTGGTTTCATTGTCATCCTCGATGACGAAGCTATATCTGAGAGGTGCTCCTCGCACCCTTTCTGATCTTCAGAGAGGAGTTGTGTATTGTGACTGTTCTTGATCCACAAGAGCCTCTGGTTGAGGAACTTCACTTGAAGGCTCATCGGTTTGTTGGTTCTGTTCTTCACACAACTCAAGTAAAGAATCACTACATCCTTCTTGGATAAACTCTTGTTCCAAGAATGTAGTATGTTTATTGGCAATTAGCTTTTGCTCAGTAGCATTATAAAAGAGGTATCCCTTACCTTTTTTTGGATAACCAACAACCTGCACTTGACAGCCCTAGCACTTAACTTATGTCCAAAGTTATTCTTGACATAAGCATGAAAACCCCAAATCTTTAAGTACTTAAGACTTGGTCTTTTACCATTCCATAACTCAAATTGAGTGCTACTTACTGACTTAGATGGAACCCTGTTTAATATATATGCAGCAATCTCCGAGGCATATCCCTAGAAGGAAATGGGAAGATTTGTGAAGCTCATCATGGACCTCACAATGTCTAACAAGGTACGATTTCTCCTTTCTGCCACTCCATTTAACTGGGGTGTATAAAGGGGTCCATTCAAAAATAATGCCTTTATCCTTGAGATGGTTCAAAAACTCACTAGACAAGTATTCCCCTCCTCGATTAGATCGAAGAGCTTTAATACTAAGTCTAGTTTATCTTTCAACCATACTCTGATATTCTTTAAACTTATCAAAGGCTTCGGACTTGTGTTTTATAAGATACACATAACTGAACCTTGATAAATCATCAATAAAAGTGATGAAATAAGAATATCCTCCTCTGGCCTGAATTGACATAGGTCCACACACATCAGTATGTAGAAGACCTAACTATTCAGTTGCCTTTTCTCCATATCCAATGAATGGAAACTTGGTCATTTTTCCTTTGAGGCAAGACTCATAAGCTCCTAATGATTGAAAATCATCAGGGTCAAAGTAATCCTCTTTGACTAACTTATTTATCCTTGACTCACTGATATGACCTAATCGGCAATGCTAGAGATATGTGACATTGACATTATCTCTTTTTCTCATCTTGTCATCTACAAGAAGTATTTCATCATTGTGTATTAATGTTAGAAGACCATTCACAAAGCAACCATGCCCAGATATTGTATTATTATGAAGAATAGAGCAGCCACTACTCTTTACACTTATTTCATATCCTTGTTGTAACAAGGATATAGAAATAATGTTTTTTACAATATTTGGCACATTGATGCATTCTTCCAACCTTTTGATATTACCCGAAGGTAATAACAGAAGATAGGTGCCCACAACTTCAGCATATATGGGTTCTCCACTTGTCCCATATAATTTGAAGTCACATTTCTTCAAATTTCTAATTCTGTGGAGTCCTTATAAAGATTTACAAATATGTGACCCACATGTGGTTTTCAATACCCATGAATTAGAAATAGATTCACTCAATGATAAATTGGTTTGTATCATGTACAAACCCCAAGATGCACCACTTGCATCCAGCTTCACATTTGTAAGACAAGTCATGCAATCTTTCTTCCAATGCCCAAACACGCTATAATGGAAACAGGTTCCATCAGCCTTCTTCCTCAACCAGTCCACATAGTTTGAACCGGTTAAGTTATTAGCATCCAAGATGCCCTGCAATGATAAATTTGAAGCCATAAAAATAAATGTCCCATATTTAATTAAAGAACAATATCAGTAGACCACTCAAGATGACATCCATAACTAGATAAGGACTTTCTATCTAATTATGTCTCCCACTATTTTCTTCAAATACCATAACCCTCAACTATGGTAAGCGAGAAACCTTTCCTGGTTTCCTTAGTGGGGTTGAGATCCTTATTCCTCACGAGTGCCTTGTGTGTACACAACAAACACACATGAGTTCAAAGGTAGGACAACCTTTCCAATTGCAACCCGTGCAATTCTCAACAATTATTTTTGCCTCTAGGACACTTATGGCCTTGTGTGTACACAATAAACCATAATGTCTTAGTTTAGTCAGATCCTTCATTTCCATATAGCTATGATTGAATAATGTTATCCTTGTGTATACACAACAAAGCAACATTTCCAACCATGCCATAAAGCACTAAGTGCACCAAGACAAATCTTATATCAAACCCTAGAGTAGGCCTTGTGTATGCACAACAAACCTACTATAGTCTTGACATAAATTTGGCTTAGCATGAAGGAAGGCAAAATATAGTACACTTAACCAATTAGCATTACCAAATTAATATTTAAATATGACCAAATTGGCCAGGTGAGTGGAAGGGGTGAGGGGGTTCCCCCGTTGTTTTTCTTAGACACCAATTAGATTGGCCAGGTCAGTCAATGGAACCAATTAAAAACCTCATTCCCTTTACCTTCCCAGAACCACTTGCCTAGACACCAATCGGCTGATCAAATCCTAATCAATTTTGTATCATGACTAAGTTTTTTACTATGACTAAATATGATTTTTATGAGAGCTTTGATGGTCTCAAAAATACATTATAAATTATCATGATTACTATGCTTATAACATATATAAACATGTAATATATCATCATAATATAACATCATAACATAACATGCTATGTTAAACAAGCATATTATAACTAATATGCAAATCAAGGTATGATATATACATAAAAATACCTTTCACCTCACCTTTTCATAGGATATGGCCACAGTGGCACCCCTACACGCCATAGGAGACCCATTGAATGAAAAGAGAGGGCCTTTAAACCCTACTTGGCTCCTATGACCGGACGGCCATGGTGACTAACCCAATCTAAAATAGTTACTAGGTACAATCAACTTGCATAGTTTTATGCTTGACATAATATCATGCATTTCATAAAAACTTGAAATTAAACATATTACCCTAATATGCAAAATTTCAGACAATTGCATTATCATGTCATTTCATAAAGAAACCAGAAATCATACATATGAGTTTAGTCGGGTCGACTCGATAGGGTTCAGGTCGGCTCGATAGGGTCCAGGTCGACTCGATTGGGTTCGAGTCGGCTCGATAGTGAAATTTCATAAAACTCCAAAAATGGTTCATAACTGGTATGCCATAAAGATGGCTCTGATACCACTGATAAAAATTCTCCCAGGGTGCTGAGAATCATGCAGCATGCAGAAGTGAATTTCAAAACAAAATTCTAAGCATGAAACCCTAATATGGATAGAAAACCCTAATTCTCAAGAACCCCTTATGCAATACCAATCAATGAAATATAAATGAAGTCAGAATACAAACCTGGATTGCTGAAATCCAATCCTTTCCATGAGGCTCACAAGTGCAAGCCCTCCAACGGTGATCCACACGAGAATGGTACTAAGGAAGAATCCCTACCGGGGTTGCTTGCTTCAATAGAACTCTTTTGTTATCCTTTTGACCTTTGACCACTATAGGATACCCTATCCTACTGTAGGGTTCTCTAGACACAGTCCTAAACCACTCTTGGTTTTAGGACAACCCTCCTCTAGGACCCCTTAGGTTTATGTCCTAAAACTAAGCCTTGTCCTAGTAGAAAAGACATTGTCTTAACAAGATAAATCTTGTCCTAAAGTAAGAAGGAGGGAATGAGAAGTGGAAGAACACTCAGACTGACAAACTCTCGGGAAAAAGGGATTCCTATTTTTTGATGACCGAAAACCCGTTTCTCGTTTCACCATACCCCCTTTAAATAATATTTCAAGGGGCGTGAAAACCATCCCAACATCTCTTATCAGATATGTTATTTCATATCTGATAAGACTATTCAGGATTGAATAGTCTTTTCTGTGTTCTTTCCCTTTCCAGATTAAATCCCCATGTGCCATGTGGCATTTACCAATTAAGAAGAATGAAAGGAGGTGTCATTTAAGATTTAAAAACCATGGGAAGAGTAGAGTTCTGAGAGCAGAAGGACTCTAACTCAGAACCGTGCGTAGATGAAGAGACGCGACTCTTCATCTGCATGCGCTACTCTTTTTCCCATTTCATGCCGCCCTCTTATTCCCTTTGACCGGCCATTTAAATCCAAAGGGCATGGGGATAAGTTGAAAAGGCACCCCTTGATGAAACACTGGAGTTTTTTATCTGCAGAAGGACTCTTGTCCTTCTGTGCGCACCTTCATCTCTTGCGCGCCAGGGGGCACCAAGAATCCTTTTGTGGTCAACTTTATCTACAATCCATGCAACCTTTGACTAGTCAAAGCATATGCAATATAGGTGTCAAAAGAAAGAGCATTAAGTCCTCTTTCTATCCATATAAATATTTTTGAAATCAGAGGACTATAGACTTCTCTAGGCCTTTTTGAATGGCAAGGTATCATTTTGGCATCTAGAATCCCAACTCAAATGGACTCTTCAATAAGACGTCCAAAATACCAAAATAAAATCAGATCAAGGTCTGATTTAGCTATCCCACTTAGGACTCAACCTGATTTAGGTTTTCCTTAATTAGGTTAGCCTAATTAGCAAGCAACTAGACCCAATCCAATTGGGTTAGGAATTGGGTTGCCTACATATGCTAGTATGCAATCTGGCTAACCAATTAGGATCCCATGACCCTAATTAAACCATGAGTGACTTCCTTGGCCAACTCTCTATTGTGTGTGACCTATTGGGTTCCACATCTAGCCAGTAGTAGGTTTAGGTTTGATTCGATTCGATCCGATCGAACCCGATTGACCTAATTAGGTCAAATCGGCTCACCTAATTGTCCAATTCGAATCACACATCGAATTGACTCATGAAACCAATCCAATTGGTTCATGAAAATCCACAATACAAGATTGACGTCTAGCAACGTGTCATGCCAACCCGGAAGATGAGGAATTTGGTGGAAATTATCAAAATACCTTTCAGTAGTAAGTTACCGTGCAATTCAATATTTTGATCTCCTATTATCTCGATTAAGTGATGGGTATGGATAAATGTCAAACCCTAATACTTAATCATATCGAATCTCAGCTCGATCATAAGGACTCAGCTGATGACTGATTAGAAGCCACTTCTAATCTTATCCCACTTTGCAAAGATTCCTTGAGTCACTCATCGAAGAGATTACACGGGATAACATATCCTCTTACCAAGATTGATTAATTCCTTGTTGGTCCACTCATATCCTTCATATAACTTCCACCATACCCAAAACACCCCGTACATGTCACAATGCCATTAATGAGTATAAATCAAAATATGGCTTAGTGTGCATAAAGAACCATGGTGACTTCAGGTCTAAAGATCACATGCACAACTTCTACTCTAGGACATATCTTTTGACAATGAGTAAGACATCCATAAGTTAGTCCCGGTGCAGATCAGTTCAGTGTATTTATAACCTAATGAACACCCTTATCCATGTATTAGCGTCTTTACACAAGTGGCTGTGAGACCAACTACCCTCATCAACTGAGCATACATAGGATAAGCTAGTCTTACTAGATTCATCGATCCCTGAATCGATGATCCAATGACTAGAAACATTCTAGATTAGGGTTTGTAGGAATTAGGTCTCATTGCTATTTTATCATAACCCTAATTCCATTGCCCTACTCTATGGGGTTCATCATAGTCAAAAACATGACACAGCAGTATATGATGAATTAAATACCTTTATTATAAATAATGATGTCATACATGAGTTGGAAGTTTACAAAAAGGCCCATACAATGATTGGCTCTTAGGATATTTTTCTATCAGTTAGGTACCTTAGATTTTTGTACTTGCAACAAGGGCATCTGAATTTTCCTTCACTTTGAAAGTTAGGTTGCTGACTTGCAAAGAGTACAAAATCTTCCATGCCCTTTAAAAATTCTTTGGTATATCCCTTTCGACCCAGTAAAAGTCTATTATACATCCAACTACGAAGTTGAAAGATATCCATATTCTGTACCATATCAAAACATGATGGTATAGAAAATTATCTTTTCTTATAAATATTGATACATATTATAATGTGAAAAATCAAATACTTAAAATCCTACATGCCATGGATATACAGATTAACCAATGCATGAGAAAAAAGGACTGGTGAATTGCGACCTGGAATATATCTAGCATTTAAAACCCAATATCGATCGGAGGCTTGGTTATTTCATTTTCTTTTTCTTGTTTTGTAATTGTCACCCATATGGATGTAATTAATTTATGAACAATTTTGAAGCTATGGATGGTTTCTCCATGTAGGGAGGTGATCCATGGATATATTTTAACCTATACGACACTTGACCTATCTAAAGAAGCAAATTGTGGCCTGGCATGTGCCTATACCAGAAATTCATTCAAGCTATCTACCCTATTAATGGAACAGTGTGTTTACATTTCAGACTTTCCATAAGTCCAAGTTCTATATGGTTTCTAATAAATTCTAGCTCTATATCAACCCAATCTAACATTATCTGAAAAAGTACTTTAAATCGAATACCTTACAAAATTAAGAAGAGCATGATCAAATGTTGTACAGAATCTCATCGACAATACAACAAAAGCAATTATCCTTTACAAACAAGGCATTTTAGTTTTTGCATGCCCATTTACTTTTCTAGCTTTTTGGTCCCTCGGCTATCTAAGATATTTAATTCTTAGATGCAAGAGATAAGTGAGCTAGATGTAAATAGGCAAAAGGTCAATGCATAGATTTAAGAAAGATCCATAGATTAAAATATTTGATTCTAATTTATCAGCAACATTTTCTTCTTTTTTTTTTTGGTTGAACAAAAGGGTGAGGAGAGGGGGGCGAACCCTTCCCGGTGTAGCTCCCCGCTCGGGCCCCAACCCGTTAGACCTTTGTTCGATTCGGGCCACAAATTTCTGCAAGCCCTCCCCACCAACAGAGTGAGTATGTCAGCCTAACCCCACTATAGCATCGGAGTTTCAGCCGCTCAGCCCCCCAGTCACGTGCCCCATAATTAATCTGGAATTTAATCGAGTCACCCATGGGATCATTCCTCGAACCCGTAACCAGTGGATTATATATAAGAAATGAGCCACGCCTTAACCAACCGCACTACCACCGTAGTGGTATCAACAATATTTTCTTAATGGGCACTCAAGCACATAACCTTTTTCATGAATAGAGAAGACATAAGGCTTGCCAAGAGCTTGATATATGTTCAAAAACATTTTTAAAAAGCAATAATAAACTAAAACTAGTTAAGCAAGACAAACATTCTTATCCAGGATGTCTTAGATCATTCTTGGCATTAATCATTTTTTACATCTACCTTATCTTTTTTGAGAAAAAAAAATCATTATTTATCAATCTATCAGAAATTATAGCTAAATACAAATAACTTATGAGATCACTGTTCAGAAAGGCATTACTATTTTTATTTCTTTTATTTCCAATCTTCTACCCAAATATAGCCTGAGAGTAGCATATATACATTAAAATACTGATAAATATATAACTTGCTAGATTTAATTTGACTCATCTAGTTAAGGCATCAAACAGAATCAACTTAAAATTGTTCATAGCTTACACTCATATACTAAAAAAAACCTCGAACTTTTCGAAATCGGCTTTGCTGCCAAAACAAAGCATAATTATTCTTAGGCAATGTTTCGGCTAGGAGAAAATCTACGGACCGAAATAATTTCTGAGAAAATTTTGAAAATTAATCTGAATTATGAGGAGTCCAGAAAAATAAATTTCAAAATTTTTTGAGTTCTATGCAAGCAGAGACAATTAAAATAACAGAGTATATTTCAAAAGGTCGAAAATAAAAAAACTCTAAAGAACTCCTTGTGCTCTTCTTCACGAGCCAATTCACAGCGGCACCCCTACCGCCATAGAAGATCCTGTCGATTGGGAAAGAGGGTTTCGAAGCCCTACTAATCTTCTATGACCGGACGGCCATGGTGAAGCGTCCAATCCGAGTATCTAAAGAGAACTGAGCCCAAAACAAACTCTGATACCAAATGATGCGGAACTATATATGTATGCAATAATTTGTTTATGTTTTTTTTATATTAAGTTATAAGTTGTAATCCCAAGATCAGACCAAGTATCGATGTAAAGTGTTCTATATGAAAATAAGAAACTAAAGCATGCATAACAGGACCTAAAAGTAACAAAAAAGAAGGATCGTCGAGGCTGAGAAGCCTCGGTTGGGCTAGTTCACCTACAATAAGGTTACTGGTGGCAGAGGGGGTGTACCTGGCAATGATTAAAGCGCCTGGTGCAGGACGTATACGAAGAGATCACTCTCACTCCGGATGTGGCCTGGAAAATCAAGCCAGAGACCCGCGGATACCTGGCTTTCTACTCGGTGATCCGATTGCGGCCCGACTAGAGTCGTTGGATTCGTTGGAGTCGAGGGACCTGCAAACGACCTTCCAAGGATTAGAAAACACAGTATGTGATAAGGACATAATTATATATTTTATTTATTCTTATATTTAGTCTAATTTATATATATTTATTTTCTCATGGTGATGATTAATGCATAAGTTTATGTTTGAGGATTAATTTTCAGAATTGTTTAATTTCGTCCCTTTTATTTCTCGCAGATTTTTTTAAAATTATAGAGTCAGAATTGGAAGAAATGATTTTCAATGAAGTTGTAGAGTGCTATTTTTGGAATCCAATGGCATGAACGATGTGCAATTTGAATTTCAATTGAGCCGGGAAATGATTTTCGAAGAAATTAGCAAGTTATCATGAATTAGCACGCTTTTTAAAGCACGAGATTTAAAGCCAATTGGTTCACGAAACGGCAGATTGGTCCATAACCTCCATTGCTGCTGGTCCACGAGTACAGTCCGTGGACCACAGGCCAAACGAAGCCACGATTTCGCCAAGAAACATGCCGGAGCCGCTCTCCTCATCGCCGGGACCCTCCTCGCCGGCCGGTGGACCCTCCTATGCCAGAAAATCCCAGTTTACTGTTCTTCTTCCTCCTCTTGCCGTTGTTGCTTGCCAAAACACCATCATGACCAGCACCGTCCACCGCCGTCTTCTCCCCACTCCGGCCCTCTTCGGGAGATCCAAGCCACCGTCAGATCTACCGCCAAGTCACCATGGCCTGTCCTCTGTCCAAGCCAAACACCGCCGGCTACTCCCATGTCCATCCAAGACGTCATGAGCCTCCCTGCTGTTGCTGTCGCTGTTCCGGTTGCCTTCAACATGCTGCACTCCATTTTTTTTATTCTTCCAAACCGATCGATGTGCATCCAAGAGCCGCCATATACGCTGCTGCGCTTCATCTTCCTCACCGCCCGTTAGGTCGTCCCAAACAGAGCCTCCCTGCTGTCCGTCTCTTGCGGCTGCCACTGTGTTCTTCTGCACCGAGCACCAAATCAGTCCTGTTGTCGGGATTCTGGATGTCCGAAGAGCAGAGAAGGATAACATCGAAGAAGTTCGGGTGGATACACAATCGCGATGGTTGTATTGGTTACGGGAAGGAGAGTAGAGAACCGGAAGCAACTGATATTACAGTCCAACGTAAATTTTCCATCCATTCCATCTCTTTAAATACGAGACTTCGGGAGACCGAGAGAATTTTTATTTTTTTTGAGCTTTAATTTGTTCTGAGGAAGGAGAAGAACAGAACAGAAGAAAGGATTTATTTTGTTGGCTGCAAGAGAGAGTTCGGTGAAGAGAGCAGTGAAATTTTTCAGAGAAGTCTTTATGGCAAATTAATTTTATATCATTTTCCTTCTTTATGATTGTGTAATTTTTTTGTTTGGATTCAAAGACAACTAGCTATATTAGCATGGTATGAGATTTTGATATTAATTTAATATTTTTTTTGTGCTGGATATCTGTGTTTTCTAATTTTTATTATTAATTTATCGTATAGTTTAATTGATTAAGGGGCTTATTAATTGATTATCTACATGATTGAATGCTAAACTAAGTTCGTAATTCAGTAATTATTATGCAACTTGGTTAAAGTAGTATTTAGGTAAAATGATTATGATCCCAGTTTTCATCTTTGTCTAAAAAGAAAACATATAGTGAATTAAACAATTTATGCTTGTCTAATTGTTGTTCATCCTTAGCTTTATCGTAGTATGTAATGCTATCAATGAATGCATGAAGATTGCTTAATATCAAGTGGTTCATTAGTAAGAATTTAATTTAGATGCTTGACTTGAATTAATGAATATAGGGATGATCAGATTTATCTAGCTCCTAGGTAAGTCATCGGCTAAGTATTCAGAGAAAGAATAATATATTTTTATACCAATGATCAACCTGCTAACTAGCGCAAAACTCCTTGAATCGAACTTAAATTGAATCTGAAATACATCTACATTTAATTAAAGTTTTTCCTTATTTGCATAATTAGTTAGTTAATTTCATAATTATTCAAAAACCCCCCGTCTAATTATTAAATTTAATTATCATATTCAGTCTCTAGGATTTGACCTGGACTTACTAATATTACAAGAAATATTATAAGAATTAGTGAACAGTAATTAATTTTGGTGAATTCGACAAGCATCAGTAGGGAAGAAGAAAGCAAGGAAAAATAGTAAGAGGAAGTGATTGTTTGAAGAGGGTGGCTAGGGTTTTGGAGAGTAGGATGGTGGTTGGAAGCAGTCGCAGGACACCGGGAAGAGGAAGGGCTCACACAGAATCCCTTCAAGCACACAGCAATTGAAGAATTCAAATACTATTTCATAATAAAATTTATTAAATCTTCATACAAGGAGTCCCTTATATAAAGACATTAGACTTAGGGCTCAAGCAAAAGAAAACAAAGAAAATAAGATGTGACCACTTTCTTCCTAAAGTGTGGGGTTGAATACATGGAAGAAAATACTCTCATGCCATACAAAATTCCTCCAAACAAGATAGGTAGTGGACATCCAAAGGGGGGACCACTTCTTTCATAAGCAAGCTGGCATAAATCAAGGGAATCATGTTTATCTGTTTTGACTTTCCTTCTTGTCATGCTGGCATGTGGAGTTGGTGTGCTTGGGCTGTGGAATGGGTGTGCTGGCGTGTGGTCATCAACTCCTCATGCATGGGCCAACTTCATGATCCTCCAAGTAATCCTAGGTGGTGAAATCCAGGGTATGACTAGGACTCCATGCGGCTGCTGAGGTGGCATGCTGGGACTCAAACAGACTCAATACAACTGGACATGATTACAAGACTCAGAATATGATTAGCTCAACATGAGCTGACTTGACCGACTGATCCAAAATCCTAATAGCATGGATCAAATGCTACATACAGGACTTAGAAAGAAAACTAGCTCAACATGAGCTGACTGGTACAGGACTTAAACCACAACTCAATTAAGCTAAGCCCTTATTACAAATAGACTCAAATGCTACTAAGTAATCCACAGAGGGTTGGGAAGCCTCTGTCTTATTCTGGTGCCTCTGTTGTCCCCACCAATTCTCCCGGGGTAGGTGGAACTCGACCCTATCAAGTGAAGATCAGGTTAGCTCACATATCTCTCGAGAAGGTCTGGATTGAGGCATTGCAAGTCCTTTCGAGAAATCCATGAATCGTCCGACTCTGGCTAGCCTTGCCATCGGACCAGGTAGTGTTAATAGCCGTGGCCCCGGGTTGTGATGGCTTGATCATCCAGGATACGCTCGATCCGTTCTCCTCTCTCAGGCCAATTAATTGGTGAACACTCTGAGTTAGGGTCACTCATAATGGAAGGAGTAGGTCCAAAGGCCTTGCTGGGTATCGTTGCCGGTTCCCTATACTTAACCAGATCTGCGCTATTGAAGGTAGAACTGATGCCCAAATCCAGAGGCAAATCTAATACATAGGCATTTGGTCCAACCTTTTCTATCACTTTAAAAGGTCTGGCTCTGTGAGCATGAAGCTTCTTTTAGACCTAAGGTTAACCAAGATAGAATCCACTACATCAAATTCCTTGGCCCTTCTTCGGGAATTAGCTAGTTTCTTTCAAAATTAGTGCAGGTGGTGAACATGCTGGGCACATGCAAACTCCTAACAGATGATGCAAATGACTCAAACTATCACCTAACAGACTTGGCTATGCATTCCTATCAAAGGAAATTTTATTAGGTCTGAACTACAACTAGGCATGGGGCATGAGTCGTGGTTGATGGATGACATGCAAAAGAAAATTTGCCAGGAACTCCTAATAGATTCCAGAGGGTCTTCCAAAAGTAGGTGGCAAATGGGATGGGCTTTAAGGATTCATGTAACTTGGTAACATTAATAAAATGGAACCTAATGGTTTTAGACACATGAGATGACTCAGGGAAGGGTAGGAAATAGGAAGGGGATTCAGGAACTGGTTCTGGACTAAAGAGACTGACCTTAATGTATGAGCATTGGGTTATGTCTTTAGGCAAGAAAAGTTCCATGCTATGGAAGGATGGGTCAACAATTTTTGGAAAGAGGTCCTCAATGGAAACTATGGGAGGGGGCTCATCCTAGGGGTACTGATTCAAAGAGATCAGGTCCTTAATAAATTCTTCTGGTTCTTATATTTTAGGACTAGACTCTATAATTTGGCACTCCTCCATGGTTTCCTTGGGTAAGGTTCTAGCAGCAGTATCTAAGTTCTCCTCCTCTAATTGTTCTTCCACTACAGGTTCCTCTACTATACTAAACTCATAGGTGGCCTCTTTAGATGTCTTAGTGGGCTCAGGAGTTTCTTTCTCTAAATTTTCAAGGAGTTCATCCTCTTCAAAGTCCTCTCGCTCGTATTCATCTACTAAACTAGGATCAGCCTCATACACTTCTACCTCAGGCTCATTAATGGGTTATGGGGTCTTTGCCTTGCAAACTAATGGGATAGGAGTAGTAGGTTGGTCTAAAGGAAGTTGGCTAGGTTTGGACTTAGGTTTAAGGAAATTAACCTTATTGGACTTATATTGACTGATCATGAGTTCCCTCTGATATAACTCAAATTCCCTAGCTAGGTGATAGGCTTCCTCTATGCCCTGAATTTGCCAATGAAACAGCTCCCACCGAATATCCCTATGCATGCCATCTTGAAATCTAGCTATGATCTTAGACTCAGGTTCAACTGTGTTACATTTCCTACTAAACTCGTTAAATTGGTCAATGTACTCAGACACACTCTTATTACCCTACCTCAATTCATACCATTGGTCTAAAAGTTTGTATTCATAAAATTCACCTAGGTACTCTCTTAACTTACTTCTCATGACTTTCCAGGTATGTATTTCATCTCCTCCTCGATAACATTCATCCTCAATAACTGCCCAATATACCTTAGCAAATCCGGTTAAACTACGTAGGGCCAATCTAAATTTTTCCAACTCCAACATCCTAGTGTATACAAAATACTGATCCATTCTTTCCTCCCAATCAATATACAACTCTTGTCTTCCATCAAAAGTTGGTGCATAAAGTTGGGTGTTCCTAATGGGTCTTTTCTTTGAATCAACAAAGTATGGGTATAGACATTTAGGATTAGACTCAGGGCCAAGATCATGATAATAGGCTCTTGAATCAAGGGAGTTGGGCCTAGATGATCTACGTTTAGTATGGGCCATACGGGCTTCTAGGCTTCAAGATTATCCAAGGATTCAGCCAAAGGTGGAGATGGTGGATGATATGGGGCTCCTAATCTAGTGCACATGTAGGACTCAATACTGACTCGACTACAGCTGCCTAGACCTAGAGCCTAATCGGAATGGGTTGACTCAACTTATACACAACTCAAATCCTAATCCTTCAATCTAGCCAGGTAAGAGGTGGGATGGTGGGAGGCCCCCCTGCTCTCGCAGGGACCCAATTAAGGAACCACTAATCCGCTTAGGTCGTTTGACACTGTACCCCTTGCCTAGACACCAGTATCCAGTAATAGGAAATGAATTGGGTGCACTAGTCATCCCATAATGATTGAACCCGACCGATGAGTGTCCCTAGCCCATTAGGGCAAATTAAGTCTAGTTAATTTTAAATTAGGCTTGGGACCGAATGCAAGGGATGTGGTTTTGGGCTAAAGAGAGGTTATCAACTCCTCCCCTTATCTGACATATAGAAAGTGCCCTTAAGGTATTTTATGCAATGATGGCAGGCAGATGAAAATGCAAATTAGGGTTAGGTGTTTTTGGTGTTTTTGAGTATATGTAATTTTTTTTTTGGTATTTTATTATATAGAAAGATAACTTGTAGATTATGACTTAATATGCAGAGAACATGCTAAAATTAAAAATATGCAAAGATTATACTAAAAAAAACCCTGAACTTTTCAAAATCGGCTTTGCTGCCAAAATAGAGCAGAATTGTTCTCAGGCAGTGTTTCGGCTGGGAGAAGATTCACAGATTGAAATAATTCTTGAGAAAACTCTAGAAATTAATCTGAATTATGATGAGTCCAAAAAAATAAATTTTAGAATTTTCTGAGTTCTATATAGGCAGAAACAATTAAAATAATAGAGTATATTTTAAAAGGATGAAAATGAAAAAACCCTAAAGAACTCCTTGTGTTCTTCATCACGAGCCAATTCACAGTGGCACCCCTACTGCCATAGGAGATCCCATCGATTGGGAAAGAAGGTTTCAAAGCCCTACTAATCTTCTATGACCGGACGGCCATGGTGAAGCGCCCGATCCGAGTATCCAAAGAGAACTGAGTCCAAAACAAGCTCTGATACCAAATGATGCAGAACCATATATGCATGCAATAATTTTTTTGTGTTTTTGTATATTAAGTTATAAGTTGTAATCCTGAAGATCAAACCAAGTATCAATATAAAGAGTTCTATATGAAAATAAGAAACTAAAGCATGCATAACAAGATCTAAACGTAACAGAAAAGAAGGACCGTCGAGGCTGAGAAGCCTTGGTTGGGCTAGTTCACCTGCAATAAGGCTACTGGTGGCAAAGGGGGTGTACCTGGCAATGGTTGAAGTGCCTGGTGCAGGACGTATGCGAAGAGATCACTCTCACTCTAGATGCGGCATGGAAAACCAAGCTAGAGACCTGCGGATATCCGACTTTCTGCTCGGTGGTCCGATTGTGGTCCGGCTGGAGTCGTTGGATTTGTCAGAGTTGAGGGACCTGCAAACGACCTTCCAAGGGTTAGAAAGCATAGTAGGGAAGAAGAAAGCTAAGGAAAATCATCAAGGGGAAGTGATTGTTTGAAGAGGGCGGCTAGGGTTTTGGAGAGCAGGATGGCAGTTGGAAGTAGTCGTAGGACACCGGGAAGAGGAAGGGCTCACACAGAATCCCTTCAAGCACACAGCAGGTAGCACACAGCAATTGGAGAATTAAAATATTATTTCATAATAAAATTTATTAAATCTTCATACAAGGGGTCCCTTATATAGAGTCATGAGACTTAGGACCCAAGCAAAAGAAAATAAGGAAAATAAGATGTGACCACTTTCTTCCTAAAGTGTGGGGCTGAATACATGGAAGAAAATACTCTCATGCCATACAAAATCCCTCCAAACAAGGTAGGTAGTGGACATCCAAAGGGGGAGGACCACTTCTTTCCTAAGCAAGCTGGCATGAATCAAGGGATTCATGTTTATCTGTTTTGACTTTCCTTCTTGTTATGCTGGTGGTGTGGGCACCAGACCTCTAATTAGGGTTTCAATTTTTGGGTCTTGTAATAAGGCTTCAAGCCTAAAGCATTGTATTTTTTTTTTTAGTAATGAATTTAGTTTCAATTGCTTTTGTTTTAGTCTTGTACATTGACCAATTTGGTCAAGTTGGGTCAATGGGTCCTGTACTTAGCTAAATTGGTTATAGTCTGAGTCTACTGGAAGATTGGGTCCAAGCCTATTTGAAGGAGCGGTCATTGAGTCTAGTTCAATTATTAATGGGTCAAGCCATTTCCCACATCTTGAAGGATGCCACCTCAGCCCTTAAGCACCACCTCACCCATCCCATGTGGCACCACATCATCATGACAAGTGGGCGGCCCAAATCAAGAGGAAATGCAGAATTTTGGATGCCATCAACCCAAGTGGACACCATCCCTTGATCCAAGCCTCCCTTCCCTCCCCCTATCAAGTTTTCTCCCAAAGAAGGGTGGGCGATAAAGGAAGGTCAATGGGAGTTGAAGATTTGTGAAGACATATCCCTTGCTTCAAGCCCCCATATCACGCCTTCTTCCCAAAGTGTTTGATCAACCATGGAAGAAATTCAAAAGTCCAAAGGCCAAGACAAGATCCATGCTTCATGCCCCCACATCAAGCCTTTCTCCATAAAAGCTTGGATGGTCAAGGAAAGAAGCAATGATCAAGTGGGTGCCCATGATTCTTGAAGACGTGCTCCCCTCCTCACTCCCCCAAATCAAGCACTCTACCATTTCAAGGTCGACCAAGAGAGGATTCCATGAAGAAAAATCTGATTTTATGGTGCCATCTTCATGAAGACTTGTAATATTTTTCATTCAAGTTTTGAATGAGTCTTAAGGTGCTTATATAAAGGGCCTTACCCCTCCTTTGTAAATTGAATCTCGATGAATGAAAAAAATTATATTCTTGAGTTCCAATTTCTTGTTAGTTGCCTTCGTTCATTAGGAACGTCGATCTCCGAGAGGGAGTGCCTTCGCCTTTGGGCATCGAGAGGTGTGAGGCCTCAAACTATCGTTACTTCTGCAACTCCATCATCCGACTCCGAATCAAGCAGAACTCCACCATCTCAACAACCTTTTCTTTCATTATTCCACTGCTTTCCTTCTAATTGAGACTTAATCGTTATCTTTTTTAATGCTCGCAGGTCCTCCAGGTGACACGAGTGCGGAGACGGTTGCTTTTGCCATCAAGATCTTCGGACAGTCAGCCGGCGCCTCCGCAGGGTTGACGGCTCGATCATCCAGGATGCATCCACCAAAGTGAGCAATCTCTGCATCGGGTGCTTCAGATCTTTGAGGTTTGCCCCCTAACTTCTAAGTAGGTCTTTATCGGAGAGCTAAGTCCTACTGGGTTTCTCAATCCCGAGGTCCTCTCTTTATCATTTTTTAGGGACCATCTACTTGCTTGATAATTTTTATTGTTGTAGAACCCTAGATCTTCTCTTATTTTCAGGAATCCAAAGAAAATCACTAAAAATCTAAAATTCACAAAACCTTAAAAATCACTTGCATCATCATTTCATCTTTGCATCTAGTTAGTCCCCCATCAGCTGGCATGTGGAGTTGGTGTGCTTGGGGTGTGGAATGGGTGTGCTGGCATGTGGTCATCAACTCCTCATGCATGGGCCAACTTCATGATCCTCCAAGTGATCCCAGGTGGCAAAATCTAGGGTGTGACCGGGACTCCATAAGGTTACTGAGGTGGCATGCTGGGTGGTGTCCTTCATATGCTTGAGTCTTCTTTGACTGGGCTTGACTCAAACTAATTCAATACAACTGGACATGATTACAAGACTCGGAATATGATTAGCTTAACATGAGCTGACTTGACCGACTAATTCAAAATCCTAATAGTATGGATCAAATGCTACATACAAGACTTAGAAAGAAAATTAGCTCAACCTGAGCTAACTAGTACAGGACTCAAATCATAACTCAATTAAGCTAAGCCCTTATTACAAATAAACTCAAATGCTACTAAGTAATCCATAGAGGGTTTGGAAGCCTCTGTTTTATTCTAGTGCCTCTTGTATCCCTATCATGGAGGCGGCTTTGCAAGTCAGGGGGGAGGCCTCGACTGTCGAGGGGAAGGCCGGAGGCAGCGTTGGTCGTCAAGGAGGAGGCGTCGCCTGTCGGGAGTAGGGCCGGAGCTGGTGTTGGCCGTTGAGGGGGGAGGCCTCGGCCTGAGGCAGCGTTGGCCATCAAGGGGAGGCCTCGACCGTCTGAGGAAAGGCCGGAGGAGGCGTTGGTCGTTGGGGGGGAGGCGTCACCCATCGAGAGGAGGGCCGGAGGCATTGCAGGCCGTCGAGGGGGAGGCGTTGGCTGTCGGGGGGGGGGGGGGGGCGGAGCCGGCATTGGCCGTCGGGGGGGGGGGGGCGGAGCCGGCATTGGCCGTCGGGGGGGGAGACGTCGGCCATCGGGGGGAGTGCCAGAGGGGAAAGGTAGCTAGGACACCCGATTCGAAGGCGGCTAGATGGCTAAAAGGGAGAAGGGGCAAGGGTAGCTAGGGCACCCGAATGAGGAGGGTTATAAACTAAACCCTTAATGAATTTCACCCGTCCGATATAAATCCTACGTCCCATATTTAATCAAATTTAAAAATTTTAAAAATCAATTTTTTGCAACTAATTTTTCGGTTGCAAAATTCAAAAATTTTAAATTAATTTCAAATTAAATTTTGCAACTGAAAAATCAGTTGCAAAGATTTAAAAACAATTTTAAAAAATTTAATAATTATTTTTTTTTGCAACCAATTTTTTAGTTGCAAATTTTAAAAAAATTAAAATTAATTTTAATTCAAATTTTACAACCGAGAAATTGGTTACAAAATTTTAAAAACAATTTAAAAAATCTAATAATTATCATTTCTTTTGCAACCAATTTTTTGGTTGCAAATTTTAAAAAATTAAAATTAATTTTAAATTAAATTTTGTAACCGAAATATTGGTTGCAAAATTTTAAATAAAAAATTTAGAAAAATTTTATAATTATAATTTTTTTGCAACAAAAAAATTTGGTTGCAAAATTCAAAAATAATAAAATTAAATTTAAATAAAATTTTGCAATTGAAAAATTGGTTACAAAATTTTTATAAAAAAATTAATTTTTTTTAATTATCATTTTTTTTGCAACCAATTTTTTGCTTACAAAATTTTATTTAAATTTTATTTAAATTTGTTTATATTTTTGCAACTGAAAAATTGGTTGCAAAATTTTTAAATAAACTTTTTAAAAAAATTTAAATCAATTTCTGTTTTGGTTGCAAAATCGGTTACAAAATGAAAATTTTGTAACTGAATTTGCAATCGATTTAAATCGATTGCTAAATTATTCAAAAAATATATTGGTTCTAAAATCGGTCACAAATATAACAAAAAAATCGGTTGCAAAATCGGTCACAAATATAACCAAAAAAATTGGTTACTAAAACTGATTTTTCTTGTACTATTTATTTGCATGCATGTCATGCATATTTCAAATCTAACCCATACCAGAAGAAAAACAAAATCAATCGATGGCATAAATAATTATAGATAATCTTGGAACTGCGATCATATCATAAATTTCAAACTGCAAAAATTTCTGAACAATATGATTATGATTCTATCATGTGAGGCTTATATTAATTAGTCTTGACTCAATGATTGATTATTAATCTAGATGAAAGCATATGTGCAATAAAAAAATTTGATTGCTACATGTTGTGGCTAAATCCCACTCGAAAATTTTGGCAGCATCTTGAGGTTCCACAACCTTCTTTGGCATGATGCGGTCCTATCTCTCTGCACTTCCTGTAAGAACAGCTCTTCTTGATCAGTGGTTATCGATGGGGGACCCTCCTACGCTCAAGTTAGTAGAGAATTCAAATAACAATGGAACTAAGAAGAATGATGAGAGAGTACTAGTATGAGTGTTTTGTGGATAGTAGCAAACATACATATTGGGAATCCCCTTTTACCTATGTATAGTGATAATTGATTTCTATTAGAAGGTAACATCTTTTGGTTGAGTATAATCTTTTTCTGTTGAGGCTAACCTCGATCTTTCGCTTAAGGTAATAGCTTTTGCTTAAGAGTAATTTCTTTTTGGTAGAATAACCAATTCTGGTTGGAGATAACAACTTCGTGTTATAATAGTTGTTCCCTTCTATCAGTGTCTCTTGCTTGGGCATTGTGGTTAATGGCATCAGTATGCCTTGCTTGTCATTGATGATAGTGCTTTGGCACTTAAAATCCAATCACTTTAGTCTATTGGTCATACTCTTCCTTAATAGTTGATCGGGTCTAAGTGACCTAGTCAGTCATTGCATGTTAAGAGACTTCATGCCATTGACTTGTAGTTACTCGGGTCCAGGTGCCATAGTTTCTTGGTGTTGACTTTAGCCTAGTCATTGACTTGGTCGCTGATCTGCATATCCCTCGAGGCCAATCATCTCGGTAGTTGCTATAACAATTGCCCCCCGCTCCCGAGTCCAGAATGCAACTGAATAACTTTTTCGATCTTTGTCATTTCTGGACGAAGGGAATAGAGTCATCTCTTTGGCCTTCATAATTGAGTAGTAGATCTTTTTGCTACCTGAGTGTTCGTGGGTCTCTTGGAAACCATCACCAACTGTTTTGTTGTCTCGATCATGGTGAAAAAGGAAAATCATTAATGCAACGAAAGGATGGTGCATTAATTTCTCAGATGGCTAGCGATTCGACCAAGGGATGGTGCATTAATTTCTCGGATGGCTAGTGATTCGACCAATCTTTCTTGGCCAGTTGGGTCATGCAATGTGGCCTAACAACTGAGACTTTTAAATGATTTGCACAAATCTTGATAGCGAGAGTTAATCGATCAGTTACATTTCGAAGCCATAGGATGTTACCCGGCTTGGATTGAGACATGTATCAGAATCTAGTGGCTTTTAACCAAATTAGGATTTTGGTCTAGGCCATCCAAGTCAGGTATAAATTATCTCCCTCTACCATTATTATAGAGATCTTGACTTCTTTGCAAAGCAAGCAAGGGAAGAAGAAGAAGACCTTTCTAGCTTCAAGCTCTTTGAAAACCTAATGCTACTAGGTTGGTCTATCTTTTTATTTGTTATCTTCACCATATCTATATCTACGGGTGTTGCCCAGCTAAAGCAACCCAAGAGGGGGGTGAATTAGGTTTTAAAATTTTTTGTCATGATTTAAATCAGGTGCTAGTTTATTTTCAAAGTGTTTGTGTGCTCAATAATAATATGCAGCAAAAGTAATGAAGTAAATGTAGAAGGAGTAAATAGCAATTACAAACACAAAAGATTTATAGTAGTTCGGTATATTCCAAAATACCTACGTCCACTTTCCAAGCTTTTCTTGGATATTTTACTATAATCTAACCTTAATTACAGTAGATTAGTTTTCCAAGCTCACTAATCAAAATTTCTTGATTTTCACAAGGCTAACCAACAATCCAAGTTAGTTTTCACAAAGCTCACCAACAAACTAAATTGATTTTCACTTAAGGCTCACGAACAACCTTAATACTAGTTTCAATCCTCTTGAAACTAGTAACAACAAGAATAATTCAAGTACAACATAAAAAGTACAATAAGCTTTTTCAAAAAGTAAATAAACTCGATGAAGCTCTTAAATTGTGTTGAGAAGCTTGTCTTCAAGTTGTTGAAGCCTCAATCAATGCTTCAAGAATGTGGACTTGAATGCTCTTGAATGCTTGAAGGCTCAACTTTACTCAAAAGTAATGAATGCTTTTGATGTTTGCAATTTGTTCTTCATTAGTTACTGTAGGGTTTTGCATGATGCTCCCAAGCTTTGGAGAGACTTGGGAGGCCATGGCAGGGATACTGGAGGCGATCCCTAGTGCTTGGAGGCATGCCAAGCAATTTCTAGAGGTATTCCAGAGGCCCTAGAGGTGTTCCAAGGGGTTCATATTGTATTTATGGACATATTTAGGAGCTAGTTTATAAGTTTCCATGATCCTGAGAGTCATGTTGGGTTAGGGGGCTTGACCCAGGATTGAGGGTTTTCTCATATTGACTTGTTAGGAGTTTTTTGAGAGATTGTAATAAAACCCAATTAGGTTATGGGGTTGGGTCTAGGTTAGTTAGTTGGTTAGGAGGTTAGCCAATTGGTTGATTAGTTGGTTGGTTGTAACCAAATAGGAAGCCCAAGCACCTGAGGAGTTCTAACCGGTTTGTTATTTGACCTTTCAAGAAATCTAAGCCCAACAAGATTCAAGATTCCTAATCGCCCAAGGATTTCATCACCCAAGAAGACCAAGATAACCACCACCCATGTGCTTATTTAAGAGAGGGCGTGTGATGGTTTGATGTGGGATGAGATCGCCCCTTTGGGGCATGTCCGTGGGGAGATCCTCTCAATAATAGGGAGGCCACGGTGTGAGGGCTTAGGGAGACACAGTAGGGACTTGATCATGGGATGCTTGGATGGACCATGGGGGCTTCACTGTTCAGGAAGGCTTGGTCAGTCCAAAAGAGAAAGGAAGGCACGCATGAGGTATCGTCCATGTGTGGAGACTTCTTGGTTCTTGGACCATGTGGAGACTTCTTGGTGTTGGAGAAGGGTGTTCCGTACATGAGTTCTTGGGGCATGAGGCCTGCAAGAGAGAAGACATGCAGGTGACGGTGAGAAGCTTCTGGGATTTTAGAAGAGGTGCCGGGTGTTTTGTCTTATTTTGTAACAAGGTTCTTCTCCAAGGAATATAATCTCTCTTTTTCTCTTATATCTCTTCTTCTATCTCCTTGTGAATCTTGAATCCATGAACAAGTTGCTTCTGCTGCGTATAGGTGGTGATTTGGGTCTCTCAACAAGTGATATCAGTGCTTAGAAATTTCTAACAATTTGTATTAAAGCCAGTGATTCAGCATGGAGGTTTCTCCAAGATCTTGGAGAAGGGTTTAGAGCCTTGTTCGAGCATTGGGAAAGGAGGACTCAAGGTAAGGAGGCGTGATGATGGATCAGGATTGGTTATCTTTGCAGAAGAGGTCTGACATTGGTGTTAGGTTTGCACAGTTGTCTAGATCACTATGGAGGTACAGGTTGGTATTGCAGTCATTGGGATAGAGGAGGAAGACATCAGTTCGAGGTCAGGAGGGTGGTGGAGCATGAGTCTCAAGAGTTATGGAGCACGGGTTGATGTTCCAACTAAGGAGGCGAGGTGGCTTTGATGGATAGATGTCAACTTTGGAGATAGTAGGAAAGATGCAGATGGTCACGCGGAGTGCAGGGATGGAGAAAAGAAAAGCCCAGATTTTTCAAGTTTAGTCAATGGGTCAAAGGAAGAGTTGGAGAGGTCTTGGTTGTTTCGTAGGTGGTGCGGGCACCAGACTCAGAAGAAGACTTCAGAGCTCCATCTGGATCTCTGATTAACCTTGCCCGAAGAATTAGGGTTTTTGGTTTGTAATAAGAGTTGACTAGATCAACTCAATTTAGCTTGAGTCTACATTACCTGCATTTTTATTTTATTGAGTCATGTTGACTCAGTAGTGGACTAGGGTTTCAACCGGGGATGTTACATTTTCTCCCAAGACCTGGCAAGTGGACACCACACTCCCAGCCACACTCACAGTCCAGGGGGTGCCATATCCACATCCAGCAGCCTTTGGTCCCCACTCCACAGATGGCAACCTCCTTCTTTCATGCACCAGATAAAGAGAAGAGCACAAATCAAGGGGGCGGCCAAGACTTTCCCAAGTGACTCCAAGCAAAGAAGGGAAGAAGTTTTTCTTGGAAGAGAATATCAAGGGGCGCCCATTACCTGCCAAAAACACCTAAAACAAAGATGGGAAGAGCCTTGACTTAGGGAGGAAGAAAAGGAGGAGTCCAAAAGAGTTCATCCAGGGAAGGAAGAAAATTTTCTTGAAAAAAATCAAGCAAGGTGGCGCCATCTACCTACCATTTATAACCCAAATCCTAATTTTTGGTATTTTGGCCAACCATATGTAAGGGATTTGCCCTAATTTGGAGATCCCCTCCTTTAGTCCCACATGGGAAAATATGAAACCCTTCTCCCTTGTAAAGCATTATAAATTACATCCCTCTTGTAAGTTGAAAAGAAAAAAATGAAGAAAATTATTTTTTTGCTACTCTCTTGTGTTGAGTGACCTAGGTTTCTCTTCTTCCGCACTATTCTAAGTGTTGAGCTCCGTGAGGGGGTAATCCGGGTTCCATTGGAGCCTTGAGGAGGTGAGAGATCTCCATCTTTATCCAAAACCCTAGGTTAGCTACTTAAAAATCCAAAACCCTAGCCACCCTTCATTATTTTCAATCCATCAAACCCTAGATCCATCCATCTCCCACGGCCTCTCTCTCTCTACAAGTCCAGGCCGTCCACCTTCATCCAGATCCAGTCCGGCTACTTCAGATCCAGAGCAAGTTCCAAGGGAAATCACATCAACATCCAGGAGAATCCAGTTTTCAGCAATTTCAATCTTCTAGTTCATCAACCTGGTAAATCTTTCCCTTGACTCTCTGATTCCATCAATTGTTTTTCTTCTCTTCCAGATCTTGAGTTCAGGAGAAGCCAACCGGCCAAAGGACCAGTATTGGAGGATCCATTACGAAGATATCTGAATCCGGGATCCAACAATCTGCTCGGGAGAGTTCCTCCACCAAAATCTGTGAAGATCATTGTCTGGTTAGATAAACCATCTCTTCTCTTTATTTCTGTTCTTTTGAAAGTTCGGAGCGAAACCCTATGTCTGGTAGTTTCTCAACCCCCAGCGATCCGTTGCTTCTGAACTACTCTGATAATTTAGTTTCCCTAAAATTGTGCTTTCAATTATCATATTAGTATCTTTCAATGTTAGGTTAACTTTTCTTTGATTTGAAGCCAACTTCTACAAACATATAAAAACAACAAAAAAAAAATTAGTTAATCCTAATTTGCTTCCGCATCGCATTCCTTTATTTGTTCTGCATCATTTTTGGTATCAGAGCCCAGTCTAGGGTTTCTGATTTGCTTGCTTGCTTTGATTGTTCTCTTTTTATTTTGTCTGCTCGAAGTAGACTCCCCAGGACGTCCGGTCCTAGGAACTAAGCGAGGCACAAGCCTCCTCCTCCCATTCCATGGGGTGTTCCTAGGGCGTGTAGGGGATCCATTGGGTTATAACTTCGTAGCAGGGATTATAAATGGGGAGGACAATCTAGTTGTAGCCCGTAATTTCCCTGTTGTCTGAATTATTTATCCCTGCATAAAATTCTGAATTGCATGATTTTTGCTTCGTTGAAACCAGTATAATTGAGCCTATTTTCCATAATTTTTCTATGATTTATTGGTTTCGGTAAAAATTCTGAACATTAAAATACAACAACTCTGTTTTTTGTGATATGCAATTCAATTCTTTTTGGAGTGATCATCTCATAATTTACTTAAGGGCAATTGAGCATCTAAGATAAGGGGAGGAGTTGATTACCTCTCCTTAGCCCAAAACCACCATCCAATCATTCGAACCTAGACCTAATTTAAAATCAGTTAGACCTAATTTGCCCTAGTGGGCTAGGGACACCAATTGGTCGGGTCTAGGCTAGTGTTGAGTCAGTTTGCTGAGTTATTCTGTGTGTGCTTAGCACTCAGTGTCTAGAACGGTGGTTCAGGGATCCATTCCCGAAGGGCTTGTGTGCTGGTCCGCCTACCTGGCCAATCACTGATTGGTGTCTAGGATTGGCATTCGGGGACCTAACACTCCCCTTACACCTGCCTAGCTGAGTCCTGAGTTACTACAGGCTAGCTTGCCACTCTGATTGGGCATCTAGTTTGGACTCTAGGTCTAGTGATCCAGTAGTCGATTTAGTCTAGTCTTATTTTGTGTGTTTGCTTGCATCATGTCTACCCGGAATAGAGTGCCCTACCAACCTGGTCAAACCCAACCTGATTTAGAGGCCATGGTTAGAGCTCTTACTGAGAGCATGAATAAGTTAAGCCAGGATTTGACTGCTACTGTTACCCAGTGTAAAGAACAAGTCCATGAGAATTTTACCCAGCTTAGGGATCAAGTCCAAGTCCTTGAGAAACGTAGACATCAAAATTGGATCCCTGATCCAAAATTTAATAGGCCCCAACCTCATCCATACCAGGAACCTAGGAGGACCTTATACCGTGATCCCGAGCATAACCTTAGGAAGCCTAACCATGATAGTGTGGATCGTGTCTATGAGAGGTCCTTACAATATTCTAGACCAGTCACTCAACAACCCAAGTCTTCTAGATCAAACCGTTTAGATCCACACCCATGCCCAAGTAAGGTCTCTACTAGCTTGAAACCCAGTGTGACCCAGGTTCCTATATCGCAAGAATGTTTGTTTTGTGGAGAAAGAGGCCATAAATCTAGTCAGTGCCCATGCATAGGACTGGCTTGTGCACAGCTAAGTGGTAAGAATCCTAAGGATGACATTAATGAGGGAGAACCCAAGCCTACCAATGAGGAAGAAAGGTTAGGTATGACAAGCCTAGAATCAGTTGACCCGTTTACCACTGACCCAAAACCCATTGAAGATGGCATCGAGGAAGTATATGATGCTGGCTTGAGTCTAGTTGATGAATATGAGGGGGAAGAACTTGAAGAATGTGACATCGATACTATTGGTTCCTTACCTGAGGAGACCTTGGAGAGCAACCAAGTGGTAGGACCTAGTTCAGAAATTCAAGAGATTTGTGAGAATCAGGTTCCTTTAGTCAAATACCCCCAGGAAGAACTCATAGTGTTAGCCCGAGCTATCAATTCGTACCCTCTAATGACAGTCATTCCCCAAGTAATTGAAGATCTTTGTACTGAACTGTTTAAGTTTGCCCACCCTATGGTAGATCCTCTCCTTAGGATGACTGAATCAAGCCTCTTACAATTGGACCTTGTCCCATGCCCAGCCACTAAGGTCTCTCCCGTAATCTCAGTTGAACATCCTTGTCTTGAGCGGATTGATTCTCCCAGTCCTGTAGAAGTCCTCCTTATGACCCCAGACCCCTTTCTTCGCATGACTAACCTACCCTTCTATAGAGTATACCTTTCCTCACCCATAGGTCAAATTTCAAGTCTTGAGGTCATCATCCATAGGCCCTTCCATGAATCATTCTTTAATCCATTTCTTGAGAAAGTGGATCATTGTTTGCTTAGAGAACAAACCTTAACTATTGCAATCACATGTCCTAGGCTACTGCCCGAACCATCTCTTGATCCATTCTTGGGAGTAGCAAATTTTTACTTTCGTAAGGATGACCAGTTGACACTCATAGATCACCATTCAAACCTTCAGGTCACCACCTTTAGTCAACAGGTAATTCGAGACCCCACCTCATATCTCCTCCCTTTCTCTAGGACTTCCAATGCTTCTTACACCATCCAAGTATACTTTGTCAAAGTTTTTAGAGTGAACCACGTGTCAGAACCTATTAGGTTTGCCACCTACTTCTGGAAGACCTTATGGCACCTACTAGGCACCAATGATAAGTTTTCATGCTCTGCATGCCATCCTCCGACCCAAGGTCAAACCTAGAGAGCCGTAGTTTGTTAGGTTTAGACCTAGGGTTCCTTTGAATAAAGTCCATTCTTTAGGAATGCATCGTCAGTTGAGTTTAGGACATTGTCTCAGATTTTGGTTTGATTGAGAGCACCAGGAATTGGGATTTGTATTTTGTCCAGGGCAGAAATTGCATTCAATGTTTCGATCAATAGGTCTATAGGCTAGAGTCCCTTTGAAATTGTTCATGGATACAAGCCTCACACACCACTTGATCTGATTTCACTATTAGCCCACACACATAAGTCTCTTGATGCACTTGCATAGCATGTAAAGGACTTGCATAAAGAAATTCATGCCAAAATAACTTTAAGTAATGAAACTTATAAGAAGTTGGCTGATACTCAAAGGCGAGTCAAATCTTTTGTTGAGGGAGACTATGTGATGATTAGGTTAAGGCCTGAACGGTTTCCTCCTGGAACCGTTAGAAAGTTACATGCTAGGGGAGCTGGACCATTTAGAGTGGTAAAGAGAGTAGGATCCAATGCCTATGTGCTCGAGTTGCCTCCAGAACTAGGCACTAGCTCTACTTTCAACATTACAGACTTAGTAGAGTACAGGGAGCCAGCTGTGATTCCTAGTGAGCCTTTTGAACCTAACCCTATCATTGAGAGTGATCCCGACCCTGTGTGTCCACCAACAAACTGGCCTGTGAGGAAAGAGCAGATTGAAAAGATCCTGGATGATCAGGTTATCTCTACTCATAATCGAGGATACCAAAGGTACCTGGTCCATTGGCAAGGAAGGCCAGATTCTGATAACTCTTGGATCTCCCGAGAAGAATTACAAGAATTGGACCCAGACCTCTTGGAAAGATACCAGAGCCAACTTGAGCCTTACTCGACAGGGTCGAGTTCCTCCCACCCCGGGAGAATTGGTGCGGGCACCAGACTCAGAAGAAGACTTCAGAGCTCCATCTGGATCTCTGATTAACCTTGCCCGAAGAATTAGGGTTTTTGGTTTGTAATAAGAGTTGACTATATCAACTCAATTTAGCTTGAGTCTACATTACCTGCATTTTTATTTTATTGAGTCATGTTGACTCAGTAGTGGACTAGGGTTTCAACCGGGGATGTTACATTTTCTCCCAAGACCTGGCAAGTGGACACCACACTCCCAGCCACACTCACAGTCCAGGGGGCGCCATATCCACATCCAGCAGCCTTTGGTCCCCACTCCACAGATGGCAACCTCCTTCTTTCATGCACCAGATAAAGAGAAGAGCACAAATCAAGGGGGCGGCCAAGACTTTCCCAAGTGACTCCAAGCAAAGAAGGGAAGAAGTTTTTCTTGGAAGAGAATATCAAGGGGCGCCCATTACCTGCCAAAAACACCTAAAACAAAGATGGGAAGAGCCTTGACTTAGGGAGGAAGAAAAGGAGGAGTCCAAAAGAGTTCATCCAGGGAAGGAAGAAAATTTTCTTGAAAAAAATCAAGCAAGGTGGCGCCATCTACCTGCCATTTATAACCCAAATCCTAATTTTTGGTATTTTGGCCAACCATATGTAAGGGATTTGCCCTAATTTGGAGATCCCCTCCTTTAGTCCCACATGGGAAAATATGAAACCCTTCTCCCTTGTAAAGCATTATAAATTACATCCCTCTTGTAAGTTGAAAAGAAAAAAATGAAGAAAATTATTTTTTTGCTACTCTCTTGTGTTGAGTGACCTAGGTTTCTCTTCTTCCGCACTATTCTAAGTGTTGAGCTCCGTGAGGGGGTAATCCGGGTTCCATTGGAGCCTTGAGGAGGTGAGAGATCTCCATCTTTATCCAAAACCCTAGGTTAGCCACTTAAAAATCCAAAACCCTAGCCACCCTTCATTATTTTCAATCCATCAAACCCTAGATCCATCCATCTCCCACGGCCTCTCTCTCTCTACAAGTCCAGGCCGTCCACCTTCATCCAGATCCAGTCCGGCTACTTCAGATCCAGAGCAAGTTCCAAGGGAAATCACATCAACATCCAGGAGAATCCAGTTTTCAGCAATTTCAATCTTCTAGTTCATCAACCTGGTAAATCTTTCCCTTGACTCTCTGATTCCATCAATTGTTTTTCTTCTCTTCCAGATCTTGAGTTCAGGAGAAGCCAACCGGCCAAAGGACCAGTATTGGAGGATCCATTACGAAGATATCTGAATCCGGGATCCAACAATCTGCTCGGGAGAGTTCCTCCACCAAAATCTGTGAAGATCATTGTCTGGTTAGATAAACCATCTCTTCTCTTTATTTCTGTTCTTTTGAAAGTTCGGAGCGAAACCCTAGGTCTGGGAGTTTCTCAACCCCCAGCGATCCGTTGCTTCTGAACTACTCTGATAATTTAGTTTCCCTAAAATTGTGCTTTCAATTATCATATTAGTATCTTTCAATGTTAGGTTAACTTTTCTTTGATTTGAAGCCAACTTCTACAAACATATAAAAACAACAAAAAAAAAATTAGTTAATCCTAATTTGCTTCCGCATCGCATTCCTTTATTTGTTCTGCATCAGTAGGAGCCTGTGGGGTGCAGTATATCTAAAACAGTCTTAGAGGGGTTTGCAAGATGCAAAGGGTCTAAGAAGGTAGCGACGGGATACAAGGTACAGTACAGGCTCAGCAGGTCTACGTTGAGTGGCTAGCCTCGAGATTTCATTCTATGGCATCAGGTGGACTTCAGTTTTAGGTGGATCACCAAGGAGAGGTGGATTCACAAGTGGAGCAGGATTCAACACGAGGTCAGAGCGGAGGGGTGCATGGGAAGGAGTCACATCCCAGCACCAGCACCAGGGGTGCACCGAGATAGGTGGAGTAGTGTGCATAATTAGTGAGGTGTGGCTCTAAAGAGATGGTGTCAGGTAAAGCTCTAGTTACAGCAAGTGCCGGTTCAGGATCGCTGTGATCTCTCCAGGGAAGTCCAAGAAAAAGTTTGATATAGCTGCTAGGCAAAAGGAAGGCTATAATGATGGTGCCATAGTACAAGCAAGGATCTTCAGCGAAGGGGGCGATCATCCCAAAAACCTCCAAGGGTGCACAGTAGTTGAAGGGTGTTGGCAGAGACAAGGAGATCCATACAAGGAGCTGTTAGGACATGCAGTTACAACAGAGTTATGTAGGAAAACATTGCCATGTTTGCCAAGGCTTGGGGGCACCAAGGTAGAGATTGTAGGGTTTTGTATGGTGCTCCCAAGCTTTGAAAAGACTTGGAAGGCCATGGCAGGGATGTTGGAGGCGATCCCTGGTGCTTGAAAGCATGCCAAGAAATTTCTAGAGATGCTCTAAAGGTCCTGGAGGTGTTCTAGGGGTTCATGATGTATTCATGGACAGGTTTGGGAGCTAGTTTATAAGTTTCCAGGGCTCTAAGAGTCATGTTGGGTCAGGGAGCTTGACCTAGGGTTGAGGATTTTCTCACATTAACTTGTTGGGGGGAGTTTTTTTGAGAGATTGTAATATAACCCAATTGGGTTATAGGGTTGGGTCTAGGTTAGTTAGTTGGTTAGGAGGTTAGCCAGTTGGTTGGTTAGTTGGTTAGTTGTAACCAATTAGGAAGCCCAATCACCTGAGGAGTTTTAATTGGTTTGTTATTGGACCTTTCAAGAAGTCTAAGCCCAACAAGATTCAAGATTCCTAACTGCCCAAAGATTTCATTGCCTAAGATAACCACCGCCCATGTGCTTATTTAAGAGGGGGCGTGCGATGGTTTGAGGTGGGCTGAGATCGCCCCTTTGGGGTGTGTCTGTGGGGAGATCCTCTCGGTAATAGGGAGGCCACGGTGTGAGGGCTTAGAGAGACATGGTAGGGACTTGACCCTGGGATGCTTGGATGGACCGTGGGGGCTTCACGATTCAGGAAGGCTTGGTTGGTCCAAGGAGAAAGGAAGACATGCGTGAGGTATTGTTCGAGTGTGGAGATTTCTTGGTTCTTAGACCGTTGGAAGACTTCTTGGTTCTTGGACTGTGTGGAGACTTCTTGGTGTTGGAGAAGGGTGTTCCGTACATGAGTTCTTGGCGCATGAGGCCTACAAAAGAGAAGACATGCGAGTGATGGCGATAAGCTTCTGGGATTTCAAAAGAGGTGCCGGGTGTTTTGTCTTATTTTGTAACAAGGTTCTTCTCCAAAGGAATATAATCTCTCTTTTTCTCCTATATCTCTTCTTCTATCTCCTTGTAATTCTTGAATCCAAGAACATGTTGCTTACACTGTGTATAGGTTCAGATCCGGGTCTTTAACAAGTGGTATCATTGCCTAGTAATCTCAAAAATTACTTCCCTCTTATGTTTGGTGGGCTTTAAATACATTTTCAAGGCTTAAAAAATAGTTTATAGCCATTAGAGAGGAAAAAATAGCCATTAGACATAAATTGGAGAAGTTCTACGCTTCAAAAAATTAGTCGTTACTGTTCATTCAGACCTGCAAGTGTCGATACTTTAGTCCATGAGTCGATACTTTGAGTCGACACTTGAATCAAAATAATTTTTTGAAGCTCTTTGGAATGTACTGGTGCATCCATACTTTTTCTGGTGAGTCGACACTTGAGTCGATACTTCAACTTCCATGAGTCAACACTTAAGCAAAATCTAGAAATTAGCAAGTTCTATCTTCTTTTTGGTCTCAGGCCTTGAGTTGACACTTGGCTGACCATGAGTCGACACTTGAGTCGGCACTTAGAATTCCCGAGTCGACACTTCAGTATGCTAGCTGAAACATTTTCTACATATCAGCTCAAGCTTCTGTGAGTCGACACCTTTAGTCGACACTTGAGTTCCATTAGTCAATACATGGCTGAAACATTGCTGAAACTTGTCCAAATTCAAAGTTTGAGTCCTTCAAAGTCATTCTTATGTGCCAAGATCCATATAACTTGAAAATCCATCAACATAAATGACTTCTTCAATAAAATGACAAGCACTTCAACCTTTCAACATACTATAATTTGAAGAGTATTTTATTCTGTTAAACACACTTTTAATACACAATTGGTGCTCAAATATATTTAAGTACTTTGTTATTCATCAAAATCAAGCCAGGAGTCAACAATGTCCCCCTTTTTGATGATGACAAAACCTTTAAGTATATAAACATAGTAAGCTCAAAAGTTTACAATAAGTATCAGAGCAATTAACTATAAGTATTAGAGCAATTAATTATAAGTATTAGAACTAAGTTGTAATGATTATTAAGAGCAAGAACTCATCATTTAATATGTAACTCAAATAAATCTACAATGTATCAGAGCTATATGTAAGAATGAATTCAATTCATATAATTCAATATATCAAAACATATAACATGCACAAATTCAATTCATATAATTGTAATATATCAGAGCAAAGTATCATTATTTTGCATATATCTTGAATGAATTTGATTCATATAGCTACAATGTTTTAGAGCATATGCTTTTATAAGATGTTTAAAAGATGTATTAGAGTTATATATATTAGAATGTATCAGATCAAATGCATATATAAGATGGTTAAAAAGTGTATCAGAGCTAAGATAGATTTGGAAGAATGAGTATCAGAGCCAAAATCAAAAAAAGATTGAAACACAATATGAGTGTTATAAAAGATGCATCAGAGCATATATATTAGAATGTATCAAAGCAAATGCATATATAAGATGGTTAAAAAGTGTATTAGAGCTAAGATAGATTTGGAAGAATGAGTATCAGAGCCAAAATAAAAAAAAATTTGAAATGCAATGTGAGTGTTAAAGCAAAATCTTTATCGTATTAGAGCAAATAATATAATATATTATGAAGATAGAGAGTATCAGAGCATATAAAATAATATAAAAATAGAGAGTATCAGAGCATATAAAATAATATAAAAATAGAGAGTATCAGAGCATATAAAAGAGAGTATCAGAGCATGCAAAAGAGAGTATCAGAACGAAAAATAGGGAGTATCAGAGCATGAAAATAGAGCTCCCCCTTAACATATGATCTAAAAATATATTTCAAGTTTTTTAATACTTTAGAAATCTCTCTCTTTAATACTTCCTCCTCTTATTTATTCTTCCTTCTTGCTTATTACTTATTACTTTCTTTTCTATCCTTTTGTTCTTCCCCTATGTTTACCAATTATATCATTCTCCTAATTTATACCATTCTCCTCCTTTTATCATCATGAAAAAAAGGTAAAGAGTAAGAGGAGAAAGAAGTACCAAGGCTCTCCCTTAATATAGGGATAAGGTGTAAAGAAAAATAAGAAGGGTATCAAAAGCATTGAAAGTAAAGAATGAACACATAAGTGAAATTTGATACTGAAAACGTCATATATATATTTCCGAATATTTTGTGATACAAGAGAGATGTATACAAACAACATCCAAAATTTGATACACTGATACAAAATTTGATATAAAAACTGAAACACTAATACAAACAACATACAAAATGTGATACACATCATACATCTAACTGATATCCTGACCAATCCTAATGGGCACTGTCCTTATCAGAAGATGACCCAATCTCTAAAATAATAGAACCAATAATCCTAGACGGTTGAGGTCGAGGCCATATGGGCCGAATATCTGCTAGTCGAGTTCAAATGGCTCTAGGAATGTCTCCACTGGCTCTGCCTCTGCCTCTGGTTCGTGTTCTCCCTCTAGCTCATGCTGGAGGAGAAGCAATGTCAGGAACAGGGTCAGAAGGGAAGACAAGGTTAGTAGGTTTATGATCAAAGATAGGAGCAGAGGAAAGAATATGGATTCCAGAAGTGTAGAAACCTAACTCCCTGGATAAAGAAGAACTAGGTAAAGATACAAAATGTATTGCAGGTGTCCTATTGAAAGTAGGGAGAATAGTAATCGATGGTGTAGGTAAATCAACAAAAGTATCAGGTGGATCAGTAGATAAAACAGGTATGGATACATCAGGGTTAGAAGGATTAGATGTAACAGGAGTACTAGGTAGGATAGGGATCTAAAGAGATGGACTCAAAGGAACATAAGCATCCTTAGAAGACAACATGACATCAGCTATAGCAGACTCCATCAAATCCATGACCTGATCTACTCTCGCCTCAGGCTCGACCTCCGCTATAATGTCATCAACATCAAAGTCCACTGACGGGAAATCCTGATCATCTCCTATCTCAGTATCATCTATAGGTGGAGCTGGTGGTGCTGGTAGAGCAGGTGGAGAATCTAGCAGTGGTGGAGGGGAAGATGGTCTGCCAGAAGTCAATCTTTGTAGAGCAGTCATCACTATAGTAAACCCCTCTCTTATCTCATCAAATACAGTCCGCATCTCCACATGTATTAGATCAACTCTCTGTCTCATAGTTTGCATCTCAGTCTCTAGGAAAGTGATCTTGTTCTCAGTAATATCAATTTTAGGTGGCATCTCAGTATGTGTTGAAATAGAGGGTTTGGGCTGCATCTCAAAATCTCTAGGTGGCTCAGACAGCCCTGCCTCATCTCTTTATGTGTCCTCCTCCATAGAAGTATCCTCCTTATCATCCGAGTCAGTGCTAGATGCCTGTCTAGAGACTCTGCATCTCCAATGTCCTCGGTGCCTCTGATAACCCATCTGATGTAGAGACCTCTCATCATAAGTATCGGTATGTGGAGCTCTCTATAGGGCTCTTCGACGATATCAACTCCATAGGCTCTAAAAAGTCTGGTAAGACCCATGCCATACGGCAAGTAGAGTCGCCTGCTTGTCGTTGCCTTCGTCATATGATGAACCATAAGTACCAGCAAGCAAACGTGCATCCTCCGAATGAGTGCCACCATCACCAAAAGCTCTCTCTCTGTAATGAAGTCAAAACACCTAGTCTTCGACAGAAGGATCCAGGCCACAATGTGATGAAGAAGCCTCATCTCCATTGATAATTATGATGCAACAAAGTGGCTCCCTCACCCAGGTCATCTCTCCAGAATGCACCTGAAACCACTGATCTGGTCTCCAAGAGAGTTTGCAACAGTCCCCCTCATGGAAATTTCCCAGATGCGGCTTAGATACTCTGCTGATAGTGGGATAGAGATGCCTTTAACCTCTCCGATACACCTATCACTACCCCTAGCCAAGGTGCCGTAGAACTCTCTCATCAGGGCAGGATAAAATCTCTCATGGATGGTACAAAACTAAACCAAACAAGCATCTCTTAGCTGGTCTTCAATCCTAAAGTGCTGGTGGTTGACGAAATCAAAGTCCACTTAACGTCCCCGTACAATGACCTTAGATGCAGTCTGCTCCTTGGACTGGTGGTGGTCGAGCTGGAATGTCATGCTATGATGCATCTATCCACTGAGGAGAGTCATGTCTGGCCATGATGCAGCACTCCACACCTCGAGAAACTGATCATGGTCTCCTCACTAGCTACTTCCTGGGCCCCATTGTCCACAAAATAGAGAAATACCAAAATGGAGAGGGAAAGGGGCAATGGAGTCACGATCAAATGATGAAGAGCAAGAAAATGCGAGTGAAAAGAGCTCAAAACTCAAAATAGAAATGTTAGAACCCTAAATAGAACTAACGGATATTAGGTCTAAGGGAGAATAGGTGTTGGCTTAAAAAAAATGGAAGGAAAAAATGGATCGTTAGCCCTATTTAATCACCATTTCCGCCGGTCAAGTGTCGACTCACGAGCTAGGCCAAGTGTCGACACTTCAAGGGGTCGACACTTCCAAGTATCGACACTTTAGAGAAAATAAATAAAAATAGAAAAAAAATTATAAATAAGATCAAGAAAATTAATTTTAATAGTCAATAATGATTGATCATGATTTTCTAGGATATTAGGTCAAGAAATTTTCAAAAAGAATCTCAAAGGTCATAAGTAATGATCAAGATCTAATCAAAAGGCTCAATGATCCCTAATTCTCTTCTAATCATACAGAACCTATCTTCATTAAAAGACTTGGTCAAGATATCAGCTAGTTATTTTTTAGTACAAATAAATTCAAGCAATACATCATTGTTTTGAACATGATCTCTAATGAAATGATGTCTAATTTTTATGTGCTTACTTCTTGAGTGTTGTACATAATTTTTAGTTAAGTTAATTGCACTTGTGTTATCACATCTAATTGGTATCTTAGTTAATTTGATACCAAAATCTTTGAGTTATTGTTTAATCGATAATATTTGAGCACAACAACTTTCAGCTACAATATACTCAGCTTCAACTATAGAAAGTGCAACTGAATTTTATTTCTTAAACTATTAGATTAAATTAACTCCAAGAAATTGACAGATTTCAGATATACTTTTTCTATCTAATTTACAACCAGCAAAATCAGCATCAGAATATGCAATCAAATCTATTACTGAGTCCTTAGAGTATCACAATCTAATATCAATAGTGCCAGATAGATATCTGAGTATGAGTTTAACAACCAATAAATGATATTCTTTTGGTTATACTGATATCTTGCACACATGTATACACTAAACATGATATCTGGCCTAGTTGTAGATAATTATAGTAAAGAACCAATGATGCCTCGATAAAATTCTTGATCAATATTCTTACCAGATTCATCTTTGTCAAGCTTTCATGAAGGGCTCATAGGTATGCCAATAGGTTTAGTCCTCTCCATCCCAAACTTTTTTAGAATCTCCTTTGTATATTTAGCTTGGTTAATGAAGATCCCTTCATTGGTTTGTTTAATCTGGAGTCTGAGAAAATAGCTCAATTCTCTCATCAAGCTCATCTCGAACTCTCCCTGCATGAGCTTAGCAAATTCTTGACAAAGAGTTTCATTAGTGGCATCAAAGATAATATCATCAACATAGATTTGTACTATTAAGAGATCATCAACCTTTTTCTTTAAAAATAAGGTAGTATGTATTGGGAAATGTATCCTAAAGCCAATCGTCTAGCTTGTAGATGGTTGAGTTGTTGTTGTAATTGTATATGAATTATATTGAATAAAATATTTATTCTGGCTATTCATCATATTTTATATCTTTATATAATGAACTCTTGTGTGATGAAATCCTTAGGACTACTTTGATGTGATATAGAGAGGATATATCATCTAGTCCTTAAATTCGTTTGCGATCAAATGATACATTATCACAGGACGATAGTGTATCAAGTGTAGGTCATTGCGTGTCATAGTCATTGGTTGTCCTCTTAACCAAGGAGTGTAGAGACACTGGTATGACATGCAAGTGTTGTGTATGACACTTCACTGGATATGACCCATCTGTAGAACATTCTTTCTGTCAAAGAATAGTTCACATTAGGATATGGATATAAGTGTTCCTCTAACTTGAGATCACCATGGTAGCTTGCAAGCAACTCACCGTGCTTAGGTACCAGACTGCCCAAATTTCTAATCCGGTAATGAAAGGTTGCTAGATATAGTCAAGTACTTATATAGTAGTGGTTGGATAATAAGGGATTAATCCATCCAAAAGAGTTTAGAGTGAATGACTCATTATGTCTCAATTGAGTAAAATCTTAGCCAGGGTAGTCCTTGTAAGCAGTTACAGGGATTTTGAGTTTGAGACATATTGTGATGGACTATTCTAGGGTTAGGCAGTTAAACACTAAGTCATCCGGAGCATTGAGGGTTAAAAGAATATATTATATGATTGTCATATCCATTTGGTTCTTGATAGTTGCTCTACAACCTTTGACCTATCCGAATGCCGGGTGTCATTACTAGATGGCAACTTTGGCTGGTACTGAAAGTGTTCTAGTACTACTAGCTTAGTGTTCGAACCTATGGGGTCACACATCATAGGGGTTTCTAATTGACCTAATGGCTATTGAATGATTGGAAATCATTCTTGAACTCTTTAGACAATTGATTGCCCATCTACATTTCGGAGTCGACTAGAGTTATAAGTCAACTCAGTTGTAGGGATTTGATGATTTATCAAATGTTGACACATCACGTTATAAATATTATGATAAAGGTTATAATTACTAAATGTTGGTGATTATATGAAAGGTTAATGGCAATGTAATTGCTTGATTAACTCAATTTGATTGAGCAATCTAGTTTAGGTCAAACCGAATGTGATTCAGTTTAGGCTTGGGTTAGGTCCAATGTGATTGGGTTAAATTATTGCATTCCATTTAAAATTTAAGTTTGAATTATGAATTCAAATTTTGATTTAAGTTTTAAATTTAGAATTTAGGTTGAATTTAAAAGGATGTAACCCCCATGGCCTTTGATGTTACGTAAACCCCATAACTTATGTAACTCTCCCCTTTCCTTCTCTCCCCACTTATCTACATATGGAGGCTTAATGAGGACGTGAATGAGAAGGTTTTTTTAAGTTTATTTGCCAGAAAGTCTTTAAAAGGGAGAGAAAAAAGGAAAAAGAAAGAAAAAAGCTTGAAACCTTTGTGTGGGGAAGAAAGGTTTGGATTTGGATGTGTGCTGCCTAGTGTTCTAGGCTTGGGAAGAGTGTCTTGGGAAGGGTTCTTGAGTGCACTTTCTACATCCTCCATAGTGCCTCTTCATCTCCTGGAGCATCCCGAAGAAGAAGAAGAAGAGTCCATAAGCCAATTTGTTCCGGCGAAGCTAGCACTTCAAAGGAAGAAGGTCAAGGAAGAACTCTAGTATGGATTACCTGTAGAGGCCAAACATATGTGCGGCTTCTAGAGCGATTGTCTTCCTTGATGAGCTTTTTCTCAACCCGCCGAGTGTTGCATTGGATTAAAGGCAAGGCTTTTTTGGTGAGCTTTCTAAAGAAGTGTTTTTTGGTATGTGCATCGAACATAGAATGATTCTATGTGATGCACAACTTTGTGTGCTTGTATTGTCTTTCATTTATATATTAATATTTATACATGATCCTATTTGTAATCCCATATTAGAAATGTTTTAATATTATATATTGATTAATATGATTAATCTAGTTTTCTGCTACGATGCAAGATTAAAAAATTTTAAAGTTGCACTACTATTGCCTACATAATGTCTCCTTATAATGGTATCAGAGCCAGGTTCATTTGTATGATTATTTAACATGTAGATATGAAATCTTACTTTCCTTTCACATAGGAAGTACTTGGATTAAGGTGAATTCACCATGGCCATTCGATCATAGGAGAGAAGTAGGGTTTAAAGGCCCTCTCTTCTCATTCAATGGGATCTCCTATGGCGTGTAGGGATGCCGCTTGCATCATGATCTTATGAAAAATAAATGAACTATTTAGTAGATTAAAATAGTTTTAATCTTGTATGTTAGATATTTAATTTGTTTAGATATGATCTAATACAATGATATGATCTAAATCCATTGGAAAGTTTAGTGAAAATCTTTGAATGTTTTGTAAAATCATTTCACATATTTGAAATTATTTCAAATAAGAAGTGACTAGTTAAAAATGTTTCAATTAGAATTGATAAACTTAATTATGAATTAAGTTGTCTAATAACCTTTTAAGATTTAGGAATATGATTCAAAAAATCTTGAGACATGATCATAACCTAGGGTTAATTGGGTTAGCTATAATTAGTCCTTAATATAATTAGACCTAAGTTTAGATAAAATGGATTAAATAAAGAATAAGTTTAATCAATTGTTGTATTAGGTCACTTTTCTATAGATCACTCCAATTAGTTAGTTTGATCGGTCTATACATCTAAATGGACTTGATTTTTGGCTTCGTGGTGAGCCCGAGTCTTTAGGTTAGTTCAATTGAGTCTGGTAAACTAATTGGTATCTAAGGTAAGTGTTGATCCCTGGAATGATTTTGATGATAACAAAACATTGGAGCATGTATTTGATACTAATTCTTTCAAATTACTTGAGAGGTTTTGCAGGAAATTGGTTACCTTTAGTTTAAAATGGTTTTCAAATTGATTGGAAGGTAATTCAATTATGTATGATGTTTTATGAACTTGAACTTGTAAAAGCCCTATTTTTGTCAATATTGTAATCTTGTAAAATGGGCTGAAAATTATAAAATTAAGAGTATGTAGATTAGCTCTTATTTGATCCAAATGTTGAAGAGTTTTGGAGAAAATTTTAGAGTTTCAGTATCAAGAGCGGACTCATGGAAGAAAATATTTTTCTGAAGCTTGAGATCTCGAGCCGACTCGAGCCCCAAGAGCCGACTCGTCCAGAGTTATGAGTTTTGATGGACTGAGAACTTGAGCCAACTCTGTCCTGAAGAGTCGACTCTAGCTATTCATCATTTTGAATTGACTGAAGGAAAGAGCCGACTCCAACTTAAAGAGCCGACTCTTACAAAAATTTATTTTTGGCTATCTGAGACTTCGAGCTGACTCGTGGGCTTCGAGCTGACTCGTGTAGCCATTTTCTGCACTCCAATGGCTAGTTGCTGAAGTTGATTTTTGAACTCCATTTCGTCTCCAATAGCTCTTTCACGAATCCCTGGGCCCTACAACAGCCATATCTCTTAGAAAACTATAAAAGGGATTGTTTTTGAAGGATTAAATAATTATTAGAGCATTATTGTGGAATTATCTTGAGATATTGAATAACTTTCAAGTCTTTCACATACCTACAAAGAGAGCTTTCAAGATAGGATTCAAAGCTTCACCAACTCTACTCCATCATTGAATCCACTCATTGAAGAAGCAAAGAAGTAGCTTGAAGGGCATTAAAGAGTATTCAAAGCTAGGCTTCATCTTGATCTACATCGGCAACACTTAAACAAACTTGGTTTGTTGTAGTTGCTTGTTTATCTTTTATCTATCTTCATTTTATCTCTAAGAATAGCAAGGGGCTGTGTCTTAAGAGATGGTTAAAGGTTTTTAGGTGAGCCTTGTGAAAACCTAAGTTGGGTTCTTGGTGATCCCGGTATAAAACCAAGTGTTAGGATTTTCTTTGGTAACCCCATTTAAAACCAAAGGGAGTTTGGGTTTCTTTGATAATCCTGGAAAAACCAAAGTGTATAGGTTTGGATTATAAGTCGGGTAAAATAATCTGACTGTATTTCGATTGGGGGATATAATGGAAACCCCAAGTGGTGCTTGGGTAGTGGACGTAGGAGCCGGTTGCTCCGAACCACTCTAAATCTCATTGTGTTTGTGCTTATGCTCTTTTTGCTTTATTGTTTTTACTTAATTACATCCGCATTGCATATTGCACCACAACACTAAAAGAATTTGAAAGTGTACATAATTGTGAAAAGTTTTTATAATCCTAATTCGCCCCCCTCTTGGGAAGCCACCTGGGCAACAAGTGGTATCAGAGCGGAGTCTCTGAAAGTTACTTAGAGTAAAGATATATGGCATATCCCATGAGCACTTCATTGGCTGAAGGTTAATCTACAAATCAACCTCTACTTTTCACCGGAACCAATTATACATATTGGAAGGCAAGAATGAAAATATACATTCAAGTCATAGATTTTTATTTATAGAAAATTATCTTGAAAGGACCTCACACACCCACTGTTAGAGTAAATGATGTAGAGGTTCCCAAACTAGAAGAGGAATGGGACGAGAATGATAAGAAATTAGCTGAGCTAAATGCTAAAGCAATGAACTTATTGTATTGTGCTTTGGATCTAAATGAGTTTAATAGAATTTCAACTTGTTATTCTGCTAAAGAAATTTGGGACAAGCTAGAAATCATACATGAAGGCACATCACAAGTTAAAACATCAAAAATCAATCTTCTTGTGCATAATTATGAGCTATTTAAAATGGATCCTAGTGAGACTATATCTACTATGTATACTCTCTTTACTGATATTATAAATGGTCTCAAAAGTCTTGGTAGAACTTACACTAATGCTAATCTTGTTCAAAAAGTCTTGAAATCCTTGCCAGATAAATGGGAAGCTAAGGTGACAACTATTCAAGAGGCAAAGGACCTAAATACCCTACCACTATATGAGTTGCTTGGATCACTAATTACACATGAATTAGCCATGTAACAAAGGACTGATGAAGACTCCAAAAGAAAGAAAGCAATAGCATTTAAAGCTATAGAAGAGGATAAGTATGAAGATTCAGACTCATCAGATGATGATGATCTTGGAAATGATGAAATTGCCCTTGTCATGAGAAAACTCAAAAGGTTTATGGGCCGAAAAAAAATAAATAGATGGAGAAAGCAATTCAAAAAAGGAGATTTTGGGAGAGAAAGAGAAAAAGACAAAGAAAAAGAGAAGGATAAAGATAAAGATCAAGTACCAATTTGCTATGGATGCAAGAAGCCGGGACACATTCGTCCTGACTATCCTGAAGTAAAGAAAAGATGATCACCAAAAAGAAGAAGGCAATGCTTGTAGCATGGAGTGATAGCGATGAATCTACATACACTGAAGAGGATGAAGAGATAACAAAAACTGCACAAATCAGTCTTATGGATTTGGAGGACGAGGTAATTACTTCTGAACCTAATTTGGAATTTACATATGATGAGCTGCATAATGCATTTTGTGAATTGTTAACAGAATACAAAAAAGCTGGTTTGAAAATGAAAGCTTTGAAAAATCATTGTGATTCTATTGAAAAAGATAAAAATAAATTTGGTGAAAGAAATAAGATTTTTCAAAGGAAATTAAGCCTAATTTGTGAAAGACTTAAGATTATTCAATTTGAAAAAGAAGAGCTTCTCGAAAAAACAAAGGTTTGAAAAATGAAAATGATGACTTAAAGAAAGAAGTTCAAAAGCTCAAGCCTTTGGTTGACAAACTAACCCTAAGTTCTAACAAACATGAATTAATTTTGAAAGATCAAAGAGAGACAAATAATAAATTTGAAATTGGTTATAAAGGTTCTATTTCAAATAAATTTTCTGCATCTACTTCATATGTTCCTAAGTTTACTACTTCAAAACAAGTTAGACCTAAATTTGCATCATCTCATGTTTATTATTCAAAGTCAAGGATTGTATGCTATGTATGTAATAACATTGGTCATAAGGCATTTGAGTGTCATTTGAAATATAATGACAAAAAGAAAATTAAAAAAGTTTGGATTCCAAAAGGAACCATTTCTGTTAACTTGCAAGGACCCAAGAAAGCTTGGGTACCTAAGTCTATTAAATGATTGTTTTGCAGGGATGTCTTGCAGCCACAAATATAAAAAAAAGATGATATTTGGATAGCGACTGTTCAAGATACATGACTAGTGATATTGATCAATTCTTTACCCTAGAACGAAAGGATGGTAGAATGGTAACATTTGGTGATAATCGAAAAGGAAGGATAATCGGTATCGGTAAAATCAAAATTACTCCTATATTTATTGAAAATGTGTTTCTTGTAGAAAAGTTAAAGAATAATATTTTGAGTATTAGTCAGCTATGTGACATTGGTTTTAATGTTTTTTTCAAGTCATCAATGTATATAGTTGTTGATCCACTTGACTCTAGTACAAAATTTATTGGACACAGACTTGGTAACATTTATGTAGTAGATCTTAATGATCTAGCTATGTCAAGCAACACAAGTCTTATAGCAATGAATGATTAAAGCAAGGAATCAAGTTTACTGTGGCATAGGTGACTTGGACATGCTAGTATAGACACTATAGCTAAACTTATTTCAAAGGATTTAGTCAAAGGTTTGCCAAAATTTAAAGTTAATTTTGATTCTTTATGTGATGCTTGTCAGTTAGGAAAACAAGTGAGGGGAAGATTTAAATCTAAAAATATCATTTCTACTACTAGACCCTTAGAGCTACTTCACATGGACTTATTTGGACCTACTAGGACTACCAGCCTAGGTGGTATGAAATATGGCCTTGTGATTGTAGATGATTTTTCAAGATACACATGGGCTTTGTTTATTGCACATAAAGATGAAACTTTCAAAGTATTCAAAAAGTTTTATAAAAGAGTTACAAATTTGAAAAATCTATCTGTTATTTAAATTCATAGTGATCATGGCATTGAGTTTGAAAATCAATATTTTGATCACTTTTGTACAATGCATGGTATTGATCATAACTTCTCTGCACCTAGATTACCAAAGCAAAATGGTGTTGTAGAAAGAAAGAATCATACTTTGAAAGAAATATCCAGAACAATGCTTTGTGAAGGAAATCTTTCAAAATACTTTTGGGCAGAAGCTGTAAATACCGCATGCTATATTATGAACAGAGTTTTGATTAGACCTATTATCAGAAAAACTCCCTATGAACTTTGGAATAATAGAAAACCTAATATTATGTATTTTCATGTTTTCAGTTGTAAATATTTTGTTCTTAACAATGAAAAGGATAATCTTGGTAAATTTGATACAAAATCCGATGAGGCTATTTTTCTTGGATATTCTCTAAATAATAAAGCCTATCGTGTTTTCAATAAAAGAACTTTGACTGTTGAAGAAACTGTATATGTTGTTTTCAATGAATCTGACATTACATCTTTTAGAAAGGAAGATTTTGCTGATGATGATGCAGGGACACTAGAACATGGACTGAAAGATTTGACTCTCAAAGATAATCAATCAAGTGAACCACATGAAGAAGAGGTAAGCAAAAATCATGATAATATACCCAAGGAATGGAGGTATGTACAATCACACCTTAAAGAATTAATCATAGGAGACCCATCTCAAGGTGTTAAAACTAGATCTGCACATAGAGATACACAGGACTTAATTGCTTTTGTTTCTCATATAAAACCATACAATATAGAAGAAGCTAAAACAGATCCTAATTGGATGTTAGCAATGCAAGATGAATTAAACCAATTTAGGAGAAATAATGTTTGGACCCTAATAGAAAGACCTAATGACTATCCTGTTAAGGTACTAGGTGGGTTTATAGAAATAAACTAGATGAAGATGGAAATGTAATTAGAAATAAGGCTAGATTGGTTGCACAAGGATATAATCAAGAAGAGGGAATAGATTTTGATGAAACTTATGCACCATTAGCTAGATTAGAAGCCATTAGATTACTACTAGCTTATGCATGCTTTATAAATTTTAAATTATTTCAAATGAATGTAAAAAGTGCATTTTTGAATGGTTTTCTATCCGAAGAGGTTTTTGTTGAGCAACTACTGGGTTTTATTGATCATACTTATCCAAATCATGTTTTCAAATTAGATAAAGCTTTTTATGGTCTGAAACAGGCACCAAGAGCCTGGTATGACAGACTAAGCAAGTTTTTAATTGCAAATGATTTTATAAGAGGTAGTGTTGACACCACACTGTTTATTCAAAAAAAAAATAATGATATTTTAGTTGTTCAAATCTATGTTGATGATATTATTTTTGGATCTACTGATGAATCTTTGTGTCAAGATTTTGGTAAGCTAATGTAGGGAGAATTCGAGATGAGCTTGATGGGTGAGCTGAGCTACTTTCTTGGACTTCAAATCAAATAAACTAAAGAAGGTATCCTGATCAACCAAGCCAAGTACATCAAAGAGATTATCAAAAAATCTGGCATGGAATCAAGCAAAGAAAATCGAACACCCATGAGTCCTGCATGTAGACTTGATAAAGATGAGAATGGCACAAATATTGATCAAAAGCTGTACCGAGGTATGATCAGTTCTTTATTTTATTTGATAGCTAGTAGACTTGATATTTTATTTAGTATTTGTATATGTGCATGTTTTCAATATAATCCAAAGGAGTCACACATCATAGTTGTTAAAAGAATCATTAAATATCTGAAAGGCACATGCAATGTAGGTTTATGGTATTCTAAGCACACATCTTTGAAATTAATTAGTTATTCAGATGCTGATTATGGAGGCTGTAAAATTGATAGAAAAAGCACAAGTAGCACCTGTCAATTTCTAGGTGTTAACTTGATTTCTTGGCACTGTCGCAAACAGAACTCTGTAGCACTATCTACTGCTGAGGCAGAATATGTGACTGCTGGGAGCTATTGTGCTCAAGTGCTATGGATCAAGCAATAACTAGAAGATTATGGTATTGCCCAATCTAAATTTCTTATTAAATATGACAATACTAGTGCTATTAATTTATCCAAAAATCTAATTCAGCACTCACGAACTAAGCACATATAAATTAGACATCATTTTATTCGTGATCATGTTTTAAATAATGTTGTTGAACTAGAATTTGTATCCACTGAAGATCAACTTGCTGACATTTTTACTAAACCACTTAGTCTAGATAGATTTGAGAAAATTAGAGGCGAATTAGGGCTGTGTGACCCATTCTGAACAATTTTGAACTATTTTTTTTTTAAGGTAAGAAAAAATTATCTAGGTATTTCAAATCTTTCTCTAAAGCATAGGACAACCTATTTTAATGTCTAAAAACCTATAAAAACTAATTTTGACCTTTTTTGACTTTTAGGCTACTTTTTGGCTCGAGCCGACTCGAGTCATCAGGCTGTTCGACGAGCTGACTCGAAGGTTGGGCCGAACATTTTTATATAGGGTTTCGTTAGTTTGCTCTCACTATGTTTTTAGGTTTTGCTCTCTTCTACTTAGCCGACTCCTCTTTCCATCTTAAAAAAACTTCCTAGAACACTCTCTAATCCCTCCAAACTTTTAATCCTAGCTAGATGGCACCCTGTAAGGCCGTAGCTAAGAAACCCCGCCGGGTGGTTCGGACGGTCATGGAAGAAAGGTGAACAAAATGGTGCTTGGACATCTCCAATCTGGAAGAAGAACAGCAAATTGAGTAAGAAGAAGAGCCACAGGCACCCAGGCAAGTGATTCTAATGGGAAATCATCAAGTAACTCCTGGTAGGTGCATTGATTTTAGTTTCTTGGAGCAAGAACAATTACACATTGGGGATTGGTTAGAGAAACAAGGTTGGAAGAATTTCTATCTATTGAATGTACCTACGTATCCCAATTTGGTTAGGCAATGTTTTGAAAATATGTCCTTAGGTGCATTTCATATCGAAGGAACTGTGAAGGGAAAGCACATCGAGGTTAGTGAGCAAAAACTATCAAGTATCCTGAATATTCCAAAACAATGTGAATGCTATTTGGTTTTAAAAGAGAAGCAGAAGACCCTAAGACTAATACTGGAAAGATCTAATATGAAAGGTGTTGTGCATGTTAGTGCAAATCAGTTATCATTGGAGATGAGACTGTTGCACAACATTATCAGTCAGATTTTCTTACCCCAAACAAGGCAATTTGATTAGGTCAGTGAGCATGACCTAGTTTTTATGAGACGTCTGATTGAGGGGGAGGCCCTCAACTTACCGTTTATCATGCTTTCACAGATGAGAGAGGCGGCTCGTAGGGCACGAGCTTGTGTACCATATGGGATGGTATTCACACTTTTATTTCAAGATGCCCTAGTAGATCTGACAGGTGAGGACAATCGGCTACTACTATACACTGACAGGTATACTCTGAAATTCCTTACTTGGATGGGATTTATTAAAGTAGACGATCATTAGATTCGAAAGACTTCAGGTATTCCGATAGCACACTCAGATGATTCAGAGGAGGACACTCAGGCAGCAGAGGGACTTGGTGAGGAGGTAGATGCACATGCTGATGAGGCTGGACCATCAGAGCCAGCTCCTACCACTCCTCGTTCACCACTCAAGAGATCTACAGCTGTTGGACCTGATGCAGATGACAGACTATAGAGAGTACTGGATGAGATATCTTATCTCAGATCTAACACTGATACCAGGATTGCTCTACTTCAGTCTGAGATGTAGCAGGGATTCCAGGATATTATGACCATTCTTAGATAGCTTACTGCAGCTAGCCAGTATGTACCGACGACTTCGACAGTAGCACCTAACACTAGCACAGGCACTGATCGAGAGCAGGGACAGGCAACACATTTCGGTGACATTCCTTCACACGCCACTCTTGCTGATGCTGAGGCCAAGGTTGGTATTGAGGTTCCAGGATCTAATGTTGGACAGACTCCAGCTACAGAGATACTATCTACTACCAGCACTTTGGCATTATCCTTTGATCCTCTGACTGTCAGACCCACTCACATTATCATATCATCAGAGTCCAAAATAAAAGCCAAAGCCAAAACTAAAATTTCTAGGACTACCACTCCTACTAGGACTAGAATCAGGGATCTTAGACCTAGGTTTCCTAAGTTTAAGCCTAGTCCAGGAATCTTAGAGGTCGGTTCCTCCACTAGTGGGGAAGACCTTAGTGGTGATGATCCTAGCCCACCTTTTTGATATTTTTAGACTTTTATCTTGATGTTTTTAGGACACTATGCTTGTTATATTTTGTTGTTGTGATACTATTTTGTCATGCCGAGGCACATTTGTAATGTATCACCTATGTACTCACTTTTTATATCTATATATATCTTTTTCATGCTACATGTCTATCTTTGTTATGATTGATTTATTATGAATGTATGTTCTCTTATCTTTTATACCTTTTGTTGATGACAAAAAGGGGGAGAAGGGACAATGTGCATGAATGAAAATGATATGATATGGAGAAGGGAGATTGACTTGAAAATGATACAATGAGCTAGAATGTTGATTCATGAAAATTTGATGAAAATTAAAAGAAATGCTATTACAATAGTAAGGGGGAGTTTTTGTTAAGTTTCTTATTAAATTTTCATGAAATTTACTTCAAATATTTGGTAATTTAATAAGTTTCGATACACATTGTATAGATGATACTCTTGATACATTATGTGTTAATACATTATGTTTCGATACCTATTTCTCATATGATACAGATAATACAGTGTATCGATACATATGATACTTGGTGTTAATAGTGTTCAATTTTATACATTTGATACATATGATACATTGTGACACACTGTGTTGATACCTTGATACTTAATCTGTGTTATATACATTATATCTAATATCATTTGATAAATATGAATATACTGTAATTGTAAAGTGCTTTTAAATTTTAATCATGCTTAGTATTTTGTCATCATCAAAAAGGGGAAGATTGTTGACCCCTGGAATGATTTTGATGATCACAAAACATTGGAGCATGTATTTGATACTAATTTTTTCAAATTACTTGAGAGGTTTTGCAGGAAATTGGTTACCTTTAGTTTAAAATGGTTTTCAAATTGATTGGAAGGTAATTCCATTATGTATGAAGTTTTATGAACTTGAACTTGTAAAAGCCCTAGTTTTGTCAATATTGTAATCTTATAAAATGGGCTGAAAATTGTAAAATTAAGAGCATGTAGATTAGCTCTTATTTGATTCAAATGTTGAAGAGTTTTGGAGAAGCTTGAAGCATTAATTGAAGACTTTGCAAGAGCTGACTCATGGATCAAGAGCCGACTCATTGTGGCATAGCACAGAGAAAACTTTAGAGTTTCAGTATCAAGAGCTGACTCCCATCCCAAGAGCCGACTCATGGAAGAAAAAGTTTTTTTGAAGCCTGAGATCTCGAGCCGACTCGAGCCCCAAGAGCTGACTCATCCAGAGTTATGATTTTGATGGACTGAGAACTCGAGCCAACTCTGCCCTGAAGAGCCGACTCTAGGTATTCATCATTTTGAATTGACTGAAGGTAAGAGCCGATTCCAGCTTAAAGAACCGACTCTTATAGAAATTTATTTTGGGCTGTCGAGAATTCAAGCCAACTCGTGGATCTCGAACCGACTCGTGTAGCCATTTTCTACACTCCAACGGCTAGTTGCTAAAGTTAATTTTTTAACTCCATTTCATCTCCAATAATTCTTTCACGAATCCCTAGGCCCTATAATGGCCATATCTCTTGAAAAACTATAAAAGGGATTGTTTTTGAAGGATTAAACAATTATGAGAGCATTATTGTGGAATTATCTTGAGATATTGAAGAGCTTTCAAGTCTTTCACCTACCTACTTCAATAGCTTTCAAGATAGGATTCAAAGCTTCACCAACTCTACTCCATCATTGAAGAAGTAAAGAAGCAGCTTGAAGGGCATTAAAGAGTATTCAAAGCTAGGCTTAGTCTTGATCTATATCAGCAACACTTAAACAAACTCGGTTTGTTGTAGTTGCTTGTTTATCTTTTATCTATCTTTGTTTTCTCTCTAAGAATAGCAAGGGACTATGTCTTAAAAGAGGGTTAAAGGTTTTTAGGTGAGCCTTGTGAAAACTTAAGTTGTGTTCTTGGTGATCCTGGTATAAAACCAAGTGTTAGGGTTTTCTTTGGTAATCCCATTTAAAACCAAAGGGAGTTTGGATTACTTTGGTGATCCCAAAAAAACCAAAGTATATAGGTTTGGATTGTAAGCCTGGTAAACAATCCGATTGTATTCCGGTTGGGGGATATAGTGAAAATCCCAAGTGGTGCTTGAGTAGTGAACGTAGGAGCCGGTTGCTCCGAACCACTCTAAATCTCTTTGTGTTTGTGCTTGTGCTCTTATTACTTTATTGTTTTTACTTAATTACTTCCACATTGTATATTGCACCATAACACTAAAAGAATTTGAAAGTGCACATAATTATGAAAAGTTTTTATAATCCTAATTCACCCCTCTCTTGGGAAGCCACCTGGGCAACAGTAAGTCTGGCATCTCGATCAAGGTTCTTTGAGGCTAACTCTTACCTAGAGAACTCAAGGTTGGTGTCAAAGGCAAGAGGCTTACTTGGTGCAACCTATCCCTTGATCTCACTTACCTGGCCAATATGGTGAACTAGAATTGATTGGAAAACTTGTTGATTCAAGTTAACCCATGTCAACTAAGGTTAATCAATCATGACTAGTTATTAGGTGCCCAAGGACCAATTGATCATGAGCCCCTCTATGAGCTTGTGGGAGGTTTCATGATTATGTCCATATCTTCTTTTAATATGCCAGAATGAATTAAATCCTCTAGATTATTAGGTCCTTTAAAAGATAAAGTTATAGGATAACCTAGTCTTAGCCTCCCATTAAGTGGATGGTAATGAGCCATTAGTTGGGTGATCATCGGTGGATCCAAAGATCAGGTGGTCATCAGGTTGGTGGAATTGCCATTCATAATATGATGGCTTAGTGCAACTATCTTAATAAGTGGTCATGTTAGCCGGTCAAAGTCGGGCTTGATCATTCATTAGTTAGAAGCATTGAATTTGGTCATGTTAATTGTTGGACCTAACCAGGACCTTCAATTGGAGTCCCAAAGGTCGATTGATTGGCACCCTAGGGCAAAAATTATTTACTATAAATTGCTTCGAGAAGTAATTTGTTTTGAACCTACCTTTAGATGCGCATGGGTTGGCCGGACAAAGTTGGGCTCATGTGTGATCTATTATATTCTAGTACCCACTAAGAAGTAAGTGTTATTCTTCAGATCGGAGTGTAGAGGCTTCCAATCTGTATAATATAGTGGGAGAAACCTTTAAACTAAAGTCCATGCCTTTACGATGTTAATAATTCATATATACTAATATTTTTTTGGGGTTTTTCCTTTCAGACTATGTCTACCAGTCTGTCACTCTGATCATTGCTAGATAATGATAAACTTATGGGTCCCAACTTCAATAATTAGTATCGAAGACTCAGAATAGTTCCGGAGCATGAAAGGATCCTATATGTGATAGCAAATCCTGCACCTGAGGAACCTACTGCCAATGCCCATACTGCAATCAGGGATGCATATCAGAAGTGGCTCTCTGACTGCACTACAGTGTGATGTATTATGTTGGCAGCAATGAATGACAAGTTCGATCGCAGGTTCGAGGAAGCCCAGCCAGAGGAGATCCTTCAAAAGTTGAAGGAGTCTTTTGGCACACTTGATGATATTAAGCGATATAGGATTTCCTCTACCATTTTCAGCACTCAGATGCATGATGGACCATCAATCACTGATCATGTACTATAGATGATCAAGTTAATTGAGCGTTTGGGTAAGCTCAAATTTTCCTTGCATGAGTAGTTGGGAAAAGATGCGATTTTGAATTCTTTGCATCCCTCCTATATGGACTTTCTTGATCACTACAGATTGAATAAGCCTATAGTAAACTACCACAGTTTGTTGGATTTACTGCAGACCTATGAGGAAGATCATCAGCTTAATAAAGGATTGGTAAACCTAGTGGGAGGTAGTAAGGCAGGACATCGTCCCTTTAGGAAAGGGAAAAAGAAAAAGAATAAATCCAAGAAGGTGCAAAGTGCTAGGCCTAGTCTGACGAGGAAGAAGGCTGATCAGAGTAAGGCAAAGTGCTTCTATTACAAGAAGCAGGGTAACTGAAGAAGGAACTGTCTTCCCTACCTTGCTACTCTTGACCCGAATAGGCCAAAGAAGAGAAAGCAGCAAACTGTTGCTGCACAAGGTAATTATATGATAACACCTTATAATTTCTTTATATGTGATATTAATAATTGGATATTGGATACCAAAAGTCCTGGCATTGGGAGTTATCAAGCTAGTTTTTGAGTCTTGTAATGTCATTTTGAATGACTATTATTATTGTCCATCTTTTCTTATGAATGTCATTTCTACAGGCCAATTGGCCAATGAAAATTATGAATTTTCAATAAAGAATGATATTTTTTCTATCATTGTGAATGGTGTGAGACTTATGGATGGATGTTTAAGTAATGGCATATACTTACATCATGACCTGTTACAGTAATGACAACTTCTTGCAAATGCCCTAGGATAGATAATGTCAATGATACTTATCTCTAGCACTGTAGGCTAGGTCATATTAACAAGAATAGGATCAACAAGTTAGTTGGAGAAGGTCTCCGAATATTGGTAATTGTAATCACTGCCAACTTGTGAATCTTGTCTTGTTGGTAAAATGACCAAATCACCTTTTACTAGAAAAGGTGAGCAAGTGGTGGGGACACCAGAGGCACCAAAATAAGATAGAGGTTTCTCAACCCTCTGTGGATCAATTAGCAGCATCAGAGTTCACTGAAATAAAGCTTAGTCCAGCTGAGTTGAGTCCTGTATTAGTCAGCTCATGTTAAGCTAGTTCAGTCCAGTGTTAGTCAGCTCATGTCGAGCTAATTTTATTTTTTTGAGTCCTGTTCAACCATATTGAAGACTCAAGACTACATCATACAAGTGAAAACCAAGTCCAACCAGATTGAAGACATGGAAGTATAGCCCAAGTCCAACACAGCTTGAAGATTTAAAGACCCCAGGAGGAAAATCAGAAATCCTGATTCCTTGCAGATGCCCTCCTGATGTCTAGATTCCCTTCCAGATGCCAAAGTATATTCATAGACCAGGGCATCCATTATTCCAGAGGTCCATCTGCATCCTAGCCCACAGAAATCAAGCCTAGGCGCCAAGCCTAAGTCCTTAAGAAGCAAGATACCAGGGAATATTTCTGTTACCTGGCTACCAGGCCACCCCAGCTTCCAAAGGCCCAAGCCCATGCGCCCAGCCCCTTTGGGCCGGCCCCTTGCTGCTCCTAGAAGCCCAACACACCCCCCTAGGCATCCTTGGAGTGTTGACCAAGTCAAGAGAATTTTTAGGAATTTTTTCTACCTAATGTTTCCTTATTTTCTAGCTAGGGTTTGAGAGGGAAAAGCATTCTTATGTAATGTCAATTATACCATTACTTGGGGCCCAAGACTAAGGGTCTATTTAAAGGACCCTAGTCGCTTGTATGAAGCTTGATTTTAATATATGAAAGAATACTTGAGTTCCCTTCAAATTTGGTGTGTTACCTTGCTGTGTGCAAAAAGGGGTTTGTGAGAGTTTTTTTCTTCCCGGTGCTGCAACCATCTTCCTGCCGCCAGCCAACCTTCCAAAACCCTGGCCACCCACTTCAAAAGATACCTTTTCTTTGCTGTTTTCCTTTATTTCTTTGTTTCCTTGTGAGTTTTCTAACCCTTGACAGGTCGTTTGCAGGTTCCCGAGTTCCTACGAATCCAACGACTCCAGCCAAGCCTCAATCAGACCACCGAGCAGAAAGCCGGGTATCCGCGGGTCTGTGGCTCAGTTTTTGAGGCCGTATCCATCGAGGAACGAGAGATCCCTTCGCTACAATCTTCACCGTGTGCTTCAGACATTGTCAGGTACACCCCCTCTACCTCCAGTAATTATATTGTAGGAGAACTTGCCCTAACCGAGGCTTCTCAGCCCCAGCGATCCTTCTTTAATACTTTTCTAGGTTCTAATCTGCATGCTTGACTTCAAAATTTCATACATAATTTTCTACAACTAATTTTGATCTGAAATTCAGGAATTAATCACCTAACCCCACATATAAAACATACAAAAATAATTGCATTTATATTAGTCCCGCAACAGCGAGCCAATGATCTTCTTAGTTTGGTACATACTGATACATGTGGACCAATGAATATTAATGCCAGGGGTGGGTATAACTATTTTATTACATTTATAGATGACCTATCTAGATATGGTTATGTCTTCTTAATGAGACATACATTTAAGTCATTTGAAATGTTCAAACGATATTGTAATAAAATAGAAAAACAAACTAGAAAGTTTATTAAAACCCTTTGAATAAATCGAGGTGGTGAGTATCTTTCTAGTGAGTTTTTGACTTATCTTGAGAAGAATGAGATTCTTTCTCAATGGAATCCCCCAGGGATACCCCAGTTAAATGAAGTGTTTGAAAGGAAGAATCGAACTCTATTAGATATGATCCGATCCATGATGGGCTTAGCCACTCTACCTATATCCTTTTAGAGATATGAGTCAGCATGTTATCTTCTGAATAGGGTTCCTAGTACATCTATTAACAAAACTCCATATGAGATATGGACTAGGCATAAGCCAACACTTTCACATCTTTGGATTTGGGGGTGTCCGGCTTATATCAAATATTTGCAGACAAATAAACTTGGACCTAGGTCTAATAGATGCCTCTTTGTTGGGTATCTAAAGGAGTCTAAAGGGTATTTCTTCTTTATGCTTGAGGAACATAGAGTGTTCATCAATCTTAGGGCTATCTTTTTGGAAAGGGAGTACCTTATTGAAGGCACTCGAGCTGTTGAGGTTGAACTTGGGAAAGTTCAACAGGTAGAGGAAACAACATATTCTAGGACCGCTATAGAACTAGACTTGATAAGATCTGAGCCTATTATGCAACTATTAAGGAGATCTGATAGAGTACAATGTCAGTCGGATAGATACTATAATTTTTTGGTCTAGGATGGTGATCTTGTTGAGCTCGATGAGAACAATAAGGATCCGATCATCTATATGGATGCAATGCAGAGGTCTGACTCTGAAAAATGGCTTAAGGCCATGAAATCCAAAATGGAGTCCATGAAAATCAATAATGTGTGAATATTAGTTGATCCACCTGAAGGGATAAAATCCATTGGGTGCAAATGGTTCTTCAAGAAGAAGAGGGGCATAGATAAGTAGGTGAAGACATATAAAACCCGTCTAGTTGCCAAGGAATATCATCAACGTTATGGTATAGACTATGACAAGATGTCTTTCCCTATGGCAATGCTCAAGTCTATTCGGATTATGCTTGCTTTGGCAATATATCTAAACTATGAAATCCGGCAAATGAATGTCTGAACAGCTTTCCTAAATGGTGAGCTGGAAGAGGAGGTGTATATGATGCAACCTGAAGGGCTCACATCCATCGATGAGTCTAAGGTGTGCAAGCTAAATAGGTCCATTTATGGACTAAAGCAGGCATCTCGAAGTTGGAATATGCATTTTGATAAATATATCGAGACGTATGGCTTTGTTAGAAATGGAGAAGAACCCTGCATATATAAATGAACTAATGATTCTGTAGTTGTATTTCTTGTTCTATATGTGGATGACATTCTCTTAATCTGGAATTACATTCCTGCATCACAGAGAATAAAGGTCTAGTTGTCATATTAGTTTTCTGTGAAGGACTTGGGTAAAGCTTCCTGCATACTTGGTATGAAAATCTATAGAGATAGATCTAGGAAGCTTTTGGGATTACCTCAATCTATGTACATAGACACTGTGTTGAAATGGTTCAGTATGGCAAATTTCAAGAAAGGTTATCTTCCAATAGGTCATGGAATTACTCTTTCTAATAAGGATTATGCGATAACTCCTGAGGAGAGAGAGTGTATGAGTAGAATTCCATATGCTTCGACAGTGAGTTCTATCATGTATGCCATGACATGTACTAGACATGACATGCTCACTAGGGATAGTGAGTAAATACCAGTCTGACCTAGGTGAGTCACATTAGAAGGTAGTAAAGACTATCCTTAAGTATTTGTGAAATACTAAAGACCAATGGCTAATTTATGGAGAACTTGACTTAAAACTTATGGGGTATACTGATTCCAGTTTTCAGTCAGATAGAAATGATAGTAAGCGTGTATTCGGATTTGTGTTTATCCTGAATGGAGGAGCCATATGCTGAAAAAGTTTCAAGCAGCATACAGTGGTGGACTCAATATGTGAAGCAGAATACATTGTAGCATCAGATGTCATAAAGGAGGCAGTGTGGTTGCAGAAGTTCCTAGGCGAGCTGGGAGTGGCACCTTCCTTGGATGGTCCTATTCTGGTGTATTATGGATGCACTGGAGCCATTGCTCAAGCCAAAGAACCAAAGTTCCATCAGCGTACTAAGCACATTATGCATTGCTATCACCTTATACGAGAGATCGTGGAATGAGGTGACATTGAACTTATGAAGATCGATGGAAAGGAAAATCTGGTCGACCCCTTCACTAAAGCCATCAGAGTTCAAGAGTTCAACGATTGTAAATGGAAGATGGGAATATGATTTTGTTCTGATTGGCTTTAGTCAAAGTGGGAGTTGTTGGAAAATATATTCCAAAGCCAATCATCTAGCTTGTAGATGGTTGAGCTGTTATTATAATTGTATATAAATTATATTGAATAAAATATTTATTCTAGCTATTCATCGTATTTCACATCTTCCTGTAATGAACTCTTGTATGATGAAGTCCTTAAGACTACTTTGATGTGATATAGAGAGGATATATCATCTAGTCCTTAAATTCATTCATGACCAAATGATACATTGTCACAGGACGTTAGTGTATCAAGTGTAGGTCATTGTATGTCATAGTCATTGGTTATCCTCTTAACCAAGGAGAATAGAGATACCGGTATGGCATACAAGTATTGTGTATGACACTTCATTGGACGTGACCCATCTGTAGAACTTTTTTCTGCCAAAGAGTAGTTCGCATTAGGATATGGATATAAGTATTCCTCTGACTTGAGATCACCATGGTAGCTTGCAAGCAACATACTGTGCTTAGGTACCGGACTACCCAGATTTCTAATCTGGTGATGAAAGGTTGCTGGGTACGGTCAAGTACTTGTGTAGTAGTGGTTGGATCAAGATAGGATTAACCCCTCCAAAAGAGTTTGGAGTGAATGACTCATTATGTCTCAATTGAGTAAAACCTTGGCCAGGGTAGTCTTTGTAAGTAGTTACAGGGATTTTGAGTTTAAGACATATTATGATGGACTATTCTAGGGTTGGGCAGATAAACCCTAAGTCTTCTGGAGCATTGAGGGTTAAAGGAATGTATTATATGATTATCATATCCATTTGGTTCTTGATAGTTGCTCTACAACCTTTGACCTATTCGGATGTTGGGTGTCATGCCAGATGGCGACTTTGGCTGGTACTGGAAGTGTTCCAATACTACCGGCTTAGTGTTCGAACCTATCGGCTCACACACCATAGGGCTTTCTGATTGACCTAATGGCTATTAAATGATTGGGAATCATTTTTGGACTCTTTGGAAAATTTGATTATCCATCTACATTTCGAAGTCGACTAGAATCATGAGTCAACTCAATTGCAGGGATTTGATGACTTGTCAAGTGTTGACACATTATGTTACAAATATTGTGACAAAGCTTTTAATTGCTAAATGTCGATAATTATATAGAGGGTTAGCGGTAATGTGATTGCTTAATTAATTCAATTTGATAAAACAATCTAGTTTGGGTCAAACTGAATGTGATTCGGTTTGGGCTCGGGTTAGGTCTAATGTGATTAGGCTAAATCATTGCATCCAATTTCAAATTTGAGTTTGAATTATGAATTCAAATTTTAATTTAAGTTTTAAATTTAGAATTTACTTTGAATTTAAAAGGATGTAACCCCATGGCCTTGAATCTTTTGTAACACCCACCTTTATGTAACCCATAACTCATGTAACTCTCCCATTTTCCTCTCTCCCCACTTACCTATATATTTGGGGGATTAATGAGGACGCGAATGAGAAGGTTTTCTGAAATTTAATTGCTTTAAATTCTTCAAAAAAAGGAAAAAAAAAGGAAAAGGAAGAAGGAGAGCTTGAAACCTTTGTGTGGAGAAGAAAGGTTTGGGTTTGGGTGTGTGCTGCCCAGTGTTCTAGGCTTAGGAAGAGTATCTTAGGAAGGGTTCTTGAGTGCACTTCCTACACCCTCCATAGTCCTTCTTCATCTCCGGGAGCATCCTGCAAAAGAAGGAGAAGAGTCCAAAAGCCAATTTATTCCAGCGAAGCTAGCACTTCAAAGGAAGAAGGTCAAAGAAGAACTCCGGTGTGGATTACCTGTAGAGGCCAGACACGTGTGCGGCTTCCGGAGTGATTGTCTTCCTTGGTGTGCCTTTCCTCAACCCGGTGAGTGTCGCATTGGATTAAAGGTAAGGCTCTTGGTGAGTTTTCTAAAGAAGTGTTCTTTGGTATGTGCATTGAACATAGAATGATTCTATGTGATGCACAACTTTGTGTGCTTGCATTTTCTTTCATTTGCACGTTAATATTCATACATGATCCTATTTGTAGGCATATATTAGAAATGTTCTAATATTATATGTTGATTAATATGATTAATCAAGTCTTCCACTATGATGCAAAGTTTAAAATTTTAAAGTCGTATAACTATTGCTTACATCATGTTTCCTAACAAAACCTTGGATGAGGAAGAGTACTTGTGCTATAGGGACTCCATGGCATCATTTCAGCATAGCAGCCTTTGCCCATGCTCATCTTTTTTTGTACCCTACCTTTGATTTTTGGACATAGAATCTCTTTCAAATCAGCACTCAACCTCCTCATATCATCCTTGAGATCTGGAGAACCAGGGTGTCTAAGGTTTGGGCATGATCTTGCTAGGAGAGAGACTCCGAAGAAGATGAGAGTTTCTCTTCGACTCCTAGCGCTAGTGCTCCACTTTCCCCTCACGTGTGAACTTCCTTGAATGCCTCCTACCATGCCTTGCTGATCTAAAAGTTCTCCTTCATGCCTCCCTAGGAAATAGAGATGAGGTGTGAACCTTGTAGCATGAAAGGAGAGAAAATATTTATGGAGTGCTCACCTTCTTGTGATACCGTGTGCCCCCTTCTAGGGAAGGGGGCATGCATGATGCCTCCCCTACTCGCTACCTTAGGTGGTGTGAAACCAGAGAGAGAGGGAGAGAAGAGTTAGGGAGAAATTAGGATTTTCATTCCTCTTACAATAGGTTAGATGGTGTGCCCTATTATAGACCAAAGGCTCTCTTAATCCAACTAAGAATATAATACATGAACCTAACCTAACTCAAACATCTCCTAAAGCTAATCTAATTAGAAGAGAACTTAGATCCAAACCTGATCGAATATGGATTAGCTCCCTTAAGATCCAAAACTCTGGATCTCAAGCTCGTGAAGGGTTGAACCTCTGTCCAAGGACCAAACTGGTCCTAACCTTAAGACTCTAACTTATCCTAGACTCTAGGAGTCATCACCATGACTCCTTTCTTGGCCTTCTAAGGCTTGAGAGTACCATATATGTGCCAATAATTTATATCTTGCTACATCTCTATAAATAGTAAGTCTATACTTTTTTGGGTAGATAATAAAGAAGCTCAAAAGCCTATTTATTATACCAGCTGAGTACTCCATGACACCGAGACTAGGTATTCTAAAATTAAAAATTATTTATACTCTAATCATTTTTGTACAGCATCTTAGGCCCTATTTTCAAGCACATTCAATTATAGTGTTGACTGACCAACCACACAAGGCTATTCTTTAATGTTTGGATTGAAAGAATTATGCCTTGAAAGTCAATCACAGTTATTGTATCAGTGGCATTTTTATATTCTTTAAACTTAAAATTGATATTAATAAAGGCAATTTTTGATTCATCATTTGCTATGTCTTATATTTTAATTATAAGATTATGATGAACCCCATAGATTAGGACAATGAAATTAGGGTTATGATGGAGATCATAATGGTGAGACTTAAGTTTTTATAAACCCTAATCTAAAATGTTCCTAGTTGATGGATCATCGATTCGGTGATCGATGAATATGGAAAGACTAGCACATCCTATGTATGCTCGATGGAGAGGGTGGTTGGTCTCACAACCACTTGTGTAAAGACACTAATACAAGGATGTAGGTGCTCATTAGGTTATAAATCCACTGAGCTAATCCAATAAGAGGATATCAAATGGAAGTCTTACTTGTCAAAAAAATATTCTCTTGGTGGGAGTTGTGCATGTGGTCCTTAGACTTGAGACTATCATAGTACCTTGTGCATATAAATCTATGTTTTGGTGCATACTCATTCATGATAATTAAGTCAAGTACGGGATGCTTCTGGATATGATGGATTGTGTATGAAGGTAATGAGTAGGTCAACAAGGAATCGATTACTCCTAGGAAAAGGAGCAGTTATCCCGTGTGATCTCTTCGAATGATGACTCGAGAAGTCTTTGATCAAAGTATGATGAGATTAGATAGGGTTTCTAATCTTTCATCAATAGAGTCTTCATTATCAAATTAAGATTTGAAAGGGTTAAGTGCTAGGGTTTGACATTTATCCATGCCCATCACTTAATCGGTATAAAGGGAGATCGAAGGATTGAATTACATGGTAACTTTCCACTGAAGGGTATTTTAGTAATTTCTACCAAATACCTCATCTTTCAGGTAGGCATGACATGTTGCTAGATGTCATCATGTCTTGTAGGTTTTCATGAATCAAATCAATTGGATTCATGAGTCAATTCGAAAGTTGGTTCGAATTGACAACTTAGGTCAGCTCAATTTGATCTAATTAGGTCAATCGGGTTTGATTGGATCAAATCAGCTTGGACCTAGACCTACTGCTAGCAAGATGTGGAACCCAAAGGGTCACAATCATTAGGGAATTGGCCAAGAAAGTCAATTATATATTTATTAGGATCATGGGATCCTAATTGGCTAGCTAATTGATATACTAGCATATGTTGGCTAGTCCAACTCCTAACTCAACTGAATTGGGTCAGCTTGTTTGCTAATTAGGCTAACCAATTTAAGTGATATTTAAATTTAGTTGAGTTCTAAGTGGGGCATCCTAATTCAATATTTATCTAAATTTATTTGGCATTTATCTTGGTCAAATTGAAGAGTCCTACATGGCATGGACTCTTGGCACCAATTCTTGGTGTGCGCCAAAATGCATATGCATAGAAGAACTAAGAGTCCTTCTACCAGTCAGTCACAGAGTTCAGATAAAGTCTAAAGGACTTTATTTTCATCTCCACACCCATTTGGAAGGGCATTGACAGGTCAAAAGGTAAGAATTCCTTATGGAAGGGGTGGCGCAAAATGAAGAGTTGTGTCTCTTCATTTTGGCACTAATTTAAGACCAAGAGTCCTTCTGTTTGAAGGCTCCTATGTTTCTCTGATGCCTCATATCTGAAATCACACCTCTTGGGCTTTCCATAAATGGTCAAGGCCATATGGCAAAAGGAGGAGAATTGTTTGAAATTGAAGAGACAAAGACTTATCTCTTGGTGCACGAAAGGTCTTATCCATATATGTCTTTCTATCATAATAAGCCTCCTTCTATTTGAAGGGTCTTATCAAATGGCTGATGGATAGACATATCAGGTGCCCCATCCCATAATTCTTCCTATTTTCTCATAGTTTTACCGTGAAATCTCCATCCATTTCACCCTAGATTATTTCTATCCTTTTTTTGGGAGATGGGACCTAGGAAGCAAGTTCTCAAAAGACCTCGTCAGTTTACACAGGATACTGAGCAGTGCATGAAGGCGTGCCACGAGGATTAGACAATGGAGCCACCTGTTCAGCATAAGATTCCAGTCAGATCGCCCATCCATGGAGCAGATAGGATGGCCTCCAATGCCATTATTGGAGGATGGTGAGTAGACTTTGACTTTATGGACCGGCATCATTTTCATATAGGGTAGTGGTTGAGAGATGCTGGGTTGACCCATTTTTGCTCGCTGACTGAGAGATTTCTTCCTGGCCTAATTCGAGAATTTTATAGTACTTTTGTCAAAGGAGTAGAAGGATGGATTGCTGAGGTCCGAGATACAGAGATTCTGCTCACTGTTTAGATTCTGAGCAGGACTTGGGAGATCCCCATGAGGGGGACCTTAGCTGACTCATTGGTGGACAGGATGAGTGGATTGCGATATATTTTTGAGTCAGAGGATCTTGTTGAGGGAGCCATGGTGGTTGCATCCAGACCTCAATGGAGATGAGATTGCTCCATCACATCATCGCCTGGATACTTTTGTCGAAGACCGGATGCTTTGATTTTATCATGGAGTGAGAGTTGCTGGTTATGGTATCTTTGATCTGACGGACTCTAGCCTGTCTCCCAGTTCTTATGGTACACCAGATGACCAAGGCCACTTTGAGCAGGAGGCTATGCTTACCATATGACATGGATCTGACCATCCTATTCCAAGCTTACAGAGTTGTCATAGATGGAGAGCCTTTCAGGTAGTTACTTCACACAAACATCTATAATGAGAGATCACTACATAGGATGAGATATCATCTACACAAAGGCCAGTGGAGACGGAAGGTATCCGAATAGACCACTGATGCAGATGATGAGGACATTGCTAAGGAGTGGATTTACAGAGATTAGGCTGGGCCATCTGAGCCATCGATGATGAGGACATTGGCAAAGTTCTGTATTTTCAAAAATATCAGGCCTTAAGTCGATAGTTGGAAACCTAAGTGTCGACACTTGAGTTATGGGTGTCAACACTTGGCATGCCAAGGAGTTTTTCTGCATGCCAAATGTTGAAGTATTGACACTTGACTTCCCAGGTGTCGACACTTGACCTTGAAAAGTTCATAATCAAGTACGAATTAAGCCAAAAATACAAGCATATATTTTGAAACTAAAATGAAACATAAACAATAAATAATTGAACATTTAAAAGTCCTTTTTGCATGAAGAGGATGCCCTTAATTACGAAAAATGCTCCATGCCATGGCGTGCCACGATATTTAAACTTTTGAGAATTTGAGGTGCTTGCTTCCTGAAAACTCATAGCTAGAAATACACATTAGTATACAATATGTGCTCAACGTTTTGTTATTTATCAAAATCACTAGGTGGAGCCAACAATCTTCCCCTTTTTGATGATGACAAAATCTTGAGTAAATCAGCATTAATTTTCAAATTTCAATTGATATTTCATGAATATGATTGTAAGCCACAATTTTCATAGTTAGGAAGAATAAATCTCCCCCTCAATTAGATAATTTTAATCAGAACAAACAATAGGTTATTCTAGGTATCAAATCAAATTGGAAAATTTGCAAACAAACAACAATTTATACCATACTCCCCCTTTTTGTCAATCATTAGAAAAGGGAATAACCTCTCCATCAAAACGAGCAAGGAGACAAAAAGTGGTAGAGTATCAGAGTTGACAGGTATCAGAGCCAAAAAGAGCCAAAAAAAGTATATCTTGAAGTAAATGTAACCAATCAAGCAATCATAGAGAATTACAATAAACATCAAACTAAAATATATATATCTGTTAAGTAGCGTTTTCAGTACAAAACTTGCTGACTCATCAGCAAAACTGAAACAAACAGAATATATCATGAGTCATACATCATAAGTAACATGAAACATAAAAAGCATACAACAAAATAAACATCTGTGAGGCTAATCCTCATCAGATGGGATCTCAAAGGAAATAAGACCAGTGACTCTAGACCTATAGGCTAGACCACTAGGAATCTTCAAGATACTATGACTTCGAGTCCTAGTGGGGGGTCCAAAATGAGGTACAACTCTAGATGCTCTAGTAGAGGGAGGGAGTAGAGTCTCAGCCGGGGTGACATAGACGGATCAGTGGTGACAGGAGTGCTAGTCGCATCAGTGGGAGGAACATCAGGAGACTGCAGCTCTCGACTGACTACCTCATAACCATCAGCACCATTGTCACTGTCACTGCCGTCATCAAGAACATCTGTAGCTCTATCCTCAATCCCATCAGTACGATCACCACCCTCCATGGTATCATCAGGATCATCCTGGTGGTCATCGTCATCATCATCACCAGCAGGTGGGTCAGTATGAGCAATAGGAGGAAGCAGGGATCTAAGCAAATCCTCAATGCGAGCAAATCCTGCCTCCACAGTCTGATGCATCTCAGCATGCTCTGAAGCTGTGTGAGCTCTAAGGCTCTCTATCTCAATCCATAGCTGAGTCATCCGAACTCCAAGACTAATGAGCTCACCTCTAATCTCTGTGAACTGCTGACGAGAATACTCCTCAAAATGTAATCTAGTAGATGCTGAAGGAGTGGCTGAAGGTGTCATAGGCTCTGTCTTAGATGCATGAGCTGCCTGAGCAAGAGGACTGACTGGCCCTGATGGCCCTGCCTCTGCCTCTCGTAACTGATCCTTCTCATCTGGCTCCTGGCCAGACTCTCTCCTAACCCATCTGCCTGCAACCAATCTATAGCCCATGCGATGGAGTGACCTCTCATCATATACATCTGTGTGCAAGATCTCCTTGGGGATCTCCCCCTCCAAGGATACTCCACATGCTCTGAAGAGTCAGGTCAGCCCCATACCATATGGCAGACAGTGTCGTCACTGGCTCGCTGCATCTCTCATCTATACCAACATCATAGAAGGAATATCGACCTGGGTCCTCTAAGTCAAACAAACCATGAGCATCAGCTCCCTCTCTGTGATGAAGTCAAAGCGCTCTGTCTTCGGAAGCAATATCCGAGCTGTGATATGATGCAAGAGGCGCATCTCCACTAACAGCTGATTCGCGACAACTACTGTCACACCGCAAACATTCTCACACTCAAGAATACATCGGAAGGTGGCCTCTCTGTCCTCCACAGAAAAAATACTGATACCCCGGTGTGGAATCTCCCAAACCCTACTAAGAAACTCCTCGATCAGAAGAATCTCAATACCTCGGACAAAAGTCCTCCATGTCAAACGACAGCAGTCCATGGCTCCATAAAACTCTCATACAAGGTGGAGGTAATACCTCTCCTGCATGGTGCAGAAGGGTACCAATCCCGTATCAGTAAGGGTCTGATGAATCTAAAAGTGCTGCCTGTCGAAAAACTTGAGGTCAACCTGTCGACCAGAAGCTACAGCCTTCCCTGCCATCCTCTCTACAGGGGATCCTGGGGCAACTGAGCTACTCGACTCTCCTGTGTCATATCTAGTCTTGGTCCTCCTCTCTGATCTCTGACTAGGTCTCCTAACAGCTAATCTCTTTCTTGGACCCATTTCAATCAAGCTGAACAGGAAAGAAGGAAGATAGGTCCAATCAGGCTTAGAACTATAGGTCTGACTATAGGTTGAGCTAAAGAGAATTGCTTTTCTTAAGAGGTGCTAAGACAAGTTTCGAAAACTGGGATTAAAACAAATTTAGGTTGTAAAATGCCTTTAACAAGAAAGAAAAAGTCTTAGGTAATCTACCAATAGTTTGAAAAAGAGAATTTTGCAAACTACATTTAGATTAAAAGACATTACCCTGTATATGTTTTTGGTAAAAATATATTTGAACTTTGTAAAATACATTTGATAAGGTCAAAGTACTAAAAAAAATGGAATTTGGGTTAAAATAAACTAGGGTTTTAGCAAAGTAGTGAAAATGAGGGTAAAATGTCACGAAAACATCATAACTAGTCTTTCCAAAACAATGATAATGCAATAAATGGTTTTAGAACACTGGATTTTAGATGAAAACCCCAATTTTTTCGGCCAAAATCAATCCAACAGTGATTTTCCGAAAATCGGATGAAATAAGCACGAAATCGGCCAAAAAATCCTTGGGAAATTCGAGAAAAATGCTTTTAACCACGATTCCCTAAAATGGAGTTTTAGAAATTCATCAAAACTCATAAAAATCTGATCAAAATCCCTTAAAATGGTCGGAAAAACCCTATTCTAGGTTACACGGTTTGACGGTAACAAAAAGAAAACAAAAATGAGAGAAATAAAATGAAAATAAAAGAGGGAAATACTTGAAAGTTGTTGGGGTAAACAGGAAAAAGAAGATTTGGATCTTGGGGGACCACTGTTGCTTTGAGAGAGATGGGGGAAAACAAAATACAAATCCCTCTGTCCATCGTTAAGAAAAACAGATTTTTCCCGCAAGTGTCGACACTTAAGATTTGTCAAGTGTCGACACTTGGTCAGGTGTTGACACTTGACAAAATCCAAGTGTCGACACTTGGCCTAGAAAATCCTAAAAAATTGAAAAATTTTCAAAATATTTAAGAAAGTATTTAAAAGCTTTTGGGACTAAAAGCGAGTGTTTTTTTTGAGTAAAATACCTTGGGTAAGATGAAGTTTGTGAGAGTTCTAAGAGAATGGGTCAATAATACCTAACTCTCTTCTAATCAGACATAATCTTTCATCACTCAATGGTTTGGTAAACACATCGGCTAACTGATCATCAATATACACAAATTCAAGTATAACATTAGAGTTTTATACATGATCTCTTATGAAATGATATCTTATTTCAATGTGTTTACTTCTTGAATGTTGCACAGGATTCTTAGTTAGATTGATTGCACTAGTATTGTTATATCTTATGGGTGTCTTAATTAGTTTAATGCCAAAATCTTCGAGTTGTTATTTGATCCAAAGGATCTGAGTACAACAGCTTCCAGCTGCTATATAGATAGAGCAACTGAATTTTGTTTCTTGCTACTCCAAGAGATCAAATTTACTCCAAGAAACTGACATGTTCCATTAGTACTTTTACGATCAAGTTTACACACAGCAAAGTCAGCATCAAAATAAGCAATCAATTCAAATGAAGAATCTCTAGAGTAACACAAACCAATTTCAATTAAGCCAGATATATATCTAAGTATACGTTTAATAGCGAAAAGATGAGACTCTTTAGGATTAGACTGATATCTAGCATACATACAAACACTAAACATGATATCTGGCCTACTGGTAGTAAGATATGCAATGAACCGATCATGCCACGATATAATTTTTTGTCAATAGATTTACCTGATTCATCCTTGTCAAGTCTACAAGAAGAGCTCATAGGGGTACCTAAAAGCTTGGTGTTTTCCATCCCAAACTTCTTAAATATTTCTTTTGTGTACTTCGCTTGGTTGATGAAGATCCCCGCTTTGGTTTGCTTTATTTGGAGTCCGAGGAAGAAATTCAGTTCTCCCATCATGCTCATCTCGAACTCAACCTGCATTAACTTTGCAAATTCTTGATAAAGAGATTCGTTAGTAGCACCAAATATGATATCATCTACATAGATTTGCACTACTAAAAGATCATCATTCTTTTTCTTCAAAAATAAAGTTTTGTCTACATTACCTCTAGCAAAATCATTTTTGAATAAGAAAGAACTTAAACGATCATACCAAGCTCTAGGAGATTGTTTCAAACCATACAAAGCTTTATGAAGTTTGAAAACATGATTTGGAAACTCAGAATTTTCAAAACCAGGAGGTTGTTCAACATAAATCACTTCTTCAATAAAACCATTTAAAAAGGTACTTTTAACATCCATTTGAAATAATTTAAAATTCATAAAGCAAGCAAAAGCCAACAATAGCCTAATTGCCTTAAGTCTAGCCACAGGAGCAAAGGTTTCATCAAAATCTATTCATTCCTTCTGATTGTATCCTTTTACAACTAGTCTAGCCTTATTTCTTGTAACAATATCATTTTCATCAAGTTTATTTCAGAAAATCTATTTTGTGCCAATAATTGAGGTATTTGAAGGCCTATCTACTAATGTCCAAACATTATTTCTTTTGAATTGGTTAAGTTCATCTTGCATAGCATTTATCCAATTAGTATCACATTCAGCTTCCTCAATAGTTTTAGGTTCAATTTGAGAAACAAAAACTAAATAATCACAGATATTTCTAAGGGATGATCGAGTACTTACACCTTTAGATGGATCATCAATAATTAGTTCTTTTAGGTGTCCATGAGCATACCTCCATTCTTTCGGTAGTGGATCAATTGTAGATATATTTTCATCACCTTGTGCTTGATCTCCTTCAGTGTTTTGATCATCTTCTTGTTCCTTGGTAGGTTCTTCGTTGTTGTTTATACTTTCAATTTTCTTGGTACCTGTTTCATCAAAAAGTATATCTTCTTTTCTAGAAAATTTCTGGTTAGATTCATCAAATACTACATGTATGGATTATTCAACAACAAGTGTTCTTCTGTTGAAGACCCTGTATGCCTTATTAGATGTGGAGTAGCCTAAAAGGACTCCCTCATCTGATTTGGTATCAAATTTGCTCAAATTATCCTTACCATTGTTTAGAATGAAACAACGGCATTCAAAAATATGAAAATAATGAATTGAGAGTTTTCTACACTTCCAAAGCTCATATGGTGTTTTCTTTAAAATTGGTCATATCAAAACTCGATTTAAAACATAGCATAAAGTATTTATGGCTTCCGTCCAAAAATATCTAGGTAAGTCATTTTCACAAAGCATGGTGCGTGCCATTTCTTCAAGAGTTCTATTTTTCCTTTCTACCATCCCATTTTGTTGAGGTGTCCTAGGTGCTGAAAAATTATGATGAATGCCATTTTCAATACAAAATTTATCAAAATCAGTATTTTCAAATTCGGTTCCATGATCACTTCTCAAATATACGATTGAAACACCTTTTTCATTTGAAACTCGTTTATGAAATCTAATAAATTTAGAAAATGTTTCATCTTTGTGTACTAAAAATATGACCCATATAAATCGTGAGAAATCATCTACAATAACTAGACCGTACTTCTTACCTCCCAAACTAGATATTTTAGTCAGCCCAAAGAGGTCCATGTGAAGCAACTCTAAGGGTCTAGATGTAGAAATTACTCCTTTTGATTTGAAAGATGATTTGGTTTATTTTCCAAGCTGACATGCACTACAAATCTTGTCTTTTTCAAAACTGAGTTTTGGCAAATCTTTTATCAAATTCTTTTTGCTAAGTTTTGAAATCAAATGTTTACTAGCATGTCCTAGCCTACGATGCCAAAGCTAACTAGTTTCATTGATCTTGGCTTCCATTACCACTAGGCATTGACCATTTTGAACTGGAAGATCATTAAGATCAACCATATAAATATTGACATGCCTATGACCAATGAACTTGATGCCATTGTCATCTAAACTAGAAACAATGCACATAGAAGATTCAAAAATAACTTTAAAATCCTTGTTGCAAAATTGACTAATACTAAGCAAGTTATGCTTCAAACCATCAACATATAAAACATTATCAATGTAAGAAGAGGGGGGTGATATGGACTTTACCAATACCAACAATTTTGCCCTTTCCATTATCACCAAAAGTTACATTGCCACCATTTTGATATTCGAGTGATGAGAACTGCTCCACATCTCTTATCATATGCCTTGAGCAACCGCTATGAAGGTACCACATTCTTTTCTTATTGGTTGCAAGGCATACCTGCAATAAAGATCAAGTGGAGACTTTAGGTACCTAAGTCATCTTGGGTCCTTTTAGGTTAATGGCATTGGTTCCTTTTGGAACCCAAACTTTTTTTATGTTGCTCAATCTTCTTTTGTTGCACATATAAGATTTATGCCCTATAGTACCACATGCATAACAAGTAATGGATGAAGATGCAGGCACAAAGAAATTTTTGAAAATATTTTGTTTCTTATAAGTTCTAAACCCTAAACCTGCTCTATCAAAAATAGCCCTTTGATTGTTCAAAAGCAAGTTTAATTTTTCAGAACTATAAGTAAATTTATCTACAAAAGGTTTTAACTTTTCAATTTCTTCTTTATATCTTTTATTTTCATCCAAAATTTTTTTGCTTTGTTTTGAAAGATTTTCATTTGAAATTGAAGGACTTTTCTTTTTCAAAACTTCTTTTTCTTTTTTAAGAGCTGAAATCTTATCATTTAATTTTTTATTTTGAAGAAGAAGGCAGTCATTTTCATTAGAAAACTTATGATTTCCTTTGACTAACTCCAAATTTTGCTTTTTCAAATCTTTATGTTTTGACTTTAGTTTTTGAAATTCTATAACTAATTCATTAAAAACTTCATGAAGTTCATCAAATATAAATTCATTCTCAGTTTCAGATTGTACCTCATCATGATCCGCCATCAGACAGAAGTTTGCAACTTCCTACGGTTCTTCCTTAGAGCTGGAGTCCTCATCGTCACTCTAGGTTACCATCATGGCTTTCTTTCTTAATTTTCTTTTGCTTTTCTTGAGTAAGGGGCAGTCCACCTTAAAATGACCTGGTTTCTTGCATTCAAAATAAGTGGGCTGCTCCTTCTCTTTCTCCTTGTCTTTCTCTTTACTTGACTCGACTTTCAGAGGTTTCTTCTTGAAGTTGAACTTTTTCTTCCTCATGAACCTTCTAAATTTTCTTGCCATTAGAGCCATCTCGTCTTCTTCATCATCTTCTTCGGAGTCATCGCTTGATTCTTCTCTGGCAGTGGATTTGAAAGCGATCACTTTCTTCTTTTTGTCGACTTCCACATTCTTTTGTTTGAGGGAGAGCTCATAAGTCATTAATGAGCCCAACAATTACTCAAGTGGAAGAGTGTTGACATCCTTGGCCTCTTCAATAGCTGTCACCTTTGCATCTCAAGAAGCCGATAGAGACCTGAGAAGTTTGTTTACAAGTTCACCATTAGAAACAACTTTTCCTAGGCTTCTCATGCCATTCACAATATTTGTGAACCTAGTATACATCTCACTAATAGACTCAGTAGGTTCCATTCTAAACATTTTGTAAGTATGAATAACCATGTTAACCTTAGTTATTTTCACTTGGTGTGTACCCTCATGGGTAACCTCAAGTGTATCCTATATCTTCTTGGTGGAGAGATAATTAGATATTCTATTGAATTCACTTGGATCAAGAGAGTAAAATAACAAGTTCGTAGCCTTAGCATTAAGCTCTATTTGTTAATGTCATTCTCATCCCAATCACCTTCCATTTTTGGAGTGAGAATGCCATTAACCAATATAGTAGGCTGATGAGGACCTTTTACAATTGTTCTCCAAAGATTATAATCCAATGCTTGAATGAATATGCGCATGCATGTTTTCCAATACGTGTAATTTGTGCCATTAAAAAGTGGAGGACGATTTGAAGCTTAACCTTCAACAACACCCATTCCTATTGGGGCTGCCATAATCTTTTACTCAAGATCCTTGGACCTACAAGAGAGTACCGGTGCTTTGATACCACTTGTTGTCCAAAAATGGAGTCCAAGAGGGCGGGTGAATTGGGTCTTTTAAAATTTAAAACAGTAATGTAAAGGTCTAGTGATGTTTGTGAGTGATAAATTCAGTGCACAAGATTGAATGCAATGGAAAGCAGTAAACGAAATGCAATAAACAAAGATCAAGAAGGAAAGAGGCAATCACATACAAACACAATGTTTATAGTGGTTCGGTGCAAACCTAGCACCTACATCTACTCCCCAAGCCACCCTTGGGAATTTCACTATAATCCAATCAAGATTACAACCGACTTATTTTTCAAAAGGCTCACAAGTCAAAACCTATATTGGTTTTATCACCTAGGCTCACCAACAAACCTTTACACTTGTTTTGACTTCGAGCTCACAAGTTAACCCTAGTTGGTTTTGTCCCTTTGGCTCACCAACAAACTACAATAACCTTCTTTCAAGACACCCTTGAAAGCAAGGTCAAATCACTAGATAAAAGTAGATATACAATTTCAGAAATTAAGACAAACTCTCTTCAAGAGTAGAATAGAAGCTTTGAAGCTCAAGATGATGCTTTCTCTTGTCTCCTCCTTGGAATATTATTCAAACTCCTCTTTTGGAATGAAGTAAGGATGGGCTTGTAAGCTTTTTCAAGGAATCAAACTTTAAATGGCTCTTGATGTGAAGTTCTTAAGAGAATCTTGGTTTTCTGGCTTTCAATGGACTTCAATACACTTCTCTTGCTTTAGAATGAAGTTGTTGGAGGTTAAACACAACTAAAAACTTTCAAAAAATGGTTTGTGACTATTGGAGCCTCGAATCTAGCCGTTTGGAGCTTGAAAAGTGATTTATGCAATTAAGAAAAATAGATCCATTAGGGCTGTCAGACTTCAAGTGTCGACACTTGGCTTGTCAGGTGTCGATACTTGATTTCTAGGTGTCGACACTTGAACTTTCAAGTGTCGACACTTGATGCACAGGTGATGACACTTGACACAAAAATCTTTCATTGGTAAAGTTTTGTATTTTCAAAAATCTCAGGCCTTGAGTCGATACTTGAAAACCTAAGTGTTGACACTTGAAATGCAGGTGTCGACACTTGAGTTCTGGATGTCGACACTTGGCATGCCAAGGGATTTTTCTGCGTGCTAAATGATGAAGTGTCGATACTTGACTTCCCAGGTGTCGATACTTGGCATTGAAAAGTTCATAATAAAGTACGAATTAAAACAAAAATACAAGCATATATTTTGAAACTAAAATGAAACATAAACAATCAATAATTGAACATTTAAAAGTCCTTTTTGCATGAAGAGGATGTCCTTATTTGCGAAAAATGCTCCGTGCCACAGCGTGCCACGATACTTAAACTTTTGAGAATTTGAGGTGCTTGCTTCATGAAAACTCATAGCTAGAAATACAAATTAGTATACAATATGTGCTCAACATTTTGTTATTCATCAAAATCACTAGGTGGAGCCAACAAAGGAAAAAAGAAAAATAAAGGAAAAAAGGGGCTGAATGCTTCTAGGCCCAGTCAGGCCAAGAGGGTGAAGGCTGATAAGAGCCATGCAGAGTGCTTCTTTTGCAAGAAGCAGGGTCATTGGAAGAGGAACTGTCCTCTTTACATTGCATCCCTAGACCCGAACAAGTCCAAGAAGAGAAAATAGTAGGACGGTGCTGGACAAGGTATTTATATGATAACACCTTGAAGTTTGTCTATCTGCGATACTACTAACTGAGTATTGGATATAGGAAGTCCAATTCATATTTGCAATTCTTTGCATGGACTTCAAGTTAGTAGGAGATTTGAGAATGGCGAGAGATTCTTGAACATGAAAAATGGAAGCCAAGTTCCAATCCTGGCGTTGGGAGTCCTCAAACTTATTTTTGAGTCATGTACCATCATTTTGAATGAGTGTCATTATTGTCCATCTTTTATCTTGAATGTCATTTCTGTAGGCCAACTGGCCATGTATGGTTATGAACTATCAATAAAGAATGACATTTACAAAATCATTTGAAATGATTCTATTGTGATAAATGGATTTATGAATAATGGGATTTATGTACTGTCGTGACCTGTTAATATAGTGTACACATCTAGAAAATGCCCTAAATTAGATGATGCCAGCGATTCATACCTGTGGCATTGTAGGCTAGGTCACATTAACAAGAACAGGATAAACAGGATGAGGAGCGAGGGTCTCCTTAATATTAGTGAAAGTGGTTCACCACCTACCTGTGAGTCCTGTCTTCTTGGAAAGATGACAAAGTCACCTTTTATTGGAAAAGGTGAACGAGTCAAAAAGATTCTAAGTCTAGTACATACTAATGTATACGGATCCATGAACATTAGTGCCAGAGATGGGTACAGTTATTTCATTACGTTTGCAGACAACCTTTAGAGGTATGGTTATATCTTCTTGATGAGACATAAATTTGAATCGTTTGAAATATTCAAACAATATTGTAATGAAGTAGAAAAATAAAATGGAAGGTATATCAAAACCTGTTGACTCTGGTCTTGATTTTGATGATTGACAAAATGTTTAAGTATATATGAGTACTAATTATATTTTAAGTATATTTTTTAGATCTTAGTACTCAACCATGTTGAATAAAGAAATGCTTGTATTTCAGTTGAAAAAGTCTTTAAATTAATGGAAAATTAAGTACATAGACTTTGGAATTGATATGGAAGAACTTGAAGAGGTTAAAGTTTCAATTTGAAGAAGTTTCAGCAAAGTTTCAGCCTGTCACAGTGAAGTGTCGACACCTGGAAATGAAGTATCAACACCTAAGGATCAAGTGTCGATACTTGAAGAGTGAAGTGTCAACTCAAGGCCTGAGATAAACAGAAAACTTCATAAAGCACCTTCAGTTAAGTGTCGACCCTGGAGTTGAAGTGTCGATACTAGAAAGTAAAGTGTCGACACCTGGAGAATGAAGTGTCGACACTTGAAAGTCAAGTGTCGACTCACGAGGATCAAGTGTCGACACTTGAGGCATAATAGCTAGTTTCTCTGAAGTGTAGAACTTTCCCAACTTGGCTCCAACGGCTAGTTTCAGCTCCCTAACGGCTATAAACGATCATTTAAGTGTTGGGAGGCTATAAAAACATCAAAAATCAAATGGAAAAGCAATCCTTTGGTGAGATCATTAAATATTCTTTAAGGATTTAAGAGATGAGTGGTTCAAGCCTTCAAGCTTCCAAGTTTCAAATAGAGCATCCAAAGTTCACATCCTCAAGCATCAATCAAAGGCTTCATCAACTTGAAGACAAGTTCTTTATCAACAATCAAGGGCTTCAAAGAGATATTTGCTATTTGCTTTATTTTAGAAAGCTTTAATTGTATTCTTTCATATTTTCTCTTACATTGTTCTACTTGAGGTTTTTGGTGAGCCATGAAAAATCAAAAGTGGTTGTTGGTGAGCCTTGAAATCAACTAGGGTTTTACTTGTGAGCTCGAAACCAAAACAAGTTATTTAGATTTTTGGTTAGCCCATAAAACCAAGGATGGTTGTTGGTGAGCCTTGAAACTAACTAGGGTTTGACTTGTAAGCCCGAAGACAAAATAAGTTGTAAAGGTTGTTGATGAGCCTAAGTTACAAAACCAAACTTAGTAAAATTTTCAAGGAAATCTTAGGGAGTAGATGTAGTTGCCTTGGAGTGCACTGAACCACTATAAATTTCTTTGTATTTGTATGATTGTTTTATTTATGCATTTACTTTGTTAATTTCATTGCATATTATTTTGAAGCACACAAATATATTACCAAAATATAAGCATTGAATTGATCTAGCACATACTTGTTTAGTTCATCATTAAATAGTTCAAAGTTTTATAAAATCCAATTCATCCTCCCTCTTGGATTGCCTACCTGAGCCTTCAATTGGTATCAGAACATGGTGCTCTGTTTGAAAATCTAACGATTTTGAGCTAAAGTTCATGGCAACCCTTGTAGGTATTAGTGTTAGACTACCATTTTTTAATGGCACAAATTACATATTTTGGAAAACTCACATGCACATCCATATTCAATCTATTTGTTATCATCTTTGGAAAATTGTTATTAATGGTCCTCATATTCTTTCTATTTTGGTTAATGGCATTTCCATTCCAAAGCTCGAAGAGGATTGGAATGAATATGACATTAAGCAAACTGAAATCAATGCTAAAGTAATGAACTTGCTTTATTGTGTATTAGACTTAAATGAATTTAATAGAATCTTGACATGCACATCGGTGAAGGAAATATGGGACAGACTTGAAGTTACTCATAAGGGTACTCTTCAAGTGAAGAATTCTAAAATTAATTTGCTTGTACATTCTTTTGAAATCTTTGAAATGATGCATTATGAATCTATATCTGATATGTTTACTAGATTCATGACTATTATTAATGAATTAAAAAATCTTAGCAAAGTTTATACTAATGGTGATTTGGTGAACAAAATTCTTAGATCTTTGCCAACATCATGGGATCCAAAGGTGATGGCGATCCAAGAAGCTAAAGATGTAGAAACCTTACCTTTGGAAGAGCTTATCGGTTCACTCATAACCCATGAGTTGAATTTGTGGTACAAGGAAGTAATTGCTGATCAAGGAAAGAAAAAGATAATGGCCTTCAAGACCAAAAAGAAATTCAAGGCAATGATGGCAACTTGGAGCGATAGCGAAGATTCAAGTTCGGATGATGAAGTTGCCCATCTTTGCTTCATGGCAAATGAGAAAGAGGTATGTTCTGAAAATGATTATGATTTTACCTTTGATGAACTACATGATGCATTCAATGATCTTGTGCATAAATACAAATTGCTAAAAATTAAGTACAAGAAATTAAAAAGACATGTACATTATTTCTCTTTTGAGAACACCAATCTTGCAAATAAAAATGATGATTTAAATACCAAGATTGATATTTTGAAAAATGAAAAGAATAATTTTTCTAAAGAAAAAAATTTTTAGAAAAAGAAAATGTTGTTTTGAAAGATTTATGTGATAAAGTTTTGAATAAGAAAAATATTTTGGTTGAGGAAAAGAAGCAAAAACTTTTGAAGAATTTCTCTATTCCTGCTTCTTTCAATTTGTCTTATAAATATGGTTTCAATACTTATCCTTCTAGATTAAAAAAAGTTTGGGTTCCAAAAGAAACCATAATTACTAATCATAAAGGATCCAAGAAAGTTTGGGTACCAAAAATGTCTACTTAGTTTGTTTTACAGGAATATCTTGTAGCCCAACATGAAGAAAGGAAGTTTTGAAAAGTGGTTGTACAAGATAATTTGAAGAAGTGGCTAAGCTACATTTTAGACTAAATGGTAAAAGGAAGGATTATGTATATTGATAAATTCTAAACATCTCCTTCCATAATTGAAAATGTAGTTAAATTTTTATTGCATCAATTACTTTAAAAATTATTTTAAATGGTTAATTAGATCAAGTTTAGACTTATAATCATTGGTTATGATCATGAACTTTTTGATGTTGATGAATTTCATACTATCATGATTAAACTTATGATTGTAAGACATTCACTTGATTTTGATTAAAGCATCTTAAATTATTTCATGAAAAATACTTTTAAAGATGCATATTGATTTGAAAAATATTTTAATTGATTAGAATCAAGCTTAGACTAATAGTCATTTGTTGTGATCATGATCATTTTGATGCTGATGGATTTCATGCTCTCATGATTTCAACTTATGATTATTAGACTTTCACTTGATTTTGATTAATATAGTTTTTGAATTATTTCAAGTAAAATGTTACGATTTATGTGCCTTCATCTTTGGCATCTGTTGCGGCATCAACTCCTGGATCGGGGTCGGCTGGATGTGCTGGAGCGCTCCTCTCCTGGGTGAACCTGCAGCAAAGTCCCCAAGGGCGCCGGTGGTGTTCCGGCAGGGGACCCTCCGATGCCTAAGTTAGCAGGAGGTTGAAGGCAGCAGAATGGAGGAATCAATGAAAGAACAGCGTATGGAGAGGGAAAAGCACTTCTACCTTCAAACGAGGTCCCCCGGGTACCTTATATAGGTGCGGAACAGTCCAAAATCCATTAGGGGAGAGGCTAAGAAAGACCGATCTACCCCTAGGAGAATCTGGAGAGTGGCCACGTGACATGCAGATACGGCAACATCATGGAAGCAGTGGAGCAGGGCTGTTGGGATAGTAGGATCCCGCGGTAATAGAAAGGTGCTTCTGGAATTCCCTGGGTGCTAAAGCATGCTTGTCGGACGTCGGCTGAAGGAAAGTCGGTCGACCGGACCAAAGGACAAACCTCTGAAGGAGAGCGACGGGCCGGACCCCAGCAGGAGAGGGTCATTTGAACCTCTGCTCCGGTGGGTCGGACCTCTAAAGGAGAGCGACGGGCCGGACCCCAGCAGGAGAGGGTCGTTCGGACCTCTGCTCCAGTGGGTCGAACCTCTGAAGGAGAGCGACGGACCGGACCCCAGCAGGAGAGGGTCGTTCGGACCTCTGCTCCAGTGGGTCGAACCTCTGAAGAAGTAGCAGTTGGAGCCATGAAGGAGTGGCCCGGTCGGACAGCAAGAATGGGCCGGTTCTAGCTAAGGGTGAGCCATCAAGGTACAACAGTTGTCCCCCTTGCCCTTGTGCTTCGAGTGAGTCTGTAGGCTCGAAGGGAGAGGGCATTAAATGGCAGTAAATGCATCAGTCTCATAGATGATGGTGAATCTGATTCGGTGTGCTGCGACCGGGCGCCTTCTGCTCCGATTTTTGCTCCTAGACAAGTGTCAGCATCTGGTTGGTGAAGATAGGGGGAGCAGTTATTGCTGGTACGGTGCATAGTAGCTGTCCGTTTGGATTCCTGATGTGACGTGGGGCACGTGGCTTCATCAGAGCAGTTGGTGCACTTCCTGGAGTGATCCATCCGTCGTTGCTTCGATTGTCATGCAGATCACGGCCGAATATGATCCGGTGCTTCCTCTCGGATTCTCATCCAACTCGAAAACTGAGGTGCCAGCCATCGGGTCATGGCACGTGGGGGGAGGCGTTGGGAAGCTACCCCCAGGTGCCTATAAAAGGGGAGTAGCAGCACCCAGAAGGAGCCTTCCACCGTGCTTGCACTTGAAGAGAAGGCAGCCTCCTCCCTCTTTTTGCAGCACGAGGAAGAGGTAGTCAGTATTCCTCGGGGTCTGACTACAGGTCTTGAAATGGGAAAGAAAAAATGACTCGAGTTGAGAAAAGGAGTGGGTCGTACCTGGCCGGATGGCGGGTGGCCGGGAAGGCGATACAGTGGAGGATGTCGAAGGTACCTTGTACCATCATATGGACTTTGTATGTGCCCATATGGTCCATCCGGTCGGTGGTACCGTCGTAAGGGTCCACCTGCAAAATCTTGAAGTGGCAGGGAATCGTCTTCGCCAGAATCTCGTCAGAGAATGGGGGATGGGAGTCGTGTACCTATCCCCCTTTGGCCTTCTATCGGAGGGCAATTTTGGCAATGCACTCCTCCATGCGCATGATCTTGCTGGCATAGTCCCTTGGGGGTTCGGCAGTAGGTCGACCGTCGACCGGGACAGATTCGGTGCAGAAAGATGAAGCAGACCTTGCCCTTGTGCCATCGGCAAGATCACCCAATGACCTCCGGGGATCCATGGTGATGTGAGAACAATGCTGAGGGACCTCCGGCCATCGGCTTCCCTCAGCAGCAGTTCGAGGATTGGTGCAGGAAACAGCTGGTAGTTGCTGCCGGTTGTCGGCTGCTTCCTGAAAATGCTGAACTGTAGTAGTAAGTGTTTCGATGCGATTTACTAATGTCTGGAACTGCTGCAATCCCAGTGTGATGGTAGGTTCAGTGACAACATCGGTGGTGGCGGCGGAATCATTCTCCCTGGGAGGTTCCTCAGACCTGGAAGGGAAGATACCTCTTCTGGCAGTGGCGTTTGGAGCCTTCCCTTAGCCATTTTGTAGCAAGGGTGATGGATTCCTCCTTTTAGAGAAGGGAAGCCCCTTCCTTTAGCGCCAATCTATTGTGGCATCAACTCCTGGACCGGGGTCGGCTGGATGTGCTGGAGCGCTCCTCTCCCGGGTGAACCTGCAGTAAAGTCCCCAAGGGTGCTGATGGTGTTTCGGCGGGGGACCCTTTGATGCCTAAGTTAGCAGGAGGTTGAATGCAGCAGAATGGAGGAATCAATGAAAGAACAGTGTATGGAGAGGGAAGAGCACTTCTACCTTCAAACGGGGTCTCCTGGGTTCCTTATATAGGCACGGAACAGTCCAAAATCCATTAGGGGAGAGGCTGAGAAAGATCGATCTGCCCCTAGGAGAATCTGGAGAGTGGCCACATGGCATGCAGATATGGCGACATCGTGGAAGTAGCGGAGCAGGGCTGTTGGGATGGCAGGATCCCATAGTAACAGAAAGGTGCTTCTGGAATTCCCTGAGTGCTAAGGCATGCTTGTCGGACGTCGGCCGAGGGAAAGCCAATCGGTTGGACCAAAGGCCAAACCTCTGAAGGAGAGCAACGGGCCAGACCCCAGCAAGAGAGGGTCATTCGAACCTCTGCTCCGGTGGGTTGGACCTCTGAAGGAGAGCGATGGGCAGGACCCCAGCAGGAGAGGGTCGTTCGGACCTCTACTCCAGTGTGTCGGACCTCTGAAGGAGAGTGACGGGCCAGACCCTAGTAGGAGAGGGTTGTTCGGACCTCTGATCTAGTAGGTCGGACCTCTAAAGGAGAGCGACGTGCCAGACCCCAGTAGGAGAGGGTCGTTCGGACCTCTGCTCTAGTGGGTCGGACCTCTGAAGGAGTAGCAGTCGGAGCCTTGAAGGAGCGGCCCGGTCGGACTGCAAGAATGGGCCGATTCTGGCTGAGGGTGAGCCATCAAGGTACAATAGCATCCATGCTTAAGTTAGAATTGATTTGAATCAAGTATAGAACTGGTAGTTAAGGGTTACATTTAAGAAGAAGGTATGCATATTGATAAACCCTTGCTCTAGTAGCTAGACTTGACATCATATTACTTCTAGCATTTGTATGGATATCAAATCATTTTAAATGAATTTGAAATCATGCTGAAAGTTTGTAAGTGGTATAAATACTTTGTTTGTTGAAAATCATGAATATTTTGAAAAATTCAAATCCTTGGTTTTAGACTTAGAATTTATGTGCATATCTAAAATTGTCTGAAATTATGATGCATGCGCTTTCATGTTTTATTCCTCAAATGAATGCATATTTTTAATGGGGAATAACATTCAAGGGGAGCATCAAAAGATTTGTTATCATTATATATGATATGGCATGATCGCTGACATGGAGGAACCGGCAGGCGCGACGTCAAGAGAAGATGCCACGTCGACTCTCTAGCTTGGATCCCACTACAGAGCTAAGCTGAGCTCCCTCAGGATGGCAAGTCAAGCTCAGTCCTCCACCAGTTCGAGCTCATGAACTCGACGCCTAGGTTGGAGCCACCTTCTACCCTCCAGAGCGAGACCCTCGGAGGCTAGTGCCCTACGGTTGAGGTCAAGCCAAGAGCTCACCCGCCGATGTGAAGCCTCTCCAAGTGCACGCCCTCTGGACCGGGTCTGTCTTCCGCCCTCCAGAACGAGACCCTTAGAGGTTAGTGCCCTGTAATCGAGGTCGATCCAAGAGCTCACCCGCCGATATGGAGCCTCTCCGAGCATGCGCCTTCTGGATCGGGTCTGTCTTCTGCCCTCCAGAGCAAGACCCTCAGAGGTTAGTATCCTGCGGTCGAGGTCGAGCCAAGAGCTCACCCGCCAATGTGGAGCCTCTCCGATAGCGCACCCTCTACACCGGGTCCATCTTCCGCCCTCCAGAGCAAGACCCTCGGAGGTTAGTGCCCTGCGGTCGAGGTCGAGCCAATAGCTCACCCGCCGATATGGAGCCTCTCCGAGCGCGCGCCCTCTGGACCGGGTCCATCTTCCGCCCTCCGGAGCGAGACCCTCAGAGGTTAGTGCCCTGCGGTCGAGGTCGAGCCAAGAGCTTACCCGCCGATGTGGAGCCTCTTTGAGCGCACGCCCTCTGAACCGGGTCCGTATTCCGCCCTCTAGAGCGAGACCCTCGGAGGCTAGTGCCCTGCGATCGAGGTCGAGGTCGAGCCAAGAGCTCACCCGCCGATGTGGAGCCTCTCTGAGCGGCGCGCCCTCTAGACCGGGTCCGTCTTCCACCCTCTAGAGCAAGACCCTCAGAGGTTAGTGCCCTGCGGTCGAGGTCGAGCCAAGAGCTCACCCGCCGATATGGAGCCTCTCCGAGCGTGTGCCCTCTGGACCGGGCCCGCACTTCGCCCTCCTCCACCTAGGCATCCCCGCGAGCTCGGAGCGCCTAGGATGGGTGAGCCTTGCCGTCCTAGCTTGGCCTCAGCCTGGACGAAGTCCTCACTAGCCGAGGGCACCGATGAGCCACTCGAGGACCGTACCAGAGCACCCCCCAAGCCATACTGACCGTTTGAAACTGCCAGTTACACCAAAAAGGCAGGTAGCACGTTGATTGAGATGCTACATTCCTTACCAACCACTCAAATTATCCAAGAAAGAAGGCGAACCGGGAGATTCAAACCCCGCGGGCAACGGCCCGCCATTCGAGGCACCCCCAAATTTTCCAGAACGAGACAACCAAGAAGAGTGTCGGAGTGCCTGACAATGCACCTTATTACGAATCACGAAAGGCTCCCTGGGACACCGCCGCATGCACCTGACAGCCCAGTGGGGATCCCGAGATAATCATCGAACGGTAACCAAGTTCATAGCAAACCTGGAGGTAACACGACAACTCCAAGAACCCAAAAGAACTCCTAGAGAAAAAAAAAAAAGGCAACCCCCACCAAGAGGAGGGGGAGGGCACCACCATCACCACCATAAGCACAAGCACAAGCCCGACCAAGAGGGCGAAGCGTCGCTACCACCACTGATGAAGGGAAACGAGGGGTATAAGGAGAGGCAGAGGAACAGAGCATCCCTCTGTCCTTGCTATCACTCTCCCCCTGCAATGTTTACACCTTCACGCACATCTTTTACTCCTAGTACGGAGTCCATCAAGAGGGGCCCGACCAGGAGGATCTATTCTCCTGGATCATCACTAACTTGATCGTCGGAGTGCCCCTACCGGAAACCCTAGCCCGGGTCTCTAACCACTATCTCGCAGGCTCAGGAGCGGGGGACCACCAGGCGGCGAGGCAACTGCACACGGAGCGGAGGTCCGGGAACCGGGAACCACAGGCGACAGGAGGAGCGCACTCCGGCACCGACAGCAGCTACGAGCCATGGTGATCTTGGTGGTAACAGATTGGCATGCCAGGAAGGGGGGAAGACGGGCATGATTAAGTCCTTCATCACTCCCCAGGTCAACACACCATAGAAGAGCGGTGACGACACAAGCTGGAAAGATCAATAGATTGGCGATCTTCTCTAGGCCTCTCCAGTACGTCACTCCCTCCATCCCCTTCGACAAAGAATCTGCTGATGAAACCATCAGGCATGCAGCGAAAGCACGCCTGGAGAGGCATGAGCGCAGGCTGGCACGGTTTCCTCGCCAGCATGCGAGGCTCGGCTGTCGAGCCTCCGGACTACAATGTCCGCCACCAGTGGAGCCCTTCACTAACCACAGGGAGGTGGAGTGTCATCACCTCCACCACGATCATGGCCATGATATTGAAATACGCCACGACCGTGCACAAGAGATTGAGAAGCTCATCGAGGAGACCCACCTCCAAAGGTTTGCGGGGGGGAGACCTTAAGCAGGGGCCCTAAGCGCTCGCCATTCTCCAGTCGGCTTCGACCACCGACGCGGACCCCACCGCGAAACCAATGGGAGCGATTGCCTGAGAAACTATGCACGCGCTTGAGAAGACTCGGGGGGCAGGACACCCCGAGGCTGATCCCCCCGCCATGAGGGGAGGAGAAGGCGAGCAAAGATACCACAACCATCGGGATGGCGGTCATGAACCACCACAGGAAGGCCCCCACGAGGTGGCCTAAGTTCCAACCTGAGGGGTCCATTACCTCCAAGCGTTTGATGACGTCAGGCTCCCCTGAGGGAGGTGGGCCTGCAACCTACAAAGACACCCCCGGTAAGGTAAGTTTTCCTACCAATGATCATGGTAATAATTTTTTCCCTTGCATGGGTATCCGCATGTTTTGCAGGAAAGGACCAACTCCAAGCATCCCCGAGCCCAGCTCCAAGACGTAGAAGGATATTCGAGCCACGTAGCTCTCCAACTCCAAGCATCCCCGAGCCCAGCTTCAGGACGTAGAAGGATATTCGAGCCACACAGCTCTCCAACTCCAAGCATCCCCGAGCCCAGCTCCAGGATGTAGAAGGATATTCGAGCCACGTAGCTCTCCAACTCCAAGCATCCCCGAGCCCAGCTCCAGGACGTAGAGGGATATTCGAGCCACGTAACTCTCCAACTCCGAGCATCCCCGAGCCCAGCTCCAGGACGTAGACGGATATTCGAGCCACGTAGCTCTCCAACTCCAAGCATCCCCGAGCCCAGCTCCAGGATGTAGAAGGTTATTCGAGCCACGTAGCTCTCCAACTCCAAGCATCCCCGAGCCCAGCTCTAGGACGTAGAAGGATATTCGAGCCATGTAACTCTCCAACTCCAAGCATCCCCGAGCCCAGCTCCAGGATGTAGAGACATATTCGAGCCACATAGCTCTCCAACTCCAAGTGTTCTCGATCCCAGTCCAGGATGCCAACCCAAGATCGGAGCTCAAATCTCTGGTCAAGGAATCACCGAGCCAAGCAGCTCTCCATCTCAAACATCTCCAAGCCTAGCTTCGGGATGCCAAGAGATCATGGGGCCACGTAGCTCCCATCAATGCCTCGAGCCTAGCTCCAAGGCGCCAAAGACCTGAGCCAAGATCTTAAGCAACCCCCTGGGCCCGAGCCTAGCTCCACGTCCAGGAAGGCCTCGAGCCTAGCTCCTCGGCAATCAAGACTGGTAACCCCCTTCTTTGATCTCCCCACTCGAAAAGAAGATGAGAGGGGAAGGAAAGAAAGAGAACAAAGGGGGGAGCCCAGCAGCCCCCTTCTCTGATCTCCCCACTCGAAAAGAAGATGAGAGGGGAAGGAAAGAAAGAGAACAAAGTGGGGGTACAACCAGCATCCTCTCCTCTGATCTCCCCACTCTAAAAAAAAAGAAAAAAAAGTGAGAGAGAAGGAGAGTGGGGAAGGAAAGAAAGAGAGAACAAGAAGAAAATACAACATCGTCGAAGCTACCACTTTAAGCAGCTCTCATCAATCATCGTCCCCGAGCCCAACTCCAGGATGCCTTCTCAAGACCGGAGCTCAGATCTCCGACCAAGAGAACTTTGAGCCAAGCAGCTCTCAGCAATTATCATCTCCGAGCCTAGCTCTAGGACACCTTCTCAAGACTGGAGCTCAGATCTCCGACCAAGGGAACTTCGAGCCAAGCAGCTCTCAGTAATCATCATCTCCGAGCCCAGCTCCAAGATGCCTTCTCAAGACCGGAGCTCAGATCTCCGGCCAAGAGAACTTTGAGCCACGCAGCTCTCAGCAATCATCATCCCTGAGCCCAGCCCCAGGACATCTTCTCAAGACTAGAGCTCAGAGCTCTGGCCAAGAGAACTTCGAGCCACGCAGCTCTCAGCAATCAACATCCCCAAGCCCAGTTCCAGGACACCTTCTCAAGATCAGAGCTCAGATCTCTGGCCAAAAGAACTTTGAGCCAAGCAGCTCTTAGCAATCATCGTCCCCAAGCCCAGCTCCAGGATGCCTTCTCAAGATCGAAGCTCAGATCTCCGGTCAAGAGAACTTTGAGCCAAGCAGCTCTCAGCAATCATCATCCCCGAGCCCAGCTCCAGGATGCCTTCTCAAGACCGGACTCAGATCTCTGGCCAAGAGAACTTCTAGCCACGCAGCTCTCAGTAATCATCATCCCCGAGCCCAGCTCCAAGATGCCTTCTCAAGACCAGAGCTCAGATCTTCGGCCAAGAGAACTTCGAGCCAAGCAGCTCTCAGCAATCATTGTCCCCGAGCCCAGCTCCAGGATGCCTTCTCAAGATCAGAGCTCAGATCTTCGACCAAGAGAACTTCGAGCCAAGCAGCTCTCAGCAACCATCGTCCCTAAGCCCAGCTTCAGGACGCCAACCCGAGATCGGAGCTCAGACCTCCGGCCAAAGGACCTCCAGGCTGCATGGCCCTCAGTCAACAGCACCTCCGAGCCCAGTGGCCCTCAAGTGTCATGACTTAACCTCAAGCAAGGTGAAACCCTTCTCCCTGAGCTCCCCATACAAAAAAGAAAAGAAAGAGAAGGGAAGAACCAAGCAAAGAAGGTGGATGATAAAGCAACTCAAGTTTTATTGATTAAGCCCAAATTACAAGTATCTTCTGGGCCCCCAACATGCCGGGTGACCCCAAACAAGTATAAGAAACAAAAAGTACAAAGCAAAGCAAGGAAGAAAAGGGTCAGTCCATGTCGGCTGGCTTCACTACTGGGTCTTGAGGCCAAGTGCTCCTGCCCTCAAAAGTCTTCGGCTGAGCTATACTAGCCAAGGAAGGGCCACCCTCAGCCGGTGTCTGAGGCTCTGAGCCTATGCCTCCCGCGACGACCTCCTCATCAGCCTCCTCCTCCATGGCCGAAGGGTACTCGAGGCAGCCATGGTCCTTGTTAGGAACAAGCACCTCGACCTGGCCGTGCAGGTACATAAAACCCTTATAAAAGGAGTCCGACGCCATCTACTGGATGTCAGTGATGAACTCCTCAAAAGCCTTAAAGTTGGTGATGACGTTCTCATCACCCTTCGTGGCCTCGGTGGCCACCCTCTTCAACTCGGCGGCCTCCAGCCTGGCTGCCTCTACCGAGTTGGTTGCCAACTCTGCTGCCTTCTTAGCAGCGGCAAGTTTCTCCTTCATGGCCGCTAGTCCCACCTGGACAGCTTGGGCGATCTCCTTGTGCCAGTCGGCCTCGGCACTGCACCAATTCAATTTCTTCTCGACGACGGAGAGGTCGTCGATCGCCTTCTTTGAGCAGCTCCACTCCAGATCACGAGCCATCAAGAGCCCTTTTGCTCGCCCCTCAGCATTGGTGAGCCCTCTTTTGAGGTCCTTGATCTTCGCCTTGAGGACCCCGTTTGCCCCGACCTTCTCCTTCAGGTCGGCCTTCAAAGATTCGATCTCGGTGGCCTGTTGCCGCTCAAGACACTCCCCGCTCTGGAAGTGGCCCCTGATGTAGAGGGCCTCAGCACCAATCTGCACCGTAAAAAAAAAAAAAGATGAATGAATGAAAATGAAATGAAAAATAAATGAAGGAAGCGAAAGAGCTCACCAAATACAACTGAGGAAAGAAGATCTTGAAGACATCGGCCACCTGCATCCCGGCCATCTCTTGCCGGTCGCATGCCTAGATGGAGAAGTCCATCAAGTGTTCGACAAGCTCGGGGCTCCGGAGGACCGAGTTCTCTGGCCCCATCCAGAAGGGGAGATGGCACCGCGCCTCCTCCCTCCGGCTCTCTCCATGAGAGGGTGGTCTTGCACTGCTGACCGAAGGGCCCAGGGGGGCAGGCTGGGAGGCCGGTGCCGGCACAGGAGGTACCTCTGTTGTGGCCTTGGATGTGGTCCAGGTCTCCTCACCTCTGGCATCGATGGCCGGCGGACTCGGAGGATGGCAAGGTGCAGCAGCAGTAGTGGCAGCCCTCACCTGGACTACCACCCCGGGCTCCATAGTGGGGTCCTGCTGGGCGGGCCTCGGTGCCGCAGGAGCTGCCCTCTCCACCTGTACAGGACCAGCACGGGTCGCCTCTGATCTCGGGCCAACAGCGACGGTCGAGCTTAGACCGATCACCATTATGGGGGCGGCCGTAGAGGCACTCTCACCCTGGGTCTGCCTGGAAGCGAGCTCCCTGGCCAGCTCGGTCGGTGGCCTCTTCTTGGTAAGGGCCAAAAGATCATTCTCAGAGAAGAACATACCTGCATGCAAATTACACAGTGGTCAGAACCTATGGGAAACAACATAAGAAGTGCGGGAAAGAAGGAAAAGAAAAAGGTCTGGTCGAACTCATCCGACCCATTCGTTGGGTCGACCCTGGAGTCGGTGAGGTTCTGCTCAAACAATAGGACCTCGAGAGGAGGAATTTGCGTGGTGTGGAGCTGCTCGTAATCATCTCGGTCAGCCACTTTGACTGCAGAATTTTGGTTGAGGGACTTGTCCGGATTACTCCAGACCCAGTCAACCCCCTCGACCTTGACAAAGAAAAACTTACTCTTTCATCCCTTGATGGAAGAGGGGAGCTCAAACTTAATGCCCTTCGGGTGAGAAGATAAAGACCACCACCCATCCTCGGTTGGGTGGCACTTCAGTGCAAAGAAAGCCCTGAACAAAGAGAATCGGGCCACGAACCCGTGAAGATGGCAAAGCACGATGAAGGAAAAAATGACCCTAATAGCGTTTGGCACCAGCTGTGTTGGGACCAAATGATAATTGTCTAAGACTGATAGAAAGAAAGGATGGAAGGGAAAGCGGAGATCTCCGGAGAAGGTCCCCTCATAGAAGGCAAGACGACCCGGGCTACTCGAAGTGACCCATTCCCCTGGATGAGGGATTGTAAGCCGGATAGAAGATGGGATGCCATAGACATCCCGGACAGTCCTGAGTTCCCCGGCGGTGATCGTTGAGGCGACCCCACCAGGACCTACAGGCCGAACAGACTTGGAAGTAGGAGCAGAAGAAGGAGGAGGAAAAGAAGGGCTAGATCCCGGTTCCCTGATGAGAACCGGACCAGGAGGATGCCTCCTACTGAGCTCAAAGCGAGCTACGTCTTCCTCCCCGCCGGAGGAAGAAGAGGAGGATGCCGGCCTCTGCTCGGAAGGACTGGCCTCCGCTCAGAAGGACCGGCCTCACCCTGATCAGTAGAGGGGCGGAAGCCCAGACCAAAATGGGACATCCTTAAGGATAAAGGAAAGGAAGAACTCAAAGCAGAAGACCGGAAAGGAGACTGCAGACCCCGGGAAAGAGCCATATTTTAGTGGGGGAAGGAGGAAGAAGAAGCTGACCTGTTGCCTTAGAAAGACTCGGGGCGACTGGAAGGAAGAAGAAGCTTGGGTGCGGCGGTAGCAGGCACGGAGAATTCAAAAAGAATGGATGGTTCGGGCAAGGCCATCCTTTCATTTCGAAGTGACCCAAGGGATTCATACTGATTCAACCGCTCCACCAATGGATCTGTGCCACGTGCCACCCATCGGTGAGAATGGCATCCCAGCCACTCTGCATTCTGCGCCAGCATTAACTGCTCCTCAGACATGGCCATATGGCATCCCTGCATTGGCCTGCAGGGTCAGTCCCCAAAGCGCCAGCAGTCATGGCCATCATCATGCCAGATTTTTGCCTTTCCACGTCAGCACCGTAATTACTCCCTTTGACCCGAGTGCCATGCATCAATGAGTCTCGGGAGTGGAGGGCAAATGATATGGCAGGATCGTTGATGTGGAGGAACCGGCAGGCGCGACATCAAGAGAAGATGCCACATCGACTCTCCGACTCAGATCCCACTACCGAGTTGAGCTGAGCTCCCTCAGAATGGCAAGTCGAGCTCAGTCCTCCACCAGGCTGAGCTTATGAGCTCGATGCCTAAGTCAGAACCACCTTCTGCCCTCCAGAGCGAGACCCTCGGAGGAAAGTGCCCTGCGTTCGAGGTCAAGCCAAGAGTTCACCCACCGATGTGGAGCGTCTCCGAGCGCGCGCCCTCTGGACCGGGTCTGTCTTTCGCCCTCTAGGGCGAGACCCTCAGAGGTTAGTGCTCTGCGGTCGAGGTCGAGCCAAGAGCTCACCCATCGATGTGGAGCCTCTCCAAGCACGTGCCCTCTGGACCGGGTCCGTCTTCCGCCTTTCAGAGCGAGACCCTCGGAGGTTAGTGCCCTGCAGTCGAGGTCGAGCCAAGAGCTCACCCGCTGATGTGGAGCCTCTCCGAGCACGCGCCCTCTGGACCGGGTCCATCTTCCGCCCTCTAGAACGAGACCCTCGGAGGTTAGTGCCCTGCGGTTGAGATCGAGCTAATAGCTCACCCGCCGATGTAGAGCCTCTCCGAGCGTGCGCCCTCTGGATTGGGTCCGTCTTCCACCCTCCAGAGCGAGACCCTCAGAGGTTAGTGCCTTATGGTCGAGGTCAAGCCAAGAGCTCACCCACCGATATGGAGCCTCTTCGAGCGCGCGCCTTCTAGACCGGGTCCGTTTTCCGCCCTCCAGAGCGAGACCCTCAGAGGCTAGTGCCCTACGGTCGAGGTCGAGCCAAGAGCTCACCCGCTGATGTGGAGCCTCTCCGAGCGCGCACCCTCTGGATCGGGTCTGTCTTCCGTCCTCCAGAGAGAGACCCTCGGAGGTTAGTGCCCTGCGGTCGAGGTCGAGCTAAGAGCTCACCCGCCGATATGGAGCCTCTCCAAGCACCCGCCCTCCGAATCGGGCCCGCACTTCGCCCTCCTCCACCTAGGCATCCCCGCAAGCTCGGAGTGCCTAGGATGGAGTGAGCCTGGCCGTCCCAGCTCAGCCTCAGCCCGGACGAAGTCCTCACCAGCCAAGGACACCGGTGAGATGCCCAAGGACCGTATCGGAGCACCCCCGAGGCCGTACTGACTATCTGAAACTGCCAGTTACACTAGAAAGGCAGGCAGCATGTTGATCGAGATGTTACATTACTCACCAACCACTCAAATCACCCAAGAAAGAAGGCCAACTGGGAGATTCAAACCCCGCGGGCAACGGCCCGCCATTCGAGGCACCCCCAAATTTCTCGGAATGAGGCAACCAAGAAGAGTGTCGGAGTGCCTGACAATGCACCTTATCACGAATCAGGAAAGGCTCTCTGGGACACTACCGCTTGCGCCTGACAGCCCGGCAGGGATTCCGAGATTATTACCGAACGGTAACCGAGTTCATAGCAAACTCGGAGGTAACACGACAACTCCAAGAACCCAAAATAACTCCAAGAGAAAAAAAAAGAAAAAAAGGCAACCCCCACCAAGAGGAGGGGAAGGGCACCACCATCACCACCACAAGCACAAGCGCAAACCCAACCAAGAGGGCGAAGCATCGCTACCACCACCGATGAAGGGAAATGAAGGGTACAAGGAGAGGCAGAGGAATAGAGCATCCCTCTGTCCCCACTATCACTCTCCCCATGCAACGTTTAGACCTTCACGCACATCTTTTACTCCTCCTAGTACGGAGTCCATCAAGAGGGGCCTGACTAGGAGGATTTGTTTTCCTGGATCGTCACTAACTTGATCATCAGAGTACCCCAGTCAGAAATCCCGGCCCGGGTCTCTAATCGCTATCTTGCAGGCTCAGGAGCGGGGGACCGCAGGCGGCGAGGTGACTGCGCATGGAGCGGAGGTCCAGGAATCGGGAACCGCGGGTGGCAGGAGGAGCGCACTCCAGCGCCGGCAATAGCTACGGGCCACGGCGATCTTGGTGGCAACAATATACATATTTGATGCTTTGAATATCTTGCTTGATATCATGCTGTACTTATATTGCTCTGATACTCTTCTTCTTGTTTTCAATTTTATTCTTTGAGGGGAGTTACATTCATGTGGTATCATATTCTATTGGTATCAAAATTTATTTTTTTTTTAAAAAAAAAGAGAATTCCTAGTTACTACTTTGGATTGGGTTAGTCACTATGGCCGTCTAGTCATAGGAGCTAAGTAGGGTTTAAAGACCCTCTCTTCCCATTCACTCGGGTCTCTTATGATGTGTTGGGGTGCTGCTATGACCTGATCCCATGAACGAGTGAGGTAAATAGAAAATTTGCATATCAAAGTTTATATGTATATTGAATTATTTTTGGCATGTGCATATCATTTTTTTTTTGGGATATCATGTTCAATCTATAACAATTTCAAGTGATATCATGATAAATTACTTCTATATATTGATTTTGATGATCTACTTGCTATTCTTCCACCTTCACTCCCATTTCATATTGCCTTTCACCCTTTTTCATTATATCAAAAAGGGGGAGAAAAATGTTAAGTATGAAAAGGGGAAGATAGGATAAACATGAAAAATCTTTTGAGAAATGAAAGAAAGTGCAAAAGGAGGAGAAGAATGCAAAATGTTTTCATCTAAAGGGAAGAATTAGTAAGAAGAAGAAATTTTGAAAATTTAAAAATTTTGTATATTTTTGAAAAATATTTTTTGGATCATATTTTAAGGGGGAGCTTGGTGCTTATTATTTTGAGCTTATATGTTTATACTATTGTTAATCTTTTAAGCTTACCCTATTCATATACTTAAAGATTTTGCCATCATCAAAAAGGGAGAGATTATTGACTTTGGTCTTGATTTTGATGATTGACAAAATATTTAAGTATATATGAGTACTAATTATATTTTAAGTATATTTTTGAGATCTTAGTACTCAACCATGTTGAATGAAGAAATGCTTGTATTTCAGTTGAAAAAGTCCTTAAATTAATGAAAAATCAAGTATATGGACTTTGAAATTGATATGGAAGAACTTGAAGAGGTTAATTTGAAGAAGTTTCAACAAAGTTTCAACCTGGCATAGTGAAGTGTCGACACCTGGAAATGAAGTGTCGACACCTAAGGATCAAGTGTCGATACTTGAAGAATGAAGTATCGACTCAAGGCCTGAGACAGACAAAAAACTTCAGAAAGCACCTTCAGTCAAGTGTCAACACCTGAAGCTGAAGTGTCGATACTTGAAAGTAAAGTATCGATACTTAGAGAATGAAATGTCGACACTTGAAAGTCAAGTATCGACTCATGAGGGTCAAGTGTCGATACTTGAGGCATAATGGCTAGTTTTTCTGAAGTGCAGAACTTTTCCAACTTGGCTCCAATGGCTAGTTTCACCTCCCTAACAGCTATAAATGGTCATTTAAGTATTGGGAGGCTATAAAAATATCAAAAATCAAATGGAAAAGCAATCCTTTGGTGAGATCATTGAATATTCTTCAAGGATTCAAGAGTTGAGTGGTTCAATCCTTCAAGCTTCCAAGTTTCAAAGAGAGCATCCAAAGTTCACATCCTCAAGCATCAATCAAAGGCTTCAACAACTTGAAGACAAGTTCTTCATCAACAATCAAGGGCTTACAAAAGATATTTGCTTTATTTTAGAAAGCTTTAATTGTATTCTTTCATATTTACTCTTACATTGTTTTACTTGAGATTTTTGGTGAGCCTTGGAGAATCAAAAGTGGTTGTTGGTGAGCCTTGAAACCAACTAGGATTTTACTTGTGAGCCCGAAGCCAAAATAAGTTATTTAAGTTCTTGGTTAGCTCGTAAAACCAAGGGTGGTTGTTGGTGAACCTTGAAACCAACTAGGGTTTGACTTGTGAGCTCGAAGACAAAACAAGTTGTAAAGGTTGTTGGTGAGCCTAGGTTATAAAACCAAACTTAGTGAAATTTCCAAGAAAATCTTGAGGAGTGGATGTAGGTGCCTTGGAGTGCACCGAACCACAATAAATTTCTTTGTGTTTGTGTGATTGTTTTATTTGTGCATTTACTTTGTTAATTCCACTGCATATTGTTTTGAAGCACACAAATACATTACCAAAATACAAGCATTGAATTGATCTTGCATATACTTGTTTTAGTTCATCATTAAATAGTTCAAAGTTTTATAAAACCCAATTCACCCTCCCTTTTGGGTTGCCTACATGAGCCTTCAAAACCCTTCGATTAGATCAAGGCAATGAATACCTTTTTGGTGATTTTTTGACATATCTTGAGGAGAATAGGATTCTCTCTCAATGGACACCTGTAGGGACACCTCAGTTAAATAGAGTGTTTGAAAGGAGGAATCGAATCCTGTTAGACATGGTTCGGTCCATGATGGGCTTTGCTTTTTTGTCACTATCCTTTTAGGGATGTGCTCTGGAATCAGTCTATTACCTTTTGAATAGGACTTCGAATAAGTTCGCTAGCAAAACTCCATATGAGATATGGACTAGACGTAAGCCAACACTCTCACACCTTCAGGTCTGGGGTTGCCCGGCTTATGTAAAACGTTTCAAAATGGACAAACTTGAACCTAGGTCTAACCAGTGCCTATTTGTCGGGTATCCAAATGAGTCTAAGGGGTATTACTTCTACTTGGCTGAGGAACAAAAGTTTTTGTCAGTCTTAGGGCTATCTTTTTGGAAAAGGAGTTCCTTGGTGAAGGAACTGTAGCCACTAAGATTGAACTCAGTGAAGTTCAACAAGTAGAAAAACCAACATGCTTAAGGGACAACATAGAACCGGTTGTGATTAGATCACACCCTGAGCCCATACAGGAACCATTAAGGAGATCCGGTAGGGTACCGAATTGACCAGACAGATATTACAGTTTCTTGGTCCGGGATGGTGATCCTGTTGAATTCGATGAGAACAATAAAGATCTGATCACCTATATGGCTACGATGCAAAGGTCCGACTTTAAGAAATGGCTGGGAGCCATGAAATTCGAAATAGAGTCCATGAAAATCAACAATGTATGGACATTAGTTGATCCACTTGAAGGAATAAAATCCATTGAGTGCAAATAATTTTTAAAAGAAAAAGGGGTGCAAACGGGCAGGTAGAGACCTATAAAGCCCGTCTAGTTGCCAAGTCATATCGTCAACATTATGGTATTGACTATGATGAGACATTCTCTCATGTGGCAATGTCAAATTCATTTGGATCATGCTTGCTTTAGTGGTACACTTTGACTATGAAATCTGGTAAATGGATATTTGAACAGCTTTCCTGAATTGTGAGCTGGAAGAGGAGGTGTATATGATACAACCTGAAGAGTTTACATCCATAGATGAGTCAAAGGTGTGCAAGCTTCAAAAGCCCATCTATGGACTGAAGTAAGCATTAAGGAGTTGGAACATGCGATTTGATAAATGTATCAAGTTGTATGGCCTCGTTAGGAATGAAGAAGAACCTTGCATTTATAAATGGATTAAAGGTTTTGTGATTATATTCCTTGTGTTGTATGTGAATGTCATTCTCTTAATCGGGAATGACATCCCAGCACTGCAAGGAATAAAGGTCTATTTGTCATCTCAGTTCTCTATGAAGGACTTGGGTGAAGCCTCTTACATACTGGGTATGAAGATCTATAAAGATAGATCTAAGAGGCTTCTAGGACTATCCCAGTCTACGTACATCGACATTGTGTTGAAGCAGTTCAGCATGAAAAATTACAAGAAAGGCTATCTCTCGATAGGCTCTAGAATTGCTCTTTCCAAAAAAGATTATGCGATAACTTTTAAAAAGAGAGAGCGTATATGCCTCGGTAATGGGTTTTATCATGTATGCTATAATATGTACTAGACTAGACGTGGCATACTCACTAGCCATAATGAGCAGATACCAGTCTAACCCAGGTGAATCTCATTGGAAAGTGGTAAAAACCATTCTTAAGTATTTGCAAAATACTAAGGATCAATAATTGATTTATAGAGAACCTGACTTGATACTTGTGAGATATACTGACTCCAATTTCTAGTTAGATAAGGATGATAGCAAGAGTGTGTCAGGATTTTTCTTTATCCTAAATGAAGGAGCGATCTACTAGAAAAGTTCCAAACAGCCTACTGTGGTGGACTCAGTATGTGAAGCATAATACATTGTAGCATCGGATGTAGCAAAGAAAGTTGTGTGATTATGGAAGTTCCTTGGCGAGCTGGGAGTGGCACCTTCCCTGGATGGTCCTATTCCAGTGTATTGTGATAGCACTGGAGCCATTACTCAAGCCAAAGAGCCGAAGTCTCATCACCACACAAAGCACATTCTACGGTGCTTTCACCTTGTACAAGAGATTGTGGAACAAGGTGACATTAACCTTCAAAAGATTGATGGAAAGGAAAACCTGGCTAACCCCTTCACTAAAGCCGTTGGAGTTCAAGAGTTCGACACTTGTAAATGAAAAATGGGAATAAGATTCTGTATCGATTGGCTTTAGTCCAAGTGAGAGTTGTTGGAAATTGTCCCAAAGCCAATCATCTAGGCTATAGATGGTTGTGCTAATTTTGTAATTGTATATAATTTTTTAATGAATAAAACTTATTCTTTTGGCTATTCATTACATGTGCATTTTCCTGAAAAGAACTCTTGTGTGATGGAGTCCTTAAAACTACATTATGTTTGATATAGAGATGATACATCAAGCAGTTCTTAAACTGGTTCACTACCAAAGGATATATTGTTATAAGATGATGATGTATCGAGTGTAGGTTGTTGTATCTCACATTGGTTGGTTGTCCTCTTGACCAAGGAGTGTGATGACACTGATGTGACATACAAGTGAAATGTGTGACATTTCATTGAACGTGACCATCTATAGAGCTCCCTTCTGCCAAAGGATTGCTTGCGAAGGGATATGGATATATGTGTCCCTCAGACCTGAGGTCACCATGGTAGCTTGCAAGCAACTCACTGTACTTTGGTGACAAACTATCTAGATTTCTAATCCAGTAATGAAAGGTTTTTAGGTGCAGTCAAGTATTTGTGGAGCAGTAGTGGATCAAGATAGAATTGATCCCTCCAAATAGTTTGGAGTGAATGACTTGCTGTGTCTCAATTTAGCAAAAACTTGGCCAAGATAGTTCTTATGAGGAATCATAGAACTTGTAAGGTTGAGATACGATCTGGATAAACCAAATTAGGGTTGGTAGTCGAACCCTAGGTCATTCTAAGAATTATGAGGTCAAAGGGATAAATTATGCGGTAACCATATGCCAGAGGTTCTTGAAAATTGCTCTACAATCTTTGACCTCTCCGGACGTTGGATATCATTGCTAGATGAGAACTTTGACTGGTACTGGAAGTGTTCCAATGCTATCGGCTTAGTGTTCAAACCTATGGGGTCACATACCATATGGGTTTCTATCTGATTTAAAGGCTAATCAACGATTGAGAATCGTTTGCTGTCACTAGCAATCAATATGATTGACCATGTGTCGACACTTGAGGGGTCAATACTTGGCTATGACAAGAAGTATTTTCGAAAGTCTTTTCTGGACGAGCCGACTCGACCCCTGCTCGAGCAGACTCATTCGGTGTTCTAGACGAGCCGACTCGACCCCTTCTTGAGTCGACTCATCTCTGCTTAACCAGAAAACCCTGAACGAAATTTCTGGAAAGCTTTTTGAGAAGATTTTGACCTGGTTTGAATTTTGAATTCAAGCTATTTTGGCTCCAAACTTTCATGGAATGATTGTCATTCCTTCCTAAAATGGTTAGAGCCAAATTGGTATGCCCTTGACCTTCTCCCCCAACCACTTCTCCTTCCTCTTTCTCCCTCTCATGGCTGCCTCTATAAATAAAGGTTATTTTAGGGACTGCAGGTTGGTTAAAGAACTAGAAGAGAAAAGAGATTTTATGAGGACTTGGGATTGGGTGTGAGAATACCTAGTACTCAATTTAGGTCTTGGGAAGAGAGAAAGTTGGGAAAGGTTCCACCTCTCCTCCTTGTCTTTCGAGAAGAAGAAAATCGGCCCGAAGGATCCCAAGGAGCTAGCACTCCAAGGAAGTTGATCAGAGTCGAGCCCCGGTGTGGATTACCTGTAGAGGCTAGACACCTGTGTGGCTCAAGTGCTTTACCCTTTTCCATAGTATTTTCAAAGGTATAACAGTAAGATACTTTTATATCTTTGATTATTTTTCTTGCTCTTGATGTATATTGCATGCTACATTATCTTACTAGATCCTATTGCTGGAAGATTGGTAGATTATTTTGATCGATCTACCAAGCCTTCTACTATTCATTTTAAAATTATTTTAAAATACTTTTCATCTGCCTAGCATGTTTCATCCTTCAAGATGATGGCAGGGAGAGGCACGGGGGGGCAGAACCTTAGCGACAGGGAAGGGCAAATAAAGATAGTGGCAAGGAGTGGCGGCAAGAGGAAGATAGTGGTAGGGAGAGGTGCCAGGGGGTGAAACCTTGATGGTAGGGAGGGGCAAGGAAAGATGGCTAACCACCATCACTAATAAAGAAATGATGTCAGCAATAATAATATTTTCGATAGCAAAATTATGCATCACTAATACTCATTAGGAAAATATAATTTCTTGTGATCACTATTAGTGATGGGAAATGCCATCGCTAAAGGTTAAATCCCGCCGCTAATAGTATTTTTCATAAATTAAAATTCTTTAAAATTTATAACATTATCAACATTAATATTTTGCCATCTCTAATAGTTTAAAATGCATCACTAATAATGTTTTTCATTAAATAATTTTTTAAAAAATTTTAAAAACTATTAGCGATAGCGAGATTCTGTCTTAATAAATCAAAATACCATCATTAATATTTTTTTATAAAATAAAATTCTTTAGAATTTAAAATATTATTAGTGATGGCTATTACCATCGCTAATACTTTAAAATTCATCACTAATAGTTTTTTTCATAAAATGAATTTCTTTAAATTTTTAAAAGTTATTAAGGATAATATATACTATCACTAATAGTAAAAATTACATTGCTAATACTATTAGCGATGGTATTTTTTACCATCATTTTTTGTGTTATTATATACCGTTATTAGTGACGGCAGTTTTATCATTACCAATTGCCATTGCTAAAACCTCATTCGAAGGTGACTCGAGGGCGTCCCTTCTTTGGGCGGAGTGAAAGAAGAAGAGAAAATAAAATGAAAAGAAGAAAAAAAAAGAAGAAAAGGAAGAAGAAAGAAGCAAAAGAAAAGAAAAAGAAAAAAAAAAAGAAAGAAGAAAGAAAATAAAAATCTTCCTCTTTCCTCTCTCTTCCCTCTTCCCTCTCTACTTTCTCTTCACTTTCTCTCTGCTGGCATTCATCCCGATTAGACCAAATTTTATTAGATTTGATCAACCATACTTTTATTAAACATCTATATCCTAGTTCAATCATGATTTGATTGAATCATCTTGATTGAACCAAGTAGAAGGTCAAGTTGTATTGCTGGATCAGCCATGTTCCACTTTAATAATTCTCTCCCCTAACTTTCTCTCTCCACTTATTTATGAACTCAATGAAAGATTTCCAACCCTATCATCTTGAATCCGAGCTAACTTAGTAGATAGACTATAAACTACCTTGTTAGTCAGACAGTATATCTGCACCATTCAAGTCTTCATTGAACATCATAAAATTTGATCTTTATTGGTCTCTATTGAAACCTTGCATCTTTAATAATCATAATTAAATGAAAATATTTGATCAAATTGACTTCTATTTATTGGATGGCATACCAACTTTCATCTTGACTCTTGTCAGATACTATTGATTTGATCATCCTCGATATTTATTGAACCACCTTTTTCCTAGTCTAATTTTGATTGAATGAAATTAAATAATCAGATCGACCTAGATTGTTTGATATGATTATCCATTAGTCCTATCTTTCTATAATTAATCATACTCTTTCTTATTATTGAACTTGATTCTGATAGGAGTGTATTCATCTTGATAAGAAGATGTCCAGTAGTGGATCCTACAATATAACATGATGATTTTAAAAAGAATTTTAAAATTATTTGGATTTATCAAAGTATTTATGAAGTAGGTAATGTTTTGCTTTTTCTAGATTATTAGCAAATTATAAAATTACAGTATCAATAACTTTTGAATTATACTATTTATGATGCATGAATTTGATGAATGATATTTTATTACTAAACTTATCTTATTTTGAAATGTTATGATGAAGCATAATTGAACGTATTGATCTTGTTATGTATTACATTTGAATGATTTTGATACCACATGATTTTATGTATTTTTATCGAATTGGAATAGGAATGATGAATTATAAAAAGAATTTGAATCAAGATGATTTGAACCCTTAAACTGATTATGTGAAGGACCTTGCCAATGGGGGCTAATACATTGCTATTTGATTTGTCCTGAAGGTTTATTTATCAAGCAAATATGCAGCATACCACCAGTAGACTAGCAATTCCTAAGGAGTTGTTGCAAGATGATACATAATATACTGCAAGATGGCACGTAGGGCATCATAAGATGATGCATGGTATTATGATCCAGCCATAGGAATAATATAGTCAAAGCTCATGGTCGATAAAACATATTGAGATTATTGAAAAAAATTGAATTCATGAATAAAGTTCGAATTTAAAAGTTAAATTTGACATGAATAATGTTTTGATAATGCTACATCATTGAAATTGGTTTCAATATGAAGAATGTTATATATTTATTTTTTATAAATGGTTAGATGGTTAGGATCAATTTGTAAGAGTTACAAATTTGAGCAATTAATAAAAAGGACCTAACTACAATAGTTATAATTTAATTTGATCATTCATGTCTTAATTGAATTAAATTAGATTTAATTTATTTAGGTTGCTAAAATTTGAGTCTAATTGGGTTTTCCAGTTCAATTGAGTTTTCTAATCCAATTGAGAGTTAAACTTGAATCCTAATTGGATTAGCATTAGAGTTTGACTCAAATCATATTCAAATTGGATTCAAAGAGGGCTTAAATCAATTCCTCATTGAATCAAGAATTAGAAACCCAATTGGACTGGGATTCTTTTTCAATTCCCATGCCCAAGAAGGAACCCCATATGGTGCATAAATTAAGATATAGCATCAAGAAAGATTTGCGGTGGAAACTTTTTCATGAGAAATAATTTCATGTGCCAAATGTTGGCGCTCCTCCTCCTCTCAAAGTCCTTATGGTTAGAGACTTTATCTCTTATCCTAATCACTTGTTTGAATTTGATTCAAACTACTTTAGATGAGATTAATCTAGAGGGGTGGTGCATGACTAAAAGAAGGACTTCTTTTTTGTTCTTAGGATCTGAATGATTTTTTCATGAGTTCCCACCACAAAAGGAGAGAAAGAAAATTTTGTGGTGCCCCCTTTCTTTGTTCTTAGTGCCCCACCTTCCCACACCATTCTTTGAGAGATAGAGAGAAGGAAAAGGAAGAGATGGTCTCTTCCATCTTATTCCTCCCTTCTCTTCCTTCTTTCTAGTGTGAACTGTTCATGCAGGCAATATTCTTCAAGTTGCTGCATTTTTTGTTTCATTCTTGAGAAAAAGTGAAGCAAGAGATCCAGATCCAACCATTAGAAACCATATCTGCAAAAGAGCTAGCATCTTGGTGATCTCGAGTACTTTGCATCGAGTCGGCTCCATGTGGATATCTGTAGAAATCGGATACTTGAATAGCTTCGAAGAAAACCTGAGTCATCCAGATCTAAATCCATTCGGAAAGGAAATAAGTGCATAAGGTATGTTCTTATTTCAAATTTCAGATTACCTTTTTCAAATTTTATTTTGATATCATGCATGTAAAATAGATCTATAGGTATAAAGTAGATTAGATCTATCATGTTTTAAGATTAAAATGTTTAATCTTATAGTTTTGCTGTGATTAAAATTTTGTTTAAAGATTTTTGCATGCTATACCTATAAGAAACTAACAAACCCTGCAAGGACCTGATTCTGAAATCTAAATATCCTAAGTTCTCACGATAAAGGATAGAGACAATGCAAAATAAGTTAAAGGTTGGCCATTCCTTGACCTTAGGATGGTTAGACTTGGACTCATATTAGCCTTCGGCTGAGCTTGACCTGGAGGACCAACTACTAATAGTTGATTCCATGTCCATCCTAGACCTAAAGGTCAAAAAACTAACTTGAAAACTAACCTATGACACTATCAAACCTCAGAGATCGGACTTTAGAAGATCAAAGCTCAAAGCTCAAAGGTCAGATTCCGACCATGACCTTTGAGAGCTCGAATGATTGGGTGGCCAGCCATGATCATCAAAAACTGCCCGACTAGTTTATCTACTGAAAGCGAAAGGTGAGAAGTAAAAAGTGAAGGGTAAAGGGCCTATTTATAGGACCTTGAATGACTATGATCTAATGGCAATTCAGCTACACCCCCTTTAATGCGTGCCAAGTGGCACCGCCTGGATAGCCTAAACAAGCTCTCGCAGATCTAAGTCGCTTACGGCCCAAATCTGAATAATAGGGAAGGTCCATGGTGCGGGCACCAAGGTCAAAAGAAGTCGACAGGTTGAACCCACATTCCTGTGGATCACCTGTGTATAAAACCCTAAACCCAACCCTATTTATCATGTAAATATTTTATTTTAATTTTGTTTTTTTGGTTTAGTTAGGTAAACCCCTTTTACCAGCTAAAATTAAGGTTTTGTTTATTTTGGAGAAAACCATTTTTACCCGTTGAGTCGAAACCCCAATTAAGTCAAACCTTAATTACCCATTTGGGATCTTAGTGGTCTAATTTAATTAGCCCTTTTTACCAACTTTAATTAGGGTTTTTATTTGAAAGCCTAATTAAGTATGGTTAGTTCAATTAGTTGGTTAAATCATGTGGTTAGTTATTTGTTTTGAGTCCTGTAAAAATTAGTTATTGAGTCCTGTATTACAAGGGAGACCCAATTGAAGATCCATGTGACTCCATGTGCTAGCCCAAGACAAGCCATGTGCTAGGCCAAGTAAATTTGTTTATGGTGCCACCTTTTCAAGGATTTGGATATCAACACATGTCATGTTTGGACATGTCATTGGGACAACACTACTTGGCATTTCAACTAGGACAAGAACATTAGCTATGCATTCAGACATCCAAATATCCAGACTACATCCAGACATTCAGACATCCAGACATCCAACATTGGAACATTCAGACAATATTTGAAATTTCATTCTTATCCAAGGAGGGCGCCTCATTTTTTTTTCTTCTCATTGCCTATTTGAAATCCATCGCCACTTTTAAGATAAGTAAAGCAAAAGGACTTCTCATCTCACTTTCACTTTTGTCGCCCACATCCAAGTAGTGCCTCATCCTTCCTTTTGTCGCTCAGCAAGGAGGAATTCTAATATAAGGGGAGTTCATTCAAATCCAAAATCAAAGAGTCCAAGATAAGGCAATCTTTCAAGTTTGAAATGCAAGAAGATTGGGAAGGAGTCTAAGCCATAAGTTGATGCCAAGAATAGGAGAGGGATTCACGCCAAAGAGGAGTTAATGCCATCTTATTTTTGTCACCCCATCCATTCTAGAAATTAAGAGGAGTAAGCCAGAAAGACTCCTGACTTCATCGCCCATTTCATCATCCAAGTTGTCACCCCTTTGAAGAAGCCTAACTCATGTTGTCGCCTGACATCAAGAGAGGTCCAGATCAGCCCAGAGACAAGAGTCTAGGATGCCCCAGAGCAGGATTCTAGGAGTTATAGTCTAAGGGAGTACAAGACTAGTGTTTGTATCCCTTACATCACTAGTTGGGAGTCTATAAATACCCCACTAGCCTCCCTTGTAATTCATGAAATTATTTTGAAATACAAAGACATTCTGTCGAAATATTCCTTTGTTGTGTGCATCGCGGGGTGTGAGGCCCTTCCTTTGTTCCTTTGGAGCATCGCGGGGTGTGAGGCTCTACTTATCTAGCCGACAAGAAGACCTAACCATCACTTCAAACCCTTTCTTTTCCTTCTTTCCTTTTCATTGTTGATTTCTAACTTGAATTCCTTTGCTGAGTGTTTTGCAGGTGACCAAGAATCTAGATCTGGTGTTCTTGCCTCGAAACCGGCATCGTGTGGAAAATCAAAGCATGAAAGCAAGATCTTGAAATCCCAACTCTACGATCTTGAGAGTCCTACCGGATCTACATCAAGAGAGCGATCTACGTTGGTAACACTGAACCTTTCCCTTCTCATAAATTCTGAATCATTGAATAAATCCTAGTTTACGGTTGTTTCTCAACCACCAGGTCCTGCTTTTTAATTGCTTTATAGGTTTACTAGTATGAGTAATAGACTTATTAGTTTCCTTTACTGTTTCCTTTGAGCTCTACTTCTAAAATCCGATAATATAAAAAAAATATTAATTACTATTTTTATTATTTTTTTATCTATCCCGCATCATCCAACAATCATCAAGATGGAGCACGGTCAAACCAAACCCCAGCAACAGGATCCCATTTCAAGGCACATTGAATGCATGAAGTGGTTGGTCTTGACTTGAAAGTTCACTCCCTTTGTTCGAGCTCTACATCGGACTGGCAAGTAGGGGGCAAGTGTTATGGGTGTTCACCCCTGTCGAGTCTGACCTAAATCTCTGGCTATCCAACCTCTATCTTGGAATGGATCAGTATATATTGGAAGAATCTACTTCCAGAGGTCCAACCTCTACCTCAGATTGGCTTGGCCAGTGTCGACATCCATCCGACCTCCACATCGAATTGCATTGGCTCGCACTGTAAGCTTAGCCGACCTCAACCTCGAACTTAACACCTTGGAAGCTCCCAACATGTCAGACAATTCTTCGACCTACGAGCTCCAGTCAGGCCAAATTTGGTCAATAGCCAGATGAGGCCATTGTTAGACCATTCCGCATCATAAACAAGTGATGCAATCCTCACCGTGACATCTACCGTGATCCATGAGCATTCCTCGAAAATAGCCAACCACCATGATGAGCTCTCCCCTTTATAAATAGTGACAAGGGGATCCCAGGTATGGGCATTCACAAAAACACATTCCCTCGCTCCCATCCTCTCATAGCTCTCTTCTCTGGTTTTAGAGTTGAACTAATTTGAGCATTGGAGAGTCTTTGCCAGAAAACCAACCTAGGACTTTTTGCAGGTTTCGACCCTAGCATCCGGAATCTATAGCAATCGCTCCACCCGAGCTCATCCACTTTCTCAAACCCGATCTCTTTGCTCAACTCGGATTCTGTAGCAATAGGTTAGAAAGAGTAGGATTGAATGGGAATGAGAATAAGTGACTCCCATTCTAGCTATTTAGTTAGCAGGAGTCTCGTTCATATTTTGATTTCAGGATAGAATAGAAATGCCCTAAAATCTAAATATTACTCTCTCTTTCTCTCTAAGTATTCAAATCCCATTTTTAAGATAATACAACCATTTCAATTTCCATTTCAATTGATTCTGATTACAATTCTGATTTTGGCCGCAAGCCAAATGCATCCTTAATGTCTGGATACAAATATAAAAGTCCTTTTTGTTGTGGGCCATGAAATTGTATGTTAGGGTGGCACCACCTTGTTTAATATTTGTTGAACAAAATACCACAAGCTGCAAGGCACGGTCATTGTTCACCAAAGTTAAATAACTACGCAGATGAAAATCATAAAAAACAAAGCCAATGACTTCAATGATCAAACATGTATTTATAAAAGTACATCACATGCCAAACAATTGCACCCCTCTTCCATCTAAATGTGATTCGATGTTCAAATCTTATGATGCATCTTTTAAGTGTTTTAGCACTGATACTGGTGACTAGTGGAGCTACCACATCTATCTAAACACTTGCTAGACATAATTTTGCATAATTTTTATCCTTTTATATAACTTGCTAGACATATCATGGTTCTGAAAGATAAATGCAACGTTATTTCCTTGACGCAACTTTTCCAAATGGAAGATAAAAATATCCATCACAGGTGCAGTAGGCACCTCAAGGACTTTCCCTCCGATTGCAGCTGAAGAGCTTTGTTTATATTAGCGAAGGGCAGCTCATGGGTTATGAACCCATCCAGATTAATTTTGATTTCCTGCAAGAGAGAAAATAGGCAAGATTATGAAGGGATATTGTTGTTAAAATTACCATGACTAGAAGAATTAATCACACAACAAACTTTCTATGCTGATATGGCATTTGGTCATTCGACAACCATGCTGCGAACCAACCAATACTTTCCATGCTGGGTAGCACAAAAAACATTTTTGTGACCAACTAACATGCTCCAACGCTACCTTCTTTTCACCTTAAGACCTGACCCAAAAAAACCGAGTGCAGGCCCTCTTTTGAGGACATTGGATGGGCTTGGGGTTACAAGTTTAAGCCTTTTCAAGTGCACTCTGGGCCAGCACTTGTAAATGGTGAAAAATTTAATGTTCTCATCCGACGCCCAGCCCAACATGAAAGGTATGGTATCAAGCTTGGCACCCTCGGGCCAAATAAAGGCCAGGCTGGGATGATTCAAACTTTTAAAAGATCTTGCCCAACCCAATCTATCAGCAACCCCTCTTTCTCTCTCTCTCTATATATATATATATACATACTTGGCTCCTTTCTGAAAGAACTTGGAGTCAAATCTTTTTAGATCAAAGTTTTATAACGGTGGTCTTATCTCGATGATCCAAGTAATTGGATATGATCTACTATATCAAAACTACTTACATTTCAAAAATTATATGATTTGGAAACTTTTAAGTTATATATCAAGTGATTAAAAAATAAACTAATTTAATTTAATTTTAGTTTTTATTTTTTTTATTACTTGATGCATAGACCAGGAATTTCCAAATCTTATAATTTTTGATATGTAAATAGTTTTAATATAGTAGATCATATGCACGGGCTTGGATCATAAACGTAAGGCTTTCATTATAAAGTTTTGATCTGAAAAATTTGAATTTCAAATCTTTTCAAAAAGAACTAAATCCATCAAAATATATATATATATATATATATATATATTTATGTATGTGCATTTAGATTGCGACACTGACCCCATTCATGTATTGATCCACAAAATCTGGCAATTGGGATTTCCCTTTAAAATCTCCAAAGACACTTCCGATGATCCTCCGGCCATCAAAAAGCTCCATTGGATGGAGCGGCAGCAATCTTGGGGTTGGATGAATCCCTAGCATCACTGTAAAACCCCATCCCTGTTCATGCAAGAAAAATAATATTAAGTAAACTTGGGAGGGATTAAAGAACTTTATATAAATGATAAAAATTTTAAAAAAGATTATCAATTAAGAAAGATATCACCGGTGAGTGAGCGAATGTTCCTTAATTTTTCTCACAAAGTATCTTAGAATTGAAAAATCGACAAGCCGGATGCTCTAACATGCCTTTCAGTTTTTCCACGATGTCCAAATAAGGCTGGTCAATTTAGGTGGCATGATCCAGTATGTAAGCATATAGGAATCTTCAAATGAAGATAGGAAGGTAACGACCAACCATATGTTCCTCGGAGTTAAAGCTACAAGTGCCTATGGTTAATCCATCCATTAAGATAGGAAGGTTTGGGCAATTGGGCTTCCCCGTCCTTCAAGGTCATGGACCGTTCGGAAAACGTGTTAGGCCAGGCAATGTCTGTGGGATAGGAAAGAGAGAGCCATAAAACGTACGTCATGGGTTGACAAGAAAGCTTCACGTAGTACGTCCAAATTTCCAGCACACTCGAAGCTAAAGTCCACCCCCCCATTCGTGATTTCCCTTATCACCTGCGCACATAGACGTCAATTTGGTGAGGCAAGCAAGTTTAATTTCAACTACATCACATCAAACATTAAAGTCGGTCCTAAGAGGGTTGAGAGTGCTGATTAATATTTAATATTGAAAATTCATTGTTTCTCTCTGCTAAAGGGATTGGATAGATAATATTATATATATATGTATATTTTTTCTCTCTCTCTTTAGTGTTTCAATAAAAGGGTAAAAAAGAAGAACATATTACAAATGGAAGCTAATAAATTCATTTCCACCATACCGATAGTTAAAAGGAGATTCCAGATGGTCGTCTATAGAGACCATTTAGACATTATTAACAAAATCCATACATGAATGCTGTAAAGAGGCTTAGAAAACTAACGTGACGTTTCAATTACGTACGTTCTTTGCAATTAGTTGAATTTTGACGTTCAAACTTTGAAAGTATTGGCAAAGCAGTCGTATGTCGTGGTTAAATTTTAGCACAACCAATTTGGATACTGCTTGTTAGAGAATAAAAATGGCAATTATACCTCATTCACCGGCTTGTCGCAGTTTTCGGGGTTGATAAATTTTGTGATGCCCATCTCTCGTCCTACATATTGAAAAGATAGATCAGGAACCTCTCATAGTCTTAGCTTGCCTTTTAAATCAATGAATAAGCTTACATCATGAAGGAAAAAACAAAAAAATCTAGGAATAATATTTTTGAAGCACTTCGAGTTGACACAAGGTATGTGATTATTATTCACCAATTTATAAATATTTAATACGTATAGTTGAAACAATCTACACATAATTACCGAAAAGTAAATCTCCCTCTATATATTTGTGGTTAAAATATGTGCTCGCGTGCATGCATACGTGTGTTTTTGTGTTAAAACGTGGGGATCGTGGGCTTAAAAGGTGCAAAACTATAACACATAATCCTTATAAGTTATCCTCTTAATTCAACTTGTCGGTCATTTCGTTTGCTTCTAATTAAATGCAAAGTACGTACTTGATGGCATAAGATTTAATAGAACATGAAACAAATTTGAATTAGATTTTCTCTGTCGGCTAAGTCTGCATTCATCTTCTCCTCTTTTGACATAAGTATATATTAACGTTCTCATCGAATTAATCTAGTCTTTTAATGACAAAACCATACCTTTCTCAAATTTTTCCAAGTTAATGTCAACACCGATAATTTCAGAAGCCCCTCTCAATCTGGCACCTTCTGCAACCTGCAAGATATCGTATAATTAGAAATATTTGAACCACAAACAAGAGAAAATGCTACGCCTTGATGATAAATTATATATATATATATATATATATATATATATATATATATATATATATATATATATATATATATGGTAGGAAATTGCAAACCGCAAGGCCCACGACACCAAGGCCGAAGACTGCCACGACTGAACCCTTCTTTACATTTGCAGTATTCCACGCAGCTCCCAACCCTTTCAGTAGTTTAACAAACGTTCAAAAGCAAAACATTTTAAAAAATGATGTTACTGATATAAGCAAAAATACTAAGAGTTGTTTTAAAAAAGAAAAAATATATATGGATTAATTTTAATGAGAAAAATGACAAGAATTGTAAACATAATAATTTCACAAGGATATAAAATCAATTGAATTAATGATATATAAAGTTGCATATTAATATGAAGTGTGAGTTTAGATGTTTTTGTTGATAAGAGGAGATTAATTAGAATTTTATTTTCTTTTCTGCTGATCTAGTACTTCTTTCTCCACCATATTTCGTCCTAATCGATCTCTCCCTGCTCCCGATCCCAGCAACTCTTCATCAACAAGTTCTGCCACCAAATTTCTAGCTAGGATTCACATGGAATTTTTTGCTGCCTCCATCAATTTATAGGCTTCTAGTAAACTTTTTCCTATTGATTTAATTTACATATCATGCATAGCAGATAACAACTGAAGTATATAAAATATTATTTCTTGTAATGCTTGCTTGAGTAGGTAACAACTGAAGTAATTAAAATATCTTCTAGGAAGTTGTTTGGTGCGTAAGCTATGTCTTGTAATCTTGTTCACAATCCTCGTGCTAAATTGTAGATTTTTATTTTCTTCTGATAGATTAATAAGAATCATCAAAACATTGTAGGTTTTTTATCGATAGATTGATAAGAAGATTGGCTAATCACCCAAAAGCAAATTATCTCGATCCTACCATCATGACACCTAGGTCCCTACACGAATAATGGTTAATTCTAAAGGTTATACCTATAGCAATCTAACATCTAGTAGCTAGGATCCACATGGAAATGTTGACCTTAATTGATATGATGATTACCCCATATCATGAGGGTTCGCATGTGAAGTCCCATGCATCATAGCTTGTTTGAGATTAATAAACTACATAATCTTTACAAATTAATCAAGCATGATATATAGCAGCATCCTTAAGCAACTTCTAGCTCCTCACTCCGTGATAGATTGATGTGTCACCCGGTGAGCCCACCATTTAAATTGAATTTGGTATGAGCAATGTATTAGTATATTTAATTAAATAGAATCGAAACTAAAACAAATAGAAATTAAATACTAATGTATTCATATCTATATTTATTTTATTTGATAAATATAGATAAAAATATAGATATTTGTTGACTGTAATAATTTATATCTATATTTATTTTAAATCGATATAGGTAAAAATCGAAAACTGATGCGAGGATATACATGTGAATATAAGTTAGATAATTAAAATTTATGATCATAGAATCAAATAATTACTAAGTAAAAGATAAATATATCAAATTAATAACATATTAATATGATTGCTTATTTATTAAAATATTTATAAATATTATATAAAATTATATAAAATAAAATATTTAAATATGGATCGAATATGTTAGCTATCATCCATGCCCATATATATTTCTTATATGGAAATTAATTGGATGCTCCTATCTCTAATCCATGTCCATAGATTGCAATACATGAACAGATATTATCCTATACGCTTTCACTACCCCACGGACCTCCTCAGCTTCTAGTTCCCTCATAAAACCAAAACAGCATTAACTATCAAATCTAACTTTAGCTACTTTCCGTGAATCATACCAACCATTTACTGAAATATAGGTGCAAGAAACTAAAAGAACAATCGAGCATGCAGCGCTGTAAAATAATTCATGACCGCTGTAAAAGAGTGTTGATTAACTAATTAGTTCACCAGTTTTAATTTATAAGCATTATATATGAAATGAAAAAAAATTAAGGGGGCATGGTTTAATTAACCGGTCACTGGCTTCTATACGATACCGATCAACTGGAGGTCATGGCGTTACCTGTGGAAACGCCACAGCTAAGCAAGCACATCCTTTGGAGGGGCGCCATCGGGTTAATTTTAACGACGCAGGCGGAGTCCAGTACCGTGAACTCGGTGAAGGTGGAGGTGTTGAGGAAGTGGTAGACGGGGCGGCGCTCTCCGGCCCGGTCGATGACGGAGAACCTGGTCCGGCCATCGCCGGCCATGACGCTCTTGAAGGGATCCACCCGGAACCGGGCACAAAGGTTGGTCATGGGGGACTCACAATGGGCGCAGTCGCCGCACTCCCCGTTGAAGATGGGAATCACATGGTCCCCCTCTTTCAAGTCCTCCACTCCCTCCCCCACGCTCTCCACCACCCTGTCCGCATTCAGCCAAGCCTCATATTAACCTTAAGAACGTTAAGTAATTATAATACGTTGTTATGTAAATAGATATTGTTGGCAATTTGCTTACCCAGCTGCCTCGTGGCCGAGGATTCGAGGGTAAGCACGTTGCATCTCATTCTGGTATCACAGCAGGAGGGGGACGAGCAACAAGAAAGACATAATATATATATATATATATATAGAGAGAGAGAGAGAGAGAGAGAGAGAGAGAGAGAGAAAGAAATAGAAGAAAATTGAAGGAAATAAGAAGAGGAGGAGAGAAATTAATATATCTTATGTGATCACATTTATAGTTTGGTTTGGCAACTTATGATTCATGGAGATTGGTGTTGTGTTTGTTGTAGAATTTTAGAACAATACCAGGCCTTTCCAAGCACCGAGATCCGTGTGGCAGATGGAAGTGAAGAGGATCTTTATCCGGATCTCCATTTTTTGAGGGGGCTCTACTTGCACCTCCTCTATCACAAGGGGTTCTTCTGGACCCCATGCAACGGCAGCTTCACGCGGTGAAAAAGATTAAGAAATATTTTAGATTTAACACGCACGCACGCACACATAGAGGGAGAGTCTTGATACCTTTACAAGTAATGACTTTGCCGGAGCTATCACTGGCATGGAAAACACTGGAACACCTATTGTTAGAGCCATCGAAGCAACCAGCATGTTCTTGGCCACTGCTCCCCATCTCTTTCTCTCTCTTGCACTCTCTCCCTCTCTCGCTAATGAGATGTTGATATGGTTGTGGGGACGGAGCCATACGTATTACAGCCAAGGAGACGCTGTCAGAAAAGTTCCCATATACAAAAATAAGCTCGTACGGAGAACATCACCCCTGGATACGGCCAGATAGGATATCGTATCTTACCAAAATAATTTTTAATTACATCAGCATTTGTACAGTATTTCCGTGCATGATTATATATTTATTTTATATATTTATAATTATACATTTATACTTGTGTATATATAATGAGGACTAAATAAGGAATGGCTATAACAGATAAGCCAGAACCAAGGGAGAGAAATTGATAATTATACATTTATACTTGTGTATATATAATGAGGACTAAATAAGGAATGGCTATAACAGATATGCCAAACCAAGGGAGAGAAATTGATATTTAATAAATAGGCATTAAATACGGAATGATATTTTTTTTTTTTTTTTGATAGAAAAAAGGAAAGGGGATAAATCCCGGTATAGCTTCCCATGCTGACCTCCAGCTCGCTCCGCCTTCCAGTCACGTACATCCAGAATTTTTCGAATTTAATCGAGTCATCCAAAAAATCATGTCTCGAACCCGTAACACATCCATTTTATTAAATTATATTTATTTATTTTTAAAAAAATACAAATAAATGATATGGAAATAAATTTAAAATAATTATAATTACTACTAAATGATTGCCTGACAGCCAAAAAATTCTTAGCCAGAAAATGATGATGTATGATGCCTCTTAATTCTTATTATCCGTATCTTATCAAATTTTATCTAAATAATATTTATTTTTAATTTTTTTAATTAAAAATTATATATATATAATTTTTTTTAAAATATTTTTAAATTTATAATCAGTGCTATATCTTTATATCTAGAATCAATATAAAATTTATTTGAATCAATTATATAATTATATTTTAAACCTGAAACGTATGAAATACGAGATAATGATTCATTTTACTTATGAACTATTATCTCTATGGTATAAAAATATTGAAATTTTTAAAAAAAAGTATAATAAATGCGCCCTTCTTTCCGCAAAGAAAAAAATCTTTTGTAGTATATATTCTATTGCTAAGAAATCGGTGGCCCCTGTCAGATCAATTTTGCTAAAAAGTTTTATTTAAATGGTAGATTGATTAAAATTTTATAAGACAAATGACCGGTGAAGTCTTTTGCGTCTCCCAGTGGGTACGCCGTCCAGTCGTCCACTACCTTTTTGACCCATCTCTTGTTGCTTTATTCAGCGAAGGTGTAGGTCCCATGGAGCCTTTCCAGCACTACGCTCGACGCTCCCTGAGTTCTCAGGTCATCAATCTCGTACATGGCCATGTCCGCATCCACGGGGCCGATCAATCCTGCATCCAAACTAGACTCCGGAGCTTGTTCTGGATATCGTGAATTGAGCTCAGGAAGTTATTGGGCAAGGATTGGATATGAAATGTTATACGCTCAGTTCTACGATGGCGCATATATATATATATATATGCGCATAAATGCAACATAGATATGTTGTGTTATATATTTTTAATAATTTTTTATTTTTTGATATTAGTAAAAATATTATCTGTTGTCATTTAGGTCATCATGCCTAAGATTTGAATGGGGTTCGATCGAAGTTGAGCTCTCGCAAAAGGGTTAGGCTTTACGCCGCGAAGTTCTTGCTCACAATTGTTCGGTCCTGCAAAAAAAAGAAAATCCAGACTAAGGATCCCAGCGGGAACACTCTGACGGTCAAATCAGTAGAGCAATCAAGAGAAACAGCAATTAAGAAAAATATATCCTCTTTAGCGGGGCTTAGAGAAATTTCTGCGTTTAGAGGGTTTGGAAAGTAGAAGAGTTAGAATCGCAGGTGACTGGAAAAATTCTCTGGCGCTCATCCAATCCTCACTTTAGCTTACTTTTTCTTACCATTGCTGGAGGTTGCTTTCTTTTCTTATAGCGATTGATTATGTATTGCAGGGCTTAGAGCCCCCTTTCTCTTTCATGCCTCCCTGGGAGGGCACCTCATCTCGAAAGACTGCCTTGTTTCCAGAGCCATGCAGGACAAGATCCGAAGTTCTCGGAGAAAGGCTTGCAATAGGTGCAGGTGGCGTACTATAGGATCTACATCCTTAATGGGGCGACTCACTGTGACAGATGCGAGTGGCATGCCATGTGGTCTGGTGTCCCGATAGGGCACTCCTTTAGAGGGTGCAGGCGATGTGCTTCCAGGCCTAAAAGCCTGGAGGAGCACTATCCTAGCGAGGGATGCAATTAGGGAACTACAGGGTTTGAGCCCTTAGTGGAGTACTCCTCTGTAGAAGGTGCAGGTGGTGTGCTACAGGTTCTGGAGCTCCGATGGAGTACTCTGCAGAAGGTGTAGGCGGCGTGCTAAAAGGTCTGGAGCTCTGGTAGAGCACTCATCTGTAGAAGATACAAGTGGTGTGCTACAAGGTCCGAAGCTCCGATAGAGCGCCTCTGTTGTAGAGGGTTTGACTCCCCAAGAGCTACGGCGGGTTTGATGGAAATGGCAACGTCACTCGCTAGGGTTACCATCCAGGCCGCCCTGGTAGTTGTTCCTTGAGGGAGCATGCCCCCTCTTTCTCTGCCGGTCTTGCCATCGTGGTTACGAGGGCTCTTGTCGCCTTCAGCATTTAGCCCGGCCGGGAGTTCTACCGAGCCACAACCCTTCTTGGCCGGGAATTTATTTTGGACTGGAGCTCAATCCCGACCAGGAGTTCATCTCGACCGAGAGCTCGATCTTGGCTGGGAGCTCATCTCGGACAGGAGCTCGATCTCAGCAGAGAGCTCGACAGATAGTGCCTACCTGGTGGCTCCGCCTGCCATCTCAACCGTTATCTACATCTGATACGGATGCCACATTAGTGGTTCGCCGCATCATTATCCATCTCGAAGTATAAATTATTAGGTTGATCAGGTTCTATGAGAATATATAGGGTGAAATAAGTCCACCTAATAATTTCATCTTTAGATGAATGAATCTAGCTCAGGTGTTTTGGCTACTGGTCCACGGTGGTGGACCCGATCCATCTAATAATTTTTGTTCTTGACAAATGTCTTAGATTTTTTTTTTTTCGTTGTAGAATTAACTTTTGGTCTTGATGTTGGAGTTGATTGATCTGGTGGATGAATGTTTGTCCATTGACTAGGATTTTTTTTTGAGATGTATTTTAAAAGTGAACCACCAAAAGTGCTTGAGTCGTGCTGTGCGTTCTTCTCTTGGGTCTACATCCATTGTCCAGAAGAATGTTTTAGGTATGGAGGCTACCTCCAAGTCTTTTGTTGCTCCTCATGCCTCAGGAGATCTACTGACAAGATCCTGCAGCGAGGCAAAGCAATTCCAGATAAATTTATTCATCTATTAACAGGTTCCAGTAACAAACTTATTCTATTACAATGAATTTCTACTAAAATACTTGTTATTTTATTTTAGTTTTAGTATCGAAGTTTGTATCTGGATCCTTTCTGGCTGGAATTTACGATCATAACCATCTATGCATTGCACAGTATATAAAATATATTGTCATGTAATATCTAAATACTTAATTCGAATAATAAGTCTGCCTATTTATTAATATTTTATACGTAATAAATATCATGTCATGACTTAAGACTCGTGAGCTATATAAATTGGGCGGTCAGCTCTCATCACCAGATTTTTTAAAAATTATTATTGATGCATCACCGGCAAAGAAGAACCAAAGCTTCCACGCGAAGCACTTGTCTAAAGATCGATGCATCGTAATCAAAGACATCCGTATGACCACGGACGATGACCAGAGATAGATATTTAGCAGAAAAAGTAGGCCAGAGATATAATATAATACTAGGTATAAGAAGAATGATTAGTTGCACCGTTAAATATTATTGGGATATATCGTTTCAAGCATCAATCGATTATTGATTCGATCGCCTGTTAGATCTTTTTTAAACCGTATATTTAGATCGAAACATTCAAAGAGAGTCACGATAATGGATGAAGCGGCAGCTCGGCCCCCGTCACATCGTAGACCCAGTCTTCGATCTTATTCGAGGACCTTGATCCTAAAGATCGATCTCTTGCACACTGTTGAAAGAAACCGACCCGAAGAAGACAAGCCCGAAGACAATGCCAGGTTCGCCCTACGATTCATTCTGAAGGGAGAAACTTCGTAACAAATGGCTGAAATATCTTCGGACTTTCCCGGCGAGGCAGGATGAATACATTTCGACGACACGATGATAGCCCCCCATAAAGGGGAGGCCCGGAAGCGGATCTCCGATCGATTCCATAATAATGGAAGCGGATCTCTGATCGACTCCCTAATAACAGAAGTGGATCTCCGATCGACTCCATGATAACGAAAGCGGATACAGCGGTCACCTGACCATTACTTCCAAATCATAACTACTTTGGAATGGCCACGCGGCCGCAAGCTCCAACTCTAACGCCTCCAGCCTAGCCAGTATCTTTTGGTAACCTCCTACGATTACGGGCAGGACGAAATTGATTAGTCTCCGTCTTAATCATGGGACGAAAATATCGATGACAGACTGGCCCAATCACGATAAATACTGGTAAGAGAGAATACTCGAGGTAAGGAGAAAAAATCTTGAAAAAAGAACAACTCTTTCTTCCCTAGCCATCATTTTATTTTCTCCCTTCATAACTGCTCTCCGTTCTGTTGCTGGAACTTGCCCCTGACTTAGGCATCGAAGTGTCCCCCACTGGAGAAAATCCGGTCAGGGACCCGTTTTGCAGGTGAGCGGGGGGAGCGAATCGGCGATCTAGCAGCTCCGTCCGGTCAAGGAAGGTTCTATGCCAACAGATTGGCGCACCAGGTAGGGGGACGAAGCAGCATCTAGGCATCCACTGCTATCTTTCCCCTCTTTTTTTTAAAAAAAGGGAGAGTAAAAGGAGACCCCGATGGCGAAGGGGAGAGCACAAAACACTTCAACAAGCAGGGGTCGTCCTCCCTCTCACAGGAATGACCCGTCGGTAGAGAACGATGTCCCGCCTCCCGTGCATATCGTGGGATAGCAGCAATTTGAAACCCTTCTGAACCAAGTCAATGCCCTTACGGCCATGTTTCAGAATTTCCAAGACAGAGCCCTCCAAGTGGGGCATTCGCCGGCCGTATCCAGACATAGTCATCAATCCTGGAGGAGAGAAGATCATCGACTTGGGTCTACCCCTCTCTCCCTCCGAGATCGCCTCTCCCGAGAGCCATAGCTCTCGGAATCCAAAGTCCACTGATCCCCTGTAGAGGGGAAAGAGATCTAGGCAATCTTCCTTTATTTCCTCTGAAGATTCTACTCCAGAAGGAGATCTACCGAAGGAAGTCTGCCCCGATTATGAGAAAAATCTTAAAGCCCTCGAATCGGAGGTTACAAAACTTCAGGACCAGAGGAAGGACGGTAGGCTCGTGGCTTACGAGTCGCGCCCTCTGTTCACCTCTCACATCATGGCCGAAATCATCCCTCAGCACTTCAGGGTTCCTCAGATGGAACCTTACGATGGCACTACTGATCCCTTGATCATCTAGGCAGTTTCAAAGCCCATATGATGATTCAAGAGGCCTCGGACGCACTATACTGCCTTGCCTTTCCTGCCATTCTGAAGAAGGCGGCTCGAATGTGGTATTCGAGCATACATCTATATACTATCGACTCTTTTTCTGACGTCAAAAAATTGTTCGTCTTGCATTTCAGGACCTGTCGCAAAACATCCCGGAATATAGACACCATGTTCCTCCTTCACCAGAATAAAGGAGAAAGCTTGCGAGACTATATCTCCAGGTTTAATTCGGCTACCCTCGAGATCCCTAGTCTCAACGAACACGTAGCCATATCTGCATTGAAGAAGGGGCTCCGATCATCCAGGCTTACTTTCTCCCTGGATAAGAAGTTTTCCACAAGCTACGCTGAGTTCCTATCAAACGCTGAGAAATATGCCAATGCTGAGGAGCAGACAGCAAATCGATGACTAGCTGAAGGGAAACCCATTCCGAAAAAGAAGAACAGTAGGGGACTGGATCCCCCTGGACCCTTCAACAACAACAATAATGGTAGCTCCAATCGACGACAAAGTCCCAAGCCCAGGGCATTGGACGAGAGATTCGACTCCTATACCCCCCTTAATCTCCCCAGGGAGATAATTCTGAGGAGATAGAAAAAGAGAATTATCTCCAATGGCCGCGTCCTATGAAGGCATCCTCTTCCGTGAGGAATCGAAGCAAATATTACAGATTTCACCGGGACCACAACCATAACACTGAGGAGTGCATCCAACTTATGGATGCCATCGAAGATCTCATCAAGAGGGGCTACTTGGGGCGATACATCAATTGCCCAGTACCTAGGCCTGAGGCCATGGCCCCCCAGAGGGCCCCTGAAGAAGCTGAGCTACCGAACCAAAGACCCACCAGCGGCAATATGGGAATGCTACATCAGCCAATCGACTAGAGAAGAGCCGAAGATGATGCCACAAAATGGCTCAAGGACAACAACTCCATACTCCTCTCTGACGACGACCTTGTGGGGGTTCAACTCCCACATGATGAACTAGTTGTAATATCGGCCATCGTGGTCAACTACGATGTAAGGAATATTCTAATTGATAATGGAAGTTCTGCAGATGTCTTACTTTATAATGCATTCTCTCGAATGTGCTTACCCAGAAACAAGCTACAAAGGTCTCCCGTACCGCTCATCAGCTTCGGAGGCAATCAAGTCAATGTAGAGGGTGAAATAATACTACCCATGTTGCCCAGGTGGCTACCCAAGAGGGGGGTGAATTGAGAATTTAAAAAATTAAAGCAAGTAATATGCAATTAAAATTTCTTAGAAGGTGTTAGGTGCTGTGACAGAGTTATAAATTGCAGAAGCTAAAAAGAAGTAAAGAAGCACAACATAAACACACAAAATTTATAGTGGTTTGGAGCAACCCAGCTCCTACGTCCACTATCCAAGATACTACTTGGGATTTTTATTATATTCACATCCGAATATAGTAGAATTGTTTTACAGGATCACAATCCAAAACTTTTACACTTTGATTTTACAGGATCACCAAAGAAAACCCAACACCCTTTGGTTTTAACAGGCTCACCAAAGAAACCTAACTTGGTTTTACTAGGATTACCAAGAATCCAATACTTGGATTTTATCAAGGCTCACCAAGAGCCAACAATTCAAAAATTGAATTGAAAGAAATGCAACAATAATGATAAACTCAATTTGTCGGATAGTTGCCGGTGCAACTTGTTGAAAGTCCACTTGAATGTACTTGAATAGACTTTAACTACTTCAGTGGCTTCTTTCCAAAGTTGCTTCAAGCTTCAGATTGGAATTGGTAAAGACTTGAAAGCTTGACTTGAATGCTCTTGTGCTCTTTTGCTGTTGGTTGGTAGGATATTCAATGAAGCCCTCTTTTCTTTGAAGAACTCTCTAATTCATTGCTTCAAGTAAGTTCAAATCCTTCAAACTTAAAGTCTTCTATCATCCTAAGGTAGTTATAGCCGTTGTAGACTGTTGGGGAATGATTTTTGACCATTGGAGCACCTTTTAGAATTCAAAAATAATTTCTGGAACTAGCCGTTAGATACCTGGAAATGACGTTCGAGTCAGCTCGGATTCCTTCAAGTTGGCTCGGATCCTTCGAGTTGATGGGTCGAGTCGCCAAATCTTCAATGCAGTCAGCTCTTTGTCTCAGGGCACAAAACATCACTCTGGACGAGTTGGCTCTTGATAGCTCGGGTCAGCTCAAACTTCCTTCTTTTAAAACTTGAACTCGAGGAGTCGGCTCTTTTCAGCTTGGGTCGGTTCTTCTTCTCAAGTTTGGAAAACCTCACTCTAGAAGAGTTGGCTCGGTGCAGTTCGGGTCGGCTCGCTTTCTCAGGCTTTTAACATTAGGTCTGGCAAAGTTGGCTCTTTCTTGTTCGGGTCGGCTCGCCTGGCTGTTCTCAAAAATCTTCAAAAATTGGACTCTGGAGGAGTCGGCTCGGACTGATTCTAGTCGACTCGGATTCACTGGAGTCGGCTTGCTTTCCATCGAGTCAGTTCGGATTGCTGCGTTCCAGAATCCTTACTACGTGCCAGTAAGCAGAGTCGGCTCTTCACATGTGGGGTCGGCTCGAGTGTCCTCTTCAGGATTTTTACATTTGAACTTAAAGAAAAACTCTTACCAACTCTTTACATCCTCAAACAAACCAACTCAAAATAAATTTCATGGCACACACACACATAGACGTAACCCTTTTAATATGATTTTTTCTTAGCTTTTTCATTGGGTTCTTCTTTATAATAAACTCATTACAACACAACTCAAACAAGAAAATAGAGGTGTAGGAGTTGAAGATTGAACATTTAACTCATCCTACAAAAACTTGTCAAATACTTGAAGAGTTGTTAGAAATAAATATACATGCTCCAATGTTTGGTTATCATCAAAATCACTTATGGGGTCAATAATCTTTCCCTTTTTGATGATGACAAAACACTGGGCATAAGAAGTCAATATAACACTTTACAATTACTTGCATAAATATATTTGCGAGTATATATGAACAAGTAAAATAAGTTGACTTCTGGTAGTGCCAAATAATGAAAGGAGAATTAGGGCAGAGAAAGATAATCTCCCCATCAATAAGATACTCCATGATTTAGCTTACTTTCTATGTATTTTTAGAGCTCAAAATGTTTCAACATTAAGCATCAGAGCTATTAAAAGTCAAAATATATATCATTATGTATCAGAGCCTCTTAAATATGTATCATGATGTATCAGAGCTCAATTTGAGTTCAGCTTTCAGGCTTTATGCATTAAAAAAAATATTTTCTCCTTTTCATTCTTTTCATGCAAATATTTCACAATACCATTCTCCCCTTTTTGTCAATCAATCAAAAAGGTAGAGTAGGAGTTAAGCTTAGATTTTAAAATAGAATGAGAAAGTATTTAAAATTTGTTTGAGATAATTTCACTTTCTCATATTCATCTTGAAATTCTAATTAAAATATCAATCAATGTATGAACAATTGAACATAAACATTCATAAAGAAATAGAACAAAATGTGTATTTTTCATTTCATTAAAAAAAAATCAGTACAAAGTACAACGTGAAGAGTAATACACTTAGTCACTATCTATGTTTACTTTAGGATGTGAAGGTTGAACTGGGATCTGAATGCCAGGTGGCAGAGAAGCAATTGGATTAACAAATTATGGTATATCTGGGTTCCTTGTAACCTAAGGTGTGGAGCAGGTTATCTAGGATGAGTAGAATGACTAGGAAAAGGTGTGGAAGAAGGAGGAGGAGCATTCTGAGTAGCTTGTATTTCTTCAATCTTAGACATTATCTTCCACAAGAAGCTGTTCATAGATTTGAGTTATGCTTCCCTTTTCTTTGTTCTTTTAGAGGCAATTAAATATTTTATTGATTCCTTTATTTGTGCCACTTCTTTTTGCAATGTAAACAATTATGTGGATTGAACATTAGCAAATGCCTCTGCTGATACTCTTAATCTGCCAAATTCACTTCTAATTATACCAATACGTTTGGTATAATCATCTTCCATCCTTTGTCATGCTTCAACTGACCCCATTCTTATTCTCAAGTTGTCTATTTCAGTTCTATATGCTTCAAGAACTTGAGTGATTGAGTTTTTAGTACATTCAGAACTTGATGCAATCAATTCAAGGATTGGTTGGACATCTGCCTCAGTTGTACTAGTTGTAGCAGTTTTGAAAGTTTCAATGTTGTATATTCTTCCCTTCAGATCATTTAGCTGTTCCCCAAAATGTGTTAATCTGACATCAACTGACTTTCAAAGTTCTCCAAACATTGTAACCATAGAAGACTTGATAGTTTCAGTCATGTTATTCAATTGTTGTGTCAAGAAGTCTTGTAACAATGAATTATCTACAACAAGGGTAGTAGTAGTGTGACTTTGGATTGGAACATCAATAGACTGAGTAAAAATAGCTGTACCACATGGTATGTCAGGCATATCTGGTACAGAGATGTCAGGAAAAAAGATGTCGAAGTCTACTTGTACTTAGGATCCCATCTATGGCCGTGGTTCTGGAATATGCACTGTAGTGTCTTCACCAGCCTCTAACTCTGCTTGTTCTTGAATCTCCTCAGATTCTACAGTTACTAGGACATCGATTTTCTTTCTCCAAGTGCCATCGATTTATCCCATTCTTTGAAAAGTTTTTGCAGTGTATGTATCAGTATGGAGTAGTATCCTGCTGTCCTTCCCTGTCAGATCTACATTTGCATTTTGAAAGAAGAGAGATAAAACCATTCTATAGGGTAGACAGGCCTTGACTTTTCTTATTGCCTCCTTTATTTGGCAAATCATAACTACAGGCAAATTGATCTTTTCACCATTAATCAAGAGCTCCATAAAGCATAAATCCCTTTCACTTACCCAATCAAAACGTCCAGTTCTGGGTAAGATCCTGCTAATAAAATTATGTAGGATTCTCATCTCAATAGATAACAAGCTTGCCTTGAGAATCCCTATCTTGTTTACTTCAGTTCTCTCCAAAATTGTTTGCAGTGCCTTGGTTCTATCTTTCAGTACTAGATACTTTGTGCCTTCAAAAGGCATTTCCAAAGCACTTCCCAAGATTTCGGCAGATATAATTATCCTTCTTCCCTTAATAAAAGATTCAATGAAGTTTTCTCCAAACCTTAAATTTTCATAGAACATTATCACTAGGTTTGGGTAGATCTTAACATCTAGAGAACACAAATTCCTCCATCCTTGATTTTCAATAAAATCGCCAATCACAAAGCCTATCTCCTTTAGATATTCAAATAAAATCCGTCTGCCCGTAGTGATTGGTCTCATACCTAGAGAGATTTGGTGACTGGGAGAAGTTGGACTAGCTTCTTCTTCAGAATGTGGAGGATTTCGGGAAATAGTGTCTTCTCAGAATTTCGTCCTCCTTTCTTGCGGAGCTGCTTCACTAACTCTTCCTGATTTCTTTCCAATAGCTCTTTTTGGTGCCATAGAGTGAAGAAATTCAAATTGCGATGCTGTTCTTGGAAGTTTGGAAGTATTTGGAAGGTTTTTTAGAAAGAGACAGAGTAGGGTTTAGGAGTACAAACAAAAAAATTAAACCCTATGGCTCGAACTAAAAAAGAGACGACTAGACATCCAAGCCGGCTCGACCTACAGTGCTTGGCTCGACCAACAGTTCATCTGCTCGAGTCGGCTCGAGCAGAGGGAGCACAAAAAAATAGAGTTTTGATTTCAATCAGAGCTCATGAAATTTTAGGATTTGGATTGGAAGGTTATCTAGATAATTTATCCTTAAGATTTTAGGAGTATTTCTAGATAGGATCACATAATCCTAATTCATTTTTAATCATTGCAAGTCTATCTAAATTCAATGGTTTGTTAAAAACATCAGCAAGTTGGTTTTTAGTTGGCACATATTCAATAACAATATCATTGTTCAGTACATGTTCTCTTATAAAATGGTGCCTAATTTCAATATACTTAGTTCGTGAATGCTGAACAGGATTTTTTGTTAAATTGATAGTACTTGTGTTATCACATTTGATTAGAATTTTAGATAGTATAACACTAAAGTCTTCTAGCTATTGTTTAATCCATAAGACTTGAGTACAACAACTACCAGCAGCAACGTATTCTGCCTCAGCAGTGGACAATGCTACAAAGTTTTGCTTCTTACAGTACCATGAAATTAAATTTAATCCTAGAAATTGGCATGTACCGCTAGTGCTCTTTCTATCAATTTTGCAACCAGCATAGTCAGCATTTGAAAAACCAATTAAATTCAAAGATGATTCATTAGAATACCAAAGACCCAGATTACTTGTATCTTTAAGGTATTTGAAAATTCTTTTAACAGCAAGCATATGTGTTTCTTTAGGATTGCATTAGAATCTAGCACATACACATACACTATACAAGATATCTGGTCTATTTGCAGTTAAATATAATAGGGATCCGATCATACCTTTATAGAGCTTTTGGTCAACATTGGATCCACTTCCATCTTTGTCTAGTCTGCAGGTAATGCTCATGGGTGTGTTAGCTTCTTTGCTTGTCTCTATGCCAAATTTCTTGATTATTTCGTTGATGTACTTGGCTTGGCTTATGAAAGTTCCTTCATTTGTTTGACTTGTAATCTAAGGAAGTAGTTAAGCTCACCCATAAGGTTCATTTTAAACCCACCCTGCATCATCTTACTAAATTCTTCACAAAAACTTTCATTAGTTGCACCAAAGATAATGTCATCATCATAAATTTGTACAACTAATGTTTCATTATTTTTCTTTTTAATAAAGAGAGTTCTATCAACATTTCCTCTTTTAATATCATTTTCAAGTAAAAACATGCTCAGTCTATGATACCAGGCCTTAGGTGCTTGTTTCAAATTATATAAAGTTTTGTTTAATTTAAACACATGATTTAGAAAAGCATGATTTTCAAAACCTGATGGCTATTCTACAAATACTTGCTCAGAAGTAAGTTCATTTGGAAAAAGTACTTTGATATCCATTTGAAAGAGTTTAAAGTTCATGTAGCAAGCAAATGCAAGAAGTAATCTAATAGTTTCAGGTCTTGCTACGGGAGCATAAGTATCATCAAAATTGATACCCTCTTCTTGATTGTACTCTTTTGCTACCAACCTTGCTTTATTTCTTATAATTTTGCCATTCTCATCTAGTTTGTTCCTATAGATCCATTTAGTTCCTATAATTAGGTGGTCTTTAGGTCTACTAACTAGTATCCAAACATTATTCCTTTCTAACTGGTTTAATTCATCATGCATGGCCATCATCCAGTTATAATCAGTTTTAGCTTCTTCTAAACTGTGTGGTTCAATTTGAGATAAAAAGGCTAGGTAGTCATGTGCATCTCTATGTGCTGACCTAGTCCTAACACCATGAGAAGGATCACCAATAATTAAATCTTTGGGATGTGAAGTTACATACCTCCAATCCTTTGGTAAATCAGCATGATCCTTGCTTACCATTTCACTTAAATCTTGCATTGTCTTGTCTTGATAGTTTAGATCTTTCATTTTCTTATATAGTGTACCTGCATCATTATCTATACACTTATCCTTTCTAGATGGTGAGGGGTTAGTTTCATCAAAAATAACATGAATTGACTCTTCTACAATAAGAGTCCTTTTGTTAAATACTCTATATGCTTTGCTATGTAATGAATAACCAAGGAATATAGATTCATCAGATTTTGCATCAAATTCTTCTAGGTTATCTTTGCCATTATTTAACATAAAGCATTTACACCCAAAAACATGAAAGTAATTGATATTTTGTTTTCTTCCATTCCAAATCTCATAGAGGGTTTTCTTTGAAAATGGGTGTATTAAAACTTGGTTTAGTATATAACAGGCAGTGTTCATCGCTTTTGTCCAAAAGTATCTTGGAAGATTACCTTCACACAACATTGTTCGGGCCATTTCTTACAAAGTTCTATTCTTTCTCTCTACAACACCATTTTATTATGGTGTTCTAGGAGCGGAGAAGTTGTGATCAATGCCGTGCTCAATGCAATATTCATCAAAGAATTGATTTTGAAATTCAGTTCCATGATCACTTCTTATAGAAATAACCGAAAGATTTTTCTCATTTGAGATTTTCTTATGAAATTTTCGAAATATGTCAAAAGTTTTATCTTTATGTACAACAAATAATATCCATGTGAATCTAGAAAAGTCATCTACAATCACAAGGCCATATTTCATACTTCCTAGGCTTGTGGTCCTAGTTGGTCCAATAAGTCCATGTGAAGTAGCTCAAGGGGTCTAGTTGTTGAAATAATATTTTTTGATTTAAAACTCCTCTTAGTTTATTTGCCTAATTGACAAGCATCACATACATAATTAAGATCTACTTTAAAATGTGGCAAACCTCTAACTAGATTCTTTGAGATTAATTTGGCAATAGTATGCATGCTAGCATGACCAAATCGTCTATGCCATAATAAACATGACTCCTTGGTCTTAGCATTCATTGCTACTAGACTAGAACTACTGGACATGGCTAGATCATTCAGATCTACCACATAAATGTTTCCAAGTCTATGGCCAATGAATTTGTTGCTAGAGTCAAGAAAGTTAGTTACTATACACATAGATGATTCAAAGATAATTTTGAAGCATTTATCACACAATTGACTAATACTTAATAAGTTATGCTTCAATTTATCTACTAGCAATACATCTTCAATAAAAGTACATGAGGTTATTTTGATCTTACCGATTCTGATTATTCTTCCCTTGCCATTATCTCCAAATGTAACCAATCCTCCTTCTTTCATTTGTAGGGTGATGAACTGATCTTTTTCACCCGTCATATGCCTTGAACAGCCGCTGTCAAAATACTATCTTTTCTTTAATTTATGGGCTGCAAGACAATCCTGCAAAATAATCAAAGAGTGATTTTAGGTACCCAAGCTAACTTGGATCCTTTCGGGTTAGCAAAATGGTTCCCTTTGGAATCCAAATGGTTCTAAATTTCAATGCACTAGTCATGAAATTTTTCAATAAATTGCATTGATAGGATTTATGTCCAGATCTATGACATGCATAACAAATAATTTTATCATTTTTGAATGATGCATGCTTTGAAGCTATAAAAGATGCAGAAACAAAAATATTTGGTTCAAAAGATTTTTGCATAGAATTCTTAGGAACATATTTCAAGCCATTTGAAATTGGTTTCGATGGAAGAGCTTCTTTAGGTTTATCATTTGAAGCTGAAGCTTTCGAGGATACAAATTTTATTGCTAAAATTCCTTTAGCATTTAAAACATTAAATCCAATTCCAGCTTTACTTTTTGAAGCTTTTTTCTCTTTCAAAATTAGCTCAAGCTTATTAGAATTCAAAGTAAGTTTTTCTACTAAGTGTTTAAGCTTTTCAACCTCCTTTTTCAAATCAATATTTTCGGCAACTAAAATATTGTTTGTCTCATTTAAATTATTTTTCTTATTATTCAAAGCAATAACATTTTTGGAAAAGTTATTCAATTCTTTTTGCAAAATATTATTCTTTTCAGAAATTTCATCCTTGTCTTTCAATAAAATATTATTTTTATTTTTTAAGGATTTAATTTTAATCCCAACTTTCTTGAATTCAATAAGTAAATCATGAAATGCTGAATTCAGTTCATCATATGAAAATTCAGTTTGTAGCTCAGGGGATGATACCTCTTTTTCAAGACCCATCAAACATAGATTTGCAGATTTTGTAGTCTCTTCTTCTTCTATTGATGAGGATGCTTCGCCGTCGCTCCACGTCGCTACCATAGCTTTCTTTTTCTTTTTCCTAAATCCCTTTTTTAGTAAAAGGCAATCTGGTCGGATGTGCCCTGGCTTTTTGCATTCATAACAGGTGGGCACTTCTTTTTCTTTCTCATTTTCTTTATCCTTCTCCTTACTGAAATCTTTGTTCTTGTGAAATTTTCTGAAGTGTCTTCCTTTTCTTGTTCCCAAGAACCTTCTAAATTTTCTGACGACCATGGCAACGTCTTCATCTTCCATGTCGCTTTTAGTAGAGGAGCTTTCTTCTTCCGATTCTTCATCCTTTCTAGAATCCATAGCAGCTTTGAAGGCGATTGATTTCTTCTTCTTTTGATCATCTTCAGTTCGGTGATGCATGGTCAGTTCATGTATGATGAGAGATCCTAGCAGTTCATCTAGCAATAAGGTATTCAAATCTTTTGCTTCCTGGATGGCAGTTACTTTCGGATCCCACTTATCCGGAAGAGATCTTAGAATCTTCTGTACTAGATCTGCATTAGAATATACCCTACCAAGACTTTTTAAGCCATTAATAATATCAGTGAAATGTGAGAACATGGTAGATATTGTTTCATTAGGTTCTATCTTAAATAATTCGTAACTATATACAAAAAGATTAATTTTAGAAGACTTCACTTGAGAAGTTCCTTCATGGGTCACTTCAAGTTTGTCCCAAATTTTTTTATAGAAGAGCAACTAGAAACTCAATTAAACTCATTACTATCCAAAGCACAATATAATAAGTTCATGGCTTTGGCATTTAATTCACCCATTTTCATGTCATGTTCGTTCTAATCATCTTCAGGTTTAAGAATGTCCACTCCATCAATTTTAGTCATGGGGATATAAGGACTCTTTAGAATGACCTTCCACAACTGAAAATTAACTGCTTGAATATAGATCTTCATTCTAGCTTTCCAATATGCATAATTTATGCCAGTGAAGAGTGGAGGTCTATTAGTGGATTGGCCTTCTGCCAATGATGTACTCATTGGATGAGCCATCAATCTTTACTCTAAGATAATCAGAGACATTGCTCTGATACCAATTGTTGCCCAGGTGGCTACCCAAGAGGGGGGGTGAATTGGAAATTTAAAAAATTAAAGCAAGTAATGTGCAATTAAAATTCCTTAGAAGGTTTAGGTGCTGTGATAGAGTTATAAATTGCAGAAGCTAAAAAAAAGTAAAGAAGCACAACACAAACACACCAAATTTATAGTGGTTCGGAGCATCCCAGCTCCTACGTCTACTATCCAAGATACCACTTGAAATTTTCACTATATTTATACCCAAATATAGTATTATTGTTTTACAGGATCACAATCCAAAACCTCTATACTTTGGTTTTACGGGATTACCAAAGAAAACCCAACACCCTTTGGTTTTAACAAGCTCACTAAAAAAACCTAACTTGGTTTTACCAGGATCACCAAGAACCTAGCACTTGGTTTTTATCAAGGCTCACCAAGAACCTAACAATTCAAAAATTGAATTGAAAGAAATGCAATGATAATGACAAACTCAATTTATCGGATAGTTGCCAGTGCAGCTTGTTGAAAGTCCACTTGAATGTACTTGAATAGACTTTAACTACTTCAGTGGCTTCTTTCCAAAGTTGCTTCAAGCTTCAGATTGGAATTGATGAAGACTTGAAAGCTTGACTTGAATGCTCTTTTGCTCTTTTGCTGTTGGTTGGTAGGATATTCAATGAAGCTCTCTTTTCTTTGAAGAACTCTCTAATTCATTGCTTCAAGTAAGTTCAAATCCTTCATGTTTAAAGTCTTCTATCATCCCAAGGTAGTTCTAGCCATTGTAGACCATTGGGAAATGATTTTTTACCATTGGAGTACCTTTTAGCATTCAAAAATAATTTCTGGAATTAGTCGTTAGATACCTGAAAATGACGTTCGAGTCGGCTCGGATTCCTTTAAGTCGGCTCGGATCCTTCGAGTCGATGGGTCGAGTCGCCAAATCTTTAATACAGTCAGCTATTTATCTCAGGGCGCAAAACATCACTCTGGACGAGTTGGCTCTTGATAGCTCGGGTCGGCTCGAACTTCCTTCTTTGAAAAACTTGAATTCGAGGAGTCGACTCTTTTCAGCTTGGGTCAGCTCTTCTTCTCAGGTTCGAAAAACCTCACTTTGGAAGAGTCGGCTTGGTGCAGTTCGGGTCGGCTCGCTTTCTCAAGCTTTCAACATTAGGTCTGGCAGAGTTGGCTCTTTCTTGTTCGGGTTGGCTCGCTTGGCTATTTTAAAAAATCTTCAAAAATTGGATTCTAAAGGAGTCACTCGGACTAATTCCAATCGACTCGGATTCACTAGAGTCAGCTCACTTTCCATTGAGTCGGCTTGGATTGCTGCATTCCAGAATCCTTGCTGCGTGCCAGTAAGCAGAGTCGGCTCTTCACATGTGGGGTCGGCTCGAGTGTCCTCTTCAGGATTTTTACATTTGAACTTAAAGAAAAACTCTTACCAACTCTTTACATCCTCAAACAAAACAACTCAAAATAAATTTCATGGCGCACACACACATAGACATAACCCTTTTAACATGATTTTTTCTTAGCTTTTTCATTGGGTTCTTCTTTACAAAAAACTCATTACAACACAACTCAAACAAGACATGGAAAAAGGTAAGAAAAGATATTTCATTTCTTTTTTGAATTTTTTTTACAAAAAAGAAAAAAAAGAAAGAAAAAAAAAGAAACTCTTATAAAGAGAGAAAAGAAAAAGGATTGTAGGAGTTTGGAAAGCACAATCAATAACCGCTTGCCGGCCCTTTCCCATGCCGGCGGGGGGAGTCTTGGAAGGAGGATGAAGGGGCTCCAGGGTTCCTCTCCGGATCAGAATCCGACTCCTCAAAATCATAGTCGAATTCGTGTCCAGGGAAGGGAACTGAGGGCTTGATATTGTCAAGGCCCTTCAAGTCATAAAACTTGAAGGCCTTACCCCTACATTCCCGGAACCCCTCATGATAAGAGTCCAGAACCACCTCGACGACCTCCTCTTTGAAAGCAGAAGACACCTTGAAGTCTGAAATGGCATCTGCCATCTTCTTCTTGGCCTCCTCCTCCTCCGCGACGGCCATCTTGACTTGGGTCCGAGCCTCCTCTAGTTGAGCCTCCAGGATGCGGACCTTTCTCCCCAAGCGATCGACGACCGGCTCATCATCGTCACTCAATCCGGGGAATGTGGGACTTCTCCCTGGCTCTAGTACCAATAGCCCTTCTCTTCGCCACCCTACGGAGCTTAGAGATGCTGAACTTCATTTTTTTTTTCGAAATGACGGAGAAAGAAGAAAAATTCCCAAAGCGGGAGTCTGAACTTGTGATGGCCTTCGACAGGGAGGACATGGCCCCATTTTTAAGGGCCTTACACCCACGATTGGCCACCAAGAGACGTGCCCCACACCCTTTCTCAGGTGCATCAAAAGGCGCCATGTGTCGGGGCGTCGCCTTGAGACCCTAGGTGACTGCTTGAGAGATACTCTTGGGAAAGCAACTGCTAGTGCCACAGATCTGGAAGAATCTCCATCATGCAGCAATGGCATTAATGGCTCCTTTTCAGAAAAGAAAGATTTGGCGGCATTGATGGCACAAGAGAACGCGACCATTTGAATGTCAATGCACCCAGTGCAAGCAACGAGAACCACGATTGAGGTTCCTTAATCATCCATCAACGGGAAAGGGACACCTGTCTATTATGTCTATCCCTTGATGGGCGATTTAAGTATGAAACAAAAGTGATGTCAGCCTGGTTGACTGTAAACGGTCTCTGGCAACGGCATTCCAAGTTACTTCAGAATTTGTCTTCAGTGCTGATCGCCAACTAAACGGTCTTCGGCCTTGACTTTTTGACTAAACAGAAGAGAGAGCAGTGAAGCCCAAACTGCCAATCAGACCAACAACCTTATCTGAGCTATATTCGAAGATACGACATGGCACATGCAAGAGAAGAGAAAGCTATTTTGCGATTCAAAAGATTGTCAATTATATATCAAAAGAATATATAAAAAAAAACAAAGAAAGAGAAGACAATGCCTAAAGCTACATAGATTGCTAGACATCCAGTGGAGGGGACCCAATGCCACAGGATTGAAGCAGCTTGTCAATCTGTGCAGCAAGGGTTTCATCGACTTGGGCTGGGACCGGAGAACCTTCAACTCGGACCTCCTCTTCAGCCTGAGACCCCTCCTGAGTCAGGATCGGAGACGGAACCGCATCCAGACCCTCGACTGAGGCAGGAGCCTCTTCTCCCAGGCATAGAACCTCTTTGGCTCTCTCGACTTCTTCAGCCTGTGCTGAAACCATGCCGGTATCCCCGACCACGGCCGGGATCCCCTCCCTTGGGTTCAACATCTCCCCAATTTCTCCCACGGCTTCTTCTTCTTCTTCTTCTCTATCTTCTTCAACTATGTCGAAACGGGGGACACCAAAAAGATCAAGGTGTGGGAAAGCCCCCTGACCTTGGCAAGTCCATCATTGAAGCCATGCTGATAGCCGTATAAGGTTGCCTCATTCATCTCCTCCTAGAACTATGAGGACTTCCTAAAGTCTGCTACGGCATCACTTGCCAGCTTTTTCAGAACCGCAGATTCCCTCCTAGCCACCTCGGACTCCAAGATCGCCTCTTCGGCTCTCCTGTTAGCCTCCTCAGCCATCTTGGTCAGACTCTCCAATCTCTCTTGATTCTCCTTAGCAGATTATTCCAAGGACTCGACCCACTTCCTGCTTTTCCTCAACCCTGCCCCTTGCTCTGCAATTGTCAACTGGGCACTTTTCAACTCGCCCCTCAATCCACGAACTTTAGCATCCGCATGAGCGAGATGGTTCTCCATAGACTGCCTCATCTCCTCGGCCACATCTTTTTCAGCTTTGGCCGTATGAAGCTCCTCCTTGAGGCTGTGGATAAGCATGTCGACATTCCCCAGGGCCTCCTCCAGGAAGGTGACGTCATAGACTAACTACATTGATAATGTGAGATAACGAGCCAATCAATCCTCAAAATGGAGGTACAGAAAGAACCTTACCTGTTGCAGGGAGGAAAATGCAGAATCGGAAACTCTGGCGAGGCTTCGACCTCGGACAACTACCAGATCATGAGCAGCAATGTGTTCTTCAACGCCCGCCTGGCTACGGCGGGAACCAACAATCCCCCTGTAGGGGAAAGCTCTGAAGAGTCAGCGGGATGGCTCCCGGCTGGAAATGCCTCACGCGCGAACTCTCCCTCAACTTGTGGTGCCTTGCCCCTATCAGCTGCAAGGGGACAAGGCAGTGGCACACCTGCCATCTGAGACGGACTCTTCCTTGTATAGACCGGAGAAGTAACCACCGACAAAGTTTCAACTGGATGAGGTCCTATTGGGGCTTCCCCCATCGGTGCCACATCTTCCCCGGAGGTTTCCCGGGAGGATGAAGTTCCCCGGTCTCCTTCAGGACCCTCTCTTTGGGCCCTCTTCCGAACTGCCGATCTCGTAAGAGGGGCCTGTGCTACCCTCTTCTCGGAAGTTAGGTGGAGTCAGCTCAAATTAAGCTTCATTCCACCACCTGCAAACAGAAAAACTTCTCTAAGTCAACTGAACTATGACCTGAATAGGAGAAAAGAAGTGAAAAACTTCCATCATCTATACCTAATGCAGGGAACCTGCTAATACCTGCTTGATGGAGGTTCATCTTCTCCAACAACTCACGGATAGGAATAGTTTCCAAGTCAGTCAGCAGATTATAATCAGACTGGTCGGCCGCCAAAACCTTTTTTCCATCATTGGCAGTCAAGCGTGGTTTCTTTCAAACGCTATCAAAGCCCCACGGGTCGATAGACAACACAAAGACAAAGGTAGGTATCCATCCATGGATAGCACTAGGCATGTCCTTGATGATCTTGCAGCCTGGCCAAGGGCCGATCACCCACCATCCATCTCCATGAAGATTTCTCTTGAGCACAAAGAGCGGTAAACAAATTGGTCCTGGGTTCTATGTTAGCTATGTGGCATTGAACCAAAAACCCGCAGATGTTCCGAATGCTATTTGGAGTTAGCTGCGCAGGCACCACTTGGTACAGACGAAAGACTTTGATGAAGAAAGGATGCAAAGGAAATCAGAGCCCAGCCTTCAAGTGGTCTTTGTATACAGCCAAGCACCCGGGAGGAAGTTTGTTCACCCGTTCCTTAGATGCAAGAAGGACGAAAGGAAATCCCTCAGGAATGCGATAATGCTCCCGAAGATGATTCATCTTCCCTGGTGAAACAGAGCTAGGAACTGATTCTGGGCTCACTACATCACTGGCCCCCAAAGGCCCAATCTGTCCCTCTCGACTTTCTACAGATTCAACCATGATAAAAGAACGGAGCAAAAGAGCAGAAAGAAAGTTCTACTTGCAGAAAAGAACTGATGGCCAAGAACAGGGAAGGCTGAGCGAAGATTGAAGTTGAAGAAGCTTCCTCAGACGTACCTTCTCTCTTTCCCAAAAAGAGACAAAAAGTCTTAAAACTCTGCCAAGCTGATGTGACAAGAAATAATCCAAAGGGTATAATCCGTTTGGATCAATAGCCGGGATGAAGCACATTCATCATCCAACAGGCAGGAAGGAACCACGACAACCATTTGAATCCCAACCAAAAGATTGGTTGGACTGCCATGCAGCGAAAAAAGAAAGGACGGTCCCCGAGCCGCCCACTCCTTTCTCCTCCCTTAATTAGGAAATGACAACTATCCACCACTGCACCAAATCGACTAGCAGTTATGATGGACAGTCCAATCAGAGATCTTTACGATCATCCACTACACCATCCCCCAGAAGGAAAATGACAAATCATTGATACTCTCACTCTTCGAGGCAATTATTTGCTTCGAAAACTGAGAGTAGGGGGATAACTGTTAGGATATCTCAGTCCAAGTACGATCCAACTACCGGTTCAGCCGATCGAAGCCTTGTCTTTCGAACCACAAACTTCGGACCCAGGTATTCAGGAAGAGCTGGATAATCTATGGGCAAGCCGAAGCCCTTTACGAGTCTACAGCACTCGAAGACAAGACCTTCGGATTACATCTTCAGCTCTCGCAGAAGACCAATTCCTTCGGCTCCTGAAAACAAAATCACCAGCCCGATCCAACTCCTGAAGACATGCTCTTCGGTTTATATGAGAACACAGCCTCCGGCCTATGATAAAGGTCAAGTTCCTGATCTATGCCGGAGATGAGATCTCCGATCCGTCTCGAGAGGATCCGAGGACGAAGACATTCTCAATCTGATTACGGGAACTTCCCTTAAAGGGAAGTCTGAAGACGGATTCATGATCTGTCTCACACCACAACAAGCACGACTAGCAATGGTAACCAACGGTTACCATCGACTATCTCCGAGACACAATCAAGCGCGTAACTCCAGCTGCAACGCCTCCGGCCTGGCTGGAACTACTCGACGACAACCCACGATTGCGAATCATGGGGGAGAAATTAACTCCCCTTCATAACCGTTGGAGAGAAGAAGGAAACCGCATGCCAGATGGCTCCTTATAAACAACAGTAAGAGGGGATACTAAAGGTAAGGCACAGTATACTCCTAAAAATCCCAGAGTCCTTTCCCTCTGCTTCTAAAGAGCCTTCTCCATTCTGTGGCTGGAGCTTGCCTCTGATTTAGGCATCGGAGTGTCCCCGGCCGGAGCAACTCCGGCAAGATATTTGTTTTGCAGGTGAACCAGGAAGCGGTCCTGCGATACAGTAGCTCCGCCCGGTCGGAATAGGGACTCTACACCAACAGGGACCGACACGAGCAAGGGATGTGTGGCAGCTTCGTGAGGGTAAGCGAATTATAGTGACATGCAATAGCTTTGGACAGCCCATTCAGAAGTCTGCAAGTCCATTAGGTAGTTTTATAGGAACGGTTGCACGGAAGTGTCAACTATCTCCAATCAACTATGCTAGATGGAATGAGATGATTCTTTCATATAGACTTGATACTGTATGTTAAGTAGCTAATGATTATAGTATTTGATTAAATCTAAAATTTTTATCTTTCTTTACATTGTTGAGGAATAAATTTGTGTTTCCTCCAGCCATGATTGGGTATTAAAATCGCTGAATCGTAAATGGAAAGAACATAAGGCGAGAATGAAGAGGGACTACAAGAAGAAAGGTATGACAGAGGAGGAGGTTGCTCATTCTTGTCCTCCTCATGTATGCCCTGATCAATGGTTAGAGTTTGTGCACTACTGGTTTTTGAGAGAGGACAGGTTATGTATATTCTATATTTTCATGTTATTGTATACATTATTAGTCTTATGTTATATATACGTTATTGCACTACTGGTTTCCTTGTCACATTGCTTACTTTATATGCCTAACATACTCTGCTATTGGCAGAGCTGCACGATCCTCTCAATTTGTACCTCACACATCAGGCTCCAAAAGTTATGCAAGGCACAGAGCTGAATTTGTAAGAATCTCTTCAACCAATATTAACTTTTAAACCAAATACCTAAATTTTATAGTTGATCAATGTGCTTTGAGTTGTGTTTGATGCATCTCTTTACCATAGCTTTGATGACTAGATTTTGCTATGAATAGAATTTCCAAAACTTGAGTTTAATTTATAAATTAACATTGCCATTCCATTTAAATACTCAAGTGATGAAAGCATTGATGGACTGTTTCTCAAAATGATAGCTTATAGATTTTCTGCTTATGATACATTAGAATGTCATCTAGCGTGAAACTCTCAGCCAATACTCTGTTCTTGATTATAGTTATAGTGAGCGTTTGGGGTACTTTTACCTTGATAAGTTTTCCATGTTCATTCTCTTTCTCCTGATGGAATCTTTGCCTTTCGTTTCAATTAGAAGAATCATTCAATTGTGAGATAAAAATTGCTATTCTTTGCTTCTTAGAGAAGGAAAATTGTGAGCTAAAAATTGCTGATAAATTGGATCCTAGTTTTTACTGACGAACATCCATTTTTCACTTGCTGTATATGTTCCCCCTTGCTTTCACTTGCTCTGAATAACCACCATGACTACGATACTCATATACTGCCCTATCTAACTTTTTCACAGAAAAGTTCAACTTGCAAGCAATTAGGTACTGATCATCTCACACTCATCTAGTGAGAAAATGAACTTTGGGGCCAAATTTTTCATATGTGACTCCTAAAAATGCATGGTTCCATTTCTTTTACATCATCTGTAATTTTCAAATGAACTATAGCTAAAATGACACATTTAATTCTAACAAATGATTTCAAGGGAGTTCATCCAAAAGCCCTCAGATGCCAGCTTCTGGACTGCTTCACAGAGAGTCTTGTATTTACATTTACTTGCATGACCTACAAACTAATAGTATGCTTAACACGGTAAGTGAATCCATCTAAGAGTTTTTTGGTTCCAAGTTTTGATGATTTGCATAAGGGGTAGGCAATGGAACCTGCCAATCCTCCAGTGTAAAACAGATTAGAATGCTTCCATGACATTCCATGATTATCAGTGGTATATCAGTTGATGATGTGTCTATGCACCAGGTTGAAACTACACAAGGGGACAGCTTCTCCATCAAGACCCATGCCTCGCTTCATATCTGCCGTTAACCGAAGTTTGTTGCCACTGATCTACATAATTATGTAGTCCAAGTCCTCAAATACATCTGTCTGTGGCTCTACAAATTATACTTCTTGTTGTCTGTCTTTGAGCTTCCTCCCCATATGACCTTCAAATTTTAATTTTATGAGTGAAAGATTTGCATTAGGGAAAATCTTGATTCTTAGCTAGAATGATCACAACATAGAGATGGAACCATATAGATATGAAGATGAAAATTTTAAATCATGATGGTCATTACCAAATAAAATTGGCCTTATTAATTTTAAAAAAACAGAACTCATCACCAAAGGACATGAAAAAATATGTTTCAATTACTCGCGAAGTTTGAGAAAATTTATGCTGCATCTGGTGCCATTCCAGGATTTGCTGCATTGCCACTTGCTTTCAGATCAGATTCACTGCAAAGCCTCACATTCTCTATTAAACTACATGTTCTCTCTATCAGTTTATCAAATGAAGTCAGTTTCATCTGAGAGAAGTCTAGTTTGAATGCTGCAATTGGTGCCATAGTAGTTCCAGGTCCTTCCATTGGGTTTGTATCAAGTGAAGATATTATTAGGTAGTAAGTTTAGTTCTTAGAAGCATGCGGATATGTACAAATCAAGAAAAAATATTATGCAACTTTTACAAATAATTCTTTTATTAGGGCTTCATAAAATGCTCTCTTACATCATTGTGTGCATCATGTTTTGGAGTTCCGATACTCATATTGTTATAGTATATCTTGGTGTAGTAGGGTACAATACCAACATGTGGTTCACCTTCATGTGCTGGCACAACCAAAGTGAGGGTCCTGGACATGTGCCAATAGAGCATCTCTATGAGGGGCATGCTACTACCAGTACCTGACAAGTACAATCTAGTTTGGCTAGTATAAATTGGTACCCATTTTTTTCTTTAAACGCAAAAAGGAGCATACATTATGGAATGGAGGATATCAAAGTTAAAAGCATCAGCGTCATTTTCATGTGCCCAATGATGGGTATATTATGAACTCATATATTTGTATGGTTTGGTGTTTTTTTTATTTTTTATTTTATGTATTTTGTATCGTATACAATATATGATGAACCATGTATATGTCATGTGACATGGATATATATATTTTTATAGATTGAAGAGCACGGAAGGGAGCCTAGTGAGATTGAGTTCTATAGGATGACTCATCCATTGAGATGGCAACTTTGTAAGAGAGGAGTCCAGAAAATTTATTGTGTATTAATTTATTAAATAAGTATATTATATTATTATTTTTTATCATTAATATGTAGGTATTTTTAAAAATATATAAAGGATAGGGCAACGACTCTTATTACAGAGCATATCGGTAATTCATCATCATCTGCAAAGGGCAATCTTGTCGAGGCCCAGGTTTTTACTGGGCTTATAAGACCGGAGCGTTATGGCCGAGTGAGGGATTATGGAGTTGGAGTCATTCCCATTCAGTTTTCTATAGTGAGTAGATATATTCGGGATTGCAGACAGGGTAGTAGCACCACAGAGGTTTATAGATTAGAGATATAGATACGTAAGATGAGGCAAAGTCATGAGGCACAATTATAAGAGATGAGGCAGAGCTATGATCTAAAGATAGAGCAGTTGACTCGAAGCTACCAGCGAGAGATAGTATCATTGAAGACTCAGATTGATCATATTACATCTTTTTTAGGAGATTTTATCCCAAATTAGGTAATTGGCTGCATATAATTTCTGGATTTTATATAATTATCATGTATGTTTTATTGCATAGGTATTATGAGTTATATGTATTGATTTCTGTATTCATCAACTTATACAATCATTTTCTAGTTTTACGGGCTCTTAATCCTTCCAGTAATCACAGAGATGATTATGATGATGCATAAGTGATAGCTTGCCTTTTTTTTTTTTTTTTATAGTGTTTTATGTATGATATTTCTTTTTGCATTTTGTTATATTTTTTTGGTTGTATATCTTGGACAATGTAAAAACTATCATTTTGGTATGCAATATAAATATTTTTTTGACTTTTTGTTATGTAACAAAAATTTTTTGAGTTCTTTAATATTCGGTATATGCAAGTGAATTTTATTTATATAAGAATTTTATTTTATTTTTATTTGAAAGGTGATTCATGGTACTTATAAGATAGCGACGGTTGTAACAAAAATTTTGGTTACTATATTAATTATATTTAAATTCTGGATTTATATAATTATATATATATTTATTATATGTATTGATTTTTATATTCATCAGTTTATACAATTTTTTTAAAAATTTATATAGGCTTTAATTTTTTCAGTAATTATAGAGATGATGATGATGATGCTATCATGCATAAGTAACAGTTTTTTTTTTTTTTTTTTTTTTTGTGTGTGTTTCATATATGATGTATTGTTTTGTATTTTGTTATATTTTTGTTTGTATATTTTAGACAACGTAAAAACTTATCATTATAGTGTGCAATATAAAATATTATTTTGTGACTTTTTGTTATAATAAGTGAATTATATAAAATGTATAGATTTATGTTATGGGCTTTGTGTATTTTTTTATAAAAATATATAAAAATTTTATTTTTTTATTCGAAAGGTGATTCGTAATATTTATAAGCATCGTAAGTTAGCAATGCATGAAATTTTCTTGCATGCATACTCGAAGCTTTCACAATGCTTGGAAATGCATTGCTATGTTACTTTGCAATGCTTATAAGCCTTGCTAAAGGTAAAAAAATATTACCACTATGCTGGCAACACTGGTAGCGCGGTTGGTAAAATATTACCACTGATCATGGATTCGAGGAATGATCTTGCGGGTGATTCGATTAAATTACAGATTAATTCTAGGGCACGTCAGCCCCGCAAAAAATTTACGGCCCGAATTGAACAAAGGTTTAACGGGTTGGGGCCGAGCAAGGAGCTACACCGAGGGGTTCGCCCCCCTCACCTCACCCTTTTTTCTATCAAAAAAAAAGTAAAAAAATATTATCTATGTTCTATTTTTCTACAGTGATAGGACTAGATTTTTAAAAAAAACATGGCTAATATAAATAATTATATAAAAAACTAAAATTTTAAAGGATGTGGATCTTGATTTTTATATTAATGCTACATTTTATTACTCTATCTAATTTTTTATAGATTTAAAGATAATTCTTAATTAAAATATTTTTTTAAAAGGGAAGTTTTGTTTTGATTGGTCCATTTTGGGGCCAAATGATAGAATCTTATAGCCGAATTCAATCCCTGAAAGAGATTGCCCAAAGTCATAATTTTGAAAGATTTAGTCGAAAAGATTGTGTTTGTTCCGCTCAAGGAGGACGACCCTACTAAGGTACTTCAAATAAGGAGTACGCTAAGTGAAGAAGCCCGACAGGAGCTGGTGGGGTTCTTGAGAAACCATGCTGATGTTTTTGCCTGGTCAGCCTCGGACATGCCAGGCATCCCGTCGGACGTCATTACTCACCAACTTAAGGTGGATCCAACGTATAGACCGGTCCGACAGAAGAAGAGGAGCTTCACTGCCGAAAGGCAGAAAGCCATCGAAGAAGAAGTGAAGAAACTCCTTGACACCGGCTTCATCAGGGAGTCCCAATATCCAGAGTGGTTGGCCAATGTCATTATGGTAAAGAAGGCCAATGAAAAGTGAAGGATCTGTGTAGACTACACGGACCTCAACAAGGCTTATCCGAAGGACAGCTTCTCCCTGTCGAAGATTGACCAACTGGAGGATGCCACGGCTGGCCACCAGCTCTTGAGCTTCATGGATGCCTTCTCTGGGTACAACCAGATCAGGATGCTCCCCGAGGATGAGGAGAAGACGGCCATTGTCATAGACAAGGGGCTGTATTGTTACAAGATGATGCCTTTTGGCCTGAAGAATGCAGGTGCCACCTTCCAACGGCTGATCAACCGAGTCTTTGAAGGGCAACTCGGAAGGAATATGGAGGCTTACGTCGATGATATGATTGTTAAGAGCATCCGAAAGGCCGACAGGGACTTGCAGGAATCCTTCGACATGCTGAGACGTCATTGGGTGAAATTAAATCCTGCTAAGTGCATATTTGGGGTGACCTTCGGGAAATTTCTTGGCTTTCTAGTCACTCAAAGGGGTATTGAGGTCAACCTCGAGAAGATCAAGGCCATTATGGACATGGAACACCCGACCAGTAAGAAGTAGGTGCAAGAGCTCACGAGCCACATTGCCTCTCTCAGCCGTTTCATCTCCTGGTCGGCTGAGAAGTCTTTGCCCTTCTTCAAAACCTTGTACCGGTCGGACCACTTCCAGTGGACCGATGAGTGCCGATCGGCCTTCGAAGCCTTGAAGGACTATTTGAAGAACCCTCCACTTTTGGCCAAACCAATTGAGGGGGAAGTGTTGTACCTATACTTATCGGCCTCCGATGAGGCCATCAGCACCGTCCTTGTACGGGTAGGGGAAGACGGCTAGCAGAAACCTGTCTACTACATCAGCAAGGTCCTCCACGACGCCAAGACAAGGTACCCCAAAGTCCAAAAACTAGTTTATTCATTGGTTATAGTAGCGAAGCGTCTCTGGCCCTACTTCCAGGTGCACCCGATCGTCGTGCTGACTGACCAGCCTCTCAAGGCAATCCTCTGAAGCCCTGACACCTCCGGATGGCTTGCCAAGTGGGCTGTCAGGCTGGGTGAGCTCGACATCTCCTTTCAATCCCGATCGGCCTTGAATACCAGGTAATCGCTGATTTTATTATAGAATGCACCTGGGGGCCAGAGGCCGCCTCTTCGATAGCCGAAGTACCTATGGCTGATCTAGCGAAAGGGATCGAGCCCGCCTGGACTCTCCATGTGAATGGAGCTTCCAATCTCGCTGGATGTGGGGCAGGCCTGATCTTAGCCGACCCTGACATGCAATGTCTGGAGTATCTCTACACTTTGCATTTCAGGTATCAAACAACCAGGCAGAATATGAAGCCTTACTTGCAGGGTTGAGGATAGCTAGTGAATCAGGCATTGGTAGAATCCAGGCCTTCTCTGATTCCTAGTTGGTAGTCAATTAAGTGAAAGGCGAGTTTGAAATGAGGGACCCTACCTTGGCTAAGTACTTGGATAAGGTATGAGGCTTTACATCTCGGCTTAAATTTTTTTAGATTCTCCATACACCTCGGCTGCAGAACTCTCGAGCGGATGCCCTATCGTGGTTATTTATAGCTATGATCAGCATCTCCGACCGGACCTTTATGGAGCATCTGCAGTGCCCAAGCATTATCGAAGAGCCGACTGAGATCCATCAAGTTGAGCAGGAGGTATCATGGATGGACCCGATTCATACCTTCCTGGTTCAGGGCACTCTTTCAGATGACCCGGTTGAAGCCAAGCATATATGCTCGACAGCCTCTAAGTACGTCATCCTCGATGGGACCCTCTATAAGTGATCATTTTCATAGCCGCTGCTGAAGTGCTTGGGGCCGACCGACACAGACTACGCGCTCAGGGAGGTACATGAAGGCATTTGCGGTGACCACCTGGGGGGAAGATCCCTAGCCTATAAAATTATTCGGCAGGGATATTACTGGCCCTCAATTCAAAGGGACACGTCAGACTTCGTGCGAAAGTGGACGCGTGCCAAAGGTATTCGAGTGTCCAAAGGAGGCCCGCCAGCCAGCTGACCCCACTTATGGCGCCATGGCCATTTGCCCAGTGGGGCATGGACATCCTGGGACACTTTCCCTCAGCGTCCGGCCAACGAAAATTTCTCCTTGTGGCCATCGATTACTTTAACAAATGGGTGGAGGCTAAAGCAGTGGTGCAAATAACGGAGGCCAAGGTGGAGAACTTTATCCAAAACTGCATCATCTTCTGGTTCGGCATCCCATGGACAATCATTACTGATAATGGAAGGCAATTTGATAACTCAAGGTTCCAGAATTTTTGCCAGCAATACCATATTTCCCATCGACTTACCTCGGTCGGCCACCCTTAGCCTAATGGAGAGGCTGAGGTCACCAATCGAACGATCCTGCATGGGTTAAAGACTCGGCTGAGCGAAGCCAAAGGATTTTGGACAGAAGAGCTTCACTCGGTACTGTGGGCATACCGGACAACCGCTCGGACAGCAACTGGAGAAACTCCGTTCAACTTGACCTATGGGAGTGAGGCGGTCATCCCCGTAGAAATCACTTTACAATCCCTGCAGGTTAATCACCTTACTGAGCCAATCAATTCGGAGTAACGAAGGGATGACCTGAATTTGCTGGAGGAAACCAGCTCCGGACAAGCATGAAGATGGTGACTAACCAACAGAAGATGGCTAGATAATACAATTCGAGGGTTAAGGTGCGAACCTTCCAAGTTGGAGACTTGGTCTTGCAAAGGATGGAGATCTCAAGGCCGACCGAGCAAGAAAAACTTTTTCATAATTGGGAAGGTCCTTATCGAGTCAGCGAAGTGATCCGGGCCAGGACCTACCAGCTCAAGCATTTGGATGGGTGACAAATATCATGCCCATGGAATGTAGACAACCTTCGCAAGTACTATCAATAAAGTTCATAGTTTCTTCCATCAATACTCCGAAAGTCTGACTCCGGTTGGCAGAGGCTCTAGGGTAGCCCACTCCAAAAGTCCAACTTCGGTAGGCAGAGGCTCTAGGGCAGCCCACTCCAAAAGTCTGACTCCAGTCGGCAGAGGCTCTAGGGCAACCCACTCTGAAAGTCCAACTCTGGTCGGCAGAGGCTCTAGGGCAACCCACTCCGAAAGTCCGACTCCGGTCGGCAGAGGCTCAAGGGCAGCCCACTCCGAAAGTTCGACTCTGGTCGGTAGAGGCTCTAGGGTAGCCCACTCCGAAAGTCTGACCCCCGTCGGTAATAACCATAAATGACCCATGTGGAACCGCATGGAGAATAGATGGCAAACCTGAGCCAGCCGATGGACTAAGCTTGGAGCAAATCTCCGGGTTCATGGGCCCGGACTAAGCTGTCGCCCCTTCTAGCCAACGTATCAGCTTCAAGCTTCAAGAGGCTGACCAAAAACACTTGGGAATTTTCCTAAGTATCTAGACTGGATCGGCACAGAATGGCCATCTGGAAAGGAAGGTGACCTGCAGTACCAAGGGGCCGACCGGAAACACTTAGAAAAATTTTGAAAGAAAAATATTTGCTTCACACCTACATACACCAAAGATAGCCAAAAGGTCTTTTCATTAATATCAAAAGCAAATGCTTACAAAAAAAGGTGGGTCGAACCTTTACATACCCCTTAGGTCGGACCCACGGAAGATGTGTTGGGGGCCCCAACATTGGCCCCGTCTGCTACAACTGGAAGGTCAACAGGAACCGTAACACTTGGGGGCTCGACTGGGACGTCCGTCACCTCTACTTCAGCCCTGGCCTCCTCCGTTTCACCTTCAGCCTGAGGCTCTCCCTCCTCCACAGGTTCTACCAGTTCTATGCCTGACAGGTCCAGCTCCAGGAAAAGTAAGGCCACCTTCTTCAAGCAGTCATCATAGCCTTCTCTGTAGAAGTCCGACGCCGCCTCTTCAACCTCCTCATCAAAGTCAAGGGAAGACTTGTATGCTGTCACTGCATCCCAGACCTGCCTCATGACTAGCTCCCTTGCTTCCTCAAGCCAAGTCGTCAGCTGTACTACCACTGCCCGTTCGGCCTGGGCCATCTTGTCAGCCTCGGAGAATCGACCCTCCTCCTCTCGCAGCCGGCGGGTGAGGGAATTCACCCTCGCTTTCCTCTTCTTCAATCTGGCCTCCCGGTTTGCCAGTTGGCTCTCTACCTCCTTCAGAGCCTCTTTCGATGACTCGGCCTCTACTAAGGCGGCCGACAACCTCTCTTCCACAGACTTTAAGGATGCCCCCATGGCGGCTTGAGTTGCCTCCATGGTAGCTTGGGTTGCCTCCAACTCCTGCACCCTTCTGGCGGAGGTCTTGGCTGTATGAAGCACCCGGCCGATGCTGTCATCCATCAAGGAGATATCATGAAGGAGCTACAAACCCAAGGCTAAGTTAGGATTGTAAGAGGGAGGAAAAGATATGAGGAAGCAAGCTAGGTGCCTTACCCTCATGAGGTTATAGTAGGACTCTACGGCCACGTCACTCAGGTTCCTTTGGATTGACCTGGTGGGGACACCAGAATCAGACACAGACCCCTGGATCCCATATGGTTTACTTAGTTATATGTCAAAGTTTTGAAAATTTTGTAATCAATTAAGATTGAGTACTGTAATAAGTTGAGGTTAGTTGATTTTTCTCAACCCTCAACCTAGTTAGTATTTTAAGTCCTGTACATCAATTATGAGTCCAGTATGAGCCCAATTTTATACAAGAGAGGAGGTCACCCTATTTTGGAGTTCCACTAGGCCACGTCCAGGAGTCAGAGGCCACTACATCAGTCCATTGGATCTTGTATGACAACCCAGGATCCAAGATGCTTCTAGAAAACTTGATTCTTTCCAGATGTCCTCTAGATGCCCATATTCCAGTCCAGATGCCAGAGCATATTCCCAAACCAGGGCATCCATGATTCCAAAGGTCCCTCTACATTTTAGCCCAAAGAAATCAAGTCCAAGTGCCAAGCCCAAGTCCTAAAGAAGCAAGATTCTATGGAATAGTCAAAGCTTTCACAAACCCATGCAAGATTCTACCAAGCCACCCCAGCTTCCAGAGGCCCAAACCCACGCACCCAAGCCCCTTTGGGCCAGCCCCTTGCTGCCCCTAGAAGCCCAACATGCCCTCCTAGGCATCCTTGAAGTGTTGACCAAGTTCAAGAGATGTCTTTGAGTGGAATAGTCAAAGCATGAAGGAAAAAGGAGAAGACTAGGTCAATTCCTAACCTAATAGGGATTTGTTTTTCTAACCTAGCTAGGAAAGGACTTGTATTCCAATTTAGAAGACGACTTGTAACCCAAGTGTAACCATGATTAGTGAGGGCATGGGAACTCTATAAATACCACATCCCTCCCACTCTTGTAATCAACTTTTATTCATGATATCAAAACCCTGGTGAATTTATTTTGAGCTTGCGAGCTTGTGTTACTTTATTTTTTTTGGTTCTTTGGTTTGTGTTTGTGTTTCCTTGCTGACCTAGCATCCTTCCATACCCTAACTCACTGCCATCCAAGCCTTCACACATCCAAGAAGGAGTGCCCTAGGCCACCAAGCAAGGAGATCTTCATCAAGCTTCAAGCCGCCCCACTTCTAAACCTTAACCTGATTCTTACAAAACCTAATCCCCTTTCTTTTTCATACTTGCTATTTTGATTGACCCTTGACATTTTGTAGGATCCCCGAGGTATTTCCCCTCCCCATAGAAGGCTTTCCTTGCATCTGGAACCATCTAAATCAGCCATCTAATCAAGAGAATTGAACTTCATCATCCAGACTCCAATCAGAGTGCCGTGTGATCTCTTCATCGGATGTTCTTCAAATCACTAATTGGTAACATCCTTCCCTTCTTTTAATTTCTAGTTTGATGAAGATAAGCTATCCTAATCTGGAAGTTTCTCAATTCTCAGGTCCTGGAATTTATTACTTTGCATGAGTTTGCCTGCGATACGATGATTCTTTGTATTGATATTCCTTATACTAGTTCTTACTTAATTTTGGAAATCTATCCTTCAAATTAAATTAAAAAAATATAAAAAAATTTAGTTTACTATTTTCCTACATCTTTAGCAATCTTAGAGTTGTCTCGCATCAGTTTGGTATCAGAGCGGGTTAGGATAGTTTTTTATTTGCATCGCATTCACAAACCCTAATTCTGCATTTTGTTTACTGCATTAGGTGTCTAGTTTTCATCTGATTTTGGCATCATAAAAATCTTATTTTTCTGTGAAATCTACACTACATGTCCTCTGTTTCGTCCTAATAATTATCAAAATTTTTAATTATTTTTACTGAAACCTTAAATCTTTAAAATTTGGCATAATAGAAACCCTAACAAAATTCTGATAATTTCTGCAGCAATCCAGAAAACCCTAGGTTTGGATCATCATATTATTTTTTTTTCATGAAATTTGGTAGGAATCATCATCACCATCCATCATCTATTCAAAATGCTTTTTGATTTTTTTATGCATCGGGATCTGTGTCAAACTCTGCATCGACTGAAACCCTAATTCTTTGATTTTTGCAACATTCTGCATCTTAACTAAACCTAACTTAATCAACTTTCACACACCCCAATCCCAGGCCTAATTGATTGCTAACCTAATCAACTTAAACCTAATTTGTCATTGCATAAAATATTCATAAATTATTTTTATTTTACTAATTATTTTAGATTGCATCAGGGCCATCGATTGCCATCATTCTTAACCTAATCTTAAGGGCAATTCTCTATCTCAGATCAGGGCTGGATTTCATCACCTGTCTTGGGCCCAAAACCTCCATCATCATACTAACCCAAGCCTAATTAAAATCAATTAGACCTAATTTTTCCTAGTGGACTAGGAGATATCAACAAGTCGGGTCCAAATTGTGTGGGCCAACTAATGCATTAATCATGTGGCTATTACTGAAATATGGTGTCTAAGGTTGAGGGTTCAGAGTCAAACGACCTAAGTGGTGTTATGGTTTTTAATTGGATCCTTGTGAAAGAAAGGGGGGCCTCCCACACTCCCACCCTCTACCTGGCCAGAGGAAGGATTAGCTGCTGGGTTTAGTGTAAGTTGAGCTGACCCATTCAGTTTTGACTCTAGGTCTAGGAAACCCTATATTGTATTGGCCTTTTTCTTTCTCTTTTGCATACTTGGTTACATCATTTCATTTGATTGTTTGATTTGTTGCATGACCACTAGACCAGGGACCCAATATCAAAAGTCTAAACCCCAACTAAACCCAACCATGGATCCTAATTTTGAGGCTTTCATAAAAGCCATGAATGACAAGATGGTTGCCCAATTAACTACCCAAATGAACCAAGCCAATACCAAAACCCAAGCCCAGCTTGCCCGAGTAAACCATAGGTTTGACCAAAGAAATAAAATGTTTGACCAACTGATCCAATCAAGTAATCAAGCAATCCCTAGTTTTGATCCATTAGATAACCAAGTAGGAACCCTAGGCAAGACCCATAGACCCTACAATCCCATAGTCCCTAGATATGAACCCAGTAGTAACCCACTATCCCTCAGTCAACCTGAACCCTATAGGATTGATAACCCTAGATTTGAACCCATAACCTTTAAACCCATAACCTATGAACCCATAACCCTTAGTTTACCCACCCCTGTTACCCCAGACTCTAGTCAATTTCTCAGTAGCCAAACCCCTCTTACCACCTCATTGGTTCACCAAGATGATCTTGAAGAGGAGATATATGAGGCTGACCCAAGCTTAGTGGACGAGTATGAGGAGGAAGAAGAAGAGTTCCCCATAGAAGACTTAGATCTAGTTGAATCAATAGATATTCAGGTAGAAGACCACCCAACAATAGTTGACCCTGACCATACCCAAATAGGAACCGACCTAGATTTAGCTAACCCTAGCCATACCCAAACAATAATAGACATAGAGTTAGCTGACCAAGTAGTGGAAGAGTTGTTAGAGAAAGAGAACCCTGATACTGTTACTAGAGTTTCACCTGAGGAGACACTAACAGAAAGTCCAACTGTAGAGCCCAGTCCTTTGATTTATGAGCCAGAAGAATTCATTAAGGACCTAATCTCTTTAAATCAATACCCTCAAGATGAAGTCACCTCTTTAACTCCACTTGATCTCTTCCCTGAAATTAACAACCTTTTCTTCCATAATGCAGACCCTTTAGATAGACATCAACCCATAAGGTTAACCTCATTAGCCTAGGATTAATCCCTGATACCCCTTCTTATATCCTACTTTATCTAAATAACCTGAACCATCTTCTTATTTCTTACCCTACCCAGTTGACCCTGAACCTACCCCTTATTTTCTACCATTTCCTGGATCTTCTTATATTTCTTTAGTCATTCATATGCATTTTATAGAGGTTTGCATATTGCATTCATTCATTGAGTCTGTCATTTTTGCTTCCTACTTATGGAAGACCCTTTGGCATCTATTAGGAGCTCATGTCACATTTTCATGTGCATACCAAACCAGAGTTAAACCTAGAGAGCCTATAGTCTATTAAAGTTTAGGCCCTTAGAGTCCAATAAAATCTTCTTTGATAGGAATGTCTAGTCGAGTCTATTAGGTGTTAGTTGAGTCCAATAAATCCATAGCCCCGAATTATCTATCCACCCATGCACTGATCTCTACACAGCATATGCATCATGAAGTTAGTCAAGAGCTGAACATAATTAATGAACTAAATAACAACTTAACTAATTTCCAAAAGAAAGATGAAGAATTTTTTGCAGAGGAATATGTGACTGTCAAAGAATTTTCTGCTCGCGAAGCTGGCCTATCCAAAATAATGAATAGTAGTGGACCCAATGCCTATGTTCCTGAGATATCACCAGATTTTGGTATTAGCTCCACTTTCATTATCTCAGACTTTGTAAAGTCTAGGGAGATAGCAGTGATACCCAGTGAGCCCCTTGAGCCACTCCCGTTCTTTGAGAGAAAACCCACTTTAGAGCGACCACATATAATTTAGCCTTATGGTGAGATAAAGATTGAAAGAGCTTTGGATGATCAAGCTATCGGTATCCAAGATAGAGACTGTCAATAGAATTAGTCGGTGGCAAGGTCAGCTATAATCTGAGGACTTGTAGAATGCTGGTGCGGATCTGCAGTGCCTCAACCCAGAACCTCCTTGAGCCAAATTGACCCATACTCAATGGGGTCGAGTTCCTCCCACCCCGGGAGAATTGGTGGGGACACCAGGATCAGACACAGATCCCTGGATCCCATATGGTTTACTTAGTCATGTGTCAAAGTTTTGAAAATTTTATAATCAATTAAGATTGAGTCTTGTAATAAGTTGAGGTTAGTTGATTTGTCTCATCCCTCAACCTAGTCAGTATTTTGAGTCCTATACATCAATATGAGTCCAGTATGAGTCCAATTTTTGTACAAAAGAGGAGGTCACCCTATTTTGGAATTCCACCTGGCCACATCCAGGAGTCAGAGGCCGCTACATCAGTCCATTGATCTTGTGTGACAACCCAGGATCCAAGATGCTTCCAGAAACCCTGATTCTTTCCAGATGCCCAAATTCCAGTCTAGATGCCAGCGCATATTCCCAAACTAGGGCATCCATGATTTCAAAGGTCCCTCTACATCCTAGCCCAAAGAAATCAAGTCCAAGTGCCAAGCCCAAGCCCTAAAAAAGCAAGATTCTATGAAATATTCCTGCTACTAGGCTACCAGGCCACCCCAACTTCCAAAGGTCCAAACCCATGCACCCAAGCCCTTTTAGCCAGCCCCTTGCTGCCCCTAGAAGCCCAACATGCCCTCCTAGGCATCCTTGAAGTGTTGACCAAGTCCAAGTGGTGTCCTTGAGTGGAATAGTCAAAGTATGAAGGAAAAAGGAAAAGATTAGGTCAATTCCTAACCTAATATGGATTTGTTTTCTAACCTAGCTAGGAAAGGACTTGTATTCCAATTTAGAAAAGGACTTGTAACCCAAGTGTAACAATGGTTAGTGAGGGCATGGGAACTCTATAAATACTCCATCCCTCCCCCTCTTGTAATCAACTTTTATTCATGATATCAAAACCCTGGTGAATTTATTTTGAGCTTGCGAGCTTGTGTTACTTTATTTTTTTTGGTTCTTTGGTTTGTATTTGTGTTTCCTTGCTGCCCTAGCATCCTTCCACACCCTAACTCACTGCCATCCAAGCTTCACATGTCCAAGAAGGAGTGCCCTAGGCCACCAAGCAAGGAGATCTTCATCAAGCTTCAAGCCGCCCCGCTTCTAAACCCTACCTAACCTGATTCTTTCTAAACTTAATCCCCTTTCTTTTTCTTCCTTGTTATTTTTATTGACCCTTGACATTTTGTAGGATCCCCGAGGTGTTTCACCTCTCAAGAAGAGGCTTTCCTTGCATCCGGAACCATCTAAATCTGCCATCTAATCAAGAGAATCGAACTTCATCATCCAGACTCCAATCAGAGTGCTGTGTGATCTCTTCATCGGACGTTCTTCAAATCACTGATTGGTAACATCCTTCACTTCTTTTAACTTATAATTTGATGAAGATAAGCTATCATAATCTGGGAGTTTCTCAATTCTCAGCTCCTGGAATTTATTATTTTGCATAAGTTTGCCTGCGATATGATGATTCTTTGTATTGTTATTCCTTATACTAATTCTTACTTAATTTTGGGAATCTAGCCTACAAATTAAATTATAAAAAATATAAAAAAAATTAGTTTACTATTTTCATGCATCTTTATCAATCTTAGAGTCATCCCGCATCAGACCGCTCCCAGTTGACGTCAGTCATCGCCCCCCTAAGTAGGCTCCGTGCTCTCCGAGGGTGGTCCAGGGCATTCCAGTGCTGGAACTCTTCCTGACGAATTTCTTCGTCAGACTCTTCTTTGGTCACCTCGTCTTCGACCCCTCCTCCTATAACCATCCCCTTTCCCTTGTCCGTCGAGGTCTCCACCTTATCTGGGCCGACGAGCACAGGGGCTGATGCTGCCGCTGTACCAGATAGCTCCGACTGCTCCTGCCCCCGCGGGGCGGCCAACCCCTCGACAAGAATCAAAGCCCCGGGCATCTTCTTGGCCAACACCTCAGTAAGGAGGGTATCGTCCTCATCAGACTCTACCTCCATGATGGGTGCAGGCCATTTCTCCTCCCATCTCTTCTTCTGTCTTTCGGCAGCTGGTGTTGGGGCCGACCCGGAGCAGGCCTCTTCCACATCGCCCGATGAATGACCTTAGCCTTGTCGATTCTCTTCATCCCCCCTCCTATTATAAAGAGATTAAAGTTAGCCGAAGGAAGATAAGAAACAAGGTTATAAGGGCAAGCCGTGAAGAAAGAGTTCGGCCCTTGCATAAAAATCCTTGGGAGCTGATCCCTGCTTGGTGAAGGCGATATTTTCCCAGTAGTTCGAATGCCGCGGTCGGGCCAGCTCTGTTGATCTCATTGAACTTAGCCTGGTCGGCCATCAGGATCGACCTCCCCTCGTGGAGCCTTGCCCACGGCTCCCTCCACAAGGGCTCGAAACCCCAGGGTTGGAGACTGCTCACAAGGAAGAACCGGGCCTTCCACCCGTGGACGGCCGACGGGAGACACTTTAAGATTTTTCAATCGGGACGGGGACTGAACATCCACCATTCCCGGCTCCTAAAGTCTTTCTTTAAAAAAAAGAAGTTATCGAAGAGAGATAATCTGGGTTCAAGTCCGACCCTATGACACAACACGACAAAACAGCATATGATCCAAATGTTGTTCGGGGTTAGCTACACCGAGGTTATCCTATAGAACTTGAAGATCTCTATAAAGAAGGGGTGCAAAGGGAACCTCAAACTGGCTTTGAGGTGAGATTCATACATTGGGAGGGTTCCCGGTCCCAACGGACTGTTCGCTTTCCCCTCTCAGCCTGGCAACGTGAGGTGCAGAGTAGTGGGGATCCTGTACATTGCTCTAAGGTTCTCGACCTACTCTCGAGTCATGGTCGATGGGATCTCACTCGACCCCGGCTGCCTAGGTCTATGGACTGGACCCCTACTAGTGGTCTCCATCAAGACTAAAGAAGATGGAAGACTAAGGAACTAACCTGAAGCTAAACTCCTAAGAGCTGGGTTTCGTGAAAGAAGAAGAAGAAGCTCTCTCTCTCGCGGGGCACAAACACAGCTGGAAAACTCTCTCGGAGCACCTCGCTCCTCCTTTTATAGGTCTCTGGAGGGGCACCGCCTTTCACTTCATGGGTGTCCCAACCGCCCCATCGAAAGACGCGACCGCCCATGTCTCGGAGATGGAAGCGACGGGCCGATCCCAGTGGCAGACGGTGATTCGTCTAAGTGCCAAATCAACGGTGTAGGAATCATCTAAAAAATGGAATCAGCTGACCAGATGCTGCCACATGGTACGGCACGTCCCTCTATTCTCGCCAGTATGCTTGCCATCTTGACTCCTCATCATGGCACCTTTTCAGCACTAACTATGACTCCTGCGCCCCCAATACGGGACTGACATATGTCCAGGAGGTCGATCATGGGAGATTCAAAGTGATTTGTCATGGTGATCCTAGATCAGGCCTGAATGGATGCAGTCCATGCGAAAAATGATGCTCCTGCCCTTTGAGGTCACGTGCCTCCTCAAAGCCTAGCAGCAGGGGGGAAATTGTTATACCCATCCGGCCGGCCCGGGTTGGGCCAGACAAGGCATCCAGCCGGCTGACCCGGGTTGAAGGTCCCACCGATCATCTCTCGTGGGGGTCCTGATCAGTTTCCCACTGGAGGTCCAATGAGCCGACCGACTGCAGGGCCGACTGGTTTGGAGGTCGACTGACCTGAAGGCCGATCGACAAAAGGCTGACCAGCCTGAAGACCTACTCATTCCCATCCAGTGAACTGCTCGAAGGTTCCGGAAGATTCTCTCCAGCTGGTACCAGAATCCTGTTGCAACGGACTCCACGATGTGGCCACGACTTTGTGCCACCTGGCCATCACTCTGATCCTCCCAGGGGCCAATCAGGGTCTTTTATTCTATCCTCTAATGGAATTTGGCAGCATCCCATGCCCATAAAAGGGGCCCATGGTACCTTCATTGGGAGGTATGTTCTCTTCCCTCTCCACGCTACACTCTTCTCATTTTTCTCTCCATTCTGTTGCTCCAGATCTCCTGCTAATTTAAGCATCGGAGTATTCCCTACCGGAGCACCTCTGGCACCTAGGGGACTTTGTGCAGGTTGACCGGTGGAGGAGCTCTCCAGCGCAGCGAGCCGAGCCCGGTCCAGGTGGAAGCGCGGTAATAGAATTCATTCAAAAAATTAGGCCGGATCAGGATCATTTATGATCTGATTCCAATCATACCTATTTTCATTCATATAAATATCTAAAATTTATCCAGTATATAATAAACGTGGAACTAGACATAAGCTCACAGCATGGGTTCTCACATGCAAGTCCTTGCACAAAATTCATGAAGTCTTTCTACATATTCTCTGGCAAGGGAAATGGCATATACAAACCTATGGTGTGTACTTGCCCATTAGCTACTTGATAAATTGGACACCATTTACAAGATAGATGAATGAACGAGCTAGTATAAAGAAGTAATTTGCTATGTCCAAAAAAATAAAGGTAATTTTTTTTAATCTTCCTTTATATCTGTTGACATAGAAACTTCCTTGATCGTACGAAGCTGCTGGATCGCCGGTTCGCTCCCCTCGTTCACCTGCAAAATAGGCCCCTGACTGGATTTTCTCTAGTGGGGGACACTCTGATGCCTAAGTCAAGGACAAGTTCCAACAACATAACGGAGAGCAGTTTTGAAGGGAGAAAATAAAATGGTGGCTAGGAAAGAAAGAGTTGTTCTTTTTCCAGGATTTTTTCTCCTTATCTCGAGTATCCCCTCTTACCAGTATTTATCATGGTTGGGCCAGTCTATCATTCGGTATTTTCATCCCATGATTAAGACAGAGACTAATCAATTTCATCTTGCCCGTAACCGTCGGAGGTTACCAAAAGATACTGGCCAGGCTAGAGGCGTTAGAGTTGGAGCTTGTGACCACGTGGCCATTCCAAAGCAGTTGTGATTTGGAAGTAATGGTCAGGTGACCGTTGTATCTGCTTTCGTTATCATGGAGTTGATCGGAGATCCGCTTCTGTTATTATGGAGTCGATCGAAGATCCGCTTTCATTATTATGGAGTCGATCGAAGATCCACTTTCGGGCCTCCCCTTTATGGGGGGCTATCGTCGTGTCATCGAAATGTCTTCATCTTGCCTCGCTAGGAAAGTCCGAAGATATTTTGACCATTTGTCACGAAGCTTCTCCCTTCAGAATGGATCGTAGGATGAACCTGGCATCGTCTTCAGGCCTGTCTTCTTCGGGTTGGCTTCTTTTAACAGTGCACAGGAGATCGATCTTCTGGATCAAGGTCCTTGGATAAGGTCGAAGATCGGGCCTACGATGTGATGGGGGGCCAAGCTGCCACTTCATCCATTCTCATAGCTCTCTCTGGGCATTTTAATCTAAATGTGCAGTTCGAAAAAGATCTGGTAGGCGGTCGAACCAATAATTGACTGGTGCTTGAACTGGCATATCCCAACAGTTGCCCTCCACTTTCAATTTTTGAAGCAAAGATTTGCCTCGAAGAGTGAGAGTACTGCTAGGTTATCATTCCCTTTTGGGAAAAGTGTAGCCAATGATGGAGAGACATCTTGTTTGGTTGCTTGCCATAACTACTATGTGATTCGAAGATCAAATTGAGGACAACTATCGCTTCCTTACTGGAGTGTATGAAAGGAAAGGGTCATTCGATGAGTCGTTTCCCTTTTCTTCTACTGCGGTGGTTTGGCCGATCTTTTCATTAGAATTTGGGCAAGGGACGTGGCCCCCTCCTGTCCCTTGGAGAAGGTGAAGGCCTCATCTATGCCGTCGGTTGAGGTCACATGGATCATGACTTTTGATTCCTCCTACATTAGATCATCTTGGCTTTGCTAGGAACTTCGTGTCCGTCTCTGGCATTCTGTGCACGTGGCGAGCCCAGAGAGGGGGTCCCTTCCCTTGAGGGGGGCTTCCTGGGATGCTCCTCATCCTTTTTTAAGGAAAGGTGGTGCGGACACCAAAGGCACCAGAATAAGGCAGAGGCTTCTCAACCCTCTGTAATTGATCAATAATTTATGAGTCCATCTGTAATAAGGGCTTAGCTCATCTGAGTCCATTTTAGTTGTTATTTGAGTATTTTTAGTTGTTATTTCACTTCTGTACTAGTCAGCTCATGTTGAGCTAGTTCAGTCCAATGCTAGTTAGCTCATGTTGAGCTAATTTTATTTTTTGAGTCCTGTCCAAGCATACTGAAGACTCAAGACTATATTATACAAGTGAAGACCAAGTCCAGCCAGATTGAAGACATGGAAGTTTAGCCCAAGTCCAACCCAGCTTGAAGATTTGAAGACCCCAGGAGAAAAAATCAGAAACCCTGATTCCTTGCAGATGCCCTCCAGATGCCCAGATTCCCTTCCAGATGCCAAAGTATATTCATAAATAAGGGCATCCATGATTCCAGAGGTCCATCTGCATCCTAGCCCAATGAAATCAAGCCCAGGTGCCAAGCCCAAGCCCCTAAGAAGCAAGATACCAGGGAATATTCCTGCTACCTGGCTACCAGGCCACCCCAGCTTCCAGAGGCCCAAACCCATGCACCCGGGCCCCTTTGGGCCGGCCTTTTGCTGCTCCTAGAAGCCCAACACGCCCCCCTAGGCGTCCTTGGAGTCTTGACCAAGTCAAGAAAAATTTTAGGGATTTTTCTACCTAATATTTCCTTATTTTCTAGCTAGGGTTTGAGAGGGAAAAGGATTCTTATGTAAAGACTTATGTACCCTTACTTGGAGCCCAAGGTTAAGGGTCTATTTAAGGGACCCTAGCCTCTTGTATGAGGAGAATTTTGATGAATGAAAACCTTGAGTTCTTCTATTGAGTTGTGTGATACCCTGCTGTGTGCATAAAGGGGTTTGCGAGAGTTCTTCTTCCCAGTGCTGCAATCATCTTCCTGCTACCAACAAGCATCTCAGATCCCTGGATGCCCACTCCAAAAGAAGCCTTCCCTTGCTGTTTTTCCTTTGTTTTCTTGTTCCTTTGTGAGTTTTCTAACCCCTGACAGGTCGTTTGCAGGTCCCCGAGTTCCTACGAATCCAACGACTCCAGCCAAGCCTCAATCGGATCACCGAGCAGAAAGCCGGGTATCCGCGGGTCTTTGGCTCGATTTTCCAGGCCGCATCCGTCGAGGAATAAGAGACCCTTTTGCTGCGATCTTCATAGACGTTGTCAGGTACACCCCTCTACCTCTAGTAGTTTTATTGTAGGAGAACTTGCCCTAACCGAGGCTTCTCAGCCCCGGCGATCCTTCTTTTCTACTTTTCTAGGTCCAAATCTGCATGCTGATCTTCTAAAATTCATATAAAATTCCCTATAACTTATTTTAATCTAAAATTCGGGAATTAATCACCCAACCCCACATATAAAACATATAAAGAAAATTGCATGCATATTAGTTCCGCATCATTTGGTATCAGAGCTTAGATTAGGGCTTGTTTTCTGTAATTTTTTAGTCCGTATATACTCTGTTATTTTAATTATTTCTCCCTGTTAAAAACTCCAAAAATTCTGAAATTTATTTTCCTGGATTTATCATAATTCACAGTAATTTTAAAACTTTTTTCAGATTTTATTATGGCCTGTGAAATTTCTGAAATCCGAAATAGGGCCTGCAAATTTTTGGCTCTGTTTTTTTAGCAAGACATGTTTGGAAGTTTTAGGGTTTTGTTTAGGAGTTTTTGCATATTTCTTAATTTTAGTATATTTCCAGTATATTAGGTCATGATTTGCAAGTTTTCTTCTATTTAAAAAAATACCAAAAAAAAAAATATATATATATACATATTTTCCAAAAATACCAAAAAAAAAATATCTAAACCCTAATTTGCATCCTCATCTGCCTGCCATCATTGCATAATTTACTTTTAAGGGCACTCTTGCTATATCAGATGGGGGGAGGATTTGATCACCTCTCCTTAGCCCAAAACCACATCCCTTGCATTCAGTCCCAAGCCTTAACCTAAAATTAATTAGACTTAATTTGCCCTAGTGGGCTAGGGACACCAACTGGTCGGGTCCGGGCTAGTGTTAGATCACTGTGTCAAGTTAACCTGTGTGTGCCTTGTGCTTAGTGTCTAGAACGGTGGTTTAGGGATTCAATCCCGAAGGGCTTGTGTGCTGGTCCGCCTACCTGGCCAATCTCTGATTGGTGTCTAGGATTGGCAATCAGGGACCTAACACTCCCCTTACACCTGCCTGGCTGAGTACAGGGTTACTATAGGCTAGTTTGCCACCCTGATTGAGCATCTAGTTTGGACTTTAGGTTTAGTCAGCTATAGTCGGTCTGATCGAGTCTTGCATGAGCACTAGATCAGGAGTTTCATATCACCCACCTCCTTCATAAATGTCTGAACCCATGGAAAATTTACAAGCCCAAATAAGAGCCCTAGCTGATCAAATTGCCCAGATAACTATCCAGATGACCCAGTTAACTCAGTCTCGTATTCAAACCAATGATAGAATTGACCATCGTGCCAATAGGTTTGGTCAGTTAAAAGTCCGGGTAGGGACCCCAAGAAAAACCCATGGGTCACAGTCTGAGCCAGATCCTGACTCCCCTCAACCTAGGAGGACCCCAAACCCTGATCTATACCATGAGGTCGAACCTAGGAGAGCCCCTTATCCTGACCCGTACTACAATCCTTAACCTAGGAGGACCCCAAACCCTGATCCATACCTTGAGGTTGAACCTAGGAGAGCCCATCATCCTGACCCAATCCCTAAGGTTAGTCCTAGAAGACCCAATCAGGATTTTATAGACCAAGAAGATAGATCCTATTTACCCTCTCCCTATAAGCCTAGTATACCCACAACCTATAGATCTTATGACTCTAAATCCTATGAACCTAGAACTTATGAATCCATAACCTATGAACCTAGATCCTATGACTCTAGATCCCATGATCATAGATCCTATACACCCATACCCTATGAGCCTAGTAGACCCAACACCCAATATTCTGACCCATATAGGGAGTCAAACCCTAGGAGAACCCAATATTCTGACCCATATAGGGAGTCCAACCCTAGGAGAACCCAGTATTCTGACCCATATAGGGAGTCCAATCCTAGGAGGACCCAATATCCTGACCCATATAGAGAGCCCAACCTTAGGAGGACCCCATACCTTGATCCAACCTTAGAACCTGATCATAGAGCTGACCCAAAATCCTATGACCCCAGATCCTATAATCCCATGACCCATAGATCTGCACCCTTGTCCTATGAGCTTAGAGAACCCATAACCCCTAAGTATCAGCCTAGTACTAGTCATGCTTCCCCTAGTCAACTTGAACCCTATAGGATGAGTATCCCTAAATATGAACCCAATAGTGAGCCACTACCTCTTATACAACCTGAACCTACTAGGAGTGGTACCCATAATCAGAGACCAGAACCTAACCAATTTCCTGCTAGCCGACCTTCTCCAACCATTCCTGAGATTCGCAAGGCTTACATTAACGTGGAAGTGTATGAAGCTGATGTGAGCCTAGTGGATGAGTATGAGGGAGAAGAGGAGACACCTTTAGTAGACCTAGAATTAGCTGACCCAGTAGATACCCAGGTAGATTCCAACCCAGAGCTAGTTGACCTTGACCACATCCAACCTAAAGCTATAATGGAAGAACAAATAGAGGAAGAGAACCTAGGTACTGCTGCTAGAGCCTTACCTGAGGAAACCATAGAGAGAGCCAAATTATAGAGTCTAGTCCAAAAATACAAGAACCAGAAGAATTTATTAAGGACCTGATCTCTTTGAATCAATACCTTCAAGATGAGTCCCCTCCTATAGTTCCCATTAAGGACCTCTTCCCCGAAATTAGTGACCCATCCTTCCATTATGCAAATCCTGTAGATATAGCTCAACCTCATAAGGTTAACCTCATTAGTATAGGATTAGTTCCTGACACCCCGTCTTTTATCCTATTTTATCCAACTAACCATGAACCTTTTTCTCTACCTTACCAAACTAATTCTGAACCCACTTCCTATTTTCTGCCCTTTCCTGACACCTCCAGCATTTCTAGGATCATTAGATTGCATTTAGCTGAGATTAGCATACTGCATGCATTCATCACGCATGTTAGGTTTGCATCTTACTTCTGGCATACTCTTTGGAATTTGCTAGGAGTTCACTGTAATTTTTATGTGCATGTCAAGCTAGGATCAAACCTAGAGAACCTATAATCTATTAGGTTTAGATCCAAAGAGTTCAATAAAATTTCCTTCGATAGGAATGCATAGTCGAGTCTGTTAGGTGTCAGTATGAGTCCTTTGCATCATTTGTCTGCATGTGCCTAGCATGTTCACCACCCGCACTAATTTTAAAACAACTGGCTAATTCCCGAAGAAGGGTCAAAGAATTTGATGTAGTGGATTCTATCTTGGTTAGGCTTAGGCCTAAAAGAAGCTTCATGCTCGCAGAGCCGGACCTTTTAAAGTGATAGAGAAGGATTGGATCAAATGCCTAGGTGTTAGACTTGCCTTCGGATTTGGGCATTAGTTTTACCTTCAATATTACAGACCTGGTTGAGTATAGGGAACCGGCAGCGATACCTAGTAAGGCCTTTGGACCTATTCCTTTTCATTGTGAGTGACCCTAACCCAGAGTGTCCACTAACAAATTGGCCTGAGAGAGGAGAACGGATCGAGCGTATCCTGGACGATCAAGCCATCACGACCCGGGGCCGTGACTATCAATGCTTCCTGATCCGATGGCAAGGCCAGCCAGAGTCGGACGATTCGTAGATTTCTCGAGAGGACTTGCAATGCCTCAACCCAGACCTTCTCGAGAGATATGTGAGCCAGTCTGATCTTCACTCGACAGGGTCGAGTTCCTCCCACCCCGGGAGAATTGGTGCGGACACCAAAGGCACCAGAATAAGGCAGAGGCTTCTCAACCCTCTGTAATTGATCAATAATTTATGAGTCCATCTGTAATAAGGGCTTAGCTCATCTGAGTCCATTTTAGTTGTTATTTGAGTATTTTTAGTTGTTATTTCACTTCTGTACTAGTCAGCTCATGTTGAGCTAGTTCAGTCCAATGCTAGTTAGCTCATGTTGAGCTAATTTTATTTTTTGAGTCCTGTCCAAGCATACTGAAGACTCAAGACTATATTATACAAGTGAAGACCAAGTCCAGCCAGATTGAAGACATGGAAGTTTAGCCCAAGTCCAACCCAGCTTGAAGATTTGAAGACCCCAGGAGAAAAAATTAGAAACCCTGATTCCTTGCAGATGCCCTCCAGATGCCCAGATTCCCTTCCAGATGCCAAAGTATATTCATAAATAAGGGCATCCATGATTCCAGAGGTCCATCTGCATCCTAGCCCAATGAAATCAAGCCCAGGTGCCAAGCCCAAGCCCCTAAGAAGCAAGATACCAGGGAATATTCCTGCTACCTGGCTACCAGGCCACCCCAGCTTCCAGAGGCCCAAACCCATGCACCCGGGCCCCTTTGGGCCAGCCTTTTGCTGCTCCTAGAAGCCCAACACGCCCCCCTAGGCGTCCTTGGAGTCTTGACCAAGTCAAGAAAAATTTTAGGGATTTTTCTACCTAATATTTCCTTATTTTCTAGCTAGGGTTTGAGAGGGAAAAGGATTCTTATGTAAAGACTTATGTACCCTTACTTGGAGCCCAAGGTTAAGGGTCTATTTAAGGGACCCTAGCCTCTTGTATGAGGAGAATTTTTGATGAATGAAAACCTTGAGTTCTTCTATTGAGTTGTGTGATACCCTGCTGTGTGCATAAAGGGGTTTGCGAGAGTTCTTCTTCCCAGTGCTGCAATCATCTTCCTGCTACCAACAAGCATCTCAGATCCCTGGACGCCCACTCCAAAAGAAGCCTTCCCTTGCTGTTTTTCCTTTGTTTTCTTGTTCCTTTGTGAGTTTTCTAACCCCTGACAGGTCGTTTGCAGGTCCCCGAGTTCCTACGAATCCAACGACTCCAGCCAAGCCTCAATCGGATCACCGAGCAGAAAGCCGGGTATCCGCGGGTCTTTGGCTCGATTTTCCAGGCCGCATCCATCGAGGAATAAGAGACCCTTTTGCTGCGATCTTCACAGACGTTGTCAGGTACACCCCTCTACCTCCAGTAGTTTTATTGTAGGAGAACTTGCCCTAACCGAGGCTTCTCAGCCCCGGCGATCCTTCTTTTCTACTTTTCTAGGTCCTAATCTGCATGCTGATCTTCTAAAATTCATATAAAATTCCCTATAACTTATTTTAATCTGAAATTCGGGAATTAATCACCCAACCCCACATATAAAACATATAAAAAAAATTGCATGCATATTAGTTCCGCATCAAAAGGGAAGGACTGGTTGAGGAAGCTTCTTTGTCTTTGTCTGTCTTTTACCTTTTGCTCAGTTCTTTCTTGCTTTTGGTCTCCAGTCTTCTCCCACAGGTAGGGCTCTTTAATTTTTTCTTTGTATTTCTTTCCCACCATGGCTGAGTCTGTAGAAGCCCGGGCCATCAGTGGGAGGGAGGTTGGGTCTTCTAGTGTTGGCGATGAAGTTAGACCGGAGTTGGTCCCTAGTTCTGTCTCACTTAGGAAAATAGCCCACCTTCGAGAGCGTTATCACATATCTGAAGGGTTCCTTCTGACACTTCCAAAACCTGAAGAGTGGATAAATAGGCCTCCTGCTGGGTATGTTGCCATATACGAAGATCATTTGAAGGCTGGTCTTCGTTTCCCGCTGCATCCCTTCTTCATCAAGATTTTTCACATGTACCAGGTCTTGCCCGTGCAGTTAACTCCGAATAATATTTGGAACATCTACGGGTTCTTAGTTCGGTGTCACATAGCTAATGTGAGGCTTGGGACCAATCTGTTTACTTCCCTCTTTGTTTTGAAGAGGGATTTCCATGGTCATGGATGGTGGGTTATTGGTCCTTGTCCTTGCCGTAAAATAATGAAGGACATGCCCAGCGCCATTGATGGGTGGAAGCCTAATTTTATTTTTATTTCCTCCACTCAACTATGGGGCTTTAATAGTGAGTGGGGAGAGCCTCGTTTGGATGTTAATGCCAGCAAGAAGGTTCTGGCAGCCGACCAACTCGACTATACCTTATTGTCTTGTTCGAAGGCCATTTCCATCCAAGAGTTGTTAAAGGAGAGGAATCTTCAGCTCACCGGGATCAGTGAGTTTTTCGTGTTAGGTACAAGTTGTAGAAGACTTCGCCTTTTTTCCTTTTCTGCAGTTTTATCGTCCAGCTAATCTCGACAATTGCTTTAATCTGTAGGTGGCAGGATGAGGCCCGATTTGGGCTTGCTTCGTGAATCCACCAAGAGGAAGGTGGCTCAGGCATCCTCTTTGAGAACAGAGATCCAAAGAAGGCTTGAGGAGAAGGCCTCAATAGAAGCACTTCATCCTCCAGGGGGATACCTGGAGGGGGTGAAGTGTCGGCGGTGGAATTCTCAGCAGAGCCTTCATCGACTGAACCTTTGCCAAGGGCCAACTCTCCGATCTAGATTAGGGAGAGCCCATCTCCTGTAGTCGACATACCATTGCCTTCCCCCTACTGTAGATAGGGGGAAGGCACCACAAGTTGAGGAGGAGTCCGTAAGGTAGATTTTTTGGGTTGGACTCCTTTGGGCAAGGATTGTCGTGTGGACCCCTCGTAGTTCTCTGATACGGGGGGTCTCGCCATCCTCGATGTGGCCAGGCGGGTGCTGAAGGGAGTCTTGCTGCCCCATGACTTGGTCATTATCCGAGGCCAGAGCCTTGTCAAGGTGTTTGATTCTGCTTTTTCTTCTTTTCTACAGGTAGAGCAGTCATCGTTTCTTTTGCTTTCATCAGGTCATTTAGGCTATGACCAATCTTAAGCTTCCTTATGCTTTATTATGTTGGTGCAGCTGCTCTATGACATCACCTTCTTAGAAGAAGGGCTGGGGAGTGTCGATAGCATCATTCATGGTTTGAAGGAGGAGCTTCAGGTGGCTAGGGCCGAAAGGGAGGTGGCCGAAGAACTAAAGCTGTCCATGGAGGAGCTGCTTACTCGTAGGGACGTCGAAGTTCAGGATCTGAAAGGTGAGCTGAAGAAGGCTCAACTGAGGATCTCTAAGCAGGAGGCAAAGTTGAGGAAGAAGAAGAAGCAGGTTCACTCCTTGGATTATTCTGTCAAAGAAAACTAGGAGAAGGCAGAAGACTTGGCTAAGACGATCGAGGAGGCGATCAAGAGGGCCAATGAGGTGACTCTGAAAGCTGATATGACTGTGAAGGAGTCTGAAGCTTTAAGAGAGCAGGCAGCTAAGGCGGTCGAAGACTTTAAAAAGTCTTCACAGTTCAAGAAGGAAGTAACCGAAGCTAGCCTGTTCAGCTACCAATATGGCTTTAATGACGGACTTAGTAGGGTCAGCAAAGTCTTTCCTGATCTCGACCTTTCTAGCATCCCAGTATTTGAGATTGAGGAAGAAGAAGAGGAAGGGATCGCAGCCCCCGTCGAGTCTGAAAGTGCACCAGACCAAACTGAAGAAGCCCCGGTTACGTTCGAAGAGTCGATCATGGACGATCCTGCAGGACCAGTCCAAGCTGAAGAGGCTCAGGCCGAAGAGACTTTGGCCTTAGTCCAGATCGAGGAGTTCCTCTCAGCTTAAATTGAAGAGATCCTCCATTCCGTTGATCTGGGGGTTTCTTCAGCTGGTTCATAGGGTTTGATAGGCTTCGAGTCTTGTATTTCTTGCTTTCTTCTTTGTCGACGTGTAATTGGTAGCGTTCCTTGGATGAATGAAAGACTTCTTTTTCCTCCAGAGAATGATTATATCCAAACTGGAATATTAAAAATTTTCTCTAAGTGTAGAGTCCTCGAACTTGGTTTTGAGTACGCCGTTAAGCCGGGCCATATGATTCTTTTCCAAGTTGATTCTTTTCGAATACAAATTTTGTCCCTTAGTTTTCAGGATTCATTACTAGGAAATTTCATTTCCAAGGGCGACTCTTGGTTCTTTGGAGTCTGCCAGTCATGACACTGTTACCAGGGAGGGAATCGTCGCGCAAGTCGCGGAACCAATGCGACTGGAACCATAAAGGCTGAGCTTGTAAAGAACTGGAATGAATGAAGCTTTTTAACTTCCAGTGGTCCCCCCTAGCATGTATATCGGGGCTCTCATTAATTAGGGCAAGTGCGCATGGTGTGCCCAGAGATTTATTGAAAATAAGAGCATTTAACTTGAGCTTTCGGTAATATTGATATAAGGAAAAGGGGTCTCATGGGTTGAACTTTATCTGCTCCTGGCGAAGTTGCTCCCAGCAGCATTTTTACCTCCTTTTCCACTTGTTATTCGAGGGGCTTGTCGTGGCATGAAGCCAGACATAGCACAGCTCAGGGAGGCAGCAAGAAGGAGGCTGATGAGGGTCCTCCTGGTGAGGAGATTAGACTGGCGGTGGAGATATGTCTTGGCATTGTCGTGCATCCAGGTTGGGAGTAACACCCCAGTCGAGATAGGTTCTTCCTCAGGGAAGGAACGGGCCTCTCCTGGAAGAGTCATGCTATCTGGGCCATCTGGGGGGTCAAGCCTGTCACATGCTAGCAAGATTCCCCCGTGTGTCGAAGATGTCAAGCCCACAATTCCGACCGTGGAGGGGAGGAGCCCCGTGGGGTGTGATGCACCTGCCACTGGGTCCGAGAGGCGGGAGTTCGAGGATCTTTTCTCCTCTATCCTTCCTGGAATACAACAGGTAAGTTTTGGCATGTATGTCGTATGCCCGTGCATATTAGCCAGGCTAACCTTGCACGTGCTTCTCTTTGGCAGGTTTCTCGCGACCTTTCCTTGCTGGAGAAAAGCGTTTGTGAGTCTATCGGCTTCGGTGAAGACTTTCGAAGTTAGGTGACTTCAGTTGTAGCTGAAAGAGATGCTACTGAGGGGCTTCGGATTGCCACAAAAGGGGAGTTGGGTAAGGCCATGGCCTCCAACGATGTCTTGAGAAGACAACTGGGGATGCTCTAGGTGCAGGCAACAGACATGGTGATTGTTCTGCAGAAGAAGAGAAGGAAGGTGATCTCTCTTGAGCTGCTGTTGGGGGAATGTCTTCAGGATGCCGAGGAGCTGAAGACTCAACGAGCCAAACTGAGGAGGATTAGCAAGATGGAGATGGATCTTTCAGCTGCCAATCTAAGGGTGGCGTAGGTTGAGGAGAGGTCTTCCCAGGCCGTTGAGGCTTACAAGTGCTCACAGGCCTTTAAAGATGAGGTGCATGAAACCACAGTGGAGAGTTATCTCTTTGGCCATACTGACTGTCTGGGCAAAGTTAGGAGGCTTTACCCCAATCTGTACTTCTCTTCGGCTGCTGTTCTGGGAGACGAGGTCGAGGTAGTAGGGGCTCCAGCCGAAGAGACATCGGTGCATCCTACTAAGGGTGACGGAATGGCCACTGACGAAGTCTTGACTTCTGCTTTGACTGCTGAAGGGGTTGTTAAAGGATAAAATTGTTATTATTTATTTTTTTTTTCTTTTTGCCAACCAGTTGTAATGTCCCCTTTTAAAATGAGGGTCTCCTCTTTGAAATAAATGGTTGATTTTCTTTGACTGGTGCGGGCACCAGACTCAGAAGAAGACTTCAGAGCTCCATCTGGATCTCTGATTAACCTTGCCCGAAGAATTAGGGTTTTTGGTTTGTAATAAGAGTTGACTAGATCAACTCAATTTAGCTTGAGTTTACATTACCTGCATTTTATTTTGTTGAGTCATGTTGACTCAATAGTGGACTAGGGTTTCAACCTGGGGTGTTACATTTTCTTCCAAGGCCTAGCAAGTGGGCGCCACACTCCCAGCCACACTCCCAGCCATACGCCTGAGTCCAGGGGGCGCCATATCTACATCCAGTAGCCTTTGGTCCCCACGCCACAGATAGCAGCTTCCTTCTCTCATGCGCCAGTTGAGGAGAAATCCACCAGAAGTCCACAAATCAAGGGGGCGGCCCAAGTCTTTCCCAAAAGAACCAAACTAAGAAAGGGAAGAAATTCTCTTGGAGAAAACTTCAAGGAGGCGCCCACTACCTGCCAAAAATATCCAAAACAAAGATGGGAAGGGCCTTGACTTAGGGAGGAAGAAAAGGAGGAGTCCAAAAGAGTTGATCCATGGAAGGAAAAAAATTCTCTTGAAGATCCAAGCAAGGAGGCGCCATCTACCTGCCTTTTATAACCCTAATCAAATTTTTTTGGTACCTTGGCGACCATATGTGTATGGATTATCCTGATTTGTAGATCCCCTCCTTTAGTCCCACATGGGAAGATGTAAAACCCTACTCCCTTGTAAAGCCTTATAAATTAAACCCCTCTTGTAAGTTTAAATCAATCAGATGAATGAAGCCAAATTTTTTTATGAGCAAACTTTGTATTTTCTCTCTTTCGCACTTGCATCCAGGTGTTGAGCTCCATGAGGGAGTAAATCCGGGTTCCCCAGGAACCTTGAGGAGGTGTGAGATCTCCAAAACCCAAACCCTAGGTTAGCCACCCCACTCCCAAACCCTAGCCGCCATCACCCTTCTCTTTCCACCAAGCCCTAGCCTATCCCACCTCTCACGGCCACCCTCTCCAAGTCCAGGCCGACCACCAGCATCCAGCTCCAGTCCAGATACTTCAGATCTACAGCAATTCTAAGAGGAAGTCAGATCAGCCTCTAGGAGAATCCTGATTTCAGCAACTTCAGCTTTCAAGTTCTTAACCTGGTAAATCTTTTCTTGAGTATCTGAATTCCATCACTTTCTCCTCTTCTTTCCCAGATCTTGAGTCCAGGAGAAGCCGACCAAACCACAAGACCAGTATTGGAGGATCCATTGTGAAGATAGCCGACTCCGAGGATCCCACAATCTGCTCGAGAGAGTTCTTCCTCCCAAATTCTGAGAAGATCACTGTCTGGTTGGTAAACCATCTCTCCTCTCTATTTCTGTTCTGTTGAAAGTTCAGAGCGAAACCCTAGGTCTGGGAGTTTCTCAACCCCCAGCGATCCGTTACTTCTGAACTACTCTGATAATTTAGTTTCATCTAAATTGTGCTTTCAATCCTCACCTAGTTTCCTTCAACTTAGTTTAGCTTTACTTTGAGTCAAAGCCAATTTCTGAAATATATATATATATATATATATATATATATATAAAGAATCAATCTTAAATTTACTTCCGCATACGCTTCTTCGTTCTTTGTTCTGCATCATTGACTTAGTCTCTTTTGAGTCGATTGTCTTTCAGTAGGTACGCAGAAGATTGATCGGTTGTCCGATAGTTGGCATCTAGGATAAGGAATTCAGGATCAATGTCATTGGTTTGAACTAAAGACTAACCCTGAAGTGAAACCATGATGTCGTTGAGTCGTCACTGATTCCTTTAGTGCAGTGGACCGGTCTGGATGGGACCTAACCAGCTTTTCATATCGGGATTAGTCCTAGTTGGATCGGTGTTGACCTCCATTAAGCTTATCTCCTCTGAATTGGTGGTTGTGTGGTGGACAGATGTCGTCCCGTTCTTTGGCAGTTGGGTTGGAGGACATCGAGCACATTCTCTGTTGTTGCTGCCGAATGCGTTGGTATTCGAGCGGCTGTGCTTCCACGCATCTTGGGAGCCACCAAGTGTTCTTTTTTGAAGAGGCCATTGATGTCATACCCATATGAAAAGGGCCGCTCCAGATTCGAAGCATCGTCGACTCCTTTCTTGAGGGTGGTTATTAATGAGCGTATCATCTTTGGAAAGGCCGTCCAGGTCTCGAAGCGTCACTTCGACACGTGGTGCCTTTCGGTTGGTTTGGAGGAAGAAGTGGGACATGCCCTCTGCGGGCATTAATGGGCACGAAGTGCCATTAAATAGGATCCATCTTCTTGCTTTTCGAATGGCAGAGTGGTAAATCCTTGCTCTAAAAGTTGCTTTCTTCTTCCATCTTAGTAGTCTTTGAATATGAAGTTCAGCCTAGCGGAACTCCAAGGGATGGCCCGGAAGAGGGCTTCCAGCCCTAGAACAGAAGGTGAGCCTAATGGGAAGGCTCATCAGGGCAATGACGATGAAGGCCTCCGGTTCGGGGATGTGATCCGCCTGGAGAGGAGGGTACGGGTGTTCGAGGCCCAGCTGAAGGAGGAGAGGGCTTAAGTCATGGAGGCTGTCGCGAAGGTGGAGGAGGCCAAGAAGGAGGTGGCCAGGGCCGTAGCCAAATTCTTGGCATCGTCGATTTTCAAAAAGGAGGTGGTTGAGGCGGTCCTGGACTCCTACCATCGGTGGTTCCGGGATCACCGGGACAAGGCCTTTTGCTACTATGACTTGAAGGGCCTGGAGAACATCAGGCCTTCCGTCCCCTTCCTAGGGCATGAAGATGACCATGACTTCGAGGAGGAGTCGGAGTCTGATGTGGAGGGGAAGTTCGAAGCCTCCCCGAGCGCCTCCCGAGGGCCTGGTACAGTTCATCATCATGGGAAGGGGCCGGTGGCTGGTCTTTGAGCCACCCCTTCCAGTATCTGCTTCTGCTCTTCCTTTTCTTTTTTTTTTTGTAAAGTTCTTTCTTTTGATGAATGAAGATACTTTTCTTTTTCCATGAAAGGCTTACCCCAAGATATTGTGGATTGTGTAGATTTCTCCACTAGGGTAGATTGGTCAAGCCTTTCCATGGGACATCTGTTGTTGGTAAGGCAAGCAATTTGAGCTTATTTTGGCACATTTTTGGGTTTTCCATAGGACATTCAGACCATCCCCGTGCCTTCTTTTGAAGTTAAGGTAGGCTGATTAAGCCATCCCGGCGCATCTTCGGATTACCGTAGGGTAGGCTATGTAAACCATCCCTATGCCTTCTTTTAAAGTTAAGGCAGGCAAATTAGTTCCACCTCGGCACGTCTTCAAATTCATCATAAGGTAGGTTACGTAAACCATCCCTGCACCTTTGGTTGATCATAAGGCAGCCTAGATGGGATTTTCTTTGCACTCGTCGGGTATACTGATAAGTTGAGTGGATCAGACCCACCTTTGTGCTTTTGATCATAAGATCACCTAGTTAGGCTTTCTTTGCGCTCATCGAGCATACCGATAAGGTGAGTGGATCAGACCCACCTTTGCGCTTTTGATCATAAGGTTGCCTGACAAGGCTTCCTTTGCACTCATCAGACATACCGATAAGGTGGGTGGATCAGACCCACCTTTGTGCTTTTTTGCTGGTTGTGCCGTATGGACCATTGAGACCATTTCTATGTCGTTGATTGATGGTAAAGTGGGTCGTTCAGGCTCGTCTTCAATCAGACCTTTTGTAGAAGCCTCTCTTTGTTGGGAGTATTTATTGATAGTATTTATAGAGGTTTTGTACATTCCAAGGCCGAGGTAGCATGACACCATCCAAGGTCTCAAGTTGATACGTTCCCAGGCATATGACCTCCTTGATTCGGTAGGGTCCTTTCCAATTAAGGGAGAGTTTTCCTTATTCCATCGGCCTGGATACTTCGGCTCTCCTTAGCACCAAGTCTTTGAGTCAAAAGGTTCGCTCTTTCACTCTGGAGTTATAATACTTAGTGACCCTTTGCTGGTATGCCGCCATCTTCATCTGAGCCTGAAGCCTAGTGCCTTGCAATAGATCCAAATCTGCTCTTTTGCATTCAAGATTTTTGGGTTCCTCGTACTTGTCGATCCTCAAGGATTGCAGGGTGACTTCAATGGGGAGGACTGCTTCAGTACCATATGCCAGATTGAATGGAGATTCACCCATGGCTGTTCTGGGGGTCATCCTGTATGCCCAAAGAACAGAATTTAGTTCTTCGACCTAAAGTTCCTTGACGTCGTTCAGTCAGGTTTTCAGACCATGGAGAATAGCCCAATTTATTACTTCGGCCTCTCCATTGCATTGTGGGTGACCGACTGACGTCAACTTGTGAAGCACATGGTAGTGAGCACAGAAGTTCTTGAACTTGGGATTGTCGAATTGTCTCCCATTGTTAGTGATTATGGTGTGAGGAATCCCGAATCAAAATATGATGAAGTTCTTGATAAAACTTTCAACCTTCCCTTTTGTGATATGAGCCAGGGGTTCGGCATCGATCCACTTGGTAAAGTAGTCGATGGCGATGATTAAAAATTTTCTTTGTCCAGATGCTGGTGGGAACGGACCAAGAATGTCCATGCCCCACTGAGCGAAGGGCCAGGGAGCCGTTAGTTTGGTGAGCTGGCTTGCTGGCTGTCTTTGGATGTTGGTGTACCTCTGGCACTGGTCACATCTTCGGACAAAATCGGCTGAGTCTTTTTGGATGGTGGGCCAGTAGTAACCCTGGCATATTATTTTGTATGACAGGGATCTGCCCCCCAAGTGATCTCCGCATATGCCTTCATGGACTTCTCTCTGGGCATAGTCGGCGTTCGATGGCCCTAGGCATTTCAACAGAGGTTGGGTGAACGATCTCTTATACAGGGTCCCGTCTAAGATAACATACTGAGATGCCATCCAGCGGACCTTCTTGGCCTCTATTTTATCTTCCGACAATGTGCCTTCATTCAAGAATTTGAGGATGGGATCCATCCAACTGGGTTCGATCTTGATTTGGTGCACCCTTGAGGCTTCTTCGGCTATGCTTGGAACTTCAAGATGTTCAATGAAGGTGCGACTGAGGGATTATGGAGTAGTGGTGGCAAGCCTAGACAATGCATCCACACGAGAATTCTTCGATCAAGGCACATGGGTGATTTCAAAGAACTCCAATCAAAAAGATAGGGCTCATACCTTCTCTAAATCTTGGACCATTATAGGATCCCTAGCTTCGAAGTTGCCTTTGACTTGATTCACAACTAGTAGGGAGTCTGAAAAGACCTGGATCTTTCGAACCCCTAAGTTCTTGGTGATCCGAAGCCTTGCAAGTAAGGCTTCATATTCGGCTTGGTTATTTGAACTATGGAACGAGAATCGGAGTGCATACTCCACTGCATGTCCATCTGGTTCGGCCAGTATGAGGCCGACTCCATATCCCCTGGAGTTGGAAGCCTCGTCCACATGGAGGACCTAGATGGATTCTGTATCTTTTGGATCAGCTCCTTCCCCTTCGGCCTCCTTTTCGGCTGATCAAACCTCATCTTCAGCATTCCATGTGCATTCAGCTAAGAAGTTGGATAACACCTGCACTTTCATGGCTGATCGAGGTTGAAAGCTGATGTCGAACTCACTTAACTTAACAACCTATTTTGCTATTCTTCCTAAGGTGTCAAGACAATGGAGAACGGCCTTGAGGGGCTGGTCAGTTAGGATCACAATAGTGTATGCATGGAAATAAGATCGTAGTCGCTTTGCTGCAATCATCAATGAGTAGATCAGCTTTTGCATTCTTGGATACCTTACTTCAGCATCGTGTAAGACTTTGCTGATATAGTAGATCGGCTTATGGAGGCCGCCTGCCTCTTTTTGGATGAGAACTGAACTAACTGCATCATCCGTGGCGGAGAGGTACAGGTAGAGAGTCTCTTTTTCATGGGGTTTGGAGAGTAAGGGTGGCGTCTCCAAATACTTCTTTAATTCCTCAAAGGCAAGGTGGCAGTTCCTGGTCCATTCAAAGCCTTGGGACTGTCAGAGTACCTTGAAGAAAGGGAGACACTTCTCAGCCGACCAGAAAATGAATCTGCTCAAGGAGGTGACTCTTCCCGTAGCTGTTGTACTTCTTTCTTACAAGTAGGGTGTTTCATATTCCGGAGGGCTTGGATCTTTTCAGGGTTTGCTTCGATTCCTTGCTTGGTAATGAGGAATCCCAAGAATTTACCTGAGATTACCCCGAAAGCACACTTTGTTGGGTTCAACTTCATTTGATGGCACTGTAAGGCATTGAAGGACTCTTCCAGGTCTTTGATATGGTCTTCTTTGAGGAGGCTCTTCATGATCATGTCGTTGATGTAAACCTTCATGTTTCTTTCCAGTTGTTCTTTAAACACTTTATTGATCAGCCTCTGGAATGTTGCCCCGGCATTCTTCAGTCTGAATGGCATCATTTTATAGTAGAAGAGGCCTTTTTTGGTGACAAATGCAGTCTTTTCTTCATCCCGAGGGTCCATCCAGATCTGGTTGTACCTAGAGAAGGCATTCATGAAGCTTAATAGCTGATGGCCTACGGTGGCGTCGACCAATTGGTCGATCTTTGGTAAGGAAAAGCTATCCTTCGGGCAAGCTTTGTTGAAGTCTGTGTAATCGATGCAGATCCTCCATTTACCGCTAGCTTTCTTTACCATTACCATGTTGGCCAGCCATTCGGGGTAGTGGGTCTCCCGAATGAATCCTGTCTTAAGAAGTCTGTTTATTTCTTCGTCTATCACCCGTTGCCTTTCTGGGGCAAAATTCCTCTTCTTCTGGTGGATCGACTTGTACTCAGGGATAACTTCCAGCCAATGGATAATCACTTCGACCAGAATTCTAGACATATCCAAAGATGACCAAGTAAAGATGTCAGCGTTGTTCCTGAGAAAGTAGATTAGCCTCGCTTTCATTTCTTCATCAAGAAGGCTTCCAATTTGCACAACTTTGGTGCAGTCTTCTTCGGTTAATTGTACCGAAATGGTTCTTTTCATAGGCTCGCCATAGTCTATGGTTGGGTCCCTTGGATCCAATTGGTCCGAAGTTATGGGATTGACTGCTTGTTTGTCCTGGATCATCAAACATTATTGTGCAGCCCTTTGCTCTCCCTTTACTTCTCCGACCCCACTTCTGGTGGGGAACCACACCAAGAGGTAATAGGTCGACACTATGGCCCGATATTTGTTCAGGATGGGCCACCCCAAGATCACATTGTAGGTCAAAGGAGTTCAGACTACCGTGAAATAAATTGAAGCATAACTTATTGAGTATTAGTCAATTGTGTGATAAAGGCTTCAAAGTTATATTTGAATCATATATATGTATAGTAACTAACTCTTTTATCTCTAGCAACAAATTCGTTGGCCATAGACTTTGAAACATTTATGTAGTAGATCTGAATGATCTAGCCATGTCCAGTAGTTCCAGTCTAGTAGTAATGAATGCTAAGACCAAGGAGTCATGTTTATTATGGCATAGACGATTAGGCCATATTAGCATGCATACTATTGCCAAATTAATCTCAAAGAATCTAATTAGAGATTTGCCACATTTTAAGTATATCTTAATTATGTATATGATGCTTATCAATTAGGTAAACAAACTAGGGGGAGTTTTAAATCAAAAAATGTTATTTCAATAACTAGACCCCTTGAGCTACTTCACATGGACTTATTTGGAGCCTAGGAAGTATGAAATATGGCCTTGTGATTGTTGATGACTTTTCTAGATTCACATGGATATTATTTGTTGCACACAAAGATTAAACTTTTGATGTATTTCAAAAACTTCATAAGAAAATTTTAAATGAGAAAAATCTTTCTATTATTTCTATAAGAAGTGATCATGGAACTGAATTTCAAAATCAATTCTTTAATGAATATTGCACTGAGCACGGTATTGATCACAACTTCTCCGCTCCTAGAACACCACAACAAAATGGTGTTGTAGAGAGAAAGAATAGAACTTTGGAAGAAATGGCCCAAACAATATTGTGTGAAGGTAATCTTCCAAGGTACTTTTAGGTAGAAGCGGTGAACACTGCCTGTTATATACTAAACCGAGTTTTAATGCACCCAATTTCAAAGAAAACCTCCTATGAGCTTTGGAATGGAAGAAAACTAAATATCAATTACTTTCATGTTTTTGGGTGTAAATGCTTTGTGTTAAATAATGGCAAAGATAACCTAGAAAAATTTGATGCAACATCTGATGAATCTATATTCCTTGATTATTCATTACATAGCAAAACATATAGAGTATTTAACAAAATGACTCTTACTATAGAAGAGTCAAATCATGTTATTTTTGATGAAACTAACCCCTCACCATCTAGAAAGGATGAGTGTATAGATAATGATGCAGGTACACAACATAAGGAAATGGAAGATCTAAACATTCAAGACAGGACAATGCAAGATGGAAGTGAAATGGTAAGCAAGGATCATGCTGATTTACCAAAGGATTGGAGGTATGTAACTTCACATCCCAAAGATTTAATTATTAGTGATCCTTCTCATGGTGTTAGGACTAGGTCAGCACATAGAGATGCATATGACTACCTAGCCTTTGTATCTCAAATTGAACTACACAGTTTAGAAGAAGCTGAAATTGATTATAACTGGATGATGGCCATGCATGATGAATTAAACCAGTTAGAAAGGAATAATGTTTGGACACTAGTTAGTAGACCTAAAGACCACCCAATTATAGGAACCAAATGGGTCTATAGGAACAAACTAGATGAGAATGGCAAAATTATAAGAAATAAAGCAAGGTTGGTAGCAAAAGAGTACAATCAAGAAGAGGGTATCGATTTTGATGATACTTATGCTCCCGTAGCAAGACCTGAAACTATCAGATTACTTCTTGCATTTGCTTGCTACATGAACTTTAAACTCTTTCAAATGGATATCAAAAGTACTTTTCCAAATGAACTTACTTCTGAGCAAGTTTTTGTAGAACAGCCACCAGGTTTTGAAAATCATGCTTTTCCAAATCATGTGTTTAAATTAAACAAAACTTTATATGGTTTGAAACAAGCACCTAGGGCCTGGTATGATAGACTGAACATGTTTTTACTTGAAAATGATTTTAAAAGAGGAAATGTTGATAGAACTCTCTTCATTAAAAAGAAAAATAATGAAACATTAGTTGTACAAATTTATGATGATGACATTATCTTTGGTGTAACTAATGATAGTTTTTGTGAAAAATTTGGTAAGCTAATGCAGGGTGAGTTTAAAATGAACCTTATGGGTGAGCTTAACTACTTCCTTGGATTACAAGTCAAACAAATGAAGGAAGGAACTTTTATAAGCCAAGCCAAGTACATCAAAGAAATAATCAAGAAATTTGGTATGGAGACAAGCAAAGAAGCTAACACACCCATGAGCATTACCTATAGACTAGACAAAGATGGAAGTGAATCCAATGTTGACCAAAAGCTCTATAGAGGTATGATCGGATCCCTATTATATTTAACTGCAAGTAGACCAGATATCTTGTATAGTGTATGTGTATGTGCTATATTTCAATGCAATCCTAAAGAAACACATATGCTTGCTATTAAAAGAATTTTCACATATCTTAAAGGTACAAGTAATCTGGGTCTTTGGTATTCTAATGAATCATCTTTGAATTTAATTAATTTTTTTGATGTAGACTATGCTGGTTGCAAAATTGATAGAAAGAGCACTAGCGGTACATGCCAATTTCTAGGGTTGAATTTAATTTCATGGTACTGTAAGAAGCAAAACTCTGTAGCATTGTCCACTACTGAGGCAGAATACGTTGCTACTGGTAGTTGTTGTGCTCAAGTATTATGGATTAAACAATAGCTAAAAGACTTTGGTGTTACACTATCTAAAATTCCAATCAAATATGATAACACAAGTTCTATCAATTTAACAAAAAATCCTGTCCAGCATTCACGAACTAAGCATATTGAAATTAGGCACCATTTTATAAGAGAACATGTACTGAACAATGATATTATTCTTGAATATGTGCCAACTAAAAACCAACTTGCTGATATTTTTACCAAACCGTTGAATTTAGATACATTTGCAATGATTAGAAATGAATTAGGATTATGTGATCCTATCTAGAAAAACTTCCATAATCTTAATGATAAATTATCTAGATAACCTTCCAATCCAAATCCTAAAATTTCATGAGCTCTGATTGAAATCAAAACTCTATTTTTTGGTGCTCCCTCTGCTCGAGCTGACTCGAGCAGATGAACTATTGGTCGAGTCGGCTTGGATGTCGAGTCATCTCTTTTTTAGTTCGAGTCATAGGGTTTGATTTTCCCATTTGTACTCCTAAACCTACTTTGTCTCTTTCTAAAAAAACCTTCCAAATACTTCCAAACTTCCAAGAACAGCGTCACAATTTGAATTTATTCACTCTATGGCACCAAAAAGAGCTGTTGGAAAGAAATCAGGAAGAGTTAGTGAAGCAGCTCTGAAAGAAAGGAGGACAAAATTCCGAGAAGATACTGTTTCCTGGAATCCTCCACATTCTGAAGAAGAAGCTAGTCCAACTTCTCCCAGTCACCAAATTTCTCTAGGTATGAGACCAATCACCACGGGAAGATGGATTTTATTTGAATATCTAAAGGAGATAGGCTTTGTGATTGGTGATTTTATTGAAAATCAAGGATGGAGGAATTTGTGTTCTCTAGATATTAAGATCTACCCAAACCTAATGAGAATGTTCTATGAAAATTTAAGGTTTGGAGAAAACTTCATTGAATCTTTTATTAAGGGAAGAAGGATAACTATATCTGCCGAAATCTTGGGAAGTGTTTTGGAAATGCCTTTTGAAGGCATAGAGTATCTAGTACTGAAAGATAGAACCAAGGCACTACAAACAGTTTTGGAGAGAACTGAAGTAAATGAGATAAGGATTCTGAAGGCAAGCATGTTATCTATTGAAATGAGAATCCTACATAATTTTATTAGCAGGAACTTCTTACCTAGAACTGGACGTTTTGATTAGGTAGGTGAAAGGGATTTATACTTTATGGAGCTCTTGATTAATGGTGAAAAGATCAATTTGCTTGCAGTTATGATTTGCCAAATGAAGGAGGCAATAAGAAAAGTCAAGGCCTGTCTACCCTATGGAATGGTTTTATCTCTCTTCTTTCAAAATGCAAATATAGATCTGACAAGGGAGGACAGTAGGACACTACTCCATATTGATACATACACTGCAAAAACTTTTCAAAGAATGGGATATCTACTGTCAGATGGCACTTGGAGAAAGAAAACCGATATCCCAGTAACTGCAGAATCGGAGGAGATTCAAGAACAAGTAGAGTTAGAGGCTGGTGAAGACACTACAGTGCATATTCTAGAACCACAGCCACAGATGGGATCCTCAGTACAAGTAGACTTCGACACCTTTTTTCCTGACATCTCTGTACTAGATATGCTTGACATACCATGTGGTACAGCTACTTTTACTCAGTCTACTGATGTTCCAATCCAAAGTCATAATACTACTACCTCTGCTATAGAAAATTCATTGTTACAAGACTTCTTGACACAACAGATGAATAACATGACTGAAACTATCAAGTCTTCTATGGTTATAATGTTTGGAGAACTTCAAAAGTCAGTTGATGTCAGATTAACACAATTTGGGGAACTGCTAAATGATCTGAAGGGAAGAATAGACAACATTGAAATTTCCAAAACTACTACAACTAGTACAACTGAGACAGATGTCCAGCCAATCCTGGAATTGATTGCATCAAGTTCTGAATGTACTAAAAACTCAATCACTCAAGTTCTTGAAGCATATATAACTGAAATGGACAACTTGAGAATAAGAATGGGGTTAGTTGAAGCAGGAAAAAGGATGGAAGATGATTATACCAAAGGTATTGGTATAATTAGAATTGAATTTGGCAGATTAAAAGGATCAGCAGAGGCATTTGCCAATGTTCAAGCCACAGAATTGTTTATATTGCAAAAAGAAGTGGCACAAATAAAGGAATCAATAGAAGATTTAATTGCCTCTAAAAGAACAAAGAAAATGGAAGCAGAACTCAATTCTATGAACAGCTTCTTGTGGAAGATAATGTCTAAGATTGAAGAAATACAAGCTACTCAGAATGCTCCTCCTCCTTCTTCCACACCTTTTCCTAGTCATTCTACTCATCCTAGACAACCTGCTCCACAACTTAGGTCACAAGGAACCCATGATATAGCACAATTTGTTAATCCAATTGCTTCTCTGCCACCTGGCATTCAGATCCCAGGTCAACCATCACATCCTAGAGTAAACTTAGATAGTGACTACGTGTATTACTCTTCACGTTGTACTTTGTACTAAATTTTTTTTCTAATGAAATGAAAAGTACACATTTTGTTCTATGTCTTTATGAATGTTTATGTTCAATTGTTCATACATTGATTGATATTTTAATTAGAATTTCAAGATGAATATGAGAAAGTGAAATTATCTCAAACAAATGTTAAATACTTTCTCATTCTATTTTAAAATCTAAGCTTAACTCCTACTCTACCTTTATGATTGATTGATAAAAAGGAAGAGAATGGTACTGTGAAATATTTGTATGAAAAGAATGAAAAGGAGAAAATATTTTTTTTAATGCATAAAGCCTGAAAGCTAAACTCAAATTGAGCTCTGATACATCATGATACATATTTAAGAGCCTCTGATACATAATGATATATATTTTGACTTTTAATAGCTCTGATGCTTAATGTTGAAACATTTTGAGCTATGAAAATACATAGAAAGTAAGCCAAATCATGGAGTATCTTATTGAGGGGGAGATTACCTCTCTCTGCCCTAATTCTCCTTTCATTATTTGGTACTAACAGAAGTCAACTTATTTTACTTGTTCATATATACTTGCAAATATATTTATACAAGTAATTGTAAAGTGTTATATTGACTTCTCATGCCCAGTGTTTTGTCATCATCAAAAAGGGGGAGATTGTTGACCCCATAAGTGATTTTGATGATAACCAAATATTGGAGCATGTATTTTTATTTCTGACAACTCTTCAAGTGTTTGACAAGTTTTTTTAGGATGAGTTAAATATTCAATCTTCAACTTTGACACCTCTATTTGTCTCCACTGTGATTTGTTGAATTATGGTATAACAAGAGTGTAGACTTCTCAGACCACTTGTGATCTGTGAAGAAGAGATGGGATCGGCTGGGCCATCTTATGAGTGTTTGTTGCTGACAGGAAGGACGACATAGGTTCGTTCAAGCATGTTTTCGGATTTACCGTTGGGTAGGGCATCTACACTGTCCTTGTGCATTTCTGTCATGATCAAGGTAGGCTGTTCAAGCCCACCCCGGCGCGTCTTTTGATTTTTCATAGGGTAGGCTATGAAAACCATCCCTGCGCCTTCTTTAGTATATGGTAGGCTGTTCAGGCCCGCCTCGGCACGTCTTCAGGTTTTCCATAGGATAGGTCACTTGAACCATCCCTATGCCTTTGATCTTCTTGGTGGTCTGATGGGGCCATCCATTGCACTCGTCAGTCATGCCGATAAGGTGAGTGGATCAGACTCTCCTTTGCACCGTTGATAGATTCCTTAGATCGTGCCATTCAAGCCGTTGTCATTTTGTTGACGCAATAGGCCGTTCAGAGTTGGGCAAGCTTGTACAAGAAATTTGGGGGTTAGTTTATAGATAGTATTTGCGAAGGTTTTGTACATTCCATGGCCGGGATAGAATTTTTTCCTCTAGGGTCTTGAGTCGATACATTCCTAGATGTATGACTTCTTCGATCTAGTATGGACCTTTCCAATTAGGAGAAAGTTTTCCCTATCCACCGGCTTGGATACTTCTGCCTTTCGCAACACCATGTCCCCCGTGCAGAAGGCTTGCTCCTTTACTCTGGAATTATAAAATTTGGCGACATTTTGCTGGTACCTCGCCATTCTTATCTGGGCCTGAAACCTAGTGCTTGGCAGCAAATCCATGTCGATCCTTCTGCGATCGGGATTTTCAGGCTCTTCGTAGTTGTCGATTCTTAAGGACTGAAGGGAGACTTTGATAGGAAGAATTGCTTCGGTACCGTATGCCAGGTTGAACGGAGATTCGCCAGTGGCCATCCTTGAGGTAGTTCGATATGCCCAGAGGATGGAGGTTAGCTCTTTGGCCCAAAGTCCTTTGGCAGCATTCAACCTTGTCTTCAGGCCATGGAGAATGGTCTGATTAGTTACTTCGGCCTCTCCGTTGGACTATGGGTGAGCAATGGAAGTCAGTCAATGTTGAACATGGTACCGAGTACAGAAGTCCTTAAACTTCGGATTATTGAATTATCTCCCATTGTTCGTGATTATTGCATGTGAAATCCTGAACCAAAAGATGATGGAATTTTTAACAAAATTCTCAACTTTGCCCTCCATAATTTGGGCCAATAGTTCGGCTTCGACCCACTTCGTGAAGTAGTCGATGGCTATAAGTAGGAACTTCCTCTGTCCAGAGGTAGGCGGGAATGGGCCGAGAATATCCATCTCCCATTGGGCAAAAGGCCAAGGGGTTGTCAGCAGAGTCAAGTGACTTGCAGGTTGCCTCTGAATGTTGGCATACCTTTGGCACCGATCACATCTCCGTACAAAGTCAGTCGAGTCTTTCTAGATGGAGGGCCAATAGTATCCTTGTCAAATGATCTTGTATGCTAAAAATATACCCCCCAAGCAATCACCGCATATGCCCTCGTGGACCTCTCGCAGGGCGTAGTCCGCATCTGTCGGTCCTAGGCATTTCAACAGAGGTTGAGAGAATGACCTTTTATAGAGGGTTCCATCTAAGATGACATATTGGGATGCCATCCAACGGACCTTTTTGGCTTCCGCCTTGTCTTCTGGTAGCGCACCCTCATTCAAGTATTTGAGGATGGGGTGATGTGGGCACTAGAATCAAGAAAAGACTCCAACCAATTCAGGTCAAGTCCGAGTCCTTGTGGTTGGAGTAGCAAAAGAGAAGTCCTGTAATTTTTCTTTTTTTTGAGTACAAATAATCTTGTAGTTAATTTTGAGTAATTGTTGGGTCTGGTTTAATATCTTAGTTAACCCTGCAATTGAGAGTTGGGTCCAGTTAAATCAAGCCCAATCCATGAGTCCATGAAGCATCAAGACAAGAAGAAGCCACCTCATCAAGTGACCCCCACCTTGTACCACATGTCAAAAGCTCCAATGGATGTCGCCACCTCAACAAGTGGTCCCCACTCTATGCCACATGTCAAGAGCTCCAAAGGACACCGCTACCTCATCAAGTGGTCCCCACCATGCGCCACATGTCAAGCTTTGAAGGAGTTTCAAGCAACAAATGCCACCATATCCTCCAACCCCCCTGGTAATCCTCCTAATCCTATGGGTTTTCAAATTTTAAAAATGTTGTAAGGCTTCTATTTAAGCTATGGGATGCCCCATTGAAAAGGGGTTAATAAATGAAGTTGGTATTTTTTTATTCTATGTGTTTTTTTTTCCTATGTGTCTATGTGGTAGCTTAGCCTTTCTCTTCCTCCACGCCAACCCTAATCTTTCCTTCTTCCATTCCCAATGCCAAAGACTTCCTCTTCTTTCATAACTTCAAACTAGCTCCAGCGTTCAATGGTGAATCAAGAAGATCATCACAAGGCGACCAACCTACTCCACTTCAAGCATTCCACCATGACGCCAAGATGGATCTCCTTCAATGCCTCTTCCACCCTTCTTTCTTTTCTCTAGTTGATTGCTTATTAAGTCACTCATCTTAGGGTTTCTTTGTTGCAGGGTTTTCCGGGATTCCGGCTTCAAGAGGAAGGTTTACTTGCCATAGATCCAGAAAACAAGAGGGGCCTTCAGTGGTATTATGTTCATGTCATCCGGGAGACCTCTTCAAGAGTGAATCTATTCTAATTGAAGGGCCAATGTCAGGTATGTCTAGTGTTGATTAAGTCTGCAATGTTAAATTAGACTTAGTTTGGCTTGTGTGGTTCTCTTCTGGTCCTATTCCTTTCTTATTCTGAGAGTCTCGATCACTAGGTTTATGTTAGATCCTTCGAGCTTCTTCACTAGATCTCTTTGATAGTTTATGTTGAGTTGTTTATATGCAAATAGGGAATTTCTTGGTTAATCATTTGCTAATCTCCATTAGGGTTGCATAGTTTCATTTTACATTCTACACCATTCTTGATATCAGAGCATGGTCGGATAATTTCCTGCATTTAGATATGTTGCTTGCATACTTGTTATCTAGTTATTTTTTTAAAATCCAAGCAAGATCTAAAATTCATGCCTTTTGAGCGAGTGTACTCCAGTACACTATCACGACTCATGGGAATAATGAGCCCCTGGCCGGATGTGAATTTTTAGATTAAAGTTTGGGTAAGCCAATGCACTTGTTTGATTAGGTTCTGTTTACTAAAAATTTGCATCTGCTTACTGTAATCCATCTACAGCTCCAAAGGCAAGTCTCTAATTTATTATTGAAATATTTTTTTTCTTGTTCCATTTTAAGTCAGTTATCACCATATTAAATTTCATCATCAGAAAAAAAATACAAAAAAATGAAAATTCCTAATTCAATCTTCTATCCTGCTGAAATAGTCTACAGTACATGGTATGTTGTTTTTATTGTTTCTCTTTATATATAGATCTAAATTTTCTTATTTTTATTTTTCTAGGATCCTCATAATTCATATTATTTTTCAACATTTTTTTAGATTATATTTCGATTGTTAGGATTTCTAGCATTCGAAATACTCTCTGAGATTCAGTCTGAACTGAAATTCCAGCAAGAACCAATCTCAGAAAATTTTTTTGAATTTGAAGTTCAAATTTTAAATTTTAAAATTTTGAATTCTAACATTCTAGAATCTGAAACTTGAAGTTTGAAATTTAAATTTTAAAATTTAAGTTTGAATTTGAAATTGTTTGAAAACTAATCAAGTCAAATAATTAAGTCAGCTCATAACACAAAATATATATATATATATTTTTGCATTCATTTGAAAACATCTTAAGGGCATCAATGTGACATGGGGGCAAGAATTCATCACTTGTCCTTAGCCCAAAACCACAATCCATCATCTCGATCCCAATCCTTAATTAAAACCAATTAGACCTAATCACCCTAGTGGGTTAGGGACACCAACGAGTCGGGTTCGGATTAGGGTCAAGTTAATTGTGTCCACTAATTGGTGTGTGCTTACGGGCTTGGTGTCTAGGATTGGTGTATTAGGGCTTGTGGGTTGGTCTGCCTACCTGGCCAATCATAGATTGGTGTCTAAGGTTGGCAGAACAGGGACCTCCACTCCCCTTCCCACCTACCTGGCCAAGTCACGTAAGTTACTACTAGCTAGTTAGTCCTTTTAATTATATCTCTAATTCGTACTCTAGGTCTAGAAATCCTTAGCCCGAATTTGAGTCTAATTATTTGTATGACAACTAGATCAGGAACTCCTTACCACCCTTCACAAGACCAACCAAGTTCATCCATGGACACTAGTATGGAAACCCTTATAAGATCTATGATTGAGCAACTGGAACGTTTGGATGCAAGGTTTGATCAGTTCGAGGAAAGGATAGGAACCCTAGAGGAATCTAGGTTGACCCCAACTGAACCACCTTCACCCTGATTACCTTTAGTTCGCCCTAGAGCCCAATGACAGGAACATACACCTGATCCAATTCATAGAAGGCCACATCAGGATTATGCTGATCACACTCCAGAGCCATATCCTAGAATACCTCGCCATAATACTTTTGATCAAGATGATCAGGCCTTAAGGAATATCTGTCTAGATGCACCAACCTTTGAGGGAAGCCTAGATCCTAAGGTGTTGATGGGGAACTAATATGCATGCCATTTTTTTTTGTATGTTTTACATGTTGAGTTAGGTGATTAATTCCCAAATTTCAGATCAAAATTATTTGTAAGGAATTTTGTATGAATTTTTGAAGATCAGCATGCAGATTAGGACCTAGAAAAGTAGCAAAGAAGGACCGTCGGGGCTGAGAAGCCTCGGTTAGGGCAAGTTCTCCTACAATAAAACTACTGGAGGTAGAGGGGTGTACCTGATAATGTTTGTGAAGATCGCAGTGAAGGGGTCTCTCGTTCCTCGACGGATGCGGCCTGGAAAACCGAGCCAAAGACCCGCGGATACCCGGCTTTCTGCTCGGTGATCCGATTGAGGCTTGGCTGGAGTCGTTGGATTCGTAGGAACTCAGGGACCTGCAAACAACCTGTCAAGGGTTAGAAAGCTCACAAAGGAACAAAAAAACAAAGTAAAAACAGCAAGGGAAGGCTTCTTTTGGAGTGGGCGTCCAGGGATCTGGAGGGTTTGTTGGCAGCAGGAAGATGATCGCAAACACCGGGAAGAAGAACTCTCACAAACCCCTTTATGCACACAGCAGGGTATCACACCACTCAATAGAAGAACTCAAGGTTTTCATTCATCAAAAATTCTCCTCATACAAGAGGCTAGGGTCCTTTAAATAGACCCTTAACCTTGGGCTCCAAGTAAGGGTACATAAGTCTTTACATAAGAATCCTTTTCCCTCTCAAACCCTAGCTAGAAAATAAGGAAATATTAGGTAGAAAAAATTTCTAAAAATTCTCTTGACTTGGTCAACACTCCAAGGATGCCTAGGAGGGCGTGTTGGGCTTCTAGGAACAGCAAGGGGCCGGCCCAAAGGGGCCCAGGTGCATGGGTTTGGGCCTCTGGAAGCTGGGGTGGCCTGGTAGCCAGGTAGCAGGAATATTCCCTGGTATCTTGCTTCTTAGGGGCTTGGGCTTGGCACCTGGGCTTGATTTCTTTGGGCTAGGATGTAGATGGACCTCTAAAATCATGGATGCCTTGGTATATGAATATATTTTGGTATCTGGAAGGGAATCTGGGCATCTGGAGGGCATCTGCAAGAAATCAAGGTTTTCTGAATTTTCCTCCTGGGGTCTTCAAATCTTCAAGCTGGGTTGGACTTGGGCTATACTTCCATGTCTTCAATCTAGTTGGACTTGGTCTTCACTTGTATGATATAGTCTTGAGTCTTCAGTATGCTTGGACATGACTCAAAAAAAAAAAAAAAAAATAGCTCAACATGAGCTGACTAGCATTGGACTGAACTAGCTCAACATGAGCTGACTAGTATAGAACTGAAATAACAACTAAAAATACTCAAATAAAAACTAAAATAGACTCAGATGAGCTAAGCTCTTATTATAGATGGACTCATAAATTATTGATCAATTTACAGAGGGTTGAAAAAGCCTCTGTCTTATTCTGGTGCCTCAGGTGTCCCCACCAATTCTCCCGGGGTGGGAGGAACTCGACCCTGTCGAGTGAAGGTCAGACTGGCTCACATATCTCTCGAGAAGGTCTGGGTTGAGACGTTGCAAGTCCTCTCGAGAAATCCATGAATCGTCCGACTCTGGCCGGCCTTGCCATCGGACCAGGAAGCGTTGATAGTCATGGCCCTGGGTCGTGATGGCTTGATTATCCAGGATACGCTCGATCCGTTCTCCTCTCTCAGGCCAAATTTGTTTGTGGACACTCTAGGTTAGGGTCACTCACAATGAAAAGGAATAGGTCCAAAGGCCTCACTAGGTAGCACTGCCGGTTCCCTATACTCAACCAGGTCTGTAATATTGAAGGTAGAACTAATGCCCAAATCCGAAGGCAAGTCTAACACCTAGGCATTTGATCCAACCTTCTCTATCACTTTAAAAGGTCCGGCTCTGCGAGCATGAAGCTTCTTTTAGGCCTAAGCCTAACCAAGATAAAATCCACTACATCAAATTTTTTGATCCATCTTCGGGAATTAGCCAGTTGTTTTAACATTAGTGCGGGTGGTGAACATGCTAGGCACATGCAGACTCCTAACAAGATGATGCAAAGGACTCAAACCTACACCTAGCAGACTCGACTAAAGAGGTTTATTAGGTCTTAACTACCACTTGGGCATGGGGGCATGAGTCGTGGTTGATGGATGACATGCAGAAGAAAATTTGCTAGTAACTTTTAATAAGTGCCAGAGGGTCTGCCAAAAGTAGGTAGCAAATGGGATGGGCTCTATGGATCCTTGCAACCTAGTAACCTCAACAAAATGTAACCTAATAGTTCTAGACACATGAGAAAACTCAGGAAAGGGTAGAAAATAGGAAGTGGGTTCAGAATTACTCTGGTAGGGTGGAGAAAAAGGTTCTGGGTTAGTTGGATAAAGTAGAATCAAAGAAGGCATGTCAGGGACTAATCCTAGACTAATGAGGTTAACCTTATGGGGTTGCGATATATCTACGAGGTTTGTATAATGGAAGGATGGGTTATTAATCTCAGGAAAGAGGTCCTTAATGGGAACTATAGGAGGAGACTCATCCTGAGGGTACTGATTCAAAGAGATCAGGTCCTTAATAAATTCTTCTGATTCTTGTATTTTAGGACTAGACTCTATAATTTGGCTCTCCTCTATGGTTTCCTCAAGTAGGTCTCTAGTAGCAGTACCTAGGTTCTCTTCCTCTATTTGTTCTTCCATTATAGCTTTAGGTTGGATATGGTCAAGGTCAACTAGCTCTGGGTTGGTTTCTACCTGGGCATCTACTGGGTCAGCTAATTCTAGGTCTACTAAAGGTGTCTCCTCTTCTCCCTCATACTCATCCACTAGGCTCACATCAGCTTCATACACTTCCGCGTTAATGTAAGCCTTGTGAATCTCAGGAATGGTTGGAGAAGGTCGGCTAGCAGGAAATTGGTTAGGTTCTGGTCTCTGATTATGGGTACTACTAGTAGGTTCAGGTTGTATAAGGGGTAGTGGCTCACTACTGGGTTCGTATTTAGGGATACTAATCCTATGGGGTTCAAGTTGACTAGGGGAAGCATGACTAGTACTAGGTTGATACTTAGGGGTTTTGGGTTCTCTAGGCTCATAGGACAAGGGTGCAGATCTATGGGTCATGGGATTATAGGATCTGGGGTCATAGCATTTTGGGTCAGCTCTATGATCAGGTTCTAAGGATGGATCATGGTATGGGGTCCTCCTGAGGTTGGGCTCCCTATATGGGTCAGGATATTGGGTCCTCCTAGGGTTGGACTCCCTATATGGGTCAGAATACTGGGTTCTCCTAGGGTTGGACTCCCTATATGGGTCAGAATATTGGGTTCTCCTAGGGTTGGACTCCCTATATGGGTCAGAATATTGGGTGTTGGGTCTACTAGGCTTATAGGGTGTGGGTGCATAGGATTTATGATCATGGGATCTAGAGTCATAGGATCTAGGTTCATAGGTTCTGGATTCATAGGTTCTAGGTTCATAGGATTTGGAGTCATAAGATCTATAGGTTGTGGGTATACTAGGCTTAGAGGATGTGGGTAAATAGGATCTATCTTCCTGGTCTACAAAATCTTGATTAGGTCTTCTAGGACTAACCTTAGGGATTGGGTCAGGATGATGGGCTCTCCTAGGTTCAGCCTCAAGGTATGGATCAGGGTTTGGGGTCCTCCTAGGTTGAGGGGAATCAGGATCTGGCTCAGACTATGACCCATGGTTTTTTTCTGGGGTCCCTACCCGGACTTTTAACTGATCAAACCTATTGGCAAGATGGTCAATTCTATCATTGGTTTGAATACGAGACTGAGTTAACTGGGTCATCTGGATAGTTATTTGGATAGTTATGTGGGTAGCCATTTGGGCCATTTGATCAGCTAGGGCTTTTATTTGAGATTGTAAATTTTCCATGGATTCAGACATTTGTGAAGGAGGTGGGTGATATGAAACTCCTGATCTAGTGCTCATGCAAGACTCGATCAGACCGACTATAGCTGACTAGACCTGGAGTCCAAACTAGATGCTCAATCAGGGTGGCAAACTAGCCTATAGTAACCCTGTACTCAGCCAGGCAGGTGTAAGGGGAGTGTTAGGTCCCTGATTGCCAATCCTAGACACCAATCAGAGATTGGCCAGGTAGGCGGACCAGCACACAAGCCCTTCAGGATTGAATCCCTAAACCACCGTTCTAGACACTGAGCACAAGGCACACACAGGTTAACTTGACACAGTGATCTAACACTAGCCCGGACCCGACCAGTTGGTGTCCCTAGCCCATTAGGGCAAATTAAGTCTAATTAATTTTAGGTTAAGGCTTGGGACCGAATGCAAGGGATGTGGTTTTGGGCTAAGGAGAGGTGATCAAATCCTCCCCCTATCTGATATAGCAAGAGTGTCCTTAAAAGTAAATTATGCAATGATGGCAGGCAGATGAGGATGCAAATTAGGGTTTAGATATTTTTTTTTGGTATTTTTGGAGAATATGTATTTTTTTTGGTATTTTTTAAATAGAAGAAAACTTGCAAATCATGGCCTAATATGCTGGAAATATACTAAAATTAAAAAATATGCAAAAACTGCTAAACAAAAACCTAAAACTTCCAAACTTGTCTTGCTGAAAAAATAGAGCCAAAAATTTGCAGGATGTATTTCGGCTTGAAGAAAATTCACAGGCCATAATAAAATCTACAAAACTTTCTAAAATTCCTGTGAATTATGACGAATCAGAAAAATAAATTTCAGAATTTTTGGGGTTTTTATCAGGAAGAAATAATTAAAATAATAGAGTATATATGGACTGAAAAATTATAGAAAACAAGCCCTAATCTAAGCTCTGATACCAAATGATGGGGGACTAATATGCATGCATTTTTTTTTGTGTGTTTTACATGTTGAGTTAGGTGATTAATTCCCAAATTTCAGATCAAAATTATTTGTAGGGAATTTTGTATGAATTTTTGAAGATCAGCATGCAGATTAGGACCTAGAAAAGTAGCAAAGAAGGACTGCCGGGGCTGAGAAGCCTCGGTTAGGGCAAGTTCTCCTACAATAAAACTACTGGATGTAGAGGGGTGTGCCTGACAATGTATGTGAAGATCGCAACGAAGGGGTCTCTCGTTCCTCGACGGATGCGGCCTGGAAAACCGAGCCAAAGACCCGCGGATACCCGGCTTTCTACTTGGTGATCCGATTGAGGCTTGGCTGGAGTCGTTGGATTCGTAAGAACTCAGGGACCTGCAAACGACCTGTCAGGGGTTAGAAAGCTCACAAAGGAACAAGAAAACAAAGTAAAAATAGCAAGGGAAGGCTTCTTTTGGAGTGGGCGTCCAGGGATCTGGAGGGTTTGTTGGCAGCAGGAAGATGATTGCAAACACCGGGAAGAAGAACTCTCACAAACCCCTTTATGCACACAGCAGGGTATCACACCACTCAATAGAAGAACTCAAGGTTTTCATTCATCAAAAATTCTTCTCATACAAGAGGCTAGGGTCCCTTAAATAGACCCTTAACCTTGGGCTCCAAGTAAGGGTACATAAGTCTTTACATAAGAATCCTTTTCCCTCTCAAACCCTAGCTAGAAAATAAGGAAATATTAGGTAGAAAAAATTCCTAAAAGTTTTCTTGACTTGGTCAACACTCCAAGGATGCCTAGGGGGGCGTGTTGGGCTTCTAGGAGCAGCAAGGGGCCGGCCCAAAGGGGCCCGGGTGCATGGGTTTGGGCTTCTGGAAGCTGGGGTGGCCTGGTAGCCAGGTAGCAGGAATATTCCCTGGTATCTTGCTTCTTAGGGGCTTGGGCTTGGCACCTGGGCTTGATTTCTTTAGGATAGGATGTAGATGGACCTCTAAAATCATGGATGCCTTGGTATATGAATATATTTTGGTATCTGGAAGGGAATCTGGGCATTTGGAGGGCATCTGCAAGAAATCAGGGTTTTCTGAATTTTCCTCCTGGGGTCTTCAAATCTTCAAGCTGGGTTGGACTTGGGCTATACTTCCATGTCTTCAATCTAGTTGGACTTGGTCTTCACTTGTATGATATAGTCTTGAGTCTTCAGTATGCTTGGACAGGACTCAAAAAAAAAAAAAAAAATTAGCTCAACATGAGCTGACTAGCATTGGACTGAACTAGCTCAACATGAGCTGACTAGTACAGAACTGAAATAACAACTAAAAATACTCAAATAAAAACTAAAATAGACTCAGATGAGCAAAGCTCTTATTATAGATGGACTCATAAATTATTGATCAATTTACAAAGGATTGAAAAAGCCTCTGTCTTATTCTGGTGCCTCAGGTGTCCCCACCAGGTGTACATAGACTGGGAGGCTGACATGGACCAATATTTTGATTGGTATGATATATCTGAAGAGAGAAGATTCAAGTTTGCCAAAATCAGACTAGTCCGTCAGGCTAGGTTGTATTGGGGAAATGTCGAACGCATAGCTAGGCAGAGGGGAGACTTACCTATAGCGACCTGGAGAGACATGAAGAGAAAGCTTAGAGATAAATATTTGCCTATGTCTTATCAGCAAAGGTTGTTAGATCAGTGGCAGCGATTGACACAAGGAAAGAAGACCGTTTCTGAATATGTTGCTAAATTTGATGAGTTTGTAATGGGATGCAACGTAGTCGAGTCTGAGGCAGCCACTTTATCGAGGTTTATATCAAGATTGAATGAAGATATAAAAGGGGAATTATTTTATAGAGAAGTCCATGATTTAGAATAGGCATACCAAGTTGCCATGGACTATGAGAGGTTTCAGAGGAGAGCTTCATTTAGGCGACCAGAGCCCACTAGGTTTAATCCTCCTGTTAGTCGACCTAGTTTAGTCCCTAATACAGCCAATAGACTAAGACCCAGCTCGAATCCAACCCCTAGACCCAACCCTGCCATTCCTCCAATTCCTAGAGAAGATAAAGGAAAGAGCCCTGAAGTTCGAGGTGAGAGGGAGCGAGTCTGCTATAAGTGTCGTAAACTTGGTCATTTCCTGAGCCAATGTCCCTCTAGAGCTTTACATATAGGGGAGATAGAAGAAGAAGAAGAATCAGAACCCCTGGAGAATAATGAAGAGGAGGTTTATGAAGCAGGGGATTGCTTAGCTGATGAGTATGAAGGAGATGAAGAAAATGTAGACTCATCAGATGTGTTAGGAGTTGTGAGATGTATCATGACACAGACCAAAGAGCAGGAAGACTGGCGTAGGACTAGCATCCTACATACATTTGTCAAAATAGGAGAAAAGGTCTGTAAGATCGTGATCGATAGTGGAAGCTGTGTCAATGCCATTTCCACAGCGCAGCCAAGAGTCTAGGATTATTCACTGAACCACATCTCAATTCATATAAGCTATCCTGGATCAATTCCACTTCTATCCCAATCAAGCAGAGATGTCAGGTCCGAATCCAACTTCAGTCCTATCAGGAACGAATTTGGTGTGATGTGCTCCCTATGGGAGTAAGTAGCATCATCCTAGGTAGGCCATGGCTGTTTGACAATGATGTGTGGTGCAGGCACCAGACTCAGAAGAAGACTTCAGGGCTCCATCTGGATCTCTGACTGACCTTGCCCGAAGAATTAGGGTTTTCTGGTTTTGTAATAAGGGTTGACTTGGTCAACTCAATTTTAGTCTTGAGTCTGTATTTCCCTGTAATTTAAATTTTGTTGAGTCATGTTGACTCAGTACAAGCCCTAGTAGTGGCCTAGGTCTTCTCCAGTTTGGTGCCACCTTTTTCAAGTCAAGGTCCAGGGTGCCATATTTTTCTCCCAGGCTCAAGTAAGTGGGCGCCACACTCCCAGCTACACGTCAGAGTCCACGGGGCGCCACATCTCCATCCCAGTGTCTTAGTCCCCACACCCAAGGGAGCAAGAATTTTTCTTGAAGCCAAAATCAAGGAGGCGCCCCATATATACCTTAAAAGGCCAAGCTAAAGGAGGAAAGAGGCATTTCTTAGGGAGCACTTCAAGGGGGCGCCCAATCCATGCCTAAAAAGACCAAAGCAAAGTTGGGAAGAGCCATGACTTGGGGAGAAAGAAAAGGAGGTGTCCAAAAGAGTTGAGCCATGAAAGGAAGAAGCCTAAACTTGTGGAGCAAGACTAGGAGGCGCCCAAATACTTCCAAATAAAATCAAGCATGGAAGGAAAAAAAAATTTTCTTGAAGAGCAAGGCTAGGAGGCGCCACCTACTTACCATTTGGAGCCACCAATCAACACTTATGGAAGCTCTTGGCCGGCCATATGAGAAGGATTTGATTTTACAAGCCTAATTTGAGGATCCATCCTATTAGTCCCACATGGGAAGATGTAAAACCCTGACCTCTTGTAAAGACCTATAAAATAAACCCCTCTTGTAAGTTTTAAAGGACACTGATGAATGAATTCAATTTATGTGTGAGCAACTTTGTGTTTCTCTCTTCCGCACTTGTATTCAGGTGTTGAGCTCCGTGAGGGAGTAAATTCGGGTTCCTTAGGAACCTTGAGAAGGTATGAGATCTCCAACCCCAAAACCCTACCAAAACCCTAGGTTAGCCACTTCACTTCCAAACCCTAGCCGCCCATCATCTACTTCATTCCACCAAACCCTAACCTACCCCATCTTCTCACGGCCCCTCTCTTCCAAGTAGAGGCCGACCACTAGCATCCAGGTCCAGATCGGCTACTTTGAATACAGAGCAAATCCCAGAGGAAGTCAGATCAGCATCCAGGAGAATCAGGATTTCAGCAACATCAACTTTTAAGTTCTTCTTATCTGGTAAATCCTTCCTTGAGTATCTGGTTCCTTAACTTGTTCTTCTTCTTTCCCAGATCTTGAGTTCAGGAGAAGCCAACTCTGCCAAAGGATCAGTATTGGAGGATCCATTGCGAAGATATCCAAATCCGAGGATCCAACAATCTGCTCAAGAGAGTCCTTCCACTAAACTCTGTGAAGATCACTGTCTGGTCCATAACCCTTCTCTTCTCTTTACTTCTGTCCTGTTGAAAGTTCAGAGCGAAACCCTATGTCTGGGAGTTTCTCAACCCCCAGCGATCCTTTACTTCTGAACTACTTTGATAATCTAGTTTCTTTAAATTGTACTTTCAATTATTACATAGTTTCTTTCAATTTAGTTTAACTTTCCTTTGAGTCAAAGCCGACTTCTGAAAGTATTAAAAAAAAAAAAAGAAAGAGAAAAAAAAAATAGGCTTAATTCACTTCCGCATCGCATCGTCTTTTTCGTTCTGCATCATTTTTGGTATCAGAGCTTTCGTTCTGCATCAATGTGACAATTTTTGGTCGATCAAATTCCTGTGCTTTCAATTTCAATGGCAAGAAAATTGTCGTTCATCCAACCCAGCCTAAGGACAACACCAAAAGAGGAGCTAGCAGCCTGAAAGAAAAAAGGACTAGATTAAATTTGATTGGTGCAAGAGAATTAGAAAAAGACAATAATAAGGGAGCACCTATTTGGATGGTAGCTGCTAAGGAAACTAAGGACCACACCCCTGTAAAATACCCGCAAGAGGTGGTCTAATTATTGAAAGAATTTGAAGACGTGTTTCCTGAGGACCTACCCGATAGTCTTCCACCTTTAAGGGACATACAGCATGCCATAGATTTAGTCCCTGGCGCGACTTTACCTAATTTTCCTTATTATAGGATGAATCCAACTGAACATCAGGAGTTACAAAGGCAAGTTAGTGAACTTCTTAGAAAGGGGTTTGTTAGAGAAAGTTTAAGCCCATGTGCAGTCCCTGCCTTGTTAACCCCTAAGAAGGATGGCACCTGGAGGATGTGTGTAGACAGCAGTGCCATCAACAAGATTACTGTCAAATATAGGTTTCCAATCCCAAGACTGGATGGTATGTTAGACATGATAGCCGGATCAACGATTTTCTCCAAGATAGACTTAAAGAATGGCTATCACCAGGTTAGGGTTAGGCCTGTAGATGAATGGAAGACCACTTTTAAGACTAAAGATGGATTATATGAGTGGTTAGTCATGCCGTTCGGTCTGTCCAATGCACCCAGCACCTTTATGAGAATTATGAATCAGGTGTTGACAACTTTCATCGGGAAATTTGTGGTGGTCTACTTTGATGACATTCTTATCTATAGCAAGACTAAGGCAGACCATTTAACCCACCTAAGGCAAGTTTTCCAAGTCCTTAGAAAGGATAGCCTCTATGCCAATATCAAGAAGTGTGATTTCTTAACACATAGAGTTATCTTTCTAGGATTCGTAGTCACATCTGAAGGAGTGTCCGCTGACCCTGCAAAAATTAAGTCCATAGTAAAGTGGCCTGTCCCCAAAAGCATCCATGATATCCGTAGTTTCCACGGTTTAGCCACCTTCTATAGGAGATTCATTAGAGGGTTCAGTATGATAGTGGCTCCAATCACTGATTGTATTAGGAAGGGAACTTTTGAGTGGACTAAAGCAGCAGACAAAGCCTTCCTAACAATTAAGGAAAAAATGACACACGCACCCGTCTTGAGGTTACCCGATTTTACCAAAGTGTTCGAGGTTGCTTGTGATGCTTCTGGGATAGGAATTGGAGGTGTCTTGAGTCAAGAGAATCACCCAGTAGCATATTTTAGTGAAAAGTTAAATGAAGTGAGACTAAGGTATTCCACCTATGATAGGGAGCTGTATGCGGTAGTTCAGGCATTACGTTATTGGAGGCATTATCTTCTACCATAAGAGTTTGTCCTATTTTCTGACCACGAAGCTCTTAGGTTCCTTAGTTCTCAGAAGAAATTGAACCCTAGGCACGAGAAATGGGTAGAGTTCATACAAGCTTATACGTTCGTACTGAAACATCGTGCCGGTACTAAAAATAGGGTTGCCGATGCATTGAGTCGTCATTCCATGTTGTTGACTTCTGTGAGCACTGAGGTAGTAGGGTTTGATAGATTGAAAGAGAAGTATCCTACATGCCCTGATTTTGGAAACATCTATCAATCCCTTCTACAAGGACCATCTAGTAAGCATAGTGATTATACCCTTTTAGATGGATACCTTTTCAAAGGAAATCAGTTGTGTATTCCCAAGACCTCTGTTAGGGAATTTCTGATCTGGGAAGTTTATGCTGGAGGCTTGTCAGGACATTTTGGTAGGAATAAGACCATCTTAGCAATAGAAAACCAATTCTTTTGGCCTGGTCTCAAAAGAAATGTGGCCCAGATTGTAGCTCAGTGCCGTACCTGTGCTGTTGCAAAATAGCAAAGATAGAACACCGGTCTGTACATACCCTTACCTGTCCCTGATTGTCCATGGTAGGATATCAGCATGGATTTTGTAGTAGGCCTCCCTAAGATGTCTAGGAAGCATGATTCTGTCTTTGTGGTTGTCGATCATTTCTCCAAGATGGCTCACTTCATTCCTTGTTCTCAAACTTTAGATGCTTCGAAGGTGGCCAAGCTTTTTCTTGATCAGGTCGTTAGGCTTCATGGTTTACCTAAAATCATTGTGTCCGATAGAGATGTCAAATTTACTAGCTATTTCTGGAAAACACTCTGGCACATGTTCGGTACCAAGCTAAAATTCTCTACTGCCTATCATCCTCAAACCAATGGCCAGATAGAGGTAGTAAACCGAAGCTTAGGAAATCTGTTGAGATGTTTAGTTGGTGACAACCTGGAAAACTGGGACCTATTACTTCCTCGTGCTGAATTTGCCTACAATAGCTCAGTTAATAGGTCTATTGGGAAAAGTCCGTTCGAAGTGGTCCATGGATACAGACCTAGGAAACCTTTAGACCTAGCTCCATTACCCACACATGCACAAGTGTCTGAGTCTGCTGAGTCATATGCACAGCATATTAGGAATTGCATAAGGAGATTAGCCAAAAGATCCAATCGATCAATGAACTCTATAAGCATATGACTAATTCACATAAACGGTTAAAAGAATTTAATGAAGGGGACTCCGTTATGATCAAAATTAAACTTGAAAGGTTTCCGCCGGGAACTATAAAGAAACTCCATGCCCGGGGAGCCGGACCTTTCAAAATAATAAAGAAAATTGGACCTAATGCTTATGTATTAGAATTACCACCAAGTTATGGCATTAGTTCAACATTTAATGTTTCAAACTTAAAAGAATACAAAGAACCTGCATTGATACCTGGTGAGCTTTTTGGTCCTAATACTTCTTTTGAGAGTGAAGCCCCAAAAGAATGCCCACCATCGAGTGTTCCTGAGCGAATGGAGAAAATTGAAAGGATCTTGGATGACCAGATCATTACTACTAGAAATAAGTGCTACCAACGTTATCTGGTTAGATGGCAAGGATGTCCTGATTCTGAAGACTCTTGGATCACCCGAGAGGACCTACAACAAATCGATCCAGATGCATTAGAAGCTTATCAGGCTAATCCTTACTCGACAGGGTCAAGTTCCTCCCACCCCGGGAGAATTGATGTGGGCACTAGAATCAGGAAAAGATTCCAACCAATTCAGGTCAAGTCCGAGTCCTTATGGTTGGAGTAGCAAAAGAGAAGTCCTGTAATTTTTCTTTATTTTGAGTCCAAAAAATCTTGTAGTTAATTTCGAGTCCATGTTGGGTCTGGTTTAATATCTTAGTTAACCCTGCAATTGAGAGTTGGGTCCAGTTAAATCAAGCCCAATCCATGAGTCCATGAAGCATCAAGACAAGAAGAAGCCACCTCATCAAGTGACCCCCACCTTGTGCCACATGTCAAAAGCTCCAATAGATGTCGCCACCTCAACAAGTGGTCCCCACTCTATGCCACATGTCAAGAGCTCCAAAGGACACCACCACCTCATCAAGTGGTCCCCACCTTGCACCACATGTCAAGCTTTGAAAGAGTTTCAAGCAACAAATGGCACCATATCCTCCAACTCCCCACATTTCAAGCAACAAATGCCACCATATCCTCCAACCCCCCTGGTAATCCTCCTAATCCTATGGGTTTTCAAATTTTAAAAATGTTGTAAGGCTTCTATTTAAGCTATGGGATGCCCTATTGAAAAGGGGTTAATGAATGAAGTTGGTATTTTTTTCTTCTACGTGTTTTTTTTTCCTATGTGTCTATGTGGTAGCTTAGTCTTTCTTTTCCTCCATGCCAATCCTAATCTTTCCTTCTTCCATTCCCAATGCCAAAGACTTCCTCTTCTTTCATAACTTCAAACTAGCTCCAGCGTTCAATGGTGAATCAAGAAGATCATCACAAGGCGACCAACCTACTCCACTTCAAGCATTCCACCATGATGCCAAGATGGATCTCCATCAATGCCTCTTCCACCCTTCTTTCTTTTCTCTAGTTGATTGCTTGTTAAGTCACTCATCTTAGGGTTTCTTTGTTGCAGGGTTCTCCGGGATTCCGGCTTCAAGAGGAATGTTTACTTGCCATAGATCCAGAAAACAAGAGGGGCCTTCAGTGGTATTATGTTCATGTCATCCAGGAGACCTCTTCGAAGAGTGAATCTATTCTAATTGAAGGGCCAATGTCAGGTATGTCTAGTGTTGATTAAGTCTGCAATGTTAAATTAGACCTAGTTTGGCTTGCGTGGTTCTCTTATGGTCCTATTCCTTTCTTATTCTGAGAGTCTCGATCACTAGGTTTATGTTAGATCCTTCGAGCTTCTTCACTAGATCTCTTTGATAGTTTATGTTGAGTTGTTTATATGAAAATAGGGAATTGCTTGGTTAATCATTTGCTAATCTCCATTAGGGTTGCATAGTTTCATTTTACATTCTACACCATTCTTGGTATCAGAGCATGGTCGGATAATTTCCTGCATTTAGATATGTTGCATGCATACTTGTTATCTAGTTATTTTTTTAAAATCCAAGCAAGATCTAAAATTCATGCCTCCTGAGCGGGTATACTCCAGTACACTATCACGACCCATGGGAATAATGAGCCCCTGGCCGGACGTGAATTTTTAGATTGAAGTTTGGGTAAGCTAATGCACTTGTTTGATTAGGTTCTGTTTACTAAAAATTTGCATCTGCTTACTGTAATCCATCTGCAGCTCCAAAGGCAAGTCACTAATTTCTTGTTGAAATAATTTTTTTCTTGTTCCATTTTAAGTCAGTTATCATCATATTAAATTTCATTTTAAAAAAAAAATACAAAAAAAATTAAAATTCGTACTTCAATCTTCTATCCTGCTAAAATAGTCTACAGTACATGGTCTGTTGTTTTTATTTTTTCTCTTTATATATAGATCTAAATTTTTTGATTTTTATTTTCCTAGGATCCTCATAATTCATGTTATTTTTTAACAATTTTTCAGATTTTATTTCGATTGTTAGAATTTCTAGCATTCGAAATACTCTCTGAGATTCAGTCTGAACTGAAATTCCAGCAAGAACCAATCTCAGAAATTTTTTTTGAATTTGAAGTTCAAATTTTAAATTTTAAAATTTTGAATTCTGACATTCTAGAATCTGAAACTTGAAGTTTGAAATTTAAATTTTAAAATTTAAGTTTGAATTTGTAATTGTTTGAAAACTAATCAAGTCAAATAATTAAGTCAGCTCATAACACAAAAAAATATATATATATTTTTGCATTCATTTGAAAACATCTTAAGGGCATCAATATGACATGGGGGCAAGAATTCATCACTTGTCCTTAGCCCAAAACCACAACCCATCATCTCGATCCCAATCCTTAATTAAAACCAATTAGACCTAATCACCCTAGTGGGTTAGGGACACCAACGAGTCGGGTTCGGATTAGGGTCAAGTTAATTGTGTCCACTAATTGGTGTGTGCTTACGGGCTTGGTGTCTAGGATTGGTGTATTAGGGCTTGTGGGTTGGTCCGCCTACCTGGCCAATCACAGATTGGTGTCTAAGGTTGGCAGAACAGGGACCTCCACTCCCCTTCCCACCTACCTGGCCAAGTCATGTAAGTTATTACTAGCTAGTTGGTCCTTTTAATTATATCTCTAATTCGTACTCTAGGTCTAGAAATCCTTAGCCCGAATTTGAGTCTAATTGTTTGTATGACAACTAGATAAGGAACTCCTTACCACCCTTCACAAGACCAACCAAGTTCATCCATGGACACTAGTATGGAAACCCTTATGAGATCTATGATTGAGCAATTGGAACATTTGGATGCTAGGTTTGATCAGTTCGAGGAAAGGATAGGAACCCTAGAGGAATCTAGGTTGACCCCAACTGAACCAACTTCACCCAGATTACCTTTAGTTTACCCTAGAGCCCAACGACAGGAACATACACCTGATCCAATTCATAGAAGGCCACATCAAGATTATGCTGATCACACTCCAGAGCCATATCCTAGAAGACCTCGCCATGATACTTTTGATCAGGATGATCGGGCCTTAAGGAATATCCGTCTAGATGCACCAACCTTTGAGGGAAGCCTAGATCCTAAGGTGTACATAGATTGGGAGGCTGACATGGACCAATATTTTGATTGGTATGATATGTCCGAAGAGAGAATATTCAAGTTTGCCAAAATCAGACTAGTCCGTCAGGCTAGGTTGTATTGGGGAAATGTCGAATGCATAGCTAGGCAGCGGGGAGACTTACCTATAGCGACCTGGAGAGACATGAAGAGAAAGCTTAGAGAGAAATATTTGCATATGTCTTATCAGCAAAGGTTGTTAGATCAGTGGCAGCGATTGACACAAGGAAATAAGACCGTTTCTGAATACGTTGCTAAATTTGATGAGTTTGTAATGGGATGCAACGTAGTCGAGTCTGAGGCAGCCACTTTATCGAGGTTTAGATCAGAATTGAATGAAGATAAAAAAGGGAAATTATTTTTGAGAGAAGTCCATGATTTAGAACAGGCATACCAAGTTGCCATGGACTATGAGAGGTTTCAGAGGAGAGCTTCATTTAGGCGACCAGAGCCCACTAGGTTTAATCCTCCTGTTAGTCAACCTAGTTCAGTCCCTAATACAGCCAATAGACCAAGACCCAGCTCGAATCCAACCCCTAGACCCAACCCTGCCATTCCTCCAATTCCTAGAGAAGACAAAGGAAAGAGCCCTGAAGTTCGAGGTGAGAGGGAGCGAGTCTGCTATAAGTGTCGTAAACCAGGTCATTTCCTGAGCCAATGTCCCTCTAGAGCTTTACATATAGGGGAGGTAGAAGAAGAAGAAGAATCAGAACCCATGGAGAATAATGAAGAGGAGGTTTATGAAGCAGGGGATTGCTTAGCTGATGAGTATGAAGGAGATGAAGAAAATGTAGACTCATCAGATGTGTTAGGAGTTGTGAGATGTATCATGACACAGACCAAAGAGCAGGAAGACTGGCGTAGGACTAGCATCCTACATACATTTGTCAAAATAGGAGAAAAGGTCTGTAAGATCGTGATCAATAGTGGAAGCTATGTCAACGCCATTTCCACTAGCGCAGCCAAGAGTCTAGGATTATCCACTGAACCACATCCCAATCCATATAAGGTATCCTGGATCAATTCCACTTCTATCCCAATCAAGCAGAGATGTCAGGTCCGAATCCAACTTCAGTCCTATCAGGAACGAATTTGGTGTGATGTGCTCCCTATGGGAGTAAGTAGCATCATCCTAGGTAGGCCATGGCTGTTTGACCATGATGCGATAATTTTTGGTCGATCAAATTCCTGTGCTTTCAATTTTAATGGCAAGAAAATTGTCATTCATCCAACCTAGCCTAAGGACAATACCAAAAGAGGAGCTAGCAGCCTGAAAGAAAAAAGGACTAGATTAAATTTGATAGGTGCAAGAGAATTAGAAAAAGACATTAATAAGGGAGCACCTATTTGGATGGTAGTTGCTAAGGAAACTAAGGACCACACCCCTGTAAAATACCCGCAATAGGTGGTCCAATTATTGAAAGAATTTGAAGACGTGTTTCCCGAGGACCTACTCGATAGTCTTCCACCTTTAAGGAACATACAACATGCCATAGATTTAGTCCCTGGCATGACTTTACCTAATTTTCCTCATTATAGGATGAATCCAACTGAACATCAGGAGTTACAAAGGCAAGTTAGTGAACTTCTTAGAAAGGGGTTTGTTAGAGAAAGTTTAAGCCCATGTGCAGTCCCTGCCTTGTTAACCCCCAAGAAGGATGGCACCTAGAGGATGTGTGTAGACAGCCGTGCCATCAACAAGATTACTGTCAAATATAGGTTTCCAATCCCAAGACTTGATGATATGTAGCAAGTCGAGACAATGCATCCGTCCGAGAGTTCTCTGATCGAGGGACATGAATAATCTCTAAATGCTCTAGTGGAGAGGATAAGATTTGTACCTTCTCTAGGTACTGCACCATGGTAGGATCTCTGGCTTCGTATTCTCCTTTAACTTGATTCACAACCAATTGGAAGTCCGAAAAAGCCCGGAGCCATTGAACTCCCAAACTCTTGGCGATCCGAAGTCCGGCAAGTAGAGCTTCGTATTCGGCTTGTTTGTTTGAATCATGGAAGGAGAATCGAAGTGCATACTCTATGGTGTGGCCATTGGGTTCAGCCAGTATAAGACCGGCTCCATATCTAGTGGCATTGGAAGCTCCGTCTATATGGATCACCTAAATGAACTTCGTATCCTTTGGAATTCCCTCTTCTACTGAAAGTACTTCATCTTCGGACTTCCAGGTGCACTCAGCTAGGAAATCTGAAAGCACCTGGGCCTTCATAGTTATTCTGGGCTAAAAGTTGATATCGAATTTGCTCAGGTTTATAGCCCACTTGGCTATCCTCCCTGAGGTATCAGGGGATCGGAGAATGGCCTTCAGCGGTTGATCTCTTAGTACCATGATGGCGTGTGCATGAAAATATGGCCATAGTCGCTTTGTCGCAATCACCAGGGAGTAGACCAGCTTCTGCATCTTCGCATACCTTGTCTCAGCATCATGTAGAACTTTCCTAATATAGTAGATCGGCTTGTGAGAGCCATCTTCGTCTCTTCGGACAAGGATAGAGCTAATCATATCATCTGAAATGGAAAGGTATAAGTAAAGCACCTCACCCTCTTGAGGTTTGGAGAGTAGAGGCGGAGTCTCTAAATACTTCTTCAGCTCTTCAAAAGCAATACGACAGTCTTCAGACCATTCGAAGCTCTTTGACTGCTGAAGCACCTTGAAGAATGGAAGACACTTCTCGGCTGAACGAGAAATGAACCTGCTCAAGGAGGTAATTCTTCCTGTTAACTGTTGGACTTCTTTCTTGCAGGAGGGGTGATGGGGACATCAGCCTGCACGAATCTCGGAGCAACACAAATTTTGGAGCAGCAAATAAATTTGAAAAATAAATTTAGGATTTATCTTTTATTTGAAATTTAAATTAGGATTTTGTTGGTTATGATTGAGATATGGATAGGCTTATCTTATCCTATCTTGTATTTAAATTTGAGTTATCCCTATCCTGTATTCAAATTCAAATGAGGGTTATGGAGCTTATAAATAACCCCTCATTCCTATTGTAAAAAGGTAGAAGAAATTGAATTTTCGGGATTTGGTTTGTCAGTTGGTTTGGCAGTTGTTGTTCAGGGCTATGGCCCATTATGTCTTCACTTGCGGGTGTTGATGTTGTCTTTGTCCTTCGGGACATCGTAGGGTCGTGATGCCCTAGTTATCCCCCCCATCTTCGTTTTCCTCCATGTTCTTTGAAATCCCCCTCATGGCTCCAGGAGTGACCTGGGTGGCAGGTAAAATACCCTGGGCTCCGCGTGTAGTGAGATGGGTGGTAGGTGAGATACTCTAGACTGCATGTAGTGAGGTGGGTGGCAGGTATAATGCCCTAGAGGTGTGAAGTCTCTCTGTGAGAGTGGGTTTCAGGGTTCGTGGTAGTCCATCCTCGTTATCCTCCATCCCTATTTTTTCCTTCATCACCACCATAAAGAAATCAGAAAATAGAAAAAAAATAGGATACCCTAATCTTCGGCGACTTCTTAGCTCGCCGACGATCCTATCCCTATCCCGTGCCCCATCAACTAGGTATCAGAGCCCAGATGGATTAGGGTACGTTTCTTCTTCTTAACTCTTTTCTGTGTTGACACCCCCTGCTACCATCGCTCGTGAAGACCGTCTCCGTCGCCTGCAGCCGATCCAGAAGTTCATGCCCGAACCCCTCCGATCAAGCCTCCCCTCCACCTCCGTCCCGTGATCCCCCTCTCCATCTCTTCTCAGATTCTTCTTTCCCTCTTCCTCCTCTAACTCTCCTACTTCTTCCTCTTAATCTCTGTCATTCAAAACATCCTGTGAATAATTCTCCCAAGCACACCATTGCCAGTAAACCCTTTTTCGATCCCCTATTTTTGTCATAGTCGATCCCACCGAAGGACTCCTCCACTCCCGTCTCCGCCAGCAAGACACCTGATCCGCCAGGCTCCTCCCTTGTCCAATGTTAATCATCAGAATCGGGCCCCCATGCATCACCATTGTCGCTGCAGCCGAACCCCTCCGTGAAGCCCCTCCCATCGCCTGAGATGCCGTCTATCGTGTAGGCCCCTTCCACCATCACCAGCCGCCGGAAGCAAGGCTCGCGTCGCCCCAGAGCAGGTGCACCCGTGCCGCCAGCAACGCCCTCGAGCCAACAGCCCCGTGCAGCCCGCGAAGTCTCAGGCCGGAAGACCATCATCGCATGTTCGCCGCCACACGCTCGTGTCGCAGATTCGCCCGACGCTGGAGTTCCGCCGAAACCCGCTCGGCTCCCCATCTCCGCCCATGATGCCTCACGGACACTCGCCCGATTCCCTGCTGCCTTGACGCCTGCCGCCCACTGGAGAGGCCGCGCCACCATTCCCCAGGCTGTCATCCTCGTCCTCAGCCCCGTCACCGACGAAGCTCGCCGGATCTCCACGTCCGGGACCTTCCCTCGTTCTCGCACGATCGTTAAAGCATCGGGAGAGGCCTCGCACGATCGTGAAGGCATAACCGGCGTTGGCAGCCGACTTCAAGCGTAGGAAAAAAAAACACCAGCCGTGAGAAAAAAAGGAAAAAAAAAGAAAATCAGTGAAAAAAAAAAAAAATCATTCTACAAGTCATGTGCATCTTAAGCCTGAGCTAGCCTGACTCGACGGAGTCGAGTTTTTCCTAACCTCAGGGGAATGATGGGGACATCAGCCTGCATGAATCTTAGAGCAACACAAATTTCAGAGCAGCAAATAAATTTGAAAAATAAATTTAGGATTTATCTTTTATTTGAAATTTAAATTAGGATTTTGTTGGTTAGGATTGAGATATGGATAGGCTTATCTTATCCTATCTTGTATTTAAATTTGAGTTATCCCTATCCTGTATTCAAATTCAAATGAGGGTTATGGAGCTTATAAATAACCCCTCATTCCTATTGTAAAAAGGTAGAAGAAATTGAATTTTTGGGATTTGGTTTGTCAGTTGGTTTGGCAGTTGTTGTTCAGGGCTACGGCCCATTATGTCTTCACCTACGGGTGTTGATGTTGTCTTTGTCCTTCGGGACATCGTAGGGCCGTGATGCCCTAGTTATCCCCCCCATCTTCGTTTTCCTCCACGTTCTTTGAAATCCCCCTCATGGCTCCAGGAGTGACCTGGGTGGCAGGTGAAATACCCTGGGCTCCACGTGTAGTGAGATGGGTAGTAGGTGAGATACCCTAGACTGCATGTAGTGAGATGGGTGGTAGGTATAATGCCCTAGAGGTGTGAAGTCTCTCTGTGAGAGTGGGTTTCAGGGTTCGTGGTAGTCCATCCTCGTTATCCTCCATCTCTATTTTTTCCTTCGTCACCACCATAAAGAAATCAAAAAATAGAAAAAAAATAGGATACCCTAATCTTCGGCGACTTCTTAGCTCGCCGACGACCCTATCCCTATCCCGTGCCCTATCAAGAAGTGCCTCATATCCTTTAAGGCCTGGATCTTCTCAGGATTTGCTTCGATCCCTCACTGGGTAAAAAGGAAATCCAAAAATTTGCCCGAAGTGACTCCAAAGATGCACTTCGTCGGATTCAGCTTCATGCGATAGCGTCGCAGAGCGTTGAATGATTCCTCCAGGTCTTGGATGTGATCTTTTTTGAAGAGGCTTTTGACGATCATGTCATCGACATAGGCCTCCATGTTCCTCCCAGTTGCTCCTCGAACACTTTGTTGATTAATCTTTGAAATGTCGCTCCGATATTTTTGAGACCAAATGGCATTATCTTGTAGCAGTACAGGCCTTTGTCACATCTTTTTCTCATCTCGAGGGTCCATTCGGATCTGATTATAGCCAGATAAAGCATCCATGAAGCTCAATAATTGATGACCGGTGGTGGTGTTGACTAGCTGATCAATCTTTGGGAGAGGGAAGCTATCCTTTGGGCAAGCCTTATTGAGGTTTGTGTAATCGATGCAGATCCTCCATTTGCCATTAGCTTTTTTCATCATCACTACATTAGCCAACCACTCGGGGTAGTGGGCCTCTCGGATGAATCATGCCTTGAGGAGCTTGCTTACCTCCTCGTCTATTGCCTTCTGTCTTTCAAGGGTGAAGCTTCTCTTCTTTTGCCAGACTGGTTTATACCCAAGGGTAACTTCCAGTCGATGAGTGATTACCTCAGAGGGAATTCTTGGCATGTCTGAGGCTGACCAGGCAAAGACATCAGCGTTATCCCTGAGGAAGTGGATCAACTCCGTTTTAGTTTTTTCATCAAGCATACTTCCGATCTGTATGACTTTGGTGGGGTTCTTTTTCGTCAAGGGTACTAGGACAGTTCTTTCCATGGGTTCACTAGAGTCTGCGGTGGGATCCCTTGGATCCAGCTGATCTAGGGTTGCAAAATCATTGGAATGCTTGTCTTGAATCATCAGGCACTGTCATGCCACTCTCTGGTCTCCTCTAACTTCTCCAACACCATTCCTGGTGGGGAAGCGCACCAGGAGATAATAAGAAGACACCATGGTTCGAAACTTGTTCAAGGCAGGCCGTCTCAAAATAATGTTATAGGCCGAGGGGGTTCAGACTACCGTGAAGTTGTCGGTAGTGTCTTCTGTCGTTGTTTAGTGCCAAGAGTTACAGGTAATACTATCTCCCCCTCGACATCAACCTGATTACCCCCGAAGCTAGTAAGTGGAATGGGGGATCTCCATAGTTGATGTCTAGGCAAACACATCTTAGAGAATGCATCGTAGATCAAGAAATCAGTCGAACTTCCATTATCAACTAGAATTCGTTGTACATCATAGTTGGCCATAAGGACCGAGATTATAATAGGGTCATCGTGCGGGAGCCGAGCTCCTGCAAGGTCGTCATCGGAGAAAAGAATGGCATTGTTGTCCTTGAGTCACTTCGGGGCATCGTCTTCGTCCCTTCTCCAGTTGGTAGGTCGATGTATCATCCCAACACCTTCGTTGGTGGGCCTTAGCAAGTTGGTTGGGGAACAGTAGCTTCTGTCCGAGGCCTTGGCGACCAATGTACCACCCCAGATATCCTGTCTTGATAAGATCCTCAATTTCATCTCTCAGTTGGATGCATTTTTTAGTATTGTGGCCATGGTCTCGATAGAATCGACAGTATTTGTTCCTGTTCCTTACGGAAGAGGAGGCCTTCATGGGACAGGGCCATTGACGATAGCTTTCTTTTTCTATCTTCATGAGGATCTTTTCCCGAGGGAGGTTGAGGGGGGTGTAGGAGTCGAATCTTCCGCCATATGCTCTGGGTCTAGGAGGACTCCTTCGACGGTCGGTATATTTGTTGTTGTTGGAAGTTTGGGGACCTTGTTTCCTGCTGCTTTTCTTTTTTGAAGGGGGCTTCACTTCGATCAATCGTCGGCTTGCCGCCTGCTCTTCAGTATCGGCATATTTCTGAGCCCTTGCGAGCAGCTTAGCATAGCTTTTGGGAAACTTCTTATCCAAGAAAAAGGTGAGCCTGGATGTGTGAAGCCCCTTCTTCAACACAGACATGGCCACATGCTCGTTGAGATCGGGGATCTCGAGTATGGCCGCATTAAACTTGGAGATGTAATCTCGCAGGCTTTCTCCTTCATTCTGATGAAGGAGGAACAACGTGTCCATATTTCGGGGGGTCTTGCGGCAAGTCCTGAAATGCAAGACAAACAATTTCTCTAACTCGAAAAAAAAATCGATGGTACCTGGGCATATGCTCGAGTACCATATCCGAGTAGCTTTCTTCAGAGTGGCTGGGAATGCGAGGTAGTACATCGCTTCAGAGGCTCCTTGAATCATCATATGAGCCTTAAAACTGCCCAAATGATCATAAAGATCGGAGGTGCCATCATAAGATTCCATCTTGGGAACCCTGAAGTGCCGAGGAATGACTTCGGCCATGATACGGTCGGTGTAAGGAGGGCACAGATCACATACTACTGCATCGTTGTGACCCTGCTGATCCCAGATCCTTGCCATCTCCGATTCGATGGCCTTGAACTTTCCATTGTAATCAAGGATGGTTTGCTTGGGTACTTCCGCTACAGGAGTAGAATCTTCGAAAGAGGGTGAAGAAGTTTCCCTAGGTCTTTTCCCTTTCTGTAGAGGATCAGTAGGCCTAGGTATTTCTGAACTTCGGCTTTCAAGAGAGGGCCGAGGACGATGAGAAAGGTGTACGGACCCCTCTCGATGGGCCCTCCTCCTCTGGGACTGTGAACTATGTCTGGAGGTTGCCGGTGGATTTCCCACCAGAAAAGCTCTATGTTGAAAATCCTGAACTATCGCCGTGAGATTGGTGACTTGGTTTAGGAGGGCTTTGAACTGTTGTCGTTCCATGACCATGGTGGGAGGTGGAACTTCGGTCTCTACTGGGGGTGCTCCTCCTTGGGATGGAGCATGACTTTGACTCTAGAGGCAATCTGAGTTTTCCCTCTTGCCATTAGAAAATTTTTGCTTCCCCTTTATCAGGGAGGGGAGCTTAACACATTTGTCGACGTCCCCTCTTCTTGGCATGCCAATTTGTTGGTGTAGAGTCCCTGTTCTGACTGCGCGGAGCTACTGGATTGCAGGACCGCTTCCTAGTTCACTTGCAAAACAAATCCCTTGCTAGAGTTGCTCCGGCGAGGCACACTCCGATGCCTAAGTCAGAGGCGGGCTCTAGCCACAGAATGGGGAAGGCTCTTTAGAAGCAGAGGGAAAGGACTCTGGAATTTTTGGGAGTATACTGTGCCTTACCTTTAGTATCCCCTCTTATCATTGTTTATAAGGAGCCATTCGGCCTGCGGTTTCCTTCTTCTCCCCAGCGGTTACGAAGGAGAGTTAATTTCTCCCCCATGATTCGCAATCGTGTGTTGTCGTCGAGCAGTTCCGGCCAGGCTGGAGGCGTTGCAGCTAGAGTTACGCGTCTGATTGTGTCTCGGAGATAGTCGATGGTAACCATTGGTTACCGTTGCTAGTCGTACTTGTTGTGGTGTGAGACAGATCATGAATCCGTCTTCAGACTTCCCTTTTAGGGAAGTTTCTGTAATCATATTGGGAATGTCTTCATCCTCGGATCCTCTCAAGACGGATCAGAGATCTCGTCTTCGGCATAGATTAGGAACTTGACCTTTATCATAGGCCGGAGACTGTGTTCTCATATGAAACGAAGAGCATGTCTTTGGGAGTTGGATCGAGCTGGTGATTTTGTTTTCAGGAGCCAAAGGACTTGGTCTTCGGCGAGAGCTGAAGATGTGATCCGAAGGACTTGTCTTCGGGTGTTGTAGACTCGTAAAGGGCTTCGGCTTGCCCGTAGATTGTCCAGCTCTTCCTGAATACCTGGATCCGAAGTTTGTGGCTCGGAAGACAAGGCTTCGGCCGGCTGAACTGGCTATTGGATCGTACTTGGACTGAGATATCCCAACAGTCCCCATCTAGTCCTCACTCGTCCTTGATCGTTTACAAAAAATACAAAAAAAAAAAATTTAATCTACGATGAAATACAATTCTATAATTAAATATGCATATAATTTATTCATTTAAATTACTCTGAATCTGGAAATCACCCACAACAACCTCGTCATCTCGATCATCGGTAGGAGGCTCATGGTGGGGCAGATCAGGCTGCTGTGTAGATGACGATCCTGCCCACTGCTGCTGAGACTGCTGGGGATCATCGGGTTGCTCGGCCTCATGAGGCAGACTAGACAAACCAACCCGCGAATGCTGAAAATATGTACCCTTGAAACGTTTTCAAGGCATAATGTTCCTAACTTGCACATATTACATTCAATATAAGTGAATATAAATTTTACATGCAATAATAGATGAATTGCTAATAATAAATGAAAACATACATCCTAAATACTTTTATATCAGTAGGAGTCAAGCATCATTATCAAATGAATAGCAAGGTTGAAAATGTAAAAAAAAATTAAGTACATGATACAAGGTCAAGAGATAGCCCAAGAGCTAGGCTTCACATGTAGAATATAAGTGCACGATTCAAGGTAAAACTACGGCAAACAATGTCTGCTAATAAGCTGAACAAGAAACATGTGGTGGATGCATGTTGTGAAAAATGAGAGTATGGTTGAGCAAGCTAGTCCAAGATAATGATTGCTCATTCTAGATCGATATTTCTAAAATCAGTACCTTACTAAATCTATCATAATATGATATACAATGCATGCATTCTCAGGAGTTTACCAATGCAAATATGCTATAGCATATGATCCCCAATTAAGGTGCTCTAACCTAAATATAGTAACCAAAATATTTTGAATCAAGGCATTTTAATTTTATGTTGAAGTATATAAAAAACTTAAATATACATAAATAAATCATATAACTCTTCCATGATGTAATATAACTGAAAATACATAAAATCCAATAAACATCATCAAGGACTTCACCAAGGGAGGAGAGAAAGAAGCTACCTATAAAATTACTTAAGCCGTATCCAACATTTAGATGGTCATAAATCTACCTACAAGCTATCCTGCAGAAAAAAGGGGGGGAAGTACTCTCTTAAAAAGTGCATAATTCTACACGGTTGTCATACACATACACACGTGCAAGTCTTAGTAAATGTATAAACACATCAACATGGAGGTGTAGGTAAAATCAAAGATAGATGTCTTTCTTCAATATTTCAAAATTACAAAATCTGAAAATTTAGAATAGGCTTACTTGAAGACTGAAAAAATGAAAATGTAATCTCATAGCCACATTAATATTGTACAAGAATCAAAAAAAAAAAAAAAAAGACTGCAAAGCAAGACCCAGGACCCTCACAACTTCCCCAAATTTCATTCTTTCCTTCTTTCTCTCTTTCCTTCATTCTTTTGTTCTTGGTGAGATTTGTGGGCTATGCTAGTCTTCTCTTTGGAAAATAAGCCTCATCTCCCAGATGGTTCACCTGCCAAAGTATGGCATTTCTTGCTCGATAGGGAGGTGTAGATTGCTTGTTATAACATTTCTACATAAACATCTCAGTGTTTCTCCACATATATTAACTTAATCTTAGACTGTGTTGCCTGTAAAACTAGAACTACTAGCTAGGGGCAGCCTAAAAAGACCATAAAGGGAAAGCCATGTCAGAACCTCACTTTGATAAAGCTGACATTGGTTGATAGATCTGTAACTCCATGTGCCTCATTAGTGGGTGATTAAATCATCTGTCCAGTAACTTGTCACTACAACTGGAGGCATAATCATGCATACTAAATGGGTTTATACAAAATCCAAAATGAATGTGTTTCATCAAAAGACTTGTTTAGTTACTTCTACAAAATCTATTATGTAAAAACTGGCAGGTCACAAAATTTGAAAATTGAGTTTGTGGAAAATAGGTCTCCCCCTGTAATTCAGAAAAATATTTTTCAGATAATTAGGTTTTGTAATTTTTTGCTTTAAGAAACCTTAAAGCAGACAACTAGGCAGCCCTTAGGAGTCCTAATATTGCAAATGCCCCGGCTACAGGTGGGTAGGCGCTCAGGCATCTTCTTCGACCGACGAGGGGTTGGGCAGTGGACGGTGACAGTAACGAGCGGTGACAACATGGAGCGAGTGGCAGACGGTGGATCGAGACAGTGGCAGAGGGCAAGTGGCAATGACTGCGGTGGCTTGGGGAGAAGGTGAAGGTAAAGGTATTTGGGCGGTGCTTGGACGATGGCTGGTGGCTTCTCCCGGTAATGAGGAGGTGGTGCCGGCAAGGGGTGGCTCCCAATGATGAGGGGGACAGCTCCAGTGGCTTCTCCGGCGAAGATAGGGCTCAGGAAGGATGATGATCCATGGACAGGGTCTGTGGACCGGCAGCCATAGCTGTCTGTGGACCAGACGCACTCCCATAGACCAAGCAGCCGATCCATGGTGGACCGGCTGCTCCAAAAATCATGCACTTCCTTATATAATCTTCAAAATTTGATTTCGAGCCTATTTGAACTCTGATTTGAGAGCCATTTATGCCGTTGGACTTCAAAAATTGAGCTCTTTGCAATGACAGTCCTATTTCCTATAAATAATATATAAAATATTAATTTAATATAAATAAAGATAATTAATTATTAAATTAATACTTTTATATATGTATAAAATATAATTATCAGGCCCCTCCCCTCTATCCCCTCATGGGAGGGGCACAAGTGTCTTGCTCGAATTCTCAATGGACCAGTTCTTGGAAGAGGGTCCTCTCGTAGGGGTGTGGATAGCATGCCGCAGAGCTTGCCCGCTTAGCAGGGTGATCCCCTATGGCAGGTGCGGTAGCATGTTATAGGGTCTCGCACCGTGGCTGAGCACTTCCACTTTGAGGAGGTATAGATGGTGTGCTACAGGGTCTGGGGTCCTGACAGAGCATTCTTCTTGTGGAAGGTATAGGCGACGTGTTATAGGACCTGCAGCTCCGATGGAGCATGTGCTTGGTAGAGGGTGCGGGCGGCATGCTACAGGACCTGGAGACCCGATGGGGCATGCGCCATAAGAAGATGTGGGTGGCTAGTCCATCGGAGACGGTGATGTCGTGCCTTACTGTGTCGTAGTCTAGGTCTCCATCGCCTTTGTCCTCTAGGAATTAAGCTTCACTTTCCGCTGTCTTCCTATCCATGGCCAGGAGAGCACCTCTCTTACCTCTGGAAACCATTCAGACAGGTGTTCAACCTCGGATGGGAGCTCGACCTTAGCCGGGAGGTTGACCTCAAACGGGATCTCAACCTTGGATGGGAGCTCTGTTGGAAATTGTATGTCCCAAAGCCAATCATCTAGGTTGTAAATGGTTGTGTGACTCATGTATATATATATGAATTATTGAATTGAATAAAAAGTTTATTCTGGTTATTCATCACATGATATCTTCTTAATTAAACTCTTGTATGATAATGCCCTTTGAGCTACCTTATATGCAATGTAGAGGGGTGCATCGTGTAGTTAATAAACTGGTTCGCTACCAAAGGATACGTTATTTCAGGATGATGGTATATCGAGAGTAGATCGTTGATGTGATGTCTGTTGGTTGTCCTCTTAACCAAGTAGCATTAAGATGCTGGCATGACATCATGTGTTGTGTTTGATACTTTACTGAACGTGACTCTCATGCGAGATTCTCTTCCTGCCAAATAGATATTTTGCATTAGAACGTGGACATGAATTGTTCCTCTGACTTGAGATCATTATGGCAGCTTGCAAGCAACTCACTGTGCTTAGATACCGGACTACACAGATTTCTAATCTGGTGATGGAAGGTTGCTGGGTACAGTCAAGTACTTGTATAGCGGTAGTAGGATCAAGATAGGATTGATCTCTCTAAATGGTTTGGATTGAATGCTTAGTATGCCTCAATTGAGAAAGACCTTGGCCAGGGCATTCCTCGTAAGGAGTTACAGGGATTCTTTGTTTGAGACATATTGAGATAGAATGATTAGGATTGGGCAATTTAACCCTATGCCATCCAGAGCATTAGGAGATCAACGGAATAAGTTCAGTGGTATCCATGTTCGATAGGTTCTTGTTGCTCTGTAACCTTTGACCTATCCGGACGCTGGGTATTATTGCTAGATGGCAACTTTGGCTAGTACTGGAAATGTTCCCGTGCTACCGTTTTGTGTTTGAACTTACGGGGTCACACACCATGGGATTTCTTCTTGACTTGTTGGCTTGGAAACAATTGAGAATCATCCTGGACTCATTAGACAAGAAGTTATTAAACTGCTAATCGAGTCGACTCGAGGCAAGTTGACTCAAGACGAGTCGACCTGTCTGACGGACTCTGTTGAAAAATCCGAGAATGCTTCATTGATTGCTATAAGGGTTATGGCACTTAATTTTGGCATTTTATGATCTTAACCAGCATCAGTTGTTAATGTCCAAGGGTTTGTAACACCCTTGAATTCCAAGAGACTCCCAACCTCCCATTTAATCTCTCATTGATCTCTCCTTTATTATTCTAATAAAAAGGATCATTTTGGGTAAGCTGAAACAGGAAGAATTGTTCACCTTTTTCAAGGTCGAGATTCTGCCATTTTGGTAGGTTATAACTCATCCTTGACCTCAGAGAGATTGTGAGATCAGATCTCATTCTTGGAACGATAGTGTGAGATTTGGGTTTTGGGATTCTTGTGTACTTACATTATGTTGAAGGTTTGGGATAAAGTGTTTTGGGAAGGGTTCTTGGATATTTTGTCCCACTTCAGTTCAGCAATCGGATCTTCAAGGTGTTGAAAAAGAAGTCCGCCATAGCCACAACATTTCTGGAGAGGCTAGCTCCTCAAAGGAAGGAGGAGATCCCCTTACCCCGATGTGAACTACCTATAGAGGCAGGACGTCTGCGTTGCTTGCAGAACTGGTGCTCTTCCCTGGAGTACTCCCCTATGGTGATCATCACCTTGCAAAAGGTTTGTACTCCTATCCCATGGGTCTGAAGATATGTTCTTCGTCACTCTTTTATGTAATTCATAGAATGATTCCATGAGTCACATAATTTTCATGCTTAATTTCATACATGTATTACTTAATATGCATAAAGATCTGTGTAGGGCCAGTGTTAATTAGATTAACATATTAGATAAAAGTATTTTATCTTTTTTCACTATGTCATTCATTTAGAAAAGTTTTAAATTGCATGTATCAAAGACCCACCTGGGTTCTATAAAAAAATATTTTTAAAGATAATGGAATAATATTTCACCTTCTACTCCTTGTATCATGTAGTCATTAGTTGTAGCTTCTCTCAAGATGTTGCTTCATCCTTGGGAGTGCTAATGCCCACCAGATGCCTTCGCAAGGTAGTTGATATTAAGGCATATATCTCAAAACAAGAGGATAGGGCTGAGGCCACAAGTGAGAAGTTCATCGATCAAAGGAATAAGTTGTTAAAGATGTAGAAGGCATTAAAGAGGGCATATGAAAAAATTGACCATTTCTACTCGAAATGTGCCAGATACATTCTTGAGAGGACTGCACTTAGAGAGGAATTGGAAAAGCTATTAGAGTTAATTTTCCAAGTGATCTAGGTGCTACTATGAAGGTGGCTCGGATGCGAGATCAGTTTTTATCTACTTATGGAGAATTTCTGGTTTGAGATCACTGCTCACATCTAGGAATGCTTGTTGGGAGATCACCGCTTGATCAACCAAGCTTCAAGATGAACTCTGTTGGGCCAGGGAGAAGATTTCCAGCCTCAAGAGGTCTTCAAAGGGTAAGGGCATAGTAGTTGATCCGGAGATTAGGGTGCTACATTTGGCCAATGTCCCCATATTTGTTAGGTTGCCTTTTAAAGAGTCACATCCATCGCCTAGCGGTCGGTCATCTACAGGTGTTCCTAAAGATGGATCGGGGAGGCCCATCGGCACCATGTCTATTCAATCAACCACCCCAAGAGCGGACATGCCACAAGCCCAACACTAGCACCACAAAGGGTTCCAGGATTAGATTAAGGCATTGATTGGTGCTAACTCATCGGTCTGACCGACTGTCTTGATTGCATAGTCACCATTGATCAAGTCATTGGTCTTGGTCATGGGCCATCACCCATTTGGCCATCGATCCTGCTCAAAGGAGCACTATCACAAAGTTGGAGCCCAGGAGATGTGAGGGAGTAGAGTCAAAAAAATATATGTGTGATGAGGGATAGCAGGTGGGGTATAGTAATTGTAAATCTCTTATACGAGTTCTTTATCTGAACATTGATCTTCATCATTGATGTGGACATCGAGATGAATATTGAACCAGATCAGTTGACTCATAAATCAGGATAGCCCGGTGATAGTTCGGCGAAGCCCAACCCAGACGTTTCGGTTCAGCTTCCAGCCCATGACGATTTGGGGGCGCCAGCCTCGCCAGCAGGAAATGTGCGCAGGTCCAGACGCCTTCAAGGGAAGCAAGTTTCAAATCTGACCCATTTTTAGGATGAAAACAATTAATTGGGAATTGGGCCGAAGGCCCAATACACTATTAGCGCCCGTGGAGTTCGGATCTGGGGAAAACACCGGAGTCTTTAGTCTTATTATTATTATTATAATTTTATTAGTGGCGTGATCTCTTGATTTTTTTTTAAAAAAAAAAAAAAATCCGTTTGAAGAGTTTTATGCAAGAGTCAGCATTTGGATTTGTTTACATTAGTGTTTTGTTTTTTTTCTTATCTTCCTCCCTATTAGTCACGTGGGGGACAACAAAACCTTGTATGGCCTTTTCCTTAAAACCCGAACCAAGGATAACATGGCAGAGAGTTTTGTTTTGGTTTTTACCCATTGGACGTTGTATTGTTTTGTTTTGGAAGAAGATTTTGCACGGGAGCATTTTGAAACATTACATGGTGGTGTTTGTTTTGGAGCGTGTTGATTGTTTTGGATTTTATATTGCACGGTGTGGAAGATTGGACGGCGTGTTTTTTTCTTTGGGTGATTCCGTGGAAGGCCGCCGGCCATCTTTTTTTCCCTTGCGCACACCAGGCCAAAAGCCCGGTTGGGAGAAGACGATTCCGTGAGGAATCTCTTCCTTCCGTTCCAAGTTCCTGATAAAAAAAAAAAAGAAGAAACAGGGACTTACGGTGAGAAACCTATCATTCGTCCCTTCCAATCTTGAAGACCCGGATTGAAATCCGGTAGAGGGCTGGCAATGTGAGGAATCACGCGGCCCTTCCAGTGCTTGATCATTGCAGGTTTCAAAGGATCTTCCCCATCTTGCTCAATCCTAGCATCCAAGAGTTCCCAGAACTCGTTCTCCCTGAATCGGGGTTTTGGTCGCTGCAGGTGTTTGACAACCGCCCTGCACCAGCTTGGTATCAGAGCCTTGATCCATTCTTGATCTGTCCTTGATATGTTCTTGATCTATCCTTGATCCATTCTTGATTAAAAAAAAAAAAAAAAAAAAATTCTGCCGGCAACCATGGAGCGGAACAATGGGGAGCCTTCTCTTCATGATGTTGTGGAGACCCGGCAGCAGATGATGGCTGTTTTGCAAGCAATGATAGCACGGTTGGAGGTGCAAGATCGTGCTATACCTCATCAAGATCGCAATGCACCTGATGAACATCGAGAAGGTGATGCCGACCCTTTCTAGAATATTGAAGATCCTCCACCATTGCAAAGAGGGCAGCAACCGCGGCGTGATGTAGTGCTTCCCAGGGATTTTGGACCGTCGCCTATGCATGACAATCAGACTCGTTGGTAGTGCTTCCCCGGACTCCCAACTTCCAGAATGGTTGGTGATGCCATTCGGGCTATCTAATGCTCCTAGTACGTTCATGCAAGTAATGAACCAGGTTTTGCGTCCATTCCTTAGTTCTTTTATTGTTGCATACTTTGATGATATATTGATATACAGTAAGACAGCACAAGAGCATGTTGAGCATGTTTCACAAGTTCTAACAGTATTACATGAAAACTAGCTTTTTGCTAACCCAGAGAAGTGTATTTGGATGGTAGACAAATTAATTTTTCTGGGTTATGTTGTTACTGGTGATGGGATTCTTCCAGATAAAAGTAAGGTGCGAGCGATAGTGGACTGGCCAGCACCTACAACTTTAACTGAATTGAGATCCTTTTTGGGTCTTGCGGGTTTTTATAGAAGGTTTGTGAAGAGGTATAGTGAGATTGCTGCACCCTTAATAGACTTGTTGAAAGTAAATCAGTTTGGATGGAATGACTCTGCTCAGGTAGCATTTGATGAGATGAAAGTCAAGTTGACCCAAGCACCACTGTTGGTTCTTTCAGATTTTGACAAGGTATTCGAAGTGGATTGTGATACTTCGAAGACTGGGATTGGCGTAGTACTCAGCCAAGATGGGAGACCCATTGCTTTCTACAGTGAGAAGCTTGGAGGTGCCAAATTGATGTATTCGATTTATGATTTGGAGCTATACGCCATTGTGAGGTCATTGCAACATTGGTGACATTATTTGATCCAGCAAGAATTTGTGCTGTACTCAGATCATCAAGCATTAAAATTTCTACAGGGACAGCATAAGTTGAGCTCCAGACATGCAAAATGGGTAAGTATTCTATAGGAGTATACTTTCAGCACCAAGCATAAGTCAGGCACTTTGAATAAAGTGGCAGATGCTTTAAGTAGACGGAGTTTATTGATTGGTGCTATGCAGGTATATACCCTTGGGTTTGAAAGCATGAAGGATGATATCCGTGCAGATGAGCATTTCCAGAGCATTATGACTGAATTGGAAGCTGGAGGTCGATCTGACTTTGTCCTATATGATGGATATTTATTTCGTGGTAATTGTCTCTGTATTCCTAACACTTCACTGCATGTATTGATTATTCAGGAGCTGCATAATCAAGGACATTTTGGAAGAGACAAAACTGCATGGTTAATTCGTCAACAGTTTTATTGGCCTGGGCTTGACCGAGATGTCAAAACCTTTGTGAAGAGATGCCATTTGTGTCAGGAATCCAAAGGAACAGATACAAATCAAGGTTTATATACCCCTTTACCGATTCCAGATGAGCCGTGGCGAGAGGTATCTATGGATTTTTTTGTAGGTTTACCGCGGACAGTGAGAGGTCTGGATTCAATTATGGTAGTTGTAGATCGGTTCAGCAAGATGGCTTGTTTCTTGCCATGCAAAACAATATTTGATGCATCGAATGTAGCTGATCTTTATTTTTCTGCAGTTGTCCGACATTATGGGTTACCATCGTCAATAGTTTCGGACCGAGATAGCAAGTTTATGGGACATTTCTGGCATGAATTGTGAAAAAAGTTGGGTACGAAATTAAAATTCAGTAGTCCCTATCATCCTCAGACTGATGGGCAAATTGAGACTGCCAACCGAAGTCTTGGTAATTTGTTGAGAGCCAATGTGCAAGAATTTAAAAACTGGGATGTATGTTTGCCAAAGATTGAGTTTGAGTTCAATTCTTCGATGAACCGTTCTACTGGTTTTGCACCCTTTCAGGTATTGTATGGATTTCAGCCAAGAGGACCACTTGATATTTTACCTGTTGATGTGCCAAACAAATCAAGTAAGAAGATAGAAGATCAAGTGGCTGATCTGCGTGAGGTGCACGCAATTGTTAAAGCCAATATAGAGCAAAATTATGCCAAATATAAGGCTAAGGCTGATCAGACGCATCGACAGTAGACTTTTGAGGTTGGTGATTTGGTATGGGTCTTCTTGCCAAGAGAACGATATCCACAGGGGGCCTACACCAAACTCAAATCAAAGAAAATTGGTCCTTGTCAGGTGTTGGAAAATTTAGTGACAATGCCTACCGAGTTGAATTACCAAACGATGTCCTTATTTCTGATGTATTCAATATTCGACATCTAACCCCTTATGCAGGTGATAATTCAAGCTTGAGGACAAGCTTTTCAGAGGAAGGGGAGAGTGATGCGGACATCGAGATGAATATTGAACCAGATCAGTTGACTCATATATCAGGATAGCCTGGTGATAGTTCGGCGAAGCCTAACCCAGACGTTTTGGTTCAGCTTCCAGCTCATGACGATTTGGGGGCGCCAGCCTCGCCAGCAGGAAACGTGCGCAGGTCCAGACGCCTTCAAGGGAAGCAAGTCTCAAATCTGACCCATTTTTGGGATGAAAATAATTAATTGGGAATTGGGCCGAAAGCCCAACACACTATTAGCGCCCGTGGAGTTTCGGATCTGGGGAAAACACCGGAGTCTTTAGTCTTATTATTATTATTATAATTTTATTAGTGGCGTGATCTCTTAATTTTTTTTTTTAAAAAAAAAAAATCTGTTTGAAGAGTTTTACGCAAGAGTCAGCGTTTGGATTTGTTTACATTAGTGTTTTGTTTTTTTTCTTTTCTCCCTCCTAATTAGTCACGTGGGGGACAACAAAACCTTGTATGGCTTTTTCCTTAAAACCCGAACCAAGGATAACGTGGCAGAGAGTTTTGTTTTGGTTTTTACCCATTGGACGTTGTATTATTTTGTTTTGGAAGAAGATTTTGCACAGGAGCATTTTGAAACATTACATGGTGGTGTTTGTTTTGGAGCGTGTTGATTGTTTTGGATTTTATATTGCATGGTGTGGAAGATTGGACGGCGTGTTTTTTTCTTTGGGTGATTCCATGGAAGGCCGCCGGCCATCTTTTTTTCCCTTGCGCACACCAGGCCAAAAGCCCGGTTGGGAGAAGATGATTCCGTGAGGAATCTCTTCCTTCCGTTCCAAGTTCCTGATAAAAAAAAAAGAAGAAGAAACAGGGACTTACGGTGAGAAACCCATCGTTCGTCCCTTCCAATCTTGAAGACCCGGATTGAAATCTAGTAGAGGGCTAGCAACGTGAGGAATCACGCGGCCCTTCCAGTGCTTGATCGTTGCAGGTTTCAAAAGATCTTCCCCATCTTGCTCAATCCTAGCATCCAAGAGTTTCCAGAACCCATTCTCCCTGAATCGGGGTTTTGGTCGCTGCAGGCATTTGACAACCGCCCTGCACCAATCATCTACCTCCTTCGGGCATGGATGTAAGCAACTTCATCATGGAACATGTAATGAATCTGAGTTTACCACGAGAGAAAAGGTTCGATACCTCTCATCAAGGGGCATCACTTCAATCGAAGAATCCTCTAGGGAGATTAGGAGTTGTCAGAGATACCCCACCTATTATAGCAGAGCCATAAGACTAGAAAACACTGAGGGTCAGTCATTCAAGATGGGACCTTGGAGTGATGATGATCAACCACCATCTAAAGTGGGCACCACAAATCCCAAAGTTGGAAAGGTCTAGTTATGTCTTACTTTGCTTTAATCATTGTAATTATATTGTTGTAGCCATGAGCATCTTGTTTGAAAAGCAATGAAACTTTCTTTTTCATACTATCTTTGTTTGACGTTGTATGATCTATAAACCATTCTTCTCCTCGAACCAATTGTAGACTCTCTAAGAACACCGATTGCTTTAAGATTTTGATTTTCTAAGATTTAACCACTCATCATGGGTAAAACGTTCTTATGCTTTAGCCAATTGTTTGTCAGTTTGAGATTGGTGATCGTTGATCATTGGGGGCCCTAATCAAGTGCTACTTGGTAACCTAGAGTTAGGTGGGCACTAGTTGCATGAGGGCTTTGACCAAATGCTATTCGATCACTTGGAGCTAATGGACATTGATCGTTTAAGGACTTTGATTGAGTGCTACTCAATTACTTGGAGCTAATGGGCATTGATTAGTTGAGGGCTCTTACCAAGTACGATTCAATCACTTAGAGCTAGTGGGTGTTGATCACCTGAGAACTCTAACTAAGTGCTACTCGGTCACATGGTGCCTAGTGGGCATCGATCGCTTGAGGGCTCTTATTGAACGCTACTCGATCACTTGGAGCTAGTTGGATATTGATTGCCTAAGGGCTTTGATTGAGCTCTACTCGATCACTTGAAACCAATTGGGTATTGATCATCTAAGAGCTCTGACTGAGTGATACTCAATCACTTGGAGTCACTTGGGTATTGATTACCTAAGGGCTCTGATCGAGTACTACTTGATCACTTGGAGCTAGTGAATGTTAATTACTTAAGGGCTCTAGCTGAGCATTACTCGATCACTTGAAATCAATAGGCATTGATTACCTAAGGGCTCTGATCGAGTGCTACTCGATAACTTGGAGCCAGTTGGGTGTTGATCACTTGAGGGCTTTGATCGAATGCTACTTATCACTTGGATCCAGTCTACAATTATCTTCTGAAGGCTCTAATCGAGTACTACTCGATCACCTAGAGCCAGTTGGGCATTGATCACTTAAGGACTTTGATCGAGTGCTACTCGATCACCTAGAACTAGTAGGCATTCATCGCTTAAGGGCTCTGACCGAGTTCTACTCGATCACCTAGAGCTAGTGAGCATTGATTGCTTGAGGGCTTTGACCCATCACTACTCGATCACCTAAAGCTAGAGAGGTTAATCACTTGAAAGCTCTAACCAAGTGCTACTCGATCACCTGGAACCAATTGGATGTTGATCACTTAAGGGCTTTGACCGAATGCTACTCGATCATTGGAGCTAGTTGGCCGTTGATCACCTAAGGGCTCTAACTAAGCACTACTCGATCACTTGAAGCCAATGGACATTGATTGCCTGAGAGCTCTAAAGTGCTACTCATTACTTAGAGCCAGTAGGTATTGATTGCCCGAGGGCTCTAATCGAGCACTGCTCGATCACTTGGAGGTAGTGGGCATTGATCATCTGAGAGCTTTGACTGAGTGTTACTCAGTCACTTGGAGCTAGTTGGGCACTGATCACCCTAGGGCTTTGACCGAGTGCTACTCGAGCACATGGAGCAAGTGGGTATTGATCACTTGAGGACTCTAACCGAGTGATACTTGATCACTTGGAGCCAGTGGATGTTGATCAACTAAGGGCTCTGATAGAGTACTACTCGATCACTTAAAGCTAGTAGGCATTGATCTTCTAAGGGATTTGATCAAGCACTGCTTAATCACTTGGAGCTTGTGGGATTGTGATCGCTTGAGAGCTTTCACTGAGCACTACTCGATCAGTTGGAGCCATTAGACATTGATTGCCTGAGAACTCTGGCATGTGCTACTCAATCACTTGGTGCTAGTGGGCATTGATCTCCTAAGGGCTCTAACCAAGTGCTACTCGATCACTTGGAGCCAATAGGCATTGATTGCCTTAGTGATGCCTTGATTTCTCTAACTTCCAGGAATCCCCCTTCACTGGGAAGCGCCACTTAGTGTAGTTATTAGTTTTTGAGGAGTTTTGACTAATCGTACTTTAATGAGGATGGGTCTTTCAAGTGTAATCATGAGGAGATGAAGGCCAAATAAACTTTCTGCTGCCTTAGTTGCTCCTGCTCGGTGATACACATCTTTTGAGAGGATGATATTTGCTAGACCTTGATTGGTCATAAGGGCAGCTGGTCTCCCACCATGCTTACTATAAAAGGATAGCCAAGGGAGATGTTAGGCTTCCATAACTCCTTCCTATCACCATGTTGCCAAAGGTCTCAAAGGGACCATTATGGTCGACCTTTGGCGAAGGTGCTCGAATGGCATGGCTGCTCTTTTTGAAGGAGTAGTTCTCCTTGGGAGGAGGATTTCATAAGCATCTAGGATCATTGCTAGACTACCACTATTGTAGTCGATTGGTGGACTTAATGGCCAGCTACTAGTTTGCATCACTGTAGCTACACCTGGCTTGTGGACTTAACATGAGTCGAGGGGCTCAAGATCCACATCGCTTATCCAAGCCTTCCTCAATGGGCTACTTTTTTTACTAAAGAGGTAGATTGGGAGCTCTTCCTAGAGGTTATGGATAGTGGGAGTAGCATGAGGGCAAACTGGGGATGGCTTCCCAACTCCCCGGTCGGCCTTCACTTGCTTGTGGACTTCCTCCTTTCGATGACGGGCTACTTTGCTGAATGATGCCATGTCGATTTTGCTTCCACCTTGTCCTCCTCCCCAAGGCTGCCAGGTGTGCTCTTCATCACACTAGCTATTTTCTGGAGGAGGGTGCTGTGCTCATGTCCTCGGTTACTTCCTATCTTCCTAGTCATCTCATCGAGGGCTTTGGTGTACTTGACCATTCAAAAGGCAATCTGAGCTCTATGGAAGAGCTTGACATAGAGTTGAGATTCTAGGAGACATCCAGTCCGATGGGTGCTGTTATCTTTCCTATACCTTAAAAGCCTGGGGTGTAACGTTATCAATCGAGAAGCTCTAAATCCATATAATCCGGCCGCAAGGTTACATGTGTAATCCAATTATATTTATGGAAAATATTTAGTATTTTTGTGCTTTTGTTGCATCTACCGGTTGTTTCTTGAATTACGTGTTTACTTCATGTTGCATGATCACAAAATCATATCCATGTAAACAATGAAGATTTGGGCAATCAACTATAGTACCTCTGATCACATTCTTTCCAATCTCAAACTATAGAAATCCAATGACCATATCTCTGATCGCTAGAGCCTATGGGCTTTCGATCGTTACATTTCTGATTGCTGGAGCCTATGAGCTTTCGATCATTACTTTTTTGATCGTTAGAGCCTATGGACTTCTGATTGTTACTTTTTTGATCACTGGAGCCTATGATCTTCTAGTTGTTATCCTTTTGATTGTTAAAATCTATGGGCTTCCAATTGTTACTTTATTAATTGCTGGAACCTATGGGCTTCCGATCATTATTCTTTCAATTGCTGGAGCCTATGGACTTCCAATCGTTATACTTTTGATTGCTAAAGGCTCTAGACTTTCGATCATTATTCTTTTGATTGCTAGAGCCAATATGCTTTCAATCATTACTTTTTTGATCATTGGAGCCTATGAACTTTCGATCATTACTTTTTTGATCATTAGAGCCTATGGGCTTTCGATTGCTATTCTTCGATCGTTGGAGCCTATGGACTTTCGATTATTATTCTCCAATCGTTGGAGCCTATGGGCTTTTGATCATTACTGGCAATTCTATTTTTGATTAAGTATCCTTTCGCATCGGTCCTTTGGCTAATCCCTTTGCCTAACGGGTTTCTAAGCCTCCTGACATGGAAATTCGATCCTATAAGTAGCTTAACTCTACATAAAAAGTGGTTTTAATTGAATTTCCTAAACCTTGTTTGGCTTAAGGGAATTGCACTTAGGGACTTTTATCAAATGATCATTTTGACCACAGACATTAATAAGAAAAAGAACCTTTATTGAACAAATAGAACACATTACTGGTGATAAATCCATAGATTCGTGGAGTTCCATAGTCGAAGTCGAGGAGTTCCATCCATTTGCTTCAATCGATAGGTCCATGGCTTGATAATTTCTTCCAGCTGATAGGGCCCCTCCCAATTAGGTGAGAGCTTGCCTTTTTGGCCAAGTTGGAAAACTTTTACTTGGCATAACACTAGATTGCCAACTTTGAAAACTTTATCCTAAACCCTGGTGTTGAAGTAATAGGTGACCCTATGTTGGTATGCTGCCATCTTGAAGTACACCTTCTCTTGAACTTAGTCTATTAGGTCCAGGTTTGCAAGTCATCTTTTTGGGTTGGTTTGCTTATTATAATTTATAACCTATGCCAAGGGTACTTCGATCTCGATGGGTATCACCACCTCAGTCCTAAAAACTAGGCTGATGGATGTTTTTCCTATCAAAACCCTCGGCATAGTTTGGTATGCCCAGAGCACATGTGGAGCTCAACAACCCATGACCCTTTGGCCTTGTCTAGCCTCTTCTTAATTCCTTATATGATAGCTCGATTTGTAACCTCGACCTCTCCATTGGCTTAGGGATGTGCCACTGAGATGAGATGATAAGAGATTTCTTGATCTTCACAAAATTTCTTAAAATAGGCTATGGTGAACTACCATCAATTATCGATGATTAGTACCTGAGGGATGACAAAATGGCAAATGATGGCTCTCTACACAAAATCTATTACTTTAGATTCGGTGATGTGGGCTAGTGGCTCGGCCTCCACTCACCTTGTAAAGTAATTGATAGTAACTAATAGGAACTTGCATTGCCCGGAAGCCAGAGGGAATGGACCAAGGATGTTCATTCCCCATTATGTAAAGGCCATGGAGTGTAAATAAGAGTGATCAGTATGGTCGAAAGATGCTGAATGTTAGTGTTGACCCCTGTTGCCCAGATATGGTGCCCAAGAGGGGGGGTGAATTGGGTATTTTAAAAAATTAAAGCCTATCAAGTTCAAAAGTGAAGAGTGATAGTGCTCAAGTAATTGTGCAACGGAAGCAATGAAAGATAGCAACAATTAAAGAGCTAAAGAAGAGTAAAGCAATGCAAACACACAAGAAGTATAGTGGTTCGATGCACCAAGCACCTACATCCACTCCCCAAGCTCCACTCGGGAAATTCCACTATAATCTTTTCTAGATTACAGCCGACTTGTTTTCCAAGGATCACAAGTCAAAACCTTACACACTTGTTTTGGCTTCGGGCTTACAAACAATCCTAGTTGGTTTTATCAATTGGCTCACCAACAAACCTCACTCACTTGTTTTGGCTTCGGGCTTACAAGCAACCCTAGTTGGTTTTATCAATTGGCTCACCAACAAACCTCACACTAGTTTCAAATTCTCTTGAAACTAGCCTAAGACAAAAAGAATATGAATATAATGAATAAATCAAGACAAACTCCTTTTGAGCAAAAAGTAATTCGATGTAGCTCTTGATGGAGACTCTTCAAGCCTTTCTCTTGGTATCTTGGACCTCACTAAATGCCAAACACTTGAAAGTTGGATTCCTCAAAGATGGAAAGCTTTTGGCTAAGGAATCTCTTGGTTTTCTCACTCTTTTTGGCTTGGAATTGATTGAAGGCTTTGTACTTTCACTCTATTCCTTTTCACTTTGTCTCCTTGACTTTTTTGAAGTTAGGTGGAGGTTAAATACTTCATTCAAGCTGAAACAACTCCACAAGACCGTTAGAATCAAAAATATGGCCGTTTATGGCCGTTAGAAATCAAATCAAAAGTTCAAAAAACTAGCCGTTATGCCATGAGTCGACCTCATGAGTCGACCTCTGGATCAAGTGTCGACCTCATGAGTCGACCTCTAGTTTATCTTAGGCAAAAATCCAGAAAACCATAGTTCTGCCCAGTTTGAATTCTCAGGCGATGAGTCGACCTCTGGTGTCGACCTCTGGACAGGTGTCGACCTCTGGTGGTCGACCTCTGGAGCGTGCTACTGAAATTTTGCCATGCCGGCCTAGCTGAACTTTTCTTTTCTTCATGAGTCAACCTCTGGTGGTCGACCTTTGGCAAGGTGTCGACCTCTGGGGGTCGACCTCTGGTCTAAAATTTTCTGAAACTCTGGAGAGGTGCGTGCCATGCTTGAGTTTCTCTAAGCCTTTTGTTTCTTTTGTTAATTGCTTCTTAATAATAAGGTCCAATATGAAAATCTTGATCTTGTTTAAGATAGAAGAGCTCTTTCCCAAATCAAGCAAGCTTGGTTTCATCATTGTACTCTTGATACTCTTTTTGAATAACCTATGGCCTGAAACTTTATCTCGAAATGAAACATTAGTCCAAACATATACTTAACCTTTTGTTAATCATCAAAACTAAGGAGCCAAAGCCAACAATCTCTCCCTTTTTGATGATGACAAAACCTTGAGTATATATGCAATTAAGTCCAAAAGTAAAAATATAGCAATAATAAAAATTTTCAAAGAAATCTCACTTACATGAGTATATCATAAAAATTTTACTTTTCATCTACCTCTTTTTTTTTGTGAAAACATTCTCATGAGTCAAAAAGTTAAGAAACATACAAGCTTTACTCATAAGAATCATATTTACTTTACTATACTCTACTCATAAGAAAGAGTCATAAGAATCATATATACTTTACTATACTTTACCACTTTTCATCTACTTCTTTCTTTTTGTGAAAACATTCTCATGAGTCAAAAAGATAAGAACCATAATAGCTTTACTATACTTTACCATATATACTTTACAAACTTTGAAAGAGTCATACTTTACCATATATACTTTACAAACTTTGAAAAGTCATACTTTACCATATATACTTTACAAACTTTACTATACTCCCCCTTTTTGTCAAGAATCAAAAAGTGCATTCTTTGTAGTAAAAGATATATTAAAGAAAATTATGTTTCATTACAATGAAGTACTTAGTTTCATAAAATACATGCTCCCCCTCAATTTGTGCATTCGATATAACAAAAACATTCTAACTTGAGGGTTTAAAAAGATAAATGCTAAGAGCTGGTATCAGACAGTAAAATATCATAATGTAGATAAGTATATAAATGTATTCAGTTATAAAATTGCTTACATAGTAAGCACAAAACACTGATACATCAGATCATACAAAGCAAACTAAGTACAACATACATCAAGTAAATCTATGAGGCTACTCCTCATCAGAAGGTATATCAAAAGAGATAGGAGCCGAAATCCTAGATGAGGATTTTGGAGTCCTATGAGTGAGACTCCGAGTCCTCAGAGAGGGACCAGACCTAGGGGTAGTCTTACGAGATCTATAGATCCGAGGAAAAGACTCCACAGGTGTCCTAACAGAAGCAGTAGCAGAAGGAGTAGATGGATCAGTATGCTAGTAGACTGAGCTGGAGTGTGCCTGCTGACTAGCTCAAAGTAGTGGGATCATTAATATCTTTCTCTGTATGCTCATCGCTATCATCCGGAATCCCTATAATAGTCTCAAAAAGTGACTCAGTAAACTCAGTATCTACTGGCACATCTGTAGCTGGAGGATCTGTACTGGGAAGATCAGTAGAAGGAGGATCAGTAGAAGGGGGAATCTCTGGAATCAGATCTGCAGGTGGAACATCAGAGCTACCTGCTCCAGGCTGATCTCCATCACTGTCACTGTATCCACTGGAGTCATCATCATCATCATCAGAATGTGGAGGAGGTACTGTCGGATCTACAGTCCCTGGTGGCAATGCTAATCTCAGTAGGTTGAGGATCTGTCAGAATCCTGCATCTACACTAGCTGAGAGAGCTCCAATGCGCATATCTGTGTGGATCCGCAGACCATGTAGCTCCTGTCGTACACCAGCAATCTCTTTCCGGACCTCTAAAATGTGATCAGTCACTCTCTGCTCAAAGTCCATATGCTCGCTGTAGTCCTCCGTGGTGTAGCAGTAGCAGTAGGTGCTGGAGCTGATGAGGGTGGTGGCGTGAATGGCTCAGGCTCCGCAGTCTCAGACTCTGGTGCTGGGCAAGGAGGTGTACCATGATCAGTAGGCTCTGAAGGCCCTGCCTCAGCAGCTCGAATCTCATCTTCCTCATCTGGCTCCTGGCCAGACTCTTGTCACACCCAACGGTCACTAATAGTTGAAATCCCATCCTATGCAGGGATTTCTCTCCATATGTATCAGTATGCTGTAGCTGACTGAAGGGTATACCATCAAATGAAACTCCATGCTCCCTGAATAGCTGTGTCAGCCCCATACCATATGACTGAACGAGTCTCTTGTGAGATGCTGCCTCACCCATCTGCTGAAGCATGATCCTGGGAAGGTTGATGGGAGTCCGCTGTCTCAGGGACACCATCAACACCAGCTCACGCTCAGTGATAAAGTCGAACCTCCCGCTCTTCGGAATCAAGATACGGGCGATGATATGATGCAGCACTCTCATCTCCAGTGAAAGCTGGTTAGCGGCTACTGTGGAAATGCCGCTAACATCCTCACGCTCTAGAATACATCGAAGGCATGCTCTCTGTCGCTGATCGAAGTGGCAGCTGTGCCATGAAGTGGAATCCTCCAAACACGACTGATGACCTCCGGTGTCACTGGAATCTCGATCCCACGAACAGTAGCTGACCATCCAATGCCATCAGTGGCCATGGATGCATAGAACTCCCTGATGAGGTCTGGGTAGAATCTCTCAGTCATCGTGCAGAAGTGAACCAGACCTGCATCTCTCAGCACATCTCCTATAAAAAAGTGATGCTGATCCCAGAAAGGTATATCTACACGTCTCCCGCTCGCAATGCTCTTCCGAACTAAGCTGGCTGGCACTGGTGTAGGTGGCTCTGGGGTCGGCTCATGCTCATGTCTGACCTTTCTTCGTCGCTCAGTGCTACTTTGGCCTTGTTCCATTCTCCTTTTTCTCACTGCCAAGTGCTTTCTTGGACCCATATAGATGGAAGAGGGGTAAATTAGGGAGAAGTAGGGTAATGCAGAGCTAAGAGGAAAGGAACCAAGAAAAGAGAGGAGAAGAGAGGTTCACGGGTTGAGTAAAAGAGGAAATGGTGAAATGGTAAGATAGGGTTTGTGAAAATGAAGAAAATCGAGAGTAAATGGAGGAAACGCAAGAAACGGAGGAAAGAAATAAGTGATTTTAATTGAAAAACAACCGATATTTGAGGGTAGATAGAGGCAAAAGCTTTCGGTTGTCCAAAACCAAGAACACAGTAAAAAAAAAATGGTTTGGTTCAAAAGAAAACAAGAGGAGAGGAGAGGATTACCCAAAAAGATGAAGGAGAGGGTTGGAAATCCACTGTTTAGAGGTTTAGGAGCATTGGAGGGGGACCACACGAAGGAGAAAAGGAAGGAAATGGAGAAAAAGAGGCTTGCGAACGGGTTTTAAAAAAGATGATTTTCGTTCAAGTGTCGACCTCTAAAAATTCTCAGGGATCGACCTCAAGTGTCGACCTCTAAAAAATCTCAGGGGTCGACCTCAAGTGTCGACTTCCAAAAATTTAAGTGTCGACCACCAAAAAATAAATTAGCCAAAATAAAATTCGGTAAGATTTAAAAAATTGATAAAATTTAGAAAAATAAGCTTTAAACATATTTGAGAATTTATAAATTATTTTTGAGGAATTTTGATGAAAGTTGAAGAGTTTCAAGCAAAAGGATCAATGACTCCCAGTTCTCTTCTGATCATACAAAATCTATCTTCATTCAATGGTTTTGTGAATATATCAGCCAATTGATAATCAGTACAAATAAATTCTAACAACACATTAGAGTTTTGAACGTGATCTCTTATGAAGTGATGTCTTATTTCAATATGTTTGCTTCTTGAATGTTGTACAGGATTTTTCGTTAAATTGATTGCACTAGTATTATCACATCTTATGGGTGTCTTAGTTAGTTTGATGCCAAAGTCCTCGAGTTATTGTTTGATCCATAGAATCTGAGCACAACAGCTTCCAGCTGCTTTATATTCGGCTTTCACCATAGATAGAGCAACCGAATTCTGTTTCTTACTGCTCCATGAAATCAAATTAACTCCTAGGAATTGACAAGTTCCACTAGTACTTTTACGATCAAGTTTACACCCAGCAAAATCAGCATCAGAATATGCAATCAATTCATATGATGACTCTCTAGAGTATTAAAGACCAATTTCAATTGACCCAGATAAGTATCTAAATATACGTTTTACAGCTAAGAGATGTGATTCTTTTGGAGCAGACTGAAAACGTGCACACATACAAACACTAAACATTACATCTGATCTACTGACAGTTAGATATAGCAATGAACCAATCATGCCTCTATATAATTTTTGGTCTACTGATTTACCACATTCATCATGGTCTAATTTACATGAAGAGCTCATAGGGGTACCTATTGGTTTGGTAGTCTCCATCCCAAACTTTTTCAATATTTCCCTTGTGTACTTGGCTTGGTTGATGGAGATCCCCTCTTTGGTTTGTTTAATTTGGAGTCCGAGGAAGAAGTTGAGTTCTCCCATCATGCTTATCTCGAACTCACTCTGCATTAACTTTGCAAATTATTGACAAAGACATTCGTTAGTAGCACCAAAAATAATATCATCTACATAGATTTGTACTTCTAAGAGATCATCATTTTTCTTTTTCAAAAATAATGTATTATCTACATTACCTCTAGAAAAATCATTCTTCATCAAAAATGAACTTAATCTATCATACCAAGCTCTAGGAGCTTGCTTTAAACCATACAATGCTTTATGCAATTTAAAAACATGGTTAGGAAATTCATGATTTTCAAAACCAGGTGGTTGTTCAACTTAAACTTCCTCTTCAATAAATCCATTTAAAAAAGCACTTTTAACATCTATTTGAAATAACTTGAAATCCATAAAACAAGCAAAAGCAAGTAAAAGTCTAATTGCTTCTAGCCTAGCAATAGGAGCAAAGGTTTCATCAAAGTCAATCCCTTCTTCCTGGTTGTAGCCTTTAGCAACAAGTCTAGCTTTGTTTCTAATTACAATACCATGTTCATCAAGTTTATTTCTAAAAACCCATTTTGTGCCAATTACAGAAACATTAGGGGGTCTTTCAGTTAAAGTCCAAACGTTATTTCTTTTAAATTGATTTAGTTCATCTTGCATAGCATTAATCCAATTATAATCTTTTTCAGCTTTTCAATTGACTTAGGCTCTATCTGAGATACAAAAGCTAAATAATCACAAACATTTCTAATAGAAGTGCGTGTACTTACTCCCTTTGATGGATCACCAATAATTAGCTCTTTGGGGTGTCCATGTGCATACCTCCACTCTTTAGGTAAAGGTTTTGGTGAAGTTGCATTGATCTCTTGAGTTTGATCTTCATTTTCTTGATCATCATCTCCTTTGGGCTCATCTTCATTGATTGTCAATTATTCAAGCTTCTTTGTATCTGTTTCATCATCAATAGAATCTTCTTTTCTAGAAGATTTTTTGTTAGATTCATCAAACACTACATGAATTGATTCTTCAACCAGAAGAGTTCTTCTATTGAAGACCCTATATGCCTTGCTAGAAGTAGAGTATCCTAAGAAGATACCCTCATCTGACTTGGCATCAAATTTACTAATATTGTCTTTGCCATTGTTTAATATGAAACAGCGGCAACCAAATACACGAAAATACTTAAGATTTGGTTTTCGATTTTTCAAAGCTCATATGGTATTTTCTTCAAAATAGGTCGAATTAAAACATGATTTAAAATGTAACAGGAAGTATTAATGGCTTCTGCCCAAAAATATCTAGGTAAATCGTTTTCGCAAAGCATTGTGTGTGCCATTTCTTCAAGTGTCCTGTTCTTTCTTTCTACCACCCTATTTTGTTGAGGTGTCCTAGGTGCAGAAAAATTATGACTAATGCCATTTTCATTACAAAAAGCTTCAAAATCATGATTGTCAAATTCAGTTCCATGATCACTATGCAAAGAAACAATAGTGAGATCTTTTTCATTTGAAACCCTTTTATGAAATTTAACAAAAGCTGAAAACGTTTCATCTTTATGAGCTAAAAACATTATCCAAGTAAATCGTGAGTAATCATCTACAATTACTAGCCCATATTTTTTACCTCCCAAACTAGTTGTTCTGGTTGGTCCAAAGAGGTCCATATGCAATAATTCAAGGGGTCTAGTAGTAGATACTACTCCTTTAGGTTTGAAAGTAGATTTAGTTTGTTTTCCAAATTGACATGCAGCACAAATCTTATCTTTTTCAAATGTGAGTTTTGGCAATTCTTTTACAAGATTCTTTTTGCTTAATTTTGAAATCAACTGCATACTAGCATGCCCTAGCCTACGATGCTAAAGCCAACTAGTTTCACTTGCCTTGGCTTCCCTAGCCACTAGGCATTGACCACTTTCCATGGCTAGATCATCAAGATCAACCATGTAAATGTTTCCATGCCTATGACCAGTGAACTTGATGCCATCGACATCAAGACTAGATACCATGCACAAAGATGATTCAAAAATTACTTTAAAACCCTTATCACAAAATTGACTAATGCTGAAAAGATTATGCTTCAAGCCATCAACAAATAATACATTATCTACATAAGCATTAGGGGTGATATGGATTTTACCAATTCCGACGATTTTGCCTTTTCCATTGTCACCAAAAGTAACGTTTCCACCATCAATAGCTGCTAGTGATGAGAATTGCTTCACATCCCCAGTCATGTGCCTTGAGCAACCACTATCCAGATACCACATTCTTCTTTTATTTTTGGTTGCAAGGCACACCTGCAAAAATTAATCAAGTTAAAACTTTAGGTACCCAAGTCATCTTGGGTCCTTTAGGGTTAGTCAAATTGGTTCCTTTTGGAACCCAAATCTTTTCAAAGATATTTAATTTTCTTCTATTACAAATATATGATTTATGTCCTAACTTACCACATGCATAGCAGGTAATATTAGAAGATGCAGGTATGAAAAAGTTTTTGTAAAGTTTTTGCTGATTCTGTGGCTTAAATCCAAGTCCAGCTTTGTTAAACACTGCATGTTGACTATTTAAAAGCATACTTTATTTTTCTGAACTATAAGTAAACTTTTCTACAAAAGGTTTTACTTTTTCTAACTCTTCTTTGTAATTCTTGTTTTGAAGCAATAGTTCTTTGTTTGTTTTTCAATTTTCTCATTAGTTTTAAGACTTCTATTATTTTTCAAAGAATCATTTTCTTTTAAAAGATTGTCCTTATCATTTTTCAAGGTCTTTACATGTTCAGTTAATTTCTTGTTTTCTTGAATTAAATCTTCAATTTCAGTTGAAAACTTTTCTGAATTTTTGGTAAGCTCAAGATTTAGCTTTCTTAATTTCTTATTTTTCAGTTTTAATTTTTCATATTCCATAACTAAATCATCAAAAGCATCATGTAATTCATTGAAAGTAAATTCAATTTCAGGTTCAGAATTTACCTCATTATCTTCATTGGCCATGAAACACAGGTTGGCGACTACCTGCTGCTCTTCATCACTACTGGAGTCCTCACTCTCACTCCAGGTAGCCATCATGGCTTTCTTTCTCAACATCCTTCAACTCTTTTTAAGCAAAGGGCAATCCATTTTATAATGTCCAGGCTTCTTGCACTCGAAGCAGATGGGTGGATCCCTTTCTTTTTCTTTCTCTTTATCTTTATTATGATCACCTTTTTGTGGCCTTTTCTTGTAAAAGCCCTTCTTTCTCATGAATCTTTTGAATTTTCTTATAATGAGGGCTGTCTCATCATCATCAGCTTCTTCTTCTGATTCATCACTTGACTCTTCCTTTGTAGTGGACTTGAAGGCTATGGCTTTCTTTTTCTTGTCATTGTCCACTGTCTTCTGCTTTAGTGAAAGCTCGTAAGTCATCAGTGATCCAAGAAGCTGCTCAAGAGGTAGAGTATTGACATCCTTGGCTTCTTCTATGGCTGTTACTTTCGCATCCCATGAAGCCGGAAGAGGCCTGAGAAGTTTGTTAACCAGTTCACCATTAGATATAATTTTTCCCAAACTCCTCATACCATTTACTATATTGGTAAATCTAGTATACATTTACTTATACTTTCAGTTGGTTCCATCCTGAACATCTCATATGTATGAATGAGCATGTTCACCTTTGTGGTCTTCACTTGGTGTGTACCCTCATGGGTAAGCTCAAGTGTATCCCAAATTTCTTTGGCGAAAATATAATTTGATATTCTGTTAAATTCACTTGGGTCAAGTGTACAGAATAGCAAATTCATCGCCTTAGCATTTAACTCAGCTTGTTTGATGTCATTGTCATCCCAATCTTCTTCAGATTTTGAGGTGATAATGCCATCAACCAAGTGAGTGGGCTGATGAGGCCCTTTAGTAATTACTCTCCATATATTATAATCTACAGCTTGTAAGTAAAAGCGCATACGAGTTTTCCAGTAAGTGTAGTTTGTGCCATTAAAGAAAGGAGGGCGATTTGATGCTTGACCTTCAACTACACCCATTCCAATTAGGGTGGCCATGATCTTTCACTCAAGATCGTTGGACCTACAAGAGAGTACCGGTGCTCTGATACCACTTGTTGCCCAGATATGGTGCCCAAGAGAGGGGGTGAATTGGGTATTTTAAAAAATTAAAGCAATATATGTGCTATCAAGTTCAAAAGTGAAGAGTGATAGTGCTCAAGTAATTGTGCAATGGAAGCAATGAAAGATAGCAACAATTAAAGAGCTAAAGAAGAGTAAAGCAATGCAAACACACAAGAAGTATAGTGGTTCGGTGCACCTAGCACCTACATCCACTCCCCAAGCTCCACTCGGAAAATTCCATTATAATCTTTTCTAGATTACAGCCGACTTGTTTTCCAAGGATCACAAGTCAAAACCTTACACACTTGTTTTGGCTTCGGGCTTACAAGCAACCCTAGTTGGTTTTATCAATTGGCTCACCAACAAACCTCACTCACTTGTTTTGGCTTCGGGCTTACAAGCAACCCTAGTTGGTTTTATCAATTGGCTCACCAACAAACCTCACACTAGTTTCAAATTCCCTTGAAACTAGCCTAAGACAAAAAGAATATGAATATAATGAATAAATCAAGACAAACTCCTTTTGAGCAAAAAGTAATTCGATGTAGCTCTTGATGGAGACTCTTCAAGCCTTTCTCTTAGAATCTTGGACCTCACTAAATGCCAAACACTTGAAAGTTGGATTCCTCAAAGATGAAAAGCTTTTGGCTAAGGAATCTCTTGGTTTTCTCACTCTTTTTGGCTTGGAATTGATTGAAGGCTTTGTACTTTTACTCTATTCCTTTTCACTTTGTCTCCTTGACTTTTTTGAAGTTAGGTGGAGGTTAAATACTTCATTCAAGCTGAAACAACTCCACAAGACCGTTAGAATCAAAAATATGGTTGTTTATGGCCGTTAGAAATCAAATCAAAAGTTCAGAAAAACTAGCCGTTATACCATGAGTCGACCTCTAGATCAAGTGTCGACCTCATGAGTAGACCTCTAGTTTATCTTAGGCAAAAATTTAGAAAATCATAGTTCTGCCCAGTTTGAATTCTCAGGCGATGAGTCGACCTCTGGTGTCGACCTCTGGAGAGGTGTCGACCTCTGGTGGTCGACCTCTGGAGTGTGCCACTGAAATTTTGCCGTGCCGGCCTAGCTGAACTTTTCTTTTCTTCATGAGTCGACCTCTGGTGGTCGACCTTTGGCAAGGTGTTGACCTCTGGTCTGAAATTTTCTGAAACTCTGGAGAGGTGCGTGCCATGCTTGAGTTTCTCTAAGCCTTTTGTTTTTTTGTCAATTGCTTCTTAATAATAAGGTCCAATATGAGAAATTTGATCTTGTTTAAGGTAGAAGAGCTCTTTCCCAAATCAAGCAAGCTTGGTTTCATCATTGTACTCTTGATACTCTTTTTGAATAACTTATGGCCTGAAACTTTATCTCGAAATGAAACATTAGTCCAAACATATACTCAACCTTTTGTTAATCATCAAAACTAAGGAGCCAAAGCCAACAACCCCATAAGTGATTTTGATGATAACCAAACATTGGAGCATGAATATTTATTTCTAACAACTCTTCAAGTGATTTACAAGTTTTTGTAGGATGATTTATTTGTTCGAACTTCAACTCCTACATCTTTACTTCTTGTTTTTAGTTGTGTTGTAATCTGATTTTGTAAAGAAGAACCCAATAAAAAAGTTAAGAAATATCATGAAAAGGGTTACTTCTATGTATGCCATGCCTTAAATTTATTTTGAGTTGGTTTGTATCAAATGTATAAGAGTGTTGGTGAGAATCTTCTTGAAGTTTAATTGTAAAAATCTTGAAGAAGTCACTCGAGCCGACCCAACCTCAAAAGATCCGACTCCATCTCATGGCACGTAATAAGGATTCTGGCACGCAGCTATCCGAGTCGACTCAAAGGAATCCAAGCCGACTCTAGTGAATCTGAGTTGACTGGAATAAGTCCAAGCCGACTCTTCCAGAGTCCAGTTTTGAAGTGTTTTGAGAACAAGCCAAGTAAACTGACCCGAATCACAACGAGTCGACTCTACCAGACCAAAATTTGAAGACTTGATGAAGCGAGCCGACCCAAGCTACAACGAGCCGACTCCTCAAAAGTAAAGATTTCCAATTTTGAGAAGAAGAATCGACCCAAATTCAAGCGAGCCGACCCCTCGAGTTCAATGTGTTCAACGATAGAAGTTCGAGCCGACCCAAGCTATCAAGAGCCGACTCATCTAGAGTGAAGTTTTGCACTCTGAGATAAAGAGCCAACTGCACTGAAGAATTGGCGACTCTACCTATCGACTCGAAAGATCCGAGCTAACTCGAAGAATCCGAGCTGACTCGAATATCATTTCTAGGTACTTAACGGCTAGTTCCAGAATTTTTTTTTGAATGCCAAAAGGTGCTCCAACGGTCATACATCACATCCCAATGGTCTACAATATCTCAAACTGCCTTGAAGTGATGGAAGACCTTATATTTGAGGAATTTTGAACTTTATTGATATAGAGAAAAAGAAAAGTAAGAAAGTTCCAAAAAGTTTTAAGGGTTTATTGAATATCCAACCAACCAAGCATGAGAGCATAAAGAGCATTCAAGTCAGCCTTCAAGTCTTCACCAACTCTGATATGAAGCTTGAAGCACTTTGGAAAGAAGCCACTGAAGTAATTAAAGCATATTGAAGCACATTCAAGTGGACTTCTCTCAAGCTACATAGGTAACTATCTGACAACTAGAGTTTGTCATTAGTGTTGCATTTATTTCAATTCATTCTTGAATTGTTTGGTTTTTGGTTAGCCCGTATGAAAAACCAAATAGGTTCTTGGTGAGCCTTTGATAAAAACCAAGGATTAGGTTCTTGGTGATCCTGGAAAAACCAAGTTGGGTTTTTTTGGTGATCCTATTTAAAATCAAATGGTGTTGGGTTTCTTTGGTGATCCTGTTTAAAACCAAAGGGTGTTGGATTTTCTTTGGTGATCCCGTTAAAACCAAAGTATAGAGGTTTTGGATTGTGATCCTGTAAAACAATCATACTATATTCGGGTATGAATATAGTGGAAATTCTAAGTGGTATCTTGGGTATTGGACGTAGGAGCTGGGTTGCTCCAAATCATTATAAACTTTTATGTGTTTGTGTTGTGATTCTTTGATGATCTTTAGCTTCTGCAAGTTATTATTTTGCCACAGCACCTAACACTTTAAAAGAGATTTTTAAGTACACATTATCTACTTAAATTTTTAAATTCCCAATTCACCCCTCTCTTGGATGGCTACTTGGGCAACAACTGGTATCAGAGAAGTGTCTCTGAATACATAAGAGTAAAGATTGATGGCTCATCCAATGAGTACGTCTTTGGCTAAAGGTCAATCAACCAATATAACTCCACTCTTCATTGGCACAAATTATGCATATTGGAAAGCTAGAATGAAAATTTATATTCAAGCAATTGATTTTCAGTTGTGGAAGGTCATTCTAAAGGGTCCTTATATCCCCATGATTAAAATTGATGGAGTGGACGTTCCAAAACCTGAAGAGGATTAGGACGAAAATGATATGAAAATGGGTGAGTTAAATGCCAAAGTAATGAACTTGCTATATTGTGCTTTGGATAGTAATGAGTTTAATCAAATTTCCATTTGCTCCTCTGCAAAGAAAATTTGGGATAAACTTGAGATAACCCACGAAGGAACTTCTCAAGTGAAGTCTTCAAAAATTAATTTTCTTGTGCATAATTATGAATTAATCAAAATAAAACCTAATGAAACAATCTCTGTTATGTTTTCATATTTCACTGATATTATTAATGGCTTAAAAAGTCTTGGCAGGGTATATTCTAATACAGACCTTGTATAGAAGATCTTGAGATCTCTTTCGGACAAGTGGGATCCAAAAGTGACCGCCATTCAGGAAGTAAAAGATTTGAATACCTTACTACTGGATGAACTACTAGGATCTCTCATCACACATGAACTGACCATGCAGCACTAAATTGAGGATGATCAAAAGAAGAAGATATCTATTGCCTTCAAAGCTGCTATGGATTCGATAAAAGATGATGAATCGGAAGAAGAATGCTCCTTTATTGAAAGCGACATGGAAGATGAAGATGTTGCCATGGTTGTTAGGAGATTCAAGAAGTTCTTGGGAAGACGAAAAGAAAGAAACTATAGAAAAGTTCACAAGAACAAAAAATTCAGCAAAGAAAGGGACAAGGAAAAAGAAAAATAAAAAGAACTACCCATCTACTATGAATGCAAAAAATCAGGGCACATTTGACCTAATTATCCATTGCTGAAAAAGGGATTCAAGAAAAAGAAAAAGTGAGCTATGGTAGTGACATGGAGCGACAGCAAAGCATCCACATCAACTGAAGAAGAAGAGACCACAAAAACAGCGAATTTATGTCTAATGGGTCTTGAGAATGAGGTATCATCCCCTGAGCTTCAAACTGAATTTACTTATGATGAATTGAATTATGCATTTCATGATTTGCTTATTGAATTCAAGAAAGTAGGGGTTAAAATTAAATCCTTGAATAAACCAAATTATTTATTACTAAAAGACAATGATGAAATTTCTGAAAAGAATGACATTTTGCAAAAAGAACTGAATGTCTTGTCTGATAATGTTATTGCTCTGAAAAGTAAAAAGAATGTTTTAAATGAGGCAAACAAAGTTTTAGTTACCGAAAACATTAATTTGAAGAAGGAGGTAGAAAAGCTTAAGCTTTTAGTAGAAAAACTTACTTTGAGTTCCAATAAGCTTGAGCTAATTCTAAAAAAACAAAGAGATTCAAAAAGCAAAGCTAGAATTGGATTTAATGCTTTAAATGCTAAAGGAATTTCAGTAACAAAATTTGTATCTTTAAAAGCTTCAGCTTCAAAAACAAAATTTCAAAAAGCTTTTCCATCAAATTTTGTTTCAAATGGCTTGAAGTATGTTCCTAAAAATTCTGCTAAAAAATCATTCAAACCAAACATTTCTATTTCTGCATCTCTTAAAGCTTCAAAGCATGCATCGTTCAAATATTTTAAAACTGTTTGCTATGCATGTCATAGATTTGGGCATATATCTCATCAATACAATTTCTTGAAATATTCTAAAAATGATGCATTGAAATATAGAACTATTTGGGTTCCAAAAGGAACCAATTTTGCTAACCTTAAAGGACCCAAGTTAGCTTGGGTACCTAAAATCACTCTTTGATTATTTTGCAGGATTATCTTGCAGCCCACAAATTAAAAAAAAGATGGTATCTTGATAGCGGCTGTTCAAGGCATATGACGGGTGACAAGGATCAGTTCATCACCCTACAAATGAAAGGAGGATTGGTTACTTTCAGTGATAATGGCAAGAAAAAAATAACCGGAATCAATAAGATCAAAATAACCCCCTGTTCTTTTATTGAAGATGTGCTGCTAGTAGATAAATTAAAGTATAATTTACTAAGTATTAGTCAACTTTGTGATAAAGGCTTCAAGGTTATCTTTGAATCATCTATGTATATAGTAACTAACTATCTTGACTCTAGCAACAAATTCATTGGTCATAGACTGGGAAACATCTATGTGGTAGATCTAAATGATCTAGCCATGACTAGTAGTTCTAGCCTAGTAGCAATGAATGCTAAGATCAAGGAGTCAGGTTTACTTTGGCATAGATGATTAGGTCATACTAGCATGCATACAATTGCCAAATTAATTTCTAAGAATCTAGTTAGAGGTTTGCCACATTTTAAAGTTGATCTTGATTATGTATGTGATGCTATCAATTAGGCAAACAAACTAGAGAGAGTTTTAAATCAAAAAATGTAATTTCAACTACTAGACCCCTTGAGCTACTTCACATGAACTTATTTTGACCAACTAGGACCACAAGCCTAGAAGGTATGAAATATGGCCTTGTGATTGTAGATGACTTTTCTAGATTCACATGGATATTATTTATTACACATAAAGATGAAACCTTTGATGTATTTCAAAAATTTCATAAGAAGGTTTCAAATAAGAAAAATCTTTCAGTTATTTCTATAAGAAGTGATCACTGAACTGAATTTCAAAATCAATTTTTTTGATGAATATTGCACTGAGCACAGCATTGATCACAACTTCTCCGCTCCTAGAAAACCACAACAAAATGGTTTGTAGAGAGAAAGAATAGGACTTTGGAAGAAATGGCCCGAACCATGTTGTGTGAAGGTAATCTTCCAAGGTACTTTTGGGCAGAAGCTGTAAATACTGCCTGTTATATTTTAAACCGAGTTTTAATATGCCCAATTTCAAAGAAAACCCCTATGAACTTTGGAATGGAAGAAAACCAAATATTAACTACTTTCATGTTTTTGGGTGTAAATGCTTTGTATTGAATAATGGTAAAGATAACCTAGAAAAATTTGATGCAAAATATGATGAATCTATAATCCTTGGTTATTCACTACATAGCAAAGCATATAAAGTATTTAATAAAAGGACTCTTACTGTAGAAGAGTCAATTCATGTTCTCTTTGATGAAGCTAACACCTCACAATATAGAAAAGATGAGTACATAGATAACGATGCAGGTACACTACAAAAGGAAATGGAAGATCTAAGCTTACAAGACAAGCCAACACAAGATAAAAATGAAGTGGTAAGTAAGGATCATACTGATTTACCAAAAGAGTAGAGGTACATAACTTCACATCCTAAAGTTTTAATTATTGGTAATCCTTCTCATGGTGTTAGGACTATGGCTACACATAGAGATGCACATGACTACCTAGCCTTTGTCTCATAAATTGAATCGCATAGTTTAGAAGAAGCTGAATGTGATCCAAACTAGATGATGGCTATGCATGATGAATTAAACCAGTTTGAAAGAAATAATGTTTGGACTCTAATTAATAGACCTCTAGACCATCCCATCATAGGAACCAAATGGGTCTATAGGAACAAACTAGATGAGAATGGTAATGTTATGAAAAATAAAGCAAGGTTAGTAGCTAAAGGATACAACCAAGAAAAAGGAATAGATTTTGATGAAACTTATGCTTCTGTAGCAAGACTTGAGGCCATTAGATTACTTCTTGCATTTGCTTGCTACATGAATTTTAAACTATTCCAATTGGATGTCAAAAGTGATTTTCTTAATGGATTTATTTTTGAACAAGTTTTTGTAGAATAGCTACTAGGTTTTGAAAATCATGATTTTTAAATCATGTGTTTAAACTAAATAAAGCTTTATATAGTTTGAAACAAGCACTTAGGGCCTGGTATGATAGACAAAGCAAATTTTTACTTGAAAATAGTTTCGAAAGAGAAAATGTTGACAAAACTCTTTTCATTAAAAACAAAAGGAATGACATGTTAGTTGTACAAATTTACGTTGATGATATTATTTTTGGTGCAACTAATGAAAATCTTTATGAAGAATTTGTTGAGTTGATGCAAGGTGAGTTTGAAATGAGCCTTATGGGTGAACTCAACTACTTCCTTGGATTACAAGTCAAACAAATGAAGGAAGGAATCTTTATAAGCCAAGCCAAATACATCAAATAAATAATCAAGAAGTTTGGCATGGAAAGAAGTAAAGAAGCTAGCACACCCATGAGCCCTACCTGCAGGCTAGGCAAAGATGAAAATAGATCTAATGTTGATCAAAAGCTATATAGAGGTATGATCGGATCCTTATTATATTTGATTGCTAGTAGACCGGATATCTTGTACAGTGTATGTGTTTGTTCTAGATTTCAATGTAATACTAAAGATACACATATGCTTGCTGTTAAAAGAATTATTTAGTATCTAAAAGGTACAAGTAATTTAGGTCTTTATTATTCTAAAGAATCATCTTTAAATTTAATTTGTTTTTCGGATGCTGACTATGCTGGATGCAAAATTGATAGAAAGAGCACTAGTGGAACATACCAATTTCTAGGATTGAATTTAATTTCATGGCACTGTAAGAAGCAAAGTTCTATAGCATTATCCATTGTTGAGGCAGAGTATGTTGTTGCTGGCAGTCGTTGTGCTTAAGTGGTTTGGATTAAATAATGGCTAGAAGATTTTGGTACTACACAGTCTAAAATTTCAATCAAATGTGATAACACAAGTGCTATTAATTTGACTAAAAATCCTGTTTAGCATTCAAGAACTAAGCACATTGAAATTAGGCACCATTTTATAAGAGATCATGTTTTGAATGGTAACATTGAACTAGATTTTGTGCCAACTAAAAACCAACTTGCTGACATTTTTACTAAACCTTTAAATTTTGATAGATTTGCAATGATTAGATGTAAATTAGGTTTGTGTAACCTACTTTAGAAACCTCAACCTATTTTCCATCAACCTTAAGAAAATATCATCTAAACATCCTCCTTCTCCATTTAAATTCTTAATTGTTCTCCTTGTGATTTTTTTTTATTATTCACTTAATGTTTTGTGCTCCCTCTACTCGAGCCAACTCGAGCAGAATTCACCTTGAGCGAGCCAGCTCGAATATCAGGCTGTCTCTTTTTAGTTCGAGCCGTAGGTTTTTCATTTACTTTTCTATCTTTGACTCTACACTCTTTCCCTCCGAGGAACCTTTCCAAAAACTTCATCCTTCCAAAACTCCTTTGGATCTTAGTGTGCTTGTGGGATGGCTCCAAAAAGGGCAATAGGAAAGAAGTCTTGACGGGAAATCGAGGAAGCTCCACAGGAAAGAAGAACCAAATACTGTGAAGACAGCTCTTCTCGAGTTCCTCCTCAACCGACTGATGAACCCAGCTCCGTCTCTCCAAGTCAACAAATTTCCTTGGGCATGTGACCTGTAACAATAGGTAGAAGAATTTTATTTGAATTCCTTAAATAAATAGGGTTTATATTTGGGGATTTAATCAAAAATCAGGGCTGGCAGAATGTGTGTTCTTTGGACATTAAAACTTATCCAAATTTGGTCAGAACATTTTATGAGAACATGAGATTTGGAGAAAATCATATTGAGTCTCTGGTCAAAGGGAAAAGGATCATTATCTCAGAAGAACTACTTGGAAATTTCCTGGAAATGCCATTTGAAGGTACAGAGTATTTAGTCCTAAAGGATAGGACAAGGGCTTTATAGATTGTACTAAAGCAGACTGATGTTGATAAGATTGAAATCCTTAAAGCTAGCTCCTTATCCATTGAAATGAGGCTGCTCCATAGCATCATAAGTCGGATATTTCTACCCAGGACAGGTCGATTTGACTGGGTGAGTGAGCGCGACTTATGTTTTATGGAGTTACTGATAATTGGAGATAAAATCAATCTTCCTGCTATAATGATAAGTCAGATGAAGGAAGCGGTAAGAAAGGTGAAGGCATGTCTGCCTTATGGGATGATTCTTACTCTTTTCTTCCAGGCTACAAATATTGATCTATTAGGAGAAGATAGTAAATCCCTCCTACACACTGACACTTATATAGTTAAAACATTATAGAGGATGGGTTACTTGCTATCTGAGGGGAATTGGAAGAAGAAATCTGAAGCACCAGTCACTGAAGAACCAGAAGAAGAACAGGCTAAGATGGAAATTGGTGAAGGCACATCAATTCCAATCCCTGAGCCTCAGCCATGGCAAGGTTCACCAGATCAGACAGCTTTTGATGCATTCATATCAGACTTTACTCCCATTGCTTCTCCTGCTCCTTCTGATATTCTAATTCCTGAACCTGCTCCTACTACTGCTCCAGAACCTTCTACTGTCCATCATGTTGATATCACAAAGTAGCTTAATAAATTTGCAGAAGGTTTGTTAAACTCCTTTGGATCCATGATTAATGATTTGAAAGAAAAAGTGAATCAAAGAATTGATGAGTTTAGGGAGGAATTGAATTCTGTGAAAATGGGTATGGGAGATATAGAGAGAAGACTAAAAAGTGAGGACAACTACACAGAAGATTTTAGGTTTCTCAGAGCTGAACTAGGAAGGCTAAGAGGATTAGCCGAAGCATTTGCAAATGTACAAGCTTCTGAAATTCTTTCAATGTTGAAGGAAGTTGCAGAAATAAGAGTCTCAATGGAAAAACCAACTGCTTCCAAGAATTCAAAGAAAATTGAAGCTAAATTGAAAACAATTAACAGTTTTTTGTGGAAGCTGATGGCTAAAGTTGAAGACCTTCAAGCTGCTCAGAGTATACCTCCTTTAGCATCACTGGATCCTACTCCTACTTCTTATAGACCTAGGCCTCAATCCTCATCTTTTGCTGCTTACTCTGCTCATCCCAAACAACCAGCTCCTCATTTTAGGCCCCAGGGATTCTATACTTCTCCACCATCTGATGTGTTAGATCCTGACCAAATTGCTTCTATGCCTCTGGGCATCCAAATTCCTGGTCGACCTACAAACCCTAGAGTAGACAGACATTGACTAGATGTACTTTCTTTCATTTTGTACTGTGTATTGACAATCTCTAATTGAAATGAAATGAAAGTTTGAATTTTGTCTCTTGAATCACTCTTGTGCTTTTACAATGAAAGTTCATATTTTGCTCATACAATGTCTGATTTCTTAATTAGAATATCAAGATAAATGTGAGAAAGTAAAATTATCTTAAACAAATTTTAAATCCTTTCTCATTCTATTTTAAAAACTGAGCTTCATTCTAACTTCACCTTTTTGATTGATTAACAAAAAGGGGGAGAAATTTATGAAGATATTGCATGAAAAGGATAAGATGGTTTTATTTTTGCTCGTTTTTACTTTTGCTCTGATACATAAAGCTTGAAAAGGATAAAATCTATCTGATTATACTCTGGTACATGAAACACAATATGGTTTAATGTATAAAGATCATTTTAAGCTCTGACATACAATAAGCTCTGATATACAATGTTTTAAATGTGTTAAGCCCTGTTACATAGTGTTTTAAGCTCTGATACTTAAAGTTCTCATTGAAACTTTTGGGCTTTGAACTTGCATGGAAAGTGTTGCCCAGGTGACTTCCTAAGAGGGGGGTGAATTGGATTTAAAAGACTTTTCACAATTATGTGCACTTTGAAATTCTTTTAGTGTTGTGGTACAATATACAATACGGAATAATTAAGTAAAAATAATAAGACAATAAGAGCACAAGCACAAACACAAAGAGATTTAGAGTGGTTCGGAGCAACTCACTCCTACGTCCACTACCTAAGCACCACTTGGGATTTTCACTATATCCCCCAACCAGAATATAGTCGGATTATTTTACCAGGCTCACAATCCAAACCTATACACTTTGGTTTTACCGGGATCATCAAAGAAACCCAAACTTTCTTTGGTTTTAAACGGGATCACCAAAGAAAACCCTAACACTTGGTTTTATACCGAGATCACCAAGAACCCAACTTAGATTTTTACAAGGCTCACCTAAAAACCTTCAACCCTTTCTTAAGACACAATCCCTTACTATTTTTAGAGAGAAAACAAAGATAGAGAGAAAATAAACAAGCAACTACAACAAACTAAGTTTGTTTAAATGTTGCCGATGTAGATCGATACGAAGCCTAGCTTTGAATGCTCTTTAATTGCTCTTCAAGCTACTTCTTTTCTTCTTCAATGAGTGGATTCAATGATGAAGTAGAGTTGGTGAAGCTTTGAATCCTATCTTGAAAGCTCTTGAAGTAGGTAGGTGATCTCAAGATAAATCAATAATAATGCTCTAATAATTATTTAATCCCTCAAAAATAATTTCTTTTATAGTTTTCCATGAGATATGGCTATTGTAGGGCCTAGGGACTCGTGAAAGAGCTGTTGGAGATGAAATGGAATTCAAAAATCACATTCAGCAACTAGCCGTTGAAGTGCAGAAAATGGTTACTCGAGTCGGCTCGAGGTCCACGAGTCGGCTCGAAGTCTCAGATAGTCCAAAATAAATTTCTGTAAGAGTCAACTCTTTAAGCTGGAGTCGACTCTTGCCTTCAATCACTTCAAAATAATAAATACCTAGAGTCGGCTCTTCAGGGCAGAATCGGCTCAAGTTCTCAGTTCACCAAAAAATATAACTCTGGATGAGTCGGCTTTTGGGGCTTAAGTCAGCTAGAGATCTCAAGCTTCAAAAACAAGTATTCTTCCATGAGTTGGCTCTTGGGACAGGAGTCAGCTCTTGATATTGAAACTCTGAAATTTTCTCCATGCCGTGCCATAACGAGTCGGCTCTTGATCCATGAGTCAGCTCTTGCCAAGACTTCAATTGATGCTTCAAGCTTCTCCAAAACTCTTCAACACTTGAATCAAATAAGAGCTAATCTATATACTCTCAATTTTATAATTTTCAGCCCTTTTTACAAGATTCCAAAATTGACAAAACTAGGACTTTTACAAGTTAAAGTTCATAAGAGTACATACATAATTGAATTACCTCTTCATTAATTTGAAAACAAACTTAAACTAAAGGTAACTAATTTTCTGCAAAAACTTCTCAAATAATTGAAAGAATTAGTATCAAATACATGCTCCAATATTTTATGATCATCAAAATCATCCCAGGGGTCAATAGAAAGTGTGTCAAAAGATGGAGTATTTTATTGAGGGGGAGATTATCTTATACTACTCTGATTCCTTATCACTAACTTGCCCTAATTCTCCTTCCATAGTTTGATACTAATTAAAGTCAATTCTTTTTACTTGTTCATACACTCTTGCAAATACAAGTATACAAGTAAATCTGTAAATGTAAAGTTTTATCTTACTTTTTCATGCCCAGTGTTTTGTCATCATCAAAAAGGGGGAGATTGTTGATCCCATAGATGATTTTGATGATAACCAAATAATGGAGCATGCACATTTATTTTTAACAACTCTTCAAGTGATTTACAAGTTTTTGTAGGATGATTTATTTGTTCAAACTTCAACTCCTACATCTTTACTTCTTGTTTTAAGTTGTGTTGTAATATGATTTTATAAAGAAGAACCTAATAAAAAAGTTAAGAAATATCATGAAAAAGGGTTACTTCTATGTATGCTATACCTTAAATTTATTTTGAGTATCAAATGTATAAGAGTGTTGGTGACAGTCTTCTTGAAGTTTAATTGTAAAAATCCTGAAGAAGTCACTTAAGCCGACCCAACCTCAAAAGAGCCGACTCCACCTCATGGCACACAACAAGGATTCTGACACGCAGCTATCCGAGCCGACTCTAATGAATCTGAGTCGATTGGAATAAGTTCGAGCCAACTCTTTTAGAGTCCAGTTTTGAAGTATTCTAAGAACAAGCCAGGTGAGACGACTCTGCCAGACCAAATTTTGAAGACCTGATGAAGTGAGCCGACCCAAGCTACAACGAGTCGACTCCTCTAGATTAAAGATTTCCATTTTTGAGAAGAAGAGTTGACCCAAATTCAAGCGAGCCGACCCCTCGAGTTCAATGTGTTCAACGACAAAAGTTCGAGCTGACCCGAGCTATCAAGAGCCTCCTCATCTAGAGTGAAGTTTTGTACCCTGAGACAAAGAGCCGACTGCACTGAAAAATTGGCGACTTGACCTATCGACTCGAAGGATCCGAGTCAACTCGAAGAATTCGAGCCGACTCGAATATCATTTCCAAGTACATAACTGCTAGTTCCAAATTTTTTTTTGAATGCCAAAAGGTGCTCCAACGATCATATGTCACATCCCAACGGTCTACAACATCTCAAACTGTCTTGAAGTAATGGAAGACCTTATATTTGAGGGATTTTGAACTTTATTGATACAGAGAAAAAGAAAAGTAAGAAAGTTCCAAAAAGTTTTAAGGGTTTATTGAATATCTAACTAACCACCAAGCAAGAGAGTACAAAGAGCATTCAAGTCAGTCTTCAAGTCTTCACCAACTCTGATCTGAAGCTTGAAGTACTTTGGAAAGAAGCTACTGAAGCAATTAAAGCATATTGAAGCACATTCAAGTAGACTTCTCTCAAGCTACACCGGCAACTATCCGATAACTAAAGTTTGTCATTATCGTTGCATTTATTTCAATTCATTCTTGAATTGTTTGGATTATTGGTGAGCCCATTTGAAAAACCAAATAGGTTATTGGTGAGCCTTTGATAAAAACCAAGGATTAGGTTCTTGGTGATCCTATGAAAACCAAGTTGGGTTTCTTTGGTGATCCTGTTTAAAACCAAAGGGTGTTGGGTTTCTTTGGTGATCCTGTTTAAAACCATAGGGTATTGGATTTTTTTTGGTGATCCCGTTAAAACCTAAGTGTAGAGGTTTTGGATTGTGATCCTATAAAACAATCCTACTTTATTCGGGTGTGAATATAGTGGAAATCCCAAGTGGTATCTTTAGGAGCTGGGTTGCTCTGAACCACTATAAATTTCTATGTGTTTATGTTGTGATTCTTTGATCATCTTTAGCTTCTGCAAGTTATTATTTTGCCACAGCATCTAATACTTTAAAAGAGATTTTTAATTGCACATTATCTGCTTAAATTTTTAAATTTCCAATTCATCCCCTCTTGGGTAGCCACCTGGGCAACAGTTAGTGTTCCTTTGATAGGCACCATATTTCATTACAAATCTCTTGGTATCCTACTACATGATCGACAATAATAGCTTTGTTAGAGCAACTTGAATGCTAGTGCTTTCTTCCTAATGTGACGTCCATAGATCCCTTCATATACCTTCCTCAATGTGAATTCTGCTTTTGATGACCACATCCATATGAGGGGCAGAGAAAATGATTGCTTGTAGAGCTTCCTCTTATGTACCAAGTACTTGGAGGATTTGTACTTAATCCTATGGGCTATCTTTCAATCTATAGGGGTTCGACCATCTCTCAGGAAGTCGATTAGTGGGTTGATCTAGCATGGTTCATCATCGAGTTGCATGACTTCTGATGACTCCTTAATAGTTGGCCTTTTGATTTGTCAGAAGTAAGCTCCTCAGGGAAGCACCATAGGTGTAGTAGTTACTACTTTTTTCAACAAATCTGCTTGAGAGTTGTCTTCCCTTAGATTCTGACTGATCTCAAAGTTACAAAGATCATTGGTTAGTTTTTTGACCTTTCAGAGATATTTGATCATGTTTTCTTCATGAGCCTCAAATTCACCTTTAATGTGGCCAACAACCAATTGAGAGTCGCTATAGACTCTCAGATCTTGCACTCCCAACTCCTTGGCGATATGAAGCCCTACTATCAGGCTCTCATATTCAGTTTCATTATTAGTTGCAGGGACTTCAAGGCATAAACCATGCTCGACAATAATTCTTTCTAGGTTGATGATGACTACCCTTTCTCCCGATCCTTCAAGGTTGGATGACCCATCCATATACATCTTCCAGGTATCATTCGGGCTCGGAGGGGTGTCCAATGATGGACCTGATGCTTCTGGCTTGACCGATTCATTAGGAATAGTATATTCAGCTAGGAAGTTGGCCAATATTTGGACCTTGATTGATAGCTTGGGTTGATACTTGATATCAAACTCTGAGAAAATGATTACTCACTTGACGATGCACCCAAACATGTCAGTCAATGGAAAATATTTTTATGGACCGATTAGTTAGCAAGTTGATGGTATGAGCTTGAACATATGGGTGGAGCTTCTGAGCAGCGACGAGGAGAGCATATACTAGTTTCTCAAGCTTTGAATATTGGGTCTATGTATCTCTCAAAATTTTACTAGCATAGTAGATAGCTTTCTAGACCTTGTCCCTCTCCTGGATCAACACCATACTCATCATCGAGGAGGAGGTTGCCAAATACAAGAATATCTCTTTGCTAGGACTTGACCTCCCCAAGGATGGGGGAGAGGTAAGATAACTCTTCAGGTCAACGAAGGCCTTTAGACATTCTTCCATCCATTAGAAATTCTTTGGGTGCTTTAGAGTTTGAAAAAATGGAAAGCAATGCTTGGCTAATTTGGAGATGAAGCTGCTGAGCGCTGCGATCCTTCTAATGAGGCGTTGGATATCTTTGATCTCCTTTGACAGGCTCATATCATAGATGGCTTTGATTTTCTCTGGATTAGTTTTCACGTTTTATTAGAAACCATGAAATCCAAGAATTTACTTGAGGCCACCCCAAGGGCGTATTTGGTGAGGTTCAATTTCATTTGTGTTGACTATGGTCTTGATTTTGATGATTGACAAAATGTTTAAGTATATATGAGTACTAATTATGTTTTAAGTTGATTTCTCAGATCTTAGTACTCATCCATGTTGAATGAAGAAATGCTTATATTTCAGTTGTAAAAGTCCTTAAATTAATGAAAAATAAGTATATGGACTTTGGAATTAATATGGAAGGACTTGAAGAGGTTAAAGTTTCAATTTGAAGATGTTTCAGTAATGGCACAGTCAAGTGTCGACACTTGGAAATGAAGTGTTGACACTTGAGGATCAAGTGTCGACACTTGAAGAGTGAAGTGTCGACTCAAGGCCTGAGACAAACAGAAAACTTCTGAAAGCTCTTTCAGTAAAGTGTCGACACCTGGAGCTGAAGTGTCGACACCTAGAGCTGAAGTGTCGACACCTGGAAACTGAAGTGTCGACACTTGAAACTGAAGTGTCGACACCTGAAGGTGAAGTGTCGACACTTGAACAGTAACGACTAGTTTTTTGGACTGCAGAACTTCTCCAACTTACTTCCAAACGGTCATATTTTCCTCCCTAACGGCTATAAACGGTCATTTAAGTGTTGGGAGGCTATATAAACATCAAAAATCAATTGGAGAAGTAATCCTTTGGTGAGATTTTTGAATATTCTTCAAGGATTCAAGAGTTGAGTGGTTCAAGCCTTCAAGCTTCCAAGTTTCAAAGAAAGCATCCAAAGTTCACATCCTCAAGCATCAATCAAAGGCTTCATCAACTTGAAGACAAGATCTTCATCAACTCTCAACGGGCTTCAAAGAGATATTTGCTTTACTTTAGAAAGCTTTTATTGTATTCTTTTATACTTGCTCTTACATTGTTTAACTTAAGATTTTTGGTAAGCCTTGGAAAACCAAAGAGGTTTTTGGTAAGCCTTGAAAACCAAAGTGGTTGTTGGTGAGCCTTGAAACCAACTAGGGTTTTACTTGTGAGCCCGAAGCCAAAACAAGTTGTTTAGGTTCTTGGTTATCCCGTAAAACCAAGGTTGGTTGTTGGTGAGCCTTGAAACCAACTAGGGTTTAACTTGTAAGCCCGAAGACAAAACAAGTTGTAAAGGTTGTTGGTGAACCTAAGTTATAAAACCAAACTTAGTGAAATTCCCAAGAGGTTCTTGGGGAGTGGATGTAGGTGCTTGGTTGGCACCGAACCACTATAAATCTTTGTGTTTGTGTGATTGTTCTCCTTATGCTTTTGTTTCATTATTTCCACTGCATTTATTTAAAATACACAAGTACTTAAATTGCATTAGCATATACTTGCTTTAGTTCATCATTTAAATAGTTCAAAAGTTTTATAAAATCCAATTCACCTCCCCTCTTGGGTTGCCTATGTGGGCCTACAATTTGGTACTTTCGGAGGGTGTTAAAAATCTGCCAAAGGTCTTCAACATGGGTCCTATCCATCTTGCTCTTGATAAGCATGTCATCTACATATACTACCATATTCTGCCCGATTTGGTCTTTAAAGATCTTATTCACCAGATGCTGGTAGGTAGCACCTGCATTCTTTAGTCTGAACGGCATAACCTTGTAACAAAAGAGACCTTGATTAGTGATAAAAATAGTTTTGCCCTCATCTTTCGAGGCCATCTGGATTTGGTTGTATCTAAAGAAGACATTCATGAAGCTGAGAAGATCATGGCTCAAAGTTGCATCGATCATTTGATCAATTCATGGTAGTGGGTAGCCATCTTTTGGGCATGCTTGGTGAAGGTCCATGAAGTAATGCAAATTCATCATTTGTTGTTCACCTTTTTCACAATGACTAGGTTGGTGATCCAATCCGAATAGGTTGTCTTATGGATGAAGCCAATGCCTCCTCGATGATAGCTTTTTGGTGCTCAGTTACAAAACTCCGTTTCTTTTGCTTGACAGGTCGGTGCTTGGGATCCACCTTCAACTGATGTACCATCATCGTGGAATCGATACCCAATATATCTATAGGTGCTTAGGCAAAGACATCGACATTCCCCTATGAAAATGAGGTTAGCTGGTTTCTAGTTATTTGTCTAAGTTGGAGCTGACTCCAATCATATGCTCTTAATTTTCATTGACCAAAGGTATAGAAATGAGGTCCTTAGCCAGCTCTCCTTGTTGTTTGGTTAGGTCATCTCGAGCATCAAGGCCTTCATCTAGGTAATCTTCAATAGCTCTTTTTCCTTGAAGCTCGATGCAATAACAGTATTGTGCCAAGTTATGATCTGCACGAATCTCTCCAACCACATGTTTTTGGGAGTTTCACTTTTAGGCACTGTTGCTGATCTCACCGCCACGCCTGTGGCTTCGGAGCCGCCGATCCGACTAGACCGTCTTGCCCCTGGGGTCTCCTAGCTCCTCGAACCTGCAAGGTAAGGTCAGAAACCCTGGCCGGGGGTCCCGGTGAGGGAGCTCCGACGGTCAAGTTAGTGTACGGCGAGAGGGAACAGAATCTTCGAGACGGGCCCCCGAAGGAGTCCCATACTTAGAGATTGTGATAGCAAGAAAGATCTTAGGAAGGACAGAATTTCAGTCGAGTTCCTCTGCCGAGGTCACGCCAAAGGTCCCCTCTCGGGATCTTGGATCCTTCTCTTGGAACGGAGTCTCCTTTCCCTGCCCTTGTTTTTCGCTTACCTTGTCGTCTATCCTTCCCTTCCTTTTAACGCCTCGTGCTGTTCCTTCGTTTGCCGCCCTTGGGAGGCTCTTTCGTTGCTTCCAATCTCCTTCCCTTTCTGGATCACAGAACCAGGCAGCTCCCCCGCCTTGCTCGCCGAGCCTAGCGAGGAAAGAGTAAAGGGAGGGCGCTGGGCAGACCGCCGACCAGACCTTGGGCCGAGCGCGAGCGCTCTCCTTTCCAGGCACCAACGAAGGCCATTATTGGGTCCTGTTTTGTCAGGACTTCGTCTCTCGACTGCGGGACATGTCGGGCCGATGTAAGCGATGTTTTGCGTGTTGCTGCCGACTGTACGGGCACTGTCCTCAGGGTGCGGCGCGCACGGCTCGAGGGGAAATCTTGGAGCTCGTGCTCTTGCTCCTTGGAAACTTCTCCGCACAGGTTGGCTTGCCTCGGCCGAGGTGGGACCATCTCAGGGTGCCACCTGGCGAGGGAGCAGGGAGGTCGCCGGCTTTGGCCGAGGTGGACCCCTCCTGGGTGGACACCTGGTGGAGCGGCAAAGGGGTGCCCGACTTCGGCCGAGGTGGTCCCGTCTCTGAACGCCACCTGGCGAAGGAGCGAGGTGCCTGGCTCGACCTCGGCCGAGTTGGGACCGTCTCAGGGTGCCACCTGGCGAGGGAGCAGGGAGGCCACCGGCTTCGGCCGAGGTGGACCCCTCCTGGGTGGACACCTGGCGAAGCGGCAGAGGGGCGCTCGACTTCGGCCGAGGTGGTCCCATCTCCGGGTGCCACCTGGCGAAGGAGCAAGGGGCCCGGCTCGACCTCGGTCGAGGTGGGACCGTCTCAGGGTGCCACCTGGCGAGGGAGCGGGGAGGCTGCCAGCTTCGACCAAGGTGGACCCCTCCTCGGTGGACACCTGGCGGAGCGGCAGAGGGACGCTCGACTTTGATCGAGGTGGTCCCATCTCCAGGTGCCACCTGGCGAAGGAGCAAGGGGCCTGCTCGACCTCGACCGAGGTGGGACCGTCTCAGGGTGCCACCTGGCGAGGGAGCGGGTAGGCCACCGGCTTCAACCGAGGTGGACCCCTCCTGGGTGGACACTTGGTGGAGCGACAGAGGGGCGCTCGACTTCGGCCAAGGTGGTCCCGTCTCCAGGTGCCACCTGGCGAAGGAGCGAGGGGCCCGGCTCGACCTCGACCGAGGTGGGACCGTCTCAGGGTGCCACTTGGCGAGGGAGCAAGGAGGCCGCCGGCTTCGGTCGAGGTGGACCCCTCCTGGGTGGACACCTGGCGGAGCGGCAGGAAGGCTTGGACCGACCTCGACTTCGGCCGAGGCGGAGCCACACCTGATTTTGCCAAAAAAACTCCACGTGGCTCGAATCACGTCCAGCGAAATCTGAGACATGCCACGTTATCGTTATGGCTGAAACAGGCACTAAATAGAGATGACGACTTGGAAAGTATTAAGACCGAGTCATCCAAGAATGGCAATATAAGCCAAAGACATCCGAACGACCAAGAAGTCTATCTGAATGATGGATCGTAGTGGGTAATGTCTTATTCTTATGGTCAAGATGATCATCTTATCTACCTAGATCGTGTCTCCTATAAATCCCACTAGAGGAGAATCCATCCAAACCAGTTACTGGAGAATCCATCCAAACCAGTTACTCGAAAGATATTCTCATTTTTAAGAGTACATAATAGTATAAAATATCTACCAAACTTTTATTATCAATAAGAATGCTATGTATATCATAGTTTTCAACGTTCAGAGTCACCGTCACTACATCATTGTGGGGAAACTAAACACCATCATCATCTTCTTCAGAAAGAACTACCAGTGTTCTCACTTTTTTGCTAATTATTTGGGGTGCCCACATCCCCCAGTGATCATTCCCACTTGTTTTGATAGTATAGGGTCACCTCTTTTTGGAGCTGGAAGTGGTTGTGGTTGCTTAACCGGTTGTAGTGATCTCAGTCACTCTCTTTGCTTTCTTTGTTATTGAATGAATAGATTGAGATGACCCCACCTAATCAGTTCTTCATTTGTTCAATAGTTGGACACATTCTTCGGTGTCATGGACATAATCCCGATGGTCTAAATAGAATTTCTTTTGGTTCCTCCTACCAATGGTATCCATATCTTTTGAGGTTCTAGAATATGCTTTATGATCTCCATTAGCACCTTTTCTCTTGGTGTGTTTAGAGGAGTGTAGGTGTGGAACTTCCCTGGTAGAAATGCTTGAGGAGCTTCCTTAGATTGGTGATCTTGGGAAAACCTATTTCTCTCTTGAGGGGATCTAGAGCGAAGTTTGACTCTCCTCTCATGTTTTGGGAAAAGTCAACATTCTCGCATTTCTTTTCCACCCCCCAGTGTGGAAGTGGGCGGATCTTCTTCTAGCATGAGTGCTTCCTCCATCTGAGCATACTTTTTAGCCTAGGCTAGCATCCCTTAGAAGTCCTTAGGATAGATCTTGGTCAATAATTATTTAAGATCATTTTTTGCAATCATTTTGCTAAGACTGACATGACAACTGATTGGTCCAAGTTATGGATTCCCAAAGAGGTCACATTAAAATGACTCATAAAGGCTTGAATCATCTCTCCTTTCCTCTATTTAAGAATGTGGAGGTAATTCATACACTAATGTGGTCTTCGATTGCTAACAAAGTGATTGGTGAATGCTTGACTTAGTTGTTCGAAGGAGTGTATCGATCCCGACTTCAAGCTAAAATACCAGTACCAAGCTGCTCTCTTTAAAGTATAGGGGAAGGCTCGGTAGAGAATGGGATCAGAAGCTCCATGGAGGAGCATTGTTTCTTTGAAGCTTGTTAGATTGTCATTAGGATTGGTGGTTCCATCATAATTCTTGAGTTGCAAGATTTTGAAATGCTGGGGAAGTAATGCTCACATGATCTTATCATCAAATGGTGGCTCATTGCTAATCTTGTCATTTTGTGCTGAAGGAAGATTGTAAATCATCTCAATTCGATGATCCATCTCTTTAAATCTTCAATCGATTTCGAGGTCCTGATCGACCAAAGCTTCCGATCACTATAAAGATTGGTGGTTAGGAGTAGAATCATGCTCTGACCAGGGACTCTCAGGGCATGGTCTGCATTTTCCCCCATGCTTCTAGGATGGTGGCGACGATGGTGGGTGGTACTCCCAAGGCCCTTCATGGAGACATGCAATTGCTTTGGTGGTGGAGGTGCCACTTTGGCTACTAGATATTGCATCACAGGTTGTGGTGTAGGTGTAGGTAATGCCAAAGGTTGGGAGGCCATGCATAGTGTGATCGGTGGAAGTAGAATCACCAGAATACTGCAAGGACTACCTGGATGGCTCGGATGGTAGTCACTATGTTCTAGACTTGCATGACAAGTGAGTTGAACCAGTCCACACCTACCACCTCTACTTATGATAGTGGTGAGGTCACTGCTAGCATAGGGTGAGGTAGATCATTTGCCTGGATCTCGACCATCTTTCTACTGGCTAAGACGCTGTAGTCTTTTGGATGGCATAGCCTTCTCTTCTTGTGAGTCATGTTTCCCGCAAATATTCAGACCCTTCATCTAATCTATTAGCACCAAATTTTGTCAAGAATTGGAAAGGAAGCTGAAAATGTTGGAGGTTTTGGGATAAATAGTACAAGCCAGCCTCCAAAAAAAAATATTTATAAAAAAGCCCTATCAGGGGTGGCCCTGTCAATGGCACTCTGATGCTCAAGTTTAATCCTAAACCCTAAACCCTAAATACTAAAACTCTAAAATCCTAAAACCCTAAACCCTAATCTCTAAATCCTAAATTCTAAACCCTAAATTCTAAACCTTAAACCCTAAACCCTGAACCCTAAACCCTAAAATCCTAAATCCTAAACCCTAAACCCTAAAACCCTAAACTCTAAATTCTAAACCTAAAAACCCTAAACCCTAAAACCTAGAAACCTAAAACCCAAAAATCCAAAAACCCAAACACTAAACCCTAAAACACTAAAATCCTAAAATCCTAAAACCCTAAATCTTAAACCCTAAATCCAAAATCTTAGGGGTGGATAATCCATGGTATTTCTAGTGAGACCAAGATCCTGTCAGATTTGATGGAAAGTGGCTCGACCTCCACATGGCGCTTGGGGCCTTTTTGCTAGTAGAGAGGTTTCTTGTCTCCTTAAATGCATCCTTGATATTAGTCAACGATAAGCCATGCTTTATTGAATGGTGGCTCAAGTAATGCGGCATTCAGGCATGCTTGTTACTCTTCTAAAGATGCAGCAATAATTTGATGATTTCAGGATGTGATGGAGAGCTCTACCAAGTGGTGATATGTAGAAGTGGTAGGCATCATAGTACTGTACTATAGGGGCTTAGAGTGGGCATGCTACTAAGATGGCATTGACTGACATTCTCGATGTGGCTAAGCCATGATGGGAGTCTAATTATTAAGAACCTTTTGATCGATTCATGACTAAGGGTTTCTATGCCGACCTCGCTAATGCCTTGGGGCTAGGAGTTGGCTTCTGCTATCACCCACTCGACGACTTTTGACTAATTACCCTGGGGATGGTCAGTAGGGCTCACTAATGCCTTGAGATATAGGAGTTAGTCTTTGCTGTCACCTGTTATAAGACTTTTGGTCGATCACCTTTGTAACAGTTGATAGGGCTCACTGATATCTTGGAGCATAGGAGTTGGCTTCTGCCATCACCTGCTCTAGGACTTCTAACTATTCACCCAGGGGGTAGTTAGCAAGGCTCACTAATGCCTTAAAGCATAGGAGTTGGCCTCTACCATCACCATCTCCAGCACTTCTAGTCGAGTACCTTAGAGATGGTCGGCAAGGCTCGCTGATGCTTTGGGTCATAGAAATTGGCCTCTACCATTACCCACTCTAGGACCTCTGGTCGAGTTCTTTGGGGATGGTCAGCAAAGTTCGCTGATATCTTAGTCATAGGAGTTGGCCTCTGTCATTACCTGTTCCAAGAATTTTGACTGTTACCTTGGAGGCAATCAACAGCGCTCGATGATACCTTGAGGCATAGGAGTTGGCCTCTATCATTACCCACTGTAGGACTTCTAATTGATTACCTAGAGGCAGTCGGCAAGGCTCGCTGATATCTTGGTCAAAATGTGCATTGTTTGGCCAATATAGAGCCCATACCACTATGGGTCCCATGTGCCTGATATGACCATATTTTTTACCAATAACTTAATTGCAAGATGGGAAATATTGGCTTTGGCCCTTGATTTTGATGACTAACAAAATATTGAGTATATATTTTATACTAATATTTCATTTGTAGTTGTGAGTTTTAGAATACAAGCATATCAAATTTTCCATACAAAAGTATCAAACTTACTCAATTTCAAGATTAGTGAATTTCAATATTTTAGAAGTCTTCTCACTTTGAAAAACCTTAAAATGGGTTAATCTAGTCTTTATGAAGAAGAAGTTGAAGTTTTATTTAAGAACACTTTGAGTTTTAAAGCTTAGTACAGAGTTTTTTGAATGGCACAACCAGATGTCAACTCATGGAATACAAAGTGTCGACACTTCAGAAGAACTGGCACGCAGAAATCTCTTTAGCATGCCTTGAGTTGACTTACAGAAGTCAAGTGTCAACTCATGAAGAAGTCAGGTGTCGACTCATGAAGAAGTCAGGTGTCAACTCAGAAGAACCAAGTGTCGACTCATAGCCTGAGACAAAAGATCTTACAGAACTATGTCATTTTGAAGATTTTGTCAAGTACCGATCCAAGTGTTGACTCAGAAGACTTAAGTGTAGACTCACAAGCTCCAAGTGTCGACTCAGAGTTAGACTCATAGCTTGAAAACAAAATTGAAACATCACTCAATTTTTTCAAGATTTATATCTTGAGTCGACTCATGAAGATCTAAGTGTCGACTCATGAAGATCCAAGTGTCGACTCATGAATAACTCAAGTGTCAACTTGTAGGTTCTGACAACAGTAATAACTATATTTTTTGAAGCATAGTTTTGACTCCAAAAGGCTCCTAATAGCTAGTTTTGCTCTACCAATGGTCATAAACTATTTTTTGGAAGTTTTTGAAGTATTTAACTCTCATCAAACTCATTCATGAAGAACTAACTCACAAGAAACAAATTCTACCTTTGAGAATATCACTTTAAAAGTCAAAAAGAGAGCTTGAAAGAACATTCCATCCGAAAAGCTTCCAATCTTGCTGTTGAGCCTTCAAATCAATATTCCAAAAGTGGTATTTCAAAGAATCCAAGAAGAAGACAACTTAGGCAAATCAACAAGAGCTTCATAGCCTCCATTTTCTACTCTATAGAGAGTTTTTCTTGTGCTTTACTCTTATACTTTTGAATTTATTTGTTGTGACTAGTTTCAAGGATGTTTGAAACTAGGTGATAGGCCCTTCCAAGTCATGAATTGGAATCCAAGCCTAGGATGGCTTGAGAAAAGGTTGTTGGTGAGCCTAAGTGAGAAAACCAACTTTGGGTTTAACTTGTAAGTCCTAGAAAATAAGTTGGCTATAATCTAGGTTGATTATAGTAAATTTTCAAAGGGTTGCTTGGAGAGTGGATATAGGTACTTTGTGTGTATTGAGCCACTATAAATTCTTTGTGTTTATATGTGTGATTATTCTTTTCTTATATTTACTGCTTACTTTACATAGCATTTCATCTTATTTATATTGTGCTCATTTGCATTGCTTCACAAATACTTTAAGTTTAGCACATATTTGCTTTAAATTTTATAAAGAAACCCAATTCACCCCCCTCTTTGATTGCTACACTGGGCAACAAGTGGTATCAGAGCTTGGTACTCAGCATATAGGTCTAACAATCTTGAATCAAAGATCTAATGGCAACCCAAATTGGTGTTACAATTGTTTAGGGTCAAGCCTCAAATCGTTCACCACTATTTAATGGCACAAATTATACATATTGGAAGATACGCATGCGTATTTACATTCAAGCCATTGATTATAATATTTGGATGACCATTGTTAAAGGTATTCATCAGCCTATCATCTTGGTTAATGGCATTCCCACTTCTAAATTAGAAGATGATTGGGATAAGAATGACATTAATCAAGTTGAGCTAAATACTAAGGCTATGAATTTATTGTTTTGTACTTTAGATCCAAGTGAATTTACTAGAATTTCAAATTATCTCCTTGCTAAGAAAATATGGGATACACTTGAAGTTATCCTTGAGGGTATACATCAAGTGAAGACTATCAAAATTAACATGCTCATTCATACTTATGAAATGTATAGAATGGAACCATCTAAATCTATTAGTAAAATGTACACTAGATTTACTAACATTGTGAATGGCATGAGAAGCTTAGGTAAAGTCATTTCTAATGCTGAATTAGTTAACAAAATTCTCAGCTCACTTCCTTCATCATGGAATCCAAAGGTGATAGCCATTGAAGAAGCTAAGGATGTTAACATTCTACCTCTTGAGCAGCTTTTAGGATCTCTCATGACATATGAGCTATCACTAAAACAAAAGGTTGTGGATAATGATAAAAAGAAGAAGACCATAGCATTTAAGTCCACAACTAAGGATGATTCAAGTGATGATTCTGATGAGAAAGATGATGAAGATGAAATGGCTCTCATCTCAAAAAAGTTCAAGAGGTTCATGAGAAAGAACAAGTATAATTTTAAGAAGAAGCCTCAAAAGGGAGAGCCTAGTAAAGAGAAAGAAATGGAGCAACCCATTTGTTTCGAGTGCAAGAAACTTGGCCACTTCAAGATGGACTGCCCCTTGTTGAAGAAGGCAAAAAGAATTAAGAAAGAAAGCCATGATGGCAACCTGGAGTGAGAGTGAGGACTTGAGTTCGGATGAAGAGCAGTAAGAGGTCACAAATTTATGCTTAATGACTAACGATGATGAGGTAAAATCTTAACTTGAAAATGAGTTTACTTTTGAAAAATTGCATGATGTTTTTGATGAATTGGTAGTTGAATATTAAAATCTTAAAATAAAAAACAAAGAACTAAGAAAGCAAAAATTAGAGTTGATTAAAAGAAATGATATGTCTTTGATTGAAAATGATTATTTTCTTCAAGAAAATAAAAAGTTAATTGATAAAATTTTCTCTTTGAAAAAGGAAAAGAAAGATCTGAAAAAGGATAAGTCTTTTGCAACAATTAAAAAATTTGCTAATTAAAACAAAGAGCTTGTGCAAGAGAACAAGAAGTACAAAGATGAACTTGAAAAAATAAAATCTTTTATTGAAAAATTTACTTATAGTTTTGAAAAACTCAATATGATTTTAATAATCAAAAAGCTTTTTTCAACAAAGCTGAATTAGGTTTTAGATCACAAAAATAATAAAAATATTTCAAAAATTTCTTTGTGCATGCTTCTTCTACTATTACTTATTATTCTTGTGGCAAAGTATGATATAAATCATATATGTGTGACAAAAGAAAATTGAATCAGGTTAGAAAAGTTTGGGTTCCAAAAGGAACCATATCCACTAACCCTAAAGGATCCAAGATGACTTGGGTACCTAAAGTCTCCATCTGATTTTTTCTTGTAGGTGTGTCTTACAACCAACAAAAAAGATTGTGGTACCACGATAGCAGTTGCTCAAGGTACTGGATTGGAGATGTAAAGCAATTCTCATCTCTTGAATATCAAAATAGTGGAAATGTAACCTTCGGTGATAATGGAAAGAGCAAAATCATCAGTATTGGTAAAGTCCATATCATCCCCTCCACTTATATAGATAATGTTATTCTTGTTGATGGTTTACAGCATAATTTACTTAGTATTAGCCAATTTTGTGATAAAGATTTTAAATTTATTTTTAAATCTTCCATGTACATTGTGTCTAGTCTTAATGACAATGGCATCAAGTTTATTGGTCATAGGCATGGCAACATTTATATGATTGATCTTGATGATCTACTAGTGCAAAATGGTCAATGCCTAGTAGCAATGGAAGCCAAGATCAATGAAACTAGTTGGCTTTGACATCGTAGACTAGGACATGCAAGTATACATTTGCTTTCAAAACTTAACAAAAAAAATCTCATAGAAGATTTGCCAAAACTTAATTTTGAAAAGGACAAGATTTGCAGTGCTTGCCAACTTGGAAAATAAACTAAATCTTCTTTCAAATCCAAGGGAGTTGTCTCTATATCTAGACCCCTAGAATTACTTCATATGGACCTCTTTGGACCTTCTAGAATAGTTAGTTTAGGAAGTAAAAAGTATGGTCTAGTTATTATGGATGACTTCTCATGTTTTACATGGGTCATGTTTTTGATCATAAAGATGAAATATTTTCTGTATTCATTAAATTTTACAAGAGAATTTTGAATGAAAAAGGTGTTTCAATTGTTTTTTATGAAGTGATCATGGTACGAAATTTAAAAATCATGATTTCGAAAAATTTTGCAATAAAAATGATATTCATCATAACTTTTCTGCACCTATGACACATCAACAAAATGGGATGGTAGAAAGAAAAAATAGAACTCTTGAAGAAATGGCATGGACCATGCTTTACAAAAATGATTTGCTTAGATATTTTTGGATGGAAGCCATAAATACTGCTTACTATGTTTTAAATCATGTTTTAATTTGGCCTATTTTAAAGAAAACACTTAAAAGCTTTGAAAAGGTAGAAAACCAACCATTAAGTATTTTTATGTTTTTGGATGCCGTTGTTTCATTTTAAACAATGGCAAGGACAATCTAAGTAAATTTGATGCCAAGTTAGATGAGGGTATCTTTTTAGGTTACTCTACATCTAGCAAGGCATACATGGTCTTCAATAGAAGAACACTTCTTGTTGAAGAATCTATTCATATTATCTTTGATGAGACTAATAACAAATCTTCTAGAAAAAAAGATGTTGTTGATGATGAAATAGGTGTTCAAAGGATTGAAAAGATGGGCATCAATGAAGAGCCATCTAAGGAGAAAAATGAAGATCAAGACAATGAAGGACAATAAGTACAAGGAGTTGGAGCCTCATCGACATCTAAGCCATTATCTAAAGAATGGAGGTATACTCATGGACATCCCAAAAAACTTATAATTTATGATCCATCGAAAGGGATAAGTACTCATTCATCCTTGAGAAATGTATGTGATTACTTAGCTTTTGTTTCTTAAATAGAACTAAAATCAATTGAAGAAGCTGAAAATGATTGTAATTATATAAATGCTATGCAAGATGAACTAAATCAATTCAAAAGAAATAATATTTAGACTTTAATTGAAAGACCTACTAATGTTTTAATAATTGAACCAAATTGGTTGTCAGAAACAAACTTGATGAAAATGGTGTAATTACTAGAAATAAAGATAGGCTAGTTACCAAAGGCTATAATCAGGAGCAAGAAATTGATTTTGATGAAACCTTTGCTCCCGTTACTAGACTTGAAGCAATTAGACTATTATTAACATTTACATATTTCATGGATTTCAAACTATTTCAAATGGATGTCAAAAGTGCTTTTCTAAATGAATTTATTGAAGAAGTGTATGTAGATCAACCCCCTGATTTTGAAAGTCATGAATTTTTCAATCATGTTTTTAAACTTCATAAAGCCTTGTATGGTTTGAAACAAGCTTCAAGAGTTTGGTATGATAGATTAAGTAGATTTCCACTTGAAAATGGTTTTTCTAGAGAAAATGTAGTTACTACATTATTTTTGAAAAAGAAAAATGATGACTTATTAGTAGTACAAGTATATGTTGATGATATCATTTTCAGTTATACTAATGAAGTTCTTTGCCAAGAGTTTGCTAAACTTATGCAGGGAGAGTTTGAAATGAGCATGATGGAAGAGCTTAATTCTTTTCTCGGACTCTAAATTAAGCAAACTAGAGAAGGGATCTTCATCAACCAAGCTAAGTATATAAGAGAAATCTTAAAGAAGTTTGGAATGGAGACTACCAGATCAATAGGTACACTAATGAGCCCTTCTTGTAAATTAGATAAAGATGAATTAGGTAAAAGTGTAGATCAAAAATTATATAGAGGTATCATTGATTCTTTGCTGTATTTGACTGCTAGTAGGCTAGATATTATGTTTAGCGTATATATGTGTGCAAGATATCAGTCTGCTCCTAAAGAGTCTAACTTAATGGCTGTTAAACACATACTTAGATATTTGTCTGGCATAATTGATATTGGACTGTGGTACTTTTGAGATTAATCTATTGAATTGATTGCATATTCTGATGCTGATTTTATTGGGTGTAAACTTGATAGAAAAAGTACAAGTAAAACATGTCAATTTTTTGGAGTTAATTTGATTTCATGGTTTAGCAAGAAACAAAATTTAGTTACTCTATCTATGGCAAAAGTCGAATATATAGTAGCTGAAAGCTATTATCTCAAATCTTATGGATCAAATAACAACTCAAAGACTTTGGCATCAAATTAACTAAGACACCTATAAGATGTGATAATACAGGTATAATTAATTTGACCAAAAATCCTGTTCAACATTCTAGAAGCAAATATATTGAAATAAGATAACACATCATAAGAGATCATATACAAAATCTTAATATGATGCTTGAATTTGTATGCACTGATAGTCAATTAGCTGATATTTTCACTAAACCCCTTAGCGAAGATAGATTTTGCATGATTAGAAGAGAGTTAGGTATCATTAATCCCTTTGTTTAGAACTCCTTCAAACCTTGTTTTTACTTGATTTCTTGAGCTCAAAATCCTTTCATTTTGTCTAAAATCCTTCACTAGAACCCCCCTGATTTTTGGAAATTTATTAAAACTTTTTCTAATTTTTTTTGGGTTTTCTAGCCAAGTCGACTCATGCTAGTGTCGACACTTGACAAAAACCCAAGTGTCAACTTACGAACGACAACCTGTATTTTTAGGGCATCAATAGAACACTCGGAAGCCATTTATTTTTTTGTTTTTCTCTTGCCCTAGTGGTCCCCCAACATCATCTTGGCCCTAGAATAGTGGATTTCTACCATTGTCCCATCATTTTTCGGGTAATTTCAACCATTTCCCTCTCTTTCGGTCTATTTTGATACTATTCTTCGTGATTTTTTTTTTCTGGGATTCGGCCCGAACCTGTGTTTTTTCTTTTCTCCAGTCCTTTCCCTCTCTTTGGTCCGATTCTTGCTTGGATTCTCTCTTCCTCCCATCGGTTTTCTCCTCCTTGGCCCGATTCTCCCTTCTTGGTCCACTCCTCATCCGATTCTTCCTCTTCCCCTTTGTCTTTCCCCGGTTCACCTATTGCTCCCTAGTTCTTCCATTCTAGTGGTTCTTGGTGACATGGGTCCTCGTAAGCAAGTTGTTGCCAAGAAGAGGTTGGCCAAGCTAGAGGGGATCCCAGTTCTACAGAGAAAAGATCCAAGTCAGAGATCAGCAGCACAGTGAGCAGGAGAGAGTGCCTCCACAGCCATCCCCTACTATAGAGAGAGTTTATGGAAAGATTATTGCTTGTGGATGCCGTATAGATGAAGAGTTTATGGACCGTGAGGGCTTTGAGATTTGTGAGTTGCTTATAGCTGCTAGACTTTTTCCATTTTGCACTATGAAAGAGAAGTATTATCCTCATTTGATCAGGAAATTTTATGGGAGCCTTGCTACTGATGGACTTATATGGAGTGCTGTGGTTAGAGGTGTGCAGATTCCCATAACTCGAGACACATTGAGCAAAGTTTGGGATATTCCTTTGCGCAGATTGCAGCTACATGTGTTGATGATTGGGAGGCCGCATTTAAGTGTGTATTGGAGAGAGTTGATGTGCATGGTGTATCGACAGTCACCGCGAATCAGTTGTCTATAGAGATGCATTTGCTTCACCATATCATTGCATGCGTCCAGCTCCCGAAGACTAGATGATTTGATTTCATTATGGAGCGGGAGCTCACTTTGATGGTCTGCCTGACACAGAGGACTGCCATCAACATCCCAGCATTGATGCTTTGTCAGATGGGCAAGGTGGCGACTCAACGATGACTTTGCTTGCCCTACGAGATGGGGCTGACTTGTCTATTCTGAGCATATGGTATTCCTTTGGAGGATGAGGCCTCCAAGAAGATTCTTCGTATAGACATTTATGATGAGCGGTCCCTGCATCAGATGGGATATCAGAGAAAGGCAGGTCATTGGGTATGCAAGGAGTCAGGGCAGGAGCCTGACGAGGAGGACAAGCTTCGTGCAGCCGAGGCAGGGCCATCTGGACTAGCTGAGCATATTACTTCCCTACACCTGCACCTGTCACTGCATCAGGGTCTGAGCCAGTCACTCCTTTACTAGCTCCAGCACCTCAGCCCACTGCAAGACTATTTTTGATATGGAGCAGAGGATCTTAGACCAGTTCATAGGGGTTCATAGGGAGATATCTCAGTTATCTGCCAAGACTATTCAGGTTCAGATCGAGCTGCAGGGCCTGCAAGTGCATACTGATATACAGATCAGCTCTCTTCGTAGTGTGATGGAGACTGTATTTGCATAGATTTAGGAGATGTTGAGATCCTTGATGCCTTCTGGCATGTCTGGTCCGTCTGCACCTCCACCTCCTCCTACTGATGGTGATGACTCAGGTGATGACATTGATAGAGTCAGTAGCAGTGATTTTGATGGAAATGATGGAGATGATGGGCAGTCTGGTAGCATCGGTACAATTCCTGAGGATCAGCCTCCAGCTCCTCCTATAGTTAATCCTGCTCCTCCTGTAATTGACCCTTCCCCATCTCCAGTTGATCCTTCTCCAGTTCTTGATGATTCTACTCGGCTGAGACTACTGTGTTCCATACTATTCGGACTCGTAGGACTATAGAGAGATCCGGGCCATCTCTTAGGACTAGGAGTCTCACCCATAAGGCCCCTAGGACTTCTTTCTCTTGGATCATGGCTCCGATAGTCCTAGAGTTTCCATCTGACGAGGACTAGCCTCACAGGTGTTTATCATGTTGTTGTGTTTATCATATTATTATGCTTACTGTTTATCATGTTCTTGTGTTTATGGTTATGTATCAGTCTTTTCAGCTATGTATCAGTCTTTTAGTTATGTATCAATTGTTTTTAGTTATGTATCAAACTTTTATTGTCATGTATCAGACTTTCTTCTTCGTGATGAAACCTTTTATTTGAAGTGCATTGAAATGAATGTTGCTTTTAGTCATCCTTTTTGAAATATTTTTCTCTTTTCTTTGTGTGGTGAATGAATTAATTAAGGGAGAGACAGATAAGATAATTATTTAACTTCATTAATGATAACAAAAAGGAAGAGTAAGAAAATATATAAGCAATTTTCTGAACTTTTTGGCTCATTACCTAACATATGGGGAGAGAATGAAATTTAACTATACTTGGCACTTTACCCCTATGAAATTGTGTTGTATGAACTTTGATATACTAAAATTAACTCAATTCTCATGAGCTTTAAGTGTATGCTCACTTGAATGTGTGGTACAATACCTATAATTGAACTTGAATGCTTATATATTCAAGATTTTGTCATCATCAAAAAGGAAGAGATTGTTGGCTTTGATCCTTGATTTTGATGACTAACAAAATGTTGAGTATATATTTTAAACTAATATTTTATTTATAGTTGTAAGTTTCAAGATACAGGCACATCAAATTTTTCATACAAAAGTATCAAACTTACTCAATTTCAAGATTAGTGAATTTCAATGTTTTAGAAGTCTTCTCACTTTGAAAAACCTTAAAATGGGTCAATCTGGGCTTTATGAAGAAGTTGAAGTTTTATTGAAGAACACTTTGAGTTTTGAAGCTTGGCACAGAGTTTTTTGAATGGCACAACTAGGTGTCGACTCATGGAACACAAAGTGTTGACACTTCAAAAGAACTGGCATGCAGAAATCTTTTTGGCATACCTTGAGTCAACTCACAGAAGTCAAGTGTCGACTCATGAAGAAGTCAGGTGTTGACTCAGAAGAACCAAGTGTCGACTCATGGTCTAAGATAAAAGATCTTATAGAACTGTCATTTTGAGGATTTTGTCAAGTGCTGATCCAAGTGTCGACTCAGAAGACTCAAGTGTCGACTTATAAGCTCCAAGTGTCGACTCAGAGGTCGACTCATAGCATGAGAACAAAATTGAAACAAAACTTAGTTTTTTCAAGATTTATACCTTGAGTCGACTCATGAAGATCCAAGTGTCGACTCATGAAGATCCAAGTGTCACTCATGAACAACTCAAGTATCGACTTATGGATTCTGACAACAGTAACGACTATATTTTCTGAAGCACAGTTTTGACTCCAAAAGGCTCCTAACGGCTAGTTTTGCTCCACTAATGGTCATAAACCATTTTTTGAAAATTTTTGAAGTATTTAACTCTCACCAAACTCATTCATGAAGAACTAACTCACAAAAGACAAATTCTATCTTTGAGAATATCACTTCAAAAGTCAAAAAGAGAGCTTGAAAGAATATTCCATCTGAAAAGCTTAAAATTTTACTATTGAGCCTTCAAATCAACATTCCAAAAATGGTCTTTCAAAGAATCCAAGGAGAAGACAACTCAAGCAAATCAACAAGAGCTTCATAGTCTCTACTTCTACTCTATAGAGAGTTTTTCTTGTGCTTTACTCTTATACTTCTAAATTTATTTGTTATGACTAGTTTTAAGGGTGTTTGAAACTAGGTGATAGGCCCTTCTAAGCCGTGAATTGGAATCCAAGCCTAAGTTGACTTGAGAAAAGGTTGTTGATGAGCCTAAGTGAGAAAACTAACTTTGGATTTGACTTGTGAGCCCTTGAAAATAAGTTGGCTGTAATCTAGGTTGATTATAGTAAAATTTTCAAGGGATTGCTTGGGAAATGGATGTAGGTGCTTGGTGTGCACCGAACTACTATAAATCCTTTATGTTTGTGTGTGTGATTTTTTTTCTCTTGTATTTACTGCTTACTTTACATAGCATTGTATCTTATTTATATTGTGCTAATTTGCATTGCTTTACAAACACTTTAAGTTCAGCACATATTTGCTTTAAATTTTTTAAAGAAACAAATTCACCCCCCCTCTTGGATTACTATGCTGGGCAACAAGAAAGTAGGCATCTTTCTACCTTCAATTTGAATTTAGCGAGAATTAAATCCCCTAAAGAAGAAGAGAACTGATCTAGGTCCATCAAACTCAATGTAAATCATTTTAGCAGCTATGGGTAAGACTAGACTGGGACTAGGATCAAGATCTGCTACATTAGGAAGCCAAATTGTATGCCAAGATTTTAAAGGTCATATCTTGATTATTCAATACTTGATATAGATGATCTACTTCTTAAAAAATTAAATATCTTTTCAAGATATATAATTTTGGACCCACCCTTTAGGGTTGATATGCCAATATTCTATTGTTCATGCCCTAAAATAAGTTGGTCAGACTTAAACTTTCTTTTTTGAAAAAAAAAAAATTGACCAAAAGTTTTCTTTCAATCTATAAAAAATTAGGTAGAGTAATAAAAGATAAAGTTAATGCAAAAATAAAGATCAACTGCTTACAAAATTTTAGTATTTTTCATAATTATTTATATTAGTCATTTTTGAGAGATCTAGTCTTATTCAAAATAGAAAGAAGAATCTAATATGATTGTGCAAGAACAAACATCCTTCTAAAAACTGGAAGGAGAAATCCAACTTGAACTGTGTAAGGTCTAACCTTACTATTATAAATAGGGTCTATCTTAGTTTATGATGTGTGGACGATCATAAAAGAAAAGAGAATTTAAGTACCACTTTCAAAATTTTTCTGTCTTTTTCTAATTTTATTTTAAGAGATTTGATTGAGTGGGTTGAGAAAATCTTTCTTTTTTTCAATTGAATCATTCTATTGAGGATTCGTACAAATATATGTTTAGTCCCATATTAGCTATGCATTAGATAGATTTTGTATATTTTATATAAGACCGTTAAATTCAAATAATACTTTCTAGTTAGCTACCTTAAATAAAATTTTAAGCCATTGCAAATGATATCAGAGTAGACCCAGTTCATAACCTTTGGGAATGAGAAGACACTGCAATATGGGTCCGTTCGGACAAACCATGGGCCATTTGATTATGATATCTATGAATCGATTTGCATGAGTTTGGACCATTAACCTGGCGACAATACCTTGGTTTAAACGAAGGGAGTATGCGAGGATATGTGCCGATATATATTTAGGCCTACATCGGCTATAAATTGGATAGATATTGATACTTATGACTAGTTTTTTGGATGAGATCCTGAATTGTTATATTTTATCTTTCTTTATAATAGTTGGGAGAAAGAGAAAGCAAACATGTGGCTATATGGTATAAAATTATTAATAAATAATACATAGGAACCAAATTTATATAATTAATCATGGTTTGGAAAGAAATTTAGAAAGCATTATTCATCCATACAATTTTTGATATGTATGCCATAAAATAATATCCCATAGACAATGTTATTCTTCATGAACTTGTGTCATGTCCCTTGACTTCATGATCTTGAGTCACACCTCCTGACCCCAATCTTGTGACAAATTCTGAGTGAATAAGCTAACCCATGTCTGTTCCGAGCCAAAAATAAAATTAAAATTAAAATTAAAAAAAAAAAAGAAAGAAAGAAACAAACAAACAAAAACAATGTTTTTTTGGGTTAGACAATTATGCACGACAATGGATCGTCGCCCTCCATCGATGTCACTGTAACTCCTGTAAAGCATATGACAAGTCTTTCCAAGTGGCTCGAATCTCAATACACCGGCCTATCATCTGACGTCTGGAGTCATTGAAGCAACAGTGATGATGAGGACGGTATCTCACGATCCTGGACAACAACTCTCTTCAATAGTATTAGAAAGAAACTACCAATGGGAATATTTGAAGGTTTTTATAGCAATAACTTGAATAGTGAAATAACCAATCAGCATATTAAAAGTTATATGGTACCATCACGAGGGGACGAAAGGGTGGAGCCACACCATTCCTTCGAGGAAGGGGCCACAATTATTGTTGAACAAAGGATTTGATCACTTAATAAAAGTTAGCGGGATCTTGCCATTTAGATATATCTAGTCTAAGAGGAACGGAGCTTCTTATCAGTGTTATATTGCTCACACATTTTCTTGGAAGATTGTTTTGGAATTACTTCTCATACTTTTTTTTTTCCCTTAATTTAATATGATATTGATTTGTCTCTTGAAAAATCAACATTGAGGGATGGAAAATAATAACTTCTGCACTACTTTGAGGTCTAAAATTTAACAGACAAGGAGATTAAGTCTGACGAACCAAATTAACTTCAAAATGCTCCGAGTCAGGAAAAGCATTTGACGTGTTGACAATGTTAACCACCACGGCACCACCCACAAACATTGCGAGTGGACGCGTGCTACCAACCCAATGCCCCATAGATCACGGGCAGAATCATTTCCTCTGCGAGTGTTGGAATCCATCGTGGCGAAGTCAGTGGTCCTCAGCGAAGGGAATTCCACTCCCACTTCCCACCAAATCCCCTCCCATCCTCAACGTACACTTCCTCTCCCCATTATTGCCTCCCAAGAAAACCACCACTAAAGCACATCCTCCAAGTTTACACACAAATATTTTGGGACTTAAGCTGCTCTGAAAGTTCCTATTCTTCTGTCTTCGGGATTGCAACTGCTCTGAAAGTTCCCACCATTCTTTTTCTTACTCTCCAAATGGACTGTGCAACAAGGATTCTCCTCTCCTTAAAATATCATCATCGGCCCCCAGTGCGGTGGGTGGAATAGAGTCCCTGAAACCTGGTTGGCTGGCCCTCGTATGCTTGGACTCCATAAGCTCTATACTTTTAAGACAAGCTTCAACGTTCTTTCCTCTCTTCCGACCCCTTATTTGTTTACATCCCTCGTTTTTCTTTTTTTTAAGATTCTGTATGCCTAAGAGACCCAAAGCGTTGAGATCAAAAGAACTACGTCCTCCCAACCCTTACCGTCTTTTGAGAACCATCGAATCGCTAGGTAGGGCCGAAACAAACGCGTAAATCCCACACTACATCCTATACATTAGAAAAGAGGAGCACAGCAGCAGGAAGAAGAGGACTGTTACCTTTTCTCTTCACACATCGTTCTCTAGAGAGGGGAGAGAGAGAGGGAGAGGGAGAGGGGAAGAGGAAATTAACAATGGGTAACTGTGCGTTTAGAGGTTTTGGAGAGGGAAGTGGCTTGATGATAAAGGTGGTGACGTTCAACGGCGGCGTTATGGAGCTCCATCCACCGGTTACCGTGGAATGCATCACCAATGGGTTCCCGGGCCATGGCATCTTTCGAAGCCGCGACCTCTTCTCGAAGCCGCTTCTTCACAACGAAGAGCTCGTCGGTGGGGAATTGTACTATCTCCGCCCCCTCAGCGACACCCACAAGGGCCTCCCCTCGCTCGTCGCTCCTTACCGCGTGTCCTTCGACCACCATGGGTTCTGGAGGAGGCAAGACTACATGGAGGTGGTTCCACAGTTTCACGCCAATGGTGGCAATCGAGGTGGGGTTGGTGGGGTGTGGAAGGTGAAGCTAGTGATAAGCCCGGCAGAGCTCAATGAGATCCTGTCACAGGATTCAAGGACCGAGGCGTTGATAGAGAGCGTGAGGACGGTGGCCAAGTGTGGGAATGGAGCGGCCTCGGTGGCGAGCTCGGATCAATGGAGCTTGGCTAGCAGCAGGAAGGTTTCTTCCGAGAGCATGGATTAGCAGTTTGAAGAAAGATGCTTTTTGCTTTCTTAGGGTTGTGTTACTATAATAACGTATATTGGGAGGTAATATTAATATTATGTCCTCTGAGATACTTTGTTGTGCTTTATCTCCTTTTTCTTTCTGCCGGAGCGTTGGTGCTATCATGGGGGTGCATGTGGAGCTGTCCTTTGTTGTGATGTTTTTTTTTTATCTTTTTTCCTTCTTCTTTTTTCCTTTTAACATTGAGGAGAAGAATGGAAATGTAGAGACTGACAAAGGAAATCTTAGAAGATCATGGATCGTCTTTCTATGTTGCCCGGGTTGGATTTTACCTTATCATGTTCAAGTAGTGTTTGGAGGGGGATTTGTAACCAATCCAAAGGGCATTGGGTTGTTGTATGCCTTTGTATGTTGTTTTGGAGCAGCTAGGTTTGGTTTGCTTAATCTACTCATGCTGTAAAATTGTTCAAGTATGCTAAGATGTTTATCTTTGGATCTTTTGTTTGTTCTGGTTTTTCTTCCTGCACACTCCCGCATCATGATAATTTTTTTTTCTATTTATCTTTTGATAAATTAATAAATTTGGTAGTGAATGATCAAGACCATGAATGAGAACAATCAGGATGCGCATGTCTGCAGGATCAAATGGGTTTTTATACCAGCTTTGTTTTATATGAGAGCAGCTTTATCAGGGACAGTCCGGATGTGTCCCTCGTAGGCCAATAGATTCAAAAAAGCTTGACAACAAGAATTGCTACACTGTTGAATGTAGATGCAGGCGACTGAAAATGAATAATAAACTTATGACGCCACCAATGGACCACGCAAGGTAGGAGTGGCAATACTTAATGGTTTAACTCATTTAATTTCATTCAATATACATTAGGTTAGATTACCTATTTAATAAAATAGTCTAATACAAATTTAGATTTTTGACCTATTGGTACTAGGACTCAGTTTGATAGATTATATATTGACCACCTTGTTGGCATACGGTAGAGATCATAGTCTTTTGATTATTATTATTATTATTATTATTATTATATATATATATATATTAAATAATATATAATTGAGATTTCACAAACTTATGATTACTTTTCATCTATATCATTATTGTATATAATTAAAAAATCACAATATTTTGATTATTTTTCATATATATTGTCAGTGTATATAATTAAGAAATCACAATCTCCTAATTATTTTCTACACATTTTACTATTATATTTATATAAATATTCTACCATTGTGCATAGATGGATCGATTAATGAATACATTTTTTGCCCCTTTCTCTATCTTCGATAATATGCTATCAGAGCAAAAGATCCTTGTCTTATGAAAATTTACCTCTCTTTCACTATCAAGTGCCTAGTGCTCCCGTCCTCTAGCTTCTCCTTCCTTCTCGTCTCTCAAAGCATCCTTATATATATTCATTAAAAAGTTTGTGTCCTAATAACTAACTTGTTGATATATTTATTAAAAGACTTACCTCCTAATGCTTTCAACAGTTATATTCCAAGTTTTTGGTAGTACCCAACTCAGCTTACAAGGAGTGCTAACAATATAATTAAGAGATCATAAGTTCTTGATATCAAAGAACCATATAATTCTACTGATTTGACTTCAACTAAAATAACTCCACTAAGTTTTTTTTTTATGCCACATAAATCTTTCATTTGCTATCATCTAGGCAGATTGCCCGTGGATCCTCATAACATGTAAATGTGCCTGTTGTTGAGATGCGATGATATAATTATTTATTTTTTTATTTTAGAAAAATTATATTGATGATACAATTATTTGTATGATTAATCTAAAAAGCTTAGATGGAATCTTCTTGAGATATTAAATGGGATGTGTTGATGGGTTTGAATATTTTTATATCATGAGGATTGGATTTGGTTATGTTGGATTTGTTGCATATTTATTTGATGATATAATTCTAATGGGGACAAGACACAAGCAGTACGCGAATTCTTTCCTACACAGTCACATGGTTACGTAGCATCAGGGCCTCCAATTGACTATCTATAATTGTTTCTGGTTTCTTCTCCTAGTTTCACTCAACTTTGCTACCTCATCATCCCTTATCAACTCCAAACCATCCCCTAACTCAGTTAGCCTTGGCTCCAGCACATTTTCAACCCCGAAATTATTGGATTTGATCTAAAAAATAAGAGAAATTCTATAAATAATCGAAATATAAAATAAATAGGGAAAAAAACATTTCCATTTTCATTGGTGGATGTTTATTTGGCATGTTGGTGATTTTATCAATGGAAACTGGACCTCACCAACAGGGTGAAGATCCAAGACCTCACGAGTTTTGCTAAGTATTTTAAAGGGTTGGGGAATCTCTGGATATGTGAAGGCACCAAAGAATTATACTACATTGATGACACCCTAGTGTTTGCACAGGTCAAACAGATTTACATGGCTTTCGTGAAGATATCTTTACAATTTCGAGTTAATCTTAGGACTCTCAATAAACTTTTACAAATTATTTGCTCAATTGGACCAACAAGGCCATTCGTAGGTGCCGGATGTATGAATTGGCTTAACTGCCTACTTTTCTCTCTCCCTCTCAAATACCTCAAAACTGCTGTTATGTGGAGGGTAAACATTCAAAATCAGATTGCACATCACTTTTGCATAGAGTTAACATGCACTAGGTTGGCTTGTTGGAAAGCAAAGACCTATTTTTCGAGAACATACCCACTAATCAATTTGGTGCTTGCATCGCTTCCTCTTTATTTAATGTACCCTTATTTAGGTTCCAAGGTTGGATTGTAAAGAGAATTGCTACATATAGAAGATCCTTTCTTTGAAAGGACTCCTCAAGTTCTCATGAGATTTCTTGTAATGCGAACTAGACAGTATGCCTACTAAAAGAGGAAAGCAAGCTTGGAGTGAGGGAACTTGGCCAATTAAATCTTGCCCTCTAGCCAAATGGGCCTAGAGATTTCTTACCAATGACTTTGGAATTTGGAGAAAGCAAATGTAAATTGCTTGTCACAAAAGAATCAAGCTTTCTATGAGTTGAAAGCCAGCCAGGAGGTGCTTTAGTTCTTGACGTGATGTCATTAGTGCCGTTCTTGTATTTAGGAATGGCAGTCAAGATTGGCAGCACATTATTATGGTATAGTAGTTAGCTCAAACTTTCTGTACCCACAAATTTTTTTCTTTCGATCAACTACATAGGTATAATCATAGTGATCCATCTCAAAACTATTAATGATAAACTCAAATAGCAGAGAGTTTTTTGTAAACCTGGTCAAAGTCTTCTAGTTATTCGTATTAGGACTCTAGTTATTTGAGTCCGTAAAAATTAGGATTCTAGTTCTTTATTTTGGTTTGAATAGGCCTTAAGGGCTATATAAGTTCTAGTTGCCATGTAAAAATAAAAGAGAGCAGTTCCTTGAATAAAATTTCTTCTTCTCTTTAAAATTTTTTTCCGGTTGCTAACAAAAATTGCTATTAGTGCTGTGGCACTATATGGCCTGCAGTGTTGCTAATTATGTTTTGTTTTAAATCTTATGATATATAAGACCACTGTACTTCAATGTAGCCTACCGCTTTACATGGAACCTCTACATCAAATATTATGTGGTACCATGTGCACTGATACCACTTGTTGAAAGATCTCTTAAATTGTAGAATATGGATATTCATCCAAGATCATACTTCTATTGATGAAGTTAATACCATAAGAGGAAAGAGGAAGAGAAAAGATACACAATATAATTTAGTTAGACAAGCAAGATTTCACTATAAAAGAAAAATCACTTACAAGGAAAAACTTGTACTCTCAATCCTGTACTATAATCTCTCAACAAGAAGTCCCAGATGTCTCATAAAAGCTTTCAATTATTTAAAAAACCCTCTAGTCCCTACAAGCTTTCACCCGACTCTCTAAACTTTTCTGTAGCTACCATGATTCTTTTCTAACTGTCTGCATCATTTTTATAGACTTTATGACCATGCACTACTCTCAGTATCAAAGAGCAGTTCGACAAGGTTCTAGAGGTTTAAACTGCATTGAAAATAGAATCCAAACCAAATCAAAACACCTGAAGCTGCCCTAAACTATCCATAAATAGTGCTAAGCCTCTTCTGCATGAGCCGGTGCATGGATTGGCCTGTCCCTACATGTCATGTGCACACCTAGGCTAATCTGCACCTGCAATCCATCATGCACCATGCAAAACATGTGAGAAATGTGTGTGGACTGTGTAAAACATATAGTCACATGGACCACATGCTCGCACATGCCTGGGCAGTGCCTCGCCCGCTACCACTGGACTTGGCTGCTCCTAGGTCTATGCTAGGTCTTCTTTTGAGTTTTTTGGTGCCTATACTTTTATTTTGGATTGAATCAAAGTTTTTTTCAATAATCTCTACCTTGAAATTTGGCCTCTACCTAACTTTTGAAAGCTCTTAAAAGATCTTGCCCCCATGCCTTGGACAAATGCCTATTACTTATGGATGGGTAAACATGGGAGTCGAGCCAGGCTGCATGATCCTATCTCCATCGTGTGCTATGCTCTACCTAACTTGAGACCTACTCGAGAAAGTCTCATACAGTAATAGGAATTTTACTATACGATATTACTTATCATCCTCTTGAGTCTCGCATCTTATGCTCGATCCACATATTCTTGAGCTCCATCTCATACTGGGCTCTCATTTGTATCAAGAATTCTATCACGCACTAGACTCCCTGTTAGAAGATAATGTGTTCCATACTTCTTTCCCTTTAATACTACTCTTCTACCATGCATGACCTTTAAGATTCCATCATCAGCTTTTCACCTATAATTGCTTGGATCCAGTCTGCTCAGTGAAATCAGATTCTTATAAAAATTGGATATATATCAAATCTTATCCAATTTCTTCACTGTCCTATCATATGCTCCCAAGCTAACTATTCTAATAGCCTTGATTACATAGCTCGATCCATTTGATAATTGGATAGAACCTTCTCTACTTTCTAGAAAGTCAAACAACTTCTTTCTGCAATAGATATAAAATAGACATGTATAATCTAAAATCCACTATAGGGAAGAGGTAGATACCTTACCATAAGTGCCTCACTGTATCTGTCACTATAGCTACCATCGACCACTATAGCAGTAGCCTTCATTTAATCCTTGAGTTGCAAGCAATTTCTAACCCGATACCCTAACTCATCACACCGGTAGTATCTGATCTTGCTCGTGTTCCTTGATTTGGACCTAGATGCCTACCTCGTGATTCTTTATCACTCCATCTTGTGCCACCTACACTTCCAGTCACCACCAAAGTAAGTTTCCACTTGAACTTGAAGTCCGATTTATCAAACATTATTCTGAAGTAGTACTATAGTGACCTCTTCTATCTTGATGATATCTTTTTCACTAGAAGAGTAGTCACCAAGGACTTAAAAGATGGAGAAAGTGACGACAACATGACAACTCCCTGGTATTCTCCTTAACTTTCTCACTAATATTGAGGAGATCAACGAGAATCCTTTGGAAGTTACTTAGATACTCTTGCATGCTCTATCCCTCACTAATTTGTAGCTAGTAGAATTATTTCTTGAGAAATAGAGCATTGGTAAATGATTTTGCAATGTTCATCTTTTTGAGCTTCATCCACATTGTCATTGGAGAAGCCATGCTCAGTACATATGTTACCCAGCGAAGCAACCTAAGAGAGGAGTTGAATTAGATTTTTCAAAACATTAATTATGTATGTACTGAATTTGAAAAACAAGTGAAGTGAGTGTGTAACAATATATATGTATATAGATTATAACTAAATACAATACTTAAGAAAAGAAGAAGAAGAGAAAAGCAAAGTACAATAAATACACAAAGTTTATAGCAGTTCAATATACCCCAGGCACCTACATCTACTTCTCAAAAATCTCTTGAAAATTTCCTCTAATCCTTGAATATTACAGCTGGTTTGCTTTCTGATCTCACAAACCTAACATAATTAGTTTTTTCTTAGTTTCGCCAACCACAACCTCACAACAAGCCAATCCTAGTCTTGCAATCTAATTTCAAGGCTTAGATAAACCTCTATGTTAGTTTTAATTCTCTTAAAACTAGTTACAACTTAAAATAAGGTACAAGAAGTAATGAAACCAAAAGCTCTCTAAAAGTGTAAAAGAAAAGTTGATGAAGCTCTTGAAGAAATCTTTGAGTTATCTTCTTCAATAGAAAGCCTCTAATGATTGCTTTGATTGCTGATAGTTAAGAAACGATTGCACACTCTTTAAGAACTAGACTTTTTTTGGAAAGTTTGTTCATTGGAAGATTCTTTTGGAAGTATTATCTTTCTCTTGGATTCTCTTGCCTCTTCAATATATTTGGTAAGGAATAAATACTTTTAGAAACTTTAAAAATCCATTTATGATGTTTGGTGATAAAACTAGTCATTTGATACCTTTTCCAAACTTCTATACTTCTAAAAATATTATCGGTACTATATTGTTAGAAACTGAAGTGTCAACTCACAAGTCCATGAGTCGACCCTTGAATTGACACTTCAAAGACTAGTGTTGATTCGCAAGTTGTCTTAAAAAATTCTACTCTTTGGATTTGCTTGACTGTGACCCATGGAGCATGAGTTGATCATTCGATTTGCTTGACTGTGACCCATGGAGCATGAGTTGATCCTTGAGTCTACTATGTGTTGACACTTCAAAACCTAGTGTCGACTCATAGACATGTACTAGAAATTTAGCCTCCTGTTATTTTCCTGCAACTGCGACTTATAGACTATGAGTTGATCCTTGAGTCGACACTTCAAAGCTCAGTGTCGACTCACAGACCTGTACTGACTGAAACTCTGCATGCCAGTCCCTTCTTCTTTTCTGAATCATTTCTGGAGATTGACTCACCATTCCTTGAGTCGACACTTACCCATGCTAATTAAGAAATATGTGCCAATCTTAAAACATGAAGCTTTAACTTGATTTCTTCCATACCAACTCTCAAAAGTCCATTAAATCCATTATTTTTACTTTTATAAGATAACTAAAACAATAAAATTTTCATGCTTGAAGATTGATCAACTAGTTTTTTTTTTCAATGAGTTTGTAGGGTATCTGAAACAATAATCTCAACATTCCAACAGAATATTAGTACCCCATATATACTCAAATATTTTATTATTCATCAAAATCAAAGCTATAATCAATAATCTTTTCTTTTTTGATGATGATAAAATTTTGAGTATATAAGCATATAAAATTTGTAGTATCAGAGCATATGAATTTTATTCAAGAGCCTTGATATTAGAATAAGATTGAATTTTCAATTTACTAAGATATCAGAATAATTTATTGATAATGTTTCTTAAAGTATCAGAGCATGATCGTATCAGAACATAATTTCTTATAATTAATTGATGTATGAGATTTATGAAATTCTACTCAAATATCAAGTATTTGAAACATTTACTCATGTATCAACAATGATCAAAGTATGTATCAATATATCAAAGTATATATTCTAGATGTTAGAATATGTACTAGAATGTATAAATGGTATAATAGATTGAAAATTAGGTTTTCATATTAGATTGTATCGCATGTTGTACTAGAGTATCAGAGTGAATTGAATTAATATATCAGAGTGCATCAAGTGATGATACCTAGACTTAAATTTTCAATTTTACTTTAAGTTTTCAATTTTTTTTTATTCATATAATCAATGCTTTCCTTTTACTTTTATCTACTAATATAATCAACATTTTTTATATTATTTCTACTCCCTCTTTTTTGTTATCATCCGAGTAATATTTTTACTCTCCCTTTCTTATTTGCTTAGATAATTGAGATTAGAAGGCAAAAGTGTTCCATTCATATAATGTATTAGAGCAATCATTTTAGAAAGAAAGAATTCATCTAGAATTTCATGACATAAAAATGAAGATAGCACAATATATATATTAGAATTAATATAAAATAGAGTTTTGCATACACCAAAAAATAAAATAAATATTTTGCAGGACATCAAGGTATAATGAGAATCATAAGTAAGATCTAGGATCTTATAGATAATACTTATAAGGCTACTCCTCATCAGAAGGGAAATCGATAACTATGGATGCCATGATCCTAGAGGCTGAGTATCTGGGCTTTCTATAAGTCAAGCTTCTGGTCCTGCTAGAAGGACCAAAGCGATGGAAACTAGGAGTATGAAACCCTAAAGTCCTAGTGATAGACTGGGTGGTCGGATCAGATGATGGAGATGGTGGCATATCTAATTGAGGAGCAAGGGGCTGATCTGATGGATGATCTAAAGAAGCTGGTGGCTGATCTGGATCCACTATAGGTGGATGCTCCTATGCTGTTGGAGGTTGAGGTGCTGGAGGTGGAGAATCCAGTGGAGGACTTGATGAACTGACTGGAGCTAGGATAGGTGTCGTCACTGAATAGCTACCAGTATATTTATAAGTCCTGACTTTAACGTCCCCCTGAGCTATGTTAGTGAGTCACGAGTCTTTGTTCTCAGGTCATGGAGCTTAGTCTATAAACCATCCTCTCTATCATATAGGATCTAAAACTCAATCCAAACAGGGCTAGCTATCAAAGAAGCTATCCTTGCTCCTATCTGATCATCAAGTCTATCACTGGGCTAAGGAGCAGTAGGTCTTTGCGATGAAGCCCCCAATATCATAGGTGTAGGTGGGGTGGTTGGCTTTGAAGGCCTTGCCTATGCTGTTGTGCTAATAGCTATCTTTGAAGGTTCATGCTCAGCTGCTCCAAGCTCCCGCTCAGAATTTGGCTTTGCCTCCTACCCAAAAGCTCGTCGCACCCACCGACCTCCATGCTTTCTATACCCCATATAGTGCAGGGACTTGTCATCATATGTATTGATATATAGTATCTCCTTGAAGGCTTCGCTCTCAAAGGATACACCAAATGCTTTGAAGATCCTAGTCAATCCAATGCCATAGGGTAGACAAAGCTTTATGCTAGTAGCTACCTCTTGCATCTGTCTAGCCATAATCCCTGGTAGATTAATGGCTGTCTCCCAAACAAGTGCGACCATCAACATAAGCTCTCTCTCAGTGACAAAGTCAAATCGACCTATCTTCGATACCAGGATCCAAGTAATAATGTGATATAGTAGCATCATCTCTATAGATAATTGGTTGGCCACAACCATTGAGATCACTTGCACATCATCCCTCTCTAAAATACATCTGAAGCCTTCCTGCTTGTCCCCCAACTAATATACAGTCATACCATGGAGAGGAATCTCCCAAACATAGCTTAACATCTCATCACTAACAAGAATTGAAATCCCTCTAAAAATGACCACCCATCCATCTCCACCTCTGGCCATGGAGCTATAAAACTCACTAATTAGGTGAGGGTAGCACCTCTCATGCATCGAATAGAAAGCCTCGCACCCTACAAATCAAATCCAATGTCCTATAGAGAATCCCTCTTGGTTAAAGTACCCAAAGTCTATACACCACCTGCATGAAATGGCCTTACCAATGACTCTCTCCACCATGGTGAAGGAGGAGGATTAGCTCAAGTCTCTCTCCTCTCCTCTAGGTCATGCCTAGCCTAGGAACAATGCTTGGTACCTCTCGAATCACCTGAACTAGGTCGAGTCCTCTTCCCATAGTAAGCTAGCTACTTTTGTGGTCCCATTTCCCTCAAATCCAAATGATGTGGATGGATTTAGGTCTAAAAGGAAGGCTAAGATCAAAAATCCCATTGTTGGAGGGGCAAGGGAGTGATTTGGAAAAGGTTTAGGAGAGAGAGGAATAAATGGAATGAAAAACAAGTCACTCATCTGCTAAAAAGTTATGATTTCTGTCAGTGAGTCGACACTTGGAATTAACCTATGAGTCGACACATGGGTGAGTCAATACTTGGTTAAAACTCAAGTATCGACTCAAGCACTAAGTCAGAACAAAAAATGAACTTTCCAATAAAATGAGATTAAGGGGGTTCATTTAATGATTTTAGGAGGTTTAGAATGATCAAAATAGTTATGTTTTCAATTGAATTGAGATTGCTAAGAGATAGAATTAAGCGAGTATAAAAAGTCTACTCAAAAGAATCTATCAATCCTAGTTCTCTCCTAATAATGTAAAATCTATCTTCATTAAAGTGTTTGATAAAAATATTAACTAATTATTTATCGGTGCAAACAAAGTTAAGCAATACATCACTATTTTGAACATGATCTCTCAAGAAGTAGTATCTTATCTTAATATGCTTATTTCTTGAATGTTGAACAAGATATTTAGTTAGATTGATTGCACTTGTATTATCATATCTTATAAAAATTTTATTTAATTTAATATCAAAATCTTTGAATTATTATTTAATCCATAATATTTAAGCACAATAACTTTTAGCTATAACATATTCAGCCTCAATTATAGATAATGCAACTAAACTTTGTTTCTTGCTAAATCATGAGATTAAATTCACTTCAAAAAATTGATATGTTCTACTTGTATTCTTTCTATCTAACTTACATTGAGTAAAATCAGCATCTGAATATGTAATTGATGATTATCTAAAATACCATAATTCAATATTAATAGTTTCAGATAAATATCTAAGTATACGTTTGACAGTCAATAAATATGATTTCTAGTACACATGCAAACACTAAACATAATGTCTAGTCTACTTACAGTAAGATAAAGCAAAGAACCAATCATACCTCTATATAGTTTTTGATCAATATTCTTACTACTTTCATCTTTGTCAAGCTTACAAGAGAGACTTATGGGCGTGCCAAGTAATTTTGTTGTCTCCATCCTAAATTTTTTTAGTATCTCTCTAGTATACTTAGTTTGGTTAATGAAAATCTTCTTTTTAGTTTGCTCAATCTAGAGTCTGAGGAAGAAGTTTAGCTCTCCCATCATATTCATTTCAAACTTCTTTTGCATTAACTTGGCAAACTTTTGATAAAATTAGTTTAAAAAATAATATCAATAATATAAATTTGTACCACTAATAAGCCATCATTTTTTTCTTTTCAAAAATAAAGTGGTAACTACATTTCCTCATATAAAACCATTTTCAAGCAAAAAATCTTTTTATCTATCATACCATGCATATGGAGCCTGTTTTAAACTATAAAGAGATATATAAAGTTAAAAAATATAATTTGGATAAGTATAATCTTTAAAATTAGGTAATTATTTTAGATAAACTTTTTCTACTATGTATTTATTTAAAAATATACTTTTAATATCTATTTGGTATAATTTAAAATCTATGAAGCATGCAAATGTAAGTAATAATCTAATTATCTCTAATCTAGTAATATGTATAAAAATTTTATCAAAATCAATTCTCTTCTTAATTTATCTTTTAGCAACTAGTTTAGCTATGTTTCTTGTTATTGTACCATTTTCATCTAAATTATTTTTAAAGATCCATTTAATGCTAATAATTGAAGTATTAAGTGGTTTTTCTATTAAAGTCTAAATTTTATTTCTTTCAAAATGTTTTAATTCTTCTTGCATTGTATTTATCCTATTAGGATCTTTTTTTCAGCTTCTTCAATACTTTTGGATTCAATTTGAGATACAAAAGTCAAGTAATCATAAACATTTCTAAGAGAATATCGAGTTCTTATCCCTTTTGATAGATCAGCTATAATTAATTTCTTAGGATGTCCATAAGCATACCTCTACTCTTTAAGTAGATCATTTTGTCTTGAAGAGGTTCTTTCTTCTTCTTCCTTTTGATCTTCTTCAAGGTCTTTAGAAGGTGTATCCTTCACTATTAAGTTTTCCATCCTTTGAAGATCTGTATCATCATCTAAAATATCTTCTTTTCTATAAGATATGCTATTAGATTCATCAAAAACTACATGCATGGATTATTTAATAACTAGGATTCTCTTATTGAAGACTCTATATATTTTATTAGATGTGGAGTTTCTTAAAAGGATACCCATTTGACTTGACATTAAACTTACCTAAGTTATCTTTTCCATTGTTTAGTATAAAACATCGATATCCAAAAATATAAAAATATTTTATACTAGGTTTTCCACCTTTCTAAGATTCATAAGGTATTTTCTTTAAAATTGGATAGATCAAAATATGATTTAAAATATAACATGCTATGTTAATAGCTTCCATCCAAAAATATCTTGAGAGGTCATTTTCACATAGCATGGTACATGCCATTTTTTAAAAATCCTATTTTTTCTCTCTACAATCCCATGTTGTTGAGGTATCTTAGGTAAAAAAAATTGTACTTAATATATTTTTCATTGCAAAAGTTTCCAAAATCTTAGTTTTCTAATTTAGTTCTATGATCACTACGAATACAAATAATTGAAGTACACTTTTTATTTGAAATATTTCGATAAAACTTAGTCAAAGCTAAAAATGTTTTATCTTAGTGTGCCAAAAATATAATCTATGTAAAACTAGAGAAATCATTTACAATAACAATATCATATTTCTTTTCTCCTAAATTAGTAGTCCTTGTATGTCTAAATAAATCCATATAAAGTAATTCTAAGGGTTTAGATATAGAAACTATGCCTTTTAATTTAAAAGAACTTTTAAATTTTTTTAAAAATTGGTATGCATCATAAATTTCATTCTTTTTAAAATTAATTTTTGGCAAGATTTTACGAGATCTTTTTGTTTAATTTAAAAAATAAATGCATGCTAGTATATCTTAATCTATGATGATATAAACAACTAGTTTCATTGATTTTAGCTTCCATTGCAACTAAATATTGACCATTTTATATACAAAGATCATCAAGATCTATCATGTAGATATTTCTATTACTATGTCTAATGAATATGACCCCATTATCATTGAGTCTAGAAATAATATATAATGAAGATTCAAAAACTAATTTAAATCCTTTATCATAAAATTAACTAATACTAAATAAATTATATTTCAATCCTTCTACAAGTAAAATATTTTCTATATAGATAGAGAGGGTGACATACACTTTACCGATTTCAATGATTTTGACTTTTTTATTGTCACCAAATATCACATTTCTTTCATTTATAGCTTCAAGAGATATGAATTACTTCATATTTCTGGTTATATATCTTGAACAACTACTATATAGATACCAAAATCATTTTATCTCCTTGGTTGCAAAAAATATCTATAAAAGAAATTAAGTAGAAACTTTAGGTATCCAAGCCATCTAGAATCCTTTTGGATTAATGGTGGCGGTTCTTGTTGTAACCCAAACTTTTCTAACATTTTTAGTTTTCTATGATTACACAAATAAGTTTAGATCCTAATCTACCACAATAATGGCATGTGATACTAGAGGATGCAGAAGCAAAAAAATTTTTAAAATATTTTTATTATTTTTATTATTTAAAACCTAATCTGGATTTATTAAAAATAACTCTTTAACTATTTAAAAGTATTCCAAGTTTTTTGGAGCTATATGTAAACTTTTCAACAAAGGGTTTGACTTTAAACAATTCTTTTTTCAAACTCTTGTTTTCTATGGTTAATGCTTTGTTTTCTTGTGAAAGCTTTTCATTTGTTAAAGCAATCTTCTATTTCTTTAAATCTTTCTTCTCTTAAGTTAATCTTTCATTTTCTTTTGATAATTTTTCCTTTTTATTTGTCAACGTAAGATTTGCATCCTTCAAATCTTTGTTCTGTTGAGTTAAGGTGTGGTTTTTTTGATAATTTTTTATTTTCACTAGTTAACTCAAGAATTTCTTTCTTTATATCTTTATGTTTCAACTTGAGCTTTTTAAAATCATTCATGAGTTTAGAAAATGCATCTTGAAGTTTTTTAAATATAAAATCAACTTTGATATCAGATCTCACCTCTTTATCATAGATAATGAAGTATAGATTTGCAACTTCTTGTATTTCCTTCTCGAAGCTAGCATCCTTGCTTTCACTTTATATCACCATCATTGCCTTCTTCTTGTATTTTTTTGATGCATTTTTGAAAAGAAGGTGGTCTATCTTATAGTGACACAACTTCTTATATTCAAAATAAATAGGTTGCTCCTTCACCTTCTTCTTGCTTAGCTTTCCTTTATAGGGTTTTTTCTTGTAGCCATGCTTCTTTTTCCTTGTAAACCTTTTGAACTTTCTTGATACAAGTGTCATCTTATCATCTTCATCTCTCTTATCCGAGTCATCACTAGATTCTTCCTTTGTAGTTATAGACTTGAGGGCAATGGTCCTCTTTTTTTTTTTATTTTCGGCATTCTTTTGCTTCAAGGATAGCTCATAAGTCATAAATGAGCCTAAGAGTTGTTCAAGAGGAAGTGTATCAACATCTTTGGCCTCTTGTATGGCTGTGACCTTTGTATCACATGAAGTTAGAAGTGACCTAAAAATTTTATTAACAAGTTCAGCATTAGAATAAGATTTATCCAAATTTATTAAGCTATTAATGATATTGATAAATCTAGTATATATTTCAAGGATAGTTTCACTAGGCTCCATCCTAAACATTTTATAAGTATGGACAAATATATTAAGTTTAGATTGTTTACTTGATTAGTAGCCTCATGGATAACTTCAAATATATCCCATATTTCTTTGGCTAAAGTGCAAGTAAAAATCCCATTGAATTTATTAGGATCTAGAGCATAATAAAGCAAATTCATAGCTTAGCATTCAATTCAGCTTATTTTATGTTTTACTCATCCTAATCATCTTCAAACATGGGAATAGCAACACCATCTACCATGACTGTGAGTTTATGAGGACCTTGAATGATAATCTTCCATATATTGTAGTCAATTGCTTGTATGTAAATGCACATGTGAGTTTTCTAGTATATATAGTTTGTTCCATTGAATAAAAGAGGATTGTTTGATGCTTGCCCCTCAGCAATACATGTGCCAAATTGGGTATCTATTCAATCTTTGACTCTTGATTGTCAGATCAAATTCACTAAGAACCAAGCTTTGATACCACTTGTTGCCCAATGAAGCAACCCAAGAGGAGAGGGGTGAATTGAAATTTTTAATACTTGAAACAAGTATGTGCTGAATTTGAAAAATAAGTAAAGTAAGTATGTAACAATATATGTATGCAGATTATAACTAAATACAATACTTAAGAAAAGAAAAAGAGGAGGAAAGCAAAGCATAACAAACATACAAGATTTATAATGATTTGGTACACTCCAAGCATCTATATCCACTAACAAATAATTCCTTGAAAATTTTACATAATCCTTCAAGATTATAACCGGTTTGTTTTCTAGGCTCACAAACCTAACCCAGTTGGTTTTTCCCTAGACTTACCAACCACAACCTCACAACACACTAACTCTAGGCATGCAATCCAATTCCAAGGCTTGGATATGCCTATCTCCTAGTTGTAATCCCCTTGAAACTAGTTACAACTCAAAATAAAGTGCAAGAAGTGACAAAACTAAAAGCTCTCTAAAAGTATAAAAGAAAAGTAAATGAAGGTCTTGAAAGAATCTTTGAGTTGTATTCTTTAGTAAAAACCTCAAATCATTGCTTTGATTGCTAGTGGTTGAGAAATGATTGCACATTTTTTAAGAGCTAGGTTTTTCTTTTTGAAAGTTTACTTTTTGGAAGATTCTCTTGCAAGTATTAGCTTTTTCTTGGATTCTCTTGCCTCTTCTATGTATTTGGTGAGGAATAAATACTTTTAAAAACTTCAAAAATATGTTTATAATGTTTGGAGATGAAAACAAGCTGTTTAACACCTTTTCCAAGCTTTTGCACTTATGAAAATATAGCCATTACTATGCTATCAGAAGATAAAGTATTGACTCAAAGTCTATGAGTCAACCCTTGAATCGATACTTTAGAGACTAATATTGACTCACAAGCTATGTTCAAAAAAAATTACTCTCTAGATTTGCTTGAGACTATGACTCATAGAGTATGAGTCAATCTTTGAGTCGATACTTCAAAGCCTAGTATCGACTCACAAACTTGTACCAGAAATTTAGCCTTCTATTATTTTTCTGCAACTATGACTCATAGACTATGAGTCGACCTTTGAGTCGATACTTCAAAACCAAGTGTCGACACATAAACCTGTGCCGGGTGAAACTCTATGTGCCAGTTCTCTTTTTTTTTTGAGTCATTTCTGAAGATTGACTCACCATTTCCTTGAGTCGACACTTGTGCCAATTAAAAAATATGTGCCAATCTTGAAACACAAAGCTTCAACTTAATTTCTTCCATATTAATTCTCAAAAATCCATTAAATCCATGCTTTTTCATTTGAAAGACAACTAAAATAGTGAAATTTTTATGCTTAAATGGATCAACTAGTCTTTTCTTTCATTGAGTTTGTAGGGTGTTTGAAATAACAATCTCAATACTCCAACAAAATAGTAGTATCCCATATATACTCAAATATTTTGTTATTCATCAAAATCAAGACCGGAGTCAAAACATAAATCACCACATCATCTGCTAGGTATAAGTAGATCATGCTTATCGCCTGCATCTGAAATTGCCTCTTACTTTGATCCTCCATTGTAGTTGGCCTCTCCTTGCATATTGATAGGGGATGGATAACAGAAGGATCGTCGACGAACTAAGAAGTTACCGAAGATTAGAGTATCCTATTTTTTTTTGATTTTTTTGTAAAGGGTGCCGAAGGAAAAAATGGAGATGGAGGGTAGGAAAATTGGACACTTTAGGACTAGGGACTTACATTCACGGAGAGACATCTCACCTCTAGGGCATCTCACCCATCCCACTACATGTAGCCTAGGGCATCCCATCCATCTCACTACATGCGAAGCCTAGGGCATCCCACCCAAATCGTTACCCAGCATCGTGAAGGAAAACCCCTAAGACCATAAAGGGGATTCGACAGGAAGGGGATAACTAGGGTCTCACACCCCTCGATGCCCAAAGACGAAGGACAGACAGGCCTCTCACCCTCCCCATACAGGGCAAACAAAAAAAAAAAACTCTTTTCGAAAAAACTCACTTGATTAACCAAACTGATTTTTTTTACAAAGGACTGAGGGTAGTATTTATAGACCTGTCCAACCCTCATTTGAATTTAAATATAAGATAAAAAGATAGGGATGATTCAAATTTAAATACAAGATAGGATAAGATAAGCCTATCCATATCTCAGTCTTAACTAACCAAATCCTAATTCAAATTTCAAACAAAAGATAAAGATAAATCCTAAATTTATTTTGGATATGCTCTGAGATTCATGCGGCTCCAAGATTCATGCTTGCTCCGGGATCCATGCTGATGATGTCCCCATCATTCCCCTAAGGTGGGGAGAACTCAACTCCGTTGAGTCGAGGTCAGCAGGGACTTTGGTGGGATCGAATCCATTCAAAAAGAGCTCTTCCTGTGCATCTTTAAAAGTCATGTAGCTTTGAGATCTATGTAGCTTGGAGATCTGTGCTTCAATATTTTTTTGGAACTACTTTGAGATCCGTGCAATCTTGAGAACTATGCTGGACTTGAAGTCGGTAATTGGAAGCTAGCTTTGCCTTGAGAAGGGTGTAGAAGGACTTGCTTTCACGTTCATGTCAGGGGGCTTTTTTTTTTTTTGCTTTGATGAGTGTGCGGAACACCCAGAATAGGGGTTCCGGTCCTTGGAGGGAAGATCCGACGGGCTCTCCTCCGGTGATGGAGTTGGGCTGGTGGTGGTGGCACAGGGACATGGTGGCGTGGCCCTGTCCTGGTGATTGGCGGTGGCATGATGGTGGATCTGTCGATGGTATCAGGAAGGAAGACGGTGGTAAGGGGTGGAGATGGCATTGCTTGATCTCGGGTGGTGTGACAGTGAAGACAATGGTGGCTCGATGAGAGGGAGGCACATCTGTGGGAGGGGACGGCATTCGCCAGTGGAGGTGAGGCATCGGGCAGATTCGGAGAGGATGGGCGACTGGAGGTGTCCTTCGATGGGGGGTGGGGGGAGAAGACGGTGGGGGATGTCGTTGCCATGCTTGCTGTAGCCCGAGAAGGACTGGCCGCCGGAGTTAGTGTCGTCGGAGTAACTAGAGAACTTTTGGATGCAGCCGTTGGTGTCAGCCTCGTAGTTGGTGAACTTCAGGTCAGGGATGTTGCCTTCGTGGGCATAGGAGGAGAATTCGTCGGTGCCATCGATGGCAGCGGTGGCATAGCTGGTGAAATTGGTGGTGACAACTTTCCCGTCAGGCTGGTAGATGGCGAAGGAGTCATCGTGGCCGATGGAGTCATGGCTGCTGGGTGTTGACGGTCAGCGGCTGCTGGGTTTGGACGACGGCCGTGGGAGATGGGGCGGTTGATCTGGCAGGAGTTGGGGCATCGACGAGGCATCATGGTGTTTCCATTTTTGCCTCCGGTAGAGGGGCATCAGCCATGGAGACGGAAGGGGCAGCAGTGGAGGCGATTCGGAAGTGGAGGTGAGGCAGCATGAAATTGGTGACGACGTCGGGCTTCATGGGAGGCAGAGAGGGGGTGGCTCGTTCACCAAGTTCCCAAATAACGCATCAAAAGAGAAATTCCCCTTGAAGTCCTCGATGTCGAAAAAAAGGGGGATATAAGTAGTAGATGAAACCTTTTGTGATACCATGACTTCCTGGCACCTACTCCAAGTTCATCACAAAATTCAAAGATCCAAGACAGAGATTATATTGCGAAATGGGACTCGATCCAGAGATTACGTATGAAATGGGAGAAGCATTTCAATTGGAGGCAGTGGATAGAAGCATCGACTAGGTTTCTAGAACACGATATCTGAAATCACTTGCAAAGAAGATCGGAGTATTCGAGGGGTGGGCTATGATTCTGTGGCTCTATTCCATGGATTTATGGAGTGGTAAAGGTTGGAGAGGCGATGGCGTTCGAGGATGGCTCGGGTAGTGGCGATCTGGAAGATTCGAGAAATCTGAGATCTGGGAGAGGGTGAGCGGGGTTGTTGCTGGTGGATGTTGGGGCTTTGCATTCACGACGAAGTTGACTGATTTGGTGGCGGAATGGTGATGTCTCAGACAACAAAGGAAAAGGGGGGGTGTGGATTTGGGTGGAGATGGAGCGGATGGAGTCACGGTCGGCTCGATGGTCGCGGTGGATCAAGAGCAGGGAAGACGGAGAATGTTAGATCAGGTGGGGGGAATATGGGTTTGGGAAAGAAACGTACCCTAACTTGATCTATGGCTCTGATACCAATTTGATAGGGGACGGATCAGGAAAGGATCGTCGGTGAACTAAGAAGTCACCGAAGATTTGGGTATCCTATTTTTTTTTGATGGCGAAGGAAAAAATGGAGATGAAAGATAAGAAAATTGGACACTCTAGGACTGGGGACTTACATTCACAGAGAGACATCTCACCTCTAGGGCATCTCACCCATCCCACTATATATAGCTTAGGGCATCCCACCCAAATTGCTACCTGGGGTCGTGTAGAAAAATCTTTAAGACCATAGAGGAGATTCGACGGGAAGAGGATAACTAGGGTCTCACACCCCTCGACGCCCAAAGGCGAAGGATAAACATGCCTCTCACCCTCCCCATATGGGGCGAACGAAAAGAAAAACTCTTTTTGAAAAAACTCACTTGTTTAACCAAATTGATTTTTTTTACAAAGAACTGAGGGTGGTATTTATAAACCTGTCCAACCCTCATTTGAATTTGAATACAAGCTAAAAAGATAGGGATGATTCAAATTCAAATATAAGATAGGATAAGATAAGCCTATCCATATCTCAATCCTAACCAACCAAATCCTAATTCAAATTTCAAACAAAAGAGAAAGATAAATCCTAAATTTATTCTGGATATGCTCTGAGATTCATGCGCTCCAAGATTCGTGCTTGCTCCGGGTTCCATGTTGATGATGTCCTCATCATTCCCATGAGGTGGGGAGAACTCAACTCCGTTGAGTCGGGGTCAGCGAGGACTTTGGTGGGACCGAATCCATTCAAAAAAAGCTCTGCCTATGCATCTCTAAAAGTCATGCAACTCTGAGATCCATGCAGCTTGGAGATCCGTACTTCAATATTTTTGGAATTGCTTTGAGAGCCGTGCAATCCTGAGAACCGTGCTAGACTTGAAGTCGGCAATTTGAAGCTGGCTTTGCCCTGAGAAGGGTGCAGAAGGACCTTGCTTTCACATTTGTGTCAGGGGCTTTTTTTTTTTGGTATCAATTTGATGGGGGATGGATCAAGGAAGGATCGTTAGTGAGCTGAGAAGTCACCGAAGATTAGGGTATCCTATTTCTTTTTTATTTTTTTGTAAAGGGTGGTGAAGGAAAAAATGGAGATGGAGGGTAGGAAAATTGGACACTCTAGGACTAGGGACTTACATTCACGGAGAGACATCACACCTCTAGGGCATCTCACCCATCCTACTACATGTAGCCTAGGGCATCCCATCCATCTCACTACATGCGGAGCTTAGGGCATCCCACCCAAATCGTTACTTGGGACCGTGAAGGAAAATCCCTAAGACCATAGAGGGGATTCGACGGGAAGGGGATAACTAGGGTCTCACATCCCTCGATGCCCGAAGGTGAAGGATAAATGGGCCTTTCACCCTCCCCATACGGGGCTTACAAGAAGAAAAACTCTTTTCGAAAAAACTCACTTGATTAACCAAACTAATTTTTTTTACAAAGGACTGAGGGTGGTATTTATAGACCTGTCTAACTCTCATTTGAATTTGAATACAAGAATAAAAGATAGGGATGATTCAAATTCAAATACAAGATAGGATAAGATAAGCCTATCCATATCTCAATCCTAACCAACCAAATCCTAATTCAAATTTCAAACAAAAGATAAAGATAAATCCTAAATTTATTCTGGATATGCTCCAAGATTCGTGCTTGCTTTGGGATCCGTGCTGATGATGTCTTCATCACATATGAGAGTGTCGATCAATTTCTATTGGATGAGCACGTATTTCATCTTTGCTTGTCATAGGAAAAAATTGCTTTTCTCATCATACTGGTTGATTCTACCTTGATTGTGCTTGACTTCTTCATCTTCTTTAATCTTGATCAATGTCCTCAACATAGATAGCCTTACTTTAATACTAGTTGTTATGGTACCACCTGCACTGAATTATTTGTTGGGGGATCTCTTAGATTATAGAATACAAATCCCTATCCAAGATCATACCTCCATCGATGAAGTTAATACCTTGAGAGGAAAGAAAAAGAGAAAAGATACACAACATGATTTAATTAGTCATGTAAAATCTCACTACGAGAGAAAAAATCACGTATAAGAGAAGAACTTGCACTCTCAATCCCGTACAATAATCTCTCAACATAAAATCTTAGATCCCTTACAAAAGCTCTCAACTCTCAAAGAGACCCTCTAGTCCCTATAGGCTTTCACCCGACTCTCTAGACTTTTTCAGTAGCTATCATGATGCTCTTCTGGCCATTTGCACCCCTTTTATAGACTCCGAGACCATGCACTACTCTTTATATTAAAGAGTAGTTTGATAGGATTCTAAAGGCTCAAACTGTATTAAAAATAAAGTCTAACAAAGTCAAAACACTTGAAACTACTCATGAATTGTGCATGAACCATGCTAAGCCTCCCTTGCATGAGCCGATGCATGGACCAGCCTGTCCTTGCATGAGCCGATGCATGGACCAGCCTGTCCTTGCATGCCACATATGCACTTAGGCTCATATATGCCTACAATCCATCGTACACCATGCAAAATGCATGGGGAATGCACATGGACCATGCAAAATGGTCCAGTGGACTACATGAAACATGCGGTCACATGGACTGCATGGTGCACTGCATGCTACAGGCCGCACGCTTGTGCACCTGAGCTATGCCTAGCCTAGCCTACTCCTGGACTTGTGCTGGATCTTCTCTTAGTTTTTTTTTGTGCTTGGGCTTTGCATTTTGGGCCAAATCAAGATATTTTCTCAACATCAAAAGCCTTCTAATGGTCTCTAAATAAATAATAAGTAGCTTGTCCTTTGTTTCCATAATGTAACTATTAAATAAGTCACATATATTATTGAGTATCATGTCATACCTTGGCCTGGGACAAAATGCATGCCTAAACCATTAAAGTAACTCTTGTTTAATTAGCCAATTTGTTGCTTTTTGATCCAAGTCAATAAGGCCTTCATCTTTAGCCTAAATTTGAATTGGCTAAAAGCCCTAGTTGCTGCATATAAAGTCATCTTTGAAGTTATTTCCCTAGACTAACTTCCTAAAGTTTGCATTCAAATGCTTTACATCATACCTATAATCAACATGTGGCATCATGGAGTTGTATGTCTCTACTAACCCCTACAAGAGTAGACAAGTTTAGTACGGACAATGGAATATTAGAAAGGCTATCAATTTTAAATGGCTTATCCTTATTTTCTACCTATCCAAGATAAATGTCCAACTACCTTCTTCCACTATCCCTATTTCTCCTCAAAGGTTACTAATAAACCACATCTAGCTCTCTTTATTCTTAGCCTTAATGATAGCCCATGTAATGGAAAATATGTCAACATTCCTATCCCTTTTAATAGCTGATAGTATTTGTCCTCTCATAGCTCCTTTCAAGTGGCATCCATCCAAGAAAATAATAGGCATGCATCTATTAAGAAAGTCCCTCTTGCATACATAAAGACAAACATACATCCTTTGGAAGAAAAGATGCTACCCTACCTTGGTTAATGTATAGATGAGAATGGTTCTATTAGGGTTAGTCCTCTTAATAACATAACAATACTCTTATAATTTTCCATATGACTCTCTCTTTGTCCAATGAACTGTTAGGAGTGCATTCTTCTTTGCCTAATAGTCTAGAGTTAGTCCTCTTAATAACATCACAATACTCCTATAGTTTTCCATATCACTCTCTGTATGTCCCATGAATTGTTAGGAGTGCATTCTTCTTTGCCTAATAGTCTAGAGCCTTGGAAATTTGCACCTTAACATTCCTCTTAACCCTTGCAATGAATCTTTTAAGACTCCACTTTGTATTAGTCCTAATATCTTTAATGTAGGCTTTAAACAACCATCTAGAGTTCATATATCGATTATCAAATGTCTTCCATATTTATGTCTGGGTTCAAACTTTTTAATATGATATGTGGATAACCTTTGTAGGGAGGAGGTATGAATCCTCTAAGCACAGTTCTTCTTACATATAGTCATGGTTCTAGATTTTTTATTATACTTGTACACATAGTCAAACCCTTGTTGTACAGCATTCTACCTCAAAGCCTCTCTAAAAATATTGACTAAAGAAAATGCTATTCCCAATTTTAGATCTACAGGCTTGGAGAACTCCGTATCCTCTTTGAGTTCTAGAAACTTGGAGTTGTTCTCTTCTCGCCCTTCAGATGAGTTACCAATGCTTCTAGCACATCACTATCACCAAGCACAAGCTCTTTTCCAACCATCTCCTCTTCTTCCACAACTCCTAGCTAATATCTTTAAACATTTGTATCAACCACTAAATTATCAACATCCGCATCAAATAGATCATCATCTTCCTCATCAAAATCCAAGAAGTTGCTCAAGGATAGACTACCATCACTATCAAAACTAGCTATTTGATGTTCTTCCTCATCCATAGACCTTTTATCAAGCCTTCTGCTTTGTTCATGCACATTCTCAAACCTTTGCTCCACTCCTGCCCCTCTTGTTGAGGTTATTTCTTTGCCCCTACTACTGCCCAGCTACCTCATCATCCTTTAGGTGGATGGAAGTGCAAGGGGTGCCTCTACCATATCTAGTTCTACCTTATTGATTCCATAGTCCATAAAAACTGCTACACTGCCTTTTCCCTTATAGACAACCATCATCTAAAAAACATCTTGATTATTATATAAAGGCTTTAGCCCTCCTTCCAAAGACTTTCCTAGAACTAGATAGTATATAACTACCACTCTATCTTTTAATAACCAAGATCCTTTGTGAGATTTGCTAGCTCAAAAAAACTCATTAAGTATGGGTCATAGTTGTCATAATAGCTAACAAAGTCATGAAGTCAGAACAATTAAATGCTAAAGCAATGAATGTCTTGTATTGTGCCTTGGATCCGAATAAGTTTAATTAAATTTTCACTTGCAATTCTATAAAGAAAATTTGAGATATATTAGAAGTTACTCATGAAGGGACAACCCAAGTAAAAGAGTCTAAAATTAATTTACTTGTTCACAAATATAAATTATTTAAAATAGAACAAGCTAAGATAATTTCTGATATATTTATTAGATTCATAAATATTATTGATATGGCTAGAAGCTGACATGTAATCTCTGTCGGATGCCGTGTCAGAAAAACCCACCATGGTGGACACTCCATCTCGGACTCCTTTGCCAGGCCGAACTCCCTCAGAATGCCAAGGCAGCCCGCCAAAATTGAGTTCCACCCTCCGCCAGGTCGACACCCGCAAGCCCGTGGCACCTAGGCCGGAGCCGAGTGACCTCCTTCACCAGATCGAGCCCCTCTGAGGTTGAGCCCCTTGGACCGGAGTTGAGCCTAGCTCTTCTCCGCCACGGTGAGCCCCTCCGAGGCCGAGCCCTCTGGGCTAGAGTCGCATGTCACCCTCCTTAGCCATATCGAGCCCCTCTGAGGTCGAGCCTGGTGGGGGAACCAAGATCAGACATAGATTACTATGCCCTATTTGGTTTACTTAGTCATGTGTCAAATTTTATAATCAATTAAGATTGAGTCTTGTAATAAGTTGAGGTTAGTTGATTTATCTCAACCTCAACCTAGTCATTATTTTGAGTCCTGTACATCAGTTATGAGTCCAGTATGAGCTCAATTTTTATACAAGAGAGGAGGTCACCCTATTTTGGAGTTCCACCAGGCCATATCTAGGAGTCAGAGGCTGCTACATCGCCTATTGGATTTTGTGTGACAACCCAGGATCCAAGATGCTTCCAGAAATCCTTATTCCTTCCAGATACCCTCCAGATACCCAGATTCCAATCCAGATTTCAGAGCATATTCTGAGGAGGCCTTCTTTGCTTCCTAGACCACCCAGATCAGCCATCAGATTCAAGGGAATCGAGGCTTCTTCTTCCAGGTTCCGATCATAGTTGTGAGTGATCACTTCTGCTACTAAATTTATCATCTCTGACTGGTAAGAAACCTTCCCTTCTCTTATTATCTGATTTAGATGAAGATAAACTATCCTAAACTAGGAGTTTCTCAACTCTCGGGTCTTGGATATTTCATTGGTTTGTATGAGTATGCCTGCGACCCGATGATTATTTGCATTGCTAGTCTTTTCTCTAGTTCTTACTTTATTTTGGGAATCTAGCATGCACATAAAATTATAAAAATTATAAAAAAATTATTTTACTATTTTTCATGCATGTTTAGCAATCTTAGAGTCATCTCGCATCAGTTTGATATTAGAGCAGGTTTAGGATAGTTTTTTATTTGCTTTGCATTCACAAACCCTAATTCTACAATCTATCCACTACATTAGGTGTCTAGGTTTCATCTGATTTTGGCATCATAAACATTTTATTTTTCTGTTAAATTTGAATTGCATGCCCTCTGTTCTGTCCTAGTAATTATCAAAATTTTTAATTATTTTTACTGAAAACTTAAATCTCTAAAATTTGGCATAATAAGAACCTTAACAGAATTCTAATTTTTTTTTGCACGAAATTTGGTAGGCTTCATCACCACCGTCCATCCTCTTTCCAATTTTTTTTGAATTTTTATGCATCGAGATCTGTGTCAAACTCTGTAATAACTGAAACCCTAATTCATTGATTTCTGCTACATTCTGCATCTTGACTCAACCTAACCTAATCAACTACCAAACCCCCAATCCCAAGCCAAACTTTGTTTGATAACCCCAGTTAACTTAAACCTAATTTGACACATCATAAATCATTAAAAAAATATTTTATTTTCTGATTTTTTTAGATTGCATTAGGGCCATCGATTGCCATCATTCTTAATGATGAGGGACACGGATGTGATGCAGTACTAAAGGTTGATTTAAATTTTATGTTAATCAAGAACAAATGTTCATTAACCTAATAGCCTATTAAATAATACATTAAAAGAATCTATAGCAAGTAACTAAATACTGGATTACATCACCCGCATGCATACCTAACAAAATAATTAATTAGATGGACCACGGTGATTGATAAACCACCCTAGATTAGGTTCCTACTTTCTAACATCAGATCTAGATGATGGAAAAGGGATCTTGAGTTACCAATATGCCTAGAAGCCTCCTCTGATGAAGATCTGGATCACTACACTCTAGGGTTGAAGAATCAGACTCCAAACTGATCGCTCCTGGCATCCAGATTCCGATCAACCTGATTCTAAGCATGGACATCGATCTTTAGAGTCGGATCTTAAGAGAATCTGCCAAAAAAAATACCAAAAAAATAGTAATTAAATGTTGGAAATCAAAAGCTAGAAGGAAGGCTGGTACCAGGGTTGTTGGTTCTCCCAGGGATCTTCTTCTTTGGTTGGCTTCTAGGATCTCTTCAAAGCATTGGATGAAGGCCTTGAAGAGACTTAGGGATCAGATCTGATGGAGGGATTGGATGGATAAACAGGGCATCGCACCCCGGTAGAACTTGGACATCGCACCCAAGTGTTCTAGGCGTCACATCTAGCACCTATCAGCCGTCGCAGCTAGAAAGGAATTGGAAGAAGAACTCGGTAGAGTTTCATTTCATTTTATCAAATATTCATTATCTTTACAAGGGGTACAGGGTCCTATTTATAGGATTATTTCCTATAAGAAGTACAATATGACTCAATTACATTTTTGAATTTAAAACTTCCTTGCAATCTTGGACTTCTCCTTGAGCTTGAATTTTGAATGGCTTGATCCTGAATTGGACGACAACTCTCTGGAGCAAGGTGCTAATTTCCTTCTTATTTCTTCTTAAGTTGGCGTGAAATCCTTCTTGGCACAAATTCCTTCTTGAATCACCGTGATATCTGAAATGGGACTCCCTTGGTTGGCTAAAGGAATTTGAATGGACTTTGGATGATGGATAAGTCCTTTTCTTGAATTTGAATGAAGATTGGATGAGGGCTTTCATTTGAAGTTTAAATTCCTTGGAACTCTTCAAATGGGATGGAAACTTGGAATTAGCATGAAGAAACAGAAGCAGATGGCGCACTTCTCCCTTGGGCGTGATTTCATCTGACGTGGAATCATATTTGAAATTTGGAATCCTATTTGAAATTTAAATGAAGAGAGCTCCTTCCCATGGACTCTTTCTTGTTTAAATTTGAACCTCCCTTGTTTCTTGGATGGGGCATCTTGGAAGTAGGCGACAAGAGAGGGGAAGAGGGCACGAGATGAAGTAGACTCCTTCTGCTTTACTCCTATTAATGAGGCGCCAAATAATTTTCTTATGGGCCGACCATGTGGTGTTGTCTTGACTTGTGTAGCATGTCCAAATTCAAGTGATAGGCCATGTGTTATTGTCCCCTTAGTGATGTGGCAGTAGTTGTCCTGAAACCATGCAAAGATGACACCAAAATAGGCTAGCATATGGCAAGAACTTATGCTAGCACATGGAGTCACATAGGCTTGTCTTGAACTAGCACATGGGTCTTGATTTGAGTCACATGGGTCTCACAATTGGGTTTCCCTTGTAATACAGGACTCAATAACTAATTATTTTACAGGACTCAATAAATAATTAAAGCCCTACTTGATCAATTGGAACCCAATTTGATCAAAAGGCAATCAAAAGATAAGACATGTAAATAAGTGATTCAACTTGGTAAAAGAGGTTTAGCCCAAAAGGCTAAATAAATAAAACCCTAATTCCAGTTGGTAACAGGGGCTAACCCTAACTAACCCAAAATAACAGAAATTAAAATAAATTGTTTACATGAATAAAAGGGTTGGGTCCAGGATTTCATTTATAGGTGATCCACAAGGATGTGGGTTCAACCTGTCGATATTTTCGGGCCCTGGTGTCCTCATCCTTAACCTAATCTTAAGGGCAACTCCCTATCTCAGATAAGGACAGGATTTCATCACCTGTCTTGGGCCCAAAACAACCACCATCATACTAACCCAAGCCTAATTAAATTCAATTAGACCTAATTTGCCATAGTGGGCTAGGAGACATCAACAGGTCGGGTCCGACCTGTGTGGGCCAACTAGTGCATTTAACCTTTTAGCTATTACTGAAAGCTGGTATCTAAGGCTCGGGGTCCAGAGTCAAATGACCTAATTAGTGTTGTGGTTTTTAATTGGGTCCCTGTGAAAGCAGGGGGGGCCTCCCACACTCCCACCCCCTACCTGGCTAGTAGAAGGACTAGCTATTAGCTTAGGTGTAAGTTGAGCTAACCCACTCAGTTTCTGGCTCTAGGTCTAGGAAACCCTATATTATACTAGCTTTTTCTCTCTCTTTTGCATGCTTGGTTGCATCATTTCATTTTGATTGTTGATTTGTTGCATGACCACTAGATTAGGAACCCAATACTAGAGTCTAAACCCCAACCTAGTTCAACCATGGAGTCCAGTCTTGAAGCACTCATAAGAACCATGATGAACAATTGAACCATAAACTTGACCAAACCAATACCCAGATGACCCAATTGACCCAATCCCAAAACCAAATGAACCATAGATTCGACCTAATGAGCCATAAGCTTGGCCAAATAAATCAATCCCACACCCAGTTTACCCAGTTCACCACCCAAACCAACCAAGTAATCCAAACCAATACCCAAGCAACCCATAGGCTTGACCAATTAGCCAATAGGTTGGACCACGTAAAAGCCAATCCAGTGTTAGTTGATCTAATAGATACCCAGGTAGAAGACCACCCAACATTAGTTGAACCTAATTACACCCAAGCTAAACTTATAGTGGAAGACCAGCTAGAGGGAGAGAACCTAGATACTGTTATTAAGGCCCTACCTGAGGAGCCACCAAAAGAAAGCCTAACAATAGAGCCCAGTCCTTTGATTTGTGAGCCAGAAAAATTTATTAAGGACTTAATTTCTTTAAATCAGTACCCTCAAGATGAAGTCACCTCTTTGACTCCACTTGATCTCTTCCCTGAAATCAATGACCCTTTCTTCCATTATGCAGTCCCTTTAGATAGACATCAATCCCATTAGATCAACCTCATAGTCTAGGACTAATTCTTGATACCCCTTCCTACATCCTATTCTACCCGATTAACCTTGAACCCTTTTCTTATTCCTTACCCAATCAGACTAATCCTGAGTTCACTTCTTATTTTCTACCCTTTTCTGAAACTTTTCATGATTTTCTAATCCTTAGATTGCATTTCATAGATGTTTGCATACTGCATTCATTCATCGAGTATGTTATGTTTGCTTCCTACTTCTGGAAGACCCTCCGGCATCTACTAAGAGTTCATGTCACATTTTCATGTGCATGTCATGATAGGATCAAACCTAAAGAGTTTATAATCTATTAGGTTTTGTCGCTTAGAGTCCAATAAAACATCCTTTGATAGGGATATCTAGTCGAGTCTATTAGGTATTAGTTGAGTCCAATAAATACACAACCTGATTTACATGTCTGCACCTGCACTACCCTCTGCACAGCATATGCATATGAAAATTAGTCAAAAGTTGAACATAACTAATGAACTATATAAGAACTTGGCTAATTCTCGAAAGAGAGCTAAAAAATTTTCTGCAGGGGATTTTATGATGATCAGGTTTAGGCCTGAATAGTTCCCTCCAGGGATCACAAAGAAACTTCATGCTCATGGAGCTGGCCCATTTAAGATAATCAAGAGAGTTGGAACCAATGTCTATGTGCTTGAGTTACCACCCGACTTAGGCATAGTTCCACCTTCAACATCTCAGATCTTGTAGAGTATAGGGACCTAGCAGAGATACCCAGCGAGCACTTTGAGCCACTCCCTTTCTTTGTGAGTGAACCCACCCCAGAGTGTCCATATACAATTTGGTCTTTTAGTGAGAAAAAGATTAAGAGAATTATGGATGATCAAGATATCGGTACCCAAGATAGAGGCTATCAGAGGTACTTGGTCCGGTGGCAAGGTCGGCCAGAATATGAGGACTCGTGGATCACCCGTGAGGATCTGCAGCGCCTAAACCCAGACCTACTCGAGCACTATGAGAGCCATGTTATCCCACACTCAACGGGGTCGAGTTCCTCCCATCCCGGGAGAATTGGTTGGGGCACCAGGATCAGACATAGATTACTAGGCCTTATTTGGTTTATTCTGTCATGTGTCAAATTTTGTAATCAATTAAGATTGAGTCCTATAATAAGTTGAGGTTAGTTGATTTGTCTCAACCCTCAATGTAGTCATTATTTTGAGTCCTGTACATCAATTATGAGTCCAATATGAGCTCGATTTTTGTACAAGAAAGGAGGTCACCCTATTTTGGTGTTCCACCAGGCCACGTCTAGGATTCAGAGGTCGCTACATCAGCCCATTGGATTTTGTGTGACAACCCTGGATCCAAGATGCTTCTAGAAATACTGATTCCTTCTAGATGCCCTCTAGATGTCCAGATTCCAGTCCAAATGCTAGAGAATATTTCTAAACCAGGGCATCCATGATTCCAGAGGTCCCTCTACATCCTAGCCCAAAGAAATAAAGTCTAAGTCCAAGCCCAAGCCCTTAAGAAGCAAGATTCCAGGGAATATTCTTGCTACAGGCTACCAGGCCACCCCAGCTTCCAGAGGCCCAAACCCATGCACCCAAGCCTCTTTGGGCCAGCCCCTTGCTGCCCCTAGAAGCCCAACATGCTTTCCTAGGCATCCTTGAAGTGTTGACCAAGTCCAAGAGGTGTCCTTGAATGGAATAGTCAAAGCATGAAAGAAAAAGGAGAATACTAGGTCAATTCCTAACCTAATGGGAATTTGTTTTTCTAACCTAGCCAGGAAAGGACTTTTATTCCAATTTGGAAGAGGGCTTATAACCCAAGTATAACCATGGGTACTGAGGGCATGGGAACTCTATAAATACCCCACCCCTCCCCCTCTTGTAATCATCTCTTTCTTATAAATACAACTTACTGAAATTTTGAGTTGTTGCCTTGTGTTGGTGTTTTGTTTTGGTTCTTTGGTTTGTATTCTTGTGCTTGGACGAATTTTTTGTTATCCTAGCATCATTCCATGCCCTAAATCACTACCATCCAAGCCTTCACACATCCAAGGAGGAGTGCCCTAGGCCACCAAGCAAGGAGATCTTCAACAAGCTTCAAATAGCCCATCTTCTTAACCCCAATTTCGATTCCTTCAAACCCTAGTTCCTTCTCTTTTTTTTATTTGCTGTTTTGATTGACTCTGATGCTTGCAGGATCCCTGAGGTGCTTTCCCTCCTCTGAGGAGGCCTTCTTTGCTGCCCAGACCACCCAGATCAACCATCGAATTCAAGGGAACCGAGGCTTCTTCTTCTAGGCTCCGATCAGAGTTGTGAGTGATCACTTATACTAATGAATTTATCATCTCTGACTGGTAAGAAACCTTCCCTTCTCTTTTTATCTGATTTAGATGAAGATAAACTATCCTAAACCAAGAGTTTCTCAACTCTCGGGTCCTCGATATTTCATTGGTTTGCATGAGTATGCCTACGACCTGATGATTCTTTACACTACTACTCTTTCCGCTAGTTCTTACTTTATTTTGGGAATCTAGCCTGCATATAAAATTATAAAAATAATAAAAAAAATATTTTACTATTTTTCATGCATGTTTAGCAGTCTTAGAGTCATCTTACATTAGAGCCCCCTGGACCGGAGTCGAGCTCAGCCCTCCTCCGCCAGGTGAGCCCCTCCGAGGTCGAGCCCTATAGGCAGGAGTCAAGCCCTCCTCCGCCGGGTGGAGCCCCCTGGATCGGAGTCGAGCCCAGCCCTCTTCCACCAGGTCGAGCCCCTTAGAGGTCGAGCCCCCTAAGCTGGAGGCGAGTCCTAGGTCTCCAGTTTGGCAACCACCTCGGATATTATTGTCGGCCACCAGAGGGGTGGAGCCACCTCCCGAGGCACCGTCGAGCCGCTCGAGGACTGAGGAAGCATCCATCAAATCATAATAACCGTCCACAGCCACCACTTACACTAGAAAAGGAAGAAGCTCCCTGACCGAGGTGCCATGCTCTCCATCAACCACCTGCATCACCCAGAAGAGGAAGTCAACCAGGGGATTCGAATCCTGGGGGGTGGCGGCCCCCCAATCGAAGCCCTGCCAGGTTTCCCGGAGTGGAGTGACCGAGAAGAATGTTAGAGAGCATGGCAGCTTCCTTTGTCACGATCGAGAAAGACGTCCCATTCATGGCACGGAACACTGCCGCACGTGCCTGCCGACGTGGGGAAGATCCTGAGGTAGGCATTTAACAGCCACTTGGGCTTAAAAAAATCTTCAACACCCCAGCAGGGAGGTACGTAAGCCAAACCACAAAATATCCAAGCAAGGAAAGAGGAGGTCCGATCCACCTCGGCCACCACATTCTTTAACACACTTGCACCCACATTCTTAGATCACTCACTCCTCCTAGCATGGAGTCCATCTCAGGGGCTCGAGCAAGAGGATCTGTTTTCCTTGATCGTCACTGACTTGATCATCGGAGTGCCCCCACCGGAATCCCCGGCCCGGGTCACTAACCCTTGTTTTGCAAGTCCCAAGGAGTAGACTGTCACCGAGAAGATGAAGGGTAGTTCGACTCTGACACTAGCTACGGGCCATGACGATCTTGGTGATAATAGATTGGCACACCAGGAAGGGGAACTGATGCAGGCCCTTTGCTCCAAAAGCCAGTCCCTCTGCAAGTGGGTCTATCAGGAGGATGGTGACGATGCGAGCGAGATAAGCTTCCACCAGTCATGCGGGAGACTCTTCTTCTCGAGAAAACCCGCACGTCTCAGAAGTGGAACCACCCGCATTACCTCAACCACCTCTGATGGAATTTCAGCTGGCCGCACTCGCCTAGCAGATGCAAATCCTTGCTACGGTAATGCACCAACTCCAGCACCAGCAATGGCCCTTAGCTACCCATCAGTAGCCAGGAACCCTCGCGGTCCATGCCGTAGCACCCTGCGATAGCTTGCGTTCCTTCCAAGGAAGGCCTTCATAATCGCGAGCCATTATCGACCCCCGGGGTAGTCACCATACTCCGATGAAAAGACAACGAGTCAGATCTGTCGATAGGGAGAGCTGCTCCTCGACCCTTAAGCGGGTAGCAACCAAACTCCACCGAGATCGAAGAGGCAAGTCCCCCATTCATGAGCAACGTGCACCCATGTCACCTTCTGTGTCTCTTTCAGCAGAAGTTTCTACTGACGAGGCCATCAGGCGCATAGTTGAGAAGTGCCTGGAAGAGTATGACCGCAAGCTGGCAAAGCTATCCCGTCGGTTCGCGATCATCCAGGGCTCTACTGACGAGCCAGCAGGCTATGACGCGCATCCCCCCTTCTCCCGAGAGATCCAAGAGGAATCGATTCCTAGTCGGTTCTACATGCTACACGTGGATCTTTACGATGGGACCACTGACCCCCTAGACCCCTTGGAAAGTTACAAGGCCCTCAAGAGGGTCTAGGGGGCCACCGATGCCCTTTTTTGCATTGCCTTCCCAACAATCCTTCGGAAGGCGGCTCGAGTTTGGTTTGCCCGCCTCAAGCTCGAAAGCATCAACTCTTTCACTCAGCTGGAGCAAAAGTTCGTGGCCCACTTCGATGCTTGTCAAAAGGTACCATGAGAGGTGGACAGCCTCTTCTCCATCCGGTAACAGGACCGCGAGCCCCTACGGGACTTCGTGGCTCGCTTGAAGGTTGCCATCTTGGAGATTTACAATATTGATGAGCCAGTCGCCATGCTGGCATTGAAGCGAGGGCTCAGGACCTCCTGCCTGACCTACTCGCTTGACAAGAAGCCTCCCTGATGCGAAAAAAAAAAAAGGGATGAGGTGATAAATATGATGCTAGCACGGATGATGCAAAGGTGGTTATATCTTGTTTTTTTTTTTTAGGGTTTTATCTTTGGTTCCCGATTGCAAGCAAAGAAAACCTAGGAAAACTGAAAGCAAAGAGGTCTATGCTAGCATATCAATCCCTAAGAAATGATAGACCAGGACCCCAAGATTAAGGAACCCCGGGATTAGGACTAGCTCGATACAATCAATACCTACCTAGGAGATAGGGATGCAAACCTTTCATCACTCTGATGCTCTTGGTGCAGAGATCGCTCAACCTTGACGGATGCGACCTGGATGTCCGAGCTGTCGAACCCGTGGATAGGCTGGCTTTCGATCGGGTGGTCACAGTGGCAAAGAAAACCTTCTCTGATGGTCGTGGCACCAAGGGGACCTGTAGGCAAACAAAGAGGATTATTTTTTCTTTTTTTTTGTTCTTTTTCCTTTTAGATGATGGAAAGGTGGAAAGAAAAATAAAGGAAAGGGTTGAGGAGATGGGGTTCGGATGATGGTGTCGGTGAAGATAACTTGGGGCCTCGTACCCCGTGACATCCCAGAAGGACGAAGGAATGTGGCCTTTCACCACGTGACGCCCTCAGGCGAAGGAATGTGGCCTCTCACCACACGACGCCCTCAGGCGAAGGAATGTGGCCTCTCATCACGCGACACCCTCAGGTGAAGGAATGTGGCCTCTCACCACGCGACGTCCCGGAGGATGAAGGAAGCTCTCACTCAACCTAGCCTAGGAGACAAGGATTGAAGAAGAGGATGGAACACACAAGCTTTCTTTCATTAATCATCAATTATCCTTTACAAGAGGGGTTTGGGTCCTTTAAATAGGCACCCAAGAGTACTTTGAAATTTAAACTACCCCATTACACTTGGCGCCCAAAATTTGGAGGAGAACTTCTTTCTTTGCTTGCTTGGTTTTGGTAGAAAACATGAAGTAAGGCTAGCTTGGAGGGATTTGTCCCACTTTGACTTTTCTTGGCTTGATTCAAGGCTGACCAAATGGGAATAATCCTAGGCGTGGCATGATTGGAGGCTTGGAGAGGGGGATTGATCTTTGACCTTTCTTCCTTGCATGGCTTATTTTGGTAGAAGGCTTGGATTGAGGCTTGATGTCTTCACCATGCCTTTCTTGCTTAACTTCTTTATGGAAGAAGGCTTGAGTGGAGGCATGCATCAAGGGATTTGAAACTTCTTTCCACTTGGATAATGGAGGATGCTTTCTTGCTTGACTTCTTTATGGAAGGAGTCTTGAGTGGAGGTATGCATCAAGGGATTTGAAACTTCTTTCCATGACCGCCCATCCTAGATTGGAAGAGAGCTTGAAGAGGGGAGGGGAAGGGGACATGGATCATGAGAGTAGTCCCCTTTCTTGGGCACCCAAAACAAACCACATGTCATCACCTCAGTGCGCCACATAAATAGATAAGGTGGGCCCTGAGCTGACATGTCTCCTTGCCTTTGTTAGGCTTAAAAGAGACTTAACTTTTGAACCACTAAAGACTTCATGGGCTTAGACTCGGCCCGACTTATTACAAGACTCAGCTCGACCCGATGGGTCGAGGTACAGACTCCATTTAAGCAAATAAACTAGAGGCTGACAGCCTTATTACAGGACTCGATAAACATTGAACCCTAATCAGAGATCCCCCAAAGTTTGAAGGGCTCAAGTAAAACCCTGATGCCCACATCTATTCTCCCGGGGTGGGAGAAACTCGACCCTGTCGAGTGGAGGTTGATTTAGCTTTGGTACTTCTTCAGTGGGTTGATGCATGGCCGGTCCTCCTGGGTGATCCACGAATCATCAGATTTGGGTTGGCCTTGCTAACGGACCAAGAAATCTGAAAGCCATTGTCCTGGGCTATGGTAGCTCGACCGTCCAGGACACGCTCGATCCGTACTCCTTACTCAGGTCAAATTGGAAGTGGACACTCGGGTCAGGTTTTCTCTCCAAAAAGGATTAGGCTCAAATCACTCGCTAGGTGGTTTGCTGGTTCCCTATACTCAACTAGGTGCAAGATATTGAGAGTCGAGCTAATGTCCCAAATCAGGGTATTAGGGTCACTCTCCTATCACTCTAAGGGACCAATTCAGCAAGCATAAAAACTTCTTTATTATTTCAGAATCCCCAATTCTCTACTTAGCTTGCTTTCAGGAACAACCAAATTTTAATTATTAATTTTCGTGTCCCTAGTATGCAATGCAAGAGATCATGTAGATTCTGAGGCTCAAGTAACACTCAATAAAAGCAAACTAAACTAGGTATTCCTAGTAAGAGGAATTTATTGGGGTCCTAGGGCCTAAACCTACTAGACCATTGATTCTCTAGGCTTGACCCTAGCCTGGTATGCACAAGAAAAAAATTTTTAGGATCCCTAACAGATGCCATAAAGTATACCAGAAGTAGAGGGCGAATGGGATGGGCTCTAAGGAGTCATGCAAAATGATAATCTCAACAAAAAGTGCACTCATAGCCCTAGAAATGTGCGAAGGTTCGGGGAAGGGTAGGAAATAAGGAGGAGACTCAAGGACTGGTTCAAGGTTTAGGCTACTGACCTTAATATGTGAATGTAGGTCTATAGGCATGCTCATTTTAACCTCATGGTCAGTACTAGGAGGATCGATAGGTGCAAGTCCTCGGGTAGGCGGGATGCTCCTAGATAGTGGAGGGCTTTCAAGAAGGTCTTCAGAACATTCATCTTGAGAACCTATACCTTCATCTACTTCGTTTGATCCTGGCTTGGTCAGTTCTGCTTCAAGGTCTATAGTGGATTCAGGATCATTATCATTTGGGTCCTTGCTAAGTTCGGGGTATCCTTAATGATTCCATCAGGTGGGAGCTGATCAATTAAATTATCAGGCGATACCTCCTCACATTCTTCTTCTTCTTCTTCATATTCATTAATCAAGCTTATGTCAGGCTCATATATGACTTCCTCAAACTCACAGAAGGGTTCTAATCTTTTCTTCTTTGATTCTTCAATGGGTTTGGGTTCAGTTTCAATCAGTTCATCTATAAGTAAGGCAGGGGCGGTGCATTGACTGGCAAGATGCTCAAGTTTATGACACCTATAGTTGTTACCTTGGGGATCGGGTCTCCTCTGGACTTCAATAGCCTTACCCTTGTCCTCTCTACTATATTGGTGTCGATTTAGACTGGGACGACTAGGACTAGGTTAGGCTAGGCTTGGTCGACTAGGGTCAGATCGGTTCGGGCTTGGTCGACTTGGGTAAGCCTGGCTATAACCTTGGGTGGATCTGGGGATGTGGCTTTGGTTCCTAAGAGGCTCAGGTCTTCTGTAGGCGGGAGCTCTCTGGAAACGCTCACGGAGCCTAGCGGCTTCCTCTATGGGACCTAGTCTGGCCTCTTCTTGATCACATCTATCATCTAACCGGGTGCTTAACTGAGTTATGGCTCGAGTCAGGGATTCATTCATGGCTGCAAGCTCAACACGAAGTTGGTCCATGTCTTCGATAGGGGTTGGAGACGGTGGGTGAAAAAGGGCTCCTGATCTAGTGCACATGCAAACACACAAAACGGTACTACGGTGTGCTAGACCTAGGAGATCTCACCAAATGAAAAGTCAAGAAGACGAACCTGGTAGTAGTAACTTGGCACCTGGCCAGGTAAGCGTAAGGTTAGTGGAGGTTCCTCTTTGCTTGCCTAGACACCAATCTTGCAATTGGCCAGGTAAGCGAACCAACCCACTTCTCTTCGGGATCTAGTCCTGAACCGCTTGCCTAGACACCAGCTACACCAGCACACACTTCCAAGCAATCTAGCTTGGCCCGACACTTGGGTTGACCCGACTTCGTGGGTGTCCCTAGCTCACTAGAGCAGATTAACGTCTAATTGGTTTTAGTTAATGGCTAGGGTTCGAAATGCCGGGTGGTGGTTTTTGGGCTAGGGACAGGTTATGAACTCCTGACCCTATGTTAACTTGTCACCCTTAAGTGTTTTATGAACAATGTATGCACACAAATGTCCAAGAAAATGATTTAATTTTTTTTTTTGTGTCTTTCAGATGTATGGATGCTAAGCAAAATGTAAAAATCTAAACATGAACTAAATACATGAACTAACTAAATGAGACAAGAAAGAGATGCTTGCTGAAACTGCAGGCCTGAGATTTTCTCAGGTGGTATTTCGGCTTGTAGAATTTCTACAGGATGAAATAAAATCTAAGAAAATAACAGAAAACTCCTCTAAATGCAATAGATCCAGAAAAAGAAAAAAAAAACAAAACAGAGACTCCTACAAAAAGAAAAAATTAAAATAGCAGACCAATTACGAACTGGACAGAATGCAGAAAATAAATGCAAGAGCACTAGTCCTAGCCTAGGCTCTGATACCAAGAATGATGCGGAAAAAAAAAAAGGGATGAGGTGATGAATATGATGCTAGCACGGATGATGCAAAGGTGGTTATATCTTGTTTTCTTTTTTTTAGGGTTTTATCTTTGGTTCCCGATTGCAAGCAAAGAGAACCTAGGAAAACTGAAAGCAAAGAGGTCTACGCTAGCAGATCAATCCCTAAGAAATGATAGACCAGGACCCCGAGATTAAGGAACCCCAGGATTAGGACTAGCTCGATACAATCAATACCTACCTAGGATATAGGGATGCAAACCTTTCAACACTCTAATGCTCTTGGTGCAGAGATCGCTTAACCTTGACGGATGCGACCTGGATGTCCGAGCTGTCGAACCCACGGATAGGCTGGCTTTCGATCGGGTGGTCACAGTAGCAAAGCAAACCTTCTCTGATGGTCGTGGCACCAAGGGGACCTGTAGGAAAACAAAGAGGATTAGGTTTTTTTTTTTTTTTGTTCTTTTTCCTTTTAGATGATGGAAAGGTGGAAAGAAAAATAAAGAAAAGGGTTGAGGAGATGGGGTTCAGATGATGGTGTCGGTGAAGATAACTTAGGGCCTCGCACCCCGCGACATCCCGGAAGGATGAAGGAATGTGGCCTCTCACCATGCGATGCCCTCAGGCGAAGGAATGTGGCCTCTCACCACGCGACGCCCTCAGGCGAAGGAATGTGGCCTCTCACCACGCGACGCCCTCAGGCGAAGGAATGTGGCCTCTCACCATGAGACATCCCGGAGGACGAAGGAAGCTCTCACTCAACCTAGCCTAGGAGACAAGGATTGAAGAAGAGGATGGAACACACAAGCTTTCTTTCATTAATCATCAATTATCCTTTACAAGAGGGGTTTGGGTCCTTTAAATAGGCACCCAAGAGCACTTTGAAATTTAAACTACCCCATTACACTTGGCGCCCAAAATTTGGAGGAGAACTTCTTTCTTTGCTTGCTTGGTTTTGGTAGAAAACATGAAGTAAGGCTAGCTTGGAGGGATTTGTCCCACTTTGACTTTTCTTGGCTTGATTCAAGGCTGACCAAATGGGAATAATCCTAGGCGTGGCATGATTGGAGGCTTGGAGAGGGGGATTGGTCTTTGACCTTCCTTCCTTGCATGGCTTATTTTGGTAGAAGGCTTGGATTGAGGCTTGATGTCTTCACCATGCCTTTCTTGCTTAACTACTTTATGAAAGAAGGCTTGAGTGGAGGCATGCATCAAGGGATTTGAAACTTCTTTCCACTTGGAGAATGGAGGATGCCTTTCTTGCTTGACTTCTTTATGGAAGGAGTCTTGAGTGGAGGCATGCATCAAGGGATTTGAAACTTCTTTCCATGACCGCCCATCCTAGATTAGAAGAGAGCTTGAAGAGGAGAGGGGAAGGGGGCATGGATCATGAGAGTAGTCCCCTTTCTTGGGTGCCCAAAACAAACCACATGTCATCACCTCAGTGCGCCACATAAATAGATAAGGTGGGCCCTGAGCTGACATGTCTCCTTGCCTTTGTTAGGCTTAAAAGAGACTTAACTTTTGAACCACTAAAGACTTCATGGGCTTAGACTCGGCCTGACTTATTACAAGACTCAGCTCGACCCGATGGGTCGAGGTACAGACTCCATTTAAGCAAATAAACTAGAAGCTGACAGCCTTATTACAGGACTCGATAAACACAGAACCCTAATCAGAGATCCCTCGAAGTTTGAAGGGCTCAAGTCAAACCCTGATGCCCACATCACTCCCAAGACATACTTCGAGCTCCTCCAAGCCCAGAAATACATCCACACCGAGGAGGTGGATTGTACAAGATGGGAGCTTGACGGGAAGCCGCGGAAGAAGCCAACTCCCATCGAGGCCTCCGGGATCCGGAAGCCGGGACCCTTAGCTTCGAACTTTCGACAGGGGCTGAGATCGAGGTGTGCGCCCATTCTGGAGGATAGATACACTCCTCTCCTAGCCCCGAGGATGAAGATCCTCATGGAGATCGAAGGTGAGCCCTATCTAAAGTGCCCACCTCCGATGAGATCGTCCATTGGTCGTAACAAAATGAAGTACTGCTGCTACCACCGCGACCATGGCCACGACACAGAGGACTGCCACAATCTCAAGAAAAAGATTGAAGAACTCATTAAGAGAGGCTACCTCAGGAGATTTGTGGGGGGCAAACCTCCAGCAGAACCTCAGGTGCTTGTCACTCTCCCACCAGTCCCTGTAGTCGACAACCGCCCTACCAAGAAGCCGGTGGGGATGATATGCTGGGGGGCCGAGCATGTGCTGAAAAAGGCTTGGGGGGCAGGGTATTTTGAAAATGTACTCCCCTTTATAAGAGAAGGGGATGATGGGGGAGAAAATATAAATAACGATGCCGTGGTCATCGAAATGACGATCGCGAAGCATCCTATAAAATGCATAATGGTTGATAGTGGAAGTTCCACAGATGTGCTTTTTATGATGCCTTCTCTAGAATGAATTTATCCTCCACTCAGCTCAAACCTGTGCACATGCCCCTTGTCGGTTTCATGGGGGACTCTATGAGGGTTGAGGGAGAGGTCACTCTCCTAGTCACCGTCGGGACCCCACCTTGGCAGAGCACTGTTATGATGACCTTCACAGTGGTTAGACTTCCTTCAACATACAATATGATCCTTGGCTGGCCTGGGCTCAACCTGCTTGATGCCGTCGTTTCTACGAAGCGACTGCTAGTGCAGTTTCCAACTCCCTATGGAGTCAGTGAGATGAGAGGTACACCTCAGCCGATTCAACACTATTTGCAGACTCTCCCTGGGACCAAGGGCCTCAAGGATGATCCCAGGGCGGATGATCTCGACTAAAGGGTGCAAGACCCCAGGGGTAGCTCGGTTGAGCGCCTGTTGTCTTATCCTCTCGGAGCCGACCAGGAGAAGACAGTACAGATCAGGACCCAGCTACAAGAGGAGGAGAGGGCCCACCTATTGGAGTTCTTACATACGATTGCATATGTGTTCGCTTGGAAGGCGGCCGATATGCCAGGTATTCCTTCTAACATCATCACCCACAAGCTGAGCATTGACCCAAAGTGCAGGCCAGTTCGGCAAAAGAAGAGAAGTTTTTCCCCAGAGAGGTAGGCGATAATCAATGAGGAAGTCGACAAACTCCTCGTCGCTGGCTTCATCTGGGAAGTACAGTACCCAAGCTGGCTGGCGAATGTGGTGATGGTGAAGAAGAATAATGGCAAATGGAGGATCTATTTGGACTACACCGATCTCAATAAGGCATGCTCGAAGGATAGCTTCTCTCTACCAAAGATTAACCAGTTGGTGGATGCCATCTCGGGTCACCGGCTACTCTCCTTTATGGATGCATTCTTCGGATACAATCAGATCCGACGAATGCCTTTATTACCAACCAAGGGATGTATTGCAACAAGATGATGCCCTTCGATCTGAAGAATGTTGGGGCCACGTACCAATATCTGATCAATAGGATCTTCAAAGACCAGATTGGCCGAAACATGCAAGTGTACATGGATGACATGCTTGTCATGAGCAAGCTGAACTCGGATCACATCGCCGACCTCGTCGAAGACTTCAACAACCTTTGAAAGCATCAAATGAAGTTGAACCCAGCAAAGTGCATCTTTGGAGTGGCAGTGAAAAGTTTCTCCGCTTCATGGTCACTTAGAGAGGCATTGAAGTGAACCCGGAGAAGGTTCAGGCAATCATCAACATGGAGCAACTGACGTCCAAGAAGCAGGTCCAATGCCTGAGAGGGCATGTAGCATCTCTGAGTCGGTTTATTTTGAGGTCGGCTGACCGCTGCCTTCCCTTCTTCAAGGCACTGCGCAAGATGCACGACTTCACCTGGACGGAGGAGTGCAGGATTGCCTTTGAAGAACTGAAGGAGTTCCTGGCCTCTCCTCCATTGCTTTCCAGACCGAGGAGGGAGAGGAGCTCTTGCTTTACCTAGGGATCAAACCTAGAGCCATCAGCTCAATCCTCATCCATGCAGGCAAGGATGGATCTCAGAGGCCGGTATACTATACCAGCAAAATCCTTCGCAACGCGAAGATCAGCTATACCCTCTTCGAGAAACTTATTTTTGCTCTAATAATGTCTCCTAAGCACCTCAGGCCCTACTTCCAAGCGCATCCCATTATGGTCATGATAGATCAACCACTGAGGACCATACTCAGCCACCCCGAGACATCCGGGCGGTTGGCCAAGTGATCCCTGACGTTGAGCGAGTTCGATATTGCATATCGACCGAGATCATCGCAGAAGGCCCAAGTCCTAGCTGACTTCCTGTTCGAGTACACGGGACTCGCCGAGAAACCGGAGCAAACATCCCGGAGCATCAAGTTGAGCCCGAAACAGAGGAGGAGCCCTGGATCCTCCACGTGGATGGCGCATCCAACTCCGGTGGGAGCGGAGCAGGCCTCATCCTTGCTAACAATGATAGGATCATGGCAGAATGTGCTCTCCGCTTCAAATTCGCCACAACAAATAACCAGGCGGAGTATGAGGCACTCCTCGAGGGCCTAAAGGTCTCATGTGAGTTGGGCATGTAGAACTTGAAATTCTTCCCGACTCCTAACTAGTGGCCAGACAAGTTTCCAGGGAATACGAAGACTGGGATCCCCAGATGATGAAGTACCTGGAGCAAGTCCGCTCATGCATGGCAGGTTTCCGATGCTTCAACATCTTTCATATCCCCCGCGGAGAGAATGCCCATGCCGATGCACTGTCGAGACTCGCAACCCTGCTGGACTCGTCACTGGGGCATGCATATATTGAGTACCTCAAAAATCCAAGCTATGAAGCCCGGAGGAGGTGCAGCAAGTCACCCCGGAGCCGAGCTAGATGGATAGATACGTCAGATACATTACTGATGGCACCTTACCCGAGAACCGCGTGGAAGCCGGCCTTGTTAAAAAGAAAGCCTCTCGATTTGTCCAATGGATGGATAGCTCTACCATCGATCCTACTCTTACCCCTCCTGAAATGCCTGAGACCCGTGGAAGCAGCCTTCATTCTCCAGGAGATACATGAAGGCCTGTGCGGGAACCACGTGGGATGAAGGACTTTGGCATACAAAGCTCTTCGCCAGGGATACTTCTAGGAGACCATGAGGGAAGACCTCACCGACTTCGTGAAGAGGTGCGACAAATGCCAGCACCACGCCCATGTACAACATCAACCGACGGCATCGATCTCACAGCTGTTCGCCCCTTGGCCATTCACCTAGTGGGGAATGGACATCTTAGGGCCATTTCCCCTTGCACCGGGGCAACGGAGGTTATTACTAGTGGCCATCGACTACTTCACCAAATGGGTGGAAGCGGAGCCAATGGCATGAATCACGGAAGCTAAGGTCCACCAATTCTTTTGGAAGTCGATTATCTACCGCTTTGGACTCCCCCACTACATCATCACCAATAATGGATGGCAATTCGATAACCGGGAGTTCGAAGAATTATGTGCCGAGCACGGCGTCCGGCACCACTTCACCTCGGTGGCTCACCCCCAAACAAACGGGGAGGCCGAGGTAACCAACTGGACTATCCTCCAAGGACTCAGAACTAGGCTAGACCAAGCCAAGGGCAGATGGGCGGAAGAACTCCCAAGTGTTATGTGCCTACCACACAATGCCCAGAATGGCCACAAACGAAATGCCTTTCAACCTTGTTATCGGTGCTGAGGCTATCATCCCAGTTAAGCTCAGTGTGCCCACACTGCGGGTGCAGCAATATGACGAAGTGCATAACCCGGCGCACCTTCTACTCAACTTGGGCCTCCTCGAGGAAACCAGAGATAAAGCCTGGCTCTGGATGGTGGCATACCGGTAATGGGTGGCCCAGTACTACAACACGTGGGTAAGGCCCAAGGTCTTCTGACCTGGTGACCTGGTGCTGCGCTGAGCCGAAGCATCTCAACCCCGGGAGTGCGGCAAGCTCTCGCTAAACTGGGAAGGCCCCAACAAGGTGGTCAAAGCTCTTCCACAAGGAGCCTACTATCTCGAGAATCTGGACGGTGCCAGGTTCCCACGAATGTGGAACACCTGCAATCTGAGAAGATACTATCAATAGTGTAAGGCTTCACTCCAATAATAATAAATAAAGGTTTCCTTTTGCACGAACCGCTCTCTGCTTTGCAGGAATGATGCTGCCATGCCAAAGGCCCAGCACGCTCAAGCCCGAAGCCCAGCTCTCCGGCACAACAAAGCACGGGGTCCACCCCTCCAACATCAGTAGTGAGAATCATCGCCGAGCCCTAGGTCCGGTGCATAGAGACCGGGCCATCCCCGGCACCAGGAACCAAGCTTCTCGACATTTAAGCTCCTCCGGCACTGAAACTTAGGGTTCGGCTGCCCGACGTCAATAACGTAAGGTTCTTCCTTACCAACAACCAAAGTTCCCCTTGTGTAAATACTTTTTGCCTTATAAGAGAATCTCCACCCGACCCCAGGACCGGCGCTTCAAAGCCTGGAGCCAAGCTCTCCGGCCACCAAGTCTTTGACCCCAGCTCCAAGACATCATGGCCAAGAGCCAAGCTCTCCGGCCACCAAGTCTTCGAGCCCAGCTCTGAGACATCAAAGACCGGAGCCAAGTTTTCCGGCCACCAAGTCTTTGAGCCCAGCTCCGAGACATCAAAGCCCGGAGCCAAGCTCTCCGACCACCAAGTCTTCAAGCCCAGCTCTAAGACATCAAAGCCTAGAGCCAAGCTCTCCGGCCACCAAGTGTTCGAGCCCAGCTCCAAGACATCAAAGCCCAGAGCCAAGCTCTGCAGCCACCAAGTCTTTGAGCCCAGCTCCGAGACATCAAAGCCGGGAGCCAAGATCTCTAGCCACCAAGTCTTCGAACCCAGCTCCAAGACATCAAAGCATGGAGTCAAGCTCTCCGGCCACCAAGTCTTCGAGCCCAGCTCCGAGACATCAAAGCCCGGAGCCAAGCTCTCTGGCCGCCAAGTCTTCGAGCCCAGCTACGAGATATCAAACCCCGGAGCCAAGCTCTTTGGCCACCAAGTCTTCGAGCCTAGCTATGAGATATCAACGCTCGGAGCCAAGCTCTCCAGCCACTAAGTCTTCGAGCCCAGCTCCAAGACATTAAAGTCCGGAGCCAAGCTCTTCGGCCACCAAGTCTTTGAGCCCAGCTTCAAGATGTTAAAGCCTGGAGCCAAGCTCTCCGGCCACCAAGTCTTCAAGCCCAGCTTTGAGAGATCAAAGCCCGGAGCCAAGCTCTCCGGTCACCAAGTCTTCGAGCCTAGCTACAAGACATCAAAGCCCACAGCCAAGCTCTCTGGCCAAGAAGTCTTCGAGCCCAGCTTCGAGACATCAAAGTCTAGAGCCAAGCTCTCCGGCCACCAAGTCTTCGGGCCCAGCTCCAAGACATCAAAGCCCGGAGCCAAGCTATCCGGCCACCAAGTCTTCGAGCCCAGCTCTGAGACATCAAAGCCCGAAGCCAAGCTCTCCAGCCACCAAGTCTTCGAGCCCAGCTACGAGATATCAAAGCTCAGAGCTAACCTCTCCGACCACCAAGTCTTCGAGCCCAGCTCCGAGATATCAAAGCCCGGAGCCAAGCTCTCTGGCCACCAAGTCTTCGAGCCCAGCTCCAAGACATCAAGGCTCGGATTCAAGCTCTCATCCACCAAGTCTTCGAGCCCAGCTTCGAGACATCAAAGCCCAAAGCCAAGTTCTTCGGCCACCAAGTATTCGAGCCCAGCTCCAAGACATCAAAGTCCAGAGCCAAGCTCTCCGGCCACCAAGTCTTCGAGCCCATCTTCGAGACATCAAAGCTCGGAGCAAAGCTCTCAAGCCACCAAGTCTTCAAGCACAGCTCCAAGACATCAAAGCTCGAAGCCAAGCTCTCGGCCACCAAGTCTTTGAGCCCATCTTTGAGAAATCAAACCCGGAGCCAAGCTCTTCGACCACCAAGTCTTCAAGCCCAGCCACAAGATATCGAAGCCCGGAGCCAAGCTCTCTGGCCACCAAGTCTTCGAGCCCAGCTCTGAGACATCAAAACCTGGAGCCATGCTCTCCGGCCACCAATTCTTCAAGCCCAGCTCCAAGACATCAAGGCCCGGAGCCAATCTCTCTGGCCACCAAGTCTTCGAGCCTAGCTCCGAGACATCAAAGCTCAGAGCCAAGCTCTCCGGCCACCAAGTCTTCAAGCCCAGCTCCAAGACATCAAAGTCCAGAACCAAGCTCTCTAGCCACCAAGTCTTCGAGCCCAGCTCCAAGACATCAAAGCCTAGAACCAAGCTCTCTAGCCACCAAGTCTTCGAGCCCAGCTTCGAGACATCAAAGCCCGGAGCCAAGTTCTTCGACCACCAAGTCTTCGAGCCCTGCTCCGAGACATCAAAGCCCGGAGCCAAGCTCTCCAGCCACCAAGTCTTCGAGCCCAGCTCCAAGACATTAGGCCCGGAGCCAAGACCTCCAGCATCGAGGCTTGGGACACCCAGAAGCAAAGGAGAAGCCTCCTCCCTGATCTCATCACATGTACAAAAAGAAAAAAAAGAGAGGGGAGAAATAGAGTATCCACAAGCCAAATAATCTAAGATCTTCACTCCATTGGCAATTCCTTGGTCTATTACAAGTGCCCCCGGGCCCCCGACATGCCGAGTAGCTCAGGTCAGTAATAAAAGAAAAGAAAGACAGAAAATAAATCTACCGTACTCATGCGGCTCCTCGCCAGGACTCCATGCCTGCGAGGCATCATCTTAGGGGCCCCGGGCCGTACATCTCAAGCCTCGGCATCCATCGCCAGTAGAAAAGATTTAGAAACAGTCTCCGACTCCCGGCATCACCCGATTCTAGAGCCGGCTCTACATTAGAAGCAGTGGGGTATATGAGGAAAGGTTGATCCTTGTCAGAAATGAACCCTTGGACTTGGAACACAAGTACATGAAACCTTTAAAAAAAAGTCCAACACCATTTGATGGAACTCAGTGATGAACTCCTCCGAGGCCTTGTACCTTGCCATGGCTTCTTCAGCTCCCTTCCTCGCTTTGGTAGCTTGCTCCTTCGTCACTGCTGCTTCCTTCTCAGCAGCCATGGCCCTTCCCTTGACAGCGACCAGCTTCTCCTTCGCCGTGTCTAGTTTGGCGTGGAGGGACAGAGTACGCCCCTTCTACCGGACCGCCTCAGCGTTGAACTCTATCAACCTCTTCTCGATCACCGTGAGCTCCTCGGCTTTCTTCCTCGATCAGCTCCACTCTCGGTCAAGATCCTCCTGGAGCTCCTTCGAGCACCTCTCGAAATTGGTAAGTTCTTTTCTGAGCTCCTCATTCTTCAGGCCGAGCTCTCGGGAGTTGTCGTACTTCTCCTTTAGCTCGATCCTTCAAGGCCTCGACCTCCCCTGCTCATTGCTGGTGTTCTTTAGCTAGTTCTGACAGCAATCTCTGATCAGCAGGGTCTCGATGCAATCTACACCAAACAAGACATCAGCAAAAAAAAAGAAGAAAAAAAGGAAAAAAAGAGAAGGTAAAGCCACTTACCATGGAGAGTAGGGGGAAGATACTACTAATTGCATCCCCCAGCACCTTCCTAGCCATATCCCGCCGATCGCATGATTGGATTGAAAAATCCATCATGCGCTCGGTAGTCTCTTTCCCTCCTACTTGCCTCAAAGGTGGAATCACCCACTCCACTGCCAGAAGAGCCTCGAGGGCCGGTTGGGAGCTCGGTGCATCCTCAAGTGGCACCCCCGGTGTTGGCTCTACTCCTCCCTGCACCTCCTCCTCGATGACGACGAGCTCCAGAGGGGGAGGTGACATGATGGCGATGGCTGTAGCAGCGCCCTGGCTCGGACGACCACCTCCAGCTCTGGGGTGAGGATTGCTCTCATCGCCTCAGTCGCTCCAGCACAGGCCCAGCTACCCTCTACTCTAGCTCGGACATGGCAGCCACCACTCCCCTTCCTTGTGTGGTGGCAGCTTCGGACTCCTTCCTCCTGACTTGGTCGGCTCGGCGGGAGCGGCCGCCGATGCACCCTCATCACGAGCCCTCTTTGGAGAGGACTCAGCCAATCCTGATGGAGGCCTCTTTAGGGTGATTGAAAGCTGGTCATCCATTGAGAACCTCATGCCTGCATATGGAAGATAAATGTCAGTTCCAGGTCAGAAGAAATAGATTAAGGAGGAGCAGAAAGGACTTCGAGCCAAACTCACCCAACTCACTTGTTAGGTTGACCCTAGCATCGGCAAGGTTTTGCTCTAACAACAGAACCTTAGGAAAGAAATCTGGGCAGTGCGGAGCTACTCGTAGACATCCAAGTCAACTGCCTTGACCATAGAGTCTCGGTTAGGAGACTGATCTGGGTCACTCCACACCCAGTCGATCTCCTTAACAGTGGTAAAGAAAAATTTTCTCTTCCATCCTTTGATGGAAGAGGAAAGTTCAAACTTGATGCCCTTTGGGTGAGAAGAGATTGACCACCACCCATCCTCAGTAGGGTGCGCTTCAGAGTGAAAAAGGCTCTGAACAAGAAAAAATGGGTAACGATCCCGTGGAAATGGCAGAGCACTATGAAGTAGAAAATAGTCCTTATGGCATTCGAAAAAGTTGAGCAGAGATCAACCTATAGTTGCTCAACACCGACAAGAAGAAAGGATGAAAAGGGAAGCGAAGTCCTCCTGAGAAGGTCTCCTCGTAAAAGGTGATTCGACCCGGGCTATTGGAAGTAACCCGATCCCCTGGTCGAGGGATTAAGAGCCAGATGGAGTGAGGGATGCCGTAAACATCCTGGATGGCTCCCAGTTCCTTAGCTGAGATTGTCAAAGCAATCCTGCTAGGACCTGTTGACCAAGCAGGGTTAGGAATATATTTGGCTGGAGGTGGAGCGGGGACAGGTACGGGTTCCCTAATGACAATGCTACCAGGGGGATGCCTCCTACTGAACTCGAAGCATGTCCCATCTCCCTCTTCATCGAAAGAAGAAGAAGATGGCGGTCTTGACCTAGAGGGCCGGCCTCACCCTGGTTGGTTGAGGGATCAAAAGTTGGTCTGAAACGAGACATGATGAAGAAGATGAAGGGAAGAAGCAGAAAGAAAGAGAAAGCGGACGAGGGTCCAGAGATGAACCTAGCCTTAGGGAGAAGATCGTACTCAACCAAGATGAAAAGAAGGGAGACTGACCTGCTGTGAACTTTGGGGGACAAAAATGGCTTGGGGGACGAAAGAAGAACCTTGGTATAATGGCGGGCATGAAGGATTTGAAAGATGGGTGTTTTGGGAAAGGCTGCTTTTCCTTTCAAAGTGATTGGTGCCCGACGTATCGTTACAAATCCCCACCATTGGATCCACACACGTGTCGATAATCGACAGGGCTGGCATCTGGCTTCAACTGCGACCACTCTGAATTTATGCCCGTAATAACACACCTCGGATGTGTCCACATGGCTCCTCCGGATAGGCTGAAGAAATCATTTCCGAAGCAGCACGTCGATCATGGCCATTATTGTATCGGATCCTCACCTTTCCACGTCAGTGATGTATTTACTCCCTTCGCCTCAAGTGCTTCATGCCAACAAGACTCAGGAGTGGAGGGCAAATGATGTGGCTAGAAGCTGACATGTAATCTCTGTCGGATGCCGTATCAGTAAAACCTGCCACGATGGACACTCCACCTCGGACTCCTTTCCCAGGCCGAACTCCCTTAGAATGCCAAGGCGGCCTGCCAAAATCGAGTTTCGCCCTCTGCCAGGTCGGCACCTGCAAGCCCATGGTGCCTAGGCTGGAGCCGAGCGACCTCCTTCACTAGATCGAGCCCCTCTAAGGTCAAGGTCCTTGGACCGGAGTCGAGCCTAGCCCTCTCTGCCAGGGTGAGCCCCTCCGAGGCCGAGCCCTCTAGGCTGGAGTCACATGTCGCCCTCCTCCACCAGATCGAGCCCCTCCAAGGTTGAGCCCCCCAAACCGGAGTCGAGCTCAGCCCTCCTTCGCCAGGTTGAGCCCCTCCGAGGTCGAGCCCTCTGGGAAGGAGTCGAGCCTTCCTCCACCGGGTCGAGCCCTTCCGAGTCGGTCGCCCCCTGGATTGGAGTCGAGCCCAGCCCTTCTCGCCAGGTCGAGCCCTTGGAGGTCGAGCCCCCAGGCCAGAGCCGAGTCCTAGCTCTCCAGTTTGGCAACCACCTTAGACAATGCTGCCGGCCACCAGAGAAGGACAGCCACCTCCCGAGGCACCAGCGAGCCACCCGAGGACTACGAGGAAGCACCCACAAATCATAATAACCATCCACAGCTACAACTTACACTAGAATAGGAATAAGCTCCCTGGCCGAGGTGCCACGCTCTCCACTAACTGCCTGCACCGCCCAGAAGAGGAAGTCAACTAGGAGATTCAAATCCCAGGGGGGGCGGGCCATCCGATCAAAGCCCTGCCAGGTTTCCCAGAGTGGAGCGACTGGGAGGAATGTCAGAGCGCGTGGCAGCTTCCTTTATCTCAAATCAGGAAAGATGTCCATCCATGACATCAAACACTGCCGCACACACCTGTCGGCACGGGGAAGATCCCGAGGTAGGCATTCAACAGCCACCTGGGCTTAAAAAAACCTTCGATACCCAGCAGGAAGGTATGCAAGGCAAACCACAAATATCCAAGCAAGTAAGGAGAAAGGAGGTCCGATCACCTCGGCCACCACATTTTATAACACACTTGCACCCTCATTCTTAGATCACTCACTCCTCTTAGTATGGAGTCCATTTCAGGGGCTCGACCAGGAGGATTTGTTCCCTGGATCATCACTGACTTGACTATCGGAGTGCCCCTGCCGGAATTCCTGGCCGGGTCACTAACCCTTGTTTTGCAGGTCCCAAGGAGTAGATCGTCGCCGAGAAGATGAAGGGCGGTCTGACCCACACCAGCTATGGGCCACGACGATCTTGGTGGCAACAATTATAAATGCTTTGAATGATCTTGGCTAAATCTATACTAATAATGAGCTTATTTGCAAGATTCTTAGATGCTTACTCAAGACTTGGGAAGCCAAAATGATAGTCATTCAAGAAGTAAAAGATCTTAGCAAGCTATCCATGGAGGAATTGATAGGTTCACTCATGACACATGAGTTGAATAATGGTAAGTTGAGAATGATGAAGAATCAAAGAAAAGGAGATACATCATATTCAAATCAACTGTCCAATTCAAAGAAAGCTATCATAAGGAAACAAGCTCCAATGAAAAATAAGAAGAAAAGGGAGCAAATATTTACCTCATGGCCATGAAGGATGAGGTAACATTGAATCAAATTTAGAATTATTTTTGATGAGCTATACACTGTATTCTATGACTTACTTGCTGAATTTAAAAAGCTTGGATCAAAAAACAAGAATCTTAAGCAAATAAAGTTTTAGAAAAAGAATTAGAAAAAAGTTTTGCAAAGAGAAAGTTTTGAAATAAGAAATGAATATTTACAAAAAGAGGTTATAGAAGCTCTAATAAGCTTGAGTGATTTTGAACAACCAAAGAGGAGTCATTGGTATAGTTAGAATTGATTTAATAAACAATAATTAAAAATTCAAAAAAGTTATTTTTTTGCTTATATCTTCTCAAAACTCGAATGTCATATTTTATTATTGTCGAAAATAGGACATAAAGCTTATTCTTGTGATTTTAAAAAATTGAATAGCAATAAAAGTAAATGGTATGGGTTTTAAAGAAACCATCTTGACTAATCCCAAAGGATCCAAGAATGTTTGGATACCAAAATTAAGAAAAATGATTATTTTGTAGGTGTGCCAGTATCTAATACTTTGAAAGGAGTAAATCTTGAAAATGGATACTTAGGACCCAAAATAGATGGGTAATGATGATTGGTAAAAGCTAAACTTCGAAATTATACCATCATTGGTTGATGAATTTTTTTGCTTAGTTGAATGATTTTGATGCTTCATATGGATGCATAATTCTAGAATATATATTATGATAACCTATCTTTGTTATAAATATATTGCACATTACAAACTTTATTTTATCATAAAATCTACTATATTGTTTGCATCATGTAATCTCAATTGTAATTATATAAGAAAATTGAATCAAAATAAGCTTAGTTGCATAAGAGATTATTTGTGTAAAATATAATTAATTCTACTAAATTTCTAATGCATTTTCAAAAATGGGGAGGGACTATTTTGAAAAAGAAAAGAGACTATTTTTGAATAATTTTAATAAAAATATCATTTGAGTTGAAAGTCGTATGATTTATTTTGAAATGATTTAATTCTTTGATTGGTTATTCATGCTTGCATACCTCAATTTAAAAATTGATTTGAAACTTGATTAATGTATTTTTAATTTTAAAGATTTAAAAATAAATGCTTGTTAAATAAATGTACATATTTTTAAAGAAAGAGTGGGAGCAATCATTTTTTAGCTTAATTATCGATAAACATTATACATTGCTTGTTTAGATTTAGTGATATGGATTTATCTAATCATCATTTCTAATATTTTGGTCAATTAATTAATTTCAAGAAATGAATTTGGAAGATGCTTCTTAACCCTTTTAGAATGGTATCAAGCAAAATTCTTCAAAGAAGTTATCACATGAAAGAACTCCCTTTTGTAATTGATATTATTGGTATCAAATATCTCATCGTTGCCCTAAACTCTATTATTTTATCTCTCGTTAAAAAAGAGAAGAATGCTTTGTCTCAAATCTAGTTTTGCATAGCCATATTTTTATATGATATCATTTGAGATATTCTAAAAATTGATATTTATTTTTGCTAACAAGTTATTTGATATCTCTTGAAAAAAGGAAGAGATATTTTTTCATATTGTAATGGATTGATTTTGATGAATCTCTTTGATACGTTTTACTTTATACTTGAATGTATACTAAAATTTATTATATTGGACTCACATTTGGTTTCAGCTTCATGTTTGTAAAACTCTTAATTTTTTAAACAAATATATGCACCTATAGTTTAAATTTGAAATATATTTTCATGCTCTTATATATCAGTTTAGCTTGCATGAAATTTGAAAGCTTTTGAATGAAATTATATTTATTTTTACTTGATAATGAGTTATTTCTCTCATGTTTATATATTTCTCTCGTGCATAAATTTTATTTTGAATTTGACTAAATAAGGAGAGAAAAGAAGTTTCAGAAATAAAGAATTTATGACTATTTTTAAAGAAATTGAGAAACTAAATTTTTCAAACATTATACTTTTTCTATGTAAGAAAGGGAGATCTCTCTTAAAATTTTCAAATGATCAAATTTGATTATTAATCTTATTAAAATATGTTATGTTTATATTTATAAAAAATGCTCTAATAAATTCTTTTGTTGTAAATCAAAGGGGGAAATAATACGAATTCATTTTCTAGAGTTTTTCATGAACCTTCAGAGATCATCAATGGATTCCTCTACAAAGTTTACATTGATTGAAGTTTGTTTGGATAGCAAACCAAACCCTAGTAGCTCTTCACATCCATCTAGGTGTAGAATTTTTCTGTAGCCTACTATTTTATGCACCAGTGTCCAAATAACACCCCATTTGAGCCCTTGACCCTTTAGGACATGTCTCTGTTGGTTTCAAACTAGAGACCATTCTTTTCACATCCTAAAGGTATCCCAAATTGAATTAAGACAATCAGCAAGGAGGAATCCTAATTGGACTATGACTCGGAGTCATCCAACTCCACCCATCAAGCTTCATTTATGCCTAGTAATCCACTACTCCAAATCTGTTTAGGACATGGAATCCATCTCTTAAGGCCCTTTCATGTGCCTCCCTTTGCTGGAAACTTAGTGTGGAAATTAGATTGGACGGACATCAGTATATGTACAAAACTTCCTAGTGCTAAGACTTCACCATTTTCTTCTTGGTGTTGAAGACTCTTTCCTTGCTTAGACTCTTGGTGCACCTTTTAAAATAAGCCTTGCTGCATGAAACACCTGATGAAGAGGCCTCATGCTATTGCAAATCACTACATAAAGTCTTGGATCTTGCTAGGAGAGAACACTTAAGTAGATTGGGCTCTCTCGTAGTTCTAGTGCTAGCACTAGTTCTTCATGCTACACGCCCCCTCTTCCAAGAAGAGGGGACATGTGTGAATCCCTTTTCTACTGCTCCTTGGGGGGTGTGCAAGACTAGAGAGAGGGGAAGAGGTTAGGGAGAAAGGGGATCTCTTATTCTTTCAAGTTAGGTTTTATAAAGTACTCTTTTATAAATTGAAAGGTTGTCTAGATCCAAATAGGACTAGAAAACACAAAAAACTAATTCTAATTCTTCCAAGGCTAATCCAATTAGGAGAGCACTCATCCAAGCCTACATATATCCATGAGTTGATCCACTCTCACACCCACTTGGATCCAAACTTGATCAAATATTGAATTAGCCCCTCTCAAGACCTAAAGATCCTGGACTTCGAGCCTGTGGAAGGCCAAACCTCCATCCTAGGATTAAAAGGGTCCTAGCTCTTGGATCTAAACCAATCCTATACTCTTGGAGCTATCACTATGACTCTTTTCCTAGCCTTCTAAAGCTTGGGAGCACCATACTGCACCAATACTACTTTTCAACCAACTCTCTTGAAGCTGTTAGTGAGGAACTTAGAGAGCATTAAAGACCAATCATTGAAGCATTCAAGCATCTTCAAGTCAAGCTTTAAGTGTAACATCCAACTCTTAAGGAGTTTGTCTTTTATTTATTATTTGTTCTATTTTCTATTACCAGTTTCAGTGGGATCTAAACTTTGTTTTTATGGTTTAATATTTTGATTGACTAGTGTGAAAGCCAATTAGGTTTGTTTGTGAGCTCGTATAAAACAAACATATATTGCATTTGGATTGTTAACCTAAAAAAATAATCAGGCTATATCTTGAGGAAATATATGGAAATCCTAAGTGAATCTTTTGAAGTGGATGTGCATACTAGGATTACATCGAACCACTATAAATTTCTGGATTTGTGCATGTGCTTCTATTTTTTCTTTCCTTGTATCTATTTTAATTCATACAACACTCTACTCACTAGCATAAAGCATTTTAAAGTTTATATGCCTAAATTTTTTGAAAACCATATTCACCCAGTCTTAGGTTGTTGGTCTGGACAACAATGGTATCAAAGCCATGTTCTCAATACCATTGATCTAATGATCAAGAGAAAAAGATCATGACAATCCACATAGGTAGCTTACTAGTTGAAGGGTAGTCTAACAACAAACCATCACTTTCAAGTGGCATAAACTATGCATATTGGAAGGCATGCATGAACATTTATATACAAGCACTTGATTATCAATTATGGAAAGTGATAATCAAAGGTCCACACATATCTATAGTAAAAGTTAATAGTTTTGATATTCCAAAATTAAAAATGATTGGATGAACATTATATGAAAATGGTTGAATTAAATGCAAAAGCAATGAATGTAATGGTTGAATTAAATGTAAAAGCAATGAATGCATTTATTATATACTTGACCCTACTGAATTTAATCAAATTCTTACTAGCAACTTTATAAAAAAAAAATTGGATAGACTTGAAGTGACTTATGAAGGCACTAATTAAGTTAAAGAATCAAAAATAACATGCTTGTACATAGTTATGAACTAATTAAAATAGAATCAACTGAGACCATAACTAAAATGTTATACATTTTATTGATATTATTAATAGTCTTAATTAAGAGTCTAGGCATGTCAAATTCCAATATGACCTTGTAAGAAAGGTTTTTCGATCATTGCCAAGAAGCTGAGCAACAAAGGTCATAGCAATCCAAAAAGCCAAAGATCTCAATAATCTATCACTAGAAGAGCTACTTGGTTCATTGATGATACTGTTGGGTATTGTGTCCAAAGCCAATCGCCTGGGTTGTAGGCGGTTATGCTAAGTATTGTATTCATTTTATAAATTAATAAAATATTATTTTTGGTAGCTCATCACATACTTAACATCCCTGAAATGAACTCTTTCCATGTGATGAAGTCCTTAGGACTACATTGACTTCGATACAGAGAGGATGTATCGAGTGGTCCTTAAACCTTGTTCACAACCAAAGGATATATTGTACTGGACGGCAATATATCAAGTATAGGTTGTTGTAGTTCACATCGTTTGGTATCCTCTTGACCAAATGAGTGTGGTGACACTGATGTGATTTGCAAGTGGGATATGTGATACTTATTGAACATGACTCCGTGCAGCCCCTTTCTGCCAAAGAGATACTCATGATTGGATATGGGTATTTGTGTCCCTCTGACCTGAGGTCATCAAGGTAGCTTGCAAGCAACTCCCTATGCTTTGGTGCTGGACTACCGGATTTTTAATCTGGTGATGGAAGGTTTCTGGGTACAGGCAAGTACTTGTGGAGCAGTGATGGACCAAGATGGAATTGACCTGTCCAAACAGTTTGGATTGAATGTCTCGCAGTATCTCAATTTAGCAAATCCTCGGTCGGGGTAGTCCTAGTGAAGAGTCACTGGGCTTGCAAGGTTGAGACATGTAGTCGACTGACTCTGTCTGGGTTGGCAGCCCAATCTCAGTCGTGATGAGCATTAGAGGTCAAAGGGATGAATTATACGGTAACCATATGCCAGAGGTTCGATTGTTTGCTTCCGCATCTTCAACCTATCTGGATGCCGGGACCCATTGTGAGATGGTTTCCTATGCTGGTACTAGAAATTGTTCTAGTGCTATCGTTTAGGTTCGAACCTATGAGGTCACATGCCACAGAGGATAAACTCTCTGATCCGGATACCGATTACGATTGGGAATCGTCTCGGTTTTATGGTCATAGTATTTTTTGAGCACTCTATTTCCAGTCTTGCCCTTGTCTGTGTCAACCGGAAATTGTTCCAAGCTGACCAGCGTTGTGCCAGGATTTTTTGAATCAGTTTTGAACTAATTCGGAGCTTGTTTCGGCCTCCAATTGGTTATGAACCAATTGAACCCAATTTAATGGGCTTGAACCGATTCAATGGATTGAACTAATTGGTTTAAATGGGTTTGGACGGTTATGTTTGAACCAGTGGGTTTCCTCTCCTTGAACCGTTTACACGGTTTACTTTTGTTGGAATTTTTTCCAACCGCTGGGAGTGGAACTCCAAGCGATGGCTGGCCCAACGTTTGAACTAATTCCAAACATTCGAAACAACTCCATGCTGGGCGTCTCTTCCCTTTCTCCACCCGCTGTTTTATCCACTCTTTAATCCATGTTAATGGCTGTTAATTGGGTGATTAACAGTAGCTGCTGCCTCCCAGCCTCTTCACCTCACCGTCTCTCCACCTCCCTCTCTATGCTGCCTATTTATACAACCCAATGCTGTCCCTGTTTAATGGTTAGAAAAATCCACCGTGAGAACCAAGAAAAGGCAACAAAATTCCTTGTTTTTGAGAGGTGAGAGACGCTGGTTGATAACTTAGTGATTGCTCTTTTAGGCTAGGATTTGGAGGGTGTGAGGGAGCTCTTTCCCATTGTTTCATGTGCACAAAATCCATTTTTCAGCAAAGCCCTTTGCTGAAATATCCTGTGACCGTGTTGCTCCTTCCAGCAGCTAACACCGCGTGTGAAGGCGGATCAGAGGGCCGCCGGTGTATCTCCCCTCTAGAGGGAGTACTCTTCTACTCTGGGAGCAAGCCACGTGAGCCGGATCACCCGCTGCAGCTCAAAATGCGAAGAAAAGTGCTGCTGTCCTGTTCTGCAGAAATTTCAGCAGTAGACTTTAGCATTATTTTAGTATTTTTTTGGCTTGTTTGGTTTCAGTTTTGGTGGCAAATCGAAGAAGACTTGTCAAAGAAGTCGCTGCTCAAATTTGGGAGCAAACGGAGGTCCGGAAGGTGGTGTTCGGTGCCATTTTGAAAGCCAAAATAGAGCCTTTTCAGCCCAACAAGGAAGACGTCTGGAATAACTTTATTCCAGTTATTCCAGTCTATTCCAGGTTTATTCCAGAGTTATTCCAAGCGGAATAAAGGTATTGAAAATTATTTTTAATCATGCATGGATAGATTAAATTGTTTAATATTTTATAAATATTTTATATGTTTATGCATGCCTAAATGCAACTAGATTTAGATTAGTCCTAGCGGAGCAGATTCCCACTGCGCAAATTTAAAAATTGTTTTAAAATCCAATCTGCTCCCACAGATATTTGCATGCCTAGTGTAGGATCTTGTCAAACTATCTACATCTGTCTACTTTCATTGGTATCAGAGCCAGGTTAAATTTGTAATCTAATCTAGTATGCATGTTTGTAGATTAAAAATTGTTTAATCTTAAGATGTATTAAGATTTCTTTTTGGAACCTAGTTGAGACCTTCACCATGATCGTGTGTCTTTGACACGATGCGGATCGTCTGTGTTGGCCTCTTCAGAAGGATCCTTAAAGAATATTAAAAATTAAAAATTATTTTAATTTGGATATACATGGATTAGGCATGTTTTATAAATATTTATAAATGTTTTGATGCATGATTTGGTATGTAAAATTGTTTTACACAGAGACTTAATTAAAATTGTTTTAATTAAGTGTTTGGCTTATTAGAAAATTTTTTAGGTTTAAGAAATCTAAAAACTTGCATAAGCCATTTTGGGTTAATTGGGTTAGCTGACTAGTTGGGTCCATAACTGGGTTAGACCTAAGTTTAGTTGAACCGGATAATAAGAAGATTAAACAAAAGTTGTTAAGGTCCTTCTTTAGAACTATCTAATAGTTAGATTAGTTGATCCGTTCATCTAAAATGGATCCAATTAGTGGCTCAGTGGATGCCCTAGTCTTTAGGCTAGTCTGATCGAGTCTGGTAAAACCGACTGGTGTCGAGGTAGGTTTGGCATTGTGATCATGGCTGTATGAGGCTATCTCTTTCCTGGCCAACTTAGTTGGTGTCTAGGAAAGATGGTTAATGGCGGATACTCACCCATGTCCTCACCTACCTGGCTAGTCGAGTCGACCAGAACTGATTGGAAAAGCTCAATGACTCGAGTTAACCGATGTCACCCAGGTTGATCGGTCTGACTGATCTATAGGTGCCCATGGATCATTTGTTGATTTATTTCAACCCTCCTGAAATCTGATTGATTCAGTGGGAGGATGATCCATGTTCTTATCTCTTTCTTCTGTCATAATTAAAAATCCTCTAAAATTATTAGGTCCTTAAAAAGACTAAGTCAAGGAGTTGATAGTGTCTTTGCCTCCCATTAAGTTGGATAGAAATGTGTCCACTAGCTTGGTGTGCATTGGCAGTTCCATAGAACGGGTGTACATCCGGCAACTAGAATTTCTATCTGATCGATGATGGTTCAGTGCAACCTCCTTAACGGGACTAGGTGAGCCGGCCATAGTCGGGCTGGTCTTTAGTTAACTGGAAGTATTGGATTCATCATTTTAATGGTTAGACCTAACCAGAGACCCACAATAGGAGGCCCCTAGGCCGATTGGGGTACTCTCTGGGGCAAAATAAAATACTGAAAATTGTTTAGGTAAACAATTGGTTTACGAACCTACCTTTAGGCTCGTATGGGTGAGCCGGCCATAGTCAGGCTCATGCGAGGCCTATTGGATTTCAGTACCCACTTGAGAAAAAGTATTTTCACGGATTGGAGTTAGAGGCTACTAATCTGAAAAATTAGTGGGAGAAACCTTTAGACTAAAGTCCAAGTCTTTTGGTTAAATTATTAATTCAATACACTAATTTGGTCTTGTTTTCTTTTCAGATGTCTTCAAATTTATCGCTCCGGTCACTTCTCGATAATGAGAAGTTAAAGGGTCATAACTTCGATAGTTGATATCGAAGATTAAGAATTGTTCTGGAGCATGAACAGATCCTATATGTGATAATGGATCCGGCACCTGAAATCCCTCCCGCTAATACATGGAGTGCGGTCAGAGACACTTATCTGAAGTGGGTCTCTGATCGCACTACTGTCCGGTGCATTATGTTAGCGGCGATGAACGACGAGTTCAGTCGCAAATTCGAGGAGGCCCAATCTGATGAAATCCTTCAAAAATTGAAGGAATCATTCGGCACCTCGGATGATGTAGAACGGTACAAAGTGTCTTGTACCATCTACAACTCCAAGATGCTGAATGGTGGTTCAGTCACTGATCATGTATTGTACATGATCGAGCGGATTGAAAAACTGGGCAAACTCGGATGCCCCTGCACGAGCAGCTCGGCAAGGATGCGATCCTGAAATCGCTTCCCTCCTCCTATCTTGACTTTCTTGATCATTACAGAATGAACAAGCCTGCAGTCAACTGCCATGGTCTTTTGGGGTTGCTGCAGACTTTCGAGAAAGACCACCAACTGAATAAGGGGGTGGTGAATTTAGTGGGAGGAAGTAGAGGTCATCGTCCCTTTAAGAAAGGGAAGAAAAAAATAAATAAGAAGGGAAAGAAGGTGCAGAATGTTCCTGGCCCTAGTCACACCAGGAAGTATAAGGCTGATCAGTCTTCTGCAGAATTGTTCTACTGCAAGAAGAAGGGACACTGGAAGAGGAACTGTCCTCTTTATATTGCATCCCTTGATCCGAACAGGCCAAGGAAGTAGAAGTCTGCTGAACAAGGTATTTATATGATAAAACCTTGTAATTACTCAATTGTTGATACTGCTAACTGGGTATTGGATACTGGTAGTCCAATTCATGTTTCTAATTCGTTACAGGGACTTCAAGTTAGCAGAAGATTTGAAGATGGAGAACAATTTCTGAGCGTCGGAATGGAAATCGTGTTCCAGTACTGGCGATCGGAGTCCTGCGTCTTGTCTTTGAGTCTTGTACTGTCGAACTAGTCAACTGTCACTATTGTCCTAGTTTTATTATGAGCATAATCTTTGTAGGCCTTTTGGCCAATTGTGGTTTGAACTTTAATAAAAAAGAAGATTTTTGCAATGTTATTTTGAATAACTCTGTTATAATGAAAGCTAGATTAAATAATGGCATATGTACTATCAAGGCCTGTTAGTGTAATGTACACTTCTAGCAAACGCCCAAGGTTAGATAATGTCAATAACTTGTACCTTTGGCACTGTAGGCTAGGTAATATTAACCAAAATAGGATAAACAAGATGCGAGGAGATGGACTCCTCGAGGTCAGTGATTCTGAATCACTGCCCACTGTGAATCCTGTTTACTTGGTAAAATGACCAAGTCACCTTTTACTGGAAAGGGTGAACGAGCTACAGAACTTCTAAGTCTAATACATACTGATGTATGTGGACCGATGTCAGTTAGTGCCAGAGAAGGCAAATTTTTCATTTTTTTACAGATGACTTTTCAAGATTCGGTTATGTCTTTTTAATGAGACATAAGTCTGAATCGTTTGAAATGTTCAAACGATATCATAATGAAGTAGAAAAGCAAACTGGAAAAAGTATTAAAACTTTTCGATCTGATTGAGGTGGTGAATACTATCTGATGCTTTTTGACATATCTTGAGGAGAATGGAATTCTCTCTCAGTGGACTCCTCCAGGAACACCACAGTTGAATGGGTGTCCGGAAAGGAGAAATCGAACCTTGTTGGACATGGTTCGATCCATGATGGGCTTTGCAACACTGTCGCTATCCTTTTGGGGATATGCGCTTCAGACAGCCTGTACTTATTAAATAATGTTCCAAGTAAGTCTGTTGTCTCCACTCCGTATGAGATGTGGAATGGGCGTAAACCCTCAATCTCACACCTTCGGATCTGGGGTTGTCCGGCTTACGTAAAGCATTTAGACTCAGACAAACTTGGTCCTAAGTCTGACAAGTGTTTATTCATTGGTTATCCTAAGGAAACCAAAGGGTATTTCTTCTACTTAGAGAATGAAAAAAAGGTGTTCGTTTCTCTTAGAGCTATCTTTGGAAAAGGAGTTCCTTGGAGAAGGAACTATAGCTTCTAAGATTGAACTTGATGAAGTTCAGCCAATAGAAGAACCTACACACTCTAGGACATCGTAGAACCGGCTGTGATTGAATCACACCCAGAACCCATTAGGAGATCCGGTAGAATACCGCGTCACCCGGACAGATACTATGGTTTCTTGGTCCGGGACGGCGATCCCATTGAGCTCGATGAGAACATTGAGGATCCGATCACCTATATGGATGCACTTCAGAGATCTGACTCTGAGAAATGGCTTGGAGCCATGCGATCCGAAATGGAGTCCATGGAAATCAACAATGTTTGGACATTGGTTGATCCGCCTGATGGAATAAAACCCATCGGGTGTAAATGGATCTTCAAGAGGAAAAGGGGCGTAGATGGGAAGGTAAAGACCTATAAAGCCCGTCTGGTTGCCAAGGGATATCGTCAACGATATGGTATCGATTATGATGAGACTTTCCCCTGTGGCAATGCTCAAGTCCATTCGGATCATGCTTGCTTTGGCAGCATATTTTGATTACGAGATCTGGCCGATGGATGTCGAACCACTTTCCTGAATGGGGAGCTGGAAGAAGAGGTGTTTATGATACAGCCTGAAGGGTTCACATCCACAGATGAATCAAAGTATGCAAGTTGCAGAGGTGCATCTATGGACTCAAGCAAGCGTCTCGAAGTTGGAACTTACGGTTTGATAGGTGTATCAAATCGTATGGCTTTGTTAGGAACGGAGATGAACCGTGCATCTATAAATGGGTTAATGGTTCTGTGATCGTATTCCTAGTACTGTATGTTGACGACATTCTCTAATCGGGAATGATGTCGCATCATTACAAGGAATAAAGGTCTGGTTATCATCTCAGTCTCCATGAAGGACTTGGGTGAAGCTTCTTTCATACTAGATGAAAATCTATAGAGATAGATCTAAGAAGCTTTTGAGACTATCCCAGTCTATGTACATTAATACTGTGTTGAAATGGTTCAGCATGAAAATTCAAGAAAGGCTATCTTCCGAAGGTTCTGGAATTACTCTTTCTAAGAAGGATTGTGCGACAACTCCTGAGGAAAGAGAGCGCATGAGTATAGTACCTTATGCTTCGGCAGTAGGCTCTATCATGTATGCTATGACTTGTACTAGACCAGACGTGGCATTCTCACTAGGAGTAGTGAGCAGATACCAGTCTGACCCAGGTGAGGCGCATTGGAAGGTGGTTAAGTCCATCCTTAAGTATTTAAAAAATACTAAAGATCAATGGTGATTTATGGAGAACCTGACTTGAAACTTGTAGGGTACTTTGACTCCAGTTTCCAGTCAGATAGAGATGATAGCAAGAGTGTGTCAGGGTTTGTTTTTACCCTGAATGGAGGAGCGATATGTTGGAAAAGTTCTTAACCAGGCAACTGTTGCAGACTCGGTATGCGAAGCAGAATAATTGCAGCATCAGATGCGGCAAAGGAAGCTGTGTGGTTGCGGAATTTCCTTGGAGAGCTAGGGGTGGCACCTTCCCTAGATGGTCCTGTTCCGGTGTACTGTGACAACACTGGAGCCATTGCTCAAGCTAAGGAGCCTAAAGCTCATCACCGCACCAAACACATTTTGCGGCGCTACCACCCGTATGAGAGATCGTGGAACGAGGCGACATCAATCTTCGGAAGATCGATGGAAAGAAAATCTGGCCGACACCCTTCACTAAAGCCTCAAATAAAAGAGTTCGACTATTGTAAATGGGAAATGGGTATTAGATACTCTTCTGATTGGCTTTAGTACAAGTGGGAGTTGTTGGCAATTGTGTCCCAAAGCCAATCACCTGGGTTGTAGGCGGTTGTGCTAAGTATTGTATTCATTTTATGAATTAATAAAATATTACTTTTTGGTAGCTCATCACATACTTAACTTTCCTGAAATGAACTCTTTCCATGTGATGAAGTCCTTAGGACTACACTGACTTCGATACAGAGAGGATGTATCGAGTGGTCCTTAAATCTTGTTCACAACCAAAGGATATTGTACTGGATGGCAATATCAAGTATAGGTTGTTGTAGTTCACATTTTTGGTTATCCTTGACCAAATGAGTGTGGTGACACTGATGTGATCTGCAAGTGGGATATATGATATCTTATTGAACGTGACTCCGTGCAGCCCTTTCTTCCAAAGGGATACTCACGATGGATATGGGTATATGTGTCCCTCTGACCTGAGGTCATCACGGTAGCTTGCAAGCAACTCCCTGTGCTTTGGTGCCGGACTACCCGGATTTTTAATCCGGTCACTGAAGGTTTCTGGGTATAGGCAAGTACTTGTGGAGCAGTGATGGACCAAGATGGAATTGACCTGTCCAAACAGTTTGGATTGAATGTCTCGCAGTATTCAATTTAGCAAATCCTTGGCCGGGGTAGTCCTAGTGAAGAGTCACTGGGCTTGCGAGGTTGAGACACGTAGTCGACTGACTCTGTCTAGGTTGGCAGCCCAATCTCAGTCGTGATGAGCATTAGAGGTCAAAGGGATAAATTATACGGTAACCATATACCAGAGGTTCGATTGTTGCTTCGCCTCTCTTCAAACCTATCGGACGCCGGGATCCATTGCTAGATGGTTTCCTGTGTGGTACTAAAAATTATTCTAGTGCTACCGTTTAGGTTCGAACCTATGAGGTCATACGCCACAGAGGATAACTCTCTGATCCGGATACCGATTATGATTGGGAATCATCTCGGTTTATAGTCACAGTATTTTGAGCACTCTATTTCTAGTCTTGCCCTTGTCTGTGTCAACCGAAAAATTAGGTTCCAGGCTGACCAGCATTGCGCCAGGATTTTTCTGAATAGTTTTGAACTGATTCGGAGCTTGTTTTGGCCTCCAATTGGTTATGAACCAATTGAACCCAATTTAATTGGGCTTGAAACGATTCAATTGGATTGAACCAATGGTTTAAATGGGTTTGGACCGGTTTTGTTTGAACCAGTGGTTTCCTCTCCTTGAACCGTTTACACGGTTTACTTTCGTTGGAATTTTTTCCAACCGGGGAGTGGAACTCCAAGCGATGGCAGGCCCAACGTTTGAACTAATTCCAAACGTTCGAAACAACTCCATGCTGGGCGTCTCTTCCCTTCCCTCCACCCGCTGTTTATCCACTCTTTATCCATGTTAATGGCTATTAATTGGGTGATTAACAGTAGCTGCTGCCTCCCAGCCTCTTCACCTCACCATCTCTCCACCTCCCTCTCTATGCTGCTATTTATACAACCCAATGCTGTCCCTGTTCATGGTTAGAAAAATCACCGTGAGAACCAAGAAAAGGCAACAAATTCCTTGTACTTTGAGAGGTTGAGAGCGCTGGTTGAGAACTTAGTGATTGCTCTTTTAGGCTGGGATTTCGAGGGTGTGAGGGAGCTCTTTTCCCATGTTTCATGTGCACAAAAATCCATTTTTCAGCAAAGCCCTTTGCTGAAATATCCTGTGACCGTGTTGCTCTTCCAGCGGCTAGCACCGCGTGTGAAGGCGGATCGGAGGGCCCCCGGCATGTCTCCCCTCTAGAGGGAGTACTCTTCTACTCTGGAAGCAAGCCACGTGAGCCGGATCACCCGCTGCAGCTCAAAACGTGAAGAAAAGTGCGTCCTGTTCTGCAGAAATTTTCAGCAGCAGAATGTGGTGATTTTCTATTTTTTTTTAGCTTGTTTGGGTTGCAGTTTTGGTGGCAAATCGAAGAAGACTCATCAAAGAAGCTGCTGCCCAAATTTGTGAGCAAACGGAGGTCCGGAAGGTGGTGTTCCGGTGCCATTTGAAAGCCAAAAACAGAGCCTTTTCAGCCCAACGAGCAAGACGACTGGAATAACTTTATTCCAGTTATTCCAGTCTATTCCAGGTTTATTCCAGAGTTATTCCAAGTGGAATAAAGGTATGGAAAATTATTTTTAATCATGCATGGATAGATTAAATTTTTTAATATTTTTATATATTTTTATATGTTTATGCATGTCTAAATGCAACTAGATTTAGATTAGTTTCTGGCGGAGCAGATTCCCACTGCGCGAATTTTAAAAATTATTTTAAATCCAATCTGCTCCCGTAGATATGTTTGCATGCCTAGTGTAGGATCTGTCAAACTACCTGCATCTGTCTACTTTCAGATACATGTGCCAGCAATGAAGCAAACACAATAATAAATAATGGAAGAAAGAAGAAAACAATTGCCTTCAAGTCAGTTGCTAAAGAAAAAGAAGAGGAAGTTCCTTCATCCAAAGAAGAAATTAGAGATGAAGACATAGCCTTGTAATAAGAAAGTTCAGAAGATTCATGGGTAAAGGAAGATTTAAGTATAGAAGAACAAACCTGGCTAAGGGGGAGTGAAGCAAAGGAAAAGACAAAGGAGAAAAACAAAGACCAAGATTAACTAATCTATTATGAATGCAAGAAGCAAGGGCACTATAGGACTGATTGTCTTACTTTAAAAAAGTCTTTCGAGAAAAGTAAGAAGAAGAAAGTGATGGTTGCTATATAGAGCGATAGTTAGGATACAAGCTTTAATGAAAAAATAAAGATAATCGATCTCTACTTCATGACTTTAAAAGATGAGGTAAATTTTGAACCAAACTTTATATTGATGAGAGTTACATATTGATTTTATAATTAGTTGCCAAATTTAGAAAGCTTGGATTGAAAAATAAGATACTTAAACAAGCAAAATATTTTGTAAAAGAAAACGAGATGAAAGTATGAGAAAAAATGAAGCTTTGCAAAAAGAATTAGATGAAACCTTAAAGAAACAAAGGTTTAAAAAAAAAAAAAGATGAATATTTGCAAAAAATAGGCTTGAAATAAGAGAATAAAAACTTGCAAAAAAAATGTTCAAAGACTAAAATCTCTGGTAGATAAATTAACTTGAGCTCAAACAAACTTGAATTAGTGCTTAAAAATCAAAAGAAGAATATGATTAAGCTAGAATGGATTCAACTCAAACTATAAATAGATTTTTGCAAATAGATTTTCAACCTATTATCTCTAAAAAATCAAATATTTGGTGTTTGCTGTAAAAAGATTGGACACAAGGCTATGAATGTAATCTAAGAAAGAAATATAGAACAAAGTAAAGAAGATTTAGATTTCTAGAGGAACTATTGTTACTAAGTTCAAAGGATTCAAGAAAGCTTGGGTACGTAAAACCATACTTGATATTTGTAGAATATCTTGCAATCCAAGGAGCTAAGTGAAGATGGTATATTTGGATAGGGCTATACAAGGTATAGGATGGGTGACAAAGAGCAATTCTTCACCATTGAAATGAAAGAAGGAGATGTTGTAACATTTAAAAATGATTAAAAAGAAAAAAAATCATTAGAATTGATAAAATCAAAATCACTCCTTCAGATGATATTAAGAATGTTCTTCTAGTAGATGACTTGAAACCATATTTATGAGTATTAGTCAATTATGTTGATAAGGGTTTCAAGGTTATATTTTGAATTATCTAGTCACTAGTTCTTTGATGCAAGTATTAAATCATAGAACATAGATTTGGTAATATTTATATGGTAGACTTAAATGATCTAGCTATGAAAAATAGTATAAGTTTAGTTGCTATGATGCTAGGATGAAAGAAATTATGATGGGGGACTAACTAAATGCGAAGATGAAATGATGATGCAAGTGATTTTTAGGATTTTGTGATTTTTAGATTTTAATGGTTTTCTTTGGATTCCCGAAAATAAGTAAGAGATGATCTAGGGTTCTACAATAACAAGAACTATCATGAAGCAGGTAGTCCCTAAGCAGTGATAAAGAGAGGACCCCGGGATTGAAAAACCCCGTAGGACTTAGCTCTCCGATCAAGACCTACTTAGGAGTCAGGGGGCAAACCTCAACGATCTGAAGCACCCGATGCAGAGATCGCTCACTTTGGTGGATACAGCCTGGATGCTTGAGCCATCAACCCTGCGGAGGCACCGCTGGCTGTCGAAAGATCTCGATGGCAAAGGCAACCGTCTCCATCCTTGTGTCACCTGGAGGGCCTGCGAGCATTCAAAGAAGATAAAGGTTAAGCTTCAATCAGAAGGAAAGCAGTGGAAGAATGAAAGAAAGAGTGGTTGAAGTGATGGTGGAGTTCTGCTTGATTCGGAGTCGATGATGGAGTTCTGGAAGGGACGGTAGTTTGAGGCCTCACACCTCTTGATGCCCGAAACGAAGGTGCTCCCTCACGAAGATCGACGTTCCTAGCAAACGAAGGCAACTAGAAAGAGATTGGACTCAAGAAATGTATTTTTTTTCATTCATCAAGATTAAATTTATAAAGGAGGGGTTAGGTCCTTTAAATAGGCACCTTAGGACCCTTTTGAATTTCAAATGAAAGAATACAAGTTTTCTCGGATGGGCACCCAAAACCCTTGACTTTCTTCTCTCTTTGGCTGACCAAGAGCTGATTTGATTGGGCATGGCATGATGCAAGGCTTGGAGGAGGGATCTTGGTGCTTTGAACTTGGAAAGTAACTCCTTTGTTTTGGAAGAAAGCATGAAGTGAGGCTTGGAGCAAGGCATGTGTTCTTCTTCCTTCCTTGGTTGTGCTTCCCCTTTTGGTACAAGCATGACATGGGAGTGTGAGGTGGAGGCGCCCATGGATCTTGTCTCTTCCTTCCAAAGAGGTTCAAACAAATTGGGAAGAAGACTTGATTGGAGGCTTGAAGCAAGGGATTTGAATCCCAACTTCAACTCCCATTGACCTTCTCTTTGGCTGACCACCCTTGCTTGGAAATGAACTTGATAGGGGGAGGGAAAAAGGGCTAGTGCCAAGTGTGTTCCTCCTCTTTGGGTGTCCAAGGATGACAAGTGTGCTGCCCACATGGCAAGTCATGGCGCCACATAGGATGAAAAGGTGGGACCTGAGCTGACTTAGATTCCTTCCAGACTTGGCTCCAAGGAGACTAAATTTTAAGACCAACTCTTGCAATGGACCTATACTTCCAATAGACTTAGACTGGACTCGATTTGTGACTGGACTCGGTACAGGACACAATTTGACCTAATTGGTCAAAGTACAGACTCAATTCAAAGCAAAAGAAAATTACAAGGTTGAGGCTTGAAGCCTTATTACAAGACCCGAAAATTGGAACCCTAATTAGACATCCATAGAGGGTTGAGGATCCTCTATTGGATTCTGGTACCCACACCAATTCTCTCGGGGTGGGAGGAACTCGACCTGTTGAGTAAGATTTGGTTTGGCTCATGTACTCCTCCAGAAGGTCGGGATCAAGGCACTGCAAGTCTTCCCAGGTAACCCACGAGTCATCGGACTCAGGTCGGCCTTGCCATCGGACTAAGAAACGTTGATAACCTTTGCCCCGGGTAGTGATAGCTTGGTCATCCAGGACACGCTCGATCCGCTCTCCTCTCTCAGGTATAATTGGAGGTGGACACTCAAGTTCGGGTTCACTCTCAAAAAAAATGTCAGGCCCAAATGGCTCGCTAGGAATGTTTGCTGGTTCCCTGTACTCGACTAAGTCTGAGATATTGAAAGTCGAGCTAATGCCATAATTCGGGGGTAGCTCAAGAACGTAGGCATTAGGGCCGACTCTCTTTATCACTTTAAAGGGTCCAGCTCCACGAGCATGAAGTTTCTTAACAGTTCCTGGTGGAAACCGTTCATGCCTATGCCTAATCATTACAAAATCTCCAATTTCAAACTCTTTGGCTCGTTTTCGGGAATCAGCGATTTTTTTATATGCATTATTAATTAGATTATTTTATTGCTAATTTCCTTATGTATGTCCCTAATACGCTGTGCAAAGGATTCGACAGACTCAAAGACACGAGCATGGATAGGTAGGGGAATCAAATCAAGGGTCAGTTAGGCTTGTAACCTCTCACAATCTCGAAAGGACTTTTCCTGGTGGTCCTATTCACAGAACTGTTGTAGGCAAAGTCCACTCGAGGTAAAAGAAGATCCTAGTTTGTGGTATGTTCACCTATCAAACATCTCAAGAGGTTCCCTAGGCTGCGATTGACTACCTTAGTTTGGCCATTGGTCTGCAGGTGGTAGGCAGTTGAGAACTTAAGCTTGGTGCCTAGTAAGTGCCAAAGGGTTTTCCAGAAGTAGCTAGTGAATCGGACATCCCTATTGGACATTATGGTTTTTGGAAGGCCATGTAACTTAACCACATGATCAAGAAAAAACTTGGCAACTTTGGAAGCATCTAGGGTCTGGGAGCAGGGTATGAAATGGGCCATTTTGGAGAACCTATCTACCACTACACATATTGAATCGTGCTTCCTTGCGGTCTTGGGCAATCCTACTACAAAATCCATGCTAAAGTCTTCCCAAGGGCGACTAGGCACAGGCAGAGGGGTGTACAGTCCAATATTCTGTTTCTGTTGTTTACTGACAGCACAAGTTTGGCACCGGGAAACAATGTTAGCTACATCCTTCTTCAGGCTAGGCCAAAAGAACTGGTCTTTTACTACAAGATGGTCTTTTCCCTACCAAAGTGACCAGCTAGGCCTCCTGCATGGGTCTCCCAAACTAAGAATTCTCGAAGAGAGGTCTTGGGAATGCACAACCTATTTGCTTTGAAAAGATAACCATCTTGGAGGGTGTACTCACTAAAGGCACTAGATGGTTGGTGTTTCTTAGATTGGAAAATCTCTCCAAAGTCAGGACAGGTCTCATATTGCTCTTTCAATCGATCAAATCCTATAACCTCAATCCTAACAGTATTCAGTAATAGGGCACGACGGCTAAGGGCATCAGCTATCTTATTCTCGATACCAGCACGATGTTTAAGCACAAAGGTATAGGCCTGGATGTATTCTACCTACTTAGTGTGCCTCGGGTTTAGTCTTTTCTTGGAGTTTAGGTACCGAAGGGCTTCATGGTCAGAGAAAAGGACAAATTCTTAGGGTAAAAGATAATGCCTCTAATACCTAAGAGCCTGAACAATTGCATAGAACTCTTTATCATAAGTCGAGTACTTAACTTTGGCCTCATTGAGTTTCTTGCTAAAGAAGGCCACAGGATGATTTTCCTGACTAAGTACTCCTCCAATGCCAACTCCCGAAGCGTCACAAGCAACCTCAAAAATTTTAGTAAAATCAGGTAATCTTAGGACATGTGCTTGAATCATCTTATCATTGATTTCTTGGAAGGCTTTATCTGCAGCTTTGGTCCATTGGAAGCCTTCCTTCCTGATAAAGTCGGTGATGGGTGCTACGATTGAACTAAATCCCTGAATAAATCTCCTATAAAAAGTGACTAGGTCGTGGAAACTATGCACATCATGGACACTAGTTGGGACTGGCCATTCAACTATGGCTCTAACTTTCTCAGGATCAGCGGAGACTCCTTCTGGGTAACTACAAAACCTAGGAAGATAACCCTTGCTATCATGAACTCACATTTCGTTGGGTTGGCATAAAGGCTATTCTTCCTAAGGGTCTGGCAGACTAACCTAAGATGGTTAAGATGGTCTTCTTTAGTCTTGCTATAAATCAAATATCATCAAATAAACAACCAAAAATTTTCCTGTAAATTCTTTCAGGACTTGGTTCATGACCCTCATAAAGGTGCTAGGAGCATTAAAAGACCAAAAGGCATCACTACCCATTCAAAAAGGCCATCCTTAGTTTTAAAAGCCTTCATCCATTTATCCCCGGGTCTGATCCTAATCTGGCGGTAGCCACTCTTAAGATCTATCTTGAAAAAGATAGTAGCTCCGGCCATCATGTCAAGCATATCATCTAAACGAGGGATGGGAAACCTATACTTGATTGTGATCTTGTTTATGGCTCTACTATCTACACACATTCTCCAGGTTCCATCTTTCTTAGGGGTTAGCAAAGCAGGGACGGCACAGGGACTTAAACTCTCTTTAAGAACCCTTCATAAGCAACTCTCCCACTTATTTCTGCAATTCCTGGTGTTCGGTGGGTTCATTCTATAATGGGGAAGGTTGGGTAAGGTGGCTCCTGGGACCAAATCTATGGCATGTTGGATGTCCCTAATAGATGGTAGATGATCAGGTAATTCTTCGGGGAAGACATCCTTAAATTCTTTCAGAGCCTTAACTACTTCTTGGGGGCGCTCTATTTGGATCGGTTTCATGACTATCTTTGGTGGTCAAAATCCAAACAGGGGCTCCCTCAGCAATCTCTTTACCGGTTCCTTAGATTTGATTAGGTTGACTCCAGGCTTCTTCTCCTTAAGACTACTTGATCCTCTCTTAGCTTGGTCCTTAGGCTGAACTGGGTTAATGGTAAATTTCTTCCCATGGTGATTGAAGGTATAACTATTGGTCCGACCGTAAAGAGTAGCATCATGATCATAAAGCCACGATCATCCTAAGATAATATTGCTGATGCCCATGGAAGGACATCACACCAAATCTTTTCTTCATAAGACTGCAATTTGATTAAGACTTGGCACCTAGATTTTATGGGTATAGAGGTTGAATCAATCCAAGAGACCTTGTATGGGTTGGGGTGAGGGACTGAGGTCAATCCTAGGCTTTGATAGTACTAGAAGATATAGCATTGACACAGCTCCCACTATCAACTATGATTTTGCAAACCTTATCCCCTAGTTTGACAAAGGTTTGTAGGATATTTGTCCTACGCCAATCTTCCTGTACTATATTTTGGGTAAGGATGCACCTAACTACCCCTAGAAGGTCTTCAGATTCAAATTGCTCTTCCTCTCCCTCATATTCTTCCAGTAACTGATCTTCTGGCTCATAGACTTCTCCTTCAGGATCATCAATGGGTTCTATCTCATTCTCAGTTGGCTCTTCTATGATTAGGGCTGTGGAGGTGCACTGGCTAGCTCGATGTCTACGTTTATGACACCTAAAGCAAGTGTTTTGGGGAGTGGGACTTTTATGGGCTCCAACAGCTTTACCCTTTTCCTCTCTGCTAAAGTGGGGTCAGTTCAGGTCTAGGCAGCTCGGGCTGGGTTGGCTGGGGTTGGGTCGACTCGGTTAGGTTGGTAAGGATTAGGACGACTCGAGTAAGCCTGACTATACCCTGGGTTAGGTCCTGGGAGTTGACTAGGGTTTTTAAAGGGTTTAGGTTTATGATAGGTAGGGGCCCTCTGGAAACGCTCACAATTCCTTGCAACTTGGTAAGCATACTCTAAATTAGTGACCTCTCTAAAATATAGCTCTCTCTGGATGTCTGGGTGTAGGCCAGCCCTAAACCTAGATAGGGTCACGAAGCAGATTCATTGACATGACATCGCATGACATCTCATCAAACTTCGTGATGTAGTCAGCCACACTCTTGTTCCCTTGAATCAGATTCTGCCATTGATCCAATAAACTCTAGGTGTAAGAAAGTGGTTGGTACTTCTCCCTAAGTTTGGCTTTCATACCTCTCCAAGTTGCTATAGGTTCTTCATCTCTCTGTGCTACCAGCCTCTCAACACTATTCCAGAATAATCTAGCTTGGCGAACCAACCTAGTCTTGGCAAACTTAAACTTCATCCTTTCAGTCATGGTATACCACTCGAAATACTGCTCCATATCCTCCTCCCAATCTACATACACTTTAGGATCTAGACTACCATCAAACGTAGGGGCTTCTAGCTTGATGTTCCTAAGGGCCCTTTCTTCTTGGTCTATGATCTCGGGATTGGGTCTCCTAGGTTCAAACTCTTGGGCTGGGTTAACACGGGGTGGTCTCCTAGGTTCAGCCTCTATGGGTGGTTCATGGTGAGGATAATCCCTAGGGAGGAAGGTGATCCAAACTTAGGCTCAATAGATGGCCTAGGACTATTCCTCTCTAAGGTTCCAACTCTCTCTTCAAGCCCATCTAGTTTACTGTTCATCCTAGTCAATCGCTCCATAAGATCCTTAAGTTGAACTTCTCTCTCGTTCTCCATAGGTTCACCGGATTGGAATGGTGGGATGATAGGGTACTACTGATCTAGTGGACATGGGTTAAGCACACAAAAATGTCTAAGATCTACTAGACCTAGAATTTCAACAAGTTGCCTAAGTTAGGTGGCAAACCAGTCTGTAATAACTCTATCCTTGGCAGTAGGTGTAGGGGAGTGGAGGTCCCTGAACGCTAACCTTAGATACCAATTTGGGATTGGTCAGGTAGGCGGACCAAACTCACAAGCCCTGAATCACCAATCCTAGACACTAAGGGCAACAGCACACACAGAATGGGCTGATGCCAAGAATAGACACTTAGTCTTGACTTGACCATTGGGTGTCCCTAAGCTCTCTAGAGCAAAATTAGTGTCTACTAGATTTGTTAGAGCTTGGGTTCGATATGCAGGTTAGTGATTTTTGGGCTAGGGACAGGTAATGAAATCCTGACCCTATGTCAAATTGCCGCCCTTAAGTGATTTATGAAAATGAATGCAAGCAAATGATCTAATGAGATGTCACTAAATTATGTTTTTGTGTTTTTGATGTATGAAAATAGAGTTAAATGATGGGAATGAAATGATATTACTCTAAATGCAAGATTAAACTAGATGACAATTGAAAACACAAGAAAATGCAAATTGCTGAAATTCTCTGAACAGAACTTGCTCTCAGGTAATATTTCGGCTTGTATGAATTTTAAAAACTGAAATAAAATATGAAAAGATTATAAAAAATACTTTGAATTATATGTGATCTATCAAAACAAAAATAATGAAATTTGGAAATCTCTACAGGTAGTACCACCTAAAACACAGACTATGTATGGAAAGAAAAAATTGCAGAAATTAAAGAAGCGATCTAAGATGCAAAATTTTTTTTTGTTCTTTTTAAATCTATTCTTTTTGTATTCTCCTTCAAAGGCCTATCACAATGGCACCCCTACACGCCTTAGGAGATCCCCGTGGAATGGGAGGAGAGGATCTTGAAACCCTACTTTTCTCCTAAGACCGGACGGCCTGGTGAAGCACCTAATCCAGGTACTTAAGAAGTGCTAAGTCCTAACCATGCTTTGATACCAGAAATGATGGGGACTAATTAATGCGAAAATGAAATGATGATGCAAGTGATTTTTAGGGTTTTTGTGATTTTTAGATTTTAATGGTTTTCTTTGGATTCCCGAAAATAAGTAGAGATGATCTAGGTTCTACAATAACAAGAACTATCAAGAATCTGGTAGTCCCTAAGCAGTGATAAGAGAGAACCCCGGGATCGAGAAACCCTGTAGGACTTAGCTCTCTGATCAAGACCTATTAGGAGTCAGGGAGCAAACCTTAACGATCTGATGCATCCGATGTAGAGATCGCTCACATTGGCGATGCGGCCTGGATGGTCGAGCCGCCAACCCTGTGGAGGCGCCGGCTAGCTATTCGAGATCTCGATGACAAAGGCAACCGTCTCCGTACTCATGTCACCTGGAGGGCCTGCAAGCATTCAAAGAAGATAAATGTTAAGCTTTAATCAAAGGAAAGCAGTGGAAGAATGAAAGAAAGAGTGGTTGAAGTGATGATGGAGTTTCTGCTTGATCGGAGTCAGATGATGGAGTTACGGAAGTGACTGTAGTTTAATTAAGGCCTCACACCTCTCGACGCCCGAATGCGAGGCGCTCCTCTCAGAGATCGACGTTCCTAGTGAACCAGGCAACTAGAAAGATGATTAGGAGATTGGACTCAAGAAATGTAATTTTTTTCATTCATCAATATTAAAATTTACAAAGGAGGGGTTAGGTCCTTTAAATAGGCACCTTAGGACCCTTTTGAATTTCAAATGAAAGAACACAAGTTTTCTTGGATGGGCGCCCAAACCTTGACTTTCTTCTCTCTTTGGCCGACAAGAGCTAATTTGATTGGGCGTGGCATGATGCAAGGCTTGGAGGAGGGATCTTGGTGCTTTGAACTTGGAAAGTAACTCCTTTGTTTGGAAGAAAGCATGAAGTGAGGCTTGGAGCAAGGCATGTGTTCTTCTTCCTTCCTTGGTTGTGCTTCCCTTTTGGTACAAAGCATGACATGGGGAGTGTGAGGTGGAGCCCATGGATCTTGTCTCTTCCTTCAAAGAGGTTCAAACAAATTGGGAAGAAGACTTGATTGGAGGTTGGCTCCACCTAGTGATTTTGATGAATAACAAAATATTGAGTGCATATTATATTCTAATGAGGATTTCAAGTTGTGAGTTTTCAGGAAGAAAGCACCTCAAAATCCCAAAAACTTATGGTGTATGGCACGTAATGGCACGGAGCAATTCTCACAAATCCGGGCATCCTCTTCATGAAAAAGGGCTTCTAATGTTTAAATATTATGTGTTTATGTATTCATGAATTTTATTTAGGTTTTCGAGGCATTTACACTTGAATCTGAATGTTTTCAATCTCAAGTGTCACACCTGGACAGTCAAGTGTCGACACTTCAGCATTTGGCACGGACAAAAATCCTTTGGACGCCAAGTGTCGACACCTATATTCAAGTGTGACACCAAGTGTCGACACTTAGGTTCCAAGTGTCGACTCAAGGCCTGAGATTTTTGAAAATACAGAACTTTGTATTGTTGAGGATTTTGTGTCAAGTGTTGACACCTGTGCATCAAGTGTCGATACCTGAATGTTCAAGTGTCGACACCCAGAAATCAAGTGTCGACACCTGACAGCCAAGTGTCGACACCTGACAGCCAAGTGTCAACACTTACAGCCTGACAGCTCTAACGGATCTTTTTTTCTGGCTTGCAGAACTTGCTTTTCAAGCTCCAAACGGCTATTTCAAGGTACCAACGGTTACAAACATTTTTGAGAAGGTTTTTGGTGTATTTAAGCTCCACCAACCTCATTTTAAAGCAAGAGAAGTGAAGAAAAGTGTATTCAAGTGCATTGAAGTCTACTCAAAAGTCATAAAGCCAATATTCTCTCAAAACTTCACATCAAAAGCCTCTTCTAGCTTGATTCCATTGAAAAGCCTACAAGCTCATCCTTGCTTCATTCCAAAAAGAGGCACATTGAAGGAGATTCCAAGGAAGAGTGAAGAAAAAGCATCCACTTGAGCTTCAAAGACCAATCTACTCTTGAAGAGAGTTTGTTGTATTTTAAATTACATTTCTGTTTTATTGAGATTTGACCTTGCTTTCAAGGGTGTCTTGAAAGAAGGTTATTGTGGTTTGTTGGTGAGCCAAAGGGTTAAAACCAACTAGGGTTAACTTGTGAGCCCGAAGACAAAACAAGTGTTGAGTTTGTTGGTAAGCCTAAGTGACAAAACCAACTTAGGTTTGACTTGTGAGCCTTGTAAAAAATAAGTCGACTGTAATCTAGTGTGGATTATAGTGAAATTCCCAAGGGTGCTTGGGGAGTGGATGTAGGTGCTAGGTTTGCACCGAACCACTATAACCTTGTGTTTGTGTGTGATTACTCTCTTCCTCTCTTGCTCTTTAATTATTGCTAGTATCTTGCATTGAATTTTTCATTATTCACTAGCACCACTTGCCTCTCATATTATTGTCTTAAATTTTTAAAAGACCCAATTCACCCCCCCTCTTGGGCTCCATTTCTGGGCAACAAGTGGTATCAGAGCACCGGTACTCTCTTGTAGGTCCAAGGATCTTGAGTAAAAGATCATGGCAGCCCCAATAGGAATGGGTATTGTAGAAGGTCAAGCTTCAAATCGACCCCCACTTTTTAATGGCACAAACTACACATACTGGAAGACACGCATGTGCATATTTATTCAAGCACTTGATTATAATCTATGGAGAACTATTGTAAAAGGTCCTCATCAGCCTTCAATGATGATTAATGGCATTCTCACTCCAAAAATGGAAGATGATTGGGATGAGAATGACATTAAGCAATTTGAGCTTAATGCTAAGGCAATGAACCTTTTATTTTGTTCTCTTGACCCTAGTGAATTTAATAGAATATCAAATTATTTCTCGCCAAGGAGATTTGGGATACACTTGAGGTTACCCATGAGGGTACACACCAAGTGAAAACCACCAAGGTTAACATGCTAATTCACACATATGAAATGTTTAAAATGGAACCTACTGAGTCTATTAGCGAAATGTATACTAGGTTCACAAACATTGTGAATGGCATGAGAAGCCTAGAAAAAATTATTTCTAACAGTGAACTTGTAAATAAACTTCTCAGGTCTCTGCCAGCTTCATGGGATGCAAAGGTCACTGCAATTGAAGAAGCTAAAGATGTCAACACTCTCTCGCTGGAACAACTGCTGGGCTCTTTAATGACTTATGAGCTCTCCCTCAAATAAAAGAACGGAGAGGTGGACAAAAAGAAGAAGGTGATTGCATTCAAATCTACTACTAGAGAGGACTCAAGCGAAGACTCTGAAGAGGATGATGAAGAAGATGAAACGGCTCTGTTAGCAAGGAAATTCAGAAGGTTCATGAGAAGAAAAGTTCAATTACAAGAAGAAACCTCTGAAAGGTGAGCCGAGCAAGGAAAAGACAAAGAAAAGGAGGAGCAGCCTACCTATTTGAGTGTAAAAAACCCAGGCATTTCAAGATAGACTGCCCCTTATTAAAGAAAAGTAGAAGAAAGCTAAGAAAGAAAGCCATGATGGCAACCTGGAGTGAAAGTGAAGACTCCAGCTCTGAGGAAGAACAGCAGGAGGTAGCAAACTTCTGCCTGATGGCCGACCAAGAAGAGGTATGTTCTGAAACTGAAAATGAATTTACCTTTGATGAGCTTCATGAGATTTTTGATGAACTAGTCATAGAATTTCAAAAGTTAAAATTAAAACATAAGGATTTAAAGAAGCAAAACTTGGATCTAGCCAAAACAAATAACAACCTTTCAAATGAAAATGAATGTCTTCTAATACAAAATAAAAAATTAAATGATAAGATTATGGCACTTGAAAAAGAAAAGGATATTTTTAAAAGGAAAAGTGACTTACTTTCAACTGAAAATCTATCAAATCAAGCAAGAAATTTAAATGAAAACAAAAGATATAAAGAAGAAATCAAAAACTAACCTTTTGTTGAAAATTTACTTACAGTTCTGAAAAATTAAATTTACTATTAAATAACCAAAGAGAAGTATTTGACAAAGCTGGATTAGGATTCAGAACTCATAAGAAACAGAAACTCTTTAAAATTTCTTTGTGCCTGCATCTTCATCCATTACATGCTATACTTGTGGTATTAAAGGACATAAATCTTATATGTGCAACAAAAAAAAATTAAATAACATTAAGAAAGTTTGGATCCGAAAGGAACCAATGCCACTAACCAAAAAGGACCCAAGATGGCTTGGGTACCTAAATCTCCACTTGATCTTTATTGAAGGTATGCCTTGCAACCAACAAGAAAAGGATGTGGTACCTTGATAGCGGTTGCTCAAGGCATATGACAGGAGATGTGGACCAGTTCTCATCACTTACATATCAAAATGGTGGCAATGTAACTTTTGGTGATAATGGAAAGGGCAAAATTATCGGTATTGGTAAAATCCATATCACCCCTACCTCTTATATTGATAATGTTTTATATGTTGATGGCTTAAAACATAACTTGCTTAGCATTAGTCAATTTTGTGACAAAAACTTTAAAGTTGTTTGAATCTTCCTTGTGCATTGTTTCTAGTCTAGATGATAATGGCATTAAGTTCATCGGTCATAGGCATGGCAATATTTATGTGGTTGATCTTGATGATCTCCCTATTCAGAAAGGTCAATGTCTAGTGGCAATGGAAGCCAAGATCGATGAAACTAGTTGGCTTTGGCATCATAGACTAGGACATGCAAGCATGCATTTAATTTCAAAACTTAGCAAAAAGAATTTAGTAAAGGATTTGCCTAAACTCAATTTTGAAAAAGATAAGATTTGCAGTGCATGTCAACTTGGAAAACAAACAAAATCTTCTTTCAAACCAAAAGGAGTAATCTCTACATCAGACCTTTGGAATTGCTTCATATGGACCTCTTTGGGCCTACTAGAACATCTAGTTTGGGAGGTAAGAAGTATGGTCTAGTCATTGTAGATGATTTCTCACGTTTACTTGGGTTATGTTTTTAGCACATAAAGATGAAACATTTTCTGAATTTATTAGATTTCACAAAAGAGTTTTGAATGAAAAAGGTGTTTCAGTAGTATCTTTAAGAAGTGATCATGGAACCGAATTTGAAAATACCGATTTTGATAAATTCTGTATTGAAAATGGAATTCATCACAACTTTCTGCACCTAGGACACCTCAACAAAATGGGATAGTAGAAAGAAAAAATAGAACTCTTGAAGAAATGGCATGCACCATGCTTTGTGAAAATGATTTACCTAGATATTTTTGGGTGGAAGCCATAAATACTGCATGCTATATTTTAAATCGAGTTTTAATTCGACCGATTTTAAAGAAAACCCCTTATGAGCTTTGGAAGGGTAGAAAACCTTCAATTCGTTATTTTCATGTTTTGGATGCCGTTGTTTCATCTTAAATAATGGCAAAGATAATTTGAGTAAATTTGATGCCAAATCAGATGAGGGAGTCTTTCTAGGCTACTCCACATCTAGTAAGGCATACAGGGTCTTCAACAGAAGAACACTTGTTGTTGAAGAATCCATATGTGGTATTTGATGAAACTAACCAAAAATCTTCAAGAAAAGAAGATGTACTTTTTGATAAAACAGGTAGCAAGAAAATGAAGAAATAAACAACAATGAAGGACTTACCAAGGAACAGAACGATGTTCAAAACACTGACGGAGATCAAGCACAAGGTGATGAAAATACATCAACTGTTGATCCATTACCAAAAGAATGAAGGTATGCTCATGGACACCAAAAGAACTAATTATAGGTGATCCATCTAAAGGTGTAAGTACTCGATCATCTCTTAGAAATATTTATGATTACTTAGCTTTTGTGTCTCAAATTGAACCTAAAACTATTGAGGAAGCTGAATGTGATAGTAATTGGATAAATGCTATGCAAGATGAACTTAATCAATTTAAAAGGAACAATGTTTGGACACTAGTGGATATGCCTTCAAACACATCAATTATTGGTACAAAATGGGTTTTTGAAATAAACTTGATGAAAATGGAATAGTAATTAGAAATAAAGCTAGACTAGTTGCCAAAGGATACAATCAGGAGGAAGGGATAGATTTTGATGAAACCTTTGCTCCTGTGGCTAGACTTGAGGCAATTAGGCTATTGTTGGCTTTTGCTTGCTTCATGAATTTTAAACTATATCAAATGGATGTTAAAAGTGCCTTTTTAAATGGATTAATTAAAGAAGAAGTTTATGTTGAGCAACCCCTAGTTTTGAAAATTCTGAATTTCCAAATCATGTTTATAAACTTCATAAAGCTTTGTATGGATTGAAACAAGCTCCAAGAGCTTGGTATGATCGTTTAAGCTCCTTTTTGCTGAAAAATGATTTTACTAGAGGTAATGTAGATAAAACATTATTTTTAAAGAAAAAGAATGATGATCTCTTAGTAGTACAAATCTATGTAGATGATATAATATTTGGTGCTACTAATGAAACTCTTTGTCAAGATTTTGCAAGATTAATGCAGGGTGAGTTCGAGATGAGCATGATGGGAGAACTGAATTTCTTCCTCGGACTCCAGATAAGGCAAACCAAAGAGGGGATCTTCATCAACCAAACAAAATATACAAAAGAAATACTCAAGAAGTTTGGGATGGAGAACACTAAGCCATTAGGTACCCCTATGAGCTCTACATGTAGACTTGACAAGGATGAATCAGGTAAGTCTATAGACCAAAAATTATATCGTGGCATGATTGGTTCATTGTTATATCTTACTGCCAGTAAGCCAGATATCATGTTTAGTGTCTGTATGTGTGCTAGATATCAGTCTAATCCTAAAGAGTATCATCTTTTGGTGTTAAACACATACTTAGATATCTATCTGGCTCAATTGAAATTGGTTTATGGTACTCTAGAGATTCTTCATTTGATTTAATTGCTTATTCTGATGCTGACTTTGCTGGGTGTAAACTTGATCGTAAAAGTACTAGTGGAACCTGTCAGTTTCTTGGAGTGAATTTGATCTCTTGGAGTAGCAAGAAACAGAACTCAGTTGCTCTATCTATGGTGGAAGCCGAATATATAGCAGCTGGAGCTGTTGTGCTCAAATCCTCTGGATCAAACAACAACTCGAAGATTTTGGCATTAAACTAACTAAGACACCCATAAGATGTGACAATACTAGTGCAATCAACCTATCTAAAAATCCTGTGCAACATTCAAGAAGTAAACACATTGAATAAGACATCATTTCATAAGAGATCATGTACAAAACTCTAATGTAATTCTTGATTTTGTTTGTACTAATGATCAGTTAGCAGATGTGTTTACAAAGCCTTTGAGTGAGGATAGGTTCTGTCTGATTAGAAGAGAGTGAGGTGTCATTGATCCATTCTCCTAGAACTCTCTTAGTATCAATTTTTCCTAAATCCTAAAATTCAAAACCTATTGATTAAAGCCCCAAAATCTTATCAAAATTTTCCTATTTTTTTTTAAAAAAATTTTGGATTTTCTCGATTTTTTGACCAAGTGTCGACACTTGGAAAGTGTCAAGTGTCGACACCTGACCAAGTGTCGACACTTGACATATCCGAAGTGTCGACACTTGCGAATCTGAGACTGTTTTTAAAAGGACCGAACGAGGGTTTTTGAAATTTTCTTCCTCCTTTGATTTTTGCAACAGTGGTCCCCTCTGTCCAAATCCATCCTTTCACCCCTCAATCCATTACAAATCAGGTATTTCTCTTTTCCAATTTCGTTTTATTTTCTTTGTTTTTAATTTTGTTGTTTTCGAACCAAACAACCGTGTTTGGGTTTTCCGAGTATTTTTCATAAATCTAACTGGATTTTTGTATGTTTAGTGGATTTCTAAAACTCCATTTGAGGGAATAGTGTTTTAAACTTATTTTTCTCGGATTTCTCTCATCTTTTGGCCGTTTTCATCCCTTTTCGCAAACAAAACACTGTTTCATTAATTTTGGCCAAAATAAATTGGGTTTTCATCTAAATTAAACGTACTAAATCCATTTATTGATGATTTAGAAAGGTTTTTCGTGATACATTTGTGACATTTTCACCTATTTCCTAAAACCCTAAGTGATTAAAACCCAAATCCCATGGTTTTTGATTTTTAGACCTTACAAAAATAATTTTCCAAAGATTCAAATGTGCTCTACCAAACAAAAATATATTCTACAAATTTTGTTTGGAAGTTTGTCATTTAATCAAATATATTTTCTACAAATATTATTTTTACAATTTTTCAAACATTGTTGATTCTGGTTTTCGAAACCTATCTGAACATTCTTCTAATCTCAAACCTGTAGCCAGACCCTTGTTCTAAGCCTTTCTTCCTTTTCCCTAGTCAGTTGGCTGTAATGGGTCCTAGGAAGAGACTTGCAGTTAGGGAGAGGCCCAGTCATGGTACTGAGAGGAGATCGAAGGCCAGATTTGATTCAGCACAGCCGAGCAGTACAGCCACACCGAGCTCCCCCCTGCATAGAGGATGGCAGGGAAGTTTGTAGCTTCAGGGAGGAGAGTTGACTTGCAGTGCTTCGATAGGCACCACTTTGGTATTAGACAGATACTGATGCAGGACTAGTACCATTCTGCACCATGCAGGAGAGGTACTATCCTCACCTAGTGAGGGAGTTCTATGGTGCACTGGACTATCGACGACTACTGTGGACGACATTTGTCAGGGGTATTCAGATTTCTTTGACTGATGAGCTTCTGAGCCGTGTATGGGCGATACCCCGGAGAAAAGTCTGTATTTCTCAGTGGATGATAGAGAGGCGGCATTTAGGTGCATCCTTGAGAGAGAGGATGTTTGCGGTATATCAGTGGTTACGCGAACCAGTTGTCATTAGAGATGCGCCTGCTGCACCATATTACTGCACGGATCCTACTACCGAAGACTGGCAGATTCGACTTCATCACCGAGAGGGAGTTGATGGTGATGACCAGTCTGATTGAGAGGAGACAGATAGATATTCCTTCTCTGATGTTGACACAGATGTATGATGCTGCCACTCAGCACCGACACTGTTTGCCATACGGCATGGCTCTGACCCGACTTTTCAGCGCATGTGGAGTATCATTGGAGGGGAGATCCCAAGGAGATACTACACACGGATGTGTACGATGAGAGGTCATTGCATCGGATAGGATACTGGATAGTTGGAGGTCGATGGGTTCGTAGAGAGTCTGGCCAGGAGCCAGATGAGGAGGACGAGATTCGAGAGGCTGAGGCTGGACCATCTGAGCCAGCAGTTCTTCCTCTAGTAGATGTCCATCGACACAGGAAGAGCACCTGTCTCCTGACACTTCAAGCTCTCCACCACCATCTACAGGACTATCTTTTGAGGTGCATGCCAGAGCACAGTTTACAGAGATCAGAGGTGAGGTGACTAGCTACGTAGCGAGGTCGAGCTTCTATGAGCACATACTACCTCGGAGCATGCTGAGATTCGCAGATCCATGGAGGAGGGATTCTCTCGCATTGAGAGTCTGTTGAGATCCTTTATACCTCCGGCAGCCCCTGCTTTTGCACGATCTGATGATGATGACGATGGTGATGATGATGGCGGACGATCACCAGAGCTACCATGCTGATTCTGCTGAGGATGGTGATCAGGATATTGATAGAGCTACAGAGGTAGTGGGCAGTGACAACGATAGTGTGGGCGGTGCCGATGCTTATGAGGTGGTCAGTCGAGATCCTCCTACTACACCAGCTCCTGCTACTGCCTTGGTTGACTCCACACCGGACCTTATTGCGCCAGCTGATCGTCTTTCACCTCCTTCCACTAGATCTTCTAGGGTTGTACTCGCCTTTGGTCCTTCCGGCCGCACTAGGAGTCGTAGAGCTTTAGCACCTCCTAGGGCATTAGCCACCAGATCTAGGATCGGTGCTCCTTTCAGTCTTGATGTTCCATCTGATGAGGATTAGCCTCACAGATGTCTGTTTTAGCTCTTATTTGTATGTTTGACTCTGATGATTATATATATTTCAGATCTTGCTGATGTCTTAGCAAATTTGTACTGAAAACTTATTATATATATATATATATATGTTTCTGTTCAGTACTCTTGGCAAATTTGTGCTTCACTAAATCAGTTTACTATTCTTTGGCTCTGATACTCCTTATCTTGGTATATTTTAGCTCTGATACTCTTTAGCATAATTTCAGCTCTGATATCTATGCTATTTGTTTCTCTACTATCTTTTTGTCTCCATGCTCATTGTAAGGGGGAGGTTATTCCCCTTTCTAATGATTGACAAAAAGGAGGAGAACATGTATTGATTTTGATTTTATTGATTCTTGAGAAAAAGGTGTATTGTATTGATTGTATTGATTTTTCACCTTGCAAGAATCTTTGAAGTTTACCTTAATAAGAAGTATCTAATTAAGGGGGAGATTGTTTCTTCCTATCTATGAAGTTTTTGCCTCTATTGTGACTAAAATTCATATTCATAAATTAAATGGTTAAAGTTTGAACTATATTGCCTTTTTACTCAAGATTTTGTTATCATAAAAAAGGGGGAGATTGTTGGCTCCACCCAGTGATTTTGATGAATAACAAAACATTGAGTGCATATTGTATTCTAATGAGGATTTCAAGTTGTAAGTTTTCAGGAAGAAAGCACCTCAAAATTCCAAAAACTTATGGTGTATGGCACGTAATGGCACAGAGCAATTCTCACAAATTCGGGCATCCTCTTCATTGAAAAAGGGCTTCAAATGTTTAAATATTATGTGTTTATGTATTCATAAATTTTATTTTTGTTTTCGAGGCATTTACACTTGAATCTGAATATTTTCAGTCTCAAGTGTCGACACCTGGACAGTCAAGTGTCGACACTTCAGCATTTGGCATGGACAAAAATCCTTGGCACGCAAAGTGTCGACACCTATATTCAAGTGTCGACACCAAGTGTCGATACTTAGTTCCAAGTATCGACTCAAGGCCTGAGATTTTTGAAAATACAAACTTTGTATTGTTGAGGATTTTTGTGTCAAGTGTCGACACCTGTGCATCAAGTGTCGACACCTGAATGTTCAAGTGTCGACATCCAGAAATCAAGTATCGATACCTGACAGCCAAGTATCGACACCTGACAGCCAAGTGTCAACACTTACAGCCTGACAGCTCTAACGGATCTATTTTTCTGGCTTGCAGAACTTACTTTTCAAGCTCCAAACGACTATTTCCAAGGTACCAACGGTACAAACCATTTTGGGAAGGTTTTTGGTGTATTTAAGCTCCACCAACCTCATTTTAAAGCAAGAGAAGTGAAGAAAAGTGTATTCAAGTGCATTGAAGTCTACTCAAAAGCCATAAAGCCAATATTCTCTCAAAACTTCACATCAAAAGCCTCTTCTAGCTTGATTCCATTGAAAAGCCTACAAGCTCATCCTTGCTTCATTCCAAAAGAGGCACATTGAAGGAGATTCCAAGGAAGAGTGAAGAAAAAGCATCTACTTGAGCTTCAAAGATTCCAATCCACTCTTGAAGAGAGTGTTGTTGTATTTTAAATTACATTTCTGTTTTATTGAGATTTGACCTTGCTTTCAAGGGTGTCTTGAAAGAAGGTTATTGTGGTTTGTTGGTGAGCCAAAGGGTTAAAACCAACTAGGGTTAACTTGTGAGCCCGAAGACAAAACAAGTATTGAGGTTTGTTGGTAAGCCTAAGTGACAAAACCAACTTAGGTTTTGACTTGTGAGCCTTGTAAAAAATAAGTCAACTGTAATCGAGTGTGGATTATAGTGAAATTCCCAAGGGTGCTTGGGGAGTGGATGTAGGTGCTAGGTTTGCACCGAACAACTATAAAACTTGTGTTTGTGTGTGATTACTCTCTTCCTCTCTTGCTCTTTAATTATTGCTAGTATCTTGCATTGAATTTTTCATTATTCACTAGCACCACTTGCCTCTCACATTATTGTCTTAAATTATTAAAAGACCCAATTCACCCCCCTCTTGGGCTCCATTTCTGGGCAACAGGAGGGCTTGAAGCAAGGGATTTGAATTCCCAACTTCAACTCCCATTGACCTTTCTTTGGCCGACACCCTTGCTTGGCAAGGAGCTTGATAGAGAGAGGGAAAAAGGGCTAGTGCCATGTGATGTGTTCCTCCTCTTGGGCATCCAAGGATGACAAGTGTACTGCCCACATGGCAAGTTGTCATGGCACCACATAGGATGAAAAGGTGGGCCCTGAGCTGACTTGGATTCCTTCCAGACTTGGCTCTAAGGAGACTAAATTTTAAGACCAACTCTTGCAATGGACCTATACTTCAATAGACTTAGACTGGACTCGATTTGTGACTGGACTCAGTACAGGACATAATTTGACCTAATTGGTAAAGTACAGACTCAATTAAAGCAAAAGAAAATTACAAGGTTGAGGCTTGAAGCCTTATTACAAGACCCGAAAAATTGGAACCCTAATTAGACATCCACAGAGGGTTGAGGAGCCTCTGTCGGATTCTGGTGCCCACACTAAATTAGTGGCTTTGGCATCGTAGATTAGGACATACTAGTATGAATATAATTTTAAAAATTAATTAAAGGATTACCTAAATTAAATTTTGAAAATATCATGTTTGTTATGCTTGCTAATATAAAAAATAAACTATGGGATATTTCAAATCCCAAAATATTGTTTTAGTTTTTAGACCTCTAGAACTATTATACATGGACTTTTTTAGATCTACTAGGATCACAAGCCTAAAAAAGAAGAAGTATGAACTTGTGACAGTAGATGATTTTTCAAGATTCACATGGATTTTATTTTTGGCATATAATGATAAAGGTTTTATTATTTTTTTAAAAAATATAGAAAAGTTTTGAATCAGAAAATCTTATCTTATTTAAATTCACAGTGATATTGGTATAGAATTTGAAAATCAATAGTTTGAAGAATTTTGTAATGAAAATAAGATTGAATATAACTTTTTAGCTCTGAAAATACTATAATAAATTGGTATCATTGAAAGAAAAAATAGAACTTGGAAGAGATGGCCCGAACCATATTGTATGAAGGCAATATTCTAAAGTATTTTTGGACTGAAGCTATTAACACTGCTTACTATATTTGAAATCATGTTTTAATCCATCTCATTTTAAAGAAAATTCCCTATATTTGAAAAATAGAAAACCAAATATATGCTATTTCCATATTTTTGGTTGTAGATATTTTATTCTAAATAATGAAAAAGATAATCTTGAAAATTTTGATCCTAAATCTTATAAAATCTTCAACAAATGAACTTTGGTTGTTGAAGAATCTATACAAGTGATTTTTGATGAAACTAACCCTCACCTTCTAGAAAAGAAAAAATTATTAATGATGATACAAGAACAATTAACAAAGAAATGAAGGGTTGAGCATGAAAGGCAAGCCAAATGAAGAGAAGAAGAGGTAAGTAATAAAAAGAGTATGGTGATTTGTTAAAAGAATGGAGATACGTACATAACCATCCTAAAGATCTAATTATTTATGATCTTTCACAAGGTATTAGAACTAGATTATCTTTTAGAAATACTTTTCATTATCTAGTTTATATTTCTCAAATTGAATCTAATTGCATAGAGAAAGCTAAAAATGATCCTAATTAGATGGTGGCTATGCAATAAGAGTTAAATTAATTTGAAAGAAATAATATTTGGATATTAGTTACTAGACCTAAAGAACATCCTTTTACTGGTACAAATGAATCTTTAGAAATAAATTAGATGAAAAAAAAATATAGTAAGAAATAAAGCAAGATTAGTAACCAAAGGATATAACCAAGAAGAGGGAATAGATTTTAATTATACATATGCATCTGTTGAAAGATTAGAAGTAATAAGTCTGTTATTTGTATTTACATGTTACATGAACTTTAAACTATTTCAAATGGACATGAAAGCACTTTCTTGAATGATTACATTTTTAAGAAGGTTTTTGTAGAACAACCCACTAGATTTGAAAACCATACCTTTCTAAATTTTATTTTCTAGCTTAATAAAGCATTATATGATTTGAAATAAAAACTTAGAGCATGGTATGAAAGACTTAGTAAATTTTTGCTTGACATGATTTTGTAAGGGGTATCATATACACAACTTTGTTTATAAAGAGAAAAGATGATCAAATGTTAGTTGTGTAAATTTATGTGGATGATATCATTTTTGGTATAACTAATGAAGAACTTTGTCAAGAGTTTGCTGAGCTTATGCAGGAAGAATTTGAAATAAGCATGATGGGTGAGCTGACTTTCTTTCTTGGACTTCAAATCAAATAAATAAATAAAATTATTTTATCAACCAAACTAAATACATCAAGGAATTACTAAAGAAGTTTGTGATGGAAACTACAAAGGAGATAAGCACACCAATAAATCCCATATGCAAACTTGACAAAGATGAAAATAGTAATGGCATTAATCAAAAGCTATATCTAGGCATGATCAGATCTTTGCTATATTTAACTATAAGTAGGCATGATATTTTATTCAGTGTTTACATATGTGCAAGATTTCAATCAAATTCTAAGAAATCATTTATTCTTGTTATTAAAAGAATAATAAGATACTTAAAAAGAATATCTAACTTAGGCCTATGTTATTCTAAATATTCTTCAATTGGTTTAATTGGTTACTCTGATACTAATTATGTTAGATGCAAAATTTATAGAAAAATCACTAATAGTACATGCTAATTTCTAGGATGAAATTTAATATCACGGTATAGTAAAAAATAAAACTCTATAGAATTATCTATTGCTAAAGTTGAATCTGTTGTTGCAGAGAGTTATTATGCTCAAGTACTTTGGATTAAGCAATAACTTGAGGACTTTAGTATAAAACAAAGTAAAATTTCTATCAGATATGATATACAAGTGCTATTAATTTAATTAAAAATCCTATTTAGCACTCAAGGATCAAATATATATATTATTTAAACATCACTTTATTAGAGATCATATGTAAAATAATTATATAGTGCTAGAATTGTTAGTACTGATAAATAATTAGCTGATATATTCACCAAATCCCTAAGTAAAGATAGATTTTCAATAATTAGAGGTGAACCAAAACTTTGTGATCCTTTTAGGAGTTCTTTCTTGAAAATTCATCTAGATCTCATTTGATTCAATTCTCATCATTTCTCAATAATTTAAATCATTCTTTCATATCTTAGTATCTAGAAACATTCTATTTTGATCAACATCCTTATTTGAGTTGACTCGTATCGACACCCCTGCCTGCGAGAGCTGACTCGTGGTGTCAAAATACTATTTTTTAATAGAATTCATAACTTCACTATTTTTTACTTTCTACTATTCAAACCTATAGCTGACCCATTCTTTCCCTATTCCAAACCTTCCAAAAGCCATAGGGACAACTTCTTGCTAGATTTTCCAAATAAATCAAATGCAATGGGACTCTGCAAGGCTGTTATGATGAATAGGAGAAGATCTATCAAGGAATCTTTAGTTGAAAGAAGGTCTAAGTAGTGAAATGATCAAGGAACCCCTTAATTAAGTGGCTCGACTTCAGCCTCAACCCATCATCTTCATGGTGAATTGGCTGATTACGATAGGTAGAAAGAATAATTTCTAATTTTTAGACACCAAACACTTTTGGATTAGCAATTGGATCTATGACCAAGGTTGAGAGATATTTTGCACACTCGAGGTACATGTTTATCCCAAGTTAGTGAGAATGTTTTTCAAAAATTTGAGGATTGGGTTCGGATTGATTGACTCTACTATGAAGGGAAACTTGATTGTACTAAATGAGAGGAGACTCAGTAGTATGTTGGAGATGCTAAGGACTAGTATTTTTTTTTTTAGCTTCGAAGAAGAAGATAGATGGACTTAAAGTAATATTGGAGAGGGATGAAGTAAGAAGTTTGAAAAATGTTCAAGCAAATTAGTTGTCTATGGAGATGAGGCTACTCCACAACATGGTGAGTCAGATATTTTATCATTCAATAGGCAGATTAGACTTGATGATAGAGAAAGACATAGCCTTCATGTACTATTTCATTAAAGGGAAGCTAATAAATCTATCATTTTGATAATGAGTCAAATAAAGGAAGCTATGAAGAAGTCTAGGGCTTGTTTGCCCTATGGTGTGGTATTCACATTGATCATTGTGGTAGTTGGGGTACACTACAATGGGGAGGATGCTAGGAGACTACTACATACAAATAGGTATAATAAGCGATCCCTCCATTGCATGGGTTACTAGAAGGTAGATGATCGTTGTGTCCACAAAGCTTCCAGATAGAGGGCTACTACATCTGATACTAAAGAAGATGATGATATTGATGACAAGGAGGATGATGATGAGGATGAAGAGCCACATTCACCAGCTACACCCTCTACTACTGATACTCAGGTTGTCGGACCATCTACTGTATAGCCATTATAGCCCGAGAGTCCGAGGACACCACCTCCACCACCACCTGTCTTAGTACAATCTCTTATTGATTAGATATCTAAGTTTGCTGAGAGGATAATTACTAGGATCAGTTCTTTGCTTTCTGATATGAGGGAGGACACACTCGGAAGGCATGAACAGCTCAGACTATTAGTTCAGAGATCATACAACAAGCTTCAACATAACCTAAAAGAGTTGATCCTCAGAGTAGAGATAATGGAGCAGGCACAGAGAGCATAGGGAGGGCAGTAAGGCTCACATCTAGTTGTTACTGGTCTTTGAGAGGATATTGGTAGGATGTTGGGGAAGATAGATAGATTCATGGTTAATCAAGCTAGTGAGATAGGAGCCATACATTGGGGTATCAATAGGTTCGAGTTAGAGTTAAGGCCCTTACTTGTTTGACTTACATCTTCTTGATCTTCATTTAGTTAGCTCCTGAGATGAGAGTCTCAACTAGGATCCACTCGAACCCCCATTCTGCACTGTAGTGCATCCAGGCACTAGATTCCCACCCACAACTTCTCTAGACCTGCTTCGAGGAACTACAGTACCACAGGTACCTCATCTTTATCAGCTACTCCTAGTATGATTACAGAGTTTCCTGATTCTAAGTAGGATACTTAGAGCATTAGGACATATGTATTAGCTTCTGCATTAGGACATATGTATTAGCTTCTATATATTTGGATCTGTGTATTAGGATCATTAAGATCTATATATTGTGACTACATTATCTTGTTTACCTTTATATTGTACTAAACATTTTGTGTTATTTTTGTTGTTATCCATTATATGAATTATATATTGAAGTCACTGTTTGTTATTATATATTGATGACTTTGAACGAAATAGTATTGGGTTTATTTAATATGTTTGAGAAATGTTTCTTCTTAATTTTACCCTATGTGCTAATGACAAAAAGTGGGAGAGGAAGTGAAAAGCATGAGATTAAAATTTAGGAAGTGAATGGCATGAGAAAAAAACTGAAAGTGGGAGTAAGATGCGAAATTAAAAATATATGTATGAAAGAAAAAGAAGGGGAAGATATGTAAGATTGAATTTTTTTAAAAAAGAAAAAGTAATAGAGATACCACTTTCTCTTTGGCATATCAAGGCGGTATCAATGTTATAAATAATGGTATCAATAAGGTATCAGTGATATATGAAATCAAAAATTCAATTTTGATACATAAGGAACTAAGCTCTAATATCTAAGAAAAGAAAGTAAGAAGAAAGTTAAAAGAACTTGAGATGAAAAGGAAGCTTGGACTGAGGGGGGTTTTATTCAAAAATTCTTTCAAATCATTATAGCTCTGATACACCCTCCTTTTCAGTTGTAATACATCTTTTGATGACTCTCATTCTTAACTCTAATATATTTATATATAAACTTTGACACATTATTGATATACATTTCTAAGCTTTCATACAAACTCATTCTACTTTAATACATTGTTGATACACCTTATATAGTGCCGATACATATAGATTTTTAGAACTATGATATATATATATATATATATATATATATATATATATATATAATATATATATATATATATATATATATATACACATACCTAAAGCTCTAATACATTCTATAAAAAGCTCTGATATATATTATAAGATTTGATACACATATATACACTATGCTCTAATACATTCGAATACTCTAATATTGCTCTAATACATCATATATGCTCTGATATATGATAAATATCTGATACATTTTTTAAGTAAAGTCTTGATAAATTTTATACTATAAAATTTTTAAATTTCTATGCCCAGTATTTTATCATCATCAAAAAAGGAAAGATTGTTGACCCCCATGAATAATTTTGATGATTATAAAATATTGGAGCATAAAAAGTATACTAATATCTTTCAATCTATTTAAGAATGTTTTTGTAAAGAGTAATTATGTTTAGAGATTATCTCATAGACTTTGAAATGTTTATGAGCTCAAAAGAACATTATTTAATGAGAAAAGCATGTTAGAATCCATGTTTGAAATGAAAAGTCGATCCATAGAAGTTAGAGTTGATGAAAATTGGGGTAAGGTTTCGTACATATATTTTAATTTTTAAAATTTTTTAGCAATAGCATATTAAATTAAAACCCTTTTAATTAGAAAAATATGTATTATATTTAATCTAAAAATACCTACTAAGGATCTAGATATGAAATGTAAAGTATACAAATGCTGAAATTTAAAAATCAGCTTATCAATGCATGTTGTAGATCAAATCTATAAAATCTATGAGATCGGATCTCATAACTTAGTATGGATTGCTGTTCTCCAATGTTGATGAACATGGCAATGAGTTCTTCAGGTCACCTCATAGCCACATAGGGTATCCGGCATTTATAGAAAATCCACATGAATCCTTGAACAGATCGGCCTTCTAAGATTACTAGCACATTTCGAAGGCCATCAGTTGTTGATTTGTCTCCTTCTTTAGAACTTTTAGATCCTTTAAGAAGAAGAAGAGATGAAGATCTAGGAGGATTAAGAGATAGAAGGATAAAAATAAGATGGAGACTTTCACTATTTTTTTCTCCATCTCCCCAAGACCTAGTGCTAATAATGATATACCCATGCCTAAAATTTTCACATGCCAACACTAATTATTATTATTATTTTTGGTGATCCCTTCTCAAAGCCCATCATAAATTCCTCTCCTAAATCATCGATGTCCATCAAGAAAAATCCATCTTAAAATTGCGTGGAGAAAGGATGAGGATAAGATGAGATTAGGATAGGATAGGATGGATAAGGATAAGGATAGGAGTTTAAACCAATTCAAACTCCTAAAAAATTGAATTCAAAATTCATCTCAATTTAAATCCAATTTATCCTCATCCAAATACATCCAAGTTTGGGTAACAAAACAAGAATTGGCATGCGATTCATGCAAAATCTGAATTTGCATGATGAAAAAAATGAGGAGAGAGAGTATGGCACTATGTTGGATTTTCAAACTTGACTTGATCCACATAGGTCCATATCCAAATCAAATTTGGTTTGTCCCATTTAAACAACTTGAACCTATTCTAACTAGGTCCCAATTAACTTAATTAAATCTCAATCAAATCAGAAATTAATCAAGCTTAAGTGCGGATCAAATCAAGATTAAAATTTTTTAACAATTAGGTCATTATATAACATAATTGGGTCGGATCTAATTGAATCCAATTCAATTAGACTTGACCTAAATCTCTTTGTATAATCAAATTGAGCCAATTAGCAATCTAATTACTAATTAATCCTCTTATAATTCATTAACACTTAATGAATTAATTCTTTATAATACAAATATAAGGTTAATTATCAATCATATTGATAATTATACTCTTGAATGATTCTTAATCATTAATTAGCCATCATGATCAGTCATAAATTTTATTATGTGTGACCCTATACATACAAACACTAAGCCAGTAGTAGAAGAATAATTTTTGAACTTATCAATGTGACCATCTTGCAATGGCAACCAATATCCAAATAGGTTGAATGATTGCATAGCAACATTTAGAACCTAGACATATAGTTACTGATGTGGGACAGGGAAGCGGGGATACCTGGCAAGCGTAGAAGTCACCAGGGGATTAGGGCTTGCACTCAAGAACAGAAACCAGGGCATCACACCCACTCCAATCCAGAGAAAAAATCAAATCTCAGATCAAAATAACTTCAATTTGTATTTATAGGAAAAAAGATATTTCATACAAGAGGGAAGGGGTGGTATTTATAGATTCATCCTAGGGTACATGACTTGAGGGCTAAGAAATCCTGACTTATGGGCCAAGAAACCCTGGTGGGCCTGGTCAACAATGAGCCTGTCTTGGACTAGAGCTCTCTCTTGCGGGCTTGGCGGCATGAAAAGGCCCAGGTGCATGAAGGCCAGCTCTGGTTGGGGGGCCCTGGTGAATCTCCTGGCTGCGAACTCTTCTTGTACATGACCTGAATGACTCGATCAGACCTGACTGAACTAAAATGACTAGACCTGACTAAGTGGACTCAACTGACTCAGTTGTCTCACTTTATTACATGACTCAGGACTCAATTGACTTACTTCAGTACAGGACTCAAGTAACTCAGGACTGATGGACTACATGACTCGACAAAACTATAATAAACTTCGGGTCCCCATCATTCCCTACGGTGGGGAGAACTCCGTCAAGTCAGGCTCAGCGGGGGTGGATGGAATCGAAACCAATCAAAAAAGGACTCCAAGGCTGGGTTCACCCATTTTTATTTTTCTATTTTTTTTGTTCAACTTCTTTTTTTCATAATGCACTAAAAACTGTGCAGCTTTGGAAGCCGTGTGGTGCTGAAATCCATGGTGCTCCAAAAATCATGCTGCTCTAGAAATCATGCAGCTTTCACGTTCTTGCTGGACTTCCTTCTTCTCCACGGACTGAAGGTTGGAACAGGGGAGGTCCTTGGCAGTAAAATCTGGCATGCCTTCACCGACGATGGTGAGGGAAGGAAGATGGGGCACGGTCGAGAGGAGTTCGGCGATCATGGACCTCTCAAATCGAGGGAAGCAGCGAATGATGAGGATTGGCTTGGGCGTGCGTTCGGAGGAGTCTGGCATCGTCGGCAGCTGCAAGAGCAAGGAGGATCCAGCAAGAGGTGGAGTGGATGAGGTGGGCGAGATTGAGGGCGAGGGCATCCGGGTGGCGGTCGCGGCAGAGGTTGAAGATGGCCTCGACCTACGATCGCTACTCATTGGCGGAGGTCATTAACTATGACACCAGAGCCTCGAATGGGGCCAGGTCCACTGCCCCAAGGATCGCCGCCACCTGCTGCTGCTTCTCTTGCTCCATCCCAAATGCACTGCTTGGACCGAAGGAGGGTTAGGGTTTCCGGTGGATGGATCATCGATGATGATGCCTTCTCTTCTAAACTTAGGATTAGGGTTTGCAAGAGGAGAGAGTTTTGGTTTGGGGATTGGGTTTTGGATTCTAAGGGAAGTGAGGAAGGGCATCGTCGATGTACTGGTTAAGCTGGGAGAAGATTAGAAGGGCGAACTCCTAGAGGCAGGGGAAGTTGGTGGATGTGATGGCCTGAAACATGAAGGGGAGGAGCTCTGGCCAGCCGTCGTCGGGGAGGAGGCTGGAGGCGAGCTCGAAGACAATGTCGTAGAGCTTCTTAGCGATGGACTTGGAGTCCTCATGCTAGATGGTGGAGAGGAGGGACTTGAAAAAGGACTGCATCGCAAGGGAGAGGTGGGGCCAGATGTAGGAGGGTGAGACGACGATGTGGGGAAGACTTGATCGGAGGCGGTGTTGGAGATGGGCTTCATGGGCAATGGAAATGGGGGTGTCGGCACAGAGAAGAGTCGGGAAGAAGAAACATACCTTAATCCGTCTGGGCTCTGATACCAAGTTGATGCAGGACAAGGAAGGAAGCGGGGGATCGCTGGCGAGAGTAGAAGTCACCAGGGGATTAGGGCTTGCACTCAAGAACAGGAACCAGGGCGTCACACCCACTCCAATCCGAAGAAAAACTCAAAACTCAGATCAAAATAACTTTAATTTGTATTCATAGAAAAAAAGATATTTCATACAAGAGGGGAGGGGTGGAATTTATAGATTCACCTAGGGTACATGACTTGAGGGCTAAGAAACCTTGACTTGTGGGCCAAGAAACCCTGGTGGGCCTGGTCAATAGTGGACCTATCCTGGATTGGAGCTCTCTTTATGGGCTTGGCGGCATGAAAGGGCCAAAGTGCATGAAGGCCAGCTCTAGTTGGGGGGGCTTGGTGAATTTTCTGGCTGCAAACTCTCCTCTTGTACATGACCTGAATAACTCGATCGGACTTGACTGAACTAAAATGACTAGAACTGGCTAAGTAGACTCAACTAACTCAATTGTCTCACTTTATTACATGACTCAGGACTCAATTGACTTACTTCAGTATAGGACTCAAGTAACTTAGGACTAATGGACTACAAGACTCGACAAAATTGTAATAGACTTCGGGTCCCCATCAGTTACTATATAATTCCTCCCTTTGACCCAATGCTCAAGATGATATCAAAGTCAACTACAACTTTAAATAGTGCATCCAAAGGTATCTCAACCGGATAAATCCTATAATATTTATAAGGATTACCATGACTATGGTTTTGCTAAATTAAAATATAGCAAAGCATTATCTCCAACATCTTAGAGTGGTCGATCCCATCTTACTTACATACCAATCTTACAAGTACTTGACTGTATCCAAAAACTTTCTATCACTATATTAGAAATATAGGTATTTGGTACCAAAGTATAGTGAGTTGTTTGCAAGTTATTGTAGTGATCTCAAGTTTGAGGGATACTTATACCCATATCTTTCAGTGAGATACTCTTGATAGCAGGGTATTCTACAAAGTTGGTCATATTCAGTAAAATGTATAGCTACACTTACCTGCATACCATACCAGTATCTCCACACTCTTTGGTTATGAGGACAACCAACTCATATGGCACACAATAATCTGTACTCAATAAATGTTATCGTCCTATGTAACAATATATTATTTGGTCATAAACAGGTTTAAGAACTACAAGATAAATCTTCCTTTATTGAATGAAAGTAGTTCTAAGGACTTTATCATAAAAGAGTTCATATAAAGGAAGATGTACAAGATGTGTTAAACTTCCAAAATAATTTTATTAATTATAATTCATATACAAATTACAAAGAGATCAACTATCTACAACTCAAATGATTAGCTTTAGGACATATTTTAATAACCCCCACTTAGATTAGAGTGATGGGGACATCCATAATAAGAATATATACTTTGATTAACTCACTTTATTTTTGCAGCTATAGTCAATAAAGTTTTCAAAGCAAGTTAAAAATTTTCTTGAAGCATGATTTGGCTCATAAGCCAATACATGGAAGAAGCCCATTAATTTTCTTGAAGCATGTTCATAAGCCAACTTTTCTTGAAGTATGATTTGGCTCATAAGCCAACTCATGGAAGAAGCCCATTCGGCTCAAGCCCAAAGCATGATGGAGGGCATCCTCTTCAAGTCCAAGACCAATCATCAAGCCTCTTCAAGACCAAGCCCAAGCCCAATTCATGTCAAGATTTGAAGTACATGGGGGAACAACTCATCAAAAACCTTGGGGGAGAAGGAATTACACTACATCAAGAGTTTTATGGGGAACATAATGATTCCTTCCACTACCCCAATAATATTTGACATGTGGGATGGCACAACTTATGACACCTAAGCCTCCACATCAGCATTTGGAAGCCACATTAGAAACTTCTAGATACCACATGTCAAAGTGGTTGTAAATTTCTACCTACAATTTATTTCTAGTTAGAACCACTTAACTAGAGTTGTTGAAGCCAACTAAGCCAACCTTATCCCCTCCCCTCCACCCTTGGATGAAATTCCTAGCATTGGAGCCTATAAATAGGGCCCCTAGGCTCTCATTGTATTCATTCTATGCTATGATTTGAATTAATGAAAGGATTGTTTCCTTGTGTTCTAGTTTTTTTGAGTTCTTGTTTGGAGTGAAAGTTTTCTAGCTAGTTTGAGTGTGTAGATCCTTATCCAAGGAGAGAATGAGAGTTTTCTAAGTTTGAGTTTGAGAGTGAAGAGTGCTTTTGTAAGGAATAAAGGATGGGATGTCCATTGATGGATTCATGATCAAGCTCCAAGTCCCAAGCTGCCGACCACTTTCTTCTTCTTTTTTTTCTTTGTTTCCATTCCAACTCCAATTCTTCTTCCATGTCTAATCCCAAATTTTTTGCAGGTTCTCTTAGGTTCCTAAGTTAAGGATGAAGGTCTCCATGCCATGGATCAAGTCCAAGGTGAGTCTCAAAGTAGAGAGTGCCAATCTTGACTTCTAGGCCTCAATCCTTGAGTGATGAGAGCTCCTTCTTCTACCAAATAAATAGCCATCATTATTGGTACGAAAACTCTTCCTAAATTTTATTAGATCTAATCATTTGAAGGTTAACTTGACCTAGTAATGATGGTTTCCTTGCCATGAAGATCTAATCCTTATTTTGAACAGATCTACATTGCGGGTCTTAAAAATTAGATCAACTAGTCTCCTTATGAAATTTTTTTTTGGATTAATTTAGCCCATTTATTTGATAATTAATTGCTCAAGTTTGCTTGCTGGTTATCTTGCTAAAACTCTCCATCCATCATTTTATTTTCGTCCCCTATCATAGAGCCAATCGAAAACATTATCAAATACCCATCTTCCATTTGTGATCATCAAACTCCTTAATTCCGAGGACTTTTGTAAATGGGTTGCCAAGTTTTCTTTCCATCAATCTTCTAAACATCACCTCGATCCATGATCTTTCAAATAAGGTAGTAGCGATTCATAATATGCTTGGTTCACTGATGGAACTTTGGTTCCTTCACTTGAGTTATAACACCAGTGCTATCATAATACAGAAGAACTGGACTATCAATGGAGGGTGCCACTCCAAGCTCGCTAATGAACTTCCATAACCAAATAGCTTTCTTTATAGTATCAGATGCTGCAATGTACTCTACTTCATAAACTGAATCAGCCATAGTGTGTTGCTTAAGATTTTTCTTGCAAACTGCTCCTCTATTTAGGATAAAAATATATCTCGATGCACTCTTATTATCATCTTTATCTATCTAAAAACTAGAATCAATATAATCCACTAGTTTCAAGTCAGAATCTTCATAAATGAGTACTGGTCCTTAGTATTTCTCAATACATAGGGATAGTCTTTATGACCTTCCAATGGTTCTCACCTGGATTAGATTGGCATCTACTCACTACTCTTAGTGAGTATGCTATATTTGGTTGTGTACATGTCATGGCATACATAATAGATCCTACTATCAAGGCAAAAGGAATCCTACTCATACGATCTCTCTCTTAAGGAGTTGTTAGATAATCCTTCTTAGAAAGAGTATTTTATGACCTATTGAAAGATAACCTTTCTTAGAATTTACCATGTTAAACCATTTCAACACAATTCTATATACATAGACTAGGATAATCCTAATAACCTTTAAGATCTATCTCTATAGATCTTCATTCCAAGAATGTAAGATGCTTCTTCCAAATCTTTCATGGAGAACGGAGATGACAACCACACTTTTTTTCCTATAATACAGGAATATCATTTTTATTTAAAAATATCCTCTACATACAAAATAAGAGACATAACCATTGAACTATTAGCTCATTTGTATATGCGGATTCTTCTTCATTCTTAATGAAGCCATATATTCTGATCACCTTATCAAAATACATATTTCAACTTCAAGATGCCTACTTCTATCTATAAATGGATCTCTAAAGCTTGTGCACCTTTGATTTATCAGCAAATATAAATCCTTCAGGTTGTATCATATATACCTCTTCTTCCAGCTCTCCATTTAGGAAAGTAGTTTTAACATTCATTTGCTAGATTTCAAAATCAAGATGTGCCACTATTGTAAGCATAATCTGAATGGACTTGAGCATGCCATGGAGAAAACATGTCACCATAATCAATACCATAATGTTGATGATATCCCTTGGTAACAAATAGGCTTTATAGGTTTCCACATTTCTGTCCATGCCTCTTTTTCTTTTGAAAATCCACTTATACCCTATGGGTTTTATCCCTTCAGGTGGTTCAAGAAGTGTCCATATATCATGGAGTCCATTTTGGATTCATAGCTTCAAGCCATTTATTAAAGTCAAAATTCTGCATGGCATCCATATAGGTGATCAGATCCTCATTATTTTCATCAAGTTTAATAGGATCATCATCTCGGATCAAGAAACCATAGTATTTGTCTAAAATGACATCGTACTCTATAGGATCTTCTTAAGGATGCCTCTACAATGGGTTCGGGTTTGATCTAATCAAATCCAGTTCTGAGGATTCGACTAATTATGTCAGTTCTTCTATCTAGCAAACTTTTTTAAGTTCAGCCTTAGTAGCATTGGTTCCTTTTCTAAGGAACTCCTTTTTTAAAAAGACTATCCTATTGCCGACGAACACCTTTTGTTTATTAGCATTATAGAAATAATAACCCTTTGTTTCTTTCGATCTCTATAAAAATATATTTATTAGACAAGGTCTGAACTTGTCCATTTTTAAATATTTGATATAAGCCAAACATCTTCAAATCCTAAGATGTGAAAGTTCCAGCTTACACCCTATCCATATCTTATATGGTGTTTTGTCTACAGACTCATTGGAAACTATATTAAGAATGTAATAAGCCAATTCAAGTGCATATCCCTAAAGAAGATCAATAGACTCGCAAACCCCATCATGGATCGAACCGTGTTTAACAGGGTTTGATTTTTTCTTTCTAACACTCCATTATGTTGGGATATTCTGGGAGGTGTCCATTGTGAAAAAAAATTATTCTCCTCTAAATATGTCATAAACTCAATGGTAAGGTATCATCTCCTTAATCAGATCAAAGAGTTTTAATACTCTTACTAGTTTATTTTCTACTTCATAATGGAATCGTTTGCACATTTCAAATGATTTAGACTCATGTTTTGTTAGGTAGACATACCCATATCTTGATAGGTCATTAGTAAACATGATGAAGTAGTAATATCTACTTATGGTAGAAGTATTCATAGGTCCACAAATATCACTATGTATTAGACTTAGAACTTCAATGGCTTTTCACCTTTTCTAGTAAAATGTGGCTTAGCCATCTTCCTAAGAAGATAAGATTCGTAGGTTCACAATGATTTATAATCATCAACTTTGAGGATTTTCTTTTTAATTAATATGTTTATCCTATTCTTGTTAATATGACCTAGTCTATAGTGCCAGAGATAGATATTAGAGACATTATCTAATCTAGGGCATTTGTTAGACATGTACACTATACTAACAGGCTATGATAAAATTTAAATATCATTCATCATAAATTAATACCATTTATAATGACATCATAATAATTTCTTTTATTGATAAATGATAATCGTCTTTGGTCAAAAGGCCTACAAAAATAAGATTCATCAAGAAAGTAGGATAGCAGTGACAATTACCTAAAATAATGATATAAGAATTAAAAACAAGCTTGACAATTCTAAAGCTAGAACTGGAACTAATCTTCAATTTTCAATATTCAAGAATCTCTCATCAAGAGAGACAATGTAAAGGGGATAGCTCCTCTTCTAGTATCCCTCTTTCTTATAGTAGAAGCATTCTGCATGACTCTGGTCAGATTTGAACTTCTTGGTTTGACCTAGCTAAGTCATCATAGCACATTGCACCTTCTTCTTATTTTATTTTTTTCTTTCCTAAAGGATGACACCCTATCAAAGTAGAACGTCCTACTACATTCACCAACCCCTTATGAAGTTGATGATCTTTTTCATAAGTCTACAGTAATCTAGTAGATCATGGTAGTTGAATGTAGGCTTAATCATTCTATAATGATAAGAAAGTCGAGGTAGGACTTCGATAGGAAATTTAGAATTAATTATTTTTCTAACTATTCATGTAAGAAAAATCTAAGTTTACTCAAGTGCTCGATTAGTTTGATCATGTACAATACATGATAGTGACTGATACCCCTTCCCTCATCCTGGTATTGAAAATAGTACAAGACATTTATACCTTTCAATATTATTGGGAGTGCTGAAGGATTCTTTCAATACTTAAAGCATATCCTCTAATTGAGTATCTTCGAATTTATGGTTGAACTCGTCATTCATGGATGCTTGCATAATACAATGAACTATGGTTCGTTCATTGAGCCACTTCTGGTAAGTATCTCGAACTACACCAAGGGTATTCTGAGCTGGCTCCTTAGGTGCCAGATATATCAGCTAGTACAAGATCCACTCATGCTCCAGGATGATCTTTAGCTTTCAATACCAATTATCAAAATTAGATCCTGTCAACTTTTCATTATCCAATAATGATCGGAGTGATAAAGAAGTGGCCATTTTAATTGAAAAGAAAAGAACATGACCTATTAATATATGAATCATTTAATTTAAAGACTTGGATTTTAATTTAAAGGTTCTCCTATTTGTATAAATTGGTAGCCTCTACCTCCAATTCAAGGAATTGTACTAGTTCTTTAGCGGGTATTAGAATTCACACAAATTGCATATGGGCCCGAATTTGCTCGGCCAACCTTTATATAAGTATTGGTAGGTTCTTAACAAATTATTCTTAAAAAAATTTAGTATTAATTTTATCCAGGTACCTTTTTTGTAAGCATTTATGCCTCTACTAAAAGTCCTGGTTAGGTCCAACCATTAACATGACAGAACATAATGGATCAAGCTAACAAATGATCAAGCCTGAGTTTGATTGGCCAACCTAACCATCCAAGAAAACACATTTGAGTCATCATATTATGAATCATAATTCCAATTGCAGATAAGCACCAAGCATTTACACTCCAATGATCATGTAATCTATTAGACCCATTATCACCCAACTTAATGGGAGGATATGACTTTATTATCTTCATAACTTTGTCATTTTAGAGACCTAATAATTTAGAAAATTATATTAACTAGTTAAGGAGAGAAAAAGAATACATAACCAATTAGTCAACAATCCTCTCATTAACTTTACTAAGTCTGTGATAAGGGTTGAAAGCAAATTGGTCCAGGGATACCTAGATTAGTCATACTGATCAACCTTACTAGCATGGGTTTACTTAAATCAATATGCTATCTGATCAAAATCTGATTGAACACATTGGCGAGGTAAGTGAGATCGATGGGAGGGTTGCACCTCTAACCTCTTTCTTATATACCAACAAGTTGGACAAGTTAAAGGTAGCTCCAATTAAAATCCATAATCAAATTACCAAACTTACCTTAGACACCAATAGGTTCATCATATTTGTTTAGACTTGCCTAAAAACTCAGGTTCGACCAATGAGCCAAAATCAGATCCATTTAATAAAATATGGACTTGATCAGCTATCACTATAGAATTGATTTAGAGAATCCTTGACCTAATCCTAATCAACTTTTGAAGGTTAAACAAAATTTTACTATTAGGTCCATATTAATCAAAATTCTAACCCTAGGTCCAACCTAATTAATTTCCTTATTCAACCTAAACCATATTCCAAGGTTTATGAATTGATATTAATCTTTATTATAATTCTAGATCTAATCTTTAATACCTTAATTTCAGTAATTAATCAATATTAATTATACTAAATTTAGATCTAAATAATTTTATGTATCTCAAATATATAAACAAATCTAGATCTATACTAAATGTATAGTTGTAATATAGAAATTTATATTATGATTTATATTCTAAACATAAAATTAAATTATAATAACTAATTTCAGACCATAAATGGTAAACTAATCAAGATTAAATTTTTAGAAATTAGATCTAAATATTGAAATAATTTCAATAATATTGTTTTCAGCTATCTTATCATGGGATGAGATCATGGTGGTGCCCCTACACGTCAAGGAGATCCCTGGAATGCGAAGAGATGGCCTTTATACCCTAATTTTCTTCTATTACCATATAGCCATGGTGTTTAACCTAATCCAAGTAGTTAGATTTAAAAACAAATCATATATGCAAGAAACTACATTACAAATCCTGTCATGCAACCTTGCTCCAATACCAATGATGGCAATCAAGGTAGGGTTTCATATATGCATTTTTTTTAATTTTTTAGTGGTAGCATATTAGATTAAAATTTCTTTTAATAAAAAGAATATATATTATATTTAATCTAAAAACATCTACCAAGGATCTAACATAAAATGTAAAGTATGTAAATACTAATTTTAAAAATTAGCATGCATCGATCTTATCGATGCATGCTGTAGATCGAATCTACAAAACCTATGAGATCATATCTCATACCTTAGCATAAGTTACTAATATCCACTATTGATGAATGTGGCAATGAGTTCTTTAGGTCACCTTGTAGCCACATAGGGTGCTTGGCCTCTACAGCATAGTCCATAAGAAGCCCTTAAAGCAGATCAACCTTCTAGGAGTTGCTGGCTCTTTGCGAAGGCTATCGGATGGCTAATTGTCTCCTTCTTTGAAACTTCTTGGATCCTTTGAGAAGAAGAAGAGATAGAAATGTTTGAGGATTAAGAGGTGGAAGAATGAAAACAAGATGGTGACTTTCTTTGTTTTATTCTCTATCTCCCCGAGACCTAGCACCAATAATGAAATACCCACATCTAAAATTTCCACACGCCAACTCTAACTATTATTATTTTTTTGGTGATCCCTTCTCAAAACCCATAGTAAATTCCTCTCCCAATTCATTCATGCCCATACAAAAAAATCCATCTTAAAATGCATGGAGAAAGGATGAGGATTAGGGAGATTAGGATAGGATGGATAAGGATAAGGCTAGGAAGTTTAAACCAATTCAAACTCCTAAGAAATTGAATTCAAAATTCTATATATAAATCTAGCTAATCATTATCTAATGCATCTAAGGGAGGTGAAAAAACAGAATTGGCATAGGATCACTTCATGCAAAATCTGAATTTTGCATGAAGAAAACAAATGGGGAGAGAGAGTATGGTGCTATGTTGGATTTTCAAGCTTGACTTGATCTAAATAGGTCCATATTCAAATCAAATTTATTTTAGCCCATTTACATAACTTGAACCTAATCTAATTAAGTTCCAATTAACTAAACTAAATCCCAATCAAAGCAAAAATTAATCAAGTTCAAGTTCGGATTAAATCAAGATTAAAACTCCTTAGCAATTAGTGATAATTACATTGTATACATGTTTATAAGTATTAATTTAAGAATTAAAATATCTTTTTTTTATTTAAAATTGATACTTCTATATATTGTTTATTGGAAAGAAGATCGTTAATATAGAGATCGATTTATGGGTTCAAATGAAATAAGTTTGAAGTAAATCGGACTTAAATGAACCCCATAATTGAAGTTCAAATTTTACTAAAGAATTTCTATGAATATTAAAGTAGTCGTCAAACATGGACTGACTGCTTGGTTCATAAATTCCAAATGGTCCATAGGCAAGCCATTATTGTTGGTCCATGACTCAGAACCATGGACCGTGGAGAGATTTCAACCACGAGATCGTCATCCCACTATTGCATCGTCGCCCGAGCTATCGTCTACCTTCCTTGCTTGTCGAGAAGCTGCTCGATGCCGCTTACCATTGCTCCTCCCTGGCCAAGCCACCCATCTCCAATGCACTACCCCCCTCACCAGCCTTTCCACTCTATCCGATCAGCCACCCATTAGAGCTACCACCACCATCTCGCTACTGCAATCCTCTCCCTCTCCTAAGATCTCATCATCGACCATCTGCCATCGCCATCATGGCCATAGAGTGCATTTCCTCACCACAACCCATGCCACTACCTCTCTCCCCACAGTAGCCTGTGCCATTGTCTTCCTCCTTGCCATGCCAAGTTTCTGCTGCCCCTCTTATTGTCAACGCTACTCAACACCAGCATCGTCCTTCCTAAAAGTTTGCTACTAGCCATCTTCTTCATTCCCATGGCATTGGTGAGGGCAGATGGTAGGTGGTGATGTCCTGGCACGATAAGGTGATGGAGGCTGCCATTTGAGGAAGGAGGAGACAGGCATTGCAATCTAGCCATTGGATCTCAAGTTGATGATTGAAATCAAATCCGATTAGAGTTTGGCTTGATCACGAGTGATACAACAACTTTTGGACCTCTAATCTAGAACTAATGGTTGGAAAGTTTTTGATTGGTCAAACAATAATCGGAATGGGATTTGTAAGCCTTTTACTACTAGGATTGGGAGTATTCACTCCAACCATTGATTTTTGTAAAACAAAATCCTAGTCACTCTTATGATCTTTTTATGTTGTCTGTACCAGAAATTTATGAAGACCTCTCTCCTATTAACACCTAAAAAGGCTCCTATACCTCTACTTGGAGGCATCACTCTCTGGAATCCTTCTAGAGCCTTTGCATATAGTGATAGTAAGGCATCATCACCCATGAGCGACTAGAATAGAAATCTTAGGAGGAAGAGGAGATCTTGTAATAAGGCAAAGCATGGTTCTTTTGTTCTATACCTTTATTGTATTTTTTTATTTTATATTACAATAAAAGATTATGCATTTAGTTATGAATTCTTTGTTTAATTTTTTCTATGATTTCATGTTAAATAAGAATTAAGTACAACTCTTGCTTCTCGAAGATGCACCATGATCTATTAAAATATGGGACGTACTGAGAAAAGATAGGTATTCTCTTAAGTAAATTATAAAAGAAATATACATTGTTAGCTTATAAGATTAACTCACACACCTCTGAGATATATACTTTTATGAGATCCCACTGTTAGAATAGTTTAATTTATGTTTACTTTTTATTTTCTTTTCAAGTAAATCAAATTATTCTTTTTTATCTTTTTCAATCACAACTTAGCCCTTAGATCCCTGAGAATGCAATCCTAACTCACCCTAGCTATAGAGTTTGAGTTGGTGAATTATTTTTGACCGTTTTATGATAGCAATCAAAATTTGATACTATTGCCGGACACCAAAGGCATGATTGTGATTTAAAAGTAAAAATCAAAAATCAAGAAAAAATTTAATTATTGCTTTCTAATTTTTTTGGTCTTAGTTAATATTTATTTGCTTTTTGATTTCTACAGATCATAATTAATTTACTGCCTCTAATTCCTTTTATTACTTATCATATATATAGTTGATTTTATAATCCTGTTACAGTAGTAAACAAATCCATTCAGCCCTGACACGCATCCCCCTTGAGGCTAGCGCGGCAATGTACTTCTCCACCTCGGCCCCAGCTCGGCCACACATATCCACCACCTCGGCCAGGTACTTCTCCACCTCGGCTCACCTCGGCCCCAGCTCGGCCATGTACTCGCGCCACCTCCTCGGCCAGGTATTTCTCCACCTTGGCCTCACCTGGCCCCCAGCTCGGCCACGTACTCCGCCACCATCGGCCAGGTACTTCTCCACCTCGGCCTCACCTCGGCCCAACTCAGCCGCGTACTCCGCCACCTCGGCCAGGTACTTTCTCCTTCTCGGCCTCACCTCGACCTTAGCTCGGACTGTACACGTACTCCACTACCACCTCGGCCAGGTACTTCTACCCCTCGGCCTCATTCGGCCCCAACTCGCCCGCGTACTCCGCCACCATCGCCAGGTACTTCTCCACCTCGGCCTCACCTCAGCCTCCCTTTGGCCATCGAGTCCAGCTCAGCTCGACTACGGCACCCCGGCAGCGACCCTCGCGATGGCTCTGCCTGACCTCGCCCACGGCGCGAAGGCGCCCGGCCCCAGCCTGCCCACTTCAACCGGATCAAGTCGGCACCTGGCTCTGCACCGCCCAAGCCCGTGCCATCCCAGCTCTGCGCCTCTCCTCGGTCCGTGCATAGGGGATGCGCAACTTGATCGAGTCTGGCTCTGCCCTGCCCAAGCTCCAACTCCGCACGGTCCAGCCCGGATCCCCCTGTATGGCAGGCACGCACGACATCGCCCTCTCCGACGCCCGACATCCACCCACTGGAGGCCGTCGCCCGAACCGGCATCCAGCCAGCCTCGGCTTCGCCCGACCTCGCTCGCCTGGCATGCCCCCACGATAGGCGGCGCTCCGTGTGGCTCCGGTTCCTCCCGGTGGGACTCCGACGAGCGAACCTCGCTCCGGCTCCGGCATAGCTCGGCGCGCCGTAGGACCCCAGTTCGGTCCGCACCTGCACCGCCTGCGAAGCACTCGCATGGGGTTCTCCCACCCATGGCGGCCCGATCTCTGGTGCCCACGCCCTGCTCCGGTTCCACGTGTCCCGCTCCGGCTCCGGCTCCCTGTCCGATGCCCAGCTCGCCCACGGGAGGCCTCCGCCTCACCCCTATCCGGTTCCGCCCGATGTGGGGAGCGGTCCGGCATGCCTACAGTCAAGGCAGCCCTCCGTGTGGCTCCAGCTCGGCGACTCCGTGCTCCGGGTCCAGCTTGGCCTGACCTCGCCTAGGGCAGCGCGCCCCGCTCCGTCCGCATCCAGCTCCGGCCGGCCACGGCACACCCGAGCCCGGCCACGCTTCATCCCAGGTCGGCTCCGGCTGCGAGGGAGCAGGCCGGCTGTTTTGACTCCTTACGATCCAGCTCAGCTGTCCAGCCCGACACGGACATGCCCAGGTCACCCGCCCCACCAGTCGCACCGGCGGCATGAACCTGCGCCGCTCCGCTCGTCTGCTGGTTCAGATCCATGGCTCCACGCGACGCGCCCAGCTTCGACCGCCCGCCGGGTCATCCGTAGCGGGCTCGGCCCCGTCCGCCAGTGGTGCAACCCCGCAGCATGCCTCCACCCCCTCCGGCTTAGCCCAGTGGGACCCCGGCACGATGATGTCGTGCCCCGGCTCTTCCGGCTCTGGCCCGCATGGCTTCTGTTCCATGTTCGCCACCGGTGCCCAGTTCAGCCACTACACACTCATCCACGTATGGGTTCGCGGATGGAGCCCCTGCACTAGGCACACGATGGTCCACGTGCAAGGGAAGGTTATGCAGGCCTTCTCTTGATCCACGTGCCTGCATGATACCTGAAGTAGCATCCCAGCCAGCTCGACACTTTGGCATTTCATCCCAGCTCGGTCGCTGGGTAAATCGCATAGTTCGGCCTCATTCATGTGGACCTGGTGCGCTTCCCAAAGGGTCCATCCACATGGACCCGGTGCTCTTTCCATGGATCCCCCCTCCACATGGGTCCTATGACACACCGCCTGACACACCGCCTGCAAAGAAAGGTTTGCATTTAAGTTTCCTAGGCTACCGTTTACACTAAATAGTGAATAGTGCCACATCCAAGGAACTGCACCCTTGCGCCAACTTCCTGAACCACCCAGAAGAAGAAGGTTCACCAGCCCATCATGGCCTCACAAGCTGACAAGTCTACATCAAGACCAGCACACCTCCCCAAAAGTACAGGAGCCACTCGTCTACATAAAGACCGGCATGGAAAGGTAAGGGGGGGGAAGAGGTAAGGAAGGGAGAACACACTCTCTTCACTCTTGCATTGTCTATCACCCTCTGGTAGCGGAGAGTCCCCCAAGCTCTCCGTCTCAGAGGTCTCTTATTTTCTTCGATCGTCCCGCTGACTTGATCGTCGGAGTGCCTTTGCCAGAATCCTCGATGCAGGTCTCCCTGTTTTGCAGGTATCGCCTGCGGAGGGACAATAAGGAGGAAGATTACTCCTCACCGGAGAGGCCCACAGGAGGGCCATAACAGTACCAAGCCCCTCTCATCCCACTACTATGTTCCCCTTGATCGTCTCTGACCAACGAGCTCGGTGATGCTGGCATGGAGCCCACTCACCTAGGCCACGTAAGAGCTACCGGCCACGGCGATCTAGGTGGCAACAGATTGGCACGCCAGGAAGGGGGCAGATCCACGCTCCTCAACAATGTGGGATGATGGTTTCCACCTTTGTCCTTGGTTCCTGAGGGGCAGACTGGGGCACGGGGATGGGGGCATGAGAACTTCTCCCTCTCTCTTGAGGCTCCAAGGAGCAGCCTCGACCAAAAACCTTGAGCTGTGAAGGTGCATCGCCACCCTTGACCGGGCAACAGGCATCAGGCCAAAGATGGGGCCACCTCCCGGCGGTGCCACCATCCAAGAGAGAGCCCCACTAGAAAAAAAAAAAAAAAAAAAAAGAAGAAGAAGAAGAGAGGGAGGAAGAATCTGGCCATCGTGAAGAAGAAAGAAGCCCATGCAACGGGGCTTGCTACCATCCAATGGAGCTTCCCTCCATCCAACGGAGTATGCTCCCATGCAACAGAGCTTACTCCCATGCAATGGAGTCTCTTCTCCTCACAAGCAATGCAGCCATTTTTCTCATGCAACAGAAGCTTCCTCCCATGCAACAAGGTTTTCTCCTCTTGTGTAACGGAAGCTTCCTCCCATACAGCAAGGTCTTCTCCTCCCAAGCAATGCAGCCATATTTCTCACACAACAGAGTATGCTCCCATGCAACGGGGCTTACTCCCATCCAACGGAGCTTACTCCCTCATGCAACAGGAGTCTCTTCCTCTCCCATGCAACGTGCAACGGAGTTTGCTCCCATGCAACGGAGCTTACTCCCTTATGCAATGGGAGTCTCTTCCTCTCCCATGCAACATGCAACGGAGCCTCCTCCCATGCAGCGGAGTCTCCCCCCCATGCCATGAAGTTCCTTCCCATGCAACGGAGTTTGCTCTCATGCAACGGAGCTTACTCACTCACGCAGCAGGAGTCTCTTCCTCCTCCATGCAACGAGGCCTTCTCCTTCCACGCGACGGAGTTATTTCCCTCATGCAACAGAGGTCTCACTTCCTCCCAGGCAGTGGAGGCCCACCTTCCTATGCAATAGGGGCCTTATGCTCTCATGCAACGAAACTCCCTCCCATACAACAGGAGCCTCTTCTTTCCTCCCAAGCGATGGGAGTCTTATACTCCCGTGCAATGGAGCTTTTCCCCAAGCCACGAAGCTCCCCATGCAACGAAGCCTTGCTCCCTCATGCAACGAGTTGTATTCTTACGTGCAACGGAGCCTTGCTCCCTCATGCACCCGAGTTGTATTCTTACGTGCAAAGGAGTCTCGCTCTCTCCCAAGATGGTGGTCGGCAAACCTAATTCTGGCCTGCACAAGGAAGAAATATATCTTTGTTTATTCATATAACCAGAGTTCAACAGGTAACTCCTTCCACGTTACCTTTATAAAATAAAAAACTGTGTTTCAGTTTTACAGGAGGGGCTCCTGTACCACTATCAAGGGCAAGCACTATGACTTGACAGAGCCGGTCGTAGCCTGGCGCAAGAATTCTTGATCAAAGCCCGGATCCCACGCTCTCCGGCACCAAAGAGCTGAGCCCCGCATCTACCGCATGACTCTCAGCTCAGCTCTTGCCTTACCAACAATTCGAGATATCCGCGGAGACTCAAAGAAGTCCTGCCATCTACCGAGAAAACTGACAGTTTAGCATTTGCTGTGCTCAAAGTCTGGAGATGTCCAGGGGAAGCTCTGGAGTTCCAGTCGTTTACGGCTAGCCTCCTAACATAGCAAACCAGCGGCTCTGCCATCCCAAGAAGGAGGTAAGAATCCCTTCTCAATCATTAAAGTTCCTTTCTGGTGCAACTTTGTCCTTCATCAGCACAGGGACTCATCCGTCCAATTCCAAGTTCGGGAAGTTCAGAGCTGAAGTCAAGCTCTTCAGCTCACCCAAGCTGAAATCAAATAGAGCCGAGCTGGAGTCATGCCTCTTGATTCAGCCGAGAGCTGAAGCCAAGCTCCCCACTGAGCCCCGCATCTACCTCTTGACCATAGTTCGGAGATGTCCATAGGTAGCTCTGAAGGTCTAAACATTTGTGGCTCGCCTCCTAGCATGCCAAACAGCTCTGCCACCTCTCGGAGGATGTAAGAATCTCTCCTAAAAATTAAAGTTCATCTTTGGTGCAACTTTGCTCTTCATCATTACAGGAGCTCATCTGTCCGACTCCGAGTCTGACGAAGGAAGCCCGGATCCCAGCTCCGGCATAAAGAACCCAGTTCCGGTACAAAATCCTGGACTTCGGTCTGGAAGGTGGCGCGGAACCCAGTTCCCCCACGTGATCCTGGACTTCGATCTGGAAGGTGGCTCGGAACCGGTTCCCCCACATGATCCTGGACTTCGGTCTGGAAGGTGGCGTGGAACCCAGTTCCCCCACGTGATCTGGACTTCGGTCTGGAAGGTGGTGCGGAACCCAGTTCCCACACGTGATCCTGGACTTCGATTTAGAAGGTGCCTCGGAACCCCGTTCCGGCGTGGTGGCTCGAACTTCGGTCCGCGTGTTCTCCCTTAAGTTCCTCTGCCAGGATGGCTCCCCCGTGGTCGAGCGTTGCTCCCTCGAGGTCGAGCATCTGGCCTGAGTCGAACTCCTGCTCCCTTGAGTTCCTCCGCCAGGATGGCTCCCCCGTGGTCGAGCGTCGCTCCCTCGAGGTCGAGCATCTGGCCTGAGTCAAACTCCTGCTCCCTTGAGTTTCTTCGCCAGGACATCTCCCCCATGGTCGAGCATTGCTCCCCCGAGGCCGAGCGTCTGACCGGAGTCGATTTCTCTCTCCAGCTCCTTGGGCTTCCTCATCCACGATGGTTCCTATCTTTTAGTGACTTCAATACCTTCATCAAAGGTTCTGACAGATATTCTAAGCTCGGCCACCTGAACCATGTACTCGGTCATACGTGTGAGCACCCAAGTTGTACGCCTCACCAACCTCTACCTCCATGGTACCACCTTCTACCTGGTCAAAGAAGAGTTGGACAGAAGTACTGACACCGTCATGATACACCTAACTCAAGGTAAAAATACCTACAGGCAAGTAAGTTTCAAAAACAACACCTTCTAAGAGTGTTGCAGGACATTCCCTGTTCGTGAAAAGGACAGCCAGACTTGATGCCTTCACCTAGGCCTTCAAAGACTAATAGCTAACTCTGGTAAGTTCATTTCATTTAGCGACTAACTTCTTGTAGTCAGTACAGAGCCCGCTAAGGTGCAGAGCCAAATGGACGATAATACTCCCTTTATCGAAAACGAAGACGTTATGGACTCAGGGAGTGGGGCATCTGTTACAGTAGTAAACAAGATCCATTCAGCCCTGACACGCATCCCCCTTGGAGGCTGGCGCGGCAACGTACTTCTCCACCTCGAACCCAGCTCGGCCACGTACTCCGCCACCTCGGCCAGTACTTCTCCACCTCTCCTCACCTCGGCCCAGCTCGACCACGTACTCCGCCACCTCGGCCAAGTACTTCTCCACATCGCCTCACCTCAGCCCCAGCTCGGCCACGTACTCCACCACCTCGGCCAGGTACTTCTCCACCTCGGCCTCACCTTGCCCCAGCTCGGCCACGTACTCCGCCACCTCGGCCAGTACTTCTTCTCCCCACCTCGGCCTCCAGCTCCAGCTCGTCACGTACTTCGCCACCTCGGCCAGGTACTTCTCCACCTTGGCCTCACCTCGGCCCCAGCTTGGCCACGTACTCCACCACCTCGGCCAGGTACTTCTCCACCTCGGCCTCACCTCGGCCCCAGCTTGACCGCGTACTCTGTCACCTCGGCCAGTTACTTCTCCACCTCGGCCTCCCTTCAGCCATCGAGTTCCGCTCGGCTCGACCACGGACCCTGGCAGCGACCCGCATGGCTCCGCCTGACCTCGCCCACGGCACGAAGGCCGGCCCCCAGCCTACCCACTTTAACCAGATCAAGTCGGCACCTGGCTCTACACCGCCCAAGCCCGTGCCAGCCCAGCTCTGCGCCTCTCCTCGGTCCATGCCCAGGGGATGCGCAACCTTGATCGAGTCCGGCTCTGCACCGCCCAAGCTCCAGCTCCACGCGGTCCAGCCCGGATCCCCCTGCGGCAGGCACGCGCGACGTCGCCCTCTCTCCGGTGCCCGACATCCACCCGCTGGAGGGCCGTCGCCCGGACCGGCATCCAGCCAGCCTCGGCTTCGCCCGACCTCGCTCACCTGGCACGCCCCCGTGACAGGCGGCACTCCGCGCGGCTCCGGCTCCTCCCAGCGGGACTCCGACGAGCGAACCCCCCTCCGGCTCTGGCGCAGCTCGGCGCGCCCATAGGACCCCAGTTCGGTCCGCACCTGCATCGCCCGTGAAGCACCCGCATGGGGTTCTCCCACCCACGGCAGCCCGGTCTTCGGTGCCCGCACCCCGCTCCGGTTCCGCATGTCCCGCTCCGGCTCCGGCTCCCCGTCCGATGCCCAGCTCGCCCACGGGAGGCCTCCACCTCACCCCTGTCCGGTTCTGCCCGGTGTGGGGAGTGGTCCGGCATGCCTACAGTCAAGGCAGCCCTCCGCGCGGCTCCAGCTTGGCGATGCCGTGCTCCGGGTCCAGCTCGGCCTGACCTCGCCTAGGGCAGCGCGCCCCGCTCCGTCCTTCCGTGTCCAGCTCCGGCCGGTCGCGGCACGCCCGAGCCCGGCCACGCTTCATCCCAGGTCGGCTCCGCCTGCGGGGGAGCAGGCCGGCTGTTTCAGCTCCGCGCGATCCAGCTCAGCTGTCCAGCCCGACACGGACATGCCCAGGTCAGCCCGCACCAGAGTCGCACCGGCGGCACGAACCTGCACCTTTCCACTCGTCTGCTGGTTCGGTCCCACGGCTCCACGGCGCGCCCAGCTTCGACGCCCACCGTCGGTTGTCCGTAGCGGGCTCGCCCCGTCCGCCCGTGGTATAACCCCACAGCATCTCCCCCCCTCCGCTTACCCCAGCGGGACCCCGGCTCAACGATGTCGCGCCCCGCTCTTCCAGCTCCGGCCCGCATGGCTTCGGTTCCATGTTCGCCACCGGCCCCGTTCCCAGTTCAGCACACTACACACTCATCCCGTATGGGTTCGCGAATGGAGCCCCTACACTAGGCACACGACGGTCCACGTGCATGGAAGGTTATGCGGCCTTCTCTCGATCCGCATGCCTGCATGATACCTGAAGTAGCATCCCAGCCAACTTGACACTTCGGCATTTCATCCCAGCTCGGTCGCTTGGTGCATCGCGTAGTTCGGCCTCATCCATGTGGACCTGGCGCGCTTCCCGAGGGGCCCATCCACATGGACCCGGCGCTCTTTCCATGGATCCCCCCCTCCACGTGGGTCCTATGACACGCCGCCTGCAAAGAAAGGTTTGCATTTAAGTTTCCTAGGCTACCGTTTACACTAACTAGTGAATAGTGCCACATCCAAGGCACTGCACCCTTGCACCAACTTCCTGAACCACCCAGAAGAAGAAGGTTCACCAGCCCATCATGGCCTCACAAGCTGACAAGTCTACATCAAGACCAGCACACCTCCCCAAAAGTAACAGGAGCCACTCGTCTACATAAAGACCGGCAAGGAAGGTAAGAGGGGGAAAGAGGTAAGGAAGGAGAACACACTCTCTTCACTCTTGCATTGTCTATCACCCTCTAGTAGCGGAGAGTCCCCAAGCTCTCCATCTCAGAGGTCTCTTATTTTCTTCGATCGTCCCACTGACTTGATCGTCGGAGTGCCTTTGCTGGAATCCCCGGCGCAGGTCTTCCCTGTTTTGCAGGTATCGCCCGGCGGAGGGACAATAAGGAGGAAGATTACTCCTCATCGGAGAGGCCCACAGGAGGGCCCTACAGTACCAAGCCCCTCTCATCCCAACTACGACTATGTTTCCCTTGATCATCTCCGACCAACGAGCCCGGTGACGTTGGCACGGAGCCCACTCACCTAGGCCACGTAAGAGCTACCGGCCACGGCGATCTAGGCGGCAACAAATCCTAATTTATTTAGCTTTCTCTCACACCTAATTAACTAAATTAAAAACTTACCTAAAAATAACCTAACATAAAATGAAAACAAGGACATCGCATAACACTTAATTAAAATAAAGAAACTAATTAAGCCTTAAACACTTATCACTTATATTGGATTGATTATAGTAAAATTCCCAAGGGTTTGCTTGGGGAGTAGGATTTAGGTGCTTGGTATGTACCGAACCACTATAAATTCTTTGTATTTGTGTATGTGATCTTCTTCACTTGTATTTACTGCTTACTTTATATAGCATTGCATCTTATTTATATTATGCTCATTTACATTGCTTCACAAATACTTTAAGTTCAGCACATATTTGCTTTAAATCTTTAAAGAGACACAATTCACTCTCCCTATTGGGTTGCTACACTGGGCAACAAGTGATATCAGAGCTTAGTACTCAGCGTATAGGTCTGACGATCTTGAGTCAAAGATTTAATGGTAGCCCAAATTGGTGTTGGAATTATGAGGGTCAAGCTTCAAACCATCCCCCACTATTTAATGGCACAAATTATACATATTGAAAGACATGTATATACATTTACATTCAAGCCATTGATTATAATATTTAGAAGACTATTGTTAAGGTCCTCATCAGCCTACCATCTTGGTTAATGGCATTCCCACTCCTAAATTAGAAGATGATTGGGATGAGAATAACATTAAACAAGTTGAGCTAAATGTTAAGGCTATGAATTTACTGTTTTGTGCTTTAGACCTAAGTGAATTCAATAGAATTTTATAATTATCTCTCCGCCAAGGAAATATGGGATACACTTGAAGTTACCCATGAGGATACACATCAAGTGAAGACTACCAAAGTTAACATGCTCATTCATACCTATGAAATATTTAGAATAGAACCATCTAAACCTATTAGTGAAATGTACACTAGATTTACTAACATTGTGAATGGCATGAGAAGCTTAGGTAAAGTCATTTCTAATACTAAATTAGTTAACAAAACTCTCAGGTCACTTCCTTCATCATGGGATCCAAAGGTGATAGCCATTGAAGAAGCTAAGGATGTTAACACACTACCTCTTGAGCAACTTTTGGAATCTCTTGTGATATATGAGCTGTCACTAAAATAGAAGGTTATGGATAATGATAAAAAGAAAATGACCATAGCATTTAATTCTACAACCAAGGATGACTCAAGTGATGATTCTGATGAGGAAGATGATGAAGATGAAATGGCTCTCATCTCAAGAAAGTTCAAGAGATTCATGAGAGAGAAAAAGTACAATTTCAAGAAGAAGCCTCAAAAGGGAGAACCTAGTAAAGAGAAAGAAAAATAGAAGGAAATGGAGAAACCCATTTGTTTCGAGTGCAAGAAACCCGGCCACTTCAAGATGGGTTGCCCCTTGTTGAAGAAGAGCAAAAAGAAATTAAGAAAGAAAGCCATGATGGCAACCTAGAGCAAGAGTGAGGACTCAAGTTTTGATGAAGAGCAGCAAGATGTTGCCAATTTCTGTTTAATGGCTAACGATGATGAGATAAAATCTGAACTTGAAAATGAGTTTAATTCGAAGAATTGCATGATGTTTTTGATGAATTGGTAGTTGAATATCAAAAACTTAAAATAAAAAACAAAGAACTAAGAAAGCAAAATTTGGAGTTGATTAAAATAAATGATAAGTCTTTGATTGAAAATGACTATTTGTATCAAGAAAAAGAAGTTAACTGATAAATTACTTCTTTAAAAAGAAAAAGGAAGATTTGAAAAGGATAAGCCTTTTGCAATAATTAAAAAATTTGCTAATCAAAATAAAGAGCTTTACAAGAAAACAAGAAGTACAAAGATGAACTTGAAAAAGTAAAACCTTTTGTTGAAAAATTTACTTATAGTTTTGAAAAATTCAACTTGCTTTTAAATAATCAAAGAGCTATTTTCAACAAAGCTGGATTAGGTTTTAGACCACAAAAATAACAAAAATATTTCAAAAATTTCTTTGTGCATGCTTCTTCTACTATTACTTATTATTCTTGTGGCAAAGTAGGACATAAATCATAATATGTGACAAAAGAAAATTAAATTAGGTTAGAAAAGTTTGGGTTCCAAAAGAACCATATCTACTAACCTTAAAGGATCCAACCAAGATGACTTGGGTATCTAAAGTCTCCACCTGATTTATTCTTGTAGGGGTGTCTTGCAACCAACAAAAGAAGATTGTGGTATCTCGATAGCGGTTGCTCATGTACATTACTGAAGAAGTGGAGCAATTCTCATAGCTTGAGTATCAAAATGGTGAAAATGTAACCTTCGGTGATAATGAAAAGGACAAAATCATCGATATCGGTAAAGTCCATATCACCCCCTCCACTTATATAGATAATGTTCTTCTTGTTGATGGGTTAAAGCATAATTTACTTAGTTTTAGCTAATTTTATGACAAAGATTTTAAAGTTGTTTTTGAATCTTCCATGTGCATTGTGTCTAGTCTTGATGACAATGGCATCAAGTTTATTGGTCATAGGCATGGCAACATTTACATGGTTGATCTTGATAATCTACCAGTGCAAAATGATCAATTCCTAGTGGCAATGAAAGCCAAGATCAATGAAACTAGTTGGCTTTGGCATCATAGACTAGGACATGTAAGTATGCATTTGCTTTCAAAACTTAACAAAAAGAATCTCATAAAAGATTTGCCAAAACTTAGTTTTGAAAAGGACAAGATTTGTAGTGCTTGCCAACTTGAAAACAAACTAAATCTTCTTTCAAATCTAAGGGAGTTGTCTCTACATCTAGAACCCTAGAATTACTTCATATGGACCTCTTTGGACCTACTAGAGTAACTAGTTTGGGAGGTAAGAAGTATGGTCTAGTTATTGTGGATGACTTCTCATTTTTACATGGTCATGTCTTTAGCTTATAAAGATGAAACTTTTTCTGCATTCATTAAATTTCATAAGAAAGTTTCAAATAAAAAAGATATTTCATTATTTATTTACGAAGTGATTATGGTACGGAATTTGAAAATCATAATTTTGAAAAGTTTTGTAATGAAAATGGTATTCATCATAACTTTTTTGTACCTAGGATATCTCAACAAAATGGGATGGTAGAAAAAAAATAGAACTCTTGAAGAATGGCACACGCACCATGCTTTGCAAAAATGATTTGCCTAGATATTTTTGGACGGAAGCCATAATACTACTTTCTATATTTTAAATCATGTTTTAATCTTGCCTATTTTAAAAAAAACATCTTATGAGCTTTGAAAAGGTAGAAAACCAACCATTAAGTATTTTCATATTTTTGGATGCCGTTGTTTCATTTTAAATAATGGCAAGTAATCTAAGTAAATTTGATGCCAAGTCAGATGAGGGTATCTTTTTAGGTTACTCTACATCTAGCAAGGCATACAGGGTCTTCAACAAAAGAATACTTCTTGTTGAAGAATCCATTCATGTTGTCTTTGATGAGATTAATGAAAATCTTCTACAAAAGAAGATGTTCTTGATGATGAAATAGGTGTTCAAAGGATTGAAAAGATGAGCATCAATAAAAAGCCATCTAAGGAGCAAAATGATGATCAAGACAATGAAGGAGAACAAGTACAAGGAGTTGGAGCCTCATCCACATCCAAGCCATTACCTAAAGAATGGAGGTATGCTCATGGACACCTTAAAGAACTTATAATCGGTGATCCATAAAAGGATAAGTACTCTGTTCCTCCTTGAGAAATATATGTGATTACTTAGCTTTTGTTTCTTAATAGAACCAAATCAATTGAAGAAGCTGAAAATGATTGTAATTGGATAAATGCTATGCAAGATGAACTAAATCAATTCAAAAAAAATAATGTTTGGACTTTAGTTGAAAGACCTACTTATGTTTCAATAATTAGAACCAAATGGGTTTTCAGAAACAAACTTGAGGAAAATGGAGTAGTTACTAGAAATAAAGCTAAGCTAGTTTCCAAAGGCTACAATCAGGAGGAAGGGATTGATTTTGATGAAACCTTTGCTCATGTTTCTAGACTTGAGGCAATTAACTATTACTAGCATTTGCATATTTCATGGATTTCAAACTATTTCAATGGATGTCAAAAATGCTTTTCTAAATGAATTTATTGAAGAAGAAGTGTATGTAGATCAGTCTCCTGGTTTGAAAGTCATGAATTTGCCAATCATGTTTTTAAAATTCATAAAGCTTTGTATGGTTTGAAACAAGCTCCAAGAGCTTGGTATGATAGATTAAGTAGATTTCTGCTTGAAAATGATTTTTCTAGAGAAAATGTAGACACTACATTATTTTGAAAAAAAATGATGACGTAATAGTAGTAAAGTATATGTTGATGATATCCTTTTCGGTGCTACTAATGTAGTTTCTTGTCAAGAGTTTGCTAAGCTTATGTAGGAGAGTTCAAGATGAGCATGATAGGAGAGCTGAATTGCTTCCTCGGACTCCAAATTAGCAAACTAGAGAAGGGATCTTCATCAAACAAGCTAAGTATACAAGAAAAATCTTAAAGAAGTTTGGAATGGAGACTACCAGATCGATAGGTACACCTATGAGCCCTTCTTGTAAATTAGATAAAGATAAATCAGGTAAAAGTGTAGATCAAGAATTATATAGAGGTATCATTGGTTCATTGCTATATTTGATTGCTGGTAGGCCATATTATGTTTAATGTATGCATGTGTGCAAGATATCAGTCTGCTCCTAAAGAGTCTCATTTAATAGCTGTTAAATGCATACTTAGATATTGTCTGGGATAATTGATATTGACTATAGTACTCTAGAGATTCATCTATTGAATTGATTGTATATTCTGATGCTGACTTTGCTAGGTGTAAACTTGATAAAAAAAGTACAAGTGAAACTTGTCAATTTTATGGAGTTAATTTGCTTTCATGGTTTAGCAAGAAAGAATTCAGTTGCTCTATCTATGATAGAAGCCTAATATATAGTAGCTGAAAGCTATTGTGCTCAAATCTTATGGATCAAACAACAACTCGAAGATTTTGGCGTCAAATAACTAAGACACCCATAAGATGTGATAATACAAGTGCAATTAATTTGACCAAAAATCTCGTTCAACACTCTAGAACTAAACATATTAAAATAAGACATCACTTCATAAGAGATCATGTATAAAATTATAATGTGATGCTTGAATTTGTATGTACTGATAGTCAATTAGCTGATATTTTCACTAAACCGCTTAGCGAAGATAGATTTTGTTTAATTAGAAGAGAGTTAGATATCATTAATCCCTTTGATTAGAACTCCTTCAACCTTGTTTTCACTTGATTCCTTGAGCTCAAAATCCCTTTTTGTGTCTTAAAAACCCTTCACTAGAACCCCCTTGATTTTTTGGAAATTTATTAATTTTTTTGGATTTTTTTGGGGTTTTTGGCTAAGTGTTGATACTTGAGTTTTTGGCCAAGTGTCGACTCACACTAGTGTCGACACTTGACCAAAACCCAAGTGTCGACTCACAAACGTCAACATATATTTTTAGGGCATCAACAAAACCCTCTGAAGACACTTTTTTTTGATTTTCTCTTGCCCTAATGGTCCCCCAACATCATCTTGGCCCCAGAATAGTGGATTTTTGTCATCATCCCTCCATTTTTTGGATAATTTCTTCCATTTCCCTCTCACATTGGTCGTTTTGATACAATTCTTCATGATTTTTTTAGGATTCAGCCTGAACCTTCGTGTTTTCTTTCTTTCCTCCAGTCCTTTCCCTCTCTTTGGTCCGATTCTTGCTTGGATTCTCTCTTCCTCCCATCGGTTTGCTTTTCCTTGGTCCGTTTCTCCCTTCTTGGTCCACCCCTCACCTGATTCTTCCTCTTTCCCCTTTGCCTTTCCCCGGTTCACCCATTGCTCCCTATTCTTCTCTTCTTGTGGTTCTTGGTGACATGGGTCCTCTTAAGCAAGTTGTTTCCAAGAAGAGGTTGAGCCAAGCTAGAGGGAATCCTAGTCTAGCCGAGAGGAGATCCGAGGCACGGTTTGACCCAGTCAGGGATCGGTGGCATAGTGAGCAGGAGAGAGTGCCTCCATAGCTGTCCCCTGCTATAGAGAGAGTTTCTGGAAAGATTATTGCTTGTAGGCATCGAATAGATGAGGAGTTTATGGACCGTGAGGGTTTTGGGATTTATGAGTTGCTTAGAGCTGCTGGACTATTTTTTTTTTGCACTATGAAAGAGAAATATTATCTTCATTTGATTAGGGAATTTTATGGGAGCCTTGCTACTGATGGACTTATATGGAGTGTTGTGGTCCGAGGTATCCAGATTTCCATGACTCAGGACACATTGAGTAGAGTTTGGGATTTACCTTTGTGTGGGATTGCAGCTACATGTGTTGATGATCGAGAGGTCGCATTTCAGTATATACTGGAGAGAGATGATGTGTGCGGTGCATCGACTGTCACCGCGAATTAGTTGTTTGTAGAGATGCATCTGCTTCACCATATCATTGCACGCATCCTGTTCCTAAAGACTGGATGATTTGATTTCATTACAGAGCAAGAGCTCACTTTGATGGTTTGCCTCACATGGAGGACTGCCATCAATATCCCAACACTGATGCTTTGTCAGATGGTGAGGTGGTGACTCAGCGATGACTCTACTTGCCCTATAGGATGGGGCTGACTCATCTGTTCTGAGCTTATGGTATTCCTTTGGAGGATGAGGCCTCCAAGGAGTTTTTTTGTATAGATTTTTTTGATGAGCGGTCCCTACACTGGATGGGTTTCTGGAGAGTGGCAGGACATTGGGTGCATAGGGAGTGAAGGCAGGAGCCTGACAAGGAGACAAGCTTCGTGCAGCCAAGGCAGGGCCATCTGGACCTACTGAGCATACTACCCATCTGAGACCTACACCTGAATTGTATCAAGGTCTAAGCCAGTCACTCCTTCAGCAGCATCAGTACTAGCTCCAGCACCTTAGCCCACTATAGAGATTATTTCTAATATGGAGCAGAGGATCTTAGACCATTTCACAAGGGTCCATAGGGAGATATCTCAGCTATCTGCCAGGACTATTCAGGTTTAGATCGAGCTACAGGGCTTGAGAGTGCATACTGATATGCAGATCAGCTCTCTTCATGGTGTGATGGAGACTGGATTTGCATAGATTTAGGAGATGCTGAGATCCTTGATGCCTTCTGGCATGTCTGGTCTGTCTGCACCCTCCACCTCCTCCTACTGATGGTGATGACTCAAGTGGTGATACTGATAGAGTCAGCAGCAGTGATACTGATGGTGATGATGGACATGATGGACGTCTGGCAAACCGATATAGTTCTTGAGGATTAGCCTCTAACTCCTCCTACAGTTGATCTAGCTCCTCCTGCAGTTTGACCCTTCCACAACTTCAGTTGATTCTTCTCCAGTTCCTGATGATCCTACTCCAGCTGAGACTACTGTGTTCCATACTACTAGGACTGTAGGACTATAGAGAGATCCGGCCCATCTCTTAGGACTAGGAGTCTCACCCATAAGACCCCTATGACTCCTTTTCTGGATCATGGCTTCGATAGTCCTAGAGTTTCCATCTGATGAGGACTAGCCTCATAAGTGTTTTATCATGTTGTTGTGTTTATCATATTGTATGCTTACTGTTGTTATGTTTTATGGTTACGTATCAGTCTTTTCAGCTATGTATCAGTCTTTTAGTTATGTATCAGACTTTTATTGTCGTGTATCAAACTTTTCTTCTTTATGATGAAACTTTTTATTTGAACTACACTGAAATGAATGTTGCTTTTACTCATCCTTTTTGTATTATTTTTTCTCTTCTTTGTGTGATGAATGCATTAATTGAGAGGGAGAATATAAAAAAATTACTTAACTTCATTAATGTTCAAAAAGGGATGTAGGATGTCAAAAAGGGAGTAAGAAGATATATAAGCAATTTTCTGAACTCTTTGGCACATTACCTAACATAGGGGGAGAGAAAATGAAATTTAACTATACTTGGCTCTTTACTCCTATGAAATTATGTTGTACGAACTTTGTTATGCTGAATTTGACTCAATTCATATGAGTTTTAAGTGTATGCTTACTTGAATATGTGGTACAATACCTATAATTGAACGTAAATGCTTATATACTCAAGATTTTGTCATCATCAAAAAGGAAGAGATTGTTGGTTTTGGCCCTTGATTTTGATGACTAACAAAATGTTGAGTATATGTTTTATACTAATATTTCAATTGTAGTTGTGAGTTTCAGGATACATGCATATCAAATTTTTCATGCAAAAGTATCAAACTCGCTAAATTTCAAGCTAAGTGAATTTCAGTGTTTTAGAAGTCTTCTTACTTTGAAAAATCTTAAAATGGGTCTAATCTAGGCTTTATGAAGAAGAAGTTGAAGTTTTATTGAAGAACACTTTGAGTTTTGAAGCTTGGCATAGAGTTTTTTGAATGGCACAACCAAGTATCGACTCATGGAATACAAAGTGTCGACACTTCAGAAGAACTGGCATGCAGAAATCTATTTGGCATGCCTTGAGTTGACTCACAGAAGTCAAGTGTCGACTCATGAAGAAGTCAGGTGTTGACTCAGAAGAATGACTCATGGCCTAAGACAAAAGATCTTATAGAACTATGTCATTTTGAGGATTTTATCAAGTGCTAATCCAAGTATCGACTCAAAAGACTCAAGTGTTGACTTATAAGCTCCAAGTGTTGACTCAGAGGTAGACTCATAGCCTGAGAACAAAATTCAAATAGAACTTAGTTTTTCTAAGAATTATACCTTGAGTCGACTCATGAAGATCCAAGTATTGACTCATGGAGATCCAATTATTGACTCATGAAGAACTCAAGTGTTGACTCATAAGTTTTGACAACAATAATGGCTATATTTTTTGAAGCACAGTTTTGACTCCAAAGGCTCCTAATAGCTAGTTTTGCTTCACCAATGATCATAAACTATTTTTTAAAAGTTTTTGAAGTATTTAACTCTCACCAAACTCATTCATGAAGAACTGACTCACAAGAGACAAGTTCTATCTTTGAGAATATCACTTCAAAAGTCAAAAAGAGCTTAAAAGAACATTCCATCTGAAAAAGCTTCCATTCTTGCTGTTGAGCCTTCAAATCGACATTCCAAAAGTGGTCTTTCAAAGAATTCAAAAAGAAGATAACTCAAGCAATCAACAAGAGTTTCATAACCTATACTTTCTACTCTATAGAGAGTTTTTCTTGTGCTTTACTCTCATACTTCTGAATTTATTTGTTATGACTAGTTTCAAGGGTGTTTGAAACTAGGTGATAGGTGCCTTCCAAGCCATGAATTGGAATCCAATCCTAGGTTGCTTGAGGAAAGGTTGTTGGTGAGCCTAAGTGAGAAAACCAACTTTGGGTTTGACTTATGAGCCCTGAAAACAATTTGACTGTAATCTAAGTTGATTAAAGTAAAATTTTCAAGGGGTTGCTTGGGGAGTGGATGTAGGTGCTTGGTATGCATCGAACCACTATAAATTCTTTATGTTTCTGTGTGTGATCTTTCTTCTCTTACATTTACTGCTTTTTTTACCTAGCATTGCATCTTATTTATATTGTGCTCATTTGCATTGCTTCATAAATACTTTAAGTTTAGCACATATTTACTTTAAATCTTTAAAGAAACCCAATTCACCCTCCTCTTGGGTTGCTATGCTGAACAATAACTATCAACGATATCTGGTTCATTGGCAAGGATGACTCAGACTGAAGATTCTTGGATCACTAGAGAGGATTGACAAATGATCAATCCTGACTTACCAGAATACTATCACAGCAAAGTTGACCTATACTCGATAGGGTCGAGTTTCTCCCACCCGGAGAGAATTGGTATGGACACCAGGGCCAGAAAAAATTGATAGGTTAATCCCACATCCCTGTGGATCACCTGTGAATAAAATCCCAAAGCCCAAGCCCCAATCACTTGTAAATAGTCTATTCTATTATTTAGCCCAGTTGGTTTTAGCCCTAAACCCCAAAATTGAGTTTGTGAAAAAAAAACCCCTGAACCCAAATGAAACCTATATATATATACAAACCCTATTTACCAAGTTGAGTTGAGTCAGTATGCCTTATGATCAAATTGGGTTTCAATTGATCAAGTTGAGTTTTAAATTAGTTTCAATTGAGTCCTTTATTTATTTAGTTGGTGAGTCATGTGATTAGTTATTGAGTCCTGTAATACAAGAGGGGACCCAAATCAAGATCCCATGTGATACCATGTGCCAACCTAATTCAAGTCATGTACCAACCCATTCTTGGTGCCACACTATCACATGCACCACCTCATCAAGTTTGGATGCCCATGCCACATCATCAAGCCTATGTCACATGCAACAAGCTACATCACTTGCCACCTCATCTTGGACATCATCACATGCCATGTCACTATCCCTTGGTCGGCCACAAGAAGAATGAAGTTGTTGACACTTTTTTTTAAGAGAAGTAAAAGAGGAGTCCAATCATGATTAGCACCAAGAATACAATTAAGTCGCCATTTCCTTCTCATTATTTGTCGCCAATTCAAAGGAGTCGGCCAAGCCCATCACAAAGAAACTCCATTTCAAGGGGATGCCTATCATGATGAGTTTCAAATCTAAGGAGTCCCATTCCAAATTCAAAGATAGGATGGGAGTTATCTTCATCAACTTTTCAAAAGCAAGATAGATACCAAGGAGGAGATGAGATGCCATATTTAACTACATTTGTCACCCAATTCAAGATTAAGGAGAAGTCACGAATTCTTTCTTCATTTTGTTGCCCATTCAAAAATTTGTTGCCAATTTAAGAGGAGTAAGAAGAAAGGGCTCTTCATTCTTATCACCCAAAAGATGGAGGTTCCTTGTTGTCGCCCAACCTATGAAGCCTATCCAATGTTGTCGCCCACTATGGATGAAGACTAGATGAAGGCCAAGAAAGGATCAAGTTCAAGAGTTCATGACACCAGGAAAAGAAATTCCAAGGAGTTGCTGCCAAGAGAGAGCTAATTCAAGACTTTGTAACCCACACTTCTCATGTTTGTGGTCTATAAATACCACCACCAACTCCTTTTATAAAATTAACTATTATTCATGAATTAAAAGGAGTTATTCTCTGAAGTTATCCCACCATCAAAAACCCTAGCCAACAACAACAATCTTCTTCTCCCTTTTCTATTCCTTTAAAATTCTTTCTTCCTTCCACGCCTTCTTACTGAGTGTTGTGACTAATTGCAGGTGATCAAGATCGGAAGTGATGGTGATCTTTGCCTTGGAACCAGTTAAGTTGAAGATCGGAGCCCAAAGTTTGACAATCTGGAAGTCTTGCTGCAAGATCCTAGAGCGTCCAGTTAGATCGACAACAAGCGATTATAATCTTCATTTGTAAAGCAAAAACCATTCCTAACTCTTTATTTTCTAATCCTTTAAGAAGTAGAAACACTAGTTTAAGGTGGTTTCTTAATCACCAAGTCCTATTCTTAATTAGATTTGTTAAATCTACATTGCGGGCTTGCAACTAGTTGACTAGTTTTCTTTCAATTAATTGCTTTGAGTCTTAAGTTTGTTAAATTCCAAAAAATTAATTGCTATTTAATATTTGATAAAAAGATTTAAAATTGGTAGATTAGTTTGCATATTTTGTCCCGCATCATCTTGGTTTACTAAGGAGTAGGGGATTAACCTATGATGATTCCTAAAGGGCTAATCCCTTAAGAGGATCCATTAATCATCCACAAGGGCCAAAGATCCTAAACATTCAAGAAGTGGGGGATTAACCTTCGATGACCCTCAAAAACCCATGGCTGAAACTATTGCCTAGCATTGCAACCCAAGAGGGGGTGAATTGGGTTTCTTTAAAAAATTAAAACAAATATGTGCTGAAATTAATGTGTTTGTGAAGCAATGCAAGTGTGCAACAAGTGAGTGAGATCCAATGCTAAGAGTATAAATAATAAATGCAAAATAGTAAAGAATTCACACACACAAACACAAAATTTATATAGTATTCAGTGCAAGCCCAGCACCTACATCCACTTCCCAAGCTTCTCCTTGGAAATTTTACTATAATCAACATAGATTATAGCCAACTTGTTTTAACGGGCTTACAAGTCAAACCCAAAGTTAGTTTTCTCACTTAGGCTCACCAACAACCTTTACTCAAGCCAACCTAGGCTTGGATTCCAATTCCAAGCTTGGAAGGGCCTTTCACCTAGTTTCAAACACTCTTGAAACTAGTCACAAATAATAAAGATAAAAATACAAGAATAAAAGCACAATCAAACTCTCTTATAGAGTAGAAAGTAGAAGCTTTGAGGCTCTTGATGATTGTTTGACTTGACTTCTCTTTGAAATCACTTCAAAGACACTTTTGGAATGCTGAAATGAAATCTTGTAAGCTTTTTTAGTGGAATCTTTTCTTTTTCTCTCTTTTGACTTTGGAAGTGAAGTTCTTAAGGAATGTTTTTTTCTTGTGTTTCAATGCTTCATGAATGAGTTTAGTAAAGCTTAAATACTTCAAAAACTTTCAAAAAATGGTTTGCGACTGTTGGTGGAGCAAAACTAGCCGTTAGGAGCTTGTAGTGATCAAATCTATCTCTTAAAAAATATAGCTGTTATAGCTGTCAAAACCCATGAGTCGAAACTTGATTTCTGTGAGTCGACACTTGGGTTAGCATGAGTCGACTCAAGGTATAAATATTTGAAAAACTAGGGTTCTATCCTTTTTCTATTCTTAGGCTATGAGTCGACATTTGAATCTCCTGAGTCGACACTTGACAGAAAAACCTTCGAATGGCATAGTTCTATATCTTTAATTTTCTCAGGCCATGAGTCAACACTTCTTTTCTGTGAGTCGACACCTGACTTCTGTGAGTCGATACTTGATTCTGTGAGTCGATACTTGGCATGCCAAAGGGATTCTCTACGTGCCAGTTTCTGAAGTTTCGATAATTAGCATGCCATGAGTCGACACTTGACTCTGCAACTTATCAAAAACTTGTGCCAACCTTCAAAACTTGAAAAGTTCTTCAATGAAACTTCAATCCCCTTTTTGTAAAGCTTAGTTTGATCTATTTTGAGGCCTTTTTAGATAAGAAGACTTCTTAAATATTTAAAATTGCTTAGCTTCCAATGAGTGTCTTGATACTTTCTTATAGAAAATTGAGGTGCTTGTATCCTGAAACTCATAACTATAATTGAAACATTAGTATAAAATGAACTCAACAATTGTTAGTCATCAAAATCAAGGGCTAAATCCAACAATCTCCTCCTTTTTGATGATGACAAAACCTTGAGTATATAAGTATTTAAATTCAATTATACTTATTCAAGTGAGCATATACTTTAAATTCAACATATCAAGGATTATACAACACAGTTTCATGGTGGAGAAGTAACAAACAAAGTTAAAAAGATTATTTTCTCTCCCCCTATGTTAGATAGTGATGCGAGACGACTCTAAGATTGCTAAATATGCAGGAAAAATAGTAAACTAATTTTTTTAAATTTTTTTATAATTTTGTTTGCAGGCTAAATTTTAAAAGTTAGGTAAAGACTAGCAGGATATTCAATAATGCAAAGAATCATCATATCGCAGGTATACTCATGCAAAATAATAAGAACTAGGACCCTAGAATTGAGAAATTCCTGGCTTAGGATAGCTAACCTTCAATCAAAATAGAAATTAAGAGTTGGGAAGGATGTTACTAGTTAGAGATTGAAGAACTAGCTGATAAAGGGGTCACACAACTCTTAGATTGATGCCCAGAAGATGAAGCCTTTGGTTCCCGAATCTGAAGGTGATCTAGACCCGGTCTGAAGGCAAGGAAAGCCTCATTTATGGAGGGGAAACACCTCGGGGATCCTACAATTGCTAAATATGTAGGGGAAATAGTAAACTAATTTTTTAAAACTTTTTTATAATTTTGTTGTAGGCTAAATTCTTAAAGTTAAGTAAAGACTAACAGGATATACAGCAATACGAAGAATCATCATATCGCAGACATACTCATGCAAAATAATAAGAACCAAGATCCAAGAATTGAGAAATTCCTGGCTTAGGATAGCTAACCATCAATCAAAGTAGAAATTAAGAGTTGGGAAGGATGTTACCAGTCAGAGATTGAAGAACTAGCTGATGAAGGGGTCACACAACTCTCAGATTGATGCCTGGAAGATGAAACCTTTGGTTCCAAAATCTGAAGGCGATCTGGACTTGGACTGAAGGCAAGGAAAGCCTCCTCTAGGGAGGGGAAACACCTTAGGGATCCTGCAAGCATCAGAGGTTAGCAAGGAAACAAGTAAACAAAGAAAGAAACAATGATTGAAAGAAGGGAAAGAATCAATGCTTGGAGTTGCTGGCGGCTTGGAGAAGAGGATTGCTCAGGACTTTAGGCAGCAATGGCGTTTTATCCTTGGGCTTTGAAGAACGTTGCTAGGGTGTGGGAGAATGCTATGGATGGTGTTTGGCCAACACAAGAACAGAACTAAAACAAAGAACCAAAAACATAAGACACCAGTCTTAAAATAATTCAGTAGAATAATATTTCATAAGAAAGAAGTGATTATAAGAGGAAGAGGGGTGGGATATTTATAGAGTCCCATGCCCTCTCCTAAAGGGATTATAAGTTTTCTCCTAGTTAGAATAGGTTTACATTTTAAGTGTGAGAAAGACTTCAAAATAAACTTAATACTAGGAGTATATAAGTTGAATGAAACTAGGTTTCCTTCCTCCATTTGAATTCTTCTTCTTAGCTTGGACCATGTCAACCTCAAGGGTGCCTAGGCTTTGATTGGTGTGTTAGGCTTCAAGGGTAGAAATGGGCTGGCCAAGGGCAAGGGCGCATGAGCTTTTGGACCCTAGAAGGCTAGGGCACCTGGGCTGGAATCTATCTGGCATCAAATTGAAATCTTGGTTCTTTATGGACCTGGGCCTTGGATTCTCTTAGGCTGGGGCTTAGGTAAGTCTTTTGGATCATGTTATGACCTGGTCTAAAAATATACTCTGGCATCTGGGCATCTGGAGAGCATCTGAAAGGAATCAGGATATCTGGAAAGGCATTTGGATCCTAGGGTGTCACACAAAATCCAATAAGCTGATGTAGTGGCCTTTGACTCTTTGATGAAGCCTAATGGAACTCTAAAATAGGGTATCCTTTTTTCTTGTACAAAAATTAGACTCATACTGGACTTATACTGAAATACAGGACTCGATACTGGACTGGGGTTGAGATAATAAACTAGTCTTAACTTATTACAAGACTCAATCTTACTTGCTTACAAAATTATGACACATAACTAAGGTTCTAAAAGAACCATAATCAGTAAACCATATGGGATCCAGTGATCTATGTTTGATCCTGATGTCCCCACCAATTCTCCCGGGTAGGAGGAACTCGACCCCGTCGAGTAAGGGTCAATTTGGTTGCTCATGGAGGGTCTGGGTTGGGGCACTGCAGATCCGCACCAGCATTCCATAAGTCCTCAGTTTCTGGCCGATCTTGCCACAGGACCAAGTACCACTGACAGTCTCCATCCCGGGTTCCGATGGCGTGATCATCCAGGGTTCTCTCAATCTTTTCCTCACCAAAAGGCCAAATTGTATGTGGTCACTCTGGGATGGGTTCACTCACAAAGAAAGTGAGTGGCTCCAAGGGCTCGCTGGGTATCACTGCTGGCTCCCTAGACTCTACAAGATCTAAGATGATGAAGGTGGAGCTAATACCTAAATCATGTGATATCTCAAGCGCATAGGCATTGGGTCCATTACTCTTCATTATTTTGGATGGGCCAATTTTGCGAGCATGAAATTCCTTCACAATCACAAAATTCTCTACAAAAATTTTTTTATCTCATTTTTGAAATTAGCCAAGTTTTTATTTAATTCATTACTTAGGTTCAGCTTTTGACTAATTTCCAGATAAAAATGTTGTGCAGAGGTTAGTGTAGGTGCAGACAAATGGGTTAGGACTGTGAATTTTATTGGACTCAAAACTAACACCTAATAGACTCGACTAGGCTTTCCTTATCGAAGGAATTTTATTGGACTTCTTGGGTCCAACCTAACACACAATAGACTTTTTAGGTTTGACACTAGCATGGCATGCAAATGAAAATTTACTATGGACTCCTACTAAGTGGCATAGGGTTCTCCAAAAGTAAAATGCAAACATGACATGCTCAATGAATGAATGCAACATGGAAACTCCTATAAAATATAACCTAATTGTAAATAAATAGAAGAAGTTTTAAGAAAGGGTAGAAAATAAGAGGTGGGTTCAGGGTTAGTCTAGCAGGATGAGAAATAAGGAGATGGTTTAGGTTAATCAGAAAGAGTAGAATACTAGAAGGGGCTTCAGGGATGAGTCCTAGACTAATGAGATTGATCTTATGGGTTTGAGGTAGTTCTACAGGGTATGCATTATGGAAGAATGGGTCATTAATTTCAGGGAAAAGATCAATTGGAGGCAATGGAGTAACTTCATCCTGAGGGTATTGGTTTAAAGAGATCAAGTCCTTAATAAACTCTTCTGGCTCATGAAATTTAGGACTAGGCTCTACAATTGAGTACTCTTCTAATGTTTCCTCAGGTAGTGCTCTAGTAATAGGATCTGGATTCTCTTCCTCTAACTTCTTTTCAATTATTGCTTGAGTGTGATATGGGCCATCTAACTCTGGGTCGACTTCTACTTGGGTATCTACTGGATCAACTATTTCTAAGTCTTTTATGGAGAACTCCTCTTCTTCTTCCTCATACTGTTCCACTAAGCTTGGGTCCCTTTTATATCTCCTCTTCAATTCATTTTGGTGAACCAATGAGGCGGTAAGAGGGGTTTGACTAGGAAAAAATGGACCAATACTAGGTGGTGCGGGCACCAGACTCAGAAGAAGACTTCAGATCTCCATTGGATCTCTGATTGACATTGCCCGAGAAATTAGGGTTTGTAATAAAGGTTGACCTGGTCAACCAGTTTATTTATTTCTTGAGTCACCATTTAAATTCTGTTGAGTCATGTTGACTCGATGCAAGTCCCGATGTGGTTTCAATTTGGTCCAAAATGGTGCCACATTTGTCTTCCAATCAAATCAAGGTTCAAGCAAGTGGAGGCCACACTCCAAGCCACACGCCCAGCCACACTCCGAGCACACGCCAGAGTCCAGGAGGCGCCACAGAGGCATCCCAGTGTCATGGTCCCCATCCAAAGAAGAAAAAAATCAAATTGGAAGCTAATTTAAAGGAGGCGCCCATACCTGCCAATTTGTCTAAGCAAAGAAGGAAAGACTTCTCTTGGAGAAAAAAATCAAAGAAGGACATCCAATTGAAGTTCAAATCAAAATCAAAGAGCTTAACTTGGAGTGGAAGAAAGAAGAAATGCCATAAGAAGAAGAGGACTCCAAATCCAAATCCAACTCCAAAGGAGGCGCCATAAAAATTCCAAAAAAAATTCCTTTATGGCCGTCCCAAATTTTTTTGAACTCTTGGTCGGCCAAGAGAGGAGATTTTCTACCTAATCTAGAGGTTGGAGGAGTTTAGTCCCACATGGGAATTTGTACAAGCTTGGAGAAAATTTTAGGTCTATATAATAGACCCCTCTTTGTAACTTTAATCAATCAATGAAGAAAAATTATTTTGCTATTCTCTTGTGTTGAGTGACCTAGGTTTCTCTTCTTCCGCACTATTCTAAGTTTGAGCTCCGTGAGGGGGTAATCCGGGTTCCATTGGAGCCTTGAGGAGGTGAGAGATCTCCATCTTTATCCAAAACCTAGGTTAGCCACTTGAAATTCCAAAACCCTAGCCGCCCTTCATTATTTTCAATCCATCAAACCCTAGCTCCATCCATCTCCCACGACCTCTCTCTCTCTACAAGTCCAGGCCGTCCACCTTCATCCAGATTCAGTCCGGCTACTTCAGATCCAGAGCAAGTTCCAAGGAAATCACATCAACATCTAGGAGAATCCAGTTTTCAGCAATTTCAATCTTCAAGTTCAGGTAAATCTTTCCCTTGACTCTCTGATTCCATCAATTGTTTTCTTCTCTTCCAGATCTTGAGTTCAGGAGAAGCCAACCCGCCAAAGGACCAGTATTGGAGGATCCATTACGAAGATATCTGAATCCGAGGATCCAACAATCTGCTCGGGAGAGTTCTTCCACCAAAATCTGTGAAGATCATTGTCTGGTTAGATAAACCATCTCTTCTCTTTATTTCTGTTCTATTGAAAGTTCGGAGCGAAACCCTAGGTCTGGGAGTTTCTCAACCCCCAGCGATCCGTTGCTTCTGAACTACTCTGATAACTTAGTTTCCTTAAAATTGTGCTTTCAATTATCATATTAGTATCTTTCAATGTTAGGTTAACTTTTCTTTGATTTGAAGCCAACTTCTACAAACATATAAAAACAACAAAAAAAATTAGTTAATCTTAATTTACTTCCGCATCGCATCCCTTTATTTGTTCTGCATCATTTTTGGTATCAGAGCCCAGTCTAGGGTTTCTGATTTGCTTGCTTGCTTGTTTTGATTGTTTTCTCTTTTTATTTTGTCTGCTCGAAGTAGACTCCCCAGGACGTCCGGTCCTAGGAACTAAGCGAGGCGCAAGCCTCCTCCTCCTCCATTCCACGGGGTGTTCCTAGGGCGTGTAGGGGATCCATTGGGTTATAACTTCGTAGCAGGGATTATAAACGGGGAAGACAAGCTAGTTGCAGCCCGTAATTGCCCTGTTGTCTGAATTATTTCTCCCTGCATAAAACTCCGAATTGCATAAATTTTGCTTCGTTGAAACCAGTATAATTGATCATATTTCCATAATTTCTTTGTGATTTATTGGTTTCGATAAAAAATCTGAGCATTAAAATACAGCAACTCTGGTTTTTGTGTTCTGCAATTCAATTCTTTTTGGAGTGATCATCTCATAATTTACTTAAGGGCAATTGAGCATCTAAGATAAGGGAGGAGTTGATTACCTCTCCTTAGCCCAAAACCACCATCCAATCATTCGAACCTAGACCTAATTTAAAATCAGTTAGACCTAATTTGCCCTAGTGGGCTAGGGACACCAATTGGTCGGGTCTAGGCTAGTGTTGAGTCAGTTTGCCGAGTTATTCTGTGTGTGCTTAGCACTCAGTGTCTAGAACGGTGGTTCAGGGATCCATTCCCGAAGGGCTTGTGTGCTGGTCCGCCTACCTGGCCATCACTGATTGGTGTCTAGGATTGGCAATCAGGGACCTAACACTCCCCTTACACCTGCCTGGCTGAGTCCTGAGTTACTACAGGCTAGCTTGCCACTCTGATTGGGCATCTAGTTTGGACTCTAGGTCTAGTGATCCAGTAGTCGATTTAGTCTAGTTTCATTTGTGTGCTTGCTTGAATCATCATGTCTACCAGAAACGGAGTGCCATATCAACCTGGTCAAACCCAACCTGATTTAGAGGCCATGATCAGAACTCTTACTGAAGTATGGCTAAAATGAATCAGATATGACAAACACTGTGGCCCAGTTTAGCGCACAAATTCATGAGGATCTTACCCAACTTAGGGACCGAGTCTAAGTACTTGAAGAACCTAGACATCGGAATTGGACTCCTGACCCCGATTTTAATGTGCCTCAACCTCACCCACATCAGGAGCCTAGAAGGCCTTATATAGAGATCCTGAACCTAATCATAGGAGGCCTGACCCAGAGCCTGAAGATAGAGATGATAGGTTCATCAGGAACATCAAATTAGATGCCCCACTTTTGATGGTAGTCTGAACCCTAAGGTGTATTCTGATTGGGAGGGTGAGATGGATCAATACTTTGAGTGGTATGCTATGTCTGAGGAGAGGAAATACAAGTTTGCCAAGATGAAATTAGTGCGTCAAGCTAGGTTATACTGGGGGAACATTGAGCTAACCACTAGGAGACGGAATGTTGAGCCCATAACCACTTGGCAGGGTATGAAAGAAAAACTGAGAGATAAATACCTACCCATTTCATACCAGCAAAACCTGTTAGACCAATGGCAAAACCTGAAACAAGGAACCGATCTGTCTCAGACTACATAGCTACTTTTGATGAATACCTAATGAGATGTGATGTGAGTGAAGCCCACGAAGTCACTTTGTCTAGATTTAGGGCTGGACTGAGGGAAGATATCAAGAGAGAACTATTTCTGAGAGAGGTTACGGATCTAGACCAAGCCTACCAGATTGCACTGAACACTGAGAAATTTCAGAGAGGACCTATACCTTCTAGGGTTAGTGCCCCAATCCCAAGGAATGGACCTAGCCAAGTTATCCCTAGTAAACCTTTTCAGGGTACTTCTACCCCTAGGCCCATGGACAAAGGTAAGGCACCTGACACCCAGAGAACCCCTAGTTCAAATATCACCTGTTTAAGTGTCAGAAACCAGGTCACATTTCCAGTCAGTGTACTGCCATAGCCTGTTTCAAGTGTCATAAGGTAGGTCATGTTGCTAGCCAGTGCCCACGGAGATCCCTTTATATAGAAGAGGGGAGAGAATCATAATTCCGAGCCCAGTGAGGAATTGAAGAAGAAGTTTATGAGGCCGGAATGAATTTGTTTGAGAAGTATGAAGGAGAGGAGGAACCCAATGAATCTGACTAATTAGGAGTTGTCAGATGCATCCTATCCCAGAATCTAGTTAAGAGGATTGGCGTAGGACTAACATCCTACAGACTTTTCTTAAATTAGGGGATAAGGTATGTAAGATCATCATAGATAATGGGAGCTGTGTAAATGCCATCTCTACTAGCACTGTCAAGATGTTAGGCTTAATCCCAGTTCCCCATCCCTACTCCTATAAGGTTTCTTGGGTAGATTCTACCTCCATACCCATCCAGTCTAGATGTCAAGTCCAAATCCAAATGCAATCTTATCACGAAAGATTTTGGTGCGATGTTTTACCCATGGGGGTGAGCAGTATAATTCTCGGAGACCTTGGTTGTATGATCATGATGCCACCTCTTAGGAAAATCCAATACCTGTGTCTTTAGTTTCAATGGGAAGAAGATTACGATCCATTCCGTTCCCCCTAAGGAAAGGTAACTAAAGGAGCCGGTAAGGTTAAGGAGATGAAAACTGGAGTGAACCTAATCAGTGCTAAGGATCTAGAACAAGAAATTCATAGTGGTTCACCCATCTGGATGTTGACTGCTAAGGAACTTAGAACTTCGGAACCCTCAGAGCCTCCTCAAGAAGTAAACCTTGTTAAAAGAATTTGAGGATGTCTTTCCCGAGGATTTGCCAGACCACCTTCCACCTCTTAGGGATATCAGCATGCCATAGATCTAATCCCAGGAGCGACTTTGCCCAACTTGCCCCATTACAGGATGAATCCATCTGAGCATGAAGAACTGCAAAAGCAGGTTGGAGAATTATTGAGAAAGGGGTTTATTAGAGAAAGTCTTAGCCCTTGTGCAGTCCCAGCCTTACTAACCCCAAAGAAAGATGGCACGTGGAGGATGTGTGTTGATAGTCATGCCATCAATAAAATTACAATCAAATATAGGTTTCCCATCCCTAGACTAGATGACATGCTTGATATGATGGCTGGTGCAATGGTTTTTTCTAAGATTGATCTCAAAGCGGCTATCATCAGGTTAGGATTAGACCGGGGATGAATGGAAAACTACTTTCAAAACTAAGGATGGTCTTTATGAATGGGTTGTTATGCCTTTTGGGTTATCCAATGCCCTAGTACCTTCATGAGAATTATGACCCAGGTACTTAGAGCTTTCATAGAAAAATTTGTGGTGGTCTATTTTGATGACATCCTGATCTATAGTAAGACCCCAGCAGATCACCTAGGCCACCTAGAGCAGTCTGCCAAGTTTTGAGGAATGAGAGACTCTACGGTAATCTTAAGAAGTGTGAATTCATGACTAGTAGAGTTATCTTTCTTGTTTTGTTTACCCCTGACGGCGTGGCGGCCGATCCTGAGAAAATTAGGTCCATAGTAGACTGGCCAGAGCCAACCAATGTGCATGAAGTTAGAAGTTTCCACGGCTTGGCTACCTTCTATAGGCGATTCATCAAGGGGTTTAGTACTTTAGCTGCTCCTATCACTGATTGTATTAGGAAGGGAGAATTTCATTGGACTAAGTCAGCCCATAAAGCCTTCCTAGATCTTAAGGATAAAATGACCCAGCACCCATTCTGAGATTACCCGATTTTTCTAAAGTATTTGAGGTTGCCTGTGATGCTTCAGGTGTAGGAATAGGTGGAGTCCTAAGCCAAGAGAATCATCCCATAGCATTCTTTAGTGAAAAACTTAATGATGCTAAGCTTAGGTATTCTACCTATGATAAGGAATTTTATGCGGTGGTGCAAGCTTTGCGTTACTGGAGACATTATTTGCTACCGCAGGAATTTGTACTATTTTCGGACCATGAGGCTCTTAGATTTCTGAACTCCCAAAAGAAGCTTAACCCTAGGCATGCTAAGTGGGTAGAATATATCCAGACCTATACTTTTGTCCTGAAACATAAGGCTGGAGTTGAGAATAAGGTAGCTGATGCCCTTAGTCGCCGATCTCTGTTATTAACTTCTGTTAGAACTGAGGTCATAGGATTTGAGCAAATCAAAGAGGAATACGAGTCTTGTCCGGATTTCACAACTGTGTATCAGGATCTAGTTCAAGGACCATCTAGTAATCACCAGGATTATACCCTTGTAGATGGTTTTTTGTTCTTCAAAAATAGGCTTTGCATCCCTAGAACTTCTCTTAGGGAATTTTTGATTTGGGAAATCCATGCTGGAGGTTTAGCCGGCCATTTTGGAAAGACAAGACCATTCTAGCTATTGAAGACCACTTTTTCTGGCCTAGCTTGAAAAGGGATGTAGCTAATATTGTAGCTAGATGTCGAACCTGCGCTGTTGCCAAACAGCGAAAACAAAACACTGGCCTTTATACCCCACTCCCTGTCCCAGATCGTCCTTGGCAAGATGTGAGTATGGATTTTGTGTTAGGTTTACCTAAGACCCAGAGGAGACGTGATCTATCTGTGTCGTAGTCGAGATTCTTAAAATGGCCCACTTCTTGCCTTGTTCCCAAACCTTTGATGCGTCTAAGGTAGCCACACTTTCTTCAATGAGATAGTTAGACTCCATGGCCTACCTAAGACAATCGTTTCAGATAGGGATGTCCGGTTCACCAGTTATTTTTGGAAGACCCTTTGGCATAAGTTAGGGACAAAACTTAAGTTTTCAACTGCCTATCATCCCCAAACTGATGGCCAAACTGAAGTATGAACCGTAGCCTAGGAAATCTGCTGAGATGTCTTGTTGGTGAAAACACCAGAAATTGGGATTTATACCTACCAAGGGCAGAATTTGCGTACAATGACTCGGTCAATAGGTCTACGGGTAAGATCCATTTGAAATTGTACATGGATACAAACCTCACACACCTCTTGACCTAGTCCCTTTACCTGTCCACACTCGAGTCTCCGAATCTGCTGAGAATTTTGCACAGCATGTAAAAGACTTGCATAAAGAAATTCATGCCAAAATAAATTTAAGTAATGAAACTTATAAGAAGTTGGCTGATACTCAAAGGCGAGTCAAATCTTTTGTTGAGGGAGACTATGTGATGATTAGGTTAAGGCCTGAACGGTTTTCTCCTGGAACCGTTAGAAAGTTACATGCTAGGGGAGCTGGACCATTTAGAGTGGTAAAGAAGTAGGATCCAATGCCTATGTGCTCGAGTTGCCTCCAGAACTAGGCATTAGCTCTATTTCAACATTACAGACTTAGTAGAGTACAGGGAGCCAGCTGTGATTCCAAGTGAGCCTTTTGAGCCTAACCCTATCATTGAGATGATCCTGACCCTGTGTGTCCACCAACAAATGCCTATGAGGAAAGAGCAGATTGAAAAGATCCTGGATGATCAGGTTATCTCTACTCGTAATCGAGGATACCAAAGTACCTGGTCCGCTGTCAAGGAAGGCCAGATTCTGATGACTCTTGGATCTCCCGAGAAGAATTACAAGAATTGGACCCAGACCTCTTGGAGAGATACCAGAGCCAACTTGAGCCTTACTCGACAGGGTCGAGTTCCTCCCATCCTGGAGAATTGGTGCGGGCACCAGACTCAGAAGAAGACTTCAGAGCTCCATTTGGATCTCTGATTGACATTGCCCGAGAAATTAGGGTTTGTAATAAAGGTTGACCTGGTCAACCAGTTTATTTATTTCTTGAGTCACCATTTAAATTTTGTTGAGTCATGTTGACTCGATGCAAGTCCCGATGTGGTTTCAATTTGGTCCAAAATGGTGCCACATTTGTCTTCCAATCAATCAAGGTTCAAGCAAGTGGAGGCCACACTCCAAGCCACACGCCCAGCCACACTCCGAGCACACCCAGAGTCCAGGAGGCACCACAGAGGCATCCCAGTGTCATGGTCCCCACATCCAAAGAAGAAAAAAATCAAATTGGAAGCTAATTTAAAGGAGGCGCCCATACCTGCCATCTTGTCTAAGCAAAGAGGAAAAGACTTCTCTTGGAGAAAAAATCAAAGAAGGACATCCAATTGAAGTTCAAATCAAAATCAAAGAGCTTAACTTGGAGTGGAAGAAAAGAAGAAATGCCTAAGAAGAAGAGGACTCCAAATCCAATCCAACTCCAAAGGAGGCGCCATAAAAATTCCAAAAAAATTCCTTTTGGCCGTCCCAAATTTTTTTGAACTCTTGGTCGGCCAAGAGAGGAGATTTTCTACCTAATCTAGAGGTTGGAGGAGTTTAGTCCCACATGTTGGAATTTTGTACAAAGCTGGAGAAAATTTTAGGTCTATATATTAGACCCCTGTTGTAACTTTTAATCAATCAATGAAGAAAAATTATTTTGCTATTCTTCTTGAGATCTCTTGTGTTGAGTGACCTAGGTTTCTCTTCTTCCGCACTATTCTAAGTGTTGAGCTCCGTGAGGGGGTAATTCGGGTTCCATTGGAGCCTTGAGGAGGTGAGAGATCTCCATCTTTATCCAAAACCCTAGGTTAGCCACTTGAAATTCCAAAACCCTAGCCGCCCTTCATTATTTTCAATCCATCAAACCCTAGCTCCATCCATCTCCCATGGCCTCTCTCTCTCTACAAGTCCAGGCCGTCCACCTTCATCCAGATCCAGTCCGGCTACTTCAAATCCAGAGCAAGCTCCAAGGAAAATCACATCAACATCCAGGAGAATCCAGTTTTCAGCAATTTCAATCTTCAAGTTCATCAACCTGGTAAATCTTTCCCTTGACTCTTTGATTCCATCAATTGTTTTTCTTCTCTTCCAGATCTTGAGTTCAGGAGAAGCCAACCCGCCAAAGGACCAGTATTGGAGGATCCATTACGAAGATATCTGAATCCGAGGATCCAACAATCTGCTCGGGAGAGTTCTTCCACCAAAATCTGTGAAGATCATTGTCTGGTTAGATAAACATCTCTTCTCTTTATTTCTGTTCTGTTGAAAGTTCGGAGTGAACCCTAGGTGGGAGTTTCTCAACCCCAGCGATCCGTTGCTTCTGAACTACTCTGATAATTTAGTTTCCTTAAAATTGTGCTTTCAATTATCATATTAGTATCTTTCAATGTTAGGTTAACTTTTCTTTGATTTGAAGCCAACTTCTACAAACATATAAAAACAACAAAAAAAAAATTAGTTAATCTTAATTTACTTCCGCATCGCATCCCTATTTGTTCTGCATCACTAGGCTCATAGCTAGGGGTACTAATCCTATAGTGTTCTGGTAGACTGAGGGATAGTGGGTTACTACTGAGTTCATATATAGGGACTATAGGTTCCTGGGCTCATAGGGCAAGGGTTCAACTCAATGGGTCTTGCCTAGTGTTCCTAACTGATCATCTAATGGATCAATCCTATGAGTTGCTTGGTTATTGGATTGGATCATTAGGTTAATCAGAGTGGTCATCTGCAAGCTGGGTTTGGGTTTGGTTCATCTTGGTATTGGATTGGTCAAACCTAATGTTATCTGGGCTAACTATTTGGGTTTGGGTGTTGGAGTGGTTGATCTAGGTGGTTAATTGAGCAACCATCTATTCATTCATGGCTTTTATGAGAGCTTCAAGGTTGGACTCCATGGTTGGACTCCATGGTTGAACTGGGTTGGGGTTTAGACATCTGATATTGTGTTCCTAGTCTAGTGGTCATACAATCAAACAATCAGTCAGAATGAGATGGTGGGCAACCAAGATGCAAAGGATTAGTAATTCTAAAGTTTCCTAGACCTAGAGCCAAAACTGAATGGATCATCTTACACTTAACCCAGTAGCTAATCCTTCTCTCGCTAGGTAGAGGGTGGGAGTGTGGGAGGCCCCCCTACTTTTGCAGGGATCCAATTAAAAATCACAACACCACTTAGGTCATTTGACTATGGACCTACAGCTTTAGACACCAGATTTCAGTAATAGCCATAGGATTAAATGCACTAGTTGGCCCACACAATTCGGACCCGACCGTTGGTGTCACATAGCCCACTAGGGCAAATTAAGTCTAATTAATTTTAATTAAGGTTTGGTGAGAATGCAAGGAGATTGTTTTGGGCCTAGGACAGGTTATGACCTCCTGCCCTGATGAGAGATAGCGAAATTGCTCTTAAGATTAGTTTAATGCAGATGATGGAAATCGATGGTCCTGATGTAATCTAAAACAATCAAAAAAATAAAATATTTTATGTGTGTTTCTGAGGTGGCAAGTTAAGTTTAGGTTGATTAAGTTAGCAAACAAATGGGCTTCGGATTGGGGTGTGTGGAAATTGGTTAGGTTTGGTTAAGTAAAAGTGCAGAATTAGCAAAATTCAGGAATTATAGTTTCAGATGATGCAGGTTTTGACATAGTTATTGATGTAGAAAAAAATCTAAAAAATTATAAAATAGAGGATGAATGGTGATGATGAACTCTATCAAATTTGATATAAAACAAAAATCAGATGATGATGCAAATCCTAGGATTTTTGGACTGATGTAGAAATATCAAGATTTTAGTTAGGGTTTCTAATATATAGAATTTTAGAGAATTAGTTTTCTATAAAATTAATTACAATTTATGATGAAATAGAGGCCAAGACAGAGAACACTTCATGCAACTTTCATAGAAAAATAAAATTCCTAGGTGGTCAAAATTAGATGAAAAATAGACACCTAATGTAGCTAGCAGGATGCAGAAATTAGGGTTTGTGATCCTAATGTAGATGAATGCTATCCTAAACCCGCTATGATACCAAACTGATTTAGGACAACTCTAAGATTGATAAATATGCAGGAAAAATAGTAAACTAATTTTTTTAAATTTTTTTATAATTTTGTTTGCAGGCTAAATTCTCAAAGTTAAGTAAAGATTAGCAGGATATTCAGCAATGGAAGAATCATCATATCGTAGGCATACTCATGCAAAATAATAAAAACCAGGACCCTAGAATTGTGAAATTTTGGCTTATGATAGCTAACCTTCAATCAAAACAGAAATTAAGAGTTGGGAAGGATGTTACAAGTCAGAGATTGAAGAACTAGCTAATGAAGGGGTCACATAACTTTCAGATTGATGCCTGGAAGATGAAGCCTTTGGTTCCAAATCTGAAGGCGATCTGGACCCGGTCTGAAGGCAAGGAAAGCCTCCTTTGGGAGGAAAAATATCTCTGGGATCTTGCAAGCATTAGAGGTTAGCAAGGAAACAAGTAAACAAAGAACGAAACAGGATTGAAAGAAGGGAAAGAATCAGGGCTTGGAGTCGCTGGCGGCTTGGAGAAGAGGATTGCTCAGGACTTTAGGCAGCAATGACATCTTCTCCTTGGGCTTTGAAGAAGATTGCTAGGGAATGGGAAAATGCTAGGGATGATAGTCGGCCAACACAAGAACAAGAACCAAAACAAAGAACAAAAAACACAAGACACTAGTCTTAAAACAATTCAGCAGAATTATATTTCATAAAAAGAAGTGATTACAAGAGAAAGAGGGGTGGGGTATTTATAGAGTCCCATGCCCTCTCCTAAAAGGATTACAAGTCTTCTCCTAGTTAGAATAAGTTTACATATTTAAGTGGGAGAAAGACTTCAAAATAAACCTAGAACTAGGAGTATACAAGTTGAATGAAACTAGGTTTCCTTCGTCCATTTGAATTCTTCTTTTTAGCTTTGACCAAGTCAACCCAAGGATGCCTAAGCTTTGATTGGCATGTTGGGCTTCAAGGGCAGCAATGGGCTAGTCAAGGGCAAGGGTGCATGGGCTTTTGGACCCTGGAAGGCTGGGGTACCTGGGTTGGAATCTATCTAGCATCAAACTGGACTCCTGGTTCTTCATGGACCTGGGCCTTGGATTCTCTTAGGCTGGGGTGCAGGTAAGTCTTCGGGATCATGTTATGACCTGGTCTGGAAATATACTCTGGCATCTGGAGAGAATCTGGAAGGAATCAGGGTATCTGGAAAGGCATCTTGGATCCTCGGGTATCACACAAAATTCAATAAGCTGATGTAGTGGCCTCTGACTCCTGGATGAGGCCTGGTGGAACTCCAAATAAGGTAACCTCCTCTCTTGTATGAAAATTGGACTCATACTAGACTTATACTGAAATACAGGACTCGATACTGGACTGGGGTTGAGACACAATCAACTAATCTCAACTTATTACAGGACTCAATCTTACTTGCTTACAAAATTATGACACATGACTAAGGTTCTAAAAAAAACCCTAATCAATAAACCATTTGGAATCCAGTGATCTGTATCTAATCTTGGTGTCCCCACTAGATAGGTTCTAAAATATTTAAGAATTTATAGAAAATGCTTAAAATGCTTATATTTATTTTACTCCCCTTTTTGTCAACATTAAACATTAAAAAAGAGTAAACTCCCCCTGAATTAATGCATACAAGGTAGGTTAGTGGTCATGACCCGATAATATATAAATATCAGTTGGTATCAAAGCCAATGGACAAAAAGAAGAGTAATGATGAGGTAAAAGCAAGCTTTCATAAATGCAAGAGAATTTCAGTACAACATTGCTTACATAGCATAAACTGATACATGACTAATAAGGTAATACATAGTAGATAACACAAACTTCATGATAAGTATTTGTGAGGCTACTCCTCATTAGATGGAAGCTCAAAGTAAATGGGAGCACTAATCCTAGTCCTAGAAGTAAGGGATCTAGGGGTCTTAAGGGTACTATGGCTCCTAGTCCTAGTGGAGGGACCAAAATGGTGTACAACCCTGTAAGATCTAGTAGAGGGAGGAGGTAGAGTTGATCTAGTAGAGGGAGGAGGTAGAGTTTCTGCTAGAGTCAGAAAGACAGGTGTAGGGGAAAGCTGAGCATCTCTAGGAGTATCAATCTAGCATCAGTAGTCTGAATCTCTTGGCTGACAATCTCATAATCTCCTACTCTGTCGTCACTACCGTCGCTGTCATCACCAAGGACATCAGTGCCTCCACCAGCCTCACCACTACCATCACCACCGCCATCATCACCATCATCATGAGTGTCATCATGTCTACCTGGGTGATCATCGTCATCATCAGCCGGTGGAGGAGGAGGTGGATTTGATGGTGCACTCGGAGGCAACAGGGATCTCAAAAGATCACGAATCTCAGTAAAGTTCACCTCCATAGTCTGTCTGATCCCTGAGAGCTAACTATCAGTATGTGCTCTCAGTCCCTTAATCTCAAAACGAAGCTGAGTAGTCCGGATAGCTAATCCAACGATCTCACTCCTGACCTCAGCAAACTCATGTCCGATAAGCTCCTTAAAAGATAACTCAGTAGATGTACGAGGAGCGATAGCAGGTGAAGAAACTGGTGCTGGTGTGACAGGCTTAGATCCAGAAGCTGCAACAGGTGCGGGTCTAGAAGGTGTCAAGTGCTCTGTAGGCTCAGATGGTCCTGCCTTTATAGCTCGCTGCTCATCCTCCTCATCTAGCTCATGACCAGACTCTCTACGAGCCCACCTGCTTGCGACCCTCCTGTATCCCATATGATGTAGGGATCGCTTATCATACACATCAGTGTGCAGAATATTTTTGGAGGCCTCCTCCTCCAAAAGAACATGATAAGCTCTAAATAGACGAGTCAGTCCAATCCCGTACAGAAGACACAGTTGAAGCTCTCACTCCTAACCTCAGCAAACTCATGTCCAACAAGCTCCTCAAAAGATAACTTAGTAGATGTATGAGGAGTGGCAGCAAGTGAAGAAACTGGTGCTGGGTGTGATAGGCTCAGATCCAGAAGCTACAACAAGTGCGGGTCTAGGAGGTGTCAAGTGCTCTGTAGGCTCAGATGGTCCTGCCTCTGCAACTCGCAGCTCATCCTCCTCATCTAGCTCCTGATCAGACTCTCTACGAACCCACCTGCCTGCAACCCTCCTGTATCCCACATGATGTAGGGATCGTTCGTCATATATATCAGTGTGCAGAATATCTTTGGAGGCCTCCTCCTCAAAAGGAACATGATAAACTCTGAATAGATGAGTCAGTCCCATCCTGTACAAAAGGCACAGTCGATGCTGGGTCACAGCCTCTCTCATCTGGCTCATCATCAGGGCTAGGAGGTTAATGACCACCCTATGGGTGAGGCAAACCATCAACATTAGCTCTCGCTTAGTTATATAATCAAAGCGACTAGTCTTTGACAAAAGAATCCTCACTATGAAGTGGTGAAGGAGCCGTATCTCTACAGATAACTGATTCGTGGTGACTGTAGTCACATCACGAACATCATCTCGCTCCAAAACAAGTCGAAATGCCTCCTCTCTGTCTCCTACACTGGTGGCAACAATCCCATGATGGGGAATACCCCATACTCTACTCAATCTCCTCAAAATAGGAATCTCAATGCCTTAGACTGTAGCGCTCCATATCAAACTATCGCAGGCCAGACTCCCATAGAACTCTTTGATGAGGTGGGGATAAAATTTCTCCTTCATGGTACAGAAGGAGGTCAAGCTGGCTACCTCAAAAATCTGCCCATGATGAAAACCCTCACGATCGAAGAACACTAAGTCAACTTGTTGACCAGCAGTGATAATCTTCCCTAATACTCTGTCTGCTACGGGGGAATGAGGAGGTGCCACTCTCTCATGCTTAGACTGTTGTCCTCTATCACTTCGAGCCTTGGTTCTTCTTTCAGTAGAACCCTGACTCAATCTTTTCTTAGAAACTACTTGCTTCCGGGGTCCCATGATCACTGAATAGAGGAAAAGAATAGAAAGAGGAAAGGGTGAATTGGGAGAGGTCAAAAGGAAGAAGAGAAATACCAAAAGAAGAAAAATGGCTAATGGGAAGAAGAAAAAAAGAGAGCAAGAAAGAATCGGTCAAAGGAAGGGAAAGAAGGGAGAAATGTGGAAGAACCAATGCAGTGTCTTGGCCGATCCACAGCAAAACAAAAGAAAAACGAACCAAAGAAATTGAGAAGAGGGGTTCGGTCGAAATAGTGAGGAATATTATGAAAACCATGAGGAATCGGACAAAATCAAATGAAAGACATGGATAAAATTGTGAAGAATTGATCCAAAAGAGGGAAAAGAGAAGAAATTACCGAAATTTCAAGGGACACTTGAGGAGAATCACTGTTCAAGGACAAACAGAGAGTTTGGGGACCATTAGGGCAGGAAGAAGAAACAAAAGACAAGTGGCATGGTTTGAACAGGTGATGCCCTAAAAAAATAGGATTTTCGCCTATGAGTCAATACTTAAATTTTGGTCAAGTGTCGACACTTGGCATGAGTCGACACTTGGCCAAAAATCAAGTGTCGACACTTGGTCAAGAAATCAAAAAAAAAAAAATCAATAAAATTTTCAAAAAATCCTGGACGTTTTTAGAAAAGAGTTTAAGACTAAAATAGATGGCTTAGAGCACAAGAGCAAGATTTGAAGGAGTCCTACACAAAGGGATCTATGATACCTAACTCTCTCCTAATCATGCAAAATCTTTCTTCATTCAAGGTTTTAGTGAAAATATCAGCTAATTGATTATCAGTACAAACAAATTCAAGCATCACATTAGAGTTTTGCACATGATCTCTTATGAAGTGATGTCTTATTTCAATGTGTTTGTGATGCGGGACTAATATGCATGCAATTCTTTTTGTATATTTTATATATGGGGTTAGGTGATTAATTCTCGAATTTCAGATCAAAATAGTTGTAAAGAATTTTGTATGAATTTTTGAAGCCAAGCATACAGATTAGAACCTAGAAAAGTACTAAAGAAGGATCGCCGAGGCTGAGAAGCCTCGGTTAGGGCAAGTTCTCCTACAATATAATTACTGGAGGTAGAGGGGGTGTACCTGACAATGTCTGAAGTACTCGGTGAAGATCGCAGCAAAGGGATCTCTCATTCCTCGACAGATGCAGCCTGGAAAATCGAGCCAAAGACCCGCCGATACCTGGCTTTCTGCTTGGTGGTCCGATTGAGGCTTGGCTGGAGTCGTTGGATTCGTAGGAACTCGGGGACCTGCAAACGACCTATCAGGGTTAGAAAACTCACAAGGGAGCAAAGAAATAAAGGAAAATAGCAAAGAAAAGGTGTCTTTTGAAGTGGGCGGCCAGGTTCTGGAAGGTTGGCTGGCGGCAGGAAGATGGTTGCAACACCGGGAAGAAGAAAACTCTCAAACCCCTTTATGCACACAGCAGGGTAACACTCAAAGCAATAGAAGAACTCAAGGTTTATTTCATATATCAAAATCAATCCTCATACAAGAGACTAGGGTCCTTTAAATAGACCCTTAGTCTTGGGCTCCAAGTAAGGATACATTAGTCTTTACATAAGAATCCTACTCCTACTCAAACCCTAGCTAGAAAATAAGGAAACATTAGCTAGAAAAAATTCCTAAAAATTCTTTTGACTTGGTCAACACTCCAAGGATGCCTAGGGGGGCGTGTTGGGCTTCTTAGACCAGCAAGAGGCTAGCCCAAAGGGGCTTGGGCCTCTGGAGGCTGGGGTGGCCTGGTAGCCAGGTAGCAGGAATATTCCTTGGTATCTTGCTTCTTAGGGCATTGGGCTTAGCGCCTGGGCTTGATTTCATTGGGCTAGGATGTAGGTGGACCTCTGGAATCATGGATGCCATGGTCTATGAATATATTCTGGCATATGGGAGGGAATCTGGGTATTTGGAGGGCATCTGCAAGGAATCAGGGTTTTCTGAATTTTCCTCCTGGGGTCTTCAAATCTTCAAGCTGGGTTGGACTTGGGCTTTACTTCCATTTCTTCAATCTGGTTGGACTTGGTCTTCATTTGTGTGATGTGGTCTTGAGTCTTCAATATGGTTGAACAGGACTCAAAAAAATAAAAATAGCTCAACATGAGCTGACTAGCATGGACTGAACTAGCTCAACATGAGTTGACTAGTACAAAACTGAAATAACAACTCAAAAGACTCAAATAACAACTAAAATGGACTCAGATGGGATAAATCTTTATTACCAATGGACTTTGATGTGCTAATTGATCCACAGGGTTGAGAAGCCCCCGCCTTATTCTGGTGCCTCTGGTGTCCACACCAGTTTGCTTTTTGAATGTTGCATAGGATTCTTAGTTAAATTGATTATACTAGTATTGTCACTCTTATGGATGTTTTAGTTAATTTAATGCCAAAATTCTCGAGTTGTTGTTTGATCCATAAGATTCGAGTACAACAACTTCCAGCTACTATATATTTAGCTTCCGTCGTAGATAGAGCTACTGAATTTTATTTCTTGCTACTCCATAAAATCAAATTAACTCCAAGAAATTGACAAGTTCCACTAGTACTTTTTCTATCAAGTTTACACCCAGCAAGATCAGCATCAAAATATGCAATTAATTCATACGATGAATCTCTAGAGTACCAAAGTCCAATATCTATAATGCTAGACAAGTATCTAAGTATGCATTTAACAGCCAATAAATGAGACTCTTTAGGAGCAGATTGATATCTTGCACACATACAACACTGAACATTATATCTGGCCTACTTGTAGTTAAATATAGTAATGAACTATTCATACCTCTATATAACTTTGGTCTACATTTTTACCTGATTCATCTTTATCAAGTTTGCAAGAGAAGCTCATAGGCATGCCTAATGATCTAGTATTCTTCATTCCAAACTTCTTTAAGATTTCTCTTGTATACTTAGCTTGGTTGATGAAGATCCCCTCTTTTGTTTGCTTGATCTAGAATCCGAGGAAGAATTTAAGTTCTCCCATCATGCTCATCTCGAACTCTCCTTACATTAGCTTTGCAAACTCTTAACAAAGACATGCATTAGTAGCACCGAATATGATGTCATCGACATAAACTTGTATTACTAAGAGACCATCATTCTTCTTTTTCAAAAATAATGGGGTATCTATATTTCCTCTAGAAAAATTATTTTTAAGCAAGAAAGAACTTAATATATCATACCAAGCTCTTGGAGCTTGTTTCAAACTATACAAAGCTTTATGAAGTTTGAAAACATGATCAGGAAATTCATGATTTTCAAAACCAGGGGTTGTTCAACATAAACTTCTTCAATAAATCCATTCAAAAAAATACTTTTGACATCCATTTGAAATAGTTTAAAATTCATAAAACATGAAAATACCAATAATAGCCTAATTGCCTCGAGTCTAGCAATAGGAGCAAAAGTTTCATCAAAATCAATCCCTTCTTCCTGATTGTATCCTTTGGCAACTAGCTTAGCTTTATTTCTAGTAACAAATCCATTTTCATCAAGCTTATTTCTGAAAACCTATTTTGTACCAATTATTGAGACATTATTAGGTCTTTCAATTAAAGTCCAAACATTATTTTTTTTAAATTGATTTAGTTCATCTTGCATAGCATTTATCCAGTTATAATCATTTTCAGCTTCTTCAATATATTTAGTTCTACTTGAGAAACAAAAGCTAAATAATCACATACATTCTTAATGAAGAACGAGTGCTTACCCCTTTTGATGGATCACCAATTATAGGTTCTTTGGGATGTCCATGAGCATACCTCCATTCTTTAGGTAGTGGGTTAGGTGTTGATATGTTGCCAATTCCTTGTATTTGTTCCTCTTCATTGTTTTGATTGTCATCTTGCTTCTTGGGAGGCTCTTCATTATTGTTCACTTTTTTAGATTTTTGCATACCTGTTTCATCATCAATAACATCTTTTTTTCTAGAAGATTTTTGGTTAGTCTCATCAAATACAACATGGTGGATTCTTCAATAAGAAGTGTTCTTCTGTTGAAGACCTTGTAAGCCTTACTAGATGTATAGTAACCTAAAATGATACCCTCATCTGACTTGGCATCAAATTTGCTAAGATTGTCCTTGCCATTGTTTAAAATGAAACAACGGTATCCAAAAACATGAAAACTTAATTGAAGGTTTTCTACCTTGCCAAAGCTCATAAGGTAGGTATTTTCTTTAAAATAAGCCGGATTAAAACATGATTTAAAATATAGCAAGCAATATTTATGGCTTCTACCCAAAAATATCTAAGTAAATAATTTTTGTAAAGCATGGTGCATGCCATTTCTTCTTGAATTATATTTTTCTTTCTACTATCCCATTTGTTGAGATGTCCTAGGTACAGAAAAGTTATGATGAATATCATTTTCACTACAAAACTTTTCAAAATCATGATTTTCAAATTCTGCACCATGATCACTTCTTAAAGAAATAATTGAACACCTTTTTCATTTGAGACTCTTTTATTAAATTTAATGAATGTAGAAAATGTTTCATCTTTATGAGCTAAAAATATTATCCATGTAAAACATGAGAAGTCATCCACAATAACTAGACCATACATCTTACCTCCCAAATTAGATGTTCTAGTAGGTCCAAAGAGGTCCATATGAAGTAATCTAGGGGTCTAGATGTAGAGACAACTCTCTTAGGTTTGAAAGAAGATTTAGTTTGTTTTCCATGTTGGCAAGCACTACAAATCTTATCATTTTCAAAACTATGTTTTGGCAAATCTTTTATGAGATTCTTTTTGTTAAGTTTTGAAAGAAAATGCATGCTTGCATGTTCTAGTCTACGATGCCAAAGCCAACTAGTTTCATTGATCTTGGCTTCCATTCCACTAGGTATTGACCATTTTGCACTGGAAGATCATCAAGATCAACTATATAAATGTTTCCATGCCTATGACCAATAAACTTGATGCCATTGTCATCAAGACTAGATACAATGCACATGAAAAATTCAAAAAGAACTTTAAAATCTTTGTCACAAAACTGACTAATGCTATGTAAATTATGCTTTAAACCATCTACAAAAAGAACATTATCAATATAAGTAGAGGGGGTGATATGGACTTTACCAATCCCAATGATTTTATCCTTTCCATTATCATCGAAGGTTACATTTCTACCATTTGAAATTCAAGAGAAGAGAACTGCTCCACATCTCCAGTCATGTGCCTTGAGCAACAGCTGTCGAGGTACCATAATCTTCTTTTGTTGGTTGCAAGACACACCTACAATGACAAATCAAATGGAGGCTTTAGGTACCCAAGTCATCTTGGGTCCTTTAGGATTAGTGGATATGGTTCCTTTTGGAACACAACTTTTTCTAACTTTATACAATTTTCTTTGTTGCACAAATAAGATTTATGTCCTACATTTCCACAAGAATAACAAGTAATAAAAGATGAAACAGGCACAAAGAAATTCTTGAAAAATTTTGTTGTTTCTGAGATTAAAGCCTAATCCTGCTTTATTGAAAATAGCTCTTTGATTATTTAAAAGTGTTGGCTTTGACTCCTTAGTTTTGATGATTAACAAAAGGTTGAGTATATGTTTGGACTAATGTTTAATCTCAAGATAAAGTTTCAGGACTTAGGTTATTCAAAATGAGTATCAAAAGGACAATGATGAAACTAAGTTTACCTGATTTGGAAAAGAGCTCTTCTACCTTGGACAAGATCAAAATTCTCATAATGGACCTTCTTGTTAAGAAATATTGACAAAAGAAACAAAGGCTTAAAAAAACTAAAGCATGGCACGCATATCTCAAGAGTTTCAGAAAAATTCAGATCAGAGGTCGACCCCCAGAGGTCGACACCTTGTCAAAGGTCGACCACCAGAGGTCGACTCATGAAGAAAAGAAAAGTTCAGCATGGCCGGCATGGCAAAGTCTCAGTGGCACGCTTCAGAGGTCGACCACCAGAGGTCAACACCTGTCCAGAGGTCGACACCAGAGGTCGACTCATAGCCTGAGAATTCAAAATGGGCAGAACTATGGTATTCTGAACTTTTGCCTAAATTTTACTGGAGGTCGACTCATGAGGTCGACACTTGATCCAGAGGTCGACTCATGAGGTCGACTCATGGCATAACGGCTAGTTTTTCTGAACTTCTGATTTGATTTCCAACGGCCATAAACGGCCATATTTTTGAATCTAACGGTCTTGTGGAGTTGTTTCAGCATGAATGAGGTATTTAACCTCCACCAAACTTCAAAAAAAACAAGGAGACAAAGTGAAAAAGTGTTGATTCAAAGTACAAAGCCTTCAATCACTTCCAAGCCAAAAGTGTGAGAAAACCAAGAGATTCCCTACCCAAAAGCTTTCCATCTTTGAGGAATCCAACATTCAAGTGTTTGGCATTTAGTGAGGTCCAAGATTCCAAGACAAAAGGCTTGAAGAGTCTCCATCAAGTGCTTCAACGAATTATTATTGCTCAAAAGGAGTTTGTTTAGTTTTCATTAATTGTATTCATACTCTTTGTCTTTAGCTAGTTTCAAGGGAATTTGAAACTAGAGTGAGGTTTGTTGGTGAGCCAATTGATAAAACCAACTAGGGTTGCTTGTAAGCCCGAAGCCAAAACAAGTGAGTGAGGTTGTTGGTGAGCCAATTGATATAAAACCAACTAGGGTTGCTTGTTAGCCCGAAGCCAAAACAAGTGTGTAAGGTTTTGACTTGTGAGCCTGGTAAAACAAGTCGGCTGTAATCTAAAGATTATAGTGGAAATTCCCAAGTGGAGCTTGGGGAGTGGATGTAGGTGCTAGGTGCACCGAACCACTATATTTTTTGTGTGTTGCATTGTCTTTCTCTTTTACTTCTTTAGCTCTTTAATTGCTATTTTATTTCATTGCTTCCGTTGCACAATTATTAAAGCACTATCACTCTTCACCTTAAAACTTGATAGCACATATATTGCTTTAAATTTTAAATACCCAATTCACCCCCCCTCTTGGGCACCATATCTGGGCAACAAGTGGTATCAGAGCACCGGTACTCTCTTGTAGGTCCAACGATCTTGAGTGAAAGATCATGGCCGCCCCAATTGGAATGGGCATAGTTGAAGGACAAGCATCAAATCGTCCTCCTTTCTTTAATGGCACAAACTATACATATTGGAAAACTAGTATGCGTATTTATTTACAAGCTATAGATTATCATATTTGGAGAGTAATCACTAAAGGGCCTCATCAGCCCACTCACTTGATTAATGGCATTATCACCCCAAAATCTGAAGAAGAATGGGATGACAATGACATCAAACAAGCTGAGTTAAATGCTAAGGCGATGAATTTGTTATTCTGTGCACTTGATCCTAGTGAATTCAACAGAATATCAAATTGTAGTTCCGCCAAAGAAATTTGGGATACACTTGAGGTTACCATGAGGGTACATTAAGTGAAGACCACTAAGGTGAACATGCTCATTCATACGTATGAGATGTTCAGGATGGAACCAACTGAAAGTATAAGTGAAATGTATACTAGATTTACAAATATAGTAAATGGTATGAGGAGTTTGGGAAAAATTATATCTAATGGTGAAATGGTTAACAAACTTCTCAGGTCTCTTCCGGCTTCATGGGATGCGAAAGTTACAGCCATAGAAGAAGCCAATGATGTCAACACTCTACCTCTCGAGCAGCTTCTTGGATCACTGATGACCTACGAGCTTTCACTAAAGCAGAAGATAGTGGACAATGACAAGAAAAAGAAAGCCATAGACTTCAAGTCCACTACAAAAGAAGAGTCAAGTGATGAATCAGAAGAAGAAGCTGATGATGATGAGAGACAGCCCTCATTACAAGAAAATTTAAAAGATTCATGAGAAAGAAGAAGGGCTTCTACAAAAAGAGACCACAAAAGGGTGATCACAATAAGGAGAAAGAGAAAGATAAAGAAAGGGATCCACCCATCTGCTTCGAGTGCAAGAAGCCAGGTCATTACAAAACGGATTGCCCTTTGCTTAAAAAGAGTAGAAGGATGTTGAGAAAGAAAGCCATGATGGCTACCTGGAGTGAGAGTGAAGACTCCAGCAGTGAGAAGAGCAGCAGCAGGTAGTCGCCAACCTATGTTTCATGGCCAATGAAGATAATGAGGTAAATTCTGAACCTGAAACTGAATTTACTTTCAATGAATTGCATGATGCTTTTGATGACTTAGTAATGGAATATGAAAAATTAAAATTGAAAAATAAGAAATTAAGAAAGCAAAATTTTGAGCTTACCAAAAATTCAGAAAAGTTTCAAGTGAAATTGAAAATTTAACTCAAGAAAACAAGAAATTAAAAGAACATGTAAAGACTTTGACAAATGATAAAGATAATCTTTTAAAGAGAATAATTCTTTGAAAAATAATAGAAGTCTTAAACTAATGAGAACATTGAAAAACAAATAAAGAACTATGCTTCAAAATAAGAATTATAAGGAAGAGTTAGAAAAAGTAAAACCTTTTGTAGAAAAGTTTACTTTTAGTTCAGAAAAACTGAATATGCTTTTAAATAGTCAACATGCAGTGTTTAATAAAGCTGGACTTGGATTTAAGCCACACAATCACAAAAGCTTTACAAAAACTTTTTCATACCAGCATCTTCTAATATTACCTGCTATGCATGTGGTAAAGTAGGTCATAAATCATATGTTTGTAATAGAAGAAAATTAAATACCTTTAAAAAGATTTGGGTTCCAAAAGGAACCAATTTGACTAACCCTAAAGGACCCAAGATGACTTGGGTACCTAAAGTTTCAACTTGATCATTTTTTTTTGCAGGTGTGCCTTGCAACCAAAAATAAAAGAAGAATGTGGTATCTGGATAGTGGTTGCTCAAGGCACATGACTGGGGATGTGAAGCAATTCTCATCACTAGCTGCTATTGATGGTGGGGAAACGTTACCTTGGTGATAATGGAAAAGGCAAAATCGTCGGTATTGGTAAAGTCCATATCACCCCTAATGCTTATGTAGATAATGTATTATTTGTTGATGGCTTGAAGCATAATCTTTTAGCATTAGTCAGTTTTGTGATAAAGGTTTTAAAGTAACTTTTGAATCATCTTTGTGCATGGTATCTAGTCTAGATGTCGATGGCATCAAGTTCACTGGTCTTAGGCATGGAAACATTTCATGGTTGATCTGATGATCTAGCCATGGAAAGTGGTCAATGCCTAGTGGCTAAGGAAGCCAAGGCAAGTGAAACTAGTGGCTTTGGCACCGTAGGCTAGGGCATGCTAGTATGCAGTTGATTTCAAAATTAAGCAAAAAGAATCTTGTAAAAGAATTGCCAAAACTCACTTTTGAAAAAGTTAAAATTTGTGCTGCATGTCAATTTGGAAACAAACTAAATCTACTTTCAAACCTAAAGGAGTAGTATCTACTACTAGACCCCTTGAATTATTGCATATGGACCTCTTTGGACCAACCAGAATAACTAGTTTAGGAGGTAAAAAATATGGGCTAGTAATTGTAGATGATTACTCACGATTTACTTGGATAATGTTTTTAGCTCATAAAGATAAAATATTTCAGCTTTTGTTAAATTTCATAAAGGGTTTCAAACGAAAAAGATCTCACTATTGTTTCTTTGCGTAGTGATCATGGAACTGAATTTGAAAATCATGATTTTGAAACTTTTTGTAATGAAAATGGTATTAGTCATAATTTCTCTGCACCTAGGATACCTCAACAAAATGGGATGGTAGAAAGAAAGAACAGGACTCTTGAAGAAATGGCACGCACAATGCTTTGCGAAAACGATTTACCTAGATATTTTGGGCAGAAGCAATTAATACTTCCTGTTACATTTTAAATGTGTTTTTAATTTGACCTATTTGAAGAAAACACCATATGAGCTTTGAAAAATCGAAAACCTAATCTCAAGTATTTTCGTGTATTTGGTTGCCGCTGTTTCATATTAAACAATGGCAAGATAATATCAGTAAATTTGATGCCAAGTCAGATGAGGGTATCTTCTTAGGATACTCTACTTCTAGCAAGGCATACAGGGTCTTCAACAGAAGAACACTTCTTGTTGAAGAATCAATTCATGTAGTGTTTGATGAATCTAACGAAAAATCTTCTAGAAAAGAAGATTCTATTGATGTTGAAACAGGTACAAAGAAACTTGAACAATTGACAATCAATGAAGATGAGCCAAAGGAGATGATGATCAAGAAAGTCAAGATCAAATTCAAGAAATCAATGCAACTTCACCAAAACCATTACCTAAAGAATGGAGGTATGCTCATGGACACCCTAAAGAGCTAATAATAGGTGATCCATCAAAGGGGGTAAGTACACGCTCTTCTATTAGAAATGTTGTGATTATTTAGCTTTTGTATCTCAGATAGAGCCTAAGTCAATAGAAGAAGCTGAAAAAGATTGTAACTGGATTAATGCTATGCAAGATGAACTAAATCAATTTAAAAGAAATAATGTTTGGACTTTAACTGAAAGACCCCTAATGTTTCTGTAATTGGCACAAAATGGGTTTTTAGAAATAAACTTGATGAACATGGTATTGTAATTAAGAACAAAGCTAGACTTGTTGCTAAAGGCTACAACAGGAAGAAGGGATCGACTTCGATGAAACCTTTGCTCCTGTTGCTAGGCTAGAAGCAATTAGACTTTTACTTGCTTTTGCTTGTTTTATGGATTTCAAGTTATTTCAAATGGATGTAAAGAGTGACTTTTTAAATGGATTTATTGAAGAGGAGGTTTATGTTGAACAACCTCCTGGTTTTGAAAATCATGAATTTCCTAATCATGTCTTTAAATTGCATAAAGCATTGTATGGTTTAAAGCAAGCTCCTAGAGCTTGGTATGATAGATTAAGTTCATTTTTAATGAAAAATGATTTCTCTAGAGGTAATGTAGATAATACATTGTTTTGAAAAAGAAAATGATGATCTCTTAGTAGTACAGATATATGTAGATTATATTATTTTTGGTGCTACTAACGAATGTCTTTGTCAATAATTTGCGAAGTTAATGCAGAGTGAGTTCGAGATGAGCATGATGGGAGAACTCAACTTCTTCCTCGGACTCCAAATTAAGCAAACCAAAGAGGGGATCTCCATCAACCAAGCCAAGTACACAAAGGAAATTTTGAAAAAGTTTGGGATGGAGACTACGAAACCAATAGGTACCCCTATGAGCTCTTCATGTAAATTAGACAAAGATGAATGTGGTAAATCTGTAGACCAAAAATTATATAGAGGCATGATGGTCATTGCTATATCTAACTGCCAGTAGACCAGATATAATGTTTAGTGTTTGTATGTGTGCACGTTTTCAGTCTGCTCCTAAAGAATCACATCTCTTAGCTGTAAAACGTATACTTAGATACTTATCTGGGTCTATCGAAATTGGTCTTTGGTACTCTAGAGAGTCATCATATGAATTAATTGCATATTCTGATGCTGATTTTGCTGGGTGTAAACTTGATCGAAAAAGTACTAGTGGAACTTGTCAATTCCTAGGAGTTAATTGATTTCATGGAGCAGTAAGAAACAGAATTGGTTGCTCTATCTACGGCGGAAGCCGAAATATAGTACTGGAAGCTGTTGTGCTCAGATTTTATGGATCAAACAACAACTCAAGGACTTGGCATCAAACTAACTAAGACACCCATAAGATGTGATAATACTAGTGCAATCAATTTAACGAAAAATCCTGTACAACATTCAAGAAGCAAACATATTAAAATAAGACATCACTTCATAAGAGATCACGTTCAAAACTCTAATGTGTTGTTAGAATTTATATGTACTGATTATCAATTGGCTGATATATTCACAAAACCATTGAATGAAGATAGATTTTGTATGATTAGAAGAGAACTAGGAGTCATTGATCCTTTTGCTTGAAACTCTTCATTTTCATCAAAATTCCTCAAAAATGATTTATAAATTCTCAAATATGTTTAAAGGTTATTTCTAAATTTTATCAATTTTGTAATTTATAGAATTTTATTTTGGGTGATTATTGTTGGAGGTCGACACTTGAGATTTTCGGAGGTCGACACTTGAGGTCGACACTTAAGTTTTGGAGGTCGACACTTGAGGTCGACCCCTGAAAATTTTCAGAGGTCGACACTTGAACGGAAACCTGCTTTTTAAAAACCCGTCCACAAGCCTTGTTTTCCAATTTTTTTCCTTCCTCCTTCGTGTGGTCCCCCTCCAACATTCCTAAACCCCAAATAGTAGATTTCCACCCTTCTCCCTCAACTTTTGGGAAATCCTCTCCTCTCCTCTTGCATTTCTTCGATTCAACTCTCTTTTTGACCGTACTCTTGATTTTGGACAACCGAAAGCCTTCGGATCTATCTACCCTCTAATCCCGGTTGTATTTCAATAGAAAACACTTGTTTCTACCCTCCGTCTTACTTTTTCTCCTTTTATTTTCTTTTTCTCCACTCACAAACCCTATTTCACCATTTCACATTCTTCTCTTTTTTCCAATCCGTGAACCCTCTTTCCCTCTCTTTCCTCTTAGCCTTACCTCTTTGCATTTCTCCCTAAGTTACCCCTCATCCTTACACATGGGTCCGAGAAAACACCAGGCAGTAAGGAAAAGGAGATTGGAACAGGGGACAGGGTAGTACTGAGCGGCGAAGGAAAGTCCGACATGAGCCGACCCCAGAGCCATGCACCAGTGTCAGCCAGCCTAGTCCGGAAGAGCATTGCTAGTGGGAGGCGTGGATATTCCATTCTGGGATCAGCATCACTTCTTCATTGGAGATGTACTGAGAGATGCAGTCTGGTTCATTTTTGTACGATGTCCGAGAGATTCTACCAGACCTCATCAGGGAGTTTATGGATCCATGGCCACTGATGGCATTGGATGGTCTGCTACAGTTCGAGGGATCGAGATTCCAGTGACACCTGAGGTCATCAGTCACATCTGGAGGATTCCACTTCATGGCACTGCTGCCACTACGATCAGCGACAGAGAGCATGCCTTCAGGTGTATCCTAGAGCGTGAGGATGTTAGCGGCATTTCCACAGTAGCCGCTAACCAGCTTTCACTGGAGATGAGAGTGCTGCATCACATCATCGCCCGTATCTTGATTTCGAAGAGCGGGAGATTTGATTTTATCACTGAGCATGAGCTGGTGTTGATGGTGTCCCTGAGCAGCGGACTCCCATCAACCTCCCCAGGATCATGCTTCAGCAGATGGGTGAGGCAGCTTCTCACAGGAGACTCGTTCAGCCGTACGTCATGGGACTGACTCAGATATTCAGAGAGCATGGTGTCTCATTCGACGGTATACCCTTCAGTCAGCTACAGCACACAGATACTTATGGAGAGAAATCCCTACATAGGATGGGATTTCGACTGATTAGTGACCGATGGGTACGACGAGAGTCTGGCCAGGAGCCAGATGAGGAGGATGAGATCCGAGCTGCTGAGGCAGGGCCTTCAGGGCCCACTGATCATGGTACACCTCCTCGCCCAGCACGGAGACAGAGACTGCGGAGCCTGAGCCATCACGCCACCACCTTCATCAGCTCCGGCACCTACTATTACTACTACACCACGGAGGACTTCAGTGAGGATATCAAACTTCGAGCAGCGAGTGACTGATCAGATTTCAGAGGTCTGGACAGAGATCACTGGTGTACGACAGGAGCTTCATGATCGGCGGTACACACAGACACACGCATTAGTGCTCTCTCAGCTAGTATGGATACAGGATTCAGACAGATCCTCAGCTTATGAGATTAGCACTGCCATCAGGGACTGCAGATCCAACAGTATCTCCTCCACATAATGATGATGATGATGATGAGATGATGATGATGATGCTGAGACTCTTGTGGATATAGTGACAGTGATGGAGATCAGCCTGGAGCAGGTAGTTATGTTCCACCTGCAGAGCCAATTCCAGAGATTCCCCCTCAGCTGATCCTCCTTCCACTGATCTTCCGAGTTCAGATCCTCCAGCCACAGCTGTGCCAGTTGATATTGAGCCTGCAGAGTCACTATTTGAGACTATCACTAGGATTCCGGATGACATAGATGAGCATACAGAGAAAGATATCGATGATCCCACAGCTTATGAGCTAGTCGCAGGCAGACCCCAGCTCAGTCTACTGCATGCTGATCCATCCACTCCTTCAGCTACTGCCTTATCTCGACATCTGTGGAGCCCTTACCTAGGACATATAGATCTCGTAGGACTACCCCTAGGTCTGGTCCCTCTCTGAGGACTCGGAGTTCCTCTCATAGGACTCCAAAATCCTCATCTAGGATCATGGCTCCTGTATCTTTTGACATACCTCTGATGAGAAGTAGCCTCATAGTTTTATTGTTGTACTTAGTTTGCTTGTGTATGGTCTGTTGTATCAGTATTTTGTGCCTACTTGTAAGCAATTTTGTAACTGATACATTTGTTTTTATCTACATTGTGATATTTTATTTATCTTGTGCCATTTATCTGATACCAGCTCTTAACATTACCTTTTTTTTAAAAAAAAAAACTCTCGAGTTAGAATATTTTATTATATTGAATGCACAAATTGAGGGGGAGCATGTGTTTATTCACACTACAAAATAAACTTTTTGATTTCCTGACAAAACGGGGGAGTAGTAAAGTATATATGTATTTATGAGATCAAATTTAGTAAAGTATATATGTATCTATGAAATCAAATTTAGTAAAGTATATATGTATTTATGAGATCTCCGTCTTATGAGTAGTAAAGTTTATATGATTCTTACATGATTCTTACCTTTTGACTCATGAGAATGTTTCACAAAAAGAAAGAAGTAAATAAAAAGTAACTCTTGAAAATATTTTTCACAAAAAGAAGATGAAAAATAAATTTTTATGATACACTCATGCATGTAAGGATTCTTTGAAAATATTTATTATTGCTATATCTTGCTTTTGGACTTAATTGCATATATACTCAGGTTTTGTCATCATCAAAAAGGGAGAGTTTTTGGCTTTGACTCCTTAGTTTTGATGATTAACAAAAGGTGAGTATATGTTTGGACTAATGTAATCTCAAGATAAAGTTCAGGACTTAGGTTATTCAAAAAGAGTATCAAAAGGACAATGATGAAACTAAGTTTACCTGATTTGGAAAAGAGCTCTTCTACCTTGGACAGATCAAAATTCTCAAATGGACCTTCTTGTTAAGAAATATTGACAAAAGAAACAAAGGCTTAAGAAACTCAAGCATGGCACGCATATCTCAAGAGTTTCAGAAAAATTCAGATCAGAGGTCGACCCCCAGAGGCGATACCTTGTCAAGGTCGACCACCAGAGGTCGACTCATGAAGAAAAGAAAAGTTCAGCATGGCCGGCATGGCAAAGTCTCAGTGGCACGCTTCAGAGGTCGACCACCAGAGGTCAACACCTGTCCAGAGGTCGACACCAGAGGTCGACTCATAGCCTGAGAATTCAAAATGGGTAGAACTATGGTATTCTAAACTTTGCCTAAATTTTACTGGAGGTCGACTCATGAGGTCGACACTTGATCCAGAGGTCGACTCATGAGGTCGACTCATGGCATAACGGCTAGTTTTTCTGAACTTCTGATTTGATTTCCAACGGCCATAAACGGCCATATTTTTGAATCTAACGGTCTTGTGGAGTTGTTTCAGCATGAATGAGGTATTTAACTCCACCAAACTTCAAAAAAGACAAGGAGACAAAGTGAAATGTGTTGATTCAAAGTACAAAGCCTTCATCACTTCCAAGCCAAAAGTGTGAGAGAAAACCAAGAGATTCCCTACCCAAAGCTTTCCATCTTTGAGGAATCCAACATTCAAGTGTTTGGCATTAGTGAGGTCCAAGATTCCAAGACAAAAGGCTTGAAGAGTCTCCATCAAGAGCTTCAATGAATTTATTATTGCTCAAAAGGAGTTTGTTTAGTTTTCATTAATTGTATTCATACTCTTTTGTCTTTAGCTAGTTTCAAGGGAATTTGAAACTAGAGTGAGGTTATTGGTGAGCCAATTGATAAACCAACTAGGGTTGCTTGTAAGCCCGAAGCCAAAACAAGGAGTGAGTTTGTTGGTGAGCCAATTGATAAACCCAACTAGGGGTTGCTTGTTAGCCCGAAGCCAAAACAAGGTGTAAGGTTTTGACTTGTGAGCCTGGTAAAATAAGTCGGCTGTAATCTAAAGATTATAGTGGAAATTCCAAGTGGAGCTGGGGAGTGGATGTAGGTGCTAGGGTACCGAACCACTATCTTCTTGTGTGTTGCATTGCCTTTCTTTTTACTTCTTTAGCTCTTTAATCCATTTTATTTCATTGCTTCCGTGCACAATTATTAAAGCACTATCACTCTTCACCTTAAAACTTGATAGCACATATATTGCTTTAAATTTTTAAATACCAATTCACCCCCCTCTGGGCACCATATCTGGGCAACAAAAAGCATATTGAGTTTCAGAATTATAAATAAATGTTCCAATAAATGGTTTTAATTTTTTAAGCTCATCCTTGTACTTCTTGGTTCTTGCAAAAGTTCTTTGTTTTGTTTAGAAAAATTTTTAGTTGTTGCAAATGATTTTTTCCTTTTTCAAATCTTCATTTTCTTTTTCCAAAAAGATAATTTTATCAGTTAACTTCTTATTTTGTGAAGCAAAAATCATTTCGAAAATTAAAGACTTATCATGTTTTTAATCAATTCCAAATTTGCTTCTTTAGTTCTTTGTGCTTCATTTTAAGTTTGAAATTCATCTACTAATTCATTAAAAACTTCATGGAATTCTTCAAGGTAAACTCATTTTCAAATTTAAACATATCTTCATCAATTGTTTGCCATCAACGAAATTAGCAACTCGTGCTGCTCTTCATCTGAGCTTGAGTCCTCGCTCCGCTCTAGGTGGCCATCATGACTTTTTCTTAATTCCTTCTACTCTTCTTGAGTGAGGGGCAGTCCAACTTGAAGTGGCCGAGTTTCTTGCACTCAAAGCAAGTGGGTTGCTCCCTTTCTTTCTCTTTAATAGGCTCTCCCTTTTGAGGCTTCTTCTTGAAGTTGTACTTCTTCTTTCTCATAAACCTCCTAAACTTCCTTGCAATGAGAACTGTTTCATCTTCATAATCTTCCTCATAGGAATCATCACTTGTATCTTCTTTTGTTGTGGACTTAAATGCTATGGTCTTCTTCTTCTTGTCATTGTCCATAACCTTTTGCTTTAGTGATAGCTCATATGTCATGAGAGATCCAAGAAGCTGCTCAAGAGGTAGTGTGTTGGCATCCTTGGCTTCTTCAATGGCTATCACCTTAGGATCCCATGATGAAAGAAGTGACCTAAGAATTTTATTCACCAATTCAACATTAGAAATAACTTTACCTAAGCTTCTCATGCCATTCACAATATTAGTGAATCTAGTATACATTTCACTAATGGATTCAGATGGTTCCATTCTAAATACTTCATATATATGAATGAGCATGTTAACTTTGATAGTTTTTACTTGATGAGTACCCTCATGGGTAACATCAAGTGTGTCCCATATTTTCTTGGTAGAGAGATAATTTGAAATTCTATTGAATTCGCTTGGATCTAAAGTGCAAAACAATAGATTCATAGCCTTTGCATTAAGCTTTATTTGCTTAATATCATTCTCATCTCAATCATCTTCCAATTTGAGAGTGGGAATGCCATTAATCATGATAGTAGGCTGATGAGGACCCGTAATAATAGTCCTCCAAATGTTATAGTCAATGGATTGAATATAAATGCACATGCGTGTCTTTTAATATGTGTAATTCGTGCCATTAAACAAAGGGGGACGGTTTGAGGCTTGACACTCAACAATTCTAACACCAATTTGGGCTGCCATCAAGATATTTGACTCAAGATCGTTAGACCTATATGCTGAGTACCAAGCTCTGATACTACTTGTTGCCCAGCATAGCAACCCAAGAGAGGGGGTGAATTGGATTTCTTTAAAAAATTAAAACAACTATGTGCTAAAATTAATGTGTTTGTGAAGCAATGCAAGTGTGTGAAAGTGAGTGCAATGCAATTCTAAGAGTATAAGCAGTAAATGCAAAATAGTAAAGAGTTCACCCAGACAAACACAAAAGTTTATAGTGGTTCGGTGCAAGATCAGCACCTACATCCACTCCCCAAACTTTTTCTTGGAAATTTTACTATAATCAACCTAAATTACAACCTACTTGTTTTAACGGTCTCATAAGTCAAACCCAAAGTTGGTTTTCTTACTTAGACTTACCAACAACCTTTACTCAAGCCAACCTAGTCTTGGATTCCAATTTCGGGCTTAGAAGGGCCTTTCACGTAGTTCTAAATACCATTGAAACTAGTCACAAACAATAAAGTTATAGATATAAGAATAAAAGCACAATCAAACTCTCTTATAGAGTAGAAAGTAGAAGCTTTGAGGCTCTTGATAATTGCCCGACTTGACTTCTCTTTGAAATCACTTCAAAGACACTTTTGGAATGCTGAAATGAAGGCTTATAGCTTTTTCAGTGGAATCTTCTCTTTTTTCCTCTTTTTGACTTTGGAAGTGAAGTTCTTAAGGAATATTTTTTTCTTGTGTGTTCAATGCTTCATGAATAAGTTTGGTGAAGCTTAAATACTTTAAAAACTTTCAAAAAATAGTCTGAGACCGTTAGTGAAGCAAAACTAGCCATTGGGAGCTTGTAGGGATCAAATCTGCCTCTTGAAAAATATAGCCATTATAGTTGTCAGAATCCGTGAGTCGACATTTGACTTCTGTGAGTCGACACTTGAGTCTTCATGAGTTGACACTTGGGTTAGCATGAGTCGACTCAAGGTATAAACATTTGAAAAATCAGGGTTCTGTTCTTTTTCTGTTCTCAGGCTATGAGTCGATACTTGAACTATGTGAGTCAACACTTAAATCTCCTGAGTCGATACTTGCATTTCCTGAGTCGACACTTGACAAAAAAATTTCTAAATAGCATAGTTCTATATCTTCAATTTTCTCAAGCCATGAGTCAACATTTCTTTTTTATGAGTCGATACTTGACTTCTATGAGTCGACACTTGATTCTTGTAAATCGACACTTGGCATGCCAAAAGGATTCTCTGCATGCCAATTTCTGAAGTGTCGACACTTAGCATGATATAAGTCGACACTTGACTCTACAACTTGTCAAAAACTTGTGCCAACCTTCAAAACTTGAAAAGTACTTCAATGAAACTTCAATGCCCTTTTTGTAAAGCTCTGTTTGATCTATTTTGAGGCATTTTTCAGATTAGAAGACTTCTCAAATATTTAAAATTGCTTAGCTTCCAATGAGTTCTTGGTACTTTTATATAGAGAATTTGAGATGCATGTATCCTGAAACTCATAACTAGAATTGAAATATTAGTATAAAATATGTACTCAACGTTTTGTTAGTCATCAAAATCAAGGACTAAAGCTAATAGAAACCTTGGTATTTAGGAAGCAAGAGATTAACTCTAGATGACCTTTGGAGCCCAGCAAAGTTCCTGGCAACCAACAAGAGATTAACCTATGATGATTTTCCTAATATTCAGTTTCCTATTAAAGCCAAACATGCATTAAAATTAGCCTAGTATGGTTACAACCTCAGATCAGCATTGTCAAGGCTTGCTAGCTTAGTTTGACATTATTAAAATTAGCCTAGTACGATAATAACCTTAGATTGACATTATCAAAGCTAACTATCTCAGTTTAGTATCATTAAAATCAATTTAGTATGGCAATAGCCTTAGATTGATGTTATCAAAGCTTGTTACCTCAATTTGGCATCATGAAAAGTACCCTAGTATAGTAATAGCCTCATATCAACATTGTCAAAGATGGCTATCTCAGTTTGGCATCATTAAAATCAATTTAGTATAGCAACTACCTTAGATCGATATTGTTAAAGCTGGTTACCTTAGTTTGGCATCATTAAAATAAGTCTAAGATGACAACAACCTCATATCGGCATTATCAAAGCTAGTTGCCTTAATTTGGCATCATTAAAATCAAACTAGTATAGCAACAGTCTAAGATCGACATTGTCAAAGTTGGCTGTCACAATTTGATGTTATCAAAATTATCCTAGTATAGTAACTATCTCAGATTAATATTACCTTGGTGTTGTCAAAAGTCAACCAACAAGGTTTAATGATTTTCTTGGATTGGAATCTTAAGGCAAGCCTGAGACATGGAAGGTTTGACAAATTCCTTAGAATTAGGGGTGCCTAAAGGCTCCCATCTACAAGTCTAAATGGCAACTTTCTTAAAGTTAGGGTGGCCTAAGCACCCCTATCTATAGATTTAAGTAGGACTTGGTAATCTCCATAGATAGGAATTATCGAAATACTTATCTACAAGGTAAAGGTTGTTGCCTAGAAATGGAGCCCAAGAGGGAGGGTAAATTGGGTCTTTTAAAAATTTAAAACAATTATGTGCTGGTTTTGAAGTGTTTGTGAAACAAAGTGATTAAGCTCTAAGAGATATGCAGTAGATAATAGCAAATTTAAATGCAAGTATGGAAGAGCAAGAAATAAAGAAAGAAATTACACATAAACACAATGTTTATAGTGGTTCGGTGCACTCCAAGCATCTACAACCACTTTCCAAGCTTTTCCTTGAGAATTTCACTATATTATCTCCAAGATTATAGCTGACTTGTTTTCCAAGGCACACAAGTCAAAACCTAAGTTGGTTATATCACCTAGGCTCACCAATAACCTTTACAACTTGTTTTGTCTTCGAGCTCACAAGTCAAACCCTCATTTGTTTTATCCCTTTGGCTCACCAACAACCTTTACAACCTAGCTTCAAAAATCTTGAAAACTAGGTCAACAAAGTAAGAACAAGAATGTAATAAAAGAGCACAATAAAAGCTCCTAGAATGAGCTAAAATGAAGATCATTGAAGCTCTAAGCTCCTAGAATGAGCTAAAATGAAGATCATTGAAGCTCTCTTGATTGCTTGAGTTGACTTCTCCTTGGAATCTCTTGAATGCATAATTATGGCCAAGCACTTGAAACCTTAACAACTCAAATATGGAAGGCTTTTTGCAAGGGAATCTCTTTAAGCACACTCTTCTTATCTTTTCAAATGATTGGAGTTTGTCGCTTATGAATTCACTCTTCCTTGTTTTCTTTGTGAGGTTTGGTGAGTGTTAAATACCTCAAATCCACTGAAAAGACCATTGAAGACTGTTAGAATTCAAAAAGTAGCCGTTTGGAACCGTTTGCAAGCAATTCTGAAATTCTGAAAAACTAGCCATTAGACCTTGAGTCGACCTCATGAGTCAACACTTGATGTAGAATCCAGAAAACATGAAGTTCTATCCTATAATTTTTTTTAGGTGATGAGTTGACCTCATGAGTCGACACTTGCTGCATGCCACTGAGACTTTATGTGCCAGTCTTCTGAAACTTCTGAATTTTCTTCATGAGTCAACCTTGTGAGTCGACACTTGGCTTATGAGTCGACCTCTTGACTCGACACTTTATCCCGTGCCATACAAAAAAGTGTGCCAAACTTGAATTCCTTATAATTTGTCCATTAATCCATTTGATAGTTCTTCATGAAGGCCAAAAAAGTTGTTTTGACAAAGTTTCAATGTGAAAAGCTCAATCAAACAGGAGAAACTTCTTGCTCTCAAATTAGTAAACTTGATACCTTATTGTTAGAAAAATTGATGTACCCGAGGCCTAAAATTCATACTCCAATTTAAACATTAGTCCAAACATATACTCAGTATTTTGTTATTCATTAAAATTAAGGAGCCAAAGCCAATAATCTCTCACTTTTTGATGATGACAAAACATTGAGTATATAAGCAAATATATTTCAAAAATTGACTAGTATGGTATCAAGAGTTTTGAAAAAGTATGAATTTATCAAAGTATCTTCATATTTGATAACAAACAAGATTCATATACTTATTTTAGTGAAAATAAAATAGATTTTCAGTTCATAGAGCAATGTTTCAAAGAGTATCATGGTAAGAAAATTCAAGATCTCCCCCTATCTTAAGTAATCTGTGAGAATATGATGTTGCTTATATTATCTTTCTTACTCCCGCATTTTGTCATCATTAAGCAAGAAAAGGGATTTCTCCCACTGAATCAATGCATACCGAAAGAAACAAAGAAAGGAGTGAGCAAAGAAATAACAGAAGCTTTCATATGTCAAATTGAACTTTCATATATCAATGCTTTCAGTACAACTTGAGCTGAAACATACATAAACTGAAAAGATACATAAGCTAAAACATGCATAATCTGAAACATACATGGATATAATCTGAAACATAATCAAACTAAAAGAGAGGTACAAGCAAACTAAGAGTTTGTGAAGCTACTCTCCATCAGATGGAAGCTCAAAAATGATCGGTGCCCTGATCCTAGTAGTAGATAATCTAGGAGTCTTATGGTTAAGGCTTGTAGTCCTAAGAGAGGGTCCTGATCTAGGTATGACCCTAGTAGTCTTGGATCTGGCACGAGTGAAAATCTCAGAAGGAGTCTGATAGGCTGAAGAAGCATTTGGCTAAACCTCAGTGGGAATATCTGAACTATGATCAAGTATAGCAGGAGTTTGAGCCTCTCTGCTAGCAACCAAGAAGTCTCCATCATCACCACCACTGTCAGACTCAGCAACTGTATCGCCATCAACAACAGTCTCACCAAGTACATCAGTATCCTCAACATCATATGCTGCTAGAGGAGGATCTACAAAAGTATCGACTGTGGGAGCAGGAGTAGGATCAGCTGGAACTGTACTGCCCCCACCAGACTGATCACCATCATCATCATCTCCCTCACTGCCACTATCACTGTAACCATCAAACTCACCAGAATCACCATCAGTTCGGGGAGGTGGAGGTGCAGATCTAACAGTAGTGCCATAAGTCATCAATGATCTCAATAAACTATGTATCTGTGCAAATCCAACCTAAGTCGTAGCATAAAGAGAGCTGATCTGTAAGTCAGCTGTTCATGCAGACCCTGCAACTCAGTCCATACCTATTTGGGCCCTTGGATCTATGGCCCTTTGATCTATGGTTGAGCTTGAATAAACTCTCCGATCTCCTATTTGGGCCACTTGGATAGGAGCCATAGTGGTTGCGAGTTGATTGGCTCACTCCAACCCTGAAGTCCTTGTAGAAGCTACTGACGGAGGAGGGCTTCCAGACCTAATGCATAAGCTTTGGCTAGCCCAAGATCTACCAACCTCTTCCACTTCATGGCCTACTCTAATCTCTTCCTCATCCCTAGATCCATCTCTACAGCTAAAATAATTGAAGGTCAGTATAGAAACCAAACATGTTAAATAAAAGTTGAAGTATTGAATTGGGGCAAGCGATCCATGCATACCTTGAGGGCTGACCTGGCTAATCCCAATGTCATATAATATTTGATCCAAGAGGAGATCTTTCATCATAGGAACCTTGAAGGAATGCAAGGCTTTGAATTCCTGCCCCCTCTGGTCATCTAGGCCTAGCTCTTTAAGAGAAGACTCCCAGGGTTTGCCCAGGGTTTGCCCTAGTTGACAAACCCCTATCCTTCACCACATACTTTAAACACAAACAACAAGTGCTCCTTCCAACCATGAACTATGGAAGGAGCACCCTGGACCATTGGACGAACATCTTTCCTCTTTCAAGGTGACACATACCCCCATCCATGTGATCCAACATGTTTTTTAAATTAAAAAAAGAAAGAGTAAAATACTAGGTTCAATCCCAGCCATGACACAAACCATGGAAAAACTACAAATATGCCTCTATGAGTTCAGAACTATTGAACTTAGTGATATATCCAAAAATTAGAAAAGTGTTACAAAAAATGGATAGAGGCTTATCTGGCCTAGAGGAGGTGAGTAGACTTGATCGCTCAGTGATAGAACTTCTAGTTAAAACTCTAGGGGATTTGGAGTTACTTATGGAGTAGAACCAAGTCCATCTCCATGGGTTTTGATGGAAAGTTCAATGGGGAAAAGTCAAATTCTCCCTTAGCCTCTGGGATGGGAACAACTATAGCCATGGACTACTCAAAGATGTTAATCTCAAAGTCTAAGAGAAAAAATAAAAGGAGAATGGTTTGGATAAAGAGAGGAAGCAGGAAGAAAGAAAAACTAGAGTACACAGTAGTAGGAAAGATGACAAAAATGATTGAAAACCCTAAAGGGCCTGGCATGGTCCTGCTTGGAGTTTAAACAAGCCAAAGCTTGAGGAGTCTTGGCGGCATGCCTTCTCTCATCAAATTAATTGGGAGGATGACAAAAAGGCATAATTCGATAGAGCTTGGGTGGATGATTGACATGTGGCATTCCCTGGTTGAGTGTAGTTACTGTATCCGATATGGTACTTAATGCCATCGATAAGCAAATTATTCTCTACACCATCTTCGAAGTAGCATATCAGAACCCTACCACATGGAAGCATGTCAGAGTGCTTCAAATTCTAATTCTTCCCTGCCACAAGTGCACAAAGCTTTTGGATGGATCTACCTAGGTCTACATTAGATTTTGGGTCAGATTGCTTTGTCTACCTACTATAGATTGTCCATGTCTTAGATTGTGGCTCATATTAGTTCGGTTATAGCTTAACAAGCTTGATGAAATCAGTCATAAATGTCTTGGCCAGCATAACATTCAAAATTCAAAATAGCAAGACAAGTGCTTCAAAGAATTTTTCCTTTATTGCATATGGAGTTAGATTACATATCAACAAAAAAAAAGAAAAAAAAATATGCCATTCATTATATGATTTAAGCATTATTTCCTTAGAAGGGCCTTTGCTAGCCTGTGAGGAAGTTTGGGCACCAGCTTTGTAGTAGTCTCCAACAATGCCCTTGGTGAGCCTGACATTCTCTTTAGTATAGGTGGCAATGTAGACTTTGGTCACAAAGGAAAGCCATCGGGAGATTTTCATGAATTTTTCTATGCTTTCATTCATTGCAACCTTCAAACTTCTATCTGAAAGGTCAGCTTGTAGAAATTCGATGAAACACTGGGAAGATGGGCTTGAGCCATTGACTTGCACCTCTCGAAGCCTATGGTGAAGGTAGTCTTGCAAGCCTGTGCCATGCCTTAGCTCAATTTTTCTCCACCCGGGACTCCTTCTTGTTAGCAAGCTGGGCTAGAATCTCCTAATCTGAGGTTGAAGATGGAGGATCATTGTACATTCTTTTCTTCCTACAACAAGCCCTCTACGTGCTTCATCTTTGAGGTGGCTTTCTAAAGTTTAGCCTATAGTGAGGATGGCTACCTGGTTACTTCAATCTTCCCTGTGGCAAAATCCTTTCTCTTCTAAGGCATCTTCTTTTGATGGGTTGCCTCATCCGGGGCTCTTGTACTCTCAGTCAAAGTTTCTGTCCTCCAAGGTAGGGAGCTTCTTGAAGAGCAAGCTTTAATAGAAGCTATACCTTGACTCTTCTTCCCCTTTTCTTCCTCCAATGCTCTTCGGAGGTGCTTATTTCACTCTGAGCTTGAGAACAATCTCTCTCCACCCAATTTTCCCACTGCTCGATGTCTTTGATCCTCTCCTTTGCCTTCCTTATTTTATCATCCCAGTGGTCAATCTTTTCCTAAGCTTTTCGAGTCTTTAACTAATTTGGAATTGGAAATTTTTTCTTGCTCAAGAATGTATTCTAGCTGGCCCCGTAAGTCCTTGTGTCGAGGCTTCTATGGCAAAATCTATGAAGGAATCCAAGTAATACCCTAGCTATACAAGTTTTGGGCAAAGATATGATTAAGCAGAAGATCAGTAGGAGCAAATGAGGAGATGCTGGAAATTCTTACTCGAGTGAGTGATCTTAGGGTGTCTATCACTTCACTATAGGTGTTTGGTCCCACCAATAATTGTCTTTCAGCCAATGGGAGGAAGCCCCTGAGTAGCTCTATGGCAACCTTGAGATCTTCTTGCATAGAATCAGTAGAAGGTGCAGACCTAGAGGACTAACCAAAAGAGGGTTGGTGAAGTGCTTCGAGTAGAAACTATCATCCTATTGAAATTTGCTCCAAGGGATCTTTGGTCATCTCCACTACCTCTATTAGATTCTCCCCTAGCAAATTGAAAAGATCCATCATTTGAGCCTGCTCTAGCAAGCTGGCGATCCCTATTACTCTATTAGGGTCTTTTTTGGTAGACCTGCAACTTCTCTACTTGTAGTTTCCACCACCTTCATTAGAACTTCTTTTGTCAGGCCGACATCACTCTCAGACAGAGCTGGAGGTTGGACAATTGGTGGATTGGTGTCTCTTTCTATTATGGTTAGAGCTGAAGATGGAGCGATTGGAGCACTAACATCATTGTTTGTCAGAGCTGAGAGATCAACCACTGGCACTGATGCCCTGGCTCTCTTCCTTCATCCTACTCTCTAAAGCACTTGGAGATCCTTTGGTTTCATGAAAATCATCGAAGAATTTGTTGTATAAGACTAGAAGTTCTCCAGATGGATTTCAAAGAAAAAAGGACAACTTAAAAAGAAAGAAAAAAGAAGACAAAAAGATACCATCATTAGCTTGAAATCCCTAGGAGATCCTATAGCAACGAATTAGCTAACCAATCATGACCAGTCACATTAGTCTTCTTAATAGCCAATAACCTACGTCATCTAAGCACCATCTACATTAAATGGAGTGTATCATGTCACATGGGAAGCTATGAGCGAGTATTTTAAGATCCAAGGTGTGACATCAGTAGTACTCCCTTTGTCTGACCCACTTCCAACTCAAACTTGAGAGTAAGGAGCAAATGTTATGGGAGTATTTTCAATGCCTCAAATTTATCAGCAAAATATATCCTGGAGTGCTGCTGACCTATGTATTGACCTATTAGCCAATCTAACATATCTTTACACTTAGTTGTAGGTATTTCTCCTTCTACAATATAGAACCCATTGTCACATGACTAGTCTTTGCAATTTCAAATGGCCAGTCACTCAACGTGTAGAAATGGACACCCGAGGTAGATAGGCTCAATAGCAACTGCTTCATCCCTACGTGAGAGTGGATGAGAGCTATAATCTTGCATCCATAATAGCATGACCAATAGTCTAATATTCTCAGAATTACATGGTTTATCAACTGCCTACTACAAATAGCTAGAGTCTCTAGGATCCAAGTAAGCAATTTCTGTCATTCACTACTTTTCTTCTATTCTAGATAGCTGACTTGAGCATTAGAGCATCCTCGCTAGAGATAATCCTAGTTGGAGACCTTTTATAGGTATTTTCATCAGCAACTCTTGCCAGTCAAGCTTCTTTTTTGACCTTAAGCCAAAAATTTATAGTAGCAATATACATGGCTATCAAAGTTGTTGAGTGTGTTGAGATATTGATATGATAATTTGTTTTCTATTGAAGACTCTATCCATTAGCACTTCCCCTAAGAGTAAAGTCATAGATAGTGAGTTGAGACCAAAGTAAGGAGAGGCGATTAGATGATGTCTACAAGCTAATCAGTAGAGGAGGTGAAGTTGATCTCAAGCAGCTTTCTAGTGACCAGTTCTCATAAAATGGAAATCAATCTAAATACATTTGGTTCAAGAATTGTAGTAGCTAGGTAGATGGCACTAATATTATCATACTATCTTATAGTTGGAGGAAAGAAAAAAACCAAATCTTTGGCATGTTTGGTTGGGGAGAGTGTTAGATTTCGACATATAAATGACTAGCATGCAAGACTAGGTACAAAAACTCTAATCGCAATAGAAGCATAGATTAAGAAACAATTTTCATGAAAGCATGCTGATTTAATATAAATCATAAAATCATCTATAGTATGGTGCGGGCACCAGACTCAGAAGAAGACTTCAGAGCTCCATCTGGATCTCTGATTAACCTTGCCCGAAGAATTAGGGTTTTTGGCTTGTAATAAGGGTTGACTTGATCAACTCAATTTTAGCTTGAGTCTGTATTACCTACATTTTTATTTGGTTGAGTTATGTTGACTCAGTAGTGGACTAGGGCTTCAACCTGGGGTGTTACATTTTCTCCCAAGGCCAAGCAAGTGGGCGCCACACTCCCAGCCATACTACCAGCCATATGCCTGAGTCCAGGGGGTGCCACATCTCCATCCAGCAGGCTTTGGTCCCCACACCACAGATAGCAGCTCCCTTCTTTCATGCGCCAATTGAGGAGAATGCAACCAAGGATCCACAAAACAAGGGGGCGGCCCAAGACTTCCATAAGAGCCAAACTATGAATGGGAAGAAAGTTTCTTGGAGAGAACTTCAAGGAGGCGCCCATTACCTGCCAAAAATATCCAAAGCAAAGTTAGGAAGAACCATAACTTAGGGAGAAAGAAAAGTAGGTATCCAAAAAAGGTTGAGCCATAGAAGGAAGGAGATTTCTCTTGAAGAGCAAGGTTAGGAGGCGCCCTAGTCATTCCAAATAAAGCCAGATATAAAAGGAAAAAAACTTCTCTTGGAGAGCAAGGGTAAGAGGTGCCCAAACACTTCCAGATAAGGCCAAGCATAGAAGGAAAAAAATAATTTTCTTGGAGGTCAAGGCAAGGAGGCGCCACCCACTTTCCTTTTTTGAAGCCTCAATCATCTTATGGAATTATTTGGCCGGCCATATGAGTAGGGATTGATCCTACAATCCTAATTTGAAGATCCCCTCCTTTAGTCCCACATGGGAAGATGTAAAACCCTACTCTCTTGTAATGTCCTATAAATTCCATGTAAATTTGAAATCAATCAGATGAATGAAACCAACTTTTTTTTTGTGAGCAAACTCTGTGTTTTCTCTCTTCCGCACTTGCATCCAGGTGTTGAGCTCCGTGAGGGAGTAAATCCAGGTTCCCCAGGAACCTTGAGGAGGTGTGAGATCTCCAAAACCCAAACCCTAGGTTAGCCACTTCTACTCCAAAACCCTAGCCGCCCACCAGCCACTTCTATCCACCAAACCCTAGCCTATTCCACCTCCCATGGCCTCTCTCTCCAAGTCCAGACCGACCACCAGCATCCAGCTCCAGTCCAGATACTTCAGATCCAAAGCTCTTTCCAGAGGGAGTCGAATCAGCCTTCAAGAGAATTCGGATCTCAGCGACATCAGCCTTCAAGTTCTTCGAACTGGTAAATCCTTCCCTGAGTCTCTGAATCCATCACTTGTTTTTCTTCTTCCCAGATCTTGAGTTCAGGAGAAGCTGACCCAGCCACGAGGCCAGTATTGGAGGATCCATTGCGAAGATAGTCGACTCCGAGGATCCAACAATCTGCTCGAGAGAGTTCTTCCACCCAAATTCTGTGAGATCACTGTCTGGTTGGTAACCATCTCTTCTCTTTATTTCTGTCCTGTTGAAAGTTCAGAGCAAAATCCTAGGTCTGGGAGTTTCTCAACCCCCAGCGATCCGTTACTTCTGAACTACTCCGATAACTTAGTTTCTTCTAAATTGTGCTTTCAATCCTTACCTAGTTTCCATCAACTTGGTTTAACTTTACTTTGAGTCGAAGCCAATTTCTGAAATATATAAAAAAAAAGAAAAGAATTAATCTTAAATTTACTTCCGCATACGCTTCTTTGTTCTTTGTTCTGCATCATTTTTGGTATCAGAGCCCTGTCTAGGGTTTCTGTTTTGATTGCTTGTTTGAGTCTCTCTCTTTTTACTTTGTCTGCTCGAAGTAGACTCCCCAGGACGTCCGGTCCTAGGAACGAAGCGAGGTGCAAACCTCCTCTTCCCATTCCATGGGGTGTTCCTAGGGCGTGTAGGGGATCCGTTGGGTTACAACTTCGTAGCAGGAATTGTAAACGGGGAAGTACTCTATTTTCAGCCCGTAATTTCCCTGTTGAAGGAATTATTTCTCACTGCAGGTAACTCCAAATTCGGTGATTTTTATTTTACTGAAACCAGTATAATTGAAACTATTTATAATTTTCCTGTGATTTATTGGTTTCCGTGAGATTTCTGAGGATTAAATTACTGCAACTCTATTTTTGTGTTTATGCAATTCAATTATTTTTGAGTGATCATCTCTTAATTCATCTTAAGGGCATTTGAGCATCTAAGTTAAGGGAAGGAGTTGATAACCTCTCCTTAGCCCAAAACCACCACCCACTCATTCGAACCTAAGCCTTTAATCTTAAAATTAATTAGACCTAATTTGCCCTAGTGGGCTAGGGACATCAACAAGTCGGGTCAAGGCTAGTGTTGAGTCAGTTTGTCTGGTTACTCTGTGTGTGCTTTGTACTCAGTGTCTAGAACGGTGGTTCAAGGATTCCATCCCGAAGGGCTTGTGTGCTGGTCCGCCTACCTGGCCATTCTCTGATTGGTGTCTAGGATTGGCATCTAGGGACCTAACACTCCCCTTACACCTGCCTGGCTGAGTCCTGAGTTACTACAGGCTAGCTTGCCACTCTGATTGGACATCTAGTTTGGACTCTAGGTTTAGTTAGCCCGTAGTTGATTCAGTTGAGTCTCATTTTGTGTGTTTTCTTGCATCATCATGTCTACCCGGAATGGAGTACCCTACCAACCTGGTCAAACCCAACCTAATTTAGAGGCCATGGTTAGAGCTCTTACTGAGAGTATGAACAAATTAAGTCAGGATATGAATGAGAATTTTGCCCAGCTTAGGGATCGAGTCCAAGTACTTGAGGAACCTAGGCATCGGAATTGGACTCCTGACCCAGATTTTAATGTGCCTCAACCTCATCCACACCAAGAGCCTAGAAGACCTTTATACCAAGATCCTGAACCTAATCATAGGAGGCCTGACCCAGAACCTGAAGAAAGAGATGATAGGTTCATTCGGAACATCAAGTTAGATGCACCCACTTTTGATGGTAGCTTAAATCCTAAGGTGTATTCTGATTGGGAGGGTGAGATGGACCAGTACTTTGAGTGGTATGCCATGTCTGAGGAGAGGAAATTTAAGTTTGCCAAGATGAAGTTAGTATGTCAAGCTAGGTTATACTGGGGGAACATTGAGCTGACCACTAGAAGACAAAATGTAGAGCCCATAACCACTTGGCAGGGTATGAAAGAGAAACTTAGAGACAAGTACCTACCCATTTCATACCAGCAAAATCTATTAGACCAATGGCAGACTTTGAAACAAGGGAACCGATCTGTTTCAGACTACATAACTACCTTTGATGAATACCTGATGAGATGTGATGTGAGTGAAGCCCATGAGGTCACTTTGTCTAGATTTAGGGCTGGACTTAGGGAAGACATTAAGAGAGAGTTGTTTCTGAGAGAGGTTACTGACCTAGACCAAGCCTATCAGATTACACTGAACACTGAGAAGTTTCAAAGAGGACCCATGCCTTCTAGGGTTAGTGCCCCAATCCCAAGAAATGGACCAAGCAATGTTACCCCTAGCAAGCCTAATCAGGGTATTCCCACCCCTAGGCCCATGGACAAAGGTAAGGCACCTGACACCCAGAGAACCCCTAGTATCATCTGTTTTAAGTGCCAGAAGCCCCGTCATATCTCCAACCAGTGCACAGCCATAGCTTGTTTTAAGTGCCATAAGGTAGGTCATGTTTCTAGCTAGTGTCCTCGTAGATCCCTTTATATAGAAGAGGGAGGAGAAGAGAATTCCGAGCCCAATGAGAAGTTTGAAGAAGAAGTTTATGAGGCCGGAATGAATTTGGTCGATGAGTATGAAGGAGAGGAAGAATCCACCGAGTCTGACCAATTAGGGGTTGTGAGATGCATCCTGTCCCAGACTAAAGTTCAGGAAGATTGGCGTAGGACTAACATCCTACAGACTTTCCTTAAACTAGGGGATAAGGTATGTAAAATCATCATAGATAGTGGGAGCTGTGTGAATGCCATTTCTACTAGCACTGTCAAAATGTTAGGCTTAACCCCAGTCCCCCACCCCAACCCCTATAAGGTTTCTTGGGTAGACTCTACCTCTATACCCATCCAGTCTAGATGTCAGGTCCAAATCCAAATGCAATCCTATCAAGAGAAGATTTGGTGTGATGTCTTGCCCATGGGGGTGAGCAGTATAATTCTTGGAAGACCTTGGTTGTATGATCATGATGCCACCCTCTTAGGAAAATCCAACACCTGTGTCTTTAGTTTCAATGGGAAGAAAATCACAATCCATTCAGTCCCTCCTAAGGACAAGGTAGATAAAGGAACCAATAAGGTCAGAGAAATGAAGACTGGAGTGAACCTAATTAGTGCCAAGGATCTAGAACAAGAAATTCATAGTGGTTCACCCATTTGGATGTTGACTGCTAAGGAACTTAGGACTCCTACACCCTCAGAGCCTCCTCAGGAAGTTAAGCCTTTATTAGAAGAATTTGAGGATGTTTTTCCCGAGGATCTGCCAGACCACCTTCCACCTCTTAGGGATATTTAGCATTCCATAGATTTAGTCCCAGGAGCTACTTTACCCAACTTGCCCCATTATAGGATGAATCCATCTAAGCATAAAGAACTGCAAAAGCAGGTTGGCGAATTGTTGAGGAAGGGGTTCATTAGAGAGAGTCTTAGCCCTATTGCAGCCCCTGCACTTCTAACCCCAAAGAAGGATGGCACGTGGAGGATGTGTGTCGATAGTCGTGCCATCAATAAAATCACAATCAAGTATAGGTTCCCCATCCCCAGACTAGATGATATGCTAGATATGATGGCCGGTGCCATGGTTTTTTCTAAAATTGATCTCAAGAGCGGCTATCATCAGGTTAGGATTAGACCAGGGATGAGTGGAAAACCGCCTTCAAAACTAAGGATGGTCTCTTTGAATGGGTTGTTATGCCTTTTGGGTTGTCCAATGCCCCTAGTACTTTCATGAGGATTATGACCCTGGTACTTAGAGCTTTCATAGGGAAGTTTGTAGTGGTATATTTTGATGACATCCTGATCTATAGTAAGACCCCTGCAGATCACCTAGGCCACCTTAGACAAGTCTGCCAAGTTTTGAGGAATGATAGTCTCTATGATAATCTCAAAAAGTGTGAATTTATGACCAGTAGAATTATCTTCCTTGGTTTTGTTGTAACCCCTGACGGCGTGGCTGCCGATCCTGAAAAGATTAGGTCCATAGTGGAATGGCCAGAGCCGACCAGTGTGCATGAGGTCAGAAGTTTCCATGGCTTGGCTACCTTCTATAGGCGATTCATCAAGGGGTTTAGTATTGTAGTTGCTCCTATCACAGACTGTATTAGAAAGGGAGAATTTCAGTGGACTAAAGCAGCCCATAAAGCCTTCCTAGATCTTAAGGATAGGATGACCTAGGCACCCATTTTGAGGTTACCGGACTTTTCAAAGGTATTTGAGGTTGCCTGTGATGCTTCAGGAGTAGGTATAGGTGGAGTCCTAAGCTAAGAGGACCATCCCGTAGCATTCTTTAGTGAGAAACTTAATGATGCTAAGCTTAGGTATTCTACCTATGATAAGGAATTTTATGCGGTAGTGCAAGCTTTGCGTTACTGGAGACATTATTTGCTACCGCAAGAATTTATGCTATTTTCAGACCATGAGGCTCTTAGATTCTTGAATTCCCAGAAGAAGCTTAACCCTAAGCATGCTAAGTGGGTAGAGTATATCCAGTTCTATACTTTTGTTTTGAAGCATAAGGCTGGGTCTGAAAATAAGGTAGCTGATGCCCTTAGTCGTCGATCTTTGTTGTTGAATTCTGTTAGGGCTGAAGTCATAGGGTTTGAGCAAATCAAAGAAGAATATGAGTCGTGTCCGGATTTTAAGATTGTGTACCAGCATCTAACTCAAGGACCATCTAGTGAACATAAGGATTATTCCCTTTTAGATGGCTTTCTGTTCTTTAAGAATAGGCTTTGCATCCCTAGAACCTCTCTTAGGGAATTTTTGATTTGGGAAACTCATGCTGGAGGTTTAGCTGGCCATTTTGGAAAAGATAAGACCACCCTGGCTATTGAAGACCATTTTTTCTGGCCTAGCTTAAATAGACATGTAGCACACATTGTGGCTAGGTGTCGGACCTGCGCTGTTGCCAAACAGCGAAAACAGAACACCGGCCTTTATACCCCACTCCCTGTTCCAGATCGTCCTTGGCAAGATGTGAGCATGGACTTTGTGTTAGGTTTGCCTAAGACCCAGAGGAGGCATGACTCCATCTGTGTTGTAGTATACCGATTTTCCAAGATGGCCCATTTCTTGCCTTGTTCCCAAACATTTGATGCGTCTAAGGTAGCCACCCTGTTATTTAATGAAATAGTTCGACTCCATGGCCTACCCAAGACCATTGTTTCAGATAGGGATGTCCGGTTCACCAGCTATTTCTGGAAAACCCTTTGGCATAAGTTAGGGACAAAACTTAAGTTTTCAACTGCCTATCATCCCCAGACTGATGGCCAAACCGAAGTAGTGAACCATAGTATAGGCAATCTGTTAAGGTGTCTTGTTGGTGAAAACATTAGGAACTGGGATTTGTACTTACCTAGAGCTGAATTTGCATATAATGACTTGGTCAATAGGTCTACGGGTAAGAGTCCATTTGAAATTGTGCATGGTTACAAACCTCACACACCTCTTGACCTAGCTCCTTTACCAGTCCACACACGAGTCTCCGAGTCTGCAATGTTTTTGCACAGCATATAAAAGACTTGCATAAAGAAATTCAAGCCAAAATAAATTTAAGTAATGAAACTTATAAGAAATTGGCTGATTCTCAAAGACGAGTCAAAACTTTTAATGAGGGAGACTATGTAATGATTAGGTTAAGGCCTGAACGGTTTCCTCCTAGAACCGTTAGAAAGTTACATGCTAGAGGAGCTGGACCATTTAGAGTGGTGAAGAGAGTAGGATCCAATGCCTATGTGCTCGAGTTGCCTCCAAAACTAGGCATTAGCTCCACTTTCAACATTACAGACCTAGTAGAATATAGAGAGCCAGCTGTGATTCCCAGTGAGGCTTTTGAACCTAATCCTGCTCTTGAGAGTGAACCCAACCCTGTGTGTCCACCAACAAACTGGCCTGTGAGGAAAGAGCAGATTGAAAAGATCCTGGATGATCAGGTTATCTCTACTCGTAATTGAGGATACCAAAGATACCTGGTCCGCTGGCAAGGAAGGCCAGATTCTGATGACTCTTGGATCTCTCGAGAAGAATTACAAGAATTGGACCCAGACCTCTTAGAGAGATACCAGAGCCAACTTGATCCATACTCGACAGGGTCGAGTTCCTCCAACCCTGGAAGAATTGGTGCGGGCACCAGACTCAGAAGAAGACTTCAAAGCTCCATCTGGATCTCTGATTAACCTTGCCCAAAGAATTAGGATTTTTGGCTTGTAATAAGGGTTGACTTGATCAACTCAATTTTAGCTTGAGTCTGTATTACCTGTATTTTTATTTGGTTGAGTCATGTTGACTCAGTAGTGGACTAGGGCTTCAACCTGGGGTGTTACATTTTCTCCCAAGGCCAAGCAAGTGGGCGCCACACTCCCAGCCACACTCCCAGCCATACGCCTGAGTCCAGGGGCGCCACATCTCCATCCAGCAGGCTTTGGTCCCCACACCATAGATAGCAGCTCCCTTCTTTCATGCGCCAATTGAGGAGAATGCAACCAAGGATCCACAAAACAAGGGGGCGGCCCAAGACTTCCATAAGAGCCAAACTATGAATGGGAAGAAATTTTCTTGGAGAGAACTTCAAGGAGGCGCCCATTACCTACCAAAAATACCCAAAGCAAAGTTAGGAAGAACCATAACTTGGGGAGAAAGAAAAGGAGGTATCCAAAAAAGGTTGAGCCATGGAAGGAAGGAGATTTCTCTTGAAGAGCAAGGTTAGGAGGCGCCCTAGTCATTCCAAATAAAGCCAGATATAAAAGGAAAAAAATTTCTCTTGGAGAGCAAGGGTAAGAGGCACCCAAACACTTCCAGATAAGGCCAAGCATAGAAGGAAAAAAATAATTTTCTTGGAGGTCAAGGCAAGGAGGCGCCACCCACTTTCCTTTTTTGAAGCCTCAATCATCTTATGGAATTATTTGGGCGGCCATATGAGTAGGGATTGATCCTACAATCCTAATTTGAAGATCCCCTCCTTTAGTCCCACATGGGAAGATGTAAAACCCTACTCTCTTGTAATGTTCTATAAATTAAACCCCCATGTAAATTTGAAATCAATCAGATGAATGAAACCAACTTTTTTTTTGTGAGCAAACTCTGTGTTTTCTCTCTCCGCACTTGCATCCAGGTGTTGAGCTCCGTGAGGGAGTAAATCCGGGTTCCCAGGAACCTTGAGGAGGTGTGAGATCTCCAAAACCCAAACCCTAGGTTAGCCACTTCTACTCCAAAACCCTAGCCGCCCACCATCCACTTCTATCCACCAAACCCTTGCCTATTCCACCTCCCACGGCCTCTCTCTCCACGTCCAGACCGACCACCAGCATCCAGCTCCAGTCCGGATACTTCAGATCCAAAGCTCTTTCCAGAGGGAGTCGAATCAGCCTTCAAGAGAATCCGGATCTCAGCGACATCAGCCTTCAAGTTCTTTGAACTGGTAAATCCTTCCCTGAGTCTCTGAATCCATCACTTGTTTTTCTTCTTCCCAGATCTTGAGTTCAGGAGAAGCCGACCCAGCCACGAGGCCAGTATTGGAGGATCCATTGTGAAGATAGTCGACTCCGAGGATCCAACAATCTGCTCGAGAGAGTTCTTCCACCCAAATTCTGTGAGATCACTGTCTGGTTGGTAACCATCTCTTCTCTTTATTTCTGTCCTGTTGAAAGTTCAGAGCGAAACCCTAGGTCTGGAAGTTTCTCAACCCCCAGCGATCCGTTACTTCTGAACTACTCTGATAACTTAGTTTCTTCTAAATTGTGCTTTCAATCCTTACCTAGTTTCCATCAACTTGGTTTAACTTTACTTTGAGTCGAAGCCAATTTCTGAAATATAAAAAAAAAAAGAAAAGAATTAATCTTAAATTTACTTCCGCATACGCTTCTTTGTTCTTTGTTCTGCATCATAGTAGTGTCTAACATGCTGAAATATAAGAATATATTATATTTGAAATCTAAGAAAATTATTAGATGAAGGATTCGACTTACCTTTGTCGCTTAAATCCTTCTTCTAGAAATAGATTTATCTGATCAACCGGATCTCCAAGGATTTGTTGGAGTTGCATATGTGTCTAGCCTGTACTGGTATCTACATGAAGCCTTCTTGACTGAATAACCAAGATTCCTGAATTGCTAGATCCTTGCAAGTCTTTCTTTAAACATGGAGATGAACCTTCTTTTTTTAGTCAAAATTTTAGAACCCTAGCAGCCTTTTCTTCTCTTTTAAAAAAATTAAATCCCAAAAAATTTAAATATCTTTTCTATTTTTCTCTATCTAAAAACTTAACTCTCTCAGCTTTCTTTTGATGTATATTATTAGATATGGCAAAGAGGAAAAATAGATGGAATGAAAGGAAGAAAGGATGTGTGATAATCATAACTTTGTGCTACATTTTTTCTGCCTTCTTAAAGTCCACGTCCATCTCCATGCCCCCTAAAAATATAGATAAATTAGAATTATATTTTAATTTGAATGACATTCAAATAAGATAGGAGATCTCATTTATTTAGTAGGAGAGAGAGAGTCCTAGATAAGGAAGAGATGCACCAACTCGGCAACTCGATACCTTTTCTTTTCACTGTATGCACCAAGAGGTCATCATCCCCTCTTAGCTTTTGAATGAAATAGAAGAGAGAGAGAGAGTCCTAGTCAATTGGGTCTCCTAGCTGTTGGTCTAATTTGATTCAATTTTTGACTGATTTCAAAATATTTCATGTTAGAATTGAACCAAATTTAAAAAGGTTGCTGACCTTATTCAATTAGATCTAGAATTCAAGTTCAATTTGAATTATCAATTATATTAACTTTAAATTAAGTTAATATTTATTAAATTTAATTTAATTGAGTCAAATAATAAAGTTAAATATTATTACAATATTTGTAAATAGGCTCATCATGCTAAAATTAGTAGGTGCCAAAATTAGCAGGTACTTAATATGTAACCATTACATAAGTCCATATTTTAGTCAGGTCAAATCCTTTTTGTGTGTAATCCTTCATGTTCTATTATATCTAATAGTGAGATATACCATGATCTCTATCATTGTATTATCGAAACTCTTCCGATGGACTGAGAAATTTTAGCTCAGTCCTATTGATCCAAAAATGATCCTAGTGAGCTCTTACAATCTACTAGTGATACTTAGTAGTATGTAGTAGAAACCTAGTAGAATAGAAATGAATCTTTAGGTTAGTATTATATGATCAGATTTCTCTATCAAAAATCCCGACAAGATGTAGGTCATAAAAACTCATCCAACACTAAGCATCCATCATGTTGAGCCCTTGAATGATTTTAATGATAACAAAACATTGGAGCATGCATTTGTCACACTAACAACTCTTCATGTGAATTACAAGTTTTTGTAGGATGATCTATATACCCAATTGCAACTTCTACAATCTTATTATGTGTTATGAGTTGTGTTATAAATGTGTCATGTAAAGAAGAGCCCAAAAGAAAAATTAAAGAAAAATTCTCGAAAATGGGTTACTTCTAAGTATTTTCAAGCTTAAATCTCTTATATTTAATTGTTAGTTGAGTTGTGAAGTATCATGTATGTTAAAAATGTTGCTGGATGTAATTTGGAGAAGAAATGGAAGATTTTCTGAAAAATTCATCCGAGCCGACTTGAGTAAAAGGAGCTGACTCTAGTTCATGGCACGCATGAAGGATTCTAGCATGTAGAGATCTAAGCTGACTCATAGGAACCTGAGCCGACTCGTCTAGAGTATCATTTCCTGAATCAGACAAGCGAGCCGATCCGAAGGAAGTTCGAGCCGACTCATCCATTTAGTCAGACATCCGAGTCGACCTTTCAAAGATCCGAGCTGACTCCTTCAGAGTTCATGAAAATTCAATTCTAAGAGAATAGCTACGTGAGCTGACTCCAATGAGAAGAGCTGACTCTTCCAGAGTACAGTTTTGAAGACCTGTGAATCCGAGCTGACTCAAACAAAGACGAGCCGACTGATCCAGAGTAACAAATCAAGACCATTATGAAACCGAGCCGACCCGAATGAAGCAAGGTGACTCGACCAGAACTTCTCTAAGAATCCGAGCCAACTCAAGGGATCCGAGTCGACTCGATGGTCAATTCCAAGCAGTTAACGGCTAGTTCCAGAACACTAATTTTGAATTTGAAAAGTGCTTCAATGATCAAATGTCACATCCCAACAGTCTACAATGACTATTTTCACTTAAGAAGAGTTCAAGACTCTATAAATGAGGGATTGGGATAGCTTTTCAAAAGCTAATGCTTAGTTGAACATTAAATGAGCTTGTAAGCAAGAGAGCACAAAAGAGCATTCAAGTTAGTCTTCAAGACTTCACCAACTCTTACCTGAAGCTTGAAGTATACATTAAAGAAGTTGAAGAAGTCGCTAAAGAGCATTAAAGTGCAATTAAGAAGGCTTCCCTCGAGCTGCGTTGGCAACCATCAGACAACATCAGTTTGTCATTTTGTTGCTTACTTTCATTAACTCTTTTGTGAGTTGTTGGGTTATTGGTGAGCCCGGTTTAAAAATCAAGTAGGTTCTTGGTTAGCCTGTTCAAAACAAAGTGTATGTTCTTGGTGATCCTATATAAAACCAAGTGTTGGGTTCTTAGTGATCCTGGTAAAACCAGGTGTTGGGTTTTTGGTGAGCCCAGTTGAAAAATAAACTTAGGTTTGGATTGTGAGCCTGGTAAAACAATCCGACTATATTTCAGTGATTAATATAGTGGAAATCCCAAGTTGTATCTTAGATTGTGGACGTAGGAGCTGGGCTGCTCCGAACCACTATAACTTGCTGTGTTTCTATTGTGCCTTTTTCTGTTTGCATCTAGTTCTTCTCTTATTTATTTGAATCATAGCACTATCACACTAAAGTAGATTTAAAAGAGCACATTTCTTTTTAAATTATTTTAATTTCTAATTCATCCCCCTCTTGGAAAAGCCACTTGGGCAACAATTGGTATCAAAGCAGTGTCTCGAAACTTACTAGAGTAAAGATTGATGGCACATCCCATGAATACTTCTTTGGTCGAAGGCCAATCTACTTATAGACCTCCACTATTCACTGGCAAAAATTATTCATACTGGAAAGCTAGAATGAAGGTATACTTCAAGCTATAGATTTTCAATTATGGAAGGTCATTCTTAAGGGTCCACAAATACCCATGATTAAAATTGATGGCGTGGATATCCCAAAACCTGAAGAGGATTGGGATGAACATGACATGAAAATGGGGGAATTGAATGCCAAAGCCATGAATCTACTATATTATGCTTTGGATGCAAATGAGTTCAACCAAATTTCTATTTGCTCATCCGTAAAGGAAATCTGGGATACACTCGAGGTGATCCATGAAGGAACTTCCTAAGTGAAGACCTCCAAAATCAATCTTCTAGTACATAGTTATGAATTATTTAAAATAGAACAAACTGAAACTATCTCTACCATGTTTTCATGATTTATAGATATTATTAATGGTTTAAAAAGTCTTGACAGAGTTTACTCAAATGCATACTTGGTACAGAAAATTCTAAGATCACCTCTAGACAAATGGGACCCCAAAGTAACTGCCATCCAGGAAGCAAAAGATCTAAACACTCTAACACTGGATGAACTGCTAGTTTCTCTCATCATACATGAATTGGCCATGCAGCATAGAATTGAAGATGATCAAAAGAAGAAGAAAATAATTGCCTTCAAAGTTGCATCATACTCAAAGAAACTAGATGATGAATCGGAGGAAGACTGCTCCTCCTCTGAAGATGACTTGGAAGAAGAAGAAATCGTGATGGTCCTGAGGAGATTTACAAGATTTATGGAAAAGAAGAAAGGAAGATACTTTATAAAGTTTCACAAGAAAGGGGAACATAGTAAGGACAAGGACAAGGAAAGAGAGAAATAAAAGGAAAAAATGCCCATATGCTATGAATGTAAGAAACACGGGCATATCCATCCTAACTGTCCTCTATTAAAGAAAACATTCAAGAAGAAAAGAAGAAAGATATGGGTCTCGAAGAGACCACAAAAATTGCAAATCTATGTCTTATGGATCTCGAAGACAAGATAACATCCCCCGAACCTCAAATAGAATTTACTTTTGATGAATTAAATTCTATATTTTATGACTTATTATCTGAATTTAAAAAAGCTGGAGTAATGATTAGAGCTTTAAAGAATATCAATGATTCTTTACTAAAAGAAAATGATGAGATTTTAGAAAAGAACAATTTATTGCAAAAAGATTTACATGTCTTTTCTGAAAAAAACAAAGCTTTGACTATTGAAAATAATGATTCGATAAAGGAGGTTGAAAAACTCAAGCCATTGGTTGAAAAACTTACATTAAGTTCAAATAAGCTTGAGTTGATTTTAAAGAAACAAAGAATTTTTGACAATAAGGCTGGAATTGGTTACAACTCTTTTAATGCAAATGGAATTTCAACTACCAAATTTATACCTTCAAAAGCTTACATTCCAAAAGGTTTATCTCAAAAAGCTTTCATTTTAAATCCTTCAACATCCATTTCTAGAGTTTCAAAGTATATTCCTAAGTTTTCAAATCAAACATCTTTGAAGTCAAATATTTTTACATATGCATCTACATCTACTTCCAGAACTTTAAAGTTTACATCCTTTCAAAGTTATAAAATTGTTTGTTATGATTGCAAAGGGGTAGGACACAAGACCTTTCAATGCAATATTTTTAGAAATGCTAAAACTAAAGTAAGAAAAATTTGGGTTCCCAAAGGAACCACCTCTGCTAACCTGCAAGGATCCAAGGTAGCTTGGGTACCTAAAAGAACTTGTTGATTATTTTGCATGAATGTCTTGCAGCCCAAAACATGAACAATAGATGGTATCTCGACAGTGGCTATTCAAGGCATATGATGGGTGACAAGGATCAATTTATCATCCTAGAGATGAAAGAATGAGGTTTGGTAACTTTTAAAGATAATCACAAGAAAAAATAATCGGTATTGGTAAGATCAAATTGACCCCCTCTACTTTTATAGAAAATGTATTGCTAGTAGACAAATTAAAGTATAATTTGTTAAGTATTAGTCAATTATGTGATAAAGGCTTCAAGGTTATCTTTGAATCATCTATGTGTATTGTAACAAACTCTCTTGATTTTAGCAACAAATTCATTGGACATAGACTTGAAAATATTTATGTAGTAGATCTTAATGATCTAACTATGTCTAGTAGTTCCAGTCTAGTAACAATGAATACTAAAACCAAGGAGTCTTGTTTATTTTGGCATAGATGATTAGGTCATGCTAGCATGCACACTATTGCCAAGCTAATTTCCAAGAATCTTGTTAGAGGTTTGCCTAAATTTAAAGTAGATTTTGAACATGTTTGTGATGCTTACAAATTAGGTAAACAAACTAAGGGAAATTTTAATTCCAAAAATATGATTTTAACTTCTAGATCCCTTAAGCTACGTCACATAGACTTATTTGGACCAACTAAGATCCCAAATAAAGCCACATAACTTAGAAGAGGCTGAATCTGATCCAAACTGGATGATGGCCATGCATGATGAACTAAACCAATTTGAAAGAAATGATGTGTGGACTTTAGTTGAGAGACCATCAGACCATCCTATCATAGAAACTAAATGAGTATATAGGAACAAACTAGATGAATAAGGCAATGTAGTTAAAAACAAAGCTAGATTAGTAGCCAAGGGATACAACCAAGAGAAAGGTATAGATTTTGATGAGACCTATACACCCGTAGTAAGACTAGAGGCCATTAGATTACTTCTTGCATTTGCTTGCTACATGAATTTCAAACTTTTTTAAATAGATGTGAAAAGTATATTTTTGAATGATTTTATTTCTGAACAAGTTTTTATAGAACAGCCACCAGGTTTTGAAAGTCATGATTTTCCAAATCATGTTTTTAAATTCAATGAAGCATTATATGGTTTGAAACAAGCACCTAGAACCTGGTATGATAAATTAAGCAAATTCCTTCTTAAAAATGATTTTGCAAGAGGGAATGTTGATAAAACTCTTTTCATCAAAAAGAAAGATAATGATATATTTGTTGTACAAATCTATGTTGATGATATTAAATTTGGTGTAACTAATAAAGAACTTTGTGGAGAATTTGCTATGCTGATGCAGGGTGAATTTGAGATGAGTCTAATGGGTGAACTAAACTACTTCCTTGGACTTCAAGTAAAACAATCAAAGGATGGGATTTTCATAAACCAAGCCAAATACATCAAAGAAATCATTAAGAAGTTTGGTATGGAGACAAGCAAATAAATGAGCACACCCATAAGCTCTACCTGTAGATTAGATAAAGATAAAGATGGCACCAACATTGATCAAAAGCTGTATCGAGGTATGATTGGATCTTTGTTATACTTGATTACTAGTAGACTTGATATCTTGTTTAGCATATATGTTTGGGCTAGATTTCAATATAATCCAAAAGAATTACATATGCTTGTGGTGAAAAGAATTATAAGATATCTAAGAGGAACAAGTAATTTAGGTATATGGTATTCAAAGCATTCTTCATTAAATTTGATTGGATTTTCTGATGTTGATTATGGTGGATGCAAAATAGATAGAAAAAGCACTAGTGGCACATGCGAATTTCTAGGGTTGAATTTAATCTCATGGCACTGTAAGAAATAAAACTCGATAGCACTGTCTACTGCTTAGGCTGAGTATGTTGCTGCTGGAAGTTGTTGTGCACAAGTGTTATGGATTAAACAACAACTAGTTGACTTTGGTGTTACACAATCTAAAATTTCCATCAAATATGATAACATAAGTGCTATAAATTTTTCTAAAAATATAATTCAGCATTCTAGAACAAAGCAAATAAAAATTAGACATCATTTTATTGGAGATCATATTTTGAATGGTGACATTATGCTTGAATTTGTTCCTACTGAAAATCAACTTGCTGACATTTTCACTAAACCTCTCAATTAAGATAAATTTGAAATGATTAGAGAAGAATTACAACTTTGTGACCGTTTTTAGAAAACCTAACCTAATCTCTTCAAAATCAAGGAAACCTTATCTAGAAAGCCTCCTATATCAAACCAAGATCTTTGACCATCTCTCCTTGCAGATTTTTGCCATTAAATTTTGATTCGTAACCTTTTTAACTCTTCTAGAGAGTTATGGTTCGAGTTGACTCGAGCTACTGTGCTCAAGTCAAGCCGACTCGAATTCTTGATTAAGTCTCTTTATATCTCTTCTCGAGCCGACTCGAGCAAATTAGGGCTTGCCGAGCCGACTCGGATGTCGGGCAAGTAGTTTTTTTTTTGTAGAGCCATAGGACATAATCTTAAGTTTTATGCCTTAACTATTCATTTCTTGGTAGCTTAGAACCCTTGCTACCGACCTGAAAATCTCTTCTAGCCTTCAAAACCTCCCTTTTCTAGCTTGATCTCTAGCATTCTTCTCGAGCTCGGGCAATGGCTCCAAAAAGGGCTATCGGAAAGAGATCAAAATGAGCCTAACCCTCTACAAAAAAGGAAAGGAGGATGAAGCATCGACAAGAAGAGCCGACTCGATCAGTTGAAATGGAAGAACAAGAAATGGAACCAATTGCAACACCTTCTCCGAGACAACCTGTTTCAATGTCCAACTGACCCATGACAAGCGAAAGAAGAATTATCTTCTCATTCTTGAAAGAGCTAGGGCTATAGATTGGAGATTTAATTGAAGACCAGGGCTAGAGCTTCTTTAGTTCGTTGAATGTGCCAACCTATCCAAATTTGGTAAGGCATTTTTATGAAAATTTAAGATTGGAAGAGCAGCATATTAAGCCTGTGGTTAAGGAAAAGAGAATTATTGTGACTGAGGAAAGACGGAGTAGCACACTTGAGATGCCAAATAAGGGTTTGAAACACTTAATTCTGAAAGATAAGGAGAAAACCCTTAGGACAATTTTGAACAAGGCAGATGTGAGTCGTATTGGTAATGTAATGGCCAATACACTGTCCCTTGAAATGAGACTATTGCACAATTTTATTGGTAGGATCTTTCTCCCGAGAACTGGAAGGTTTGATTAGGTAAGTGAGAGGGATCTTAGCTTTGTGGAGCACGTAATTGAGGAGGAGGCCCTTAACTTACCTCACATTATGCAACTGCAGATGAAAGAAGTAGTCAGGAAAGTGAAAGCATGTTTGCCTTATAGAATGGTTCTTACCTTATTTTTCCAGGCCTCCAGAGTGAACCTAGATGGTGAAGATGGTAGGCCCCTTCACCACACTGATACCTACTCCTCCAAATCTTTACAATGAATGGGATATCAACTAACTGAAGGAGCTTGGAGGAAGAAAGGATCAGAATATAGGGCTATTGGATCATCCAGCAGTGATGAGGATGATGATGATGAGAAGCAGCTACCTCAGGAGATAGGGACTATAGCTGGACCTTCTACATTTGAGGAGACTACCACTACCTCTACTACTATTGAGCCTGCTGTTGTTGATGATGCTATTGAGATAGAACATAGAGAGTATGGGAGTCCCAGGATCTCTCTAGCATCTCCACCAGCAGCACCTACATCTCCACTGGCTCCACCTTCTGCACTTCTATGACTACTTCTACTTAGGGACCATCTGTTAATACATCAGGAGCTTTAGTGTCTCAAGACTTCATTGCAGATCAGATGAGACTACTTACTCAAACCCTGACCAGTTCTTTTGGTTTGATGTTTGGTGATCTTCACCAAACAATTGAAACCAAACTTGAGGACATACGTGGTGAGATTAGACATCTTCACTCCAGGGTGGATAGTGTTCAATCCATAGGACCTGCACCTCAGGTGGACTTACAACCTATCATAGATTCCTTTAAGGCAGCTTCTGAAAAAATTAAGAAATATGTTGATCACAGCATTGAAGAATTCAGAACTGAATTGAAAGAGATGAGTTACAGGATGGGTTCAATGGAGCAAGGAAAGAAGGTAGAAGATGATTACACTAAAGGAGTTGGCATTCTTAGAGGTGAATTTGGAAGACTGAGAGGATCTGCAGAGGCATTTGCCAATGCCCAGGCAAGTGATGTTGCACTCAATAAAGGGATGAAGAAGATGGAAGAAGAGCTCAATTCTATCTGGGTGACCCTTAGTTAGCTATCCACTACTGTTGCCTATGCTTCTACTCCCAGATAGCAGGAACCTCATCCTACTCAGCCTGCACCTCACCCTAGGCAGCCTGCACGACACCTTAGATAGTCTCCACCTCAGTCCACTCAGCCACCTTTTGTTGATCCTTTCTCTTCAATGCCACCACCTGGACCATCCACTAGCAATAGTGCAAACATTAAGGTAGAACTAGTAGAACATGTTGTAAATCTACCTAGTGATAGTGAATAGACTAATGTTTGTGTTTTTGCTTTCAAACTTTTGTAATGTGTATTGAAAATCATTGAATGAAATGAAAGTATTTGTTTCTCTCCTATTGTGTTTGCAATGGTATCTTTGCTTTAGTAGATTATCAAATCTTTTTAAAAGTGAAATTATCTCAAACAATGTTTTCAATCTTCTCATTCTATTTCAAAAATCATGCTTTGTGTACTTAACAAAGGGGGAGATTGATTTTAACTAATTGCCTTTTTGATTAACGACAAAAAGGGGGAGAACAATGATATAAATATTGTCAATGCATGGAAAATATACAAGTAAGGGGGAGAATTTTAAAAAATTGACATCAATTTTGCAAAGAAACTTGCTTATATTTGCTTTCATAAATTTGCTTTAACTGCTGTGTTCTAATATAGTGTCAATGGCTATCCATTATTAGCTCTGAACAAGCTTTAATTTGGTTTAGTTCTGATACTCTTTGAAAAATGAACAAGCTTCGACATTTTCTGAAAGCTCTGTTATATATCAAACTTATTACTAAAAGCTCTATTATATATTGAACATACTCCCAAATGTTCTGATACATTTTCTATATGCAAGCTCTTATACATTGATTTCAAATACATTATTAGTATACAACTCATACATGTCTATACCTATTTGTAAATATAATTTTACATATGTAACTGTAAATGTTTTCCATGCCCGGTGCTTTATCATCATCAAAAAGGAAGAGATTTTGACCCCTTGAGTGATTTTGATGATAAAAAAATATTGGAGCATGCATTTGTTACACTAACAACTCTTCAAGTAAATTACAAGTTTTTGTAGGATGATCTATATGCACAATTGCAACTCCTACAATTTTATTATGTGTTATGAGTTGTGTTGTAAATGTGTCATGTAAAGAAGAGCCCAAAATAAAAATTAAAGAAAAATTCTCGAAAATGGTTTACTTCTAAGTGTTTTCAAGCTTAAATCTCTTAGATTCAATTGTTAGTTGAGTTGTTGGTGTGGACACCAACAAATGTTTTCAATCAAATTCATTGTGGATTTAATTATAAAGCAAGCCAATTGAAGCCACAAGAGTCAGCTTAACCACAACCCAAAGATCCGACTCGACACTGGAGCCGACTCAATTCGAGAGATTCTACTACTTCAACATTTCAGCTATTCCGTACTTATTTTGCTACCTGCATATCTTGCCACTTGGAATAACATCAGCTATCTGGGATATCTCAGCACATGGGATAAAATTAGCAAAGCAACTACCTTGGAGTAACATCCCAACTAATAGTCCAAGTTGGATTGCCACATAACCCAGCCTAGATGGCAGCCATGCTAACATGGAGGACATCTCACACCTCCTTCCACTTGGGCGCCTACACTTAAATTCAACTCAAAATGGCCAGCACACATATTTTTCCATAAATCACGTAATTCTCCTCCATCTTCTCCAACTCCCCACTATTTTCTCCATGTAAATCTCCATGAATTTTGAAATTTCAAATGAGCTTGGAAGGTCTATGAATACCTCTCCATAGCCCCATGTAATGGCATGTTATGAAATAATGAAAGAATGAGAATTTTAGCTCCAATTTTCTTCCCATTTGTGTGATGCAAATGCCTTCCATAAGGGAATGAGTGTGAGGCTCAACTTAGATATTCTACAAGCATTTACCTACCAAGGGATGCCTTCTTCACATCAGCTCTCAACGCCATCATCTTCAAGCCCTCAAGATCGCCATCTCCAATGAAGCCATCAACAGCAAATCTTCAAAGATAGCCATCTCCTTCTTCATCCCAAAGTCGCCCACCAATTCCTACTTCCAAGGATCTTCAATCAAAGTTTCTTCAAGAGGCACCATCCTTTCCATCTTCTAAGCACAACAAGGAGTCAATCTCTTTCAAGGATGCCAGCTTCCTCCCCTCCAAGATCTCTTCTATCAAACATAGAAGAGCCAACATCCACTCTTCATCTTGATTCCTTTATCAATTGTCTACAATCTTGGCATGTCTCTATTGTCTTTCTTTGCAAGGTCCCCTACAATCTAGAGTTAAAGAAGAGGTATGTTTTGCCTTGGAACCATTTATGGATGGAGTCTTCATTATGGTGGTGACAATCTTTAAGTCCAGTAGTGGCTCAATGGAGTGCTGAAATTAATCTTCCATCAACAAAGTGAGTGCTCATCATTAGTAAGTAAGCTCCTTCCAAATCTCTTAAGTCTAATCATATGAAGGTATATATCTTGGTCTTAAGGGTTCCTCAATCATTAGATCCCTTCTTCTTTTGATTAGATTGAGTTACATTGCGGGTAGGTTTCATTTCATTAAGTAGTCTCTTCTTTGAATTACTTTTAACATTCTTACATATGAATTATTGCTAATGTGGATAGGTATCATTGATCAATCAGTTAATTAATCCATTTAGTTAGTCTTCATTCTTGCATGCCAGATCATATTTGGTATCAGAGCACGGTTACAGGGGTAGTGTAAAAAAAAAAAAAGTGGTAACATGCATGTTCTCTCTTTAAGTACTCGGATTGGGTACATCATCAAGGTTGTCCAGTCATAAGAGAAAAGTAAGGCTGCAAGACCCTCTCTTCCCATTCAATGGGATCTCCTATGGCGTGTAGGGGTGCCATTGTGATTTGACCTATGAAGAAGAAAAACAAAGAGATCACTCATTTAGGATTTAATTTCTGCTTACTGATTTCTGTGTTAGGGATTGAATTCTAGGACTGTTTCCCCATTAAGACCTCACTGTTTTACCCTGATTTTTGCATCAGTTAATTTCAGTTTATCCCACTGTTTACTGTAATTTTCTGAGATTTTTCCTAATTTGAAAACAGAGTGAAATCTGTCTAAGAAAACAGCCTTAACCAAGTTCTGCACATTGAACCTGCGTTGGTAGTCTGAACCTAGGTCTGATTCACCAACTAATCCCTACTATTTTTCTCTAATTTTCACACTAAGTAGTCTGTTATTAGCCTTCTTAATTTCTGTCATTTTTTCTAATTTTTTGATTTCAAAAGAACAAAAAAAATATGCATGTAAAATAGACTTACTGAGATTTCTGCATGTTTTGTTTGGGCTGAAACTAAATCACATCCAAACCCCCCAAACCCAAGTCTATCTTGCTTGATCACTTAACCAGCTGAAACTTAAGTCTGACACATCATAAAATACAAAAAAAAAAATGATTTTTAGATTGCATTAGGAATTCATATGCATAATCTATTCTAAGGGCGTCAATATCATAAGATAAGGGAAGGAGGTCATTAGCTTTCCTTGGCCCAAAAACATCCAACCACATTTTGCATTGAACCCAAACCTTTTAATAAAATTGAGTAGCAACCTAATTAGAATTAGGGATACTAACAAGTCAAGCTCAATTAGTGTGTTGAGACTAGTGTGAATCATTTCTTCATCTACTCCTGGAAAGTGGTGTCTAAGGCTAGGGGTCCAAAGGCAAACGCCTTTAGAGGATTTGTGGTTCTTTAATTGGATCCTCGCGAATGCGGGGGGGGGGGGGACGCCCACAATCGCACCTCTTACCTAGCCATTTGAAAGGGTATTTGTAGTCTTGGTCTATACTAAGTCAATTCATACTACATTGGACTTCTAGGTCTAGCAATCCTAGAGCGAATCTTTGTATTGAATGACTACTAGATTAGGAATTCCCTATCAACATTCACAAGACCAGCCCAGTTCTACCATGGATCCCAATCTAGAGCTCTAATGAGAACTATGACTGAGTAGTTCAAGCAATTGAACACTAGGTTTGATCAAATGGAAGAGAGGATAGAAACCCTTGAAGAAACCCGTTTGACCCCTACTGAGCCACAATCACCCAGATTGCCACCTGACCATCCTAGAGTCCAACACCAAGAATATACTCCTGACCCACATCCAAGGAGACCTCACCATGATTATGTTGACTAGGTTGAGAGAGCCCTTAGCAACATTCATCTAGATGCACCCACATTCGATGGAAATTTGGATCCTAAGGTGTATATAGACTGGAAAGGTGATATGGACCAATATTTTGATTGGTATGAAATGTTAGAAGATAGAAAATTTAAGTTTGCCAAACTTAGATTGGTCCATCAGGCTAGATTATACTGGGGTAATGTGGAGCATATGACTCGATAGAGTGACATGCCCATAGCCACTTGGAGAGCTATGAAGGTGAAGCTTAGGGAGAAGTATTTACTAATATCCTATGAACAAAGACTCTTGGACCAATGGCAATGATTAACCCAAGGAAATAAGATGATATCCAAATATGTTGCCAAGTTTGATGAGTTCGTTATGAGATGCAATATGGTTGAGTCTGAGGCAGCAACCTTGTCTAGGTTCAGAGCAGGTCTACATGAGGAAATCCAAAGAGAATTATTTTTAAGAGAAGTCCATGACCTAGACCAAGCCTACCAAGTTGCTAGGGACTGTGAGAGATTCCATAGGAGACCTTTATTTCGCTGACCTGAGCCCACTAGGATTAATCCTCCTAAAAATAGACCAATTCCAAGCCCAAGTACAGCAAATAGACCCAATCCTGCTGCTCCATTAGTTCGAAGGGAAGATAAAGGAAAGAGCCCTGAAGTTTGAAGGGAGGGAAATGTCCATTGTTTTAGATGCCATAAGATAGGTCACTATGCAAGCCAATGTCCCACCAGTGTGTTACACATAGAAAAAAAAGTTACTGAGCCCATAGAAAACTGTGAGGAAGAAGAAGTATATGAGGCAGGTGTGAATTTAGTTGATGAGTATGAAGGGGATAATGAGATCATAGACTCATCAGAAATCCTAGAAGTCGTGAGATGTATCTTGACCCAGGGTAAGGAGCAAGAAGATTGGTGTAGGACTAGTATCCTACAAACCTTTGTCAAGATAGGAGAAAAAGTGTGCAAGATCATCTTAGATAGTGGTAGTTGTGTCAATGCCATATCAACCAATACAGTCAAGAACCTAGTATTGCCCACTGTGCCCCATCCGAACCCATATAAGGTATCTTGGATAGATTCGACCTCAATTCCCATCAAACTTAAGTGCCAAGTCTCAATCTAGTTACAGTCATACCAAGAAAAGGTTTGGTGCGATGTTCTTCTAATGGGGGTTAGTAGCATCATATTAGGCCGACCATGGTTGTATGATCATGATGCTATACTCTATGGTCATTCTAATTCATATTCTTTCAATCACAATGGAAAGAAGATTGTAATCAATTCTTCACCACCTAAGGACAATGTTAAGAGAGGATCAGTCACCTGGGGAACAAGAAATAAGGAATAAACATGATCTGTGCTAAGGAATTGGAGCAAGAGCTTAGTAGTGGTTCCCCTGTTTGGATTTTAATAACTAAGGAAGCTCAGGACCAACCCCATAAGGAACAACCCCAGGAGGTGTTAAGGTTTTTAGAGAAGTTTCAAGACATCTTTCCTAAAGACCTTCATAATCATCTTCTACCCTTGAGAGATATTCAACATGCCATAGATTTGATCCCAAGATCCATATTACTGAACCTTCTCCATTATAGGATGAATCCTACAGAACATTCAAAATTACAACGTCAAGTTGGAGAACTTCTCCAAAAAGGATTCATTAGAGAAAGCCTAAGCAATTGTATAGTACCTGCCCTTCTGACCTCGAAGAAAGATGGCACATGGATAATGTGTGTAGATAGTCGAGCCATCAATAAGATTACCATTAAGTATCATTTCCCTAATCCCCGTTTGGATGACATGTTGGACATGATGGCCAGAGCCAAAATATTCTCCAAAATTGACCTTAAGAGTGGCTATCATCAAGTGAGAATTAGACTCGTGGATGAATGGAAAACTGCTTTTAAAACCAAAGATGGCTTATATGAGTGTGTAGTAATGCCTTTCAGCCTGTCCAATGCACCTAGCACCTTCATGAGGATTATGACCCAAGTTTTGATGACATTCATCAAGAAGTTTGTAGTGGTCTATTTTGATGACATTCTCATTTATATTAGAATGAAGAAAGAGCACTTAGACCATCTTAGGCAAGTTTGCCAAGCCCTTAGATAAGATAGTCTCTATGCCAACCACAATAAATGTGAATTCATGACCCATAGAGTTATCTTTCTAGGATTTGTTGTTACCACTGAAGGGGTATCTGCTGACCCCAAAAAAGTCAAGTCCATAGTTGAGTGGCTGAAACCCAAAGTGTCAATGATGTTCGAAGTTTCCATGGTCTAGCCACTTTCTATAAAAGGTTTATTCGAGGATTCAGTACCATAGTGGCACCCATTACTGACTACATTAGGAAAGAAATCTTTGAATGGACAAAAGCCGCCGGTAGAGCCTTCCTAGAAATCAAGAAAAGAATGACACAAGCACCCATTTTAAGGTTACCCAATTTTTCAAATGTGTTTGAGGTTGTTTGTGATGCCTCTGGAGTAGGAATTTGAGGAGTTTTGAGCCAAGAGGGTCATCCAGTAGCATTCTTTAGCAAGAAGTTGAATGAGGCAAGAATGAGATACTCGATATATGAAAGGGAATTGTACATGGTAGTACAAGCTTTGAGGTATTGGAGACACTATTTACTACCGCAAGAGTTCGTTCTTTATTTTGATCATGAAGCCTTACGATTCCTTAATTCCCAAAAGAAATTGAACCCTAGGCATGGGAAATGGGTAGAATTCATTCAAGCATATACCTTTATTTTGAAATATCGTGTCGGCATTGAAAATAGGGTTGCAGATGCACTGAGTCGACGATCCAAGCTTTTGACCTCGGTTAGCACAGAAGTTGTAGGGTTTGATAGATTGAAAGAAGAATACCCCAAGTGTCCAAACTTTAGTGATATTTATCAATCCCTCCAACAAGGACCATCTAGTGTACATAGTAACTATACTCTCTTAGATGGATTCCTTTTCAAAGGAAATTAGTTGTGTCCCCCGAACTTCTATTAGAGAGGTTTTGATCTGGGAGTTCATGTTGGAGGCCTAGCAGGTTATTTTGGTAGAAATAAAACCATCCTAGCAATAGAAGACCAATTCTTTTGGCCTGGCCTTAAGAGGAATGGGGCCCAAGTTGTGGTGTAATGTCGAACATGTGCTATAGCCAAACAACAAAAGCAGAACACTGGGTTGTACACTCCTCTACTAGTCCCAGATTGTCCATGGCAGGATCTTAGTATGGACTTTGTACTAGGTCTCCCAAAGACCTCAAGGAGACATGATTCCATCTATGTTGTAGTTGACCGATTTTCTAAGATGGCTCACTTTATCCCATGTTCTCAAACCTTCGATGCTTCAAGAATGGCTAAGCTTTTCCTTGACGAAGTTGTTAGGCTACATGGTTTATCCAAAACCATTGTGTCAAATAGAAATGTTAGGTTCACTAGTTACTTTTGGAAAACTCTTTGGCATATGCTAGGAACCAAACTGAAATTCTCCATAGCCTACCATCCTCAAATTGATGGCCAAACTGAAGTCATTAACTAGAGTTTAGGGAATCTGCTAAGATGTTTAGTTGGTGATAGTATGGGAAATTGGGATCTCTTATTACCTAGAGCGGAGTTTGCTTACAACAGCTCAGTCAATAGATCTACTGGAAAGAGTCCTTTTGAGGTGGTCCATGGGTACAAACCTAAGAAACCTATAGATCTCATCCCATTGCCCACACATGCACGAGTTTCTAAGTCTGCTAAATCTTATGCACAACATATTAAGGACTTGCATAAAGAAATCAATAAGAAAATCAACTTGAGCAATGAAGCCTATAAACATATGGCTAATTCACGTAAAAGAATCAAAGAATTCTATGAAGGAGACCATGTAATGATTAGACTCAGACCTGAACGGTTCCCATCTGGAACCCTTATAAAATTACATGCCCATGGTGCAGGCTCATTCGAAATTATAAAAAAGATTGGACCTAATGCATATATACTTGAGTTAACTTCTAACCTAGGTATCAGCTCGACCTTCAATATTTCAGACTTGATAGAGTATAAGGAGCCAATGATGATATCTAGTGAAACTTTTGGGCCTAACCATATTGTTGAGAGTGAACCCACCACTGAGTGTCCACCAACCACTTTTCCAAAGAGGCAAGATAAAATTGAGCAAATTCTAGATGACAAGACTATCACTAACAGGAACAAGGACGACTAACGATATCTGGTTCATTGACAAGGTCTACCAGAATCTGAAAACTCGTGGATCACTAAGGAGGACCTGCAACGAATTGACCCAGACTTATTGGAGCATTACCAAAGTCAAGTTGACCCATACTCGATAGGGTCGAGTTCTTACCACCCCCGAAAAATTGGTGCAGAAACCAACAAATGTTTTCAATCAAATTCATTGTGGATTGACTTATAAAGCAAGCCAATTGAAGCCACAAGAGTAAGCTCAACCACAACCCAAAGATCTGACTTGAGCTCTGGAGCCGACTCAATTCGAGAGATTCTACTACTTCAACATTTCAGCTATTCCATACTTATTATGCTACATGCTTATCTTGCCACTTGGAATAACATCAGCTATTTGGGATAACTCAGCACATGGGATAAATTTAGCAAAGCAACTACCTTGGAGTAACTTCCCAACATCTAGTCCAAGTTGGATTGCCACATCACCCAGCCTGGATGGCAGCCATGCCAACATGGAGGACACCTCACACCCCCTTCCACTTGGGCGCCTACACTTAAATTCAAACTTAAAATGGCTGGCCCACATATTTCTCCATAAATCATGTAAATCTCCACCATCTTCTCCAACTCCCCACTATCTTCTCCATGTAAATCTCCATGAATTTTGAAATTTCAAATGATTGGAATGTCTATGAATACCTCTCCATAGCCCCTTGTAATGGCATGTTATGAATGAATGAAAGAATGAGAATTTTAGCTCCAATTTTCTTCCCATTTGTGTGATGCAAATGCCTTTCGTGATGGAATGAGTGTGAGGCTCAACTTAGATATTCTACAAGCATTTACCTACCAAGGGACACCTTTTTCACATCAGCTCTCAATGCCATCATCCTCAAGTCCTCAAGATCACCATCTCCAATGAAGCCATCAACATCAAATATTCAAAGATAGCCATCTCCTTCTTCATCCCAAAGTCACCCACCAATTCCTACTTCCAAGGATCTTCAATCAAAGTTTCTTCAAGAGGCGCCATCCTTCCAATCTTCCAAGCACAACAAGGAGTCAATCTCTTCCAAGAATGCCTACTTCTTCCCCTCCAAGATCTCTTCTATCCAACATAGAAGAGCCAACATCCACTCTTCATCTTGATTCCTTTATCAATTGTCTACAATCTTGGCATGTCTCTAATGTCTTTCTTTGCAGGGTCCCCTACAATCCGGAGTTAAAGAGGAGGTATGCTTTGCCTTGGAACTATTTATGGATGGAGTCTTCATTCTTGTGGTGACAATCTTTAGGTCCAGTAGCGGCTCAATGGAGTGCTGAAATTAATCTTCCATCAACAAAGTGAGTGCTCATCATTAGTAAGTAAACTCCTTCCGAATCTCTTAAGTCTGATCATATAAAGGTATATATCTTGGTCTTAAGGGTTTCTCAATCATTAGATCCATTCTTCTTTTGATTAGATTGAGTTACATTGCGAGTAGGTTTCATTTCATTAAGTAGTCTCTTCTTTGAATTACTTTTAACATTCTTACATATGAATTATTGCTAATGTGGATAGGTATCATTGCTCAATCAATTAATTAATCCATTAAGTTAGTCTTCATTCTTGCATGCCACATCAGTTGTAAAGTATCTTGTATGTTAAAAATGTTGTTGGATGTAATCTAGAGAAGAAATGGAAGATTTTTTGAAAAATCCATCCGAGCTGACTCAAGTAAAAGGAGCCAACTCTAGTTCATAATACACATGAATGATTCTGGCTTGCAGAGATTTGAGCCGACTCGTAGAAACCCGAGCTGACTTGTCCGGAGTACCATTTCCTTAATCAGACAAGCGAGCCGACCCGAAGGAAGTCCGAGCCAGCTCATCCATTCAGTTAGAAATCCTAGTTGACCCTTATGAGATCCTAGTCGACTCATCCATAGTTCATGAAAAATCAGTTCTAAGAGAACAGCCAAGCGAGCCGACTCCAATGAGAAGAGCCGACTCTTCTAGAGTATAGTTTTGAAGACCTGTGAATCCGAGCTGACTCGAACAAAGGCGAGCCGACTCATCTAGAGTAACGAATCAATACCATCGTGAAACCGAGCTGACCCGAATGAAGTGAGGTGACTCGACTAGAACTTCTCTGAGAATCTGAGCCAACTTGAAGGTCAATTCCAAGCAGGTAATGGCTAGTTCCAGAACTCCATTTTTGAATTTGAAAAGTGCTCTAATGGTCAAATGTCACATCCCAACGGTCTACAATGACTATTTTTACTTAAGAGGAGTTCAAGACTCTATAAATGAGGGATTGGGATAGCTTTTCAAAGGCTAATGCTTAGTTAAGCATTCAATGAGCTTGTGAGCAAGAGAGCACAAAAGAGCATTCAAGTCAGTCTTCAAGACTTTACCAACTCTTACCTGAAGCATGAAGCATACATTGAGAAAGTTGAAGAAGCCGCTAAAGAGCATTAAAGTGCAATTAAGAAGGCTTCTTGTGAGCTGCATCGGTAACCATCAAACAACATCAGTTTGTCATTTTGTTACTTACTTTCTTTAACTCTTTTATGAGTTGTTAGGTTATTGTTGAGCTCGATTTAAAAACCAAGTAGGTTCTTGGTTAGCCCGTTCAAAATCAAGTGTAGGTTCTTGGTGATCCTATGTAAAACCAAGTGTTGTGTTCTTGGTGATCCTGGTAAAACCAAGTGTTGGGTTTTTGGTGTGCTTGGTTGAAAAATCAAGTTAGATTTGGATTGTGAGCCTGGTAAAACAATCTGACTATATTCCGGTGGTGAATATAGTAAAAATTTCAAGTGGTATCTTGGATAGTGGACGTAGGAGCTGGGTTGCTCCAAACCACTATAACTTGCTGTGTTTGTATTATGCATTTTTCTGTTTGCATCTACTTCCACTCTTATTTATTTGAATCACAGCACTATCATACTAAAGTAGATTTAAAAGAGCATATTTCTGTTTAAATTTTTTAAATTCCCAATTCACCCCTTCTTGGGAAAGCAACCTGGGCAACACATCATATGCTGGACTTAATTAGATTGAGTCTAATTATGATTTCTATGAAAACTCCTTTCCAATATCATGCTATTGTGGCTATTGATTTAAGAACTTAGCCTTTTAGGTTGCATAGGACTAAACCTTAACTATTAAGACCAATAGATCCCTTATAAATATACTCCCTACTCCTACAGCAAGCTATTATATACAATGAATACCATATGGTTATGAATGGTTAGAGACCATGTTCATGTGCTATCAAACCATAGCAATCTCATTATAAGTAATCAAGACGCTACAGATCAAGGAACTACTCGCACAACTATAGCATTAATAAGTTACTGACGAGTGAGTAGACATCTATGTAACTTCTTAGACTTTGTTACACTTAGTATCGTTGTTCCCTAACAACCACTTGTACTATCATTCTAGTATCTCTACACTATAAATTCAAGACTCATCTACTCATAAGAGAGGTGATTCATACACCGATCTTGACGGATCAATCATATTGACCCCATAAGTGATTTTGATGATAACCAAATATTGGAGCATGCACATTTATTACTAACAACTCTTCAAGTGATTTACATGTTTTTGTAGGATGGTTTAATTGTCCAAACTTCAACTCCTATATCTTTAGTTCTTGATTTGAGTTATGTTGTAATCTGTTTTTGTAAAAAAGAACCCAATGAAAAAGCTAAGAAAAAAATTATAAAAAAAGGGTTACTTCTGTGTGCATGTGCTTTAGAATTATTTTGAGTTGGTGTGCATGAAAAGTGTAAGAGTATTGGTGAGAGTTTTTCTTTAAGTTCAATTATAAAAATCCTGAAGAAGATACTCGAGCTGACCCAGCATGTTGAAGAGCCGACTCTATCTCATGGCACGCATCAAGGATTCTGGTACACAGCAATCTGAGCCGACTCGAAGGTAACCGAGCCGACTCCAATAAATCTGAGTCGACTGGAATATGTCTAAGTCGACTCCTTTATAGTCCAGTTTTTGAAGATTTCTGAGAACAGCCAGGCGAGCTGACCTGAACCAGAAAGAGTCGACTTTACTGGACCTAATGTTGAAGACCTCGAAAAGCGAGCAACCCGAATGACAATGAGCCGACTCTTCCAGAGTGATGATTTCAGAACCTAAGAAGAATAGCCAACCAAAGTTCAAGAGAGTCGACTCCTCGAGTTCAAGATTTTCAAAGACAGAAGTTCCAGCCGACCCGAGCTATCAAGAGCCGAATCATCCAGAGTGAAGTTTTGCACCCTAAGACAAAGAGCCGACTGCACTGAAGATTTGGCGACTCGACCTATCGACTTGAAGGATCCGAGCCGACTCGAATATCACTTTTAAGTATCTAATGGCTAGTTCTAGAATTTCTTTTTAAATACCAAAAAGTGCTCTAACGGTCATATGTCACATCATAATGGTCTACAACATCTCAAACTACCTTGGAGTGGTGGAAGACCTTATATTTGAGGGATTTGAACTTCTTTCAAGTAAGAGTTAAGAAGTTTTTGAAAGTTAAGAAACTTTATTGAATATCCTACCTACCAACAAGAAGAGAGCACAAGAGTATTCAAGTTAGTCTTCAAGTCTTCACCAACTCTGATATGAAGCTTGAAGCAATTTGGAAAGAAGCCACTGAAGCAATTAAAGCTCATTCAAGTGCAATTCAAGTGGACTTCTCACAAGCTGCACCAGCAACTATCTGACAACTAGAGTTTGTCATTATTGTTGCAATTATTTCAATTCATTTTTGAATTGTTTGGGTTATTGGTGAGCCCAGTTGAAAAACCAAATAGGTTCTTAGTGAGCCTTGATAAAAACCAAGTGTTGGATTCTTGGTGATCCTGGTAAAACCAAGTTAGGTTCTTCGTGATCCTGTGAAAACCAAGTTGGATTTCTTTGGTGATCTTGTTTAAAACCAAAGGGTGTTGGGTTTTCTTTGGTGATCCTGTTAAAACCAAAGTGTAGAGATTTTGGATTGTGATCCTGGAAAACAATCTGAATGTATTCGAGTGTGAATATAGTGGAAATCCCAAATAGTATCTTGGATAGCGGACGTAGGAGCTGTGTTGCTCCAAACCACTATAAATTTTATGTGTTTGTGTTATGCTTATTTGACTCTATTTAGCTTTTGTGATTTATTATTCTACCACAGCACCTTACACTTTAAAAAGAGATTTTAATTGCACATTATCTGCTTTAATTTTTAAATTCCCAATTCACCCCCCTTTTGGATAGCCACCTGGGCAACAACTGGTATCAGAGCAGTGTCTCTGAATACATAAGAGTAAAGATTGATGGCTCATCCAATGAGTACATCCTTGGCGAAAGACCAATCAACCAATAGATCTCCACTCTTCACTGGCATAAGTTATGCATACTGGAAAGCTAGAATGAAAATATATGTTCAAGCAGTTGATTTTCAATTATGGAAGGTCATTCTAAAGGGTCCTTATATCCCCATGGTTAAAATTGATGGAATGGATGTTCCAAAACCTGAAGAGGATTGGGGCGAACATGACATGAAAATGGGTGAGTTAAATGCCAAAGCATTAAATCTATTATATTGTGCTTTGGATAGTAATGAGTTTAATCGAATTTTCATTTGCTCCTCTACAAAGAAAATTTGGGATAAACTTGAAGTGACCCATGAAGGAACTTCTCAAGTGAAGTTTTCTAAAATTAATCTTCTTGTGCATAGTTACAAATTATTTAAAATAAAACCTAATGAAATAATCTCTGCCATGTTTTCATGTTTCACTGATATTATTAATGAGTTAAAAAGTCTTGGCAGGGTATATTCTAATGCAGATCTTGTATAGAAGATTCTAAGATCTCTTATAGATAAATAGGATCCGAATGTGACTGCCATCCAGGAAGCAAAAGATTTGAATACCTTACTACTGGATGAACTGCTAGGATCTCTCTTCACTCATGAACTGACTATGCAGCACCAAATTGAAGATGATCAAAAGAAGAAGAAATCTATTGCCTTCAAAGCTGCTATGGATTCTAGAAAGGATGAAGAATCGAAAGAAGAATGCTCCTCTATTGAAAGCGACATGGAAGATGAAGATGTTGCCATGATTGTTAGGAGATTCAGAAAGTTCTTGGAAAGATGAAAAGGAAGAAATTATAGAAAATTCCGTAAGAGCAAAGAATACAACAAGGAAAAGGATAAAGAAAAGGAGAAAGAAAAGAAGTGCCTACCTGTTATGAATGCAAAAAACCAGGACACATTCGACCTTCTTGTCCATTGCTAAAAAAGGGATTTAAGAAAAAGAAAAAGAAAGCTATGGTAGCAACGTGGAGCGACAGTGAAGCATCCTCATCTACTGAAGAAGAAGAGACCATGAAATCTATGAATTTATGTCTGATGGGTCTTGAAAATGAGATATCATCCCCTGAGCTTCAAACTAAATTTATTTATGATGAATTGAATTCTGCATTTCATGATTTACTTATTGAATTCAAGAAAGCTGGGGTTAAAATCAAATCCTTGAAGAAACAAAATGATCTTTTATTCAAAGACAAGGATGAAATTTTTGAAAAGAATAATATTTTGTAGAAATAATTGAATATCTTTTATGATAATGTTATTGCTTTGAAAAATGAAAAAAATGTTTAAAATGAGACAAACAAAATTTTAGTTGCCGAAAACACTGATTTGAAAAAGGAGGTTGAGAAGCTTAAGCCTTTAATAGAAAAACTTACTTTGAGTTTTAACAAGCTTGAGATAATCTTGAAAGAACAAAAAGATTCAAAAAATAAAGCTGGAATTGGATTTAATGTCTTAAATGGTAAAGGAATTTCAGCAACAAAATTTGTATCTTCAAAAGCTTCAGCTTCAAATGCAAAATTTCAAAAAGCTGTTCCATCAAAATATATTTCAAATGGCCTAAAATATGTTCCAAAAAATTATGTTCAGAAATCTTTCAAACCAAATATATCTATTTCTGCATCTTTTAAAGCTTCAAAGCATGCATCGTTTAAAAATGAAAAATTTGTCTGCTATGCATGTCATAGATTTGGGCATAAATCTTATCAATGCAATTCATTAAAAAATACCAAAATTGATATATTGAAATATAAAACCGTTTGGATTCCAAAAGGAACAAATTTTGCTAACCCGAAAGGACCCATGGTGCGGGCACCAGACTCAGAAGAAGACTTCAGGGCTCCATCTGGATCTCTGATTGACCTTGCCCGAAGAATTAGGGTTTTCTGGTTTTGTAATAAGGGTTGACATGGTCAACTCGATTTTAGTTGAGTCTGTATTTTCCTGTAATTTAAATTTTGTTGAGTCATGTTGACTCAGTTCAAGTCTTAGTAGAGGTCTAGGTCTTCTCCAGGGTGTCACATTTTCTCCCAAGACCAAGCAAGTGGGCGCCACACTCCCAGCCACACTCCCAGCCACACGCCTGAGTCCAGGGGGTGCCACATCTCCATCCAGTATGCTTTGGTCCCCACACCACAAGATAGCAGGTCCCTTTTCTCATGTGCCACTTAAGGAGAAAATAATCTGGGATCCACAATTCAAGGGGGCGGCCAAAACATTTCTATAAGAGCCAAGCTATGTAAAGAAAGAAGCACTTCTTGAGGAGCACTTCAAGGGGGCGCCCAATCTATGCCTAAAAAGCCCAAAGCAAAGATGGGAAGAACCATGACTTAGGGAGAAAGAAAAGGAGGTGTCCAAAAGAGTTGAGCCATGGAAGGAAAGAAATTTTCTCTTGAAGAGCAAGGCTAGGAGGCGCCACTTACTTACCTTTTGGAGCCACCAATCAACACTTTAAGAACCACTTGGCTGGCCATATGTGTGGGAATTGATTCTACAAACCTAATTTGAAGATCCATCCTATTAGTCCTACATGGGAAGATGTAAAACCCTGCTCTCTTGTAAAGTCCTATAAATTAAACCCCTCTTGTAAGTTTTAAAAACATCTGATGAATGAATCTAATTTATGTGTGAGCAAACTTTGTGTTTCTCTCTTCCGCACTTGCATCCAGGTGTTGAGCTCCGTGAGGGAGTAAATCCGGGTTCCCCAGGAACCTTGAGGAGGTGTGAGATCTCCAACCCCAAAACCCTAGGTTAGCCACTTCACTTCCAAACCCTAGCCGCCCATCATCCTATTCTTTCCACCAAACCCTAGCCTACTCCATCTCTCACGGCCACTCTCTCCAAGTCAAGGTCGACCACCAGCATCCAGGTCCAGTATGGATACTCCAGATTCAGAGCAATTCCCAAAGGAAGTCAGATCAGCCTCCAAGAGAATCCAGATTTCAGCAACATCAGCTTTCAAGTTCTTCTATCTGGTAAATCCTTCCTTGAGTATCTGGTTCCATAAATTGTTCTTCTTCTTTCCCAGATCTTGAGTTTAGGAGAAGCCAACTCTGCCAAAGGATTAGTATTGGAGGATCCATTGCGAAGATATCTGAATCCGGGGATCCAACAATCTGCTCAAGAGAGTCCTTCCACTAAACTCTGTGAAGATCACTGCCTGGTCTATAACCCTTCTCTTCTCTTTACTTCTGTCATGTTGAAAGTTCAGAGCGAAACCCTAGGTCTGGGAGTTTCTCAACCCCCAGCAATCCTTTACTTTTGAACTACTCTGATAACCTAGTTTCTTTAAATTGTGCCTTCAATTATTACATAGTTTCTTTCAATTTAGTTTAACTTTTCTTTGAGTCAAAACCGACTTCTAAAAATATTAAAAAAAAAATAACAAAAAAAAGAATTAGTCTTAATTTACTTCCGCATCGCATCACATCTTTTGTTCTGCATCATTTTTGGTATCAGAGCCCTGTCTAGGGTTTCTGATTTGCTTGCATGTTTTGAGTATCTCTCTTTTACTTTGTCTGCTCGAAGTAGACTCCCCAGGATGTCCGGTCCTAGGAACGAAGCGAGGTGCAAACCTCCTCTTTCCATTCCACGGGGTGTTCCTAGGGCGTGTAGGGGATCCGCTGGGTTACAACTTCGTAGCAGGAATTGTAAACGGGGAAAGCACTCTATTTTCAGTCTGTAACTATCCTGTTGCAAGAATTGTTTCTCATTACAAGTAACCCCAAATTATATGATTTTTATTTTTTGGAACCAGTATAATTGATCCTATTTTACATAATTTTACTGTGATTTATTGGTTTCCGTGAGATTTTTGAGAGTTAAATTATAGCAACTCTGTTTCTGTGTTTCTGCAATTCAATTATTTTGAGTGATCATCTCCTATTTCATCTTAAGGAAAATTGAGCATCTAAGATAAGGGGAGGAGTTGATAACCTCTCCTTAGCCCAAAACCATCACCCATTCATTCGATCCTAAGCCTAATTTTAAAATTTATTAGACTTAATTTGCCCTAGTGGGCTAGGGACATCAACAAGTCGGGTCTAGGCTAGTGTTGAGTCAGTTTGTCTAGTTACTCTGTGTGTGCTTCGTACTCAGTGTCTAGAACGGTGATTCAGGGACTACGTCCCGAAGGGCTTGTGTGCTGGTCCGCCTACCTGGCCAATCACTGATTGGTGTCTAGGATTGGCATTTAGGGACCTAACACTCCCCTTACACCTGCCTAGCTGGGTCCCAAGTTACTACAGGCTAGCTTGCCACTCTGATTGGGCATCTAGTTCGGGCTCTTGGTCTAGTTAGCCCATAGTCATTTCAGTCGAGTCTCATTTGGTGTGTTTGCTTGCATCATCATGTCTACCAGGAATGGAGTACCCTACCAACCTGGCCAAACCGAACCTGATTTAGAGGCCATGGTTAGAGCTCTTACTGAGAGTATGAACAAATTGAGTCAGGATGTGACTGCTACTATTGCCCAGTTTAAAGAACAGGTCCATGAGAATTTTGCCCAGCTTAGGGATCGAGTCCAAGTACTTGAGGAACCCCGGTATCAGAATTGGACTCCTGACCCAGATTTTAATGTGCCTCAACCTCACCCACACCAAGGACCTAGAAGACCTTTATACAGAGATCCTGAACCTAATCATAGGAGGCATGACCCAGAACCTGAAGATAGAGATGAAAGGTTCATTCGGAACATCAAACTAGATGCACCCACTTTTGATGGTAGCTTAAACCCTAAGGTGTATTCTGATTGGGAGGGTGAGATGGACCAGTACTTTGAGTGGTATGCCATGTCTGAGGAAAGGAAGTTCAAGTTTGCCAAGATGAAGTTAGTACGTCAAGCTAGGTTATACTGGGGGAACATTGAGCTAACCACTAGAAGATGAAATGTAGAGCCCATAACCACTTGGCAGGGTATGAAAGAGAAGCTTAGAGATAAGTACCTACCCATCTCAACCAGCAAAATCTGTTAGACCAATGGCAGACTTTGAAACAAGGGAACCGATCTGTATCAGGCTACATAACCACCTTTGATGAATACCTGATGAGATATGATGTGAGTGAAGCCCATGAGGTCACTTTGTCTAGGTTTAGGGCTGGACTTAGGGAAGACATTAAGAGAGAGTTGTTTCTGAGAGAGGTTACTGACCTAGACCAAGCCTATCAGATTGCACTGAACACTGAGAAGTTTCAGAGAGGACCCATGCCTTCTAGGGTTAGTGCCCCAATCCCAAGAAATGGACCTAGCCAAGTTACCCCTAGCAAGCCTAATCAAGGTATTCCCACCCCTAGGCCCATGGACAAAGGTAAGGCACCTGACACCCAGAGAACCCCTAGTATCATCTGTTTTAAGTGCCAGAAGCCCGGTTATATGGTACGGGCACCAGACTCAGAAGAAGACTTCAGGGCTCCATCTGGATCTCTGATTGACCTTACCCGAAGAATTAGGGTTTTCTGGTTTTATAATAAGGGTTGACTTGGTCAACTCAATTTCTTAAGTCTATATTTCCCTACAATTTAAATTTTGTTGAGTCATGTTGACTCAGTACAAGTTCTAGTAGTGGTCTAGGTCTTCTCTAGGGTGCCACATTTTCTTCCAAGCTCAATTAAGTGGGCGCCACACTCCCAACCACAAGCCAGAGTCCAAGGGGTGCCACATCTCCATCCAGTGTACTTTGGTCCCCACACCACAAGAAAGCAGGTCCCTTCTTTCATGCGCCACTTAAGGGGAGATCAACTTAGGATCCTCAATCCAAGGAGGCGCCCAAAATATTTCCATAAGAGCCAAGCTATGAAAAGAAAGGAGCAAAGCTTTGGGAGCAAGACTAGGAGGCGCCCAAATATTTCCAAATAAAACCAGGCATGGAAGGAAGAAAATTTTTCTTGAAGAGCAAGGCTAGGAGGCGCCACCTACTTACCATTTGGAGCCATCAATCAACACTTATGGAAGCTCTTGGCTGGCCATATGAGGAGGAATTGATTCTACAAACCTAATTTGAGGATCCATCCTATTAGTCCCACATGGGAAGATGTAAAACCCTGACCTCTTGTAAAGACCTATAAAATAAACCCCTCTTATAAGTTTTAAAGAACATCTGATGAATGAATCCAATTTATGTGTGAGCAAACTCTGTGTTTCTCTCTTCCGCACTTGCATCCAGGTGTTGAGCTCCATGAGGGAGTAAATCCGGGTTCCCCAGGAACCTTGAGGAGGTGTGAGATCTCCAACCCCAAAACCCTAGGTTAGCCACTTCACTTCCAAACCCTAGCCGCCCATCATCCTCTTCTTTCCACCAAACCCTAGCCTACCCCACCTCTCACGGCCACTCTCTCCAAGTCAAGGCCGACCACCAGTATCCAGGTCCAGTCCGGATACTTCAGATCCAGAGCAATTCCCAGAGGAAGTCAGATCAGCCTTCAGGAGAATCCAAATTTCAGCAACATCAGCTTTCAAGTTCTTCTAACTGGTAAATCCTTCCTTGAGTATCTGATTCCATAAATTGTTCTTCTTCTTTCCCAGATCTTGAGTTCAGGAGAAGCCAACTCTGCCAAAGGATCAGTATTGGAGGATCCATTGTGAAGATATCTGAATCCGGTGATCCAACAATCTGCTCAAGAGAGTCCTTCCACCAAACTCCGTGAAAATCACTGTCTGGTCTGTAACCCTTCTCTTCTCTTTACTTCTGTCCTGTTGAAAGTTCAGAGCGAAACCCTAGGTTTGGGAGTTTCTCAACTCCCAGCGATCCGTTACTTCTGAACTACTCTGATAACCCAGTTTCTTTTAAATTGTGCTTCCAATTATTACATAGTTTCTTTCAATTTAGTTTAACTTTCCTTTGAGTCAAAGCCAACTTCTGAAAATATATAAAAAAAAAAGAATTAGTCTTAATTTACTTCTGCATCACATCATTTCTTTTGTTCTGCATCATTTTTGGTATCAGAGCACTGTCTAGGGTTTCTGACTTGCTTGCATGTTTTGAGTGTCTCTCTTTTTTACTTTGTCTGCTCGAAGTAGACTCCCCAGGATGTCCGGTCCTAGGAACGAAGAGAGGTGCAAGCCTGTATCAGAGCACTGTCTAGGATTTCTGACTTGCTTGCATGTTTTGAGTGTCTCTCTTTTTTACTTTGTCTGCTCGAAGTAGACTCCCCAGGACGTCCGGTCCTAGGAACGAAGAGAGGTGCAAGCCTCCTCTTCCCATTCCACAGGGTGTTCCTAGGGCGTGTAGGGGATCCGCTGGGTTACAACTTCGTAGCAGGAATTGTAAACGGGGGAAGCATTCTATTTTAGTCTGTAACTATTCTGTTGCAGGAATTATTTCTCATTGCAGGTAACTCCAAATTGCATAATTTTTATTTTTCTGGAACTAGTATAATTGAAACTATTTTACATAATTTTACTATAATTTATTGGTTTCTGTGAAATTTCTGAGAGTTAAATTACAGCAATTCTATTTGTGTTTCTGCAATTCAATTTTTTGAGTGATCATCTCCTAATTCATCTTAAGGGCAATTGAGCATCTAAGATAAGGGGAGGAGTTGATAACCTCTCCTTAGCCCAAAACCACCAACCATTCATTCGATCCTAAGCCAAATTTTAAAATTTATTAGACTTAACTTGCCCTAGTGGGCTAGGGACACCAACAAGTCGGGTCTAGCCTAGTGTTGAGTCAGTTTGTCTAGTTACTCTGTGTGTGCTTTGTACGCAGTGTCTAGAATGGTGGTTCAGGGTTTCTATCCTGAAGGGCTTGTGTGCTGCTCTGCCTACCTGGCCAATCACTGATTGGTGTCTAGGATTGGCAATTAGGGACCTAACACTCCCCTTATACCTACCTGGTTGAGTCCCGAGTTACTACAGGCTAGCTTGCCACTCTGATTGGGTATCTAGTTTGGGCTCTAGGTATAGTTAGCCCATAGTCATTTCAGTCGAGTCTCATTTGGTGTGTTTGCTTGCATCATCATGTCCACCCGGAATGGAGTACCCTACCAACCTGGTCAAACCCAACCTGATTTAGAGGTCATGATTAGAACTCTTACCGAAAGTATGACCAAATTGAGTCAGGATATGATTGATACTATTGCCCAGTTTAGAGACCGAGCCTAGGTACTTGAGGAGCCTAGGCACCGAAATTGGACCCCTGACTCAGAATTTGGTAGACCCCAACCTCACCCACACCTAGAGCCTAGGAGACCTTTATACAGGGATCCTGAACCTAATCATTGGAGGTTTGATCTAAGAGCCTATGACCATGATCTTGCCCCTGAGTCTAGCCCTAGGAGTCTATACCCATACTTGGTTAACTCAGAGAAGGGACCCATTAGGAACACCGAACCTTATGCACCCACTTTTGATGGAAGACAAGAGACATATATTAAGTTGGAAGAACAAATGGATCGGTATTTTGAGTGCACTAACATATCAGAATTAGGACAAGTTAGGTTGGCCAAAACCAAGTTCACCAAACATGCTAGGTCGCATTGGTATGCTATTGAGCGTGAGTGTTATCAAAGAAAAGAGGAAATATATACTTGGAGAGATATGAGAAGTAAGTTGAGAGATAGGTACCTAGGTAGATCCTATGAGAAAAGACTTTTAGACCAATGGTACCAATTGCGACAAGGTAATAGGCCTGTGTCTAAATATATCGAGGACTTCCAGTGGTATTACATGAAATGCAATACCATTGAGACCGAAGCTCAGATCACATCGAGGTTTAGGATTGGGTTACACCCAGACATTTATAGGAAGCTATGCTTTGAAAAGACCAATAAGTTAGACCGAGCCTACCAAGAAGCCCAAGACTATGAGTGGTCTTTAAGATATAACCAATCAAGTACTTTGGACTTAAAGCCAACCTCTACCAACTTGAGTCAAGTTTCGATTGATCCGACATCCGTAGTGAACCATACTTTTGTTTGTCAATTCCCACTTGTGTCACCTCTTGACCAGAAGGATAACACTGAGAAGGAGTTAGGCATGGCCATCCCAAAATTAGTTGATCCGACCAGAGCCGTACTTAAAGAGGAATCAAAGGAGAATAGATTAGAACCTTTCAGTGAGATTGAGGAAGAAATATATGAGCCTGACATAAGTTTGATAGATGAATATGAAGAAGAAGAATTTGAGGATATCTCTCCCGATAATTCAATTAACCAACTCCTACCTAATGGGGTTATTGAGGGGACCCCTGCCACTCAAGGAATTCAGGAACTAACCCTAAGAGAAGACCCTTTTGAGGAAGTTCAGGAAGAGGAAATTACACCAAATGAAAGTTTAAGTGAGAATACCCCTGAACTCATTGAGGAATCCAAAGAAGACAACCCTGAGTCAAATCTGGTAGAGAAGTGTGAAGAAGGAAGGGGTTCACAAGAATTGCCCATTGAGAAGGTCCAAGAACAAGAAAAAGACAGTAGCTTAGAGGACTTTCTAGATAAACATTCCAAAGACCTTCCTGATAACCTTCCACCTTCTAAAAGGACCCAGCCTATCCTAGAACTTGCACTTGTAGACCCTCCTAGAGCAAATCATGAGGTTTGGATGAGTGCACCTATAGAACAATGTCCTCATTTTAAGGTCATCCTGAATAACCAAGGTTTGTTTCTTGTTTCCGATAAGCCACCTCAAAACTCTGATTCTTATTTCCAACCCTTCACTGAATCTTCTCATGTTTCTAGAGCTATGGGATTACACTTTACTGAGATCTCTAGGTTGCAAGACTCCTTAGAACCTATTAGGTTTGCCACCTACTTCTGGAAGACCTTATGGCACCTACTAGGCATCCATAATAAGTTTTCATGCTCTGCATGCCCTCCTCCGACCCAAGGTCAAACCTAGAGAGCCTTAGTTTGTTAGGTTTAGACCTAGGGTTCCTTTGGAATAAAGTCCATTCTTTAGGAATGCGTCGTCAGTCTAGTTTAGTTTTTCTTGACCCTTTACTAGGCTTTGGCTCAGATTTTGGTTTGATTGAGAGCACCAGGAATTGGGATTTGTATTTTGTCCAGGGCTGAAATTGCATTCAATGTTTCGATCAATAGGTCTATAGGCTAGAGTCCCTTTGAAATTGTTCATGGATACAAGCCTCACACACCACTTGATCTGATTTCACTATTAGCCCACACACACAAGTCTCTTGATGCACTTGCATAGCATGTAAAGGACTTGCATAAAGAAATTCATGCCAAAATAACTTTAAGTAATGAAACTTATAAGAAGTTGGCTGATTCTCAAAGACGAGTCAAAACTTTTGTTGAGAGAGACTATGTAATGATTAGGTTAAGGCCTGAACGGTTTCCTCCTGGAACCGTTAGAAAGTTACATGCTAGAGGAGCTGGACCATTTAGAGTGGTGAAGAGAGTATGGTCCAATGCCTATGTGCTCGAGTTGCCTTCAGAACTAGGCATTAGCTCCACTTTCAACATTACAGACCTAGTAGAGTATAGAGAGCCAGCTATGATTCCCAGTGAGCCTTTTGAGCCTAATCCTGCTCTTGAGAGTGAACCCAACCCTGTGTGTCCACCAACAAACTGGCCTGTGAGGAAATAGCAGATTGAAAAGATCCTGGATGATCAGGTTATCTCTACTCGTAATCGAGGATACCAAAGATACCTGGTCCGCTGGCAAGGAAGGCCAGATTCTGGTAACTCTTGGATCTCCCAAGAAGAATTACAAGAATTGGACCCAGACCTCTTGGAGAGATACCAGAGCCAACTTGATCCATACTCGACAGGGTCGAATTCCCCCCACCTCGGGAGAATTGGTGCGGGCACCAGACTCAGAAGAAGACTTCAGGGCTCCATCTGGATCTCTGATTGACCTTGCCTGAAGAATTAGGATTTTCTGCTTCTGTAATAAGGGTTGACTTGGTCAACTCAATTTTTTGAGTATGTATTTCCCTACAATTTAAATTTTGTTGAGTCATGTTGACTCAGTACAAGTCCTAGTAGTGGTCTAGGTCTTCTCCAGGGTGCCACATTTTCTCCCAAGCTCAAGTAAGTGGGCGCCACACTTCCAACCACACGCCAGAGTCCAAGGGGCGCCACATCTCCATCCAGTGTACTTTGGTCCCCACATCACAAGAAAGCAGGTCCCTTCTTTCATGCGCCACTTAAGGGGAGATCAACTTAGGATCCTCAATCCAAGGAGGCGCCTAAAATATTTCCATAAGAGCCAAGCTATGAAAAGAATGGAGCAAAGCTTTGGGAGCAAGACTAGGAGGCACCCAAATATTTCCAGATAAAACCAGGCATGGAAGGAAGAAAATTTTTCTTGAAGAGCAAGGATAGGAGGCGCCACCTACTTACCATTTGGAGCCATCAATCAACACTTATGGAAGCTCTTGGCCGGCCATATGAGGAGGAATTGATTCTAAAAACCTAATTTGAGGATCCATCCTATTAGTCCCACATGGGAAGATGTAAAACCCTGACCTCTTGTAAAGACCTATAAAATAAACCCCTCTTGTAAGTTTTAAAGAACATCTGATGAATGAATCCAATTTATGTGTGAGCAAACTCTGTGTTTCTCTCTTCCGCACTTGCATCCAGGTGTTGAGCTCCGTGAGGGAGTAAATCCAGGTTCCCCAGGAACCTTGAGGAGGTGTGAGATCTCCAACCCCAAAACCCTAGGTTAGCCACTTCACTTCCAAACCCTAGCCACCCATCATCCTCTTCTTTCCACCGAACCCTAGCCTACCCTACCTCTCACAGCCACTCTCTCCAAGTCAAGGCCGACCACCAGCATCCAGGTCCAGTCCGGATACTTCAGATCCAGAGCAATTCTTAGAGGAAGTCAGATCAGCCTTCAGGAGAATCTGGATTTCAGCAACATCAGCTTTCAAGTTCTTCTAACTGGTAAATCCTTCCTTGAGTATCTGATTCCATAAATTGTTCTTCTTCTTTCCCAGATCTTGAGTTCAGGAGAAGCCAACTCTGCCAAAGGATCAGTATTGGAGGATCCATTGCGAAGATATCTGAATCCGAGGATCCAATAATCTGCTCAAGAGAGTCCTTCCACCAAACTCCATGAAGATCACTGTCTGGTCTGTAACCCTTCTCTTCTCTTTACTTCTGTCCTGTTAAAAGTTCAGAGCGAAACCCTAGGTCTGGGAGTTTCTCAACCCCCAGCGATCCGTTACTTCTGAACTACTCTGATAACCCAGTTTCTTTAAAATTGTGCTTTCAATTATTACATAGTTTCTTTCAATTTAGTTTAACTTTCCTTTGAGTCAAAGCCGACTTCTGAAAATATATATATAAAAAAAAAGAATTAGTCTTAATTTACTTCCGCATCGCATCATTTCTTTTGTTCTGCATCATCATATCTCCAGCCAGTGCCCAGCCATAGCTTGTTTTAAGAGCCATAGGGTAGGTCATGTTTCTAGCCAGTGCCCTCGTAGATCCCTTTACATAGAAGAAGGAGAGGAAGAGAATTCCGGGCCCAATGAAGAATTTGAAGAAGAAGTTTATGAGGCCGGAATGAATTTGGTCGATGAGTATGAAGGAGAGGAGGAATCCACAGAGTCTGACCAATTAGGGGTTGTGAGATGCATCCTGTCCCAGAATAGAGTTTAGGAGGATTGGCGTAGGACTAACATCCTACAAACTTTTTTTAAACTAAGGGATAAGGTATGTAAGATCATCATAGATAGTGGGAGCTGTGTGAATGCCATTTCTGCTAGCACAGTCTGATGCAGAACAAATAAAGGGATGCGATGCGGAAGTAAATTAAGATTAACTAATTTTTTTGTTGTTTTTATATGTCTGTAGAAGTTGGCTTCAAATCAAAGAAAAGTTAACCTAACATTGAAAGATACTAATATGATAATTAAAAGCACAATTTTAAGGAAACTAAATTATCAGAGTAGTTCAGAAGCAACGGATCGCTGGGAGTTGAGAAACTCCCAGACCTAGGGTTTCGCTCCGAACTTTCAACAGAACAGAAATAAAGAGAAGAGATGGTTTATCTAACCAGACAATGATCTTCACAGATTTTGGTGGAAGAACTCTCCCGAGCAGATTGTTGGATCCTCGGATTCAGATATCTTCGTAATGGATCCTCCAATACTGGTCCTTTGGCGGGTTGGCTTCTCCTGAACTCAAGATCTGGAAGAGAAGAAAAACAATTGATGGAATCAGAGAGTCAAGGGAAAGATTTACCAGGTTGATGAACTTGAAGATTGAAATTGCTGAAAACTGGATTCTCCTGGATGTTGATGTGATTTTCCTTGGAACTTGCTCTGGATCTGAAGTAGCCGGACTGGATCTGGATGAAGGTGGACGGCCTGGACTTGTAGAGAGAGAGAGGCCGTGGGAGATGGATGGAGCTAGGGTTTGATGGATTGAAAATAATGAAGGGTGGCTAGGGTTTTGGAATTTCAAGTGGCTAACCTAGGGTTTTGGATAGAGATGGAGATCTCTCACCTCCTCAAGGCTCCAATGGAACCCGAATTACCCCCTCACGGAGCTCAACACTTAGAATAGTGCGAAAGAAGAGAAACCTAGGTCACTCAATACAAGAGAATAGCAAAAATAATTTTTCTTCATTGATTTTTCAAAGTTACAAAGAGAGGTCTATTATATAGACCTAAAATTTTCTCCAAGCTTGTACAAATTCCCATGTGGGACTAAACTCCTCCAACCTCTAGATTAGGTAGAAAATATTCTCTCTTGGCTGACCAAGAGTTCAAAAAAAATTGGGACGGCCATAAAGGAATTTTTTTGGAATTTTTATGGCGCCTCCTTTGGAGTTGGATTTGGATTTGGAGTCCTCTTCTTCTTATGGCATTTCTTCTTTTCTTCCACTCCAAGTTAAGCTCTTTGATTTTGATTTGAACTTCAATTAGGAGTAGGTTGGATGTCCTTCTTTGATTTCTTCTCCAAGAGAAGTCCCTTTCCTTCTTTGCTTGGACAAACTTGGCAGGTATGGGCGCCTCCTTTAAATTAGCTTCCAATTTGATTTTTTTTTTTCTTTGGATGTGGGGACCATGACACTGGGATGCCTCTGTGGCGCCTCCTGGACTCTGGCATGTGCTCGAGGTGTGGCTGGGCGTGTGGCTTGGAGTGTGGCCTCCACTTGCTTGAACCTTGATTTGATTGGAAGACAAATGTGGCACCATTTTGGACCAAATTGAAACCACATCGGGACTTGCACCGAGTCAACATGACTCAACAAAATTTAAATGGTGACTCAAGAAATAAATAAAAATAAATAAACTGGTTGACCAGGTCAACCTTTATTACAAACCCTAATTTCTCGGGCAATGTCAATCAGAGATCCAAATGGAGCTCTGAAGTCTTCTTCTGAGTCTGGTGCCCGCACCAATTCTCCCAGGGTGGGAGGAACTCGACCCTGTCGAGTAAGGCTCAAGTTGGCTCTGGTATCTCTCCAAGAGGTCTGGGTCCAATTCTTGTAATTCTTCTCGGGAGATCTAAGAGTCATCAGAATCTGGCCTTCCTTGCCAGCGGACCAGGTACCTTTGGTATCCTTCATTACGAGTAGAGATAACCTGATCATCCAGGATCTTTTCAATCTGCTCTTTCCTCACAGGCCAGTTTGTTGGTGGACACACAGGGTCGGGATCACTCTCAATAATAGGGTTAGGCTCAAAAGGCTCACTAGGAATCACAGCTGGCTCCCTGTACTCTACTAAGTCTGTAATGTTGAAAGTAGAGCTAATGCCTAGTTCTGGAGGCAACTCGAGCACATAGGCATTGGATCCTACTCTCTTTACCACTCTAAATGGTCCAGCTCCCCTAGCATGTAACTTTCTAACGGTTCCAGGAGGAAACCGTTCAGGCCTTAACCTAATCATCACATAGTCTCCCTCAACAAAAGATTTGACTCGCCTTTGAGTATCAGCCAACTTCTTATAAGTTTCATTACTTAAATTTATTTTGGCATGAATTTCTTTATGCAAGTCTTTTACATGCTGTGCAAAATTCTCAGCAGATTCGGAGACTCGAGTGTGGACAGGTAAAGGGACTAGGTCAAGAGGTGTGTGAGGTTTGTACCCATGTACAATTTCAAATGGACTCTTACCCGTAGACCTATTGACCGAGTCATTGTACGCAAATTCTGCCCTTGGTAGGTATAAATCCCAATTTCTGGTGTTTTCACCAACAAGACATCTCAGCAGATTTCCTAGGCTACGGTTCACTACTTCAGTTTGGCCATCAGTTTGGGGATGATAGGCAGTTGAAAACTTAAGTTTTGTCCCTAACTTATGCCAAAGGGTCTTCCAAAAGTAACTGGTGAACCGGACATCCCTATCTGAAATGATTGTCTTAGGTAGGCCATGGAGTCTAACTATCTCATTGAAGAAAAGTGTGGCTACCTTAGATGCATCAAAGGTTTGGGAACAAGGCAAGAAGTTGGCCATTTTAGAGAATCGGTCGACTACGACACAGATAGAATCATGTCTCCTCTGGGTCTTAGGTAAACCTAACACAAAATCCATACTCACATCTTGCCAAGGACGATCTGGGACAGGGAGTGGGGTATAAAGGCCAGTGTTTTGTTTTCGCTGTTTGGCAACAGCGCAGGTTCGACATCTAGCTACAATATTAGCTACATCCCTTTTCAAGCTAGGCCAGAAAAAGTGGTCTTCAATAGCTAGAATGGTCTTGTCTTTTCCAAAATGGCCGGCTAAACCTCCAGCATGGATTTCCCAAATCAAAAATTCCCTAAGAGAAGTTCTAGGGATGCAAAGCCTATTTTTGAAGAACAAAAAACCATCTACAAGGGTATAATCCTGGTGATTACTAGATGGTCCTTGAACTAGATCCTGATACACAGTTGTGAAATCAGGACAAGACTCATATTCCTCTTTGATTTGCTCAAACCCTATGACCTCAGTTCTAACAGAAGTTAATAACAGAGATCGGCGACTAAGGGCATCAGCTACCTTATTCTCAACTCCAGCCTTATGTTTCAGGACAAAAGTATAGGACTGGATATATTCTACCCACTTAGCATGCCTAGGGTTAAGCTTCTTTTGGGAGTTCAGAAATCTAAGAGCCTCATGGTCCAAAAATAGTACAAATTCCTGCTGTAGCAAATAATGTCTCCAGTAACGCAAAGCTTGCACCACCGCATAAAATTCCTTATCATAGGTAGAATACCTAAGCTTAGCATCATTAAATTTTTCACTAAAGAATGCTATGGGATGATTCTCTTGGCTTAGGACTCCACCTATTCCTACACCTGAAGCATCACAGGCAACCTCAAATACTTTAGAAAAATCGGGTAATCTTAGAATGGGTGCCTGGGTCATTTTATCCTTAAGATCTAGGAAGGCTTTATGGGCTGACTTAGTCCAATGAAATTCTCCCTTCCTAATACAATCAGTGATAGGAGCAGCTAAAGTACTAAACCCCTTGATGAATCGCCTATAGAAGGTAGCCAAGCCGTGGAAACTTCTAACTTCATGCACATTGGTTGGCTCTGGCCAGTCTACTATGGACCTAATTTTCTCAGGATCGGCCGCCACGCCGTCAGGGGTTACTACAAAACCAAGAAAGATAACTCTACTAGTCATGAATTCACACTTCTTAAGATTACCGTAGAGTCTCTCATTCCTCAAAACTTGGCAGACTGCTCTAAGGTGGCCTAGATGATCTACTGGGGTCTTACTATAGATCAGGATGTCATCAAAATAGACCACCACAAATTTTCCTATGAAAGCTCTAAGTACCTGGGTCATAATTTTCATGAAGGTACTAGGGGCATTGGACAACCCAAAAGGCATAACAACCCATTCATAAAGACCATCCTTAGTTTTGAAAGCAGTTTTCCATTCATCCCCGGGTCTAATCCTAACCTGATGATAGCCGCTTTTGAGATCAATCTTAGAAAAAACCATTGCACCAGCCATCATATCAAGCATGTCATCTAGTCTAGGGATGGGAAACCTATATTTGATTGTAATTTTATTGATGGCACGACTGTCAACACACATCCTCCACGTGCCATCTTTCTTTGGGGTTAGTAAGGCTGGGACTGCACAAGGGCTAAGACTTTCTCTAATAAACCCCTTCCTCAATAATTCTCCAATCTGCTTTTGCAGTTCTTCATGCTCAGATGGATTCATCCTGTAATGGGGCAAGTTGGGCAAAGTCGCTCCTGGGATTAGATCTATGGCATGCTGGATATCCCTAAGAGGTGGAAGGTGGTCTGGCAAATCCTCGGGAAAGACATCCTCAAATTCTTTTAACACAGGTTTAACTTCTTGAGGAGGCTCTGAGGGTTCCGAAGTTCTAAGTTCCTTAGCAGTCAACATCCAGATGGGTGAACCACTATGAATTTCTTGTTCTAGATCCTTAGCACTGATTAGGTTCACTCCAGTTTTCATCTCCTTAACCTTACCGGCTCCTTTAGTTACCTTGTCCTTAGGGGGAACGGAATGGATCGTAATCTTCTTCCCATTGAAACTAAAGACACAGGTATTGGATTTTCCTAAGAGGGTGGCATCATGATCATACAACCAAGGTCTTCCGAGAATTATACTGCTCACTCCCATGGGTAAAACATTGCACCAAATCTTTTCGTGATAAGATTGCATTTGGATTTGGACTTGACATCTAGACTGGATGGGTATGGAGGTAGAATCTACCCAAGAAACCTTATAGGGGTTGGGATGGGGAACTGGGATTAAGCCTAACATCTTGACAGTGCTAGTAGAGATGGCATTTACACAGCTCCCACTATCTATGATGATCTTACATACCTTATCCCCTAATTTAAGAAAAGTCTGTAGGATGTTAGTCCTACGCCAATCCTCTTGAACTAGATTCTGGGATAGGATGCATCTTACAACTCCTAATTGGTCAGATTCATTGGGTTCCTCCTCTCCTTCATACTCCTCAACCAAATTCATTCCGGCCTCATAAACTTCTTCTTCAAATTCCTCACTGGGCTCGGAATTATCATTCTCTCCCTCTTCTATGTAAAGGGATCTCCGTGGGCACTGGCTAGCAACATGACCTACCTTATGACACTTGAAACAGGCTATGGCAGTACACTGACTGGAAATGTGACCTGGTTTCTGACACTTAAAACAGGTGATATTTGAACTAGGGGTTCTCTAGGTGTCAGGTGCCTTACCTTTGTCCATGGGCCTAGGGGTAGAAGTACCCTGAAAAGGTTTACTAGGGATAACTTGGCTAGGTCCATTCCTTGGGATTGGGGCACTAACCCTAGAAGGTATAGGTCCTCTCTGAAATTTCTCAGTGTTCAGTGCAATCTGGTAGGCTTGGTCTAGATCCGTAACCTCTCTCAGAAATAGTTCTCTCTTGATATCTTCCCTCAGTCCAGCCCTAAATCTAGACAAAGTGACTTCGTGGGCTTCACTCACATCACATCTCATTAGGTATTCATCAAAAGTAGCTATGTAGTCTGAGACAGATCGGTTTCCTTGTTTCAGGTTTTGCCATTGGTCTAACAGGTTTTGCTGGTATGAAATGGGTAGGTATTTATCTCTCAGTTTTTCTTTCATACCTTGCCAAGTGGTTATGGGCTCAACATTCCGTCTCCTAGTGGTTAGCTCAATGTTCCCCCAGTATAACCTAGCTTGACGCACTAATTTCATCTTGGCAAACTTGTATTTCCTCTCCTCAGACATAGCATACCACTCAAAGTATTGATCCATCTCACCCTCCCAATCAGAATACACCTTAGGGTTCAGACTACCATCAAAAGTGGGTGCATCTAATTTGATGTTCCTGATGAACCTATCATCTCTATCTTCAGGCTCTGGGTCAGGCCTCCTATGATTAGGTTCAGGATCTCTATATAAAGGCCTTCTAGGCTCCTGATGTGGGTGAGGTTGAGGCACATTAAAATCGGGGTCAGGAGTCCAATTTCGATGTCTAGGTTCTTCAAGTACTTGGACTCGGTCCCTAAGTTGGGTAAGATCCTCATGAATTTGTGCGCTAAACTGGGCCACAGTGTTTGTCATATCCTGATTCATTCTAGCCATACTTTCAGTAAGAGTTCTGATCATGGCCTCTAAATCAGGTTGGGTTTGACCAGGTTGATATGGCACTCCATTTCTGGTAGACATGATGATTCAAGCAAGCACACAAAATGAGACTAGACTAAATCGACTACTGGATCACTAGACCTAGAGTCCAAACTAGATGCCCAATCAGAGTGGCAAGCTAGCCTGTAGTAACTCAGGAATCAGCCAGGCAGGTGTAAGGGGAGTGTTAGGTCCCTGATTGCCAATCCTAGACACCAATCAGTGATTGGCCAGGTAGGCGGACCAGCACACAAGCCCTTCGGAAATGGATCCCTGAACCACCGTTCTAGACACTGAGTGCTAAGCACACACAGAATAACTCGGCAAACTGACTCAACACTAGCCTGACCCGACCAATTGGTGTCCCTAGCCCACTAGGGCAAATTAGGTCTAACTGATTTTAAATTAGGTCTAGGTTCGAATGATTGGATGGTGGTTTTGGGCTAAGGAGAGGTAATCAACTCCTCCTCTTATCTTAGATGCTCAATTGCCCTTAAGTAAATTATGAGATGATCACTCCAAAAAGAATTGAATTGCAGAACACAAGAAACAGAGTTGCTGTATTTTAATTCTCAGAATTTTTACTGAAACCAATAAATCACAGAAAAGTTATAGAAAATAGGTTCAATAATACTGGTTTCAACGAAGCAAAAATCATGCAATTCAGAGTTTTATGCAGGGAGAAATAATTCAGACAACAGGGCAATTACGGGCTGCAACTAGATTGTCTTCCCCGTTTATAATCCCTGCTACGAAGTTATAACCCAATGGATCCCCTACACGCCCTAGGAACACCCCGTGGAATGGGAGGAGGAGGCTTGCGCCTCGCTTAGTTTCTAGGACCGGACGTCCTGGGGAGTCTACTTCGAGCAGACCAAATAAAAAGAGAACAATCAAAGCAAGCAAGCAAATCAGAAACCCTAGACTGGGCTCTGATACCAAAAATGATGCAGAACAAATAAAGGGATGCGATGCGGAAGTAAATTAAGATTAACTAATTTTTTTGTTGTTTTTATATGTTTGTAGAAGTTGGCTTCAAATCAAAGAAAAGTTAACCTAACATTGAAAGATACTAATATGATAATTGAAAGCACAATTTTAAGGAAACTAAATTATCAGAGTAGTTCAGAAGTAACGGATCGCTGGGGGTTGAGAAACTCCCAGACCTAGGGTTTCACTCCGAACTTTCAACAGAACAGAAATAAAGAGAAGAGATGGTTTATCTAACCAGACAATGATCTTCACAGATTTTGGTGGAAGAACTCTCCCGAGCAGATTGTTGGATCCTCGGATTCAGATATCTTCGTAATGGATCCTCCAATACTGGTCCTTTGGCGGGTTGGCTTGGAGTGTGGCCTCCACTTGCTTGAACCTTGATTTGATTGGAAGACAAATATGGCACCATTTTGGACCAAATTGAAACCACATCGGGACTTGCACCGAGTCAACATGACTCAACAAAATTTAAATGGTGACTCAAGAAATAAATAAAAATAAATAAACTGGTTGACCAGGTCAACCTTTATTACAAACCCTAATTTCTCGGGCAATGTCAATCAGAGATCCAAATGGAGTTCTGAAGTCTTCTTCTGAGTCTGGTGCCCGCACCACAGTCAAAATGTTAGGCTTAACCCCAGTCCCCCACCCCAACCCCTATAAGGTTTCTTGGATAGACTCTACCTCTATACCCATCCAGTCTAGATGTCAGGTCCAAATCCAAATGCAATCCTATCAAGAAAAGATTTGGTGTGATGTCTTGCCCATGGGGGTGAGCAGTATAATTCTTGGAAGACCTTGGTTATATGATCATGATGCCACCCTCTTAGGAAAATCCAACACCTGTGTCTTTAGTTTTAATGGGAAGAAAATCACAATCCATTCAGTCCCTCCTAAGGACAAGGTAGCTAAATGACCCAATAAGGTCAGAGAGATGAAGACTGGAGTGAACCTAATTAGTGCTAAGGATCTAGAACAAGAAATTCATAGTGGTTCACCTATTTGGATGTTGACTGCTAAGGAACTTAGGACTCTTACACCCTCAGAGCCTCCTCAGGAAGTTAAACCTTTGTTGGAAGAATTTGGGGATGTTTTTCCCGAGGATCCGCCGGACCACCTTCCACCACTTAGGGATATCCAGCATTCCATAGATTTAGTCCTAGGAGCTACTTTACCCAACTTGCCCCATTATAGGATGAATCCATCTGAGCATAAGGAACTGCAAAAGCAGGTTGGAGAATTGTTGAGGAAGGGGTTCATTAGAGAGAGTCTTAGCCCTTGTGCAGTCCCTGCACTTCTGACCCCAAAGAAGGATGGCACGTGGAGGATGTGTGTTGATAGTCATGCCATCAACAAAATCACAATCAAGTATAGGTTCCCCATCCCTAGACTAGATGACATGGTAGATATGATGGCTGGTGCAATGGTTTTTTCTAAAATTGATCTCAAGAGCGGCTATCATCAGGTTAGGATTAGACCAGGGGATGAGTGGAAAATCGCTTTCAAAACTAAGGATGGTCTCTATGAATGGGTTGTTATGCCTTTTGGGTTGTCCAATGCCCCTAGTACTTTCATGAGGATTATGACCCAGGTGCTTAGAGCTTTCATAGGGAAGTTTGTAGTGGTCTATTTTGATGACATCCTGATTTATAGTAAGACCCATGTAGACCACCTAGGCCACCTTAGACAAGTCTGCCAAGTTTTAAGGAATGATAGTCTCTACGGTAATCTCAAAAAGTGTGAATTCATGACCAGTAGAGTTATCTTCCTTGGTTTTGTAGTAACCCCTGATGACATGGCTGCCGATCCAGAAAAGATTAGGTCCATAGTAGAATGGCCAGAGCCGACCAATGTGCATGAAGTCAGAAGTTTCCACGGCTTGGCTACCTTCTATAGGCGATTCATCAAGGGGTTTAGTACTGTAGTTGCTCCTATCACAGACTGTGTTGGAAGGGAGAATTTCAGTGGACTAAAGCAGCCCATAAAGCCTTCCTAGATCTTAAGGATAGGATGACCCAGGCACCCATTTTGAGGTTACCCGACTTTTCTAAAGTATTTGAGGTTGCCTGTGATGCTTCAGGAGTAGGTATAGGTGGAGTTCTAAGCAAGAGAACCATCCCGTAGCATTCTTTAGTGAAAAACTTAATGATGCTAAGCTTAGGTATTCTACCTATGATAAGGAATTTTATGCGGTAGTACAAGCTTTGCGTTACTGGAGACATTATTTGCTACCGCAAGAATTTGTGCTGTTTTCGGACCATGAGGCTCTTAGATTCTTGAATTCCCAGAAGAAGAACCCTAGGCATGCTAAGTGGGTAGAGTATATCCAGTCCTATACTTTTGTTTTGAAACATAAGGCTGGGACTGAAAATAAGGTAGCTGATGCTCTTAGTCGTCGATCTTTGTTATTGAATTCTGTTAGGGCTGAAGTCGTAGGGTTTGAGCAGATCAAAGAGGAATATGAGTCATGTCCGGATTTTAAGACTGCGTACCAGGATCTAACTCAAGGACCATCTAGTGATCATAAGGATTATACCCTTTTAGATGGCTTTCTGTTCTTTAAGAATAGGCTTTGCATCCCTAGAACTTCTCTTAGGAAATTTTTGATTTGGGAAATTCATGCTGGAGGTCTAGCTGGCCATTTCGGAAAAGACAAGACCACCCTGGCTATTGAAGACCACTTTTTCTGGCCTAGCTTAAAAAGAGATGTAGCACACATTGTGGCTAGGTGTCGGACCTGCGTTGTTGCCAAACAGCGAAAATAGAACACCGGCCTTTATACCCCACTCCCTGTCCCAGATCGTCCTTGGCAAGATGTGAGCATGGACTTTGTGTTAGGTTTGCCTAAGACCCAGAGGAGGCATGACTTTATCTGTGTTGTCGTCGACCGATTTTCCAAGATGGCCCATTTCTTGCCTTGTTCCCAAACATTTGATGCGTCTAAGGTAGCCACCCTGTTCTTTAATGAGATAGTTCGACTCCATGGCCTACCTAAGATCATTGTTTCAGATAGGGATGTCTGGTTCACCAGCTATTTCTGGAAAATCCTTTGGCATAAGTTAGGGACAAAACTTAAGTTTTCAACTGCCTATCATCCCCAAACTGATGGCCAAACCGAAGTAGTGAACCATAGTTTAGGCAATCTGTTAAGGTGTCTTGTTGGTGAAAACATTAGGAACTTGGATTTGTACTTACCTAAAGATGAATTTGCATACAATGACTCGGTCAATAGGTCAACAGGTAAGAGTCCATTTGAAATTGTGCATGGTTACAAACCTCACTGATGCAGAACGAGAGCTCTGATACCAAAAATGATGCAGAACAAAAGAAGAGATGATGCGATGCGGAAGCAAATTAAAATTAATGTATTTTTTTTATTTAATTATTTTTAGAAGTCAGCTTTGACTCAAAGGAAAGATAAACTAATATTGAAAGAAACTAAGAAATGACATAAAGCACAATTAAAAGGAGTGGATTATCAGAGTAACTCAGAAGTAGGATCGCTGGGGATTGAGAAACCCCCAGACATTGGGTTTACTCCTCTTTCAAGAAACAGACGAAGAGAGAAGAGAAGGTTTTATACCTGACTATGATATCTCTCATTGCTTCAATTGAAGTACACTCTCGAGCAGATTGTAGGATCCTTGGAGACGGGGTATCTTCACAATGGATCCTCGGATTGTAGTCCTATGGCAAGGTTGGCGTTCTTCTCGAACTCAGGATCTGGAAGAAGAAGAACAAAAAAAAGAACCAGAAACTCAAAGAAAGACACTAACCTGAGTACTTAATGAAGATTGTTGGATGTAGAAGTTCCGGAGATCTTGATACTGATCTGACTCTCCTTTGAACTGGCTCTGTAGTTGAAACAGTTGATCTGAACCTAGATGCTGGTGACCGGCTTCGATGTGGAAGAGAGGGGCCGTGGGATGAAGATGAAAAATTAGGGTTTGGTGGTGGTGGAGTAGAGATGGGTGGACTAAGCTAGGGTTTTGGGGTTGGAGATCTCACACCTCCTCAAGGTTCCTAGGGAACCCGGATTTACTCCCTCACGGAGATCAACACCTGAATACAAGTGCGGAAGAGAGAAACACAAAGTTGCTCACACAGAAATTTATTTCATTCCTCATTTAAATTCAAGAGTTACATAGAGTTGAATATATAGACATAACAAAGAAATAAAATTTTATACATTTCCCATGTGGGACTAATAGGACTAACCCACACTTTAGGCATCAAATTCTCTTCCCAAGACTCCTTCCATGAGTGGGCAACCCAAAAACTCTAAGAAAACTTGAAAATCAGCTCCAAATGGCAGGTTATGGGGGTGTCTCCTAGTATCTCTCCATGAATAAAGGATTTTCTCTTCATGGTTTGGCTCATTTGGACACCTCCTAGACTTGCTCCACAAGTTTAGGCTTCTTCCTTTCATGGCTTTGGAACTTTTGGAGACTTTTGGGTGCCTCCTTGATTTTCTCCCCAAGACATGCTCTCTTCCCTTTTATAACCTGGATTTTTATGAAACATTGTGGGGCACCTCCTTGATCCTCTCTTCAAGAAAAATCCTTGCCATCCTGGCTTGGGTTTATCTGGAAAGAAGTTGGCTCCTCCTTGGATTGAGGTATCTTGATGGATTTCTCCCCCAAGTGGTGCAAGAAAAAAGAACCTGCTTACTTGAGGCGTGGGGACCAAGGTACACTGGATGGAGATGTGGCAAGGAGTGTGGCACCCACTTGTAGCTGGAAAATATGGTGCCCTATGGAAAAGGGAATGACACCTACCTTGGCCTTGGACTTGGACTGAGTCAACATGACCCAACAAAAATTGAAATGACAAAATTACAGACTCAAAATTGAGTTGATCAAGTTAACCCTTATTACAAAACCAGAAAACCATAATTCTTCGGGCAAGGTCAATCAGAGATCTAGATGGAGCCCTAAAGTCTTCTTCTTAGTCTGGTGCCCGCACCAATTCTCCCGGGGTGGGAGGAACTCGACCTTGTCGAGTAAGGCTTAAGTTGGCTCTGGTATCTCTCCAAGAGGTCTGGATCCAAATCTTGTAGTTCTTCTCGGGAGATCCAAGAGTCATCAGAGTCTGGCCTTCCTTGCCAGCGGACCAAGTATCTTTGGTATCCTCGATTACGAGTAGAGATAACCTGATCATCCAGGATCTTTTCAATCTGCTCTTTCCTCACAGGCAAGTTTGTTGGTGGACACACAGGGTCGGGATCACTCTCAATAACAGGATTAGGTTCAAAAGGCTCACTGGGAATCACAGCTAGCTCCCTGTACTCTACTAAGTCTGTAATGTTGAAAGTAGAGCTATTGCCTAGTTCTGGAGGCAACTCGAGCACATAGGCATTGGATCCTACTCTCTTCACTACTCTAAATGATCCAGCTCCTTTAGCATGTAACTTTCTAACGGTTCCAGGAAAAAACTGCTCAGGCCTTAACCTAATCATTACATAGTCTCTCTCAACAAAAGTTTTGACTTGTCTTTGAGAATCAGCCAACTTCTTATAAGTTTCATTACTTAAAGTTATTTTGGCATGAATTTCTTTATGCAAGTCCTTTACATGCTATGCAAGTGCATCAAGAGACTTGTGTGTGTGGGCTAATAGTGAAATCAGATCAAGTGGTGTGTGAGGCTTGTATCCATGAACAATTTCAAAGGGACTCTAGCCTATAGACCTATTGATCGAAACATTGAATACAATTTCAGCCCTGGACAAAATACAAATCCCAATTCCTGGTGCTCTCAATCATACCAAAATCTGAGCCAAAGCCTAGTAAAGGGTCAAGAAAAACTAAACTAGACTGACGACGCATTCCTATAGAATGGACTTTATTCCAAAGGAACCCTAGGTCTAAACCTAACAAACTACGGCTCTCTAGGTTTGACCTTGGGTCGGAGGATGGCATGCAGAGCATGAAAACTTATCATGGGTGCCTAGTAGGTGCCATAAGGTCTTCCAGAAGTAGGTGGCAAACCTAATAGGTTCTGACATGTGGTTCACTCTAAAGGCTTCGACAAAGTATACTTGGATGGTGTAAGAAGCATTGGAAGTCCTAGAGAAAGGGAGGAGTTATGAGGTGGAGTCTCGAATTAACTGTTGACTAAAGGTGGTGACCTGAAGGTTTGAATGGTGATCTATGAGTGTCAACTGGTCATCCTTACGAAAGGAAAAGTTTGCTACTCCCAGGAATGGATCAAGAGATGGTTCGGGAAGTAGCCTAGGACATGTGATTGCAATAGTTAAGGTTTGTTCTCTAAGCAAATAATGATCCACTTTCTCAAGAACTGGATTAGAGAATGATTCATGGGAGGGCCTACGGATGATGACCTCAAGACTTGAAATTTGACCTATTGGTGCGGAAAGGTATACTCTATAGAAGGGTAGGTCAGTCATGCGAAGGAAGGGGTCTGGGGCCATAAGGAGGACTTCTACAGGACTGGGTGAATCAATCCGCTCAAGACAAGGATGTTCAACTGAGATTACGGGAGAGACCTTAGTGGCTGGGCATGGGACAAGGCCCAATTGTAAGAGGCTTGATTCAGTCATCCTAAGGAGAGGATCTACCATAGGGTTGGCAAACTTAAACAGTTCAATGCAAAGATCTTCAATTGGTACTTGGGGAATGACTGTCATTAGAGGGTACGAACTGATAGCTCGGGCTAACACTATGAGTTCTTCCTGGGGGTATTTGACTAAAGGAACCTGATTCTCACAAATCTCTTGAATTTCTGAACTAGGTCCTACCACTTGGTTGCTCTCCAAGGTCTCCTCAAGTAAGGAACCAATAGTATCGATGTCACATTCTTCAAGTTCATCCCCCTCATATTCATCAACTAGACTCAAGCCAGCATCATATACTTCCTCGATGCCATCTTCAATGGGTTTCGGGTCAGTGGTAATCGGGTCAACTGATTCTGGGCTTGTCATACCTAACCCTTCTTCCTCATTGGTATCCTTCTGGTCAAGAGGTAACACAAGTGAGAATTGACAAACAAAAGTCTGGTTCACTACGGGTGTCGGATCAATCAGAACTTGACTCAAGTTGGTAGAGGTTGGCTTTAAGTCCAAAGTACTTGATTGGTTATATATTAAAGACCACTCATAGTCTTGGGCTTCTTGGTAGGCTCGGTCTAACTTATTGGTCTTTTCAAGGCATAGCTTCCTATAAATGTCTGGGTGTAACCCAACCCTAAACCTCGATGTGATCTGAGCTTCGGTCTCAATGGTATTGCATGTCATGTCATACCACTAGAAGTCATCGATATATTTAGACACAGGCCTATTACCTTGTCGCAATTGGTACCATTGGTTTAAAAGTCTTTTCTCATAGGATCTACCTAGGTACCTATCTCTCAACTTACTTCTCATATCTCTCCAAGTATATATTTTCTCTTTTCTTTGATAACATTCATGCTCAATAGCATACCAATGCGACCTAGCATGTTTGGTGAACTTGGTTTTGGCCAACCTAACTTATCCTAAAGCCGATATGTTAGTGCACTCAAAATACCGATCCATTTGTTCTTCCCACTTAATATATGTCTTTTGTCTTCCATCAAAAGTAGGTGCATAAGGTTCGGTGTTCCTAACGGGTCCCTTTTCTGAGTCAACCATGTATGGATATAGGCTCCTAGGGTTATGCTCGGGATCACGGTATAAGGTCCTCCTAGCCTCCTGGCATGGGTGAGGTTGGGGCCTATTAAATTTTGGATCAGGGATCCAATTTTGATGTCTACGTTTCTCAAGTCCTTGGGCTCGGTCTCTAAACTGGGCAAAACCCTTATTCATATCCTGACTCAATTTGGTCATACTTTCGGTAAGAGTTCTAATCATGGCCTCTAAATCAGGTTGGGTTTGACCAGGTTGGTAGGGTACTTCGTTCCGGGTGGACATGATGATGCAAGCAAGCACACCAAATGAGACTCGACTGAAACGACTACGGGCTAACTAGACCTAGAGCCCAAACTAGATGCCCAATCAGAGTGGCAAGCTAGCCTGTAGTAACTCGGGACTCAGCCAGGCAGGTGTAAGGGGAGTGTTAGGTCCCTAATTGCCAATCCTAGACACCAATCAGAGATTGGCCAGGTAGGCGGACCAGCACACAAGCCCTTCGGGATAGAATCCCTGAACCACCATTCTAGACACTGAGTACAAAGCACACATAGAGTAACTAGACAAACTGACTCAACATTAGCCTAGACCTGACTTGTTGGTGTCCCTAGCCCACTAGGGCAACTTAAGTCTAATAAATTTTAAAATTAGGCTTAGGATCGAATGAATGGGTGGTGGTTTTGGGCTAAGGAGAGGTTATCAACTCCTCCCCTTATCTTAGATGCTCAATTGCCCTTAAGATGAATTAGGAGATGATCACTCAAAAAAATTGAATTGCAGAAACACAGAAACAGAATTGCTGTAATTTAACTCTTAGAAATTTCACAGAAACCAATAAATTACAGTAAAATTATGTAAAATATTATCAATCATAGTGGTTCCAGAAAAACAAAAATCATATAATTTAGAGTTATCTACAATGAGAAACAATTCCTATAACAGGGTAGTTACAGACTGAAAACAGAACGCTTCCCCCGTTTACAATTCCTGCTACGAAGTTGTAACCCAGCGGATCCCCTACACGCCCTAGGAATACTCCATGGAATGGGAAGAGGAGGCTTGCACCTCACTTCGTTCCTAGGACCGGACGTCCTGGGGAGTCTACTTCGAGCAGACAAAGTAAAAAAGAGAGACACTCAAAACATGCAAGCAAGTCAGAAACCCTAGATAGGGCTCTGATACCAAAATGATGCAAACGAGAGCTCTGATACCTAAAATGATGCAGAACAAAAGAAGAGATGATGCGATGCGGAAGCAAATTAAAATTAATGTATTTTTTTTATTTATTTATTTTTAGAAGTCGGCTTTGACTCAAAGGAAAGATAAACTAATGTTGAAAGAAACTAAGAAATGACATAAAGCACAATTAAAAGGAGTGGATTATCAGAGTAACTCAGAAGTAGGATCGCTGGGGATTGAGAAACCCCCAGACCTAGGGTTTACTCCTCTTTCAAGAAACAGATGAAGAGAGAAGAGAAGGTTTTATACCTGACTGTGATATCTCTCATTGCTTCAATTGAAGGACACTCTCGAGCAGATTGTAAGATCCTTGGAGATGGGGTATCTTCGCAATGGATCCTCGGATTGTAGTCCTATGGCAAGGTTGGCCTTCTTCTTGAACTCAGGATCTGGAAGAAGAAGAACAAAAAAAAGAACCAAAAACTCAAAGAAAGACACTAACCTGAGTACTTAATGAAGATTGTTGGATGTAGAAGTTCCGGAGATCTTGATACTGATCTGACTCTCCTTTGAACTGGCTCTGTAGTTGAAACAGTTGATCTGAACCTGGATGCTGGTGACCGACTTCGATGTGGAAGAGAGGGGCCATGGGATGAAGATGGAAAATTAGGGTTTGGTGGTGGTGGAGTAGAGATGGGTGGACTAAGCTAGGGTTTTGGGGTTGGAGATCTCACACCTCCTCAAGGTTCCTGGGGAACCTGGATTTACTCCCTCACAGAGCTCAACACCTGAATACAAGTGCGAAAGAGAGAAACACAAAGTTGCTCACACAGAAATTGATTTCATTCCTCATTTAAATTCAATAGTTACATAGAGTTGAATATATAGACATAACAAAGAAATAAAATTTTATACATTTCCCATGTGGGACTAATAGGACTAACCCACACTTTAGGCATCAAATTCTCTTCCCAAGACTCCTTCCATTTGTGGGCAACCCAAAAACTCCAAGAAAACTTGAAAATCAGCTCCAAATGGCAGGTTATGGGGGTGTCTCCTAGTATCTCTCCATGAATCAAGGATTTTCCCTTCATGGTTTGGCTCATTTGGACAACTCCTAGTCTTGCTCCACAAGTTTAGGCTTCTTCCTTTCATGGCTTTGGAACTTTTGGAGATTTTTGGGTGCCTCCTTGATTTTCTCCCCAAGACATGCTCTCTTCCCTTTTATAACCTGGATTTTTATGGAACATTATGGGGCACCTCCTTGATCCTCTCTTCAAGAAAAATTCTTGCCATCCTGGCTTGGGTTTATCTGGAAAGAAGTTGGCTCCTCCTTGGATTGAGGTATCTTGATGAATTTCTCCCCCAAGTGGTGCAAGAAAAAAGAACCTGCTTACTTGAGGCGTGGGGACCAAGGTACAGTGGATGGAGATATGGCAGGGAGTGTGGCACCCCCTTGTTGCTGGAAAATGTGGTGCCCTATGGAAAAGGGAATGACACCTACCTTGGCCTTGGACTTGGACTGAGTCAACATGACCCAACAAAAATTGAAATGACAAAATTGTAGACTCAAAATTGAGTTGATCAGGTCAACCCTTATTACAAAACCAGAAAACCCTAATTCTTCGGGCAAGGTCAATCAGAGATCCAGATGGAGCCCTGAAGTCTTCTTCTGAGTCTGGTGCCCGCACCACACACACACCTCTTGACCTAGCTCCTTTACCAATCCACACACGAGTCTCCGAGTCTGCCGAAGTTTTTGCACAGCATATAAAAGACTTGCATAAAGAAATTCATGCCAAAATAAATTTAAGTAATGAAACTTATAAGAAGTTGGCTGATTCTCAAAGGCGAGTCAAAACTTTTGATGAGGGAGACTATGTAATGATTAGGTTAAGGCCTGAATGGTTTCCTCCTGGAACCATTAGAAAGTTACATGCTAGAGGAGCTAGACCATTTAGAGTGGTGAAGAGAGTAGGATCCAATGCCTATGTGCTCGAGTTGCCTCCAGAACTAGGCATTAGCTCCACTTTCAACATTACAGACCTAGTAGAGTATAGAGAGCCAGCTGTGATTCCCAGTTAGACTTTTGAGCCTAATCCTGCTCTTGAGAGTGAACCCAACCCTGTGTGTCCACCAACAAACTGGCCTATGAGGAAAGAGCAGATTGAAAAGATCCTGGATGATCAGGTTATCTCTACTCATAATTGAGGATACCAAAGATACCTGGTCCACTGGCAAGGAAGGCCAGATTCTGATGACTCTTGGATCTCCCGAGAAGAATTACAAGAATTGGACCCAGATCTCTTGGAGAGATACCAGAGCCAACTTGATCCATACTCGACAGGGTCGAGTTCCTCCCACACCGGGAGAATTGGTGCGGGCACCAGACTCAGAAGAAGACTTGAGGGCTCCATCTGGATCTCTGATTGACCTTGCCCAAAGAATTAGGGTTTTCTAGTTTTGTAATAAGGGTTGAAATGGTCAACTCAATTTTAGTTGAGTCTGTATTTCCCTGCAATTTAAATTTTGTTGAGTCATGTTGACTCAATTCAAGTCTTAGTAGTGGTCTAGGTCTTCTCCAGGGTGTCACATTTTCTCCCAAGACCAAGCAAGTGGGCACCACACTCCCAGCCACACTCCTAGCCACACGCCTGAGTCCAGGGGGCGCCACATCTCCATCCAGTATGCTTTGGTCCCCACACCACAAGATAGCAGGTCCCTTCTCTCATGCGCCACTTAAGGAGAAAATAATCTAGGATCCACAATTCAAGGGGGTGGCCAAAACATTTCCATAAGAGCCAAGCTATGTAAAGAAAGAAGCACTTCTTGAGGAGCACTTCAAGGGGGTGCCCAATCCATGCCTAAAAAGCTCAAAGCAAAGATGGGAAGAACCATGACTTAGGGAGAAAGAAAAGGAGGTGTCCAAAAGAGTTGAGCCATGGAAGGAAATAAATTTTCTCTTGAAGAGCAAGGCTAGGAGGCGCCACCTACTTACCTTTTGGAGCCACCAATCAACAATTTAGGAACCACTTGGCCAGCCATATGTGTGGGAATTGATTCTACAAACCTAATTTGAGGATCCATCCTATTAGTTCCACATGGGAAGATGTATAACCCTGCTCTCTTGTAAAGTCCTATAAATTAAACCCCTCTTGTAAGTTTTAAAAATATTTGATGAATGAATCCAATTTATGTGTGAGAAAACTTTGTGTTTCTCTCTTCCGCACTTGCATCCAGGTGTTGAGCTCCGTGAGGGAGTAAATCCGGGTTCCCTAGGAACCTTGAGGAGGTGTGAGATCTCTAACCCCAAAACCCTATGTTAGCCACTTCACTTCCAAACCCTAGCCGCCCATCATCCTCTTCTTTCCACCAAACCCTAGCCTACTCCATCTCTCACGGCCACTCTCTCCAAGTCAAGGCTGACCACCAGCATCCAGGTCCAGTCTGGATACTCCAGATTCAGAGCAATTCCCAGAGGAAATCAGATCAGCCTCCAGGAGAATCCGAATTTCAGTAACATCAGCTTTCAAGTTCTTCTATCTGGTAAATCCTTCCTTGAGTATCTGGTTCCATAAATTGTTCTTCTTCTTTCCCAGATCTTAAGTTCAGGAGAAGCCAACTCTGCCAAAGGATCAGTATTGGAGGATCCATTGCGAAGATATCTGAATCCGGGGATCCAACAATCTGCTCAAGAGAGTCCTTCCACTAAACTCTGTGAAGATCACTGCCTGGTTTGTAACCCTTCTCTTCTTTTTACTTCTGTCCTATTGAAAGTTCAGAGCGAAACCCTAGGTCTGGGAGTTTCTCAACCCCCAGTGATCCTTTACTTCTGAACTACTTTGATAACCTAGTTGCTTTAAATTGTGCTTTCTATTATTACATAGTTTCTTTCAATTTAGTTTAACTTTCCTTTGAGTCAAAGCCGACTTCTGAAAATATTAAAAAAAAAAAACAACAAAAAAAAGAATTAGTCTTAATTTACTTCCGCATCGCATCACCTCTTTTGTTCTGCATCAACCCAAGTTTGCTTGGGTACCTAAATCACTCCTTGACTATTTTGAAGGATTGTCTTGCAGCCCACAAATTAAAGAAAAGATGGTATCTTGACAGCGACTGTTCAAGGCATATGACAGGTGACAAGGATCAGTTCATCACCCTACAAATGAAAGGAGGATTATTTACTTTTGGTGATAATGGCAAGAAAAGAATAATCAAAATTGGTAAGATCAAAATAATCTCCTGTACTTTTACTGAATATGTGCTGCTAGTAGATAAATTGAAGCATAATTTATTGAGTATTAGTCAATTATATGATAAAGGCTTCAAGGTTATCTTTGAATCATCTATGTGTGTAGTAACTAACTCTCTTGATTATAGCAACAAATTCATTGGTCATAGACTTGGAAACATCTATGTGGTAGATCTAAATGAACTAGCCATGACTAGTAGTTCCAGTCTAGTAGCAATGAATACTAAGACCAAGGAGTCATGTTTATTATGGCAAAGACGATTAGGTTATGCTAGCATGCATACAATTGCCAAATTAATATCTAAGAATCTAGTTAGAGGTTTGCCATATTTTAAAGTTGATCTTGATTATGTATGTGATGCATGTCAATTGGGCAAACAAACTAGAGGGAGTTTTAAATCAAAAAATATTATTTCAACTACTAGACCCCTTGAGCTACTTCACATGGACTTATTTGGACCAACTAGGACCACAAGCCTAGGAGGTATGAAATATGGCCTTGTGATTGTAGATGACTTTTCTAGATTCACATGGGTATTATTTATCGCACATAAAGATGAAACCTTTGATGTCTTTCGAAAATTTTATAAGAAGATTTCAAATGAGAAAAATCTTTTCGTTATTTCTATAAGAAGTGATCATGGAACTGAGTTTCAAAATCAATTTTTTAATGAATATTGCACTGAGCATAGCATTGATCACAACTTCTCTGCTCCTAGAACACCACAACAAAATGGTGTTGTAGAGAGGAAGAATAGGACTTTGGAAGAAATGGCCCGAACCATGTTGTGTGAAGGTAATCTTCCAAGGTACTTTTGGGTAGAAGCGATGAACACTGCCTGTTACATATTAAACCGAGTTTTAATACACCCAATTTCAAAGAAAACCCCCAATGAGCTTTGGAATGAAAGAAAACCAAATATTAATTACTTTCATATCTTTGGGTGTAAATGCTTTGTGTTAAATAATGATAAAGATAACCTAGGAAAGTTTGATACAAAATCTGATGAATCTATATTCCTTGGTTATTCACTACATAGCAAAGCATATAGAGTATTTAATAAGAGGACTCTCACTATTGAAGAGTCAATTCATGTTGTCTTTGATGAAGCAAACTGCTCACCATCTAGAAAAGATGAGTGCATAGATAATGATGCAGGTACATTACAAAAGGAAATAGAAGATCTAAGCATCCAAGACAAGCCAACGCAAAATGAAAATGAAGTGGTAAGCAAGGATCATACTAATTTACCAAAGGAATGGAGGTATGTAACTTCACATCCTAAAGACTTAATTATTGATGATCCTTCTCATGGTGTTAGGACTAGGTCAGCACATAGAAATGCACATGACTACCTATCCTTTATTTCACAAATTGAACCACATAGCTTAGAAGAAGCTGAATTAGATCCAAACTGGATGATGGTCATGCATGATGAATTAAACCACTTTGAAAAGAATAATGTTTAGATACTAGTTAGTATACCTACAGACCATCCTATCATAGGAACCAAATGGGTCTATAGGAACAAACTAGATGAAAATGGTAAGGTTTTGAGAAATAAAGCAAGGTTGGTAGCAAAAGGGTACAATCAAGAAGAGGGAATTGATTTTGATGAAACATATGCTCCTGTAGCAAGACTTGAGGCCATTAGATTACTTCTTGCATTTGCTTGCTACATGAATTTTAAACTCTTTCAAATGAATGTCAAAAGTGCTTTTCTAAATGGATTTATTTCTGAACAAGTTTTTGTAGAACAGCCACCAGGTTTTAAAAATCATGCTTTTTCAAATCATGTATTCAAATTGAATAAGACTTTATATGGTTTGAAACAAGCACCTGGGGGGTATGATAGACTAAGCAAATTTTTACTTGAAAATGATTTCAAAAGATAAAATGTTGACAAAACTCTTTTCATTAAGAACAAAGAGAATGATATGTTAGTTGTACAAATTTACGTTGATGATATTATATTTGGTGTAACTAATGAAAATCTTTGTGGAGAATTTGCTGAGTTGATGCAGGGTGAGTTTGAAATGAGCCTTATGGGTGAACTCAACTACTTCCTTGGATTACAAGTCAAATAAATGAAGGAAGGAATCTTTATAAGCCAAGCCAAGTACATCAAAGAGATAATCAAGAAGTTTGGCATGGAATTAAGCAAAGAGACTAGCACACCCATGAGCCCTACCTGCAGGCTGGACAAAGATGAAAGTGGATCCAATGTTAACCAAAAGCTTTATAGAGGTATGATCGGATCCCTATTATATTTAACAGCCAGTAGACTTGATATCTTGTACAATGTATGTGTATGCGCTAGATTTCAATCAAATCCTAAGGAATCACACATGCTTGCTGTTAAAAGAATTATCAAATATTTGAAAGGTACAAGCAATTTAGGTCTTTGGTATTCTAAAGAATCATCTTTGAATTTAATTGGTTTTTTTAATGCTGACTATGCTGGTTGCAAAATTGATAGAAAGAGTACTAGTGGTTCTTATCAATTTCTAGGGTTGAGTTTAATTTCATGGCACTATAAGAAGCAAAACTTTGTAGCATTGTCCACTGCTGAGGCAGAGTACGTTGCTGCTGGTAGTTGTTGTTGTCAAGTATTATGTATTAAACAACAACTAGAAGACTTTGGAGTTACACAATCTAAAATTCCAATCAAATGTGATAACACAAGTACTATAAATTTGACTAAAAATCCTGTTCAGCATTCAAGAACTAAGCACATTAAAATTAGGTGCCATTTCATAAGAGATCATGTATTGAACAATGATATTGTACTTGAATTTGTGCCAACTGAAAACCAACTTGCTGATATTTTTACTAAACCTTTAAATTTTTATATATTTACATTGATTAGATGTGAACTAGGGTTATGTGACCCGCTCTAGAAACATTCCTATAAACTAAAGGAAAAAATTATCTAGATGACCTCCTTATCCCAATTTTTTGTTAAAAAGACTTTGATTGAAAGCCCAAAAATCACTTTTGTGCTCCCTCTGCTCGAGCAGACTCGAGTAGATGACCTATTGGTCGAGCTAGCTTGAATGTCGAGCCATCTCTTTTTAGTTTGAGCCATAAGGTTTTTCTTTCTTGTTTATATTCTTGACTCTACACTCCTTGCCTCTAAGAAACCTTTCCAAAAACTCCACTCTTCCAAAAATTACTTCGGATTACAGTGTCTTTGTGGAATGGCTCCAAAAAGGATAGTGGGGAAGAAGTCTCGATGGGAAATCGAGGAAGCTCCACAGGAAAGAAGAACAAAATTCCGTGAAGACAGCTCTTCTCGAATTCCACCATAATCGGATGAAGAACCGAACCCCGTCTCTCCAAGCCAACAAATCTCCTTGGGTATGCAGCCCATAACTACAGATAGAAGAATTTTATTTGAATACCTTAAGGAAATAGGGTTTGTTGTTGGGGATTTTATTAAAAATCAGGGTTGGAGATATATGTGTTATTTGGACATCCGAACCTACCCAAACTTGGTTAGAACATTTTGTGAGAACATGAGATTGGGAGAAAATTTTATTGAATCTTTGGTTAAAGGAAGAAGAATTATTATATTTGAAGAATTGCTTGAAAATACCCTGGAAATGCCATTTGAAGGTACAGAATATTTGGTCCTAAAGGATAGGACAAGGGCTTTACAGACTGTACTAGAGCAAATTGAAGTGAATGAAGTTGGAATCCTCAAAGCTAGCTCATTATCCATTGAAATGAGATTACTTCACAGCTTCGTTAGTAGGATTTCTCTACCCAAGACAGGCCGATTTGACTGGGTGAGTGAGCGAGACTTATGTTCTATGGAGATGCTGAAAAATGGAGACAAAATCAACCTTCCAGCTATTATGTTAAGTCAGATGAAAGAGGCAGTAAGAAAGGTGTGAAAGGATTATGCCCTATAAGCCAATATTTGTATCTCCCAGACCATTGTAAATTGACAAGTTAATAAAGGCAATAATTTTTTCATCATTCGCTGTGTCATTATATGATGAACCCCATAGATTAGGGATATGGTTGTAGGGCTATGATGAGATCATACCAGTGAGATCTAAGGCCTTAAAATCCTAATCTAGAATATTCCTAGTCATAGGAACCCTGAGTTGGGGATCAGGGTTTCCGGTTAGACTGGCACATCCTATGTATGCTGAAAAGGGTGACTGCTCTCATAGTCACTTGTGTGAGACACTAATACAAGGATGTGGGTGCTCATTAGCGAATGAGTTCACTGAAGAGATCCAGTTTGAGAACATCTAATGGAGCCTTAGCTGCATGTCAATAGATGTTTCTCATAGTGGGAGTTGTACAAGTAGTCCTATGACCTGAGACTGCCATAAAACCTTATGTACATGAACCCATGCTTTGGTTCAATCTCATTCATGACACTGGGTCATGCACAAGGTTGATGCTAGGTGTGGTGAATTGTATATGAAGGAAATGAGTAGGTCAACAAGGAATTGATCACTCCTAGTAGGAGGAGATTGCATCCAGCCAAATTAGGTCAGATGATGATTCAGAAAATCTTTGATCAAAGTACAGATATTAGAAATGATTTCTAATATCGAATTAATTGAATCATTAATGTATGACTGAGCTGGGAATGAGTATAAGCTGGTTTTGACATGTTTCCATATCCATAGTTATACTCGGGATGCAAGATGATTGAAGGATCGAATTGTACGGGAACTTTCCACTGAAGGGTAGTTTTGGAATTTCACCAGAATTTCCATATCTTCTGGGTAGACATGATACGTTGCTAGACGTCAATCTTGTCTTGTGGGTTGATCAAATTAAATATTTTAATTGGATCACTAATTAGGAGTTCTAATTGACTAACTCGAGTTAGCTCGATTTGACCTAAATCGATTAGAATGAGTTCTGATCAAATTAGGTCAACTTGCACTCGGACCCACTGCTGGCTAGGTATGGAACCCAATGGGTCACACACTTAGGACAGATAATCAAGGATTTAATTTGGAATTAAATCTCGTTTGTAGATGAACACACTAGCATGTGTTGCAAACCATGGCTTCTACTTGAATCGGATTCGAGTTAGGGTTCTGATTTGGTTTTTTTTAGATCCAAATTCATTCCGGTTTGAATCTAATTGAAGATTCAAAACATTGGGCTAACTGTAGGCTAGCAATTGGGCTAACCTAAGAGGCTAAACCCCTTTCCCACATCGCCTAAGCCCCTCCCCCTCTCTTCCCACGCGCGCGCGCAAGGAGAAGAGTCCACGCGCGCGTGGACTCTCTCCAAGTCGCGTCTTTGCATGAAAAGAAAGAAAAGGGTCGGCATTTTTTTTTTTTTGAAAGGGCATGGAAGAGAGTCCACCTAGGCGTGGACTCTTCAAAAAATTGGAATTACCGTGAAAAAGAAAGAAAAAACACCGAAGGGGTGCGACTCTTCTTTCTGCGCGCGCCCTTCTGTGTTTTTCACGATTCTTCCTTGCGTCTTCCCATCCCAAAGGCCATGAGATTAATCCCAAGGGCCGTGAGATAAAGGAAAAGGACATGAGAAGGGAGAGAGGGATGTGAGAGGATGATTTCAGATGAGAAGGCGCCTCTCTGTCGCCTATTTAAGAAGAAGGCTTCACCGTAAAAATTATTTTCCAGATTTTCTACGGCGAAGCCTTGCTTCTTTTTCTTCTCCCTCTCCAGAAGATTGTTTCCCCCTCCTCTCTTTCCTCTTTGATTCCTTTACAGAGCCTAGGCTCTGTCGAATCTCAGAACAGAAGGAGAGTCAGAGAGAAACTCTCCGACGGTAAAGGAAGAAGGCGCCTCTCCTTTCTTTCTTACATTAAGACAATCTTGTCTTAATTTTCTTCTCCCTCCAAGACAAGCCTTGTCCCATTATAGGACAAGGGCTTATTCTTAAGACAAGAGTGTCTTAAGGGGCCAAAGTTGCTAGAAGACGAGGAGAAGGGTAAGAGAGAAAGTTTAGTCCCAGTTTGGCTAGAGGAGTCCTAGCCAATAGCCCATATATCAAGTTCTTAGGGTAGAGCTTGATTGGAAGGAACCCAATTAAGGAGTCAGTGTCTTGATCATCTGCCCGTGTGGATCACCATCGGAGGGCGGACAAGTGGACGCCTGGTGTGTTCAAGAGGCTACTCAATTTGGAGTTCATTTCTGCATCAGACTGGTAATAGCGATCTGAGGTTAGTATTTAAACAATGTTTAAATTTGGACATGCATGTAGTCATAGTTTTAATTGCTAATAAGGAGATTTTGGGATTAGGGTTCGGACCTGATTTCATAAAATTTTGAAATCCACACTTCCGCACTGGTTCCCGAACCCAACAGTGGTATCAGAGCCTCCTTATTAGGATTAAAACTTATGCAGTTCAATTCATGATGTAGTATCATGTTAAAGTATTTATATTGATGCACAATGCATGTCTTTGATTGAACATGAGTTTGATGATTGCCACCAGTTAGGGTTTTCCACTGAAACCCTAATTGTCTTAGAGATATGATTAGCCCTGGAGCCATCATACTGAAATAAGGTTGCCCTGGCATAATGGTGTATCCATTATGTGGTAAATGGTTGTCCTAGTATGATGGCACACATTTCACATATTTGCTTAGTTTAAAGCATGTATTAATATATGTGATAGCTTTTAATTGAATGTGCTGGCATTGCATGAACCCCTCTTAAAATTATATTAAGTGGTAGTATAGTTAACCGATAAGCATTATTAGTCATGATGGATAATTAGTCATTTCGGTGTCTAGAAAGGTGGTTCTGGGAAGGTAAAGGGAATCGTGGTTTTTAATTGGTTCCGTTGACTGACCTGGCCAATTTTAAATTGGTGTCTAGGAAAGCAACGGGGGGACCCCCACATCTCTTCCACTAGCCTGGCCGATCTGATTGATTTAATTCTTGACTAACATGCTTGGTGTTAAAATACTATTATTGGCCTTCCTTCATGATAGGTCATTATTGTGTTACGATCTATACTAGGTTTGTTGTGTACACACAAGACCTAATATGGTGACTAACACAATTTTTGGCCTAATACAATTATTTGTTTATGGCATGATTTAAAGTAATATTTTGTTGTGTACACACAAGGGTATTACTATTAAAGTCATGACTATATGGCTATGAAGGGTCTTACTTAACTAAAATATTATAGTTTGTTGTGTATACACAAGGCTATTAATATTTTAGAGGCCGAGATAAGTTGAGAATTGTACGGGTTACAATTGGAAAGAGTTTTCCTACCTATGAACTTATATAAGATTTGTTGTGTACACACAAGATCTTTTATAAGGGATTGGGATCTCAACCCCACTAAGAAAGACCAATTAAGGTTTTCTCGATCATCGTATAGAGGGTTATGATGCTCGATAAAATAGTGGGAGACATAATTAAATTAAAGTCCTAATTTAATTATGTGTTGTCATTTCATGGTTGTTTGCTTATGTTTTTGTTCTTTGTTTAAATATAGATAAATGGCCTCTTCACTCTCACTCCGTAGTATTTTAGATGCCAACAAATTGACTGGGCCTAATTATGTTGATTGGCTGAGAAATTTGAAAATAGTACTCAGTCAAGAAAGAATTTCCTATATTCTTGATACCCCAATTTTGGAACCACCAAGGGAAGATGCCTCGCAAGAGGAGAAGACCACATATAATATGTGGCAAAATGACTCACTTACTGTCAAATATGTTATGCTTGCCTCTATGACTAACGAGTTGCAGAGGCAGCATGATAGCATGGATACTAACTCCATACTGCTAAATTTAAAAGAGCTTTATGGAGAACACAGTAGAACTGCTAGATATGAAATATCTAAGCAGTTGTTCCGTGCAAGGATGACAGAAGGTACATCAGTACAAGACCATGTATTAAAGATAATTGATCTAATCACTCGATTAGGTCAATTAGGTTTTGTAATGGATGGGGAGTTGAATCAAGACTTGATCTTGCAATCACTCCCAGAGTCATTTTCACAGTTTGTTCTTAATTACCATATGAACAAACTTAATTCTTCCTTGCCTGAGCTGTTGAATATGTTGAAGAGAGCAGAGAGCCATGTAAAGAAAAATAAGGCTCCAGTTCTTCTTGTGGATAAGAAGAAGACAGGCAAAAAGGGTTCCAGTAAGAGGATGAATCCCAAAGGGGGTATTAAGAAGAAGAAAGGAAAGAAGGCCTCCTGACAGATGACCTGCTTTCATTGTGGCAAGCCGGGTCATTGGAAAAGGAACTGTAAGGTTTACCTTGCAAGTGTGAAGCCTGGTGCATCAGAGGCACCAAAAGGTATGAAAGAAGTTCATACTATTTTGTCATTGGATTCTTCCATTTCAAATACTTGGGTGTTGGATACCGCCTATGGTCATAACATCTGCAAATCATTGCAGGGACTTCAGGGGCTTAAAGTATTGAAGGAAGGTAACTTTGATCTCTACGGTGCTGGAGGGGACCCCATCCAAGCAGAAGCTGTAGGGACTTATGTTTTGAAGTTACCTTCAGGGAAGATCTTGGAGCTAAGGAATTGTTACTATATGCCAAAAATCATTAGAAATATCATATCTGTACCCTTGTTACTTAAACAAGGATATACTATGAATGTAATGAGCAGTGGTTGCTCAATTTCTTTATCTAATGAAATTATATGTTATGGCATATTCTGCAATGGTCTATTAACTCTTTCCACTAATGACAATATTTTTCATGTTTCTAACAAACGGAAAAGAGATGATGTTAACAATACCTTACTTTGGCATTGTCGACTTGGACATATTAGTGAGACTAGGATTAACAAGTTATACAAAGAAAATTTCTTTGATCCTTATGACTATGAGTCATTAGGAACTTGTGAATCATGTCTCATGGGTAAGATGACCAAGACTCCATTTAGTGGACAAGGAGAAAGGACAAAAGAGTTATTAGGACTCATACACACAGATGTATGTGGGCCTATGACAACTCAAGCCTATGGTGGATACTCATACTTCATCACATTTACTAATGATTTTTCAAGGTATGGATTTGTGTATCTAATAAAACATAAGTCCGATGCTTTTGAAAAATTTTTAGAGTATCAAAGTATGGTAGAGAAACAGACAGGAAAAAGTATAAAGATCCTCCGATCAGATAGAGGAGGTGAGTACTTATCCACTGAGTTTCTTGATCACCTTAAAGATAAGGGGATCATCTCTGAATGGACTCCTCCTTACACACCACAATTAAATGGTGTTGCTGAAAGGAGGAATCGTACTTTATTGGATATGGTACGGTCCATGATGTGCTTCACGGAGTTACCTTTTTCTTTCTAGGGATATGCTTTGGAAACAGTAACTTATATCTTGAATAGAGTACCATCTAAAACTGTCTCTAGCACTCCATATGAATTATGGAGAGGTAAGAAGCCCAATCTTAAGTATATTAAGATATGGGGATGTCCAGCCTATGTAAAAAGAAATTTTGGACATAAACTAGATGCTAGAGCAGACAAATGTCTATTTATCGGATATCCTAGAGATAGTATAGGATATCTGTTCTACCACCCTACTGAGCAAAAGGTTTTGGTCAGTAGGCATGACACTTTTATGGAAAAAGAATTCATCCTACAAAAGGGCACTGGTAGAAATATCGAACTTAATGAAATTCAACAAATAGACACATCTCAGTCAAGTAACAACATAGTTAATATAGAACCTGAACACACTCCTATCCGTAGGTCTGATAGGGTGCGACAAGCACCTGAGAGGTATGGGTTCATAATTGAAAATAATGAAGCCCAAATCATTCAAAATGATGAGCCTCTAACCTATACGGAAGCAGTCATGAGTAGAGACTCAGACAGATGGCTGGAAGCCATGAGATACGAGATGGACTCCATGTATGTCAACCAAGTATGGTCTTTGGTTGATGCACCAGAGGGTATTAACCCTATTGGGTGTAAATGGGTCTATAAAAAGAAGAATGGGGCAGATGGCCAAGTTGAAACTTATAAAGCCAGATTAGTGGCTAAGGGTTTCAGACAAAAACAGGGAATAGATTATGATGAAACATTTTTCCCTGTTGCCATGCTCAAATCTATTCGGATTATGCTTGCTATAGCAGCATATCATGATTATGAGATCTGGCAAATGGATGTAAAAACTGCATTCCTCAATGGTTTCCTTGAGGAAGAGGTTTATATGTCACAGCCAGAATGTTTTGTCTTGGAGACTAAACCTAATCAGGTATGTAGGCTAAAGAAATCCATTTATGGATTAAAACAAGCATCAAGGAGTTGGAACATCCGATTTGATAAAACAGTCAAAGAATTTGATTTTTTCAAAAATGAGGATGAACCTTGTGTGTACAAGAAGACTAGTGGGAGTGCCATAGTTTTCTTAGTTCTATATGTTGATGATATACTTCTTATTGGGAATGATATCCCAATGTTACAATCAGTCAAAGTGTGGTTATCGAAACAGTTTTCCATGAAAGACTTGGGAGAAGCATCCTACATACTGGGTATAAAGATCTACAGGGAAAGATCAAGAAGGATGCTAGGCTTATCCCAGTCTAGGTACATTGACCAGGTGCTAAAGAGATTTGGCAGGGAGGAAAGTAAAAGAGGTTACTTACCTATTGGTCATGGCATACGTCTTTCTAAGAGGATGTCTCCTAAGACACCTGAAGAAAGAAATAGAATAAGTTCTATACCTTATGCTTCGGCTATAGGGTCGATTATGTATGCTATGTTATGTACCAGGCCTGATGTGGCATATGCCTTGGGTGTAGCCAGTAGATTTCAGGCTGATCCAGGAGAGGATCACTGGAAGGCTGTGAAAAATATTCTTAAGTACCTGAGAAGGACTAAGGATATTTTTCTCATATACGGAGGGTCTGATCTTAAACTAGAAGCCTATTCAGACTCTAGTTTTCAATCAGACCCAGATGATAGTAAATCCATTTCAGGGTATGTCTTTACCTTGAATGGTGGAGCAGTAAGTTGGAAGAGCACTAAACAGCAGACTGTAGCTGACTCAACAATCGAGGCAGAGTACATAGCTGTCAGTGAAGCCGCCAAGGAAGCTGTCTGGATGAAGAAATTCATCACAGAGTTGGGAGTAGTTCCTGAGATTGAGAACCCGGTGCCACTCTATTGTGATAACACTGGAGCAGTTGCTCAAGCTAAGGAACCGAGAGCCCATCACAAGTCCAAGCACATTCTGAGACGCTTCCATCTTGTCCGAGAGATAATCGAGAGACAAGAAGTCTGCATCAATAGAGTGGATACAAAGAACAACATAGCAGACCCGTTCACTAAGGCTCTACCACAGTGGGAGTTTGATCGCCACCTCGACAGTATGGGGTTAAAGAATAAGAGCGATTGGCTTTAGTGCAAGTGGGAGATTGAAAGGATTATGCCCTATAAGCCAATATTTGTATCTCCCAGACCATTGTAAATTGACAAGTTAATAAAGGCAATAATTTTTTCATCATTCGCTGTGTCATTATATGATGAATCCCATAGATTAGGGCTATGGTTGTAGGGCTATGATGAGATCATACTAGTGAGATCTAAGGCCTTAAAACCCTAATCTAGAATATTCCTAGTCATAGGAACCCTGAGTTGGGGATCAGGGTTTCCGGTTAGACTGGCACATCCTATGTATGCTGAAAAGGGTGACTGCTCTCACAGTCACTTGTGTGAGACACTAATACAAGGATGTGGGTGCTCATTAGCGAATGAGTTCACTGAAGAGATCCAGTTTGAGAACATCTAATGGAGCCTTAGCTGCATGTCAATAGATGTTTCTCATAGTGGGAGTTGTACAAGTAGTCCTATGACCTGAGACTACCATAAAACCTTATGTACATGAACCCATGCTTTGGTTCAATCTCATTCATGACACTGGGTCATGCACAAGGTTGATGCTGGGTGTGGTGAATTGTATATGAAGGAAATGAGTAGGTCAACAAGGAATTGATCACTCCTAGTAGGAGGAGATTGCATCCAGCCAAATTAGGTCAGATGATGATTCAGGAAATCTTTGATCAAAGTACAGATATTAGAAATTATTTCTAATATCGAATTAATTGAATCATTAATGTATGACTGAGCTGGGAATGAGTATAAGCTAGTTTTGACATGTTTCCATATCCATAGTTATACTCGGGATGCAAGATGATTGAAGGATCGAATTGTACGGGAACTTTCCACTGAAGGGTAGTTTTGGAATTTCACCAGAATTTCCATATCTTCCGGGTAGACTTGATACGTTGCTAGACGTCAATCTTGTCTTGTGGGTTGATCAAATTAAATGTATTAATTAGATCACTAATTAGGAGGAGTCCTAATTGACTAACTCGAGTTAGCTCGATTTGACCTAAATCGATTAGAATGAGTTCTGATCAAATTAGGTCAACTTGCACTCGGACCCACTGCTGGCTAGGTATGGAACCCAATGGGTCACACACTTAGGACAGATAATCAAGGATTTAATTTGGAATTAAATCTCGTTTGCAGATGAACACACTAGCATGTGTTGCAAACCATGGCTTCTACTTGAATCGGATTCGAGTTAGGGTTCCGATTTGGTCTTTTTTAGATCCAAATTCATTCTGGTTTGAATCTAATTGAAGATTCAAAACATTGGGCTAACTGTAGGCTAGCAATTGGGCTAACCTAAGAGGCTAAACCCCTTTCCCACATCGCCTAAGCCCCTCCCCATCTCTTCCCACGCGCGCGCGCAAGGAGAAGAGTCCACGCGCGCGTGGACTCTCTCCAAGTCGCGTCTTTGCGTGAAAAGAAAGAAAAGGGTCGGCATTTTTTTTTTTTTGAAAGGGCGTGGAAGAGAGTCCACCTAGGCGTGGACTCTTCAAAAAATTGGAATTACCGTGAAAAAGAAAGAAAAAACACCGAAGGGGCGCGACTCTTCTTTCTGCGCGTGCCCTTCTGTGTTTTTCACGATTCTTCCTTGCGTCTTCCCATCCCAAAGGCCGTGAGATTAATCCCAAGGGCCGTGAGATAAAGGAAAAGGATGTGAGAAGGGAGAGAGGGACGTGAGAGGATGATTTCAGATGAGAAGGCGCCTCTCTGTTGCCTATTTAAGAAGAAGGCTTCACCGTAAAAATTATTTTCCAGATTTTCTACGGCGAAGCCTTGCTTTTTTTTCTTCTCCCTCTCCAGAAGATTGTTTCCCCCTCCTCTCTTTCCTCTTTGATTCCTTTACAGAGCCTAGGCTCTGTCGAATCTCAGAACAGAAGGAGAGTCAGAGAGAAACTCTCCGACGGTAAAGGAAGAAGGCACCTCTCCTTTCTTTCTTACATTAAGACAATCTTGTCTTAATTTTCTTCTCCCTCCAAGACAAGCCTTGTCCCATTATAGGACAAGGGCTTATTCTTAAGACAAGAGTGTCTTAAGGGGCCAAAGTTGCTAGAAGACGAGGAGAAGGGTAAGAGAGAAGGTTTAGTCCCAGTTTGGCTAGAGGAGTCCTAGCCAATAGCCCATATATCAAGTTCTTAGGATAGAGCTTGATTGGAAGGAACCCAATTAAGGAGTCAGTGTCTTGATCATCTGCCCGTGTGGATCACCATCGGAGGGCGGACAAGTGGACGCCTAGTGTGTTCAAGAGGCTACTCAATTTGGAGTTCATTTCTGCATCAGACTGGTAATAGCGATCTGAGGTTAGTATTTAAACAATGTTTAAATTTGGACATGCATGTAGTCATAGTTTTAATTGCTAATAAGGAGATTTTGGGATTAGGGTTCGGACCTGATTTCATAAAATTTTGAAATCCATGCTTCCGCACTGGTTCCCGAACCCAACAAGGTGAAGGCATGTTTGCCTTATGGGATGGTTCTTACCCTTTTCTTCCAAAATGCAAACATTGATCTATCAGGAGAAGACAGCAAAACCCTCCTTCACACTAACACTTACACAGCCAAAACCTTATAGAGGATGGGTTACTTGCTATTTAAGGGAACTTGGAAGAAGAAGTCTGAAGCACCAATGACTAAAGAACCAGAAGAAGTACAAGAACAAGATGAAATGGAAACTGGTGAAGGCACCCCAATTCCGATCCTAGAGTCATAGCCACAACAAGGTTCACCAGCTCATACAGCCTTTGATGATCCTTTTCCAGATGTTTCAGTGCCTGACTTGCCTCTTGGTACACCTATTTATACTCAATCCACTGACATTCCTGTTCTTAGTCCTGTTGCTACTGCTCCTGTTGTGGATACACCAACATTGCAAGATTTTATTACATAATAGATAGGTAATTTGACCGAATCTATCAATTCTTCAATGACTACAATGTTTAGCGAATTTTGCCAGTCTTTTAATGAGAGACTTGATTAATTTGGAGGGCAGATTGATAATCTATGAAGCAAAATTGATACCCTTGCAGCCTCAAAGACTACAACTTGTGCAACAGAGACAGACCTGCAACCCATTCTTCAATTGATTGCTTCAAGTTCTAAAATTATTAAGAACTCTGTTACTCAAATACTTGAAGCTTATAGAGTTGAGATGGATAACTTAAGAATCAGAATGGGCTCAATAGAAGAAGATAAAAGAATGGAAGAAGACTACACAAGAGGAATCGGAATACTTAGAGCTGAGTTCAAAAGGCTAAGAGGATCAACTAAAGCCTTTGCAAATGTCCAAGCCTCTGAAATTCTTTTTATACAAAAAGTAGTTGCAGAAGTAAGAGTCTCGATAGAAAAATTGGCTGCTTCCAAGAACATAAAGAAAATTGAAGCTGAATTGAAAACCATTAACAGTTTTTTGTGGAAGCTGATGACCAAAGTTGAAGACCTTCAAGTTGCTCAAAGTGTACCTCCCTCAACACTACTGGATCCTACTCTTGTTTCCTCTAGACCTAGGCCTCAATCATCATCCTTTGCTGGTTAATCTGTTCATCCCAGACAATCAGCTCCTCACTTTAGGCCACAGGGATCCCATACTATTCCACCTTCTCATGCCTTAGATCCTGACCCAATTGCATCTATGCCTCCGGGAATCCAAATTCCGGGTCGACCTCCAAACCCAAGAGTAGACATAAACAGTGACTAGATGTATTTTCTTTCATTTTGTACTTTGTATTGAACATCTTTGAAATGAAATGAAAATTTGAAGTTTGTCTATCAATTACTCCTGAGCTTACATCTTTGATACAACTATGATACATTTTAATTAGAATATCAAGATAAATATGAGAAAGTAAAATTATCTCAAACAAATCTTAAATACATTCTCATTCTATTTTAAAATCTGAGCTTCACTCTAACCTCACCTTTTTGATTGATTACCAAAAATGGGGAGAAATTTATGAAGTTATTGCATTAAAAGGATAAGATGTGTTTATGTTTTTGCTCTGATACATAAATCATGAAAAGGATAAAACCTATTCACTAATGCTCTGATCTAATGCTCTGATACATTGTGCTCTGATGCATTACATGAAACACAATATATCTTCTTGCAAGCTTTGATACACAATGTCTCAAATATTTTTGCTCTGATATATATATAATAAGCTCTGATTTACAATATTGCAAGATATTTTAAGCTCTGATACACAATGCTTTAGGTGTTTCAAGCCCTAATATAATGTTTTAATACATAAAGCTCGATACATAATGTTTTAAGCTTTGACATTTAATAGCTTTGATACTTAAAGTTTTCTTAGAAACTTTTGATCTTTGAACTTCCATGAAAAGTGCATTAAAACATGGAGTATCTTATTGAGGGGGAGATTACCTCTCTATGCCTTAATTCTCCTTTTATGGTTTGACACTAATTAAAGTCAATTCATTTTACTTGTTCATACATTCTTGCAAATATAGTTATACAAGTGATTGTAAAGTTTTATCTTACTTTTTCATTCCCAGTGTTTTATCATCATCAAAAAGGGGAAGATTGTTGATCCCATAAGTGATTTTGATGATAACCAAACATTGGAGCATGTACATTTATTACTAATAAATCTTCAAGTGATTTACAAGTTTTAGTAGGATGGTTTAATTATCCAAATTTCAACTCCTACATCTTTAGTTCTTGTTTTGAGTTGTGTTGTAATATATTTTTGTAAAGAAGAACCCAATGAAAAAGATAAGAAAAAATCTATAAAAAAAGGGTTACTTATGTGTGTGTGTGCCTTAGAATTATTTTGAGTTGGTGTGCATGAAAAGTGCAAGAGTGTTGGTAAGAGTTTTTCTTTAAGTTTAATTATAAAAATCCTGAAGAAGATACTCGAGCCAACTCAGCATGTTGAAAAGCCGACTCCACCTCATGGCACACATCAAGGATTATGGTATGCAGTAATCCGAGCTGACTCAAAGGTAATCGAGCCAACTCCAGTAAATCTGAGTTGACTGGAATATGTCCGAGCCGACTCCTCTAGAGTCCAGTTTTTTGAAGATTTCTGAGAACAGCCAAGCAAGCCGACCCGAACCAGAAAGAGGCGACTCTGCCAGACCTAATGTTAAAGACTTGAGAAAGCGAAATGACCCGAACAACAATGAGCCGACTCTTCCAGAGTGATGATTTCAGAACCTGAGAAGAAGAGCTGACCAAAGTTTAAGAGAGCCGACTCCTCGTGTTCAAGATTTTCAAAGATAGAAGTTTGAGCCGACCCGAGCTATCAAGAGCCGACTCATCCAGAGTGAAGTTTTGCACCCTGAGACAAAGAGTCGACTGCACTGAAGATTTGGTGACTTGACCTATCAACTCGAGGGATTCGAGTTGACTCGAAAAAATCTGAGCCGACTCGAATATCGCTTTCAGGTATCTAATGGCTAGTTCCAAAATTTCTTTTTGAATGCCAAAAAGTGCTCCAACGGTCAAATGTCATATCCCAACAGGCTACAACGTCTCAAACTACCTTGGAGAGATAGAAGACCTTATATTTGAGGGATTTGAACTTCTCTCAAGTAAGAGTTAAGAAGTTTTTGAAAGTTAAGAAGCTTCATTGAATATCCTACCTACCAACAAGAAGAGAGCACAAGAGCATTCAAGTTAGTCTTCAAGTCTTCACCAACTCTGATCTGAAGCTTGAAGCAATTTGGAAAGAAGCCACTGAAGTAATTAAAGCTCATTCAAGTGCAATTCAAGTGGATTTCTCACAAGCTGCATCGGCAACTATCTGATAACTAGAGTTTGTCACTATTGTTCCATTTATTTCAATTCATTTTTAAATTGTTTGGACTATTGGTGAACCCGGTTGAAAAATCAAATAGGTTCTTTGTGAGCCTTGATAAAAACCAAGTGTTGGGTTCTTGGTGATCCTGGTAAAACCAAGTTAGGTTCTTGGTGATCCTGTGAAAACCAAGTTGGGTTTCTTTGGTGATCCTGCTTAAAACCAAAGGGTGTTGAGTTTTCTTTAGTGATCCCGTTAAAACCAAAGTGTAGAGGTTTTGGATTGTGATCCTGTAAAATAATCTGACTAAATTCAGGTGTGAATATAGTGAAAATTCTAAGTGGTATCTTGGGTAGTGGACATACGAGCTGGGTTGCTCCGAACCACTATAAATTTTGTGTGTTTGTGTTGTGCTTATTTGACTCTATTTAGCTTCTGCAATTTATTATTCTACCACAGCACCTAACACTTTAAAAAGGGATTTTAATTGCACATTATCTGCTTTAATTTTTAAATTTTCAATTCATCCCCCTCTTGGGTAGCCACTTGGGCAACAAATCACCTTCCCGTGATGATCTAATTTTTGATAGCTTTTAGGAGTAATATATAATGATACATATCTCAAATTCTCAACTTATAAGAATATATGTCATTGTCCATTAACTCCATTGATGATTTATAGACACATTAGATAGAAATGAAAAAAATGCCCAATTTATTGATTTCAGTGAATTAAGTACAAAAATGTTCCAGAAAAATACAATGTGTCATGCCAACTTGGCTTATAGGGCATATGTCTAACAATCTGTCATTTGCAATAAAGTCAATTGGCTATATACCTAAGTCCCATCTTTTCAAGGTAGAATTTAGTCTTCTGCTAGCTTAAATACTTCATCAGTGGTTCTGCAACGTTGTTTGTAGAGTCTGCTCTTTGCACCTCAATATACTTTTCTTGAGATAGTCACAAATGATATGGAACCACCACTTAATGTGCTTGGACTTCTGGTGAGACGTAGGCTCCTTAGTAAGGGCTACGGCACCATATGATCACAATATAGGGGGATGGCATCTGATGGCATCGCTCCGAGCTTTGAAATAAATTTCTTGTACCAGAAGACTTCTTTTGTAAGTTCAGAGATGGCTATGTACTCAGCTTCCATAGTAGAATCAGCAATGATGGGTTTCTTGAAACATTTTCTGCTAGTAGAACCACCATTGCAAAGAAATATACATCTTGATGTATACCTTCTATCATCAGGATTAGACAAAAAGTCTAAATTAGTATATTCCTCTACCCATAAATCAGGATTTTTTCTAAAGACTAAGAATAAATTTTTAGTCTTCTCAAGTACTTAAGGATGTTCTTCATAGTAATCTAGTGCTCTTCGCTTGGATTCGATTGATATCTGCTCATGACTTAGTTAGGGCAATATCAGGTCAAATACATAACATGGCATACATGAGGCTCCCAATTACTGAAGCATATGGAATCTTGCTATGCATTGTATCTCCTCTGTATGTTAGGACACATCTTCTTGGAGAGATTGATGCCATGCCAAAGGGATAATAATTTCTTTTTAGAGTTCTTCATGCTGAACCTTTTCAGCACTTCCTCTATGTATAATTTTTGTAAAAGGCTAAGCATTTGATTTGGTTTATCTCTATAGACCTTAATTCCTAAAATGTAAAATGCTTCACCTAAGTTTTTTATGGAAAATTTCTTAGATAACCAACTTTTAATCGAAGTTAACATGGAAATATCATTTCCAATTAGGAGGATGTCATCCATGTACAATACAAGGAATGTCACAGCCCTCACATAGACTTTCTGATGCAGGACGGGAAGAGATCATGCATTCATGTTGGATGGAGACTCAATCAAGATGATTAGTAAGCTAAATTGAGCAATAAATCCACATTAAAATGAGTTAAATTAATCCAAGAAAAGAATTTTCATGAAAGAGACTAGTTGATCTAAGTTACAACACCTACAATGTAGATCTAGTTCGAACTAAGAATAGGATCTTCATGACAAGGAAACCATCAATACTAGAGCAAGTTAACCTTCAAATGATCAGATCCAAAGAGCTTAGGAATGGTACTCCTACCAACAATAATGGCTAAAATTATTTGGTGGAAGGGTTCACTCAACACTCTAGGAAAGAGGCTTGGATCATAAGATATACACTCCCTAACCTTGTGGACTCACCTTGTAGATGGTTCATGGCTTGGAAACCTTCATCTTCAACCCGAGATCCCTGAGAGAACCTGCAAAGAACCCAACATAAGGCATGGAAATGAAATCAAAGGGAGGAAATGAAGAAGAGAAAGAAAGGAAGAGAAGAAGAAAGCTTGGCATGGAGCTTGATGGATTTGAGCTTGGAACTAGATCAAGGGCATCCCACCCTCTTCAAAATGAGATAAGGGCATCCCACCCTCTTCTCACACAAGGGCATCCCGCCCTTTTCAAAATAAGGCTTCACATCTCAAGCAAAGAAGGCATCTCACCATCTCCACACAAGAGAACTCAAGAGAACTTTAGCTAGAAGAAAATCCTTTCATTACTCAATATAAGATGCTTTACAAGAAGGGCTTGGGCCCTATTTATAGGCCTACTAATCATGAGAATCGGCCAAGAAGAGAGAGAAAAGAGGGTTAGGTTAAGCTAACTCACTTCTAGTTAGATCTAACAAATTTGGTTATATGGTTCTAACTAGAAGTGGTTTACAACAACTTTTAGATAGAAAGTTGTAACAACTTGAACATGTGGCACTTAGGTGGCAATGACATTGCCTCCTCTTGCTGGTGTGGATCCTTTGGTGGCATGTGATGTGGCATTCCACATGTTAAGTTAGTTAGAGATTTGTTGGGAGATTAGAAAGTGGTTATATGCTCCCAACAAATTGTTTGATGAAGTGTCCTCCATGTTTCTCCCAAAGTTATTTGATGAAGTGTCCTCCATGTGAAAGGAAAGTGGTCTCCATGAGGTGGCGTCCATGAAGGCCCATGCTTGAATTTGACTTGGGTTGAGTCGACTCATGGGGATGGTGGCTTTCCTTCATGTGTTAGCTCATGGACTTGTGCTTCAAAAGTTTGAGGATGGTGGAGTCGGCTCATGGGCTTTGTGATTGGGCTTCATGAAGGCTTCCAAATGGCCTTCAAATAGTACTTCCAAGAGGGCTTCTAAGTGGTATAAGAGAAGTTTTAGCTTGACCAATGGGTCGGCTCAAGAATAGGTTGAGCCGATTCAAAGAACTTGAGTTGACTCATGAGGTTGATGCCTTTTCTTCTTGAGTTGACTTATGAAAAGATACACATTGGGATTAATCCCTTTAGATGTCCTCCTGCTTCAATGTTGAGTCAACTCCATCCAAACCGCCCTTGTCCTCTTGGCTTATTTCATAAAGAACTTGGTTGAAGCTTGAATTCTCTTTCCAATGCTAATGTCCCCATCAATTCTCCCGAGGTGGAAAAAAACTCGACCCTGTCAAGTAAGAGTCAACTTGACTTTGGTGACGTTCTAGTATGTCTGATTTATTCTTTTGTAGATCCTCTCTAGTGATCCTTGAGCATTCCAATTCAGGTCGACCTTGCCAATAAACCAAATAGTATGGATAGTCTTTGTTTTGGGTAGTGAAAGTCCTATTATTAAAATTCTCTTAATCCTATCTCACCATTTTTGGTAGTGTGGCTGGTGGATGCTCAAGGGTTGGTTCACTCTAAAAAATTGGATCAAGTCCAAAAGGCTCATTATGTATCATTGTTGGTTCCTTTATTCTACTCGGTCTGAAACTTTGAAAGTGAAACTGATACCAAAGTCAGATTGTAATTCAAGCACATGAGTATTAGGTCCAAATTTCTTTAGTATTTTGAAAAGGACCAACACCACGGGTATGCAACTTTTTTCATATAATTTTTTTCATAAAAGTTCTTTGACTCTCTTATATAATTTAGCCACATGCTTGTTAGTTCTATTGCTCAAATTTTCTTACTAATCATACTATGCATACGACTCTCGTAGACTTGGACACTTATGCATGGATGATAAGCTCAAATGACAGCAAATAACAAAACAAACTCAAATGATACCAAAACAAAAGACAAGCTCAAATGGGCTTTATTATCTAATGACTGAACTTTATTATTAGCTAGGAAACAAAAGTTCCTAATTTCCAATATTCTCCTTAAAAGGCTTCTAACACTCTTGCACATAGCTTCAAGTAAGTGGCAGTAAATCTTAATTTAGTTCCTAACATATACCATAGAGTCTTAAAAAAATAACTATTGAATATCACTGGGACCAGGTCGATGGTATGGTGGATGTCCCAGAATGGTGAAATGGGATGGAAAAAATGATCGGGGGGTACATATTGAAAGTCCTTTATAAATTCTACAACTTCTTGGGGTTGATCCTTTCGGATTAGTTCCTGGGTTTTTGTAGTGGTCATTAACTCATTTGGTGATTCCTCAATGATCTCTTGTTTTGCACCCTTAACATTGATTAACATTAATTCTGGATCCTCTTCTTTTATGAAATCTATTATCTCCTCGGATTGCTCTTCATGATTTTGTCCTTAGACTGCATTTTCTTCAGGTTGATTATTCCCATTTTTAATTTCATTAGGCTGGGTAACTATTCCAAGCAATTGTTCATGTTCATATTCATCCACTAAGTTAGACCCAGTTTCATAGACTTCTTTCTTAAGTTCTTTAATAGGTTTAGGATCTTTTTCTAGATCTCTATTTGGACAAGATTTTGATTCTGCTTCATCTTTAAATTTCTTAATAGGTTCAAAAGATTTTTTCTCTAATTCTTCAGTGGGTTTAATCTCTTCTTCATCTTCTTCATATATATCTATTAAACTTGGTTCGGTTTCATATATTTCTACTTTTGGCTCTTCAATGGGTTCAAGGATTTCTTCCTCACAAACTACTGGGATAATAGGAGTTGGCTTGTTTGAAGGAATCTGACTAGAACAAGCCCTATGTCCAGATGTATTACTCTTGTTGGACTTAGGTCAAGTGATCAAGAGTCCCTTCTGTTATGTCTCAAATTTTCTAGTAATTTGGTAGGCTTCTTTTAGGTCATAAAGTTTTCATTGAAATAATCTCCACTATATGTCCTTTCGTAGGCCAGCTCTAAATCTAGATATTACCATTGCCTCATATTCGGTTGTGCTACATCTCCTGAGAAACTCATTGATTTTGGCAATATATTCAGACGGTTTTATCATCTTATCTCAATCTGTACCATTGGTCTAAAAATCTTTATTCATAATATCTACCTAGGAACTTTTCTTTAAGCTTACTCTTCATATCTATCCAGGTAATTATTTTATCTCCACTATAATAACATTTGCGCTCAACATCTTCTCAATATAGCTTTGCATGTCAGACTAACCTAAGTTTGGCAAATTGGCACTTCCTTTTTTTCGACATTTCACTCCACTCAAAGTATCGGTCCATTCTTTTCTCCCAATCAATGTACACCTCAAGATCTAAGTTTTTATTAAAAGTGGGTGCATAGGGTCAATTGTTCCTAAAAGATCTTACCTCCGAATCATCAAAATCTTGGAAGGGGCATCTAGGGTTGTATTCAGGGGTGAGATCATGATAATGGGCTCTTGGACCAAGGGGAGGTGGACTAGGTGATTTAGGTTTAGTAAGGGTCAAGCAATTTTCTTTGAGGTTCCCGATTTGATTATCCACTTGTCCTAACTCTTTGTTTATTTGCCCTAATTGTTTAGTTAGGATATCAAACTTTTCAATCATGGTCCTCATAAAGAATTCAAGATTGGGTTCTATGAATAAACCAGACTGAGTGTAGGACTTTTGGTATAGGGCTTCAGACCAATTGGACAAGCAATATAGACCTAGTTTCTAAGGCTCCTAGACCTAGAAGTTCAAAATACAAGAATTGACTAGGTACTAGTTAAGTATGCAATTACCCTTTCCACTAGCTAGATAAGAGGTGGGTTGCGGGAGGCTCCCCTCGCTTTCGTGAGGTCCTAATTAAAAATTGCAAGTCTACTTAAGGCATTGATGCAGAACTAATAAAAGGACGCGATGCAGAAGTAGATTAAGATTAACTAATTTTTTTGTTGTTTTTATATGTTTGTAGAAGTTGGCTTCAAATCAAAGAAAAGTTAACCTAACATTGAAAGAGACTAATATGATAATTGAAAGCACAATTTTAAGGAAACTAAAGTATCAGAGTAGTTCAGAAGCAACGGATCGCTGGGGGTTGAGAAACTCCCAGACCTAGGGTTTCGCTCCGAACTTTCAGCAGAACAGAAATAAAGAGAAGAGATGGTTTACCTAACCAGACAATGATCTTCACAGATTTTGGTGGAAGAACTCTCCCGAGCAGATTGTTGGATCCTCGGATTCAGATTTCTTCGCAATGGATCCTCCAGTACTGGTCCTTTGGCGGGTTGGCTTCTCCTGAACTCAAGATCTGGAAGAGAAGAAAAACAATTAATGGAATCAGAGAGTCAAGGAAAAGATTTACCAGGTTGATGAACTTGAAGATCGAAATTGCTGAAAACTGGATTCTCCTGGATGCTGATGTGATTTTCCTTGGAACTTGCTCTGGATCTGAAGTAGCCGGACTGGATCTGGATGAAGGTGGACGGCCTGGACTTGTAGAGAGAGAGAGGCCGTGGGAGATGGATGGATCTAGGGTTTGGTGGATGGAAAATAATGAAAGGTGGCTAGGGTTTTGGAATTTCAAGTGGTTAACCTAGGGTTTTGGATAAAGATGGAGATCTCTCACCTCCTCAAGGCTCCAATGGAACCCGGATTACCCCCTCACGGAGCTCAACACTTAGAATAGTGCGGAAGAAGAGAAACCTAGGTCACTCAACACAAGAGAGTAGCAAAAAATAATTTTCTTCATTGATTTTCAAAGTTACAAAGAGAGGTCTATTATATAGACCTAAAATTTTCTCCTAGCTTGTACAAATTCCCATGTGGGACTAAACTCTTCCAACCTCTAGATTAGGTAGAAAACCCCCTCTCTTGGTCGACCAAGACTTCAAAAAAATTGGGACGGCCATAATGGAATTTTTTTTGGAATTTTTATGGCGCCTCCTTTGGAGTTGGATTTGGATTTGGAGTCCTCCTCTTCTTATGGCATTTCTTCTTTTCTTCCACTCCAAGTTAAGCTCTTTGATTTTGATTTGAACTTCAATTGGATGTCCTTCTTTGATTTCTTCTCCAAGAGAAGTTTTCTTCCTTCTTTGCTTAGGTAAAATAGGCAGGTATGGGCGCCTCCTTTAAATTAGCTTCCAATTTGATTTTTTCTTCTTTGGGTGTGGGGACCATGACACTGGGATGCCTCTGTGGCACCACCTGGACCCTGGCGTGTGCTCGGAGTGTGGCTGGACGTGTGGCTTGGAGTGTGGCCTCCACTTGCTTGGACCTTGGTTTGATTGGAAGACAAATGTGGCACCATTTTGGACCAAATTGAAACCACATCGGGACTTGCACCGAGTCAACATGACTCAACAAAATTTAAATGGTGACTCAAGAAATAAATAAAAATAAATAAACTGGTTGACCAGGTCAACCTTTATTACAAACCCTAATTTCTCGGGCAATGTCAATCAGAGATCCAGATGGAGCTCTGAAGTCTTCTTCTGAGTCTGGTTCCCGCACCAATTCTCCCAGGGTGGGAGGAACTCGACCCTGTCGAGTAAGGCTCAAGTTGGCTCTGGTATCTCTCCAAGAGGTCTGGGTCCAATTCTTGTAATTCTTCTCGGGAGATCCAAGAGTCATCAGAATCTGGCCTTCCTTGCCAGCGGACCAGGTACCTTTGGTATCCTCGATTACGAGTAGAGATAACCTGATCATCCAGGATCTTTTCAATCTGCTCTTTCCTCACAGGCCAGTTTGTTGGTGGACACACAGGGTCGGGATCACTCTCAATGATAGGGTTAGGCTCAAAAGGCTCACTAGGAATCACAGCTGGCTCCCTGTACTCTACTAAGTCTGTAATGTTGAAAGTAGAGCTAATGCCTAGTTCTGGAGGCAACTCGAGCACATAGGCATTGGATCCTACTCTCTTTACCACTCTAAATGGTCCAGCTCCCCTAGCATGTAACTTTCTAACGGTTCCAGGAGGAAACCGTTCAGGCCTTAACCTAATCATCACATAGTCTCCCTCAACAAAAGATTTGACTCGTCTTTGAGTATCAGCCAACTTCTTATAAGTTTCATTACTTAAATTTATTTTGGCATGAATTTCTTTATGCAAGTCTTTTACATGCTGTGCAAAATTCTCAGCAGATTCGGAGACTCGAGTGTGGACAGGTAAAGGGACTAGGTCAAGAGGTGTGTGAGGTTTGTACCCATGTACAATTTCAAATGGACTCTTACCCGTAGACCTATTGACCGAGTCATTGTACGCAAATTCTGCCCTTGGTAGGTATAAATCCCAATTTCTGGTGTTTTCACCAACAAGACATCTCAGCAGATTTCCTAGGCTACGGTTCACTACTTCAGTTTGGCCATCAGTTTGGGGATGATAGGCAGTTGAAAACTTAAATTTTGTCCCTAACTTATGCCAAAGGGTCTTCCAAAAGTAACTGGTGAACCGGACATCCCTATCTGGAATGATTATCTTAGGTAGGCCATGGAGTCTAACTATCTCATTGAAGAAAAGCGTGGCTACCTTAGACGCATCAAAGGTTTGGGAACAAGGCAAGAAGTGGGCCATTTTAGAGAATCGGTCGACTACGACACAAATAGAATCATGTCTCCTCTGGGTCTTAGGTAAACCTAACACAAAATCCATACTCACATCTTGCCAAGGACGATCTGGGACAGGGAGTGGGGTATAAAGGCCAGTGTTTTGTTTTCGCTGTTTGGCAACAGCGCAGGTTCGACATCTAGCTACAATATTAGCTACATCCCTTTTCAAGCTAGGCCAGAAAAAGTGGTCTTCAATAGCTAGAATGGTCTTGTCTTTTCCAAAATGGCCGGCTAAACCTCCAGCATGGATTTCCCAAATCAAAAATTCCCTAAGAGAAGTTCTAGGGATGCAAAGCCTATTTTTGAAGAACAAAAAACCATCTTCAAGGGTATAATCCTGGTGATTACTAGATGGTCCTTGAACTAGATCCTGATACACAGTTGTGAAATCCGGACAAGACTCATATTCCTCTTTGACTTGCTCAAACCCTATGACCTCAGTTCTAACAGAAGTTAATAACAGAGATCGGCGACTAAGGGCATCAACTACCTTATTCTCAACTCCAGCCTTATGTTTCAGGACAAAAGTATAGGACTGGATATATTCTACCCACTTAGCATGCCTAGGGTTAAGCTTCTTTTGGGAGTTCAGAAATCTAAGAGCCTCATGGTCCGAAAATAGTACAAATTCCTGCGGTCGCAAATAATGTCTCCAGTAACGCAAAGCTTGCACCACCGCATAAAATTCCTTATCATAGGTAGAATACCTAAGCTTAGCATCATTAAGTTTTTCACTAAAGAATGCTATGGGATGATTTTCTTGGCTTAGGACTCCACCTATTCCTACACCTGAAGCATCACAGGCAACCTCAAATACTTTAGAAAAATCGGGTAATCTCAGAATGGGTGCCTGGGTCATTTTATCCTTAAGATCTAGGAAGGCTTTATGGGCTGACTTAGTCCAATGAAATTCTCCCTTCCTAATACAATCAGTGATAGGAACAGCTAAAGTACTAAACCCCTTGATGAATCGCCTATAGAAGGTAGCCAAGCCGTGGAAACTTCTAACTTCATGCACATTGGTTGGCTCTGGCCAGTCTACTATGGACCTAATTTTCTCAGGATCGGCCGCCACGCCGTTAGGGGTTACTACAAAACCAAGAAAGATAACTCTACTAGTCATGAATTCACACTTCTTAAGATTACCGTAGAGTCTCTCATTCCTCAAAACTTGGCAGACTGCTCTAAGGTGGTCTAGGTGATCTGTTGTGGTCTTACTATAGATCAGGATGTCATCAAAATAGACCACCACAAATTTTCCTATGAAAGCTCTAAGTACCTGGGTCATAATTCTCATGAAAGTACTAGGGGCATTGGACAACCCAAAAGGCATAACAACCCATTCATAAAGACCATCCTTAGTTTTGAAAGCAGTTTTCCATTCATCCCCGGGTCTAATCCTAACCTGATGATAGCCGCTTTTGAGATCAATCTTAGAAAAAACCATTGCACCAGCCATCATATCAAGCATGTCATCTAGTCTAGGGATGGGAAACCTATATTTGATTGTAATTTTATTGATGGCACGACTGTCAACACACATCCTCCACGTGCCATCTTTCTTTGGGGTTAGTAAGGCTGGGACTGCACAAGGGCTAAGACTTTCTCTAATAAACCCCTTCCTCAATAATTCTCCAACCTGCTTTTGCAGTTCTTCATGCTCAGATGGATTCATCCTGTAATGGGGCAAGTTGGGCAAAGTCGCTCCTGGGATTAGATCTATGGCATGCTGGATATCCCTAAGAGGTGGAAGGTGGTCTGGCAAATCCTCGGGAAAGACATCCTCAAATTCTTTTAACACAGGTTTAACTTCTTGAGGAGGCTCTGAGGGTTCCGAAGTTCTAAGTTCCTTAGCAGTCAACATCCAGATGGGTGAACCACTATGAATTTCTTGTTCTAGATCCTTAGCACTGATTAGGTTCACTCCAGTTTTCATCTCCTTAACCTTACCGGCTCCTTTAGTTACCTTGTCCTTAGGGGGAACGGAATGGATCGTAATCTTCTTCCCATTGAAACTAAAGACACAGGTATTGGATTTTCCTAAGAGGGTGGCATCATGATCATACAACCAAGGTCTTCCGAGAATTATACTGCTCACCCCCATGGGTAAAACATCGCACCAAATCTTTTCGTGATAAGATTGCATTTGGATTTGGACTTGACATCTAGACTGGATGGGTATGGAGGTAGAATCTACCCAAGAAACCTTATAGGGGTTGGGATGGGGAACTGGGATTAAGCCTAACATCTTGACAGTGCTAGTAGAGATGGCATTTACACAGCTCCCACTATCTATGATGATCTTACATACCTTATCCCCTAATTTAAGAAAAGTCTGTAGGATGTTAGTCCTACGCCAATCCTCTTGAACTAGATTCTGGGATAGGATGCATCTTATGTTGGGGTTTCAGGTGCACCGCAGCGGAAGTGTAATTTCAAAATGATGAAATTTGCACCGAAATCCCTTAGCCAAGATCTCCTTTTACTAATTAAAACATACATACTAACATTCAAACATAGATTGTTAGAATTAGAGTACCAACCTGCAATCGCTAATTCCAACAAAGTTGATGTTGAAGGGGCTGATTGAATTCACCAGGCGTCCAAGTGCCCGCCCTCCGATGGTGATCCACACAGAGCAGTGATCAAGACAACTCTATCTTCTTTTCAAAGGTTCCTTCTATTGAGTTCTTCTTCCTAGAACTCAATTGCTTGGACTATGGCTTGAATTCCTCCACACAAAGGCTTGCTTTCCTTTCCTTGACTCCTTCTCCTCCTTCCACCAAGACCTTGGCCCTTTAGACACCCTTGTCTTGAAGAAAAAGACCTTGTCCTAAGAGGACATAGGCTTGTCTTAAGTTGGAGGAGAAATTAAGACAATGATGTCTTAATGTATGAAAGAAAGGAAGAAATCAGAACTTCTTTCTTTCCTTTACCGTCGGAGACTTTTACTTTTATCTTGTTAGTAGCAGAGTTTCGACAGAGGTTTACTCTGTAGAGGAAACAATGCAAGAGCAAGAAAAAATAAAAGAGTCTTCAGGAGAGGAAGAAAGAAAAAGATTACATAATGTTCTGATTTTTCCCGACCCTTTAAATAGAAATCAGATAGGCGCCTACACACCTCTCCGTAATCTCTTTCTCACGCCCTTTCCAATTTCTCACGCCCCATCCTCCCATCTCATGGCCTTCCAGATTAAATCCCACGGCTCTTCTTAAAGGAAAAACTGCGGTGTTTTAAAAGGAAGGAAGTCGCGACTTTTCATCTCCGAAGAGATGTTATTTCGCGCGCCCGGGAGGAGTTAGCGCTTTCTTTCTTTCTCAAAATCCCATCAGCCATTGGATTCTCATCCAAGGGGGGAGAGAAGGTGCGCTAATCACTTAAGAAGGAGGCCGCCCAAATAAAAACATCGGAGAATTTATTTGGGGCGCGCCAAGAGTCCATGCGCCATGGACTCTTCCTTAAGGCGCGCCAAGAGTCCATATGCGCATGGACTCTTGGTGTTTGGCGTGAAAAATAAAAGGGGGCGGGTGGGGAGGCTAGCCAAGCTACATGGCTAGCCAATAGGGTTAGCCACATTCACGTTTTTCTTAATTAGGGTCTAATTAGGTCCAATTAGAACCCAATTTGAACCAATCCGGAACCCTAATTCGAATCCGATCCGAATAGAAGCTAAGGCTTGCAACACCTGCTAGAGTGTTATCTTGCAAAGATGATTTAATTTCAAATTAAATTCTTGATCAATCCTCTTAAGTGTGTGACCCATTGGGTTCCACATCTAGCCAGCAGTGGGTTCGAATACAAGTTGACCTAATTTGATTAGAACTTTTTCTAATCGATTTAGGTCAAACCGGGCTTACCCGAATCGATCAATTAGGATTCTTCCTAACATGTGATCTTTGAACTTGATCAACCCACAAGACAAGATTGACGTCTAGCAACGTGTCATGTCTACCCGGAAGATATGGAAATTCTGGTGAAATACCAAAATTACCCTTCAGTAGAGAGTTACCGTACAATTAAATCTTTCGATCAGCCTGCACCCAAAATATAACTATGGATATGGATATATGTCAAATCCAATATTATATTTGTTTCTAGCTCAATCTTATAATGATGATTCGATTATCTTGATATTAGAAACCATCTCTAATATCTTCACTTTGATCAAAGATTCCCTGAATCATCATGCGATTGTTGACTAGCTGGATGCAATCTCCTCTTACTAAGAGTGATCGATTCCTTGTTGACCTACTCATTACCTTCATATTCAATTCACCATTCCCAGTATCAATCCTGTGCATGTCTCAGTGTCATGATTAGGATTGAACCAAAGGATGGGTTCATATACATAAGGTACTTATGGCAGTCTCAGGTCAAAAGATTACTTGTACCACTCCCACTATGAGAACCTTCTATTCACATGTAGCTAAGACTCCATTAGATGTTCTCAAGTTGGATCATATCAGTGAACTCATTCTCCAATGAGCACCCACATCCCAGTATTAGTGTCATACACAAGTGACTGTGAGAGCAGTCACCCTTTCCAGTATACCCGGGATGTGCTAGTCTTATCGGAAAACCCTGATCCCCTACTCAGGGTTCCTTTGACTAGGAATACTTTAGATTAAGGTTTTAAGATTTTAGGTCTCACTGGTATGATCTCATCATAACCCTAAAATCATAGCCCTAATCTATGGGGTTCATCATATAATAAACACAGTGTATGATGAAAAATAATGCCTTTATTTAGAAAATTATCAATTACAAGGTTTGGGAGATACAACAGAGATTGGTTTGTAGGGCATATCCCTTTCAATCTCCCACTTGCACTAAAGCCAATCGCCTTTGAATCTTAATCCCATACATTCTAGGTGGCGATCAAAATCTCGCTGTGGTAGAGCCTTAGTGAACGGGTCTGCTACATTGTTCTTTGTATCAACTCTATCTATGTAGACATCTTGTCTCTCTACTATTTCTCGGACAAGATGGAAGCGTCTCAGAATGTGCTTGGACTTATGATGAGCTCTTGGTTCCTTAGCTTGAGCAACGGCCCCAGTGTTGTCACAGTAAAGTGGCACTGGGTTTTCAATTTGAGGAACAACACCCAACTCTGTGATGAACTTCTTCATCCAGACTGCTTCCTTGGCGGCTTCACTAACAGCTATGTATTCTGCCTCTGTGGTTGAGTCAGCTACAGTCTGCTGCTTGGTACTCTTCCAACTCACTGCTCCACCATTTAGGGTAAAAACATATCCCGAAATGGATTTGCTATCATCAGGGTCTGATTGAAAACTAGAATCAGAATAAGCTTCTAGTTTTAGATCAGAACCACCATAAACCAGAAAAATATCCTTAGTCCTTCTTAGGTACTTAAGAATATTTTTAACTGCTTTCCAATGATCCTCTCCTGGATCAGCCTGAAACCTACTGACAATGCCTAAAGCATATGCCACATCAGCCTGGTACATAACATGGCATACATTATGGATCCTATTGCCGAAGCATAGGGTATAGAATTCATTCTATCTCTTTCTTCAGGTGTCTTAGGAGACATCCTTTTAGAAAGATGTATGCCTTGACTCATAGGAAGATAACCTCTTTTACTTCCTTCCATGCTGAATCTTTTCAGCACTAAGTCAATGTACCTAGATTGGGATAAACCTAGCATCCTCTTAGATCTATCTCTATAGATCTTAATACCTAGTATATAGGATGCTTCTCCCAAATCTTTCATGGAAAACTGGTTTGATAGCCAAACCTTGACTGATTGCAACATTGGGATATCATTCCCAATGAGGAGTATGTCATCTACATACAGAACCAAGAAGACTATGGCACTCCCACTAGTCTTCTTATAAACACAGGGTTCATCCACATTTTTGATAAAACCAAATCTTTTAATAGTTTCATCAAAGCGGATGTTCCAACTCCTGGAAGCTTGCTTTAATCCATAAATGGATTTCTTCAGCTTGCATACTTGATTAGGTTTATTCTTTGAAATAAAACCTTTTGGCTGTGACATGTAGACTTCTTCCTCAAGGAAACCATTGAGGAATGCAGTTTTCACATCCATCTGCCATATCTCATAATCGTGGTATGCTGCTATAGCAAGTAAAATCCGAATTGATTTTAGCATGGCAACAGGTGAAAATGTTTCATCATAATCAATTCTCTGTTTTTGTCTAAAACCTTTAGCCACTAATCTGGCTTTATAGGTTTCAACTTGGCCATCAGCCCCAATCTTTTTCTTATAGACCCATTTACACCCAATAGGATTAACACCCTCTGGTGCATCAACCAAAGACCATACTTGGTTTACATACATAGAGTCTACTTCGGATTCCATGGCTTCTTTCCATTTATCTGAGTCAGTACTCAAGATAGCTTCCGTATAGGTCAGAGGTTCATCATTTTGAATGACTTGAGCTTCATTGTTTTCAATAATAAACCCATACCTCTCAGGTGCCCGTGGCACTCTGTCAGACCTACGAGGAGGAGTTTTGTGTTCTGGTTCTGTCCTAACTATATGTTCTAATGGTTGAGAATTGTCTATCTGTATTTCTTGCACTTCTCCAAGTTCAATTGTTCTACCATTGCCCTTTTCCAAAATGAACTCTTTTTCTAGAAAAGTGGCATGCCTGCTAACAAAAATCTTTTGTTCAGTAGGATGGTAGAATAGATATCCTCTACCTTCTTTAGGATATCCTACAAATAGACATTTATCCGCTCTAGGTTCCAACTTATGTCCAAAATTTCTTTTAACATAAGCTGGACATCCCCATACCTTAAAATATTTAAGATATGGTTTCTTTCCACTCCAAATTTCATATGGAGTACTAACAACGGATTTAGAAGGTACCTTGTTCAGAATATAAACAGCAGTTTCTAGGGCATGACCCCAGAAAGAAATGGGCAAATTTGTGAAGCACATCATGGATCGTACCATATCTAATAAGGTACGATTCCTCCTTTCAGCTATACCATTTAGCTGTGGTGTATAAGGAGGGGTCCATTCAGAAAGGATTCCATTAACTTTAAGATAGTCTAAAAACTCCGTGGATAAGTATTCTCCTCCTCGATCAGAACGAAGAACTTTAATACTTTTCCCGGTTTGTTTTTCGACCATACTTTGATACTCCTTAAATTTATCAAAGGCTTCAGATTTGTGTTTCATAAGATACACATATCCGAACCTAGATAAATCATCTGTAAAAGTGATAAAATATGAGTATCCTCCTCTGGCCTGAGTTGTCATTGGACCACATACATCAGTATGTATAAGTCCTAATAACTCAGTTGACCTTTCCCCATGTCCAGTGAATGGAGTTTTTGTCATCTTACCCATGAGACATGATTCGCAAGTTCCTAATGATTCATACTCATAAGGATCAAGGAATTTTTCCTTGTATAACTTGCTAATCCTAGACTCATTAACATGACCAAGTCTATGATGCCAAAGTAAAGTATCATTAAAGTCTTTTCTTTTCCTTTTAGTATTGACATGAAAAATACTATCATTGGAAGAAAGAGTTAAGAGCCCATTGCTAAATATGCCAGAACAAATAATTTTATTAGATAACATTATTGAGCAACCAGTGCTCGTTACATCCATTACATATCCTTGTTTTAATAACAAAGGAATAGATATAATGTTCCTAATAATCTTTGGCATATAGTAACAATTCTCTAGCTCCAAGATCTTCCCTGAAGGCAACTTCAGAATATAGGTCCCTACAGCTTCTGCTTGGATGATATCACCACCAGCACCGTAGAGATTGAAGTCGCCTTCCTTCAATACTTTAAGCTTGTGGAGGTCCTGCAAAGATTTGCATATATGGTAACCACAAGCGATATCCAATACCCAAGTATTTGATATAGACGAATTTAATGTCAATATAGTATGTATCTCATACATACCTTTTGGTGCGTCTGCCGCACCAGGCTTCACAGTTGCAAGGTAAGCCTTGCAATTCCTTTTCCAATGTCCCACTTTGCCGCAAAAGAAACAGGTTGACTGTTTTGAGACCTTCTTTCCTTTCTTGTTCTTATTGATGCCACCCTTAGGGTTTAGTCTCCTGCTAAAACCCTTTTTTGCCTGATTTCTTCTTATTGGTCTTATCAACAAGAAGAAGTGGAGCCTTTTCTTTCTTAACATGGCTCTCTGCTGTTTTTAACATATTTAACAGCTCAGGCAAAGAAGTGTTCAGTTTGTTCATGTGATAATTCAAGACAAACTGAGAAAATGACTCCGGGAGTGATTGCAGGATTAAATCTTGATTCAGCTCCCCATCCATAATAAACCCTAATTGACCTAATCTGGTGATTAAGTCAATTACCTTCAGGACATGATCCTGAACGGATGTACCCTCTGTCATCCTAGCACGGAATAATTGCTTAGATATTTCGTATCTAGCAGTTCTGCTTTGTTCTCCATAAAGCTCCTTTAAATTGAGCATTATGGATTGAGTATCCATGCTTTCATGCTGCCTCTGTAACTCATTGGTCATAGAGGCCAGTATGATACACTTGACAGTGAGGGAGTCATTCTGCCACATTTTGTATGTGGCCATATCTTCCTGTGTGGCATCATCCCCTAGTGGATTAAGATTAGGGGTATCAAGAATATAAGAAAGTTTTTCTGAACTCAGTACAATCTTTAAGTTTCTCAACCAGTCCACATAGTTTGGACCAGTCAATTTGTTGGTATCTAAGATGCTTCTCAGTGATAATGAAGATGCCATTTATCTACATATAATTAAGAACAATACATAAGCAAACAACCATGAAATGACTTACATAATTAAATTAGGTCTTCAATTTAATTATGTCTCCCACTATTTTATCAAAAATCATAGCCCTCACTATGATAATCGAGAAGAACCCTGATCGGTTTTCTTAGTGAGATCGAGATCCTTATAATTTACAAAAGATCTTGCAGACAACACAACAAATCTTTTATAAGTTCTAAGGTAGGAAACTCTTCCAATTATATCTCATATAATTCTCAAAAATAACTTGGCCTCTAGAACATTATAAGTCTTGCAGAAAACACAACAAACCATAATGTTCTAGTTAAGTCAAGACCCTTTCATTTCTATACAGTCAATATTCAAATATAATGCCCTTGTAGATAACACAACAAGGCATTATACTGAATATACTGTAAGCATATTTTGCACTAGACCAATATTATGTCAATCACCCTATTAGGTCTTGCAGATAACACAACAAACCTAATGTGGTTCATAACACAGTAATGATCCAGCATGAAGGAAGGCCAACATATAGCATTTTTTAACACTAAGCATATAAGTCAAGATTTAAATATAATCAAATCAGCCAGGCAAGTGGAAGAGATGTGGGAGTCCCCCCGTTGCTTTCCTAGACACCAATAAAAATTGGCCAGGTCAGTCAACGGAACCAATTAAAAACCACGATTCTCTTTACCTTCCCAGAACCACCTTTCTAGACACCGAATGATCAATTGTTCATCATGACTAGTGATGCTTATTAGTTAAATATGCTATGACTTAATATGATTTTAAGAAGAGGGCTTTATAAAATTGCCAGCACATTCTTACATAAAAACATATCATAATGATATCACTCTGATAAACATATATGTGCTAAGTGTGTCATCATACTAGGACAACCATTTACCACATAATGGATCCACCATTATGCCAGGGCAACCTTATTTCAGTATGATGACTTCAAAACTAATCATATCTCTATAATAATTAGGGTTTGAGTGAAAAACCCTAATTAGTGGCATACATCAAAACATTAATTATCATATATGCATTCCTTAAATTATGCTAAGTGTATCAGCATTCAAGGGTTTAAAACCCTAATTTCGATACTACAACAAAAATGCATATCATATGTTTTAACTGTAATAAGGATGGCTCTGATACCACTGTTGGGGTTTCAGGTGCACCGCAGCGGAAGTGTAATTTCAAAATGATGAAATTTGCACCGAAATCCCTTAGCCAAGATCTCCTTTTACTAATTAAAACATACATACTAACATTCAAACATAGATTATTAGAATTAGAGTACCAACCTGCAATCGCTAATTCCAACAAAGTTGATGTTGAAGGGGCTGATTGAATTCACCAGGCATCCAAGTGTCCGCCCTCCGATGGTGATCCACACAGAGCAGTGATCAAGACAACTCTATCTTCTTTTCAAAGGTTCCTTCTATTGAGTTCTTCTTCCTAGAACTCAATTGCTTGGACTATGGCTTGAATTCCTCCACACAAAGGCTTGCTTTCCTTTCCTTGACTCCTTCTCCTCCTTCCACCAAGACCTTGGCCCTTTAGACACCCTTGTCTTGAAGAAAAAGACCTTGTCCTAAGAGGACATAGGCTTGTCTTAAGTTGGAGGAGAAATTAAGACAATGATGTCTTAATGTATGAAAGAAAGGAAGAAATCAGAACTTCTTTCTTTCCTTTACCGTCGGAGACTTTTACTTTTATCTTGTTCAGTAGCAGAGTTTCGACAGAGGTTTACTCTGTAGAGGAAACAATGCAAGAGCAAGAAAAAATAAAAGAGTCTTCAGGAGAGGAAGAAAGAAAAAGATTACATAATGTTCTGATTTTTCCCGACCCTTTAAATAGAAATCAGATAGGCGCCTACACACCTCTCCGTAATCTCTTTCTCACGCCCTTTCCAATTTCTCACGCCCCATCCTCCCATCTCATGGCCTTCCAGATTAAATCCCACGGCTCTTCTTAAAGGAAAAACCGCGGTGTTTTAAAAGGAAGGAAGTCGCGACTTTTCATCTCCGAAGAGATGTTATTTCGCGCGCCCGGGAGGAGTTAGCGCTTTCTTTCTTTCTCAAAATCCCATCAGCCGTTGGATTCTCATCCAAGGGGGGAGAGAAGGTGCGCTAATCACTTAAGAAGGAGGCCGCCCAAATAAAAACATCGGAGAATTTATTTGGGGCGCGCCAAGAGTCCATGCGCCATGGACTCTTCCTTAAGGCGCGCCAAGAGTCCATATGCGCATGGACTCTTGGTGTTTGGCATGAAAATAAAAGGGGGCGGGTGGGGAGGCTAGCCAAGCTACATGGCTAGCCAATAGGGTTAGCCACATTCCCGTTTTTCTTAATTAGGGTCTAATTAGGTCCAATTAGAACCCAATTTGAATCAATCCGGAACCCTAATTCGAATCCGATCCGAATAGAAGCTAGGGCTTGCAACACCTGCTAGAGTGTTATCTTGCAAAGACGATTTAATTCCAAATTAAATTCTTGATCAATCCTCTTAAGTGTGTGACCCATTGGGTTCCACATCTAGCCAGCAGTGGGTTCGAATACAAGTTGACCTAATTTGATTAGAACTCTTTCTAATCGATTTAGGTCAAACCGGGCTTACCCGAATCGATCAATTAGGATTCTTCCTAACATGTGATCTTTGAACTTGATCAACCCACAAGGCAAGATTGATGTCTAGCAACGTGTCATGTCTACCCGGAAGATATGAAAATTCTGGTGAAATACCAAAATTACCCTTCAGTAGAGAGTTACCGTACAATTAAATCTTTCGATTAGCCTGCACCCAAAATATAACTATGGATATGGATATATGTCAAATCCAATATTATATTTGTTTCTAGCTCAATCTTATAATGATGATTCGATTATCTTGATATTAGAAACCATCTCTAATATCTTCACTTTGATCAAAGATTCCCTGAATCATCATGCGATTGTTGACTAGCTGGATGCAATCTCCTCTTACTAAGAGTGATCGATTCCTTGTTGACCTACTCATTACCTTCATATTCAATTCACCATTCCCAGTATCAATCCTGTGCATGTCTCAGTGTCATGATTAGGATTGAACCAAAGGATGGGTTAATGTACATAAGGTACTTATGGCAGTCTCAGGTCAAAAGATTACTTGTACCACTCCCACTATGAGAACCTTCTATTGACATGTAGCTAAGACTCCATTAGATGTTCTCAAGTTGGATCATATCAGTGAACTCATTCTCCAATGAGCACCCACATCCCAGTATTAGTGTCATACACAAGTGACTGTGAGAGCAGTCACCCTTTCCAGTATACCCGGGATGTGCTAGTCTTATCGGAAAACCCTGATCCCCTACTCAGGGTTCCTTTGACTAGGAATACTTTATATTAAGGTTTTAAGATTTTAGGTCTCACTGGTATGATCTCATCATAACCCTAAAATCATAGCCCTAATCTATGGGGTTCATCATATAATAAACACAGCGTATGATGAAAAATAATGCCTTTATTTAGAAAATTATCAATTACAATGGTTTGGGAGATACAACAGAGATTGGTTTGTAGGGCATATCCCTTTCATCTTACAACTCCTAATTGGTCAGATTCATTGGGTTCCTCCTCTCCTTCATACTCCTCAACCAAATTCATTCCGGCCTCATAAACTTCTTCTTCAAATTCCTCACTGGGCTCGGAATTATCATTCTCTCCCTCTTCTATGTAAAGGGATCTTCGTAGGCACTGGCTAGCAACATGACCTATCTTATGACACTTGAAACAGGCTATGGCAGTACACTGACTGGAAATGTGACCTGGTTTCTGACACTTAAAACAGGTGATATTTGAACTGGGGGTTCTCTGGGTGTCAGGTGCCTTACCTTTGTCCATGGGTCTAGGGGTAGAAGTACCCTGAAAAGGTTTACTAGGGATAACTTGGCTAGGTCCATTCCTTGGGATTGGGGCACTAACCCTAGAAGGTATAGGTCCTCTCTGAAATTTCTTAGTGTTCAGTGCAATCTGGTAGGCTTGGTCTAGATCAGTAACCTCTCTCAGAAATAGTTCTCTCCTGATTTCTTCCCTCAGTCCAGCCCTAAATCTAGACAAAGTGACTTCGTGGGCTTCACTCACATCACATCTCATTAGGTATTCATCAAAAGTAGTTATGTAGTCTGAGACAGATCGGTTTTCTTGTTTCAGGTTTTGCCATTGGTCTAACAGGTTTTGCTGGTATGAAATGGGTAGGTATTTATCTCTCAGTTTTTCTTTCATACCCTGCCAAGTGGTTATGGGCTCAACATTCCGTCTCCTAGTGGTTAGCTCAATGTTCCCCCAGTATAACCTAGCTTGACGCACTAATTTCATCTTGGCAAACTTGTATTTCCTCTCCTCAGACATAGCATACCACTCAAAGTATTGATCCATCTCACCCTCCCAATCAGAATACACCTTAGGGTTCAGACTACCATCAAAAGTGGGTGCATCTAATTTGATGTTCCTGATGAACCTATCATCTCTATCTTCAGGCTCTGGGTCAGACCTCCTATGATTAGGTTCAGGATCTCTATATAAAGGCCTTCTAGGTTCCTGATGTGGGTGAGGTTGAGGCACATTAAAATCGGGGTCAGGAGTCCAATTCCGATGTCTAGGTTCTTCAAGTACTTGGACTCGGTCCCTAAGTTGGGTAAGATCCTCATGAATTTGTGCGCTAAACTGGGCCACAGTGTTTGTCATATCCTGATTCATTTTAGCCATACTTTCAGTAAGAGTTCTGATCATGGCCTCTAAATCAGGTTGGGTTTGACCAGGTTGATATGGCACTCCGTTTCTGGTAGACATGTTGATTCAAGTAAGCACACAAAATGAGACTAGACTAAATCGACTACTGGATCACTAGACCTAGAGTCCAAACTAGATGCCCAATCAGAGTGGCAAGCTAGCCTGTAGTAACTCAGGACTCAGCCAGGCAGGTGTAAGGGGAGTGTTAGGTCCCTGATTGCCAATCCTAGACACCAATCAGTGATTGGCCAGGTAGGCGGACCAGCACACAAGCCCTTCGGGAATGGATCCCTGAACCACCATTCTAGACACTGAGTGCTAAGCACACACAGAATAACTCGGCAAACTGACTCAACACTAGCCTAGACCCGACCAATTGGTGTCCCTAGCCCACTAGGGCAAATTAGGTCTAACTGATTTTAAATTAGGTCTAGGTTCGAATGATTGGATGGTGGTTCTGGGCTAAGGAGAGGTAATCAACTCTCCCCTTATCTTAGATGCTCAATTGCCCTTAAGTAAATTATGAGATGATCACTCCAAAAAGAATTGAATTGCAAAACACAAAAAATAGAGTTGCTGTATTTTAATTCTCAGAATTTTTACCGAAACCAATAAATCACAGAAAAATTATGGAAAATAGGATCAATTATATTGGTTTCAAAGAAGTGAAAATCATGCAATTCGAAGTTTTATACAAGGAGAAATAATTCAGATAACAGGGCAATTACGGGCTGCAACTAGATTGTCTTCCCCGTTTATAATCCCTGCTACGAAGTTATAACCCAATGGATCCCCTACACGCCCTAGGAACACCCGTGGAATGGGAGGAGGAGGCTTGCGCTTCGCTTAGTTCCTAGGACCGGACGTCCTGGGGAGTTTACTTCGAGCAGACAAAATAAAAAGAGAACAATCAAAACAAGCAAGCAAGCAAATCAGAAATCCTAGACTGGGCTCTGATACCAAAAATGATGCAGAACTAATAAAAGGACGCGATGCGGAAGTAGATTAAGATTAACTAATTTTTTGTTGTTTTTATATGTTTGTAGAAGTTGGCTTCAAATCAAAGAAAAGTTAACCTAACATTGAAAGAGACTAATATGATAATTGAAAGCACAATTTTAAGGAAACTAAAGTATCAGAGTAGTTCAGAAGCAACGGATCGCTAGGGGTTGAGAAACTCCCAGACCTAGGGTTTCGCTCCGAACTTTCAGCAGAACAGAAATAAAGAGAAGAGATGGTTTACCTAACCAGACAATGATCTTCACAGATTTTGGTGGAAGAACTCTCCCGAGCAGATTGTTGGATCCTCGGATTCAGATTTCTTCGCAATGGATCCTCCAGTACTGGTCCTTTGGCGGGTTGGCTTCTCCTGAACTCAAGATCTGGAAGAGAAGAAAAACAATTAATGGAATCAGAGAGTCAAGGAAAAGATTTACCAGGTTGATGAACTTGAAGATCGAAATTGCTGAAAACTGGATTCTCCTGGATGCTGATGTGATTTTCCTTGGAACTTGCTCTGGATCTGAAGTAGCCGGACTGGATCTGGATGAAGGTGGACGGCCTGGACTTGTAGAGAGAGAGAGGCCGTGGGAGATGGATGGATCTAGGGTTTGGTGGATGGAAAATAATGAAAGGTGGCTAGGGTTTTGGAATTTCAAGTGGCTAACCTAGGGTTTTGGATAAAGATGGAGATCTCTCACCTCCTCAAGGCTCCAATGGAACCCGGATTACCCCCTCACGGAGCTCAACACTTAGAATAGTGCAGAAGAAGAGAAACCTAGGTCACTCAACACAAGAGAGTAGCAAAAAATAATTTTCTTCATTGATTTTCAAAGTTACAAAGAGAGGTCTATTATATAGACCTAAAATTTTCTCCTAGCTTGTACAAATTCCCATGTGGGACTAAACTCTTCCAACCTCTAGACTAGGTAGAAAACCCCCTCTCTTGGTCGACCAAGACTTCAAAAAAATTAGGACGGCCATAAAGGAATTTTTTTTGGAATTTTTATGGCGCCTCCTTTGGAGTTTGATTTGGATTTGGAGTCCTCCTCTTCTTATGGCATTTCTTCTTTTCTTCCACTCCAAGTTAAGCTCTTTGATTTTGATTTGAACTTCAATTGGATGTCCTTCTTTGATTTCTTCTCCAAGAGAAGTTTTCTTCCTTCTTTGCTTAGGTAAAATAGGCAGGTATGGGCGCCTCCTTTAAATTAGCTTCCAATTTGATTTTTCTTCTTTGGGTGTGGGGACCATGACACTGGGATGCCTCTGTGGCGCCACCTGGACCCTGGCATGTGCTCGGAGTGTGGCTGGACATGTGGCTTGGAGTGTGGCCTCCACTTGCTTGGACCTTGGTTTGATTGGAAGACAAATGTGGCACCATTTTGGACCAAATTGAAACCATATCGGGACTTGCACCGAGTCAACATGACTCAACAAAATTTAAATGGTGACTCAAGAAATAAATAAAAATAAATAAACTGGTTGACCAGGTCAACCTTTATTACAAACCCTAATTTCTCGGACAATGTCAATCAGAGATCCAGATGGAGCTCTGAAGTCTTCTTCTGAGTCTGGTGCCCGCACCAATTCTCCCAGGGTGGGAGGAACTCGACCCTGTCGAGTAAGGCTCAAGTTGGCTCTGGTATCTCTCCAAGAGGTCTGGGTCCAATTCTTGTAATTCTTCTCGGGAGATCCAAGAGTCATCAGAATCTGGCCTTCCTTGCCAGCGGACCAGGTACCTTTGGTATCCTCGATTACGAGTAGAGATAACCTGATCATCCAGGATCTTTTCAATCTGCTCTTTCCTCACAGGCCAGTTTGTTGGTGGACACACAGGGTCGGGATCACTCTCAATGATAGGGTTAGGCTCAAAAGGCTCACTAGGAATCACAGCTGGCTCCCTGTACTCTACTAAGTCTGTAATGTTGAAAGTAGAGCTAATGCCTAGTTCTGGAGGCAACTCGAGCACATAGGCATTGGATCCTACTCTCTTTACCACTCTAAATGGTCCAGCTCCCCTAGCATGTAACTTTCTAACGGTTCCAGGAGGAAACCGTTCAGGCCTTAACCTAATCATCACATAGTCTCCCTCAACAAAAGATTTGACTCGCCTTTGAGTATCAGCCAATTTCTTATAAGTTTCATTACTTAAATTTATTTTGGCATGAATTTCTTTATGCAAGTCTTTTACATGCTGTGCAAAATTCTCAGCAGATTCGGAGACTCGAGTGTGGACAGGTAAAGGGACTAGGTCAAGAGGTGTGTGAGGTTTGTACCCATGTACAATTTCAAATGGACTCTTACCCGTAGACCTATTGACCGAGTCATTGTACGCAAATTCTGCCCTTGGTAGGTATAAATCCCAATTTCTGGTATTTTCCCCAACAAGACATCTCAGCAGATTTCCTAGGCTACGGTTCACTACTTCAGTTTGGCCATCAGTTTGGGGATGATAGGCAGTTGAAAACTTAAGTTTTGTCCCTAACTTATGCCAAAGGGTCTTCCAAAAGTAACTGGTGAACCGGACATCCCTATCTGGAATGATTGTCTTAGGTAGGCCATGGAGTCTAACTATCTCATTGAAGAAAAGCGTGGCTACCTTAGACGCATCAAAGGTTTGGGAACAAGGCAAGAAGTGGGCCATTTTAGAGAATCGGTCGACTACGACACAGATAGAATCATGTCTCCTCTGGGTCTTAGGTAAACCTAACACAAAATCCATACTCACATCTTGCCAAGGACGATCTGGGACAGGGAGTGGGGTATAAAGGCCAGTGTTTTGTTTTCGCTGTTTGGCAACAGTGCAGGTTCGACATCTAGCTACAATATTAGCTACATCCCTTTTCAAGCTAGGCCAGAAAAAGTGGTCTTCAATAGCTAGAATGGTCTTGTCTTTTCCAAAATGGCCGGCTAAACCTCCAGCATGGATTTCCCAAATCAAAAATTCCCTAAGAGAAGTTCTAGGGATGCAAAGCCTATTTTTGAAGAACAAAAAACCATCTACAAGGGTATAATCCTGGTGATTACTAGATGGTCCTTGAACTAGATCCTGATACACAGTTGTGAAATCCGGACAAGACTCATATTCCTCTTTGACTTGCTCAAACCCTATGACCTCAGTTCTAACAGAAGTTAATAACAGAGATCGGCGACTAAGGGCATCAGCTACCTTATTCTCAACTCCAGCCTTATGTTTCAGGACAAAAGTATAGGACTGGATATATTCTACCCACTTAGCATGCCTAGGGTTAAGCTTCTTTTGGGAGTTCAGAAATCTAAGAGCCTCATGGTCCGAAAATAGTACAAATTCCTGCGGTAGCAAATAATGTCTCCAGTAACGCAAAGCTTGCACCACCGCATAAAATTCCTTATCATAGGTAGAATACCTAAGCTTAGCATCATTAAGTTTTTCACTAAAGAATGCTATGGGATGATTTTCTTGGCTTAGGACTCCACCTATTCCTACACCTGAAGCATCACAGGCAACCTCAAATACTTTAGAAAAATCGGGTAATCTCAGAATGGGTGCCTGGGTCATTTTATCCTTAAGATCTAGGAAGGCTTTATGGGCTGACTTAGTCCAATGAAATTCTCCCTTCCTAATACAATCAGTGATAGGAGCAGCTAAAGTACTAAACCCCTTGATGAATCGCCTATAGAAGGTAGCCAAGCCGTGGAAACTTCTAACTTCATGCACATTGGTTGGCTCTGGCCAGTCTACTATGGACCTAATTTTCTCAGGATCGGCCGCCACGCCGTTAGGGGTTACTACAAAACCAAGAAAGATAACTCTACTAGTCATGAATTCACACTTCTTAAGATTACCGTAGAGTCTCTCATTCCTCAAAACTTGGCAGACTGCTCTAAGGTGGTCTAGGTGATCTGTTGTGGTCTTACTATAGATCAGGATGTCATCAAAATAGACCACCACAAATTTTCCTATGAAAGCTCTAAGTACCTGGGTCATAATTCTCATGAAAGTACTAGGGGCATTGGACAACCCAAAAGGCATAACAACCCATTCATAAAGACCATCCTTAGTTTTGAAAGCAGTTTTCCATTCATCCCCGGGTCTAATCCTAACCATTGCATTCTCAAATTTTGGTTAAGAAATTCATTTTTTTGTTGAGTGCTTGTTGTAAAAGTTGTTACAAGAAACTTCTAGCTAACAAACCCTTAACCATAAAAATCCAAAATTCAAAATTTAAATTCAAAAATTTCAGAATTTGAATTTTTTTTAAGTGGAGATCTCAAATTTAAATTTAAAATTTAGAGAATTTTTTTTTGAATTTTTCTAAAATTTAATGGAACAACTAAATGACATGAAACAATAATTGAAGCAAGTACTAGCTAACTAAAGGAGCAACATAAGATGATGAATCTTAAACTACAGAAATTCTGAAAAACCTTTTTTAAAAGTTTTAGATCTCAGATATTAACATCCTAAATATAGCAAAAAAAAAAATTGGATTTTTTTGCATCGTGAAAAAATTACTAAAATTCATGGAAAGCTCAGATTAATACTACAGTAGAAATTTCAGCAATCAAACAAACCTCAAATTTACTAGATTCAAAATTTGAAATTTAAATTTAAATATTAAAAATTAAAATTTAAATTAGAACTTTTAGATCATAAATTTAATATTTTAGATCCTAAATTTTAAAATTTAAATCTTGAATTTTGGCTTTGAATTTTGGACTTGAAGACAAGCAACACAAAGGAACAAAATTTTTGCAACTTGACCTAGTAAACCATAAGCTCTGATACCAAAAATTAATGCAGGATGGGAAGAGATCATGCATTCATGATGGATAGAGATTCAAGAAAGATGATTAGTAAGCTAAATTGAGCAATAAATCCATACAAAAATGAGCTAAATTAATCCAAGGAAAGAAATTTCATGAAAAAGACTAGTTGATCTAAGTTACAACACCCACAATGTAGATCTAGTTCAAACTAAGAATAGGATCTTCATGGCAAGGAAACCATCATTACTAGGACAAGTTAACCTTCAAATGATCAGATCTAAAGAGCTTAGGAATGGTTCTCCTACCAACAATAATGACTAAAATTATTTGGTGGAAGGGTTTACTCAACACTCTAGGAAAGAGGCTTGGGTCATAAGATCCACACTCCCTAATAATGCGGGATGATCCTATGACTACCATGATTGTATGAAAATTGAAACTAATTTTTTTATAATTTTTAGAATTTTAATTTGTAGGCTAGAAACCCGAGATCAAGTAAAGAATCAACAAGCAAGTATGTAATGAAAGAAAACATCCTACCCACATATGAACTCATGCCAAAATAATAAAAGAAAAGATCTCGGAGATTGAGAAACCCCCGGTTAGGAAGCGTACCTTCAACAAATCAAAAATTAGGAGGAGGAAGGATTTTTACCAAGCACCGATTCAAAGATACTGTCGATGAAGGGGTCACATAGCACTTGGGATCGTCGCCTGGAAGACAAGCCTTCAGTTCCTCAGTTTGGGCAGCTATCTGAGATCAGTCCTAGAGGATAAGAGGGCCTCCTCCTTGGAGAGAAAACACCATGGGGAACCTGCAAGCATCAAAGGTTAGCAAGTAAACAAGTTAGAAAGCAAAAGAAACAAACTAGGGTTAGGGAAAGAGGGAATTAGTGTTTCAGAAGCTGGCGGTTAGAGGAGGAAGATGGCCACTTGTTGATGAACGGCTTAGGACTTCTTCTACTTGGCATGTTAGGGTTTGGATGAGAGTGCTTTGGGATGGCTAGGGCTTGGATGAGTTAAGGCTCACAAACAAAACTCACACAGCTCAACACAAGAACACAAGAACACAACTTAACATAAAATTTTAGTAGGGTTTTGATTCATGAATAAAAGATGCTTACAAGACAGTGAGGGGTGGGGTATTTATAGATGTTCCCCAAGTCCTCTCCTAGTTAGGATAGGATTACAAAGTTGAGTGGGAGAGGGATTACAAGTTTGCTTAAAATTAGGAGAATATAATTTGAGTGAAAATAAAACTTGATCTCCTTGTTTGAATTGAATTTCTCCCTTCATTGGACTTGGTCAAAGGCACCTTGGGCTTGGATGCCTAAAATAGAGTTGGGATTGGCTTTAGGGCAGCAAGGGGCATCCTCCATTAGTTTGGCTCATGGGCTTATGGGCCCTGGAAGCTAGGGTGCCCTGGTATCAGCATATTCCTTGGAATCTTGAATCTGGGGCTCATGGGCTTGACTCCTGGGCTTGGAATCTCTTGGCCTAGGGTGCTGGCATATTCTTGGAATTATGAGGCACCCTAATCTAGAAATATTCTCTAGCATCTAGAGGGTATCAAGGCATCTGGAAGGCATCTAAGGCATTTAGAAGAAATCTTGGACCCTAGGGTGGCAAACAAGGTCCAATAAGTTGATATGATGGCCTTTATCTCCTAGATGAGGCCTGATGAAACTCCAAAACTGTGTAACCTCTTCTCTTGTACAAAATTGGACTGGTACTGAACTAATATACAAGTATAGGACTCAATGACAAGATTAGGGTTGAGATAAATCAACTAGTCTCAACTTATTACATGACTCAATCTTACTTGACTACAAAATTTGACACATGGCTAAGTAAACTAAATAGGGCCCAATAATATGTGTCTGATCATGGTGCCCCCACCAATTCTCCTGGGATGGGAGAAACTCGACCCCGTCGATTAAGGATCAACTTGACTCTCATACTGCTCAAGAAGGTCTGAGTTAAGGCATTACAGATCCTCACGGGTGATCCATGAGTTCTCAGATTCTGGCCAACCTTGCCATCTGACCAAATACCTCTAATAGCCTTTATTCCGGGTACTGATGGCTTGATCATCCAGGATTCACTTAATCCTTTCCTCACTAATAGGCCATATTGTAAGTGGACACTCTAGAATGGGTTCACTCTTAAGGGAAGGGAGAGGTTCAAAGAGCTCGCTAGGTATCGCTGCTGGCTCTCGGTACTCCATAAGGTCTGAAGTATTGAAAGTGGAGCTAATACCTAGATCTAGTGGCAACTCAAGTACATAGGCATTGGGTCCAACTCTCTTCATTATTGTAAATGGTCCAGCTCTGCGAGCATGCAATTTTGTTACGGTCCCTGGAGGAAACTGCTCAGGGCTTAGACAAATCATTGCAAAATCTCCTGCAGAAAATTCTTTAGCTTGTTTTAAGGAATTAGCCAAGTTTTTTTTAGGGTGCATTACTTATGTTCATCTTTAGGCTAATTTTCTGATGCAAATGCTGTGCAGAGGTCAGTGCAGGTGTAGACAGATGATTGGTTTGTGGACTGATTGGTCTCTTGGGACCTAAACATAACAGACTATAGGCTCTCTAGGTTTGACTCTGGTTTTGCACGCACATGAAAATTTAATAGGAACCCTTAATAGTTGCCAAAGGGTTTTCCAAAAGTATGATGCAAATATGACAGGCTCAATGAATGTATGTAATATGCAAAGCTCTACATGATGCAGGTGAATGGTTAAAGAAATATAAGAAGATTCAAGAAAAGATAAAAAATATGACGTGGATTCAGGGTTAGTCTAGTGGGGTACAAAGTAAGAAAAGGGTTCAGAGTTGACTGGAAGAAGTAGGATGTAAGAAAAGATTTCAGGGATTAGACCTAGACTAATGAGGTTATCCTTATGGGGTTGAGGTGTGTCTACAGGGTTTGCATAATGGAAGAATGGGTTACTGATTTCAGGAAAGAGGTTCTCAATGGGAACTATAGAAGGGAATTCATCATGAGGGTACTGGGTTACAGATATCAAGTCCTTAATAAACTCTTATAGCTTATGAAATTCATGACTGGGCTCTATAATTGGGCTTTCTTCTAGTGGCTCCTCAAGTAAGATTATAATAGTAGTATCTGGGTTCTCTTCCTCTAACTAGTCATCCACTACTGGTCCAGTTTGGGTATGGTCAAGGTTAACTAATTTTGGGTTGACTTCCATCGGGGTATGGTTAGGGTTAACTAACTCTCGGTTGGTCTCGGTCTGGGTACCCACTAGGTCAACTAATTCTAGGTCTTTTATGGGCAACTCCTCTTCTTTTTCTTCATATTCATCCACTAAGCTCATATCAGCTTCATACACTTCCTCTTCAAGGTCATCCTTGTGAACTAGTGGAGTGGTAAGAGAGGTTTAGCTAAGGAAAAATTGACTAGTGGCTGGGATAGTAAAGGTGGGTCGACTAAGGGTTATGAGTTCATATATTATGGGTTCATAGGTTATGGGCTCAGATCTATAGATCAAATGGTCAAACCTATGGATTGCTTGGGTATTTGATTAGGTTATTTGGCTTATTTGAGTGGTCAACTGGGCAAGATGGTTTTGGGTTTGGGTATTGGATTGGTTTATTTGGGTGGTTAATTGGATATTGGATTGGTTTATTTGGGTGGTTAATTGGGTATTCATTTGGGTCATCTATTCACTCATGGCTTTTATGAGAACTTCAAGATTGGACTCCATGGCTAAACTGGGTTGGGGTTTGGACTGACTGTACTGGACTCCAGACCTGGTGATCATGCAGACAAGCAAACAATTAAGGTGAAATGATGCAGCCAAACATTCAAGGGTTAGTATAAGCTAGGGTTTCCTAGACCTGGTGCCAAAACTGAGTGGGTCGACTCAACTTACACCCAACTCAACAACTAATCCTTCCTCTAGCCAGGTAAGGGATGGGAGTGTTGGAGGCCGCCCTTGCTTTCATAGGGACACAATTAAGTAACCACAACACCACTTAGGTCGTTTGACTCTTGACCCCCAGCCTTAGACACCAGATTCCAGTAATAGTTGGAGAATTGAATGCACTAGTTGGCCTACACAATTCGGACCGACCTATTGGTGTCACCTAACCCACTAGGACAAATTAAGTCTAATTAATTTTAATTAAGGCTTAGGTTAGGATGATGGTGGTTGTTTTTGGTCCAGGACAGGTGATGAAATCTTGTCCTGATCTGAGATAGTGAATTGCCCTTAAGAATAGTTTAATCAGATGATGTACATTCAATGAGCCCTAATGCAAACTAATAATAATCAGAAAAATAAAAATATTTTTGGGCATTTTTATGAAATGTCAAGTTAGGTTTAAGTTAATTAGGTTAGCAAACAAAATTGGGCTTGGGATTAAGGGGTTTGGAAGTTGGTTAGGTTAGGTTTAGTCAGGTGTGCAGAAATCACAGAATCAAGAAAATAGGGTTCGGTTTGATGTAGAATTTGACATAGTTTTAGATTCATAAAAAATCTTAAAAAATTATAAAACAGAGGACACGAATGGTGATGATGATATCTATCAAATTTTATGTGAAAACAAAATCAGATGATGATTCAACTCTTAGGGTTTTCAGACTGGTATAAAAATCTTAGGATTTTAGTTAGGATTTCTAATATGCTAAGTTTTAGGACTTTTTAATTTCTGAAAAACTAATTAAAAATTATTAAAGTTAACAAGACAAAACAAAGGACACGTAGTGCAAATTTTACAAAAAATTAAAATTCCTAAGATGATGAACTAAACCGAAAATCAGACACCTACTGTAGATGATAGGATGCAGAAAATCAGAGATGCAATTTTTTTTATGTTTTGATGAAGATGCAACTATCCTAAACTAGCCCTAATACCAAACTGATGTGGGATAATCCTAAGATTACCATTATTATAAAAAATTGAAACTAATTTCTTTTATAATTTTAAAATTTTAATTTGTTTGCTAGAAACCCGAAATCAAAAAAAGAATCAGCAGGCAAGTATGTAATGAAAGAAAACATCCTACCTGCATATGAACTCATGCCAAAAAATAAAAGAAAGGATCTCAGAGATTGAGAAACCCCTGGTTAGGATAGCATACCTTCAATAAATCAAAAATTAGGAGGGGGAAGGATTTCTACCAAGCACCGTTCGATGATCCTATCAATGAAGGGGTCACACAACACTCGGGATCGTCGCCTGGAAGACAAGCCTTTAGTTCCTCGGTTCGGGCAGCTCTCTGAGATCAGTCCTGGAGGTAAAGAGGGCCTCCTCCTTGGAGGGAAAATACCATGGGGATCCTGCAAGCATCAGAGGTCAGCAAGTAAACAAGTTAGAAAACAAAAGAAGCGAACTAGGGTTTGGGAAAGAGGGAATTAGGATTTCAGAAGCTAGCGGTTGAAGGGGGAAGATGGCCACTTGCTGATGGATGGCTTAGGGCTTCTTCTCCTTGGCATGTTAGGGTTTGGTTGAGAGTGCTTTGGGATGGCTTGGGCTTGAATGAATTAGGGCTCACAAACAAAACTCACACACCTCAACACAAGAATACAAGAACATAACTTAACATAAAATTTCAGCAGGGTTTTGATTCATGAATAAAAGATGCTTACAAGAGGGGGAGGGGTGGGGTATTTATAAATGTTCCCCAAGTCCTCTCCTAGTTAGGATAGGATTACAAAGCTAAGTGAGAGAGAGATTAAAGTTTGCTTAAAATTAGGAGAATACAATTTGAGTGAAAATAAAATTAGATCGCCTTGTTTGAAGTGAATTTCTCCCTTCCTTGGACTTGGTCAAAGGCACCTGGGCTTTGTCTCTTGGGCTTGGACGCCTAAAATAGAGTTGGGCTTGGATTTAGGGCAGCAAGGCGCATCCTCCATTGGTTTAGCACATGGGCTTATGGGCCCTGGAAGCTGGGGCACACTGGTATCAGCATATTCCTTGGAATCTTTGTTCTGGGGCTCATGGGCTTGACTCCTGGGCTTGGAATCTGTTGACCTGGGGTGCTGGCATATTCTTGGAATCATGAGGCACCCTGGTCTGGGAATATTCTCTGGCATCTAGAGGGTATCAAGACATCTGGAATTCATCTAGAGGGCATCTAGGGCATCTAGAAGGAATCTTGGACCCTGAGGTGGCAAACAAGGCCCAATAAGCTGATGTGAAGGCCTCTGGCTCCTGGATAAGGCATAGTGGAACTCCAAAACTATGTAACTCTTCTCTTATACAAAATTGGACTGCTACTGGACTAATACATAAGTACAGGACTTAATGACTGGACTAGGATTGAGATAAATCAACTAGCCTCAACTTATTACAGGACTCAATCTTACTTTACTACAAAATTTGATACATGGCTAAGTAAACCAGATAGGGCCCAGTAATTTGTGTTTGATCCTAGTGCCCCGACCACCTAACCTTGTGGACTCACCTTGTAGATGGTTCATGGCTTGGAAACCTTCATCTTCAACCCGAGATCCTTAAGAGAACCTGCAAAGAACCCAACATGAGACATGGAAATGAAATCAAAAAAGAGGAAATGAAGAAGGGAAAGAAACGAAGAGAAGAAGAAAGCTTGGCATGGAGCTTGATGGATTTGAGCTTGGAACCAGATCAAGGGCATCCCACCCTCTTCAAAATGAGATCAAGGGCATCCCACCCTCTTCTCACACAAGGGCATCCCTCCCTTTTCAAAATGAGGCTTCACACCTCAAGTAAAGAAGGCATCTCACCCTCCCCACACAAGAGAACTCAAGAGAACTTTAGCTAGAAGAAAATCTATTCATTACTCAACATAAGTTGCTTTACAAGAGGTGCTTGGGCCCTATTTATAGGCCTACTAGCCATGGGAGTCAACCAAGAAGAGAGAGGAAAGAGGGTTAGGTTAAGCTAACTCACTTCTAGTTAGATCTAACAAATTTGGTTATATGGTTCTAACTAGAAGTAGTTTACAACAACTTTTACGTAGAAAGTTATAACAACTTGAACATGTGGCACTTAGGTGGCAATGACATGGCCTCCTCTTGCTAGTGTGGATCTTTTGGTGGCATGTGATGTGGCATTCCACATGTCAGGTTAGTTGGAGATTTGTTGCGGGATTGGAAAGTGGTTATATGCTCCCCACAAATTGTTTGATAAAGTATCCTCCATGTTTCCCCCAAAGTTATTTGATGAAGTGTCCTCCATGTGAAAGGAAAGTGGTCTCAATGAGGTGGCATCCATGAAGGCCCATGCTTGAATTTGACTTGGGTTGAGTCGACTCATGGGGATGGTGGCTTTCCTTCATGAGTAGGTTCATGGACTTGTGCTTCAAAAGTTTAAGGATGGTGGAGTCGGCTCTTAGGCTTTGTGATTGGGCTTCATGAAAGCTTCCAAATGGTCTTCAAAGAGTACTTCCAAGAGAGCTTCTAAGTGGTATAAGAGAAGATTTTGCTTGACCAATGGGTCAGCTTAAGAATGGTTGAGCCAATTCAAAGAACTTGAGTTGACTCATGAGGTTGATGCCTTTTCTTCTTGAGTCGGCTTATAGAAAGATACACATTGGGCTTAATCCCTTTAGATGTCCTCCTGCTTCAATGTTGAGTCAACTCCATCCAAATGGCCCTTGTCCTCTTGGCTTATTTCATAAGGAACTTGGTTGAAGCTTGAATTCTTTTTCCAATGCTGATGTCCCCATCACTTTCTTGTATACATAAGGCTCCTCCTCATTTTGATGAAATCAAATGATTTGAACATCTCATTAAAATGAGTGTTCCAGTTCTAAGAAGCTTGCTTCAATACATAAATAAACTTATATAGCTTGCAAACTTTGTGATCTTCATTACTGGAAGTGAATCCAAAGGCTACTCTACATAGATATCTTCCTCGATATATTCATTAAGAAATGTAGTTTTCATATCCATATGCCATATTTCATAATCATAAAATACTACAATAGTAAGCTATGTACATATAGATTTCAGCATGGTTACTGATAAAAAAGTATCATGATAGTCAATACCTTTGCGTTGACTATATCCCTTCACCACCAGCCTAGCTTTATATGTTTCTACTTTATCATTGCACCTATTTTTCTTTTATAGATCCATTTACTGAAGGTGAAAGAAAAATACTAGCAATCATGCATGGCAGAAAGATATTTTAAAACTATTTTAAAATAAAATCAGTAGAAGACTTAGTAGATCGATCAAAATGATCTACTAAACTGCGTGCAATAGGACCTAGTATGATAATGTAGTATGCAATAAACATCATAAGCAAGAAAAGAACCAAAGATATAAAGATACCTTACCGTTATACCTTTGAAGGATGTTGTGGAAAAAGCCCTCGAGCCATACACGTGTCTGGCCTCTACGGGTAGTTCACACCGGGGCTCGACTCTGATCAACTCCCTTGGAGTGCTAGCTCCTTAGGATCCTTTAGGCCGATCTTCTTCTTCTCGGAAGATGAGGAGGAGAGGTGGAACCCTTCCTAACTAGCTCTCTTTCCAAGACCTAGATTGAGTGCTAGGTATTGACACACCCAATACCCTAGTCCTTACAAGCCCCTTTTCTCTTCCCTCTCAAAATCTCAGCAGCAAGAAAACTCTTCAACATGAAAATGGTTTCATTCAGCTTGGCAGCCCTAAAACAACCCTTATTTATAGAGGCAGCCATGAGAGGGAGAATGAAGGAGGAGTGATTGGGGGAGAAGGTTAAGGGCTATGCCAAATAGGTTCCAAGCTTAAATGGCAAGAATGACCATCATTCCATGAAAGCTTGGAGCTAAAACCAGCTAGATTTCGAAATTTGAATTCAAAATTTGAAGTCAAAACCTTTCCAGAAATCTTCCCAGAATTTTTGCTCATCATAGCCAAGTGTCGACACTTGGAACATGGTCAATCACATTGACTTCCAATGATAGCAAACGATTCTCAATCATTGATCATCCTTTAGATCATATGGAAATCCCTATGGTGTGTGACCCCATAGATTTGAACACTAAGCCAGTAGCACTGGATCACTTCCAGTACTAGTCCAAGTCCTCATCTAGCAATGATACCCGACGTCCGGATAGGTTGAAGATTGTAGAGCAATATTCTAGAACCTTTGGCATATGGTTATCACATAATTCATTTCTTTGACCTCATAATGCTCAGGATGACCAAGGGTTCGACTGCCAACCCTAAATTGGTTCATCCAGATCGTATCTCAACCTTACAAGTTCTGTGACTCCTCATAATAACTATCCTAGCCAAGATTTTGCTAAATTGAGATACTGCGAGTCATTCACTCCAAACTATTTGGAGGGGTCAATTCCATCTTGATCCATCACCACTCCACAAGTACTTGACTGTACCCAGAAACCTTTCATCACTAAATTAAAAATTCAGGTAGTTCAGCACCAAAGTACAGTGAGTTACTTGAAAGCTATCATGGTGACCTTAGGTCTGACGGACACATATATCCATATCCCTTCACGAGCAACCCTTTGGTTGAAGGGAGCTCCGTAAATGGCCATGTTCAGTGAGTGTCACACATTTCACTTGTATGTCACATCAGTGTCACCACACTCCTTGGTCAAGAGGACAACCAACCAATATGAGATATAATAACCTATACTTGATACATCATCGTCCTATAACAATGTATCCTTTGGTTATCAACTAGTTTAAGAACTACTTGATATATCCTCTTTATATCAAATATAATGTAGTTCTATGGACTCCATCATACAAGAGTTCTTTTTAGAAAAATGCACATTTGATGAACAGCCAAAAGAATAACTTTTATTCATTAAAAATTCATATATAATTACAAAATAGCACAACCGTCTATAGCTTAGACGATTGGCTTTGGGCATAATTTCCAACAACTCCCACTTGGACTAAAACCAATCGATATAGAATCTTATTCCCATTTTCTATTTACGCTATCAAAATCTTGAACTCCGATGGCTTTAGTGAAGGGGTCAGCCAAGTTCTCCTTTCCATCGATCTTTTGAAGGTCAATGTCACCTCGTTCCATGATCTCTTGCACAAGGTGATAGCACCGTAGAATATGTTTTGTATGGTGATGAGACTTTGGCTCTTTGGCTTGAGCAATGGCTCCAGTGTTGTCACAATACACCAGAATATGACCATCTAGGAAAGGTGCCACTCCCAGCCAAGGAACTTTCGCAACCACACAGCTTCCTTTGCTATATCTAATGCTACAATGTATTCTACTTCGCATACTAAGTCTGCCGTAATAGGCTACTTGAAACTTTTCTAGTAGATCGCTCCTCCGTTTAGGGTAAAGATAAATATTGACACACTCTTGAAGTCATCCTTATCTGATTAAAAACTGGAGCTCCTCCGTTTAGGGTAAAGATAAATATTGACACACTCTTGAAGTCATCCTTATCTGATTAAAAACTGGAGTTAGTATACCCAACAAGTTTTAAATCAAGTTCTCCATAAATCAGCTATTGGTCCCTAGTATTTTGCAAATACTTAAGGATGGTCTTTACCATTTTCCAATGAGCTTCACCTGGATCAAATTGGTATCTGCTCACTATGCCTAATGAGTATGCCATGTCTAGTCTAGTACATATCATGGCGTACATGATAGAACCCACTGTCGAAGCATATGGGATTCTACTCATATGCTCTTTCAGCTTAGGAGTTGTTGCATAATCTCTTTTGGAGAGAGCAATTCTAGTGCCTATCAAGAGATAGCCTTTCTTGAAATTTTCAATAAAGAACCGCTTCAGCACTATGCTGATGTTCGTAGACTAGGACAGTCTTAGAAGCCTCTTAGATCTATCTCTATAAATCTTCATACCTAGTATGTAAGAGGCTTCATCCAAGTCCTTCATAGAGAACTTAGATGACAACCAGACCTTTATTCCTTGTAGTGCTGGGATGTCATTCTCAATTAAGAGAATGTCATCTATATACAATACAAGGAACACAATCATAAAACTATTAACCCATTTGTAAATGCAAGGTTCTTTTCCGTTCCTAATGAAGCCATACGACTTGATACACTTATCAAATCTCATGATCCAACTCCATGATGCTTGCTTCAGTCCATATATGGAACTTTGAAGCTTGCACACCTTTGACTCATCTGTGGATATGAACCCTTCAAGTTGTATCATATACACCTTCTCTTGCAGCTCACCATTTAGGAAAGCTATTCGGATATCCATTTACCAAATTTCATAGTCAAAGTGTGCCACTAAAGCAAGCATGATCCGAATGATTTGAGCATTACCACAAAAGAGAACGTCTCATCATAGTCAATACCATAATGTTGACGATACCCCTTGGCAACCAGACGGGCTTTAGAGGTCTCTACCCGCTCGTCAGTGACCCTCTTTATTTTGAAAATCTATTTGCACCCATTGGGTTTTATCCCCTCAAGTGGATCAACCAATGTCCATACATTATTGATTTTTATGGATTTCATTTTGGATTTCATAACTCCTAGCCATTTTTTAGAGTCGAACCTCTACATCGCATCCATATAGGTGATCGGATTCTTATTGTTCTCATCGAGTTCAATGGGATCACTATCCCGGGCCAGAAAATCATAGTATCTATCCTGTCAACTTGGTACCCTATTGGATCCCCTTAATGGTTCCTGTATTGGCTTTGGGTATGATCTAATCACAACTGGTTCAATGTTGTCCCTTAAGTGTGTCGGTTCTTCTACTTGTTGAACTTCACTAAGTTCAATCTTAGTAGCTATAGTTCCTTCACCAAGGAACTCCTTTTCCAAAAAGATAGCCCTAAGACTGACGAACAACTTTTGTTCCTCAGCCAAGTAGAAGTAATATCCCTTAGACTCTTTTAGATACCCAACAAATAGGCACCAATCGGACCTAGGTCCAAGTTTGTTCATTTCCAAATATTTTACATAAGCTAGGCAACCCCAGATCCGAAGGTATGAGAGTGTCAGCTTACGTCCAGTCCATATCTCATATGGAATTTTGCTAACGGACATACTCGAAGCCCTATTCAAAAGGTAACAGGCTGATTCAAGAGCATATCCCTTAAAGGCTAGTGGCAGAGAAGCAAAGCCCATCATGAACCAAACCATGTCTAATAGGGTTCAATTCCTCCTTTCAGATACTCCATTTAACTGAGGTGTCCGTGGAGGTATCCACTAAGAGAGAATCCCATTCTCCTCGAGATATATCGAAACTCACTAGAAAAATATTCACTATCTCTATCTGATCAAATTATTTTGATATACCTTCTAATTTGTTTTTCTACTTTATTATGATATCGTTTGAATATTTCAAATGATTTAGATTTATGCCTCATCAAGAAGACATAACCATACCTCGAAAGGTCGTCTATAAACGTAATGAAATAACTGTACCCATCTCTGGCACTAATATTCATGGGTCCGCATACATCAGTATGTATTAGACTAGAATCTCTTTGGCTCGTTCATCTTTTCTGGTAAAAGATGATTTTATCATCTTTCCAAGAAGACAGGACTCATAGGTTGGTAGTGAACCACTTTCACTAATCTCGAGGAGACCCTAACCTGTTTATCCTATTCTTGTTAATATGACCTAGCCTACAATGCCATAGGTATGCATTGCTGACATTATCTATCCTAGGGCATTTGCCAGATGTGTACACTATACTAACAGGTCGTGATAGTATATAAATGCCATTGTTCATATATCCATTCATCATAACATAACCATTCCAAATGATTTTGCAAATGTCATTCTTTATTAATAGTTCCTAACCATACATGGTCAATTGGACTACAGAAATAACATTCAAGATGAAAGATGGACAATAATGACACTCATTCAAAATGATTGTACAAGACTCAAAAACTAGTTTGAGGACTCCCAATGCCAGGACTAAAATTTGGCTTCCATCTTTCACGTTCAAGAATCTCTCGCCATCCTCGAATCTTCTACTAACTGAAGCCCCTACAAAGAATTGCAAATATGAATTGGACTTCCCATATCCAATACCCAGTTAGTAGTATCACAGATATAGAAACTATAAGGTGTTATCATATAAATACCTTGTCTAGCATCGTCCTGTTACTTTCTCTTCTTGGAACTGTTCGGGTCAAGGGATGTAATATAAAGAGGATAGTTCCTTTTCCAATGACCCTGCTCCTTAAAGAAGAAGCACTCCGCTTGGCTCTTATCAGCCTTCACTCTCTTGGCCTGACTGAGCCTAGAAGCATTCTACACCTTTTTTCCTTTATTTTTCTTTTTCCCTTTCTTAAAGGGATGATGCCCTATTGAAGATCCTCCCACTAGATTTACCACCCCTTTGTTCAGTTGGTGGTCTTTTTCATAAGTTTGCAATAACCCCAATAGGCCAGGTAGTTAACTGCAGGCTTATTCATTCTATAATGATCGAGAAAGTTTAGATAGGAAGAGGGCATGGAATTTAGTATTGCATCTTTTCTGAGCTGTTCATGCAATGGACATCCGAGCTTGTCCAGGCACTCAATCATCTTGATCATATACAATACATGATCAGTGACTGAGACCCCATCATGCATCCACGCATTGTAGATAGCACAGGAGACCCTGTACCTCTCAACATCATCTGGTGTGCCGAAAGACTCCTTCAATCTTTGAAGGATTTTCTCCGCCTAGGCTTCTTCGAATTTGCGACTGAACTCGTCGTTCATCACTACCAACATAATGCATCGGACAGTGGTCCTATCAGAGAGCCATTCTGATAAGTATCTCTGATCGAACCCCGAGCATTGGGAGCAAAAGTTTCATGTGCTGGATCCGATATCATATACAAGACCGTTCATGCTCCAAGACAATCCTGAGCCTTCGATACTAGCTATCAAAGTTGGGACCCTTGAGCTTCTCGTTGTCGAGAAGAGACCGGAGTGACAAGTTAGAAGACATCTGAAAGAAAAACTAAAACTTATTAGTGTATATGAATTATTAACCTAAAGACATGGACTTTAGTCTAAAGGCCCCTCCTACTATTTTGTTCAAACTAGTGGCCTCTACCTCCAATCCAAGGAATTACTTTAATTCCTTAGTGGATACTAGAGTCCAATAGACAACACATGAGCCCAACTTTGATAGGCCCACCTATGCACATCTAAAGGTAGGTTCTTCAACCGATTACTTCTCCAAGTAATCTCTAGTATTTAGGATTGGCCCCAATGTGCACTTCAATCAGCCTTTGGGCCTCCTATTGAAGGTCCTGGTTAGGTCCAACCATTAACGTGACAAATTTCAATACTTCTGACTAACAAATAGTCAAGCCCGACTTTGGCTGACCCACCTGACCACTATTAAGAGAGTCGCACTAAGCCATCATATTAGGAACAGCAATTTCAATAGCTCAATGAACACCCGATCTTTAGATCTACCGATGAACACCCAACTATTGGACCCATTACCATCCCATTTAATGAGAGGCTAGGACTTGGTTATCCCCATAACTTCATCCTTTTATGGACCTAATAATTTAGATGGTTTAATTTTAATGTGACAAAAGAAGAGATGAGATGTTGACCCCATATGTGATTTTGATGATAACCAAACATTGGAGCATATACATTTATTTCTAACAACTCTTCAAGTGTTTACAAGTTTTTGTAGGATGAGTTAATTGTTCAAACTTCAACTCTTACACCTTTGTTTCATGTTTGAGTTGTGTTGTAATGTGTTTCTGTAAAGAAGAACCCAATGAAAAGCTAAGAAAAATTATGTAAAAAGGGTTACTTCTGTGTATGTGTGCCTTAAAATTATTTTGAGTTGGTATGCCTAAAAAATGTAAGAGAATTGGTGAGAGCTTTTCTTTGAGTTCAATTATAAAAATCCTGAAGAAGATACTAGACTCGACCAAGCATGTTGAAGAGCCGACTCTACTTCATGGCACGTAGCAAGGATTCTAGTATGCAGCAATCCGAGCTGACTTGAAGGTAACCGAGCAGACGCCAGTGAATTCAAGTCAACTGGAATATGTTCGAGCTGACTCCTCCAGAGTTGAGTATTTGAAGATTTTTTAGAACAGCCAGGTGAGCCGACTCAAACCAGAAAGAACCGACTTTGCCGGACCTAATTTTGAAGACCTGAGAAAGCGAGCCGACCTGAATTGTATCGAGCCGACTCTTCCAAAGTAATGATTTCAGAACCTGAGAAGAAGAGCCGACCAATGATCAAAAGAGCTGACTCCTCGAGTTCAAGATTTTCAAAGATATAAGTTCGAGCTGACCCGAGCTATAAAGAGCCGACTCGTCCCGAGTGAAGTTTTGCGCCCTAAGATAAAGAGCTGACTGTACTGAAGATTTGGTGACTCGACTTATCAGCTCGAAGGATCCGAGCCGATTGAAGGAATCCGAGTCGACTCGAACATCGCTTTCAGGTATCCAACGGCTAGTTCTAGAATTTATTTTTGAATGCCAAAAAGTGTTACAACGGTCACAAATCACTTTACAACAGTCTATAGTGGCTAGAATTGCCTTGAAGTGATGGAAGACCTTATATTTGAAGGATTTGAACTTCCTTAAAGCAATAACTAGAAAAGTTTTTCAAAGTTTTGAGAGCTACATTGAATATCCGACCTATCAAAAAGAAAGAGAGCACAAGAGCATTCAAGCAAGCCTTCAAGTCTTCACCAACTTTGATCTAAAGCTTGAAGCAATTTTGGAAGGAGCCACTAAAATAATTAAAGCTCATTCAAGCACATTCAAGTGGACTTCTATCAAGTTGCACCGGCAACTATCCGACAAATTGAGTTTGTCATTTTTGTTACATTTATTGTAATTCATTTTATTGAATTGTTGGGTTATTGGTGAGCCCGGTTGAAAAACCAAATAGATTCTTGGTGAGCCTTGATAAAAACCAAGTGTTGGGTTCTTGGTGATCCTGGTAAAACCAAGTTAGGTTCTTGGTAATCCTGTGAAAATCAAGTTAGGTTTCTTTGGTGAGCCTGTTCAAAATCAAAGGGTGTTGGGTTTTCTTTGGTGATCCCTTTAAAACCAAAGTATAAAGGTTTTGGATTGTGATCCTATAAAATAATCTGACTGTATTTGGGTATGAATATAGTGGAAAATCCAAGTGGTATCTTGGGTAGTGGACGTAGGAGCTGGGTTGCTCCGAACCACTATAAACCTTGGGTGTTTGTATTGTGATTCTCTGATTTCCTTTAGCTTTTGCATTTGGTTCTTAGTCTCAACACACAACACTTTGAAAAGAAATTTTAATTACATATTATCTGCATTAAAATTTTAAATTCTCAATTCACCCCCTCTTGGATAGCCACCTAGGAAACAACTGCTATTAGAGCAGTGTCTCTGAATACATAAGAGTAAAGATTGATGGCTCATCCAATGAGTACGTCCTTGGTGGAAGGCCAATCAACCAATAGACTCCACTCTTCACTAGCTCAAATTATGCATACTGGAAAGCTAGAATGAAAATTTATGTTCAAGCAATTAATTTTTAGTTGTGGAAGGTCATTCTAAAGGGTCCTTACATCCCCATGGTTAAAATTGATGGAATGGACATTCCAAAACCTGAAGAGGATCGGTACGAACATGACATGAAGATGGGTGAGTTAAATGCCAAAGCAATGAATATTTTATACTGTGCTTTGGATAGTAATGAGTTTAATCAAACTTTTATATGCTCCTCTGCAAAGGAAATTTGGATAAACTCAAAGTGATCCATGAAGGAACTTCTCAAGTGAAGTCTTCTAAAATTAATCTTCTTGTGCGTAGTTACGAATTATTCAAAATGGAACCTAATGAGACAATCTCTGCTATGTTTTCATGTTTCACTGATATTATTAATGGCATAAAAAGTCTTGGCAGGGTATATTCTAATACAGATCTTGTACAAAAGATTCTAAGATCTCTTCCAGACAAGTGGGATCCGAAAGTGACAGCCATCTAGGAAGCAAAAGATTTGAACACCTTACTATTGGATGAACTACTAGGATCTCTCATCACACATGAACTGACCATGCACCACCGAACTGAAGATGATCAAAAGAAAAAAGAAATCTATTGCCTTTAAAGCTACTATGGATTCTAGAAAGGATGAAGAAGCGGAAGAAGAATGCTCCTTTACTGAAAGCGACATGGAAGACGAAGATATTGCCATGGTCGTTAGGAAATTCAGAAGGTTCTTGAAAAGAAGAAAAGGAAGACATTTTAGAAAATTCTATAAGAACAAAGAATTCAGTAAGGAAAAGGACAAGGAAAAGGAAAAAGAGAAAGAAGTGCCCACCTGCTATGAATGAAAAAAACCAAAGCACATTCGACCAGATTATCCTTTATTGAAGAAGGGTCTTAAGAAAAGGAAAAATAAAGCTATGGTAGTGACGTGGAGCGACAGCGAAGCATCATCATCTACTGAAGAAAAAGAGACCATGAATTCTATGAACTTATGTTTAATGGGTCTTGAAAATGAGGTATCATCCCCTAAGCTTCAAACTAAATTTACATATGATGAATTGAATTCTGCATTTCATGATTTACTTATTGAATTCAAGAAAGATGGGGTTAAAATTAAATCCTTGAAGAAACAAAATGATGTTTTATTAAAAGACAAGGATGAGATTTCTGAAAAGAATAACATTTTGCAAAAAGAACTGAATATCATTTCTGAAAATATTATTATTTTGAATAATGAGAAAATTGCATTGAATAAGACAAACAAAGTTTTAGTTGCCGAAAATATTGATTTGAAAAAGGAGGTTGAAAAGCTTAAGACTTTAGAAGAAAAACTTATTTTGAGTTCAAACAAGCTTGAGCTAATTTTAAAAGAACAAAAAGATTCAAAAATAAAGCTAGAATTGGATTTAATGCCTTAAATTCTAAAGGAATTTCAGCAACAAAATTTGTATTTTCAAAAGCTTCAGCTTCAAATGCAAAATTTCAAAAAGCTTTTCCATTGAAATCTATTTCAAATGGCTTGAAGTATGTTCCAAAAGATTCTATTCAAAAATCTTTCAAACCAAATATTTCTATTTCTGCATCTTTTAAAGCTTCGAAGCATGCATCATTCAAAAATGACAAAATTATTTGTCATACATGTCATAGATTTGGACATAAATCTTATCAATGCAATTCTTTGAAAAATTTCATAATTGGTGCATTGAAATATAGAACCGTTTGGATTCCAAAGGAAACCAATTTTGCTAACCCAAAAGGATCCAAGTTAGCTTGGGTACCTAAAATCACTCCTTGATTGTTTTGCAATACTGTCTTGTAACCCACAAATTAAAGAAAATATGGTATCTTGACAATGGCTGCTCAAGGCATATGATGGGTGACAAAGATCAGTTCATCACCCTACAAATGAAAGGAGGATTGGTTACTTTTGAAGATAATGGCAAGGGAAAAATAATCGGAATCGATAAGATCAAAATAACCTCCTGTACTTTTATTGAAGTTGTGTTGCTAGTAGATAAATTGAAGCATAATTTATTGAGTATTAGTCAACTTTGTCATAAAGGCTTCAAGGTTATCTTGGAATCATCTATGTGTATAATAACTAACTCTCTTAATTCTAGCAATAAATTCATTGGTCATAGGCTTGGAAACATCTATGTGGTAGATTTAAATGATCTAGCCTTGACAAGTAATTCCAGTCTAGTAGTAATGAATGCTAAGACCAAGGAGTCATATTTATTATGGCATAGACGATTAGGTCATGCTAGCATGAATACAATTGCCAAATTAATCTCAAAGAATCTAGTTAGAGGTTTGCCATATTTTAAAGTTGATCTTGATTATGTATGTGATGCTTGTCAATTAGGCAAACAAACTAAGGAGAGTTTTAAATCAAAAAATGTTATTTCAATAACTAGACCCCTTAAGCTACTTCACATGGACTTATTTGGACCAACTAGGACCACAAGCCTAGGAGGTATGAAATATGGCCTTGTGATTGCAGATGACTTTTCTAGATTCACATGGATATTATTTATTGCACATAAGAATGAAACTTTTGATATATTTCAAAAATTTTATAAGAAAGTTTCAAATTAGAAAAATCTTTTTGTTATCTCTATAAGAGTGATCATATAACTGAATTTCAAAATCAATTTTTTGATTAATATTGCACTGAGCACGGCATTGATCACAACTTCGCTCCTAGAATACCACAACAAAATGGTGTTGTAGAGAGAAAGAATAGGACTTTGGAAGAAATGGCCCGAACCATGTTGTGTGAAGGTAATCTTCCAAGGTACTTTTGGGCAAAAGCGATGAACACTGCCTGTTACATATTAAACCAAGTTTTAATTCGACCAATTTCAAAGAAAACCCCCTATGAGCTTTGGAATGGAAGAAAATCGAATATTAACTACTTTCATATTTTTGGGTGTAAATGCTTTATGTTGAACAATGGTGAAGATAACCTAGAAAAGTTTGATGCAAAATCTGATGAATCTATATTCCTTGGTTATTCACTACATAGCAAAGCATATAAAGTGTTTAATAAGTGGACTCTTACTGTAGAAGAATCAATTCATGTTGTTTTTGATGAAGCTAACCCCTCACCATCTAGAAAAGATGAGTGCATAGATAATGATGCAAGTACACTACAAAGGAAATAGAAGATCTAAGCATGCAAGACAAGCTAATGCAAAATGGAAATGAAATGGTAAGCAAGGATCATACGGATTTACCAAAGGAATGGAGGTATGTAACTTCACATCCCAAAAATTTAATTATTGGTGATCCTTCTCATGGTATTAGGACTAGGTCAGCACAGAGAGATGCACATGACTACCTAGCCTTTGTCTCACAAATTGAACCACATAGTTTAGAAGAGGATGAAACTGATCATAACTAGATGATGGCCATGCATGATGAATTAAACCTGTTTGAAAGAAATAATGTTTGAACACTAGTTAGTAGACCTACGGACCACCCAATCATAGGAACCAAATGGGCCTATAGGAACAAACTAGATGAGAATGGTAAGATTATAAGAAATAAGGCAAGGTTGGTAGCAAAAGGGTACAATCAAGAGTAGGGCATTGATTTTGATGAAATATATGCTCCCGTAGCAAGACTTTAGGCCATTAGATTACTTCTTGTATTTGCTTGCTACATGAATTTTAAACTCTTTCAAATGAATGTCAAAAGTGCTTTTCTAAATGGATTTATTTCTGAACAAGTTTTTGTAGAACAGCCACCAGGTTTTAAAAATCATGCTTTTCCAAATCATGTATTCAAATTGAATAAGACTTTATATGGTTTGAAACAAGCACCTGGGGGGTATGATAGACTAATCAAATTTTTACTTGAAAATGATTTCAAAAGATAAAATCTTGACAAAACTCTTTCATTAAGAACAAAGAGAATGATATGTTAGTTGTACAAATTTACGTTGATGTTATTATATTTGGTGTAACTAATGAAAATCTTTGTGGAGAATTTGCTGAGTTGATGTAGGGTGAGTTTGAAATGAGCCTTATGGGTGAACTCAACTACTTCCTTGGATTACAAGTCAAATAAATGAAGGAAGGAATCTTTATAAGCCAAGCCAAGTACATCAAAGAGATAATCAAGAAGTTTAGCATGGAAACAAGTAAAGAGGCTAGCACACCTATGAGCACTACCTGTAGGCTAGACAGATGAAAGTAGTTCCAATGTTGATCAAAAGCTATATAGAGGTGTGATCGGATCCCTACTATATCTTATAGCCAGTAGACCTGATATTTTATACAGTATATGTGTATGTGCTAGATTTCAATGTAATCCTAACAAACACATATGCTTGCTGTTAAAAAAATTTTCAAATATTTGAAAGGTACAAGTAATTTAGGTCTTTGGTATTCTAAAGAATCATCTTTGAATTTAATTGGTTTTTCTGATACTAATTATGTTGGTTGCAAAATTGATAGAAAGAGAACTAGTGGTACATGCCAATTTCTAGGGTTGAATTTAATTTCATGGCACTGTAAGAAGCAAAACTCCATAGCATTGTCCACTGCTAAGGTAGAGTACATTGCTGCTGGTAGTTGCTGTGCTCAAGTGTTATGAATTAAACAACAACTAGAAGACTTTGGTGTTACACAATTTAAAATTCCAATCAAATATGATAACACAAGTGCTATTAATTTGACTAAAAATCCTGTTCAGCATTCAAGAACTAAACATATTGAAATTAGGCACCATTTTATAAGAGATCATGTATTGAATAATGATATTGAACTTGAATTCGTGCCAACTAAAAACCAACTTGCTGATGTTTTTACTAAACCTTTGAATTTTGATAAATTTGTAATGATTAGAAATGAACTAGGATTATGTGATCCACTCTAGAATCACTCCCATAATCTTAAGGACACATCATCTAGGTGACCTCCTAATCCCAAATATTGTGATTAAAAGAGCTTTGATTGAAATCCAAAAATCACTTTTTGTGCTCCCTCTGCTCGAGCCAACTCGAGCAGATGACCTATTTGTCAAGCCGGCTTGGATGTCGAGCCGTCTCTTTTTAGTTCGAGCCGTAGGATTTTTTTTTTCCATTTCTATTCCTAAACCCTACTCTCCTTCCCTCCAAGAAACTTTCTAAATACTTCCAACTTCCAAAAAACTACTTCGGAACTCAAGTATCTTTTGCAATGGCACCAAAGAGGGCAGTTGGGAAGAAATCGAGATGGGATACAGAAGCTACTCCGTAAGAAAGGAGAACAAAGTTTTGAGAAGATGGTGCTTCCCGAGTTCCACCACAGTCTGAGGAAGAACCAAGCCCAGTTTATCCAAGCCACCAGATTTCCTTAGGTATGAGACCTATTACTACTGGAAGAAGGATTTTGTTCGAATACTTAAAGGAAATAGGTTTTGTCATTGAAGATTTCATTGAGAATCAAGGGTGGAAAAATATGTGTTCCTTGGATATTAAAACTTACCCAAACCTAGTCAGAACCTTCTATGAAAATTTAAGGTTTGGAGAGAACTTTATTGAATCATTTGTTAAGGAAAAAAGAATTATTATATCTGCAGAAATCCTTGGTAATGTTTTAGAAATGCCATTTGAGGGCATTGAGTACTTGGTCCTAAAAGACAGAACTAAAGCTTTGCAAATAGTACTGGAAAGGACTGAAGTAGATGAAATTGGAATTCTCAAAACCAGCACATTGTCAATTGAAATGAGAATTCTTCACAGTTTTATCAGTAGGATATTTTTACCTAGAACTGGCCGCTTTGATTGGGTAAGTGAGCGTGACCTTTGCTTCATGGAATTGCTAATAAATGGGAACAAGATTAACCTGCCTGCTATCATGTTAAGTCAAATGAAAGAGGCAATGAGAAAGGTTAAGGCATGTTTGCCTTACGGAATTGTCCTCACACTTTTCTTCCAAGGTGCTAACATTGACTTATCAGGAGAAGATATCAAGACCCTCCTTCATATCAATACTTATACAGCCAAAACTCTTCAAAGGATGGGTTATTTATTATCTAAAAGAACTTGGAAAAAAAATTCTGATGCTCCAATGGTTGAAGAAATAGAGGAAATACAAGAGTAAGCTAAAATGGAGACTGGTGAAGGCACTTCAATGTAAATTCCAGAGTCACAGCCACAGCTAGGGTCTCCAGTCCATATAGACTTTGATGCTTTATTTCCAGATGTTTTAGTGCCTAATATGCCCCCTAGCACACCTATCTACACTCAGGCCACCATTGATATTCCTAGTCATAGTCATGGTTTTCCTGCTCCTATTATGGATACATCCATATTACAAAATTTCATTGGATAATAGTTAGGCAACTTGACTGAAACTATTAATTCCTCAATGTCTACTATGTTTAGAGAACTTCGACAATCTATTAATAAGAGACTCAATCAGTTTGGGGGATAGATAGATTATCTGAAAAGCAGAATTGACAACCTTGAAACCTCCAAGACTATAGCACATGCAACTGAGACAGATTTGCAACCTATTGTTCAATTGATCACTTGAAGTTCTGAAAAAATTGAGAAATTTGTTACTCAAGTACTTGAAGCTTATAGAGTTGAGATGGATAATTTAAGAATAAGAATGGGCTCAGTAGAACAAGCAAAGAAAATGGAAAAGGACTACATTAGAGGTATTGGAATTATAAGAGCTGAGCTCGGGAGACTCAGAGGTTCAGTTGAAGCCTTTGCAAATGTCCAAGCTTCGAAAATTCTTTCATTGCAAAAGGAAATTGCTGATATAAAGTCTCCATGGAAAAATTGGCTACTTCCAAGAATACCAAGAAAATTGAAACTGAATTGAAGACTATCAACAACTTTTTATGGAAGCTAATGACCAAAGTTGAAGACATTTAATCTGCTCAAAGTGTACCTCCTCCAACACCAATAGATCCCACTAGACCTAGGCCTCAATCATCTTCTTTTGCTGGTCAGTCTGTTCATCCCAGACAACCAGGTCCTCACATTAGGGCACAGGGATCCTATCCTATTCCACCATCTCATATCATAGATGCTGACCCAATTGCCTCTCTACCTCCAAGCATTCAAATTTCAGGTCAACCTCCAAACCCTAGAGTAAACATAGACAGTGACTAAATGTATTTTCCTTTATTTTGTACTTTGTATTGAACATCTTGAAATGAAATGAAAGTACAAATTTTGTCTCTTGAATTGTTTATGATTATACATACATTGACTGATTTTTAATTAGAATATCAAGTTGAATATGAGAAAGTGAGATTATCTCAAACAAATTTTAAATACTTTCTCATTCTATTTTAAAATTTGAGCTTCACTCTCAATTCACCTTTTTGATTGATTGACAAAAAGGGAGAGAGTTATGAAATTATTGCATAAAAAGGATAAAATGTGTTCATGTTTGTATATTTGCTCTGATACATAAAGATATAAAGATTGAATTGAATATATTTGTTCTAATACACTATATACCTTGACTCTTTTAAGATATGATATACAATATTTCAAGCTCTGATATTTAACAAGCTTCTATTAGAAACTGTTGAGCTTTGAAGTATGAAATTGCATAGAAAATGTGTCAAAACATGGAATACTTATTGAGGGGGAGACTACCTCTCATTGCCCTAATTCTCCTTCCATTGTTTGGCACTAATTGAAGTTTTTTTTTACTTGTTTATATATTCTTGCAAATACAGTTATACAAGTAATTTTAAAGTTTTATCTTGCTTTTTCATGCCCAGTGTTTTGTCATCATAAAAAAGGGGGAGATTGCTGACCCCATAAGTAATTTTGATGATAACCAAACATTGGAGCATGTACATTTATTTCTAACAACTCTTCAAGTGTTTTACAAGTTTTTGTAGGATGAGTTAATTATTCAAATTTCAACTCCTAAACCTTTGTTTCTTGTTTGAGTTGTATTGTAATGTGTTTCTGTAAAGAAGAACCCAATGAAAAAGCTAAGAAAAATTATGTAAAAAGGGTTACTTCTGTGTATGTGTTCCTTAAAAATTATTTTGAGTTGGTATGCTTGAAAAATGTAAGAGAGTTGGTGAGAGTTTTTCTTTGAGTTCAATTATAAAAATCCTGAAGAAGATACTCGAGCCGACCCAACATGTTGAAGAGCCGACTCTACTTCAGGCATGTAACAAGGATTCTAGTATGCAGCAATCCAAGCTGACTTGGAAGGTAACCAAGCCAACTCCAGTGAATTCAAGTCGACTAGAATATATCCGAGCCGACTCCTCCAGAGTCCAATTTTTGAAGATTTCTGAGAACAGCTAGGCAAGCAGACCCGAACCAGAAAGAACCAACTCTGCCAGACCTAATTTTGAAGACCTGAGAAAGCGGGCCGACCCAAACTGCATCGAGCCGACTCTTCCAGAGTGATGATTTTAGAACCTGATAAGAAGAGCCGACTTCTCGATTTCAAGATTTTCAAAGATATAAGTTCGAGCCGACCCGAGCTATAAAGAGCCGACTCGTCCAGAGTGAAGTTTTGTGCCCTGAGACAAAGAGCCGACTATACTGAAGATTTGGCGACTCGACATATCGACTCGAAGGATCCAAGCCAACTCGAAGGAATCCAAGCTGAGTCGAACATCACTTTCAGGTATCCAACGGCTAGTTCCATAATTTATTTTTGAATGCCAAAAAGTGCTCCAATGATCACAAATCACTTTCCAATAGTCTACAACAGCTAGAATTGCCTTGAAGTGATGGAAGACCTTATAATTGAAGGATTTGAACTTCCTTAAAGCAATAACTAGAAAAGTAATTCAAAGTTTTGAGAGCTACATTGAATATCCTACCTACCAAAAAGAAAGAGTGCACAAGAGCATTCAAGCAAGCCTTCAAGTCTTCACCAACTCTGATCTAAAGCTTGAAGAAATTTTGGAAGAAGCCACTGAAGTAATTAAAGCTCATTCAAGCTCATTCAAGTGGACTTCTATCAAGCTACACCGGCAATTATCCAACAAATTGAGTTTGTCATTTTTGTTATATTTATTTCAATTCATTTTATTGAATTGTTGTGTTATTGGTGAGCCCGGTTGAAAAACCAAATAGGTTCTTGGTGAGCCTTGATAAAAATCAAGTGTTAGGTTCTTAGTGATCCTGGTAAAACCAAGTTAGGTTCTTGGTGATCCTGTAAAAACCAAGTTAGGTTTCTTTGGTGAGCCTGTTCAAAATCAAAGGTTGTTGGGTTTTCTTTGGTGATCCCTTTAAAACCAAAGTGTAAAGGTTTAGGATTGTGATCCTGTAAAACAATCCAACTGTATTTTGGTGTGAATATAGTAGAAATCCCAAGTGGTATCTTGGATAGTGGACGTAGGAGCTGAATTACTCCGAACCACTATAAACCTTGTGTGTTTGTATTGTGATTCTCTGATTTCCTTTAGCTTCTACATTTGGTTCTTAGTCTCAACATACAACACTTTGAAAAGGAATTTTAATTGCACATTATCTATGTTAAATTTTTAAATTCCCAATTCACCCCCCTCTTAGGTAGCCACCTGGGCAATATAAGAAGACATGGATCAACCTCCCACTGACCACATCAGTTAGCAAGGAGGGTTACACATAACTAATGATCCATGGGCACCTAAAATCAGTCAAGATTGATTAACCTTGGATGACATGGGTTAACACGAGTCAATGAGCAATCCAATCAATTCTGATCGACCACATTGGCCAGGTAAATGAGATCATGGATTGGGTTCCACAATTAACCGTCTTGCCTTAAACACTAGCCGAGTTGACTAGGTAAGAGGTAGTCCCAAAGAATCAAGATCAAATTGCCAAACTTACCTTGGACACCAATTGGTTCATCAAACTCGATTAGACTATCTTAAAGACTCGGGTTGATCACTGAGGCACAAATTAGGTCCATTTAAAGAAGAAATTTTAACTCAACATTTGATTAGATTAGTTCTCTTTTTAGTCCAATGCATCTAAACTTACGTCTAACCCAATTAATGACCTAATAGAAGCTAACCCATGACAATTAAGGCTTATTGAAAAGACTTAAATTCATTGAATCATATTCCTAGAGTTCTTTGTCATTCAAGATAACTTAATTCTTAATTAAGTTCAATAGCCTTAATGAATCGAAATAATTTCAATTAATAATGTAAAATAATTTTATAATGAATCAAAATTTGAATTCACTATTTTTTAGCATTCTCATGTCAAGTATCGACTCACCAAGGGCAAGTGTCAACACTAGGTGTCGACACTTGGGTCGACTCATGGCATGAGATGGGAAGAAAATAGAACACCATGTTTTTTGGCAAGCGCTCATGAGTCGACACCTTCAAGGCAAAGTGTCAACTCAAGAGCCCAAGTGTCAACATTTCCTGGTCAAGTGTCGACTCTTCAGCCTTCATAAGTCGACTCAAGTGTTAACTCAAGGCCTGTCATAGGGCAAAAGTTTCTTTAAACTTTTAATCAAAACTGATCAAAACAAAACTCTTAAATCTCATCTAAATTTGTTTTATGATCATAACAATCTAGATTTGATTAAAATACTTTTAATCCACATTCTCTTTACCTTTCTTCTTCATGAGTCAAATCATAAGCGGCACCCCTACACGCCATAGGAGATCCCATTGAATGAAAAGAGAGGGTCTTGTAGCCCTACTTCTCTTCTATGACCGGATGGTCATGGTGACACACTCAATCCAAGTACTTTGAAAGAGAAATCTATAATGTTAAAGCATGCTAGCATTATTATACTACGAACAACCTGGCTCCGATACCAATGAAGGTGAAAGAAAAATGCAGGCGAGCATGCACGGCAAAAAGATATTTTAAAACTATTTTAAAATAAAATCAGTGGAAGACTTGGTAGATCGATCAAAATGATCTACCAAACTGCCTGCAATAGGACCTAGTATGATAATGTAGCATGCAATAAACATCATAAGCAAGAAAAGAACCAAAGTTATAAAGATACATTACCGTTATACCTTTGAAGGATGTTATGGAAAAAGCCCTCGAGCCACACATGTGTCTGGCCTCTACGGGTAGTTCATGCCAGGGCTCGACTCTAATTAACTTTCTCGGAGTGCTAGCTGCTTAGGATCCTTTAGATCGATCTTTTTCTTCTCGGAAGACGAGGAGGAGAGGTGGAACCCTTTCAACTAGCTCTTTTTCCAAGACCTAGCTTGAGTGCTAGGTATTGACACACCCAATACCCTAGTCCTCATATGCCCCTTTTCTCTTCCCTCTCAGAATCTCAGCAGCAAGGAAACTCTTCAACATGAAAATGGTTTCATTCAGCTTGGTAGCCCTAAAATAACCCTTATTTATAAAGGCAGCCATGAGAGGGAGAATGAGGAAGGAGTGATGGGGAAGAAGGTTGAGGGCTATACCAAATAGGTTCCAAGCTTAGATGGCAAAAATGACCATCATTCTATGAAAGCTTAGAGCCAAAATCAGCCATATTTTGAAATTCGAATTCAAAATTCAAAGTTAAAACCTTTCCAAAAATCTTTCCAGAATTTTTGTTCATCACGGCCAAGTGTCAACACTTGCAAGTATTCACACTTGGAACATGGTCAATCATATTGACCTCCAATGATGACAAACGATTCTCAATCATCATCAGCCTTTAGATTAGATAGAAACTCCTATGGTGTGTGACCCCATAGGTTCGAACACTAAGCCGGTAGCACTAGATCACTTCCAGTTCCAGACAAAGTCCTCATCTAGCAATGATACCCGATATCCAGATAGGTCAAAGATTGCATAGCAATATTCTAGAACCTTTAGCATATAGTTATCACATAATTCATCCCTTTGACCTCATAATGCTTAGGATGACCTAGGGTTCGATTGTCAACTCTAATTTGGTTCAACCAGATCATGTCTCAACTTTATAAGTTATGTGACTCCTCACAAGAATATCCTGGTCAAGGTTTTGCTAAATTGAAACACTACAAGTCATTCACTCCAAACTATTTGGAGAAGACAATTCCATCTTGATCCACCACCGCTCTATAAGTACTTGACTGTACTCATAAACCTTTCATCACTGGATTAGAAATCTAAGGAGCTCAGCACCAAAGTACAGTGAGTTGCTTGCAAGCTACCATGGTGACCTCAGGTCTAAGAGACACATATACCCATATCCCTTTGCGAGCAACCCTTTGGCAGAAGGAAGCTCCGTAGATGGTCACATTCAGTGAGATATCACACATTTCACTTGTACGTCACATCAGTGTCACCACACTCCTTGGTCAAGAGGACAATCAACCAATGTAAGATAAAATAACCTATACTTGATATATCGTCATCCCATAATAATGTATCCTTTGGTATTGAACCAGTTTAAGAACAACTTGATATATCCTATCTATGTCAAATATAATATAGTTTTTGTAGGGTTTTGAGTGGTGCTCCCAAGCCTTGAAGAGACTTGGAAGTCCATGGCAAGGATGCTGGAGGCAATCGCTGGAGCTTGGGGGCATGTTCCAAGTAGAATCCTGAAGGTATTCCAAGGATACTCTAAGTTTGAGTGTTTTCTTATGTGACTTAGGGAAAAATTTTTTGAGAGATTGTAACATAACCCAATTAGGTTATGGGGTTGGGTCCAGGTTTGATAAATTAGTTAGGAGGTTAGCTTAGTTGGTTAGATGGTTAGGTGGTTGGTTGGTTAGCTCAACCACCCAGGATCCTAACTGAATTGGTTGGTTGTAACCAATTGGAAGCCTAACTACCTAGGGAGTTCTAACCAATTTGTTATTGACCCAAGAATCTAAGTTCTAATCATCTATGTGATTGAGTTCTAACAAACCAAGAAGTGGTTGAGCCCAAGAATTCAAGAAGGTGTCAAGACATCCAAGACCAAGAGGATTTCACAGTCCACTCTATTTAAGAAATGGGTCATGTGATGGAAAATGTGGACTCCAATTTGCATGAAGAAAGAAGGCCATGGGGGAGCGTCCCCTCTCTGGGGGGCATCCATGGTTTGAGGCTTGTGACTGTGGGGCTTGGCTCACGATCCAAGAGGAGCATACAAGGATTCCTCATGGTCATGAGGAAGACCTTGAGGGGGAGGACTTGATGATACCCTTGGAGGCATGCATCGTTGAAAGACCTCCTGGGTTTCAAGGAGGCCATGGTGATGAGCTGCAGAGAGGTGCACATGAGGGAGATATCACGTGGAGGACTTGGTACCGTGGAATGTTCCACGGGACTTTGGAGAAGGGTCGCATGTTAAGGTATTGTCCATGCATGGCATACGTGGATTCTTGGGGTGTGAGGCCTGCAAGAGAGAAGACGTGCGGGACAGCAAGAAGCTTTTGGGGTTTCAGAAGGGGTGCTATCGAGTGTTATCTTGTTTGTTGTAATAAGGTTCTTCACCAAAGGAATAAAGCAATCTCGCTTTTTCTCCTATATTTATATCTCCATTGTTACATGATATTGAATCCAAGAATAGGTTGTTAGACTGTATCCTTCCACATTGCTTCTACTGCATCCGCTACATATAGGCACTGGTCCTGAATCTCCCAACAAGTAGGATCAATACCATGGATTATCCCAACAACTGGTATCAGAGCTTGATTTGAGCCATTGTTGAGTGGAAGCATAGTGATTTTAGAGCCACTGGTTTGAAGGTAGAAGAGGAGGATTCAAGGAGTGTATCAAGGTAGGTGGAGTTGTACGTGGGTATGGTATCCCGCATGGATGGAGAAAAGAAAAGCCTGGATTTCTCAAGTTCACCTAAGTACATAACGAGATGATGCCATTGGTAGCTCAGGGAGATAGGAGATAGTCTCAGGAAGCGTCGAGGGTATCGGACAGTCGAGAGTATCCCGGTATGGTGGCATTGGCCTAGGGATAGAAACTGGAGCTGATGGAGAAGGCAGCTCAGGGAGACCGGGGATAGGTCTCAAGAAGTGCCATGACATCATACAGCTGGGAGATAAGCTGAGACATGATACAGCAGCCAAGTGGAGATAGTTGATGGGTTCAGTCACTGGGTTAGCAGAAGAGTTGGATGAGCTCTTGGTTTTGGAGGACCCTGCGGGGTTGCAGTGTATCCAAAATGTCTCGGAGAGGTCTGCGGTGTGCGAAGGGTCCGAGGAGGCAGCGATGGTGTTCGAGGTGCAGCGACAGGCTCAGCAAGGTAGCCTTGAGTGGCTAGCCTTGGGGTTTCTTTTTGTGGCTTCAGTTGGACTTCAGTCTTAGGTGGAGCACTGATGAGAGGTGACTTCATGGGTGGAGCAGGATTCGACATGAGTTCAGATCGAGAGGTGCAAGAATATTGGCCAAGTCCTAGCACAAGCACCAGAGGTGCACTTAGCCAGGTGGAGCAGAGTTTGAAAAGATTAGCATGGCTCTGTGGAGATGGTGTCAAGTAGAGCTCCAGTTACAGTGAGTGCCGGTTCAGGTTCACTGTGTTCTCTCAAGGGAAGTTCAAGGAAAAGTCTGATGCAGCTGCCAGGTTGAAGGAAGGCTACAATCGTGGTGCAAGGATACAAACAAGGATCTTCAGCCATGGAGCCGATCATCCCAAAGGCCTCCAAGGGCATGTAGCAGCTGAAGAGTGTTGGCAGAGGCAAGGAGGTCTGCATAAGAGGCTGTAAGGACATGCTGTTACAGCGGGGTTATGCAGGAGGACATTGCCAGGTTTGCCAAGGCTTGGGGCACCAAGATAGAGATTGTAGGGTTTTGCATGGTGCTCCCAAGCCTTAGAGAGACTTGGAAGGCCATGGTAGGGATGCTGGAGGCAATCCCTGGAGCTTGGGGGCATGTCCCAAGCGGATTCCTTGAGATGTTCCAAAGATGCTTTAAGTTTGACTATTTTTTCATGTGACTTAGGAGGGAGTTTTTTTGAGAGATTGTAACATAACCCAATTGGGTTATAGGGTTGGGTCCAGGTTTGTTAAATTGGTTATGAGGTTAGCTTAGTTGGTTAGATGGTTAGGTGGTTGGTTAGCCCAACCACCCAGGATCCTAACCAAATTGGTTGGTTATAATCAATTGGAAGCCTAACAACCTAGAAAGTTCTAACTAGTTTATTATTGGCCCAAGAATCTAAGTCCTAATCACCCATGTAATTGATTCCTAACAAACCAAGAAGTAGTTGAGCCCAAGAATTCAAGGAGTCAAGATGCCCAAGACCAAGAGGATTTCACCGCCCACTCTATTTAAGAAATGGGGCATGCAATTGGAAAGGTGGACTCCAGTTTGCATGAAGAAAGAAGGCCATGGGGGGAGCGCTTCCCCTCTGCGGGGGCATCCACGGTTTGAGACTTTTGACCGTGAAGCTTGGCTCATGGTCTAAGAAGAGGATGCAAGGATTCCTCATGGTCATGAGGAAGACCGTGAGGGGGAAGACTTGAGGATGCCCTTGGGACCATGGACCATGGAGAGATCTCCTGGGTTTCAAGGAGGCCATGGTGATGGGCTGCAGAGAGGCACACATGAGGGAGATATCACATGGAGGCCTTGGTGCCATGAGATGTTCCATGAGACTTTGGAGAAGGGATGCACGTTGAGGTATTGTCCGTGAATGGCATACATGGGTTCTTAGGGCATGAGGCCTGCAAGAGAAAAGATGTGCGAGATAGCAAGAAGCTTCTGGGGTTTCAGAAGAGGTGCTGTCGAGTGTTGTCTTGTTTGTTGTAACAAGGTTCTTCTCCAAAGGAATAAAGCAATCTCTCTTTTTCTCCTACATTTATATCTTCATTGTTGCATGATATTGAATCCAAGAATAGGTTGTTGGACTGTATCCTTCCACGTTGCTTTTGTTGCATGCGCTGTGTATATGTGCTGGTCCGAATCTTCCAACAAGTGGGATCAGTGCCTCAAATTCTTCCAACAATTCTAAAGACTCCATCATATAAGAGTTCTTTTCAAGAAAATGCACATGTAATGAACAGCCAAAAGAATAACTTTTATTCATTAAAAATTCATATACAATTACAAAATATCATAACATCTACAACCTTGATGATTGGCTTTGGGACACAATTCCCAACATTTACACCCAATGGATATTATGCTTCTGGTGTATCTATTAAGGACCAGACCTGGTTTGAATACATTGAGTCAAGTTTTGACTTCATAGCACTCAATCATTTCTTGGAGTCGATGGCTGACATCATCTCATCATAAATTTTAGGATCAATTATTTGATCTTTATCTTCTACAAGAAATATTTTCTTTATGTCATCTATAAGTATCCTAAGAACCTTTCAGGAGGACGGGAGACCCTACTAGACCTACAAGGTGGTAGAGCAACTATATCTACTGGTTTATTAGGTTTAACTTAATCTCTAGCTGGCTGCTCTTTCGAGACTTTCTTATCGAATTTTATTAACCTCCCACTACCACTATCCTGAATAAATTATTTCTTTAGGAAAGTGGCATGGTAGCTCATAATTACATTATGATCTTTTAGGAAGTAAAAGTAGCGTCCTATAGATTCCTTAGGATATCCTATGAAGCAAACTTTCATAGTTCTGGACTCTAATTTGTCTGCCATTAGTCTCTTGACATAAGATAGACATCTTCAAATCATGAAATAGCCAAGACTTAGTTTCTTACCATGCCACATTTCATATAAAATGGTTGGAATGAACTTAGAGGGAACCCTATTTAAAATTTAAATTGAAGTTTACAGAGTATGTCTCCAAAGAAACATAGGTAAGTAAGTGAATCTTGTCATGGATCGAACCATATCTAATAAGATCCTATTTCTCTTTTTAGATACCCCATTGAGTTGAGGCATACTAGGAGGAGTCTATTATGAGACCATGCCATTATCCTTGAGATAATCCTGAAATTTTTTCTAAGATATTCACTTCCCTGATCCGATTGGAGAACCTTAAGGAATTTTCCTATTTGCCTTTTTACTTCATGTCTGAACTCTTTGAATTTTTCAAAAGCTTTAAACTTGTGTTTCATAAGAAATACATACCCATACCATGAATAATTATTGATAAAGGTTATGAAATATTGAAAACCATCCCTGGCTGGTACATCAAATGGTCCACACACATCAGTGTGCACTAGGACAAGTAACTTAGTGGGCCTCTCTCCATGACCCATAAAGGTTAACTTGGTCATTTTTTTCTTAAAGACATGATTTACAAATTCGATAAGAATCATAATTAATTGAGTCGAGGATTTCATCCTATTCTAGTTTGTTAATCTTGTCTTCTTCAATGTCACCAAGCCTATGGTGCCACATACACTTTTGGTTTATATCATCTCTATGTCATTTGTATTCTATAGTTTTCGCTATTGGCTTGTTAATGTTTATGGATATATTAGCATGTAAATGATATAGACTATCAATCAAGAGTACTTTTATAATTAAATTATTTTTGAAATAAATTGAACAAAATTTTTATTGAATATAAATTCATAACCTTCCTGTGCTAACACACAGATAGAAATTAAATTTCTGCTAACTACTGGTACATGATAACAGTCTTTTAGAACTAAACTAAATCCTAAAGGCAACGATAGAGGGCATGATCTCATGGTGACTATAGCAACTCTTACTCTATTCCCAACACATAGGATCATCTCTCATTCCCTTAGTACTCTACTTCTTACCAGACCCTACATTGAAGTACAAATGTGAGCACTTGAACCAGAGTCTAATACCCAACCTAGAAGTAGAAGATAATGTAAGGTCTGATTCAATTACGAGCATGGACATACCTTCTGAAGGTGCATACGCCTTCTATTTCTTCAAGTTCTTTAGGTACAATGAAAATTTTATCTTCTAGTGCCCATCCATGTTGCAGTGGAACATTTACCTTTGCTTACAATAGGCTTCTTTTGAGCATCATTCTTCTTTGGCTTGCTATCCTTCTTCTGCTTCTTCATAGGCTTCTTCTTCTTCCAAGTAGATTTTCTCTTAAAGGAAGATGTCTGCTCCACTACCAAAATAGAGCCCCTTAAACTCTTTAAGGTTCCCTCATTACTTACCAATATGTTTAATAATTTATGCAATGTGGTACTCAGTTTGTTCATATTGTAGTTCATGACGAACTAAGCAAATAAGTTAGTTAGGGATTGAAGGATTAAATTGACTTGTTGTTCCCTATGAATCAGTACACCCAGCTTCTCAAGCTGTTTAATATCTTTGATCATTATCAAGCAATGATCGTGGACTGACTGTCCATCACATATTTTGGTATTAAAAAGTTTTTTAGAGACCTCAAAGTACATGACATGACTTTGCTCACCATATGGCTCTTGTAGGTGAGTTATTATAGCCTTGGTAGTTGGCATATCCTCATGTTGGCTTTGCAACTCATTTGACATTGAGGCCAGCATGTAGCACTTCACCTTATTATCATCTTCCATCTACTTTTCATGTATTATTTTTTAGCGAGCACTAGGATGGTCAGGTAAGATGAGGGGGTCCTGGTCGAGCACATAGCCTAACTTTTCGAAAGTCGAGACCATTTTAAGGTTCCTAACCAGGTTTTATAGTTTTGGCTAAAAGTCGGTTAGTCTTAAGGATATGAGCTAATGGGCTAGAAACTGACATGATTTAGCTACGAGAGTAGAATATTAAGTTAGGCTTTTGTACTCATTATAAAAACTATTCTAGGGATTTTAAGAAATAATTTGGACATCCACTATTTTCACGGATCTCTTGCACTCCCTATGGAGATATAGAAACCCCTACATGACCAAGGTTTGTAGTGGATACCGCGGTCCCACCGATATGCGATACCTCACCATGTCCAATTATTGGTAACTTGCTATACTGATTAGTGGATAACTCTTGTCCAATGCAACTCGTGCATGTTGTAGTAACTCGATTTCTAAGTTATGAAGCCTCATCGTGCCTAATTATTGGCCCAATTCTTAGTTAAGTCAACCCACCATTAATACCTAGACAAAGCTGCCATTGGAACCCTGACCGTGCCTAGTTATTGGGCCCAACCCCATCTATACCTAGTAATAACTCATGTTTATAGGGTGGTCGCATCTTTCTAATGTAACTGAACCACTGAACTAGCTAAGACCAGTCAACACCAGCAGGACACCTGCACACCTACAACGGTGGAAGACCTAAGATTTAATATTAATGGAAAGGTTTGGATTTAGGTCTCATTATATTAGATTGCCCATTCGCATGTCTGACTAACCATATTAGGTCAACACGGTCTCATGTCTAATAAACACAATTGGGATGGGTGAACTCGAATCAAAAGTAATCTAATTGAAAGCTTAATCAACCATGTTAGCCAAGTAAGTTAGATCCATGCAAAGGTTCCACCATTTAAAACCATTTCTTTAGACACCAACTGGGTTGTCAGGTAAAAGTTAGCCTTAATTAATAACCATGATCAAGACTTGTCTTAGACACCAATTGATCAATAATAATCATTAGGTCAATTTAATAACTTGGGCTCGTCGCTAAACCAAATTAGGTCTTAATTGATCAATTATATCAGGTATGAATTGATGTGACCAAACTATACTAGATCAATTTTGCTAACCCCATAAGTGATTTTGATGATAACAAATATTGGAGCATGTATTTGTTTTTTAGGTTGTATTCACGTTCGTACTATGAAATGAATATACCGGTTCATCAAAAAAAAAAAATGCCCATAAATGCATTCTGTTCACATATCCCCCACATACACCATGCAAGGACCGCACCTGAACTGCCACAAGCCCACTCGTGAATCCCCTGTGTATGTCATGCATAGACCACACAACAATGCACTTGCCATGTGTATCTATGCATGGACCATGTAATCGCACCCTATGAATCATGTATAGACCGTGCAGTAATGATTTGTGGTCCACACACCTATGGGCCTAGTGCTTGTGGTCTGTTTGGATTAAAGAGGGTCATAAAAGATTATACCCACGATAAGTTTTAACCCCTGTGTGCTAATTAAAATAAACAATAACTCAACAATATCAATCCAGCAAAAGCAATTCAAACCAAGCACAAGAAAACTGGATTTAAGTGGAAAACCCTCCAATGTGGAGGTAAGAACCATAAGGCCTGGAACTAGATCAAACTTTCACTATAATCAAATAATGGGTACATCATGATTTTTCTCTTTAGCAAACTAGAGGCTCTCCGAATAGTATATGATGATCATCTCAGTATAATATATATAAATATTACTGAGTGTTGTCGCCAGGATCGTCATGGCCTGTAGCTGCTGGTGGCATCGATGGTCGCCCGTCCACCTACTTGGGATGCCTCCAGTGACTCGGGACCTGCAAGAAACAACGTCAGTGACCCAGGCTGGGGATTCTAGCGAGGGCGCTCCGACGGTCAAGTCAATGACAATCCAGGGGAACAGATCCTCCTGGTCGAGCCCCTCGAGATGAGCTCCACACTAGGAGGAGTGAGTGTTGTGTTTATGGAAGTAAGAGTGGGTCGGGAGAGGTGATGGCCGAGGTGGGAGGATCCTTCTTTGTGGCCCTTCTCCATGGTCCTTTGCTTGCTTTGGTTGCCTTTTTTTGGCTTACTCTGGCTGGGCTTTTGAAAGACAATGAAGAATGCGGTTGCAGGTGCCTATGCTAAGCATGCAAAGCAGAGAGTAGGCTTGAATTTTAAAAATTTAAATTCACAGTGGAAAATTACCTGCTCCGCACAGGAACTAACAAATTCTGGATGCATGTATAGGCAATACTAGGCATGCACAAGAGCATGTAATATTTATAAATAGTTAAAAAACCTAGATCTATACATGCATGAAAAATAAAACAAGAAATTATACCTTATTCCTGCCTGGAATAGCCTTGGTATAAAGCTGGAATTGCTGGGATAACAGGAATAACTTTATTCCTGTTGTCTTCTACTTCCAGCACGTTAACAGGGATCTTCTTTTCTCCAAAAGCTGCTGCAAAACAACAGGGAATTTGCCAACGATTTGATCTCCCTTCCAGCACCAAAAAGCAAGGGAACAAGTAGGTTGGGCTTCCTTCAAAGGGGAGATAATTATGCAACGTTTGGTGCCCTTCCTTTCAACCAAAAACTGCACCAGAAAAATCTGCAACATGAAAACCTGCAACCTGAAAACAGAGCACAAAAAACAGCAGCAAAGAGGTTGATACGGCTTCCAAATGCTCAATTAAACACTCTCAAGAGGGGGAACATGCCAGGGGCTTGCTCTGATCCATCTCTCGGTCGATGCTAGTCGCCGGAAGACTTGGAACGGTGGGAGGGAAGAAGGAAGGAAACAGAATTTCTGAAATCTGAAATTGTTTTTCAGCAAAATAGAGTTCCTTCTTCCAGCAATTGAGCACCAGAAAAACAGGGATTAATGGTTGTTCTCTCTTCCTATCACTTACCAAATCCCATCCCTCTAATTCACTGGTGGAATGGAAAAGAAAAATACTCCAAGGAAGAAGACCTCTCACGATTTTTATCCTCTCAAACGGTGATGTAGCACTGCAGAAAAAATTGGGAGCGCTGGAAGTGTTTAAAGGCTGCAGGGAGGAGGAATGATGCTGGGAATCGAAGAGGCTATGGTTAAATCCATTAACCAAGCCACAAAGAGGTGATTAAACTAGCAATTAAAACAAGAGGGAGGGAGCTGAAGAGACGCAGCAAAGCGCACGGTCGATTGGCCTTCAACCGGACTATACAAAAAAGAAAAAAAACTCCAGTGTAAACACCGTGTAAACGGTCAAAGAGAGAAAAAATTCGGTTCAAAAGAAAACCAGTCCAAGCCAATAAACCAGATTGGTTCAATCCCAAAAAAAAAAATTTTGGTTCAATCTAATTGAACCGGTCCAAGCCCAATTAAATTGGGTTCAATTGGTTCACAACCAATTGGAGGCCAAAACTAGCTCCGAATCAGTTCAAAACTGATTCAGAAAAATCCTGGCGCAGTCTTGGTCAGCCTGGAACAATTTCTGGTTGACTCAGACAAGGGCAAGATGGGGAAATGTGTGCTCAAAAAATACAGTGACCATAAAACCGAGATGATTCCCAATCGTAATCGGTATCCGGATCAGAGAGTTATCCTCTGTGGCGTGTGACCTCATAGGTTCGAACCTAAACGGTAGCACTGGAATAATTCCAGTACCAGCACAGGAAACCATCTAGCAATGGGTCCCGGCATCCGGATAGGTCGAAGATGCGGGAGCATATTATCGAACCTCTGGCATATGGTTACTGTATAATTCATCCCTTTGACCTCTAATGCAAAGGATGACTGATATTTGGCTGCCAACCCAGACTGAGTCAGTAGACTACGTGTCTCAACCTCGCAAGCCCAGTGACTCTTCACTAGGGCTACCCCGGCCGAGGATTTGCTAAATTGAGATACTGCGAGACAATCAATCCAAACTGTTCGGACAGGTCAATTCCATCTTGGTCCATCACTGCTCCACAAGTACTTGCCTGTACCTAGAAACCTTCCATCACCAGATTAAAAATCTGGGTAGTCCGGCACCAAAGCACAGGGAGTTGCTTGCAAGCTACCGTGATGACCTCAGGTCAGAGGGACACATATACCCATATCCTATCGTGAGTTTTCCTTTGGCATAAAGGGGCTTCACGGAGTCACGTTCAATGAGATATCATATATCCCACTTGCAGATCACATCAGTGTCACCACACTCATTTGGTCAAGAGGACAACCAAATGATGTGAACTGCAACAACCTATACTTGATATATTATCATCCAGTACAATATATCCTTTGGTTGTGAACAGGGTTTAAAGACCAGTCGATACATCCTCTCTGTATCGAAGTCAGTGTAATTCTAAGGACTTCATCACATGGAAAGAGTTCATTTTTTGAAAAATACAATATGTGATGAGCTACCAAAAATAATAATTTCATTAATTCATAAAATGAATACAATACTCAGCACAACCGCCTACAACCCAGGCGATTGGCTTTGGGACACAATTCCCAACAGCTTTTACACTGGCTTGCCTCGGGATCTCCCCGTGTCGTCCGACATGTACGATGAGGTATCGTGCCGTAGACGGGATGCCTCTCCTGTCAGATAGTTGGGGAAGCTTCCATGCACTCTATCTGATGCATAACGAAAGCTCTGATACCAAAATTGATGTAGAACGAAAATGTGGAATGCGGAAGCAAATTAAAATTAATATATTTTTTTTATTTATTTATTTTCAGAAGTCGGCTTTGACTCAAAGGAAAGATAAACTAATATTGAAAGAAACTAAGAAATGACAGAAAGCACAATTGAAAGGAGTGGATTATCAGAGTAACTCAGAAGTAGGATCCCTGGGGATTGAGAAACCCCCAGACCTAGGATTTACTCCTCTTTCAAGAAACAGACGAAGAGAGAAGAGAAGGTTTTATACCTGACTGTGATATCTCTCGTTGCTTCAATTGAAGGACACTCTCGAGCAGATTGTAGGATCCTTGGAGACGGGGTATCTTCTCAATGGATCCTCGGATTGTAGTCCTATGACAAGGTTGGCCTTCTTCTCGAACTCAGGATCTGGAAGAAGAAGAACAAAAAAAAAGAACCAGAAACTCAAAGAAAGACACTGACCTGAGGACTTAATGAAGATTGTTGGATGTAGAAGTTCCGGAGATCTTGATACTGATCTGACTCTTCGTTGAACTTGCTCTGTAGTTGAAACAGTTGATCTGAACCTGGATGCTGGTGGCCGGCCTCTATGTGGAAGAGAGGGGCCGTGGGATGTAGATGAAAAATTAGGGTTTGGTGGTGGTGGAGTAGAGATGGGTGGACTAAGCTAGGGTTTTGGGGTTGGAGATCTCACACCTCCTCAAGGTTCCTAGGGAACCCGGATTTACTCCCTCACGGAGCTCAACACTTGAATACAAGTGCGGAAGAGAGAAACACAAAGTTGCTCACAAAGAAATTGATTTCATTCATCATTTTTAATTCAAGAGTTACATAGAGTTGAATATATAGACATAACAAAGAAATAAAATTTTATACATTTTTCATGTGGGACTAATAGGACTAACCCACACTTTAGGCATCAAATTCTCTTCCCAAGACTCCTTCCATGAGTGGGCAGCCCAAAAATTCCAAGAAAACTTGAAAATCAGCTCCAAATGGCAGGTTATGGGGGTGTCTCCTAGTATCTCTCCATGAATCAAGGATTTTTCCTTCATGGTTTGGCTCTTTTGGACACCTAGTCTTGCTCCACAAGTTTAGGCTTCTTCCTTTCATGGCTTTGGCACTTTTGGAAACTTTTTGGTGCCTCCTTGATTTTCTCCCCAAGACATGCTCTCTTCCCTTTTATAACTTGGATTTTTATGGAACATTGTGGGGCACCTCCTTGATCCTCTCTTCAAGAAAAATTCTTGCCATCCTGGCTTGGGTTTATCTGGAAAGAAGTTGGCTCCTCCTTGGATTGAGGTATCTTGATGGATTTCTCCCCAAGTGGTGCAAGAAAAAAAGAACCTGCTTACTTGAGGCGTGGGGACCAAGGTACACTGGATGGAGATGTGGCAGGGAGTGTGGCACCCACTTGTAGCTGGAAAATGTGGTGCCCTATGGCAAAGGGAATGACACCTACCTGGGCCTTGGACTTGGACTGAGTCAACATGACCCAACAAAATTGAAATGACAAATTACAGACTCAAAATTGAGTTGATTAGGTCAACCCTTATTACAAAACCAAAAAACCCTAATTCTTCGGGCAAGGTCAATCAGAGATCCAGATGGAGCCCTGAAGTCTTCTTCTGAGTCTGGTGCCCGCACCACTATCATTCCCTCTGCTTGCCCCTTTCCTGGAAGCTTGGCCAGACCTCGATCGGTGGGCCACCGCCCTCAGGACTCGCGCTCTCTGGCTGGGTCTTTTCCCTGGCGATACGTCAGGTTGGTGGAGAGTATGGCACCTTGATGTGAGTTTCCTTTCCTTCTAGTGTGAGTGATGGCTGTGGGTATTAATTGTGGCATGGCGAGCGCTGGTGTATGACCCTCAGGAGGCCCACCGTCGTCCTTAGGGTGTAGGCACCACTTCCTTGGCGGTTGGTGCCTCTACCTGAGCCGGGGACCGAGCTGGAAAGGTGGGGCCCAACTCCGAGGGACTCGCCTCGAGGCGGCTCAGCTGGATGGAGGAGGGCTGAGCTCGACTCTGGATCAGCGGAACTCGGCTTCGAGCGAGCTCGACCAGATGGAGGTGGGCGGGGCGACTCCCAGCCCAAGGGAACTGACCTCAGAGGAGCTCCTCGTGGTGGAGGAGACTTTAGCTCGACTCCTAACCACAGGGCCCGATCTTAAGGGGTCCGCCCTGGGGTGGGGACTTATACTTGGCTCTGGCCTAGGCATCCCTACCCGGCGGGGACCGACCTTGTGGAGGATGGAGCTCGACTTCTACGGGCGACCCCGTTGCTCTGGGGTAGCTCAGCCCGGTAAAGGGGCCCATGTTGAAATCCAGCATGGCGTCTGACAGGGACTCCACGTTAGTTTGCCCACCCCATATCAGCAATTCAGTGGTGTGGGCACCAGAATCAGGAAGAGACTCCAACCAATTCAAGTCAAATCCGAGTCCTTATGGTTGGATGAGTAAAAGAAAGTCCTGTAATTTTTTTCTTTCTTTAATTTTGAGTCCAAATAATTATGTAATTCGAGTCCATTTCAATTTTATGTTGGACTAGTCCAGCCTGATTAATCTTGTATTTGAGAGTTGGGTCCAAATGAGTCAAGTCCAATCCATGAAGAATCAAACCAAACCTCCATGAAGAATCAAACCAAACCATATTTGAAGACTAAAGAAGACTCAAGACTTATACTCCAAAGCAAGACCAAAGCCACCTCAAGTGGGGACCACATGCCACATGACACATGCCACCTCATCATCCAAGGTTGCTGCCACATCACACATACCACCTCACCATCCAAGGTTGCTGCCACATCACACATGCCACCTCACCATCCAAGGTTGCCACCCAAGAGAAGAAAAGGGAAATTTGAATTTGAATTGGCTACAACCTCCTCCACAACTTCCTCCACTACTCATGGGATGCCCCATATTTTTCTCCACAAATTTTTCTCCATGATATTTGGTGTAGTTTGAATTCAAAATGGCTTAATAGTCTATAAAAGACTCTTAGTCTTCTTGTAAAAGAAAGGATGGAAAAGAAAAATAAAAATTTTCTTCTATGTGAGTTCTATGTGCCTAAGTGGTAGTTCTAAATTCCTCTCCCTATCCCACGCCAACCCTACTTTCTCCCCCTCCATCTCCAACGCCTAAGACACTCTCCTTCTTCTCCAATCTCAAGCTAGCTCTTCAATATTCAAGGTTGATCAAGAAGACCATCACAAGGAGGCCGGCCAAATCCATTTCAAGTGATCTACCATGGCGCCAAGATTATTCTTCAACAATGCTTCCTCGACTCTTCTTTAGTTTCTCCATTTCATGACTAACGTATTTTACCAAGTTCCTAATCTCAAGGTTTCTTTGTTGTAGGGTTCTCCGGGATTCCGAACTCAAGAGGAAGGAATTACTTGCCATAATCCAGAAAACAAGAAGGGCCCTCAATTTGTAGTATGGTCTTGTCATTTGGGAGGTCTCTTCATGAGTGATCTTGATCTACTTGAAAGATTAATGCTAGGTATGTTCTAGTATCGATTAGGTCTGAAATATTAAATTTGCCTAGCTTAACTTGTGTGGTTCGAATCTTATTCCTATTTCTTTGTTATTTTGATAGTCTTATTAATTAGGTTTACATTTGATCGTTCGAGTTCTCTTCATTAGACCTCCTTTGATACTATATGCTGAACTAATCATATGCAAATAAGAAATTGCTAAGTTAATCTTTGCTAATCTCCTTTAGGGTTGCATAGTTGCATTCTCATCTTGCATGTCCCCACCATTCAGCCACATCATTTGCCCCCCACTCCCGAGGCCTGTTGGCATGCGGCACTCAGAGTGAAGGGAGTAATTGCAGTGCTGACATGGAAAGGCAAAGAAATCTGGTGTAACAATGACCGATATCGATGATGCTTCGCACGGCGGTCCTTCAAGCCTTTGTCGGGGTGCCACGCGGCCACATTTGAGGAGCAGTTATGGCGAGTACGGAAGTCAGAGCAGCCATGGTCAGATTGAGGTGCTGGCCTCGTCGATCGGCAACACGTGGCGAGCATCGCTTGGGATAGCCATAACGGTATAGCCCAGCATGGGTTGCCTCGAAAAGAAAGGTAAGTTTTCCGAGACTTACTTTCTTTCAAATATTTCATGCCCGACATCGTACAGAGGTTCTCTCATCCTTCTTCCCCATCTATTTTTGTCCTCCTGGACTCTTAGCAGGTTAGTTCCTTCTTCTTTTACCTCCTTGTTGACTAGGGGTCGTCTTAGGTCTCCCTTCGTCCCCCTCTTCTTTTTTCATAGACCACTTTGGCCCAAATTTCCGCCCTTCTTGCCAAGCTGAGGCTGGGTCTTCCCAGCCGAAAACTCCTTCTTTCTCCGACGAGGAAAGGGAGACGGCATGCTACGAGTTCAGTAGGAGACCTTCCTATGGTCCCGTAGCCATTAGGGAACCCGGGTCCGCTCCCCCACCTCGCTTTCTTTTTTTGGCTGCTCCTACTCCCGTTCCTGCTCCTGCTCCTACTCCCGAACCTTCTCGATCAACAAGTCCTGGAGGGATTTCTTCGGTGATCACCGTCGAGGATCTCGTAACCATCCGGGGTGATTACGACATCCCCGAGTCCATCCAACTTTCTGTTCCTCATCTGGAGGAGCGAGTCACATCTAGTGGCCCTCGTCGGATTGCTTTCTATAAGGAGGCCTTCGCCGGAGGCCTCCAATTTCCTATCCATCCTTTTTTCCTCTCCTTTCTGACCAACTATCACCTTGTTCCCACCCAGTTGGTCCCTAATGCCATCAGAACGATCTTCTGTTTCATCGTTCTATGTCACTTCCATGGGATCATCGCCCGTTTTTCTCTGTTCAGGGCCTTCTTCACCCTGAAACACCACCCTACCGAGGAGGGGTGGTGGTCTCTTTCTTCTTGCCCTCGGGTATTAGGTTTAAGCTCCCCTCTTCCATAAAGGGATGGAAAAGTAGGTATTTCTTTGCCTCGATCAAAGGGATCGACTAGGTTTGGAGCGACCCAGACCGGTCTCCCAACCGGAACTCCTTCATCGAAGCAGCCAACCTCGACCTGTACGAGCTACTCAGATTGGCCAAGATCCCTTTGCTTGAGGTCTTGCTGTCGGAGTGAAATCTCCATGAGGCCGGGATCGGCTCGATGCAGGAGTCGGGTGAGTTCGACTTGGCAACCCCTTCCCTTTTTGTTTCTTTCTTTCTTCTTCTTCTATTTTTTTTAACTTGGGGTTGATCATGCCTTCTTTGGTGCAGGCATGAAATTCTCCATGGATGAGCTGCTCTCATTCTCTAAGGAATGAGAGCAGGCAGCTGAGGCCGGCGAGCCCGCTCAAAAGAGGGCTCGTGCAGATGACGGTGAGAGGTCAGTGCAGGTCGGGCTAGACATGCCGGTTTCTAAGTGGAGGCAAAAGAGGGCAGCTGAGCCCATCCCGGAGCCTCCGGAGTAGCATGACATGGCCCCGGCACCCGAGCCCGAGGTGGTTGTCTGGGCCAGGTCGGCTGCTGCTGCTTTAAGGGTGGCAGCCCCCCCTCCGGAGGTCGTCGAAGTCGAGGAGGACTGGGAGCCGAGGGGAGCGAGGCCGGCACCCTCGGTGCGATCTGAAGCGGTGCCGAGCTCACAACTGATGTTGAAGGCAACCTCCACCACTGAGGGGTCCGAGTCGGCAGAGAAGAAGGATAGGGACTATCGTCGAGTCCCTTTCAGGTTGGGGCCCAATGTCTCCCTGATAAAGGACCCAACCTCATCGAGTGGATGATGGACTTCTCAGTCTAGTCCTATGATCGGCGGGAAGGGAGCGGGAGACTCCTTGGCGACGTCGTTAGCTCGTCTTTCGCCAACCTCTATGCCGTAAGTTTCTCCTTGCCTCTTTTTATTCCTTCTAACCTTCTTTGGCATCGTAGTTGACATGCTTTCTTTGATGCAGCAAGGCGGGGAACTGATCCTCATCCGAGACTTCTGCCATACTGGGCCAAGAGGGACAAGGAGCGGCAGGCAGAGCTCGAGTCCCAGAGGACAGAGGCAGGTTGGAAGGATGAAGAGACCCGGGAGGCTAACCTGAAGGTTAAGAGCCTCACGGCCCAGGTCGCCGACATCGCAAGGATCAGGAAGGAGCTCGAGGGAGAGCTCGAGTTGAAGAGGACTCGATTGAAAGAGCTCCGGGCTGAGTCGGAGGTGGCAAGGGAAAGGGCCGCCTCTGCTGAGAAGAAGGCAGCGGTCGCTGAGAAGAAGGCTGCGGAGGCGGAGGAAAAGGCTACCGCTGCCACCCATCCATTGAGACCACCGAGAAGGGGATGGTGGTGGCGATCCACCAGGTCGAGCGCGCGAGAGAGCAGCTGACCGAGGCAAAGCGCTGGGTGGAGGCTGCAAGGAAAGAGGCCATCGATGCGGTAGCCAATTTCAAGGCCTCCCCCAAATATATAAAGGATTTCAAGGAGGCGGCGACGGACTCCTTTGCCAAGGGGTTCGCCTACTATCGCTCCCAGCTACGGGGGATTCTTTCCGAGGAGTAGTTGGCCATACTCCAGGCTCCTGGCAAGAAGGCTCCAACTCCGGCATCGGCTGTAGTGGGGCAGGGAGCCACTCCGGTCGAGCCTCTCCCGGAGGTGGCCTCATCTACGCTGGGCCATGTCGAGCCATCCTTGGTGGTGACGACAACTGGACCAGGGCCACGGGCAGAGGTGGCTGAGTTGACCCCGGTGGCACCAGCAGCTGACCAAGTCCCCCAGCGAAGACCATCCAAGAAGGCACCCCCACAATGGAGGTGGAGGAGGGGGAAGTTGCAGTCGTGCATCGCCCAGGGAAGGAGCCGGCTTAGTAGAGTAAGACTCCCTGTGAAAATTTTTCTTTTTGTTGGACTGAGCAGCCTGGCTTGTCAAGGCCCGGGAAGTAATGTAATACTTTTTCGAGTAATGAAAAATGATTCAGTCAGTACAATTGTCTTTCTTTCTTATGTGGTGTAAATGCTTTCTCCCCTCCCCTCTCCTTTTTTCTTTTCTTTTCTTCCCTTTTTTCTTTTAGCATGGGGAGGTTGGAGAGGAGCTCCATCTTGCATGGCCTCGAGTCTCACAATCTTGGAGCTAGGCTTGAGGACATGTTGGCCGGAGAGCTGGGCTCCAAGTCTTGGATGCGACAAGGCTTAGGAATTATCATCTTAGAGCTGGGCTCGGAGACGTGCCGGCCGGAGAGCTGGGCTCCGGGTCTTGGTCACCTGAGGACAAGGCTTAGGAATTATCATCTTGAAGCTGGGCTCGGAGACGTGCTGGCCGGAGAGCTGGGCTCCGGGCTTGAGTGCCTGAGAATAGGGCTCAGGAATTATCATCTTGGAGCTGGGCTCGGAGACGTGCTAGTCAAAGAGCTGGGCTTCGAGTCTTGGTCGCCTGAGGACAAGGCTCAGGAATTATTATCTTGGAGATGGGCTCGGAGACGTGCTGGCCGGAGACCTGGGCTCCAGGTCTTGGTCACCTGAGGACAAGGCTCAGGAATTATCATCTTGGAGCTAGGCTCGGAGATATGCCGGCCGAAGAGCTGGGCTCCGGGTCTTGGTCGCCTAAGGACAAGGCTCAGGAATTATCGTCTTGGAGCTGGGCTCAGAGACATGCTGGCTGGAGAGCTGGGCTCCAGGCTTGAGTGCCTGAGAACAGGGCTTAGGAATTATTTTCTTGGAGCTGGGCTCGGAGACGTGCTGGCCGAAGAGCTGGGCTTTAGGTCTTGGTCACCTGAGGACATGGCTCATGAATTATCATCTTGGAGCTGGGCTCGGAGATGTGTTGGCCAGAGAGCTGGGCTCCAAGCTTGAGTGCCTGAGAATAGTGGCTCAGGGCTTGTATGCCTTGGAGCTAGGCTCGAGGCTGAGGTCCCGGCTTTGGGCTCTGAGACCTGGTGCCAGAAGATGTCTTTCTGGGATTTGAAGTCAGGGATCTAGGCTCGCCGGTGCCGGAATATGGTCTGGTCTTTGGTGTTGGAGAATAGTGGCTCTGGGCTTGAGTGCCTGAGAATAGTGGCTCAGGGCTTTTTCTTTCGGAGACTTGGGTCCTGGACTGCTTGGTGCCTTGGAGCTAGGCTCGAGGTAGGCCTCCCGGAGAGCTGGGCCCCAGATAACGACATTCCTGCAAGGCAAATAACCCGTTGTGCAAAGGAAAGTCTTTATTTTTAATGGAGAAAACACTTACACTACTAATAGTATCTCCTCAAATTACAGGCATTCCATGTTTGGGAGAACCTGGCACCATCCAGGTCCTCGAGATAGTAGGCCCCGTGAGAGAGGGCCTCGGCCACTTTGTAAGAACCTTCCCAGTTTGGTAAGAGCTTGTCGCACACCGGGGTTGAGACGCTTCAGCCCAGTGCAGCACCAGGTCGCCAGGTCGAAAAGTCTTCAGCTTCAGCTACGCGTTATAATATCGAGCAACTCATTGCCGATACACCACCATCCGAAGCCAGGCTTTATCCCTTGTCTCTTCTAAGATGTCTAAATTAAACAGGAGGTGCGCCGAATTCTGTGCCTCGTCGTACTGCTGCAACCGCAACATAGGCACTCCTAGCTCGATCGGGATTACTGCCTCAGTGCCGAAGATGAGGTCGAAGGGTGTTTCACCCGTTTCCATCCTGGGCATTGTGTGGTAGGCCCATAGGATGCTCGGAAGCTCCTCTACCCATCTGCCCTTGGCTTGGTCCAACCTGGTGCGAAGTCCTTGGAGGATGGTCCGGTTAGTCAGCTCGGCTTCTCCATTTTTCTGGGGGTGAGCGACCGAGGTGAACCGGCGTTGAATGCCATGCACGGTGTAGAATCCTTCAAACTCCCGATTGTTGAACTGTCGCCCATTGTCGGTGATGATGCAATTGGGGAACATTGGCTTTTGTGATTCAAGCCAGCGGCTCTGCTTCGACCCACTTGGTGAAGTAATCTATCGACACTAGCAGGAACTTCCGCTACCATGGCATGGTGGGAAACGGTCCTAGGATGTCCATCTCCCACTAGACGAAGGGCCAGGGGGATGACAGTTGGGAGATCGGTGCCGCCGACAGGTGCTGTATATAGGAATGGCGTTGGCATTTATCACACTTCTTGATGAAGTCGACAGCGTCTTCCCTCATCATCTCCCAGAAGTATCCCTGGCAAAGAGCCTTGTACGCCAGAGTCCTCCCCCCCACATGGTTCCCACAGAGGCCCTCGTGTATCTCCTGGAGCACGAAGGCCACCTCCGTAGGCCTAAGGCACTTCAGGAGTGGGTAGGAGTAAGATCGGTGATAGAGCTGACCGTCCATTAGAACAAAATGGGTGGCCTTCCTTCTGATGAGGCCAGCTTCTCTGCGATCCTCTGGTAGGATCCCATCCTGGATGTACTTGATGTACCTGTCCATCCAGCTCAGCTTGCTAGCTACTTGTTGCACCTCCTCTGGGCTTTCGTGGCTTGGATTCTCAAGATACTCAACGTAGGTGTGCCCCAGCGATGAGTCCAGTAGGGTTGCGAGCCTCGACAGGGCATCTACACGAGCATTTTCTCTGCGAGGGATATGAAAAATGTGGAAGTAATGGAAGCCTGTCATGCTTGAATGAACCCTCTCCAAGTACTTCACCATCTAGGGATCTCGGGCCTCGTACTCTCCGAAAACTTGTTTGGCAACTAGTTGGGAGTTAGTGAAAACCTTCAGGCTTTGCATGCCCAGCTTATGGGATACCTTTAGGCCCGCGAGGAGTGCTTCGTACTCCGCCTAGTTTTTCGTGGCTATGAACTTGAAGCGGAGAGCGCATTCTATCACCACTCCATCAGAATTGGCAAGGATGAGGCCTGCTCTGCTCCCGCCAGAATTGGAGGCACTGTCCACGTGGAGGATCCAAGGGTCCTCCCGTGGACCGGGCTCCGCTTGGCTCTCCGGGGCCATCCGCTCTGGCTCCTCGGGGGGCCCTGTACATTAGACCACAAAGTCGGCTAGGACTTGTGGTGCGGGCACCAGACTCAGAAGAAGACTTCAGGGCTCCATCTGGATCTCTGATTGACCTTGCCCGAAGAATTAGGGTTTTCTGGTTTTGTAATAAGGGTTGACTTGGTCAACTCAATTTTTTTGAGTCTGTATTTCCCTGCAATTTAAATTTTGTTGAGTCATGTTGACTCAGTACAAGTCCTAGTAAGTGGTCTAGGTCTTCTCCAGGGTGCCACATTTTCTCCCAAGCCCAAGCAAGTGGGCGCCACACTCCCAGCCACACGCCAGAGTCTAGGAGGCGCCACATCTCCATCCCAGTGTCTTGGTCCCCACACCCAAGGGAGCAAGAATTTTTCTTGAAGCCAAAATCAAGGAGGTGCCCCATATATACCTTAAAAGGCCAAGCTAAAGGAGGAAAGAGGCATTTCTTGGGGAGCACTTCAAGGGGGCACCCAATCCATGCCTAAAAAGACCAAAGCAAAGTTGGGAAGAGCCATGACTTGGGGAGAAAGAAAAGGAGGTATCCAAAAGAGTTGAGCCATGGAAGGAAAAAAATTTTTCTTGAAGAGCAAGGCTAGGAGGCGCCACCTACTTACCATTTGGACCCACCAATCAACACTTATGGAAGCTCTTGGCCGGCCATATGAGAAGGATTTTATTCTACAAGCCTAATTTGAAGATCCATCCTATTAGTCCCACATGGGAAGATGTAAAACCCTGACCTCTTGTAAAGACCTATAAAATAAACCCCTCTTGTAAGTTTTAGAGGAACTGATGAATGAATTCAATTTATGTGTGAGCAAACTTTGTGTTTCTCTCTTCCGCACTTGTATTCAGGTGTTGAGCTCCATGAGGGAGTAAATCCGGGTTCCCCAGGAACCTTGAGGAGGTGTGAGATCTCCAACCCCAAAACACTAGGTTAGCCACTTCACTTCCAAACCCTAGCCGCCCATCATCCTCTTCACTCCACCAAACCCTAGCCTACCCCATCTCTCATGGCCCCTCTCTCCAAGTAAAGGCCGACCACCAGCATCCAGATCCAGTTCGGCTGCTTCGAAGACAGAGCAAATCCCAGAGAAAGTCAGATCAGCATCCAGGAGAATCAGGCTTTCAGCAACATCAACTTTCAAGTTCTTCTATCTGGTAAATCCTTCCTTGAGTATCTGGTTCCATAACTTGTTCTTCTTCTTTCCCAGATCCTGAGTTCAGGAGAAGCCAACTCTGCCAAAGGACCAGTATTGGAGGATCCATTGCGAAGATACCCGAATCTGAGGATCCAATAATCTGCTCAAGAGAGTCCTTCCACTAAACTCTGTGAAGATCACTGTCTGGTTCATAACCATTCTCTTCTCTTTACTTCTGTCCTGTTGAAAGTTCAGAGTGAAACCCTAGGTCTGGGAGTTTCTCAACCCCCAGCGATCCTTTACTTCTGAACTACTCTGATAACCTAGTTTCTTTAAATTGTGCTTTCAATTATTACATAGTTTCTTTCAATTTAGTTTAACTTTCCTTTGAGTCAAAGCCGACTTCTAAAAATATAAAAAAAAAAAAAAAGAAAATTAGTCTTAATTTACTTCCGCATCGCATCATCTCTTCTTTTGTTCTGCATCAACTTGGACCTTCTGCGATGACCTCAACTGGTACACGATGTCAAACTCGCTCAGCATCAGGGACCATTTAGCCAGTCTCTCGGAGGTTTCGAGGTGGCCTAGTATGGTCCTCAATGGCTGATCGGTCACAATCGCGATGGGGTGCACTTGGAAATAGGGCCTGAGGCGTTTAGCAGACATGATTAGTGCAAAAATGAGTTTCTCGGAGCGAGTGTACCTGAACTCCGCATCACGGAGGATTTTGCTGGTGTAGTACACCGACTTTTGGGATCTATCCTGATCAGTGCAGACGAGAACCGAGCTGACAGCCCCGAGTGTGACCGCTAGATAGAGTAGGAGCTCTTCCCCTTCTTCCGACCTGGATAGCAGAGGTGGAGAGGCCAGGAACTCCTTCAGCTCTTCAAAGGCCATCTTGCACTCTTCAGTCCAGGTGAAGTCATGCATTTTGCGCAACGCCTTAAAGAAGGGGAGGCAGCAGTCGGCCGACCTCGAGATGAACCGGCTTAAGGCTATGACCCTCCCCGTCAGGCATTGAACTTGCTTCTTGGATGTCAGATGCTCCATATCAAGGATCGCCTGGACCTTCTCTGGGTTCGTTTCGATGCCTCTCTAGGTGACCATGAAGCCGAGGAACTTTCTGGCCACCACCCCGAAAGCATATTTTGCCGAATTGAGCTTCATTTGGTGCTTCCAAAGATTGTGAAAGGCTTTGGCGAGGTCGGCAACATGGTTTGAGCTTAGCTTGCTCATAACGAGCATGTCGTCAACATACACTTGCATGTTCCGGCCAATCTGGTCCTTAAAGACCTTGTTGACCAGACGTTGGTACGTGGCCCCGGCATTCTTTAGGCCAAAGGGCATCATTCGGTAACAGTATGTCCCTCGGTCAGTAATGAAGGCAGTGTGCTCTTCGTCCCCCGTGTGCATCCAGATCTGATTATACCCAGAGAACGAATCCATAAAGGAGAGCAGCCTGTGTCCTGAGGTGGCGTCCACTAACTGGTCTATCTTTGGTAGAGGAAAGCTATCCTTTGGGCATGCCTTATTGAGGTCGGTGTAGTCTACACAGATCCTCCACTTACCATTGTTCTTCTTCACCATCACCACATTTGCTAGCCAGCTTGGGTATTGTACCTCTCAGACAAAATCGACAGCCAAGAGTTTCTCCACCTCTTCATTGATGGGTGCCTGCCTTTCCGGAATAAAGGTTCTCTTCTTCTGTCAAACTGGCCTATGCTTCAGATCGATGCTGAGCTTGTGAGTGATGATTTTGGGGGGGATGCCTAGTATGTCCGCCACTATCCAGGAGAACACATCTGCATTCGCCCGCAGGAACTTCAATAGTAGAGCCTTCTCCTTCTTGGGTAGCTGAGCCCCAATTTGCACCGTCTTCGTCTGTTCAACCCCAAGCTGGTAATAAAGTAGGCGCTCGACCGAGCCTCCTCTGGGTTCTTGAATCCTTTGGTGAGCTCATCTGCCTTGGAATCCTCCTCATGTGCCCGGGCCCCGGGGAGAGTTTGAAAGCATTGCCGCACTAGCTGGGGTGCGCCCCTCATCTCCCTAATACCACAACGGGTTGGGAACTGCACAAGTGATGTGGTGATGGCAGACATGAAGAAACCTGGGGTTATTCGAAAATGGGAAAAAAAACTTAAAGCAAACCAAGGATCGTGGGAGGGCTAAGAAGCCTCCCGGGACTAGGATAGGACGACCCCGAAAGTCCTAAAACAGTCAGACTCTTTTGATTTTTAGTTTTCTTGGTGGAGGTGGCAAAGGAAGGATGGGGATGGGAGACAGGGGACTGGAACTCATGGACCTTGGGATTCATCCTAACAAAGAGACCTCTCACCTCTAAGGCATTATGCCCTCCTCGATACTTGGAGGCGCTAGGATGAATCTCAAGGTCACGAGGGGAAACAGGGATAGACATGAAGATGGGAGAAAAGAATGGAGATACCTAGGGCCTCGCACCCCGCGACATCCCGGAGGACGAAGGAATGTGGCCTCTTGACTTCCTTCTTTTGCATGTTCATTTTGGAAAGAAAACATGGAACAAAGCTTGCTTGAAGGGATGTGCTTCCTTTGATCCTTCAACGCCCACTTGGAGTGATTCATGGCCGGCCAAAGTGGAGGGAGCTTTGGGCGTTGCAAGGTTGAAGGCTTGGAAAGGGGAGTGTGTCTTTTGACCTTCCATTCTTGCATGAATACTTTGGGAAGAAGGCTTGGAAGATGGCTTGCTTTGTGGCTTGGTCTCTTTAAGAATCTTCAACGCCCTATATTTTGATGGATGATGGCATGATATGCGGGTGGGAAGAGGGGGATGATGTCTCCTCCTTCCAAGGTCGCCCAAGAGCAAAATGGCATGGAGAGGGCATGTGGAATGCATGAGGGCGCCTTCTTGTTTCCTTCCATCGATGCCTGAGTGTCCATCTTCAAATATACCTGAGTGACGAGAGCAGATCGAGCGTGTCCTGGATGATTAAGCCATCACTACCCAGGGCAAGGGCTATCAACGTTACTTGGTCCGATGGCAAGGCCGACCCAAATCCAATGACTCGTGGATCACACGGGAGGACTTGCAGCGCATCGACCCCGATATCCTGGAGATGTACCAAAGCCAAACTAACCCTTACTCAACAGGGTCGAGTTCCTTCCACCCCAGGAGAACTGGTGTGGGCACCAGGATCCGACAGATGCTCCTCAACCCTCTGTGGATCTCATATTAGAGTTCCACTTCTATGAGTCTTGTAATAAGGCTATGAGCCAAAGTAATTTTACAATTTTTAGTCATGTACCTAGCCTAAGTTTTTTTAGTCTTGTACCTTGACCAACTTGGGTCAAGATTAGGTCATGGGTCCTGTATTTATTTTTGGTTCGAGTCTGAGTTTGATGTGGTGATGGCGGACACGAAGAAACTTGGGGTTATTCGGAAATGGGAAAAAAAACCTAAAGCAAACCAAGGATCGTGGGAGGGCTAAGAAGCCTCCCAGGACTAGGATAGGACGACCCCGAAAGTCCTAAAACAGCCAGACTCTTTTGATTTTCAGTTTTCTTGGCGGAGGTGGCGAAGGAATGATGGGGATGGGAGACAAGGGACTGGAACTCATGGATCTTAGGACTCATCCTAATGAAGAGATCTCTCACCTCTAAGGCATTACGCCCTCCTCGATACTTGGAGGCGCTAGGATGAATCTCAAGGTCACGAGGGGAAACAAGGAGAGACATGAATATGGGAGAAAAGAATGGGGATACCTGGGGCCTCACACCCCTCGACGTCACGAAGGATGAAGGCAAGTTGGGGCCTCACACCCCTCGACGTCTCGAAGGACGAAGGCAAACGGGCATCAGCCCATAACCACACACAAGTGGAAAAACACTCAAAAATTCATTTTCATCAATTACTTTATTACAAGAGGAGTATGGGTATTTATAGATGCCCAAATCCCTTTTGAAATTCAAAAATAAAATCTCCTGAAATCCTCCCTTGATTTTGAATTCAAATTCAAAATCAAAATCCCAAATTTTCCAAATTACATTCATTAAAAAAAATACCAAATAAATCCCGTTTATTTGAATTTTGAAATTCCCTTCTCTTTGAAATTCGTGTCGCTCCAAAATTCATGCGGAACAGTCTCCTTCCAGCTACTTTGAGAAGCGTGAGAAGCTTCTTGGGTTGCTTTGAGAAGAGTGCAGAAAACTCCTTCACGGTCGAGCAACAAGGGGGGCCGGATCTCCGGCGATTGGCCCAGCGGGTGGTGGCGGGGCGGCACGGCGGCGCGCCAGCGGGCGGGCGGCGGCGGCGGGGCGGTACGGTGGCACGGACGGGCGGCACGGGGCATCACGGGCACTCGTTCACCTTCCGTGGCCGTGGGTGGCGGCATGGCACCGGCGAGGCCTCTAGCCGGCCAGGCGGGGGCCAGGGGTGACGAGCAACATGGCGGCGACAAGCGGGCGGTCGGGCGGCGGCAGGCGGGCGGCAGCGGCAGAGGGCCATAGGCGACGGTTGGTCTTCCCATGGCCGACCCTTCGTCTTTCACGGGCGGGGAGGCGGACGCCGGGGTTTCCAGCGAGGGCGGGGCCGGCAGGCCGGCGGAGATGGCCGGGGATCGAGCACGGCAGATCTGGGACCGACAAAGGAAAAATTGATGTTCTGGGCAATGGTTTTGAGGAAGAAGAAGACAGGAGTAGCAGAGGCATAACTTGGGAATAAACCTGGAATAAAACAGGAATAAAAGGGATAGGTAGAATAGCGGGAATAACTAAAAAAATTCTAAAAAAAATAAAAAGAGAAACCCGGATGGGTTTCGGGTCCCTATCATTCTCCTGCAGCGCGAAGAACTCGACTCCGACGAGTTTGAGGATGAAGCAAATCCTAGTTCGCTGCTGGCTCTGATACCAATTTGATGTGGTGATGACAGACACGAAGAAACCTGGGATTATTCAGAAATGGGAAAAAAATTCTAAAGCAAACCAAGGATCTGGGAGGGCTAAGAAGCCTCCCAGGACTAGGATAGGACGACCCCGAAAGTTCTAAAACAGCCAGACTCTTTTGATTTTCAGTTTTCTTGGTGGAGGTGGCGAAGGAAGGACGGGGATGGGAGACAGAGGACTGGAACTCATGGACCTTGGGATTCATCCTAACGAAGAGACCTCTCACCTCTAAGGCATTACGCCCTTATCGATACTTGGAGGTGGTAGGATGAATCTCAAGGTCACGAGGGGAAACAGGGATAGACATGAAGATGGGAGAAAAGAATGGAGATACCTGGGGCCTCGCACCCCGCGACGTCCCGGAGGACGAAGGAATGTGGCCTCTTGACTTCCTTCTTTTGCATGTTCATTTTGGGAAGAAAACATGGAACAAGGCTTGCTTAAAGGGATGTGCTTCCTTTGATCCTTCAACGCCCACTTGGAGTGATTCATGGCCGGCCAAAGTGGAGGGAGCTTTGGGTGTTGCAAGGTTGAAGGCTTGGAAAGGGGAGTGTGTCCTTTGACCTTCCATTCTTGCATGAATACTTTGAGAAGAAGGCTTAGAAGATGGCTTGCTTTGTGGCTTGGTCTCTTCAAGAATCTTCAACGCTCCATATTTTGATGGATCATGGCATGATGTGGGGGAGGGAAGAGGGGGATGATGTCTCCTCCTTCCAAGGTCGCCCAAGAGCAAAATGGCATGGAGAGGGTGTGTGGAATGCATGAGGGTGCCTTCTTGTTTCCTTCCATGGATGCCTGAGTGGCAACTAATATGGCACCACATAGGTGGCTGAGGTGGCACCTAAGTTGGCATCTTTCCAAGTGAAAGAGGTGGGTTGGCCCACAAGGAACTTGACTGGGTCTTGAAAGCCAGGTTGACTTCAATTAGGCTTGGGCCCAATCCAAACTCAGACTCGAACCAAAAATAAATACAGGACCCATGACCTAATCTTGACCCAAGTTGGTCAAGGTATAAGACTAAACAAACTTAGGCTAGGTACATGACTAAAAATTGTAAAATTACTTTGGTTCATAGCCTTGTTACAAGACTCACAGAAGTGGAACCCTAATCTGAGATCCACAGAGGGTTGAGGAGCATCTGTCGGATCTTGGTGCCCACACCAACAAGTAATCTCTTTGTAGAGACAACAGCATCGAGGAGGTTGAGCCCAGGTGATGCAGAATGAAAGCTCTGATACCAAAATGATGCAGAATGAAAGAAGAGATGATGCGATGCGGAAATAAATTAAGATTAATTCTTTTTTTTTTATATATTTTCAGAAATTGGCTTTGACTCAAAGGAAAGCTAAACTAAATTGAAAGAAACTAGGTAATAATTGAAAGCACAATTTAAAAGAAACTAGGTTATCAGAGTGGTTCAGAAGTAACGGATCGCTGGGGGTTGAGAAACTCCCAGACCTAGGGTTTCGCTCTGAACTTTCAACAGGACAGAAATAAAGAGAAGAGATGGGTTACCGACCAGACAGTGATCTTCACAGAGTTTGGTGGAAGAACTCTCTTGAGCAGATTGTTGGATCCTCAGATTCGGATATCTTCGCAATGGATCCTCCAATACTGGTCCTGTGGCTGAGTCGGCTTCTCCTGAACTCAAGATCTGGAAAAGAAGAAGAACAAGTGATGGAATCAGATACTCAAGGAAGGATTTACCAGATTGAAGAACTTGAAAGCTGATGTTGCTGAAATCCGGATTCTCCTAAAGGTTGATCTGGCTCCCTCTGGAATTTGCTCTGAATCTGAGGTATCCGGACTGGACCCGGATGCTGGGGTCGGCCTTGACTTGAAGAGAGTGGCCGTGAGAGGTGGGATAGGCTAGGGTTTGGTGGAAAGAAGAGGATGATGGGCGGCTAGGGTTTGGGAGTGAAGTGGCTAACCTAGGGTTTGGGATTTTGGAGATCTCACACCTCCTCAAGGTTCCTGGGGAACCCGGATTTACTCCCTCACGGAGCTCAACACCTAGATGCAAGTGCGGAAGAGAGAAAACACAGAGTTTGCTCACACAAAAATTTGAATTCATCCATCAGATTTCTTTAAAATTTACAAGAGGGGCTTAATTTATAGGACTTTACAAGAGAATAGGGTTTTACATCTTCCCATGTGGGACTAAAGGAGGGGATCTTCAAATTAGGTTTGTAGGATCAATCCATACACATATGGCCGGCCAAAGGTTCCAAAAAAAGTGGATTGGAGGTTTTAAAAGGAAGGTAAGTGGCGCCTCCTAGCCTTGTTCTTCAAGAGAGAATTTCATTCCTTCCATGGCTCAACTCTTTTGGACTCCTCCTTTTCTTTCTCCCTAAGTCATGGTTCTTCCCATCATTGCTTTGGGCATTTTTGGCATGGAATGGGCGCCCCCTTGAAGTACTCTCCAAGAAGAGTTTCTTTCTTTTCATAGCTTGGCTCTTATGGAATATTGTGGGCCACCCCCTTGAATTGTGGATCCCAGATTGCTTTCTCCGCAAATGGCGCATGAGAGAAGGGACCTGCTATCTTGTAGTGTGGGGACCAGAGCATACTGGATGGAGATGTGGCACCCCCTGGACTCAGGCGTGTGGCTGGGAGTGTGGCGCCCACTTGCTAGGCCTTGGGAGAAAATGTGACACCCCAGGTTGAAGTCCTAGACCACTACTGAGTCAACATGACTCAACAAAAATAAATTGCAGGGAATACAGACTCAAGCTAAAATTGAGTTGATCAAGTCAACCCTTATTACAAACCAGAAAACCCTAATTCTTCGGGCAAGGTCAACCAGAGATCCAGATGGAGCTCTGAAGTCTTCTTCTGAGTCTGGTGCCCGCACCACCAGGTTAGCCCAAAATCGCGTTGTAGGCCGAAGGAAGCCTGACAACCATGAACGTCATCATGATGGTACTCTGCCGAGGTGGGGTCCCAGTAGTAACTGGAAGAGTGATTTCTCCCTCTATCCTTATGGAGTCTCCTATGAAACCAACAAGAGGAACATGCACAGGCTTGAGCTGAACAGAAGAAAGATTCATCTTGGAGAAAGCATCGTAGAAAAGCACATCCATGGAACTTCCACTATCTACCATGATGTGTTTTACAAGATGCTTTGCGATCGTCATTTCGTCGACCACAGCATCATTATTTACATTTTTCTCCCCATCTTCTCCTTCCCTCATAAAAGGGAGTTCAACCTCAGGATGCTCTGCCCCCCGAGCCCTCTTGGGCACACGCTTGGCTCCCTAGCATATCATCCCCACTGGATTCTCAGTAGGGCGATTGTCGACCACTGGGACTGGTGGGAGGGCGACGAGCGCCTAAGATTCTGCTCGAGGTCTGCCCCCGACATATCTTCCGAGGTAGCCCCTCTTGATGAGCTCTTCGACCTCCCACTTGAGATTGTGGCATTCCTCGATGTCGTGGCCGTGGTTGCGGTGGAAACGGTGGTGCGGGAACCAGACTCAGAAGAAGACTTCAGAGCTCCATCTGGATCTCTGATTGACCATGCCCGAAGAATTAGAGTTTTCTGGTTTGGAATAAGGGTTGACTTGATAAACTCAATTTTAGCTTGAGTCTGTATTCCCTGCAGTTTATTTTGTTGAGTCATGTTGACTCAGTAGTGGTCTAGGACTTCAACCTGGGATGTCACATTTTCTCCCAAGGCCAAGCAAGTGGGCACCACACTCCCAGCCACACTCCCAGCCACACGCCTAAGTCCAGGGGGCGCCACATCTCCATCCAGTAGGCTTTGGTCCCCACACCACAAGATAGCAGGTCCCTCCTCTCATGCGCCACTTAAGGAGAAGACAATCTGGGAGCCACAATTCAAGGGGGCGGCCAAGGTGTTTCCATAAGAGCCAAGCTATGAAAAGAAAGGAGGAAAACTTAGGGAGGAAGACTAGGAGGCGCCCAAGTAATTCCAAATAAAACCAGGTATAAAATGAAGGAAATTTCTCTTGAAGTGCAAGGTTAAGGAGGCGCCCAAATACTTCCAAATAAGACCAATCATGGAAGGAAAAATATTTTTTCTTGAAGATCAAGGCTAGGAGGCGCCACCCACTTTCCTTTTGAAGCCACAAATCAACATTTATGGAATCTTTTGGCTAGCCATAAGTGTAGGGATTGATCCTACAATCCTAATTTGAAGATCCCCTCCTTTAGTCCCACATGGGAAGATGTAAAACCCTACTCTCTTGTAAAGTCCTATAAATTAAACCCTTCTTGTAAACTTTAAAGTAATCTGATGAATGAATTAAAATTTTTGTGTGAGCAAACTCTGTGTTTTCTCTCTTCCGCACTTGCATCCAGGTGTTGAGCTCCGTGAGGGAGTAAATCCGGATTCCCTAGGAACCTTGAGGAGGTGTGAGATCTCCAAACCCCAAACCCTATGTTAGCCACTTCACTCCCAAACCCTAGCCGCCCATCATCCTTCTCTTTCCACCAAGCCCTAGCCTATCCCACCTCTCACGGCCACTCTCTTCAAGTCAAGGCCGGCCCCAGCATCCGGGTCTAGTCTGGATACTTCAGATCCAGAGCAATTCCCAGAGGAAGTCAGATCAGCCTCCAGGAGAATCCGAATTTCAGCAACATCAACTTTCAAGTTCTTCAATCTGGTAAATTCTTCCTTGAGTATCTGATTCCATCACTTGTTCTTCTTCTTTCCCAGATCTTGAGTCCAGGAGAAGCTGACTCAGCCACAGGACCAGTATTGGAGGATCCATTGCGAAGGTATCCGAATCCGAGGATCCAACAATCTGCTCGAGAGAGTTCTTCCACTAAACTTTGTGAAGATCACTGTCTGGTTGGTAACCCATCTCTTCTCTTTATTTCTGTCATGTTGAAAGTTCAGAGCGAAACCCTAGGTCTGGGAGTTTCTCAATCCCCAGCGATCCGTTACTTATGAACCACTCTGATAACCTAGTTTCTTTTAAATTATGCTTTCAGTTATTACCTAGTTTCTTTCAATTTAGTTTAGCTTTCCTTTGAGTCAAAGCCAATTTCTGAAATTATAAAAAAAAAAAAAAGAGAATTAATCTTAATTTATTTCCGCTTCGCATCATCTCCTCTTTCGTCCTGCATCATTTTTGGTATCAGAGCCCAGTCTAGGGTTTCTGTTTTGCTTGCTTGTTTTAAGTCTCTCTCCTTTTTACTTTGTCTGCTCGAAGTAGACTCCCCAGGACGTCCGGTCCTAGGAACGAAGCGTGGTGCTAACCCCTCTTCCCATTCCACGGGGTGTTCCTAGGGCATGTAGGGGATCCGTTGGGTTACAACTTCATAGCAGGAATTGTAAACGGGGAAGCACCCTGTTTTCAGTCCATAACTATCCTGTTACAGGAATTGTTTCTCAGTGCAGGTAACTCCAAATTACATGATTTTTATTTTGCTGGAACCAGTATAATTGAATATACTTTACATAATTTTTCTGTAATTTATTGGTTTCCGTGAAATTTTTGAGAGTTAAATTATTGCAACTCTATTTTTATGTTCTGCAATGCAATTATTTTGAGTGAACATCTCCTAATTCATCCTAAGGGCATTTGAGCATCTAAGATAAGGGGAGGAGTTGATAACCTTTCCTTAGTCCAAAACCACCACCCACTCATTCGATCCTAAGCCTAACTTTAAAATTTATTAGACTTAATTTGCTCTAGTAGGCTAGGGACATCAACAAGTCGGGTCAAGGCTAGTGTTGAGTCAGTTTGTCTAGTTACTCTGTGTGTGCTTTGTACTCAGTGTCTAGAACGGTGCTTCAAGGACTACGTCCCGAAGGGCTTGTGTGCTGGTCCGCCTACCTGGCCAATCACTGATTGGTGTCTAGGATTGGCAATTAGGGACCTAACACTCCCCTTACACCTGCCTGGCTAAGTCCCGAGTTACTACAAGCTAGCTTGCCAGTCTGATTGGGCATCTAGTTTGGTCTCTAGGTCTAGTTAGCCCGTAGTCGTTCAGTTGAGTCTCATTTTGTGTGTTTGCTTGCATCATCATGTCTACCCGGAATGGAGTACCCTACCAACCTGGTCAAACACAACCTGATTTAGAGGCCATGGTTAGAGCTCTTACCGAGAGTATGAACAAATTGAGTCAGGATGTGACTGCCACTATTGCCCAGTTTAAAGAACAAGTCCATGAGAATTTTGCCCAGCTTAGGGATCGAGTCCAAGTACTTGAGGAACCTAGGCATCAGAATTGGACTCCTGACCCAGGTTTTAATGTGCCTTAACCTCACCCACACCAAGAGCCTAGAAGACCTTTATATAAAGATCCTAAACCTAATCATAGGAGGCCTGACCCAGAACCTGAAGATAGAGATGATAGGTTCATTCGGAACATCAAATTAGATGCACCCACTTTTGATGGTAGCTTAAACCCTAAGGTGTATTCTGATTGGGAGGGTGAGATGGACCAGTACTTTGAGTGGTATGCCATGTCTGAGGAAAGGAAGTTCACGTTTGCCAAGATGAAGTTAGTATGTCAAGCTAGGTTATACTGGGGGAACATTGAGCTAACCACTAGAAGACGAAATGTAGAGCCCATAACCACTTGGCAGGGTATGAAAGAGAAACTTAGAGATAAGTACCTACCCATTTCATACCAGCAGAATCTGTTAGACCAATGGCAGACTTTGAAACAAGGGAACCGATCTGTATCAGACTACATAACCACCTTTGATGAATACCTGATGAGATGTGATATGAGTAAATCCCATGAGTCACTTTGTCTAGGTTTAGGGCTGGACTTAGGGAAGACATAAAGAGGGAGTTGTTTCTGAGAGAGGTTACTGACCTAGACCAAGCCTATCAGATTGCACTGAACACTGAGAAATTTCAGAGAGGACCTATGCCTTCTAGGGTTAGTGCCCCAATCCCAAGAAATGGACCTAGCCAAGTTACCCCTAGCAAGTCTAATCAGGGTATTCCCACCCTAGGCCCATGGACAAAGGTAAGGCACCTGACACCCAGAGAACCCCTAGTATCATCTATTTTAAGTGCCAGAAGCCCGGTCATATCTCCAACCAGTGCACAGCCATAGCTTGTTTTAAGTGCCACAAGGTAGGTCATGTTTCTAGCCAGTGCCCTCGTAGATCCCTTTACATAGAAGAAGCAGAAGAAGAGAGTTCCGGACCCAATGAAGAGTTTGAAGAAGAAGTTTATGAGGCCGGAATGAATTTGGTCGATGAGTATGAAGGAGAGGAGGAATCCACAGAGTCTGACCAATTAGGGGTTGTGAGATGCATCCTATCCCAGAATAGAGTTCAGGAAGATTGGCATAGGACTAACATCCTACAGAATTTCCTTAAACTAGGGGATAAGGTTTGTAAAATCATCATAGATAGTGGGAGCTATGTAAATGCCATTTCTGCTAGCACTGTCAAAATGTTAGGCTTAATCCCAGTCCCCCACCCCAACCCCTATAAGGTTTCTTGGATAGACTCTACCTCTATACCCATCCAGTCTAGATGTCAGGTCCAAATCCAAATGCAATCCTATCAAGAGAAGATTTGGTGTGACGTCTTGCCCATGGGGGTGAGCAGTATAATTCTTGGAAGACCTTGGTTGTATGATCATGATGCCACCCTCTTAGGAAAATCCAACACCTGTGTCTTTAGTTTTAATGGGAAGAAAATCACAATCCATTCAGTTCCTCCTAAGGACAAGGTAGCTAAAGGAACCAATAAGGTCAGAGAAATGAAGACTGGAGTGAACCTAATTAGTGCTAAGGATCTAGAACAGGAAATTCATAGTGGTTCACCTATTTGGATGTTGATTGCTAAGGAACTTAGGACTCCTACACCCTCAGAGCCTCCTCAGGAAGTTAAACCTTTGTTAAAAGAATTTGAGGATGTTTTTCCCGAGGATCTGCCAGACCACCTTCCACCTCTTAGGGATATCCAGCATTCTATAGATTTAGTCCCAGGAGCTACTTTACCCAACTTGTCCCATTATAGGATGAATCCATCTGAGCATAAGGAACTGCAAAAGCAGGTTAGAGAATTGTTGAGGAAGGGGTTCATTAGAGAGAGTCTTAGCCCTTGTGCAGTCCCTGCACTTCTAACCCCGAAGAAGGATGGCACGTGGAGGATGTGTGTTGATAGTCATTCCATCAACAAAATCACAATCAAGTATAGGTTCCCCATCCCTAGACTAGATGACATGCTAGATATGATGGCCGGTGCAATGGTTTTTTCTAAAATTGATCTCAAGAGCGGCTATCATCAGGTTAGGATTAGACCAGGGGATGAGTGGAAAACCGCTTTCAAAACTAAGGATGGTCTCTATGAATGGGTTGTTATGCCTTTTGGGTTGTCCAATGCCCCTAGTACTTTCATGAGGATTATGATCGAGGTACTTAGAGCTTTCATAGGGAAATTTGTAGTGGTCTATTTTGATGACATCCTGATCTATAGTAAGACCCCTGCAGACCACCTAGGCCACCTTAGACAAGTTTGCCAAGTTTTGAGGAATGATAGTCTCTACGGTAATCTAAAAGGTGTGAATTCATGACCAGTAGAATTATCTTCCTTGGTTTTGTAGTAACCCCTGACGGCGTGGCTGCCGATCAAGAAAAGATTAGGTCCATAGTAGAATGGCCAAAGCCGACCAGTGTGCATGAAGTCAGAAGTTTCCATGGCTTGGCTACCTTTTATAGGCGATTCATCAAGGGGTTTAGTACTGTAGTTGCTCCTATCATAGACTGTATTAGAAAGGGAGAATTCCAGTGGACTAAAGCAGCCCATAAAGCCTTCCTGGATCTTAAGGATAGGATGACCCAGGCACCCATTTTAAGGTTACCAGACTTTTCAAAAGTATTTGAGGTTGCCTGTGATGCTTCAGGAGTAGGTATAGGTGGAGTCCTAAGCCAAGAGAACCATCCCGTAGCATTCTTTAGTGAAAAACTTAATGATGCTAAGCTTAGGTATTCTACCTATGATAAGGAATTTTATGCGGTAGTGCAAGCTTTGCGTTACTGGAGACATTATTTGCTACCGCAAGAATTTGTGCTGTTTTCGGACCATGAGGCTCTTAGATTCTTGAATTCCCAGAAGAAGCTTAACCCTAGGCATGCTAAGTGGGTAGAGTATATCCAGTCCTATACTTTTGTTTTGAAGCATAAGGCTGGGTCTGAAAATAAGGTAGCTGATGCCCTTAGTCATCGATCTTTGTTGTTGAATTCTGTTAGGGCTGAAGTCATAGGGTTTGAGCAAATCAAAGAGGAATATGAGTCGTGTCTGGATTTTAAGACTGTGTACCAGGATCTAACTCAAGGACCATCTAGTGACCATAAGGATTATACCCTTTTAGATGGCTTTATGTTCTTTAAGAATAGGCTTTGCATCCCTAGAACTTCTCTTAGGAAATTTTTGATTTGGGAAATTCATGCTGGAGGTTTAGCTGGCCATTTCGGAAAAGACAAGACCACCCTGGCTATTGAAGACCACTTTTTCTGGCCTAGTTTAAAAAGAGATGTAGCACACATTATGGCTAGGTGTCGGATCTGCGCTGTTGCCAAACAGCGAAAACAGAACACCGGCCTTTATACCCCACTCCCTGTCCCAGATCATCCTTGGCAAGATGTGAGCATGGACTTTGTGTTAGGTTTGCCTAAGACCCAGAGGAGACATGACTCTATCTATGTTGTAGTCGACCGATTTTCCAAGATGGCCCATTTCTCGCCTTGTTCCCAAACATTTGATGCGTCTAAGGTAGCCACCCTGTTCTTTAATGAGATAGTTCGACTCCATGGCCTACCTAAGACAATTGTTTCCGATAGGGATATCCGGTTCACCAGCTATTTCTAGAAAACCCTTTGGCATAAGTTAGGGACAAAACTTAAGTTTTCAACTGCCTATCATCCCCAGACTGATGGCTAAACCAAAGTAGTGAACTGTAGTTTAGGCAATCTGTTAAGGTGTCTTGTTGGTGAAAATATTAGGAACTGGGATTTGTACTTACCTAGAGCTGAATTTGCATACAATGACTCGGTCAATAGGTCTACGGGTAAGAGTCCATTTGAAATTGTGCATGGGTACAAACCTCACACACCTCTTGACTTAGCTCCTTTACCAATCCACACACGAGTCTCCGAATCTGCCGAAGTTTTTGCACAGCATATAAAAGACTTGCATAAAGAAATTCATGCCAAAATAACTTTAAGTAATGAAACTTATAAGAAGTTGGCTGATTCTCAAAAACGAGTCAAAACTTTTGTGAGAGAGACTATGTAATGATTAAGTTAAGGCCTGAGCAGTTTTTTTCCTGGAACCGTTAGAAAGTTATATGCTAAAGGAGCTGGACCATTTAGAGTAGTGAAGAGAGTAAAATCCAATGCATATGTGCTCGAGTTACCTCCAGAACTAGGCAATAGCTCTACTTTCAACATTACAGACTTAGTAGAGTATAGGGAGCTAGCTGTGATTCTTAGTAAGCCTTTGAACCTAATCCTGTTATGAGAGTGATCCCGACCCTGTGTGTCCACCAACAAACTGGCCTGTGAGGAAAGAGCAGATTGAAAAGATCCTGGATAATCAGGTTATCTCTACTCGTAATCGAGGATATCAAAGATACCTGGTCCGCTGGCAAGGAAGGCTAGATTCTGATGACTCTTGGATCTCCCGAGAAGAATTACAAGAATTGGACCCAAACCTCTTGGAGAGATACCAAAGCCAACTTGATCCATCTCGACAGGGTCGAGTTCCTCCCACCCCGGGAGAATTGGTGCGGGCACCAGACTCAGAAGAAGACTTCAGAGCTCCATCTGGATCTCTGATTGACCTTGCCCGAAGAATTAGGGTTTTCTGGTTTGTAATAAGGGTTGACTTGATCAACTCAATTTTAGCTTGAGTCTGTATTCCCTGCAGTTTATTTTGTTGAGTCATGTTGACTCAGTAGTGGTCTAGGACTTCAACCTGGGGTGTCACATTTTCTCCCAAGGCCAAGCAAGTGGGCACCACACTCCCAGCCACACTCCCAGCCACACGCCTGAGTCCAGGGGGCGCCACATCTCCATCCAGTAGGCTTTGGTCCCCACACCACAAGATAGCAGGTCCCTCCTCTCATGCGCCACTTAAGGAGAAGACAATCTGGGAGCCACAATTCAAGGGGGCGGCCAAGGTGTTTCCATAAGAGCCAAGCTATGAAAAGAAAGGAGCAAAGCTTGTGGAGGAAGACTAGGAGGTGCCCAAATACTTCCAAATAAGACCAATCATGGAAGAAAAAATATTTTTTCTTGAAGATCAAGGCTAGGAGGCGCCACCCACTTTCCTTTTGAAGCCACCAATCAACATTTGTGGAATCTTTTGGCCAGCCATAAGTGTAGGGATTGATCCTACAATCCTAATTTGAAGGTCCCCTCCTTTAGTCCCACATGGGAAGATGTAAAACCCTACTCTCTTGTAAAGTCCTATAAATTAAACCCTTCTTGTAAACTTTAAAGTAATCTGATGAATGAATTAAAATTTTTGTGTGAGCAAACTCTGTGTTTTCTCTCTTCCGCACTTGCATCCATGTGTTGAGCTCCATGAGGGAGTAAATCCGGGTTCCCCAGGAACCTTGAGGAGGTGTGAGATCTCCAAACCCCAAACCCTAGGTTAGCCACTTCACTCCCAAACCCTAGCCGCCCATCATCCTTCTTTTTCCACCAAGCCCTAGCCTATCCCACCTCTCACGGCCACTCTCTTCAAGTCAAGGCCGGCCCCAGCATCCGGGTCCAGTCCGGATACTTCAGATCTAGAGCAATTCTCAGAGGAAGTCAGATCAGCCTCCAGGAGAATCCGGATTTCAGCAACATCAACTTTCAAGTTCTTCAATCTGGTAAATTCTTCCTTGAGTATCTGATTCCATCACTTGTTCTTCTTCTTTCCCAGATCTTGAGTCCAGGAGAAGCCGACTCAGCCACAGGACCAGTATTGGAGGATCCATTGCGAAGGTATCCGAATCTGAGGATCCAATAATCTGCTCGAGAGAGTTCTTCCACCAAACTTTGTGAAGATCACTGTCTGGTTGGTAACCCATCTCTTCTCTTTATTTCTGTCCTGTTGAAAGTTCAGAGCGAAACCCTATGTCTAGGAGTTTCTCAACCCCCAGCGATCCGTTACTTCTGAACCACTCTGATAACCTAGTTTCTTTTAAATTATGCTTTCAGTTATTACCTAGTTTCTTTCAATTTAGTTTAGCTTTCCTTTGAGTCAAAGCCAATTTCTGAAATTATAAAAAAAAAAAAAAAAGAGAATTAATCTTAATTTATTTCCGCATCGCATCATCTCCTCTTTGTCCTGCATCAAATGGCAGTACTTTGTCTTGTCATGGCTAGAGGACGGTTTTAATGGCGGTAGGTGCCTCAGATAGGTCTCGCCTTCGATCTCCATGAGGATCTTCGTTCTCGGGACGAGGAGGGAGGTGAAGCTCCCCTCAGGGATGGGAGCGCTTCTTGGCCTTGGTCCCGGTCGGGAGCTCTGAGCTGGCGATCCCGGCCTCCGTGTCCCAGGTGCCTCGACGGGTGTCAGCTTCTTCAACGACATTCCGTCGAGCTCCCACCTTGTACGATCCGCCTTCTCGGCCTGAATGTACTTCTGAGCTCGGAAGAGGAGCTCAGAGTAAGTCCTCGGGGGCTTCTTGTCAAGTGAGTAGGTCAGGCAAGAAGTCCTGAGCCCTCACTTCAGAGCCAGCATTGCAACCGGCTCCTCCAGGTTGTAGATCTCCAGCACGGCAACCTTGAAGCGAGCCACATAGTCCAGCAGCAGCTCGTGGTCCTGCTGTCTGATGGAGAAGAGGCTGTCTGTCTCTCATGGCATCTTCCAACAGGCATCGAAGTGAGCGACAAACATCTGCCCCAGCTGTGCAAAAGAGCTAATGCTTTCGAGCTCAAGGCGGGCGAACCATACTCAAGCCGCCTTCCAGAGAGTAGCAGGAAAGGCAGTGCACAGGAGAGCGTCAGTGGCCCCCTGGACCCTCATGAGAGCTCGATAACTTTCCAGGTGATCCAGGGGGTCGGTGGTCCTGTCGTAAGGATCCACCTGTGGCATGCGGAGCTGGCGAGGAATCGCTCTGCTTGGATCTCCTGGGAGAACGGAGGGTAGACGTCGTAGCCCACCGGCTCGCTAGCAGAGCCGGGCAAGTCAGCAAACTGGTGGGACAACTCCGCCAGTTTGCGGTCATGCTCCTCCAGGCGCTTCTCCACCATGTGCCTGATGGCTTCATCTGTCGACCCCTCTGCTGAGAGAGGCGAGGAAGGTGACGCGGGTGCACGGTGCCCGTGACAAGGGGTCTTGCCCTTTCTGCCTTGGCGGGGTTTAGATGCCCCCCGGTCAAGGTGTGGTGAGCAGCTCTCTTCGTCGACGGACCCAGCCCGCCATCGCTTTACCGGGGTTTGGTGACTACCCTGGGGGTCAGTAATGGCCCATGGCTACGAAGGCCTCCCGTAGAAGGAACGCAGGCTGTCGCAGGGTGCTATGGCATGGGCCACGGGGGTCTCTGGCTGTTGGTGAGTAGCCAAAGACCGATGTTGGTGCTGAAGCTGGCATACTGCTGTAGTGAGAGTGTGCATCTGCTGGGCAAGTGTGGTCAGCTAGAATTCTAGCGAAGGCAGTTGAACTGGAGTGGGTGGTTCCGTTCCCGGACCGTGTGGGTTCTCGTTGGAAGGGGGTTCTTCCACACGGCTAGGAGAGGCTCCCCTTGCTTGAGTGGTCACCATCCTCCAGATGGGTTATTCGAGCGGGGCTTGAACTGGACCAGAAATTATTTTGCTTCATGGCCCCGCCCCTACCTGGTGCGCCAATCTATTGCCGCCAGGATCGTCATGGCCCGTAGCTGCTGGTGGCGTCGATGGTCGCCCGTCCGCCTACTTGGGATGCCTCCGGTGACTCGGGACATGCAAGAAACAATGTCAGTGACCCGGGCCAGGAATTATGGCGAGGGTGCTCCGACGGTCAAGTCAGTGACAATCCAGGGAAATAGATCCTCCTGGTCGAGGCTCTCGAGATGAGCTCCATGCTAGGAGAAGTGAGTGCGGTGTTTATGGAAGTGAGAGTGGGTCGGGAGAGGTGATGGCCGAGGTGGGAGGATCCTCATGTGTGGCCCTTCTCCCTGGTCCTTTTCTTGCTTTGGTTGCCTCTTTCTGGCTTACACGGGCTAGGTTTTTACCCTGGCTTGCCTCGAGATCTCCCTATGTCATCCAACATGTGCGATGAGGTACCATGCCATAGACGGGACGCCTCTCCTGTCAGATAGCCAGGGAAGCTTCCATGTGCTCTGTCATTCCCTCTGCTTGCCCCTTTCCTGGAAGCTTGGCCAGACCTCGATTGGTGGGCCGCCACCCTCAGGACTCGCACTCTCTGGCTGGGTCTTTTTTCTGGTAGTACGGCAGGTTGGTGGAGAGTATGGCACCTTGATGTGAGTTTCCTTCCCTTCTGGTGTGAGTGACGGCTGTGGGTATTAATTACGGCATGGCGGGTGCTACTGAATGACCCTCAGGAGGCTCGCCGTCGTCCTTGGGGTGTAGGCGCCGCTTCCTTGGCGGTTGGTGCCTTTACCTAAGCCGGGGACCGAGCTGGAAAGGTGGGCCCCAACTCTGAGGGACTCGCCTCGAGGTGGCTCAGCTGGATGGAGGAGGGCTGAGCTCGACTCTGGACCAGCGGACTCGGCTTCGGGCGAGCTTGACCAGACGAAGGTGGGCGGGGCGACGCCCAGCCCAAGGGATCTAACCTCGAAGGAGATCCTCGTGGCGGAGGAGACTTGAGCTCAACTCCTGATGACAGGGCCCAATCCTAAGGGGTCCACCCTGGGGTGGGGACTTATACTCGGCTCCGGCCTAGGTGTCCCGACCCGACGGGGACTGACCTGGAGGAGGACGGAGCTCAACTTCTATGGGTGACCCCGTTGCTCCGGAGGAGCTCAGCCCGACGAAGGGGCCCATGTTGAAATCTAGCATGGCATCTGACAGGGTGGTGCGGGCACCAGACTCAGAAGAAGACTTCAAGGCTCCATCTGGATCTCTGATTGACCTTGCTCGAAGAATTAGGGTTTTCTGGTTTTGTAATAAGGGTTGACTTGGTCAACTCAATTTTAGTCTTGAGTCTGTATTTCCATGCAATTTAAATTTTGTTGAGTCATGTTGACTCAGTACAAGTCCTAGTAGTGGTCTAGGTCTTCTCCAGGTTGGTACCACTTTTTTTTCAGTCAAGTCAAGGTCCAGGGTACCACATTTTTTCTCCAGGCCCAAGCAAGTGGGCGCCACACTCCCAGCCACATGCTAGAGTCCAGGAGGCACCACATCTCCATCCAGTGTCTTTGGTCCCTACACCACAAGAAGTAAGTTCCTTTTTTTTCTTGCACCACTTGGGAGAGAAATCCATCAAGATATCTCAATCCAAGAAGGAGCCAATTTCTTTCCAGATAAACCCAAGCCAGGATGGCAATAATTTTTCTTGAAGAGAGGATCAAGGAGGTGCCCCACAATGTTCCATAAAAATCCAAGTTATAAAAGGGAAGAGAGCATGTCTTGGGGAGGAATTCAAGGAGGTTCCCAAAAGTTTCCAAAAGTGCCAAAGCCATGAAAGGAAGAAGCCTAAACTTGTGGAGCAAGACTAGGAGGTGTCCAAATGAGCCAAGCCATGAAGGGAAAATCCTTGATTCATGGAGAGATACTAGGAGACACCCCCATAACCTGCCATTTGGAGCTGATTTTCAAGTTTTCTTGGAGTTTTTGGGCTGCCCACTCATGGAAGGAGTCTTGGGAAGAGAATTTGATGCCTAAAGTGGGTTAGTCCTATTAATCCCACATGGGAAATGTATAAAATTTTATTTCTTTGTTATGTCTATATATTCAACTCTATGTAACTCTTGAATTTAATGATGAATGAAATCAATTTCTTTGTGAGCAACTTTGTGTTTCTCTTTTCCGCACTTGTGTTCAGGTGTTGAGCCCCGTGAGGGAGTAAATCCGGGTTCCCTAGGAACCTTGTGGAGGTGTGAGATCTCCAGTCCCAAAACCCTACCAAAACCCTAGGTTTGCCACTTCAATCCACACCCTAGCCGCCCATCATCTTCTTCATTCCACCAATCATCCAAACCTAATCTACCTCATCATCTCATGGCCCCTCTCTTCCAAGTAGAGGCCGACCACCAGCATCCAGGTCCAGATCGGCTACTTCGAATACAGAGCAAATCCCAGAGGAAGCCAGATCAGCATCCAGGAGAATCAGGATTTCAGCAACATCAATTTTTCAAGTTCTTCTTATCTGGTAAATCCCTCTTTGAGTATCTGGTTCCTTAACTTGTTCTTCTTCTTTCCCAGATCCTGAGCTCAGGAGAAGCCAACTCTGCCAAAGGACCAGAATTGGAGGATCCATTGCGAAAATATCTGAATCCGAGGATCCTACAATCTGCTCGAGAGAGTCCTTCCACCAAACTCTATGAAGATCACTGCCTGGTATATAACCCTTCCCTTCTCTTTATTTCTATCCTGTTGAAAGTTCAGAGCGAAACCCTAGGTCTGGGAGTTTCTCAACCCCCAGCGATCCTTTACTTCTGAACTACTCTGATAATCTAGTTTCTTTGAATTGTGCTTTTAATTATTATATAGTTTCTTTCAATTTAGTTTAACTTTCCTTTGAGTCAAAGCCGACTTCTTAAAATATATATAAAAAAAAGAAAAGAATTAGTCTTAATTTACTTCCGCATTCCATTATCTCTTTTGTTATGCATCAATTTTGGTATCAGAGCTTTTGTTCTGCATCATTTTTGGTATCAGAGCCCTGTCTAGGGTTTCTGACTTGCTTGCATGTTTTGAGTGTCTCTCTTTTTTTACTTTGTCTGCTCGAAGTAGACTCCCCAGGACGTCCGGTCCTAGGAACGAAGCGAGGTGCAAGCCTCCTCTTCCCATTCCATGGGGTGTTCCTAGGGCGTGTAGGGGATCCGCTGGGTTACAACTTCGTAGCAGGAATTGTAAACGGGGGAAGCATTCTATTTTCAGTCTGTAACTATCCTGTTTTAGGAATTGTTTCTAATTGTAATTAACTCTAAATTATGTGATTTTTATTTTGCTGGAACCAGTATAATTGAAAATATTTTACATAATTTTACTGTAATTTATTGGTTTCTGTGAAATTTTTGAGAGTTAAATTACAGCAATTCTATTTCTGTGTTTCTGCAATTTAATTTTTTTGAGTGATCGTCTCCTAATTCATCTTAAGGGCAATTGATCATCTAAGATAAGGGGAGGAGTTGATAACCTCTCCTTAGGCCAAAACCACTACCCATTCATTCGATCCTAAGCCTAATTTTAAAATTTATTAGACTTAATTTGCCCTAGTGGGCTAGGAACCCCAACTGGTCAGGTCCAGCCTAGGGTTTAGTCAGTTTGTCTGGTTACTCTGTGTGTGCTTTGTACTCAGTGTCTCGAACAGTGATTCAGGGACTACGTCCCGAAGGGCTTGTGTGCTGGTCCGCCTACCTGGCCAATCACTGATTGGTGTCTAGGATTGGCAATTAGGGACCTAACACTTCCCTTACACCTGCCTGGCTGAGTCCCGAGTTACTACAGGCTAGCTTGCCACTCTGATTGGGCATCTAGTTTAGACTCTAGGTCTAGTTAGCTCATAGTCATTTCAGTCGAGTCTCATTTGGTTTGTTTGCTTGCATCATCATGTCCACCCGGAATGGAGTACCCTATCAACCTGGTCAAACCCAACCTAATTTAGAGGCCATGATTAGAACTCTTACCGAAAGTATGACCAAATTGAGTCAGGATATGACTGATACTGTTGCCCAGTATAGGAATCCAGTCTGTGAGGATCTTACCCAGCTTAGGGATCGAGTCCAAGTACTTGAAGAACCTAGACATCATAATTGGACTCCTGGCCCAGATTTTAATGTGCCTCAACCTCACCCACACCAGGAGCCTAGGAGGACCTTATACCGTGATCTCGAGCATAACCTTAGGAAGCCTAACCATGATATCTATAGTGTGGATCGTGTCTATGAGAGGTCCTTACAATATTCTAGACCAGTCACTCAACAACCCAAGTCTTCTAGATCAAACCATTTAGATCCACACCCATGCCCAAGTAAGGTCTCTACTAGCTTGAAACCCTATGTGACCCAGGTTCCTATATCGCAAGAATGTTGGTTTTGTGGAGAAAGAGGCCATAAATCTAGTCAGTGCCCATGCATAGGACTGGCTTGTGCACAGCTAAGTGGTAAGAATCCTAAGGATGACATTAATGAGGGAGAACCCAAGCCTACCAATGAGGAAGAAAGGTTAGGTATGACAAGCCCAGAATCAGTTGACCCGATTACCACTGACCCGAAACCCATTGAAGATGGCATCGAGGAATTATATGATGCTGGCTTGAGTCTAGTTGATGAATATGAGGGGGAAGAACTTGAAGAATGTGACATCGATACTATTTGTTCCTTACCTGAGGAGACCTTGGAAAGCAACCAAGTGGTAGGACCTAGTTCAGAAATTCAAGAGATTTGTAAGAACCAGGTTCCTTTAGTCAAATACCCCAGGAAGAACTCATAGTGTTAGCCCGAGCTATCAGTTCGTACCTTCTAACGACAGTCATTCCCCAAGTACCAATTAAAGATCTTTGCACTGAACTGTTTAAGTTTGCCCACCCTATGGTAGATCCTCTCCTTAGGATGACTGAATCAAGACTTTTACAATTGGACCTTGTCCCATGCCCAGCCACTAAGGTCTCTCCCGTAATCTCAGTTGAACATCCTTGTCTTGAGGGGATTGATTCACCCAGTCCTGTAGAAGTCCTCCTTATGGCCCCAGACCCCTTCCTTCGCATGACTGACCTACCCTTCTATAGAGTATACCTTTTCGCACCCATAGGTCAAATTTCAAGTCTTGAGGTCATTATCCATAGGCCCTTCATGAATCATTCTTTAATCCATTTCTTGAGAAAGTGGATCATTATTTGCTTAGAGAACAAACCTTAACTTTTGCAATCACATGTCCTAGGCTACTCCCCGAACCATCTCTTGATCCATTCTGGGAGTAGCGAACTTTTCCTTTCGTAAGGATGACCAGTTGACACTCATAGATCACCATTCAATCCTTCAGGTCACCACCTTTAGTCAGCAGGTAATTCGAGACTCCACCTCATATTTCCTCCCTTTCTTTAGGACTTCCAATGCTTCTTACACCATCCAAGTATACTTTGTCAAAGTCTTTAGAGTGAACCACGTGTCAGAACCTATTAGGTTTGCCACCTACTTCTAGAAGACCTTATGGCACCTACTAGGCACCCATGATAAGTTTTCATGCTCTGCATGCCATCCTCCGACCCAAGGTCAAACCTAGAGAGCCGTAGTTTGTTAGGTTTAGACCTAGGGTTCCTTTGAATAAAGTTCATTCTTTAGGATTGCGTCGTCAGTCCAGTTTAGTTTTTCTTGACCCTTTACCAGGCTTTGGCTCAGATTTTGGTTTGATTGAGAGCACCAGGAATTGAAATTTATATTTTGTCCAGGGCTGAAATTGCATTCAATGTTTCGATCAATAGGTCTATAGGCTAGAGTCCCTTTGAAATTATTCATGGATACAAGCCTCACACACCACTTGATCAGATTTCACTATTAGCCCACACACACGTCTCTTGATGCACTTGCATAGCATGTAAAGGACTTGCATAAAGAAATTCATGCCAAAATAACTTTAAGTAATGAAACTTATAAGAAGTTGGCTGATTCTCAAAAACGAGTCAAAACTTTTGTTGAGAGAGACTATGTAATGATTAAGTTAAGGCCTGAGCGGTTTTTTTCCTGGAACCGTTAGAAAGTTATATGCTAAAGGAGCTGGACCATTTAGAGTAGTGAAGAGAGTAAAATCCAATGCATATATGCTCGAGTTACCTCCAGAACTAGGCAATAGCTCTACTTTCAACATTACAGACTTAGTAGAGTATAGGGAGCTAGCTGTGATTCTTAGTAAGCCTTTGAAACCTAATCCTGTTATTGAGAGTGATCCCGACCCTGTGTGTCCACCAACAAACTGGCCTGTGAGGAAAGAGCAGATTGAAAAGATCCTGGATGATCAGGTTATCTCTACTCGTAATCGAGGATACCAAAGATACCTGGTCTGCTGGCAAGGAAGGCCAGATTTTGATGACTCTTGGATCTCTCGAGAAGAATTACAAGAATTGGACCTAGACCTCTTGGAGAGATACCAGAGCCAGCTTGATCCATACTCGACAAGGTCGAGTTCCTCCCACCCTGGGAGAATTGGTGCGGGCACCAGACTCAGAAGAAGACTTCAAGGCTCCATCTGGATCTCTGATTGACCTTGCTCGAAGAATTAGGGTTTTCTGGTTTTGTAATAAGGGATGACTTGGTCAACTCAATTTTAGTCTTGAGTCTGTATTTCCTGTAATTTAAATTTTGTTAAGTCATGTTGACTCAGTACAAGTCCTAGTAGTGATCTAGGTCTTCTCCAGGTTGGTACCATTTTTTTTTCAGTCAAGTCAAGGTCCAGGGTGCCACATTTTTTCTCCCAGGCCCAAGCAAGTGGGCGCCACACTCCCAGCCACACGCCAGAGTCCAGGAGGCGCCACATCTCCATCCAGTATCTTTGGTCCCTACACCACAAGAAGTATGTTCCTTTTTTTTTCTTGCACCACTTGGGAGAGAAATCCATCAAGATACCTTAATCCAAGGAGGAGCCAATTTCTTTCCAGATAAACCCAAGCCAGGATGGCAATAATTTTTCTTGAAGAGAGGATCAAGGAGGTGCCCCACAATGTTCCATAAAAATCCAAGTTATAAAAGGGAAGAGAGCATGTCTTGGGGAGGAATTCAAAGAGGTTCCCAAAAGTTTTCAAAAGTGCCAAAGCCATGAAAGGAAGAAGCCTAAACTTATGGAGCAAGATTAGGAGGTGTCCAAATGAGCCAAGCCATGAAGGGAAAATCCTTGATTCATGGAGAGATACTAGGAGACACCTCCATAACCTGCCATTTGGAGCTGATTTTCAAGTTTTCTTGGAGTTTTTGGGCTGCCCACTCATGGAAGGAGTCTTGGAAGAGAATTTGATGCCTAAAGTGTGGGTTAGTCCTATTAGTCCCACATGGAAAATGTATAAAATTTTGTTTCTTTGTTATGTCTATATATTCAACTCTATGTAACTCTTGAATTTAATGATGAATGAAATCAATTTCTTTGTGAGCAACTTTGTGTTTCTCTCTTCTGCACTTGTGTTTAGGTGTTGAGCTCCGTGAGGAAGTAAATCCGGGTTCCCTAGGAACCTTGAAGAGGTGTGAGATCTCCAACCCCAAAACCCTACCAAAACCCTAGGTTAGCCACTTCAATTCCACACCATAGCTGCCCATCATCTTCTTCATTCCACCAATCATCCAAACCCTAATCTACCTCATCATCTCATGGCCCCTCTCTTCCAAGTAGAGGCCGACCACCAGCATCCAGGTCTAGATCGGCTACTTCGAATACAGAGCAAATCCCATAGGAAGCCAGATCAGCATCCAGGAGAATCAGGATTTCAGCTATATCAATTTTTCAAGTTCTTCTTATCTAGTAAATCCTCTCTTTCAGTATCTGGTTCCTTAACTTGTTCTTCTTCTTTCCCAGATCCTGAGTTCAGGAGAAGCCAACTCTGCCAAAGGACCAGTATTGGAGGATCCATTGCGAAGATATCCGAATCCGAGGATCCAACAATCTGCTCAAGAGAGTCCTTCCATCAAACTCTGTGAAGATCTCTGCCTGGTACATAACCCTTCCCTTCTCTTTATTTCTGTCCTGTTGAAAGTTCAGAGCGAAACCCTAGGTCTGGGAGTTTCTCAACCCCCAGCGATCCTTTACTTCTGAACTACTCTGATAATCTAGTTTCTTTGAATTGTGCTTTCAATTATTATATAGTTTCTTTCAATTTAGTTTAACTTTCCTTTGAGTCAAAGCCGACTTCTAAAAATATAAAAAAAAAAAAGAATTAGTCTTAATTTACTTCCGCATCGCATCATCTCTTTTGTTCTGCATCATAGGGACTCCACGTCAGTTTGCCCACCCCACGTCTGCAATCCAGCCACATCACTAAGGAACACTGAAAGAAAACAGGGAAGATCTAACCAAAGTCAAATATTTGCTGATTACATAAGAGGAATCACAGCGATCCGAACCGTTTACTTTGTAGAGCTCGCTGCCGTGAACAACATACTAAAATTTCATCTTGATCGGGTTTTGAATTGCCATCCGATTAAGACCTGGAAGGATCAAAATATTTTCCCTCTTTTTGTTTTCTCTCTCTCGGCATTGCACTCCCTTTTTCTTTCTTGCTGTCGCACACTAAAACAAAGGCATCGGTCTCACAAGCCCTAAGCCCTTTTTCACAAGGGCCGAGTCCTACCACATGGGTGGGACCCACAACAAATCTCCCCCTCATGCGCATATGGGGAGGACCAGCAAACCAGCAGTAGCTCTATAGGTTGCAAGCTTCTCTGCAGGTAATGGCTTAGTCAGCATATCTGAAGCATTATCATCTGTATGAATTTTCCAACTGTAGCAACTTCATCTACAAAGTATCTCATATCTAGTGATACCTTATATCAATGTGCTTCGACCTTGAATGAAAAATTGAATTCTTGCTGAGATGAATTGCACTCTGACTACCACAATACAGGATAATTTTTCTTGCTTCAGACCAAGTTCTTCAAGAAACTTTTTCATCCATAATAGCTCTTTGCTGGCTTCTGTCATTGCAATATACTCTGCCTTTGTACTTAACAGAGCAACACATTTTTGTAGTCTGGACTACCACGAGATAGCTCCCCCTTAAAAGGTTATCAAGTGTCCTGATATGGATTTTCTAGAATCAACATCACCTGCCATGTCTGTATCTGTATATCCATCTAATACAGGTTTATTTATACCAAAGCATAAACATATTATAGAAGTTCCTTTGAGATACCTGAGAATTCATTTTACTACAGTCCAATGCTCCTTTCCAGGATTAGAGAGAAATTGACTGATGACACCAACAACATGAGCAATATCTGGTCTAGTGCATTCCATGGCATACATCAAACTGCAACTGCGGATACATAGGAAATGTTCTGCATTTTTTCCTTTTCTTCCTCACTAGTAAGACACTGTTTGGAATTCAATCTAAAGTGACCTGCAAGTGGAGAGCTAACTAGCTTGGAGTTGCTCATCTGGAACCGCTCTAACACCTTCTCTATATATTTCTCCTAGGATAGCCATAGTTTCTTATTCTTCCTGTCACGAGCAATCCTCATACCAAGTATCTGCTTCGTTGATCCTAAGTCTTTTATAGCAACATATTTGCTCAATTTAGTTTTCAAGCTCTAAATCCTCTTGGCATCGTGACCAACATCAGCATGTCATCAATATATAACAGGAAAATAATAAAATCATCATCACCGAACCTCTTTACAAAAACACAATGATCAGAAGTAGTTCTATCATACCCATGATCTACAATGAAGGAATCAAATTTCTTGTACCACTATCGAGGTATTTATTTCAAACCATACAAGCTCTTCTTCAATCTACATACCAGGTTTTCCTTGCCTTTAGCTATAAACCCCTATGGCTGCTCTATATAGATTTCCTCTTCAAGATCACCATGAAGAAATGTTGTTTTCACATCAAGTTGCTCAATCTCCAAATTCAGACTGGCTACCAAGCTAAGTACAACTTAGATCGAAGACATCTTGACCACGGGTGAAAATATCTCTTCAAAGTCAATACCTTTCATTTGACTGAAGCCCTTCACAATCAGTCTTGCTTTATACCTTGGTTGTGAGCTGTGCTCCTCTGTCTTGAGTCTGAACACCCATTTGTTCTTCAGTGCTCTCTTCTCCTTAGGCAGATATACTAGATCAAATGTGTGGTTCTCATACAATAATTTCATCTCTTCTTGCATTGCTTCAAACCACTTTTTCTTGTGTGCATGTGATATAGCCTCCTGAATGCATTCTGGCTCTCCTCCATCAGTCACCATTACATACTCATGTGGAAGGTATCTCTGAGAAGACCGGCATTCTCTGGTAGTCCTTCTCAGCTGCTGTTCTGCCATTTACTATGTAGGAACCTGCTCGCTATGCTTATCTGTTGCACTGTCACCATGTATAGGCTCATCATCATCGCATCACCATCCTCTGTAGCCTATCCATCATCATCTACTCTGGCTTGAGATATAAAAGAAGGGTCAACAAACAATTCTGTAGTAGACTTTGGCTTATTTTCATTTTCCACATCCTCAATGGTTTGATCTTCAAAGAATACTACATCTCTGCTTCTAATCTGGTTCTTCTCTATTGAATCCCATTTCTTGTAACCAAACTACTCATATTCATATCTAAGAAAAGTACACTGCTTTGACTTGCTATCAAGTTTTGACCATTCATCTTTTAGAATATGAACAAAGGCCCTGCATCCAAATACTCTGAGATAGTCATAGAAAACTGATTTTTGTGTCCATACATTCTCAGGAATATCACCGTCAAGGATATATGAAGGAGAAAGATTAATCAAATCAACTGCAATCCTCATAGCTTCACTCCAAAAGGAACTGAGGAACTTTGAATAAGAAAGCATGCACCGGATTCTTTCAACAATGGTGCGTTCATCCTCTTTGCCACTCCATTCTGTCGAGGTATTTTAGGGATGGTCTTCTCCAATCTAATACCATGTTATTTGTAGTATCTCTCGAATGGACCCCGGTATTCACCACCATTATCTGCTCGGATGCATTTCAGTTTTATTCCTTTCAACCTTTCAACACTAGAATAGAATTCTTTAAAGATATCTATTACCTGGTCTTTAAATATCAAAGCAAAGGCCCATAACTTTCGAGAATGGTCATCAATAAAGGTGACAAAATAAAGTGCACTACCAAGTATCTTTGCAGTCATAGAGTATACATCAGTCTGAACTAAATCTAGCACATGTGATATTCTATGAAAGGGGAGCTTATGCAATGAAACTTTATGCTGCTTGCCATGTAAACTGTGAGTGCAAGGTCTTAGGTGCGTACCTTTTAAAGGAAGCAGGTTGTACTTGGATAAAGTCTCAAGTCCCTTCTTACTTAGATGACCAAGCCATCGATGCCACACATCTGTGGAGGTTTTTTCAAATGCATTCACCACTCCACTGCATACTTTAGCCTGCAATCTGTAAAAGCTATCTTTCTTGCCTTTTGCTACAGCCAGGAAACCTTTGGTGAGCTTCTATTTTCCTTCGCTAAAGTGACCGGAGTAGCCCTCATCATCTAGGACATATGCGGAAATCAAATGCAATCAGATATCATGAACATGCCTTATATTTCTTAACAGTAGCCTGCACCCGGTATTGATCTCCAAACAAACATCTCTTATGCCATTAATTTTAGCTACTGCATCATTTTCCATCCTAACATGCCCAAAATCACCTTTGGAGTAGGATGAGAAGAAGTCTCTCCGAGATGTAACATGATATGAGGCAGCTGAATCAATTATCCAACTAGGTTCTTGACATGTGAGGTTAATACATGCATCATCACATGCAATCATGACCTCATCATCAAATACAATTGCAGTCGTACTCTGTGTCTCTTCTTTCTTTTCATTAGTTTTATCGTAATCTCTTTTATATTTTCTGCACTCTCTCTGAAAATGTCCTGGCCTTTTACAATAGTAGCAAGTAACATCCTTTCTGGACTTTGACTGGTCTCTGGATTTTTCATGGTTATTTTTATCATGGGATACATCATCTCTTTTATTATGGAAGGATCTATTTTTACTTCTCCCCCTTTGCTCTGTAACCAATGCCTCAGAATTTGTATCTGTCAAACCCTGCTCCTTTCATCTGTTTACTTCATTCAATATACTATCATTCACCATAGTTAAGGTAAGTTTATCACTGGTAGTAGAATTACTCAGCGTTACCACCAACGTCTCTCAACTATTTGGTAAGGAACTCAGCAAGATCAATGCTTGCACCTCGTCATCAAGAAGCAACTTCATTTAGCCAACTGATTCAGGATCCCTTGTAAATTTTTAAGTGCTCTGAAGCATTCTGCACATCTTTATACTTCAGGTTCACCAATCTTTTGATCAGGTAGGCTTTATTCTATGCATTCTTTCACTGATATAAATCTTCTAGCTTCTTCCAGACCTAATAAGCATCCGTTTCTATCACAACATCATGGATCATACTTACATCAATCCATTATCTGATCGTAGCCATGGCTTTCCTGTTCAACCTTTTCCACTTATCAGCTTTCACATTATTTGGCATTATTCCCTGCAATTCAATTGGTTCAAATAGATCTCGGCAATATAATAAATCTTCCATCATCATCCTCCATAAAGAATAATTTGATGAAGTTAATTTAACCATACTAGATTTATCCTCCATTTTAATTAGCACAATTACTGCCTAACCAGGCTCTAATACTAATTGTTGGGATTAAAAAGGGTCACAAAAGATTATATCCATGATAATTTAAACCCTATGTACTAATTAAAATAGACAATAATTCAACAATATCAATCCAGCAAAAGCAAATCAAACCAAGCACGAGAAAATCAGATTTACGTGAAAATCCTTCCAATGTAGAGGTAAAAACACGGAACCTGGAACCAGATCAAACTTTCACTATAATCAAATAATGGGTATAGCAAGATTTTTCTCTCTAACAAATTAGAGGCTCTCCAAATAGCATATGATGATCATCTTAGTATATATATATAAATATTACTGAGAAATATATGAAAAAAACAGCAAAGATGTCACTAGAGTCAAATATTTGCTGGTTATACAGGATAAATCACAACGATCCAAACCGTTTACTTTGTAAAACTCGCTGCCCGTGAACAATATACTAAAAATTTCATCTTGATCGAATTTTAAATTATCATTTGATCAAGATTGGAAGGATCAAAATATTTTTTCTTTTTATTTTCTCTCTCGGCACCACACTCAGCTTTTTTTTTTTTTTTTTGTTGCTATCGCACATGAAAACAAAGATATTAAGCCCTGGCTTTTTTTTTATAAGGGCCAGATCCTACCACATGGGCGGGACCCGGCCTGCACATATATAGGCCGGCTTTTGCTTGGTTTAGGCTGGCTCTTTTTTTTTTTTTTTTTTCATTTACCCTCTCTCACCACCCAACTCCGGCAGATATTTCCCCTGCTGAAACTTATCATCTTCTAATGATCCATCTTTTGTCATTGGAATGCCTTGATAGTTACTGACAAGAGCTGATTATATACCGGATTTGAACGTAAAAGATGTCAAATTTAAAATAGATCTTGCTCAAATCTGATTAGAATTGAATATAATTTAAACTCAAAGTCCGGCTCATATGGTCAGCCGTACTACGGAACTAGAATAAATAACAAGAACTCGATCCACTATGGCACTAACAAGCCAGCAACCATTTCGGTTGCACAGAGATGCCTAGCCCACTCGATATATCTTTTGACAAAAGGGCCAATGGCACCGTATTACTTTCCCAAAAACTGACAAAACTAAAAAACAAAAAGAAACTCAGAAAAAAAAAAAAAAAATCAGGAGCAGATGGGACAGAGCAGAAGACCATTCTCATTACACTCAGTACATCTCACTGCCTTCCCTTCCCGGCTTCCCACCGCGACCCTTCCCCCTTCCTTCTCTCCGCCGCCGGCACCACCGCCACCACCATCTTCCGGCTCCCGCTGCACCGGAAGCAAGGCAGAAATCACCCCACCGCACCGGTCGCAGAATTCGCCGCCGCCGCCGCCGCCACCGCGGGAGAGGCCTCGGCAGCCCCTCCAGCAGCCCCGCCAGCCCCCCTTCCTCGTGGATTCTGAGCACAGCCTCCTTCCCACCAATGTCCCTCCCCCTCACGAACAGCCTCGGCACGGCCGGCCCCTGCACCCCGCTCGCCTCATCATCTCCCCGAGCTCTTCCCGGAACCCCAGGTCCATGGACACGTCCCGCTCCCGGACCCACACCCCGAGCCCCTCCAACGCCGCCCGCACAGCATTACAGTCCTCGAACGTCTTCCGCACCACCGCAGCGTCGTCGTGTACAGCACCGCCGCCTGCGCCCCGCCGGAGGGCACCTCTTCTCGAACATCTCCAGCGAGTACTTCAGTGGACGAGGCCAGTATTGAGTGGCCGGAGGACGTTGGACTTCTCGCTGGGGATCGGAGAAGCGAAGTGAGCGGTGGGAGGTCTCCTTGCGGGTGAGGACGGGGAGGGGATGGGGGAGGGGGGCAGGGGGGGCTTGGTGGGGGTGGTGGAATCGAGGCCGGCCATGAGCTCCCAGGAGTTGATGACCTCGGGCTCTGAGCGAGTGGTGGGGAGGATGCGGCGGGTGGAGGAGGGAGGAGACGGCGGTGGAGGTGGCGGCGGAGGAGGAGGAGGTGGTGGTGGTGGAGTTTGGGGAGGGGTTGGTCGAGGGTGGTGAGGAGGCCGTAGGTGGTGGAGGTGAGAGAGACGATATGGTGGCCGAGGGGGGGGCCGCCGACGATGCGGTCCTCGTCTTCGAGGTAGGCGGAGGAGACGCAACCCATGGCTGGCTAAGTAGTTTCTACCTATCTATCTGCGGAGCATGGAGATAAAGTGGTGGGAAGGAAGGGAGATTTCAAAGGTTCAAACAAAAGCTTCCAACGAGGGTTCTAAAAAGTGAGAAAGATTGTGGAGTTTTGGACACTAGACAGTGGCGGTCTCACGGAGAAGGATTTTGTTGCATGGCAACAGGTGTTCGCGGTAGGAATATTCAAATTTATCTCGGTTGGTGTGAAGAATTTGAATTTTTCTAAGCGGAGGAACTGACGAAAGATCTGGTTCGTGAGAAATGTTGGTCAGACCGGTTGTATTAAAGTACACATAAAAAATATCATATTATTACAAAATATTTTTTATTGAAAATCATAAAATTATTAGTTGACTGATATATTAATAACAATCTTTTCTTTCAAAATCATTAATCAAGTTTGGATGTGTACTGCGCCTTCTCCTAGACCGGGCTCGGTCGGCTACATTGGAGAGCTCCTTTACCGGTCGACCTGCAACAAAGTCTCTTAGACGTCGGTGATGCTCCGATGGAGGACACTCTGATGCTTAAGTTAGCAGGAGTATGGGAGCAACAGAATGGAGAAATCAAAGAAAATCGAATGCGTGGAAGAGGGAAGAGTGTACTTAGCCCCGAGCGGAGATCCCCGGTCACCTTAAGTAGGCGTAGAATGATGCCAAATTCTGTTAGGGGATAGGGTAAGAAGTCCCGATTTATCCCTAGGAGAATCAGGATGGTGGCCAGGTGGTGTGGAGACGTGGCCACGTTATGAAGTCTGTTGTAACTGAATTCCGGTATCAGTTGAAAAGGGCTTCTAGAGCCTTCGAGCGATTCCCAGGATAGGGAGGAGTCGGTCGGGTGGGTCGTCCGGCCGACGGGAGCATCTGTCAGGAGCTCTGAGGGAGCCGACCGGTCGGACCTCGAAGGAAGTGGGTCGTTCGGACCTCTCCTTCCACGAGTCAGCAGGTCGGACTTCGAGGAAGAAAAAGGGGGGGCAGCCGGACTGGTCGGAAGCCCATCTATGCCGGTCCAACTCAAGAAAAGCCGGACGAGTACAACAGTTGCCCTTGCTTTTAGACTTCGTGGGGACACGTGGCTTCAAAGGATAGGAGCATTGTTTTTGCATAGGTCGCGTCCGTCCGTGCTTGATCTAGAATCATCGCATCGGATTGCTTCGAATCCCCCCACGATCGGCGTTATGGACAGATGTCAGCCCCGCATTGGGGGTGTAGGAGTCACAGTTAATGCAGAGAGGGTGCCATGATGAGGGGCCAGGCTGGCCCGCACGACGGTTTGAGTGGAGGAACGTGCCGCACCACGTGGCAGCATCCGAACGGCCGATGTCGCTTCCCAGGCAATCTTTGTGCTATTGATCCGGCTTTCATGTGGATCGCTGCCTGCCAGTTCTGATCGACCCATCACTTTGATTTTTGAGGCATGGAAGGTCGCGTCCGTCGATGGGACAATCAGAACCCCCAAGACGCGAAGGCCAGCGCTCCCCCGGAGACCTATAAAAGGAGGGGTGAGGTGCTCGGGAAGGGTTTTTCCACCGTGACTGTGCTCCGCGAGAGAAAGAGAGCTTCTTCCTCCTCTTCCACAAGACCAAGTCTTCTAGGAGTCCGGCCTCAGGTCAGTCCCCCAAGCCTTTTTTTTCTTTCTCTATGGAATCCAGTAGGCAGGTTCGACCCATAGGCATAGGGAACTAGAGTCGAGTGAGATTCAATCGGTGATGACCCAGGAACAGGTTGAGAACCTTAGGGCCGTGTATAGCATTCCGTCGACCTTGCATATGTCCATTCCGAGCCAAGAGGGTAGAGCCAACAACCCACTAGGACCGAGGAACCTTCCATGTAAGAGGCCCACCTTAAGGCCGGCCTTAGGTTTCCTTTGCACCCTTTTTTCATAGAGGTCCTCAACTACTATAGAATCACTCTAGCACAGCAGACCCCGAACAGCATTTGAGCGATCTGTTGCTTCATAGTGCTCTGTCACAAGGCCGAGACTGAACCCTAGGCTGTCCCCTTTGGCAACTTCTTCCTTCTAAAGAAGGACTTCAGGAGCTAAGAATGGTGGATGTTAAATCCCCACCCTAACCGAAGGATCCTAAAGTGCCTTCCTTCGGCCATCCACGGGTAGAAGGCTAGATTCTTTTTTATAGAGTCTTCACCCTTGGGGTTTTGAACCCTTATGGAGAGAGCCATGGCCGAGGCTTCGCGAGGGGAGGGCGATCCTGATGGCCGACCAGGCCAAGTTTAATGAGATTGACGGAGCCGGCCCGACCATGGCATATGAACTGCTCGGGGAGGGTGCCTTCACTAGGCAAGGATCAGCCGCCAGAGGCACCTAGGTAGGAACAAAGGGGCCATCAAGGTTGGCCGACCTCCTGTGCGTTCACTTCATTTATCCCGTTTGTCTCCTTCTTTGCTCACCTGATCTCTTTTTTCGGAGCAAGAAAGGCAATGAAGATCGACAAAGCTAGAGTCATCCAACGGGTAGTGCGGAAGAGGGCCACCCCAGGCCGACCGCAGAGAGATAAAAGAAGAGGCGAGAGGAGGAATGGCCTACGCCCATAGTAGATGTGGACTCCGATGAAGACGGCGCCCCTTTTACAGAGGTATTGGTGAAGAAGACACCAGGTTCTTCAGCTTTTGCTGGGGGGTCGGTCACCCGATTGAAGCAGGAGAGCAGGAATAGCCAGAATTATCGGCACGATAGCCGCGTCAGCCCCATCACTCGCCGACTCGGAAGAGACGATTCCCCTCACAAACAAGGAAAGGGGACAATCGAAGGGAGGGGCGGCCGAAAGGTGAGGCAGCTGAAGGAGAGGCAGCCAAAGGAGAGACGACCGGAGAAGAGTCCGAGGAAGAGGTCCGTCAAGAAGGCATTCTAGCATGGCACGCCTTGAACAATTCGAGAAGAGTGCGGAGTTTTCTCAGGGGGCCATGACAGATGCCGACTGGGAGCTGTCCATTCAGAGGAATCTAAGTGATGTAGCCAAGGAGTCATACCGCGACCTCATGAGGGTAAAACACCCATCTTGCTCCCTTGTATTCTTTCTTTCCTTTCAATTATCTTGCATAGCATTGATTTGACCCTCTACCTATAGCTTCTTCATGGCATCTCCTTGATGGATGACAGCATCGGTTGGATACTGCATGCGGACAAGACCTCTGCCAAGAGAGTGCAGGAGCTGGAGGCAGTTTAGGCGGCCATGGAGGCATCTTTGAAGTCCATGGAGGAGAGGCTGGCGGCCATCCAGGCGGAGGTCGAGTCATCAAAAAAGGCATCAAAGGAGGCACAGGACCAGCTAGCCGATCGGGAGGCTAGGCTGACGAGGAGGGAGGCGAAGGTGAACTCCCTCACCGCCGGCTGAGAGAGGAGGAAGAGCGATTTTCTGAGGCCGACGGGAGGGCCCAGGCCGAGGGGTGGTGTAGTGAAGTTGGCGATCCAACTTGATGAAGCCAAGGAGCTGGCGACGGGGCAGGTCTGGGACGCCGTGGCGAAGTACAAGGCTTCCGCCAACTTCACTGAAGAGGTGGAAGAGGCGGCGTCGGTCTTCTACAAGGAAGGCTATGATGACTGCTTGAAGAGGGTGGCCGAACTTGTTTTGGAGCTTGACCTGCCTGGCGTCGAACTAAATGTGAACCAGCAAAGGAAAAAGACACCTGGCTGATAGCGGGGTCGAGCCTTAGGCTGAAGGCGGTGTGGAAGATGTCAGGGCGAAGCCCCAGCTCTGGCTGATGTAGGGATGGTGGACATCCCAGTTGAAGCTCCAGTTGTAAACGGGCGGGGCCGAAGTTGAGGCCCTTGCCGCACCTTCAGTGGGTCAGACCTAGGGCGTTTGTAAAGGTCTGACCTACCTTTGTAAATAGTTTCTTCGGACTTAATAGAAAAATCATTTTGTCACTTGTGTGTATCAATGTATATAAAAAGGAAACTTTTCTTTCTAAAATTCTTCCAAGTATTTTCAGTCGACTCTTTAGGACCGCAGATTTTTCGAAGTAGCTGCCAGACAGTAGCTCAAATAGACTTGAACATTTAAAAAAATTCCTAAGTGTTAGTCCTCGGCTCGTCTAAATTGAGGCCTGTAAGATGGCTGACGGATAGTAGCTCAGTTCGAACCTAGGTACTTAGAAATTTCTCCAAGCACCGATCCGTCGGCTCATCCAAATTTGAGGCCTGTTCTCCATATGGTTGTTTTGAAGTAGTTGCAGATCGGGGTCGGACTTTCAGAAGTGGGCTACCCTAGAGCCTTTGCTGACTGGGTCGGACTTTCTGAAGTGGGCTGCCTTAGAGCCTTTGCCGATCGGGGTCGGACTTTAGGAAGTGGGCTGCCCTGAGCCTTTGCTAACCAGGGTCGAACTTTTGGAAGTGGGCTGCCCTAAAGCCTTTGCCAACCAGGATTAGACTTTTTGGAAGTGGGCTGCCTTAGAGCCTTTACCGACCGGGGTCGGACTTTCGAGAGTGGGCTGCCTTAAAGCCTTTGCCGACCGGGGTCGGACTTTCGAGAATGGGCTGCCTTAGAGCCTTTATCGATCGGAGTCGGACTTTCGGAAGTGGGCTGCCTTAGAGCCTTTGCCGACCGAGGTCGGACTTTCGAGAGTGGACTATCTTAGAGCCTTTGTCGAACAGGGTCGGACTTCGGAAGTGGGCTGCCTTAGAGCCTTTGCCGACCGGGGTCGAGCTTTTGGAAGTGGTTCATAGAAGAAGTTGTAGACTTTATGGATAATCTTGCGAAGGTTGTCTACATTCTACAAGCATGCTATTGCAGTCCATCCAAATTTTTGAGTCGGTAGGTTCCGGCTCGAATCACCTCAACGACTCGATAGGGCCCTTCCCAATTATGGGAGAGTTTTCTTTGCTCGGTCGGTCTCGAAATCTCCATCCTTCGCAAAACCAGATCTCTAACCCAGAAGGTTCGTGCTTTGACCCGTAAATTGTAATATCTGGGCACTTCTGATGGTAGGCCGTCATCTTCAAGCTTGTCTGGATCCTGGTTTCTTCAAGTAAATCTAGGTCAGCCCTCTGTTGTTCTGAGTTGGTCAGCTCAGTGAAGTGGTCAATCCGCAGGGATTGTAAAGAGACTTCCATGGGGATGAGCTTCACTTCGTAGGTAGGTCAGGTGAATAGAGTCTCCCGGTGGCTGTTCGGGCGGTTGTCCGATATGCCCAAAGCAACGAGTGAAGCTCTTCTATCCAAAGCCCTTGGCTTCGTTCAGCCAGGTCTTCAGTCCATGCAGGATTATCGATTGGTGACCTCAGCTTCTCCGTTGGACTGAGGGTGACCGACCGACGTAAGCCGATGGGAGATGTGAATTGTTGGCAGAAAATTCTGGAACCTAGAGTTGTTGAGCTGTCTTCCATTATCATTAATGATGGTCTGTGAAATGCCGAATCAGAAGATAATACAGTTTCTGGATGAAGTTCTCCATCTTGGACTACGTTATTTGCCTAGTGGTTCAGCCTCAACCCATTTGGTGAAGTAGTCAATGGCCATAAGAAGGAATTTCCGTTGGTCAACGCTGGGAGAAAGGGTCCCATGATGTCCATGCCCTATTGGGCAAATGGCCAAGGCATCGTAAGCGGGGTCAGCTAGCTGGCGGGCCTCCTTTGGATATTAGAGTACCTTTGACACGCGTTGCACTTTCGACGAGTCCAACACATCCTCTGAATTGTAGGCCCATAATATCCTACCGGATGACTTTATAAGCCAGGGATCTCCTCCAAGATGGTCGCTGTATATGCCTTCATGCACTCTTTGAGTGCATAGTCCGCATCGGTCGGCCCCAAACACTTCAGCAATGGATGCGTGAATGATCGCTTGTAGAGAATGCTGTCAAGAACGACGTGCTTAGAAGCCGTCTAGCGCACATGCTTAGCTTCGGTCGAATCATCCGGAAGGGTCCCTTTACCAGGAATGTCAGGATTGGGGTCCATCCATGAGGCTTCCTGCTCAACTTGGTGAACTCGGTCGGCTCTTCAGCAATACTTGGATGCTATAGATGCTCCACAAAGGTTCAGTCAGAGGTGCCGATGGAGGCAGTGGCCAATCATGACAGAGCATCCACCCGAGAGTTCTGCAGTCGAGGTATATGAAGAATTTTGAAGAATTTAAGCCAAGATACGAGGTCTCATACTTATCCAAGTACTTGGCCAAGGTTGGGTCCTTTGCTTCCAATTCACCTTTCACTTGATTGACCACCAACTGAGAGTCGGAAAAGGCCCGCATTCTGCCAATGCCTAACTCATTGGCTATCCTTAGCCCTGCAAACAAGGCTTCATACTCCGCCTGGTTGTTTGATACTTGAAATGCAAAGTGTAGGATACTCTAAGGCATTGCCAGTCGGGGTCAGCTAAGATCAGGCCTGCCCCGCACCCTGTGAGGTTGGACGCTCTGTCCACATGAAGGTCCAAATAGGTTTGGTCTCTTCCACGAGATCGGTTTCAGGCGTTTCAGCTATTGATGAGGTAGCTTCCGCCTCTAGGTGCACTCTGCAATAAAATTAGCGATTACCTAAGCTTTCAAAGCTGATCAGGATTGGAAAGAGATGTCAAACTTGCCCAGCTTGATGGCCCACTTGGCGAGCCAACTGAAGGTGTCAGGGCTTCGAAGGATCGCCTTGAGGGGCTGCTTGATCAGCATGACGATCGGATGTGCCTGGAAATAGGATCGGAGGCATTTTGCCACTACGACCAAGGAATAGACCAGTTTCTACACTTTAGGGTACCTTGTCTCGATGTCATGGAGGTCTTTACTGATATAGTAGATAGGTTTCTGCTTGCCATCTTCCCCCATCCACACGAGGATAGAACTGACCACCTCGTCCGACGCGACAGGTATAGGTACAGCACTTCCCCCTCGTTGGCTTGGCCAATAGCGGAGGGTTCTTCAGGTAATCCTTTAGGGCTTCAAAGGCCGACCGATACTCGTCGATCCAATGGAAGCGGTCTGATCGGTGCAGGGCCTTAAAAAATGGTAGAGATCTCTCAACCGACTGGGAGATAAAATGGCTGAGAGAAGCTATCTGGCCTGTGAGCTCTTGCACTTGCTTTTTACTAGTCGGATGTGCCATGTCAATGATAGCTTTAATTTTGTTGGGGTTGACTTCAATCACTTTTGAGTGACCAAGATACCAGGAACTTCCCGGAGGTCACCCCAAATATGCACTTGGTAGGGTTCAGCTTTATCCGATGGCATCTCAGTGCATCAAAGGATTCCTGTAAGTCCTTGATGTGGTCGGCCCTGTGGAGGCTCTTGACAATCATATCATCAACGTACGTCTCCATATTCATTTCGAGTTGCCCTTCGAAGACTCGGTTGATCAGCCTTTGGAAAGTGGCACCCGCATTCTTCACGCTGAAGGGCATCATCTTGTATTAATAAAGCCCTTTGTCCATGACAAAGGCCATCTTCTCTTCGTCTTCAGGGTGCACCTAATCTGGTTGTACCCACAGAAGGCATCCATGAAACTCAAGAGCTGATGGCCAGCCATGGCATCCACCAGCTGATTGATCTTTGGCAGGGGAATGCTGTCCTTCGAACAAGCCTTGTTGAGGTCAGTGTAGTCCACACAGATCCTCCATTTCCTACTAGCCTTCTTCACAATGACAACATTTGCCAGCCACTCAAGATAATGGGCCTCCCTGATGAAGCCGTGTCAGAGAGCTTCTTCACTTCTTCTTTAATGGCCCTTTGTCTTTCGGTGGCGAAGCTCTTCTTTTTCTGTCGGACATGTCTATAGGTTGGATCCACCTTAAGCTGGTGAGTGATGATGTTCGATGGAATGTCTGCCATGTCCGACATCGACCAAGCAAAGACATCAGCATTTCTCCTCAAGAAGCCAATCAGCTCCAGTCTGGCCTCCTCATCGAGTGTGCTCCAAATTTGGAGGACCTTAGTGGGGTCGTCTTCTTTAAGGGGAACAAACATGATCTTCTCGATAGGTTGCCCACGGTTGTCTTCGCTTCGTCCGGGGTCAAGTTGTTCAAGAGTGGGGCATCCTTCCAATTGCTTGTCATGAATAGCTAGGCATTGTCTAGCCATTCTGCGGTCTTCCCTTATTTCTCCGACTCCATTATGAGTTGGAAACTTCGCCAGCAAATGGTAAGTGGATACGATGGCCAAAACTTGTTGAGGGCCGGTCGACCCAAAATAGCATTATATGCTGAGGTCGTACGTTCGACTACAAAGTTGATGGGGAAAATCCTCTGGTAAGGCTCCATCCCGATGGTCACGGGCAGCATTATTTCTCCTTCAACCCCAACAGAGTTTCCTCCAAAACCAATCAGCGACATTAAGGATTCTCGCAGCCTTGACCTGGACAAATTCATTCGGACAAAGGCATCATACAGTAAAACTTCTGCACAGCTTTTATTATTAATGAGGATGCGCTTTACATCATAGTTAGCAATGACTGCCGACACAACTACAGGGTCATCTCCAGGAAGATGAGGCTCCAGAAGGTCTTTGTCAGAAAAACTGATTATATTGGAACCCCTGGGCCTCTTTACAATGTCTTGGTCCCCTCCGTGCCCCAATCAGACCGTCGATGTAGCATACCAATGCCCCCATTGGTTGGGCACTGGTTGGGAAGCTCCTGCCTCCTCCGGAGGGTCTCTGGCAGTCGAGGTCCCGACCCAATCCTGGCGGGGTCGGACGTACTTATTCAGGTACCCCTTCCTGATGAGGTCTTTGATGGCATCCTTCAGCTGGAGGCACTCTTCGGTGTTGTGCCCGTGGTCCTTATGGAACCGACATACTTGTCTTTAATTCTAAAGGTAAAAGGGCCCCTCAATGGTCGAGGCCTTTGTAAGAAGGCCTCATTTTTGATCTCCATGAGGATCTTCTCCCTCGGAAGGGAGAGGGGTGCATAGGTCTCAAACCTCCTAGGGAAGTCCTTGGGCTTCGGACTCCGACGTTGTGCTGACCGGTTGCTATCGCTGGGAGGTCGGACTTTGGGAGCTTTGTTGCTCCGCTTCTTGGGGGCTAGACTCCCTCTACCTAGCGCCGGCTTGCCGCTTTTCTTCTTCAAGGTGTATTTCTGTACCCTGGCCAGTAGCTCAGTGTAGCTTATCGGAAACCTCTTGTCCAGGAGAAGGTGAGCTGGACCAGCGGAGGCCTTGCTTGAAGGCCAACATAGCTACCGCCTCGTTCAAATTCGGGTCCTCCATGGCCATTGAGTTGAAACGGGCCATGTAGTCTCGAAGGGTCTCTCCCTCCTTTTGAAGCATGAAAAAGAGGCAATCGGTGTTTCTTGGGGTCTAGCTGCATATCCTGAAATGGAAAAGAAAAAGATTCTCAAGTTGAGAAAAAGAGTGGATCGTACCTCGTCGGATGGCATTGAACCATATCCGAGCAGCCTTCTTTAGGTTTGCTGGAAGCAATGCAGTGAAGGGCATTAGAGATGCCCTGTACCACTATGTGGGCCTTGTAGGTGCCTAGATGGTCTAGTGGGTTGGTGGTGCCATCGTAGGGATCCACCTGAGGAATTTTAAAGTGACGGGAAATTAGCTCCCCCAAGATCTCAGTGGAAAAAGGTAGGCGGGTGTCGTGCGCCTGCCCCCGCTCGGCCTTCTGCCGCTTAACAATCTCAGCGATGCGCTCTTCCATGTGCATAATCTTACTGCCATAGTCCCTCGAATCTTCAGCAGGATGGCGGCCGTCATGGGAGATGGAGTCAGCAAAAAAGGGCGAAGTCGACCTCGCCCTCTTCCCGTCAGCGCAAACCCTCAAGGACCTTCGAGGCTCTGGAATAGCATGGGACAGAGGTGAAGGGACCTCCGGCTGCTGGCCAGCCTTGGGATCGACTGATGGTTGATGCAAGACGCTGCAGGTGGTTGCGGCTGATTATTGCCACCTCCCCGAGGTGCTGGACCGCGGTGGTGAGCGTGTCAATGCGGTTCAGCAAAGTCTAGAACTGCTGCAGTCCCAGAGTGATGGTGGGTTCGACGGCAACAATGTCATCTTCCTTGGTAGGTGCTTTAGACCTGTGCTAGGAATGACCTCTTCTAGCAGGTATTTTAAGTTCTTCCCCTCGCCATTGCAAGATTTTCTCAATCGATTTCTCCTTTTAGAGTAAAGAGCAGAACGAAGGTTCAAGGCCGCCCTTCCTCTAACGCCAATCTGTTGCTGCGCCTTCTCCTGGATTGGGCTCGGTCGACTATACTGGAGAGCTCCTCTGCCGGTCGACCTGCAATAAAGTCTCCTAGGCTCTAGTGGTGTTCCAGCGGGGGACACTCCGATGCTTAAGTTAGCAGAAGTATGGGAGCAACAGAATGGAGAAATCAACGAGAATCTAGTACATGGAAGAGGGAAGAGTGTACTTAGCCCTGAGCGGAGGTCCCCCGGTCACCTAAGTAGGTGTGCAATGCTGCCAAATTCTATTTGGGGATAGGATGAGAAGTCCCGATTTATCCCTAGGAGAATCAGGGTGGTGGCCAAGTGGCGCCACATTGTGAAGTCCGTTGTAACTGAATTCCGGTATTAGTTGAAAAGGGCTTCTAAAGCCTTCGAGCGGTTCCCAGGATAGGAAGGAGTCGGTCGGACTTAACAGGGGTGGGTTGTCCGACCGACGGGAGCATCTATCAGGAGCTCTGAGGGAGCCAACCAGTCGGACCTCGAAGGAAGTGGGTCGTTCGGACCTCTCCTTCCATGGGTCAGCCGATCGGACTTCTGGTGGAGGAAATCAGCTGGACCTCCACCTTGGAGAACGTCTACCAGGATCTCTGAGGGAGCCGACCGGTCGAACCTCGAAGGAAGTGGGTCGTTCGGACCTCTCCTTCCATGGGTCAGCCGATCGGACTTCGAGGAAGAAAAAAGGGGGGAGCCAGCCGGACTGGCCGGAAGCCCATCTGCGTCGGTCCAACTCAGGAAAAGCCGGATGAGTACAACAGGATGAAAGTGATTTTTTTTTTTAATTTAGATGATGTATTGATTTTGTTATCGAGTAATCTAAAGTATACATAATAAATAATTTTTCTAATAATTTTAATTTTATTTAATTTATTGGTTTTTGAGCTTGTCTCAATAGCATGCATAAAACTATGAAACATTAATATGTGCTCATAACAAATTAATTGACCGAATGATTAAGACTGGGTTCGCATTCTACCCCAATGAAATTTATACCAATATCTTAATCTGTATCTTGGCTAGTTGCAGGGGTAAAAAACTAATATCCTGATTTTTTCAGAAATGATCAAAGATTTTTTCAGATCGAAGATACTTTAGATTGAGATATAACACTCTACATGATATAATAAAATTAAATAAAATTATTTTTGATATTTAGTCAAAAATTTATTATTTAAAAAAGATAATAGCCAATATAATATATCATATTGGCTGATATTAAATTTTGTGCATTTATATTGATGCAATATAGGCTAGATATGTATTGTTGGGATATAAGAAGTAGTCCCATTTATAATGGGTCAAACTGAGATCTATAGTTCATCAAATGATAGGTTGGCTTCTCAAAGTCAATCGAGACACAAAGCCGATCAAGGCGTAAAGCTGATCAAGGCATGAAGTTGATCGACGCATCAGGCCGATCAACAATCAGGATGGATTTATTATCAAGGCTGATCTAATTGTGAAGCCTAACAATAACTAAGGCTGATCTGATTGTCTAGTCAGTCATAATCTAAACCTGATCGGCTTATTGAGCTGATCAAAGAATGAAACAACAAAAAGTGAGGAAACCACTTACCGGGAATAACTGATTATAGTTATCCCATGCACGTGGTAGTTACTAACGAACTAACCATCTCAGGTCTCCCTAACTGAATTCAGTTAGGATCAGAGACTATAAATTCCTGCAGACGGGGGCCTCTGGGGGGTAAGCAAGCTCAATGAGTGAAAACTCAATCTTATTTTTTCTATCCATTTTCTCTGAGATTTCTTATCTGTTTCACCAAACCCTTGTGCTAAATTAAGCATTGGAGTGTCCCCCACTGGATCCCATCTGGTGAGTGGACTTGTTTTGCATGATCAATCGGAGCCCAATCGAGCGAGCCCTTCGATGCATCAAAGTCAGATCATTTGGTAACAACAGATTGGCGCACTAGGTAGGAAAGAATTTAAGAAATTTTAGAAATCTTGAGAGAAAAAATGATAAAAGGAAAGAGACAGAATCTATCCTCTAAGAGGAATTTCCCATCACCCAAGAAAAATGAGCAACTTTCGGATGATGAGAATGCTATACTAGTTGCTAGTTTGGATCGACAATAGTTGACAATTCTTTCGAACTAAATGGATGCCTTGACAACAACTGTTCAAGATCTTCAAAAAGAAGCAGCCAGTGGGTAGCAACACCCTGTCGCTTCTGGAGGTAGTCACCACTCTCCTCTCCATAAAATCTGATGTCCGGGACCAGGCCATCTTTCCATCATCAACCTTCATCAAGCTGACGATCCCCCACATGGTGGAATTCTTGACTTCATGATCATGAGGAAAGCTGAATAGAGGGAAGTGCCTTAGATCCTTTTCGGTCTCTTCCGAGGAATCAACTTCTGGAGGCACCCAAAGAAGCCGAGATAGCTGGAAAAGGGATCAGTTTGAAAGAAAATTTCATAGATTGGAGCGGCAAGTTGCCAGGCTTGATGATTGGAAAGAGGTTGAAGATCGAATGGTCACTTGTGACACCAGACCTCTTTTCTCCAAGAAGATTATGGAAGAAAAGTTCTGTATCATTTAAAATCCCTCAATTGGAGCCCTATGATGGAATGACAGACCCATTTGACCATCTAGGCAGCTTTAAAGTGCATATGATGATCCAAGGAGCCTCCAATGACCTTCACTATCTGGTATTTCCGGCTACATTAAAGAAGAAAGCTAGAACGTGGTACTCTAGTCTCCGGCCATTGGAAAGGTGAGACGTTGAGACTATGTGGCCTGATTTAACTCTGCAACATTAGAGATACCTGACCTCAATGAACATGTTGCCATGTCTGCTATGAAGAAAGGACTTTGGGCATCCCGATTCACTTTTTTCTTAGATAAAAGGTTTCCTATTAATTACTTTGAGTTGTTGGCACATGCCCAGAACTATGCTCAAGCCAAAGAACAGGCCGCCAGCCGATGCCGAGTGGAAGGAAAGCCAGCATCAAAAAAAAAATATAAAAGGCAACAGACTTCGGCCTCCCGACGACTTGCCGAATCAGTGGCAAAATATAAAGCCGAAGAATCTAATCAGCAAAAGCTATGTCAAACAATATGATGCCTATACCCCACTATCTCTCTCCAAGGAGAAAATACTGATGGAAATGAAAAAGAAAGCTTCCTTCAAAGGCCATGGTCGATGCGAGTGCCAACAACCTCGCGTAACAATTTTAAGTATTGCCATTTTCACAAAGATCATGAACATACCACCGAGAATGTATTCAATTGAAAGATGAAATTGAAGACCTGATTAAGTGTGGATATTTGGACAGGTATGTCCATAGCCAAAATCGCTCAATAAAGGCAATGACACCAAGGCAAATGGCCCTAAGACTGATAACAGATGGCATGGAACTCCCTAACCATAGTCTACTGATAGTATGGTCGGCATGTTGCACCATCGGCCGCATCTTGAAGATGGCAGCTTTCTAAAGAGATCTCGAAGAAGTGATGCCATCAACTTTTCTGTTGATGATCTACAAGGGATCCAATTGCCCCATGATGACCCAATTGTAATTTCTACTGTTATTGCAAATTATGATGTACGATGGATCCTGATTGATAATGGAAGTTTAATTGAGATTTTGCTTTACGATGCCTTTATGAAAATGAGCTTACCTAGAGACAAATTACGAACAACTTCGGCACCTTTGACCAAATTTGGTGAGAATCTTGTTGGAGTAGAAGGAGAAATAACTCTCCCTATAACCCTTGGAGCCGAACCGAAACAAAAAAAATGCTCCTGATCACTTTTATGGTTATCTAGATGCCTTCAGCGTATAATGCTATTTTGGGATGACCTGCCCTGAATAATTTTAGGCCATCATCTCCACATACCATCTTCTTTATGATTCCCGACTCAAAATGGAATCGTGAAGTAAAAGGGGATCAACGAATGGCACACCAGTGCCTGTTGGCTCCACTCAGTGATTTTGATGAATAACAAACATTGAGTGCATATTGTATTCTAATGAGGATTTCAAGTTATGAGTTTTCAGGAAGAAAGCACCTTAAAATTCCAAAAACTTATGGTGTATGGCACGCAATGGCACGGAGCAATTCTCACAAATCCTAGCATCCTCTTCATTGAAAAGGGCATAAAATGTTTAAATATTATGTGTTTATGTATTCAAGAATTTTATTTATGTTTCTGAGGCATTTATACTTGAATCTGAAAGTTTTCAGTCTCAAGTGTCGACACTTCAGCATTTTGCACAGACAAAAATCCTTGGCATGCCAAGTGTCGATACCTATATTCAAGTGTCGACACCAAGTGTCGACACTTAGGTTCCAGTGTCGACTCAAGGCCTGAGATTTTTGAAAATACAGAACTTTATAGTTTTGAGGATTTTTGTGTCAAGTGTCGACACCTGTGCATCAAGGGTCGACACTTGAATGTTCAAGTGTCGACACTTAGAAATCAAGTGTCGACACCTGACAGCCAAGTGTCGACACCTGACAGCCAAGTATCGACACTTGCAGCCTGACAGCTCTAACGGATCTATTTTTCTGGCTTGCAGAACTTGCTTTTCAAGCTCCAAACGGCTATTTCCAAGGTTCCAATGGTCACAAACTATTTTTTGAAAGGTTCTTGGTGTATTTAACCTCCACAAACCTCATTTTAAAGCAAGAGAAGTGAAAGAAGTATATTCAAGTGCATTGAAGTCCACTTAAAAGCCAAAAAAGCTAATATTTCTCTCCAAACTTCATATCAAAAGCCTCTTCTAGCTTGATTTCATTGAAAAGCCTACAAGCTCATCCTTACTTCATTCCAAAAGAGGTACATTGAAGGAGATTCCAAGGAAGAGTGAAGACAAAGCATCCTTTTAGCTTCAAAGATTCCAATCTACTCTTGAAGAGAGTTTGTTGTAGTTTTAAATTTCATATCTATTTTTATTATGTTTTGACCTTGCTTTCAAGGGTGTCTTGAAAGAAGGTTATTATGGTTTGTTGGTGAGCCAAAGGGATAAAACCAACTAGGTTTAACTTGTGAGCCCGAAGACAAAATAAGTGTTAAGGTTTTTTGGTAAGCCTAAGTGACAAAACCATCTTAGTTTTGACTTGTGAGCCTTGTGAAAAATAAGTTGACTGTAATCTAGTGTGGATTATAGTGAAATTCCCAAGGGTAGCTTGGGGAGTGGATGTAGGTGCTAGGTTTGCACCGAACCACTATAAACCTTCTGTTTGTGATTGCTCTCTTTCTCTCTTGCTCTTTATTGCTAACATCTTGCATTGAATTTTTCATCATTCACAAACACCACTAGTTTCTCACATTATTGTCTTAAATTTTAAAAGACCCAATTCACCCCCCCTCTTGGACTCCATTTATGGGCAACAAGTGGTATCAGAGCTCCGGTACTCTCTTGTAGGTCTAAGGATCTTGAGTAAAAGATCATGGCAGCCCCAATAAGAATTGGTATTATAGAAGGTCAAGCTTCAAACCGACCCCCACTTTTTAATGGCACAAATTATACATACTGGAAGACACGCATGCGCATATTTATACAAGCTCTTGATTATAATTTGTGGAGAACAATTGTAAAAGGTCCTCATCAGCCTACAATGATGATTAATGGCATTCTCACTCCAAAAATGAAAGATGATTGGGATGAGAATGACATTAAGCAAATTGAGCTTAATGCTAAGGCAATGAACCTTTTATTTTATTCTCTTGATCCTAGTGAATTTAACAGAATATCAAATTGTCTCTCCACCAAGAGATTTGGGATACACTTGAGGTTACCCATGAGGGTACACACCAAGTGAAAACCACTAAGGTCAACATGCTAATTCACACATATGAAATGTTTAAAATGGAACCTACTGAGTCTATCAGTAAGATGTATACTAGGTTCACAAACATTGTGAATGGCATGAGAAGCCTAGGAAAAATAATTTCTAACGGTGAACTTGTGAATAAACTTCTCAGGTCTCTACCAGCTTCATGAATGCAAAGGTCACTGCGATTGAAGAAGCCAAAGATGTCAACACTCTCCTGCTAGAACAATTGCTGGCTCCTTCTGAAGGGGCTCTTAATGACTTATGAGCTCTCCCTCAAACAAAAGAACGGAGAGGTGGACAAGAAGAAGAAGGCGATGCATTCAAATCTACTACTAGAGAGGACTCAAGCGAAGACTCTGAAGAGGATGACGAAGAAGATGAAACGGCTCTGTTAGCAAGAAATTCAGAAGGTTCATGAGGAAGAAAAAGTTCAATTACAAAAAGAAACCTCTGAAAGGTGAGCCGAGTAAGGAAAAGGACAAAGAAAAGAGAAGGAGCAGCCTACGTGTTTGAGTGTAAAAAACCCGGGCATTTCAAGGTAGACTGCCCCTTGTTAAAGAAAAGTAAGAGAAAGCTGAGAAAGAAAGCCATGATGGCAACCTGGAGTGAAAGTGAAGACTCCAGCTCTGAGGAAGAACAGCAGGAGGTAGCAAACTTCTGTCTGATGGCCGATCAAGAAGAGGTATGTTCTGAAACCGAAAATGAATTTACTTTGATGAGCTTCATGAGATTTTTGATGAACTAGTCATAGAATTTCAAAAGTTAAATTAAAACATAAAGATTTAAAGAAGCAAACTTGGATCTAGCTAAAACAAATAACAACCTTTCAAATGAAAATGAATACCTTCTTATACAAAATAAAAAATTAAATGATAAGATTATGGCACTTGAAAAAGAAAAGGATATTTTAAAAAGAAAAGTGACTTACTTTCAATGAAAATTTGTCAAAACCAAGCAAAGAATTTTAAATGAAAACAAAAGATATAAAGAAGAAATCGAAAAACTAAAACCTTTTGTTGAAAAATTTACTTACAGTTCTGAAAAATTAAATTTACTCTTAAATAACCAAAGAGCAGTATTTGACAAAGCTGGCTTAGGATTCAGAACTCATAAGAAACAGAAACTCTTTAAAAATTTCTTTGTGCTGTCTCATCTCATATTACTTGTATAATGTGGGTAAAGGACAAATCTTATATGTGCAACAAAAGAAAATTAAATAACATTAAGAAAGTTTGGGTTCCAAAAGGAACCAATGCCACTAACCAAAAAGGAACCAAGATGGCTTGGGTACCTAAAGTCTCCACTTGATCTTTATTGCAGGTATGCCTTGCAACCAACAAGAAAAGAATGTGGTACCTTGATAGCGGTTGCTCAAGGCATATGACAGGAGATGTGGAGCAGTTCTCATCACTCACATATCAAAATGGTGGCAATGTAACTTTTGGTGATAATGGAAAGGGCAAAATTATCGGTATTGGTAAAATCCATATCACCCCTACCTCTTATATTGATAATGTTTTATATGTTGATTGCTTAAAACATAACTTGCTTAGCATTAGTCAGTTTTTGTGACAAAAATTTAAAGTTGTTTTGAATCTTCTTGTGCATTGTTTCTAGTCTAGATGACAATGGCATTAAGTTCATCGGTCATAGGCATGGCAATATTTATATGGTTGATCTTGATGATCTCCCTATTCAGAAAGGTCAATGTCTAGTGGCAATGGAAGCCAAGATCGATGAAACTAGTTGGCTTTGGCATCGTAGACTAGGACATGCAAGCATGCATTTAATTTCAAAACTTAGCAAAAAGAACTTAGTAAAGGATTTGCCTAAACTCAATTGAAAAAGATAAGATTTGCAGTGCATGTCAACTTGGAAAACAAACAAAATCATCTTTCAAACCAAAAGGAGTAATCTCTACATCTAGACCTTTGGAATTGCTTCATATGGACCTCTTTGGGCCTACTAGAACATCTAGTTTGGGAGGTAAGAAGTATGGTCTAGTCATTGTAGATGATTTCTCACGTTTACTTGGGTCATGTTTTAGCACATAAAGATGAAACGTTTTCTGAATTTATTAGATTTCACAAAGAGTTTTGAATGAAAAAGGTGTTTCAGTAGTATCTTTAAGAAGTGATCATGGAACTGAATTTGAAAATGCCGATTTTGATAAATTCTGTATTGAAAATGGAATTCATCATAATTTTTCTGCACCTAGGACACCTCAACAAAATGGGGTAGTAGAAAGAAAAAATAGAACTCTTGAAGAAATGGCACGCACCATGCTTTGTGAAAATGATTTACCTAGATACTTTTGGGCGGAAGCCATAAATACTGCATGCTATATTTTAAATCGAGTTTTAATTCGACCGATTTTAAAGAAAACCCCTTATGAGCTTTGGAAGGGTAGAAAACCTTCAATTCGTTATTTTCATGTTTTTGGATGCCGTTGTTTCATCTTAAACAATGGTAAAGATAATTTAAGTAAATTTGATGCCAAATCAGATGAGGGAGTCTTTCTAGGCTACTCCACATCTAGTAAGGCATACAGGGTCTTCAACAGAAGAACACTTGTTGTTGAAGAATCCATACATGTGGTATTTGATGAAACTAACCAAAAATCTTCAAGAAAAGAAGATGTATTTGATGAAACAGGTAGCAAGAAAACTGAAGAAATAAACACAATGAAGGGCTTACCAAGGAACAGAACGATGATCAAAACACTGAGGAGATCAAGCACAAGGTGATGAAAATACATCAACTGTTGATCCATTACCAAAAGAATGGAGGTATGCTCATGGACACCCAAAAGAACTAATTATAGGTGATCCATCTAAAGGTGTAAGTACTCGATCATCTCTTAGAAATATTTGTGATTACTTAGCTTTTGTCTCTCAATTGAACCTAAAACTATTGAGGAAGCTGAATGTGATAGTAATTGGATAAATGCTATGCAAGATGAACTTAATCAATTTAAAAGGAACAATGTTTGGACACTAGTGGATAGGCCTTCAAACACATCAATTATTGGTACAAAATGGGTTTTTCGAAATAAACTTGATGAAAATGGAATAGTAATTAGAAATAAAGCTAGACTAGTTGCCAAAGGATACAATCAGGAGGAAGGAATTTTGATGAAACCTTTGCTCCTGTGGCTAGACTTGAGGCAATTAGGCTATTTTGGCTTTTGCTTGCTTCATGAATTTTAAACTATATCAAATGGATGTTAAAAGTGCCTTTTTAAATGGATTAATTGAAGAAGAAGTTTATGTTGAGCAACCCCCTGGTTTTGAAAATTCTGAATTTCCAAATCATGTTTATAAACTTCATAAAGCTTTATATGGATTAAAACAAGCTCCAAGAGCTTGGTATGATCGTTTAAGCTCCTTTTTGCTGAAAAATGATTTTACTAGAGGTAATGTAGATAAAACTTTATTTTAAAGAAAAAGAATGATGATCTCTTAGTAGTACAAATCTATGTAGATGATATAATATTTGGTGCTACTAATGAATCTCTTTGTCAAGATTTTGCAAGATTAATGCAGGGTGAGTTCGAGATGAGCATGATGGGAGAACTGAATTTCTTCCTCGGACTCCAAATAAGGCAAACCAAAGAGGGGATCTTCATCAACCAAACAAAATACACAAAGAAATACTCAAGAAGTTTGGGATGGAGAACACTAAGCCTTTAGGTACCCCTATGAGCTCTACATGTAGACTTGACAAGGATGAATCAGGTAAGTCTATAGACCAAAAATTATATCGTGGCATGATTGGTTCATTGTTATATCTTACTGCCAGTAGGCCAGATATCATGTTTAGTGTCTGTATGTGTGCTAGATATCAGTCTAATCCTAAAGAGTCTCATCTTTTGGCTGTTAAAACGCATACTTAGATATCTATCTGGCTCAATTGAAATTGGTTTATGGTACTCTAGATTCTTCATTTGAATTAATTGCTTATTCTGATGCTGACTTTGCTGGGTGTAAACTTGATCGTAAAAGTACTAGTGGAACCTGTCAGTTTCTTGGAGTGAATTTGATCTCTTGGAGTAGCAAGAAACAGAACTCAGTTGCTCTATCTACGGCGGAAGCCGAATATATAGCAGCTGGAAGCTGTTTGCTCAAATCCTCGGATCAAACAACAACTCGAAGATTTTGGCATTAAACTAACTAAGACACCCATAAGATGTGACAATACTAGTGCAATCAACCTATCTAAAAATCCTGTGCAACATTCAAGAAGTAAACACATTGAAATAAGACATCATTTCATAAGAGATCATGTACAAAACTCTAATGTAATTTTGATTTTGTTTGTACTGATGATCAGTTAGCAGATGTGTTTACCAAGCCTTTGAGTGAGGATAGGTTCTGTCTGATTAGAAGAGAGTTAGGTGTCATTGATCCATTCTCCTAGAACTCTCTTAGTATCAATTTTACCTAAATCCTAAAGCTCAAAACCTATTGATTAAAGCCCCAAAATTTATCAAATTTTTCCTATTTTTTAAAAAATTTTTCGGATTTTCTCGATTTTTTTTTTTTGGCCAAGTGTCGACACTGACCAAGTGTCGACACTTGACATATCCGAAGTGTCGACACTTGCGAATCTGAAACTATTTTAAAAGGACCGAACGAGGGTTTTTGAAATTTTCTTCCCCCCTTGATTTCTTGCAACAGTGGTCCCCTCTGTCCAAATCCATCCTTTCACCCCTTAATCCATCACAAATCAGGTATTTCCCTTTTCTAATTTCATTTTATTTTTTCTTGTTTTTAGTTTTGTTGTTTTCGAACCAAACAACCGTGTTTTGGATTTTCCGAGTATTTTTCATGAATCTAACCAGATTTTTGCATGTTTTAGTGGATTTCTAAAACTCCATTTGAAGGAATAGTATTTTAAACTTATTTTTCTCGGATTTCTCTCATCTTTTGGCCATTTTTCACCCTTTTTGCAAAACAAAACACTGTTTCATTAATTTTGGCCAAAATAAATTGGGTTTTCATCTAAATTAAAAGTACTAAATCCATTTATTGATGATTTAGAAGATTTTTCGTGATATATTGCGACATTTTCGCCTATTTGCTAAAACCCTAAGTGATTAAACCCAAATCCCATGTTTTTGATTTTTAGACCTTACAAAAATTATTTTTCCAAAGATTCAAATGTGTTCTACCAAACAAAAATATTTTCTACAAAATTTGTTCGGAAGTTTGTCTTGATCAAAATATATTTCTACAAATATTATTTTACAATTTTCAAACATTGTTGATTCTGGTTTTCGAAACCTATCTAAACATTTTTCTAATCTCAACCTAAGCCAGTCCCTTGTTAAGCCTTTCTTCCTTTTTCCTGGTCAGTTGGCTGTAATGGGTCCTAGGAAGAGACTTGCAGTTAGGGAGAGGCCCAGTCATGGTACTGAGAGGAGGTCGAAGGCCAGATTTGATTCAGCACAGCCGAGCAGTACAGCCACACCGAGCTCCCCCCTGTAGAGAGGATGGCAGGGAAGTTTGTAGCTTCAGGGAGGAGAGTTGACTTGCAGTGCTTCGACAGGCACCACTTGGTATTAGACAGATACTCACTGATGCAGGACTAGTACCATTCTGCACCATGCAGGAGAGGTACTATCCTCACCTAGTGAGGGAGTTCTATGGTGCACTGGACTGTCGACGACTACTATGGACGACATCTCAGGGGTATTCAGATTTCTTTGACTGATGAGCTTCTGAGCCTGTATGGGAGATACCCCGGAGAGGAGTCTGTGCTTTTTCAGTGGATGATAGAGAGGCGGCATTTAGGTGCATCCTTGAGAGAGAGGATGTTCGCGGTATATCAGTGGTTACCGCGAACCAGTTGTCATTAGAGATGCGCCTACTGCACCATATTACTGCACGGATCCTACTACCGAAGACTGGCAGATTGACTTCATCACCGAGAGGGAGTTGATGGTGATGACCAGTCTGATTGAGAGGAGACAGATAATATTCCTTCTCTGATGCTGACAGATGTATGATGCTGCCACTCAGCGCCGACACTGTTTGCCATACGGCATGGCACTGACCCGACTTTTCAGAGCATGTGGAGTATCATTGGAGGGGGAGATCCCCAAGGAGATACTGCACACGGATGTGTACGACGAGAGGTCATTGCACCGGATGGGATACAGATTAGTTGGAGGTCGATGGGTTCGCAGAGAGTCTGGCCAGGAGCCAGATGAGGAGGACGAGATTCGAGAGGCTGAGGCTGGACCATCTGAGCCAGCAGTTCTTCCTCCAGTAGATGTACCATCGACACAGGCAGAGCCTGTCTCCTGACACTTCAGCTCCTCCACCACCATCTACAGGACTATCTTTTGAGGAGCATGCCAGAGCACAGTTTACAGAGATCAGAGGTGAGGTGACTCAGCTGCGTAGCGAGGTCGAGCTTCTACGAGCACATACTACCTCGGAGCATGCTGAGATTCGCAGATCCATGGAGGAGGGATTTACTCGCATTGAGAGTCTGAGATCACTTATACCTCCTGCAGCCCCTGCACTTGCACGATCTGACGATGATGACGATGATGATGATGATGGCGACGATCACCAGAGCGACCATGCTGATTATGCTGAGGGTGGTGATCAGGATGTTGACAGAGCTACAGAGGTAGTGGGCAGTGACAGCGACAGTGTTGGCGGTGCCGATGCTTATGAGGTGGTCAGTCGAGATCCTCCTACTACACCAGCTCCTGCTATTGCCTTGGTTGACTCCACACCGGACCTTATTGTGCCAGCTGATCGTCTTTCACCTCCTTCTACTAGATCATCTAGGGTTGTACCCGCCTTTGGTCCTTCGGCCGCACTAGGAGTCGTAGAGCTTTAGCACCTCCTAGGGCATTAGCCACCAGATCTAGGATCAGTGCTCCTTTCAGTCTTGATGTTCCATATGATGAGGATTAGCCTCACAGATGTTTGTTTTAGTTCTTATGTTATATATTTGATACTTATTTGACTCTGATGATATATATGTATTTCAGCTCTTTTGTACTAAAAACTTATATATATATATGTTTCTGTTCAGTACTCTTATTTGTGCTTCAATGAATCAATTTACTATTTTTGGCTCTGATACTCTTTTATCTGGTATATTTTAGCTCTGATACTCCTTGATATTAGCATAATTTCAGCTCTGATATCTATGTTATTTGTCTCTACTATCTTTTGTCTCCATGCTCATTGTGAGGGGAGGTTATTCCCCTTTCTAATGATTGACAAAAAGGGGGAGGGGGAGAACATGTATTGATTTGATTATTGAGAAAAAGGTGTATTGTATTGATTGTATTGATTTTTCACCTTGCAAGAATCTTTGAAGTTTACCTTAATAAGAAGTATCTAATTAAGGGGGAGATTGTTTCTTCCTATCTATGAAGTTTTTGCCTCTATTATGACTAAAATTCATATTCATAAATTAAATGGTTAAAGTTTGAACTATATTGCCTTTTACTTAAGGTTTTGTCATCATCAAAAAGGGGGAGATTGTTGGCTCCACCCAGTGATTTTGATGAATAACAAAACATTGAGTGCATATTGTATTCTAATGAGGATTTCAAGTTGTGAGTTTTCAGGAAGAAAGCACCTCAAAATTCAAAAACTTATGGTGTATGGCACGCAATGGCACGGAGCAATTCTCACAAATCCGGCATCCTCTTCATTGAAAAAGGGCATAAAAAATTTTTATATTATGTGTTTATGTATTCAAGAATTTTATTTATGTTTCGAGGCATTTACACTTGAATCTGAAAGTTTTCAGTCTCAAGTGTCGACACCTGGACAGTCAAGTGTCGACACTTCAGCATTTGGCACAGACAAAAATCCTTGGCACGCCAAGTGTCGACACCTATATTCAAGTGTCGACACAAAGTGTCGACACTTAGGTTCCAAGTGTCGACTCAAGGCCTGAGATTTTTGAAAATACAGAACTTTGTAGTTGAGGATTTTTGTGTCAAGTGTCGACACCTGTGCATCAAGTGTCGACACTTGAATGTTCAAGTGTCGACACCAGAAATCAAGTGTCGACACCTGACAGCCAAGTGTCGACACCTGACAGCCAAGTGTTGACACTTGCAGCCTGACAGCTCTAACGGATCTATTTTTCTGGCTTGCAGAACTTGCTTTTCAAGCTCCAAACGGCTATTTCCAAGGTTCCAACGGTCACAAACCTTTTTTGGAAGGTTCTTGGTGTATTTAACTCCACCAACCTCATTTTAAAGCAAGAGAAGTGAAGAGAAGTGTATTCAAGTGCATTGAAGTCCACTCAAAAGCCAAAAAAGCCAATATTTCTCTCCAAACTTCACATCAAAAGCCTCTTCTAGCTTGATTCATTGAAAAGCCTACAAGCTCATCCTTACTTCATTCCAAAAAGAGGCACATTGAAGGAGATTCCAAGGAAGAGTGAAGACAAAGCATCCTTTTGAGCTTCAAAGATTCCAATCTACTCTTGAAAAGAGTTTGTTGTAGTTTTAAATTCATATCTGTTTATTGTGTTTTGACCTTGCTTTCAAGGGTGTCTTGAAAGAAGGTTATTGTGGTTTGTTGGTGAGCCAAAGGGATAAAACCAACTAGGGTTAACTTGTGAGCCGAAGACAAAACAAGTGTTAAGGTTTGTTGGTAAGCCTAAGTGACAAAACCAACTTAGGTTTTGACTTGTGAGCCTTGTGAAAAACAAGTCGACTGTAATGTAGTGTGGATTATAGTGAAATTCCCAAGGATGGCTTGGGAGTGGATGTAGGTTAGGTTTGCACCGAACCACTATAAACTTGTGTTTGTGATTGCTCTCTTTCTCTCTTGCTCTTTATTGCTAACATCTTGCATTGAATTTTTCATCATTCACAAACACCACTAGTTTCTCACATTATTGCCTTAAATTTTAAAAGACCCAATTCACCCCCCTCTTGGGCTCCATTTCTGGGCAACAGTGCCTGATGATCGAAACCGACCACCATTCAACTGAATGACTCTGAACAAATGGACCCTCAAGATCGGACTGAAGAAGCTAAAGAACCGATAGAAAGAACCATTCCTGTACCTCTCACAATGGATGATCTGACTAAGGTGATTTAGATCGGAAGTCTGCTTGATGAAGATCAGAAGACTGACTGACCAGTTTTCCTTAGGAAAATGTCGAATCTTTGCATGGTTAGTTACGATATGTTAGGTATTCCTCCTGATGTTATTACTCATGAGCTCAAGTAGATCCCGGAGTCGACCAATCTGCTAGAAGAAAAGAAACTTTGTCTTGAAAAGACAAAAGGTCATTAAGAAAGTGACTAAACTTCTTGATGCGGGTTTATCAGGGAAGTTCATTTATCGATTGGTTAGCCAAGTAGTAATGGTAAAGAAGGCTAATGGCAAATGGAGGATTTACATTGATTACACTGACCAACAAAGCCTGCTCCAAGGATAGTTTTCCTTTATCCTAAATTGATCAACTTGTCGATGCTACTACGGGACACCGACTTCTAAGCTTTATAGATGCTTTTTCGGGTTATAATCAAATCGAATGAATCCTGAGGATGAAGAGAAGATGTCATTTGTTACCGATAGAAGAATATATTGCTATAAGGTAATGCCTTTTGGCTTGAAGAATACTGGAGCGACATATCAAAGATTAGTCAACAAGATCTTTGATAATCTAATTGGTCTGAATATGGAAGCTTATGTTGATGATATGATCATCAAAAGCATCCAAGCCGATGACCATATTAAAGATCTCCAAGAAACCTTTGATATATTACAGAAACATCAAATGAAGTTAAATCCCATAAAATGCATCTTTGGAGTAATGTTAGGTAAATTTTTAGGTTTCATGGTCACCAACCATGGAATTGAAGCTAATCCTAAAAAACACAAGCCATACTTGATATGAGACATCCTACCAACAAGAAATTAGTCCAATAGTTAACTAGATGAATCGCATCATTAAGCCAATTCATTTCTCGATCAACTGAACGATGCCTTCCTTTCTTTAAAGCTCCATGACAGTATCAAGATTTTGAATGGACAGATACTTGCCGACAAGCCTTTGAAGATTTCAAAAAATATTTGATCAATCCGATCTTATTATCTAAGCCCGAAGAAGGAGAAGATTTATATCTGTACTTTGCTGCATTGGATGAAGTTGTCAGCTCGCTGTTGGTCAGAAAAGGGTCGAGAGGACTCATAAACCCATTTATTACACTAGCAAAGTACTCCATGATGCTGAGGTGAGGTATCTAAAGATCTAGAAGCTTGTCTTTACTTTGGTGATATCGGTGAAGTATCTTATATCATATTTCCAATCACATCCGATCATTGTGCTGACTGACCAACCCTTGAGGACCATTCTGCAATGCCCTGATACTTTAGGTAGAATTGCTAATGGGCAATAAAGTTGGAAAAATTTACATTTCATATCAACCTCGATCAGTCATGAAAGTTCAAGTATTAGCCAATTTATAGCTGAATGCACTTAGGATGATAATGAATAGGAAATGCAAATGTCTGTTGAGAATACAGAAGATGATTCCACTTGGATTCTTCATGTGGACGGTGCTTCTAATTCATCCGGTTGCGATGCAGGTCTGATTTTGGCCAATCCCAACGGAGATATTATGGAATATGCCATTCATTTTTCTTTCAGGACTTTTAATAATCAAGCAGAATATGAAGCTCTTTTAGTAGTACTTAGGATTGCTAAGGAGTTGAATGTTCGAAAGTTGAAGGTGTTATCCGACTCATAATTGGTGGTAAATCATGTCAAAGGAGACATTGAAGCTTGAGATGTGATCCTTGCCAAATAATTGAAAAAAGTTCAAGAGTTGAATGCTCAATTTGATTCTTTGGACATCAGCCATGTCCCTCAAGCGAAAAACTCTTGGGCTGATTTGTTATCTCGCCTAGCCATTTTAATGCCTGACTCTATGGATCGGACTTTTGTCGAATATTGGGAGACCCCTAGCATTTCCGATGGAGAAAAAGAAGAGAATATCAAATCGAACATGAGGTGAGTTAGATGGATATTGTTACAGTAGTAACCAACCCATTCAGCCCTAGCACAACGGTGGGACCACTTGAAGAAATCATCCCCATGGAGGTCAGGTTGGCAGCTCGGCTAACCCGCTTCAACCAGGTTGGCACCTCGACTAGGTCGTTAGCTCGGCATCCTTGCCTAGAGCCCTACCAGGCATGAAGGGCAACCCATTCTGGCCCACGAAGCTCTCCAGATCCGTCCGGCTCTGCTCCGCACGGTCCAAGCACCAGCGGGAAGCAGCCGCGCTCCAGCCCAGCCTTCGCATGGCTTCATCCTGTAGGCACCCGCACACATGTCCCAGGCACCCTCCCTGCGCCTCGGTCCATGTGGAAGGAGGGCACGAGCCCGTGCCAGCCCAGCTCTGCACCTTCCTCGATCCACGTGCAAGGGCGGCACGACGGCTCTGCACCACCCAAGCTCCGGCTCCAAGCCCTGCACCGCCCAAATGTTGCCCTGTGCCTCCGTGCCCAGCGCAGCATGGTCCCAGCGCCTCCGAGCCCGGCACGACACACGCCCGCATCCTTGAGCGCAACACCTCTGAGTCCTGCTTCTCTGGCTCTGCGTGACCTGGTTGCCCGCACGTCTCCCCCATCTCTGCCTGAGCTCTGGTGCCTCCGAGCTCGGCACCGTAGTGCATGCTCCTAGCTCCGCGTGCTCCCCTCCAGCTCCGTCCGAGCCCCGGCATCTCCGAGCTCGACACTGCTAACGAGCTCACAGTTCCGCGTGCCCCATCTGGCACCACCGAGCCCCGACCCCTCAGGCATCTATCCGACCTCAGTACGCTCGGGGTGGCGCACCCCCATGCCCAGTTCTGGCTCCCTCGACCTCGCCAGCACGGCACGAGTCCATCCGCGTCCGGTTCGGCACCTCCGAACCCATCACCGTGGCATGCCCAAGGCAGCGCGCCCTGAGCCCCGGCTCCTCCGGCTCCCCCGACCTCGCCAGCACGCCCAGCATGGCACCCTCGGCATTTCCGAGCCTGGCACGACATGCCAAGGGTAGCGCGCTCCCGCGCCTTCTCTGTTCGTCCACCTGCAAGAGACCAACACCCCGGACCCCAGCTCCGCCGGCTCGGCACCGCGGCACGCCCGCCTGGCGCACCCACACTCCAGTCCGGTGGGACCCCAGCTCGGTAATGTCGTGCCCAGGACCAGCTCCTCTGACTCTGGCCCACACGCCCGGCTTCATCTGGCTCTACCCACGTGGCGCCCAGCTTGGCACGCCCACATGGCACCCAGTTCCGTCTGCACCTGCTCCGCACCCCAGCATGCTCGCGGTCCGGCTCCGCCCTCCCGCGGTCTGGTTTCAACCAGGAGCAGCGTGTGTCGCAGCGTGTGTGTTCGCATCCACGTGCTTGGGGCCTTGCACCTCACCTCGATCGGCATGCATGGAGGCCCCCACGAGCTTCTCTCGATTCGTGTGCCTGCCTGGCAGCCTGGAGCAGCATCCCAATCAGCTCGGCATTTTGGCATCTCAGCCCGGCTCAGTCATGGTACACTACGTAGTTCATGATGCGGGACTAATATGCATGCAATTCTTTTTGTATGTTTTATATATGGGGTTAGGTGATTAATTCCCGAATTTCAGATCAAAATTAGTTGTAGAGAATTTTATATGAATTTCTTAAGCCAAGCATGTAGATTAGAATCTAAAAAATACTAAAGAAGGATCGCCGGGGCTGAGAAGCCTCGGTTAGGGCAAGTTCTCCTATAATAATAAGACTGGAGGTAGAGGGGTGTACCTGACAACATCTGAAGTGCCCGGTGAAGATCACAGTGAAGGGATCTCTTGTTCCTTGATAGATGCGGACTGAAAAACCAAGCCAAAGACCCACGGATACCCGGCTTTCTTGCTCGGTGGTCCGATTGAGGCTTGGCTGGAGTCGTTGGATTCGTAGGAACTCGGGGACCTGCAAATGACCTATCAAGGGTTAGAAAACTCAGAGGAAATCAAGAAAACAAAGGAAAACAGCAAAGTAAAGAAACTTTTGGAGGGGGCTGGAAGGATGGTTGGCGGCAGGAAGATGGTTGCAAACACCGGGAAGAAGAACTCTCAAACCCCTTTATGCACACAGCAGGGTGACACTCAAAGCGATAGAAGAACTCAAGGCTTATTTCATATCAAAATCTCCCTTCATACAAGAGGATAGGGTCCTTTAAATAGACCCTTAACCTTGGGCTCCAAGTAAGGGCACATAAGTCTTTACATAAGAATACTTTTCCCTCTCAAACCCTAGCTAGAAAAAAAGGAAACATTAGGTAGAAAAATTTCTAAAGATTCTCTTGACTTGGCCAACACTTCAAGGATGCCTAGGGGGGCTTGTTGGGCTTCTAGGAGCAACAAGAGGTCAGCCCAAAGGGACTCGGGTGCATGGGTTTGGGCCTCTGGAAGCTGGGGTGGCCTGGTAGCCAGGTAGCAGGAATATTCCCTGGTATCTTGCTTCTTAGGGCTTGGGCTTGGCGCCTGGGCTTGATTTCTTTGGGCTAGGATGCAGATGGACCTCTAAAATCATGGATTCCTTGGTATATGAATATATTTTGGTATCTGGAAGGAATCTGGGCATCTGGAGGGCATCTACAAGGAATCAGGGTTTTCTGAATTTTCCTCCTGGGGTCTTCAAATCTTCAAGCTGGGTTGGACTTGGGTTATACTTCCATGTCTTCAATCTGGTTGGACTTAGTATTCACTTGTATGATGTGGTCTTGAGTCTTCAATATGGTTGAATAGGACTCAAAAAAATAAAATTAGCTCGACATGAGCTGACTAACACTAGACTGAACTAGCTCAACATGAGCTGACTAGTACAGAACTGAAACTCAAAAGATTCAAATAACAACTAAAATGGACTCAGATGGGCTAAGCCCTTATTACAGATAGACTCATAAATTATTGATCAATTCACAGAGGGTTGAAAAGCCTCTGTCTTATTCTGGTGCCTCCGGTGTCCCACCAATTCTCCTGGGGTGGGAGGAACTCGACCCTATTGAGTGAAGATCAAACTGGCTTACATATCTCTCGAGAAGGTCTTGGTTGAGGCATTGCAAGTCCTCTCGAGAAATCCATGAATCGTCCGACTCTGGTGGCCTTGGCATCGGACCAGGAAGCGTTGATATTCATGGCCCGGGTCGTGATGGCTTGATCGTCCAGGATACGCTCGATCCGTTCTCCTCTCTTAGGCCAATTAATTGGTGGACACTCTGGATAAGGATCACTCTCAACAGAAGGGATAGGTCCAAAAGCCTCACTGGGTATCTTTGTCGGTTTCCTGTACTCAACCAGGTCTGTAATATTGAAGGTAGAACTAATGCCCATATTCGAAGGCAAGTCTAACACATAGGTATTTGATCGAACCTTCTTTAACACTTTAAAAGGTCCGGCTCCACGAGCATGAAGCTTCTTAACGGTCCCTAGTGGGAACCGCTCAAGCCTAAGCCTAATCATGACAGAATCCACTACATCAAATTCTTTGGTCCATCTTCGGGAATTAGCTAGTTGTTTCAAAATTAGTGCAGGTGATGAACATACTGGGCACATGCAGACTCCTAACAAGATGATGCAAAGGACTCAAACCTACACCAAACAGACTCGACTCTGCATTCCTATGGAAGGATTTTATTGAACTCTTTAGACCAAAACCTAAGAGATTATAGGTTCTCTAGGTTTGATCCTAGCTTGACATGCACATGAAAATTTACAATGAACTCCTAGCAAATTCCAAAGAGTATGCCAGAAGTAAGATGCAAACCTAACATGCGTGATGAATGCATGCAGTATGCTAATCTCAACTAAATGCAATCTAATGATCCTAGAAATGCTGGAGGTATCTGGAAAGGACAGAAAATAGGAAGTGATTCAAAATTAGTCTGGTAGGGTAGGGAAAAAGGTTCAAGGTTAGTTGGATAAAGTAGAGAGTCCCCAAGCTCTCCGTCTCAAAGATATCTTATTTCCTTCGATCGTCCCACTGACTTGATGATGCAGAACAGAAGCTCTGATACCAAAATGATGCAGGACGAAGAACAAAGAAGCGTATGCGGAAGTAAATTAAGATTAATTCTTTTTTTTTATATATATATTTCAGAAATTGGCTTCGACTCAAAGTAAAGTTAAACTAAGTTGATGGAAACTAGGTAAGGATTGAAAGTACAATTTAGAAGAAGCTAAGTTATATAGTAGTTCAGAAGTAACGGATCGCTGGGGGTTGAGAAACTCCCAGACCTAGGGTTTCGCTCTGAACTTTCAACAGGACAGAAATAAAGAGAAGAGATGGTTTACCAACCAAACAGTGATCTCACAGAATTTGGGTGGAAGAACTCTCTCGAGCAGATTGTTGGATCCTCGGATTCGGCTATCTTCGCAATGGATCCTCCAATACGGGTCTTGTGGCTGGGTCAGCTTCTCCTGGACTCAAGATCTGGGAAGAAGAAAAACAAGTGATGGATTCAGAGACTCAGGGAAGGATTTACCAGTTCGAAGAACTTGAAGGCTGATGTCGCTGAGATCCGGATTCTCTTGAAGGCTGATTCGACTCCCTCTGGAAAGAGCTTGGATCTGAAGTACCCGGACTGTAGCTGGATGTTGGTGGTCGGCCTGGACTTGGAGAGAGAGGCCGTGGGAGGTGGGATAGGCTAGGGTTTGGTGGATTGAAATGGATGGTGGGCGGCTAGGGTGATAGAGTAGAAGTGGCTAACCTAGGGTTTGGGTTTTGGAGATCTCACACCTTTCAAGGTTCCTGGGGAACCCGGATTTACTCCCTCACGGAGCTCAACACCTGGATGCAAGTGCGGAAGAGAGAAAACATAAAGTTTGCTCACAAAAAAAATTTGGTTTCATTCATCTGATTCTTTTCAAACTTACATGGGGGTTTAATTTATAGGCCATTACAAGAGAGTAGGGTTTTACATCTTCCATGTGGGACTAAAGGAGGGGATCTTCAAATTAGGATATCAATCCCTACTCATGTGGCCGGCCAATTAATTCCAAAGTTGATTGAAGCTTCAAAAAGGAAAGTGGGTGGCGCCTACTTGTCTTGACCTCCAAGAAAATATTTTTTTCCTTCTATGCTTGGCCTTATCTGGAAGTGTTTGGGGCCTCTTAACCTTGCCCTCCAAGAGAAAATTGTTGCCTTTTATATCTGGCTTTAGTTGGAATGATTAGGGCGCCTCCTAACCTTGCTTTTCAAGAGAAATCTCCTTCCTTTCATGGCTCAACCCTTTTTGGATACCTCCTTTTCTTTCTCCCCAAGTTATGGCTCCTTCTAACTTTGTTTTGAGTATTTCTGGCAGGTAATGGGTGCCTCCTTGAATTTCTCTCCAAGAGAATTTCTTCCCTTTTATAGTTTGGTTCTTCGGAAAGTCTTGGGCCGCCCCCTTGATTTGTGGGCTCCTGGTGGATTTCTCCTCAATTGGCGCAGGGAGAAGGGAGCTGCTATCTATGGTGTGGGGACCAAAGGTTGCTAGATGTAGATATGGCGCCCCCCTGGACTCAGGCGTATGGCTGGGAGTGTGGCTGGGAGTGTGGCGCCACTTGCTTGGCCTTGGAAGAAAATGTAACACCCCAGGTTGAAGTCCTAGTCCACTACTGAGTCAACATGACTCAACAAAATAAAATGTAGGTAATATAGACTCAAGCTAAAATTGAGTTGATCCAGTCAACCCTTATTACAGGCCAAAAAATCCTAATTCTTCGGGCAAGGTTAATCAGAGATCTAGATGGAGCCCTGAAGTCTTCTTCTGAGTCTGGTGCCCGCGCCAATTCTCCCAGGGTGGGAGGAACTCGACCCTGTCGAGTATGGATCAAGTTGGCTCTGGTATCTCTCCAAAAGGTCTGGGTCCAATTCTTGTAATTCTTCTCGGGAGATCCAAGAGTCATCAGAATCTGGCCTTCCTTGCCAGCGGACCAGGTATCTTTGGTATCCTCGATTACGAGTAGAGATAACCTGATCATCCAGGATCTTTTCAATCTGCTCTTTCCTCACAGGCCAGTTTGTTGGTGGACACACAGGGTTGGGTTCACTCTCAAGAGCAGGATTAGGTTCAAAAGCCTCACTGGGAATCACAGCTGGCTCTCTATACTCTACTAGGTCTGTAATGTTGAAAGTGGAGCTAATGCCTGGTTTTGGAGGCAACTCGAGCACATAGGCATTGGATCCTACTCTCTTCACCACTCTAAATGGTCCAGCTCCTCTAGCATGTAACTTTCCAACGGTTCCAGGAGAAAACTGCTCAGGCCTTAACCTAATCATTACATAGTCTCTCTCAACAAAAGTTTTGACTCGTCTTTGAGAATCAGCCAACTTCTTATAAGTTTCATTACTTAAAGTTATTTGGCATGAATTCTTATGCAAGTCCTTTACATGCTATGCAAGTGCATCAAGAGACTTGTGTGTGTGGGCTAATAGTAAATCAGATCAAGTGGGGTGAGGCTGTATATGAACAATTTCAAAGGGACTCTAGCTATAACCTATTGATCGAAACATTGAATGCAATTTCAGCCCTGGACAAAAAACAAATCCCAATTCCTAGTGCTCTAACCAAAATCTGAGTAACCTAGTAAAGGTCAAGAAAAAAACTAAACTAGACTGACGACGCATCCTAAGAATGGACATTCAAAGGAACTAGGATCCTAACAACTATGGCTCTCTATTGATCGGAGGAGGCACAGAGCATGAAAATAAGCAAGCTATAGACAACATATAGAGAGAAAAAGATTTCTAGAAATGGAAATGATGATAAACTAATAATAGAATAGAAAAAAAGAGTTTAAAGGAATGACATGAAAAGAAGTGGAAACTAAATAGAATCTAAAGACTATGGTTGATCCATGTGTGGGAGGATGGGATCATTAAAACTATCGAGAGGTCGCTAGTAGGTGCCATAAGGTCTTCCAGAAGTGGTGCAAACCATAGGTTGACACGTGGTTCACTCTAAAGACTTCGACAAAGTATACTTGGATGGTGTAAGAAGCATTGGAAGTCCTAGAGAAAGGGAGGAGATATGAGGGGGGTCTCGAATACCTGTTGACTAAAGGTGGTGACCTGAAGGTTTGAATGGTGATCTATGAGTGTCAACTGGTCATCCTTACGAAAGTAAAAATTTGCTACTCCAGGATGGATCAAGAGATGGTTCGGGAAGTAGCCTAGGAGATGTGATTGCAATAGTTAAGGTTTGTTCTCTAAGCAAATAATGATCCACTTTCTCAAGAACTGGATTAGAGAATGATTCATGGAAGGGCCTATGGATGATGACCTCAAGACTTGAAATTTGACCTATGGGTGTGGAAAGGTATACTCTATAGAAGGGTAGGTCAGTCATGCAAAGGAAGGGGTCTGGGGCCATAAGGAGGACTTCTACAGGACTGGGTGAATCAATCCGCTCAAGACAAGGATGTTCAACTGAGATTACGGGAGAGACCTTAGTGGTTGGGCATGGGACAAGGTCCAATTGTAAGAGGCTTGATTCAGTCATCCTAAGGAGAGGATCTACCATAGGGTGGGCAAACTTAAACAATTCAGTGCAAAGATCTTCAATTGGTACTTGAGGAATGACTGTCATTAGAGGGTACGAACTAATAGCTCGGGCTAACACTATGAGTTCTTCCTGGGGGTATTTGACTAAAGGAACCTGGTTCTCACAAATCTCTTGAATTTCTGAACTAGGTCCTACCAGTCGGTTGCTTTCCAAGGTCTCCTCAGGTAAGGAACCAATAGTATCAATGTCACATTCTTCAAGTTCTTCCCCCTCATATTCATCAACTAGACTCAAGCTAGCATCATATACTTCCTCGATGCCATCTCCAATGGGTTTTGGGTCAGTGGTAATCGGGTCAACTGATTCTAGGCTTGTCATACCTAACCATTCTTCCTCATTGGTAGGCTTGGTTCTCCCTCATTAATGTCATCCTTAGGATTCTTACCACTTAGCTGTGCACAAGCCAGTCCTATGCATGGGCACTGACTAGATTTATGGCATGTTTCTCCACAAAACAAACATTCTTGCGATATAGGAACCTGGGTCACACTGGGTTTCAAGCTAGTAGAGACCTTACTTGGGCATGGGTGTGGATCTAAATGGTTGATCTAGAAGACTTGGGTTGTTGAGTGACTGGTCTAGAATATTGTAAGGACCTCTCATAGACACGATCCACACTATAGATATCATGGTTAGGCTTCCTAAGGTTATGCTCGGGATCATGGTATAAGGTCCTCCTAGGCTCCTGGCATGGATGAGGTTGGGGCCTATTAAATTTTGGATCAGGGGTCCAATTTTGATGTCTACATTTCTCAAGTACTTGGACTCGATCCCTAAGCTGGGTAAAATTCTCATGGACTTGTTCTTTACATTGGGTAACAGTAGCAGTCATATCCTGACTCAATTTGTTCATACTTTCAGTAAGAGCTCTAACCATGGCCTCTAAATCAGGTTGGGTTTGACCAGGTTGGGAGGGTACTCCGTTCCGGGTGGACATGATGATGCAAGCAAGCACATAGAATGTGACTAGACTAAAGCGATTACTGGCTCACTAGACCTAGAGTCCAAACTAGATGCCCAATCAGAGTGGCAAGCTAGCCTGTAGTAACTCAGGACTCAGCCAGGCAGGTGTAAGGGGAGTGTTAGGTCCCTGAATGCCAATCCTAGACACAATCAGTGATTGGCCAGGTAGGCGGACCAGCACACAAGCCCTCGGGACGTAGTCCCTGAACCACCATTCTAGACACTGAGTACAAAGCACACACAGAGTAACTAGAAAACTGACTCAACACTAGCCTTGACCCGACTTGTTGATGTCCCTAGCCCACTAGGGCAAATTAGGTCTAATCAATTTTTAGATTAAAGGCTTAGATTCGAATGAGTGGGTGGTGGTTTTGGGCTAAGGAGAGGTTATCAACTCCTCCCCTTATCTTAGATGCTCAAATGCCCTTAAGATGAATTAAGAGATGAACACTCAAAAATAATTGGATTGCAGAACATAAAAAAGAGTTGCAGTAATTTAATTTTCAGAAACCCACGGAAACTAATAAATCACAGGAAAATTAGGCAAAATAGTTTCAATTATACTGGTTTCAGAAAAAATAAAAATTACCAAATTTGGAGTTACCTGCAGTGAGAAATAATTCCTGCAATAGGATAATTATAGGCTGAAAAAGAGCACTTCCCCGTTTACAATTCCTGCTATGAAGTTATAACCAACGAATCCCCTACATGCCCTAGGAACACCCCGTGGAATGGGAAGAGGAGGTTTGCACCTCACTTCGTTCCTAGGACCGGACGTCCTGGGGAGTCTACTTCGAGCAGACAAAGTAAAAAGAGAGAGACTCAAACAAGCAATCAAACAGAAAACCCTAGACAGGGCTCTGATACCAAAAAATGATGCAGAACAGAAGCTCTGATACCAAAATGATGCAGGACGAAGAACAAAGAAGCGTATGCGAAGTAAAATTAAGATTAATTCTTTTTTTTTTTATATATTTCAGAAATTGGCTTCGACTCAAAGTAAAGTTAAACTAAGTTGATGGAAACTAAGTAAGGATTGAAAGCATATTTAGAAGAAGCTAAGTTATCAGAGTAGTTCAGAAGTAACGGATCGCTGGGGGTTGAGAAACTCCCAGACCTAGGATTTTGCTCTGAACTTTCAACAGGACAGAAATAAAGAGAAGAGATGGTTACCAACCAAACAGTGATCTCACAGAATTGGGTGGAAGAACTCTCTCGAGCAGATTGTTGGATCCTCGATTCGGCTATCTTCGCAATGGATCCTCCAATACGGGTCTTGTGGCTGGGTCAGCTTCTCCTGGACTCAAGATCTGGGAAGAAGAAAAACAAGTGATGGATTCAGAGACTCAGGGAAGGATTTACCAGTTCGAAGAACTTGAAGGCTGATGTCGCTGAGATCCGGATTCTCTTGAAGGCTGATTCGACTCCCTCTAGAAAGAGCTTTGGATCTGAAGTACCCGGACTGTAGCTGGATGTTGGTGGTCGGCCTGGACTTGGAGAGAGAGGCCGTGGGAGGTGGGATAGGCTAGGGTTTGGTGGATTGAAATGGATGGTGGGCGGCTAGGGTGATAGAGTAGAAGTGGCTAACCTAGGGTTTGGGTTTTGGAGATCTCACACCTCCTCAAGGTTCCTGGGGAACCCGGATTTACTCCCTCACGGAGCTCAACACCTGGATGCAAGTGTGGAAGAGAGAAAACACAAAGTTTGCTCACAAAAAAAATTTGGTTTCATTCATCTGATTCTTTTCAAACTTACATGGGGGTTTAATTTATAGGCCATTACAAGAGAGTAGGGTTTTACATCTTCCCATGTGGGACTAAAGGAGGGGATCTTCAAATTAGGATATCAATCCCTACTCATGTGGCCGGCCAATTAATTCCAAAGTTGATTGAAGCTTCAAAAAGGAAAGTGGGTGGCGCCTCCTTGTCTTGACCTCCAAGAAAAAATTTTTTTCCTTCTATGCTTGGCCTTATCTGGAAGGTTTGGGCGCCTCTTAACCTTGCCCTCCAAGAGAAAATTTGTTGCCTTTTATATCTGGCTTTAGTTGGAATGATTAGGGTGCCTCCTAACCTTACTTTTCAGAGAAATCTCCTTCCTTTCATGGCTCAACCCTTTTGGATACCTCCTTTTCTTTCTCCCCAAGTTATGGCTCCTTCTAACTTGTTTTGAGTATTTCTGGCAGGTAATGGGCGCCTCCTTGAATTTCTCTCCAAGAGAATTTCTTCCCTTTTATAGTTTGGTTTTTTGGGAAGTCTTGGGCCGCCCTCCTTGATTTGTGGGCTCCTGGTGGATTTCTCCTCAATTGGCGCAAGGGAGAAGGGAGCTGCTATCTATGGTGTGGGGACCAAAGGCTGCTGGATTTAGATGTGGCGCCCCCCTGGACTCAGGCATATGGCTGGGAGTGTGGCTGGGAGTGTGGCGCCCACTTGCTTGGCCTTGGGAGAAAATGTAACACCCCAGGTTGAAGTCATAGTCCACTACTGAGTCAATATGACTCAACAAAATAAAATGTAGGTAATATAGACTCAAGCTAAAATTGAGTTGATCCAGTCAACCCTTATTACAGGCCAAAAAATCCTAATTCTTCGGGCAAGGTTAATCAGAGATCCAGATGGAGCTCTGAAGTCTTCTTCTGAGTCTGGTGCCCACACCACTTGATCGTCGAAGTGCCTCTACCAGAATCCCGGCACAGGTCTTCCTTGTTTTGCAGGTCCGCTCGATAGAGGGACGATACGGTGAAGATTTCTCCAACCGGAGAGGCCACAGGAAGACCACGACACAGTATCAAGCCCCTTCATCCCCACAACTATGACTATATTTTTCTTGATCGTCTCCGACCGACGAGCCCGATGACGCTGGCAGGAGTCCACTCACTCGGGCCACGTAAGAAGCTACAGGCCAGGCGATCTAGGCGGCAATAGTTTGGCATGCCAGGAAGGGGCGTAGATCCACGTTCTTCAACAAGGTGGGATGACGGTTTCCACCTTTGTCCTTAGTCCTCGGGGGGCAGTCCGGGGGCTCGGGGATCGGGCACGAGAACTTCTCCCTCTCTCTCGAGGCCCCAAGGAGCGGCCTCGAAAAAAAACCTTCAGTGTGAAGGTGCGTCGCCACCCTCGATGGGGCAACAGGCAGCAAGCCAAACCTTCAGCTGTGAAGGTGCGTCGCCACCCTCGATGGGGCAACAGGCAGCAAGCCAAGGATGGAGCCACCTCCCAGCGATGCCACCATCCATGAGCCCCACTAAAAAAAAAAAAGGGAGAAGAGAGAGAGAGAAGGGAAAAAAAAGAGAGGAGGAAGGGTTTGGCCACCGTGAAGAAGAAAGAAATCCATGCAACGGAGTTTCCTCCTATGCAATGGAGTTTTCTCCTATGCAATGGGGTTTCCTCCCATGCAACGGAGCTTACTCTCTCATGCAACGTGGCTCCCAACTCTCCCATGCAACGGAGTTTCCTTCCATGCAACGAAGTTTCTCCCATGCAACGGGGTTTCCTCTCATGCAACGGAGCTTACTCCCTCATGCAAATGTGGCTCCCAACTCTTCCATGCAACGGAGTTCCTTCCCATACAACGGAGTTTGCTCCCATGCAGCGAGACTTACTCCCATGCAATGGAGTTTGCTCCCATGCAACGGGGTCTCTTCCCATGCAACGGAGCTTACCCCCTCATGCTACAGGAGTCCCATTTTCCCATGCAGCAGGGTCTCGTCTCCTCCATGCAACGAGGCCTTCTCCTTCCACACGACGGAGTTATTTCCCTCATGCAATAGAGGTCTCAATTCCTCCCAGGTAATGGAGGTCCACCTTCCCATGCAACAAGGGCCTTATGCTCCCATGCAACGAAACTCCCTCCCATGCAACGGAGTTTCCTCCCATGCAACGGGACTTACCCATGCTGTGGGACTTGATTCCATCCAACGGAGCTTCCCCCCATCCAACGGAGCCATTTTCCTCATGCAACACGGAGCTCCAACACTCCCATGCAACAGGGTTCCGCCTTTCCATGTACCAGGAGCCTTTGCTCCCATCCAATGGAGCTCCAACTCTCCTTCATACAATAGGAGCCTCTTTCCTCCAAAGCGATGGGAGTCTTATACCACATACAATGGAGCTTCTCCCCAAGCCACGAAGCTCCCCATGCAACGGAGCCTTGCTCCCTCATGCAACCGAGTTTATTCTTACGTGCAAAGGAGTCTCACTCTCTCCCAAGATGGCGGTCGGCGAACCTAATTCGGCCTGCACATGGAAGAAATATATCTTTGTTTATCATATAACCGAAGTTCAACAGGTAACTCCTTCTCTGTTACCTTTATAAATAAAAAACTGTGTTTCAGTTTTACAGGAAAAAGCTCCCGCAAGCTCAGAATGTCTAGGCTGGAGCCCTGTCCTCCTCCCCTAGGGCAAGCCCCTCGAAGGCTAGAGCCACCTGAACGGGAGTTGGGCCGTCGATGCCCTCCACCAGGCTGAGCCTCTTTGAGGACGAGCCCCCTGGACCAGAGTCGAGCCCTCATGGAGATGAAGCCCGGATCCCACGTCCCTCCAGCACCAAAGACCGGACCATGTTCCGGCACCGGCGAGCCTAGCTCCCCAGCATCAAAGCCCAAAAAATATCTTCCGGCATCAGGTCTCAGAGCCCAGTGCCAAGACCTCAGCCTCGAGCCTAGCTCAAGGTACCAAGGTCCGAAGCTCAGACTTCCAGCACCCAGTCTTTGAGCCCAGCTCCAAGACACCAGGGACCGAAGCTCAGGCTTCTGACATCAATGTCCCTGAGCCCAGCTCCAGGACGCCAACTCAAGACCGGAGCTCAGATCTCCAGCCAAGAGAACTTTGAGCCAAGCCGCTCTCTATCTCAAACATCTTCGACCCAGCTCCGAGACGTCAAGAGATCATGGGGCACGTAGCTCCCATCAACGCCTCGAGCCTAGCTCCAAGGCGTCAAAGACCTGAGCCAAGACCTCAGGTTACTCCTGGGCCCGAGCCTAGCTCCACGTCCAAGAAGGCCTCAAGCCTAGCTCCAAGGCAATCAAGCATGGTAACCCCCTTCTCTGATCTTCCCACTCGAAAAGAAGACGAGAGGGGAAGGAAAGAAAGAGAACAAGGGGGGAGCACGGCAAGCAACCCTCTCTCTGATCTCCCCACATGAAAAGAAGACGAGAGAGAGAGGAAGGAAAGAAAGAGAATGAGAGGGGAATACGGCAAGGACCCTCTTTCGATCTCCCCACTCGAAAAGAAGACGTGAGGGGAAGGAAGAAAGAGAACGAGAGGGAAACCACAGCAACAAAGCTACCACTTCTCAAGCCCGAGACCAGAGCTCAGATCTCTGGCTAGGGACCTCTGAGCCACGCAGCTCTCAGTCACAACATCTCCGAGCCCATCTCCAGGATGCCTATCCAAGATCGGAGCTCTAATCTCCGGCCAGGGACCCACGAACCACATAGCTCTCAGTCCATAACACCTTCGAGCACAGCAGCTCTCAAGTGTCATAACTCAACCCACAGCAAGATGAAACCCTTCTCTCTGATCTCCCCACTCATGCAAAAAAAAAAAAAGAGAGAAAAGAAAAGAAGAAGAGAGGGGAAGGAAGAAAGAGACAAGAGGGAAGCACGACAGCAAAACTACCACTTCTCAGTCATTAACATCCTCGAGCCTAGCTCTAGGATGCCAATCCAAGATCGATGCTCAGATCACCGGCCAAGGTGCCTACAGGTGCCACGTCAAAGAAGGCCACCACATCAGATGCCAAGCGAACTCTCCAAACCGGATCGCTCTGCCGAGCTGAGCTGAGCTCCATCGAGACAATAAGCCGAGCTCCATCGAGACAATGAGCCGAGCTCCGTCCTCTGCCAGGTCGGACTGCAAGCTTGGGACACCTAGGCGGAGCGGAGCCGCATCCTGCCCTTCAGAGCGAGACCCTCGAAGGTTAGTGCCTTATGGTCGAAGTCGAGCTCAGCGCTCACCTGCCAAAATGGAGCCTCTTCGAGGCGCGCCCCTCTGGACCGGGTTCGCCTTCTGCCCTCTAGAGCGAGACCCTCGAAGGCTAGTACCCTGTGGTCGAGGTCGAGCTCAGCGCTCACTTGCCAATGTGGAGCCTCTCCGAGCACGCACCCTCTGGATCGGGTCTGCCTTCTGCCCTCCAGAGTGAGACCCTCGAAGGTTAGAGCCCTTGGTCGGAGTCGAGCTCAATGCTTACCCACCAATGTGGAGCCTCTCCGAGCACGTGCCCTCTGGACCGGCCCGTACTTTGCCTCTCTCCACCAAGATGAAGCTTTCGAGGCTCTCTATTCAAGCCAGAAGTCAGTCAAGCTTCTCCATAAAACAAAGCTGAGACCAAACTCCCTAATGAAGCTGAGCTCTCACAACAAAGTCAAGCCTTTGATGAGACCAAGGTCCCTGCTGAGATCACACTCCCGTTGAAGATGAGGAAGACAACCCCCACTATGGCTGGGGAAGGCAACACGATTCCCAAAAGGAGGAAGCTGTGAAGGCCCAGTCACTTATCGCACACCATGCAAAACTAAGGGGTGGGGTTTTGTCCTCCACTCATGCAAACGTGATGAAAAGGGTGATCCTGTCCCTCCACCCTTTGCTGAGATCCACCAGCTGGAGTATGCGATCGCCGCGCATGCGCCAGCAGCTCCACCATCCCGAGAAGGAGGTAGGAATCCCTCCTTAATAATAAAGTTTCTCTCTGGTGCAACTTCGTTCTCCACCAACACAGGAACACGTCCGCTCGACTCAAGTCCGACGAACTCAAATGAAGCCGAGCTGAAATCAAGCTCCTCAACTCGGCCGAGCTGAAGTCAAGCTCCTCACCGAGCCCCACATCTACTGCTTGACTCATAGTTCATCTCTTCCTTACTCACAGTCCGGAGATGTCTGCGGAGACTCTAAGAAGTCCCGCCATCTATCGAGAAAACTCACAGTTTGGCATTTGCTGTACTTAAAGTCCAGAAATGTCCATGGGAAGCTCTGGAGCTCCAACCGTTTACGGCTAGCCTACTTGCATGGCAAATCAATGGCTCTGCCATCTCAAGAAAGAGGTAAGAATCCCTGCTTAATAATAAAAGCTCCTTTCTGGTGCAACTCTGCCCTTCACCACACAGGAACTCATCCGTCCGACTCCAAGTCCAGCAAAGTTAAGGGCTAAGGTCAAGCTATTCGTTCAATCAAGCTGAACCTAAACGAAGCCGAGCTGAAGCCAAGCTCTTCAGTTCAACCGAGCTGAACCCAAACGAAACCGAGCTGAAGTCAGGCTCTTCAATTTAGCCGAGCTGAGTCATGCCCCTTGGTCTAGCTAAGCTGAGGCCAGGCTCTGCACTGAGCCTCACACCTATCATCCGGAGGTGTCCATGGGTGGCTCTAGGGTTCCAACCATCTGCGACTCGCCTCCCAGCGCCAAACGAGTGGCTTTGCCTCCTCATAAGGATGTAAGAATCTCACCCCAATAATTAAAGTTACCCTTTGGTGCAACATTGCTCTTCATCACTACAGGAGCTCATCTGCCCAACTCCGAGTTTGGTAAAGAAAGCTCGAAGTCACCGGCGCCTAAGACCAGACACTCGGCACCTAAAGACCGGAGCCCCTGGCACCTAAGACCGGACACCCCGACACCTAAAGACCAGAAACCCTACACCTAAAGACCAAACACCCCGGCACCTAAAGACTGGAAACCCAGCACCTAAAGACCGGACACCCGGCATCTAAAGAACCGGACACCCGGCACCTAAAGACCGAGGACAACCCGGCATCTAAAGCTTACCTGAAGGGCGGATAAAGACCGACACACCCCAGCACCTAAAGACCAGACACCCTAGCACATAAAGACCGGAAACCCGGCACTCCAAGACTAAAGATACTGGTACCTTGAAGTGGGAAATAATGAAAGTCCCACATAGAAGCCTCATCAAAAGCATTGAGGAGTGCTCTAGCCACTATGTGCCCGGTCATAGGCCTGTGTGCACCCAAGTGTGCACCTCACTGACCCCTTCCTCCGCCGGCACTACTGCCTTTTCTCCAGTCAAAGAGAATCAATCCGAAATGCTAGCACCATCGAAATGTAGCTAACCTTCAGTCAAGGTACTTACGAGTAGGTGAATTTCAAAAAACACCACTTCCTATTCCTATTCTGCAGGTATGCTACGACATAGAGCTGAATGGATAAAAAACTAATCCCTTCGCCCAAAACGAGGAGAAGTAATGCCTTGGACTCAGGGAGTGGGGCATATGTTACAGTAGTAACCAACCCATTCAGCCCTGGCATAATGGTGGGACCACTTGAAGAAATCAGTCCCTATGGAGGTCAGGTCGGCAGCTCGGCTAACCCGCTTCAACCAGGCTGGCACCTCGACCAGGTCGGTAGCTCGACCGCCTTGCCTTGAGCCCTGCCAGGCATGAAGGGCAACCCATTCTAGCCCACGAAGCTCTCCAGATAAGTCGGCTCTACTCCGCACGGTCCAAGCACCACCGGAAGCAGTCGCGCTCCAGCCCAGCCTTCGCATGGCTTCATCCTACAGGCACTTGCAGGCACGTCCCAGGCACCCTCTCCGTGCCTCGATCCGCATGTAAGGGGATGCGTGAGCCCGTGCCAGCCCAGCTCTGCACCATCCTCGGTCCGCATGCAAGGGAGGCACGACCGGCTCTAAACCGCCCAAGCTCCGACTCCGGCCCTGCACCCCCCAAACGTTGCCGGCACCTCTGTGCTCGGCGCGGCGCAATCCTAGCACCTTCGAGCTTGGCATGGCACATGCCCGGCATCCTCGAGCCTGGTGCCTCCGAGTCTTGCTTCTCCGGCTCCGCATGACCCGGTTGCCCGTGCATCTCCCCCGACTCCGCATGAGCTCTGGTGCCTCCGAGCTCGGCATCGTGGCACGTGCTCCCAGCTCCGCGTGCTCCCCTCCGGCTCCATCCGAGCCCCGGTGTCTCCAAGCTCGACATTGCTGTGCAAGCTCATAGCTCTGCGTGCCCCCGTTTGGCACCACCGAGCCCCGGCCCCTCCGACATCCGGCCGACCTCGATATGCCCGGGGCGGCGCACCCCCGTGCCCAGTTCTGGCTGACCTCGCCATGGCACGAGTCCGCCGGTCCAATCGGCACTCCGACCCGTTGTGGCACACCAAGGCAGTGGCCCTGCGCCCCTCGAGCCGGCTCCCCCGAGCCGCCCGGCCCCCGGCCCCCCTCCCCCCACACCTCCGCCCTGAGCTGCCATCCAGGGTAGCGCCGCTTCCCGCGCCTTGCTCCGTGCTCTGTCGGCCGAGAGACCCCCAACAGCCTTGGACCCGTGTCACCCTAGGAGATCAGCACCGGACCCGCCCCCCCTGGCAGTCACCCCGGTCCACGCCGGCGACCCGGCTGCACGCACCTGTCCACGCCCGGCTGACGTGACGACACCCCGGTTCTGTGCCCGGCATCCACACACCCCGCACCACCCGGCTTCCTGGCTGCCTGCGGTCGCACAGCTCTCGCCCCTGGTTTGCCCGCAGCTGGCACTCGTGCCCTGTGGTGGTGGCTTTCTGCACCACTGCACCGCTGCTGTTCTGCCACAGCCTGCTCTCTTGGTCAGGCCTGACCCGTGCACAGCCGTGCATGCCGTCGCATGCATGCATGATGGGCCTGCATGCTTGCACCTGATCGGAGGCCCTCGGACCGCCTTCTCTCCTCCGCGTGCCTGCCTGGCAGCCTGAAGTAGCATCCCAGTCGGCTCAGCATTTCGGCATCTCAGTCCAGCTCGGTCATCAGGTACACCACGCAGTTCGATCTCATTCATGTGGGGCCCGACATATTTCCCGAGGGGCCCATCCACATGGGCCTGGCACTCTTTCCAAGGATCCCCCTCCACGTGGGTCCTATGGCATGCAGCCTGACATGCCATGCAAGGAAGGTTTGCATTTAAGTTTCCTAGGCTACTATTATGCTAACTAGTGAATAATGCCATACCCAAGGTACTGTACCCCTGCACCAACTTCCTGAACCACCAAAAAGAAGAAGATTCACCAACCCATCATGGCCTCATAGGCTATCCTAGCATGACAAGTCTACATCAAGACCAGCACGCCTCCCCTAAATGACAGGAGCCATTAATCTACACAAAAACTGGCATAGAGGTAAGGAGAAATAAGTATGAAACAACACACTCTCTTCATTATCACCCTCTGGCAGCAGAGAGTCCCCCAAGCTCTTCGCCTCAGAGGTCTCTTATTTCCTTCGATCGTCCCACTAACTTGATCGTCGGAGTGCCTCTACCGGAATCCCCGATGCATGTCTTCCCTGTTTTGCAGGTCCGCCCGATAGAGGGATGATACGGTGAAGATTTCTTCCATTGGAGAGGCCCATAGGAAGACCACGACATGGTATCAAGCCCCTTCGTCCCCACAACTATGACTATGCTCCCTTTGATCGTCTCCGACCGATGAGCCCAGTGATGCTGGCAGGGAGTGCACTCACCCGGGCCACGTAAGAAGCTACAGGCCAGGCGATCTAGGCGGTAACAGATCTGATAGTCAAATTTTTGATCGACGGAACTTTATTTGAAAATGTTATTAAAGCCAAATGACTATGATGGATAGCTTATGAATATGTTGTCTTGGAGGGATCATTATATAAGAAATCATTCACTCAACCACTACTAAAATGTTTAGCTCTATCGGACACTGAATATGCCCTTAGAGAAGTTTATGAGGGTATATGTGGTGATCATCTGGAGGAAGATCTCTTGCTTATAAGATTATATGCCAAGGATACTTTGGCCAACTATTCAGAAGGATGTGGCAGATTTTGTATGAAGGTGTGACCAATGCCAGAGGTATGATAACCTTCAAAAATGTCTGTCTAGTCAGTTAACTCAGCTAATTGCTCCTTGGCCATTCACCCAATGAGGAATGGATATTCTTGGTTCTTTTCTCCTGCCACGGGACAATGGAAGTTCATTATTATGGCAATTGATTATTTCACTAAATGGATTAAAGTTAAACTTTTAACCCAGATCACCGAAGGCAAAGTTGAAGCTTTTGTCAAAAACTCAATAATTTTTTGGTTTGGAATTTCCTATACTATTATCATCAATAATGGAAGGCAATTTGACAATAAAAAAATTAAGAATTTTTGTGCTTAATTCCATATCCTTCATAAATTAACTTCTGTCGGACACCCTCAGGCTAATGGTGAAGCCGAAGTAACTAATCAGACTATCCTTCTGGTGTGGGCACCAGACCTCTGGTTAGGGTTTTAATTTTTGGGTCTTGTACTAAAGCTTCAAGCCTAAAGCATTGTATTTTTTTTGGTCATGAATTTAGTTTCAATTGCTTTTGTTTTAGTCTTGTACATTGACCAATTTGGTCAAGTTGGGTCAATTGGTCCTGTACTTAGCTAAATTGGTTCTAGTCCGAGTCTACTGGAAGATTGGGTCCAAGTCTATTTGAAGGAGTGGTCATTGAGTCTAGTCCAATTATTAATGGGTCAAGCCATTTCCCATGCCTTGAAGGATGCCACCTCAGCCCTTGAGCACCACCACACCCATCCCATGTGGCACCACATCATCATGACAAGTGGGCGGCCCAAATCAAGAGGAATGCAGAATTTTGGATGCCATCAATCCAAGTGGACACCATCCCTTGATCCAAGCCTCCCTTCCCTCCCCCTATCAAGTTTTCTCCCAAAGAAGGGTGGGAGAAAAAGGAAGGTCAATGGGAGTTGAAGATTTGTGAAGACATGTCCCTTGCTTCAAGCCCCCATATCACGCCTTCTTTCCAAAGTGTTTGATCAACCATGGAAGAAATTCAAAAGTCCAAAGGCGCCAAGACAACATCCATGCTTCATGCCCCCACATCAAGCCTTTCTCCATAAAAGCTTGGATGGTCAAGGAAAGAAGCAATGATCAAGTGGGAGCCCAATATTCTTGAAGACATGCTCCCCTCCTCACTCCCCCAAATTGGTGCAGGGCGGTTGTCAAATGCTTGCAGCGACCAAAACCCCGACTCAGCGAGAACAGGTTCTTAGAATTCTTGGATGCTAGGATTGAGCAAGAGGGGAAGATCCTTTGAAACCTGCAACGATCAAGCACTGGAAGGGCAGCGTGATTTCTCATGTTGCCAGCCCTCTACCGGATTTCAATCCGGGTCTTCATGATTGGAAGGACGAATGGTGGGTTTCTCACCATGAGTCCCTGTTTCTTTTTCTTTTTTTTTTTTTAAACAAGAACTTGGAACGGAAGGAAGAGATTCCTCATGGAATCGTCCTCTCCAACCAGGCTTTCGGCCTGGTGTGCGTGAGGGGAAAAGAGTGGCCAGACGGCCTTCCACGGAAACAATCACAAAAGCACCGTCCAAAAAAATCCAAAAAAATGCTCTCCTCTTTATTCCTTGGTTCCCTTTTTTTTTTTTAAAGCATCAATACCAAGATGTAAAGTCCTCCACGTGACTAACAGGGAGGAAAAAAAATAACAAATGTAACACAACTCCAACACGCTGACTCTTGCGTGAAACACTTCAAATGGTTTTTTTTTTTTTAATCAAGAGATCATGCCACTAATAAAATTATAATAATAATATAAGATGAAAGACTCCGGTGTTTTCCCAGATCTGAAACTCCACGGGCGCTAATAGTGTATTGGGCCTTCGGCCCAATTCCCAATTAATTGTTTTCATCCCAAAAATGGGTCAGATTTGAAACTTGCTTCCCTTGAAGGCGTCTGGACCTGCGCACGTTTCCTGCTGGCGAGGCTGGTGGCCCCAAATCGTCATGGGCCAGAAGCTGAACCGAAACATCTGGGTTGGGCTTCACCGAACTATCACGAGCTGTCCTGATATATGAGTCAACTGATCAAGCTCAATATTCATCTCGATGTCCGCATCACTCTTCCCCTTCCTCTGAAAAGCTTGTCCTCAAGCTTGAATTATCACCTGCATAAGGGGTTAGATGTCGAATATTGAATACATCAGAAATAAGGACATAGTCTGGTAATTCAACTCGGTAGGCATTGTCACTAAATTTCTCCAACACCTGACAAGGACCAATTTTCTTTGGTTTGAGTTTGGTGTAGGCCCCCTGTGGATATCGTTCTCTTGGCAAGAAGACCCATACCAAATCACCAACCTCAAAAGTCTGCTGTCGACGTGTCTGATCAGCCTTAGCCTTATACTTGGCATAATTTTGCTCTAGATTGGCTTTAATAGTTGCGTGCACCTCACGTAGATCAGCCACTCGTTCTTCTATCTTCTTACTTGATTTGTTTGGCACATCAACAGGTAAAATATCAAGTGGTCCTCTTGGCAGAAATCCATACAATACCTGAAAGGGTGCAAAACCAGTAGAACGGTTCACCGAAGAATTGAACTCAAACTCAATCTTTGGTAAACATACATCCCAGTTTTTAAATTCTTGCATATTGGCTCTCAACAAGTTACCAAGACTTTAGTTGATAGTCTCGGTTTGCTCATCGGTCTGAGGATGATAGGGACTACTGAATTTTAATTTTGTACCCAATTTTTTTACAATTCACACCAGAAATGTCCCATAAACTTGCTATCTCGGTCCGAAACTATCGACGATGGTAACCCATAATGTCGAACAACTGCAGAAAAATAATGATCAGCTACTTTCGACGCATCAAATATTGTTTTGCATGGCAAGAAACAAGCCATCTTGCTGAACCGATCTACGACTACCATAATTGAGTCTAGACCTCTCACTATCTGTGGTAAACCTACAACAAAATCCATAGATACCTCTCACCACAGCTCATCTGGAATCGGTAAATGGGTATATAAACCTTGATTTGTATCTGATCCTTTGGATTCCTGACACAAACGGCATCTCTTCACAAAGGTTTTGACATCTCGGTCAAGCCCAGGCCAATAAAACCGTTAACGAATTAACCATGTAGTTTTGTCTCTTCCAAAATGTCCTTGATTATGCAGTTCCTGAATAATCAATACATGCAGTGAAGTGTTAGGAATACAGAGGCAATTACCACGGAACAAATATCCATCATGTAGGACGAAGTCAGATCGACCTCCAGCTTCCAATTCAGTCACAATGCTCTGGAATGCTCATCTGCATGGATATCTGAAAGGTTCCGGTGCAATGCAGCGGAAGTGTAATTTCAAAATTGAAACTAAATTTACACCAAAACCCTTAGCCAGGATCTCCTTAAACAGGATTAAAACATATGAGAAACATGCAAACCTACACTATTAGAATTAGGGCACCAACCTGTTATCGCTAAACCCAATTTTGATGTAGGATCAAAACTTGATGTTGAATGACCTTTTGAATTCACCAGGTGTCCAAATGTCCACCCTCCAATGGTGATCCACAAGAAAAATTGATCAAGATGCTCGCTTCTTCAAAAGGTTCCTTCACTTGAATTCTTCTCCTAGAACTCAAGATGACTATGGCTGAAAAGCTCCACGGTAGGGACTTCTTACTTCCTTTCTTTCTTCTTCCTCTCCCTTTCTTAAGACCTTGTCCTAAGAATACACCCTTGCCTTGAAGGAGGAGGAGGATTCAAGACACTAATGTCTTAGTGTAAAGGAAATAGGAAACAGAGAATATCTCCTTTTCTTTTACCGTTCGAGAGATTCTTCCTATCTCTTGTTTTAGACTTGAGTTACAACAGAGAAGAGAACTCTGTAAAAAGGAAACTCTTGTGTCCTAAACAATCTAAGGAGGAATTAGTCTCCTGGAAAGAAAAGACAAATAAAATAATGCTGTTGTTCATTAGCCAAACACCCGAGACCTCTGTTCTTAAATAGATTACAAAAAGATGTCTTCTCAAAAGAACACAACTCTCCGTAAACACCATTCCATTTTTTCTCACGCCCCTTCCCTATTTTCTCACGCCCCATCCTTTCTTCTCACGACCTTTCTCAAAGGAAAAATCACGATGTTTTAAAAAGAAAGGAGTCGCGACTTTTCATCTCCTAAGAGATGTTATTTCGCGCGACCGGGAAGAAACAACGCTTTCCTTCTTTCTTAAAAACCCATCAGCCATGGATTCCCATCCAAGGGGGGACAAGTGAAGCGCTAACTCTAAGAAAGGAGGCCGCCCCATCTTAATTCATCAGAGAATTAAGTGGGGCACGCCAAGAGTCCATGCACCATGGACTCTTCCAAATGGCGCGCCAAGAGTCCATTAGCGCATGGACTCTTGGTATTTTGGCGTGAAAAGAATAAGGAGCGGGTGGGGGGCTAGCCTAGGTGCATGGTTAGCCAATAGGGTTAGCCATAATCTGTATTTTCATAATTAGGGTCTAATTAGATCAAATTAGAACCCTAATTGAACCAATCCGGAATCCTAATTCGAATCTAATTCGAATAGAAGCTAGATTTGCAACACCTGCTAGAGTGTCATCATGCAAAATGATTTAATTACAAAATTAAACCCTGATCAATTCTCTTAAGTGTGTGACCCATTGGGTTCCATATCTAGCCAACAGTATGTTCGAATACAAGTTGACCTAATTTGATTAGAACTCTTTCTAATCAATTTAGGTCAAATCGGGCTTACCCGACTTGATCAATTAGGTCTCTTCCTAATAAGTGATCTTTAAATTTGATCAACCCACAAGACAAGATTGACGTCTAGCAACATGTCATGTCTACCCAGAAGATATGAAAATTCTGGTGAAATACCAAAACTACCCTTCAGTAGAGAGTTACCGTACAATTAAATCTTTCGATCAGCCTGCATCCAAAATATAACTATGGATATGGATATATGTCAAATCCAATATTATATTTATTTATAGCTCAATCTTATATTGATGACTCAATTATCTTGATATTAGAAACCATCTCTAATATCTTTACTTTGATCAAAGATTCCCTGAATCATCATCCGATTGTTAACTAGCTGGATGCTATCTCCTCTTACTAAGAGTGATCGATTCCTTGTTGACCTACTCATTACCTTCATATCCAATTACCATTCCCAGTATCAATCCTGTGCATGACTCAGTGTCATGATTAGGATTGAACCAAAGCATGGGTTCATGTATATAAGGTACTTATGGCAGTCTCAGGTCAAAGGATTACTTGTACCACTCCCACTATGAGAACCTCCTATTGACATGTAGCTAAGACTCCATTAGATGTTCTCATGGATCATATCAATGAACTCATTCTCCAATGAGCACCCACATCCCAGTATTAGTGTCATACACAAGTGACTGTGAGAGCAGTCACCCTTTCCAGTATACATGGGATGTGCTAGTCTTACCGGAAAACCCTGATCCCCTACTCAAGGTTCCTTTGACTAGGAATATTTTAGGTTAAGGTTTTAAGACTGTAGGTCTCACTGGTATGATCTCATCATAACCCTAAAATCATAGCCCTAATCTATGGGGTTCATCATATAATATAAACACAGCGTATGATGAAAAATAATGCCTTTATTAGAATATTGTCAATTACAATGGTTTGGGAGATACAACATAGATTGGCTTGTAGGGCATATCCCTTTCAATCTCCCACTTGCACTAAAGCCAATCGCCTTTAGATCTTAATCCCATACACTCGAGGTGGTGATCAAACTCTCGCTGTGGTAGAGCCTTAGTGAATGGGTCTGCTATATTGTTCTTTGTATCAACTCTATTTATGTAGACATCTTGTATTTCAACTATTTCTCGGACGAGATGGAAGCGTCTCAGAATGTGCTTGGACTTATGATGAGCTCTTGGTTCCTTAGCTTGAGCAACAGCTCCAGTGTTGTCACAGTAAAGTGGCACTAGTGGTGGGGACACCTGAGGCACCAGAATAAGACAGAGGCTTTTTCAACCCTCTATAAATTGATCAATAATTTATGAGTCCATCTGTAATAAGGTCTTAGCTCATCTGAGTCCATTTTAGTTGTTATTTGAGTATTTTTAGTTGTTATTTCAGTTCTGTACTAGTCAGCTCATGTTGAGCTAGTTCAGTCCAATGCTAGTTAGCTCATGTTGAGCTAATTTATTTTTTGAGTCCTGTCCAAGCATACTGAAGACTCAAGACTATATCATACAAGTGAAGACCAAGTCCAACTAGATTGAAGACATGGAAGTATAGCACAAGTCCAACCCAGCTTGAAGATTTGAAGACCCCAGGAGGAAAATTCAGAAAACCCTGATTTCTTGCAGATGCCCAGATTCCCTTCCAGATGCCAATGTATATTCATAGATAAGGGCATCCATGATTCCAGAGGTCCATCTACATCCTCGCCCAAAGAAATCAAGCCCAGGTGCCAAGCCCAAGCCCCTAAGAAGCAAGATACCAGGGAATATTCCTGCTACCTGGCTACCAGGCCATCCCAGCTTCCAGAGGTCCAAACCCATGCACCCGAGCCCCTTTGGGCCGGCCTTTTGCTGCTCCTAGAAGCCCAACACGTCCCCCTAGGCATCCTTGGAGTCTTGACCAAGTCAAGAAAGTTTTTAGGGATTTTTCTACCTAATATTTCCTTATTTTCTAGCTAGGGTTTGAGAGGGAAAAGGATTCTTATGTAAAGACTTATGTACCCTTACTTGGAGCCCAAGGTTAAGGGTCTATTTAAGGGACCCTAGCCTCTTGTATGAGGAGAATTTTTGATGAATGAAAACCTTGAGTTCGTCTATTGAGTGGTGTGATACCCTGCTGTGTGCATAAATGGGTTTGTGAGAGTTCTTCTTCCCGGTGCTGCAATCATCTTCCTGCTGCCAACAAGCATCTCAAATCCCTGGACGCCCACTCCAAAAGAAGCCTTCCCTTGCTGCTTTTCTTTTGTTTTCTTGTTCCTTTGTGAGTTTTCTAACCCCTGACAGGTCGTTTACAGGTCCCTGAGTTCCTACGAATCCAACGACTCCAGCCAAGCCTCAATCGGATCATCGAGCAGAAAGCCATGTATCGCGGGTCTTTGGCTCGGTTTTCCAGGCCGCATCCATCGAGGAATGAGAGACCCCTTTACTGCGATCTTCACAGACATTGTCAGGTACACTCCTCTACCTCCAGTAGTTTTATTGTAGGAGAACTTGCCCTAACCGAGGCTTCTCAGCCTCGGCGGTCCTTCTTTGCTACTTTTCTAGGTCCTAATCTGTATGCTGATCTTCAAAAATTCATACAAAATTCCCTATAAATAATTTTGATCTGAAATTCGGGAATTAATCACCTAACTCAACATGTAAGACATACAAAAAAAATGGCATGCATGTTAGTCCCCCATCATTGGTATCAGAGCTTAGATTAGGGCTTGTTTTCTATAATTTTTCAGTCTACTTATACTCTTACTATTATCCCCTAAAAACTCCAAAAATCTGAAGTTTACTTTAATGGATTCATCATAATTAACAGTAATTTTAAAAAGTTTTTGTAGATTTTATTATGGCCTGTGAATTTTCGTCAAGCTGAAATACATCCTGCAAATTTTTGGCTCTGTTTTTTCAGCAAGACAAGTTTGGAAGTTTTAGGTTTTTGTTTAGCAATTTTTGTATTTTTTAATTTTAGTATATTTCCAGCATATTAGGCCATGTTTTGCAAGTTTTCTTCTATTTAAAAAATACTAAAAAAAAAAGTTACATATTCTCCAAAAATACCAAAAAAAAATATCTAAACCCTAATTTGCATCCTCATCTGCCTGCCATCATTGCATAATTTACTTTTAAGGACACTCTTGCTATATCAGATGGGGGGAGGATTTGATCACCTCTCCTTAGCCCAAAACCACCCCTTGCATTCGGTCCCAAGCCTTAACCTAAAATTAATTAGACTTAATTTGCCCTAGTGGGCTAGGGACACCAACTGGTCGGGTCCGGGCTAAGTGTTAGATCACTGTGTCAAGACTAACCTGTGTGTTCCTTGTGCTTAGTGTCTAGAATGGTGGTTTAGGGATTCAATCCTGAAGGGCTTGTGTGCTGGTCTGCCTACCTGGCCAATCTTTGATTGGTGTCTAGGATTGGCAATCAGGGACCTAACACTCCCCTTACACTAGCCTGGCTGAGTACAGGGTTACTATAGGCTAGTTTGCCACCCTGATTAAGCATCTAGTTTGGACTCTAGGTCTAGTCCGCTATAGTCGGTCTGATCGAGTCTTGCATGAGCACTAGATCAGGAGTTTCATATCACCCACCTCCTTCACAAATGTCTGAATCCATGGAAAATTCACAATCTCAAATAAAAGCCCTAGCTGATCAAATGGCCCAGATGGCTACCCAGATAACTACCCAGATGACCAGTTAACTCAGTCTCGTATTCAAACCAATGATAGAATTGACCATCTTGCCAATAGGTTTGATCAGTTAAAAGTCCGGGTAGGGACCCTAGAAAAAAACCATGGGTCACAGTCTGAGCCAGATCCTAATTCCCCTCAACCTAGGAGGACCCCAAACCCTAATCCATACCCTGAGGTCGAACCTAGGAGAGCCCCTCATCCTGACCCATATTATAACCCTCAGCCTAGGAGGACCCCAGACCCTGACCCATACCAAGAGGTCGAACCTAGGAGAGCCCATCGTCATGACCCAATCCCTAAGATAGTCCTAGAAGACCCAATCAGGATTTTATAGACCAGGAAGATAGATCCTATTTACCCTCTCCCTATAAGCTAGTATACCTACAACCTATAGATCTTATGACTCCAAATCCTATGAACCTAGAACCTATGAATCCATAACCTATGAACCTAGATCCTATGACTCTAGATCCCATGATCATAGATCCTATGCACCCACACCCTATGAGCCTAGTAGACCCAACACCCAATATTCTGACCCATATAGGGAGTCCAACCCTAGGAGAACCCAATATTCTGACCTATATAGGGAGTCCAATCCTAGGAGAACCCAGTATTCTGATCCATATAGGGAGTCCAACCCTAGGAGGACCCAATATCCTGACCCATATAGAGAGCCCAACCTTAGGAGGACTCCATACCATGATCCATCCTTAGAACCTGACCACAGAACTGACCCAAATCCTATGACCCCAGATCCTATAATCCCATGACCCATAGATTTGCACCCTTGTCCTATGAGCCCAAAGAACCCATAACCCCTAAATATCAGCCTAGTACTAGTCAGGTTTCCCTTAGTCAATTTGAACCCATAGGATTAGCACCCCTAAAAATGAGCCCAGTAGTGAGCCACTACCCCTTAGGCAACCTAAACCTACTAGGATTAGTGTCCATAATCAGAGACCAGAACCTAACCAATTTCCTGCTAGCCGACCTTCTCCAACCATTCCTGAGATTCACAAGGCTTACATTAACACGGAAGTGTATGAAGCTGATGTGAGCCTAGTGGATGAGTATGAGGGAGAAGAGGAGACACCTTTAGTAGACCTAGAATTAGCTGACCCAGTAGATATCCAGGTAGAAACCAACCCAGAGCTAGTTGACCTTAACCATATCCAACCTAAAGCTATAATGGAAGAACAAATAGAGGAAGAGAACCTAGGTACTGCTACTAGAGCCTTACCTGAGGAAACCATAGAGGAGAGCCAAATTATAGAGTCTAGTCCTAAAATACAAGAACCAGAAGAATTTATTAAGGACCTGATCTCTTTGAATCAGTACCCTCAGGATGAGTCTCCTCCTATAGTTTCCATTAAGGACCTCTTTCCTGAGATTAATAACCCATCCTTCCATTATACAAACCCCGTAGATATATCGCAACCCCATAAGGTTAACCTCATTAGTCTAGGATTAGTCCCTGACATGCCTCTTTGATTCTACTTTATCAAACTAACCCAGAACCTTTTTCTCCACCCTACCAGAGTAATTCTGAACCCACTTCCTATTTTCTACCCTTTCTTGAGTTTTCTCATGTGTCTAGAACTATTAGGTTACATTTTGTTGAGGTTACTAGGTTGCAAGGATCCATAGAGCCCATCCCATTTGCTACCTACTTTTGGCAGACCCTCTGGCACTTATTAGGAGTTACTAGCAAATTTTCTTCTGCATGTCATCCATCAACCACGACTCATGCCCCTATGCCCAAGTGGTAGTTAAGACCTAATAAACCTCTTTAGTCGAGTCTGTTAGGTGTAGGTTTGAGTCCTTTGCATCATCTTGTTAGGAGTCTGCATGTGCCTAGCATGTTCACCACCCGCACTAATGTTAAAACAACTGGCTAATTCCCGAAGATGGATCAAAAAATTTGATGTAGTGGATTTTATCTTGGTTAGGCTTAGGCCTAAAAGAAGCTTCATGCTCGCAGAGCCGGACCTTTTAAAGTGATAGAGAAGGTTGGATCAAATGCCTAGGTGTTAGACTTGCCTTCGGATTGGGCATTAGTTCTACCTTCAATATTACAGACCTGGTTGAGTATAGGGAACCGGCAGCGCTACCTAGTGAGGCCTTTGGACCTATTCCTTTTCATTGTGAGTGACCCTAACCTAGAGTGTCCACAAACAAATTTGGCCTGAGAGAGGAGAACGGATCGAGCGTATCCTGGACAATCAAGCCATCACGACCCAGGGCCATGACTATCAACGCTTCCTGGTCTGATGGCAAGGCCGGTCAGAGTCGGACGATTCATGGATTTCTCGAGAGGACTTGCAACGCCTCAACCCAGACCTTCTCGAGAGATATGTGAGCCAGTCTAACCTTCACTCGACAGGGTCAAGTTCCTCCCACCCCGGGAGAATTGGTGGGGACACCTGAGGCACCAGAATAAGACAGAGGCTTTTTCAACCCTCTATAAATTGATCAATAATTTATGAGTCCATCTGTAATAAGGGCTTAGCTCATCTGAGTCCATTTTAGTTGTTATTTGAGTATTTTTAGTTGTTATTTCAGTTCTGTACTAGTCAGCTCATGTTGAGCTAGTTCAGTCCAATGCTAGTCAACTCATGTTGAGCTAATTTTATTTTTTTGAGTCCTGTCCAAGCATACTGAAGACTCAAGACTATATCATACAAGTGAAGACCAAGTCCAACTAGATTGAAGACATGGAAGTATAGCACAAGTCCAACCCAGCTTGAAGATTTGAAGACCCCAGGAGGAAAATTCAGAAAATCCTGATTTCTTGCAGATGCCCTCCAGATGCCCAGATTCCCTTCCAGATGCCAAAGTATATTCATAGATAAGGGAATCCATGATTCCAAAGGTCCATCTGCATCCTAGCCCAAAGAAATCAAGCCCAGGTGCCAAGCCCAAGCCCCTAAGAAGCAAGATACCAGGGAATATTCCTGCTACCTGGCTACCAGGCCACCCCAGCTTCCAGAGGCCCAAACCCATGCACCCGAGCCCCTTTGGGCCAGCCTTTTGCTGCTCCTAGAAGCCCAACACGCCCCCCTAGGCATCCTTGGAGTCTTGACCAAGTCAAGAAAATTTTAGGGATTTTTCTACCTAATATTTCCTTATTTTCTAGCTAGGGTTTGAGAGGGAAAAGGATTCTTATGTAAAGACTTATGTACCCTTACTTGGAGCCCAAGGTTAAGGGTCTATTTAAGGGACCCTAGCCTCTTGTATGAGGAGAATTTTTGATGAATGAAAACCTTGAGTTCTTCTATTGAGTGGTGTGATACCCTGCTGTGTGCATAAAGGGGTTTGTGAGAGTTCTTCTTCCCGGTGCTGCAATCATCTTCCTGCTGCCAACAAGCATCCCAGATCCCTGGACGCCCACTCCAAAAGAAGCCTTCCTTGCTGTTTTTCTTTTGTTTTCTTATTCCTTTGTGAGTTTTCTAACCCTTACAGGTCGTTTACAGGTCCCTGAGTTCCTACGAATCCAACGACTCCAGCCAAGCCTCAATCGGATCATCGAGCAGAAAGCCGGGTATCCGCGGGTCTTTGGCTCGGTTTTCCAGGCCGCATCCGTCGAGGAACGAGAGACCCCTTCGCTGCGATCTTCACAGATGTTGTCAGGTACACTCCTCTATCTCCAGTAGTTTTATTGTAGGAGAACTTGCCCTAACCAAGGCTTCTCAGCCCCGGCGGTCCTTCTTTGCTACTTTTCTAGGTCCTAATCTGTATGCTGATCTTCAAAAATTCATACAAAATTCTCTACAAATAACTTTGATCTGAAATTGGGAATTAATCACCTAACTCAACATGTAAAACATACAAAAAAAATGGCATGCATATTAGTCCCCCATCAACTGGGTTTTCAATCTCAGGAACAACACCCAACTCTGTGATGAACTTCTTCATCCAGACTGCTTCCTTGGCGGCTTCACTGACAGCTATGTATTCTGTCTCTGTGGTTGAGTCCGCTACAGTCTGCTGCTTGGTACTCTTCTAACTCACTGCTCCACCATTTAGGGTAAAAACATATCCCGAAATGGATTTGCTATCATCAAGGTCTGATTGAAAACTAGAATCAGAATAAGCTTCTAGTTTAAGATCAGAACCACCATAAACCAGAAAAATATCCTTAGTCCTTCTCAGGTACTTAAGAATATTTTTACTGCTTTTCAATGATCCTCTCCTGGATCAGCCTGAAACCTACTGACAATGCCTAAAGCATATGCCACATCAGGCCTGGTACATAGCATGGCATACATTATGGACCCTATTGCCGAAGCATAAGGTATAGAATTCATTCTATTTCTTTCTTCAGGTGTCTTAGGAGACATTCTTTTAGAAAGATGTATGCCTTGACTCATAGGAAGATAACCTCTTTTACTTCCATCCATGCTGAATCTTTTCAGCACTAAGTCAATGTACCTAGATTGGGATAAACCTAGCATCCTCTTAGATCTATCTCTAAAGATCTTAATACCTAGTATATAGGATGCTTCTCCCAAATCTTTCATGGAAAACTGGTTTGATAGCCAAACCTTGACTGATTGTAACATTGGGACATCATTCCCAATGAAGAGTATGTCATCTACATACAGAACCAAGAAGACTATGGCACTCTCACTAGTCTTCTTATAACACAGGGTTCATCCACATTTTTGATAAAACCAAACCTTTTAATAGTTTCATCAAAGTGGATGTTCCAACTCCTGGAAGCTTGCTTTAATTCATAAATGGATTTCTTTAGCTTGCATACTTGATTAGGTTTATTCTTTGAAATAAAACCTTCTAGCTATGACATGTAGACTTCTTCCTCAAGGAAACCATTGAGGAATGCAGTCTGCACATCCATCTGCCAGATCTCATAATCGTGGTACGCTGCTATAGCAAGTAAAATCCGAATTGATTTGAGCATGGCAACAGGTGAGAATGTTTCATCATAATCAATTCCCTGTTTTTGTCTAAAACCTTTTGCCACTAATCTGGCTTTATAGGTTTCAACTTGGCCATCAGCCCCAATCTTTTTCTTATAGACCCATTTGCACCCAATAGGATTAACACCCTCTGATGCATCGACCAAAGACCATACTTGGTTTACATACATAGAGTCTATCTCGGATTCCATGGCTTCTTGCCATCTATCTGAATCAGTACTCAAGATAGCTTCCGTATAGGTCAGAGGTTCATCATTTTGAATGACTTGGGCTTCATTATTTTCAATAATAAACCCATACCTCTCAGGTGCCCGTGGCACTCTATCAGACCTACGGGGAGGAGTTTTGTGTTCTGGTTCTGTCCTAACTATATGTTCTAATGGTTGAGAACTGTCTATCTATGTTTCTTGTACTTCTCCAAGTTCAACAGTTCTACCATTGCCCTTTTCTAAAATGAACTCCTTTTCTAGAAAAGTGGCATGCCTGCTGACAAAAATCTTTTGTTCAGTAAGATGGTAGAACAGATATCCTCTAACCTCTTTAGGATATCCTACAAATAGACATTTATCCGATCTAGGTTCCAACTTATGTCCAAAATTTTTTTTAACATAAGCTGGACATCGCCATACCTTCAAATATTTAAGATACGGTTTCATTCCACTCCAAATTTCATATGAAGTACTAACAACGGATTTAGAAGGTACCTTGTTCAGAATATAAACATCAGTTTCTAGGGCATGACCCCAGAAGGAAATGGATAAATTTGTGAAGCACATCATGGATCGTACCATATCTAATAAGGTATGATTCCTCCTTTCAGCTATACCATTTAGCTGTGGTGTATAAGGAGGGGTCCATTCAAAAAGAATTCCATTAACTTTAAGATAGTCTAAAAACTCCGTGGATAAGTATTCTCCTCCTCGATCAGAACGAAGAACTTTAATACTTTTCCCGTTTGTTTTTCGACCATACTTTGATACTCCTTAAATTTATCAAAGGCTTTAGATTTATGTTTCATAAGATACACACATCCGAACCTAGATAAATCATCTGTAAAAGTGATAAATTATGAGTATCCACCTCTAGCCTGAGTTGTCATTGGACCATATACATCAGTATGTATAAGTCCTAATAACTCAGTTGACCTTTCTCCATGTCCAGTAAATGGAGTCTTGGTCATCTTACCCATGAGACATGATTCGCAAGTTCCTAATGATTCATTAACATTAGGATCAAGGAATTTTTTCTTGTATAACTTGCTTATCCTAGACTCATTAACATGACCAAGTCGATGATGCCAAAGTAAAGTATCATTAAAGTCTTTTCTTTTTCTTTTATTATTGACATGAAAAACACTATCATTGGAAGAAAGAGTTAAGAGCCCATTGCTAAATATGCCAGATCAAATAATTTTATTAGATAACATTATCGAGCAACCAGTGCTCGTTACATCCATTACATATCCTTGTTTTAATAACAAAGGAATAGATATAATGTTCCTAATAATTTTAGGCATATAGTAACAATTTTCTAACTCCAAGATCTTCCCTGAAGGCAACTTCAAAATATAGGTCCCTACAGCTTCTGCTTGGATGATATCACCACTAGCACCATAGAGATTGAAGTCACCTACCTTCAATACTTTAAGCTTGTGGAGGTCCTGCAAAGATTTGCATATATGGTAACCACAAGCGGTATCCAATACCCAAGTATTTGATATAGACGAATTTAATGTCAATATAGCATGTATCTCATACATACCTTTTGGTGCATCTGACGCACCAGGCTTCACAGTTGCAAGGTAAGCCTTGCAATTCCTTTTCCAATGTCCCGCTTTGCCGCAAAAGAAACAGGTTGATTGTTTTGAGGCTTTCTTTCCTTTCTTATTCTTATTGATGCCACCCTTAGGGTTTAGCCTCCTATTAAAACCTTTTTGCCTGATTTTTTCTTATTGGTCTTATCAACAAGAAGAAGTGGAGCCTTTTCTTTCTTAACGTGGCTCTCTGCTATTTTTAACATATTTAACAGCTCAGGCAAGGAAGTGTTCAGTTTGTTCATGTGATAATTTAAGACAAACTAAGAAAATGACTCCGCGAGTGATTGCAGGATTAAATCCTGATTCAGCTCCCCATCCATAATAAAACCTAATTGACCCAATCTGGTGATTAAGTCAATTACCTTCAGAACATGATCCTGAACGGATGTTCCCTCTGTCATCCTAGCACGGAATAACTGCTTAGATATTTCGTATCTAGCAGTTCTGCTTTGTTCTCCATAAAGCTCTTTTAAATTGAGCATTATGGATTAAGTATCCATGCTTTCATGCTGTCTCTGTAACTCATTGGTCATAGAGGCCAGTATGATATACTTGACAGTGAGGGAGTCATTCTGCCACATTTTGTATGTGGCCATATCTTCCTGTGTGGCATCGTCCCCTAGTGGATTAAGACTAGGGGTATCAAGAATATAAGAAATTTTTTCTGAACTCAGCACAATTTTTAAATTTCTCAATCAGTCCACATAGTTTGGACCAGTCAGTTTGTTGGTATCTAAGATACTTCGCAGTGATATTGATGATGCCATTTATCTACATTTAATAAAGAACAATACATAAGCAAACAACCATGAAATGACTTACATAATTAAATTAGGTCTTCAATTTAATTATGTCTCCCACTATTTTATCAAAAATTATAGCCCTCACTATGATAATCGAGAAGAACCCTGATCGATTTTTCTTAGTGAGATTGAGATCCTATAACTTATAAAAGATCTTACAGAAAACACAACAAATCTTTTATAAGCTTAAGGTAGGAAACTCTTCCAATTATATCTCATATAATTCTCAAAAATAACTTGGCCTCTAGAACATTATTAGTCTTGCAGAAAAACACAACAAACCATAATGTTCTAGTTAAGTCAAGACCCTTTCATTTCTATACAGTCAGTACTCAAATATAATGCCCTTGCAGATAACACAACAAGGCATTATACTGAATATACTGTAAGCATATCTGTGCACTAGACTAGTATTATGTCAATCACCATATTAGGTCTTGCAAATAACACAACAAACCTAATGTGGTTCATAACACAATAATGATCCAGCATGAAGGAAGGCCAATATATAGTATTTTTAACACTAAGCATTTTAGTCAAGATTTAAATATAATCAAATCGGCCAGGCAAGTGGAAGAGATGTGGGAGTCCCCCCGTTGCTTTCCTAAACACCAATAAAAATTGGCCAGGTCAGTCAACGGAACCAATTAAAAACCACAATACTCTTTACCTTCCCAGAACCACCTTTCTAGACACTGAATGATCAATTGTACATCATGACTAGTGATGCTTATTTGTTAAATATACTAAGACTTAATATAATTTTTAAAATGAGGGATTTATAAATTGCCAGCACATCCTTATAGAAGGTATCCCAATCAACATATCATTCTTATAAATAAGAAAATATGTGCTAAGTGTGTCATCATACTAGGACAACCATTTACCACATAATGGATCCACCATTATGCCAGGGCAACCTTATTTCAGTATGATGACTTCAAAAACTAACATATCTTTATAATAATTAGGGTTGAGTGAAAAAACCCTAATCAGTGACACACATCAAACATAGATTCTCAAACATACATTCATCCCATAAATGTGCTAAGTGTATCAGGATTCAAGGGTTAAAAAACCCTAACATGCGACACTACAATATATAAATATTTTCATATGTTTTAACTGTAATAAGTGTGGCTCTGATACCACTGAAAGGTTCTGGTGCAACGCAGTGGAAGTGTAATTTCAAAATTGAAACTAAATTTACACCAAAACCCTTAGCCAGGATCTCCTTAAACAGGATTAAAACATATGAGAAACATGCAAATCTACACTATTAGAATTTGGGCACCAACCTGTTATCGCTAAACCCAATTTTGATGTAGGATCAAAACTTGATGTTGAATGATCCTTTTGAATTCACCAGGTGTCCAAATGTCCACCCTCCAATGGTGATCCACAAGAAAAACTGATCAAGACGCTCGCTTCTTCAAAAGGTTCCTTCACTTGAATTCTTCTCCCATAACTCAAGATGACTATGGCTGAAAAGCTCCACGGTAGGGACTTCTTACTTCCTTTCTTTCTTCTTCCTCTCCCTTTCTTAAGACCTTGTCCTAAGGATACACTCTTGTCTTGAAGGAGGAGGCGGATTTAAGACACTAATGTCTTAATGTAAAGGAAATAGGAAACAGAGAATATCTCCTTTTCTTTTACCGTTCGAGAGATTCTTCCTATCTCTTGTTTTAGACTTGAGTTTCAACAGAGAAGAGAACTCTGTGAAAGGAAACTCTTGTGTCCTAAACAAGCTAAGGAGGAATTAGTCTCCTGGAAAGAAAAGACAAATAAAATAATGCTGTTGTTCATTAGCCAAAACCCGAGACCTCTGTTCCTTAAATAGATTACAAAAAAGATGTCTTCTCAAAAGAACACAACTCTCCGTAAACACCATTCCATTTTTTCTCACGCCCATTCCCTATTTTCTCACAACCCATCCTTTCTTCTCACGGCCTTTCGGATAAATCCCATGGCCTTTCTCAAAGGAAAAATCGTGGTGTTTTAAAAAGAAAGGAGTCGCGACTTTTCATCTCCGAAGAGATGTTATTTCGCGCGACTGGGAAGAAACAGCGCTTTCCTTCTTTCTTAAAAACCATCAGCCGTTGGATTCCCATCCAAGGGGGGACAAGTGAAGCGCTAACTCTAAGAAAGGAGGCCGCCCCATCTTAATTCATCGGAGAATTAAGTGGGGCACGCCAAGAGTCCATGCGCCATGGACTCTTCCAAATGGCGCGCCAAGAGTCCATTAGCGCATGGACTCTTGGTATTTTGGCATGAAAAGAATAAGGAGCGGGTGGGGGGCTAGCCTAGGTGCATGGTTAGCCAATAGGGTTAGCCATAATCTGTATTTTCATAATTAGGGTCTAATTAGATCCAATTAGAACCCTAATTGAACCAATCCGGAATCCTAATTCGAATCTAATTCGAATAGAAGCTAGGATTTGCAACACTTGCTAGAGTGTCATCATGCAAAATGATTTAATTACAAAATTAAATCTTGATCAATTCTCTTAAGTGTGTGACCCATTGGGTTCCATATCTAGCCAGCAATGGGTTCGAATACAAGTTGACCTAATTTGATTAGAACTCTTTCTAATCGATTTAGGTCAAATGGGCTTACCCGACTTGATCAATTAGGTCTCTTCCTAATAAGTGATCTTTAAATTTGATCAACCCACAAGACAAGATTGACGTCTAGCAACGTGTCATGTCTACCCGGAAGATATGAAAATTCTGGTGAAATACCAAAACTACCCTTCTGTAGAGAGTTACCGTATAATTAAATCTTTCGATCAGCCTGCATCCAAAATATAACTATGGATATGGATATATATCAAATCCAATATTATATTTATTTCTAGCTCAATCTTATATTGATGATTCAATTATCTTGATATTAGAAACCATCTCTAATATCTTTACTTTGATCAAAGATTCCCTGAATCATCATCCGATTGTTAACTAGCTGGATGCTATCTCCTCTTACTAAGAGTGATCGATTCCTTGTTGACCTACTCATTACCTTCATATCCAATTCACCATTCCCAGTATCAATCCTGTGCATGACTCAGTGTCATGATTAGGATTGAACCAAAGCATGGGTTCATGTACATAAGGTACTTATGGCAGTCTCAGGTCAAAGGATTACTTGTACCACTCCCACTATGAGAACCTCCTATTGACATGTAGCTAAGACTCCATTAGATATTCTCAAATTGGATCATATCAATGAACTCATTCTCCAATGAGCACCCACATCCCAGTATTAGTGTCATACACAAGTGACTGTGAGAGCAGTCACCCTTTCCAGTATACATGGGATGTGCTAGTCTTACCGGAAAACCCTGATCCCCTACTCAAGGTTCCTTTGACTAGGAATATTTTAGGTTAAGTTTTAAGACTTTAGGTATCACTGGTATGATCTCATCATAACCCTAAAATCATAACCCTAATCTATGAGGTTCATCATATAATATAAACACAGCGTATAATGAAAAATAATGCCTTTATTAGAATATTGTCAATTACAATGGTTTGGGAGATACAACATAGATTGGCTTGTAGGGCATATCCCTTTCAATATCATCCTTCATGCTTTCAAACCCAATGGTATATACATGCATAGCACCAATCAATAAACTCCGTCTACTTAAAGCATCTGCCACTTTATTCAAAGTGCTGACTTATGCTTGATGCTGAAAGTATACTCCTGTAGAGTACTTACCCATTTTGCATGTCTGGAGCTCAACTTATGCTATCCCTATAGAATTTTAATGCTTGATGATCTCGGTACAGCACAAATTCTCGCTGGATCAAGTAATGTCGCCAATGATGCAATGACCTCACAATGGCGTTTAGCTCCAAATCATAAACTGAATACATCAGTTTGGCACCTCCAAGCTTCTCACTGTAGAAAGCAACGGGTCTCCCATCTTGGCTGAGTACTGTGCCAATCCCAGTCTTCAAAGCATCACAATACACTTCGAATACCTTGTCAAAATCTGGAAGAACCAACAGTGGTGCTTGTGTCAACTTGACTTTCATCTCATCAAATGCTGCCTGAGCAATGTCATTCCATCCAAACTGATTTAATTTCAACAAGTCTTTTAAGGGTGCAGCAATCTCACTATACCTCTTCACAAACCTTCTGTAAAAACCTGCAAGACCCAAAAAGGATCTCAATTCAGTCAAAGTTGTAGGTGCTGGCCAGTCCACTATCGCTCGCACCTTACTTTCATCTGGAAGAATCCCATCACCAGTAACAACATATCCCAGAAAAATTAATTTGTCTGCCATTCAAATACACTTCTTTGGGTTAGCAAAAAGCTGGTTTTCACGTAATACTATTAGAACTTGTGAAACATGCTCAACATGCTCTTGTGCTGTCTTACTGTATATCAATATATCATCAAAGTATGCAACAACAAAAGAACTAAGGAATGGATGCAAAACCTAGTTCATTACTCGCATAAACATACTAGGCTCATTAGATAGCCCGAATGGCATCACCAACCATTCATACAGGCCTTCCTTTGTCTTGAAGGCTGTCTTCCATTCATCACCTGGCTTCATTCTGATCTGATGATACCCACTTTTCAAATCAATCTTAGTAAAGAACACGACACCACTCAACTGATCTAGCATATCATCCAGCCTCGGTATTGGAAATCTATACTTCACAGTAATTCTGTTTATTGCTCGGCTGTCAACACACATACGCCATGAACCATTCTTTTTCGGCACCAAAAGTGCTGGTACCGCACACGGGCTAATGCTTTCCCGTACAAAGCCTTTGTCTAAAAGATCTTGAACCTGCCTCTTCAGCTCCTCATGCTGCTGCGGGGTCATTCAGTAATGAGCCTTATTCGGCAACACAGAACCCGAAATCAGATCAATCTCATGCTGAATATCTCGAAGTGGTGGTAAACCCGCAGGAAGCTCACTTCGTACAACATCCCGAAATTCCTCCAAAACTGACACCAACTCCTGAGGAAGATCATGTAGCTCCTGCTCCCCATTCTGGCCAAACTCTTCTGGCTTACTAACCAGGGCAAAACAGAGATCTTCTCCCTCTAAACTTGCCTTAAACTCCCTGCTTGGCAAACAAATTACTACCTTCTGTTCAGCCATGTCCTGTAGCGGTTTCAAGATCACTTTTCTCCCATCTGGTCGCAGCATATAAGTTTGAGTGTAACCATTATACACTGCTTTATTATCAAACTGCCAAGGTCATCCCAAAATGATGTGTGTCGCATCCATCGGTACAACATCAGCTACTATTGATGTCTCAAGCTGAGGACCAAAAGACAAGGCCAACCTACAACGTCGACTGACCTGAATATCTGCATCCCGATTCACCCAGCCAAGCTTGTATGGTTGAGGATGGGGCTCAGTCATCAACCCCAATTTCTTCACAACTTCCTCAGCAATCACATTCTCCCAACTTCTAGAATCAATAATTACCTTGCAAGTTTTACCAGCTATAGTGCACTTTGTTGAGAAAATATCATGCCAACGCCAATCTCCACCAGCTCTTAGTGCAAGACACATCCTCCTAATGATCAGACTCTCTCCTGGATGTGGTCTGGGTCAATCACATACATCTCATCCTCGAACTCCTCATCCTCGGGAAATTCAACTTCCTGCTCCTCCTCCATAAGTAACTGGATAAGCGCCTTGTGTTGGAAATTGTGTCCCAAAGCCAATCGCCTGGCTTGTAGGCAGTTGTGCTGAGTTTTGTATTTATTTTATGAATTAATAAATTATTTTTTTGGCAGCTCATCACAGATTGTATTTCCCTAAAAAACTCTTTCCATGTGATGAAGTCCTTAGGGCTAAACTGTCTTGGATACAGAGAGGATGTATCGACTGGTCCTTAAACCCTGTTCACAACCAAAGGATATATTGTACTGGACGGCAATATATCAAGTATAGATTGTTGCAGTTCACATCGTTTGGTTGTCCTCTTGACCAAATAGGTGTGGTGACACTGATGTGATCTGCAAGTGGGATATATGATATCTCATTGAACGTGACTCCGTGAAGCCCCTTTATGCCAAAGGGATACTCACGAATGGATATGGGTATATGTGTCTCTCTGACCTGAGGTCATCACGGTAGCTTTCATGCAACTCCCTGTGCTTTGGTGCCGGACTACCCATATTTTTAATCCGGTGATGGAAGGTTTCTGGGTACAGGCAAGTACTTGTGGAGCAGTGATGGACCAAGATGGAATTGACCTGTCCGAACAGTTTGGATTGAATGTCTCGCAGTATCTCAATTTAGCAAATCCTCGATCGGGGTAGCCCTAGTGAAGAGTCACTGGGCTTGCGAGGTTGAGACACGTTGTCGACTGACTCAGTCTGGGTTGGCAGCCTAATATCAGTCATCCTGAGCATTAGAGGTCAAAGGGATGAATTATACAGTAACCATATGCCAGAGGTTCGATAGTATGCTCCCGCATCTTCGACCTATCCGGACGCGGGATCCATTGCTAGATGGTTTCCTGTGCTGGTACTGGAATTGTTCCAGTGCTATCGTTTAGGCTCGAACCTATGAGGTCACATGCCATAGAGGATAACTCTCTGATCCGGATACCGATTACGATTGGGAATCGTCTCGATTTTATGGATGGTATTTTTTAGCACTCTTTTCCCCATCTTGCCCTTGTCTGCGTCAACTGGAAACGTTCCGGGCTGACCAGGACTGCGCCAGGATTTTTCTGAATCAGTTTTGAACTGATTTGGAGCATGTTTCAGCCTCCAATTGGTTGTGAACCAATTGAACCCAAATTTATTTGGGCTTGAACCGGTTAAATTAGTTTGAACCATTGGGTTTAATAGGATTGAACCTAAATTAATTTGAACCGGTGGTTTTTTCCTTCCAGTGACCATTTACACGGTGGATCGCTGGAATGGAATTCCTAGCATCATATGGCTGAATTTTTTCTCACAGCTGGGCGTTCATCTTTTCCTCCTCCCAAATGGCTTGCTTAATTTATTTCTAATGGCTGTTTAATTGGTGTTTTAGCCACCAGCGTTGTTTGGCCTCCCAGCCTTTCCTCTTCTCTTCCGCTGCTGCATCTTATAAAACCCTGCAGTCCCCTGGTTCTAAATAGCTGACATGACCGTGTGTGAGAGGCTGGAAAAATAGTGTGTGAAGTCTTCTTCCTTGGAGAATTTCTTTTCCTTTCCACCGGTGATTTAGAGGGCTGGGATTTGGTGAGTGAAAGGAAGAGAGAACAGCCATTAATCCCTGATTTCTGGTGCTCAATTGCTGGAAGAAGGAACTCTGTTTTGCTGAAAACATTTTCAGACTTCAGAAATTATGTTCCTTCTTCCCTCCCACCGTTCCAAGTCTTCCGGCGACTAGCATTGCCCGAGAGATGGATCAGAGCAAGCCCCTGGCGTGTTCCCCTCTTGAGAGTGTCGATTGAGCATTTGGAAGCTGGATCAACCTCTTTGCTACTGTTATTTCGTGCTCTGTTTTGAGTTGCAGGTTTTCAGGTTGCAGATTTTTTTTGGTGCAGTTTTTGGTTGAAAGGAAGGGCTCCAAACGTAGCATAATAATCTCCCCTTTGAAGGAAGCCCAACCAACTAGTTCCCTTGCTTTTGGTGCTGGAAGGGAGATCAAATCGTTGGCAAATTCCTTTTTGTTTTGCAGCAGCTTTTGGAGAAAAGAAGAAACCTGTTAACATGCCGGAAGTAGAAGACAACAGGAATAAAGTTATTCTTGTTATCCCAGCAATTCCAGCTTTATACCAAGGCTATTCCAGGCAGGAATAAGGTATAGTTTCTTGTTTTATTTTTCATGCATGTATAGATCTAGGTTTTTTAACTATTTATAAATATTACATGCTTATGTACATGCCTAGTATTTCCTATACATGCATCCGGAATTTGTTAGATCCTGTGCAGAGCAGGTATTTTCGTTGTGATTTTAAAATTTTTAAAATTCCTACCTGCTCCCTGCTTTGCCTGCTTAGCGTAGGCACCTGCAACCGCGTTCTTTGTCTTTCACCTTGGGGCACTTATTGGCATAATGTCCTAAGTCATGACACCGATGGCAGCGAATATTGGCTCGATTGCGGCCCACCCTCTGCTGGGGACCTGAAGCCCCACTCGGCACTGTAGGTCTCGGAGGAACTGCCGAAGTTTGTTGCCTCACCATAGGAGGTGCACTCCTACTACCAGAACTCTGTCTCGAAAACTGACCAGATAATTTTCCTCTACTCTGGAACCCTCTATTCCACATCAGGCTCCGCTCTACTTGTTCCCACATGTGCGCATCACCAACACTGTCAATCCGATGCAGAGCCAACGCATCCTGGATCGGGAATCGCAGTCCAAGCAAATACATAGCTACCAACCTTGGTTTTGACTCCATCAATCGGTTTCGAGCCACCAGTCGGTAGAACTCTGTAGTATAATCTTCCATACTTCGATTTCCTTGTGTTAAACCATGCAATTTAGAATAAAGGACATGTTCATGGTTCTGAGGAAGGAACTCCCGATTCATCTCCTGCTTCAAGGCTGCCTATGATGCAATTGGTGGCCTCCCATCCATATACCTCCGGTAGTGCTGTGCATGCCACCAAGCCGCTGCTCGATCTCGGAATCGGATTGTGATAAGCGGCACTTACTTGTCCAAAGGCACTTCTTTCAGCCGGAAAACATCATCATCCTGCAGGATCCAATCCACATACTCATCAGGATTCAAACCACCTCTGAACTCTGGTATTTCAATCCGAAACTCGGACTCCCAACGAGTCTGATTGTCATGCACAGGTGGCGGTCCGAAATCCCTGGGAAGCGCTACATCACGCCGCGGTTGCTACCCTCTTTGCAATGATGGAGGATCTTTAATATTCTGGAAAGGGTTGGCATCACCTTCTCGATGTTCGTTAGGTACATTGCGATCTTGATGAGATATAGCATGATCTTGCGCCTCCAACCATGCCATCATTGCTTGCAAAACAGCCTTCATCTGCTACTGGGTCACCATAACATCATGAAGAGAAGGCTCCTCGTTGTTCCGCCCATGGTTGCTGGCAGAATTTTTTTTTTTTAATCAAGAACGGATCAAGGCTTGATCAATCAAGAAAGGATCAAGGCCCTGATCAAGAACGGTCAAGGCTCTGATCAAGATGGATCAAGGCTCTGAACCAAGCTGTGTGCAGGGCGGTTGTCAAACGCCTGCAGCGACCAGATCTTGGGCTCATATTTAGGGGTACTAATCCTATGGGGTTCAAGTGACTAGGAGAAGCATGACTAGTACTAGATTGATACCTAGGGGTTATGGGTTCTCTAGCTCATAGGACAAGGGTGCAGATCTATGGGTCATGGGATTATAGGATCTGGGGTCATAGGATTTTGGGTCAGCTCTATGATCAGGTTCTAAGGATGGATCATGGTATGGGGTCCTCCTAAGGTTGGGCTCCTATATGGGTCAGGATATGGGTTCTCCTAGGGTTGGACTCCCTATATGGGTCAGAATATTGGGTTCTCCTAGGGTTGGGCTCCCTATATGGGTCAGAGTATTGGGTCTCCTAGGGTTGGGCTCCCTATATGGGTCAGAGTATGGGTTCTCCTAGGATGGGACTCCCTATATGGGTCAGAGTATTGGGTTCTCCTGGGTTCAGTATCATAATAATGGTCACGATAAGGGGTTCTTCTAGGTTCAGTATCATAATAAGGGTCATGGTAAGGGTTCTTCTAGGTTCAGTATTATGTATGGGTCAGGCTGAGGGGCTCTCTAGGTTCAATCTCTCGGTATGGATCAGGGTTTGGGGTCCTCCTAGGTTGAGGATTGTAGTACGGGTCAGAATAAGGGGATCTCCTAGGTTCGACCACATGTATAAATCAGGGTTTGGGTTCTCCTAAGTTGAGGGGCTCAGGATCTGGCTCAGATTGTGACCCATGGGTTCTTGCTATGGTCCCTACACGGCTCCTAACTGGTCAAACCTTTTGGCAAGATGGTCAATTCTATTGTTGGTTTGGGTACCAGACTGAGTTAACTGGGTAGTCATCTGGGTAGCCATCTGGGCCATTTGATCAGCTAGGGCTTTTATTTGGGCTTGTAAGTTTTCCATGGGTTCAGACATTTGTGAAGGAGGTGGGTGATATGAAACTCCTGATCTAGTGCTCATACAAGACTCGATCAGATCGACTATAGCTGACTAGACCTAGAGTCCAAACTAGATGCTCAATCAGGGTGGCAAACTAGCCATAGTAACCCTGTACTCAGCCAGGCAGGTTTAAGGGGAGTGTTAGGTCCCTGATTGCCAATCCTAGACACCAATCAGAGATTGGCCAGGTAGGCGGACCAGCACACAAGCCCTTCAGGATTTAATCCCTAAACCACCGTTCTAGATACTGAGCACAAGGCACACACAAGTTAACTTGACACAGTGATCTAACACTAGCCGGACCGGACCAGTTGGTGTCCCTAGCCCACTAGGGCAAATTAAGTCTAGTTAATTTTAGGTTAAGGCTTGGGACCGAATGCAAGATGTAGTTTTGGGCTAAGGAGAGGTGATTAAATCCTCCCCCATCTGATATAGCAAGAGTGCCCTTAAAAGTAAATTATGCAATGATGGCAGGCAGATGAGGATGCAAATTAGGGTTTTAATGTTTTTGGTATTTTGGAGAATATGTTTTTTTTTTTTTGTAATTTCTTAAATAGAATAACACTTTCAAATTATGGCCTAATATGCAAGAAATATACTAAAATTAAAATATATGCAAAAAATGCTAGATAAAACCCTAAAACTTCCAAACTTATCTTGCTGAAAAAAAAAAGAGCCAAACATTTATAGGCTGTATTTCGGCTTGAAAAAATTCACAAGCCATAATAAAATCTGAAACAATTAGAAAATTACTTTGAATTATGATGAATCCAACAAAATAAATTTCAAATTTCTTGGAGTTCTTAATAGGGATAAATAATTTGAAAAACAGAGCATATACGACTGAAAAATTGTAGAAAACAAGCCCTAATCTAAGCTCCGATACCAAATGATGGGGAACTAATATGCATGCCATTTTTTTTGTATGTTTTACATGTTGAGTTAGGTGATTAATTCCCAGATTTCAGATCAAAATTATTGTAGGGAATTTGTATGAGTTTTTGAAGATCAGCATATGCAGATTAGGACCTAGAAAAGTAGCAAAGAAGGACCGCCAGGGCTGAGAAGCCTCGGTTAGGGCAAGTTCTCCTGCAATAAAACTACTGGAGGTAGAGGGGTGTACCTGACAACATATATGAAGATCGCAGCGAAGGGGTCTCTCGTTCCTCGATGGATGCGGCCTGGAAAACCGAGCCAAAGACCCAGCGGATACCCGGCTTTCTGCTCGGTGATCCGATTGAGGCTTGGTGGAGTCGTTGGATTCGTAGGAACTCGGGGACCTACAAACGACCTGTCAGGGGTTAGAAAACTCACAAAGGAACAAGAATACAAAGGAAAAATAGCAAGGGAAGGCTTTTGGAGTGGGCATCCAGGGATCTGAGATGCTTGTTGGCAGCAGGAAGATGATTGCAGCACTGGGAAGAAGAACTCTCGCAAACCCCTTTATGCACACAGCAGGGTATCACACAACTCAATAGAAGAACTCAAGGTTTTCATTCATCAAAATTTTCTTCATACAAGAGGCTAGGGTCCCTTAAATAGACCCTTAACCTTGGGCTCCAAGTAAGGGTACATAAGTCTTTACATAAGAATCTTTTTCCTCTCAAATCCTAGCTAGAAAATAAGGAAATATTAGGTAGAAAAATCCCTAAGAATTTTCTTGACTTGGTCAAGACTCCAAGGATGCCTAGGGGGGCGTTTTGGCTTCTAGGAGCAGCAAAAGGCCGGCCCAAAGGGGCTGGGTGCATGGGTTTGGGCCTCTGGAAGCTGAGGTGGCCTGGTAGCCAGGTAGCAGGAATATTCCCTGGTATCTTGCTTCTTAGGGGCTTGGGCTTGTCACCTGGGCTTGATTTCTTTGGGCTAGGATGCAGATGGACCTCTGGAATCATGGATGCCCTTATTTATGAATATACTTTGGCATCTGGAAGGGAATCTGGGCATCTGGAGGGCATCTGCAAGAAATCAGGGTTTTTTGAATTTTCCTCCTGGGGTCTTCAAATCTTCAAGCTAGGTTGGACTTGGGCTATACTTCCATGTCTTCAATCTAGTTGGACTTGCTCTTCACTTGTATGGATAGTCTTGAGTCTTCAGTATGCTTGGACAGGACTCAAAAAAATAAAATTAGCTCAACATGAGCTGACTAGCATTGGACTGAAACTAGCTCAACATGAGCTGACAAGTACAGATCTGAAATAACAACTCAAAATACTCAAATAACAACTAAAATGGACTCAGATGAGCTAAGCCCTTATTACAGATGGACTCGTAAATTATTGATCAATTCACAGAGGATTGAAAAGCCTCTATCTTATTTTGGTGCCTCCGTGTCCCCACCAGAATTTGATGTAGTGGATTCTATCTTGGTTAGGCTTAGGCCTAAAAGAAGCTTCATGCTCGTAGAGGGACCTTTTAAAGTGTTAAAAAAGGTTGGATCAAATGCCTAGGTGTTAGACTTGCCTTCGGATTTGGGCATTAGTTTTACCTTCAATATTATAGACCTGGTTGAGTACAGGGACCCGACAGCAATACCTAGTGAGGCCTTTGGACCTACCCCTCCTATTATGAGTGACCTTAACCCAGAGTGTCCACTAACAAACTTGGCCTGAGAGAGGAGAACGGATCGAGCGTATCCTAGACAATCAAGCCATCGTGACCTAGGGCCACGGCTATCAATGCTTCCTGGTCTGATGGTAAGGCCGGCCAGAGTCGAAGGATTCATGAATTTCTCGAGAGGACTAGCAGCGCCTCAACCCAGACCTCCTCGAGAGATATGTGAGCCAGCCTGATCTTCACTCGACAGGGTCGAGTTTCCTCCACCCCAGGAGAATTAGTGGGGACACCAAAGGAACCGAATAAGACAGAGGCTTCACAGCCCTTTGTGAATTACTTAGCCAATTTGAGTCCATTTTTAGTTTGTCATTTGAGTCTTTGAGTTGTTATTTCAGTTCAGTATTACTCAGCTCATGTTTAGCTAGTCCAGTCCAGTGTTAGTCAGCTCATGTCGAGCTAATTTATTTTTTTGAGTCCTGTTCAACCATATTGAAGACTCCAGACCACATCATACAGTGAAGACCAAGTCTAACCAGATTGAAGACATGGAAGTATTGCCCAAGTCCAACCTAGCTTGAAGATTTGAAGACCCTAGGAAAAAAATTCAGAAAATCTTGATTCCTTGCAGATGCCCTCCAGATGCCCAGATTCCCTTCCAGATGATAGAATATATTCATAGACCAGGGCATCCATGATTCCAGAGGTCTACCTACATCCTACCCAAATAAATCAAGCCCAGGCCCAAGCCCAAGCCTCTAAGAAGCAAGATACCAAGGAATATTCCTGCTACCTGGCTACCAGGACACCCCAGCTTCCAGAGGCCCAAGCCCATACGTCCAAGCCCCTTTGGGCGGCCGCTTGCTGCTCTTAGAAGCCCAACACACCCCCTAGGTGTCCTTGGAGTGTTGACTAGGTCAAGAGAATTTTTAGAGATTTTTTCAACCTAATGTTTCCTTATTTTCTAGCTAGGGTTTGAGAGAGAAAGGGATTCCTATGTAAGTCTAATATACCCTTACTTGGGGCCCAAGACTAAGGGTCTATTTAAAGGACCCTAGTCTCTTGTATGAGGATTGATTTTGATATATGAAATAAACTTGAGTTCTTCTATTGCTTTGAGTGTTACCCTGCTTGTGCATAAAGGGATTTGAGAGTTTTTTTCTTCCGGGTGCTGCAACCATCTCCTACCGCCAGCCAACCTTCTAGAACCATGGCCGCCCACTCCAAAAGATACCTCTTCTTTGTTGTTTTCCTTTATTTTCTTGATTTCCTCTGAGTTTTCTAACCCCTGACAGGTCGTTTGCAGGTCTCAAGTTCCTACGAATCCAACGACTCTAGCCAAGCCTCAATCAGACCACCGAGCAGAAAGCCGGGTATTCGTAGGTCTTTGGCTCGATTTTTCAGGCCACATCCATCGAGGAGAGAGAGATCCCTTCACTGCAATCTTCATTATGCACTTCAGACATTGTCAGGTACACCCCCTCTACCTCCAGTAATAATATTGTAGGAGAACTTGCCCTAACCAAGGCTTCTCAGCCCTCGGCAATCCTTCTTTATTACTTTTCTTGGTCCTAATGTGCATGCTTGACTTCTAAAATTTATATAGAATTCCCTAACTTATTTTGATCAACTTTCAAGAATTAATCTCTTAACCCCACATAAAACACATAAAAAATAATTGCATGCATATTAGTCCCGCATCAAGAAGGTATGGAAAGCATACTCATCTACCTTGAAGAAGGGCCTATTAGCAACTCCCTTGAAGGATCCGCTGGTGATCGAGCATTGTCTTCGTTAGAGGTGGATTCGACAGTTATGGAGACTCCCTACCGATGGAAACTTTTGAGAGAGCAATAGATAAATGGGGTCTCTTCACACATCTCCTCGCTCTCTCGCCGGAACGTCTATCTCCGTTCTTTGCTTGACGGCCCATCTAAGTCTCTTAGTATTTGGTTTCATTATGAACGAGAAGATTTTAGGGTTGTTCGAAGCAAAATACTTGTGGAGATGGAAGAGTGAAATAAAGGGCTTGCTAGTTCTAGGTGGTGATGACAGAAAAGTAGGATTGCTAAGAAGAAAATCTCTTATATAGAGAACATCGATGACTCAGATCTTTGGCTCGAATGTCGATCACCCTCATGATCATGACACATGTATATCTGATTTGGTGGGAAGTTAATATGACGATTATGATTCCTGGGAAATCAGTTGAGAAAAAAGAAATGACAGCAATTGGTCTGATTTCAAATACAGACGGTTCCTATGAAATCAACCAGTATAATCCCATGATCTATAGAATAACTACCCTCCCAATGGGAAGGTGACATCTGGTGAAAATGGTACGTCTTAATAATGGCATATCAAAACTCATACACCAACATCCAAAGAATCTTCTCTTCCCTCTCTTAAAAAAAAAGAAAAGAAAAGAAGAAGAGAGAAGAAAGAAAAGAGATTGAAAAAAAAAAGACCATCCTGTGAATCCGATTTACAAGATTAGCTTATTACAGGCTGAAATGGCCTTAATGGCTAATAGAGCACTATATGGCCATAATTGGTCTTAAAGGTCGATCGATTCTAAAAAGCTGATTGTCTCTATAGAGGCAATGACCGATCACTTGTCTTCATTAAGGAGACTCCGACAACTTTTCATTTATAAGAAACCTTATTTACATGAGACCTTGTTATACCTGATTCCCTACTTGAAGAAATTTTCTTAAAAAGATATATGCTACATTTACGAATCTTATATTCAGATGGGTTATCCCTAAAAAGATATTTGTTCTATTGGAGATCTGATGGTTTCATACTTAGAAAATTTTTCAAACTTATGAAAATTTTTAAAAAGATCTACCTTATTTGATAGTTTTATATTCAAACGGACCTTCCTTGAAAAGCTATCTACACTATTTGATATTCGATAGTTTTATACTTAGAAAATTTTTGCTTAAGGTTGGAGATATTGAAAAAGCTAATTATTTATACTTAGCAGTATTTTGTGCTAAACCATACAGTTTGAAAAGGAAAAGTTTTTCATTCATATTAAGGAGGAAATACATTTACATCATCTAAAAGTATGAAAAAGAAAACATATATATATCAATTTTTGACTTGATCCAAAGAGGGAGCGATAGTCTCCAATTCAGCCTGTTCCAGAATCAACATTGGAGCCATTGCATCCTGAGTAGAGGTATCTTCGACTTGTTCTTTACGATCCTCCTTATCGGTCTTGTCAGAGGTTATCTTAGAGGTATCGAGGTTGGGATAATGCTTCTTCATTTGTTTGAGGCAGTCCTTGATGTGGTACATTTGCTGACATGGAGTCTGACTGGTGGCCATGCTAGCAAAGGCCCTGCCACCTGGACACGGTGGCCAAGTAAGGAACCAAGGCGAGCCCCTCGTCTAAGGTCAGCTCCCGACCAGGGTCATGCTCATGTTTCCTATGCAAGCCCTCTGCCGAGATCAGCTCCCAGCTAGGGTCGTGCTCATGGCAAGCCCTCATTTGAGGTCAGCTCCCGATCGGGGTCATGCTCATGTTGCCAAGGTGAGCCCTCCTGCCAAGGTCAGATTCTTGTCGGGGCCATGCTCATAGGACGAGCCTTCCATCTGAGGTCAGCTCCTGGCCGGGGTCGTGCTCATGCTGTCGAGACGAGCCCTCCAACCGAGGTCATCTCCCAGCCGGGGTCGTGCTCATGTTGCTGAGGTGAGCCCTCCTGCTGAGGTTAGCTCCCAACCGGGATCATGCTCATGTTACCGAGGCGAGCCCTCCTGCCAAGGTCAGCTCCCAGTCGGGGTCGTTCTTGTCGGAGTAGAGATCCGGCAAAACCTTGCCTATGGAAGTGATCCAGTGCGTGAAGACCTATTACTAGCATTCCACCAAGGATGCGGTAGGATTCAGGTCAAATGAAGATCAAACATCCATGGTGTTGACTCCACTAATTAATTTTGATGATAAGCAAAATAGTTAAGTAAAATTTGAGGACTAATGATTTGCTTTAAGTGTGTTTTCATTGAAAGGATGCTCACAAAATTTGAAGAAGCACAATTGTGTTGAAGAACCAAGTTTGAATGGAATGATTGCACAAAACAAGACTTGGACACTCAAAGAGTTGGTTGAATGGATGACCAAGGTAAATGAAAACATGTTCCAGTACAAGTTCAGCAAATTCTGCATCTTTTTGATGATGTGTCGACACATGAAGATGGTGTGTCGACTCAGACCGGCACGCAGTGAAATCTCAAATGGCATAGATGATGTGTCGACACATGGACCTTTTGTGTCGACTCAAGGTGTCAACACATGGATCAATACATCGCCTGAGAATTTCAAGCCACAGAACTTGCAGAAGTTGAAGGAACAGTTGATGTGTCGACACACGGACCTAATATGTCGACTCAATATGTCGACTCAACTGAGAATGTATCGACTAAGCTGATTTATTCAGAGAATCTGAATAGAACATTTTGAACTTGTATCGACTCAAGAAGAACATGTGTCACCCAATATGTCGACACACGAAGATGAAGTATCGACACATGGAGTTTTGACAACAGTAACGGCTAGTTTATTTAAGCGCAGAATTCTCCCAAATGCCCTCCAACGGCTAGTTTTTCAAGTATAACGGCTAGATTTCGATTTTGGAGGCTTGGAAGGCATATAAGGCTTCAAATCAAATCAAGACAACAACTATTCACAAATATTGATTATCCAAAAGAGTTTAAAGAGAAAAGAAGAGAGAAGAGCCTTAACTCCTATTCATTCAAAGCTCAACCACTCTCAAGCCAAGAGAAGCCTTCCAAGTATTCAAAGCTATCAAGTGCATTGAAGATCATTCAATCTTGGGCATTCAAAAGGCCTCAACAAGAGCAAAGCAACACAACTTCGAGCTATATCGACTTATTTGCTTTTAATTGAAAGCTTACATTGGTTCTTTATTTTCCATCTTTTATCTTATAAAGGTTGTTGGTAACCCTTGAAAACCAATTAGGTTGGTGGTTAGCCCGTAAAACCACTAAGGTTCTTGGTTAGCCTGGAAAACCAAGGGAGGTTTTTGGTTAGTCTTGTGAAAACCAATTAGGTTCTTGGTTAGCCCATAAAACTAAGTGAGGTTGTGACTTGTGAGCCTTGTAAAAATAAGTCGGGTTTTGATTAGTGAGCCTGGAAAACTAATCGGCTATAATCATTAGATTATAGTGAATTCCCAAGGGGATCTTGGAGAGTGGATGTAGGTGCATTGTTGGCACTGAACCACTATAGATTGTTATGTTTGTGATTGTTTGTTCTCACCCTCCTTGCTCTTTACTTTATTGCTTATTGCTTATAATTTCCACTGCACCTTTATATTAGAGCATTGCACTTTAATTTTAGTACCTTATTGAATTGAATTACATATCTTGTCTTGTGAAGTTTGCTACTTGTTTTATCAAGCTTAGCTTTAAATTTTTTTAGCAACCCAATTCACCCCCCCTCTTGGGTTGCTCTCTGGGAAACAAGTGGTATCAGAGCCTTGTTCTCAGTATATAGACTTTATCATCTTGAGTAAAGATCTATGGCAACCCTATTGGTACAAGTGTAGTTGAGGGACAAGCCTCAAACAGACCTCCATTTTTTAATGGTATAAATTATACATATGGAAAAACTAGGATGAGAATTTATATGCATTCTATAGATTACAATTTATGGAAAGTAGTTGATAAAGGTCCTCATGTTCCTTCGGTGGTGGTTAATGGTGTTTTCATCCCAAAACTGAAGAGGATTGGGATGAAAATGACATTAAACAATCCGAGATCAATGCTAAGGCAATGAATCTCTTATATTGTGCATTAGATCCTAGTGAGTTCAATAGGATATCTACATGCACGTCCGCCAAAGAAATATGGGACACACTTGAAGTTACCCACGAGGGTACCAATCAAGTGAAGAACACTAAGGTCAATATGTTAGTACACACATATGAGATATTCCGGATGGAACCAAATGAATCTATTACTGATATGTATACTCGTTTTACAAATATTATAAATGCTACGAGGAGTCTTGGCAAAGTCATATCTAATGCTGATCTTGTGAATAAAATTATTAGGTCACTATTGATGTCATGGGATCCAAAGATGACCATAATTTAAGAGGCAAAAGATGTAGACAAGCTTCCACTTGAGCAGCTAGTAGGATCGCTTATGATCTATGAGCTCAACTTGAAATAGAAATCAATGGACTTGGATAAAAAGAAAAAGGGGATCGCTTTTAAATCTAATGTTCAAGAAGAATCCTTGATTGATGAGTCTGATGATGATGATGAAGAAGAAGGTGAAGAAGCCCTCTTGCTCGAAAATTTAGAATATTAATGAAGAGGAAGAAATTTCCCTACAAGAAGAAATTCCAATCTAAAGAAAGGGGAAAGGAAAAAGAAAAAGAGAAAGAAAAGAAAATGGAGAAGGAAGTACTGAAGGCCCACGTAGGCAACCCAAAGGGGGGTGAATTGGGTTTTTAAAACTTTTGTACTATTTGCAAGATGAACTAAAGCAAGTATGTGCTAATGCAATTCAAGTGCTTGTGTATTTCAAATAAATGCAGCGGAAATAAATAAACAAAAAACAAAGGAGAACAATCACACAAATACAAAGATTTATAATGGTTCGGTGCCAACAAAGCACCTACATCAACTCCCCAAGAATCCCTTGGGAATTCACTAAGTTTGGTTTTATAACTTAGGCTCACCAACAACCTTTACAACTTGTTTTGTCTTCGGGCTCACAAGTCAAACCCTAATTGGTTTCAAGGCTCACCAAAAACCACCCTTGGTTTTACGGGATGACCAAGAACCTAAACAACTTGTTTTAGCTTCGGGTTCACAAGTAAAACCCTAGTTGGTTTCAAGGCTCACCAACAATCACTTTGGTTTTCAAGGCTTACCAAAAATCTCTTTGGTTTTCCAAGGCTCACCAAAACCTTAAGTAAAACAATGTAAGAGCAAGTATAAATGAATACAATAAAAGCTTTCTAAAATAAAGCAAATATCTTTTTGAAGCCCTTGATTGTTGATGAAGATCTTGTCTTCAAGTTGATGAAGCCTTTGATTGATGCTTGTAGATGTAGACTTTGAATGCTCTCTTTGAAAGTTGGAAGCTTGAAGGCTTTGAATCACTCAACTCTTGAATCTTGAAGAATATTCAAAAATCTCACCAAAGGATTACTTCCCCAACTGATTTTTGATGTTTATATAGCCTCCCAACACTTAAATGACGTTTATAGCCGTTAGGGAGGAAAATATGACCGTTTGGAAGCAAGTTGGAGAAGTTCTGCAGCCCAAAAAACTAGCCGTTACTGTTCAAGTGTCGACACTTCAGCTTCAGGTGTCGAAACTTCAGTTTCAAGTGTCGACACTTCAGTTTCCTGGTATCGGCACTTCACTTTCAAGTGTCGACACTTCAGCTCCAGGTGTCGACACTTCACTGAAAGAGCTTTCTGAAGTTTTCTGTTTGTCTCAGGCCTTGAGTCGACACTTCACTCTTCAAGTGTCGACACTTGTTCCTCAGGTGTCGACACTTCATTTCCAAGTGTCGACACTTGCCTGTGCCATTGCTGAAACATCTTCAAATTGAAACTTTAACCTCTTCAAGTTCTTCTATATTAATTTCAAAGTCCATATACTTGATTTTTCATTAATTTAAGGACTTTTTCAATTGAAATACAAGCATTTCTTCATTCAACATGGTTGAGTACTAAGATCTGAAAAATATACTTGAAATACAATTAGTACTCATATATACTTAAACATTTTGTCAATCATCAAAATCAAGACCAGAGTCAACAATCTTCCCTTTTTGATGATGACAAAACTTTTAAGTATATGAATAGGGTAAGCTTAAAAAAGATTAACAATAAGATAAACATGTAAACTCAAAATAATAAGCACCAAGCTCCCCTCAAAATATGATCCAAAAAATCTTCAAAATTATTTTTCAAAATATGCAAAATTTTCAAATTTTTTAAAATTTCTCTTCTTACTAATTCTTTCCTTTAGATAAAAATATTTTACATTCTTCTCCCCCTTTTGCACTTTTTTCATTTCTCAAATGATTTTTCATGTTTATCCAATCTTCCTCTTTTCATACTTAACAATTTTTCCCCCTTTTTGATATCATGAAAAAGGGTGAAAGGCAATACAAAGTGGGAATGAAGTCAGAAAGAATAGCAAGTAGGTCATCAAAATCAATGCATGAAATCAAATAATTATGATATCAATTGAATGTGCTACAAATTGAACATGATACCACAGAATGTAAGCACATGCAAGAAATGATTTGATATATATTATTCCATTTGCCTTACTTGTTCATGGGATAAGGTCACAGCGGCACCCCTACACATCATAAGAGAGCCCATTGAATGGGAAGAGAGGGTCTTTAAGCCCTACTTATCTCCTATGACCAGACGGCCATGGTGACTAACCCAATCCGAAGCGGTTACTAGGAATTCTTTTAAAAATAATTTTGATACCAATAGAATATGATACCATTTAAATGTAACTCTCCTCAAAGAATTAGATTTGAAAACAAGGAGTATCAGAGCAATATAAGCAAAGCATGATATCAACAAGATATTCAAAGCATCAAATATGATAACAAATCTTTGGATGCTCCCCTGAATGTTATTCCTCCTTTAAAAATACGCATTTATTTCAGGAATAAAACATGAAAGCTTATGCATCAAGATTTGAATTTTTTCAAGATATTCATGATTTTCAAAATACAAAGCATTTATATCATGTAAAAAATTTTAGCATGATTTCAAATTCATTTTAAGATGATTTGATATCCATACAAATGCTAGAAGTAATATGATATCAAGTCTAGCCACTAGAGCAAGGGTTTGTCAATATACATACCTTCTTCTTAAAAGTAACCCTTAACTACTAGTTCTATACTTTATCCAAATCATTTCTAGATTATGCATAGATCCCAAAAATAAAAACATATAAATCATAGCATTTCACTTGAAATAATTTAGAAACTATATTAATCAAAATCAAGTGAAGATCTAATAATCACAAGTTTGACCATGTGAGCTTGAAATCCATCAACATCAAAATGGTCATGATCACAACAAATGATTATTAGTCTAAACTTGATTCTAATCAATCACTTAAAATATTTTTCAAAGCAATATGCATCTTTAAAAGTATTTTTCATGAAATACATTAATCAAAATCAAGTGAAGGTCTCACAATCACAAGTTTAATCATGATAGCATGAAATTCATCAACATCAAGAAGTCCATGATCATAACCAATGATTATAAGTCTAAACTTGATTCTAATTAATCATTTAAAATAATTTTTTAAAGTAATTGATGCAATAATTATAACAAAAAAAATTTAACTACATTTTCAATCATGGAAGGAGATGTTTAGAATTTACCAATATACATAATCTTTCATTTTACCATTTAGTTTAAAATGTAGCTTGTCCACTTCTTTAAATTGTCTTGTACAACCTCTTTTCAAGAACATCCTTTTTCATGTTGGGTTGCAAGACATTCCTGCAAAACAAATTAAGTTTCTATTAGAAAATAATTCTTTACTTAATGATGTTAGTTCTTTGAAAATTAAGCTAGATGTTTTGGAAAAGAAGAATAATGCTTTAGCTATAAAAAATGAAGTTCTAAAAAGATCTAAACATGTTATTTCTAACAATGATCTTTTAAAGAAAAACAAGGATTTGGAACATGAAAATAAAAAATACAAAATGAACTTGAGAAAATCAAACCTTTTGTTGATAAGTTCACCTTTAGTTCAGAAAAGTTGAATTTACTTTTGAATAATCAAATAGCAGTTTTTAACAAGGCAGGTTTAGGATATAAACCTCAAAAGCAACAAAAGTATTTCAGAAACTTTTTTGTACCTGCATCATCTAGTATCACTTGTTTTACTTGCAAAAAATTAGGTCATAAATCATATCAATACAGTTTTAGAAAAATCATGTCTGTTGATAAAATGTGGGTTTCAAAAGGAACCATTTGAATGCTAACCCAAAAGGACCCAAGTTAGCTTGGGTACCTAAAAACAAAGCTTGATCTTATTGCAGGTGTGTCTTGCAACCAAGGAAAACAAAAGAATTTGGTATCTTGATAGTGGTTGCTCAAGGCACATGACTAGAGATGTGAAGCAATTCACTTCTCTTGAAGCTTTGAATGGAGGGAGTGTGACCCTTGGTGATAGTGGTAAAGATAAAACCATTGGAATTGGTAAGGTTCATATAACTCCTTCTAATAGTATTAGTAATGTACTCCTAGTAGATGGTTTAAAGCATAATCTCTTAAGTATTAGCCAGTTTTGCGATAAAGGTTTTCAAGTAGTTTTCAAATCATCATATTGCATGATTTCTAGTCCAGATTTAAATGGAGTACAATTCATTGGAAAAAGGCTTGGAAATATCTATCTTGTAGATCTTGATGATCTATCTTTACCTAATGGAGAATGTCTTGTTGCAATGAATTCTACCAAAGAAGAGATTAGTTGGTTGTGGCATAGAAGGTTAGGGCATGCTAGTATGTACCTTATTTCAAAACTTTGCAAAAAAAATTTAGTTAGAGATTTACCTGAAATCAGTTTTAGAAAAGATAAAATTTGCCAAGCATGTCAATTTGGAAAACAAGTTAAAACTTCTTTTAAACCAAAAGGAATTTGTAACTACTAGTAGACCACTTGAACTACTCCATATGGATCTCTTTGGACCAACTAGAACATCAAGTCTAAGAGGCAAGATATATGGATTAGTTATTGTAGATGATTTTTCGAGATTTACTTGGATTTTCTTTTTAGAACAAAAAGATGAATCTTTTTCTTTATTCATAAAGTTTTATAGAAAAGTTTCAAACAAAAATGATGTTTTAGTTATTTGTATTCGTAGTGATCATGAAACCGAATTTGAAAATCAAGATTTCGAAAAATTTTACAATGAAAAAGGCATAGAACACAATTTCTCTATATCTAGGACACCTCAGCAGAATGGGATAGTAGAAAGGAAAAATCGTACTTTAGAAGAAATGGCACGCACTATGCTTTGTGAAAACAATTTGCCAAGATATTTTTGGGTTGAAGCTATAAATACAGCCTGTTATGTTTTGAATCGAGTTTTGATATGCCCTATTTTAAAGAAAACTCCATAGGAGCTTTGGGACCAAAGAAAATCAACTTTGAAATATTTCCGAGTTTCTGGTTGTAAGTGTTTTATTTTGAACAATGGAAAAGATCATCTAGGAATGTTCGATGCCATGTCTGATGAAGGTATCTTCTTAGGATACTCTACATCAAGCAGGGCATATAGAGTATTTAAAAAATGGACTTTAGTTGTAGAAAAGTCAGTACATGTTGTATTTGAAGAATGTTCTAACAAGTCTTTAGAAAAGAGGATACATTTGATGAATGTGCAGGTGCTGACAAACTTCAGAAGCTGACTTTGGATGATCAAGCTCAACCAAAGAAGAGAATCAGGACAAAGGTGAGAAAGAAGATGACACTCCAGTGCATCATGATCTACCTAAGGAGTGGAGGTATGCTTATGGACACCCCAAGAAATTAATCTTAGGCGATCCATCTAAAGGATAAGAACTAGAGCTTCTATTAGAAATGAATGTGATTACATAGCTTTTGTATCTCAAGTAGAACCTAAATATTTGAAGAAGCTGAAAAAGACTAATTGGATCAATGCTATGCAAGAAGAACTAATACAATTGACAGAAATAATGTTTGGACACTTGTAGAAAGACCATCTAATGTTTCTATTATTGGCACTAAATGGATATTTAGGAATAAATTAGATGAAAATGGTTTTTCCATTAGAAATAAAGCTAGGCTAGTTGTTAAAGGCTATAATCAGGAGGAAGGGATTGACTTTGATGAAACTTTTGCTCCTATTGCTAGACTTGAAGCAATTAGTCTATTGTTAGCTTTTGCATGTTTCATGAACTTCAAATTATTTCAAATGGATGTTAAGAGTGCTTTCTTAAATAGTTTTATAAATGAAAAGGTTTTGTTGAACAACCACCCGGATTTGAAAATCATGCACATCCTGATCATGTTTTCAATTGCACAAAGCACTTTATGGATTAAAGCAAGCACCTAGAGCATGGTATGAAAGGTTAAGCAAATTTCTTATTGAAAACGAATTTTCTAGAGAGATGTTGACAAAATACTATTTTTGAAAAGAAAAGACAATGATTTATTGGTAGTACAAATATATGTTGATGATATCATTTTCGGTGCTACTAATGAAATTCTTTGTCAAGAGTTTGCTAAGCTTATGCAGGGCGAGTTCGAGATGAGCATGATGGGAGAACTCAACTTCTTTCTCAAATTCAGATCAAGCAAACTTCAGATGGTATCTTCATCAACCAAGCTAAGTACACAAGAGAAATTATTAAAAAGTTTGGGATGGAGACTACTATGTCAATAGGTACGCCTATGAGCCCTCATGTAAACTAGATAAAGATGAAAATGGTAAATCTGTGGATCAGAAAAATTATATAGAGGCATGATAGGCTCTTTACTGTATCTTACTGCTAGTAGACTAGATATTATGTTCAGTGTTTGCATGTGTGCTAGATATCAGTCTGAACCTAAGGAATCACATCTTATGGCTGTTAAGCGCATATTTAGATATCTGTCTGGTACTATTAGTATTGGTTTATGGTATGCTAGAAATTCTTCTATTGAATTGATTGGATATTCTGATGCAGACTTTGCTGGTTGTAGATTAGATAGAAAGAGTACTAGTGGAACTTGCCAATTTCTTGGGGTTAACTTAATCTCATGGTTTAGCAAGAAACAAACTTTAGTTACACTATCCATAGCTGAGGCTGAGTATATTGCAGCATGAAGTTGTTGTGCTCAAATCTTGTAGATTAAGCAACAACTTGAAGACTTTGGAATCAAGTTGGCTAGAACTCCTATTAAATGTGATAACACCAGTGCTATTTGCTTGACTAAAAATCTTGTTCAATACTCTGGAGCAAGCACATTGAAATTAGACATCACTTTATTAGAGATCATGTTGGAAACAATGATATTTTGCTTGAATTTATATGTACCGAAGTTCAATTAGCTGACATTTTAACTAAACCTCTCTTGGAAGATTGATTCTGTATGATTAGAAGAGAGCTCGGGATCATCAATCCCTTTGATTAAATCTTTTCTTCAAATTTGACTCAAATTAGATCTATTCAAATTATTTTTGATGAATCATGATTAATCATTGATGATTTGACTCCAAATACATGTTGTTTTAATTAATTTTGATCATTCTGTGAAATTCTAAATTTTCAGTTTTAAGTCGATTGTCGAACATCATGAGTCGACACATAATGTCGACACATCATGAGTCGACACATAATGTGTCGACACATGCATGAGTCGACACATGCTCGACAGGAAACTGAGATTTTATGGGTTTCTGAACTGTTTTTCCCCTAAAAATCATTCTCCTCCGAGCCGACACCTCGATCCCAGGTATTCATATGTCATCCTCCCATTTCTTGGTTTTTAACCATGGATTTCTTGGATTTGAGACCTTGGTAGCCGTTTTTGTTGGATTTCCCTCTAGGTTTTAGCTCCTAAACCCTAGAAACTCTCTATTTCCACCAAAAACCTTGCCCAAACCTTAATTATTGAAATGGGTCCTTGCAAGCAAGTTGTTCACCGACCGCGTCAGTCACAGCATGAAGAAAAGCGGAGAACGAAGGCACGACACGAGTCTAGGGCTCCAATCTGCCAGCACGATAGTTGTTTGCATCCTCTAGTCGGATGAGCTCCAAGACAGTGGTTAGAGGACATAGAGTGGACTTCTCTTTCTTGGACCAGCAGCATTTTCGGATAGGAGAGTGGATCCGACATGCTGGTTTGGCATCTTTTTGTTCGCTCAGCGAGAGTACTATCCCGGGCTGATGAGAGAGTTCTATGGATCACTTGCCCGCGGATCAGATGGCTGGATTGCTCAGGTCAGGGGACAGGATATTCCCATTTCAGCGAAGATTCTGAGCAGGGTATGGGATATACCCATGACTAGATCAGTTATGAACAGTTTATTGGACAGAGTTAGTGGGCTCTAGTGTATTTTTGAGTCTGATACCTACTAGAGGGAGCCACTGTTTCTGCTTCTAGACTGTTTGTGGAGATGAGACTACTACATCACATAGTCATCCGGATCCTTCTGCCGAAGACCGGTAATTTGACAACATTGCCGAGCAAGAGCTGCTCGTGATGGTCTCTCTGATTCAGCGGACGCCAATTTGTCTTCCTATTCTGATGATCTATTAGATTACTGAGGCGGCGTCTAGTCAGCGGCTCTATTTGCCATATGGCATGGGTTTGATAGTACTATTTAGAGAGTATGGAGTCAGCTTCTGGGATGAGCCATATCGTACCTTGATCCATACCGATGTATATGACATCAGGTCACTACATTGCATGGGTTATCATTTAGTCCGAGGCCAGTGGACACGGAGGACATCAGGACAGACCGAGGATGCAGCTGACATTGATGAGGACATAGTAGAGGAGGAGCGGATTCTTTTTGGTGAGGCTGGACCGAGCGAGACACAGCCTGAGATGGCAGCACAGCCAGCTCAGTCAGATCCTTCTACATCTGCCCAGCCATAGCCATAGCCAAAGCAGACAGAGACTTCTGGTATTTCAGATACTCTAGATGATAGAGTCAGATGCATAGAGATCGATGTTTTCATCATGAGGCAGCGTTTAGACATCTTTATTGTTGAGACGAGAGAGAGCCACATTGGTTCATGATGGTATTTTGGCTTATCTCTCAGCACTGTCAAGAGCTTCTACGAGTGCTCCTGCTGTAGACACAGTTCCTGCTCCGGCTGATATACCTGCTCCAGCACCAGCTGATGACGTTGCTGATATTGATACTGGTGCTGAGACGACTATTGGAGATGGAGTTGGAGAGACTATTGTTGGAGATATTGATGGAGATGAGGTGACTGACTCCGACTGGTTTGATATTGATGATCTTATGTCAGAGCCAGTTGTGGAGGTGATGGATGATGTTGCTGCGAGACATGTTGATCCATCCTTCTCACCTGCTTCGATACCTGATCCATCCTCTCCTTCCAGATCGCTTGATCACAATTCAGTTCCAATTCCGATTCCTATTCTTAGTCCTGTTGTTGACCTACCTGTTACTGATTTACCTACTATTGATTCTCCTGACATTCATACACCTATCATTCAGACACCGACACTTGATACATCTATTGTACATACACCGAACTTTCTACAGCTGATACTATTGTTCTTGATACACATGTATCATCAGCTATTACACCTATTTTTGATAGTCCTACCCTTCATACTTCATCAGTCATCGAGAGCTTGGATTCTGTACACCCGGCTGTCAGCATCTCGATTCAGGTCCCACTTTTAATCATACTCCTGCTCCAGCTATTGCTGAGATGATTCACCCGATCAGTTTAGTTACTGTGGAGGACGTAGCTTCTACCTCTACTGCTTCAGCCAGAGGTCAGACCTATATTCGTCACAAAGGACATGGACACCGTACCCTTGGTGGGGACACGAAAGGCACCAGAATAAGATAGAGGCTTTTAATCCTCTATGGATTGATCAATAATTTATGAGTCCATCTGTAATAAGGGCTTAGCCCATCTAAGTCCATTTTAGTTGTTATTTGAGTCTTTTGAGTTGTTATTTCAGTTCTGTACTAGTCAGCTCATGTTGAGCTAGTTCAGACAATGCTAGTCAGCTCATGTTGAGCTAATTTTATTTTTTTTGAGTCCTGTCCAAGTACACTAAAAACTCAAGACTATAGCCTACAAGTGAAGACCAAGTCTAACTAGATTGAAGACATGGAAGTATAGCATAAGTCCAACCCAGCTTGAAGATTTGAAGACCTCAGGAGGAAAATTCAGAAAACCTTGATTCCTTACAGATGCCCTCCAGATGCCAGATTTCCTTCCAGATGCCAGAATATATTCATAGACCAGGGCATCCATGATTCCAGAGGCCCACCTGCATCCTAGCCCAAAGAAATCAAGCCCAGGCACCATGCCCAAGCCCCTAAGAAGCAAGATACCAAGGAATATTCCTGCTACCTGGCTACCAGGCCACCCCAACTTCGAGAGGCCCAAGTCCATGCGCCCAAGCCCCTTTGGGCTGGCCCCTTACTGCTCTTAGAAGCCCAACACACCCCCTAGGCATCCTTGGAGTGTTGACCAATTCAAGAGAATTTTTAGGGATTTTTTCTACATAATGTTTACTTATTTTCTAGCTAGGGTTTGAGTAGTAGGATTCTTATGTAAAGACTAATGTGTCCTTACTTGGAGCCCAGACTAAGGGTCTATTTAAGGACCCTAGTCTCTTGTATGAGGATTGATTTTTATATATGAGTTAAACTTGAGTTCTCTTCTATTGTTTTGTGCTACCCTGCTTTGTGCTTAAGAGGTTTTATTGATGCTTTCTTCTTCCCGGAGTTGCAACCGATCCTGCAGCCAGCCAACCTTCCAGAGCCCTAGCCGCCCTCCTCCAAAACTTTCTTTTCCTTGTTGTTTTCTCTTGTTTCCTTGTTCTTTGTGAGTTTTCTAACCCCTGACAGGTCGTTTGCAGGTCTCCGAGTTCCTACGAATCCAACGACTCTCGGCCAAGCCTCAATCGGACCACCGAGCAGAAAGCCGGGTATCTGCGGGTCTTTGGCTCGATTTTCAGGCCTTATCCATCGAGAAATGAGAGATCCCTTTGCTGTGAGCTTTATGAGTGCTTCAGATGTTGTCAGGTTCATCCCCTCTGCCACCAGTAATTTTATTGTAGGAGAACTTGCCCTAACCGAGGCTTCTCAGCCCCGGCGATCCCTCTTTATTGCTTTTCTAGGTCCTAATCTGCATGCTTAGCGTCTAAATTTCATATAAAACTCTCTACAACTTATTTTGATTCAATTATCGAAATTTAATCACTTAACTCCACATATAAAACACACAAAAATAATCGCATGCATATTAGTCCTGCATCATCTGGTATCAAAGCTTAGATTAGGGTTTATTTTATGCATCTTTTTCAGTCCGTATAAGCTTTGTTCTTTTAGTTATTTCTCCTTGCTCATAATTCCAAAAATTCTAAAATTTGTTTTCTGGATTCATGTAAATTTTCAATATTTTATAGAATTTTTGCAGATTTCTTTCTAATTTGTACAGTTTCTTCAGGCCAAAATATAGCATGCAAAGTTTTGACTCTATTTTTTTAGCAAGACAATTTTGATTTTAGGTTTACGGTTTGTAGCATCTCTTTGCATATCTTTTAATTTTAGTATATTTTGTGAATATTAGGCCATAATTTGCAAGTTTTCTTCTATTTAAGAAAATACCAAAATATATATAAAAAGATTACATATTCTCCAAAAATACCAAAAACATCTAAACCCTAATTTGCATCCTCATCTGCCTGCCATCATTGCATAACTTACCTAAGGGCACTCTCTTTATGCCAGATAAGGAAAGAGGTCATACCTTTCCTTAGCCAAAACCACCACCTTTGCATCCTATCCTAAGCCTAACCTAAAACCTATTAGACTTAATTTGCCCTAGTGGGCTAGGGACACCAACTGGTCGGGTCCGGGCTAGTGTTAAATCACTGTGTCAAGCTAACCTGTGTGTGCCTTGTGCTTAGTGTCTAGAACGATGGTTTAGGGATTCAATCCCGAAGGGCTTGTGTGCTAGTCTGCCTACCTGGCCAATCTCTGATTGGTGTCTAGGATTGGTAATCAGGGACCTAACACTCCCCTTACACCTGCTTGGCTAAGTACATGGTTACTATAGGCTAGTTTGCCACTCTGATTGAGCACCTAGTTTTGGACTCTAGGTCTAGGGAGCTATAGTTGGTTTGATCGAGTCTTGCATGTGCACTAGCTTAGGAGTCAATGTGTGTGTTTGATTGCATGACCATTAGGTTAGGAACCCAATGCCAGTAGACTTAATCCAATTCAACTAGTGTGACCATGGAGTCCAATCCTAGGAGAACCCTCACCATGACCCTTATTATGATATTGAACCTAGAGAACCCTTACATGACCTTATTATGATACTGAACCTAGAAGAACCCTTACCATGACCCTTATTATGATATTGAACCTAGAAGAACCCTTACCATGACCCTTATTAACCCAGGAGAACCCAATACCACCCCGAACCCAATACTCTGACCCAGGAGTCTCAATACCCAAGTCAAATCCTAGGAGAACAATACTCTGACCCATATAAGAGTCCAATCCTAGGAGAACCCAATACTCTGACCATATAAGGAGTCCAATCCTAGGAGAACCCAATACTCTGACCCATATAGGGAGCCCAACCCTAGGAGAACCCCATACCATGATCCACCCTTAGAACCTAACCATAGGAGACCCAATTATGATTACCTAAGCCAAGATGGACGACCCATTAGGAGCACCCAACCTTATGTACCCTGTTTGATGGAAGACCACATCCCAAGGTGTATACTGAATGGGAGGATATGATGGATCGGCACTTTGAGTATACTGGGATATCAGAGTTAGATAAGATTAGTTTGGCTGCACATGGGTTAATCAGATATGCCAAGCAACATTGGAAACGTACTGAGGATGAATGTTATCGATGGGGTAATGGAATACATACCTGGAAAGCCATGAGAAGTAAATTGAGAGAAGAGTACCTAGGTGAATCTTATGAATACAAACTTTTAAACCAATGGTACAAATTGAAACAAGGAAACATGACTGTGTCTGAGTACATTGGCCAATTAACGAGTTTAGTAGGAAATATAACACAATTGAACCTAAGTCTAAGATCATGGCTAGATTTTAGGATGGCCTGCATAGGGATATCCAGTGGGAGCTGTATCATTGTTAATTAAGGACCTAGAGGAAGTCTATCACCTAGCTAGGGAATTCGAGTTATATCAGAGGGAATTCAGGATCAATCAATATAAATCCAATAAGGATAATTCCCTTGAGCCTAAGTCCAAACCTAGCCAACTTCCTTTAGACCAACCTACTACTCCTATCCCATTAGGTTGTAAGGAAAAGACCCTAGAACCCATTAATGAGCCTAAGGTAGAAGTGTATGAGGTGATCCTAGTTTAGTAGATGAATATGAAGGAGAAGGCTTTGAAGAGGATGAACCCCTTGAAAATTTAGAGAAAGAAACTCCTGAGCCCGCTAAGACATCTAAAGAGGCCACCTATGAGTTTAGTCTAGTAGAGGAACCTGTAGTGGAAGAACAATTAGAGGAAGAGAACCTAGATACTGCTGCTAGAGCCTTACCTGAGGAAACCATAGAGGAGAGCCAAATTATAGAGTCTAGTCCTAAAATACAGGAACCAGAAGAATTTATTAAGGACCTGATCTTTTTGAATCAGCACCTTCAGGATGAGCCCCCTCCTATAGTTTCCATTAAGGACCTCTTCCCTGAGATTAATAACCCATCCTTCCATTATACAAACCCCATAGATATACCACAATCCATAAGGTTAGCCTAATTACTCTAGGATTAGTCCCTAACATGCCTTCTTATATCATACTTTATCCAACTAATCCAGAACCTTTTTCTCCACCCTACCAGACTAATTCTGAACCCAGTTCCAATTTTCTACCTTTCCAGATACCTCCAGCATTTCTAGGATCATTAGATTGCATTTAGCTGAGATTAGCATACTGCATGCATTCATCACGCATGTTAGGTTTGCATCTTACTTCTGGCATACTCTTTGGAATTTGCTAGGAGTTCACTATAAATTTTCATGTGCATGTCAAGCTAGGATCAAACCTAGAGAACCTATAATCTCCTAGGTTTAGGTCTAAAGAGTTCAATAAAATTTCATTCCATAGGAATGCATAGTCGAGTCTGTTAGGTGTAGGTATGAGTCCTTTGCATCACCTGTTAGGAGTCTGTATATGCTCAGCATGTTCCACCTGCACTAATCTTAAAACAAACTGGCTAATTTCTCGAAGAAGGACCAAAGAATTTGATGTAGTGGATTCTATCTTGGTTAGGCTTAGGCCTAAAAGAAGATTCATGCTCGCAGAGCGGGACCTTTTAAAGTGATAGAGAAGGTTGGATCAAATGCCTAGGTGTTAGACTTGCCTTCGGATTTGGGCATTAGTTCTACCTTTAATATTACAGACCTGGTTGAGTACAGGGAACCGGTAGCGATACGATACTAGGGCTTTGGACCTCCCCTCCTGTTATGAGAGACCCTAATCCAGTGTGTCCACCAATTAATTATCCTGAGAGAGGAGAATGGATCGAGCGTATCCTGGATGATCAAGCCATTACGACCAGGGCCGTGGCTATCAACACTACCTGGTTCGATGGTAAGGCCGGCCAGAGTTGGATGATTCATGAATTTCTCTATAGGACTTGCAGCGCCTCAACCCAGACCTCCTCGAGAGATATGTGAGCCAGCTTGATCTTCAATCGACAGGGTCGAGTTCCTCCATCCCGAGAGAATTGGTGGGGACACCAGAGGCACCAGAATAAGACAGAGGCTTTTCAACCCTCTGTGGATTGATCAATAATTTATGAGTCCATCTGTAATAAGGGCTTAGCCCATCTGAGTCCATTTTAGTTATTATTTGAGTCTTTTGAGTTGTTATTTCAGTTCTGTACTAGTCAGCTCATGTTGAGCTAGTTCAGTCCAATGCTAGTCAACTCATATTGAGCTAATTTTATTTTTTTTGAGTCCTGTCCAAGTACACTGAAAACTCAAGACTACACCATACAAGTGAAGACCAAGTCCAACCAGATTGAAGACATAGAAGTATAGCCCAAGTCCAACCCAGCTTGAAGATTGAAGACCCCAGGAGAAAAATTTAAAAAACCTTGATTCCTTGCAGATGCCCTCTAGATATCCAGATTCCCTTCCAGATGCCAGAATATATTCATAGACCAGAGCATCCATGATTCTAGAGATCCACCTACATCCTAGCCCAAAGAAATCAAGCCCAGGTGCCAAGCCCAAGCCCCTAAGAAGCAAGATACCAAGGAATATTCTTGCTACCTGGCTACCAGGCCACCCCAGCTTCCAGAGGCCCAAGCCCATGCACCCAAGCCCTTTGGGCCGGCCCCTTGCTGCTCTTAGAAGCCCAACATGCCCCCTTAGGCATCCTTGGAGTGTTGACCAAGTCAAGAAAAATTTTAGGGATTTTTTCTACCTAATGTTTCCTTATTTTCTAGCTAGGGTTTGAGTAGGAGTAGGATTCTTTGTAAAGACTAATGTGTCCTTACTTGGAGCCCAAGACTAAGGGTCTATTTAAAGAACCCTAGTCTTTTGTATGAGGATTGATTTTGATATATGAATTAAACTTGAGTTCTCTTCTATTGCTTTGTGCTACCCTGCTTTGTGCTTAAGGGGTTTTATTGGTGCTTTCTTCTTCCCGAAGTTGCAACCGATTCCTGCAGCCAACCAACCTTCCAGAGCCCTAGCCGCCCTCCTCCAAAACTTTCTTTTCCTTGCTATTTTCTCTTGTTTTTTGTTCCCTTGTGAGTTTTCTAACCCTGACAGGTCGTTTGTAGGTACCCGAGTTCCTACGAATCCAACGACTCTATCCAAGCCTCAATCGGACCACCGAGCAGAAAGCCGGGTATCCGCGGGTCTTTGGCTCGATTTTCCAGGCTGCATCCATCGAGGAACGAGAGATCCCTTCGCTGTGATCTTCATCGAGTGCTTTAGACATTGTCAGGTATACCCCCTCTGCCACCAGTAATTTATTATAGGTGAACTTGCCCTAATTGAGGCTTCTCAGCCCGGCGATCCCTCTTTATTGCTTTTCAAGGTCCTAATCTGCATGCTTAACTTCTAAATTTTATATAAAATTCCCTACAACTTATTTTGATCCATTTTTGAGATTTAATCACTTAACTCCACATATAAAACACATAAAAATAATCGCATGCATATTAGTCCCACATCAACCCCTCCTCAGCCGACCAAGACCAGACTTCAAGATCTTCGACCACGATGGCCGCGAGCTTGATCTTTTTCTGATACCAGACCGATCGAGATCGGTTCATCTTCTGATGACTCGATGGATGAGGATTAGGACATCATTGTTATATTTCTTGATAGTTTTATATTTCTAGATAGTTTACTTTCATGCTTACTTGTACTTTTATCTTTGTTGTGTACTTGATGTACAAGTTGCTGACATATATGAAAAACTGTGTTTTCTCACTTCTATATCTTTGATGAACATGAATGATGTCTTGAATTGCTTTTATATTCAATGACTATGCTTTGTCTTCTTCAATTCATTTCCCTTACTTCCTACCTTTTTAATGATAACAAAAGGGGGAGTAATTCATGATGTTATTTAAGTATAAATGTGTTTGCTTCTCCAAACTAAAGGGGGAGTAGCTTTTACTTTTTGAAAACTTGAATTTATGAAAAGGGGAGCTTCACCTTTTAGTCAAAGTAAATTTGATTCTCAAAACTTCTCTTTCAATGTTTTTGAATAGATTCTTTCAAATTTTATTATGAATCATTAATTCAGGGGGAGCTTTGTTAATTGCTGAAACTTTCATTGTAAGAGTATTATGATACATGCTTATTGCATTTAAATGAATATCAAAGTTCTGGCTAAGTTCTGATACTCTCTATCTCTGAAACAAGCTCAAATTCTATCATCTGTATTTTGAATGGTTATAATTTTAAGCAATGATTGATACCTAATACTCTCAATATTATGCATCTTGATCAATTCTCTTAAAGCTTTACTTTTAAAGCAATTTATACTTAAGGATTTTATCATCATCAAAAAGGGAGAGATTGTTGACTCCACTAATTGATTTTGATAAGCCAAATAGTTAAGTATAATTTGAGGACTAATGATTTGCTTTAAGTGTGTTTTCATTGAAAGGATGCTCACAAAATTTGAAGAAGTCCAATTGTGTTGAAGAACCAAGTTTGAATGAATGAATGATTTCACAAAACAAGACTTGGACACTCAAAGAGTTGGTTGAATGGATGACCAAGATAAATGAAAACATGTTCCAGCACAAGTTCAGCAAATTCTGCATCTTTTTGATGATGCATCGACTCAAGGTGTCGACACATGACATGATGTGTCGACACATGAAGATGGTGTGTCGACTCAGACCGGCACACAGCGAAATTTCAAATGGCATAGATGATGTGTCAACACATGGACCTTATGTGTCGACTCAAGGTGTCCACATATGGATCAACACATCACCTGAGAATTTCAAGCCACAGAACTTGCAAAAGTTGAAGGAAAAGTTGATGTGCTGACACACGGACCTAATGTGTCGACTCAACTGAGAATATGTCAACTCAGCTGATTTTTGCAGAGAATCTGAATGGAACATTTTGAACTTGTGTCGAATCAAGAAAAACATGTGTCAACCCAATGTGTCGACACATGAAGAGAAAGTGTCGACACATGGAGTTCTGACAACAGTAACGGCTAGTTTTTTCAAGCGCAGAACTCTTCCAAATGCCCTCCAACGGCTAGTTTTTAAGTATAATGGTTAGATTTCGGTTTTGGAGGCTTGGGAAGGCATATAAAGGCTCCAAATTACATCAAGACAACAATTATTCACAAATATTGAATATCCAAAAGAGTTTAAAGAGAAAAAGAGAGAGAAGAGCCTTAACTCCTATCATTCAAAGCTTAACCACTCTCAAGCCAAGAGAAGCCTTCCAAGCATTCAAAGCTTTCAAGTGCATTGAATATTATTCTATCTTGGGTATTCAAAAGGCCTCAACAAAAGCAAAGCAACACAATTTCGAGCTACATCAACTTATTTGCTTTTTAATTGAAAGCTTACATTGGTTCTTTATTTCTCCATCTTTTATCTTGTAAAGGTTGTTGGTAAGCCATGAAAACCAATTAGGTTGTTGGTTAGCCCACAAAACCACTAAGGTCTTGGTTAGCCCGGAAACCAAGAGAGGTTTTGGTTAGCCTTGTAAAAACCAATTAGGTTCTTGGTTAGCCCGTAAAACCAAGTGAGGTTGTGACTTGTGAGCCTTGTAAAAATAAATCGGGTTTTGATTAGTGAGCCCTAAAAACTATCGGCTGTAATCATTGGATTATAGTGAATTCCTAAGGAGATCTTGGGGAGTAATGTAGGTGCATTGTTGAAACCGAACCACTATAGATTGTTGTGTTTGTGATTGTTTGTTCTCTCCCTCCTTGCTCTTTACTTTATTGCTTATTGCTTATAATTTCCGCTGCACCATTACATTAGAGCATTGCACTTTAATTTTAGTACCTTATTGAATTGAATTGCATATCTGTCTTGTGAAGTTTGCTACTTGTTTTATCAAGCTTAGCTTTAAATTTTTTTTAGAAACCCAATTCACCCTCTTGGGTTGCTCTTTGGGCAACACATGGATTGGTAGAGAAGAATGTGAGAGGGAGAGGAGGAAAAAACAAGATCCAGAAGAAAATGAGGGTTCTCTCTCTTGATCGATTTTCTTGGACTGTTACAGAATGACCTCACCTAACTAACTGTCCATATATATATATATATACTCCTCGATCACATGGAACTGAGACCCCCAAAAACATCCTAGTGTGACAACACGTGATTCAAAGAATCCGTCATCCGAGTCGGCTCAAATCCCATGAGTCGGCTCCTTGCAGCAGACAGTACTCTGGACGAGTCGACTCTTAGACCTCAAGTCGGCTCTCCCAGAACACTATTTTTACCAGTCTATGTAACCAAGCTGACTCCCAACAGAATCGAGTCAACTCGCAAAAATCAAGCCAACTCGCAGCAGTACCGAGACGACTCTCCATAAACTTTTCCCTACTGCCTTGCCGTGCCAACCATAGAGTCGACCTGAACCAGAACTGAGCCGACTCTAATCTCCAGATTGACCAAAACTCAGTCTAACATCTAGGACTCATCTCGGACTCACTCCTAGCCCTAGATACATCATGTGTGACCATGATAGACTGGACCTAGACCTAAACCTTGGCCCTACTGGAGCCTTGGATGCACCACCTGAGACTCAACAATCTCCACCTTGGTGCTCCAAGGCTATAGCCCATTACACCAAACTCCTCAGTGATGCAGAACAAATAAGATGATGCGATGCGGAAGTAAATTAAGACTTTTTTTTTTTTTTTGTTAGAAGTTGGCTTGACTCAAAAACAAGGCTAACTAATATTGAAAAAAAATATGCACTGAAAGAAAGCATAATTCAAAAGAGTAGATTATCAGAGTAATAAAAAAGTAGGATCGCTAGGGATTGAGAAACCCCCAGACCTAGGGTTTACTCGTCTTTCAAGAAACAGACGAAGAGAGAAGAGAAGGTTTTATACCTGACTGTGATATCTCTCTTTGCTTCAATTGAAGGACACTCTCGAGCAGAATGTAGGATCCTTGGAGATGGAGTATCTTCGCAATGGATCCTCGGATTATAGTCCTATGGCAAGGTTGGCCTTCTTCTCATACTCTGGATCTGGAAAAGATGAAGAACAAGATAAGGATGTAAGAAACTCAAGGAAGAGACCTTTACCTGGGATAGGTCCGGACTACTCGAACTTTGAAGATGAGGGAAGAGTATGGAGGTAGCGGTGAAGATGGAGTGGATTTAGGGTTTGGCTGGTAGGGCGGCGGCTTGCAGATGAAAAGGACCTAGGGCTTGATATAGTGGGCGGTGGCTTGGAGAAGGAGATGGCAGCCTTGAATGAAGTGGGAATAGGGTTTAGGAATTTGGATGTTGGCGACTAGGATGATGAAAGGAAATTAGGGTTGGCGGCCAGGGATGAAAGCGGGGCAGGGTTTGGTAACTTTGGAGATCTCTCACCTCCTCAAGGCTCCAATGGAACCCGGAATGAATTACTCCCTCACGGAGCTCAACACTCAAAGAAGTGCGGAAGATGAGAACACAAGGTTGCTCAACACAAGAAAAGATTTCATTTACTCATTCTTTAAATCAAAAGATTACATAAGGGTCCAATATATAGACCTTGCAAGAGAAACAAAATTACACTACTTCCCATGTGGAACTAAACATTCATCCTAAGCATGAAAAACTTTCCCTTGACTGACCAGGCTTCTTTCCTTGGAGTGGGCGCCTCAAATGCAAGGTGATGGCTTCATATGGCAGGTATGTGGGGCACCTCCTAGTTCTTCTCTTAAGTCATGGGTTTTCCTTCCATGACTTGCTCTTTCTTGGAAGAAAATACTCATCTCCTAGTCTTTCTCCCCAAGACTAGGCTCCTTCCATTCATAGCCAGGTACTTTAGGCAGGTGTGGGTGCCTACCTTGAAGTCCTCTCCAAGAAAAATCCCCTGCTCCTTTAGCTTGGTTACTTTTGGCAGCTTGTGGGCGCCTTCCTTGACTTCTCCTAAGAAGATTTTCTTGCACTCTTGGACGTGGGGACCAGGGACACTAGGATGAAATATGGCACCAACTGGTCCTGGGAGTGTGGCTGGGAGTGTGGCATCCACTTGCATTTGGCCTTGGAAGAAAATGACGCCCTAGGGATTGGCGCCAACCAGGACTTGACTTGGACTTAGACTGAGTCAACATGACTCAACAAAATGAAATGCAGACTCAAAGAAATAAAATAATCTGATTGACCAGGTCAACCCTTATTACAAACTCTAATCTTCGGTGCAAGGTCATTCAGAGATCCAGATGGAACCCTAAAGTCTTCTTCTGATTTTAGTGCCCGCACCAATTCTCTCGGGGTGGGAGGTACTCGACCCTGTTGAGTAAGGCTCAAGTTGGCTCTGGTATCTCTCCAAGAGATCTGGATCCAGCTCTTGTAATTCATCTCGGGAGATCCAAGAGTCATCAGAATCTGGCCTTCCTTGCCAGCGGACCAGGTATCTTTGGTATCCTCGATTACGAGTAGAGATAAACTGATCGTCCAGGATCTTTTCAATCTATTCTTTCCTCACTGGCCAGTTTGTTGGTGGACACACAGGGTTGGGTTCACTCTCAAGAATAGGATTAGGCTCAAAAGGCTCACTGGGAATCACGGCTGTCTCTCTATACTCTACTAGGTCTGTAATGTTGAAAGTGGGGCTAATGCCTAGTTCTGGAGGCAACTCGAGCACATAGGCATTGGATCCTACTCTCTTCACCACTCTAAATGGTCCAGCTCCTCTAGCATGTAACTTTCTAATGGTTCCAGGAGGAAACCGTTCAGGCCTTAACCTAATCATTACATAGTCTCCCTTAACAAAAGTTTTGATTCGCCTTTGAGAATCATCCAACTTCTTATAAGTTTCATTACTTAAATTTATTTTGGCATGAATTTCTTTATGCAAGTCTTTTATATGCTGTGCAAAAACTTCAGCAGACTCGGAGACTCGTGTGTGGACTGGGTAAAGGGGCTAGGTGAAGAGGTGTGTGAGGTTTGTACCCATGCACAATTTCAAATGGACTCTTACCTGTAGACCTATTGACCGAGTCATTGTATGCAAATTCAGCCCTAGGTAAGTACAAATCCCAATTCCTAGTGTTTTCACCAACAAGACATCTTAGCAGATTGCCTAAGCTACGGTTCACTACCTCGGTTTGGCCATCAGTTTGGGGATGATAGGCAGTTGAAAACTTAAGCTTTGTCCTAACTTATGCCAAAGGGTTTTCCAAAAATAGCTGGTGAACCGGATATCCCTATCTGAAACAATTGTCTTAGGTAGGCCATGGAGTCTAATATCTCATTAAAGAACAGGGTGGCTACCTTAGACGCATCAAAAGTCTGGGAACAAGGAAAGAAGTGGGCCATCTTAGAAATCGGTCGACTACGACAAGATAGAGTCATGCCTCCTCTTGGTCTTAGGCAAACCTAACACAAAATCCATACTCACATCTTGCCAAGGACGATCTGGAACAGGGAGTGGGGTATAAAGGCTGGTGTTCTGTTTTCGCTATTTGGCAACAGCGCAGGTCCGAAACCTAGCCACAATGTGTGCTACATCTCTTTTTAAGCTAGGCCAAAAAAAGTGGTCTTCAATAGCCAGGGTGGTCTTGTCTTTTCCAAAATGGCCTGCTAGACCCCCAGTATGAATTTCCAAATCAAAAATTCCCTAAGAGAAGTTCTAGGGATGCAAAGCCTATTCTTAAAGAACAGAAAGCCATCAAAAAGGGTATTATCCTTATGATCACTAGATGGTCCTTGAGCTAGATCCTGATATACAGTCTTAAAATCCGGACACAACTCATATTCCTCTTTGATCTGCTCAAACCTTACGACTTCAGCCCTAACAGAATTCAATAACAAAGATCGATGACTAAGGGCATCAGCTACCTTATTTTCAGTCCCAGCCTTATGTTCAAAACAAAAGTATTTAGGATTGGATATACTCTACCCACTTAGCATGCCTAGGTTAAGCTTCTTCTGGGAATTCAGGAATCTAAGAGCCTCATGGTCCGAAAAGAGCACAAATTCCTGCGGTAGCAAATAATGTCTCCAGTAATGCAAAGCTTGCACTACCGCATAAAATTCTTTATCATAGGTAGAATACCTAAGCTAGCATCATTAAGTTTTCACTAAAGAACGCTACGGGATGATTCTCTTGGCTTAGGACTCCACCTATACCTACACCTGAGCATCACAGGCAACCTCAAATACTTTAAGAAAGTCGGGTAACCTCAAAATGGGTGCCTGGGTCATCATATCCTTAAGATCTAGGAGGCTTTATGGGCTGCTTTAGTCCACTAAAATTCTCCCTTCCTAATACAGTCTGTGATAGGAGCAACTACAGTACTAAACCCCTTGATGAGTCAGTCTATAGAAGGTAGCCAAGCCGTGGAAAACTCCTAACTTCATGCACACTGGTCGGCTCTAGCCATTCTACTATGGACCTAATCTTCTCTGGATCGGCAACCACGCCGTCAGGGGTTACTACAAAACCAAGGAAGATAACTCTACTGGTCATGAATTCACACTTCTTGAGATTATCGTAGAGACTATCATTCCTCAAAACTTGGCAGACTTGTTTAAGGTGGCCTAGGTGGTCTGCAGCAGTCTTACTATAGATTAGGATGTCATCGAAATAGACCACTACAAACTTCCCTATGAAAGCTCTAAGCACCTGGGTCATAATCCTCATGAAGTACTAGGAGCATTGGACAACCCAAAAGCATAACAACCCATTCGTAGGACCATCCTTAGTTTTGAAAGCGGTTTTCCACTCATCCCTGGTCAAATTCTAACCTGATGATAGCCGCTCTAAGATCAATTGGAAAAAACCATTGCACCGGCCATCATATCTAGCATGTCATCTAGTCTAGGGATGGGGAACCTATACTTGATTGTGATTTTGTTGATGGCACGACTATCAAAAACATCCTCCATGTGCCATCTTTCTTTAGGGTCAGTAGGCAGGGACTGCACAAGGGCTAAGACTCTCTTTAATAAAACCCTTCGTCACAATTCTCCAACCTGCTTTTGCAGTTCCTCATGCTCAGATGGATTCATCCTATAATGGGGCAAGTTGGGTAAAGTAGCTCTCCTGGGTTAAATCTATGGAATGCTGGATATCCCTAAGAGGTAGAAGGTGGTCTGGCAGATCCTCGGGAAAAACATCCTCAAATGTTCTAACAAAGGCCTAACTTCCTGAGGAGGCTCTAAGGGTGTAGGAGTCCTAAGTTCCTTAGCAGTCAACATCCAAATGGGTGAACCACTATGAATTTCTTGTTCTAGACTCTTTAGCACTAATTAGGTTCACTCCAGTCTTCATCTCTTTGACCTTATTGGGTCCTTTAGCTACCTTGTCCTTAGGAGGGACTGAATGGATTGTGATCTTTTTCCCATTAAAACTAAAGACACAGGTATTGGATTTTCCTAAGAGGGTGGCATCATGATCATATAAACCAAGGTCTCCCAAGAATTATACTGCTCACCCAATGGGTAAGACATCACACCAAATCTTCTCTTGATAGGATTGCATCTGGATTTGGACCTGACATCTAGACTGGATGGGTATAGAGAGTAGAGTCTACCCAAGAAACCTTATAAGGGGTTAGGGTGGGATGGGGTTAAGCCTAACATTTGACAGTGCTAGCAGAAATGGCATTCACACAGCTCCCACTATCTATGATGATCTTACATACCTCATCCCCTATTAAGGAAAGTTTGTAGGATGTTAGTCCTACGCCAATCCTCCTGAACTCTACTCTGGGACAGGTGCATCTCACACACTACCTGGTCAGACTCTGTGGGTCCTCCTCTCCTTCATACTCATCAACCAAGTTCATTCCGGCCTCATAAACTTCTTCTTCAAATTCCTCATTGGGCCCGGAATCTCTTCCTGTCCTCTTCTATGTAAAGGGATCTACGTGGGCACTGGCTAGAAACATGACCTACCCTATGGCACTTAAAACAGGCTATGGCTGTACACTGGCTGGAGATATGACCTGGTTTCTGACACTTAAAACAGGTGATACTAGAACTAGGGGTTTCTGGGTGTCAGGTCCTTACTTTTATCCATGGGCCTAGGGGTGGGCATACCCTGAAAAAGTTTGCTAGGGGTAACTTGGCTAGGTCCATTTCTTGGGATTAGGGCACTAACCCTAGAAGGTATAGGGTCCTCTCTGAAATTTCTGAGGTTCAGTGCAATCTATAGGCTTGGTCTAGGTCAGTAACCTCTCTCAGAAACAACTCCCTTTAATGTCTTCCCTAAGTCCAGCCCTAAATCTAGACAAAGTGACCTCATGGGCTTCACTCACATCACATTCATCAAGTATCATCAAAGGTGGCTATGTAGTCTGAGACAGATCGGTTTCCTTGTTTCAGGTTTGCCATGGTCTAACAGATTCTGCTGGGTATGAATGGGTAGGTACTTATCTCTAAGCTTCTCTTTCATACCCTGCCAAGTGGTTATGGGCTCAACATTTCATCTCTAGTGGTTAGCTCAATGTTCCCCAGTATAACCTAGCTTGACGACTAACTTCATCTTGGCAAACTTGAATTTCCTTTTCTCAGACATGGTATACCACTCAAAGTACTGGTCTATCTCACCCTCCCAATCAGAATACACCTTAGGGTTTAAGATACCAATCAAAGTTGGTGCATCTAATTTGATGTTCCGGATGAACCTATCATCTCTATCTTCTTCAGGCTCTGGGTCAGGCCTCCTATGATTAGGTACAGGATCTCTGTATAAAGGTCTTCTAGGCTCCTGGTGTGGGTGAGGTTGAGGCACATTAAAATTTGGGTCAGGAGTCCAATTTTGATGTCTAGGTTCCTCAAGTACTTGGACTCGATCCCTAAGCTGGGTAAGATCCTCACGGACTTGATCCCTAAACTGGGCAACAGTATCAGTCATATCCTGACTCAATTTGGTCATACTTTTGGTAAGAGTTCTAATCATGGCCTCTAAATCAGGTTGGGTTTGACCAGGTTGGTAGGGTACTCCATTCCGGGTGGACATGATGATGCAAGCAAGCACACCAAATGAGACTCGATTGAAACGACTACGAGCTAACTAGACCTAGAGCCCAAACTAGATGCCCAATCAGAGTGGCAAGTTAGCCTGTAGTAACTCGGGACTCAGCCAGGCAGGTGTAAGGGGAGTGTTAGGTCCCTAATTGCCAATCCTAGACACCAATCAGTGATTGGCCAGGTAGGCGGACCAGCACACAAGTCCTTCGGATAGAATCCCTGAACCACCATTCTAGACACTGAGTACAAAGCACACACAGAGTAACTAAACAAACTGACTCAACACTAGCCTAGACCCGACCAGTTGGTGTCCCTAGCCCACTAGGGCAAATTAGGTCTAATTAATTTTAAGATTAAAGGCTTAGGTTTGAATGCACGGGAGGTGGTTTTGGGCTAAGAAGAGGGTCTCAATCCTCCCTTATATTGCAACTTCGGTGCCCTTAAGATAGATTCAATTTATGCACACTCAAATAAAAAAATAGCTTGCAGAAAATAAAAAGCAGAATAGCAGTAAATTGATCTCAGAAAATCTACAAAAATTAATAAATCATGAAAATTTTATGTAAATTACATTCAATTATACAGGCCAAAAAAATAAGAATTACTTAATTTAAAATTTTTTGCAGGGAGAAACAATTTGAATAACAGGGCAGTTACTGGCAGAAAACAGGACGTATGTCCCGTTTACAATCCCTGCCTAGAAGTTATAACCCAGCGGCACCCCTACACGCCCTAGGAACCCCGTGGAATGGGAGGAGGAGGCTTGCATCTCTCTTGTTCCTAGGACCGGATGGCTAGGGGAGTCTACTCCATGCAGCAAAAGTAAAAAGGAATGAAAAAACAATCAAACAAGCAAGAACCCTAGACAGGGCTCTGATACCAAAAATGTTGCAGAACAAATAAGATGATGTGATGCGGAAGTAAATTAAGACTTTTTTTTTTTTTTTTTTTGTTTTTGTTAGAAGCTGGCTTGACTCAAAACAAGGCTAACTAATATTGAAAGAAATATGCACTGAAAGAAGCACAATTCAAAAGAGTAGATTATCAGAGTAATAAAGAAGTAGGATCGCTGGGGATTGAGAAACCCCCAGACCTATGGTTATTCCTCTTTCAAGAAATAGATGAAGAGAGAGAGAAGGTTTTATACCTGACTGTGATATCTCTCTTTGCTTCAATTGAAGGACACTCTCGAGCAGATTGTAGGATCCTTGGAGATGGGTATCTTTGCAATGGATCCTCGGATTGTAGTCCTATGGCAAGGTTGGCCTTCTTCTCGTACTCTGGATCTGGAAAAGATGAAGAAAAGATAAGGATGTAAGAAACTCAAGGAAGAGACCTTACCTGGGATAGCTCCGGACTGCTCGAACTTTGAAGATGAGGGAAGAGAATGGAGGTGGCGGTGGAAGATGGAGTGGATTTAGGGTTTGGTTGGTAGGGCAGCGGCTTGCATATGAAAAGGACCTAGGGATTGATATAGTGGGCGGTGGCTTGGAGAAGGAGATGGCGGCCTTGAATGAAGTGGGAATAGGGTTTATGAATTTGGGTGTTGGCGGCTAGGATGATGAAGGAATTTAGGGTTGGCGGCCAGGGATGAAAGCGGGGCAGGGTTTTGGTAACTTTGGAGATCTCTCACCTCCTCAAGGCTTAATGGAATCCGGATTTACTCCCTCACGGAGCTCAACACTCAAAGAAGTGCGGAAGAAGAGAACACAAGGTTGCTCAACACAAGAAAAGATTTCATTTACTCATTCTTTTAAATCAAAAGATTACATAAGGTTCCAATATATAGACCTTGCAAGAGAAACAAAATTACACTACTTCCCATGTGGGACTAAACATTCATCCTAAGCATTAAAAACATTCCCTTGACCGACCAGGCTTCTTTCCTTGGAGTGGGCGGCCTCAAATGCAAGGTGATGGCTTCATATGGCAGGTATGTGGGGCACCTCCTGTTCTCTCCTTATGTCATGGGTTTTCCTTCCATGACTTGCTCTTTCTGGAAGAAAATACTCATCTCCTAGTCTTTCTCACCAAGACTAGGCTCCTTCCATTCATAGCCAGGTACTTTAGGCAGGTGTGGGCACCTACCTTGACATCCTCTCCAAGAAAAATCCCCTGCTCCTTTAGCTTGGTTAATTTTGGCAGCTTGTGGGCGCCTTCCTTGACTTCTCCTAAGAAATTTTCTTGCTCTCTTGGGCATGGGGACCAGGGACACTGGGATGAAATGTGGCACCAACTGGTCTTGGGAGTGTGGCTGGAGTGTGGCATCCACTTGCATTTGGCCTTGGAAGAAAAATGATGCCCTAGGGAATGGCGCCAACCAGGACTTGACTTGGACTTAGACTGAGTCAACATGACTCAACAAAATGAAATGCAGACTCAAAGAAATAAAATAATCTGGTTGACCAGGTCAACCCTTATTACGAACCCTAATCTTCAAGCAAGGTCATTCAGAGATCCAGATGGAACCCTGAAGTCTTCTTCTGATTCTGGTGCCCGCACCACTCAGACCCATCAACCACATACACGAACGAAAGCTTTCTCTCGGTAGAGCCTTTGCAAGTGCATTAGCCTGGTTCTCCTTTGTATGGACTTTCATCAATGCCACTTCTTCTTCCTCCACTAGCTCTTGAATCCTGTGGTACCTCACATCTATATGCTTTGTGTGAGCATGATATACTTGATTCTGAGTCAAATGTATGGCACTCTGGCTATCATTATGTAGGACCATCATACACAATTTCACCCCCATTTAGTAACTAGCCTTCTCAGCCATAGTGCTTCCTTTGTAGCCTCTATAATACCTATATACTAGCCTCTGTTGTAGATAGAGTAGTGATAGGTTGAAGGGTAGATCTCCAAGAAACTGGTCCAGTATACATGCTGAAGAGATAACCTATAGTAGACCCTTATATCAACATCACCTGCATAACTTTCATCCACATACCTTCCAAAGGACCCGAACCTCTATATAACTCTCTGAAGTTCCTTTCTCATCCTTCTAACTGCCTACCAATACCAGTCCATGCTTTTGAGTTCCCTGTAGATACCTCAAAATCCACTTCAATGCTTTTCAGTGTTCCTTCCCATGATTTACCATATACCTGCTCACCTGGCTTACTACATATGCTATGTCTGGCCTGCAACATACCATATCAAACATAATACTGCCTACAGCATTTGCATATGGAACTCTCTCCATGTACTCTCTCTCCTCATCTATCTAGGAGCTTTGAATCTTAGAGAGAGATATGTGCCCTGGTAATGGTGTCTCCATTGGTTTGGCCTTCTCCATCCCAAACATCTTGAGAATTTTCTTGATGTAGCCTCCTTGTGATAAATGGAGAATCCCTTTGCATTTATCTCTACAAATCTCCATTCCAAGGATTTTCTGAGCTTGACCCAAATCCTTCATCTTAATTCTTCAAATAATGCTCTTTTTAGCTCTTTCACAGCCCTCATACTTCTGCTAGCTATCAACATGTCATCGACATATAGAAGTAGATACAAAAACACTATCAATATCCACATCCTTGACAAATCACAACAGTTATGTTCACACCTGAGAAATCCAAGGCTTAAAACAAAAGTATCAAATCTCCGATACCACTAACGAGGTGATTGCTTCAAACCATATAGTGACCTCTGGAATAGACACACCTTGTCCTCCTATCCAATCTCTATGAAGCCATCAGGTTGCTTCATATAGATCTTCTCTTCTAGACTTCCATGTAAGAAAGCTGTCTTCACATCCATCTGCTCCAATTCCATATCATGTTCTGCCACCAATGATAGCAACACCCGAATAAAGTATGGCATACCACAGGAGAAAATACCTCAGTGTAGTCAACTCCTTCCCATTATAGGTATCCTTTTGCAACCAGCTTTGTTTTATATCTCACTCCACCTTGCTCTGAAGGTACATATTTCTTTGTGAACACCCATCTGGAGCAATAGCATGAGCATCTTTAGGTAGATCCACCAGCTGCCATGTCTTGTTCCTCTTGAGAGATTTCATCTCTTCCATCATGCCTTGTATCCATGATTCTTTATCAAGACTAACCATGGCCTCCTTGAATGTTTCTGGGTCTCCATTCATAGATATGAGAGCTTAAGAAATATTCTCATCCATGTCATATCTCATCGGCTTTTGGATTTGCACTGAGATTTATACAATGCCACTCCTCTTGCACTGTCCTGCAAGTCTTCTATTTGTGGCTATTCCTGCACTTATTCTTGCACCTCACATTGAACAACTGATTTTCCTTTCTGATCCTTCACCACAAGAGGACCTTTCCCACCTAACTCCACCTCAACTGAAACACCCTTGCCAGTTGATGTAGATGGCCTATCCTCCACCTGTGAAGGACAGTCATTGCTATTCACCTTTGAAGTTGCAGTTTCGTCCGTACTCCCTATCTCTCCAAGATGCACCTCTCATCAAACATGATATCCCTATTGATCACTGACTTTTGAGACTATGGGTACCATAGTAGGTTACCCTTGACTCCTCATGGATACTCGATGAAGATCATCTTCTTTGACTTAGGATCCAACTTACTCAATTCAGTTGCCTCCACATGTGCATAGGCTGAGCAACCAAACACCTTCAGGTGATGAAGCTCCACCTTCTTTCCACTCCAAGCTTTCTCTGGAAGTCCTCCATCCAGCTTGAAATGAGGGAACCTATTTATAAGAAAATATGATAGAGTAATAGCATCACCCCAAAAGGTTTTCGATATTGATGAATGCAACCTCATACTCCTTGCCTTCTCTAATAGTATTTGGTTCATCTTTTCGCAACACCATTCTGTTGTGGGGTCATCCTTACTGTGTAATAGCATTTGATCCCATTTTCCTAACAGTAACTCCTTGAACTCTTTACTAGAGTATTCCCCACCATTATCAGATCGAAGGTACTTCACATGTTTTCCAGTCTCCTTCTGTACCTCAGCCCTCCAGGCTTTGAACGGGCAAATACTTCTAATTTCTTTCTCATCAAATACACCCACAATTTCTTAGAGAAGTCATCAATGAAGGTAACGAAATACCTTGCTCCATCCCTGGATAAAACAGGTGCCGGTCCCCATACATCCGAGTGAATTAGTTCTAAAACATCCTCATTCTGCTTGGTACTACTGACAAACTTTACCCTATGCTGTTTGCCATAAATGCACGGCTCACATAGGTCATTTCCATCCTTCTTCAGCACTAGAAGGTTTCCTCTTCTACTTAATTCAGTGAGCCTTCGGTCACTTAAGTGACCCATCCGATAGTGCAACTTGTATACAAGTTGCTCCTCTTGTGCTGCTACAAGCACCGCTGCACTATCATTCACCACTGAGCCTTCCATCTTATACAATTATTGCTCAGTCTTCTCCCTCTCATCACCATCAAAGCTCCTTTGGTTACTCTCAAACATCCTCTACTAGCCCGGCAACTGAGGGCATAACCCTGCTCTTCTAAGTAGCCCAAACAAATCAAATTTTTCTTTAATTCTAGTACATGTTTGACATTTGATAGAGTCCTTATCATGCCATCATACATTATTACCCTAAAGGTGCCAACTCCAGCCACCGAACAAGGGTAATCATCACCAAGGCTTACACTATCTCCATCAGACCTTTCATAGGTATCAAACCACTCCCGATGTGAGGTATAATGATGAGAGCACGCTGAATCCAAATCCAAGTATTATCCAATCAACCGATCTATCAGAATCTATCAGTACATCTTCTCTACTTCCTTCAGATACACTAGCACTACTAGTGTTGGCCTTCCTTTTCTCGATCTTCCAAAGAGGGCAATTCCTTTTAAAATGACCAGGCTGATGACATTTGTAGCACTTCAAGCCCTTCTTACTGCCTTGAGACTGTGATCTGTCCTTTGATTTTCCTCTAACCCTTTCCTTTGGTCTTCCTTGCCTTTCATTCATAGCAAGAACCTCAGTTAGAATTTCCTTTGCAGATCTTCTCCCTTTGCTCATTTGACCTGAGCACTCCAACAACCTCTTCATAGATCAGGGTTTCCTTCCTATACACCAACATTGTTATTATACCACCTTATGATCCTGGGAGCGAACATAATAGCAACAATGCTTGATTCTCCTCATCAATTTTCACATCCAGACTCATCACCTCAAAAACATACCTGGTTGAATCTCTGAATATGAGCAACGAGGTCTCCTCCTTCAGGCATCCTTAGACTATATAGCTGCTTCTTCAACCACAACTTGTTTGTCATGTTCTTGCCCATGTATGTGTTCTCCAATCTCAACCAATGACCCTTTGCCGTAGTCTCTATACAAACCTCTGGCAAAACATGATCTGCCAAACACATCCTGATGGTGCTAAATACAATCTCTTCTAACTCTTTCCAATCCTCAACATTGATCTTTTTCGATCTCTCTCTAACCAAGACTTATAGATCTTTTGTTGAATTAGCAAATGTTTTACTCTTTGTTGCCATAGAGTAAAATTCTCTTTGCTATCATACTTCTCAAAATCTACCTTGAAACTGCTTGATGCCATTACCATAATCAAGTAGAATCAAAAAATGTACTAGATCTTTCCTTCTAGCACTTATTGGATGTAGAGAGATCTTCCTCCCTCACGCAACCCCTGCTCTGATACCAAAGTGTTGGAGTAGAGATCTGGCGAAACCTCGCCCTGCATAAGCGGTCAGGTGCATGAAGACCTTCTACCAGCGATCCACCAAGGATGCGGTAGGATTCAAGTCAAACGAAGATCAAACAATCAATGGATTGGTAGAGAAGAATGTAAGAGGGAGAGGAGGAAGAACAAGATCTAGAAGAAAATGAAGGTTCTCTATCTTGATTGGTTTTCTTGGACCGTTACAGAATGACCTCACACTAAATAACCATCTCATATACATATATATACTCCTCGATCATGTGGAACCGAGACCCCCAAAAACCTTCCAGTGCGGCAACACGTGATTCAAAGAATCTCATCATTCGAGTCAGCTCGAACCGCATGAGTTGGCTCCTTACAACAGATAGTACTGGACGAGTCGACTCTCAGACCTCGAGTCGGCTCTCCTAGAATACTATTTTACCAGTCTGTGTAACCAAGCTGACTCCCAACAGAATCGAGTCAACTCATAGAAACCGAGCCGACTCGCAGCAGAACCGAGCTGACTCTCCACAGAACTTTTTCTGCTGCCCTGCTGTGCCAACCATTAGAGTCAACTTGAACCAGAACTGAGCCAACTCTAATGTCCAGACTGATCAAAACTCAGTCTAACATCTAGGACTCATCCTGGACTCACTCTTAGCCCAAGATACATCATGTGTGACAATGATAGACTAGACCTAGACCTAAACCTTAGCCTCTTGGAGCCTTGGATGCACCACTTAAGACTCAACAGTGCTCATAAGGCGAGTCCCCATCTGAGGTCAGCTCCCAACCGGGGTCATTCTCATGCTGTCAAGGCAAGCCTTCTTATCGAGGTTAGCTCCCAGCTGAGGTTGTACTCATAAGGCGAGCCCCCGTCAGAGGTCAGCTCCCGATCGGGATCATGTTCATTTTGCCAGGGTGGGACCCCCCAAATGCGGGGCTCCCTTGTCCCACGAAGGCCATGGTTCCCACCAACGGCATGAGGGGGAGGAGGATCAATGGAGATTCAAATCATGACAAAGAAGGACCAAGCCATCCACAACCTTCGATAGGTGGCGCACATCCTACCACAAATATAGGCTTTGCAACACACCACCTGCATGACCTGCATGATGCAACCCCCCATGACACAAATGCTTGAACCTCTTTAAGAAGGGTATTCCACTAAGGCCCCAGGTATTACGACACTCCAATGGTTCCCCCCAGAATGGGAACGTGCTACTGTGGCTCGGGGCTCAGCAGCATGGATCCCACCTCTCCCACAGGAAGTTACATCATCAAAAGGATAAGACTGGCCCGACAAAAGGGCGACAGTGAGCAATCGAAAACCCTTCCAAAAAAGATACCTTGAAACGGATACTTGGAGGAAGCCCCAGACCTGGTCTGGGCCACCCCTTGCATTTAAAATTAGAGAGGAGAGGTAAGTAAGAAGGTAGGTAAGCAAACAGATGTAGCAAGGGGCAAGGAACCACTTGAGAAAACCTCCCAAGTTCTCTCTCATTTCTCTCAACCCTTCTTTGTTTCATTTTTCATCCTCTATGCGGATAGTCCTAAAGCTCTCTGCCATAGAGGTTTTGTTCCCCTCGATCATCCCATTGACTTGATCATCAGAGTGTCTCCACCAGAATCCCTAGCTTGAGTCTTCTTTATTTTGCAAGTCAGCCAGCCAAGGAGTCGACCGAAATAGAGGACCAGCACCCTGCAGGAATTCGACGCATCAGAGCTATAGGCCACGATGATCTTGACGATAATAGATTGGCACACCAAGTAGGGGGGTTGGGCAGAAGGACCGATCAGCTTGATGCCAGGTCCCTCATTGCTGGAAAGGCATCCGTGGAAATCCATGATCCAATGGTGACCACACGAGCATGCGATGTCTCCATTAGTCGTGCGGGAGAACCCTCTCATTGTGGTGACCAGTGCCCGGAGTGGGAGCTTCTCGCTCCACCTCCGCCACCTCCGGTGGACCCCTAGATCATCGCACTGGCCCAACAGGTCCATGCCCTAGCTGTGATGATGCATCAGCTTCATCAAAGGCATTGGTCCCTAGAGACCCAGCAGTAACCTACGACCCCCGCAGCCCGCATCACCGATCCTCGCACCAGCCTACGACCTTCTGAGAGGGGCCATTGCATGCAAGCTCCCACTTGTGAGGAGCCCATCGGATGGTCGGGAGGAAGCCGTAGCATGATCCAATCGGTCAGGAGAGATGCTTCCCGATCTTGAACCATGGTTTGCCCTTGCACTAGCGATGCCAATGTGGCCAGGAACTCAAGTGAGAGTTCCTCCACTCCAACCCTCCTTCACCCCGACATTCTCTGTCAAGGGGTCTACTAACGAGGCCATCCACTATCGAGTGGAGAAGCACCTCGAGGAGCATGAACACAAGCTAGCAGACCTAGCTCACCAGTTTGCGGAAGTTAGGGCTCATCTAGCGAGCCTGCAGGTTACAACACCCATCCTCCTTTCTCCTAAAGACTCCAAGAGGAACTGATCCCAAGCTAATTTTGTATGCCACAGGTCTATCCCTACGATGGGACGATCAATCCCCTAGATCACCTGAAAAGCTATAAGGCCCTTATGAGGGTCCAGGGGGCTACCGATGCTCTCTTATGCATCGCCTTCCTAGCTACCCTAGGAAGGCCGCTCGAGTCTGGTTCTCTAGACTCGAGTTTGAGAGTATCAATTCCTTCTCCTAGCTGAAGAGGAAGTTCATGGTGCACTTCGATGCATGCCGAAAAGTAGCATGTGAGGCTGATAACCTCTTCTCGATTCGATAATAGGATTGAGAGTCCCTCCGAGACTACATGTCTCAGTTCAAGGCTGCCATCCTGGAGATTTACAACCTCGACGAGCTGGTTGCGATGCTATCCCTGAAGAGGGGGTTGCAAAGTTTCGGTGGCAATTCATGAGAAGATAAGGTTGAAAAGTTTGCTATTGCCTATTGTTACTTCCAATGATGCTCACTCTTCAAGGGGATGGCATTTGTTAGGCCTCAATAGGATGTGTGAATAGTGAGATTGCAATCGAGCTTACTGTATAAGGGTAGCCAGAGAGCCTAATCCCTTGCAATTCCTTTCTGGACATTATGTTGTCAAAGACCTTTGAGGAGCCTTCATAGTTGGCTTCTAGTAGAGGTATCGAGATCACAAGAATGCTTTTTTTGAAAGAGTGGTTCTCTCCAAGACTTCATGGACATCTGGCACTGCTGCTAGACCACCATCATTGTAGTCGGTTGGTGGACTTAAGGACTGGCTGTCATTCTACATCACCACAACTACAACCAGTCAACGGACTTAAGATGAGTCAAAGGGCTCAAGCTCTGTGCCACTTCATCCAAACCTTCCTTAGGGAGCTACTTTGCTTCAATAAAGTAGTAGACCGAAGCTCTCACTAGAGATTGTGGATGGTGGGAGCATTGTGAGGATGAATTGGGGGTGACTTCTCAACTCTTCGATCGACCTCAACTCACTATAAGCTTCCTCCTTCTAGCGGACCGAATGCTATTGCCTTGCTCTGCCCCCACCATCCTCCTTTTTGGAGCTACCAAGTGTGTTCTTCATCACACTGGCTATGTTCCAAAATAGGATGGTGGATCTACGTCCTTAGTCACTTCTTATCTTTCCAGTCATCCTGTCGAAGGCGCTACTATACTTGATCACTCAAAAAGCAATTCTAGCTTTATGGAAGAGCTTGGGATTCAAGGAGATATCCAGTCCTTCGATGAGTGCTTCTACCTTTTCTATTCTTTAAAAGTCTAGGAAGCAACATTATCAGTCGAGAGGCTCTAAACTTGTGTAACTTGGCTACAAGGCCACAAGTGTGTAATCCAACTCTATTAATAAAAAATTAGCACTTTCATTCCTTTATTTGTTCTGTCAGTAATCTTCTAGGTCATTTAATTTATATTCATATAATTACATCTCACATTACATTTGATAGGTAATAGAAGCTTGGTCGATTGGTCATTAAACCCCCAATTGGGGCCTTTCCGATCGCTGGAGCCTGCAGGCTTCCGATCGCTGGAGCTTGCAGGCTTCCGATCATAACATTTCCAAGCATTAGGGCCTAAGGACATCTGATCATAATTGACCTAATCATTAGGGCCTGAGGGCCTCCGATTATAGTGTTGTGTAAACCAAGTCCTCCTCACCGATCCTTTTTATAGAGAGTTCTTTAGGCCAATGAACTTCTAAGCATCTCAGTATAGGATCTCAACCTGCGAGTGGCTTTGTTTTTAATTATGAGTTTCCAGATCAATTCTTCAAGTCTCATTTGGCCTAAGTAACTCCTACCCCGGGGACTCTCAAAGAAAACCTCTTACTTATGAGCATAAATAGGAAAAAGAACTTCTATTTAGGAGAAGAAAAATACATTACTAATAATAAATCCATAAATTTGTGGAGTTCCATGGACAGTATGGGTTTCCCATCCAGCTGCTTTAACCGGTAGGTCGGGTTGATGATCTCCTTCACCTAGTAGAGCCCATCCCAATTTAGTGAGAGCTTGTCTCTTTAACTCGGTTGGAAAACTTTTGCCTAGCATAGCACTTGATCACCAACCTTATAGACCTTACTCCAGACTTCAATATTAAAGTAGCATGCAACCCTGCATTGATATGCTGCCATCTTAATGTGTGCTTTCTCTCAAGCCTCATCTATTAGATCTAGGTCTGCAAGCCGCTTCTCTAGGTTGGTCAACTTGTTGTAATTTGCAGTCCATGTTGAGGGTATTTCTATTTCAATGGGTATTACTACTTCCATTCTGAAAGCCAGGCTGAAGGGTGTTTCTCTCGTCAGACCCTCGATGTCATTCGGTATGCCTAGTGTGCATGGTGGAGCTTATCAACCCATGATCCTTTGGCCTGGATAAGCTTCTTCTTGATCCCTTGAAGGTTTGCTCGATTGGCTACCTTGGCCTCCCCATTAGCCTGAGGGTGCTATCGAGGTGAGATGATGCAAGATGCCATGGTCTTTGAAAAACTCTTCAAATCGAGTGCCAAAGAACTATCATCTATTATCAATGATTAATACTTGGAGAACACTGAAGTGGCTGATAATTGCCGTCTATATAAAATCTATAGATTTTGACTCGGTGATGTGGCTAATGTCTCGGCCTCTACCCATCTTGTGAAGTAGCCAACGATTATTATAAGAAATCTATATTGCCCTGAATCCAGAGGGAAAGGACCAAGGATATCCATCCCCCATTGCATGAATCGCTAGAGGGGGCATATGGGAGTGATCAATATAGCTAGGAGCCGAATAATATTTGTATTTCTTTAGCAAGCATCAAACTTCATGACAAACTTCTCGGCATCCTGCTACATGGTCAGCCATAACATCTTTATCAGAGCAACTTGTAGGCCAGCACCCTTTTTCTAATGTGATCCCTAAAAATCCCTTCATGAACCTCTTTTAGCACAAGCTCTACATTAGAGGGCTGCCATCTGAGAAAAGGCCAGGAGAATGATCATTTGTAGAGTCTTCTTTCATGAATCAAGTACTGGGAGGATTTATATTTCTTGCAGGCTTCTTTCTGATCGGCGAAGAGTCGACCATTTTGTAAGAAGTTGACCAGCAGGTCAATCCAACATGGTTAATCCTCGAGCCCATGACTTTTGATGATCCTTCCATTATTGGTTTTTTGATTTATTGGAAATAAGCCCCTTAAGAAGTGCCATATGGATAGTGATCACTGCTTTGGCCAGTAAGTCTGCCCAGGAATTATCTTCTCTCGAGATCTATTGGATCTCAAAGATGTGTAGGTTACTAATTAACTCCTTGACCTTTTAGAGGTATTTCACCATATTTCCTTCCCAAGCCTTAGAGTCACCTTTGACATCACCAACGACCAGTTGGGAGTCACTATAGGCCTTCAGATCATGCACTCCCAATTTTTTTAGCAATACCAAGTCTGCTATCATAGCCTGATACTCAGCTTCATTGCTAGTCATGGAGAATTCAAGGCGCAACTCGTGCTCAACAATAATCCCCTCAGGGCTTGCAATAACCACTCCATCCCTGATCCTTCAGGGTTGGATAATCCAACCACATATATCTCCCAAATATCATTGGCTCAAAGGGTATTTTATAACAGCTTCGTAGGTTTTGTCATCTCTGGCTTGACTAGCTCATTAAGAATGGTACATTCGACCAGGAAGTCGACTAATATTTGGGCTTTGATTGATACTCAGGGTGATATTTGATATCAAACTTTGAAAGTTTAATCGCCCATTTGATGATATGTCCAAACATATTGGGTTGATGGAGGATGTTTCTTATAAGCTGATCAATCTGCAAGATGATGGTATGAGCTTGAAAATACGGGTAAAGCTTTTCGAGCGGTGATGAGGAGAGCATATACTAGATTCTCCAACTTTAAATACTGGTCTCCTCCCTTAATATTCTACTGACATAGTAATGGTTTTCTAGACCCTATGCTTTTCTTGGATCAGTATCATGCTCATGGTCGAGGGGGAAGTAGCCAATATAGGAATAACTCTTTATTGAGATTTGGTCTCCCTAATAGTGGGGTGGAGCTAAGGTAATTTTTAAGGTCATCGAAAGCTTCCTGGCATTCCCCCATTCACCAAGAATTCTTCAGGTGCTTTAGAGTCTGGTAGAATGGGATGCAGTGCTCGGCTGATTTGGAAATAAATTTGTTGAGGGCCACAATCCTTCCGATGTGGTGCTAGACATCTTTAACTATCTTAGATGGGCTCATGTTGTAGATGGCCTTAATTTTCTCTTGACTGGCCTCTACTTCCTTATTGGAGACCATGAAGTCCAAGAATTTGTCCGAGGCCACCCTGAAAGTGCATTTAACAGGGTTCATCTTCATCTGATACTTCTAGAGGGTGTCAAAAGTCTCTCACAGGTCTTCGACATGGGATCTAGTAATTTGGCTTTTGATAACCATATTGTTTATATACACTTCCATGTTTTTCCTGATTTGCTCCTTGAAAATCCTATTTACCAGGCATTGATAAGTATTTCTTGCATTTGTGATGCCAAACGGTATAACCCTATAGCAAAATAGTCCTCGGTCAGTAATAAAAGTAGTTTTTTCCTTATCCTTAGGATTCATTCAAATTTGGTTATAGTTGGGAAGGCATCCATGAAGCTGAGAAGACCATGGCCTGAGATGGTATTCACCATTTAATCAATTCTAGGTAGCAGGTGGCCATCTTTCAGGCATGCTCGATTCAAGTTGATGAAGTCTATGCATATTTATCATTTACCATTCATCTTTTTCACCATGATGGTGTTCACGATCCATTCCTGGTAGGTAGCTTTCCAGATAAAACTAGCATTGAGTAGCTTATCCAACTTTAGCCGATGCATTATTATCAAGGGGTCAATACCTGGTATGTTGGTTGGTGCCCAAGTGAAGATATTAGTGTTTTCCTATAAAAACAAGGTTAATTGTTCCTTGGTTACGTGGTCTAAGTTGGAGCTAACCCTAACCATATATTCTAGATTCCCACCCACCAAGGATACGGGGATGAGATCAATGTGGCAATAGCATCAGGCTAGGTTCTGATCTCAATGGATCTCCTCGATTCTATATGTTGTAAAAAATCTGAGTTTTAGGCAATAGGTGAAGATAAAGGCTTAAAAAGCATTGAGGCTGGTGTTGACCCTTAGATTGATTTTGATGATTATAAAATATTGATGCATAATTATGTTGCTAATTATCCTTATAATATTATTTTTGTAGAGTATTATAGGTTTAGAAGATGTTTGGAAGATGTTGGAAGAAGTTTGCAAAAGATTGAAAGCCTTTTAAACAAAGTTCACTCGAGCCGACTCACTGAGAATTTGAGCCGACTCTTCTAGAGTGGCTAAAATTGAGTTATGAGAAAATCAATCAACCGAGCTAACTCAAAAAATAGAGCTAACTCCAAGTGGTAGAAGAGTAATTTTTCAAGCAGACTTGAGTCATCCAAGCCGACTCGAATCCTAGAATTCAAATAGCAATGGCTAGTTGCAGAAATTATTTTTCTTCCTTCCAACGGTTCCAAACGGTCATATTCACTTTCCATGGCATTCCAATGGCCAAATTCACCAGGGAATACCTCAAGGAGTATAAAATGAAGATCCAAACTCAAGAAAAAAGTGGTTTTCTTGAGGAATGGAATAGTTTTGGAGTTAGAGAAGAAAGGGTAAGCTTCAAAGAAAAATCCTTTAGGGAATCAAGTGAACTTCATCTTCCATACTTAAGAGAGATTCAAGATCATTCAACTACAACTCTTAAGACATCTTTTGAATAAGAGAAAGAGCTTTGAAGAGCACATCTTGAAGCCTTAGAGCTAAATCAAGCTAAAGCTGCAACCATCCGCTCTTTAGGAGTTTGTATTTTGTGTTGCATTGTTTATTTGTTTGTTTGTTTTTTGTTATTGGGTTCTTGGTGATCCCGGTGTAAAAACCAAGTGTTGGGTTCTTGGTAAGCCTGGTGTAAAACCAAGAGTGGATTTTTGGTGAGCCTTGAATATCAAGTTTGGGTTCTTGGTGATCCCGGTGTAAAATCAAGTGTTGTGTTCTTGGTAAGCCCGATGTAAAACCAAGAGTTTGGTGAGCCTTGAAAAACAAGTTTGGATTCTTGGTGATCCCGGTGTAAAACCAAGATTGGGTTTTGGTTTATGAGCTTGGTGTAAAACAAACCGACTGTATTCCATTATGAATATAGTAGAAATTCCAAGTGGTACCTTGGGTAGTAGACGTAGGAGTTGGGTTGCTTCGAACTACTATAAATTATGGTGTTTGTGATTGTTTTCATCTTTGCATACTTATTAGCTTCCACACCAATATCTCTTGCACTTCACTCACCACACAGATTTTAAAAGGCACATACTTGCTCAAAAAGTTTTCAAACCCAATTCATCCCCCTCTTGGGTTGGCCAACTAGGCAACAAGTGGTATCAGAGCCATGTCTCTGTGCCTCTAGTTTAACAACTAGGAGTAAAGATTAATGGCTACTCACATGAGCTCACATCTTGCCGAAGGGCAATGTTCTACACGACCTCCACCTTTATCGGCACAAACTATAGCTATTGGAAAGCATGCATGAAAATTTATATTCAAGCTATAGATTTCAAATTATAAAAAATTATTTTAAGAAAACTCCCACACTCATGATAAATGTTGTGGCATAAACATTCCAAAATCGGAATTGGATTGGAATGTTTATGAAATGCAAATGGAGAGTTGAATGCAAGAGCAATGAACCTCTTGTATTATGCTTTAGATGCAAATGAGTTTAATCGGATTTTCACTTGCACCTCCATAAAAAAATTTGGAATAAACTTGAAATAACTCATGAAGGCACAACACAAGTTAAAAACTCTAAGAACAATATGGTCATGCATGAATATGAAATGTTTAAAATGGAATCTCATGAATCTATTTCTGAAATATTTTCAAGGTTTACTAACATTACTAATGGTTTGAGAAGTTTTGGTAGAATGTATTCTAATGTAGATATGGTTTAAGAGACTCTTCGATCATTGCTAGAAGTTTGGGACCCTAAAGTAACCATAATTCAAGAGGCAAAGTTTTAAGTAACTCCCATTAGAAGAACTTCTAGGATTACTTATCACTCATGAATTCACACTGAAGCAGGAGTGAAGAAGAGGAAAAGAAAAAGAAAGCAATAGCACTCAAGGCTGCTACTAAAGAAACTGAAGAAGAGTTCACCAATTCATCATCTGAAGAGGAGCTAAATGAAGATGACTTGGCCCTCGTTATGAAAAAATTTAGAAAATTTATAGGAAACGACAAATTCAAAAATAAAGAAAAAGAGTATATGGCTAAGGGAAAGCCATACAAAGAGAAAGAAAAAAAAAAAAAAGGCATTGGCAGCCACTTGGAGTGACAACGAAGATTCAAGCTCAAGTGAAAATGAAGAGCAATCAAAAACTACCAACACTTGCTTTATGATTCTACAAAATGAGATAAATTCTATACCTAACTCAAAATTTATATTTGATGGACTTAACGATGCTTTTTATGATTAATGTGTGAATATAAAAAGTTAGGAGCTAAGCATCCAATCTTAAAACAATCATATGTTATGATTCAAAAAGAAAGAAATATGCTTTTGAAAAATATGATGTTTTGCAAAGTGAATTAAATTCTATTTCTAAAAATTATAAAATTATTCAAAAGAAAAGATTGAATGTGCTGAAAAGTATAAGTCGTTGCAAAATGAAAATCGAATGTTGCGAAAAGAAGTTGATAAACTCAAGCCGTTGATTGATAAATTGACTCTAAATAAGCTTGAGTTTTATTAAGCAATCAAAGATTTTCAATTAGTAAAGCTGGAATTGGATACAATTCAAATTCTAATCATGTTGAAAGAAAAATTATAGCTCAAAATAAATTTCAAATTCTAAAGTAGTATGCTTTTGATGTAAAAAGCTTGGACATAAGGTTTATTTGTAATTTGAAGTGGAAAAAGAAAAATTCAGTTAAAAAGATTTGGATTTCAAAAGGAACCATGAGCATTAACTTTGAAGGAACCAAGAATGTTTGGATACCTAAATCATTCACTCAGTATGTGATATGGCGAGATCGCTAACGTGGAGCATGTGTCAGACCTAGTTGGTGGCCAAGCAGCGCCGCGCCATGTTCCCTTCCAAGCTCCCTTGCCAGGTGGCCTGACCAGCGATCACGCCACCTCGAGCCGAGCTCGGCACCTCTGCCCCTTCGCGCGTCCATAGGTAGGGCCACCTCGATCAAAGTGGAGCACTCCTGCTCCTCTGCCAGGTGGCACCGCAAGGTGCTCCACCTCAGCCAAAGTCAAGCTTGCACTTGCTCCTTCGCTAGGTGGCGCCTTCAGGTGGGTCCACCTCGACTGAAGTCGAGCTTGCTCTTGCTCCTTCGTCAGGTGGCGCCCCCAGGTGGGTCTACTTCGGTCGAAGTCGAGCTTGCCTTTGCTCCTTCGCAAGGTGGCACCCATAGATGGGTCCACCTAGGTCGAAGTCGAGCCAGGCACTCCTGCTCCTTCGCCAGGTGGCGCCCCCAGGTGGGTCCACCTCGACTAAAGTCAAGCTTGCCTCTGCTCCTTCCCCAGGTGGTGCCCCCAGATGGGTCCACCTCGGTCGAAGTCGAGCCAAGCACTCCTGCTCCTTCGCCAGGTGGCACCCCCACGTGGGTCCACCTCGATCGAAGTCGAGCTTGCCTTTGCTCCTTCGCCAGGTGGCACTGCCAGATGGGTCCACCTTGGTCGAAGTCGAGCCAGGCACTCCTGCTCCTTCGCTAGGTGGCACCATGGTGCAGGACGGTTGTCAAACGCCTGCAGCGACCAAAACCCCGATTCAGGAAGAATGGGTTTTGGAGATTCTTGGATGCTAGGATTGAGCAAGATGGGGAAGATCCTTTGAAACCTGCAACGATCAAGCACTGGAAGGGCAGCGTGATTCCTCACGTTGCCAGCCCTCTACCGGATTTCAATCAGGGTCTTCAGAACGGAAGGGACGAACGGTGGGTTCTCACCATGAATCTCTGTTTTTCTTCTTTTTTTTTTTTTAATCAGGAACTAGGAACGGAAGAAAGAGATTCCTCACGGAATCGTCTTCTCCCAACCGAGCTTTTTGGCCTGATGTGCGCAAGGAAAAAAAAAGATGGCTGGCGGCCTTCCACAGAATCACCCAAAAGACCGTCCAATCTTGTTTCCCAGAACAAAACGCTCAAAAGGAATCACCGTGTAAAATATATTCTTCCAAAACCAAAAACACATCCAAAACAAAAGCTCGTCCCCCAAAAAATTCTCAAAATAAAACAATCAATGCGCTTCCCAAATTTTTCCAAACAAAAACTCGTCCCTCTCTTTTCCTTGGTTCGGGTTTTAAGAAAAAAGCAATACAAGGGTTGTTGTCCCCCACGTGACTAACAGGGAGGGAATAATAATAAAAAAAATAAACTCTAATGTAAACAAATCCAAACGCTGACTCTTGTGTGAAACTCTTCAAACAGATTTTTTTTTATATATAAAAAAATCAGAGATCATGCCACTAATAAAATTATAATAATAATAAAACTAAAGACTCCGGTGTTTTTCCGGATCCGAAATTTCACGGACGTAATTAGTGTATGGGCCTTCGGCCCAATTCCCAATTAATTGTTTTCATCCCAAAAATGGGTCAGATTTGAAACTTGCTTCCCTTGAAGGCGTCTGGACCTGCGGACGTTTCCTGCTGGCGAGGCTGGCGGCCCCAAATCATCGTGGGCCGGAAGCTGAACCGAAATGTCTGGGTTGGGCTTCGCCGAACTATCACCAGGCTGTCCTGATATATGAGTCAGCTGATCAGGTTCAATATTCATCTCGATGTCCGCATCACTCTCCCCTTCCTCTGAAAAGCTTGTCCTCAAGCTTGAATTATCACCTACATAAGGGGTTGATGTCGAATATTGAATACATCAGAAATAAGGACATCATCTAGTAATTCAACTCGGTAGGCATTGTCACTAAATTTCTCCAACACCTGACAAGGACCAATTTTCTTTGGTTTGAGTTTGGTGTAGGCCCCCTGTGGATATCGTTCTCTTGGTAAGAAGACCCATACCAAATCACCAACCTCAAAAGTCTGTTGTCGACGTGTCTGATCAGCCTTAGCCTTATATTTGGCATAATTTTGCTCTAGATTGGCTTTAACAGTTACGTGCACCTCACGCAGATCAGCCACTCGTTCTTCTATCTTCTTACTTGATTTGTTTGGCACATCAACAGGTAAAATATCAAGTGGTCTTCTTGGCAGAAATCCATACAATACCTGAAAGGGTGCAAAACCAGTAGAACGGTTCACCGAAGAATTGAACTCAAACTCAATCTTTGGAAAACATACATCCCAGTTTTTAAATTCTTGCACATTGGCTCTTAACAAGTTACCAAGACTTCGGTTGACAGTCTCGGTTTGCCCATCGATTAGAGGATGATAGGGACTATGAATTTTAATTTTGTACCCAACTTTTTCCACAATTCATGCCAAAAATGTCCCATAAACTTGCTATCTCGGTCCGAAACTATCGACGATGGTAACCCATAATGTCGAACAACTACAGAAAAATAAAGATCAGCTACTTTCGATGCATCAAATATCGTTTTGCATGGCAAGAAACAAGCCATCTTGTTGAACCGATCTACAACTACCATAATTGAGTCTTGACCTCTTACTGTCCGTAGTAAACCTACAACAAAATCCATAGATACCTCTCGCCACGGCTCATCTGGAATTGGTAAAGGAGTATATAAACCTTGATTTGTATCTGTTCCTTTGGATTCCTGATACAAATGGCATCACTTCACAAAGCTTTTGACATCTCGATTAAGCCCAGGCCAATAAAACCGTTGATGAATTAACCATGCAGTTTTGTCTCTTCCAAAATATCCTTGATTATGCAGCTCCTAAATAATCAATACACGCAGTGAAGTGTTAGGAATACAGAGACAATTACCACAAAATAAATATCCATCATGTAGGATGAAGTCAGATCGACCTCCAGCTTCCAATTCAGTCACAATGCTCTGGAAATGCTCATCTGCACGGATATCATCCTTCATACTTTCAAACCCAAGGGTATATACTTGCATAGAACCAATCATTAACTCCGTCTACTTAAAGCATCTGCCACTTTGTTCAAAGTGCCTGACTTATGCTTGATGCTGAAAGTATACTCCTGTAGAGTACTTACCCATTTTGCATGTCTGGAGCTCAACTTATGCTGTCCCTAAAGAAATTTTAATGCTTGAGATCTGAGTACAGCACAAATTCTTGCTGGATCAAGTAATGTCGCCAATGATGCAATGACCTCACAATGGCGTATAGCTCCAAATCATAAACCAAATACAACAGTTTGGCACCTCCAAGCTTCTCACTGTAGAAAGCAACGGGTCTCCCATCTTGGCTGAGTACTGCACCAATCCCAGTCTTCGAAGCATCACAATCCACTTCGAATACCTTGTCAAAATCTGGAAGAACCAACAGTGGTGCTTGGATCAACTTGACTTTCATCTCATCAAATGCTGCCTGAGCAGTGTCATTCCATCCAAACTGATTTAATTTCAACAAAACTGTTAAGGGTACAACAATCTCACTATACCTCTTCACAAACTTCTGTAAAAACCCACAAGACCCAAAAAGGATCTCAATTCAGTCAAATTTGTAGGTGCTGGCCAGTCCACTATCGCTCGCACCTTACTTTTATCTAGAAGAATCCCATCACCAGTAACAACATATCCCAGAAAAATTAATTTGTCTACCATCCAAATACACTTCTCTAGGTTAGCAAAAAGCTGGTTTTCACGTAATACTGTTAGAACTTGTGAAACATGCTCAACATGCTCTTGTGCTGTCTTACTGTATATCAATATATCATCAAAGTATGCAACAACAAAAGAACTAAGGAATGGACGCAAAACCTGGTTCATTACTCGCATGAACATACTAGGAGCATTAGATAACCCGAATGGCATCACCAACCATTCATACAGGCCTTCCTTTGTCTTGAAGGTTGTCTTCCATTCATCACTTGGCTTCATTCTGATCTGATGATACCCACTTTTCAAATCAATCTTAGTAAAGAATACGGCACCACTTAATTGATCTAGCATATCATTCAGCCTCGGTATTGGAAATCTATATTTCACAGTAATTCTGTTTATTGCCAGGCTGTCAACACACATACGCCATGAACCATCCTTTTTCGGCACCAAAAGTGCTAGTACCGTGCACGGGTTAATGCTTTCCCGTACAAAGCCTTTGTCTAAAAGATCTTGAACTTGCCTCTTCAGCTCCTTATGCTGCTGTGGGGTCATTCGATAATGAGCCTTATTCGGCAACACAAAACCCAGAATCAGATCAATCTCATGCTGAATATCTCGAAGTGGTGGCAAACCCGTAGGAAGCTCACTCCGTACAACATCCCGAAATTCCTCATAAACTGACACCAACTCCTGAAGAAGATCATGTAGCTCCTGCTCCCATTCTGGCCAAACTCTTCTGGCTTACTAACCAGAGCAAAACAGAAATCTTCTCCCTCTAAACTCACCTCAAACTCCCTGCTTAGCAAAAAAATTATTACCTTTTGTTCAGCCATGTCCTGTAGTGGTTTCAAGATCACTTTTCTCCCATCTGGTCGCAGCATATAAGTATGAGTGTAACCATTATACACTGCTTTATTATCAAACTGCCATGGTCATCCCAAATGATGTGTGTCACATCCATCGGTACAACATCAGCTACTATTGATGTCTCAAGCTGAGGCCCAAAAGACAAGGCCAACCTACATCGTCGACTGACCTGAATATCTGCATCTCGATTTACCCAGCCGAGCTTGTATGGTTGAGGATGGGGTTCTGTCATCAACACCATTTTTTCACAGCTTCCTCAGCAATCACATTCTCCAACTTCCAGAATCAATAATTACCTTGCAAGTTTTACCAGCTACAGTGCACTTTGTTGAGAAAATATCATGCCGACGCCAATCTCCGCCAGCTCTTGGTGCAAGACACAACCTCCTAATAATCAGACTCTCTCCCTGGATGTGGTCTGGGTCAATCACATACATCTCATCCTCGAACTCCTCATCCTCGGGAAATTCAACTTCCTGCTCCTCCTCCATAAGTGACTGGGTACGCGCCTTGGGGCACTCATTGGCATAGTGTCCTAGGTCATGACACTGATGGCAGCGAACATTGGCTCGATTGCTGCCCACCCTCTGTTGGGTACCTGAAGCCCCACTCGGCACTGTAGGTCGAAGGAACTGCCGAAGTTTGTTGCCTCACCACAGGAGGTGCACTCCTACTACCAGAACTCTGCCCCGAAAACTGACCAGTAATTTTTCCTCTACTCTGGAACCCTCTATTCTGCATCAGGCTTCGCTCCACTCCTTGCGCCCGCATGTGCGCATCACCAACACTGTCAATCCGATGCAGAGCCAACGCATCCTGGATCGAGAATCGCAGTCCAAGCAAATACATGGCTACCAACCTCGGTTCTGACTCCATCAATCGTTCGAGCAACCAGTCGGTAGAACTCTGTAGTATAATCTTCCACGCTTCGATTTCCTTGTGTTAAACCATGCAGTTTAGAAAAGGACCTGTTCATGATTCGGAGGAAGGAACTCCCAATTCATCTCCTGCTTCAAGGCTGCCCATGATACAATTGGTGGCCTCCCATCCATATACCTCCGGTAGTACTGTGCATGCCACCAAGCCACTGCTCGATCTCGGAATCGGATTGTGATAAGCGGCACTTGCTTGTCCAAAGGCACTTCTTTCAGCTGGAAAACATCATCAACCTGCAGGGTTCAATCCATATACTCATCAGGATTAACCACCTCTGAACTCCGGTATTTCAATCCGAAACAGGGACTCCCAACGAGTCTGATTGTCATGCATAGGCGGCGGTCCGAAATTCCGGGGAAGCGCTACACCACGCCGCGGTTGCTGCCCTCTTTGCAATGGTGGAGGATCTTCAATATTTGAAAGGGTCGGCATCACCTTCTCGATGTTCGTCAGGTACATTGCGATCTTGACGAGGTATAGCACGATCTTGCACCTCCAACCATGCCATCATTGCTTGCAAAATAGCCATCATCTGTGCTGCTGGGTCTCCACAACGAAGAGAAGGCTCCCCATTGTTCCGCTCCATGGTTGCCGGCAGAATTTTTTTTTTTTTTTAAATCAAGACGGATCAAGGATAGATCAAGAATAGAACCTGGACAAATCAAGAATGGATCAAGGCTCTGATCAAGAATGGATCAAGGCTCTGATACCAAGCTGGTGCAGGGCGGTTGTCAAACGCTTGCAGCAACCAAAACCCCGATTCAGGGAGAACGGGTTCTGGGAATTCTTGGATGCTAGGATTGAGCAAGATGGGGAAGATCCTTTGAAACCTGCAACGATCAAGCACTGGAAGGGCCGCGTGATTTCTCACGTTGCCAGCCCTCTACCGGATTTCAATCCGGGTCTTCACGAACGGAAGGGACGAACGGTGGGCTTCTCACCGTGAATCCATGTTTCTTTTCTTCTTTTTTTTTTAAACAGGAACTAGGAACGGAAGAAAGAGATTCCTCACGGAATCATCTTCTCCCAACGGGCTTTTGGCCTGATTGTGCGCAAGGAAAAAAAAAGATGGCTGGCGGCCTTCCACAGAATCACCAAAAAGACCGTCCAATCTTGTTTCCCAGAACAAAATGCTCAAAAGGAATCACCGTGTAAATGTATTCTTCCAAAACCAAACAACACATCCAAAACAAAAGCTCGTCCCCCAAAAAATTCTCAAAACAAAACAATCAACACGCTTCCCAAATTTTTCCAAACAAAAACTCGTCCCTCTCTTTTCCTTGGTTCGGGTTTAAGAAAAAAGCAATACAAGGTGTTGTTGTCCCCCACGTGACTAACAGGGAGGGAATAATAAAAAAAAAACTAAACTCTAATGTAAACAAATCCAAACGCTGACTCTTGCGTGAAACTCTTCAAACGGATTTTTTTTTTTTTATAAAAAAAATCAAGAGATCATGCCACTAAAAATTATAATAATAATAAAACTAAAGACTCCGGTATTTTTCTGGATCCAAAATTTTACGGACGTAATTAGTGTATTGGGCCTTCGGCCCAATTCCCAATTAATTATTTTCATCCCAAAAAGGATCAGATTTGAAACTTGCTTCCTTGAAGGCGTCTGGACCTGCGCACGTTTCCTGCTGGCGAGGGGCGACCCCAAATCGACCGGAAAGCTGAACCGAAATGTCTGGGTTGGGCTTCGCCGAACTATCACCAGGCTGTCTGATATATGAGTCAGCTGATCAGGTTCAATATTCATCTCGATGTCCGCATCACACCCCACGTGGATCCACCTCGGTCGAAGTCGAGCTTGCCTCTGCTCTTTCACCAGCTGGCGACCTGATGGGGGACAATGATGAGATGATGTGTTCCTAATGGAATTAGCAATGCTCAAATGAAAATAAAGTAGTAAATATGCAGCCATCATAGTAAAGGAAGCAAAATTTAATGAGAGGGATTCTTAAATGCCAAACAAGATTTGAAGTTAAACCTTTCGAAGTAACTAAGAAGAGGACCTTAGTGGTTAAGAAACCACTCAGATTAGGGCTAAGAGTAATTTAATATTGCATATCTAAAACCTATTTATAGAAGGTTACTCGGTAGTTAATATCTCAAATTATGAGGGAAAAACACTCAAAGAGAGAAAGACCTAGGATGATAAGGGATTCCTCTAACTTGTAGGGCATCTTGTAACTGTCTCTTGTCAAGGTGGACCTCTTCTTTGGAACCTGAAAGCCCGGGGATCCTGCAACAAATTGTAGAGAATTTAGAGACCAAAGATTGCAAAGGAAATGAGGAGGAAGAATCTTTGGAAAGGGAGAAGAAGCTTGAAATAGCCTTGGCCGGTTGGAGTGGTGTTGGAAGAGAAGAAGATGTAGATGATGGGAAGAACACAACAAGGGCTCATACCCACCCTCTCACAGGGGTCCAACCTCTCAAGCAAGGGAAGTTCTCATGAAAAAAAAACTCCTTCATTCATTCATCATGGATAAAAATTCCTTACAAGAAGGGTTTGGAGAGCTTTATATATGCCTCTACTACAATTTTGAAATTCCAAAATACAAGGAGAGAATCATGGGAAGTTCCTTGCTATGTGGGAGGAGAGTTGAAGCCACCTTGATCCTTGCTTGGAATAAGGAGAGAATAGTGGTCAGTTGGCTTATTTTTGAATTCAAATGTGGGCGCCCAGAGAGGTGAGGTGGCAGCTTTGGTGTCCTTCCTTGTGGCCTTGGAGATGACTTGGCATCCACTTGCATGTGATGATGTGGCATCCTTCATGTCAAGGTAGGTTGAAGTGATTTGTTGCACCCATTCTCCAAGTCTTCTAGCTTTGATTTTAAACCCAAAGTAAACCCTTCTGGGACCAACTTAGGGAATAACTAATTACAAAGTCAATTGCACCTAATTTGACTTGTAATTAGTTAATCCCTAAGTTGGTCCCAGAAGGGTTTACTTTGGGTTTAAAATCAAAGCTAGAAGACTTGGTTAGCCGACCTAGTCCTATTAACAGGATCAATTACTCAAATAAAAATAGTACAGGACTCATAAACTCAATTACAACTATTACAGGACTCAAATTTTAATCTTCTATCCAAAAAGAATTCGGCATTGATTGAAGTCTCTTCCTGAGCCTGGTGCCCGCACCACGACCTCAGATGGGTCCACCTCAGCCGAAGTCAAGCCAGGTGCTCCTGCTCGTTCGCCAGGTGGCACCCCCATGTGGGTCCACCTTGACCAAAGTCGAGCTTGCCCTCTACTCCTTCACTAGGTGGTGCCCCAGATGGGTCCACCTCTATCGAAGTGAGCCAGGCACTCCTGCTCCTTCGCCTGGTGGCACCCCCAAGTAGGTACACCTTGATCGAGTCAAGCTTGCCTCTGCTCCTTCTCCGTTGGTGCCCCCAGATGGGTCTACCTTAGTCGAAGTCGAGCCAAGCATCCTGCTCCTTCAACAGGTAGCACCCCCACGTGGGTCCACCTCGGCTAAAGTCGAGCTTGCCTCTGCTCCTTCGCCAGGTGGCATCCCCAAATGGGTCCACCTTGATCAAAGTCAACCAAACACTCCTGCTCCTGGAAAGGTGGCACCACCAAGTGGGTCCACCTCGGTCGAAGTCGAGCTTGCCTCTACTCCTTTGCCAGGGGGCACCCCCAGTGGGGTCCACCTCGACCGCAATAGAGTTTGCCTCTGCTTTTTTGCCAAGTGACACCCCCAGAAAGGCCCACCTTGGCCAAAGTCGAGCTAGGCACTCCTCTCTCGCAGGTGGCATCCCTAGATGGGTCCACCTCGGCCGAGGCCATGCCTTCTCCTTGGAGCATCGGGAGGACCAAAGCCGCCTTTGAACCGGCAGCGATACCTAGTGAGGCCTTTGAACCTATTCCTTTTCATTGTGAGTGACCCTAACCCAGAGTGTCCACTAATAAATTTGGCCTGAGAGAGGAGAACGGATCGAGCATATCCTAGACGATCAAGCCATTATGACCCGGGGCCACGGTTATCAACACTTCCTGGTCCGATGGCAAGGCCGGTCAGAGTCGGACGATTCGTAGATTTCTCGAGAGAACTTGCAGCACCTCAATCTCGACCTCCTCGAGAGATATGTGAGCCAGCTTGATCTTCAGTCGACAGGGTCGAGTTCCTCCCATCCCGGGAGAATTGGTGGGGACACCGGAGGCACCAGAATAAGACAAAGTATTTTCAACCCTCTGTGAATTGATCAATAATTTATAAGTCCATCTGTAATAAGGGCTTAGCCCATCTGAGTTAATTTTAGTTGTTATTTGAGTCTTTTGAGTTTCAGTTCTATAATAATCAGCTCATGTTGAGCTAGTTCAGTCCAATGTTAGTCAGCTCATGTCGAGCTAATTTTATTTTTTTTGAGTCCTATTCAACCATATTGAAGACTCAAGACCACATCATACAAGTGAAGACCAAGTCCAGCCAGATTGAAGACATGGAAGTATAGCCCAAGTTCAACCCAGCTTGAAGATTTGAAGACCCTAGGAGGAAAATTCAGAAAACCCTGATTCTTTGCAGATGCCCTCCAGATACCCAGATTCCCTTCCAGATGCAAAAATATATTCATATACCAGGCATACATGATTTTAGAGGTCCATCTGCATCCTAGCCCAAAGAAATCAAGCCCAGGTGCCAAGCCCAAGCCCCTAAGAAGCAAGATACCAGGGAATATTCCTGCTACCTGGCTACCATGCCACCCCAGCTTCCAGAGGCCCAAACCCACGCGCCCGAGCCCCTTAGGGCCGGACTCTTGCTGCTCCTAGAAGCCCAACACGCCCCCTAGGTGTCCTTGGAGTGTTGGCCAAGTCAAAAGAATTTTTAGGGATTTTTCTACCTAATGTTTCCTTATTTTCTAGCTAGGGTTTGAGAGGGAAAAGGATTATTATGTAAAGACTTATGTGCCCTTACTTGGAGCCCAAGGTTAAGGGTCTATTTAAAGGACCCTAGCCTCTTGTATGAAGGGAGATTTAGATATATGAAATAAACCTTGAGTTCTTCAATTGCTTTGTGTGATTACCCTACTGTGTGCATAAAGGGGTTTGAGAGTTCATCTTCCCGGTGTTTGCAACCATCTTCCTGCCACCAACCATCCTTCTAGCCCCCTCCAAACTTTCTTTTCTTTACTGTTTTCCTTCATTTTCTTGATTTTCTCTGAGTTTTCTAACCCCTGACAGGTCGTTTGCAGGTCCCCGAGTTCCTACAAATCCAACGACTATAGCCAAGTCTCAATCAGACCACCGAGCAGAAAGCCAGGTATTCGCGGGTCATTGGCTCAGTTTTCCAGGTCGCATACATCGAGGAATGAGAGATCCCTTCATTATGATATTCAACGGGTGCTTCAGACATTGTCAAGTACACCCCCTCTACCTCCAATCTTTATATTGTAGGAGAACTTGCCCTAACCGAGGCTTCTCAGCCCCGGCGATCCTTCTTTAGTACTTTTCTAGGTTCAAATCTGCATGCTTGGCTTTAAAAACTCATACAAGTTTCCTATAACTAATTTTGATCTGAAATTTGCGAGTTAATCAACTAACCCCACATATAAAACATACAAAAAGAATTGCATGCATATTAGTCCCGCATCATTTTGTATCAGAGCTTAGATTATGGCTTGTTTTGTGCAATTTTTTTAGTCCATATATGCTCTGTTATTTAAATTATTTCTCTTTGATAAAAACTCTAAAAATTCTAAGATTTATTTTTCTAGATTCATCATAATTTACAGTAATTTTCATAATTTTTCAGATTTTATTATGGCTTGTGAATTTTCCGCAAGCCGAAATACAGCCTAAAAATTTTTGGCTCTATTTTTTTTCAGCAAGACAAGTTTGGAAGTTTTAGGGTTTTGTTTAGCATTTTTTGCATATCTTTTAATTTTAATATATTTCCTACATATTAGGCCATAATTTAAAGTTTTCTTCTATTTAAAAAAATAGAAAAAAAATATATATTCTCCAAAAATACCAAAACATCTAAACCCTAATTTGCATCCTCATCTGCCTGCCATCATTGCGTAATTTACTTTTAAGGGCACTCTTGCTATATCAGATGGGGGGAGGATTTGATCACCTCTCCTTAGCCCAAAACCACATTCCTTGCATCCGGTCCCAAGCCTTAACCTAAATCGATTAGACTTAATTTGCCCTAGTGGGCTAGGGACACCAACTGGTCGGGTCCGGGCTAAGTGTCAGGTCATTGTGTCAAGCTAACCTGTGTGTGCCTTGTGTTCAATGTCTAGAATGGTGGTTTAGGGATTCAATCCCGAAGGGCTTGTGTGCTGGTCCGCCTACCTGGTCAATCTCTGATTGGTGTCTAGGATTGGCAATCAAGGACCTAACACTCCCCTTACACCTGCCTGACTGAGTATAGGGTTACTATATGCTATTTTGCCACCCTGATTGAGCATCTAGTTTGGACTCTATGTCTAGTTAGCTGTAGTCGGTCTGATCGGGTCTTGCATGAGTACTAGATCAGAGATTTCATATCACCCACCTCCTTCACAAATGTCTGAACCAATGGAAAATCTGCAATCCCAAATAAAAGCACTCACTGAGCAACTAACCCAATCCATGGCCTAGTTGACTACCCGTTAACTCAGTCTTTTACCCAAACCAACAATAGAATTGACCATCTTGCCAATAGGTTTGACCAGTTAGAAGGTCGTGTAGGGACCATAGCAAGAACCCATGGGTCACAGTCTGAGCCAGATCCTGAGTCCCCTTAACCTAGGAGAACCCCAAACCCTGATCTATACCATGAGATCGAACCTAGGAGAGCCCCTCATCCTGACCCGTACTACAATCCTCAACCTAGGAGGACCCCAAACCCTGATCCATACCTTGAGGCTAAACCTAGGAGAGGCCATCGTCCTGATCTAATCCCTGAGGATCGTCCTAGAAGACCCAATCAGGATTTTGTAGACCAGGAAGATAGATCCTATTTACCCACATTCTCTAAGCCTAGTATACCCACAACCTATAGATCTTATGACTCCAAATCCTATGAACCTAGAACCTATGAATCCATAACCTGTGAACCTAGATCCTATGACTCTAGATCCCATGATTATAAATCCTACGCCCCCACACCCTATAAGCCTAGTAGACCCAACACCCAATATTCTGACCCATATAGGGAGTCCAACCCTAGGAGAACCCAATATTCTGACCCATATAGGGAGTCCAACCCTAGGAGAACCCAATATTCTGACCCATATAGAAAGTCCAACCTTAGGAGAACCCAATATTATGATCCATATCAGGAGTCCAACCCTAAGAGAACCCATATCCTGACCCATATAGGGAGCCCAACCTTAGGAGGACCCCATACCATGATCCATCCTTAGAACCTAACCATAGAGATGACCCAAAACCCTATGACCCCAGATCCTATAATCCCATGACCCATAGATCTGCACCCTTGTCCTATGAGCCTAGAGAACCCATAACCTCTAGGTATCAATCTAGTACTAGTTAGGTTTCCCTTAGTCAATTTGAACCCCATAGGATTAGTACCCCTAAATATGAGCCCAGTAGTGAGCCACTACCCCTTAGGCAACCTGAACCTACTAGGATTAGTGTTCATAATCAGAAACCAGGACCTAGCCAATTTTTCCCTAGCCGACCTTCTCCAACCATTCCTGAGATTGACAAGGCTTACATTAACACGGAAGTGTATGAAGCTGATGCGAGCCTAGTGGATGAGTATGAAGGAGAAGAGGAGACACCTTTAGTAGACCTAGAATTAGCTGACCCAGTAGATACCCAGGTAGAAACCAACCTAGAGCTAGTTGACCTTGACCACATCCAACCTAAAGCTATAGTGGAAGAACAATTAGAGGAAGAGAACTCTGATACTAGGATTTTACCTGAGGAAACACTAGAAAAGGATCTAATTGTAGTGCATATTCCTAAATTCCATGAACAATAGGACTTTATTCAGGATTTGGCTTACTTAACCCATTACCCTCAGGATGAATCCCTTCCTGCCATTCCTATTGAAGATCTCTTCCCAGAAATTGTTGACCCATCCTTCCATAGCATGGAATTTTTCTTGCCCATAGATATTCCACAATCTCATAAGATTAGCCTCATTAGTCTAGGATTAGTCCCTGACACCCCTTCTTTTATCCTACTTTATCCAGCTAAACCTTTTTCTCCACCCTACCAGACTAATTCTGAACCTACTTCTTATTTCCAACCCTTTCCTGAGTCTTCTCATGTGTCTAGAACTATTAGGTTACATTTTGTTGAGGTTACTAGGTTGCAAGGATCCATAGAGCCCATCCCATTTGCTACCTACTTTTGGCAGACCCTTTGGCACCTATTAGGAGTTACAAGCAAATTTTCTTCTGCATGTCACCCATCAACCACGACTCATGCCCCCATGCCCAAGTGGTAGTTAAGACCTAATAAATCTCTTTAGTTGAGTTTGTTAGGTGTAGGTTTGAGTCCTTTGAATCATTTGTTAGGAGTCTGCATGTGCCTAGCATATTCACCACCTACACTAATTTTAAACAAACTGGCTAATTCCCGAAGATGGATCAAAGAATTAATGTAGTGGATTCTATCTTGGTTAGGCTTAGGCCTAAAAGAAGCTTCATGCTCGCAGAGCCGGACCTTTTAAAGTGATAGAGAAGGTTGGATCAAATGCCTAGGTGTTAGACATGCCTTCGGATTTGGGCATTAGTTCTACCTTCAATATTATAGATCTGGTTGAGTACAGGGAACCGGCAGCGATACCTAGTGAGGCCTTTGAACCTATTCCTTTTCATTGTGAGTGACCCTAACCCAGAGTGTCCACTAATAAATTTTGCCTGAGAGAGGAGAACGGATCGAGCATATCCTGGACGATCAAGCCATTATGACCCGGGGCCGCGGTTATCAACACTTCCTGGTCCGATGGCAAGGCCGGCCAGAGTCAGACAATTCATGGATTTTTCGAGAGGACTTGCAGCACCTCAATCCAGACCTCCTCGAGAGATATGTGAGCCAGCTTGATCTTCACTCGACATGGTCGAGTTCCTCCCATCCCAGGAGAATTGGTGGGGACACCGGAGGCACCAGAATAAGACAGAGGCTTTTCAACCCTTTATGAATTGATCAATAATTTATGAGTCCATCTGTAATAAGGGCTTAGCCCATCTGAGTCCATTTTAGTTATTATTTGAGTCTTTTGAGTTTCAGTTCTGTACTAGTCATCTCAGTTGAGCTAGTTCAGTCCAGTGTTAGTCAGCTCATATCAAGCTAATTTTATTTTTTTGAGTCCTATTCAACCATATTGAAGACTCAAGACCACATCATACAAGTGAAGACCAAGTCCAACCAGATTGAAGACATGGAAGTATAGCCCAAGTCCAAGCCAGCTTGAAGATTTGAAGACCCCAGGAGAAAAATTCAGAAAACCCTGATTCCTTGCAGATGCCCTCCAGATGCCCAGATTCCCTTCCAAATGCCAAAATATATTCATATACCAAGGCATCCATGATTTTAGAGGTCCATCTACATCCTAGCCCAAAGAAATCAAGCCCAGGCGCCAAGCCCAAGCCCCTAAGAAGCAAGATACCAGGGAATATTCCTGCTACCTGGCTACCAGGCCACCCCAGCTTCCAGAGGCCCAAACCCATGCGCCCGAGCCCCTTTGGGCCAGCCTCTTGCTGCTTCTAGAAGCCCAACACACCCCCTTAGGCATCCTTGGAGTTTTGGCCAAGTCAAGAAAATTTTTAAGGATTTTTCTACCTACTGTTTCCTTATTTTCTAGCTAGGGTTTGAGAGGGAAAAGGATTCTTATGTAAAGACTTATGTGCCCTTACTTGGAGCCCAAGGTTAAGGGTCTATTTAAAGGACCCTAGCCTCTTGTATGAAGGGAGATTTTGATATATGAAATAAACCTTGAGTTCTTCAATTTCTTTGTGTGATTACCCTGCTGTGTGCATAAAGGGGTTTGAGAGTTCATCTTCCCGGTATTTGCAACCATCTTCCTGCCACCAACCATCCTTCCAGCCCCCTCCAAACTTTCTTTACTTAGCTATTTTCCTTCATTTTCTTGATTTCCTCTGAGTTTTCTAACCCCTGACAGGTCGTTTGCAGGTCCTGAGTTCCTACGAATCCAACGACCACTCCCAAGCCTCAATCGGACCACCGAGCAGAAAGCCAGGTATCCACGGGTCTTTGGCTCGTTTTCCAGGCCACATCCATCGAGGAACGAGAGATTCCTTCACTGTGATCTTCACCGGGTGCTTCAGACATTGTCTGGTACACCCCCTCTACCTCCAGTCTTTATATTGTAGGAGAACTTGCCCTAACCGAGGCTTCTCAGTCCCGGCGATCCTTCTTTAGTACTTCTCTAGGTTCTAATCTGCATGCTTGGCTTTAAAAATTTATACAAAATTTCCTATAACTAATTTTGATATGAAATTCAAGAATTAATCACCTAACCCCACATATAAAACATACAAAAAGATTGCATGCATATTAGTCCCGCATTAGGATCTATTCCTCTTTGCCGCTCACTAACTTGATTATCGACGTGCCCCCGTCGGAATTCCCGGCCCGGGTCTCTAACCTTGTTTTGCAGGTCCGGGAATACTAGGATTCTGAGGTAAAGGAGACCGAGGTCTGGCACCAACTCACAGCTACAGGCCACAATGGTAAGGTCGTCAATAGATTGGCATACCAGGAAGGGGAACGAAAGCCCCTATACGAATAAGCCCCCCACGAGCTTGAGAGCAGCTTAACCCAAGCATGGCGGTAACTCTCGAACGTGAAGCTTCCACCAGCCGGCGGGAGAGGTTCCCTCTCCCCCGGGCCCCCATAGCCCGGAGAGGGAACTTCCCGCTCGTCCTTAGCTGCCCTCGGCAGACGGTCAATATGCTGTACTCAACCAGTAGATGGAGACATTGACCGCAGTCGTGAGGCAGTTGCAGCATCAACAGCACTCCCTGGTCACTCAACCCCAGCCAGGGAACCTTGTGGCCCAAGCCACAGGCCCCCGTGGAAGCTTGCGCTCCATCCAAGGCAGGCCATCCCATCCGCGAGCAACAACCAACCCCCGTGGGAGTCACCAGACCCCAAAAAGAGGAATCACACTAGGTCGGCGGACCTTGAGAGCCGATCCCCGGTGGACAACAATAATGCTGCCAAGCGTAGTAAGCGCTGCCGGGCAAGGCCCCTCACCGCGACCCGTCAGCCCCTTCTTCTCCAGCAGCCTCGGTGGAAGGTTTCACTGATAAGGCCATCAGGCGCCAAGCTGAGAGGTGCCTGGAAGAGCAAGAGTACAAACTGGCAGAGCTCTCTTGCCGGTTTGCTAACATGCAGGGCTCTCCCAACGAGCCAGTGGGCTATAATGCCCTACCCCCCTTCTCCTGGGAAATCCAGGAGGAACTGATTCCGGGTCAGCTCCGCATGCCTAAAGTAGATCCCTACGATGGGACCACCGACCCCCTGGACCACCTGGAGAGCTATAAATATCTCATGAGAGTCCAGGGGGCGACGGATGCCCTCCTATGCATCGCCTTTCTGGCCACCGTCCGGAAGGCTGCTCGAGTTTGGTTCATCCGCCTCAAGCCCGAAAGCATCGACTCTTTCCAGCAGCTAGAGAGGAGGTTTGTGGTGCACTTCAATGCTTGTCGAAAGGTGCCACGAGAGGTGGATAGCCTCTTCTCCATCCGGCAGCAAGACCACGAGCTCTTGCGGGACTATATGACCCACTTCAAGATTGCTGCCCTGGAGATCTATAGTCTGGACAAGCCCGTCACCTTGCTGGCACTGAAGCATGGGCTCAGGACCTCCCGTCTGACATATTCCTTAGATAAAAGCCACCTAAGACATACTCTGAACTCCTTCTCCATGTCCACAAGTACATCCAAGCTGAGGAGGCTGACTGGTGCGGGCACCAAGCTCAGAAGAAGACTTCAGAGCTCCATCTGGATCTCTGATTACCTTGCCCGAAGAATTAGGATTTTTGGCTTGTAATAAGGGTTGACTTGATCAACTCAATTTTAGTTTGAGTCTGTATTACCTGTATTTTTATTTTGTTGAGTCATGTTGACTCAGTAGTAGACTAGGGCTTCAACCTGGGGTGTTACATTTTCTCCCAAGGCCAAGCAAGTGGGCGCCACACTCCCAGCCACACTCCCAGCCATATGCTTGAGTCCAGGGGGTGCCACATCTCCATCCAGCAGGCTTTGGTCCCCACACCACAGATAGCAGCTCCCCTCTTTCATGCGCCAATTGAGGAGAAATCCACCAGGGGTCCACAAATCAAGGGGGCGGCCCAAGACTTCCCAAAAGAAACAAACTATGAAAGGGAAGAAATTTTCTTGGAGAGAAATTCAAGGAGGCGCCCATTACCTGCTAGAAATACTCAAAACAAAGTTAGAAAAAGCCATAACTTTGGGAGAAAGAAAGGAGGTATTCAAAAAAGGTTGAGCCATGGAAGGAAGGAGATTTCTCTTGAAAAGCAAGGTTAGGAGGCGCCCTAATCATTCCAACTAAAGCCAGATATAAAAGGCAACAAATTTTTTCTTGGAGGGCAAGGTTAAGAGGCGCCCAAACACTTCCAGATAAGGCCAAGCATAGAAGGAAAAAAATATTTTCTTGGAGCTCAAGACAAGGAGGTGCCACCCACTTTCCTTTTTGAAGCTTCAATCAACTTTGGAATTAATTGGCCGGCCATATGTGTATGGATTATCTTGATTTGTAGATCCCCTCCTTTAGTCCCACATGGAAAGATGTAAAACCCTACTCTCTTGTAAAGTCCTATAAATTAAACCCCTCTTGTAAGTTTAAAGGAAACAGATGAATGAAATCAATTTTTTTGTGAGCAAACTTTGTGTTTTCTCTCTTCCGCACTTGCATCCAGGTGTTGAGCTCCGTGAGGGAGTAAATCCGGGTTCCCCAGGAACTTGAGGAGGTGTGAGATCTCCAAAACCCAAACCCTAGGTTAGCCACTTCTACTCCAAAACCCTAGCCGCCCACCATCCACTTCAATCCCCCAAACCCTAGCCTATTCCACCTCCCACGGCCTCTTTCTCCAAGTCCAGGCCGACCACCAGCATCCAGCTACAGTCCGGATACTTCAGATCCAAAGCTCTTTCCAGAGGGAGTCGAATCAGCCTTCAAGAGAATTCGGATCTCAGCGACATCAGCCTTCAAGTTCTTCAAACTGGTAAATCCTTCCCGAGTATCTGAATCCATCACTTGTTTTTCTTTTTTCCAGATCTTGAGTCCAGGAGAAGCCGACCCAGCCACGAGACCAGTATTGGAGGATCCATTGCGAAGATAGCCGAATTCGAGGATCCAACAATCTGCCCGAGAGAGTTCTTCCACCCAAATTCTGTGAAGATCACTATCTGGTTGGTAACCCATCTCTCCTCTCTATTTCTATCCTGTTAAAGTTCAGAGCGAAACCCTAGGTCTGGGAGTTTCTCAACCCCCAGCGATCCGTTACTTCTGAACTACTCTGATAACCTAGTTTTTCTAAATTGTGCTTTTAATCATTACCTAGTTTCCTTCATTTAGTTTAACTTTACTTTGAGTCAAAGCCAATTTCTGAAATATAAAAAAAAAAAAACAAAAAAAAAGAATCAATCTTAATTTTACTTCCGCATACCTTCTTTGTTCTTTGTTCTGCATCATTTTTGGTATCAGAGCTTCCATTCTGCATCATTTTTGGTATCAGAGCTTCCGTTCTGCATCATTTTGGTATCAGAGCTTCCGTTCTGCATCACTGACCATACCAAGAGAGCTGGACGGGAAGCCTTCGAAGAAGCCTACCCCAGGGATATGCCTGGAACCCAGAGGCCCGGGCCGCCTGCAGACTTCTAGTTGGGACTGAAGCTGAAGAATGGTCCCATTCCAGAGTAGACCTTCACTCCCCCCAAGCTTCAAGAACAAAGATTCTCATGGAGATCGAGCTTGAGCGCTACCTTCACCGACCTCCCCCTTAGAAGCCAAGAAGTAGTCATAATAAGACGAAGTACTACCAGTTCCACCGTGACCGTAGCCATGACACTAAGGACTGCCGCAAACTGAAGAGGGAAATCAAGGACCTCATCAGGAGGGACTATCTCAAGAAGTTCATGGGAAGAGAGGCCCCAGCGGAGGACAACCACTTACAGCCCTTCCCTTTTTCCTGCAGTCGACAATCGCCCGATGGAGAAGTCGGTGGGCATGATCTCTTGGAGAATAGGGCATGCGGCGTAAAGAGCCTGGGAGGGAGGAGAGTTGGAAAATGTGCTCCCCTTTGAGAAGGGGAAGGGATGTGAAGAAGAAAATGTAAATAATGATGCTATCATGGTCGAGATGACCATCGTTAAGCATCTTGTACATCGTATTATGGTTGATAGTGGGAGCTCCACAGATGTGCTTTTTTATGATGCTTTCTCCCGAATGAACTTATCTCATGATCGGCTAAGGCCAGTACACACCCCTCTCAAAGGTTTCACCGAAGATTTTGTGCGAGTCGAGGGAGAGATCACCCTCCCTGTCATCATCGAGACTCTACCCCGACAAAGCACGATCATGATGACTTTCACTGTCGTCAGACTCCCATCACCATATAATGCTATCTTGGGCCACCCTGGGCTCAACCAACTCGATGCAGTCATTTCCACCAAAGGTTGCTGGTATAGTTTCCTACCACTTTTGGGGTGGGGGAGATGAGGGGGGTAGTTTAGCCTATCCCGCATCGCTTGCAGGCTATCCCAAGAGCCCAGAGTGCCGAGCTCGATGCTGACATCGACGACCTCGGCCAAAGAGCTCAAGATCCCAGGGGTGGCCCCATTGAGCACCTACTGACGTACCCCCTTGGCTCAGACCCACTGAAGACGGTGCAGATAGGAGCCCAACTCCCGGAAGACGAGCGGGCTCGCTTGCTGAGTTTCCTTCGGGCGAATACAAACGTGTTCACCTGGTCTGCGGCAGATATGCCAGGCATTCCCCTAGATGTTATCACCCATTAGTTGAAGATTGACTTGAAGTGCCGCCCAGTTTGGCAGAAGAAGAGGAGTTTTGCCATAGAAAGGCAGAAGGCGATCAATGATGAGGTGGAGAAGCTCCTCATCGCTGGCTTCGTTCGCGAAGTGCAGTACCCCAGCTAGCTGGCGAATGTGGTGTTGGTCAAGAAGAACAATGAAAAGTGGAGGATCTGTGTGGACTATACCGACCTCAATCGTGCTTGCCCGAAAGACAGCTTCCTCTTCCCGAAGATCGACCAGCTCATAGATGCCACTTTGGGACACCACCTTCTCTCCTTCTTGGATGCATTCTCCAGGTATAATCAGATCCTGATGCATCCGAAGGATGAGGAGCATACCGCCTTTATCACGGATCATGGGACATACTGCTATAGGATGATATCCTTCAGTCTGAAGAATACTGGCACCACATACCAGTGGCTCGTCAATAAAGTCTTCAAAGACCAAATTGGCTGCAACATGCAAGTGTACATGGATGACATACTCATGATGAGCAAGCTGACCTCGGACCATGTTGACGACCTGATGGAGACCTTTCGCAACCTTCACCTCCACCAAATGAACTTGAACTCGGCAAAGTATGCTTTCGGTGTGGCAACAGGGAAGTACCTTAGCTTCATGGTGACCCAAAGAGGGATCGAAGCCAACCCAGAGAAGGTCTGAGCGATCCTTGACATGGAGCAGCCTACTTTTTAGAAGCAAGTCCAGTGACTTACCAGTCGGATAGCAGCCCTGAGCTAGTTTATTTCATAATCTGCTGATCGTTGCTAGCCCTTCTTCAAGGCACTGAGGAAGATGCATGACTTCGCCTAGATGAAGGACTGTCAGGAGGCATTCGAGGAGTTAAAGAAGATCCTGGCATCACCACCACTTCTCTCCCGGTCGGAGGAGAGAGAAGAGCTCCTCCTGTATATGGTGGTCACTCCGGAGGCCATCAGCTCGGTCCTGGTCTGAACGGATGATGGAGGGATCCAGAGACCTGTATGCTATACAAGCAAGATTCTTTGCGATGCCGAGCTCAGGTATTCTTGATCCGAGAAGTTAGTTTTTGCGCTCATTATATCTACCCAGTGCCTCAGGCCTTACTTCCAAGCACATCCGATCGCAGTCTTAATGGATCAACTGCTGAAGGTCGTGCTCAGCTGACCTGACATGTCCAGATGACTGGTGAAGTGGGTGCTGAAGCTCGGCAAGTTTGACATCGTGTATCGATCGAGGTCATCCATGAAGGTGCAGGTATTGGCTGACTTTCTAGTTGAGTGTGTAGGCCTGGGTGAGGGGCCGGAAGAGAGCCCTCAGAATCAACAACCAATACCTAGACCAGAGGAGGACATCTGGGTCCTACATGTGGATGGAGCTTCCAACTCCGGTGGAAGTGGAGCCAGACTCATCCTTGCTAATAGCGAGGGAGTCGTCGCTGAGTGCACGCTCCGCCTCCAGTTCACCGCCACCAATAACTAGGCGGAGTATAAGGCGCTCATCGCAGGACTGAGAGTCTCCCACGAACTGGACATGACCAGCTTGAGGGTCTTCATCGACTCACAGTTGGTGGCCGAGCAGGTCTCAAGCAAATTTGAGGCCTGGGACCCTCAAATATTGAAGTACCTGGAGTTGGTACGTCCAAGTGTGGCGGGTTTTAAGCGCTTCAGCATCTCCCATATTTTGCGTGAAGAAAATGCTCGCGCTGATGCCCTCTCCTGGCTGGCAATCTTACTGGACTCATCATTGGGTTGCACCTACATCGAACATCTTCAGGCCCCGAGCTATGAGGCCCCCAGAGAAATCCAGCAGGTCACCTCGAAGCCCAGCTAGATGGACAATTATATCAAATACATCATCGATGGTACCTTGCCCGAGGATCGGATAGAGGCAGGCCTTACCAAAAGGAAGGCCGTGCACTTTGTGCTAATGGATGGATTGCTTTACCGGAGGTCCTGCTCCTATCCACTCTAATGTTTGAGACCCACGGAAGCGGCACTCGTGCTCTAGGAGATACACGAAGGCCTCTACGGGAATCATGTGGGGGGCAGGACTCTGGCATACAAGGCCCTCCACCAAGGATACTTCTGGGAAATGATGAGGGAGGATGAAGCCAACTTTGTCAAGAGGTATGACCGATGTCAACGTCATGCCATTGTGCAATGCCAGCCGGCTGCACCCCTCTCCCAGCTCTCCACCCCCTGGTTGTTTGCCCAGTGGTGCATGGACATCCTAGGGCCATTTTCTCCTGCATCCGGTAACGTAAGTTCCTGATAGTCTCCATCGACTACTTCACGAAGTGGGTCGAGGCTGAGCCATTAGCCCAGATCATGGAGGCAAATGTCAGCAAGTTTTTCTGGAAGTCAATCATATGCCACTTCGGGCTCCCTCACACCATCATCACCGACAATGGATGGCAGTTCGACAATCAGGAGTTTGAGGAGTTCTGCAACGACCTCAGCATTCATCATCGCTTCACCTAGGTAGCGCACCCTCAGACCAATGGGGAGGCCGAGATGACTAACCAGACCATCCTTCAAGGACTTCAGACCAGGCTGGACTAGGCCAAGGGAAGATGGGCTGAAGAACTTTTCAGCATCCTGTGGGCATACCACACAACACCAAGGATGGCCATGGATGAAACTCCATTCAACCTTGTCTTCGGCACAGAAGTAGTGATTCCGATGGAGCTCAGCCTGCCGACATTGCATGTGGAGCAATATGACAAAGCTGAGAACCTAGCATGGCTCCTGTCCAATCTAGATCTGCTTGAAAAAATGAGGGACAAGGCCCGGGTCTGAATGGCTGCTTACCGGCAATGGGTCACCAGATACTACAACTCAAAGGTGAGACCGAAGTCCTTCCACCCAGGAGACCGGGTGCTGCGACGTGCCGAGGCCTCCCAACCTTGGGAATGTGGCAAGCTCTCTCCAAACCGGGAAGGCCCTTATAGGGTGGTCGAAGTACTCCCTCATGGCACCTACTATCTTGCTGAGCTCGATGGAGCTCGATTTCTATGGACATGGAATGCCGCAAACTTGAGAATGTATTACCAATGATGTAAGACTTCCTGAACATTAAAAATAAAATTCTCTTTAGTGCAATGCTTGTTTTTGTCTCGTAGGACTATCATCGCCCGGCCTTTGGTCTGATGGACAAAGGCGAGGCAAAAGTCTCGCAAGTGGTTCGTGGGAAATGCAAAGCCTGGAGTTCAGTATGGAAGATCGCACGAAACCCAGTTCTGGCATGAAAGCCCGAAGTTCAATCCAGAAGATCGCACAGAACCCAGTTTTGATGTGAAGTTCTGGAACTCAGTCCGGAAGATGGCATGGAACCCAGTTCCAACATTATGTCATGGGGCTCAGTTCGAAAGATGGCATGGAACTCAGTTCCTCCATGAAGTCCCGGCTCAGTCCGGAAGATGGCACGGAACCCAGTTCCTCTATGAAATCCTAGAATTCAGTCCAGAAGATGGCACAAACCCAGTTCCTCCATGAAATCCTGGGCTCAGTCCGGAAGATGGCACGGAACCCAGTTCCTCTATGAAATCCTAGAGTTCAGTCTAGAAGATGGCACGGAACCCAGTTCCTCCATGAAATCCTGGAGTTCAGTCCGGAAGATGGAACGAATCCAGTTTCGGCATGAAATCCTGAAGTTCAGTCCGGAAGATCACACGGAACCTAGTTTCAGCATGAAATCCTAGAGCTCAGTCCGGAAGATGGCCCGGAACCTAGTACTGGCAACCAAAGTCCCGGTGCCAAAGACTTATAAAATATAAGCCAGAAGCTCCAGGAGCTCCTTCCCAAAGCCTAGAGGCCTCCTGAATCTGATTTCTAACTGAGAGTCAAAGTCGAACTACAAATCAGAGTTGCAAACTTGGCTCCCACAAAAAAACAAGAAATAATAACAAACAACGACAAGAAATTCAGACACACCATCAACCAAGAGCAGAATAAAGAGTCAAGACAAAACAGTGAGGAATGAAGAGAAGAAGAGATTCATTTCCAGTGCAAGGGTTTCTTACAGGCGAAAGCGACCCGACAGACCGGGTGGCCCAAAACAAAAAAAAAAAAAGAAGCCCTACGCTAGGGTACAGAATGGATGACCCGAGGTCACTCCGTCGCCGGCTCCGCCCCGGGCTGGGAAGCCTCCGCATCGCCAGTTGCCTCCCAAGTAGGTTGCCCGGCTGCCTCCTCAGGCTGCTCCCTGGGGCCACCAAGAATGACTACAGCCAAATCAAGCTCCGAGAAGAGGGAGGCCACCTTCTCCCGACAGACCCCAAAGCCCTTCAGGAAGGAGTCCACGGTAGCCTCGTGGACCTCATCCTTGAACTCCTGGGAGGCCCGGAACTTAGGTACAGCCTCCTAGGCATCCCTCTGTGCAGCCTCTAGTAGCCCTGAGATGTAAGAGGTTTTCTTCTTGGTCGTCATCAGCTCTGTTAGGGCCTCGTCGACCCGGCTCTCCAGTGACCGAGATTGCCCCCTAAGATGGGAAATCTCTGCTGCATCCTCATCAACACAGTGTTAAGACAAGATCCTCTCCTCAGATCGAGAGGCCTCGAGGTCCCTGATGTGCCCTTCAATATGGGCTAGGTCCCCTCAGAGAGCCTCGTTGCTCTCCCTCTGGTCATGCCCCTTCTCCATCAGATCCTTCATGTCAGCTGCGAGCTTTGCCAGCCTCTTCTCCCTTTCGGCCTCTTTCCTCATAGAAGAGGTGAAAAAGTCATGAAGAAGTAGGATGTAAGTCTCGATCTGCATTGAAAATGAGTTCAAAATTCCTTAGCAATCCAGCTGTAACATTAAAAAGGAGGTAATGGATACTTGCCGAGAAGAGCTGGGGAAGGATCCCAAGTAGTGCGGCTACGTAGTCTCGGCCACCTCTCAGGCAGCGATCCCGGGGCTGGGCCACATACTCCATCATTCTCTCCATTAGGCCCTGGTCCCGGATGACAGAGGCATTGCCAGGAGGCCCTACCAGTGCAGGACGAGGCTCGAAGGAGGGCTGAGCAAAAGTCCCTTCGACCGGTGGAGCCGTAGCTTGCAGGGTCGCCACCACCATCACGGCTACTATGGGAGCACTGGTCACCATGGCTGTCGTAGAAGGCATAGGTCGCTCCTCCTCCCCGCTCCCGTCGATGTCGACGACCTCTGGGGTGGAGTTTGCTGCTGAGATGGCTGAGGGGTTGTATCCGCCACCCTGGGTTACGAGGTCGGAGTGGGCCTGGGCCCTTGGTCTATCTCCACGCGGGCCCTCTTCGGCGGAGTCTCTTGGGCCCCACCCGAAGCACCCTTTTCCGGCCGACTCTACTAGGCTATCCACGGAGACTTCATCCCTAAAAAGATAGAAAGTCAGAGGAGATAAAAAAAAAAAGAAGAAAAGAAGTAGAAAGGAGGCCCGAAGCCTCACCAATCATCCGGATCGAGCTGACCCCTACCTCGAATAGGTTCTGCTCTGAGAGCAGAACTTCGAGGGAAGGAACCACATCACCTAACAGCTAGGAGTGGACTTCTCGATTGGCTGGCTCAACTTGGGAGTTCTGGTTTGGGGACCGGTCTGGCTCACTCCAGACCCAATCAATGTCCCTAACCGAGGCAAAGAAGAATCGGTTATTCCACCCCTTGATAGATGTGGGGAGGTTGAACTGGAGGCTCCTAGGTGGAGGGGAGAGGTACCACCAACCATCATCGGTAGAGTAACATTTCAGGATAAAGAGGGCCCTGAACAGCGAGAAACGGGCGATAAACCCATGGAAGTGGCAGAAGACGATGAAAGCGAAGATAACCCTGATGACGTTAGGAGCCAACTGGGCTGGAACGAGGCAAAAATTGTTGAGAAAGGAAAGGAAGAAAGGTGGAGTGGAAAACGAAGACCCCTGGCAAAGAAGTCCTCGTAGAAAGCAATCCGGCCAGGGTCACTCGAGGTAACTCGCTCCCCTGGCCTCAGGAGCGAGAGCTGGATGGAGTCCGGGATACCAACATGTCCCGGATCCAGGAAAGATCGTCTCCGATCATCATCGAAGCAAACCAGAAGGACTGAAAGGAGCCTCTGCTATCAAAGGGGCGATGGCAGAGATGGAAAGAACAGGGTAACAGGAGGATCCCTAGGGACCCTAGGGTTTCCAATGGTAATTCCACCCAGCTGCAACCGCCTCCGGACATCAAGGGAACGTCATCCTCCGATGAGGAAAATGATGGAGTCCTCAGCCGAGACGGACCGGCCACATCTGGGTTATAAGAGAAGTGAGGATGATGACCCGAAGGGGCCATCGAGAAGGAAGAAGTTAGAAAAAGATCTGGTTCACCCAGGACAGGGGAAAAGGACTAGAGTTTGAGAAGAAGCAGGAGAGAAAATAAGGATCACCGGACACTCACCAGGCTATTTTAGCAGAGAGGCGACCCGAGAGATGAAGAAGGAGCACTGCAACCATCAGCAAGGTATGAGAAAGCCAAAAGACCTCATTTCTGGAAAGTCTCCTCTCTTTTCAAAACCAATCGACAGCAGGCATACAGCCTCTTTTCGCACGAGCCATCGGATAAGCGCCACGTGTGAAAACGCCCGACGATGATGCTTTGGTTTGCTTAAAACCATCTCAAGTCTGGCACGGTGTAATTATGGTCTGTCGAACATGCAGATGTGGTGCCTGCACATTGGACCTCATGCACATTAGACCTCAAGCACGATGAGTAGAGCAACGGCAATCGTGGCAATTATGAGATTTTTGTCCTCCCATGTCATCTCTGCATTAACCCCCACGTCCCAGCCACGGTGCTTCGATGAGACTTGGGAGTGGGGGGCAACTGATATGGTGAGATCACTGACATGGAGCATGTGTCAGACCCAGCTGGCAGCCAAGCAACCACACCACGACATGTTCCCTTCCGAGCTCCCCTGCCATGTGACTGACCAGCGATTACGCCCACCTCGAGCTGAGCTTGGCACCTTTGCCCCTTCGCCAAGTGGCACCCCCAGGTGGGTCCCACCTTGGTCGAAGTTGAGCTTGCTCCTGCTCCTTCCCCAGGTGGCACTCCCAGGTGGGTCCACCTTGTCTAAAGTCGAGCTTGCCTCTGCTCCTTCGCCAAGTAGCGCCCCTAGATGTGTCCACCTCGGTCGAAGTCGAGCCAGGCACTCTTGCTTCTTCGCCAGGTGGCACCCCCACATGGGTCCACCTCGATCGAAGTCGAGCTTGCCTCTGCTCCTTCACCAAGTGGCGCCCCTAGATGGGTCCACCTCAGCCGAAGTCGAGCCAGGTGCTCCTGCTCCTTCGCCAGGTGGCACCCCCACATGGGTCCACCTCGATCGAAGTCGAAGTCGAGCTTGACTCTGCTCCTTTTCCAGGTGGCACCCCCAGATGGGTCCACCTCGGTCGAAGTCGAGCCAGGAACTCCTGCTCCTTTGCCAGGTAGCACCCCCAAGTGGGTCCACCTCGATCGAAGTCGAGCTTGCCTTTGCTCCTTCATCAGGTCGAGCCAGTTACTCCTGCCCTACGCCAGGTGGCACCCCCACGTGGGTCCACCTCGACCGAAGTCGAGCTTGCCTCTGCTCCTTTATCAGGTGACGATCCCAATGGATCCACCTCAGTCAAAGTCAAGCCAGGCACTCATGCTCCTTGGCCAGGTGGCACCACCAAGTGGGTCCACCTTGACCGATGTCGAGCTTGCCTCTGCTACTTCGCCAGGTGGCACCCCCAAGTGGGTCCACCCGACTGCAGTCAAGTTTGCCTCTGCTCCTTCGCCTGGTGGCACCCCCAAATGGGCCTCTCGGTCGTAGTCGAGCCAGGAACTCCTCCTCTCTCATCGGGTGGTGCCCCCAGATAGGTCTACCTCGGTCGAGGACGTGCCTTCTCCTTGGAGATCGGGAGGACCAAAGCCGCCGGCCCCGAGGATGCCGCTGTGGCCGGCACACACAATACAATGTGCCAGTACGGCATCCCCAGATCTGTAATGGTGTGCGTAACCTCGTTTGCACCAGTTTAGGAGGGACACCCTGTTCGAGGTATCAGATCCTGCGGTCGTTGACCTGGACCCCCCCGAAAGGGAAAGCCATGATCACGCCTCGAACCCAAAGGCGCCTGTGCCTGAATCGAGGTCCCGCCTAGTTTTTCATTTCATGATGGCATGGCGGACGAGATGACCTCGCCACTTAACTCCTAACCATAAGGGGAGGTGACCTCAGGAGAATGGCCAATGAGCACCATTGACCTCCAAGGCCTCCCAGAGGGGGAGAATCAAGGCATCGAAGCACCCGGTGATCTTAAAAGGCACCAACGGGCATGGAAGAAGGTAAGCAATCAAGAGGGCAAACACGGAAGGAGGGAACATGTGATTAAGAGACAAAGGCTCCAGAGGGAATCTCAGGAGCGTCTGGCAAGCCCAATCGCAAGAACCGGAGTGCTGACCCCCTCTCATTCTCCCTCATTCTCACTCATCTCCTCATCTAGGATTCCCCTAAGCACGGAGACCCAGCGGGATCCGCCTTAGTGGATCTATTCCTCTTTGCCACTCACTAACATGATCGTCGGAGTGCCCCCATCGGAATCCCCGGCCCGGGTCTCTAACCTTGTTTCGCAGGTCCGGGAATGCTAGAATTTCGAGGTCCGACACCAACTCACAACTACAGGCCACAGCAGTAAGGTCGGCAACAGTATGTTTTTCAGGTTGTCTTGCAGCACAACAAAAGAAAAGAAGATGTTGCATGAATAGAGGATGTACAAGGCACAATAAAGGATAATAAAGTCAATTCGACACCCAAATCAAAAGAAAGTGGACTAGTAACTTTTGAGCATAATGGTAAAGGAGATGATAATTATTTTGTATAATCTACTAAAACCCCTTCTATATTTTTGAAATGCAATGCTAGTTATTTACTTGAAGCAATTGCTATACTTATTGTTAATTATGTATTAGATGCTTCAAGATAAGCTATATTTTGACTATGCTTAGTTACTAGCATTCTTGAAAATATGATATTCATTGAACCATGACTTGAAATATTTTGAATATTGGTGATATGAATGATACTCAAGTCATATGACAATGAACTATTCATTTCAAGAAGTCTAGCTTACTCTAGCATCAATATTTGAGATGTGCTAGCATACTTAATGTTTTAAATTGATCTACATGAGCTTAGTCAATTGTTTGCTTAATAAATGCTTAAAAGTAACTATGCTTGTGCTATATGCTTTATTGAAATAAATATGTAATATGAATGATATTGATCATGAGTATGGATTGATTTTGATGATTTTTATAAACTCATAACTTTAATTCTTCTATTGATATTTATTTGTTACATTACTCTCTTGCATGAATGCTTGGAATTAATGTAAAAAAGAGAGAATGTTGACAACAATATGAAGTAAAGAGAAGGTGAAATTATCTCAAACATCTTAATATTTTGTGGTATTATGCAAATCATTAAAAATCATTGATTGGTATCCCCATAAAGAATGGTTAAGAATATTTTTGTTGATGACAAAAAGGGGGAGAGATATAAGGTGTCATAAAAAAGAACATTTGAAAAGAGAGAAATTTTATTTTTGAAATATATTGATAAATAAAGAGTTTATTGTTATATATTTGAGTTTATAATACTTATTAATTTGATTGAAATACAATCTTTATAGAGTTAATCTTTTAAAGTTCTTTTTCATACCCAATATTTTGTCATCATCAAAAAGGGAGAGATTATTGATCCTAGGATTGATTTTGATGATTAAAAAATATCGATGCATGATTATGTTGCTTATTATCCTTGTAAAGATTGTTTTGTAGAGTATCATAGGTTTAAAAGATGTTTGGAAGATGTTGGAAGAAGTTTGGAGAAGTTTGAAAGCCTTTTGAACAAGTTCACTCGAGCCGACTCAATAAGAATTCGAGCCGACTCTTCCAGAGTGGCTGAAATTGATTTTGAGAAAACCAGTCAACTGAGCTGACTCAAAAAATAGAGCTGACTCTAGAGTGGCAAAAAGTAATTATCCCAGCCAACTTGAGTCATCCGACCTGACTCAAATCCTAGAATTCAAACAGCAACGGCTAGTTGCAGAAATTATTTTTCTTCTTCATTATCCTCTTTGGAGAAAACTATCAATGTTGCTCATTTCTAGGGTGGCTACTTGGGGCGGCCACACCCCCCAATGACTATCCCTACTTGGCCATATGTAGGGTCACCTCCTTCTGAAGGTGAGAGTGGTCGTGGTTGTTCAATGGTCTACAGTGATCTTGGCCACTCTCTTGGCCCTCTCCATTATTGGATTAATTGATCAAGATGACTTCTCCTAGTCAACTCCTCAATCTTGTCTTGTAGCTAGATGCACTCCTCAATGTCGTGGTTAAAATCTCAATGGTACTGACAAATTTATTTTAGTTCTTCTTGCCAGTGGCATTCATATCTTTTGGGGCTCCAGGATGTGCTTTTGATTTTTATTAGAACCTTTTTTTCTTGGTGTGCTCAAAGAAGTATAGGTGTAGAATTTTTCAATGACAGTGCTTAGGGACCTTCCTCGGTCAGCAATCTTTAGAGAACCTGTTCTTCTCCCATGAAGATCGAGAGTGAAGTCAGGTTCTCCCTTCACATCTTGGAAGAGTTTATATCCCCGTATTTCCTTACCACCCCTCCCAGTGTGGAGGTAGGCGGATCTTCTTCCATCATGAAGGCTTCTTCTATCTAAGCATATTTCTCAGCTCGAGCAGCATCCCTGCAAGTTATAGGGTAGGACTTCACCCAAACTTTTTCAAATTTTTCAATAATCCTTTTGCCAGGGCCAATACGGTGATTGACTGATCTAGATAATGGATCTCCAGAGTTACTACATTGAAGTGAATTACAGAGGTTCAGATCATCTCTTCTTCCTTATTTTGAGGTGTGGACTAGTCTGAATGTTGCTATGGCCTTTAGCTACTGATAAAGTGTAAGGAAACATTATGTAGGCAATAGTGATGCAACTTTGAAATTTTTTTTAGCCTTGCATCATAGCGAAAGAACTAGATTAATCATATTAATCACATATAATATTATAACATTTCTAAGATAGGCCTTACAAATAGATCATGTTTTTGAATATTCAACATGTAAATAAAAACAAACACCAGCACACACTAAAGTCATGCATCACATAGAACCACTCTATGTTGATGCACTCACAAAAGCACACTTTTTCAGCAAACTCACCAAGAACTTTACCTTTAATCCGATAAGACACTCACTGGGTTGAGAAAAAGCATACCAAGGAAGACAATTGCTCTGGAAGCCGCACACGTGTCTGGCCTCTATAGGTAATCCACATCGGGGTTGTTCCTTGACCTTCTTCCTTTGAAGTGCTAGCTTCGCCGAAACAAATTGGCTTATGGACTCTTCTTCTTCTTCTTCGGGATGCTCTAAGAGATGAAGAAGTACTATGGAGGATTTAGGAAGTGCACTCAAGAACCCTTTCCAAGAGACTCTTTCCAAGCCTAGAACACTAGGTAGCACACACCCAAACCCAAACCTTTCTTCTCCATACAAAGGTTTCAAGCTCTCCTTCTTCTTTTCTCTTTTTTTCCCTTTTTAAAGGATTTTCAGCAAACAAATTTCAGAAATATCTCTCTCTCCATCCTCATCAAGCCCCCATATGTAAGTAAGTGGGGGGAGAAGAAAAGGGGAGAGTTACATAAGTTAGGATTACATAATTATGGGGGGTTACAAAAGACTCAAGGCCATGGGAGTTACATCCTTTTAATTCAATCTAAATTCTAAATTTAAAACTTAAATAAAAATTTGAATTCATAATTCAACCTAAATCTTAAATAGGATGCAATGATTTAGCCCAATCACATTAGACCTAACCCGAGCCCAAACCGAATCACATTCAATTTGACCCGAACTAAATTGTTCAATCAAATTGAGTTAATCAAGCAATCACATTGCCACTAACCCTCTATATAATCACCAACATTAGTGTAATTAAAACCTTTGTCACAATATTTGTAACATGATGTGTCAACACTTGACAAATCATCAAATCCCTACAACGGAGTCGACTCCGAAATGTAGATGGACAATCAAATTATCCAAAGAGTCTAAAATTGATTTCCAGTCTTTCAATAGCCATTAGGTCAATTAGAAACCTCTATGGTGTGTGATCCCATAGGTTCAAACACTAAACCGGTAGTATTGGAATACTTCCAGTACTAGCCAAAGTCACCATCTAGTAATGATACCCGATGTCCGGATAGGTCGAAGGTTGCAGAGCAACTATTAAAAACCAAATAGATATAATGATCATATAATACATTCCTTTAACCCTCAATGCTCTAGATGACTTAGGGTTAACTGTCCAACCCTAAAATAGTCCATCATAATATGTCTCAAACTCAAAATCCCTATAACTACTTACAAGGACTACCTTGGCCAAGGTTTTATTCAATTAAGACATAATGAGTCATTCACTCCAAACTCTTTTGGAGAGGTTAATTCCATATTGATCCAACCACTACTACACAGTACTTGGCTGTACCCGGTAACCTTTCATCATCGGATTAGAATCTGGATAGTCTGGTACCTAAGCACAGTGAGTTGCTTGCAAGCTACCATGGTGATCTCAAGTCAGAGGAACACTTATATCCATATCCTAATCCGAACTACTCTGTGACAGAAAGAATGTTCTACAGATGGGTCACGCTAGTGAAGTGTCATACACAATACCTACATGCCATACCAGTATCTCTACACTCCTTGGTTAAGAGGACAACCAATGACTATGACATACAATGACCTACACTTGATACACTATCATCCTGTGATAATGTATCATTTGGCCGCAGACCAATTTAAAACTAGATGATATATCCCCTCTATATCACATCAAAGTGGTCCTAAGGACTTCATTACACAAGAGTTCATTATAGAAAGATATAAAATGTGATGAACAGCCAGAATAAATATTGTATTCAATATAATTCATATACAATTACAACAATAGCTCAACCATCAACAAGCTAGATAATGGCTTTGGGACACATTTTTCAACACAAAGTGGTCAGTGATTGCTCGGCTTAACTACTTAAAAGAGTGTACTGACTTGAATTTCAGGCTCGAATACTAGTATCGAGCTACTCCCTTAAAGTAGAGATGAAGGCTTGGCAAAGAATGGGATCAGGAGCCCCAAGAAGGAGCATTGTTGCTCTAAAACTTGCTAGGTGGTCATCAGGGTCGGTGGTTTCATCATAATTTTTTAGCCATGAGATTTTGACGTAGCTGGGAAGTGATGCCCCCATGATCTTATCGTCAAATAGTAGTTCGTTGCTGACCCTATCATTCAGAATTAAAGATAGATTGTAAATTGCCTCGATTCACTAATCCATCTCTTTGATTTTATGATTGCTCTCAAGGTCTTGATTGGCCAAGGCTTCCGATCACCATAAGGATCGGTGATCAAGAGTGGAATCATGTTTTGACCAAGGGCTAGTTGGACATGATCTCCTTCCCCCCAGGTTTTATGATGATGGTGATGGTGATGAATGGTCCCTCCAAATCCTTCAAGGGGAATTGAGATTGCTCTGGAAATGGTGGTGCCACTCGAGCTATTGGAGGTTGTGTCACTGGTGGTGGTATAGGTGTGGATAGTACTAGATCTTAAGAGGCCATGCATGGCACAATCAATGGAGTGGTGTCACCGTGATGGTGCAGGAGTAGCCTGGATGGCTTGGACAGTTGTCACTAAGTTCTAGACTTGTTTGACAAGCAGGTTGAAATGATTTAGGCCCACCATCATAGCTTGTGGTGGTGGTGAGATTCTTGCCAATGTTGGGCAAAGTGGACCATTCACCAGGCTTCCACCACCCTTTTTACTGGTCGAGAAGCTGTGGTGTTGGTGTGACAGGAAGTAGTCTTTTTGGATGGCATGACTTTCTTGCCTTATGGGTTACACCTCTCGCTAATATTTAGGCCATTCCTCTAATTTGTTGGTGCTAAAATTCATCAAGTATTAGGAAGAGGTTGCTAGAGTTGGTAGAAAACTGGAGAGTAGACAATGCAGACCAGTCTTTGGGAAGAGGTACCTACAGAAAAGCCTCACTAGGGGTGGCCCCAATGATGGCACTTTGATGCTCAAGTCAGTATAGATACCAACAGTCAGGGGATATAAGTGAGAAATCTCTCCTATATCTTGGATTCTCCTAGAATCCTTTTATAGATTACTACCTTAAGGGCAATTCGATCCTAGGCAAGATCCTGCTAGATCTTATGAGAGATGGCAGAGCCTTCCATGTGTCACATGGAGCTTTCTTGTTTGCTGGTGACATCCCATCCCATTAAATGCATCCTTGTTGCCATCCAGGTATGTTGCCTGCTTTGTTAAATGGTGGATCATGATACAAGGAATCTAAGTACATCTTCCCTATTTGCCTAGATGTGGTGATGATTAGGGATTTTGGAACATGACAAGGAGCTAGCCACATGGTGGAGACTATGGTAGTGGTTGTCCAAATATTGCTTCCTTGGAAATTGAGATGGATATGCTGCCAGGGTCTAGCAGGTTGGAGTGCTTACAAGGTGTTTAAGACTGGGAACTCATGGCTAAGTGCTTTCTGAGCAATCGACGAGGCTTACTGATGCTCGAGGGCATAAAAGTTGGCCTCTACCAGTGCTCACCCAAGGGCTTGTGGCTAAAGGCTCATGGTCGAGTGCTCCTTAAGCGATCAAAGAGGCTCACTGATGGCTGAGGGCATAGGAGTTGGCCTCTACCAGTGCTCGTCCAGGGGCTCATCTCTGAAGGCTCATAGTCGAGTGCTCCTTGAGTAGTCGAAGAGGCTCATTGATGCATGAGGGCATAGAGTTAGCCTCTACCAGTACTCACCTAGGGGCTCATAGTTGAAGGATTATGGCTGAGTGGTCCTTGAGCAGTCGAAGAGGCTCATTGATGCCTAATGACATAGGAGTTGGCCTCTATAAGTGCTTGTCCATGGGCTTGTGCTAAAGGCTCATGGTCGAGAGCTCCTTGAGTGGTCAGATACGCTCATTGATGCCTAGGAGCATAGGAGTTGGCCTCTACCAATGCTCGCCTAGGGGTCGTGGCTGAAGGCTCATGGCCAAGCACTCCTAAAGTAGTCAGAGAGGCTCACTATTGCTTGTCAAAGGCTTTATGTCCCAGGCTTGACCATATTTTTTCCTAACAACATATATATTCAGGATATGAAATTTAAAATCATTAATGTTATAGCTATTATAACATATCACATATTACTAACCCGTAACCTAATGGTCTTAGTTTTTGAGGTATGAATTCACCCATTGTATTACCTGCATATTATAAAAAGAATAAATTAGAAAAAATTAAAATATATGAAATGACTATAGATGTTTACTAATTAACGAAACTAATTTATAAAGTTTTGTGAGCATCATACAAAAATTTCTTGCTCACTTATTCTCTAGTTATCATATCTCAGTATTCAATCATATTCCTTAAATATGCATATAATTAGTATACTGTAATAAGTGATTGAAAAGTTATGATTGTGATTTACACTTACTCAATATATGGGTCAACAATGCAATTTAGCAAAACATTTATCTATGCTTGTTGAAACTTAGTATCTTTAAACCTGGTAAATCTCATGACATAATTCACAAGCAGGATAGGCAAATATTGAAATCTTTTGCTCTGATCCCTCACCACCACCATCATCATTTCGGCCAACTTGAGTCAGCTTTAACTTTACATTGGGATTAAAGTAGTGTTGACTGAAATTTGAAATTTCTTCTATTATGCAAGCTTCTATTCTAGAACCTTCAACTTTAGCCTTGTTTTCACTTTCTTCTTAAGACTGTGCATGTATCTTTCAAATGGATGTATCTACCTATATTACATTGGTCCCCCTACCCTAGCTTCATATGGTTAATGAATCACAAGATGCACCATGGAGTCAAAGAAGCTAGAAGAGAATATCTTCTCCAACTTGTTTATTGTCTCTACACTGCTAGCCTCAAGACTGGAGAAGTGGTCATGGATAATTTAGTAGTATAAATATCTTTGAAGAAAAGATTAAGCTGGGTCAAAAAAATCGATATGGAGTAGGAAAAGAGATCATACCAAGCCAATAGTAGCAATCATTGCATGAAGATATGGCAGTCATGACTCTTTAGCCCATAGAACTTGCAATCTTTGATACTGATACACTAAGTTTGATTACTTTCATAACCATCTAGAAATTTAAGATTTTTATACCATTCACATACATCCTTCAACTATTTCCTGTTAAGGTATAAGATACTTTCGACTTAAGAAATTTTTCAAGTGACACTTCAACTAGCTTTAAAAGAGGATACTTGTATATATTCTTCAAATTTGCTCGAGCCTTGGAGTTATCCTTCATCTTGCTCTTGACATCTATATCTATGTATAAATATTAATGAGTACATTCTTCTTAATATACATGACATCAAGATTATGATAGATCAAATTGGTGGACCAGCATGGTAACTCCTAGAAGATGCTATTTTTCATCCAGTTATGAGTTCTACCAAATTCTTGAGATTTTTGCTTGTTAAATAGTATGACATACTAGACTTCGTTAACTTAGAATACCCTCTGAAATACTTCCATGCTACTAAGGTGCGAGGGTGTATGGTTCTTCTCTATCTTATTCCTTCTGAAACTATCCCACTGCTTTCGAAATGGATGATCAATGGAAAGAAATTAATGATAAAATTGAACTAGCTGGGCTTATGACCATACTCAATCTAAAAAGATTTTATTTTCTCTATGTAATATGAACATGCTATCTTTCCATAAATGCTCCATCTTGACAACATCCCATAAATATGAAAATCACTAATGGTTCACATCAGTGTAGCCTTCATTAAAATTCTAATTCTTTGATGCATCAAAAGTACGTGTTCCATCGGATCATGAAAATTTCAGCTCATCAACAAGAGGCCTTAGATATACATCAATGTTTCTGTAAGATGTCATGGTCCAGGAATGATTAATGTAAAAAAGACGTTATGTTCTTTCATGCACATCCTAGGTGGTAGATTATATGGAGTAATAAAAATTGGCCAATAAGAATAAGGAGCCACTACACGACTAAATATTGTAAACCTATTTATAGACATACCCAATCAGATACTGCATGATTCCTGAGAAAATAAAGGGTGGCAAGTATCAAAGTTCTTCCATGCCTCACTATTCAATGGATGACACATCATATCAGTATGCTTATGGATCCCTTCTTTGTATCTATCTGGCCAGCAGTACTCTTAGATAATTAGAGCCTTCAAAGTCTAAGAGTGGGTGGAAGGTATCAAAAAATTTTATATGGTATGCTCTTCTGATTTCAACCCTTTTACCTCTTCTTAAATCAACTTTCATCGAATACATCACATGAGCTTTCAGTTGGTCCTCCTTATAGAAAAGCATGCAATCATTACAGCATGCATCTATCTTCTCATATCCCAGCCTAACCTTTAACCATTTTCTTTGAAGCATAAAAGCTCCCAACAAGCTTCTCTCCTTTAGTTGCATCTTCTTTATTATTAATACCATCCTATCATAATAATTGATTATCATATTAAACTCGATCTTCAAGTTCAACAACTTTAACACAACTGATAGTACAGTATGTATTTGCATTCCTGCCATAGTGGTTCATTAGTATCTTTTAGCAAACTATAAAAGTCTCTACTATCAGCTTTGGATTGTCCTCTATAGCCCAGTCAAATTCAGGACCAACCTCATCCATAACTATGTCTACCATTCTATATGTGTCCCTACCTTGCTGACTTCTAACCCTTGAAAATACCTGTCATGTCTGTCTATGTAGATACTAGTACTTGTAGTTGGCATAAATCCACTCCTAAATAAATGGACATTTATTGTATCTTTATCCAACAATTTTCTTTTAGCATATCTATTATAAGGACAACGAGCCGGTCCTTCAACTATGAGTGCTACATTTTCAAAAGCATAATCATAGAAATACTTGACACCACCTTTCTTATATTCAGTAGAAATCATTCTGTCGACTACTTGATGTGCATCTAACTATGATCCATTGCATACTATCTAAGGATTATGTATACATAAACACAAGATAAAATACTTACTAATTATTTTATTATTTAAGATGGCAAGATAAATATTTAAAATGATTAAAGGTAATGCAAGAAATAAAATGATATAAGAAGGTTGTGAGATTTTGAGTTCATATCCCTTCACTAAAAACAAAACTTAAGAAAATAAGAATGATCGGAGGTGACATTCTAGATGCAATGTATAAGAGCTTGGATGCCTAGGTAATCCATTGCTGAGAAGTACTCAGACTTAAAAGTAAAGTCCAAGAAAGGAGAGGTGAAGCTTTGAAAAAGAATACTCGAGCAAGAGCAAAATCTTCATGATGGAAAATATAGGAGTGCTTTGTTGGAGGTGAAGATAGGAAGTTAGAAATCCAAAAATTTATCACAAGCAAGGAGCACTACTCATTAACCCCTTCAAATATTTGGTATCCTTTAGATTTTTAATCTAATTTTTCATAATTCTTCACCTTCTCCTCTTCTCTTTCTCCTCTTCTTGGTTAGATTTTCTCTATCCAAGAAGGGGACGATGAGAAAAAAGAGGAAGAGGACGAACAAGTAAAAGAAAAATCAAATAAAGAATCTGAAAGATACCAAACATTTGAAAAGGTCGATGGGTAGTGCTCCTCACTTGCAATAAACTTCTGGATCTCTGACTCCCAGTGCTTCATCTCTAGTAAAGCACTCCTATACCTCTTTATCACAAAGATTCTGCTCTACTCAAGTACTCTCTTCGAAACCCCATCTCTTCTTTCTGGACAATACTTCTAAATTTGAACACCTCTTAGTAACAACCTCTACCTATGCATCTAAACTCTTATATCTCATATTTGGAACATCACCTCTAGTTCTTGAGTTTTGCCTTTAGTAATGAAATACGAACTCATAATCACCATAACCTTTTCATATCCTTTAATGCATCATATCACTAACTAATAGGTAAATATTGATCCTATTATATTTAGAAATTGTATTAATTCTATAGGTCAATTACAGTAATCAAACGATATATAATAAGGGCCGAGAAAAATTTTGATAGTATTTTCCTAGTTCTCTCAACATGATTAAAGATGCGTGAGGAGAACTAAAGAAAATGCTATCTAAAATTTTTATCAAATCCTTAATATACTATTTGATTACTATAATTATCTATAGAATTAATTATAATTTTTTATACTATCCAAATTGGATAATCAATTGACCAATGTATATAATTCTCACACCTATACAAAATTTATAAATATATGGATGCCATAAATGTATACATTAAACAAAAGATGGGTTATGGTTCTATGCAATATAAATTTTGTAAGAATAAATACCTACTTAATTATTTATTTATTTATACAAAATTATAAATCATCAATAATAATAGTTCATATATATTAAAAATGACAATATTATTGATGGGGGACACGATCCTATCCCCCCTGTCCCCATCAATTATAAAAATGAATTCATCAATAACAACCATTCATATCATTAATACATAATAATACAAGAAGATGATGATGGTCTAATATAGGAGGATGATGACTAAATAATTTTTTTGAGAGGTTAGAAAAATAACTCCGAAATTCTACACCTTGCTAGTAATGATAAGACCCCTTGTATGACTTGAAAAGGCTTCCTAGATGCCTGAGATATAAGGTGGTGCCACTACTATTGCAACAATACCATTAGGACCTTTTCAACTATCTATGTCCCTGTACCACTGAGGAGAAGCAAGGCAATGAGGCAATGATCCAAAGTTCATCATTTGATCAACGATAGTAGCAACGACATAGCTGTCGAATTGCCATTTGATACCTCCCATTCCAAAGTTGGCATTCATCATCACACCTTAGTACTAAAGGAGCTTAGGTTCCTAGCTTATGCTTTGTATGCTGAGACCCAAGTTCCATGCATATAGAACATACATCCATGCATACCTAATTAATTTATTAACTAATTAATTACTTAATAGATAACTAATAAAGAAATAATTAATTAATTAAACAAATACCTAATCAATTATCCAAATAATTAATTAATAATAGCTAATTAATTAAATAAATAGCTAATCAATTATATAAATAACTAAGTTATTAATCAAAAAACATCTAATTATATAATTAAATAAATAACTAATAAATTAAATAAATACTTAATTAATAATTAAATAAAAAATATCTAATTAATTATATTTAATTAAATATTTAAATAAATACATGACTTTTAGTAATGACTCTGTTGTCATCGCCATGACCATCATTAATACTCACTAACATAATACTCATCAAGAAAACAATAGTGGGCCTCATGAATGGAAAATCTAACTAAAAGATCTAGGTAGATTCGATGCATATGGCTGGGTCCTAGGTAGATCCAATGCACATGAATTGGGCCCACAAATTCAATGCACAAAGATTGAGCCATTGAGATGCAGGAATGGACAATTAAGATAGGGCCATGAAAATGTTGGGCTATGGAGAGGGTAGTGAAGGGTCGCGGGTAGGGTAAACTACCACTATAATAGCAGCACAGGGCTATAGGGATCATCAGACCATAGAGAGGATGGTGAAGGGCTATGGGAATAGCAATGCAGGACCACAAGGAGGGCACGATCACGGGAACAGTAGCACAGGGCTGCCAAGAGGAAGAACGGCTATAAGAACACTAGTGCATGGCTACGGGGGGAAGAATGGCCATGGGGAGGTGGATTGAGTAAGGGGAGGGCAAACAGGCATGGGAGAGAATGGCACCGGGAATAGTAGGGGGGGGGAACCAGTGGGAGAGGGGGAGCTATCAAGAGGGAGCACCAACAAGGGAAGGGGAGCCAGTAGGGGAGTGGGGGAACCAGGGGCAGGGGAGTGTGGAAGCCAGCAAGGAGGTAGTGAGGGATGGGGGAGCACCATTGAGAGAGCACAATTAAGGGAGCACCGGCATGAGAGGGGGTGCACTAGCGAGGGATTGTCAGTAGGGAGCAGGATCCAGCGGGGAAGTAAGGGAATCGAGGAAGAGGAAAAGAAAATTTAAGAGGAGAGGAAATTTTTCCCAGCTTGGACTCCTAGAAGGTTTAAATGGGATCACTATTGTAACGGCAAAGCATGCCATCACTAATAATGGTCACTAATTTAGTATTTTTAATAATATTATTTGTGATAATAAAATGTTGTCACTAATTTTGTCATTAATAATTGAATTTTTTTAAAGATGGCCTTTTTATCGCTAATAAATAAATTTCATCACTAATAAAAGTTTCAAAAATTTTAAAACAAATTGGAATTCCAAAAGTTTTAGTGATTACCTAGCTGTCACTAATAGTCAAAATTTCATCACCATCTCTAATAGTATTAGCAATGGAATAATTTTTTGGTCGATTTTATGGTTGGTAAAAATAGGTATTAGTAATGGCTAGTTTTTTTTGTTGCTAATTGGTACGTTAATACTCCATTTTCTTATAATGTAATATAGGCTATTAAAAATCTTGAATAGCATATAATTTGATAACATATTTGAGATTTGATAAATTAATAATCTAGAAAAAAGATATTTGAACTAGCCATGTTAAATAAAAAAGCTATCCAATAGATATGTGTTATATAATTGAGGATGGCCTAACCACAAGCAGATACGTGGTATATAAATTGAGGATGGCCAAACTATGGGCAAATATGTGGTATATATATTAAGGATGGCCTAGTCATTGGTAGATATATGGATATATATTATTGATGGCCTAATCATGGATAGATACATAGCATATATATTAGAAAAGATCTAGCCATGGATAGATACGTGGCATATATATTGAGGATGGCCTAAACATGGACAGATATATGACATATATATTGATAATAGCCTAGCCATGAGCAAATACGTGATAAATATATTGAGGATGGCCTAGCCATGAGCAGATACGTGGTATATGTATTAAGGATGGCCTAGTCACAAGTAGATATGTGGCAGATACTTGAGTTTACTAATCATGGGCTAGAACGTAATTGTGATTTGTCTAAAATCCTTAAAGAAAAGGGTTGATTAGTTTGGATCATATAATGAGATGTAGATAATAAGATGTAAAACCATAATTAAGTAAAAAAAAAATACTTAATGATATATGTGTGTCTCACTTTTGAACAAGATAGATGTTTGGCATTATTGATGCATATTTTTTGCATATATCGGTATTGAGTTATTTAAATCACTTGACATGAGATTTTGAGATTTATATTCTATTTGATATGTCTTCTACTATTTTTAAATTTTATTATATTATATTGATCTAAGTATGTGGGGATTCCTACTGGACTGTAAAACTTATACTCCTACTTCTTCCTTCTCAGAGTTATACAAGATATTTAAACTTGGCTATGGATTGGGTTTATAGATGAAAAGATAAATAGATAGGGAGTCATTAATACTAATCAGATGAATGAAGGATGATTGAATTTAAATTATATAAATATATTTCTTAAATATTGTATTTTCTTATGAATTGTGATCAATAATGTTCTTGGAATTAAGTTATAATAGATTTTAAGGTCTTGTATGATCTGTAGGATGTAGTTCTAGGATTTGTGCAGCTGGTTGCATGGCCAACCCGACGAGTGCTAGGTTCGAAGTGTGACATCACCACATCATCACTTTGGCATTAGATTAAACAGGTCGATACTTCAGCAGATGGCAAGCCAAATATATAAGACCATCCTTCTCCTCATAATTGACAACTACAATATCACATCTTGCCTATAGCTGATATGCTATATTTCACACATGGCCGACTAGTCCATATGCTCACTTTTTCATTTTAAAATTATTCAAAGATTATGTTTGTATTTCTAGCATTGGACTAATTACAACCATTCTCTAATCTATGGTAAGCCAAATACAATGCTACACCCCAATCCAAGGCTGACCCAACACATGCCACATTTCTTGCATAGCCATTATCCAATTGCCATCCATGCCGGTTCATTTATTAAAAAACATGATATGAGTTTTTGGTATTAGAATGGTCATAGTCATACTCCAACCTATAATATACCAAACACAATGCTGCACCCCAGGCCGAAGCTAATCTAGCATACATAACATGTTTCTTATATGACCAACTAATCCAGATGCTGCTTACACCCCTTCAAATATACTAAATCATGATTCCTTACTATTCATGATTATCTATAATTAAGCACTTATTAATCATAAACTATGCAACATCAATTCATCAACACATATAAAATAAAATATACACAATTATAGAGGTATGTCCACATATATGATTGTCCATAGTCATGTAGATGATTGCATTGAAGAACCTCTCTATAGTTCCACACCAAAACTTACAAATTAGGTGCCATGTACTCTAATCAAAGCCTTTTTAAGCCTTCTCCTATAGATGACTTCTCCTCTACAGAATCAAACCCAAACATCAAAGGAAAATCATATAGCGAGTATTAGCAATTTAGAACTTCTACTAAAGTCCACTCGAGTTGTAGTACCCTAGACCAACTTTTAATGTACTTAAAAAATAAAAAAAGAAAAGGAAGAACTCCCAAAGGAGTTCTTCCTTCTTTACTTCTTCCACCAAGAGTCCTAATTCCACTCAGAAATCCAATTGAAAACAATCTCAAATTCTTTCTATAAGGGTCTATGTAACAAGCCTCAATCTCCTTAGTTTTTCCTCACCAAAGATCACCATTATTTGGCTGCCACTTTTCTCTCTTTTCTTCTTGATTATCGATGGTTTAATCTTATTTTAGCCTCCAAAAATCAAATCAATCTTCATTGAAGACAAGGTAGATCACTCAAATCATCTACTTCTCAATCTCTTTTAATTCCTAAAGCTTGGGTTTTGCCAAATTGTTACCGAAAATTTCCAGAAGAATTTGATTATAAATCCCTATATTTTCTTGATTTTCTAGTTCCTTTTGGCCATCATTGATCACCAGCCTTGGACCCATGGCTGCACCACCAAGGGCCTCCTTCATAGCCACCACCAACATTAGGAAGAAGCTCCCATATTCTAAAATAGAAGGGGAATGAGAGTCCCTATTTTGCTAAGAAGAGAGGAAGAAGAAGGAAGAAAGAAAAAGAAAAAGAAAATTAAAAAAAAAAAGAAAATAAAATAAAAAGAATCACTCAACCCCTTAAATTAATGAGAGAGTGTGTAAGGGGAAGGAGGGAAAAGGTAGAAAAGGAGGGAAAAGGAAGAAAAGAGAGAGGAAAGAAGGGAAGAGAGAGCAACAAAAAGAAGAGAGTAGGTAGAAATAAGAGAGAAAAAACTCTTTTTTCTTCTTCCCTATGATAGAATGGCTGATGACTCACAATACCTGCACATGGCAACGACCCTTAAAGGCAAGGGCCATGACAACTACTTGCAATAACCCAATCATGGCTACATCTAGAGATAGTTGCCGGTGTAGTGGAAGAAGAAAAGAAGAAGAAATAGGTGATGCCCTATTCTTATTACAAATTCGGTAGTTCACCACTAAATTTTGAGTAGTGATGACCCCCATCTAGACTTGAAGAAAAGAAAAGGAGGATATAAACCTTACCTTATCTCCTATGAATTCTCATGATTGGTTCATTGAAATCTAAGGATTCCTTCTCAAAAAATCAAGAACAATCTTAGAAGACTGCTCAGCAATGATGGATCGAGTTTGGGGTGAGTGGTTAGGAGAGAGAAAACCTTTAATAAACTAAAATTCTAGGGTTGTCGGCATGCCCTAGGTCCCTTTCTCTGATGATCAGAGAAATGGAAGACTCCCATTAGGAGTATTCTTCCTTTCCTCACTTGTGTGCAAGCTCCTCTTCTTTTTCAAATGCTTTAAATTCATGTAAAAAAAATAGGCCTATTTTAAGTTTAAGGGTAATCAATGGATTGGGCCTTATAGTTTAGGTCAACTTAAGTCATGAGTCAACCAGACCTATTTGCAGCTTTTTTTGCAAGCAATGGATGATTTACCTCTCATTGATCAAGTGAAAAGAGCCTGGCAAGTAAGGGTAGCAATTGAGTCGGGTCGAGTATGTACAAATCAAGTCAGATATAGATCAAGCCAAAAAAGCCTCAACCTGAACCTAACCTATTTATTAAATGGGTTACAAGTTAAAGCCTTAATATGTCATATTTAATAAACAAGTAATCCAACCTAACCTATTTAACCTGCTAACCTAAACCCAATCCTACATATTTAGCTTTTTGATATATAACTATTTACCCAATACAATCTAACCCAACTTGTTTAATAAACAAATAAACCAGGTTAAATAGGTTTCCAATATTAAATGGGTTAAACAGGCCGATCCATTTATAATCCAAACCTGTTTATAATATAAACCCATTTATGATATAAATTCATTTACGATCCAAACCCATTTATGATCTAAATCCATTTATCATAAATCCAAACATGTTTATGACAGGTCGAATGCGAGTTAGGTTAGTAGTTTGGGTCATATTTTACCATCCCTATTTGCAAGCTCAAGCAAAGAGATCCATCCTAATCGTTGCTGGTGCCACCCTCGATAGTGATAACTAGTGGATGATCGACCCACATCGAGCAGCCATAGAGGGGAGTGTTTTCTTGATTCATTGAAACGTGTTCTTATTTTTAGTTTTTTCCTTTTCTTTATCATTAGATATGATAGATGATGGATTAGAATATATTTTTTAAGGTGAAGGAAGGTGAAGATACCATCCAGTTTTTATTTCGGAATAAAGAGATAGTTACAAAGTTTAAAAAGGAATGTCTACCAAAGGGTTTTGCAGATTTCCAAATACAAAAAACTCAAATACAGCTCCTGCTTATAGGATGGAAACAAATATATTTTAGAGAGTAAGGAAAAAAAGTTTGAGATGCGATGCCAAAGTGGAACTAATGGTGGCAAGAGACCACCTCTTGAAGTCAAGCTTCTAAAGGTGTACACTGAGGAGATATGGTAGCAGGTTTGGAGAGTTGAAACTAGAAATTTTCTAATAGTGTTTCAAACATCTAGAAGGCAATCTCTCATATATTTTATTCTTTACTGAATTGTTCCATGCTCAATAGATCTATAGTCCCACGTAGGATTGACTAATCTTTGTAAAGGGATAGTCCTTCAACTACTATCGAAATCATAGAGAAAATTTTTCCTAAGAAATATCTTCTATTCATTTCCTTCCAAGTGAGCCAAGTCATGCTGGCAAAGAGTATTAGAACCACTTTTGGCATACTTCGAGAAATTTTGTCTTCTCTAGTTTCAGCCAAATGCTTTCAAAAGTTGCATGAGTATGCAACACTCTAAAGTGCAAATTCCCATCCAAATTGATGCAAAAAAACTGCAATTAGAGAACAAGTGATCTATATATTCTATGAGGTGACCACAAAGAGTACAACCATCCAAAACATTTTGAGCTTTTTCCCTTTGGACCCTTTTGTATTCAATCTTTTTTCCAACTCAACCAAAGAAACATTTGATATTTAACGGTATACTATAGCTCCATAAAAAGGAAGCAAATTGCACTTAATCCCATGAGTTTGTAGAAATTGATAGCATGAGGATGCAGAGAAAAAAAAAAATTCACCCAACTTCCAAATTGATTTGATTTTTGTTGCTGTTTAGGATGACCAAAATGAGGAAAGCAAGGTGAGTGAATGATGACTACACCTCCCAAGAAGCATGAGGGGACATCTGATATTCCAAGTACAAGTCCTCGAGATGAGATTTGTTATAGTGTTGTTTTTCATCTAGCTAAGCTTATAAAGGGCTGGAAAAATATAAAGAAGCGGTGCATCATAAATGCAACTATCCTTCCAAAAAAGTGTTTGTTAGCCATTGCCAATTTTGAAGTAGATTTTGTTTCAGAATACTGGTAGAGCCCTCATAATGTCTCTCCAAAGGTTAGAGCATCTCTTTGGTGGTTTCCAAGATATAGATAATTTACCCTTTTGTGATAAGCAATCTCAATCTGTGTTCACCAAATTCTAGGGTCTTTGTTGATGAACCTTCATCCCCATTTAGCCTAAAGAAAGTGATTGAAATGGTTGACGTCAATTACCCCAGGACCCCCTTCTTCCTTGAGCATACATACATTTTTTCAATAGCTTTACAAGACAAATCATGTGAGCTTGATGAGCAGGCCCATAAAAAAGATCTTCCTCCTACCTAATTGCTGGCATGAGACCTCTTTGATCTAGCCAAGATTATTATCTTTCCTATATTCTAATCTATATAAAAGATATTCTAATTTATCAATCCTGAGATCTTTTTTATGGATTAGAACATAGGAAATACAATATTCTCTATTTTTGGGTAAATAAATATGATATTCTCTTTGATCTAGCCAACAATATTATCTTTTCCATATTCTAAACCATAAAAAGATCTCAGGATGATAACATCAAAAGATCTTTTCATGGATTAGAATATAGGAAAGATAATATTCTTGTCCAGATCAAAGAGGTCTCATGCCAGCAATTAGGGATGAGAGGAGGCTATAGGTGGGTGAGTGATCTTCATAGTAAAAACAAACAGGAGTAAGAAGGTAAAGCTAGGGATGACAAAATATGACCCAACCTACATTCGACTTGCCTTAAATAGGTTTGGGTTTGGGCTAAATGGATTTAGGTGATAAATGGGTTGACATGTTTAACCCATCTAATTATTTAGATCAAGTTTAAGTTCTAAGTTTATGGCTGGTAAACTCATTTAACATGTTTATGAAGTGTGTTGAATCAGGTCAGGTTCCTATTTATACCATTTAAACCTACTGCAATTTAAAATTTAAAAGGAATGGTCAGTGCTCATAATCATGATTAGAGTGGCACCTCGTGACCATGATGGTAGTAAAGTGATAAAACCAAAACTCAAGGGTGGCTTTCTATGAACCATCACATAAATAGCCTCAGCCTGTTCTTTTCTTGATCAACCCAACCTATCGCAATTAGGGTTTCTCAATTAAGGGTTTCTTCATCCTCTTCGATGCTGACAACAAAATGAGTCCTTTTCTCTATTGCCCTCAATTTGTTTAGGCTCCGAAGTCCTAATTGGGCCATAGCCATCCCCTTTCGCTACTTATGAGTCATGGCAACAGAAACTTCAGATGATCGGATCTCTTCCATTTTCATGTTAGTGGCCCTTCTCCCTCTCTCTTAATGGCTGCCTCTTCTTCCAAAGCTTTCTTGCATCTCCCCCCTCTCTCAATTACCCAAATCTTCCTTCAAGCTCATCTTAGGTCCATCATCGTCTCCGCCCTTGTATGATCAGTATAGACCTGCAAAATATAGATTAGTGAAAAATCTAAATGGTGGACTATTATTGGGGTCTCTATCTATTTTCTTATATCCCTTTACCACTTCTCAAAAGAGGTATTTATAGGCCAAGCGATTCCTACACAAATCGTGATCTCCTTAGCAAAATAGCACGATTCGGCTAAAAAACAAAATGGAACATATTCTTGGAATAGAAAAAATTAGTATGATTTGGCTAAAATCTAGAATGAAATGGATTCTTGGAATAGAAATAAAATGTTGCAACACCAACTTGGGCCCACCACAACTTTTGTTGTGCATGAGATCTTTTGTGGATCAAATCCGTGTAACCTCCATGTGGCTTTGCTTCAACTTCGTTATTGATTGTTTCTCAAATCCCTGATCATGGTTCCCTCTCTTTAGAGCTAGCTCCTACTAGATCTAGAGCATAAGATGGGGAAATGTGGCTTGGCTAGCTTTCAGTTAAACACTTGGCCATGCTCAGAACATTGCCCTTCTGTCCAACTCAGAAGACTTCTTACTGTCATTGGCATGTCTTAGTGATCTTCTTCTCTAAAATGGTGTCCTCCTTTAGCATCATCTCCTGGTCAATGACCAAGTCATCCACCAATGATAAGATCTCCTTTGGCTTGTCATCCACCATCAATGGTGTTGCCGATCCCGCCACCGCGCCTGTGACTTCGGAATTGCCGATCCGACTAGACCGTCTCGCTTCTGGGCCTCCTAGCTAGGTCGGACCTGCAAGGCAAAGTCAGAAATCCTGGCCGGGGATTCCGACGAGGGAGCTCCGACGGTCAAGTTAGTAGACGGCGAGAGGGAACAGATTTTCTGGGACGGGCCCCCGAAGGAGTCCCAGACTCAAAGAATGTGTTAGGAAGAAAAGGTGTCCAAAAGACCAGAAACCTGGCTGGGTTCCTTCGCCGAGCTCACGCCAAGGGGCCCCTCTCGGGACCTTGGATCTTGCCCTTGAAGCGGAGTCTCCAGCTTTTGTTTCTGGCTTCACCTCCCTTACCTTGTCGTCTATCTCTCCTTCCTTTTATCTCTTCCTGTTGCCCCCTTGTTTTCCGCTCCTGGGAGGCTCCTTTGTCGCTTTCATCTTCGCCCCTTTCTCTTTCCCCTTCTGGATCAGAGGGCCGGGCGGCTTTCCGGCCTCGTTTGCCGAGCCCAGCGGAAAAGAGTAGGGGAGGGGGCGCTGGTCAGACTGCTAACCAGACCTCGGGCCGAGCGTGAAAGCTCTTCTTCCCAAGCACCGACGCTGTCCGTTTTCGGGTCCTGTTTTGTCAGGGCCTCGTCTCTCGACTGCGAAACATGTCGGGCCGACGTAAGTGATGTTTCGCGTGCCGCCATCATCCGTACGGGGTGCCTTTCTCGGGGTGCGGCGCGCATGGCTCAAGGGGCAACCTCGGAGCCCGCGCCTCCATTCTTTGGGACCTTCTCTGTACGAGCTGGCCTATGTTGGCCGATGTGAACCCCTCCCGGGTGGACACCTGTCGGAAGCAGCAGAAGGATGCTCGGCTCGGCCGAGGTGGTCCCATCTCCGGGCACCACCTGGCGAAGGGGCGAAGGGGCCCGGCTCGACCTCGGCCGAGGTGGGACCGTCTCAGGGTGCCACCTGGCGAGGGAGTAGGGGAGCCGCCGGTCTCGGTCGAGGTGGACCCCTCCTCGGTGGACACTGGCGGAGCAGCAGCAGAAGGCGCCCGGCATCGGCGAGGTGGTCCTGTCTCCGGGCGCCACCTGGCGAAGGAGCGAAGGGGCCGGCTCGACCCCGGCCGAGGTGGAACCGTCTCAGGGTGCCACCTGGCGAGGGAGCGGGGGAGCCACGGCCTCGGTCGAGGTGGACCCCTCCCGGGTGGACACCTGGCGGAGCGGTAGAAGGACACCGGCTTCGCCGAGGTGGTCCCGTCTTCGGGCGCCACCTGGCGAAGGAGCGAAGGGGCCCGGCTCGACCCCGACCGAGGTGGAGCCGTCTCAGGGTGCCACCTGGCGAGGGAGCGGGGGAGCCACGGCCTCGACCGAGGTGGACCCTCCCGGGTGGACACTTGGTGGAGCGGCAGAAGGATGCTCGGCTCCGGTCGAGGTGGTCCCGTCTCCGGGTGCCACCTAGCGAAGGAGCGAAGGGGCCCGGCTCGACCCCGGTCGAGGTGGAACTGTCTCAGGGTGCCACCTGGTGAGGGAGTGGGGGAGCCGCCGGCCTCGGCCGAGGTGGACCCCTCCAGGGTGGACACCTGGCGGAGCGGCAGAAGGATGCTCGGCTCCGGTCGAGGTGGTCCCGTCTCTGGGCACCACCTGGCGAAGGAGCGGAGGGGCCCCGCTCGACCTTTGCCGGGATGGGACCGTCTCTGGGTGCCACCTGGCGAGGGAGCGGGGGAGCCGCCGAACTCGGCCGAGATGGACCCCTCCTAGGTGGACACCTGGCGGAGCGGCAGAAGGATGCTCGGCTTCGGCGAAGTGGTCCCGTCTCCGGGCGCCACCTGGCGAAGGAGCGAAGGGGCCCAGCTCGACCTCAGCCGAGGTGGGACCGCCTCAGGGTGCCACCTGGCGAGGGAGCGGGGGAGCCACCGAACACGGCCGAGGTGGACCCCTCCTAGGTGGACACCTGGCGGAGCGGCAGAAGGATGCTCGGCTTCGACCGAAGTGGTCCCGTCTCCGGGCGCCACCTGGCGAAGGAGCGAAGGGGCCCGGCTCGACCTCAGCCGAGGTGGGACCGTCTCAGGGTGCCACCTGGCGAGGGAGCAGGGGAGCCGCCGGCCTCGGCCAAGGTGGACCCCTCCTGGGTGGACACCTAGCGGGGCGACAGAAGGATGATGGGCTTTGGCCGAGCTCGACCTCGGCTGGGATGGGCTGCATCTGACTCAGCCGAAAAAAAAAAATTCCACGCATCTCGAATCATGCCCAACGAAATCTGAGGCATGCCAAGTCATCGTTACGGCTGTAACAGTTGCCCCCCAACCCACCATCGTTGGGGGCGTCGTGGGGAGGGGTGGGGATTAAATGCTGAGATGACGGGGGGGGGCGAAGATCTTGCATCATAATTGGCACGATCCTCGTCGCCGTTTCTCGGTACGCCGAAGCCCTAAAGGAGGCGCCACGCGTGCTTACTCGCCCGTAATTAATGCATCGCTTTGAAACAGAGACCTTTTCCCTGCGAACGAGGTGTCGGTCTCGGGCGTGCGTCCACGCGGCAATCACCCGATGGCCGGAGTGGAATGACGGGTACGGCTGTAGTCGATCAAGTTTGAAAAGGAAGGGACTTTCCGGAACGAGGCCTTTTCCTTGCTTCGTCGGCGGTTTGCTGCAGGCTATCTCCCACTCCCCCGCGTCGCACAGTGCATTTCGGTGATCGCCTCCGTTCTCTTCTTCGTTCCTCCCCTTTCCTAGTCTCTCTCTCTTATTACTTTCTTTGCCATGGCGCGCCGTCGCCATGTTTCTTCTAACCCGGACGAGGCCGGTCCGTCCCGGCCGAGGACTCCATCGTCTTCCTCCTCGAGGAGGAAGTGATCCCGGAGGAGACCCGTAGGCGACTCCAGCTTGGGGGTATCACCATAGGCATCCCAGGGGTGTCAGGTCTCCTCCTGTCGTGCCCGCACTTCCTATCTCTTCTCTTCCTCCTCCGACCCTTCCTTCTGTCGGTCCCTCCGGTCATATTTCCATGATGACCGAAGGTGACCTTTCTTGCTCCGGGAGGTCTATGGCATCCCGGGGTCAATCCGTCTCTCTGTTCCGCGGCCCGGGGACCGCGTCACCATGAGTGGTCCTGGCCGCATAGCTTTCTACGAGGACTTCCTTCTCGGGGATCTTCGGTTCCCTCTGCACCCCTTCTTCCTTTCCTTCCTCAGCCATTTCCGTCTAGTCCCGCCCAGTTGGCTATCAATGCCATCCGGGTCATCTTTTCTTTCATCGTCTTCTATCACTTCCACGGGTTTGTTGCCCGTTTCTCCCTCTTCAGGGCTCTGTTTATCCTGAAGCGGTACTCCACTGATGACGGCTGGTGGTACATCTCGCCCCGTCCCAGGTGTCTCCGTTTCGACCTCCCTTCTTCCATCAAGGGTTGGAAGAACCGGTTCTTTTTTGCCTCGGTCGAGGACGTCGACTGGCCTAGAGCGAGCCGGATCGGTCCCCGAACCGGAACTCCCAAGTCGAGCCGGCAGACTAGAGGCCTACTCCCAGCTACTGAGCGACGTAGTCCAGCACTCGAGGTTCTGCTCTCGGAGCAGAACTTGCTCGAGGCGGGGGTCAGCCCCATCCGCGAGCGGTTGAGGCTCAGCTCTTCTCTTATTCTGCCTTTCCGTTCTTTTTCTTTTAGCCGAGCTGACCGACTCTTTTCTATTGCAGGTATGAAATTTTCACTGGAGAACCTTCTGGAGGGCGCGGCCTAGAGGGACACCGCCGAGGTGGACAAGCCTGCGGTGAAGAGGGCTCGCACCGAGGTGACCCAGGAGGTCATGCAACGCCCATGCCTAGTCCGGTAGTCGTGCTCCCCCGCCCAGGCCACCTCGGGCCTGGGCTATTGATGCTCCAGCCGTCGACCCGGCGGTGCTGCCGACGAGGGAGGTCCACCGACAGCAGTTCCACCCCATGCTAGCCCCATCATCACCGCAGAGCCGACGGCACCGCCTGCGACTCCAGCCGTTCCAGCGGTGGTAGTTCCTCCCGGGGGTTGGTCGCCCCTGCAACCGACCTGACGGCTCCACCGTCGGTGATCACCAACCGATGCTCTGTGATCCGCGATAGGGGCTCGCGGAGAAGGTGATGTAGTTCGCCTCCACCTCCCGGACCGCCGATCTCAAGGCGGCCAGGACTATGCCGACGCCTTGCTCGGGATCCTCCCGTAGCTTTTCACGGTGAGTCCGAACTCAGAGCCCTTTCTTTGTTACTTCGGTTGGCTTTTTACTAACCGTTCTTCGCTGCGCAGAGATTGGGACCGACGTGCTCCTGCTGAGGAACTTCCTTGTAGGGTACGTAAAGAAGGACGCCGAGAAGGAGGAGAAGCTCGGCAAGCTCGCGGTCGATGTGAAAGACCTCATGGAGAAGGGGGTCGAGCTGCAGGGGAGCAACCAGGCCCTTCAGGAGGACATGGCATGCACCGAGGAGCGTGTCAAGGACCTGGAGTCCTCTCTGTCCGAGGAGAGGATCTCCCACCAGTGGTGCACGGAGGAGGATGCGGCGGAGAGGGCTCGTCTCCAAGCCCATTCTCAGTGGTTGGAGCGTCAGCTGGAGGAGGCCGGCGGGAGGCGAGTGCGGCCAAGGAGCGGAGCACCTACATCAACGGGCTCCTGGAGGCCGCGAAGCAGAGGCGCAGGAAGCCGTCCCGAGGTTTCGGACCTCCGATGAGTACATCTCGGAGGTCCGGGAGGCCGCTGTGGACTCCTTCCTAAAGGGTTCCAAGTGTGCGGGAGAGAAGATGGGGTCTTTCTACCTCGAGCTCGACCTCAGTGGGGTGGCACTCGGGGGCAGAAGGCAAGGACCCGCCAGCGGGGCTTCCGGTGCGGCGGGCGACACAACTACGGCCCCAGCGGGTGACAGGCCGTAGCTCCGGAATGGCCCCCGAGCCAGCAGCCGCCGATGGCGAGGATGGGGAGCGCGCGACCCAGACTGAGGACCCTACCACCGCGCCGAACTAAGCTGCAGATGTATCCCTTTCTTTTCCCTTTGTTTTTTGGGGACTCCCGGCCTGTCGGGACTCCCTTGTTGTAATCCTTGCTTTTGAATTAATGAAGATTTAATTTTGCCAAGTCTCGACCCTCGCCTTCCTCTTTCACCTTTTCTTCTTTCTTCTTTTTTTTTTTTTTTTTGAGGTGTTGATGTGGAGTGCCGAGACGAGGGTGGACCCGCTTCGGGCTGAGTCCGTGGCTGGACCTGGTCCCACCCAGCATTCAAATCAAAGTTCGGAGCACTCTGGACTGGGTGGTAGTAGAGTAGGCCTTGCATGGGCCCTTCTTTGGGCTTTCCTTCGTGATCGCGTGGCGAACTGGGTTCTACCCCACTTCCAGACCGAAGTTCGGGACTTCCGGACTGAACCCCGGGGCCGCAGGCTTTGTTCAAGCCTTGCGCTTCTTGCCGAGCTGTTCTCCGTGATCGCGTGGGCGATCTAGGCTCTGCCCCGCCTTCCAGACCGAAGTCCGGGACTTCCGGACTGAACCCCGGGGCCGCAGGCTTTGTTCAAGCCTTGCGCGGCTTGCCGAGCTATTCTCCGTGACCGCGTGGGTGAGTTGGGCTCTGCCCGCCTTCCAGACCGAAGTCCGGGACTTCCGGACTGAACCCCGGGACCGCAGGCTTTGTTCAAGCCTTGCGCGGCTGGCCGAGCTGTTCTCCATGATCGCATGGGCAAGCTGGGCTCTGCCCTGCCTTCCAGACGAAGTCCGGGACTCCGGACTGAACCCCGGGGCCGCAGGCTTTGTTCAAGCCTTGCCACGGCTGGCCGAGCTATTCTTCGTGACCGCGTGGGCGAGCTGGGCTCTGCCCCGCCTTCCAGACCGAAGTCCGGAACTTCTTGCTTTCTCAGGTCTTCTGCCACAGTCGTGTTTGCCGAACTCAGAGTCATACGCCCGTTTCCCTACGAGGTGAGAAAGAGCGTTTGAAGCAAATAAACTTTATTACAGGAGTTGGGGGAACCTTACATTATTGATAATACATCCTTAGGTTCGAGGCATTCCGCGTCCGAGGGAACCTGGACCCTCCCCATTCCTCCAAGTAGTAGGCCCCATGAGGGAGGGCTTCCGCTACCCTGTATGGGCCTTCCCAGTTCGGAGAGAGCTTCCCACACTCTCATGGCTGAGAAGCTTCAGCACGCCGGAGCAACAGATCTCCTGGTGTGAAAGGACTTCGGCCGCACCCGGGAGTTGTAATACCTGGCCACTCGCCTGTACGCCGCCATCCGGACTCGGGCCTTGTCCCTCATCTCTTCAAGAAGGTCCAGGTTGAGCATCATTCTGGCAGGGTTCTCCGCCTCATCGTATTGTTCCACATGCAGTGTGGGTAGACTGAGCTCAATCGGGATAACCGCCTCGACTCCGAAGATGAGGTTGAATGGGGTCTCGTCGGATGCCATCCTCGGGGTGGTGTGGTATGCCAGAGGATGCTAGGGAGCTCCTCCGTCCACCTGCCCTTAGCCTGGTCCAGCCTCGTGCGGAGGCCCTGCAAAATTGTCCTGTTCGTGACTCGGCTTCTCCATTGGTCTGAGGGTGAGCAACGGAGATGAAGCGATGGTGGATGCCGAGGTCGCTGCAGAATTCTTCAAACTCTCGGCAGTCGAACTGACGCCCGTTATCAGTGATCACGATGTGGGGAGGCGAAATGGCAGATGATCGACTTCCAGAAGAACTTGGCGACGTTGCTTCGGTGATCCGCGCCAAGGGTTCGGCCTCGATCCACTTTGTGAAGTAGTCGATGGCCACAATCAGGAACTTCCGTTGTCCGGACGCTGGTGGAAATGGTCCTAGGAGGTCCATTCCCCATTGGGCGAATGGCCACGGAGCCGAGAGAGCTGGGAGATTGGGGTGGAGGGCTGCCGTTGCACCACGGCGTGCCGCTAACACCGATCACACCTCTTCACGAAGTCGGCGGTGTCCTCCTTCATCGTCTCCCAAAAATAGCCTTGACGGAGAGCCTTGTAGGCTAGCATTCTGCCTCCCACGTGGTTCCCACAGATGCCCTCATGAATCTCCTGGAGCACGAGTGCGGCCTCCGCAGGTCCCAGGCATAAGGAGGGGGTAGGAGTAGGACCTTCGATATAGTTGCCCATCCACCAGAACGAACCGCGCGGCCTTCTTCTGATAAGGCAGGCCGCTGCACAGTCCTCTAGCAGGGTACCGCTGGTTATGTACTCGGTGTACTTGTCATCCAGCTGGGCTCACGGCTGACCTGATGGACCTCCACTGGGATCTCATAGCTTGGGGCCTTGAGGCACTCCACGTGAGCGCGGCCCAGCATCGAGTCCGGCAGGGTCGCCAGCCAGGAAAGAGTGTCCGCACGGGCATTTCCCCGTGGGGGATGTGTAAGATGTTGAAGCGCTGAAAACTGGCCACGCCCATTTTGACAAGCTCCAAATACTTTGCCATTTGAGGGTCGTGCGCGGCGTATTCTCCAGAGACCTGTCCCGCCACTAGCTGGGAGTCGGTGAAGGCTTTGAGGTTAGCCACGCCCAGCTCGTGGGAGACCCTAAGCCCGGCGAGGAGCGCCTCGTATTCCGCCTGATTGTTGGTCACAGTGAACTGGAAACGGAGCAGCACGCATTCGGCGATGACCCCACCGCCGTTGGCGAGAATGAGTCCGGCTCCGCTCATGCCAGAGTTCGAGGCTCCATCTACATGAAGGATCAGGCATCCTCTCTGGGCTCCTCGGGGCCCGGTTTCGGCTGCTGGTGCGAGGAGTCCTCCTCGGACTCCTTGCCTAGGCCCGCACACTCGACCAAGAAGTCAGCCAGCACTTGCGCTTTCATGGCCGACCTCGACCTGTAAGCGATGTCGAACTCGCTGAGCTTAAGCGCCCACTTCGCCAATCGCCCCGATGTGTCGGGTCGGCTGAGCACCGCTTTCAGTGGCTGATCCGTCAGGATGGCAATGGGATGCGCTTAGAAATAGGGCTTGAGACGCTGAGCAGACACTATTAACGTAAAAATGAGTTTTCGGGCCGGGAATACCTGAGCTCCGCATCGCGGAGAAGTTTGCTGGTATAGTACACCGGCCGCTGGACTCCCTGGTCGTCGGTCCGAACTAGGACGGAACTGACGGCCTCCGGGGTGACCGCCAGGTAGAGGATGAGCTCCTCTCCCTCCTCAGGCCTGGAAAGCAGTGGGGGCGATGCGAGGCGTCTTCAGCTCTTCAAAGGCCTCCTGGCACTCCTCGGTCCAAGCGAAGTCGTTCATCTTCCTCAACACTTTGAAGAAGGGTCGGCAGTGGTTGGCCGACCTGGAGATGAACCGACTCAGGGCTGCTATCCGGTCGGTGAGTTGCTGCACTTGCTTCTTGGAGGCGGGCTGCTCCATGTCCAGGATGGCCTGGACCTTCTCCTGGTTGGCTTCAATCCCTCTCTGGGTTACCATGAACCCAGGAACTTCCGATAGAGATGCCGAAAGCGCACTTCGCCGGGTTCAGCTTCATCTGATGACGTCGGAGATTGCCGAAAGTCTCCGCCAGGTCGGCCAAGTGATCCGAGTGGGGCTTGCTCATCACCAGCATATCGTCCACGTACACCTGCATGTTGCGACCGATCTGGTCTTTGAAGACTCTGTTGACCAGACGCTGGTACGTGGCCCCGGCGTTCTTGAGGCCAAACGGCATCATCCTGTAACAGAAAGTTTCGCGGTCGGTGATGAAGGCAGTGTGCTCTTCGTCCTCCGGGTTCATTCGGATCTGGTTGTAGGGAGAAGGCATCCATGAAGGATAGGAGACGATGCCACGAGGTGGTGTCGACCAATGGTCAATCTTTGGAAGGGGAAGCTATCCTTTGGTCAAGCTCGGTTGAGGTCGGGTGTATACATAGATCCTCCACTTACCACTGCTCTTCCTCACCATGACCACATTCGCCAGCCAGCTGGGATACTGAACTTCCCGCATGAAGCCAGCGGTGAGAGTTTCTCCACCTCTTCGTTAATGGCCCTCTGCCTCTCCGCAGCGAAGCTCTCTTCTTTGGGTGGACCGGGTGGTAGCTTGGGTCCACGTTCAGCCATGTGTGTAATAACCTCGGGGGGAATGCCGGCATATCGGCTGTGTGACCAGGCGAACACATCCGCGTTCTTGCGAAGGAAATCCAGCAGGCGGGTTCGTTCCTCTTCCGGGAGCTGTGCCCCCACCTGCACATCTTCAGTGGGTTCGAACCGAGGGATAAGTCAACAGGCACTCTACGGGTCCTCCCCTGGGTTCCTTCTCCCTTAGGTCGAGGTCATCGACGTTGGGGCGAGCTCAGCGCCCGGAGCGACCGGGATGCCTGGAGGCAATGCAGGACTGGCTGGGTCGTCCACCTCATCACCCGAGTCTGGAAGCCGTGGGGAATTGCACCAACAACCGCTTTGTAGAAATCATGGCGTCCAGTTGGTTGATCCCGGGATGCCCGAGGATCGCATTGTAAGGCGAAGGAAGCTTGACAAAGTAAACATCATCAAGACGGTCGTCTGCCGAGGTGGGGATCCAGCGATGACCGGGAGAGTGATCGCCCCTCCGACCCACATCGAGTCCCCAGTAAAGCCTACCAGGGGGTGTGTCCGGCCTCAGCTGATCATGGACAAATTCATTCGAGAGAAAGCATCATAAAAAGCACGTCAGCGAGAGCTCCCACTATCTACCATAATTCGGGTATAGGATGCTTCGCGATGATCATCTCGACCACCACGGCATCATTGTTTACATTTATTTTCATTCCCCTTCTCGGAAGGGGGTACATTCTCCGGGTTCCGAGCTCCTGGGCTCTCTTTGCCGCCCGCCCGATCCCACGTGAGATCATGCCCACTGGCTTTCCGTCGGGCGGTTGGCGATTGCAGGAACCGGGGGTAAGGCCGCGAGCGGTTGTCCTCCGCCGGGACCTTGTTACTGACGAACTTCTTGAGGTAGCTCTTTTGATGAGCTCCTCAATTTCCCACTTTAGGTTGCGACACTCCGGGTTCATGGCCGTGCTCGCGGTGGAAACTGGCAGTACTTTGACTTGTCTCGGGTACCTCTCGGGTTCTGAGGAGGAGGTCGGCGGAGGTAGTTCTCGCCCTCAATTTCCATGAGGATCTTCGTTCGGGGAGCTAGGAGGGGGGTGAACCTCACTTCGAGGTGCCTGCCCTTTGGCCCGGATACAGGCGGGTCGGCAGATGGCCCGGCCTCTGAGCTCCTGGAACGTCCTCGGGGCGGCTTCTTCAAAGTCTTCCCATCTAACTCTCGGCGGGTGATGGTCGGCCTCTTCCACTCGGATGTATTGTGGGCGAGGAGGAGGAGCTCGGAGTACGTCCGGGGGGTTTTATCCAGAGAATAGGTCAGGCGGACTTCTTGAGCCCGCGCTTCAAAGCCAGCATGGCGACGGGCTCGTCTAGGCTGTAGATCTCCAGGGCTGCGGTCTTGAACCGGGTGATGTAGACCCGGAGCAGCTCCTGGTCCTGCTGGCGGATGGAGAAGAGGCTGTCCACCTCCCTCGGCACCTTCCGACAAGCATCGAAGTGGGCCACAAACTTTCCATCCAACTGATGGAATGAGCAAATAGATCCGGTCTCGAGGTGGGTGAACAGACTCGAGAGGCCTTCCGGAGGGTAGCGGGGAAGGCGATGCACAAAAGAGCGTCCGTAGCCCCCTGAACCCTCATGAGAGCCTTGTAGCTCTCCAGATGGTCCAAAGGGTCGGTGGTCCCGTCGTAGGGATCCACCTGTGGCATGCGAAACCGGCTCGGAATTGGCTCCGCCTGAATTTCTTCAGAGAATGGGGGGTGGGAGTCGTAGCCCGCCGGGTCCGCCGATGAGTTCTGCAGGTCGGCAAATCGGCGGGCGAACTCCGCCAACTTGCGCTCGTGCTCCTCCAGGCACCTCTCGGCCTGGCGCTTGATGGCCTCGTCGATGGAATCTTCCACCGAGGCCGCTGGTGAAGGGGGTGCCGATCGGTCTTGGTGCAGGGTCACGCCTCGGCGTCGCTTGCTGCGATGCGCCGTCTCGGCTTCATTAGCCGGGGATCGATTCTCGTGATCCACCGAACCGGTGTAGTTTCTTTTCGCGGGAGTTTGACGGCTCCCGCAGGGGTTGGAGACTGCCCGCGGTTGGGATGGCCTGCCTTGAATGGAGCGCAGCTCCCACGCGGCCCCGCGGCTCGAGCTGCGTGGGTCCCTGGCTGAGGCTGCGTGGCCAGGGAGCGCTGCTGGTGTTGTAGCTGCCGGACCGCCGTGGTCAAGGTCTGCAGCTGTTTGATGACGGCCGCGAGAGGTCCGTCCGCCGAGATCGACTGTGGTGGAAGAGGAGGGGGAGCTGGGAGCTCCCTCTCCGGGCTGTGTGCCCCCTGAGGGGAGGGGACCTCCCCTACACGGCTGGTGGACGCCTCGCGTCCACGAGTGACCACCATTGTCCGAGCATGCTTTGCCTACAGAAAGCTAGCTCCCACTAGGGGTGTTGTCCTGCCCCCTACCTGGTGCGCCAATCTGTTGCCGATCCCGCCGCCGCGCCTGTGACTTCGGAACCGCCGATTCGACTAGACCGTCTCGCTTCTGGGGTCTCCTAGCTGGGCCATACCTGCAAGGCAAGGTCAGAGACCCTGGCCAGGGATTCCGACGAGGGAGCTCCAACGGTCAAGTTAGTAGACGGTGAGAGGGAACAGATTCTCTGGGATGGGCACCCGAAGGAGTCCCAGACTCAGAGAATGTGTTAGGAAGAAAAGGTATCCAAAAGACCAGAAACTCGGCTGGGTTCCTTCACCGAGCTCACGCCAAGGGGCCCCCTCTCGGGACCTTGGATCTTGCTCTTGAAGCGGAGTCTCCAGCCTTTGTTTCTGGCTTCACCTCCCTTACCTTGTCGTCTATCCTCTCCTTCCTTTTATCTCTTCCTGTTGCCCCCTCGTTTTCCGCTCCTGGGAGGCTCCTTTGTCGCTTTCATCTCCTCCCCTCCGCCCCTTTCTCTTTCCCCTTCTGGATCAGAGGGCCGGGCGGCTTTCCGGCCTCGTTTGCCGAGCCCAGCGGGGAAAGAGTAGGGGAGGGGGGCGTTGGTCAGACTGCTGACCAGACCTCGGGCCGAGCATGAGAGCTCTCCTTCCCAGGCGTCGACGCTGTCCGTTTTCGGGTCATGTTTTGTCAGGGCCTCGTCTCTCGACTGCGGAACATGTCGGGCCGATGTAAGTGATGTTTCGCGTGCCGCCATCATCCGTACGGGGCACCTTTCTCGTGGTACGGCGTGCACGGCTCAAGGGGCAACCTCGGAGCCCGCGCCTCCATTCTTTGGGACCTTCTCTATACGAGCTGGCCTACGTCGGCCGAGGTGGACCCCTCCCGGGTGGACACCTGTCGGAAGCAGCAGAAGGATGCTCGGCTCTGGCCGAGGTGGTCCCGTCTTAGGGCGCCACCTGCCGAAGGGGCGAAGGGGCCCAACTCGACCTCGACCGAGGTGGGACCGTCTCAGGGTGCCACCTGGCGAGGGAGCAGGGGAGCCGCCGGCCTCGGCCGAGGTGGACCCCTCCTGGGTGGACACCTAGCGAAGCGGCAGAAGGACGCCCGGCTTCGACGAGGAGGTCCCATCTTCGGGTGCCACCTGGCGAAGGAGCGAAGGGGCCCGGCTCGACCCCGACCGAGGTGGAACCGTCTCCGGGTGCCACCTGGCGAGGGAGCGGGGGAGCCTCCGGCCTCGGCCGAGGTGGACCCCTCCCGGGTGGACACCTGGCGAAGCGGCAAAAGAATGCCCGGCTTCGGCCGAGGTGGTCCCGTCTCCGGGCGCCACCTAGCGAAGGAGCGAAGGGGCCCGGCTCGACCCTAGCCGAGGTGGAACCATCTCAGGGTGCCACCTGGCGAGGGAGCGGGGGAGCCACCGGCCTCGGCCGAGGTGTACCCCTCTCGGGTGGACACCTGGCGGAGCGGCAGAAGGATGCTCGGCTCCGGCCGAGGTGGTCCCGTCTCTGGGCGCCACCTGGCGAAGGAGCGAAAGGGCCCGGCTCAACCCCGACCGAGGTGGAACCGTCTCAGGGTGCCACCTGGCGAGGGAGCGGGGGAGCCACCGTCCTCGGCCAAGGTGGACCCCTCCCGGGTGGACACCTGCGGAGCGGCAGAAGGATGCTCGGCTCCGGCCTAGGTGGTCCCGTCTCCGGGCGCCACCTGGCGAAGGAGCGGAGGGGCCCGGCTCGACCTCTGCCGGGATGGGACCGTCTTTGGGTGCCACCTGGTGAGGGAGCGGGGGAGCCGCCGAACTCGACCGAGGTGGACCCCTCCTAGGTGGACACCTGGCGGAGCGGCAGAAGGATGCTCGGCTTCGCCCGAAGTGGTCCCATCTCCCGGCGCCACCTGGCGAAGGAGCAAAGGGACCCGGCTCGACCTCGGCCGAGGTGGGACCGTCTCTGGGTGCCACCTGGCGAGGGAGCGGGGGAGCCGCCGAACTCGGTCGAGGTGGACCCCTCCTAGGTGGATACCTAGCGGAGCGGCAGAAGGATGCTCGGCTTCGGCCGAAGTGGTCCCGTCTCCGGGTGCCACCTCGCGAAGGAGCGAAGGGGCCCGGCTCGACCTCGGCCGAGATGGGACCGTCTCAGGGTGCCACCTGGCGAGGGGAGCAGGGGAACCGCCGGCCTCGGCCGAGGTGGACCCCTCCTGGGTGGACACATGGCAGGGCGGCTGAAGGATGATGGGCTTCGGCCGAGCTCGACCTCGGCTGGGATGGGCTGCATCTGACTCAGTCGAAAAAAAAAACTCCATGCATCTCGAATCATACCCAACAAAATCTGAGGCATGCCACATCATCGTTACGGCCGTAACAAATGGCTTAAAAGATTTCAAGTTGCTGATGTTCACGATCAAGTAGACCTTCATGTAGACCGGTAACTCTAATTGGTCAATCCAGGCATCTGCATCCACTATGCCATTGAAGGAAGGGATGCCGATCTTTGCCTCAAACTTGAATGGCCATGGCTTCTTGCTTACAATGCTCTGGAGTCGATGTCAAAGTCCAATTGAGTCATGCTTGAATAGCCTTGACACAACTTCTTTGTGGGGGTCACGTGTGCTTTCGGGGAGCTCTTCTAGATGTTTTCCACTCGAACCAATATGATAGTCATCAGGTCCCCTATCTTCTTGATCTCCATGGCCAACTCGTTCGTTAAATTGGTCTCCTTTAGAGAAATATTCGGTGGTGGTGGTTATCAGTGCTTCATCAAGATGGTGAGGGGTTCACCAATTGCTTAGTATTTAGCCCTTGCATGGACCATACATGGCCTATAACTAATGCTCTGATATCAAAACTTGATTCCCATAGGCCTGCAAAATATAGATCAGCAAAAAATCTAAAAGATGGACTATTATTGGGATCTGTCTCTATTTTTCGATATCCCTTTACCACTCCTCAAAAGAGGTATTTATAGATCAAGGAATTTCCACACATATTGGGATCTCCTTGGGAAAACAACATGATCTAGTTGAAAAACATAATAGAATAGATTCTTGGAATAGAAAAATATTTATATGTATTTTTTAAAATTAAAGATACAAATGTTTTTTTTTTTTTTGATAGAAAAAAGGGTATGGGGTTTTATCCCGGTGTAGCGCCCTATTCTAGCCCCCAGCCCGCTAGGTCTTTGTTCGATATAGACCGTAATTTTTTCGCGTACCTTCCTCATCCTCTTGGTTTACCCGAACCGGTGAGTACATCAGCCTAACCCCTCTACGACGTCGGAGTATCAACCAGTCCACCTCCCAGTCTACGACATCGGAGTATCAGCCAGTCCACCTCCCAGTAATATGCACCCGAAAATTCTGGAATTTTAATCGAGTCATCCATTGGATCATTCCTCGAACCCGTGACCAGGCAAAGGGGAAGCCAAGCCTTTACCAACCGTACTATCCCGTAAGCCAAGCCTTTACCAACCGCACTATCCCGTAGACGTAAAGATACAAATGTTGAAACTATTAAAATGATTACTGCTGGTGAGTGGTGCAATTGGTTGTGAGACTTGATATGGCGAGACGCTGACGTGGATAGCTGGCAGGCGCCACATTAAAGAGGACCGCCACGACGAACGCCAAGGCAACACCTCAGCCCGGACCACTTTGCCGAGCTGAGCTGAGCTCCTTCAAGGCAACGAGTCGAGCTCCGTCCTCCACAAGGTCGCGCCCGCGAGCTCAGGACGCATAGGCCGGAGCCGTCCTCCGCCCTCCAAAGCGAGACCCTCGGAGGTTAGAGCCCTGTGGTCGAGGTCGAGCTCAACGCTCACCCGCCAATGTGGAGCCTCTCCGAGCGCGCGCCCTCTAGACCAGGCCCGCACTCTCCATCAAGGTGACCGCACGAGCTCGGAGCATCCAGACCGGAGCAAGCCCTGCCATCCCGGGACACCGGCGAGCCGTTCGAGGACCACGGAACGGCACCCCCCATGCCGCCATAACTACCTGTCCGGCCGTACTTTCAGGGGGATGGACCAGCCAGAAAGCACGAACCCCTAGGACGGTGACCCCCGGATCGAGGCTCTGTCAAGCTTCCCGGAATGGAGCGACCGGAGAAGATATCGGAACGAATGGAAGCTTCCCCTACCACCTGTCAGGAAATGCGTCTCGTTATGGCACGGAATCCCGCCGCACGCGCCTGCTAACTCAGCGAGGATCCCGAGACAAGCACCCAACGGCCAACTTTCAACTACAAAGAACAGTCGACACCCCCAAAAGGGAGGGAGGTAACAATAAAAAACAACAGTAACCAAAAAACAACAACAATCCACCACCAATACAAGCGCAAGCTCGACCAAGAGGGCGAAGCGCCACCACCAACACCACAGCTGAAGGAAAACGAGGGAAACAAGGAGAAGCGGAGGAACAGGGAACCCCTCTGTCCCCGCTATCATTATCCCCCTGCTACGTTTTCGCATTCACTCACATCTTTTACTCCTAGTGTGAAGTCCATCAAGAGGGGCCCGACCAGGAGGATCTGTTCTCCTGGATCGTCACTGACTTGACCGTCGGAGTGCCCCCGCCGAAATCCCGACCCGGGTCACTAACCCCTATTTCGCAGGTCCAGGAGCAGAGGACCGACAGACAGCGAAGGGAGCGCACTCCGACACCGGCAGCAGCTACGGACAACGACGGTCTTGGCGGTAACAAGACTTTTCTCACAACCAGCTGGCAGGGGTCGAGTCTTGGTTTGGACATATTTCGACGAGAAAGTCCGGGGGTAAAATAAAAAATAGAAAAATAGTCCGAGAATAAATTCAAAAAAAGAGAAAAATTAATAAAATAACCCTGAATCCATGTTGGCTGGTTTTTATTCACTCGGCTAACACCAGTGGTAGTCAAGTTGACGTACTCACCTTCGGGTGGAGAACGGCTGCGAAAAAATTAATATGCGCCATGTATCGAACATTTCCTAGCTGGGGTTGGGGGACCGTCTGGGGGTGGCCACGCCCGGGATCTAACTCCTTCCTCCTTTTGTTTTATCAAAAAAAAACTATTAAAATGATTCAAATGATAATTGTAATTAATTTGATACGGATACGACATGCTCCAAGCTCAAACCAACCTTGAGAGTTCTTTTTTTTGCTGGACAAATTATTGAATTATATCCTGTGCATTTGACAACAAAGTTGTAAATAAATTTGACGACCATGGCCAGCCCAATTAAGAAGTTTAAAAAAAAAAAAAAAGATTTACATGAACGTACGATGGAATCATATATTATTTCATATAAATAAGGAGCAAGGGCTGAAAAAATTATTACATAATGCCCATAGTGAATATAGGCCACCAAACAATTTCAACTTTATCACCACGATGGCAGCTCGGTTAGTAGAAACGTTCAATTAGTAGAGAAGCGATCCTGTTTTTTTTTTAATCCCGAGGTCGAAACATGACTCGATATGAAAGATGGGATGGCTATTACTTTGATATTGTAATAGGATCAAACTGATGTATTCATCTTCAATACTGTAAAAAAAATTAGATTGAGGTATTCATCGAAGGAAGAGGATACGTAAATCAAATAATAGTGTGACGAGAAATTTCATGAGAAAGCTATACCGTTATTTATCCCTATTCTTTTTGTTTATTAAAAAATAAAATTTAAATTTTTTAGATAAGTAAATAATTTTCACTTGAGCGAAGGCCATGGATGCTGCGCGACTAGGCCTGCACGTACCGCTAGGGTTCGGCGACACGTACGTACGGGAGACGGCAGACGCGACGCACGGATGACGGACGACGGGACATGATTCCCCCTGTCTCACCTCCGCCCAGCCGGTCAGGGCTTGGCACACCGCGCCAATACGGCGTCCCGCAAAGGTTCCAAGATTTGATTAGACCCTGACATGTTGAACCGGGAGCCCGCGTCGCCTTCCCCCTTCCGAGAACGGAAGGCAGCGAACAACTGCCTCGACGCCTTTGAATGGATCCCGTCGCGCTTTCTTTCCTCGAGCCTGCGTTGCCAGAACGAAAGCTTTGATGGTCGGAGGCGCGCATACAGCCAAATCCTACCAACGGATCAGAATTGAAGCGCACTCTTGTACAACCGGCAGAGGGCGACAGGAGTCCTACGTATACTTGCTTGTTTTTCTTTTATTATTATTTGTTAGTGGGTGGCAGGGAGCCGAACCACGGGTACATATAGAAAGAAATGCACCAGCAGTTGCTAAGGGTGACCGGACCCATCACATGTCCATCAATAATAGCAAGGCTCGTGGATTGCGTTAATTTTGCAGTATATAAGCCCATAGGGCTCTTGGACGAACTGAAAAATTATATGTCATCCACTTTCAATCTGATCTACTTATTTCATCCATCAATAATAGCAAGACTCGCGGATTGCATTAATTTTTATGTCATTCATTTTATATTTGTGCATATAAAATGAATGTTAATGCGATCAATCTGATCTACTTATTATAGACAGAAATACGTTCTAATTGAAGGTGGATTTCAATAAAACTTTTATTGCCGGGCAGATTCAAATAAGAAAAACCAAGAAGCAGTCTCTGACTCAAACTTAGATCTTAAGGAGCCCAATTTTGATGGAAGAAAAACTGTTTAATTTATAAAAAGAGCTTAAGCTCCATGCATAAAAAGATACAAGTTATTCTACACCTTGCTCTCTTTTCCGGTGTTACTCTAAAGCCCTTTCTAGCTTAGGTATTAAAGGACTTGACTAGAACCAATCCAATGAGCCTCATTCTTCATGTGTGCAAGTTCATTAATAATACTCTCCAGGTCTCCATTTTTGTTGGACGGGATTTTGGCATTAATAAAATGGCATCGTTTGTGAAAAAATCAAGATCGGAACATGTTGATGCTGAATCTCCGTCGATCAGATGAAGTGGTTCTTCTTCTGGATTACCGTCGACCGGAACCTGCAAAACAGATCCCTAACCGGAGATTTTCCGGCGGGGGACACTCCGATGTCAATGTCAGAAGAAACTCAAGCATCAGCAGAATGGAGGGTTCTTGGAAGCAGAGAGGGAAAAGAGAAATTCAAAATGTAGGAATCAGTCCAGCTTACCTCGAGTGTCCCCTCTTACCAGTATTTATAGGGTCCAATTGAACTACTTACGGTTATGTAAGTTGGCAAATACAACTACCTCATAACTGTAAGTAGTGGCGGTCGGAGAATCGGTTATTTTGGAATTTATCCATTCTGAGGATTTCAACCATGTGGGCGATTGTAACAGCCAGAACAGAGTTGGCTGTTCTAAGATTGAAAAGGCCCAAATGCTTAATATGCCTCTTTTTAGAGTAAAGCCGAAGTGAACTCAACATTCTCTTTAGTAGTGCTCCTAAAGGGAATGTTAGCTACATTCTTCAAAGAAGTCTATTTGAAAATAACGAAAGTAAATACTTACTGATGTGGCGAGACTGCTGACATGGGTAGCAGACAGGCGCCAGATTAAAGGAGACCACCACGTCGGTCGCCAAGGCAACACCAGCCCGGACCACTTTGCCAAGCAGAGCTGAGCTCCTACAAGGCAACGAGCCGAGCTCTGTCCTCCACCAGGTCATGCCCGCGAGCTCGGGATGCCTAGGCCGGAGCCATCCTTCACCCTCCAGAGCGAGACCCACGGAGATTAGAACCCTGTAGTCGAGGTCGAGCTCAGCGCTCACCCGTCGATGTGGAGCCTCTCCGAGTGCGCGCCCTCTGAACCGGGTCCGCCTTCCGCCCTCCAGAGCGAGACCCTCAGATGTTAGAGCCCTGCGGTCGAGGTCGAGCTCAGCGCTCACCCACCGATATGGAGCCTCTCCGAGCGCGTGCCCTCTGGACCGGGTCCGCCTTCCGCCCTCAAGAGCGAGACCCTCGAAGGTTAGAGCCCTGCGGTCAAGGTCGAGCTCAGAGCTCACCCGCCGATGTGGAGCCTCTCCGAGCGCGCGCCCTCTGAACCGGGCCCGCACTCTCCATCAAGGTGATCGCACGAGCTCGAAGCATCTAGACCGGAGCAACCCTGCCATCCCGGGACATCGACGAGCCACCCAAGGACCACGAAACGGTGCCCCCATGTCGCCATAACTACCTGTCCGGCCGTACTTCTAGGGGGATGGGCCGGCTAGAAAGCATGACCCCTAGGGCGGCGACCCCCGGATCGAGGCTCTGTCAAGCTTCCCAGAATGGAGCGACCGGAGGGGATGTCAGAATGAATGGAAGCTTTCCCTACCACCTATCAGGAAAGGCATCTCGTCCATGGCACGGAATCCTGTCGTACGCGCCTACCAACCCAGCGAGGATCTCGAGGCAAGAACCAAACGGCCAATTTTCAACTACAAAGAACAGTCGACACCTCCAAAAAGAGGGAGAGGTAACAACAAACAACAACCACACCAGAAACAACAATCCACCACCAACACAAGCGCAAGCTCGACCAAGAGGACGAAGCGCCACCACCAACACCATGGCTGAAGGAAAACGAGGAAAACAAGGAGAAGCGGAGGAACAGGGAACCCCTTTGTTCCTGCTATCACTCTCCCCCTGTAATGTTTTCACCTTCACTGACACTTCTCACTCCTCCTAGTGCAGAGTCCATCAAGAGGGGCCTGACCAAGAGTATCTGTTCTCCTGGATCGTCACTGACTTGACCGTCGGAGTGCCCCCACCGGAAATCCCGACCCGGATCACTAACCCCTGTTTTGCAGGTCCAGGAGCAAAGGACTGGCAGGCAGCGAGAGGAGCGCACTCCAGCACCGGCAGCAGCTACGGGCCACGACGATCTTGGTGGCAACACTTACAGTCTGAAAAATGAGATAATATGCTCTTCGGATTACACTGAAGGAGTAAATTCGAAGATATCCAATTGACAGGCATGGTCTTCGGGTCAAGATGAAGGTGCAAAGCCGAAAATATAGAATCGAAGCCATAAAAGTAAAGATATTAGACATGATCTTCGGACTATGATGATGATACGAAGCCGAAGACAAGAGTAACAAGATTAGCTTCTGAACCAAAGGATAGGTAGCCGTAGATATAAGAACACTAGGCATGATCTTCGGACTAAGACGAAGATACGAAGCCGAAGACAAGAATAATAAGCTTAGCTTTTGAACCAAAGGATAGGTAGCCGTAGATATAAGAACACTAGGCATGGTCTTCAGACTAAGACGAAGATACGAAGCCGAAGACAAGAATATCCTTTTATCGATCAGAGCCTTCATCAAGTCTAAAAGATATTTTCCGTTGTATAATGAACCCAAAAAAAAAATAAAATCGGTCCAGAGAGTGACTCAATATTTAATTTAAATAAAACCTGGATATCATAACAGCTGTCCCCCACTCCCAATTTCAAAATGATTTAATTTCAAAAAATGGGAGTATTTAAAATTTGTCGTTTATCGGAAACTGTCATATCATGATGGCATTATATCTTGGCATGTCTCTGCATAATAACTGTTCGGCGGTGCATGGGACGCGGAGAAGACACGTGTTGCCGCCTCATTTGTCATTTCAAAAGAGATGTTTCAAATATGGAAAATTCTAAAAAACCTTTGTAGAAAAGAGTTTTTATTTTACCAAGGTGGGACACTTGGCAATCATCCGGAGATTATTTACGGTTTAGAAGCCATCATAGCCATCCATGTCATTTCACAAAGATCATGGTTACTGCTTCATTAATGAGAAAATCGTATCCACGATCAAGGTCATTGATACGGTGCATGATCGAGGAGATTTTCGAAGTGTCTCGAAATCCCGTACTCCCAACTATATAAGGAAAAAGGTTTCAGGAGTAGAACTTTTCTCGCACTCACGCCCCATCTTCCTTCTATCTCGTGCCAGTCCGCCATTTTTGTTCCTTCAAAGGTTAGAAAACCTTCCTCCCTTCCTCTTTCCTTTTTCTTTACAATGTCAGAATCCCCTAGGCACCTTTCTTTTAGTTCTAGCAGAGGTTCACCAGAGGTGAAACTGATAGAGAACTGCCAAAAAGGGAAACTGGCAGGAGCTCACCGGGAGGTGGGAGTGGTAGTGGTTTGCTGGGAGGTGAAACCAGTAGGGAAAGAAGTTCTGGTAGGAAAAGAAGTCTGGAACGATCACCATATTCTGTTAGAAATTCTTTTTCCCTTGCCAAAATGGAAGAAGTTAAGCAACGTTACCATATTCCATGGACCTTTCACATGATTCTTCCAAAACTCGAAGAAAGGGTAGATAAACCCCCCATGCAGTCTATTGCCATATACGAAGACCACTTTAAGGCTGGTCTTCGGCTTTCACTTCATCTCTTCTTCACAAAAATTTTAACCTTTACCAGATAATACCAGCTCAATTGATCCCTAATAGTTTTAGGAACATTTGTGGGTTCTTAGTTCTTTGCAAACTTAGGAATGTAGAACCGAAGACATCCCTGTTTACCACCTTGTTCATGTTGAAAAGGGATTTTCACGATAAAGGGTGGTGGGTTATGGGTCCTTGGCCAGGCCAAAGACTAATAAAAGGGACCCCCAATGCAATACATAGGTGGAAACCTTGTTCTTTTTTGTGTAATACACCCATTGGGGATTCAACACTGATTGGAGAGCTCCGTTTTGGATGCAAACATCGAAAAAAGGGTTCTGAAGAGCGATCTCAAAGACTTCGAGACTTTGTCAGAACCAAAAATTCCTTCATTTAAAGAATTGCTGAAGGAAGAAAATCTTCACCGAGCTCATATCAGTGAAGTCCCATATTAGGTATAGAGTTAGTGGTCTTCGAATTTTCATCCCCTCCATCCTTTTTTTTTCCTTTTTTTTATATATGATAAAATCTTTTGATTGCAGGTGAAAGAATGAAGCCTCAACTTAAGAAAGTTCGACAGGCTTTCCGGAAGAGAGCAGTGGTTGTTCCAGCAACATCTGAAGTCCGAAAGAAAAGGAGGGCCGAAGAGGTTCGAGCACGCCTCCGATGAGGCCCACATCGGATGAAGAGATACCGCCTGCTTTACCAAATCCACTTGAACCTGCCAGAAGTCCATCTTTGAGGAGGTCTCCCCTGAGAAGTCCTCGTCTGATGCCCTCTCCAAATCAACATGATTTGTGGTTCGATAGGGAATCCTTGATTGCACCTCAGAAGGAGAAAGGGAAAGAAAAAGCTAAGTATCGCTCCGAAAATGAACCCAGATGGAACGGCTCTTCAGAAGGAGGTTGCAACGTAGACTTCACCATCTTTTCAGATAGGAAAGGCTTGGAGAACCTTGAGTTGGCCAGGGAGCTAATGAAGCACACCCTTTTTAAGAAAAACTGGGACAAAACTAAGTCCTGATGTATTGAAGAAGTCTTTGACTCAGTGTTCTCATCAGCACTGAAGGCAAATATCCGATTATATCTTCAAAGTATAAATTTATTATTGCTAACTCTTCAATCCATTAATATAGATGATGCATGATATCACTGTCATAGAGGAAAGCATCTTCGAGTTCAGAGAGAACTATAAAGGGATGAAGGAGAAGGTGAAAACAATTGGAATCAAAAAAGCGGTAGCCAGGGAGTAGAGGCAAGCTATGAGGAGAAGCTTGTCCAAGTGATGCCTTAGTTCAGAGTTTGAAAGCTGAGGTAGAGAAACTTCAATCGAAAAACTCTGAGCAGGAAGCAAGGCTTAAGAAGAGAAAGAACAAAACCCATTCTCTGGAAGCTCTTCTTAAAAAAGCTCAACAGAAATCCGAAAAGGCTACCAAGAAAATCGAGGAAGCTGCCAAAGAGATTCGATCTTTGAAAGATCAACTGAAGAGGGTAGTAGAGGATTATAAAGCATCTTCGGCTTTCAAAAATGAAATGGTTGAAGCAGGAACTCATAGCTATAAAGGAGGCTTCAACGATGGGGTGAAGGAAGTGTAGAACTACTATTCGGATCTTAATCTTTCGGGTATTCAATTATTTGATCTTGATGAACCCAAAGTACAAGAAGGCACTCCTGAAGCAGTCGAAGAAACACCTAATCCAACTAACTTCACCCAAGCTGAAGAGGATGATTTGTAACTTTTCTCCTTTTTTTGGAAGTGTAAAAAAAAATTTTATCAATGAAAATCCTTTCCAATGAGAAATTTCCTATGAATGTGTACTTGAATGGATGAGAATTTTCCCAAGTGTAGGGTCTTCGGATAATAAGAAAGTCTTCGGACTTGGAACAATTCCATAATAAGAGAATGTCAAGTTTCCTCATAATGACGTTGTCTTTGGACTGGTAAATATACTATCTTTGGACATAGAAATAATTTCATATAATTGAAAAGAATTTTAAATTCCCAGATAAGGACCAAGTCTTCGGATTTAAAAATTCACTAAGTCTTCGGACCCAGGAGAATTCCGAATAATTAAGTCAAGAAAGAACCTCATATATAATTCTAAGTCTTCGGACTTAGAAAATATACTAAATCAATGTTATCTTTAAATGAGAATACCAAGTCTCCGGACTTGATAATACACTAAGTCTTTGGACTTAGGATAATTCTATAGAATTAAGATAAGAGAATATCAAATCTCTAAATAAGAATCAAGTCTTCATACTTGAGAATACACTAAGTCTTCGGACTTAGAAGAATTCCAGAGAATTGAGAAGATAATACCAAATCTTCAAATAAGAATTAAGTCTTCAGACTTAGGAATGATCGAGAAAAGAAATAATCTCTTTGATGAGAATACTAAGTCTTCGGATTTGAAAATAAAATAAACCACGTAGGTCATCTACCTTTTGATCAAGGATTAAGTAGACTGATCAGGCCCACCTCGGCACTTAGTAGAGTGGATCATGAAGATCATTCTCATACCTTTTTGGGATATCTTTTTGGGATATCATTAAGATAGGTTGATCGTGCCCACCTCGGCACTTCATGAGGTAGATCACGGAGATCATCTTTATGCCTTTTTGATTAAGATGGACTGGTTAAGCCTAACTCGGCACTTTATATGATAGATCACGAAGATCATCTTTATGCCTTTAAGAAAAGAAAATTAAGATAGGCTAGTTAAGCTTACCTCGGTATTTTGTATGGTAGATCACAAAGATCATCCTTATGCCTTTTAGAAATAGAATTAAGACAGCATTATTGAATATATCTTGATGACCTTGAATAAAACCTTTATTGATAATACTTGCGAAGGTTTTGTACATTTCAAGGTCTAGGTAGTAGAATACCCTCTAAGATTTTCAACCGGTAAGCTCCAGGTCGAATAACTTCTTTGATTCGATATGGTCCTTCCCATGTAGGAGAGAGTTTACTCTGTTCGGTTAGTTTAGATACTTCAAACTTTCGTAAAACTAGATCTTCAGGATGAAAGGTCCGTTCTTTTACATGAGAGTTGTAGTATCTTGTCATTTTCTGTTGATACGCAGCCATTTTCAACTATGCCTGAAGTCATGTGCCTTGTAGTAAATCCAAATCAACTCTTCGGCGTTCGGAGATTTTGGGCTCTTTGTAGTGATCAATCCATAGAGATTGTAAAGAAATCTCTATAGGAAGGACTACCTCAGTATCATAAGATAGATGAAATGGAGATTTACCAGTAGCTAATCTGGGAGTAGTTCGATATGTCCAAAGAACCGAGTTTAACTCATCGACCCATGATCCTTTAGCATCATTCAATCTGGTTTTAAGACCATGAAGGATAGTCCTGTTTGTCACTTCGGCTTCTCTATTACATTGAGGATGTGCCACTGAAGTGAGTTGGTGAAGAATGTGATACTGGGTGCAGAAGTCCTTGAATTTTGGATTATCGAACTGTCTTCCATTGTCAGTTATTATAGAATAAAGAATTCTGAAACGGAAGATGATAAAGTTTCTCACAAAATTTTCAACTTTTGCTTCAGTAATCTGTACCAATGCTTCGGCTTCAACCTATTTGGTAAAGTAATCAATAGCTACTATAAAAAGTTTTTGCTACCTAGAAGCTAGAGGAAATGATCCAAGAATATCCATTCCCTATTGTGCAAAAGGCTAAGGCACTGTTAACGGAGTTAACTGATTTGCAGGTCACCTTTGTACATTGGTATATCTTTGACAATGATCATATCTTTGGACAAATTCTGCAAAATCTTTTTGGATGGTTAGCTAATAATAACCTTGACGGATTTTTTATACGCCAAGGATCTGCCTCCCAGATGATCTCTATATATTCCTTCATGCACTTCTCTGAGTGCATAATCTACATCGGATGGACCCAAACATTTCAACAAAGGCTTTGTGAAGGACCTCTTATATAATGCTTCATTCAAGGTCACATATTGAGAAACCATCCATTGAAGCCATTTAGCCTCGAGCTTGTCTTCGGGCAAGGTTCCTTCTCTTAGGAACTTGAGGATAGGGTCCATCCATGAAGGTTCATGCTCAACTTGACATACATCAATTATGGGTTATGATATGCTGGGATCTTCAAGATATTCCATATATGTCCTCCCAAGAGAATCGGGTGCTGTGGTTGCAAGTCTTCAAAAAGCATCTGCCCGAGAATTTTCCATCCTTGATATATGAATAATCTCAAAATGCTCCAAACTAGATGTCATGCTTCAGACTTTCTCCAAGTATTGGATCATACCTGGATTCTGGGCTTCAAAATCATCCTTTACTTGATTCACTGCCAATTATGAATCAGAAAAAACTTTGAGCTTTTTAATATCCAACTTTTGGGAGATTCTAAGTTCAGCAATGAGTGCTTCATACTCTGCTTGATTATTTGAAGCTTTAACAGAAAATCGAAAAGCATATTCGATAATTTGCTCATTCGGACCAGCCAAAATTAAACCTGCACCACAACCGTTGGCGTTTGAAGCACCATCGACATGTAACATCCAAATAAACTCCGAATTATTTTCGATACCTTCTTCTTCGGCTCTTGGTTGGTCCTCTTTGGATTCCCATATACACTCAGCTATAAAATCGGCTAAAATTTGTACTTTCATTGCTGACCTAGGCTGTTACTCAATATCAAACTCCCCTAATTTAATAGCCCACTTAGCTATCCTTCCTGAGGTGTCTGGATAATGAAGTATGGCTTTTAGGGGTTGATCTGTCAGAACCATAATAGAATGGGCCTGGAAATAAGGTCGAAGATGCTTTGCTGCAACAATCAAAGAAAAAATAATCTTTTGCACTCTAGGATTTCGGACTTCAGCTTCATGCAACACTTTACTAATATAGTAGATTGGCTTCTGTGAATGATTGGCATCTCTTCATACCAGAACCAAACTAACTGCTTCATCAGTGGCTGACAGATATAAGTAAAATGTTTCTCCTTCACAAGGCTTAGAGAGTAATGGGGGATTTTTCAAGTATTCTTTTAGTTTGTCAAAGGCAATTTTGCAATCTTCTATCCATTCAAAATTTTAAGTCTGGCGAAGAACCTTGAAAAATGGCAAGCACCTTTTTGCGGAACAGAAGATAAATCGGCTCAAAGAAGCAATTCTCCTCGTTAACCTCTGTACATCCTTTTTACAGGTGGGATGCCTCATCATCCGAAGTGCTTGAATTTTTTCTGGATTAACTTCAATTCCTCGCTTGGTTACCAAGTATCCCAGGAATTTTCCAGAAGTTACTCCGAAGACACACTTGGTAGGGTTCAACCTCATCCGATGATGTCTAAGAGCATCAAAATACTCCTTTAGATCTGTAATATGGTCAGACTTATGAAGACTTTTCATAATCATATCATCAACATATGCTTCCATATTTCTTCAATCTGATTCTTGAAGACTTTGTTGATGAGCCTTTGGAAAGTTGCCCCAACATTCTTCAAACCAAATGGCATCGCTTTATAACAGTATAGTCCTTTTTATGTAATAAAAGCAGTCTTTTCTTCATCCTCAGGATCCATTTGGATTTGGTTATAGCCTGAAAAGGCATCCATAAAACTTAACAATTGATGACCAGCTGTAGCATTAACTAGATGATCGATTTTTGGCAAAGAAAAACTGTCCCTTAGACATGCTTTATTGAGAAACATATAATCTATGCAAATCCTCCACTTGCCATTTGATTTTTTTACCATGACCACATTTGCCAGCTAGTTCGGGTATTGGACCTCTCTTATAAAGTTGGCTTCAAGCAACTTATTAACTTCTTCATCAATAATTTTCTGCCTTTCTGGAGCAAAATTTTTCTCCTTATGACGCACAGGCTTATAGTTGGGAGAGACTTCTAGGTGATGTGTGATCACATTAGGTTAAATTCCAGGCATGTCCGAAGCTGTCCAAGCAAAAATATTAGCATTATCTCGAAAAAAAGAGATTATTTTTATCTTTGATTCTTCATCAAGTAGGTTGCCAATTTGTAAAAGCTTGGTTGGATCATTTTGGATAATGGCACAAAAAGCATTTTCTCTTCTGGTTCTCCAGAGTCTTCGGATTTGTCTCTTGGATCCAACTGGTCAAGTGCTAAAGACTTGGATGCTTGTTTATTTTGAATCATCAAACACTGGTTGGCAATCTTTTGATCTCCTCTTACTTCTCCAACACCTGTCCTGGTAGGAAACGAACCAGTAGGTGATAGGTTGAAACTATGGCTCTGAACTTATTCAATACTGGACGCCCAAAGATTGCATTGTAAGTAGAAGACATTCTATCCATAATAAAATTGATAGGAAGAGTCCTTTGAGATGGTTCGGACCCAAAAGTTACGGCAAGACCGTTTCACCCTCAACCCCAACCTGATTTCCACCAAAACCAGTTATTGGGATAAGGGATCTTCGCAATTCATGCCCGGACAATCCCATCCAGAGAAAAGCATCATACAGCAACACATCAACTGAGCTTCCATTATCAATTAAAATTTTTTTTACATCAAATTTGGTGATAACAGTCGAGACCACTACAGGGTCATCATGTGGAAGTTGTATTCCTTGAGTATCCTCATCGAAAAAAGTAATAGAGTTTTTTCCTTTAAACCTCTTCGGGATATTTTTCTCAGCTTCAATATCCCATGCCGATGATCGATGAAGCATCCCAAATCTCCACCAATTGGTTTTTGATGAGACAAATCAGCTTCATCGGATATCCTTGGAAGGGCAGTCGCTTCGGCTTGAGATTCTGGGCGGTTGACATACATTTCCAGATATCATCTTTTTATCAGATCCTCAATAGCATCCCGAAGCTGGAAGCACTCTTCGATGTTGTGGCCATGATCCTGGTGGAATCGACAGTACTTTCTTTTGTCCCTTGCTTTTGCAGATGTCTTCAGGGGATGTTGCCTTTGAAAATATTTTCTTTTTCAATCTCTAGCATAATCTTCTCCCTTGGCAGGTTAAGGGGTATATAAGTATCAAACCGGTTGTTCTGCTGTCTGGATCTAGGACTATGCCTAAGGGCCAAAGTGTTGTTAGAGGATGTTGGCATGTTCAGCCCTCTGGTGTTCTTCTTCTTAGAAGGGAACCTCCATTCCATTAGTCTTCGGCTTGCCGCTTGCTCCTGAACGGCTGCATACTTTTGAGCCCTTGCCAGCAGTTCGGCATAGCTCACTAGAAATCTTTTATTCAGGAAAAAAGTGAACCTAGACGACTTCAATCCTTTTTTCAAAGCAGACATGGCCACATGTTCATTCAGGTTTGGGATCTCCAAAGTGGCCGAATTGAAGTGGTGAACAAATTCCTTCAAACTTTCTCCTTCTTGTTGCTGGAGGAGAAACAAATTGTCGGTATTACACGGCATCTTCCGGCACGTCCTGAAGTGCAAGACAAACTACCGTTCTAACTCAGCGAAAGAATGAATTGTCTTTGGGGATAAACTCGAATACCATATTCGAGCAGATCTCTTCAAAATAGCAAGAAAAGCAAGGCAATAAAGAGCATTTGTTGCTCCTTGCACCATCATATGAGCCTTATAGCTCCCCAAATGGTCGAGAGGATCGGAAGTCCCATCATAGGCCTCTAACTGTGGGATCTTGAAATGCCTGGGGATGACTTCATCCATATATGATCAAAAAAGGGGGTTGAGAGTTGAAGGTGATGACCTCATCATTCCTTCTCAGATATGAAATTCTTTCTATCTGTGCTTGCATAGATTTGAATTTTTCTTCAAATTCATAGCTGATCTCTCTTTGTCTAGTCCCTTCTGGTACAAAGCTTCTAGAAAAATAGAGGGGGATCACCGACCTATTTTCCTTCCATCATGATCCCCCGCTTGTCGATCTGTGGAGAGGCATAGCGGTCATGAGATGACCGGATCTGTGAGAAACTGGAGGTGATCTCTTAACGTTGATCTTTCTCCTTCTCAAGTTGATGACCGGACGGCGAAGCTGGTGGTGGATGCTGCCTTTGAGTTGCAGCTTCATGCAGGTATTGAACCAAAGCTATCAAGGCTTCTACCTTGTTCTAGAAGTCTTCAAACTGCTGTTGCCCCACCATTATCATGGGAGGGATTTGCCGAAAGATTGCCTGCTGGAAGGCCGTTCACTGGAGGAGCATGTTGCTCCTCGCTCATAGATGTATTTCGAGCTTTCCCTTTCACCATTTCTGCTTCTCAAAATTCTTCTCTATAACTTCTTCCCCTACCTGGTGCGCCAATCTTTTGATGCTGAATCTCTGCCGACCAGATGGAGTGGTTCTTCTGCTGGATTGCCGTCGACCGGAACCTGCAAAACAGATCCTTGACCGAAGATTTTTCGGCGGGGGACACTCCGATGCCAAAGTCAGAAGAAACTCAAGTAGCAGCAGAATGGAGAGTTCTTGGAAGCAGAGAGGGAAAAGAGAAATTCAAAATGTAGGAATCAGTCCAACTTACCTCGAGTGTCCCCTCTTACCAGTATTTATAGGGTCCAATCGTAACTACTTACGGTTATGTAAGTTGGCAAATGCAACTACCTCATAACTGTAAGTAGTGGCGGTCAGAGAATCAGTTATTTGGAGCTTATCCATTCTGAGGATTTCAACCATGTGGGCGGTTGTAATAGCCAGAACAGAGTTGGCTATTCTAAGATTGAAAAGGCCCACATGCTTAATATGCCTCTTCTTAGAGTAAAGCCGAAGTGAACTCAACATTCTCTTTAGTAGCGCTCCTAAAGGGAATGTTAGCTACATGCTTCAAAGAAGTCTATTTGAAAATAATGAAAGTAAACACTTACAGTCCAGAAAATGAGATAATATACTCTTCGGATTACACTGAAGAAATAAAGCCGAAGATATCCAATTGATGGGCATGGTCTTCGGGTCAAGACGAAGGTGCGAAGCCGAAGACATAGAATCGGAGCTGTAAAAGTAAAGACATTAGGCATGGTCTTCGGACTAAGACAAAAATACGAAGCCGAAGACAAGAGTAACAAGCTTAGCTTCTGAACCAAAGAATAGGTAGCCATAGATATAAGAACACTAGGCATGATCTTCAGACTAAGACGAAGATACGAAACCGAAGACAAGAATACTAAGCTTAGCTTTTGAACCAAAGGATAGGTAGCCGTAGATATAAGAACACTAGGCATGGTCTTCGGACTAAGACAAAGATACGAAGCCAAAGACAAGAATATCCTTTTGTCGATCAGAGCCTTCATCAAGTCTAAGAGATATTTTCCGTTGTATAATGAACCCAAAAAAAAATTAAAATCGATCTAGAGAGTGACTCAATATTTAATTGAAATAAAACCAGGATATCATAATAGGACACATTTTCTTGTTTCATCAAATTTGAGCTTTTTTATCAATGATCTCACTATGTACACCCTCAATATATCATGTGGGCCTTGAATAGGTGTTTGCACATATGTCATATGTGAATTATTTATTTGTGATCTAACTATTTTGAATGATTTTAAGTGCACGATACCTAGCTTTTATAGCTCGTAGTGTCTTCAAAACTCAAAGCTTTGGATCTATGCAGGTGTGAAGGGAGCTTTGATAGTGTAGAAAGTCTTATCCTAGGCTAGGTCGACGTGACAACCATGCAGCCAATTGCAAAAGCATAACTGACTGAATTAGTCTCTCAAAGACCCCCATTCACTCTCTTGTTGTCTTGCATATCTACTTGGACGTGAACAACATTGTCAACTAAGTTGCAGCCTTTCTTACGGACTATTTGGGAGAGATACTATAGACCGACAAGCGATCCATTCAAGGATCACTTCGTGGTATTTTATTTTCTAGTCTATTTAGCTATATCCATATATACTAGATTTATATAAATATTTCATATTATCCATATATATACTAGATTTATCCATATATACTAGACTTATATATACTTTATCTTATCCATATATACTAGACTTATATGATCTCTTGGCTATATCCATATATAATAGATTTATATGAATACTCCATCTTATCAATAAAAAAAAAATATATATTATCATTGCAAGTCCTGCAGCTTGAATACATTTCACAAAGTCCACTAACCATGAACAAAATATTTGATGCATCTCACAAAAATCATGTGACACATTCAAGTACCATAGATTAAATGAGCCTTTCCAGCAGCCATCGGCTTGTAAGCACTAGAGACTAAAGAGACAATCTAAAAGTAACTAGGACATTCATTCCATAGACTCAGGGCCAATGAAAAGATCTAGTAAAAACTAAGCATGGATGAGAAGATGCATATACTAGGCCTAATCATTCAGGTGCTTGCTATCCAAAGAGCCCATCAATGAAATCCCGATATGCTAAACTTCTAGTAGCTTGACATTTTTAGGTTGGAAATGAAAATCTCGGGTAAAAAGCCAACCTCAAAACTATGATAGAGTGGCATAATACACTGGAGAAAAGAAAGAGCTTGCATGCATCTCACAAAATCTACTAATCATGGACAAAATATTAGATGCATCTCACAAAAACCATGTGACACATTCAAGTACCGTAGATTAAATAAGCCTCTCAAGCAGCCATCGGCTTGTAAGCACTAGAGACTAATGAGACAACCTAAAAGTAACTAGGACATTCATTCCATAGACTAAGGGCCAATGAAAAGATCTAGTAAAAACTAAGCATGGATGAGAAGATGTATATACTTGGCCTAATCATTCGGGTGCTTGCTATCCAAAGAGCCCAATCAATGAAAGATCCGATAAGCTGAACATTTTGCAGCTTGACATTTTTAGGTTGGAAATGAAAATCTCTGATAAAAAGCCAAACTCAAAACTATGATAGAGTGGCATAACACACTGATGAAAAGAAGAGCTTGAATGCATCTCGTAAAGTCCACTGGCCATGGACAAAATATTAGATGCATCTTACAAAACCCATGTGACACATTCAAGTGCTACAGATTAAATGAGCCTCTCAAGCAGCCATCGGCTTGTAAGCATTAGAGACTAAAGAGACAACCTAAAAGTAAATAGGACATCCATTCCACCGGCTAAGGGACAATGAAAAGATCTAGTAAAAATTAAGCATGGATGAGAGGATGCATATACTTGACCTAAAATTTGGGTGCTTGCTATCTAAAGAGCCCAATCAATGAAAGACCCACAAGCTAAACTTCTAGCAATTTAACATTTTTAGGTTGGAAATGAAACTCAGGTAGAAAGCCAATCTCAAAACTATGATAGAGTGGCATAACACACTGGTGAAAAAGAAAGAGCGAACATGATCCAAGTTCGGCCAAACCCAAATACTTTGCCATGGCTTGCAAACCTAGCCTATAAATCTACAAGCTATAGGACTCGGTAATTAGGGAGCTAAACATTTGGATATTTTTGACCTACATGCTTACACTCCCAGAGAATTGAAGTCCTTAACCTCAGCTTAGTAATACTGAGAATTGAGGGCAAGTGCTAAACAGCCGACCTCAAGCCATATCAATTCTTAAGCCATTCTAAGAGCACAACAACTTTAACACTGACCTCCAACATCTTTTTGCATAACTATGAAATAATTGATCTCTAGCAAGTTGATATATCTAGTAGGTCGACCGACCCAGTAGGCCAACCTATCCAGCGGGTTGATCTATGGCAAGCTGATAAGCTGATGTTGCACCAATCGAAGAGCCAACCTCATGCAAGTTGAAGAGCTAATGTTAATAGCTCTCAACACAAAAAGCTGATCTCAACGGCTTTCAAAACCAAAAAAGTTCAATGATCTAGTTTAGTCAAGGTTTTCGCACCTGATGGCATTTCTAACCCATGTCTTTGAGAGATGGGTTAGGTAGATGAGCCCAAACCTATCTATAATTGATTAATTTAACTTTTTTTTTAGTTTAGTCAAGCCGGAAAAAAAAATCTTAGACTTGACAGTAAAGAGCATGATGTGGCCTAAATCTGACTTGTGCACCAACCTAAATGAGGAAAGTCAAAAGAGGAAATTTTCTACTTAAACTTGGATTCTGAAAAGCTCAATTTTCGTGGAACAAGAACTAATAGGGCTAAAGATCTTGGTATGAAGAGATGTTATTCTAGACTATATTTTTCTTTCTTATGGTTATTCTAAAATCTTTTCTGGCTTAAGTATTGAAGGGCTTAATTAGAGTGTTGACTTTGGCTCCTTAGTTTTGATGATTAACAAAAGGTTGAGTATATGTTTGGACTAATGTTTCATCTCTAGATAAAGTTTCAGGACTTAGGTTATTCAAAAAGAGTATCAAAAGTACAATGATGAAACTAAGTTTGCATGATTTGGAAAAGAGCTCTTCTACCTGGAAAAGATCAAAATTGTCATAATGGACCTTCTTGTTAAGAAATATTTGACAAAAGAAACAAAGGCTTAAAGAAACTCAAGCATGGCACGCATATCTCAAAGAGTTTCAGAAAAATTCAGATCAGAGGTCGACCCCCAGAGGTCGACTCATGAAGAGAAGAAAAGTTCAGCATGGTTGGCACGGCAAAATCTCAGTGGCACGCACCAGAGGTCGACCACCAGAGGTCAACACCTGTCCAGAGGTCGACACCAGAGGTCGACTCATAGCCTGAGAATTCAAACCTGGCAGAACTATGGTATTCTGAATTTTTGCCTAAAATTTACTAGAGGTCGACTCATGAGGTCGACACTTGATCCAGAGGTCGACTCATGAGGTCGACTCATGGCATAACGGCTAGTTTTTCTGAACTTCTGATTTGATTTCTAACGGCCATAAACGGCCATATTTTTGAATCTACGGTCTTGTGGAGTTATTTCAGCATGAATGAGGTATTTAACCTCCACCAAACTTCAAAAAGACAAGGAGACAAAGTGAAAAAGTGTAGATTCAAAGTACAAAGCCTTAATCACTTCCAAGCCAAAAGAGTGAGAAAACAAGAGATTCCTTAGCCAAAAGCCTTCCATCTTTGAGGAATCCAACTTTCAAGTGTTTGGCATTTAGTGAGGTCCAAAGATTCCAGGGAAAAGGCTTGAAGAGTCTCCATCAAGAGCTTCAATGAATTTCTTATTGCTCAAAAGGAGTTTGTTTTATTTTTATTCATTGTATTCAAATTCTATTTGTGGTAGGCTAGTTTCAAGGAATTTGAAACTAGTGTGAGGTTTGTTGGTAAGCCAATTGATAAACCAACTAGGGTTGCTTGTAAGCCCGAAGCCAAACAAGTGAGTGAGGTTTGTTGGTGAGCCAATTGATAAAACCAACCTAGGGTTGCTTGTAAGCCCGAAGCCAAAACAAGTGTGTAAGGTTTTGACTTGTGAGCCTGGTAAAACAAGTCGGCTGTAATCTAAAGATTATAGTGAAAATTCCCAAGTGGAGCTTGGGGAGTGGATGTAGGTGCTAGGTGCACCGAACCACTATACTTCTTGTGTGTTTGCATTACTCTTCTTTTGCTCTTTAATTGTTGATTTATTTCATTGCTTCCGTTGCACATTATTTGAGCACTATCACTCTTCACCTTAAAACTTGATAGCACATATATTGCTTTAATTTTTTTTTAAATACCCAATTCACCCCCCCTCTTGGGCTCCATATCTGGGCAACATAGAGCCTATCCAATAAGCTCATTTCCTTGTAAATGAAAGTTCGTCGGTATTCTTTAGTTCTCGATTTTCATCAAATAAGATTTTGTCATCAATAAATATATTTACGTATTGTTGCCACTGAATCTTCCAGACCGGATTCCTGGAGCTAGCTAGAGTGCGCGTCTCCCAGTTCCTGCAAGAAAGTCCCGCGGGCCGGTGGTGTTCCGGCAGGGGACACTTGGATGGCTAAGTTAGTGGGAGCTGTGGAGCAACATAATGGAGGAATCAAAGGAGATAAGCTCGTGGAGAAGGAAAAGCTCTCTTACTGCTCGGAGTCCCCCATTTTACCTTATATAAGCATGAACCTTGCCAGAATCCGTTAGGGGCTAAGTGGGGAATGACCGGTCTGCCCCTAAAAGAATCTGGGTAGTGGCCACGTGGCACCAGGAAAGGGTGGCATCATGGGGTTTACAGAGTAGTGCGCTGATGTGTCAGGGTTCTGTTACAACAAAATTCTGGTACTAGCAAGAATGGGCTTCTAGAGCCCCCGGGCCATCCTTCGAATGACTCGCCTTGGGCTAATACGGGCCTTGCTAAAGGGGATCGACCGGACCTCTGGTGAAGTGGGTCGGTCAGACCTCTGCTAAAGTGGGTCGGTTAGACCTCTATTGAAGTGGGTTGGTCAGACTTTCGCTGGAGTGGTCGTTCGGGCCATTGATGAAATGGGTCGGTCGGACCTTCGCTGGAGTGGTCGTTCGGGCCACTGATGAAGTGGGTCGGTCGGATCTTTGCTGGAGTGGTCGTTCGAACCACTAATGAAGTGGGTCGGTCGGACCTTCGCTGGAGTGGTCGTTCGGACCACTGATGAAGTGGGTCAGTCAGACCTATAGTTCGACCAGGCTGAAGGACCGTTGGCATCGGTTCGGTTCGAGGATAAGCCAATTGGGTATAATAGTTGTCCTCTTGATCTTGGCCTTCGAGAGGACCTGTAGCTTCAAAGGACGAGAGCATCATTTTTGCATTCAATGCGTCTGTCCTTGGGATGATCGCGGATCTAAATAGGCGTACCACGTCTGGTCGCTTCCTACTCTAGAATCCTACACTCGAGACAGGTAGCTTCAAAGGATGAGAGCATTTTTTTGCATTCAATGCATCTGTCCTTGGGATGATCGCGAATCTGATCAGGCGTACCACATTTGGTCACTTCCTACTCTAGAATCCTATACTCGGGATAGGTGTCAGCCCCGCATTAGAGGCGGGGAGAGGCAGTTAATGAAGATGGGGTGCAATGATGAGTGGCTAGCCTGCCCGCTCAGCCGTTGGGCTTTGGAAGTGCCCTGAGTGACTTGGTGACATCCAGGCGGTCAGCACCGTACTAGAGGTGAGCTCTCCGCCATTGATCTGGCGATCACACCAATCGTGGCTTGGATGTGCTCCCTTGATCGCATCGGCTTCCGTCACATGGAGAGTTGCACTGCTTGATGGCTGAGTAGTGGCACTCAAGGGATGATGAGAACCGGTCCTTCCCAGGGCTATAAAAGGTGGTGCCAAGGTTCCAGGCGGAGCTCCCTACAGCATTCGCATTTGGAGAGATAAAGCACCTCTTCTCGCTGTCACGGTCCCCATAGGAAACCAACTCTCAGGTCAGTCCCCTCTTCTTCAAACTCCATAGCGATGGCCTCCAGTACCAGAGTTCCAGTCGTAGGGAGAGGGAGTTAAGCCCTAGCGAGATCCAGTCCGAGATGACACGAGAGAGGGTAGAGGCTCTCAGGGTTAGATATAACATCCCTTCCACCTTGCACCTCTCCGTCCCAAGCCAGGAAGGAAGGGTGATCGGGCCACTAAGCCCAGGTGCCCTTTCGATATATGAGGATCATCTTAAGGCAGGACTTAGGTTCCCCTTGTATGATTTCTTTATAAAAGTCTTCAATCTATATAGGATCTTCCCTACGCAACTGACCCCGAACAGCATTCGGACGATCAGATGCTTCGTGGTTCTGTGCTGGAGAGCTGGAGCTGAACCCAAAACTTCCCTCTTCACCAACTTCTTCATCCTGAAGAAAGACTTTAGGAGTCGAGAATGGTGGATGTTTAGCCCTCGCCCTGGATGGAAGATACTGGGGGTCTTCCGTCGGCCATCCATGGATGGAAATCTAGGTTCTTCTTCATGGATAGTCTTTAGCCTTGGGGTTTTTTCTATCATGGGAGGAACCATGGCTGATGGCCAACGAAGGGAGGGTAGTGCTGATGGTGCTGATGGCCGACCAGGCAGACTTCAATAGGATGGAGGCGGCCGGCGTCACAATGGTATATGAGCTGCTTCATGAGGATAGCCTCCAGTTGGCCGGGATCAGCAGCCATGGATGTCTAGGTAGGGTAGAAGTCGGTGCTGTTGGTCTTCTTTTTGTTCCACGGGCTCTCTTTACTTACTTTGGTTTCATTCTTGTAACATGAGAGAAGATGAAGCATGACAGGGCAAAGTTAGCAGAATGAGCGACAAAGAGGAGGGCCGCCCAGTCCGCGAAGCTGATTGTAGATAAGCCAAAGAAGTAGTAGGTGGAGGAACGGCCCGCAATAGTAGTGGCATCAGACTCTGAAGAGGATAATGTGCCTCTATCGGAGAGATTGGTGGCAAAAGGGCCAGGACCTTCATCCGCTGTCAGGGAGTCAGCCGTCCAACCACAGCAAGTGCCATCCGAGCCGGTCGAAGTGGCGACGGTCTCAGCCCCATCACCAGCTGAGCCAACAGAGACGGTTCAGCCAGTGGACAAGGGAAAAGGAGCAGCCGAAGGAGTGGAGGCTGGCGGAGTCAACTACGAAGCATTCCAGTGCTGGCACACTCTCCGTGACCCCGGCAAGCCAAGGACCTGCTCAAAAGGCGGTCACAGTTGCTGACTAGCAAGAGTCGAGTCGGCGGAGTCTGAATGAGGAAGCGAAGAGCTCCTACCTCAACTTGATGAGGATAAGTCATTAGCCCTCCAACTCTCATCCTCTTCTCTTCGTCTCTTGTATGCGACTAATACTGTTTTGTTGTTTGTAGCTTCTCCATGATATCTTGCTAATGGATGATGGTCTCGGCGAGATGCATTTTGCAATAGAGCTTTTGGCTAAGAAGGTCAAGGGGTCAGAGATGGCCAGAGCGGTGGCAGAGGCATTGCAAAGGCCATGAAGGAAAGCATATTGGCCATTCAAGCCGAAGCTGAATCCCTGAAGAAGCGGGCAGAAGACCTGCAAGTTTAACAGGCCGACCGAAGGCCAGACTGAAGAAGAAGAAGAGGTGGACTCCTTAATTCGTCGGCTAAGCGAGGAGGAGGGGCGGTCTGCTGAGGCCGAGAGGAACTCTCGAGCCCACCAAAATGTGGTGGCAAAATACATGGCCCTACTGAAGGGGGCCAAAGAGCAGGCGGTGGAGCAGGTTCGATGCTGTAGCAGAATACAAGGCTTCTGCCAGCTTCGAGGAGGAGATGGAGGAGGCCAAAGCAGTGAGCTTCGACTACGGCTACGAAGATTGCCTGAAGAAGGTAGTTAAGGCCTTCCTGGGGCTTGACATGTCTGCCCTGTAACTTAGGCAACCAGCGGAAGAAAGAGCAGGTACGACTGACATCGGGGCCGATGCCCAGTTGCTGCACCATAGGAGAGGCAGGGGGCCCGACCGATATCGAAGCTGACACCCAAGTTGTTGCTAATGTGGGACCGACATATGCCTCGATCGGGACCCCGGATGTGGCACGGGAGGGTGAAGCCGAAGTTCCTCCAGTGTACCCACAGGGCCATACTTAAGAACATTTGCGAAAGTCTGCCCTACCTTTGTAAAAATCTTTTGATAAGAAATAACATGACTTTTTCCCTCAACATCTATCTTCAATGTTTATCTTTCTGAAGGTGGAGCGGTCGGCCTGGTTTGAGCTCTTTTCTTTGAAATATTTCTAAGTGTCGAAGGGTTCGTTTAGTCTGAACCCAACTTCTTAAATATATTTCTAAGTGTTAAAGGATTGGTTAAATCCGAACACCCAAACTAGCCATTTATAGGGAAATCTCTCAAATGTTTAAGGATCCCTAGAAGTATTTTTGAGCGAGGTTGGACTTTTATGGGCTGCCTTAGAGCCTTTGCCAAGCGAGGTCGGACTTTCGGAGTGGGATGTCCTAGAGCCTTTGCCGAGCGAGGTCGGACTTTCGGAGTGGGCTATCCTAAAGCTTTTGTCGAGCAAGGTCGGACTTTTGGAGTGGGCTGCCCTAGAGCCTTTACCGAGCGAGGTCGGACTTTCAGAGTGGGCTATCCTAGAGCCTTTGCTGAGCGAGGTCAGACTTTTTCATAGAAAGAATTGTAGTCTTCATTGATAATATTTGCGGAGGTTATTTACATTCCACAGATGCACCACTTGTCGTCCGTCTAGATGCTCGAGTCGGTAAGTTCCGGCTCGGACCACTTCGACCACCTGATAAGGGCCTTCCCAATTAGGGAGAGCTTTCCTTGTTCGATTGGTCTAGAGATTTTTGTCCTCCGCAGAACCAGGTCTCCAATCCGGGAAGTTCAAGTCTTGACTCGAGAGTTATAGTATATGGCCATTTTTTGACGATAGGTCACCATCTTCAAATTCACATAGAGTCTGGTTTCTTCGAGCAAGTCTAGATCAACCCTTCTTCATTCTGAATTAGTCGGTTCGATAAAATGATCAATCCAGAGGGATTGCAAGGAGATTTTCACCGGTATGATGGCTTCACTCCCGTAGGTGAGGTTGAATGGAGTCTCTCCAGTTGAAGTCCGGGGGTAGTCTGATAGGCCTAAAGTACCGAATGAAGTTCTTTCGCCCATAGCCCTTTGGCATCGTTCAGCGGGTCTTCAACCCATATAGGATCGTTCGATTGGTGACTTCGGTCTCCCTGTTGGATTGGGGATGCCCGACCAAAGTTAGCCGATAGGCGATATGATATTGTTGGTAGAAGTCTCAAAACTTCGGGTTATTGAACTGTCTTCCATTGTCAGTGATGATTGTCTGCGGTATGTCGAATAAAAAGATGATGCAGTTCTGGATGAAGTTCTCCACCTTGGCCTCAGTAATCTGTGCCAGCGGGCCAGTTCTACCCACTAATGAAGTAGTCTATAGCTACAATAAAGAACTTCCATTGTTAGAAGATGGAGGGAATGGTCCGAGGATGTCCATTCCCTATTACGCGAATGGCCAGGGGGCGGTCAGTGGGATCAGCTGATTAGCCGGTCTCCTTTGAATATTGGAATATCTTTGACATGCATCGTACTTTCTGATGAAGTCCGATGCATCCTTCTGGATGGTCGGCCTAGTAAGCCCTGCCGGATAATTTTGTAGGCCAGGATCTTCCTCCCATGTGGTCGTTGTAGATGCCTTGCGCACTTGAGTGCGTACTCAGTGCTAGTCTGTCTGACGACTCAGGCACTTGAGCAGTGGTTGCATGAACGACTGTTTGTACAGAATCCCATCGAGGATGACGTACTTTGAGGCAGTCCAGCACACATGCTTGGCTTCAGTTTTATCTTATGGCAGGGTCCCTTCGTTGAGGAACGCGAGGATGGAGTCCATCCAAGAGGCCTCTTGCTCCACTTGATGGATTGCTGATGTCTCTTCAGCAATGCTTGGGCTTTGCAAGTGGTTCACGAAGGTCCAGTTCGATGGATTGGTGACGACGGTGGCCAGCCATGACAAAGCATCCGCCCGAGAATTCTATGCTCGAGGTATATGGGAGATCTCAAAAATTTAAGTTAAGTTACGAGGCCAAGTACCTTATGAAAGTACTTGGCAAAGGTCGGATCTCTCGTCTCGAACTCACCCTTCACCTGGTTAACCACCAGTTGGAAATCTGAGAAGGCCTTGATCCGACCAATGCCCAGCTCATCAGCTATCCTCAGTCCCGCGAGGAGGGCTTCATACTTTGCCTAACTATTTGATGCTTGGAATGCGAAGTGCAGGGCTATTCTAGGCTTTACCCGTCAGGTCGGTCAAGATCAAGCCTGCCCCACAACCAGCAAGATTGGATGCTCCTTCCACATGGAGTGTCTAGGTGGGTTCTACTTCTTCAATAGTGTCATTCTCAGGTGTGTCGACTATTTGTAGAGGTGTCTCCCGTCTCCAGGTACACTCTGTAATGAAATCGACAATCACTTGAGTTTTCATAGCCGACCGAGGCTAGAAGGAGATGTCAAATTCACCAAGCTTGATGGTCCACTTGGTGAGTCATCCCGATGTATTAGGGCTCCTAAGGATCGCCTTAAGAGGTTGGTCAATTAGGACAATGATTGAGTGTGCCTGAAAGTAGGGCCGCAGTTGCTTAGCCGCCATAACCAGGAAGTAGACAAGCTTTTGCATCTTAGGGTATCTTGTTTCAGTATCGTGGAGAACCTTGTTGGTATAATAAATTGGCTTTTGCTGATTGTCTTCTCCCATCCGGACGACGACGGAGCTCATCGCCTCATTCGACATCGATAGATACAAGTACAGCAACTCTCCCTCCATAGGCTTAGCAAGTAAGGGGGAGTCTCCAGATACGCCTTCAATGCTTCGAAGGTTGACCGACATTCATCGGTCCACTGGAAGCGATCCGATCGCCACAGAGTTTTGAAGAAGGGAGATATTTTTTGGCCGATTTGAGATAATTTGGTTGAGATAAGCTATCCGACCTATAAGTTCTTGCACTTGCTTCTTGTTGGTTAGATGCCCCATATCGATGACGGCCTTGATTTTATCAGGGTTGACATCAATTCCTCTCCACGTGACCAGAAAGTCAAGGAATTTTTCGGAAGTCAACCCAAAAGTGCACTTGGCTGGGTTCAGCTTCATCCGTGATGCCTCAAGGCATTGAAAGATTCTTGTAGATCTTTGATGTGGTCAGCTCTATGGAGGCTCTTGACTATCATATCGTCAATATACGCCTTCATGTTTCTTCCAAGTTACCCTTCGAAGACCCGGTTGATCAGTCTTTGAAAGTTGGCTCCGACGTTCTTTAGGTCGAAGGGCATCATCCTATAGCAGTACAGTCCTTTGTCGGTGACAAAGGCTGTCTTCTCTTCATCTCCTAGGTCCATGCTGATCTGGTTGTACCTAGAGAAGACATCCATGAAGCTCAGAAGCTGGTGGCCGGCAGTGGCATCCACTAGTTGATCGATCTTTGGTAAGAAAAGCTATCCTTCGGACAAGCTTTATTGAAGTCGGTATAGTCCACACATCCTCCACTTTCTATTGGCTTTCTTCACCATTACAACATTTGCCAGCCAGTCAGGGTAATGAGCCTCTCTGATGAAGCTAGCATTAGGGAGCTTCTTGACCTCCTCATCAATCATCCTTTGTCTCTCGGGGCGAAGCTCATCTTCTTTTTCCAAACAGGCTTGTAAGCTGGATCCACCTTAAGATGGTGGGTTATGACCTCCGACGGGATGCCTAGCATGTCCGATGTCGACTAGGCGAAGACGTCGGCATTGTCCCGTAAAAAGTGATTAGCTCTGACTTGGCCTCTTCACTGAGTGTGCTTCCAATGCAGGACCCTAGTGGGATCGTCCTTCCGGAGGGGCACAAACAAGATCCTTTCAACCGGCTATCCGCAGCCTTCGGCTTCGGCCTGGGGTCAAGCTATTCCAAGATGGAATGGTCTCTCGATTGCCTATTCTGGATGGTCAAACATTGCCTGGCCATCCTGTGATCCCCTCTCATTACTCCGACCCCATTCCGGGTTGGAAATTTTGCCAATAAGTGGTAGGTAGACATGATGGCCCAAATTTGTTAAGGGTCGGCCGTCCCAAGATGATGTTGTAGGTCGATATCGTGCATACTATCACAAAGTTGATATGGAGGTTTTTTGATAAGGCTCTGATCCGATGGTTATGGTAGAGTTATTTCTCCTTCTACACAAATGGAGTTCCCCCCGAACCCCGTCAACGGCATCGAAAATTCCTACAGCCTAGTTCTAAACAGGTTCATTCGGACAAAGGCATCATACATCAAAACTTCTGTGGAGCTTCCATATCTATGAGGATCCTTCTTACATCATAGTTGGCAATTACTACCGACACAACCACAGGATCATTCCTAAAGACCTGGGGCTCTAAGAGGTCTTCGTCGGAGAAACTAATTACATTAGAACTCCAGGGCCTCTTCACAATGTCTTGATCTTCCTCATTCCTCTAGTCGGACCGACGGTGGAGCATACCCACATTTCGATCGGTGGCGCACTGGTTGGGCAGCTCTATTTTGTCTAGGGGTCACTGGCAGCAAAAGTTTCAGCCCGATTCCTCTAGGATCGGATGTACTTGTGTAGGTACCCCCGCTTGATCAGATCTTCGATTGCATCCTTCAGCTAGAGGCAATCTTCTGTGCTGTGCTCATGGTCATGATGGAACCGACAGTATTTGTCTTTGCTTTTGAATGTGGAGGGGCTCCTCATCAGGCGAGGCCTTTGCAAGAAGGTCTCGTTCTCTATCTCCATAAGGATCTTCTCCCTCGGGAAGAAGAGAGGTGCATAAGTCTTGAACCTCCGGGGAAGTCCTTTGGCTTAGGGCTGCGACATCGGGCCGAGTTGATGCCATCGCTGGGAGGTTGGACTTCGGGAGCCTTGTCGCTCCTCTTCTTAGGAGCCGACCTTCCTTCAGCCTAGGTTTGGTTTGCCGCCTATTCTTCTGCCAGGACGTATTTCTTTGCCTCGGCCAATAGCTTGGAGTAGCTTATCGGAATCTCTTGTCCAGGAAGAAGTGAGCCTGGACGATCGCAGCCCCTTCTTGAAGGCCGACATAGCTATGTGCTCCTTTAGGTTTGGGGCCTCCATGATCGATGAATTGAATCGAGCCATGTAATCCCGGAATGTTTCTCCTTTCTTCTACTGCACGCAGAAGAGGCAGTTTGTGTTCCTCGGTGTCTGGCTACTCTATATCTCCATAAGGATCTTCTCCCTCGGAAAGAAGAGAGGTGCATAAGTCTTAAACCTCATAGGGAAGTCCTTTAGCTTAGGGCTGTGGCATCGGGCCGAGTTGATGCCATTGCTGGGAGGTTGGACTTCGGGAGCCTTGTCGCTCATCTTCTTGGGAGCCGACTGTCACATCCCCAACGTCCGCGTGACACCGACCTCCCTTCAGCATGGCATCGTTTGCCGCCTACTCTTCTGCCAGGACGTATTTCTTTGCCCCCGCCAGTAGCTCGGAGTAGCTTGTCGGGAATCTCTTGTCCAGGAAGAAAGTGAGCCTGGACGATCGCAGCCCCTTCTTGAAGGCCGACATAGCTATGTGCTTATTTAGGTCTGGGGCCTCCATGACCGATGAATTGAATCGAGCCATGTAATCCTGGAGGGTTTCTCCTTTCTTCTGCTGCACGAGGAAGAGGCAGTCTATGTTCCTCGGTGTCTTGCTGCAAGTCCTAAAACCAGACAGAAAAAGTTTTTTCTAGCTGAGGGAGGGAGTGAATATACCTGGTCGGATGGCAGATAACCACATCCAAGTTGTCTTCTTAAGTGTCGCAGGGAAGGCGATGCAGTGAAGGACGTCGGAGGCATCCTGTACCATCATGTGGACCTTGTAAGTGCCTAGATGGTCCAAAGGGTCGGTGGTGCCATCGTAAGCATCCTCCTGAGGGATTTTGAAGTGACGGGGGATGGCTTCCCCCATGATTATGGTGGAGAAATACGGGCGAGAGTCGTACGCTTGCGCCTCGTCGGCCTTCTGCCGATCAACCAGCTCAGTGATCTGCTCCTCTATGCACTGGAGTTTGCTGGTGTAGTTTCTTGGGTCCTCGTCGCAGTACTGATCATCGTCGGGGATCAAATCTATGGAGGAGAGTAAGGTGGACCTCACTCTCTTTCTGTCAGCATAGCCCTCTGAGACCTTCGGGGCTCTAGGACCATGTGGGAGCAAAGTTGAGGGACTCCCTGCTGTCGACTTCCCTCAGCAGCAGGTTGATGGTTGGTTTGGGACGCCGCGAGGACCTCTGCTGAAGTAGGTTGGTTGGATCTCTATTGAAGTGGATCGGTCGGACCTTCGCTAGAGTGGTCGTTCGGACCATTGATGAAGTGGGTCGGCCGGATCTTTGCTGGAGTAGTCGTTGGACCACTGATGAAGTGAGTCGGTCAGATCTTTGCTGGAGTGATCGTTTGGATCACTGATAAAGTGGGCCGGTCGGATCTCTAGTTCGACCGGGCTGAAGGATCATAAGTGCCGATTCGATTCGAGAGTAAACCGATTGGATATAATATGTATAAAATTAAATCTAGTTCTATTTTTATAAAATAAATCCAATCATGTACCAAATATAAAATGCTGAGGTTCCGTTGTTAAGTTCGTGAATCGAGCTGCACGAGTTTGGATCTTATAAATGATTCTTCCCGCAATGTCTACATACACCATCATAGGCTCACGAAAAGTAGTGTGAGGTACTGAGTTGATCAGATCCTGTCCTGGTCTAAACTCATGGACACAAAATGTAGGTCTAGCAATTGATCGTTCCAGACTTGCGCATTGGCTTGCATCCCGGAGCCGTTCATGAAGCTTTTCCTCACCTTATAATGTGTTGGTACATCCATGAATGACGAGGTGGCTGCTGCATTCCCATCGGAAAGAAAGAGATTCCTGGGCCGGCACGTGCGGCCAGCTCACCGGGGAGGGCCACTAGCTCTTCTTTCACCTGGCTGGAGATCCCTCTCTTTCCGCTTCTCTCTCTCTCTCTCTCTCTCTCCCCCCCCCCCACCTTCCCTCCGATTAATGACAGCTGCTTCTTTACTTTTCGTGTGTCCTTTAACTTTTCACAGCCTTCCCGGACACGAACATTAATTTGTAATTAATTCTTGTGTGCTCCTGAGTCGCCACCCGTTAGTACTCGAGATATAATTTAAGACCTCGTCCCTCCAAAATCCCACGACGCACCCGCGTTTCACCCATGTGGGCCCTAATATCCATGAAATGGGATGCAACTGTGTGTGTTTGGTTTGGGTCGATCACTTACCTACTACGACCACCATCCTCTTGTACGCCGAAAGACGACGGCACCCCACGGTCTCTTTTCGGGACGAACCTCCATTAAGACGAGAGGCAGGAATGGATGAAAGATTAGTGTCCCTTCCATTCCGGTTCGCTCTTTACCATTTGGGCGTCACCATCGGGTAACGGCGTAAATGCAGCCCTGTCCATGGGAAAGAAAGGCGGAAGGTCGTGGCTGACGGCGGTCAAAAGAGCCTTCAGATCCCCCACCAAAGACTCTGAAGGGAGGCCTCCAGGCCTCGCGAAGACCCAGACCAAGACGCAGACAAGGTTATTCCCACAATCCATTCCCCCACTTATCTCTCTCGCTCTCGCTCTCTCTCTCTCTCTCTCTCTCTCTCTCTCTCTCTCTCTCTCTTCAAACTACTCTTTCTTTATCTCTTACTAGCTATTCCATGCATCTATTGTGCTGGTGGCAGAAGAAGGAGAAGAGGAGATGATATTTCGAAAAGCTTCGACCCACGAGCAGCAGCAGACGCAGGAGGAAACCGAGGTGAGGTCAATGACGGCATCATCGGTGACAGCCACCACATCAGAGCAAAGGCACGCGATAGCAGTGGCGGCGGCGACGGCGGCCACCGCGGAGGCTGCCGTCGCGACGGCACAGGCCGCAGCGGAGGTGGTCCGGCTAGCTAGGCCGTCTGTCAACTTTGTCAAAGAGCACTACGCTGCCATCGCCATCCAGCGGCCTTCCGAGGATATCTGGTACATCATTTTCTCTGTGTCATTTTTTTCTCTTCTATTTGTAGTTTATATAGAGGAGAGATTTGGATGGGTGTTGAGAAATTTTTGAATTTGTGAAGCGAGGAGGGCATTGAAGGCGTTGAGGGGTTTGGTGAAACTGCAAGCGCTGGTGAGAGGGCAAAACGTGAGGAGGCAGGCGAACACAACACTACGGTGCATGCAGGCGCTGGTGCGGGTGCAGGAGCGGGTGCGGGACCAGCGGGCCAGGCTCGCCTGGGAGGGCGCCAGATGCAGGAGCAACGAATCCACCACCTTTAGCTGCGACACCTCCTTTTGGGACCCCCGCTACCTCGACCGCGCCGACTGGCGATTCATGGTAGGATATAGTAATTAACTCCAAACTGACCAAAATCTTATGCCAAAATCTATGTTTCTTGGTTGTTTATCTTCTCTCATTAGCAGTCGAGGATGGGAGTAGCCACGCCGATGACTGGGACGATCATCCCCGTACGATTGAAGAGATCCGGTCCATGTTGGAGAGCCGGAAGGAGGCAGCTTTGAAGAGAGAAAGAGCTCTCTCGTACGCTTTTTCTCAGCAGGTATGTTTTCTTTTTCTTTTTCTTCCCTGCTTTTCCTGTTTTTGTGCAGCTTTTCTGAAGGAAAGTCTCTTGTTTTACTTTCTGAAAAGCTATGGAGGTCGGATAGGAAGACCTCATCATGGCTATCCTTGGAGAACATCAGGAAGAGGACTCAGCGGTATCGGAAGAGAGCAGCGGCCACTAAGGTGGCTTGACCGATGGATGGCTTCGAGGACTTCATGTGATAATAGAAATCGCAGCACAAGACGAGTCTCCATGGAGAGAGACCCCATCAAGACTCTCGAGATCGATACAGCACGGCCATTCTCCTATTCCACGCCTACTAATTTTCGGAGGCATCAACAACCGGGGTCTCCACGCCACCGCTCCTCCCATTACCTCCACTCGCCTGCCACGCCCTCCCCCCTCGAATACTAGTAGGACTCTTCCGGTACGGTCGGCGAGCCCTCGGTGTGGAAAGGAAGAGAGGAGCTCGGTGTCTGCTCACACCCCAACCAGCTCTGGTTACTATGACTACAGCAGAAGAGGGGGGCAGCGCCACCACCACCACCAGGCGGCGGTTCCGAATTACATGGTGGCGACGGAGTCGGCCAAGGCCAGGTTGCGGTCACAGAGCGCGCCGAAGCAGAGGCCTTTGACGCCTGAGAGGGAGCAGCGGAGTGGTTCGGCCAAGAAGCCTCTTCGTTTCCGGTGCTGGAGCCTTACGATGGTGGCGGCAATGGTGGAGGATGTTCTCAGAGTCTTAGAGCCCGAGCTTTAAGAGCGCGAATGGAAGGATAGGGCTGGAGCAGTTGTCGTGCTGTACGGAGAGTATCGCCGGTGGGGTCTCGCCCTCGTCGACCCCGATCTACGGAGGTGGCTCCGGTGAGCGGGCGAGCGAGAGGAGGGCGCGTGTCTTGAGTGGCATCCCATCCATTTCGTTCGTTGTTTTGTCTGGTGTTTGCTGTCTGTGGATAACGGGCACGGGGTTTGCTTGCGACTATCTTATCTAACACCATAAGATTGGATTAAGTGCGTGAAGTGTTGAATAGAGAGAAGCAATAACCCATTATGAAAAATTATTGGTTGGACCCAACCATATTTTTTCCCATTATATGACCGTCGATGCATGGAAGCTGTCATGTTTACCAATGATCTTCGTGAAATGAGGTTGTACCAAGCACGGTCTTGTGGGAGACACTATTAGCTAGGCCCAGTCTATCCCCATCAACTTTATACCGGGCCAATCGTTGCTTATCACGAGGCCTTCAGAAAAAGAAAATGCCATCTCATTCTCGATACCGCCGGCACAACCAGCAGATTTCGACTTAGCGGCCTGAGAAAGAGGGAAGGCTTCTCCGGGAATTTTGCCCCTCTAGCTGTAGAGATCAGAGCTGTGAACGGTTTTGAATCGTTTTTCAAAATTAAAATCAACTGAGCATATGAAAAAAACGATTCCAATTGATTTTAAAATTGATTTGGTTCAATTTAATTTATTAAATTATGGGCTTTTAAGCGTCTATCAAATTGGTAACTTATGAGATGGTTTAAATGAACTGCTATCTGTCATGGATATTCATCTCTATCAAGTCTGGTCTCGACCTTAAAGTTGCTGATCTCTGCCTCAAAATCAATTAGCACATGTTGAATTCAAATCTGCCTTTCGAGCCCAACCTACATCTAAACTATCTCGACCCATTCCAGGATCCCTTTAACCTCTACCTTAGATTATCTCGGCCCATCTAGGATCTACACGACTTCCATCTCAAATTGTCTCGGCTTGTGCCAGGATCCATATGACCTTCACCTCGGATTGTCTTGGCCTGTTCCGGAATTAGTTTGACCTCTATCTCGGAAATTTCTAAGATGCTAAACAATTCTCTGATCTCCAAGCTCCACCTACATCAGATGTGTCGAAAGCTAGATTAGGCCTTCGCCCACATGCAATTCCCAGAAAAAGCTAACTGCCATGGTGACTCTTCCTCTCTATAAATACCGGTAGGGGGATCCCAAGTACGGGCATTCACTCATAACCCTCTTCTTCTCTCTCTCTCCCAGCTCTTTTTCCTATTCTTAGAGCCATGCTAACTTAAGTATTGAAAGTCCCCACAGGAGAACTAGCTTAGAACTTTTTGCATGTCTCAACCCGACATCCGGAGCCGGTGGTGAGCGCCCAATTCGAGCTCATCCTTAATTTCTGTTTCGACTCTTTAATCAACTTAGATTTTGTAGCAACAGATTGATGTTAGAGGAAGGTCCCTATCCCGGTCCCTGTCTTTTGAAGAGAGTTGCCATGATGAGGCGAAAGGGAGTGTCGAATAACTTGCACCATGATGATACCTAAGAGGAGGTTCCAGTGCTAGAGCCGCTCTGGGAGCAACCTCCACCTCAGCCTAAGCCCACAGTCACTCGTGAGCAATTCGATAATTGGTTTGCTAGGTTCGGCCTTGACCGTCATGCACAATGTAAGGTAGGTAGTAAGCAACAATAGCTTGGCCTGTGTCTAACCCACCATATCGAAGTCAAGCTTAACTAGAGCAACCCTCTTCCTCTTGTAGTCCAAGATAGGCTCAAGGTTGGCAAATCTGATCTAGGAGCCCTACCTTAGAGCCGCATAGGTGCTCACCAACCTTGTAATCATGAAGAGATTTCGCCCCCACTATATCCCCTCGGAACCAAGGTACCTACACATTATAAGACCTAAGCTAGAGAGAAGATTTTGACAGATGCAATAGTGCATTGGAGCATTGCAAAGCAGGCCTCAATAGCTAGATGATGAGTTCAGCTTAAATGTCGACCCCCCATTCACTAGAGAGATAATGAGCAATTGGTCCCCCGTGATTCAAGATGCCACACTTTGTGTCCTACGATGGGACCTTCGATTCAGTCAACCATTTGGAGAACTTCAAAACAATTATACTTCTCCATGGATGATTGATGGCAATCTATGCTGAGCCTTTCCATCCACCTTACAGAATGTAGCTCAGTATTTGGTACTCAAGCCTTTTAGCCGGCTCTATTGGCTCTTTCGAGCAGCTTGGAGGTCCTTTGCAGTGCACTCATCACTAGTAGAAGTAGCACCGAGGCTTTGATTCTTTGGTTAGCATTAAACAATGAGAAGGGAGCCGCTCCAAGAGTACATCAGCCACTTCAATGCAGTTGTTCTAGAGGTCAGAAACCTAGACTAGTTAATGGCAATGATGCCTAGACTCTAGAGGAATGCTTTTCTCTTCTCACTGGAGAAGAGGTATCCTAAAGACTTTGTCAGATGCTAGCTAGGGTGGAAAAGTATGCAAATGTAGATCAGGAAGCATGGGCCTGATATGGAGAACCTCTTATTGACAAGCCCTATGAGAATAGGGAAGGGATCCACAGCCAAGCAGAGAGTTGCAGGAAAATCGACAGTGAAATGATAGAGGAAGGCATCGATCTTGTACTCCCCCTCGTTAGAGGATGCTCCCCCAGAAACCAACAATCCTGATCTCCACCTTGGAATCACCAATCTAGGTCACCATCGTAGAGGTTTATGAACTACACTCCACTCGTATCTCCTTGGGCCCAAATATATATAATGGAGATAGATCACTAGGAAGACCTACCAAAGCCTAGGAGGATGCTGGGCCTCCTCATAAGAGAGATTAGGAGAAGTACTACCCTACCATTTTGACCATGGGCACGATACTAAAGAATATTGCTAGCTCAAGGATGATGAGATCGAAGTACTTATTAAACAAGGAAGATTGAAGAGATATATGCAGCAATGGCATCAAGATCGAGCCTGGGATGAACCACCTTGGCTTGAGGGTCCCGAGGAGAATGGAAATGATCTCGGGCGGGCACCAAGGTAGACAAGGAGCTTGGAGGAAGCAGAGGATCTAGGATGAAGTCATCACTCTCTGATACCACCCTCCATGATGTATAGTACCCGTATGATCATGTAGTGGTCACTATGAATGTCGCATATTATGATGTACACCGTACTCTAATTGATAATGAAAGTTTAGTAGATTTTTTTTTATGACATATTTATAAAAATGGGATTTGTTGATCCCTGGAATGATTTTGATGATAACAAAATATTGGAGCATGTATTTGATACTAATGATCTTCAGTACTTTAAAAGTTTTGTAGGTAGTTCCAAATGGAAGTTTGATAATTGTACTCTTTAAAACTATTGGCACACCTTCAAGTATCAAAAATAAATTTATTAATCACTCTTGTTATTTGAAAGCCCTAATGATTGATATTTTGTAATATTTATGTAAAAAAGGCAAATAGTAAAACTCATGTTTTTATAAGAAAAACATATTAGATTAGGTTTAAATTAGTTAACAAAAGTTTGAAGAAGTTTGAAGGCATCTGGAGCTTTTTGAAGTCTGTCAACTCGAGCCAGCTCTATTGGTTCGAGCTGATACATGGGATGGCACGGCATGGCACAGAACTGAAGGCAGGCACAGAAAGCTGCTAGAGTTGACTCGACCAAAAGACCTGAGAACTAGAGTCGACTCCTCTAGAGTGAATAAAAATTCAGTTATGAGAAACTAGTCAACCGAGCCAACTCAACTGAAAGAGCCGACTCTAACAGAGTTCAGTTTTTACATGTTTGAGCATCCGAGCTGACTCGAATCCTAGTTTTTCAAACTACAATGGCTAGTTCCAGAAATTGAATTTCTTAGGTTTTATACTTCCAATAGCTATTCTCGTCTCCCAAGGCACTCTAACGATTATATCAGCTACGAATAGTTAAGGAAGATATAATGATGAATTTAAGAGTTAAAAAGAAGAAGAAAAAGTGAAGAAAATCAAGTAAGATCAAAGTTTTCCGAGCTATCAACATAACTTCAAGTGTTCAACCCACTTTCCACCAAGAATCTTGAAGATTTACTCAGAGTTAAGAGAGGCTTGAAGAGCATTGAAAAAGCATTGAAGAGGCCCTCATTCAAGAGCTTTAACTGCAACAACTTAGCTTCTTGGAGTTTGTTTTTGTTGCAATTTATTACTTTGTTTTGGGTATTATAGCAAGTGCAGCAAGGGGCAGCATCTTGTGATCTTGTTAAGATTTTTGGTAAATTGAAAATCAAGTTTAGGTTTTTGTGAGCCCATGAAAACACATTGTATTGGATTTTGGTTTGTGAGCTTGGTGTAAAATAAATTGGCTATATTCTTGAGGGGTTATAGTGAAAGCCCCCAAGTATGCACCTTGGATAGTGGACGTAGGAGCCGAGGGTTACTCCGAACCACTATAAATTATGGTGTTTGATGGGTTTGTCTTTTTACTCTGATCCTTTTACCTTTTTGCCTTCTGCCATTGCATTGCACACCACTAACACCTACACAGCCAAGTGTTTAAAATGCACATACTTGCTTAAAATTTTTCAATATCCAATCATCTCCCCTCTTGGACTTTGCCAACTGGGCAACAAGTGTATCAGAGCAGTGTCTCTATAACCCATTATTTAGAGAAAGATCTATGGCAAACCACATGACATATCTTTTGTCAATGGCCAATCAATAATTGTTGGAGTTCTCCCAGGAATAGTCTATTGTAATTCGATCAGGCATCAAATCCGTGCAGCCGCATAAAAATAAAAAACTATTTTATATCTATTGATGTAATTATAAATAAATCTAATTATTCATCATAAATTTCTAACATGCTGTAATATATGAGAAAATATCCGATCTGAAAAAAAAGTATTTTTGAAACATAAAAACTTACTGGATCGCTACTTGGTTCTGCTATGAAAACAGAACATGTCGATTCGCTTTTGAAACAGGGATTCTATCAAAGTCGTGCAATTGCCTAGCCTCTGCTAGTATCGACACAGAGCTCACATAATCGAGTCGTAGAGAGTACCGGACTGCTAGATCCTTGCAGCTCTCTCATCTTTCAACAAATCAACCACTTTAAAAATCGTGCCGATCTGAATCTGGACCGGCTTTTCTCGAATTGGCCTCTGTCTTGCAAACTGAGATTTGCAAGATGTAGGACCTCTTTTTTTTTTTCTTAGAAATCTCTCTAGATCTCACATAAGGAAGAAGAAAAAGGGAGAGGAGGAGTTGGTGCCCCAGGAGAGAGACTCTCTGGAGAAGATGCCCAAGAGGAGATGACGCCTAAGAGAAGAACATGCCTAAAGGAAAGTTCTCTGGTCGGCCAACTCCCATCCCCTTTTTATAAACTAGTTGCCCACCCCTTCAAGCCAAAACACCAGTGTTTAATTTAATCTAGTTAGGATTTAAGAGGAGTAGAAGAGGACTCCTCCCTCTCTTAAAATTTATTCATGCCAAATCTATTAGCACCCTCCTCTTTCCACGCCCCACTCTTTTTGTCGCACAAACACTTGGGCCCACTTTGGCATGTGGAGATATGGGGAGATAAGGAGAGAGAGTCTCAGTCCAACTAGACTCAAGTCATGGTCCAAATAAATTGATTTGACGGTCAAATCGAAGCCAATTTAAATTTGATCAAATCATTTTGAAAAGGCCATTAACCCAACTTAATTAGGATCAATTAACTGAGTCTAACTCAATTAAATTAAATCTAATTTAATTCAATTAATAATTAATCCATAATTTATTAATTGTAACATTTATAATTAGGTCCAAATATACTAAATTGTCAAGTTTAGTAACATTTTGATTTTCTGATTGGTTACTTAAGCTCCTAATGTGTATGACCCTTCAAGTCCTATCCTTTGGTAATGAGACATGCTATAATCTCCATTATACATCATCAAATTTCTTTCGATAGATAGAAACAATTCTGCTCAACCCTAATTAGGATTATCAATTCGAGAATGATCCTAATGGGCTCTCACAATCCACCAGTGATACCTAGCAGTATGTAGTGGCAACCCAGCAGAATAATTAGAATCCCTAGGTGTAGTTTCCATGTGATTTGGTTCCTCTATCAAAAATCCCAACATGATGTTGGTTACGGATACTCGTCAAACTCATCAGCCATATGTTTAACTTAATCGATTCAAGTCCAATTATGATACTAATGAAAATACCTTTTCATTATCACCCTGTTATGACCATAGACTTCTGGACTTAGTCTCATTAAGCTGCATAGGATTATTCCTTACACTAAGGTTGATAGATCCCTACAAGTGAACACTCTACTCTTACAATAAACTTACTGCAGCCAACAAATATGTAAGATCTTGAATGGATAGGAACCATGTGCTTGTGCTGTCAACTACAGCAATCTTATTATTAGTAGCTGAGATACTCTAAGTCAAAGAACTATTCACATGACTACAGCATCAAGAAGTTATTGACAAGTGAGTAGTCATCTATATAACTTCATGTACTTGGTCATGCTCAGTACCATTGATCTCTATCAACTACCTGCACTCTCACTCCAGTGTCACCCACTGTAGGTCAGAGACTTATCTACCTAGAAAGGGAAGTGATCTATGCACCAATTTTAATGGATCAATCACCATCCTCGTGATATACTAACAATCAAGAGCTTTTAGGAGTTAATCTATAAAGACACATGCCTCAGATTCTCAACTCTTGAGAATGTATCATTGTCCATTAACTCCATGGACAATTCATAGATATATCAATATGAATGAAACTAATGCCCTTTATTAATAAGAAAATTAAGTACAATGCTCATGCCCTAAAAATTATAATGTGTCAAGCCAACTAGGCTTTCAGGGCATACATCTAACAATCTTTCATTTACACTAAAGCCAATTGCTACATATCTAAGTCCCATCTTCTCCAAGTGGACTTCAGCCTTCTGTTGGCTTAGGGTCTTAGTCAGTGGGTCTGCCATGTTGTCCGTGGAGTCTACTTTTCGTACCTCAACATATTTCTTCTCGAGATAGTCACGTATGATATGAAATCACTGCTCAACATGCTTAGACTTCTGGTGAGACCTAGGCTCCTTAGCTAGAGCTATTGCATCATTATTATCACAATATATGGGGATGGCTTTAGATGACATAACTCTAAGCTTCGCAATTAACTTTTTGTACCAGAAGGCTTCTTTTGTAGCTTTAGAGGCAGTGATGTACTTTGCTTCCATTGTTAAATCTACTATGATGGGCTACTTGGAACTTTTTCAACTAGTTGCCCCACCATTGCACAAAAATACACCCTGATATATACTTTCTATCATCAGGATCAGACATAAAGTCTGAGTCTGTATATCCTTTTATCCCTAATTTCGAACTCCTTCCAAAGACTAAGAGCAAATCTTTAGTCATTTTCAAGTATCTAAGAATGTTCTTCATAGCTATCTAGTATTCTTCACCTGGATTCGACCGATATCTGCTTGTGACACTCATAGCAAGAGCTATATCAGGTCGAGTACATAACATGACATACATAAGGATTCAAATTATCAAAGCATATGGAATCTTGCTTATGTGTTGAATCTTTTCAGGTGTGTTAGGACACATTTTCTTGGAAAGATTAATGCCATGCCGAAGAGGTAACAATCTTCTTTTAAAGTTTTCCATGCTGAACCCTTTCAGCACATCCTCTATGCACAATTTTTGTGAAAGGCCAAGCATCCAATTAGATCTATCTTTATAGACCTTAATTCTCAAAATATAATATGCTTTACCTAAGTCTTTCATAGAGAATTTCTTAGATAACCAGCTTTTGATCGAAGTCAACATGGAAATATCATTCCCTATAAGGAGGATGTCATCCACGTACAATATGAGGAATGTCACCGCCCGCCTCCCACTGGCCTTCCTGTAAACACATGGCTCATCCTCATTCTGATAAAATCAAATGATTTGATTACATCATCAAAACGAGTATTCCAACTTCGAAAAGCTTGCTTCAATCCATAGATTAATCTATGCAGTTTGCAAACCTTTGATCTTCATCATTGAAAGTGAAACCCAAAGGCTAATCCATATAGATATCTTCCTCAAGATATCCATTTAGGAATGTAGTTTTCACATCCATCTACCATATCTCATAATCATGATATTTGTAATTGCAAGCAATATACGGATGGATTTCAGCATAGCTACTGGTGAAAAGGTATCATGATAGTCAATGCCTTCAGTTGACTATACCTTTCGCCACAAACCTAGCTTTTAAGGTCTCTACCTTACCATCTACACCTATTTTTCTTTTGTAGATCCATTTACAACCAATAGGTATAATACCCTCTAGTAGACTACTAAGAACTATACTTGGTTCGAATGCATTGACTCAATTTCTGACTTCATTGCATTCAACCATTTCTCGGAGTCGATGTCTGATATCGCCTCATCATAAGTCTTAGGATCAATTAATTGATCCTTGTCTGCAATTAGAAATATTTCCTTTATATCCTTTGTAAGCATACCCAAGTACCTTTCAGGAGGTTTGGAGACTTTAATAGACCTACAAGGTGGAAGAGCATTTATGTGAATTGGTTGATTAGGTTCGATCTAATCTATAACTGGTTGTTCTTCAGAGACTTTCTCACTGAGCTCAATTAACCTCCCACTACCACCTTTCTGAATAACTGTTTTTCAAGAAATATGGCATGTCTGCTCATAATTACATTATGATCTTTTGGAAGGTAAAAGTAATATCCTAAAGTTTCTTTAGGATATCCTATAAATCGAGCTTTCATAGATCTAGATTTCAACTTATCCGCCATTAATCTTTTGACATAGGCTGGACATCCCAAATCTTCAAATAGGCAAGACATGGTTTCTTACCATGCCAAATCTCATATGGTGTGGTAGGAACATATTTAGTTGGAACTCTATTCAGAATGTAGATTAAAGTTTGTAGGGCATTTCCCCAAAGAAATAAAGGCAAGTCAATGAAGCTCATCATGGAACAGACCATATCTAATAGTGTCCTGTTTCTCCTCTCAGACACCCCGTTTAGCCAATGCATACCTGGTGGAGTCCATTATGAGACTTGCCATTATCCTTAAGATAACCTAAGAATTCTCTACTAAGGTATTCACCTCCCCGATCTGATCGAAGAATCTTAAGGGCTTTACCTGTTTATTTTTCTACCTCATGTTTGAATTCCTTGAACTTTTCAAAAGCTTCAGATTTGTGTCTCATAAGAAACACACCCCATGAACAATCATCAATAAAGGTTATGAAGTAGTAAAAACCACCGCTGGACTGCACATTAAATGGACCACACACATCAGTGTGTACCAGGGTAAGTAATTCTGTGGCCCTCTCCCCATGTCATACAAAGGGTAACTTGATCATTTTTTCTTGAAGACATGACTCACAAGGTGGGTATGATTCAGAATTAACTGAATCTAGGATCCCATCCCTTTCCAGTTTATCAATTATGTCCTTACCTATATGATCGATCTTTAGATGCCATAAATATTTATCATTTAAGTCATCTCTAGGATGTTTATGTCCTATATTATTCACTTTAATTTTTTCGTTAATATTCAAAGATGCATCGACATGCAAATGATAGAGACAGTAAATTAAAATAGCTTTTATAATCAATTTATTTCTCAAATAAATATTACAAAAGTCTTTATTGAATGTAAATTCAAATCCTTCCCGTGCTAGCACAGAGACAAATGAAATTTCTACTAGCTCCAAGCATAAAATAACAGTCACTAAGTATTAATCTAAACCCTAAAGGTAACACAAAAGAATATGATCCAACGGCTTGTGCAGCAACTTTTGCTCCATTTCTGACATGTAGGACCATCTCACCTTCTTTCAGTATTCTACTTCTTTCCAAGCCCTGCATTGAAATGCATATATGAGCACTAGAACCAGAATCTAAATCCAACTGGAAGTAGATGAAACTGTTAGGTTTGATTCAATAATGAGTATGGACTTACCTTCAGAAGGTGCATCCTCCCTTTGTTCTTTAAGCTTTCCAGTAGAGAGGACAATTTCTTTTCCAGTGGCCATCTGTATTGCAGTGAAAATATTTTTCTTTGTTAACCTTGGCTTTCTTAGGAGTGTCCTTCTATTTGTTTTCCTTCTTCTACTTCTTTGCAGGTTTCTTCTTCTTCCAAGTAGACTTTCTTTTGGAGAAGAATGCTCCATAGAGAAAACAGAGCCCCTTGAACTCTTCAAGGTTCCCTCATTGCTTACCAATATATTCAATAATTCAGGTAAAGTATAATTCAACTTGTTCATATTATAGTTCATTACAAACTGAGAATATGAACTAGTTAAGGACTGAAGGATCAAATCCACCTGCAGCTCCTTGTGAATAGGAATGCCCACCTTCTCAAGCTATTCGATGTCCTCGATCATTGACAAACAATGATCATGGATCGACTGCCCTTCATGCATCTTGTTATTGAAAAGCCTTTTCAACACCTCGAAGTGTGCAATCCAACTTTGTTCACCATATAACTCTTGTAGGTGAATCAGAATCGATTTAGCAGTTGGCATATCCTCATGTTGGCTCTGTAATTTATTTGACATTGAGGCCAACATATAACCTTAACCTTATCATCTTCCATCCATTTTTCATATACAGTCGTCTGACGAGCATTTGGATGGTTAGGTAAAATAGGGGGTTCCTGGTCAAGCACATAGCCCAACTTCTCAGAACTTAAAACAATTTTGATGTTTCTCAACCAATCTTTGAAATTAAAGCCTACAAGTCGGTTTGTCTCTAGAATATTGACTAAGGATTTGAAGTAGACATTGTTAACTACAAGAGTAGAGGATTCGAATTATATGCTTTATACTTAATTATTAAAATTATTCTAGGATCTTTAAGAAATAATTTTAGAACTTCCACTGTTTTCTCGGATCTCTCACACTGCCCATGAAGATGTGGAAACCTACAACTCTAGGTTTCTAGTGGGTGCTACAGTCCCATCGATGTGCGGCACCTCACCATGCCCGGTTATTGGTAACACGCTACACAAATAAGTGGCCAACTATTGTCCAATGTATCTAATACAAGTTGTAGCATCTTGGTCTCTAAATCATGGAACCTCAATGTGCCCATTTATTGGTCCAATCATTAGTTAAATCAGACCCACCATTCCAGCTAGACAAAGCTATCATTGAGTCCCTCAACGTGCTCGTTTATTGGGCCCAACCCCATTAGTGCCTAGCAACATCTCATGCTTAATAGGATGGTTGTGTCTTCCCGATGCAACTAGACCACTGTAACCAGTCAGAATAATCAACACCAGTAGGACACCCGCACACATACAATAGTGGAATACCTAAGACTTAATATTCATGGGGAGCTATGGTTCAGGTCTCTTCTAAATTGATCAACCAAATCATGTCTGACCAAATACATTTAGTCAGCAAAATCTCATGTCTGTGACTAATTACATTAAGTCAACACAATCTCATGTCTGACTTAAAAATAGCTAGCATGGGTAAAGTCAAATCACAAGTGACCCTATTGAAAACTTAATCAACCAAATTGGCTAGGTCAGTTTGATACATGGGAGGGTTTTGCCATATACCCTCTTTTTACTAAACTAGTTAGTTGAGAAAGAGTTAGCCTCAATTAAAAATCATGATCAAAACCTTCCTTGGACACCAATTAATTGATAAGATTCAATTAGGTCAATCTAGTGATCTGGGCTCATCATTGAGCCAAATTAGGTTTTAACTTATCGATTCACAATCAAATGAATCGATCTGACCAGACATCATCTAAAAACAATTTTAAGATTACTAGACCTAATTTGTTCAACCCAACCCTCATGCACCTATTTAATTTTCTGATCAAATCAATTTTAAAATAGGTTCAAATGCATGACTTTAATGGCTTATGATCATGAATCAAATTTGAGATCTAAACCTAATTTGGTGTATCACATATATCAACATATGTAATCATAAATCGATCAAAACCTTTTGAAAACCCTTTTTCAAAATCAGGTATACATCAAAGTAGGACAACCTTTGTACTATAGGGGGTAAATCCTATAGCAGGACAACCTTATGTCACTTTGTGCAACATTTGATCAATTAAATTTTAGATTATAATATTTAATTTCAGATCTAAAAATTATGATTTTAATTTTAAAAATAATTTTTAAAACATAACAATTCAATGCTAGAACAATTTCATATTCATCATAGATTTGATACAATCATAATCTATCTATATGATCTGATTATATTTCAGATCTGATTCTCATCCATGCATGTTAAAGAAAGGAGAACTGTGACTCTGATACCACTATTGGAGTTCTCCTAGAAATAGTATATTATAATCGACCAGGCATTAAAAGCCTGATACAGCAGAAGTAGATATAAAAACTATTTTATATCTAATGATGCAATTTATAAATAAATCTAATTTATTCATCATAAATTCCTAACATGCTGAATATATGAGAAAAATATAAGATATGAAAATAAAATTATTTTGAACATAAAAATTTTACCTAGATCGCTATCTTGGCATGCTCTGAAATATGTGCCAATCCACTTTTGAAATCAGGATTCTACCGGAGCCACGCAATCGCCCGGCCTCTACTGATATCCACACAAAGCTCATATAACCGAGTCATAGAGAGCATCGAACTGCTAGATCTTTGTAGCCTTCTCCTCTTTCAGCAAATCAGTTGCTTTAAAAATCATGCCGATCCGAATCTGGATCGGCTTTTCTCGAACTGCCTTCTGTCTTGCAAACTAAGATTTGCAAGATGTAGGACCTCTTTTTTTTTCTCTTATAGAAATCTCTCTAGATCTCACATAAGGAAGAAGAAAATAAATAAAAGGGAGAGGAGGAGTTGGCACCCCAGGAGAGAGACTCTCTGGAGAAGATGCCTAAGAGAAGAACATGCCTAAAGGAAAAGTTTTCTGGTCGGCCAACCCCTCTTCCCTTTTTATAAACTAGTTGTCCCACCCCTTCAAGCCAAAACACCAGTGTTTAATTTAATCTGGTTAGGATTTAAGAGGAGTAGATGAAAGGATTCCTCCCTTTCTTTAAATTTATTCATGCTAAATCTATTAGCGCGCTCCTCTTTCCACGTCCCACTCTTTTTGTTGCACAAAACACTTGGGGCCACTTTGGCATGTGGAGATATGGGGAGACAAGGAGAGAGAGCCTCAATCCAACTAGACTCTAGGTCATGGTCTAAATAAACTGATTTGATAATCAAATCAAAGCCAATTTTAAATTCGATCGAACCATTTCAAAAAGGCCATTTACCCAACTTAATTAGGATCAATTAACTGAGTCTAACTCAATTAAATTAAATATAATTTAATTCAATAATAATTAATCCATAATTTATTAATTGTAATATTTATAATTAGGTCCAAATGTACTAAAATTATCAAATTTAGTAACATTTTGATTTGTTAATTGGTTACTTAAGCTCCTAATGTGTGTGACCCCTCAGGTCCTATCCTGTCTAGTAATGAGACATGCTATAATCTTTCATTATACATCATCGAAATTCCTTTCGATGAATATAAATAATTTCTGCTAACCCTAATCAGGATCATCGATCTGAGAATGATCCTAATGGACTCTCACAATCCACTGGTGATACCTAGTAGTATGTAGTGGCAACTCAACAGAATAAGATTGGAACCCCTAGGTGTAGTTACCATGTAATTCAGTTCCTCTATCAAAAATTCTGATATGATGTTGGTTACGGATACTCGTCAACCATCAGTCATATACTTAACTTAATCGACTCAAGTCCAATTATGATACTAATGAAAACACCTTTCATTATCACCCTGCTATGACCATAGACTTCTAGACATAGTCTCATTAAGCTGCATAAGATTATTCCTTACTACTTAGGCTGATAGATCCCTATAAGTGAACACTCTACTCCTACAATAAACTTACTGTAGCCAACGAATACCGCAAGGTCCTGAATGGATAGGAACCATGTGTTTGTGCTATCAAACTATAGCAACCTTATTATGAGTAGTTGAGATACTCTAGGTCAAAGAACTATTCACATGACTACAGCATTAAAAAGTTATTGACGAGTGAGTAGTCATCCATGTAACTTCCGGCACTTGGTCATGCTCAGTATTGTTGATCTCTATCAACTACCTGTACTCTCACTCCAGTGTCACTATACTATAAGTCAAAGACTCATCTATCCAGAAAGGGAAGTGATTTGTGCACCGATTTAATGGATCAATCACCATCCTTATGATATTCCAACAATCGGGAGCTTTTAGGAGTTAATTTATAGACACATACGTCAGATTCTTAACTCTTGAGAATATGTGTCATTGTCCATTAACTCCATGGATGATTCATAGATACATCAATATGAAAGAAACTAACACCTTTTATTAATAAGAAAAATTAAGTATAATGCTCATGCCCTAAAAATTATATTATGTCAAGCCAACTAGGCTTTCAGGGCATACATCTAATAGTAATAGACCTCCACTTTTCATCGGCACAAATTATAGTTATTAGAAAGCTAGAATGAGAATTTATATTCAAGTTATTGATTTTCAACTATGAAAAATTATTTTAAAGGATCACACACACCCACCTGAAGGTTAATGAAGTTGACATCCCAAAACCAGAAGAGAAATGAGATGACAATGAAATGAAAATGGGCGAGCTTAATGCTAAAGCCATGAACCTTCTTTATTGTGCCTTAGATGCCAATGAGTTTAACCGAATTTTCACTTGTGCTTCAGTAAAGAAAATTTAGGATAAATTGCAAGTAACACATGAAGGCACTAACCAAGATAAAATATCAAAATTAATATGTTAGTGCATAGCTATGAACTATTCAAAATGGATCCCAATGAGTCTATATCTCAAATGTTTTCAAGGTTTACCGACATTATTAATGATTTGAAAAGTCTTGGCAGGACTTATGCAAATATAAATCTTGTTCAAGAAATCTTGCGATCCTTGCCAGACAAATGGGATCCTAAAGTAACTACAATCCAAGAGGCAAAGGACTTGGACAATCTACTATTGGATGAACTTCTTGGATCCCTCATCACACATAAACTTGCAATGAAATGCCATACTGAAGATGATGGAAAGAAGAAGAAGACCATCGCACTTAAAGCTACTTTGGATGAGAAGAAATATGAAGAAATAGATGAAGAAACTCCCTCCTTGGGTGAAGAACTTAAAGATGATGAGATGGCTTTGGTCATGCAAAAATTCAAAAAATTTATGGGTAAAGGAAAAGGAAGATATAGGAAGAGATTCATATCTAAGGGTGAACAAAATAGAAAAAAGAAAAGGATAAAGAACAACATCCTATATACTATGAGTGTAAGAAGTCTGGACATTACCGATCTGAATGTCCTACTCTAAGAAAGGGCTACAAAAAGAAGAAAAAGAAAGCTATAGTGGCAACATGTTCTGATAGCGAGGAATCATCCTCAAGTGAAGAAGAAGATCAACCAAAATCAGCAAATATTTGCTTGAGGGGATTAGAGGATGAGGTATCTTCCAACCTACTCTTGAATTCACTTACGATGAATTATATGCTGCATTTCATGACCTTCTAATTGAGTATAAAAAGGCTAGCTCAAAAATTAAAACCATGAAAAATATTATGACATATTGAATGAGAAGAATAAAACTTCTGAAAAAAACAAATATTTGCAAAAGAATAAGTTGTATTTCTAAAAAATATAAAGTTTTACAAGTTGAAAAAGATGAATGCCTTGAAAAGAACAAAAGTTTGTAAAATAAAATGGATAGACTCAAGCCCTTAGTTGATAAATTGACCTTAAGTTCAAACAACTTGAGCTAATTTGAAAAATCAAAAAAAATCAAATAATAGAGCTGGGATTGTATACAACTCAATGCATACCAACAAGTTTTCAACTTAAAATCTTATGCATCAAAGTTTCAACATCTATGTCTTTTCAAAAGTCATGGATTGTTTGCTTTTGCTGTAATGGTTTAGGATATAAAGTATATGAATATAATCTGAAATTGAAAAGGAAGACAAAACAAAGAAATATGGGTTCCTAAAGGAACCAAGACAACTAACCTTCAAGGATCCAAGAAAACTTAGATACCTAAAAAATCTACTTGATTTATTTTGTAGGGATATCTTGCAGTCCAAAATCATAAAAAGAGATGGTATTTGGATAGTGGTTGCTTAAAACATATGACGGGTGACAAAGAACAATTCATCATCCTTGAAATAAAAGAAGGTGGAATGGTCACATTTGGTGACAATGGTAAGGAAAAGATTATTGGCATTGCTAAGATTAAAATCACCCCTACCACTTTTATTGAAAATGTATTGCTAGTTAACAAATTGAAGCATAACTTATTGAGTATCAGTCAATTATGTGATAAAGGCTTCAAAGTAATGTTTGAATCTTCTATATGCATAGTAACTAGCACACTTGATTTTAGCATTAGATTTGTATGTCATAGACCTGGAAATATCTGTGGTAGACTTGAATGATCTAGACATGTCGAGTAGTTAAAGTCTAGAGGGAATGAATGCTAAAACCAAGGATTTTAGTTTACTTTGGCATAGAAGATTAGGTCATGCTAGCATGCATACTTTGTCAAAGCTGGTTTCTAAAAACTTAGTAAATGGTTTACCAAAAGTTAAAGTTGATCTTGATCATGTTTGTGATGCTTATCAATATGATAAACAAACTAGGGAGAGTTTTAAAGCTAAAAACATTGTTTCAACTTCAAGATCATTAGAGCTACTTCACATAGACCTATTTGGACCAACTAGGACCACGAGCCTAGGAGGTAAAAGTATGGACTTATGATAATAGATGATTTCTCAAGATACACATGGATTTTATTTTTGGCATACAAAGATAAAGCATTCAATATCTTTCAAAAGTTTTATTGACATATTAGAAATCAGAAAAACTTTTCAATAGTTTCAATTAGAAGTGTCATAGCACTAAATTTGAAAATCAATATTTTGAAGAATTTTGCACTAAACAGGGTATTTATCACAACTTTTTAACCCCTAGAACACCACAACAAATAGAGTTATGGAGAGAAAAAATAGATCATTGGAAGAGATGGCCCGAACCATGTTGTGTGAAGGTAATCTTCCAAGGTACTTTTGGGTAGAAACTATAAACACTGCATGTTATATATTAAACCATGTTTTAATTAGACATATTTTAAAGAAAATCTTCTATGAGCTTTGGAGAGATAGAAAACCAAATGTTAATTACTTTCTTGTTTTTGGTTGTAAATACTTTATATTAAATAATGGAAAGGATAATCTTGAAAATTTGATGCTAAATCTGATGAAGAAATATTTCTTAGTTATTCAACTTCTAGCAAAACATATAGAGTTTTTAATAAAAGAACATTAACTGTAGTAGAGTCTATACATGTTATATTTGATGAAGCTAACTCCTCACCTTTTAGAAAAGAAGAGTGTATTGATAATGATGCAGGTACTGTTGACAAGCAATGAAGGACATGAGCTTAAAGGATAGACAAGTAATAGAAGGAGACGAAATGGTAAGTAAAAAGCATTGTGATTTGCCTAAAGAATGGAGGTATGTACATCACCATCCCAAGAAACTAATTATGGAAATCCATCTAAAGGTGTTAAAACTAGATCTTCACATAGAGATGCACATGATTATCTTGCTTTTGTCTTACAAGTACAACTAAATTGCATAGAAGAAGTTGAAAATGATCTAAATTGGATATGGCTATGCAAGAAGAACTTAATCAATTCAAAAGAAATAATGTATGGACATTAGTAGATAGATCCTTTGAACATCCTATTATAGGTACTAAATGGGTATATAGGAAAAAATTAGATAAAAAAGTAATGTAATCATAAATAAAGTTAGATTAGTTGCCAAAGGGTATAACTAGGAAGGAATAGATTTTGGTGAGATTTATGCACCTGTAGTAAGACTAGAAGCTATTAGACTTTTACTTATATTTGCTTGCTACATGAACTTTAAATTATTTCAAATGGATATAAAAAGTACATTTTTAAATGATTATATTTTGAAGAATTTTTATTGAACAACCTCCCAAATTTGAAATCATGCTTTACCTAATCATGTTTTCAAACTCAATAAGCATTATATGGTTTAAAACAAGCACCTAGAGCATGGTATGATAGATTAAATAAATTCTTACTTGAAAATAATTTTACTAGAGGTAGTGTAGACACAACTCTATTCATTAAAAGAAAAGAAGAAGATATGTTAGTTGTACAAATTTATGTAGATGATATAATTCTTGGTGCAACTAATAAAGATTTGTGTGGAGAATTTGTTGAGCTTATGCAGGGCGAATTTGAAATGAGCTTAATGGGTGAGTTGACCTACTTCCTTGGACTTCAAATTAAGCAAACAAAAGAAGGAATACTTATCAACCAAGCTAAGTACATCAAGAAGATTCTTAAAAAGTTTGGTATGGAGTCAACTAAAGAAATTGGCACACCCATGAGCCCTACCTACAGACTTGACAAGAATGAAGATGGAAACAATGTTGATCAAAAGCTTTATCAAGGTATGATTGGATCATTGTTGTACTTAACTTCTAGTAGACCTGATATCTTATTTAGTGTTTATATATGTGCTAGATTTCAATCTAATCCAAAGAATCACATATACTTGCACTTAAAAGAATTTTAAGATATCTAAAAGGAACAAGTAATCTAGGTCTATGGTATTCTAAATATCATCTTTAAAATTATGGATACATAGATGCTGATTATGGTGGATATAAAATTGATAGAAAAAGTACTAGTGGCACATGTCAATTTCTAGGGTTGAACTTAATCTCTTGGCATAGTAGAAAGCAAAACTCTGTGGCACTATCCACTATTGAGGCAGAGTATGTGGCTGTAGGGAGTTGTTGTGCTCAAGTGCTTTGGATTAAGTAACAGCTAGAAGACTTTGGTGTTAATTAATCCAAGATTCCTATCATATGTGATAACACCAGTGCTATAAACTTAACAAAGAATCCAATTCAACACTTATAACAAAGCACATAGAAACTAAACATCACTTTATTAGAGATCATGTACAAATTGTGACATTGAACTTGAATTTGTTTGTACTGAAAAATAATTGGCTAATATTTTCACAAAACTACTTAATGAGGAGAGATTTAGAATGATTAGAGGAGAATTAGGCTTATGTGACCCCTTTTAGATTTTTGACCTAATTTTTCCAAGAATTAAGGATAATTTATCTAAAAGACCTCCATCACCAATCTAAGGACAATAACCACCTTATCTAGTATATTTCTAGGGATAGGATCTTATTCGCTGAACTTTTGGAACCTTTTTGTTGATCTTTGCTCGAGCTAACTTGAGCAGATAAGTGTTCTGGCCGAGCCGACTTGGCTGATAGGATCATGCGTTTTAAAACCCGTAGGACCCAAACCTGTCTCATTTTTTCTTGTTGAACCCTAGCCAAAGAACCAAATATCCCATTCCAAGCCTTAGGGACCACACCATTCTCACTTTTTCCCTTAGATCCATGATCCATGGCTCCAAAGAAGGCAACTGCTCAATGTGGAAAATGGAAGGCTTCAAGCTCTAGTACAGTGGAATGAAGAGTCAAAGCTCACCATGAGGAGTCGACTTAGAGAGATTTGCCCATTTCCCCCCTAGGCAAGTGATTTTAATGGAAAATTATCCCATTACCTCTAGAAGAAAGGTAATCTTCGAATTTCTTGAGCAAGAAAATTTCCATATTGGTGATTGGATCTTCATTTTAAGGGTGGTAGTTCTTCAGTTCTTTAGATTTACCCACATACCCCACTTTAGTAAGATCTTTCTTCGAGAACCAGACACTAGGAGCTGATCAAATCATGTCCACTGTTAAAGTGTAAATATTAAAGTGGATGAGCAAGTTCTGAGCAGAGTGTTACATCTTCCTACTGGAGGAAAGTGCTATCTAACTTTGAAGAATAAGCAAGCTACCTTAAGAACAGTTTTAGAGAGGAAGAATGTAAGTGGGATTGTAAATCTTCAAGCAAACCAACTCTCTTTGGAAATGAGGCTATTGCATAACTTTATCAGCAGGATATACTTGCCCATAATAGGTAGATTTGATTAGGTAAGTGAGAGGGACAAGGTTTTCCCGAGCTATCTGATTGAGGGGGAGCAGATCAACCTACCATTTATTATGTTGACACAAATAAAGGATGCTGCCAGGAAAGCTAGAGCATGCCTACAAGATGGCATGGCTTTTACCTTGATATTCAGAGATTTTGGAATGGATCTGACTGATGAGGATGCTAGACCTTTGTTACACACTGACAAGTACTCTGATAAGTCTCTTCACCAAATGGGATATCACAAGATTGAAGGACAATGGGTGAAGAAGACTTCTGGATAGAGGATAGCACATCCTTTTGATGATGATGATGAGAAGCTTGAGACCACCACTACTACTACTAGATAGGAGGACTCAGATGAGGATGCAGATTCAGAGTCCAGTGATAGTTCTGACAGTGATGGTGACTCCACTGGAGAGGAGGTTGATGATGTTGCACCTTCACCTACTGAGATAGGTGGACAGCGATAGTCCGAGGACTCCACCTGGCCCATCTGCAGATCCTTCAGCTCCATCCACTTTAGCTGCTGCTTCTACTCAGACTACAGAGACTATAGAGCAGCTCACTCAGTTTACAGACACCTTGACTTATAGATTCAGCTCTATGTTTGGCGATCTTCGTCAAACAGTAGAGAGTGCCTTCAGGAGTTTTGTAATGATATGAGAGAGCTCACCTTGAGAGTAGAGATAGTTGAGCACAGCCAGAGGATGTAGGAGGATATTAGACTGATCTCAAAGATCTGCGTTTGAATTTTGGTAGACTGCATGGACCGCTGAATCCTTTGCTACACATCAGGCCTTGACCTTACATGGTATTCAGCAGGGGAGGTAGAGGATGGAGACTGAGCTAGGAGTAGTTTTGCTTGGCTTCACGGGAGTGAGACCCAGCTTTGGAGCTTCTACTTCTAGACAGCCACCTCCACAGTCTACACCTAGGGCTAGATAGCCACCTCCACATTCTAGACCACCTCTTAGAACTAGACCCGCTTCTAGGACTCGCAACTTTAGAGGACCTTCACCTCCCATTAGATCTTCTAGAGTGTATGCTACTGAGACCCTAGATTTAGATTCTAGCAGTGAGAGTAACCATGATATCTTTTAGACACACATTGTGATGTATCTTTTCTTGTATGACTTATGCTTTGACATTAAAGTCTGTAATTTCTGGGATATATATGTAATAAATCATTTTGGAAGTAATGATACATATCCTTTTAGCTCAATATGTACTTCTATTATATCTCTTATTCATTTTGTCTTACCTTTTTGTTGATGACAAAAAGGGGGAGTAGTATGCATGGAAAATAGAAAATATATAGAAAATATTTTATGAATGCATGAAAACATGCAAGAAAATGAAAAAGGGGAGAAGTTATTTGTGTATGTAAATTCTGAAGCAAAGGAATTTTTGATAAACTCAATATTTTCTCCAATATTTCTTGATACATAACTGATACATGTTGATACTTTCTGATACACTTCAATTTTAACTATATACAAGTCACTTTGTTACTTCTTAGTGTTCATAAAATACATATACATAACTGTAAAGTTTTAATTCCTCCATGCCCAGTGTTTTGTCATCATCAAAAAGGGAAGATTGTTGACTTCTGGAATGATTTTGATGATAACAAAATATTGGAACATGTATTTGATACTAATGATCTTCAAGTACTTTAAAAACTTTTGTGGGTAATTCCAAATGGGAGTTTGATAATTGTACTCTTTAAAACCATTGGCATACCTTCATATATCAAAAATGAATTTATTGTATCACTGATGCGAACAAAGAACAAAGAAACGTATGCGGAAGTAAAATTAAGATTAATCCTTGTTTTTTTTTTTTTATATTTCAGAAATTGGCTTAACTCAAAGTGAAGCTAAACTAAGTTGAAGGAAACTAGGTAAAGATTGAAAGCACAGTTTAGAAGAAACTAAATTTATCAGAGTAGTTCAGAAGTAATGGATCGCTGGGGTTGAGAAACTCCCAGACCTAGGGTTTCGCTTTGAACTTTCAGCAGAACAGAAATAGAGAGAAGAGATGGTTTACTAACTAGACTTGTGATCTTCTCAGGATTTGGTGGAAGAACTCTCTCGAGCAGATTGTGGGATCCTCGGAGTCGGCTATCTTCGCAATGGATCCTCTAATACTGGTTTCGTGGTTGGTCGGCTTCTTCTGGACTCAGAATCTGGGAGAGAAGAGGAACAAAAGATGGAATTCAGAAACTCAAGAAGAGATCTTACCAGGCTGAAGAACTTGAAAGCCGAGGCTGCTGAGATCAGGATTCTCCTGGAGGCCGATCTGAGTTCCTCTTAGAGTTGCTGCAGACATGAAGTATCTGGACCGGAGTTGGATGCTGGTGGCCGCCAGGACTTGGAGATGGTGGCCGTGAGAAGAGAAAAGACTAGGGCTTGGTGGAAAGAGAAGGGTGATGGCGGCTAGGGTTTGGGAATTGAGTGGCTAACCTAGGGTTTGGGTTTTTGGAGATCTCTCACCTCCTCAAGGTTCCAGGGGAACCCGGATTTACTCCCTCACGGAGCTCAACACTTAGAAGCAAGTGCGGAAAAGAGAAAACATAAGTTTGCTCAAAAAAAAATTCTTTCATTCATATGATTGTTTTCAACTTACAAGAGGGTTTTAATTTATAATGCTTTACAAGGAGAAGGGTTTCATATTTTTCCATGTGGGACTAAAGGAGGGGATCTCCAAATTAGGGCAAATCCCTTACATATGGTCGGCCAAATACCAAAATTAGGATTTAGGTTATAAATGGTAGGTAGATGGCGCCACCTTGCTTGATTCTTCAAGAAAAAATTTTTTCCTTCCTTGGATGAACTCTTTTGGACTCCTCCTTTCTTCCTCCCTAAGTCAAGGCCCTTCCCATCTTGTTTTGGGTGTTTTGGCAGGTAATGGGCGCCCCTTGATATTCTCTTCCAAGAAAAACTTCTTCCCTTCTTTGCTTGGAATTACTTGGAAAGTCTTGGCCGCCCCCTTGATTTGTGCTCTCTTGGTGGACTTCTCTTTATCTGGTGCATGAAAGAAGGAAGTTGCCATCTGTGGAGTGGGGACCAAAAGCTGCTGGATGTGGATATGGCACCCCCTGGACTGGGAGTGTGGCTGGGAGTGTGGTGTCCACTTGCCTGGTCTTGGGAGAAAATGTAACATCCCCGTTGAAACCTAGTCCACTACTGAGTCAACATGACTCAACAAAATAAAATGCAGGTAATGTAGACTCAAGCTAAATTGAGTTGATCTAGTCACTCTTATTACAAACCAAAATCCTAATTCTTCGGCAAGGTTAATTAGAGATCCAGATGGAGCTCTGAAGTCTTCTTCTGAGTCTGGTGCCCGCACCAATTCTCCCAGGGTGGAGGAACTCGACCCTGTGGAGTATGGATCAAGCTGGCTCTGGTATCTCTCCAAGAGGTCTGGGTCCAGCTCTTGTAACTCTTCTCGGGAGATCCAAGAGTCAGCAGAATCTGGCCTTCCTAGCCAGCGGACCAGGTATCTTTGGTATCCTCGATTACGAGTAGAGATAACCTGATCATCCAGAATCTTTTCAATCTGCTCTTTCCTCACAGGCCAATTTGTTGGTGGACACACAGGGTCAGGTTCACTCTCATGTAGGATTAGGTTCAAAAGTCTCACTGGAATCACAGCTGGCTCCCTATACTCTACTAGGTCTGTAATGTTGAAAGTGGAGATAATGCCTAGTTCTGGAGGCAACTCGAGCACATAGGCATTGGATCCTACTCTCTTTACCACTCTAAATGGTCCAGCTCCCCTAGCATGTAACTTTCTAACGGTTCCAGGAGGAACCGTTCAGGCCTTAACCTAATCATTACATAGTCTCCTTCGTCAAAGTTTTGACTCGCCTTTGAGAATCAGCCAATTTCTTATAAGTTTCGTTACTTAAATTTATTTTGGCTTGAATTTCTTTATGCAAGTCTTTTATATGCTATGCAAAAACTTCGGCAGACTCGGAGACTCGTGTGTGGACTGGTAAAGGAGCTAGGTCAAGAGGTGTGTGGGGTTTGTAACCATGCACAATTTCAAATGGACTTTTATCCATAGACCTATTGACCGAGTCATTATATGCAAATTCAGCTCTAGGTAAGTACAAATCCCAGTTCCTAATATTTTCACCAACAAGACACCTTAGCAGATTGCCTAAACTACGGTTCACTACTTTGGTTTGGCCGTCAGTCTGGGGATGATAGGCAGTCGAAACTTAAGTTTCATCCCTAACTTATGCCAAGGGGTTTTCCAGAAATAGCTGGTGAACCGAACATCCCTATCTGAAACAATGGTCTTGGTAGGCCATGGAGTCGAACTATCTCATTAAAGAACAGGGTGGCTACCTTAGACGCATCAAATGTTTGGGAACAAGGCAAGAAATGGGCCATCTTGGAAAATCGGTCTACTACAACACAGATAGAGTCATGCCTCCTCTGGGTCTTAGGCAAACCTAACACAAAGTCCATGCTCACATCTTGCCAAGGACAGGGAGTGGGGTATAAAGGCCGGTGTCTGTTTCGCTGTTTGGCAACAGCGCAGGTCCGACACCTAGCCACAATGTGTGCTACATCTCTTTTTAAGCTAGGCCAGAAAAAATGATCTTCAATAGCCAGGTGGTCTTATCTTTTTCGAAATGGCCAGCTAAACCTCCAGCATGAGTTTCCCAAATCAAGAACTCCCTAAGAGAGGTTCTAGGGATGCAAAGCCTATTCTCAAAGAACAGAAAGCCATCTAAAAGAGAATAATCCTTATGGTCACTAGATGGTCCTTGAGTTAGATCATGGTATACAGTCTTGAAATCCGGACACGACCCATATTCTTCTTTGATTTGCTCAAACCCTATGACTTCAGCCCTAACAGAATCACACAGCAAAGATCGACGACTAAGGGCATCAGCTACCTTATTTTCAGACCCAGTCTTATGCTTCAAAACAAAAGTATAGGACTGGATATATTCTACCCACTTAGCATGCCTAGGATTAAGCTTCTTCTGAGAATTCAAGAATCTAAGAGCCTCATGGTCCGAAAACAGCACAAATTCTTGCGGTAGTAAATAATGTCTCCAGTAACGCAAAGCTTGCACTACCGCATAAAATTCCTTATCATAGGTAGAATACCTAAGCTTAGCATCATTAAGTTTTTCACTAAAGAATGCTATGGGATGGTTCTCTTGGCTTAGGACTCCACCTATACCTACTCCTGAAGCATCACAGGCAACCTCAAATACCTTTGAAAAGTCTGGTAGTCTCAAAATGGGTGCCTGGGTCATCCTATCCTTAAGATCTAGGAAGGCTTTATGGGCTGCTTTGGTCCACTGAAATTCTCCTTCCTGATGCAGTCTGTGATAGGAGCAACTACAGTACTAAACCCCTTGATGAATCGCCTATAGAAGGTAGCCAAGCCATGGAAACTTCTGACTTCATGCACACTAGTCGGCTCTGGCCATTCTACTATGGACCTAATCTTTCAGGATCGGCAGCCACGCCGTCAGGGGTTACAACAAACCCAAGGAAGATAATCCTACTGGTCATAAATTCACACTTCTTGAGATTACCGTAGAGACTATCATTCCTCAAAACTTGACAGACTTGTCTAAGGTGGCCTAGGTGATCTGCAGGGGTCTTACTATAGATCAGGATATCATCAAAATAGACCACTACAAACTTCCCTATGAAAGCTCTAAGTACCTGGGTCATAATCCTCATGAAAGTACTAGGGCATTGGACAACCCAAAAGGCATAACACCCCATCATAGAGACCATCCTTAGTTTTGAAGGCTGTTTTCCACTCATCCCCTGGTCTAATCCTAACCTGATGATAGCCGCTCTTGAGATCAATTTTAGAAAAAACCATTGCGCCGGCCATCATATCAAGCATGTCATCTAGTCTAAGGATGGGGAACCTATACTTGATTGTGATTTTATTGATGGCACGACTGTCAACACACATCCTCCACGTGCCATCCTTCTTCGGGGTCAGAAGTGCAGGGACTGTACAAGGGCTAAGACTCTCTCTAATGAACCCCTTCCTCAACAATTCGCCAACCTGCTTTTGCAGTTCTTTATGCTCCGATGGATTCATCCTATAATGGGGCAAGTTGGGTAAAGTAGCTCCTGGGACTAAATCTATGGAATGCTGAATATCCCTAAGAGGTGGAAGGTGGTCTGGTAGATCCTCGAGAAAAACATCCTCAAATTCTTCTAATAAAGGCTTAACTTCCTGAGGAGGCTCTGAGGATGTAGGAGTCCTAAGTTTCTTAGCAGTCAACATCCAAATGGGTGAACCACTATGAATCTCTTGTTCTAGATCCTTGGCACTAATTAGGTTCACTCCAGTCTTCATTTCTCTGACCTTGCTAGTTCCTTTAGCTACCTTGTCCTTAGGAGGGACTGAATGGATTGTGATTTTCTTCCCATTGAAACTAAAGACACAGGTGTTGGATTTTCCTAAGAGGGTGGCATCATGATCATACAACCAAGGTCTTCCAAGAATTATACTGCTCACCCCCATGGATAAGACATCAAAACATACCAATCTTTTCTTGATAGGATTGCATTGGATTTGACTTGACATCTAGACTGGATGGGTATAGAGGTAGAGTCTACCCAAGAAACCTTATAGGGGTTGGGGTGGGGAACTGGGGTTAAGCCTAACATTTTGACAGTGCTAGTAGAAATGGTATTCACACAGCTCCCACTATCTATGATGATTTACAAACCTTATCCCCTAGTTTAAGGAAAGTCTGTAGGATGTTGGTCCTACGCCATCTTCCTGAACTTTAGTTCTGGACAGGATGCATCTTACAACCCCAAGTGTCAGATTCAGTGGATTCTTCCTCTCCCTCATACTCATCAAACCAAATTTATTCCGACCTCATAAACTTCTTCTTCAAACTCCTCATTAGGCTCGGAACTCTCTTCTTCTATATATAGGGATCTACGAGGGCACTGGCTAGAACATGACCTACCTTATGACACTTGAAACAAGCTTGCGTGCACTGAGTGGAGATATGACCGGCTAGGGGCTTCTGGCACTTAAAACAGACGATACTAGGGGTTCTCTGGGTGTCAGGTGCCTTACCTTTGTCCATGGGTCTAGGGGTGGGGATACCCTGATTAGGCTTGCTAGGGGTAACCTGGCTAGGTCCATTTCTTGGGATTGGGGCACTAACCCTAGATGGCATGGGTCCTCTCTGAAACTTCTCAGTGTTCAGGGCAATCTGATAGGCTTGGTCTAGGTCAGTAACCTCTCTCAGAAACAATTCTCTCTTAATATCTTCCCTAAGCCCAGCCCTAAATCTAGACAAAGTGACTTCATGGGCTTCACTCACATCACATCTCATCAGGTATTCATCAAAGGTGGTTATGTAGTCTGAAACAGACCGGTTCCCTTGTTTCAAAGTCTGCCATTGGTCTAACAGATTCTGCTGGTATGAAATGGGTAGGTACTTGTCTCTAAGTTTCTCTTTCATACCCTGCCAAGTGGTTATGGGCTCTACATTCGTCTTCTAGTGGTCAGCTCAATGTTCCCCCAGTATAACCTAGCTTGACGTATTAATTTCATTTTGGCAAACTTGAATTTCCTCTCCTCAGACATGGCATACCACTCAAAGTACTGGTCCATCTCACCCTCCCAATTAGAATACACCTTAGGATTTAGGCTACCATCAAAAGTGGGTGCATCTAACTTGATGTTCCGAATGAACCTATCATCTCTATCCTCAGGTTCTGGGTCAGGTCTCCTATGATTAGGTTCAGGATCTCGGTATAAAGGTCTCCTAGGCTCTTGGTGTGGGTGAGGTTGAGGCACATTGAAATCTGGGTCAGGAGTCCAATTCTGATGCCTAGGTTCCTCAAGTACTTGGACCCGATCCCTAAGCTGAGCAAAATTCTCATTCATATCCTGACTTAATTTGTTCATACTCTCAGTAAGAGCTTTAACCATGGCCTCTAAATCAGGTTGGGCTTGACCAGGTTGGTAGGGTACTCCATTCCGGGTAGACATGATGCAATCAGGCACACAAAATGAGACTCAACTGACGACTACGGGCTAACTAGACCTAGAGCCCAAACTAGGTGCCCAATCAAAGTGGCAAGCTAGCCTGTAGTAACTCAGGACTCAGCCAGGCAGGTGTAAGGGGAGTGTTAGGTCCCTGAATGCCAATCCTAGACACCAATCAGAGATTGGCCAGGTAGGCGGACCAGCACACAAGCCCTTCGGGATGGAATCCCTGAACCACCGTTCTAGACACTGAGTACAAAGTACACACAGAGTAACTAGACAAACTGACTCAATACTAGCCTTGACCCGACTTGTTGATGTCCCTAGCCCACTAGGGCAAGTTAGGTCTAATCAATTTTAGATTAAAGGCTTAGGTTCGAATGAGGGGTGGTGGTTTTGGGCTAAGGAGAGGTTATCAACTCCTCCCCTTATCTTAGATACTTAAATGCCCTTAAGTTGAATTAAGTGATGAACACTCAAAAATAAAAGGATTGCAGAACACAAAATAGAGTTGCAGTAATTTAATTCTCAGAAATTGCATGGAAACCAATAAATCATGAAAAAATTATGTAAATCAGTTTCAATTATAATGGTTTCAGCAAAACAAAATCACTGAATTTGGAGTTACCTATAGTGAGAAATAATTCATGCAACAGGGTAATTACTGGCTGAAAATAGAGCACTTCCCCGTTTACAATTTCTGCTACGAAGTTGTAACCCAACGGATCCCCTACACGCCCTAGGAACACCCATGGAATGGAGGAGGAGGTTTGCACCCCGCTTCATTCCTAGGACCGGACGTCCTGGGGAGTCTACTTCGAGCAGACAAAGTAAAAAGAGAGGGACTCAAACAAACAATCAGACAGAAACCCTAGACAGGGCTCTGATACCAAAATTGATGCAGAACAAAGAACAAAGAAACGTATGCAGAAGTAAAATTAAGATTAATCCTTGTTTTTTTTGTTTTTTTTTTATATTTCAGAAATTGGCTTAACTCAAAGTGAAGCTAAACTAAGTTGAAGGAAACTAGGTAAAGATTGAAAGCACAGTTTAGAAGAAACTAAATTTATCAGAGTAGTTCAGAAGTAATGGATCGCTGGGGGTTGAGAAACTCCCAGACCTAGGGTTTCGCTCTGAACTTTCAGCAGAACAGAAATAGAGAGAAGAAATGGTTTACTAACCAGACTTGTGATCTTCTCAGGGTTGGTGGAAGAACTCTCTCGAGCAGATTGTGGGATCCTCGGAGTCGGCTATCTTTGCAATGGATCCTCTAATACTGGTTTCGTGGTTTGGTCGGCTTCTTCTGGACTCAGAATCTGGGAGAGAAGAGGAACAAAAGATGGAATTCAGAAACTCAAGAAGAGATCTTACCAGGTTGAAGAACTTGAAAGCCGAGGCTGCTGAGATCAGGATTCTCCTGGAGGCCGATCTGACTTCCTCTTAGAGTTGCTGCAGACCTGAAGTATCTGGACCAGAGTTGGATGCTGGTGGCCGGCCAGGGCTTGGAGATGGTGGCCGTGAGAAGAGGAAAAGACTAGGGCTTGGTGGAAAGAGAAGGGTGATGGCGGCTAGGGTTTGGGAATTGAGTGGCTAACCTAGGGTTTGGGGTTTGGAGATCTCTCACCTCCTCAAGGTTCCAGGGGAACCCAGATTTACTCCCTCACGGAGCTCAACACTTAGAAGCAAGTGCGGAAAAGAGAAACATAAGTTTGCTCATAAAAAAATTTCTTTCATTCATATGATTGTTTTCAACTTACAAGAGGGGTTTAATTTATAATGCTTTACAAGGGAGAAGGGTTTCATATTTTTCCATGTGGGACTAAAGGAGGGGATCTCCAAATTAGGGCAAATCCCTTACATATGATCGGCCAAAATACCAAAATTAGGATTTGGGTTATAAATGGCAGGTAGATGGTGCCACCTTGCTTGATTCTTCAAGAAAAAATATTTCCTTCCCTGGATGAACTCTTTTGGACTCCTCCTTTTCTTCCTCCCTAAGTCAAGGCCCTTCCCATCTTTGTTTTGGGTGTTTTTGGCAGGTAATGGGCGCCCCTTGATATTCTCTTCCAAGAAAAACTTCTTCCCTTCTTTGCTTGGAATTACTTGGGAAAGTCTTGGCCGCCCCCTTGATTTGTGCTCTCTTGGTGGACTTCTCTTTATCTGGTGCATGAAAGAAGGAAGTTGCCATCTGTGGAGTGGGGACCAAAAGCTGCTGGATGTGGATATGGCGCCCCCTGGACTGGGAGTGTGGCTGGGAGTGTGGTGTCCACTTGCCTGGTCTTGGGAGAAAATGTAACATCCCCGGTTGAAACCCTAGTCCACTACTGAGTCAACATGACTCAACAAAATAAAATGCAGGTAATGTAGACTCAAGCTAAATTGAGTTGATCTAGTCAACTCTTATTACAAACCAAAAACCCTAATTCTTCGGGCAAGGTTAATCAGAGATCCAGATGGAGCTCTGAAGTCTTCTTCTGAGTCTGGTGCCCGCACCAATCACTGTTGTTATTTGAAAGACTAATGATTGATATTTTATAATATTTATGTAAAAAGGGCAAAATAGTGAAATTCAATGTATTCTATAAAAAAAATGTTAGATTAGGCTTAAATTAGTTTAAGAAATGTTTGAAAAAGTTTGAAGGCAATCTGGAGCTTTTTGAAGTGTGTCAACTCAAGCCAGCTCTATTGGTTCGAGCTGATACATGGAATGGCACGGCACGGCACAGAACTAAAGGTTGGCACAGAAAGATGCTAGAGTCGACTCGACCAAAAGGCCTGAGAACTCGAGCCAACTCCTCCAGAGTGAAGAAAAATTTAGTTACGAGAAACTAGTCAACCGAGCCAACTCAATTGAAAAGAGCCGACTCTGATATAGTTCAGTTTTTATATGTCTGAGCATCCGAGCCGACTCAAGTCATCCGAGCTAACTCGAATCCCAGTTTGTCAAACTATAATGGCTAGTTCAAGAAATTAAATTTCTTGGGTTTTATGCCTTCCAATGGCTAGTTCTCATCTCCCAAGTTACCCTAATGGTTATATTCAGCTGGGAATAGGTAAGGAAGATATAAATGATGAATTTAAGAGTGAAAAAGAAGAAGGAAGAAAAAGTAAAGAAAAATCAAGTGAGATCAAAAGTTTTCTGAGCTATCAACAGAACTTCAAGTGTTCAACCACTTTCCACCAAGAAATCTTGAAGCATTTACTTAAGAGTTAAGAAAGGCTTGAGGAGCATTGAAGAAGCATTGAAGAGGCCCTCATTCAAGAGCTTTAAGTGCAACAACTCAGCTTCTTAGAGTTTGTTTTTGTTGCAATTTTATTACTTTGTTTTAAGTGTTGTAGCAAGTGTAACAAGGGGCTTCATCTTGTGATCTTGTTTAAGATTTTGGTGAGCATTGAAAACCAAGTTTGGATTGTTTGTAAGCCCATGAAAATAAATATTGTATTAGGTTTGGTTTTTGAGCCGGTGTAAAACGAACAGCTATATTCTTGAAGGAATAGTGGAAATTCCAAGTGTGCACCTTGGGTAATGGATGTAGGAGCCGAGGGTTGCTCCGAACCACTATAAATTTGTAGTGTTTGAGTGTGCTTGTCTCTTTACTCTAATCCTTTTACCTTTTTGCTTCTGCATTACATTGGACATCACTAACACATACACAGCCAAGTGTTTAAATTGCACATACTTGCTTAAAATTTTTAAAATATCTAATTCACCCCCCTTTTGGGCTTGCCAACTGGGCAACAGGGTTGTCTATTGATATGCTAGAGAAGCTGAATTCCCTTTTGGTCGACTTCTTTGGGTACCTATGGAGGGAGTTATCTAATTAAACTTGATAGCAAGATGGGCACCCAAGCAAAGGACTGTCCAAGTGCAATTTTTGGTTGTGAAGATTCTTTAGGCATATAATGCCATACTAGGTCAGCCTAGGTTGAAGCCTTTCAAGCTATAGTGTCGACCTATCACCTGCTGATTAAATCCCCTATGCCTTATGGAGTTGGTAAAGTTAAAGGAAGCCAAGTGTTGGCGAAAGAATGCTACATGATGACCTTGCAAAGCGAAGCCAAGGTGGAGCTACCTCAAGAGGAGCTCAAGGTCAGAGATTGGCTTATCGAATAAAAAGAAAACTTATGGAAGACTTAGTACCAGTTTTGCTAACCAAACTAATCCAAGCAAGGTAGTTTTGGTCAACTGATGCATGAATGGGAAAGACCAGTATTTGGCAGCTTTTCCTGATGAAAACATGGATGTTTATGCTTGGACCATCATTGACATGCTAGGGATAGGTTGGAGGTGATTGTGTACTCTTTAAATGTTAATCCCAACCACAGGTCAATTCTATAGAAAAAGAGAAGCTTCGCACCTGAACAACATAAAGCAATTGAAGAAGAGGTGGACAAACTGCTCAAAGCTAGCTTCATAAAAAAGGTAAACTATTTAGAGTGGCTGGCTAATGTTATTCTTGTCAGAAAGATAAATGGAAAGTGATGGATGTGCATTGATTACACCGACCTCAATAAGGCTTGCCTGAAGGATAGCTACCTACTACCTCAGATTGACCAGTTGGTGGATGCCACCTTGGGTCATAAACTTCTCTCCTTCATGGATACATTTTTTGGTTATAACAAGATTTTCATGGCACCTCGTAATGAAGAGAAGACAACTTTTATTACTGATAAAGGTTTGTTCTGTTATAGGGTTATGCATTTGGCCTGAAAAATATAGGAGCAACATATCAAAGGCTTGTAAACAAGATCTTCAAAGGATAGATTAGGAAGAATATGAAAGTATATGTATATGATATGCTAGTGAAAAGCCAAGTTGCTAAGCAACATATTATAGATCTTGAGGAGACCTTTAATATGCTATGCCACTTTCGGATGAAGCTCCACCCAGTAAATATGCCTTCGGAGTTACCTTTGGTAAGTTCCTAGGGTTCATAGTATCGTAGCACTGGATCAAAGCTAACCTTGAAAAACACAAGCTTTGCATGAGATGACACCACTCGAACAATTAAGGAAGTGTGGCATTTGACAAGGAAAATCACAACTCGTAGTAGGTTCCTATCAAGATCGATCAAAAAGAGTTTACCTTTCTTCAAAGCTCTTAAACAACCTAAAAGTTTCTAGTGGATAGCTAAGTGTCATATTACATTTGATAAGTTGAAGAGGCACCTTGGACCACCACTATTGCTTAGCAAACTATAGCTAAATGAGGTTCTCTACCTATACTTGGTAGTGTCAGAGCTAGCACTTGGATCTATGGTCGTCAGGTAGGAGGGCACACTTCAGAAACTAGTTACTATGTCAGTCGAGTTCTTCTTGATGCGGAGACCAGGTAGGCAAAATTAGAGAAAGTGGTGTATGCATTGCTGATCTTTTCTTGAAGACTTTGCCCCTAGGCACATATAGACATGGTTTTCATTGACCTCCCTATAAGATCAGCTCTTCATCGACCTGATACCTCATGTTAGATTGTCAAGTGGGCTACTGAGTTAGGAGAGTTTGACATCAAAACCTTCCCTAACCTTCAATAAAATCCTAGGTATTAGCATATTTCCACCTGGAGTGCATAATCCCAAAAGAACCTGAACTTGACCCTGTAGGGCCCAAAATAGAACCTGGAGTCAAGGAGGACAAGGAGTGTTGGGTCCTCAATGTTGATGGGTCATCAAATGGTATAGGGTTGATCATTATTGTAGGCAGTCAAAAATAAAATCTAACTCACTACTATAGCTAGGATGAATAAGGATCGTATCCTCGAAAATCAAGGACAATTATTTCACAAAGAAAATAAAGAAGAAAATAAATATTTAGATTCTTAAAAGTGAGAATATGGGTTAATTAAACTAATCAATTAAAACTAAACATGAGATCAAAGGATTTATATGATAAAAAGATATCTTTGGATTTTCAAGTAATCACAAAAACAAGTCGTGCATATGTTATAATCTAAGCAATCAAAGTCTATAACTATTTCGGAATCCTTCAAACTAATCCCTAGCATAGACTATCTTGTCGAGTGTGAACCATATTATTAGGATCATAGCTTGTCCCATAAGTATAGACTATCCAACGATTAAGTTGAAAAGATCCTAATAAGACAAGTGGATGAAAATCCTATAATCAATTATCTATGTTAAGCATGGATCATATCATGCTAGGATCATGATTCATCCTACCAGGATAATTAATTTTAGGAGATCAAAGAAAAAAAGAGTTCAAAAGAAATTTAAAGCTTTACTTAATTGCATAGAATAGAAAGATAAATACAAAACTAAAGTTTGGATCCCTGTACTTCCCTATAGACTGCACTTTAGTCGAATATAGCTCATAGATGCATCGTCTTGAAGACTCGGGGTTTTATCATAGCACCTCCTCCTTGAAGAACTCTTTTCTTTATTCCTCTCCCTCTCTCTCTCAAAAAAAGCCTAAACTATTTTATAAGAAAAATAAATAAAATTTTGTTGGTCGAATTGATGATCTCTTCTAGCTTCCTAGGGTCCTCTTTTATAAAGCTTATCTAGGACTTTCTTTCGATCACATTTGGAGTCAATCAGGCTTTAATTCTGCGAAATATCATGAGGACTAATCTCAGCCATTTGATTTACATCACAAGCCTCTGATCGCATCGAGAATCATGCAAAACTTGCTTCCTTCCTCCTCGGGCGAACAGAGTCCGACCTGGACTCTCATCGAATCCCAGATCCCCTTCTCCCAATCGAACTCCACCACTGCTAGCTTCTCCTAATCCATGACGGTGGCATTGACGATGGTAGGAGTGGCCAACGATGATGTTGACGGTGATGGCGGCCTATCAACAAGGAAGATAATGGAGGAAAGCCATGATAGGGACCATGGCCAGAGCTTGGAGTAGGGGGAGCGGCGACCGGTGGAGGAAAAGGCAAGCGATGGTGGTGGTGTTGGTCAAAAAATGGGAAGAAGACAATAGATCAAGGGGAGAAACCAACAGTTTTAAGAGGTAGCACGGCTATTCTGGCAATTTTGCAGCTTCTCAGTGACTCCTTTGGCGATCGGTGATGACGGGCAGGTGAAGATGGTTGCTCAGGAAGAGGTTGGTCCATGGATAGGCTCGTGGACCAGCTATAATGGCTGTCAATGGACCAGCCTTTGTTCCTTAGACCTAACGATTGGTCCATGATGGATTGGCTGCTTTAAAATGCATACTATTCTAAACTTCAGAATTTGATTTCCAGCTTATTTGAACTTCGATTTGAGTACCGTTTACACCTTTGGACTTTAAAAATCGAGCTCTTTTATCCATGGACTCTTTTTCTATAAAACTCTAATAAAAATATTAATTTCTAATAAATATAGATTAATTAATATTTATTTTAATATTTAAATTAAAATATTTAATAGTCTTATCACAACCCCTAATTTAATCAGTGCTAGTCCTTTAGCAATTCAATTAAGATATAAGTATTAATTTTATAACCATGTGTCAGTAAGATTCTCTTTTAAATCTAGGCTTAAGGTTGAAGAAGTTAACCAGTATCATTAACTAGGTATTGAGATTTCGAAACAAATTTCACAGTTATAACTATTAGAAACTTAGACTTCATTTAAAAAATCTACAGCACTTGTGTTTATGATGACCTAGTATTTAAGTACTAAATTATAAAAAATAATTATATATTTGCTTATTACTTACTTTAAATCAATTTTCTATACACTCCCAAATTAAGGACACGAGCTGAGATAGCTTTCACACTACCTAAATTTTTCTCTTCTTCTTTTTGTTGGCAATGTCTTCACACTGCCTACTTTTTGATGCAAACAATAATGCTTACTTAGGCGAAGATGCCTGGCTACTCGATAGGAAACTAATATTTAGAACTTGTCCATTTTCTTTTTCTTTTTTCTCTCTTGTTTTTTTTTTTCTTTTTCAAGCAAGTAGCTCTTTTCTAAATTCAAGTTAACTGGGGGATATATATCAATTACCAATTTTTTAATAATAATTGAATCTTTAATTGACCTTATAATTAATATCTACTTTATCTTATCAGTGTGCATGTATGATAGAAGTACTAATAGCCTTTAGGTGATCTAAGTAGGCTGCTAAAAGTTTAACCAGCTAGTTTACTCCTTGACTTACTATACTAATTAACAAATACTTTCTAACTCTTTTATCCTTTCCTAGTCTATTTAGCTCAAGAATTTCTTTCATGGTATATGATTTATCAAAAAATTTTTCATAATTTTTTTTCAAATTTATTCTAAAACTTTTCAAAAGATTTTCGAAATAATTTTCAAAATTTTTTGAAAGATTTTCAAAATAATTTTAAAATTTTAAAAATATTTTCAAAATAATTTTTAAAATTTTTAAAATTTTGTCAAAGAATTTTTCTTTATCCCTTAACTTATTTTTATTGTCCTCAGTAGAGTAAGAAAAATTGGAACATAAAGTAAGATAAAGAGAGGTACCACCTGGATTAGATATGCATCATGAATTGCCAGATGTGTCTATAAAGAGTGGTCCATTATTCCTACAAAAATGAAAATCTTTAAAGCAAAAATCAATAAAAAGATTAGGTTGTCTCCTAACAAGCACTAAGTTTAACATCTTTAGCCAGACCTCTTAGGGTTCTTATCCTATTCCTGCCTAAATCTTAATGTAGGTTTGTAATTCCCTATGTGATTTGGGTTTAGCTTCAGAATATTTTCTACAAGGGACCATTAAGTGGCTTGTTCCTTAATAGCTAACAATTCTTTTTTTATAATTAGATTTAGGTATAACTTTAGTACCAGTCGAGATTCTAATGAACCTAGATCTATGTACTCAATGTGCTTAATATGTAAAGAAAGTATTTTAGGATCCCCATTTAATGCCACTTCCTTCATCGGCAGATGTGCAACTAGTGTCAGGGGTTCTGTTAATAATTTAGATCTTGGCGTAAGCTCTTTCTAACTACAACTTGGCACTTTTTTTAAATCAATATTAACTCTACCTCTATACATGTTTTAATAGTATAGACAAATTTTGAAGGTAGTTCTTGAAAGTGGTGCAAATATAGAGAAATCAGATATAAAAGTTTTAACTTCGTTATCCACCATATGTGCAATATCCCATCCAACGGCTTCTTTATATACTTTAAGAATACCTACAATTTGGACTTCCCAATTATATATTATTGATAAGATATCAGTGGATGCAATAGGAAGTGGCTTCAATTCTGGATCCGATGATGATTTTAATAAGAGAGCTATTTGGGGTTTGGATTATAGCTTATGTTTCTTGATCTAAAATGAGGTGGTGTTGGGATAGGGTGTTTCTACTAGGTCATTTATTTCTAGGGTACATTCCTCTACATCAAGATCATCCACTCCAAAGTGAGTCAAACTAGGGTTTAACGAGTCATAGGAGAGACTTTTTTTATACATGTCTTCCTTTATTGTATTATACATTTGTGATCCTTGGGAAGTCTCAATTGATTTCATCATTATACCTATTTGTTCTTTCCATTGAAAGTAACGAACATTTCTAGGGTTTTTGGGATTGGGACCGTTGATAAGTTGGGTGATGATGGAAGTAGTTCGTCTCTCTATTTTGATTTCTCTCCATATATTTCTACCTTAGTCAAATAATCTAGATTGGTTTTTTTTTTATACAGGGTTGTTATATGATTAATTCATTCTCGAGAGTTATAATCAATTATTTAGGGATAGTCACACCCATATTAAAATTTTTAGTTAGGTGTTGTTCTTTAGAATGACTCTCAGGTTGACTAGGCAGCTCTTCTTCACTTACAGCCATGACCAATTGACTTAATAGTATCTCTAAACAGGTAATAGCATGGGTGTTGGAGATTATCTGTTGGCCCATGGTCTGCATAAAGTTATTCAGGATAGCATTAGTGTTATTAACCATAGCATGGAGGTTAGCTTGGGCTTTAGTTAAAGTTCTAGACTCTTTCTAATATGCTGATTCCTTCCTCAAGATCTAAACCTAGTTGATGATTAGGTACTTGACTGGGCTTAGGATAGGGCTAGTCAAATTAGGGACTCCTAGTGTTGCATCTTTTGACTACACAAAATCGGGATGATGACCCTACCCTGGGTTATATGTTGGGATATAAGGTTCAGTTGTATATCTGTTATCTGCTACACTCCCCTATGTAAACCAATTTTGGGTTGGATCCATCAAGTAAGGACATTTCTCTACAACATGATCTAGTAAGTCACATGCCGTGCACATAGGTACTAGCACATGATAAAATTGGGTATATCCTTTACATTCTAAGACTTCCTCAATACTATGGATCACAAATGCCAGTTTAGTTTTTATAGGTTTCCTTGTATGATTGTATGCATCTTCGAATCTCATGAATTTAGGATGTATGTCAATCTATTATGGTTGATTTATAAACTTGTTAGCTTGGGCTCTCATTCTAAATGATTGGCCAGAGTCAATCTTGTACCAATAATCTTGTAAGGTTTGAGGTCATTCAATAGGATTCGGGTAGTAATAATCTATTAGACTTTTAGATCGTCTAGTGGGATCCATGAACTTTTAATCTTATATGGTTTAGACTATATCTAACTAATCATTATTTTATCTTAGCAATTTTTTTTTGATTTTTTGATTTTATTAGTTTACTTATATTATATGGAGAGAGAGGGAAGAATAAGAAGGAAGAAAGAGAGAAGAAGTCTAAAGGTGAGAGCCTAAGAAGTCCTAAATCTAGAAATGATATAGGAGGGTGGTTGAATTAGGTTAAAATTTTGTTATTACAAATAAGTTATCATACAATGGACTCTCTATCCTAGGGTTATCCTATGCCTAGACAGCTTCAACTACCAAGGTTGCCTTGGAGCCTTCAAAGTCATATACTAACTAGCCATTGCCAAGTAAGGGTAAGGTCGGTGGGAGTCCCCTGTTGCATTTTTAGATATTAAATAAATTGACCAGGTTAGACAACGAAACCAATTAGAGAACCAGCTTCCTTTAGGGCTACATCATCCTTGAATCCCTTTTCTACATACCAGTTAACCAGTTAATTATGAGCTAGTCCAACTCTCAAGGTCTCTTGTCCTAGTGAGCTTGAAAATCCTTAGGGGCCAATGTCTAATTGATTTTAAATTAAGACTTGGGTTATGCAATATGCAGGGTGATTGATGCGGAATGGATGAAGATGAAACCTGATTTATTGGGAAAACAGGGAAAGCCTAAACAAACTAGGACCTTGAGAGGGCTAAGAAGCCTCCTGAGACTAGGGTGAGCTGACACTAAAACCCAAAACAGCTGAACTCTTTGGTTTTCAATTTTTCTAGATAGAGAAACATGGGATGGAGGATAGGAAACATGGACACTCTTGGACTGGGGACTCACCTTCACGGAGAGACATCGCACCTCTAGGGCATCTCACCCACCCCACTACATGTAGTCTAGGGCATCCCACCTATCTCACTACAAGCGGAGCCTAGGGCATCTCACCCAAATCGCTACTTGGGGCCGTAAAGAAAAATTCCTAGGCCTAGAGGGGGACTCGATAGAAAAGGGGGATAACTAGGGCCTCGCGCCCCTCGATGCTCGCATGCGAGCGAAGGAAGTGGGGTTTCACACCCCTCAACACCCGCAGGTGAAGGAAAGACGGGCCTCAGCCCAGAACCAGAACCCAGGGAAAACCCAAAAACTTATATCAAAACTTCTGATTATTACAGGGGGAGAAGGGCCTTTATATAGAAAAACCAAAACCCTCAGTTTCTTAGCCTCTAAGAAAACTAAAAAAGAAAAATAAATTACATCAAAAATTGTGCTGCATCAATATTAGTGCTGATTTGCTATGAGAAGCGTATTGGCTTGATGATCTGCTCCAGAAGGCATGGAGCTCTGAATACTGGGATGCTCTGAAATCCATGCAAACTCATCTCACGACCGTGGACAGGGAGGGAACCACTCCGACGGGGCACCAGTAGACGGCCAGGAAGCAAGCGGCGGATGGGGCTGGCAGATGGCGAGCGGCGGAGGGCTGGCGGCGGGCTACAAGCGAGGCGGCATAGGGGGGGCACGCCCTGTGCGTGCCATTTGGTCTTCCTTGTCGTGGGATCTCCTGGATGCCGACGAGGGCTCCGGTGGCGGGCCGTGGCCGGCGGATGGGGCGGGCGGCAGGACGGCGGCAGGCGAGCGATGGCGGCAGCGTCAGGCGGCGGGCGGCGGCGTCACACGGCCACACGTGGGTGGACGGATGCCTCCTACATCCATTCGTCTTCCCACGGGCGTGGGCGGTGGCGGACCCCATCGGCGGCCGGGCGAGGGTCGGCGGGAGGCGGGAACGATGGCGGGCAGTAGGTCGGCGACGGCGGTGGCAGCGGTGGTGTGGGTTATGGCGGGCGGACACCTCCATGTTCGTTCATCTTCCCAGGGGCGTGGGCGGTGGCGGCGGCTTCTCCGGCGAGGGCGGGGGCCGGCGAGCGTCGGCGGCGGTCTGGCGGGGGAGGCCGGGGGTCAGGCGGCCCGAATCTAGGGCCGGAGCGGGCGGTGGCTAGGGTTTGGGAGATTTTAAAAACCACGGGATAAGATGGAATAGTGTGGAATAAATTGAGAATAAGATCGGGATAAAGATGGAATAGCGGGAATAGGTGGAATAGTGAGAATAGGAAAATAAAAAATTATGAGAAAAATTAAAAAAATGTAAAAAATACCCGGACGATGACTGGATCCCCGTCATTCTCCTCAACCACGAAGAACTCAACTCCGTCAAGTTCAAAAAATGGAGCACACCCTAATCCATAACTCGTTCTAATACTAAACTGATGCGGGACGGATAAAGACGTAACCTGATTTATTGAAAAAATAGGGAAAAACCTAAACAAACTAGGATTGTGGGAGGGCTAAGAAGCCTTCCGGGACTAGGGGAGTTGACACTAAAACCTAAAACAGCTGAACTCTTTTGGTTTTCAATTTTTCTGGATGGAGAAACATGGGATGGAGGATAGGAAACATGGACACTCTAGGACTGGGGACTCACCTTCACGGAGAGACGTCACACCTCTAGGACATCTCACCCACCCCACTACATGTAGTCTAGGGCGTCCTACCCATCTCACTACACGTGGAGCCTAGGGCATCCCACCCAAATCGCTACCTGGGGCCATAAAGAAAAATTCCTAGACCTAGAGGGGGACTTGATGGAAAAGGGGGATAACTAGGGCCTCACGTCCCTCGACGCTCGCATGCGAGCGAAGGAAGTGGGGTCTCACACCCCTCGACACCGCAGGTGAAGGAAAGACGGGCCTCAGCCCAGAATTAGAACCCAGGAAAAATCCAAAAATTTATATCAAAACTTCTGATTATTACAGGGGGAGAGGGGGCCTTTATATAGAAAAACCAAAATTCTCGGTTTCTTAGCCTCTAAGAAAACTAAAAAAGGAAAAGTAAATTACATCAAAAACTATGCTGCATCAATATTGGTGCTGATCTGCTCTAAGAAGCGTGTTGGCTTGATGATATGCTCTAGAAGACATGGAGCTCTGATACTGGGATGCTCTAAAATCCATGCAAACTCATCAAGACCGTGGACAGGGAGGGAACCACTCCGGCGTGGCACCAGCGGACGGCCAGGAAGCAGGCGGCGGGCTGGTCCGATGGATGGCGGGCGACAAAGGGCTGGTGGCTAGCTGCTGGCGAGGTGGCACAGGGGGGCACGGCATGCCCTGTGTGGTGCCGTTTGGTCTTCCGTTGGCGTGGGTTCTCCTGGACGCGGTGAGGGCTCTAGTGGCCGGGTCATGGCCGGCAGACGGTGGGACGGCAGGACGGTGGCAGGTGGGCGGCGACGGCGTCTGGCGGCGGTGTCACATGACCGCATGTGGGCGGACGGATGCCTCCCACGTCCGTTCGTCTTCCTACTGGGCGTGGGCGGCGGTGGACCCCACGGTAGCCGGGCGAGGGCCGGCGGGCAGCGGGAACGACGGCGGGCATCTGGCCAGTGGCGGCGATGGCAGCGACGACCGTGGGTCATGGCGAGCGGATGCCTCTGCATCCGTTCGTCTTCCCACGGGCATGGTAGACGGCGGCGGCTTCTCTAGCGAGGGGGGGCCGGCGAGCATCGACGGTGCTTCGACGGGGGCTGCCGGGGGTTGGGCGGCCCGGATCTGGGGGAGGGGGGGGGTGGCGTCTAGGATTTTGGAGTTGTTTAAAAACCCACGGGAGAAGATGGAATAGTGTGGAATAAATCAGGAATAAGATCGGGATAAATATGGAATAGCGGGAATAGGTGGAATAGTGAGAATAGGAAAATAAAAAAAATGCGAGAAAAATTAAAAAAATGAAAAAAATACCCGGACGATGACTGGATCCCCATTAGTGATGGTTTGTGGGCCAAGAAAGGATGATAAATTCTCCACCTATATTGTTTAAGGATTATATCCTTAAAGTATTTTATGAAAATATAATGCAAATCAAATAAATTATCTAAATAAGTTAAAAAATTTTTAAAGTTTATTTTTTTATAAATTAATTATATTTTATGAAAAGTGTCTTATGATTTTTTTTGGGTTATTTAAGGTAGTTTAATTAAAAGAAAATGTTAATTAGGTTAGGAGTTGTTTGTAAAAAAGGTGGAAAATTTTTTTATGTTAAGAAGAAAATAAGGAAATCTAATAATTAAGATAACTAAAAAAGACAATGAACTAAAGAGAGCAATAACTAAATAATTTTTTTTACTTTTTTTTTTTCATGAAATAATTCTGCAGATATCTCCAGTAATGGTGCCAAAATTTAATCACTATTGTAGGTGATCAAAAATAAAACCTAACTTCCTACTATAGCTAGTGTGAGCAGGGATAGTATCCTTAGAGATCAAGGACAATTATTTCATGAAGAAAATAAAGAAAAAAATAAATATTTAGATTTTTAAAAATAAGATTATGGATTAATTAAAATTAATCAATTAAAACTAAACATGAGATTGAGTAATTTATATGATAAAAGGATGTCTTTGGGTTTTAAAGGTAATCATAAATACAGGTCATGCATATGTTCTAATCTAAGAAACCAAAGCTTATAACTATTTCAAAATCATTTAAACTAATTTCTAGCATAGATATTGTCGAGTTTGAACCATATTTTGTTAGGATCATGGTCCATCCCATAAGTATAGACTATCCAATGATTAAGTTGAAAAGATCCTAACAAGATAAGTGGATGAAAATCTTATAATCAATTATTTATGTTGAGAATGGATCATATCGTGCTAGGATCATGATCTATCCCACTAGGATAATTAATTTTAGGAGATCAAAGAAAAAAGAGTTTAAAAGAAATTTAAAGCTTTACTTAATTGCATAGAATAGAAAGACAAATACAAAACTAAAATTTGGATCCTGTACTTCCCTACAGATACACCTCAATCGAGCATGGCTCCTGGATACATATTCTTGGAGATTCGGGGCTCTATCACAGCACCTCCTTCCCTGAAAAACTCTTTTCTTTATTCATCTCTCTCTCAAAGCCTAAATTAAATTACAAGATGTTGCCGCTCTCGTCGCCGCGCCCGTGCCGCGGATCCGTCGATCCCTCCTGACCGCCTGGCGAGGGAGCCTCCCTTCTCGCGGTGAACCTGCAAAAAAGGGGTTAGAGGACCCTGGCCGGGGATTCGGCGAGGGAGCTCCGACGGTCAAGTCAGTAGACGACGAGAAGGAACAGACTCTCCAGACGGTCCCCCGAAGGGGCTCCAGACTTAGAGAGTTTGCTTAGTGAGGGAAACGCTCTGGGGACCAGAATCTCGGTTGGGCCTCCTAGCCGAGCTCACACCCAGTGTTCCCCTCTCGGGATTTCTGGACTTTTCACCCTCGGAGCAAGGCCTTGTGCCGGTGCTTCTTCTTCTCCCCAGGCTTGTTCACTTACCCCGTCGTCCCCAGATTCCTCCCTCTTTATCTCCTTTCGTCGTGCACTTGTTTCTTCCTCCTTGGAGACTTCACTCCCGTCCTTTTCTCTTTTCCCTTTCCGGTGAAGGGGGCCAGGCGACTTTCCGACCTTGTCCGCTGGGCCCAGCAGGGAAAGGCAAAGATAGAAGAGAAAAAAGGGAGGGCGGCGCTGGCAAGGCGGCCGGTCAGGCCTCGGGCCCAGCGAGAGCGCTCTCTTTCCCAAGCATGGGCGCCATCCATCTATGGGGCCTGTTCTGTCAGGATCGCGTCCCTCGGCTGTGGGGCCTGTCGGGCCGATGCAAGCGATGTTCCGCGTGCCGCCGCCCTCCGTACGGAGCACGTCTGGGGTTCGTACAGTCCGAGGGATGGCCTCGGGGCTCGTTTCTCTCCCTCGGACCCTCTTCGTACGAGCGGTCTGACCTCGGCCGAGTTGGACCGTCTCTGGGGGCCAACTGGTGAGGAGCGAAGGACCAGCCGACCTCGGCCTAGGTGGACCCTTCCCGGGTGGACACCTGGCAAGGTGGCAGGAGGTCGCCTGGCTTCGATCGAGGTGGGCTGTCTCCGGGTTGCCACCTGGCAAAGGGCGAAGGACCGGCCGACCTCGGCTTAGGTGGACCCCTCCTGGGTGGACACCTGGCGAGGTGGCAGGAGGTCGCCTGGCTTCGGCCATGGTGGGCCCGTCTCCGGGTTGCCACCTGGCGAAGGGCGAAGGACCGGCCGACCTCGGCTTAGGTGGACCCTGGGTGGACACCTGGCGAGGTGGCAGGAGGTCGCCTGGCTTCGGTTGAGGTGGGCCCGTCTCCGGGTTGCCACCTGGCGAAGGGTGAAGGATTGGCCGACCTCGGCTTAGGCGGACCCCTCCTGGGTGGACATCTGGCGAGGTGGCAGGAGGTCGCCTAGCTTCGACCGAGGTGGGCCCGTCTCCGGGTTGCCACCTGGCGAAGGGCGAAGGACCGGCCGACCTCGGCTTAGGTGGACCCCTCCTGGGTGGACACCTGGCGAGGGTGGCAGGAGGTCGCCTGGCTTCGGCCGAGGTGGGCCCGTCTCCGGTTGCCACCTGGCGAAGGGCGAAGGATTGGCCGATCTCGGCTTAGGTGGACCCTCCTGGGTGGACACCTGGCGAGGTGGCAGGAGGTCGCCTGGCCTCGGCCGACCTCACTTAGGCGGACCCCTCCGGGTCCGGGCGCCAGCGGGGGTGGTAAAGGAACTCCGAGCCGAGCTCGACCTCGGCAAGGGCGGTTTGCCTTAGACAGTCGTCGGGCGGTGTAGTCTTGCCGATCCTGGCCTTGAAGATGTGGCACCGACTTGGCCTGGGAAACTTCCACGTGGCTCGATCGCATTCGGCGGTACCTGAGCCTGGCCATGTTACTGTCACGGCTGTAACAGTTGCCCCCAGCCCGCCGTTCTGTCGGGGCGTCGTAGAACGGAACGTCGGGATTAAATGCGGACATGACGTGGGGAGGCGAAGATCTTGCATCATAATTGCCACGATCCTCGTCACCATGGCTCGATGCGGCTGAAAACCTATGGGGAGCCACCACGCGTCGCCCACTTGCTTGCGATTAATGCGTCGCTTCGAGGCAGAGGCCGTTACTCTGCTAACAAGGCATCGGTGTCGGGCGTGCGCCCACATGGTGATCGTCTAGTGGCCTGAGGCGGAATGACGGGTACGGCCGCTGTCGGCTGAGTTTGAAAGGGAGGGGACTTTCCAGAACGAGGCCTTCCCCTTGCTCCGCGGGCGGTTTGCTGCAGACTAACTCCTGTTGCCTTGCACTCGTCTGGTGCATTTTCGATGAGTGCCTCCTTCTCCTTCTCCGGTCCCCTTCCTTTCGTCTCTTTTCTTTTCTCTTCGATCCTCTGTCCTTCTCTGTTCCATGGCGCGCCGTCGCCATGTTTCTTCCAACCCGGATGAGGCTGGTCCATCCCGGCCGAGGACTCCATCTTCTTCCTCCTCGGATGAGGAGACAATCCCGGAGGAGATCCGTCGGCGTCTGCAACCCGGGGGTGTCACCATTGGCATCCCTAGGGAGACCCAGCCTCCTCCGGTTGCTCCTGCATCCCCCTTCGCTCTCTTCCGGCTCTTCTGCTCTTCCTGCACCTCCTCTTCCCGCGGTCCCTCCGGTCATGCTTCCACCATGACCGAAGGTGATCTTTCTCTGCTCCGGGATGCTTACGGCATCCCGGGGTCCATTCGCTTGTTTGTTCCGCGGTCCGGGGAGCGCGTCACCATGAGTGGCCCCGGCCGCATTGCCTTCTACGAAGACTTCCTCCTTGGGGGTCTTCGGTTTCCTCTGCACCCCTTCTTTCTTTCCTTCCTTAGCCATTTTCGGCTTGTCCCGGCCCAGCTGGCTCCCAACGCCATCGGGTCATCTTTTCTTTCATTGTCTTCTGTCACTTCCACGGGTTGTTGCCCGTTTCTCCCTCTTCAGGGCCTTGTTCACCCTAAAGAAGTGCTCCACGATGATGGCTGGTGGTACATTTCGCCCCGGCCCAGGTGTCTCCGGTTCGACATCCCTTCCTCGGTGAAGGGCTGGAAGAACCAGTTTTTCTTTGCCTCAGTCGAAGACGTCGACTGGGCCTGGAGTGAACCGGACCGGACCCCGAACCGGAATTCTCGGGTCGAGCGGACCAGGAGTCCTATTCCCTGCTCCTGAGCGACGTGGTCCCGGCACTCGAGGTTCTGCTCTCTAAGCAGAATCTTTTTGAGGCCGGGATCAGTCCCATCCGCGAGACGGGTGAGACTCGGCTCCACTTTGACTTCTGCCCCCCTTCTTCTTCATGACTAAGCCGGCTGACCTTCTGTTCCTTTGTTTTGCAGGGATGAAATTTTCGCTGGAGAACCTCCTGGAGGGCGTAGCCCAGCGGGATGTCGTTGAGGTGGACGAGCCCGCGGCGAAGAGGGCTCGTACAGAGGCGAGCCGGGAGGTCGTGACGGTGACCGTGCCCAGCCCGGTTGCTGTCGTTCCCCCGCCCAGGTTGCCTCGGGGTGGGGCCGCTGATGCCTCGGCCGCGTGACCTGGTGGCGCCGCCGTCGAGAGGGCTCCTCCGCCCGCTGCTCCGCCCAGCACGGGTCCGTCGTCGCTGCCGCCTCGACAGTGCAGCCCGTGGCCACGCCGGCCCGTCGACCGCGGCCCCAGCTGATGGGGCGGCCGCCGCAGGAGCCGGCCTGATGCCCCCGGCATCGGTGATCACCCAGCGGGACTCGGTCATCCGCGACAAAGGGCTCGCGGAGAAGATCATGGAGTACGCCTCCACCGCCCGGGATCGCCGAGCTCGGGGCGGCCGGGATTACGCTGATGCGCTGCTCGGGATCCTCCCGCAGCTCTTCACGATAAGTCCGAGCTTCTTCCCTTCTTTTCCTTTCAAAACCTAACTCTTTTCATCCTGACATAATCTGCTCTTGTTGGTGCAGATCGGGAACGACGTTCTCCTGCTGAGGGACTTCCTCGTAGGGAACGCCAAAAGGGACTCCGAGAAGGAGCTGAAGCTCCGCAAGCTCGCGGCCGATGTCAAGGACCTGATGGAGAAGGGGGCCGAGCTATGAGCCAATAACCAGACCCTCCAGTCCGACCTGGCACGTTCCGAGGGGCGGAACAAAGAGCTGGAGGCTTCCCTGTCGGAGGAGCGGACCTCCAACCAGCGCCGCTCGGAGGAGGAGGTGGCGGAGAAGGCCCACCTGTAGGCCCACTCCCAGTGGCTGGAGCGCCAGTTGGAGGAGGCCCGGCGGGACGCAACCGCGGCGAAAGACCGGAGCGCGTACGTCAACGGGCTCCTGGAGGCCGCAAAACGGGAGGCGCAGGAGGCCATCCCAAAATTCCGGGCTTCCGACGAGTACACGTCGGAGGTCCGGGGCCACCTCGAGGACGCCGTGGATTGAAGGGGTCCGGATGTGCCGGGAGAAGGTGGGGGCCCTCTTCCCCGAGCTGGATCTGAGCGGGGTGGCGATCGGAGGTAGGAGGCCAGGAGGCGAGAGCAGGGCCTCCGGCGCGGCCGAAGCAACTCCTGCGGCGCCGTCGACCAGTGAAGCTGCGGCTCCGGAGCAGCCTCGAGAGCCGGCCGCCGTAGAAGTCGAGGACGCAGCACCCGCGCCCCCGGTAGAGGGCTCCGACCCGGCACCATAGTGAACCCAGCGCCTTTCCCTGTTGTCTTTTTCTTTTTTTTTTTTTTTTTTTTTGGGGACTCCCGGCCTGTCGGGACTCCCAGCTTGTACTGATCCTTACATCAATGAAAGTTTCAGTTTGACAAAACTTCGTGTTCATCTTACCTCACTTTCTTCTTCTTTCTTTCTGAGATGTTGGTATGGAACACTTGAAACATTGCAGGCCTGGTCCTTCCATTGCTCAAATCGAAGGTTGGGGCCTCCCGGATCGCATGGCGGTGGAGTAGGCCTTAAGCGGGCCTGTCTTTGGGGCCGCCTTCATACTTGCACAGGCGACACGATTTCTGCACCGTCTTCCAGGCCGAAGCCCAGGATCCCGGACTGAGCTCGATGTCGCAGGCTTTCTCGAGCCTTGCATGGCTTGCTGAGCTGTTCTCCGGGCTTGCATGGGCGAACTGGGTTCGGTGCCACCTTCCAGGCCGAAACCCAGGATCTCCGGACTGAGCTCGATGCCGCAGGCTTTCTCAAGCCTTGTGCGGCTTACTGAGCTGTTCTCCGGGCTTGCGTGGGCGAACTGGGTTCGGCGCCACCTTCCAGGCCGAAGCCTAGGATCTTCGGACTGAGCTCGACGCCGTAGGCTTTCTCAAGCCTTGCGCGGCTTACTGAGCTGTTCTCCGGGCTTGCATGGGCGAACTGGGTTCGGCGCCACCTTCCAGGTCGAAGCCCAGGATCTCGGACTGAGCTCGACGCCGCAGGCTTTCTCAAGCCTTGTGCGGCTTACTGAGCTGTTCTCCGGGCTTGCGTGGGCGAACTGGGTTCGGCGCCACCTTCCAAGCCGAAGCCCAGGATCTCCGGACTGAGCTCGATGCCGCAGGCTTTCTTATCGAAGCGAGAAAAGAGTGTTTGAAGTGGGGGAACCTTGTTGCAGAAACAGGGAACCTTACATTACTGATAGTACATCCTTAGGTTCGAGGAGTTCCACGTCCGGGGGAACCTGGCACCTCCCAATTCCTCCAAGTAATATGCTCCATGAGGGAGGGCTTCTGCCACCCGATATGGGCCTTCCTAGTTGGGCGATAACTTGTCGCATTCCCGTGGCTGGGAGGCTTCAGCGCGCCGGAGGACCAAGTCTCCGGGACGGGAAAACCTTCGGCCGCACACGGGAGTTGTAATACCTGGCCACGCGTTGCCTGTACACCGCCATTCGAATTCGGGCTTTGTCCCTCGTTTCCTCGAGAAGGTCAAGGTTGAGCATCATCCTGGCTGGGTTTTCTGTCTCGTCGTATTGCTCCACACGCAGTGTGGGTAGGCTGAGCTCGATCGGGATTACTGCCTCGGCTCCGAAGACGAGGTTGAACGGGGTTTCGTCAGTAGCCGTCCTCGGGGTGGTGTGGTATGCCCAGAGGATGCTGGGAAGCTCGTCGGCCCACCTGCCCTTGGCCTGGTCCAGCCACGTGCGGAGGCCCTGAAGAATGGTCCTATTCGTGACCTCGGCCTCCCCATTGGTCTGAGGATGCGCCACCGAGGTGAAGCGATGCTTGATGCCGAGGTCGCTGCAGAATTCTTCGAACTCCCGGCAGTCAAACTGGCGCCCGTTGTCGGTGACCACGGTGTGGGGGAGGCCGAAGCGGCAGACGATGGACTTCCAAAAGAACTTGGCGACGTTCGCTTCGGTAATCCTTGCCAAGGGTTCGGCCTCGACCCACTTCGTGAAGTAGTCGATGGCCACTATCAAGAACTTCCGCTGGCCAGACGCCGGCGGGAATGGGCCCAGGAGGTCCATCCCCACTGGGCGAACGGCCAGGGGGCTGAGAGCTGGGAGATCGGGTTGGAGGGCTGTCGCTGCACCGTGGCGTGATGCTGGCACGGTCGCATTTCTTCACGAAGTCGGCGGCGTCTTCCTTCATCGTCCCAAAAGTAGCCTGACAGTGGGCCTTATATGCAATGCCCTGCCCCCCACGTGGTTCCCGCAGATGCCCTCGTGGATCTCCTGGAGCACAAGCTTGGCTTCCGTGGGCCCTACGCACTTGAGGAGGGGATAGGAGTAGGATCTTCGATACAACTGCCCGTCCATCAGGACGAACCGCACGGCCTTCTTCCTGATGAGGCGAGCCACCTCGCGGTCCTCCGGCAGGGTGCCGTTGGTGATGTATGCGGCGTAATTGTCTATCCAGCTGGGTCTATGGTCGACCTGGTGGACCTTCGCCGGTGCTTCGAGGCTTGGGACCTCAAGGCGCTCCACATAGGCGCGTCCCAGCATCATGTCCGGCAGGGTCGCCAGTCGGGAGAGAGAGCATCCACGCGGGCGTTCTCCCCGCGGGGGATATGGAAGATGTTGAAGCATCGGAATCTGGACGCGCCCTCTTTGACGAGCTCCAAGTATCTCGCCATTTGGGGGTCATGCGCGACGTACTCCCCGGATACCTGCCCCGCCACGAGCTGGGAATCAGTGAAAGCCTTGAGGTTGGTTACGCCCAGTTCGCGGGAGACTCTCAGTCCGGCAAGAAGCGCCTCGTACTCCGCCTGGTTATTTGTCGCGGGGAATTGGAAACGGAGTGCGCATTCGGCGACGACCCCGTTGCTGTTGGCGAGGATGAGCCCAGCCCCGCTCCCGCCGGAGTTTGAGGCTCCGTCTACATGGAGGATCCAGGCGTCCTCTCCGGGCTCGTCGGTGCCTATCTCCATCGACTGACTTGAGGGGCCTTCCTCGGGCTCCTTGCCCAAGCCCGCACATTCGACCAAGAAGTCGGCCAGCACCTGTGCCTTCATGGCCGACCTCGGTCTGTACGTAATGTCGAACTCGCTGAGCTTCAGTGCCCACTTTGCCAATCACCCCGAGGTATCGGGTCGGCTGAGCACTGCTTTCAGCGGTTGATCCGTCAGGACAGCGATGGGGTGCGCTTGAAAATAAGGCCTGAGATGCTGGGCAGACACTATTAGCGCAAAAAACGAGTTTCTCGGGCCGGGAATACCTGAGCTCCGCATCACGGAGGAGTTTGCTGGTGTAGTACACCGGCCGCTGGAGCCCTGGCCGTCGGTTCGGACCAAGACCGAGCTGACGGCTTCCGGGGTAACCGCCAGGTAGAGGGTAAGCTCCTCTCCCTCCTCGGGCCTGGACAGCAATGGTGGCGATGCAAGCGTCTTCTTCAGCTCCTCGAAGGCCTGCTGGCATTCCTCGGTCCAAGCAAAGTCATTCATCTTCCTCAGCACCTTGAAGAAGGGACGGCAGTGGTCCGCCGACCTAGAGATAAAACGGCTAAGGGCCATAACTCGGCCGGTTAGTTGCTGCACTTGCTTCTTGGAGGCTGGCTGCTCCAAATCCAGGATGGCCTGGACCTTCTCCGGGTTGGCCTCGATTCCTCTTTGGGTCACCATAAACCCTAGGAACTTCCGGCGGAGACGCCGAAGGCGCACTTCGCCGGGTTCAGCTTCATTTGATGGCGTCGGAGGTTGCCGAACGTCTCCGCCAAGTCTGCCACGTGATCCGACTCGGGTTTGCTCATTACCAGCATGTCGTCCATGTATACCTGCATGTTGCGACCGATCTGGTCTTTGAAGATTCTACTGACCAGGCGCTGGTACGTCGCCCCCGCGTTCTTGAGGCCAAATGGCATCATCCTGTAGCAAAAGGTTCCGCGGTCAGTTATGAAGGCGGTGTGCTCTTCGTCCTCCGGGTTCATCCGGATCTGGTTGTATCCGAGAAAGCGTCCATGAACGACAGGAGGCGATGCCCCGAGGTGGTGTCGACCAGCTGGTCGATCTTGGGAGGGGAAGCTGTCCTTTGGGCAAGCTCGGTTGAGGTCGGTGTAGTCCACACAGATCCTCCACTTACCGCTACTCTTCTTTACCATGACCACGTTTGCCAGCCAACTGGGGTACTGGACTTCTCGGACAAAACGGCGGCGAGGAGCTTCTCTACTTTCTCGTTGATCGCTTCTGTCTCTCCATGGCGAAAAACTCCTCTTCTTCTGGCGGACTGGGCGGTAATTTGGGTCCACGTTCAGCCTGTGCATGATGACCTCGGGCGGGATGCCGGCATGTCGGCTGCTGACCAGGCGAACACGTCAGCGTTGGCACGGAGGAACTCCAGCAGGCGGGTTCGTTCTTCCTCAGGGAGCTGGGCCCCGACTTGCACCGTCTTCAGGGGGTCCGAACCGAGGGGAAAAGCTAGCAGGCGCTCTACGAGCCCTCCCCTGGGTTCCTTCTCTCTCAGATCGAGGTCGTCGACATCCTGGGCGAGCTCCGTGCCCTGGCGCCTGGGACCGTCTGAAGGGCAGAGCGGGATCGGCCGGGTCGTCCCCTTCATCTCCCCGAGCCCGGAGGGCGTGGGGAATGTACCAACAGCCTTCTCGTGGAGATGGTGGCGTCCAGTTGGTTGAGCCCGGGACGCCCGAGAATGGCGTTGTAAGGCGAAGGGAGCCTGATGACGGTGAATGTTATTAGGACGGTCGCCTGCCGGGTGGGGATCCGACGGTGACCGGGAGAGTGATCTCCCCCTCGACCCCCACGGAGTCCCCTGTAAAAACACCAGGGGGTGTGCACTGGTTTCAGCTGATCGGGGGACAAGTTCATCGAGAGAGAAAGTGTCGTAAAAAAGTATGTCAGCCGAGCTTCCACTATCCACCATGATTCGATGTACAGGATGCTTTGCGATGGTCATCTCGACCACCACGGCATCATTGTTTACATATCATTAACTTCCCCCCTTGGGAGGGATTACATTCTCCGGGTTCCCGACTTCCCGGGCTCTCTTCGTCGCTCGACGGACCCACGTGAGATCATGCCCACGGGTTTCTCCGTTGGGCGGTTGTCGATCGCAGGGATAGGTGGTAAGGCCGCGAGCGGCTGCCCTTCAGAGGGGGCCTCGTTCTTAACGAACTTCTTGAGGTAACCCCTCCGGATCAGCTCCTCGATCTCCGCTTCAGGTGGCGACAATCCTCCGTGTCATGCCCGTGCTCACGGTGGAACTGGCAGTACTTCGATTTGTCTCGGACGGCCCTCGGGTTCTGAGGAGGAGGTCTGCAGAGGTAGCGCTCGCCCTCAATTTCCATGAGGATCTTCGTTTGGGGTGCGAGGAGAGGGGTGTACCTCCGCTCGCGAGTGGCTTCGCCCTTGGCCTTGGATTCGGGCGAGGGTCGGCAGACGGCCCAGGCCTCCGAGCTCCCGGGGTGTCCCTCGAGAGCGGCTTCTTCGGAGTCTTCCCGTCTAACTCTCGACGGGTGCGGTCGGCCTCCCTGCTCGGATGTACTTGTGGGCGCGGAGGAGGAGCTCGGAGTACGTCTTGGGCGGCTTCTTGTCCAAGGAGTAGGTTAGGCGGGACGTCTTGAGCCCGCGCTTCAAAGCCAGCATGGCGACGGGCTCGTCCAAGCTGTAGATCTCCTGGGCGCGGTCTTGAACCGGGTGATGTAGTCCCGGAGAGCAGCTCCTAGTCCTGTGGCGGATGGAGAAGAGGCTGTCCACCTCTCTCGGCACCTTTCGACAAGCGTCGAAGTGTGCCACGAACCTTCCTTCCAGCTGATGGAAGGAGCAGATGGATCCGGGCTCGAGGCGGGTGAACCAGACTCGAGCAGCCTTCCGGAGGGTTGCCGGGAAGACGATGCACAGAAGAGCATCGGTGGCCCCTGGACCCTCATGAGAGCTTTATAGCTCTCCAAATGGTCCAGGGGGTGGTGGTCCCGTCGTAGGGATCCACCTGCGGCATGCGGAACCGTTTCGGGATCGGTTCTGCCTGGATTTCTTCAGAGAAAGGGGGGCGGGGGTCGTAGCCCGCCGGGTCTGCCGATGAGTTCTGCAGGTCGGCGAATCGGCGGGCGAACTCCGCCAGCTTGCGCTCATGCTCCTCCAGGCGCCTCTCGGCCTGGCGCCTGATGGCTTCGTCGGTGGAGTCTTCCACCGAGACTGCGGGTGAAGGGGGCGCCGATCGGTCTCGGCGCAAGGTCTGGCCTCGGCGTCGCTTGCTGCGATGCGCCGTTTCAGCCCCGTCGGCTGGGGATCGGCTCTCGTGATCCTCGAACCGGAGTAGTTTCTCTTTGCGGGAGCTCGGTGGCTCCCCTGGGGGTTGGAGACGGCCCTCGGATGGGATGGCCTGCCCTGAATTGAGTGCAGGCTCCCACGCTGCCCCGCGGCTCGGGCCGCGGGGTTCCTGGCTGTGGCTGGGTGGCCAGGGACCGTTGCTGATGCTGAAGCTGCCGGACCGCTGAGGTCAAGGTCTGCAACTGCTGGACGATGGCCGCAAGGACCCGTCCACCGGGGTAGGCTGCTGTGGAAGAGGAGGGGGAGCCGGAAGCTCCCTTTCGGGGCTGTGGCCCCCCAGAGGGGAGTGGACTTCCCCGCACGGCTGGTGGACGCCTCGCATCCACGAGTGACCACCATTGTCGGAGAGCGCGATACCTGCAGAAAGCTGGCTCCGCTGGGGTTCAGTGTCCTGCCCCCCTTCCTGGCGCGCCAATCTGTTGCCGCTCTCGTCGCCGCGCCCGTGCCGCGGATCCATCGATCCCTCCTGTCCGCCTGGCGAGGGAGCCTCCCTTCCCGCGGCGAACCTGCAAAAAAGGGGTTAGAGGACCCTGGCCGGGGATTCCGGCGAGGGAGCTCCGACGGTCAAGTCAGTAGACGACGAGAAGGAACAGACTCTCCAGACGGTCCCCGAAGGGGCTCCAGACTTAGAGAGTTTGCTTAGTGAGGGAAACGCTCTGGGGACCAGAATCTCGGTTGGGCCTCCTAGCCGAGCTCACACCCAGTGTTTCCCTCTCAGGATTTCTGGACTTTCACCCTCGAGCAAGGCCTTGTGCCGGTGCTTCTTCTTTCTTCCCAGGCTTGTTCACTTACCCCGTCGTCCCCAGATTCCTCCCTCTTTTTCTCCTTTCGTCGTGCACTTGTCTTCTCCTTGGAGACTTCCCTCCCCCGTCCTTTTCTCTTTTCCCTTTCGGTGAAGGGGGCCAGGCGGCTTTCCGACCTCGTCCACCGGGCCCAGCAGGGAAAAGGCAAAGACAGAAGAGAAAAAGGGGAGGGCGGCGCTGGCAAGGCGGCCGGTCAGGCCTCGGGCCCAGCGAGAGCGCTCTCTTTCCAAGCGTGGGTGCCATCCATCTATGGGGCCTGTTCTGTCAGGATCGCGTCTCTCGGCTGTGGGGCTATCGGGTCGATGCAAGTGATGTTCGCATGCCGCCGCCTCCGTACGGAGCACGTCTGGGGTTCGTACGGTCCGAGGGATGGCCTCGGGGCTCGTTTCTCTCCCTGGGACCCTCTCCGTACGAGCGGTCTGACCTCGGCCGAGTTGGACCGTCTCTGGGGGCCAACTGGTGAGGAGCAAGGGACCAGCCGACCTCGACCTAGGTGGACCCTTCCGGGTGGACACCTGGCGAGGTGGCAGGAGGTCGCCTGGCTTCGGCCGAGGTGGGCCCGTCTCCGGGTTGCCACCTGGTGAAGGGCGAAGGACGGCCGACCTCGGCTTGGGTGGACCTCCTGGGTGGACACTGGCGAGGTGGTGGCAGGAGGTCGCCTGGCTTCGGCCGAGGTGGGCCCGTCTCCGGGTTGCCACCTGGCGAAGGGCGAAGGACCGGCCGACCTCGGCTTAGGTGGACCCCTCCTGGGTGGACACCTGGCGAGGGGGCAGGAGGTCGCCTGGCTTCGGCCGAGGTGGGCCCGTCTCCGGGTTGCCACCTGGCGAAGGGCGAAGGATTGGCCGACCTCGGCTTAGGCGGACCCCTCCTGGGTGGACACTTGGCGAGGTGGCAGGAGGTCGCCTGGCTTCGGCCGAGATTGGCCCGTCTCGGGTTGCCACCTGGCGAAGGGCGAAGGACCGGCCGACCTCGGCTTAGGTGGACCCCTCTGGGGGACACCTGGCGAGGTGGCAGGAGGTCGCCTGGCTTCGGCCGAGGTGGGCCGTCTCCGGGTTGCCACCTGGCGAAGGGCAAAGGATTGGCCGACCTCGGCTTAGGCGGACCCCTCTGGGTGGACACCTGGCGAGGGTGGCAGGAGGTCGCCTGGCCTCGGCCGACCTCACTTAGGCGGACCCTCGGGTCGGGCGCCAGCGGGGTGGTAAAGGAACTCCGAGCCGAGCTCGACCTCGGCAAGGGCGGTTTGCCTTAGACAGTCGTCGGGCGGTTGTAGTCTTGCGATCCTGGCTTGAAGACGTGGCGTCGACTCGGCCTGGTAAACTTCCACGTGGCGACGATCGCATTCGGCGGTTACCTGAGCCTGGCCACGTTACTGTCACGGCTGTAACACAAGAAAAACAAAAAAAATTTTGCTAATGGAATTGATGACCCTTCTAGCTTCCCGAGGTTCTGTTTTTAAGGTCATCTAGGGCTTTCTCCTAGTCAATTTGGAGTCAATCAAAACTATATAAATTGGCCAAAATCATGAGGACTAATTTCAGCCTATTAGTTGTTCACAAGCCTAGATCACATCGAAAAATCATGCAAAATCTGCTCCTCCTTGGGCAAGTAGAGTCTGACCTGAACTCTTGTCGAATCCCAGATCCCCTTCTCCAATCGAAACTCCACCATTGTTAGCTTCTCCCAATCCATGACGGTGGCATTAATGAGGGGGAGTGGCAGATGGCGATGTTGACAGTGGTGGTAGCCAAGCAACAGGGAAGAAAAGGAGAAAAGCCATGTCAGGGACCATGGTCGGAGCATGAATAGGGGGAGCGATGATTGGCAGAGCTTGAATGGTGGAGACAGAGGCAAGCGGCCGGCAAGCAGTGCGGTTGTCTGTGGGGGTGGTGTTGGTCAAAAAATGGGAAGAAGAAATGATTAAGGGGGAGAAACCACCAGTTATAAGAGGTGGCATGGCTATTCCATGATCCTGTGGCTTCTTGATGACTCCTTTGGTGATCGTTAGTGACAGGCGGGTGAAGATGGCTGCTCGGGAGGAGGTTGGTCAATGAATAAGCTCATGGACTGGCTATAATTGCTCTCGATGGACCAGCCTTCGTCCCATAGACTCAGTGACTGGTCCATGGTGGACCGGTTGCTTTAAAATACATGCTATTTTAAACTTCAAATTTGATTTCTAGCTTATTTGAACTTTGATCTGAGTGCTATTTACATCGTTGGACTCTAAAATTGAGCTTTGTCCGTTCATAGACTCCTTTTCTATAAAACTCTAATAAAAAATATTAATTCTTAATAAATATAGATAGTTAATATTTATTATAATATTTAAATTAGGATATTTATAGTCTTATCAAGGATATGAGGTAGGGCTAGTTCTCACCAGCCTAGACGGGATAGTGGCAAAATGCACCTTTCGCTTTAAAACTCGAAGCTTAAAAAAATCAGGCTAAATATAAGGCCCTCATCACATGGCTTAACATCACTAGAGACCTTAATGTTAGTATCTAAAGGTCTATAATGACTTTCAGTTGTCATGAACAGGTGCTTGGCAAATATGAGGCACAGGAGCCTAACATGGCTGAATATTTACAAAAGATGAAAGACCCCACTTCGACCGTTGCCTCCCTAAAGTTTGAGTAGATCTGAAAGGCAGAGAATGCTCGGGTCGATCTTTTATCAAAAATTGCCACCTAATTAAGGAGTGTTGGACCTAAATAGGATATCATATTTTGAAGTCCTCAAATGCCTGAGCACAGAAGAAGCTCTGGTGATGTAAGTCCAGCCCAAACCAAGCTAGATAGACCCCATGATGCAATATCTAAAGGAGGGGTGTTACCTGCTCAACATGATGAAGCTTGCAAGCTGAAGTATCATGCTTCAAGTACTTGATACCTAATGACAAGCTATATAGAATATATACTCCCAGCTTCTCTAGAGGCCTCTGACCTTCAAAGCTAATATTAGTTTAGAGAGGTACATGAAAGTATCTTTGAAAATCCTCTGGGGAAGAATACTAGTCCTACAAGATGCTGTGGCAGGACTATTGGCGCGGGCACTAGGATAAGATAGAGATTACTGGGCCCGTTATAAAATTCTGGTTAGGTTTTTGGATCCTGTAGTCCATTAGTACTGAGTCACTTGAGTCTTGTACTAAAGTGAGTCAATTGAGTCCTGTATTGAAGAATGAGTCCTGCAATAAAGTGAGATAACTGAGTCTAGTTGAGTCCACTTAGTCAAGTGAGTTCCTTGTTTCAGTCCAACGAGTCTTGTAATTTTCATATAAGAGGAGAGTTACTAGACCAGGATTCACCAGGACCACCAACTAGAGCTAGACTTCATGCACCTGGGCCCCTACTCAAGTCCCCAGCTAGGCGCCTGGGCCCCTTCATGATGCCAAGCCCACAAGGGAGCGCCCCCCAATCCATGAAGTTGGCACCCAGTCCAAGCTGCCATAGCCTTGGCACCCCAGTCCATGTTTCCCCAGCCTAGCACCCCAGTCCAAGACCCAAGAGAGTTCGTGTCCCAGACCAGCCCACTTCCACCTGGAGTTCATGCGCCCAAGCCGATAAGGAGGCCACCCAAGACCATGGAGTTGCTGCCCTAGCTCAAGAGAGTTTTCTTGGCCCTCAAGTTTTTGTTTTCTTGGCCCTCAAGTTTTGTAATCCTAGTCTGTCAGGGAATCCAGGGACCTGGTGAATCTATAAATACCCACCCCCTCCCCCTTATAATGAACAACTTTTGATGAATAATATTTGAGTGTTTCCCAATTGCCTTTGTTTTTTGTGAACATCGACCTCCGTGAGAGAGTGGGTGTGAGGCCCTATTTTCTTTCAACCCTATCATTCTTACAAACCCCAGCCGCCCAACCTCCTCTCCACTTCTAACAAACCCTAGCCACCCCATACTCCAAATACCCTTGGCCGACCACCATCATCCTCTCACTAGTCCAAGCCGCCCCTCTCTTCTTTCTTCTTCTTGGCCGCCATCCTCTTCCATCAACCCTAGGCCGCCAACACCAACTTCTAGCAAACCCCTTTCCACCCCATCCCCTCTCATCTAGGCATTCCCAGATCTCCTGGCTGCCAAGTCAGCACCCATCATCATCGCCATCCAGAGCCCAGCCGAGCCCTCCAATCCAAGCACCCATACAACTGTCCAGGCTGCTAGTGCATCTTGCTCTCTTCTCTCTTTCAACTTCCCGTACTTTATTTTTTGATCTTCTACCATCCTAATCCTTGATGTTTACAGGATCCCTCTAGTAAGACAGTCCAAGGAAGAGGTTGTCCTTGCCCCCCAGACCAGCTGGTAAAAAGTTGGTGATCTGTGGGAACAAGGCTTCATCATCCAGGCACCGATCCAGAGTGCCGAGAGACCCTGTCTATGACAAGGAAGACATCATTGCCAGGTAATCAAACCAAACCCTTCTCTTAGGTATGTTTTATTAAAGTGAACTTATCCTAATTAGTGGTTTCTTAACCTTAGTGGTCCTGTTTTCTTTTCCTCTTTGATAGTCCTTATCTGTGGGTAGTAATTCTTGGTCTTTACATCATCTCCTGCTTGTTCTTCATCTCTTTTTCGGGAACATAATTCACCAAAAAATTTAAAATTTAATTGCTCCATTAATTTACTACTTTCTTATGTTCATCCCTTGCATACTCATCCTGCATCCATTTGGTATCAGAGCTTAGGATTAGGGCATGTTCATGCATTCACTTTAAACAAAAAAAACACAAAACAGAATTTCTACAAGCTGAAATCTGTACTAGTAGTCTAAACATAGGACTAATTACCATTAAATCCTTGCTGCTTTTCTCTAATTTTTGTATCAATTGATCTCTGATTTGTCCTTTTTTTTTTCTATTTTTTTTAAATTTTACAGTTCTGGAAAATCAAAAAAATATGCATACAAAAAATCCTGACAAAAAAAAAAATACTTGCTGAAATTTCTGCATGCTTAGATTAGGGCTGAAATTAATTTACAATCAAACCCTCCAAAACCAAGCATCTTTTCTTGCACTTAATTAACTGAAATTAAATTCTCCATCTGCATAAAACACACAAAAAAATTATTTTCTATAGTTTATTTTTGATTTTAGTTTCATATTGCATTAGGGTTTCATGTGTGTGCATCCTCTTTGAAATCAACTTAAGGGCACTTCTACTCTGTCAGATCAAGGAAGGATTTCATCACCTTTTCTAGATCCAAAATAATCATCCTGCATTCAAACCCAAGCCTAACTAAAATCAAGTAGAAATCTAATTGATCTAGGGACACCAACAGGTCGGGTTCAAGTCTTGTGAGAAAATTAGTGCATTCAACCCTCCAATTATTACTAGAAGCTGGTGTCTAAGGCTAGAGGTCCAGTGGCAAACACCCTAAGCGGACTGATGGTTTTTATTAGGACCCTACGACAAGCAGGGGGAGCCTCCCACCACCCCATCTCTTACTTAGCCAGTGGAAGGATTAATTATTGAGTTGGGTGTAAGTTGAGTTGACTTACTCTACTTAGGCTCTAGGTCTAGCAAACCCTAGAACACATAACTCTTATGTGTTGCATGACCACTAGGTCAGGAGTCCAGTACCATCCATCTCAACCCCAACCCAGTTCAACTATGGAAACCACTCTTGAGACTTTAATGAGGACCATGACTGAACAGTTTGCCTAGCTGAACCTTAAGTATGACCAAATGAACCATAAGTATGACCAAACGAACAATAGGCTTACTCAAATAGAATATCATTTAGGAAACCTAAAGAGAACCCAAGAGTCCAACACTGAACTCGAGCCTGAGTCACCTCTTCCCACACCTCCCAACCCTAGGAGAGCCCCACGCCTTGACCCATTCTTGGAGCCCAATCCTAGGAGAGCCCACACCCTGACCTATTCTTACAGCCCAACCCTAGGAGAGCCCAACACCCTGACCCATTCTTCGAGCCCAACCTTAGAAGAGCACAACACCCTGACCCATTCTTGGAGTCCAACCGTAGGAGACCCAATCATGATTTCTTTGACCAGGATGGGAGAGCCATTAGGAATATCACGCTAGAAGCACCTACATTTGATGGCAGTCTTGATCCTAAGATTTACATAGATTGGGAAGGAGACATGGACCAATATTTTGAATGATATGAGATGAGTGAGGAAAGCAAGTGCAAATTTGCCAAACTCAGGTTAGTCTACTAGGCTAGGCTATACTGGGGGAATGTTAAGCGCATAATTAGATAACGAGGAGAACTTTCCATAGTCACCTGTAGAGCTATGAAGTTGAAGCTTAGGGACAAGTACCTTCCTGCATCCTATCAATAGAGACTCCTAGATCAGTGGCAGAGGCTAAGTCAGGGAAATAGGACTGTGTCAGAATACATAGCCAAGTTCAATGAGTTTGCCATGAGGTGTAGCATAGATGAGTCTGAATCTGTCACCCTATCTTGGTTTAGGGCTGGACTTCATGATGGCATCTAGAGAGAGCTATTTTTTAGGGAGGTTCATGATCTTGAGCCAGCCTACCAGATTGCTAGAGACTATGAGAGATTCCAAAGGGGACCCATGTACCGTCAACCTGAGCACACTAGGAACAATGCCCCTATTCCAAGACCAAGTCCTTGTCAAGTATACCCGGGTCGACCCAACCCCAACCTGAGCTGACCTAGCCCTACCCCGAGCTAACCTTGTCCTAGCAACCCACTGACCCCTAGAGATGATAAAGGTAAGGCACCGGAAGCCCAGAGAAACATAAGTCCCAACCCTAATACTTGTTTTAAATGTCATAAGTGGGACATTATACTAGCCAATGCCTAACCCGATCCTTGCATATAGGAGAACTCAAGGAGGAAAACCCTAAATCCACTGATGATTTCGAGGAAGAAGTGTATGAAGCTGAGGTGAACCTGATAAATGAATATGAAGGAGATGAGGAAGTTGTTGATCAATCCGACCTATTAGGAGTTGTTAGGTGCATCCTAGCCCAAACTAAGACATAAGAGGATTGGCGTAGGACCAACATCCTACAGACGTTTGTGAAGTTAGGGGATAAGGTCTGCAAAATCATCATAGATAGTGGAAGCTGTGTGAATGTTATCTTAACTAGTGCAGTCAAGACCTTAGGCTTGACCCTAGTTCCCCATCCTTGTCCCTATAAGGTTTCCTGGATAGACTCAACCTCCATCCCATTCAAACTTAGGTGCCAAGTCATGATTCAACTTCAATCTTATCAAGATAAGGTATGGTGTGATGTCCTTCCCATGGGAGTGAGTAGCATTATCTTAGGCATACCTTAGCTATATGACCACGATGCTAACCTGTATGGCTGATTGAATTCATGTTCATTTATTTTCATGGAAAGAAGATAGTGATTAACCCACCCCACCTAAGGACAATGTCAAGAGGGGATCTATTAGTTTGAAAGAAAAGAAATCAGGAGTCAATTTGATCATTGCTAAAGAGTTAGAATGAGAGATCATTGAGGGTTAGACCGTTTGCATGTTAGTTGCTATGGAAGTACTTGATCAGACCCAGAAAGAGAACGCTTAAGAAGTTAAGAAAATTTTAAGGGAATTTGAGGATGTGTTTCTTGAAGACTTGCCTGACCAATTACCCCCATTAAGGGATGTGCAGCATGCTATAGATTTAGTCCCAGGAACCACCCTACCAAACCTCCCACACTATAGGATGAATCCTTTTAAACATTTAGAACTACAAAAATAGGTAGGAGAACTCCTTAGAAAGGATTTATTAGGGAGAGCTTGAACCCTTGTGCCGTACCAGCCTTGCTCACCCCTAAGAAAGTGAAAGGGATATGCCCTACAAGCCAATCTATGTTGTATCTCCGAAACCATTGTAATTGACAATTTTCTAATAAAGGCATCATTTTTCATCATACGCTGTGTTTATATTATATGATGAACCCATAGATTAGGTCTATGATTTTAGGGTTATGATGAGATCATACCAGTGAGACCTAAAGTCTTAAAACCTTAATCTAAAATATTTCTAGTCAAAGGAACCCTGAGTAGGGGATCAGGATTTTCCGGTAAGACTAGCACATCCCAAGTATACTGGAAAGGGTGACTGCTCTCACAGTCACTTGTGTATGACACTAATACTGGGATGTGGGTGCTCATTGGAGAATGAGTTCACTAATATGATCCAACTTGAGAACATCTAATGGAGTCTTAGCTACATGTCAATAGAAGGTTCTCATAGTGGGAGTGGTACAAGTAATCCTTTGACCTGAGACTGCCATAAGTACCTTATGTACATGAACCCATACTTTGGTTCAATCCTAATCATGACACTGAGTCATGCACAGGATTGATACTGGGAATGGTGAATTAGATATGAAGGTAATGAGTAGGTCAACAAGGAATCGATCACTCTTAGTAAGAGGAGATTGCATCCAGCTAGTTAACAATCGGATGATGATTCAGGGAATCTTTGATCAAAGTAAAGATATTAGAGATGGTTTCTAATATCAAGATAATTGAATCATCAATATAAGATTGAGCTAGAAATAAATATAATATTGGATTTGACATATATCATATCCATAGTTATATTTTGGGTGCAGGCTGATCGAAAGATTTAATTATACGGTAACTCTCTACTGAAGGGTGATTTTGGTATTTCACCAGAATTTCCATATCTTCCGGGTAGACATGACACGTTGCTAGACGTCAATCTTGTCTTGTGGGTTGATCAAATTCAAAGATCATTTATTAGGAAGAGTCCTAAGTGATCAAATCAGGTAAGCCCGGTTTGACCTAAATCGATTAGAAAGAGTTCTAATCAAATTAGGTCAACTTGTATTCGAACCCACTGCTGGCTAGATGTGGAACCCAATGGGTCACACACTTATGAGGATTGATCAAGAGTTTAATTTGGAATTAAATCATCTTTGCAGGATAACACTCTAGCAGGTGTTGCAAATCCTAGCTTTTATTCGAATAGGATTCGAATTAGGGTTTCGGATTGGTTCAAATTGGGTTCTAATTGGATCTAATTAGACCCTAATTGAGTTAATTGGGATTATGGCTAACCCTATTGGCTAGCCACCCCACCCACCCCCTTTGCTTTTCCATGCCAAATGCCAAGAGTCCATGCACTTATGGACTCTTGGCGCGCCATTTGGAAGAGTCCATGGTGCATGGACTCTTGGCGCGCCCCACTTAATTCTCCGATGAATTAAGATGGGGCGGCCTCCTTTCTTAAGAAATAGCGCCTCACATACCCCCCCTTGATAGGAATCCAATGGCTGATGGGTTTTTAAGAAAGAAGAAAATCGCTGTCTTTTCCTGGGCGCGCGAAATAACATCTCTTCGGAGATGAAAAGTCGCGACCCCTTTCCTTTTAAAACACCGCGGTTTTTCCTTTAAGAAAAGCCATGGGATTTAATCTGGAAGGCCATGAGATGGGAGGATGGGGCGTGAGAAATAGGGAAGGGGCGTGAGATAAAGTGGAATGGTGTTTACGGAGAGTTGTGTTCTTTTGAGAAGACATCTCTATGTAATCTATTTAAACAACAGAGGTCTCGGGTGTTTGACTAATGCACGACAGAGGTTTTATTTTTCTTTTCTTTCCAGGAAACTGATTCCTCCTTAGCTTGTTTAGGATACAGAGAGTTTCCCTCTACAGAGTTCTCTTCTCTGTTGAAACTCAAGTCCAAAACAAGAGATAGGAAGAATCTCTCGATCGGTAAAAGAAAAGAACTCCTACTCTGTTTCTATTTCCTTTTACTTTAAGACATTAGTGTCTTAAATCCTTCTCCTCCTTCAAGACAAGAGTTTTATTCTTAGGACAAGGTCTTAAGAAAGGGAGAGGAAGAAGAAAGAAAGGAAGTAAGGAGCCCCCACCGTGGAGTTTTAAAGCCATAGTCCTCTTGAGTTCTAGGATAAGAATTCAAGTGGAGGAATTTTGAAGAAGCTAGCATCTTGATCAATCATCTTGTGGATCACCATTGGAGGGTGGACATTTGGATGCCTGGTGAAATCAAAAGGGGCATTCAACACCATGTTCTGATTCTACATCAAAATTGGACTTAGCGTTAAAAGGTTGGTGCCCTAATTCTAACAATGTGAGTTTGTATATTTATTATATGTTTTAATCCTGAATAAGGAGATCTTGGCTAAGGGATTATGGTGCAAATTTCATCATTTTTGAAATTACACTTCCGCTGTGGTGCACCGGATTCCCAACAGAAAGATGGCATGTGAAGAATGTGCTTCGATAGTCATGCCATAAATAAGATTTTGATGAAGTATAGGTTCCCCATCCTCCATTTGGATGACATGTTAGACATGATGGCCAGTGCAACCATTTTCTCAAAGATTGACCTTAAGTGTGGCTATCATCAGGGTAGGATCAGACATAGGGATGAGTGAAAAATCGTATTCAAAACTAAGGATGGTCTTTATGAATGGGTAGTGATGCCTTTCGGATTATCCAATGCCCTAGCACCTTCATGAGAATCATGACCCAAGTCCTACGAGTATTCATAGACAAATTTGTAGTGGTTTACTTTGATGACATCTTGATCTATAGTAGGACTAAAGAAGACCATCTGGACTGCATTAGACAAGTCTACCAAACCCTTAGGAAAGAGAGTCTCTATGCCAATTTAAAGAAGTGTGATTTCATGATCCATAGAGTCATCTTTTTAGGATTCGTAGTGACCCCCGAAGGAGTTTTAGCTGACCTAGAAAAGGTTAAGTCCATAGTTGAGTGGCCTGCACCTACTATCATTTATGATGTGCATAGTTTCCATGATCTAGCTACCTTCTATAGGCGTTTCATTCAGGAATTTAGTTCTATTATTGCACCCATCATCGACTGCATTAGGAAGGGAAATTTTGAGTGGGCTAAAGCTGTTGATAAAGCCTTCCTAGAAATTAGGAGAAGATGACCCAAGCACCCATCCCGAGGTTACCTGATTTTTTCAAAGTTTTTGAGGTTGATTGTGATGCTTCGGGAGTAGGCATAGGAGGAATACTGAGCCAAGAGAGTCACCCTGTAGCCTTCTTTAGTGAGAACTCAATAAGGCTAAACTTAGGTAGTCAACCTATGATAAGGAATTCTATGTTGTAGTACAAGCCCTTAGATACTGGAAACATTACCTACTATCCTAGGAGTTTGTCCATTACTCTGACCATGAAGCACTCCAATTCCTAAACTCCCAGAAGAAACTAAACACTAGGCATGCTAAGTGGGTAGAATACCTCAAGCCTATACCTTTATACTGAAACATCGTGCTGGTACCGAGAATAAGTGATGCGGAACTAATATGCATGCAATTTTTTTTATATGTTTTATATGTGGGGTTGAGTGATTAATTCCCGAATTTCAGATTAAAATAAGTTATAGGGATTTTATATAAATTTTAGAAGATCAGCATGCAGATTAGGACCTAGAAAAGTAGAAAAGAAGGATCGCCGGGGCTGAGAAGCCTCGGTTAGGGAAAGTTCTCCTACAATAAAACTACTGGAGGTAGAGGGGTGTACCTGACAACGTCTGTGAAGATCGCAGCAAAAGGGTCTCTCGTTCCTCGACGGATGCGGCCTGGAAAATCGAGCCAAAGACCCGCGGATACCCGGCTTTCTGCTCGGTGATCCGATTGAGGCTTGGCTGGAGTCGTTGGATTCGTAGGAACTCGGGGACCTGCAAACGACCTGTCAGGGGTTAGAAAACTCACAAAGGAACAAGAAAACAAAGAAAAAACAGCAAGGGAAGGCTTCTTTTGGAGTGGGCATCCAGGAATCTGAGATGCTTGTTGGTAGCAGGAAGATGATTGCAGCACTGGGAAGAAGAACTCTCGCAAACCCCTTTATGCACACAGCAGGGTATCACACAACTCAATAGAAGAACTCAAGGTTTTCATTCATCAAAAATTTTCCTCATACAAGAGGCTAGGGTCCCTTAAATAGACCCTTAACCTTGGGCTCCAAGTAAGGGTACATAAGTCTTTACATAAGAATCCTTTTCCCTCTCAAACCCTAGCTAGAAAATAAGGAAATATTAGGTAGAAAAATCCCTAAAATTTTTCTTGACTTGGTCAAGACTCCAAGGACGCCTAGGGGGGCGTGTTGGGCTTCTAGGAGCAGCAAAAGGCGGCCCAAAGGGGCCCGGGTGCATGGGTTTGGGCCTCTGGAAGCTGGGGTGGCCTGGTAGCCAGGTAGCAGGAATATTCCTGGTATCTTGCTTCTTAGGGGCTTGGGCTTGGCACCTGGGCTTGATTTCATTGGGCTAGGATGCAGATGGACCTCTGGAATCATGGATGCCCTTATTTATGAATATACTTTGGCATCTGGAAGGGAATCTGGGTATCTGGAGGGCATCTGCAAGGAATCAGGGTTTCTGATTTTTTTCCTGAGGTCTTCAAATCTTCAAGCTGGGTTGGACTTGGGCTAAACTTCCATGTCTTCAATCTGGCTGGACTTGGTCTTCACTTGTATAATATAGTCTTGAGTCTTCAGCATGCTTGGACAGGACTCAAAAAAATAAAATTAGCTCAACATGAGCTAACTAGCATTGGACTGAACTAGCTCAACATGAGCTGACTAGTACAGAAGTGAAATAACAACTAAAAATACTCAAATAACAACTAAAATGGACTCAGATGAGCTAAGCCCTTATTACAGATGGACTCATAATTATTGATCAATTACAGAGGGTTGAGAAGCCTCTGCCTTATTCTGGTGCCTTTGGTGTCCGCACCAATTCTCCCGGGGTGGGAGGAACTCGACCCTGTCGAGTGAAGATCAGACTGGCTCACATATCTCTCGAGAAGGTCTGGGTTGAGGCATTGCAAGTCCTCTCGAGAAATCTACGAATCGTCCGACTCTGGCTGGCCTTGCCATCGGATCAGGAAGCATTGATAGTCACGGCCCCGGGTCGTGATGGCTTGATCGTCCAGGATACGCTCGATCCGTTCTCCTCTCTCAGGCCAATTTGTTAGTGGACACTCTGGGTTAGGGTCACTCACAATGAAAAGGAATAGGTCCAAAGGCCTTACTAGGTATCGCTGCCGGTTCCCTATACTCAACCAGGTCTGTAATATTGAAGGTAGAACTAATGCCCAAATCCGAAGGCAAGTCTAACACCTAGGCATTTGATCCAATCCTTCTCTATCACTTTAAAAGGTCCGGCTCTGCGAGCATGAAGCTTCTTTTAGGCCTAAGCCTAACCAAGATAGAATCCACTACATCAAATTCTTTGACCCTTCTTCGGGAATTAGCCAGTTGTTTTAAGATTAGTGCGGGTGGTGAACATGCTAGGCACATGCAGACAAATGATGCAAAGGACTCATACTGACACCTAACAGACTCGACTATGCATTCCTATCGAAGGAAATTTTATTGAACTCTTTGGATCTAAACCTAATAGATTATAGGTCTCTAGGTTTGATCCTAGCTTGACATGCACATGAAAATTTATAGTGAACTCCTAGAAATTCCAAAGAGTATGCCAGAAGTAAGATGCAAACCTAACATGCGTGATGAATGCATGCAGTATGCTAATCTCAGCTAAATGCAATCTAATGATCCTAGAAATGCTGGAGGTGTCAGGAAAGGGCAGAAAATAGGAAGTGGGTTCAGAATTAGTTTGGTAAGGTAGAGAAAAAGTTCATGGTTAGTTGGATAAAATAGGATAAAAGACGGGGTGTCAGGAATCCTATACTAATGAGGTTACCTTATGAGGTTGAGCTATATCTACAGGATTTGCATAATGGAAGGATGGGTCACTAATTTCGGGGAAGAGGTCCTTAATGGGAACTATAGGAGGGGACTCATCTTGAAGGTATTGATTCAAAGAGATCAGGTCCTTAATAAATTCTTCTGGTTCTTGTATTTTTGGACTAGACTCTATAATTTGGCTCTCCTCTATGGTTTCCTCAGGTAAGGCTCTAGCAGCAGTACCTAGGTTCTCTTCCTCTATTTGTTCTTCCATTATAGCTTTAGGTTGGATGTGGTCAAGGTCAACTAGCTCTGGGTTGGAATCTACCTGGGTATCTACTGGGTCAGCTAATTCTAGGTCTACTAAAGGTGTCTCCCCTTCTCCCTCATACTCATCCACTAGGCTCACATCAGCTTCATACACTTCCACGTTAATGTAAGCCTTGCGAATCTCAGGAATGGTTGGAGAAGGTCGGCTAGCAGGAAATTGGTTAGGTTCTGGTCTCTGATTATGGGTACCACTCCTAGTAGGTTCAGGTTGTATAAGAGGTAGTGGCTCACTATTGGGTTCATATTTAGGGATACTCATCCTATAGGGTTCAAGTTGACTAGGGAAGCATGACTAGTACTAGGCTGATACTTAGGGGTTATGGTTCTCTAAGCTCATAGGACAAGGGTGCAGATCTATGGGTCATGGGATTATAGGATCTGGGGTCATAGGATTTTGGGTCAGCTCTATGATCAGGTTCTAAGGTTGGATCAAGGTATGGGGTCCTCCTAAGGTTGGGCTCTCTATATGGATCAGGATATTGGGTCCTCCTAGGATTGGACTCCCTATATGGGTCAGAATACTGGGTTCTCCTAGGGTTGGACTCCCTATATGGGTCAGAATATTGGGTTCTCCTAGGGATTGACTCCCTATATGGGTCAGAATATTGGGTGTTGGGTCTACTAGGCTCATAGGGTATGGGTGTATAGGATCTATGATCATGGGATCTAGAGTCATAGGATCTAGGTTCATAGGTTATGGATTCATAAGTTCTAGGTTCATAGGATTTAGAGTCATAAGATCTATAGGTTGTGGGTATACTAGGCTTATAGGGAGAGGGTAAATAGGATCTATCTTCTTGGTCTATAAAATCCTGATTGGGTCTTCTAGGACTAACCTTAGGGATTGGGTCAGGATGATGGGCTCTCCTAGGTTCAGCCTCAAGGTATGGCTCAGGGTTTGGGGTCCTCCTAGGTTGAGGATTGTAGTACGGGTCAGGATAAGGGGCTCTCCTAGGTTCGACCTCATGGTATAGATCAGGGTTTGGGGTCCTCCTAGGTTGAGGGGAGTCAGGATCTGGCTCAGACTGTGACCCATGGGTTTTTCTTGGGGTCCCTACCCGGACTTTAACTGATCAAACCTATTGGCACGATAGTCATATTCTATCATTGGTTTGAATACGAGACTGAGTTAACTGGGTCATCTGGATAGTTATCTGGGCAATTTGATCAGCTAGGGCTTTTATTTGGGCTTGTAAATTTTCATGGGTTCAGACATTTATGAAGGAGGTGGGTGATATGAAACTCCTATCTAGTACTCATGCAAGACTCGATCAGACCGACTATAGCTGACTAAACCTAAAGTCCAAACTAGATGCTCAATCAGGGTGGCAAACTAGCCTATAGTAACCCTGTACTCCAGGCAGGTGTAAGGGGAGAGTTAGGTCCCTGATTGCCAATCCTAGACACCAATCAGAGATTGGCCAGGTAGGCGGACCAGCACACAAGCCCTTCAGGATTGAATCCTTAAACCACCGTTCTAGACACTACACAAGGCACACAGGTTACTTGACACACAGTAACACTAGCCCAGACCCGACCAGTTGGTCCCCTAGCCTACCCACTAGGGCAAATTAAGTCTAATTATTTTTAGGTTAAGGCTTGGGACTGAATGCAAGGATGTGGTTTTGGGCTAGGAGGAGAGATCAAATCCTCCCCCCATCTGATATAGCAAGTGCCCTTAAAAGTAAATTATGCAATGATGGCAGGCAGATGAGGATGCAAATTAGGGTTTAGATATTTATTTATTTTTTTTTTGGTATTTTGGAAAAATATATATATATATATTTTTTTGGTATTTTTTTAAGAAAAAACTTGCAAATCATGACCTAATACTGGAAATATACTAAAATAAGAAATATGCAAAACTCCTAAACAAAACCCTAAAACTTCCAAACATGTCTTGCTAAAAATAGAGCCAAAAAAATTGCAGGCAAATTTTGGGCCAGAAAATTCACAGGCCAGGCCATAAAATCTGAAAAAAGTTTTAAAATTACTGTGAATTATGATAAATCCAGAAAACAAATTTCAGAATTTTTGGAGTTTTTAACAGGGAGAAATAATTAAAATAACAGAGTATATACGGACTGAAAAATTAAAAAACAAGCCCTAATCTAAGCTCTGATACCAAATGATGCGGAACTAATATGCATGCAATTTTTTTTATATGTTATATGTGGGGTTGAGTGATTAATTCCCGAAAATTCATAGAAAAAAATAAGTTATAAGGAATTTTATATGAATTAGAGCAGCATAGAAACCTAGAAAGAAAAAGAAGGATCGCCGGGCTGAGAAGCCTCGGTTAGGGCAAGTTCTCCTACAATAAAACTACTGGAGGTAGAGGGGTGTACCTGACAACATCTGTGAAGATCGCAGCAAAAGGGTCTCTCGTTCCTCGACGGATGCGGCCTGGAAAATCGAGCCAAAGACCCGCGGATACCCGGCTTTCTGCTCGGTGATCCGATTGAGGCTTGGCTGGAGTCGTTGGATTCGTAGGAACTCGGGGACCTGCAAACGACCTGTCAGGGGTTAGAAAACTCACAAAGGAACAAGAAAACAAAGGAAAAACAGCAAGGGAAGGCTTCTTTTGGAGTGGGCGTCCAGGGATCTGAGATGCTTGTTGGTAGCAGGAAGATGATTGCAGCACTGGGAGAAGAACTCTCGCAAACCCCTTTATGCACACAGCAGGGTATCACACAACTCAATAGAAGAACTCAAGGTTTTCATTCATCAAAAATTTTCCTCATACAAGAGGCTAGGGTCCCTTAAATAGACCCTTAACCTTGGCTCCAAGTAAGGGTACATAAGTCTTTACATAAGAATCCTTTTCCCTCTCAAACCCTAGCTAGAAAATAAGGAAATATTAGGTAGAAAAATCCCTAAAATTTTTCTTGACTTGGTCAAGACTCCAAGGACGCCTAGGGGGGCGTGTTGGGCTTCTAGGAGCAGCAAAAGGCCGGCCCAAAGGGGCCCGGGTGCATGGGTTTGGGCCTTTGGAAGCTGGGGTGGCCTGGTAGCCAGGTAGCAGGAATATTCCCTGGTATCTTGCCTTAGGGGCTTGGGCTTGGCACCTGAGCTTGATTTCATTGGGCTAGGATGCAGATGGACCTCTGGAATCATAGATGCCCTTATTTATGAATATACTTTGGCATCTGGAAGGGAATCTGGGCATCTGGAGGGCATCTGCAAGGAATCAGGGTTTCTGATTTTCTCCTGAGGTCTTCAAATCTTCAAGCTGGGTTGGACTTGGGCTAAACTTCCATGTCTTCAATCTGGCTGGACTTGGTATTCACTTGTATAATATAGTCTTGAGTCTTCAGTATGCTTGGACAGGACTCAAAAAAATAAAATTAGCTCAACATGAGCTAACTAGCATTGGACTGAACTAGCTCAACATGAGCTGACTAGTACAGAAGTGAAATAACAACTAAAAATACTCAATAACAACTAAAATGGACTCAGATGAGCTAAGCCCTTATTATAGATGGACTCATAAATTATTGATCAATTACAGAGGGTTGAGAAGCCTCTGCCTTATTCTGGTGCCTTTGGTGTCCGCACCAATAAGGTAGCTGATGCCCTTAGCCACCATGCCCTACTCCTGAATTCTGTTAAGACTAAAGTCATAGGGTTTGATCGACTGAGAGAAGAATATGAGACTTGCCCTGACTTTAGTGAAATCTTCGAATCTGTGAGTCAAGGACCATCTAGTTCACATAGTGAGTACTCCCTCTAGGATGGTTACCTTTTTAAACAAAATAAGTTATGCAATCCCAGGACTTCACATAGAGAGTTTTTAGTTTGGAAAACCCATGCAGGAGGTCTAGCTGGTCACTTTGGTAGGAACAAGACCATTTTAGCTATAGAGGACCAGTTCTTTTGGCCAAGCCTAGAATGGGACGTTGCCCACATTGTGTTCAGGTGTCGAACTTGTGCTGTTGCCAAACAATATAAGCAAAACACTGGCTTATATATCCCTTTACCTGTACCTGACCATCCTTGGAAAGACCTCAGTATGGACTTTATGATAGGATTGCCTAAGACCCTAAGGAAACATAACTTAATCTATGTAGTGGTCGATAGGTTTTCCAAAATAGCTAATTTCATACCCTACTCTCAGACCTTTGATGCTTCCAAGGTGGCCAAGCTCTTTCTTGATCATGTGGTTAGGTTACATGGCCTTCTTAAAACTATAGTGTTTGATAGGGATGTCCATTTTACCAGTTAATTCTAGATGACCCTTTGTCACTTGTTAGGAAGCAAGCTTAAATTTTTCACCTCCTACCACCCTCAAACCGATGGCCAAACTGAGGTAGTGAACTGCAGCCTTGGAAACCTGTGGAGATGCCTTGTAGGTGAGAACATTTGGAATTGGGACCTTCTTTTACCTAGAGCCGAATTTGCCTACACAGTTCAGTCAATATGTCCACAGGTAATCCCATTCAAAATTTCCCATGGTTATAAGCCTAACAAATCCTTAGACCTAATCCCCTTGCCCATACATGCACGAGTCTCCGAGTCAGTTGAGTCATTTGTATAGCATGTTAGGGATTTGTATAAGAAAATTAGTCAAAAGATTAATGTGAGCAATGAGATTTATGAAAATTTGGCTAATTCTTGAAAAAAGAGTTAAAGAATTCACTGAGGGGGATTATGTAATGATTAGGCTTAGGCCTGAGTGGTTCCCTCTAGGGATCGTGAAGAAATTATGTTATGTGCTCGTGGAGTTGGACCCTTTAGAGTGATAAAGAAAGTTGGACCTAATGCCTATATGCTCGAGTTACCACCCGAATTAGTCATTAGTTCAACTTTCAATATCCCAGACCTAGTAGAGTATAGGGAGCCAGTAAAGATTCCCAGTGAGCCATTTGGACCTAACCCTTTTATTGAGAGTGAGCCCATCCTAGAGTGTCCACCAACAAATTGGCCTCAAAGAAAAGATAAGATTGAGCGTATCCTGGATGACCAAGCCATTAGTACCCGGAATAAAGGCTACCAATGGTACTTGGTCCGATGGCAAGGTCGACTGGAATCCAAGGATTTATGGATCACTCGAGAGGATCTGCAATGCCTCAACCCAGACATATTACAGCAGTACAAGAGCCAAGATGAGCCTTACTCGACAGGGTCGAGTTCCTTCCATCCTGGGAGAATTGGTGCATGCACTAGGATCAAACAGAGACTCCTAGGCCCATTTTGGATTTCTGGTTAGGTTTTGAGTCTTGTAGTCCATTAGTACCGAGTCACTTGAGTCCTATACTAAAGTGAGCCAATTGAGTCCTGTATTGAAGAATGAGTGCTGCAATAAAGAGAGATAACTGAGTCCAGTTGAGTCCACTTAGTCAAGTGAGTCCCTTGTTTCCATTCAATGAGTCGTGTAATTTTCATACAAGAGGAGAGTTACTAGACCAGAAGATTCATTAGGCCCCCCCAACCAGAGCTAGACTTCATGTACCTGGGCTCCTACTCAAGCCCCCAGCCAGGCGCCTGGCCCCTTCATGATGCCAAGCCCACAAGGGAGAGCTGATGCGGGACTATTCATGCATACCAATTATTTTCATGTATTAAGCATTAAATTAGGAGTTTCTATCCTGAATTTTAAGCCAAGATTAGAAGTAGAGAGTTCTATAAAAATTCTAGAAGCAGATGCAAGCAGAAATAAATTCTACAAGTAAAGAAACAGGACCGCCAAGGCTAAGAAGCCCTGGTTAGGTCTAGCTCTTATGCAATACCACTACCTGATAAGTCTAGGGGGTGTACCTAGTAGAGATTTGAAGATTGATCCATGAAGAGTTCGCTCTACGCTCGATAGATGCGGCCTGGAAAACAAAGCTATCGACCCTGCGGATTCATGTCTTTCAATCTGGTGAACCGAAAGCTTGTCGATTGGAATACTGGATTCGTGAACTCTGAGGGACATGTAAATCACCATTCAAGGGTTAGAAAATAAAGAAGAAAAAAGATTAAATCACTGAAAGAATAAGGGAAGGAAAAGGAGCGGCTAGGAAGATGAAGAGGCTGTTGGCTTGGAGGCAAGGCACAGGGATCACACAGATACCCTAAGGGATCACACAGATATCTTAAATCACACATAAAACTTCACACAAAATTTTGAGGAACTCAAGAATAACTCATTCATCAATAATCAGCAATAATACATGGGGGGAAGGGGCCTTTATATAGGCGTATAAGTTAGGGCATACAAGAGATTTTACATGGTCTTCCTTTTTTTTACAAACTCTTCCACAAGTCCTCTTCCAAATAGATTCAAATTTCTTCTCCCAACTAGGATTACTCCTCTCCTCCTCTTTGACTTGGTCTTCTCCTTCTCTTTGACTTGGTCCAAGGGGAGTAATCATAAGGGGGCGCCATATGGAGGGTGACCATAAGGTTGGGCACCATATGAAGAACTTTGGACTTTTGGGCTTTGGGCGGCCCACTTCAGTGCTGGGCTGGATCTTTTAGGATTTCTTCCGATTGTCCATCTCCTCATGGTGGGCTGATGTACTTGTCATCCAGGTCTTCAATGATAGCTCCAAGAATCCTTCTATGCTTCCCAAGTGGCATAATTATGTGGATGACTGGATTCCATGCAGTGGTTGTAGTATTATGCTGACTGGCTTCATAAGTGACTTGAGTCTTCTTACAAAATTGGACTGGACTTAAATAAGACTTACAAAATTAGACTGAATGCATAAAACTCAAAACTTACAGGACTCATAAGACTCACTAAGCATCCAAAACTTGATTCAATACTCTAATTACAGGACTCAACTATAGAAAGGCCCTAAACAGGACTTAAAGACCAAAATACAGACTCAAGTATAACAAGGCCTGAAAAACAAACTCAAGGCCCAAATACAAAATTCAAATGGCTAACATAGGCAAATTATTAGACTCAAAGACAAAATCTGCATCATGGCTAGGGACTCAAAACTCAGGGACCCATAGTAAACTAGGGTTGACCTGATGTCCCCATCAATTCTTCCGGGATGGGAGGAACTTGACTCTGTCGAGTAAGGGTCGCTCTGGCTTTGGTATTGCTCAAGGAGGTCTGGGTTGAGGTATTGCAAGTCCTCTCAAGTAATCCATGAATCATCGAATTCTGGTCGACCATGCCAATAGACCAGGTAGCATTGATAACCGCAGCCCTGGATCATGACAGCTTGATCATCCAGGATATGCTCGATCCGTTCACCTCTCTCAGGCCAATTTATAAGTGGACACTCTGGGTTAGGTTTGCTCTCAAAGGATGGAGCAGGTTCAAAACCTCACTAGAAATCACTAGCGTTTCCTATACTTAACCAAGTTAGCAATATTGAAAGGGTCTAGCTCTGTGAGTATGAAGCTTCTTAACCATAACAGAATCTCCTACATTAAATCTCATGGCTCTCTTTTCGGGAATTAGCTAGTTGATGCAAATTTAATGCTTAATGAGAATGATGCACCTGACTTGTACTGACACCTAACAAAATACAGACTCAACTATGCATTCCTATTAAGAGGGACTTTATTGGGCTCTTCTGGGCCTAAACCTAATAGACTATAGGTTCTCTAGGTTTGACCCTGGTTTTACATGCACATAAAAACTTACAATGAACTTCTAGTAAATGCTAGAAGTATGCAAGAAGTAAAATACAAACCTAACATGTACAATGAATGTATACAACATGCAAACTTCTATAAAATGCAATCTAATAATGAAAAAATTAGGAGAAGTTTCAGAAAAAGCTAGAAAATAAGAAGTGGATTCAGGGTTAGTCTGGTAAGGTAGAAAGTAAGAAAAGGGTTCAGGGTTGATTGGATAGAATAGGATGTAAGAAGGGATGTCAGAGATTAGTCCTAGACTAATAAGGTTGACCTTATGGGGTTGATGTACATCTACTGGGTTTGTATAATGGAAGGATGGGTCACTAATTTCAGGAAAGAGATCTTTAATTGGGGTTAATGGAGTGACTTCATCTTGAGGGTGTTGATTTAAAGAGATTAGGTCTTTAATGAATCTTCTAGTTCTTGAATCAAAGGACTAGACTCTATAATTGGGCTTTCTTCTAGTGGCTCCTCAGGTAAGATCCTCATAGTAATATCTGGGTTCTCTTCCTCTAATTGGTCTTCCATTTCAGGTTCAGTTTGGGTGGGGTCAGGGTCAACTAACTTTGGATTGGCTTTTACTTGGGTATCTACTTGGTCAACAAATTCTAGGTTGACTTCTACCTGGGTATATACTTGTTCAACTAATTCTAGGTCTTTATACGTAACTCCTCTTCTTCTTCCTCATATTGTTTCACTAAGCTCATGTCAGCTTCATATACTTTCTCTTCAATGTCAGCTTTGTGAACCAATGGGATAGTAGGAGGGGGTTGGCTAAAGAAATATTGACTAATGATTGGGGTGGGGGTGGGTTGACTAAGGGTTTCCTGACTAATACTAGCTCAACAATAGGTTCAGACTCATCTTTATCTAACTCACCTAGGTGTAGGGTGCTGACTGGACATTGGCTAACAAAATGGCTTGGTTTGCAACATTTAAAACACTCTTGGGGGTTTGGAACTTCTCTAAACCTTTACAGACTTGCCTCTATCCCCTCTACGAGCCATAGTGGTACTGGGTTGGTTAGGATCTGATCCTGGGCTAGGGGCACTAGTCCTAAAGGGTTTAGGTTGACAAAAGGGAAGTGGACTAACACTAGGCTCATATTTAGGGGTACTAATCCTACGGGGTTCAAGTCGACTAAGGGATAGTGGGTTACTATTGGGTTCATATCTAGGGACTATGGGTTCCTGGTTATTAGTTTGGGTTATTTGATCAATCTTTGGTCGAATCTATGGTTCATTTGGTTTTGGGATTGGGTCAATTGGTTTTGGGATTGGGTCAATTGGGTCATCTGGGTATTGTTTGGTCAAGTTTATGGTTTAATTGTTCATTCATGGTTCTTATGAGTGCTTCAAGACTGGACTTCATGGTTGAACTGGGTTGTGGTTTGGACTTTTGATATTGGGTTCCTAATCTAGTGGTCATGCAACAAATCAAACAATCAAAATAAAATGATGCAACCAAGCATGCAAAAGAGAATGAAAAGCTAGTATAATCTAGGGTTTCCTAGACCCAGAGCCAGAAACTGGGTGGGTCAGTTTCAACTTACACTTAACCTAATAGTTAATCCTTCCACTAGCCAGGTAGTGGGTGGGAGTGTGGAGGCCTCCATGCTTTCACAGGGACCCAATCCACAACACCACCACTTAGGTCATTTGACTCTGGACCCCTAGCCTTAGACACCAGCTTTCAGTAATAGCTAAAGGGTTAAATGCACTAGTTGGCTCACACAGCTCGGACCCGACCTGTTGGTGTCACCTAGTCCACTAGGACAAATTAAGTCTAATTAATTTTAATTAGGTTTGGTTAGAATGTAAGGGGATTGTTTTGGGCCCAGGACAGGTAATGACCTCCTGCCCTGATATGAGAAAGTACAATTGCCCTTAAGATTGATTTAATGAGATGATGAACGCACTATGAAACCTGATACAATCTAAAACACTGTAGAAAATAAAAGAAATTTTATCTCTTTTATGAAGTTGTAGTTTAAATTTAAGTTGGTTAGGTTATCAAACAAATTTGGCTTGGGTTGGGAGGGGTTTAGTAGTTGATTAGGTTTAGTTTAGTGAGATATGCAGAAACTGAAATTAGGGTTTGGTTTGATACAGAAGTTAGCATGGATTTCAATACAGAAAAACTCTAAAAAAATAAAGAACATTGAATAACATGTGATTATGATTTAGACCAAATTTCATGCAAAAAAAATGCTATGATGATGCAAAACCTAGGGTTTCTAACTAGGAGTAGGAAAGAACATAATTCAGATTAGGGTTTCTAGGAAGCAAGTTTCCTTACATTTTTTAGATTAAAAAAAATCAAGAAAAATATTAGTAAAATATAGGACAACTCAAGGGTTACACAGTACAAAAATCAGATAAAACCATAACTCTAAGATGAGAAACTTGGCCTAAACTTGGACTCTTAATGCAGAATAGGATGCAGAGACTTTTAGGGTAAAAGAAAATAGGCATCAAAAAATTTTAATGATAAAAATAAATCATAAAAAAATTTATAAGAATACTAAAAATTATGTGGGATCTAACAACAAATAAATCAGAATTTCTTGATCAACCTGCACGTAGAAATAGGAAAAACAACATACCATGTATGGAAATGACAGGATGCAGAAACTAGCCCTAAACATGCTCTGATACCAAATTGATGCGGCACTATTGATACATGCCACTTATTTTTCATGTATTAAGCATTAACTTAGGAATTTACATCCGAAATCTCAAGCCAAGATTCAAAGTAGGGAATTCTATAGAAATTCTTGAATCAGATGCATGTAGAAATAGATCCTACAAGTGAAGAAACAGGATAGCCAAGGCTAAGAAGCCCTGGTTAGGACTAGATCTTCTGTAATACCGCTACCTGATGAGTCTAGGAGGTGTACCTAGTAGAGATTTGAAGATTGATCTGTGAAGAGTTCACTCTACACTCCGACAGATGCGGCCTGGAAATAAAGCTATCAACCATGCGAATTCGTGGCTTTCAATCCGATGACCCGAAAGCTGTCGATTGGAATCCTAGATTCGTGAACTCTGAGACACTTGTAAATCACCATTCAAGGGTTAGAAAATAAAGAAGAAAAAGGTTAAATTGCTGATAGAAGAAGGGAGGGGGGGGAAGGAAGGAAGGGGTAGGCTAGGAGAGATGAAGAGGCTGTCGTCCTTGAAGGTAGGGCGCAGGGATCACACAGATACCCTAAGGGATCACACAGATATCCTAAATCACACATAAAACTTCACACACAATTTTGAGAAACTCAAGAATAACTCATTCATCAATAATCAGCAATAATACATGAGGGAGGGGAAGGAGCCTTTATATAGGCATACAAGTTAGGGCATACAAGATATTTACATGGTTTTCCCTTTTCTTTACAAACTCTACACAGTCCTCTCCCAAATAGGTTTCAAATTTCTTCTCCCAATAGGATTACTCCTCTCCTCCTCTTTGACTTGGCCTTCTCCTTCTATTTGACTTGGTCCAAGGAGGGGTAATCATAAGGGGCACCATATGGAGGGTGACCATAAGGTGGGGTGCCATATAAAGAACTTTGGGCTTTTGGGCTTTGGGCGGCCCACTTCAGTGCCGGGCTGGGTCTTTTAGGGTTTCTTCCGGTTGTCCATCTCCTCATGGTGGGTTGATGTACTTGTCATCCAGGTCTTTAATGATAGCTCCAAGAATCCTTCTATGCTTCCCATACTTTATTTTTCTGATCTTCTACCATCCTAGCCCTTGACATTTACAGGATCTCTCTGGTGAGATAGTCTAAGGAAGAGGTTGTCCTTGCCCCCGAGACCAGTTGATAAAAAGTCAGCGATCTGTGGGAACAAGGCTTCGTCATCCAGGTGTCGATCTAGAGTGCCGAGAGACCCCGTCTATGACAAGGAAGACATCGTTGCCAGGTAATCAAACCAAACCCTTCTCTTAGGTCTGTTTTATTGAAGTGAACTTGTCCTAATTAGTGGTTTCTTAACCCTAGTGGTCTTGTTTTCTTTACCTCTTTGATAGTCCTTATTTATGGGTAGTAATTCTTGGTCTTTATATCATCTCCTGCTTGTTCTTCATCTCTTTTTTGGGAACATAATTCACCAAAAAATCTAAAATTAAATTGCTCCATTAATTTGCTGCTTTCTTATGTTCATCCCTTGCATACTCATCCCACATCAACTATTACTTGCCAACCATGCAGCAGGAGGTAGCTAATCTCGTGAGAAGATGTGATCAGTGCTAAAGGAACTCGAACATATGACACTGACATGTGGCACCATTCACACCAATTACCTTCCCGTGGCCATGTTCCTAGTAAGGGATGGACATTCTCGGACCTTTTTTGATCGCCCCCATGCAGAAGTTCCTGCTTGTCACTATCAACTATTTCATAAAGTAAAAGTAGAAGCATTGGCCTGCATTACTGAGGTAAAGGCTCATGATTTCGTATGAAAGTCTATCATTTGTTGATTTGACCTATCCATAGCTATCATCATTGACAATAGACATCAGTTTGACAATGCCATATTCAAGGAGCTATGTAATGACTTGGGGATTGCTCACCGGCTGACCTCTGTGGGACACTCTCAAAGCAATGGTAAGGCTGAGGTGACTCACCAAACTTTGCTACAGGACATAAGACAAGGTTGGATCAAGCAAAAGGGTGGTGGCCTGAAGAGCTCTATAACATGCTATGGGCCTACCAAACTACCTAATGGATCCCTACAGGAGAAACTCCCTTTAAGTTGGTTTTTCAGAACTGAAACTATCATACCTCTAGAGATTGGCCTCTCCTCTTTTAGAGTAGAGAAGCTCGATAAAGTAAACAACTCATGCAACCTTCAAGCTAACCTGGACCTCCTAGACGAAGTGAGGGAATGAGCATGACTCCACATGACAACTTACCAAAAGAAAGTGGCCCATTACTATAACTCTAGAATGAAGGGGATGGTCTTCCAGATAGGAGACCTAGTCCTAAGAAGAGCAAAGTGTCACATCCATGGGAGCAAATTAAGCTAAGTCAAAATTAGGAGGGACCTTATCAGATAGATGAGATGCTACGACCTAGAACCTACTGGCTTCACTGCTTGGATGGAATGCCAATCCCTTGAACTTGGAATGCGAAAAACCTATGCATATATTATTAGTGATGTAACTCAATTTTTAATAAAGGACTCCTTTTGCATTTCACCTTGTGTTACGAATGAGTAGGCTAACTATTGGTGGATAGCCAACCTCCTTGTCTACCACAGACAACTCAAGCAAAGGCCCAAAGAACATGAAAAGACTAATCTTTGGGACCTCACATGGATGGTCGACCTCCTCATCCACTTTGGACAAGTTGAGCAAAGGCCTAAAGAACACGAAGGGCTAACCTTCAAGACCTCACATAGATGGCCGACCACCTTGTCTATCTCGAACAAGTCAAGTAAAGGCCCGAAGAAAGTGAAGGGGCTAACCTTTAGGATCTCATGCAGATGGTCAACCTCCTTGTCCAACTTAGATAAGTTGAGTAAAGGTCCAAAGAAATGTGAAGGGACTAACTTTCGAGACCTCCATGAGATGCCAACCTCCTTGTCCTTCTCGAACAAGTCGAGCTTAGGTATGAGGAGATGCAAAGGGGCTAATCTTCGAGACCTCATGCAAAATTGATCTCCTCGTCAGGCATTCAGAACTACACTAACAGTTAAGGAATACCTCAACAAAGCAATGATTTGATCAAATACCTCAAAAATATTCTAGCCAAGCAACCATGGACTTAAATTTGATACAAGTCACTAGTTTGAGGTAGCAAATTAGGGTATGGCTCGAACATTTTGAGCTACACTTCGGACCCACTCAAGACTACCTAAAGGGATAGAAAAAATGCAAGTCTAAAGATTGGATATTAGACTTTCTCAAATAACCACAAGATAGCTGTACTAAGAAGCTCAGCAATATGAAAGTAGATTTTCATTGAAAAATCATTACCACAAAAATTTTTATAAGGACCGGGTCAAGCTCATACAAAAATGTCTTTAACTAAAAGCCAAAGAGTACAAGAGCTCGACCTTGGCCAAAAGAGCTTGGATTCAACTCGAGCACTAATAAAAGAAAAAAAAAACCTAAGGGTCTATAGGTACCAAAGCCTCTAGAGCTAGAAAGTTTGGAGTGTCCAAGATGATCATTGCTGGAGCGGGACAGGGGAGGATCTTCCATGGCCACTTAGTGGAAGAGTCCTTGGCCACCATTGCCTCGTTTATCTTGGTAGCACTAGGCTCCTTGTCAACATCCAGCTGGGTGATGTCAAGGCCATGGAAGAGCGCCTCCACTTAGGCTCGGAGCTTGGCCGCTTCTATGTTGCCCAGTAAGCAACCAAAGAGGGGGTGAATTGGGTCTCTATAAATATAAATGCAAGTATGTAATCCAATCCAATAATCAAACTAAGTATTATGAATGCAAGAGTGAAGTGCTCTTAGTGAGTATGCAGCGGAAATATAAAAGCAATAAAAGTAAGAGCAAATTAAAGAGACAAGCAATCACAAATACAAAGCAAGTATAGTGGTTCGGTGCTTTCCAATGCACCTACATCCACTCCCTAAGGCTCACTTGGGAATTCACTATAATCTCAACCGATTATAGTCGATTAGTTTTCTGGGCTCACTAGTCAAACTCGACTTGTTTTCACAAGGCTCACAAGTCAAAACCTCACTTGGTTTTTCGGGATTACCAAGAACCTAATTAGTTTTAAGGCTCACCAACAACCTTCCTTGGTTTTGTGGGCTAACCAAGAATCCAATTGATTTTCAAGGCTAACCAACAATCTCCCTTGGTTTTGTGAGCTAACCAAGAACCTAATTGGTTTTCAAGGCTAACCAATAACCTCCTTGGTTTTTCAATAGGCTAACTAAAAATCTTTACAACAATAATAAGTTTGAAGTAAAGAAATAATAAAAGCTTTCTAATAAAAACGGATATCTTTTTGAATCTTTGTTGTAGTGCTACCTTCAACTTGATGAAGCTTTAATAAATTCTCAAGAAGGTTGAACTTGAATGCTCTTGAAGGCTCTTGAATGCTTGGAGACTTCTTTTTGCTTGAAGGAAGTTGCTCTCAATGAATAGGAATGAATGCACTAGCTTTTTGGTGTTCCTCTTGTGTCTCTCTTGATTCCTCTCTTTTCTTCTTTTTCTTCTTGTGTTTAGATTTGATTTGAATCATTTAAATACCTTTTCAAGGCCTCAGACTTGGTTTATGACCATTAGACACGAAAAACTAGCTGTTGGGAGCCAAGAGGAGCGAGTTCCGTGTTTGAAAAACTAGACATTACTATTCCCATAATTCCAAGTGTCGACACTTCAAGCTGTGAGTCGATATTTAGGGTCGACACTTGCACTCCATGAGTCGACACCTAGTTTAAATATCTTCAATGAAATTCTCTGGAATTCTCAGTTGAGTCGATACTTTCATTGGTGAGTCGATACTTTGAGTCGACACTTGACATCTATGTGTCAACACTTTAGGAAAGTCTTCAACTTCAGCAAGTTCTGTAACAAAAAGTCTCAGACAATGAGCCGGTCCTTGAGTTGACACCTTGAGTCGACACTTCAGCCATGCCATCTGAAATTCTTTCTATGTACTGACTTGAGTTGATACTTCCACTGTCATGAGTCGACACTTGGGTTGTGAGTCGACACTTTGAGTCAACACTTGATTGAGATTTCTTCCAAAACAATTGAACTTCTGCTGAAACCAAATTGTGTTAAACTCTTGTATCCTTTCAAGCATTCTTCAACTACCAAAGTCCACTTTAAACGATCTTACATCCATAGTTTGGACTTTTTCATTGTTTGACAATCAATCAAATTTTGTTGAATTGATGAAAACCTTTTTCTATAAAAATACTTCAAAGAAATAGTTAGTACTCAACTTATACTTAAGTATTTTGTTTATCATCAAAATCAATAACGGAGTCAACAATCATTCCCTTTTTGATGATGACAAAATCTTTAAGTATAAATCGCATAATAAGTTTTCAAAGAAAATTTTCAATGTGCATAGAGCTTATTGCAATAGATATTGAAATACTAAGATATGTTGAATATAAATTCAGCAATAAGCACTGTGAAGAGTATAAATACTCTCCCTAAAGAGATGATCAATAAAATTAATTTTTGAAGATCTTTTAATGATACAAAGGCTGAAATTTAAACATCTAAAGGTAATAATTGTGCATGAAATTTCAGCAAAGCAGATTTTCCAATTCAAAGGAGGTATAACTCCCCCTCACTCAACGAGCAAAATTTTTTTCATATTTAAGCATGTTTCGAAAGAAGGAAAGAAAAAAAACATTCATAATTTGCTTATTTCTTTCATCATTCACATTTAAACTTATTTCCTTCATCATCATTCATATTTATACTTATTTCTTTCCCTTTTTGTTATCATTAAAAAGGAAGGAAGAAGGCAATAAATGTGAACATATAAGAAAGTCATTCACTCATAAAGGAAAACATTAAAATTCTGAAAAAAAAAGTAATACATCTCATTCATTCAAAGTCATAAGGTGAAGTAGAACATAATATTTCATTCACTTGATACAAAATTGGTACATAAAGTGAACAACAAAACATACAAAGAGAACAAAAATGTAATCTATTTAAATATAAAAATTATCCTAAGCATCATCCTCATCATCTGAGGATCCAATCTTGATTGGTCCGGTATTAGTAAAAGCACGAGATCGAGGCCACATAGATAGAAGATCACTAAGATGAGTCCTGGTCTATCTGGATAGAATATGATGACCTAGTCCTCTGCATGATGCAGAACAAAAGCTCTGATACCAAAAGTGATGCAGAATGGAAGCTCTGATACCAAAAATGATGCAGAACAAAGAACAAAGAAGCGTATGCGGAAGTAAATTAAGATTATATATATATATATTTTTATATATTTCAGAAATTGGCTTTGACTCAAACTAAAGTTAAACTAAGTTGAAGGAAACTAGGTAAGGATTGAAAGAATAATTTAGAAGAAGCTAAGTTATCAGAGTAGTTCAGAAGTAACGGATCGCTGGGGGTTGAGAAACTCCCAGACCTAGGGTTTCACTCTGAGCTTTCAACATGACAGAAATAAAGAGAAGAGATGGTTTACCAACCAGACAGTGATCTTCACAGAATTTGGGTGGAAGAACTCTCTCGGGCAGATTATTGGATCCTCGGATTCGGCTATCTTCGTAATGGATCCTCCAATATTGGTCTCGTGGCTGGGTCGGCTTTTCCGGACTCAAGATCTGGGAAGAAGAAAAACAAGTGATGGATTCAGAGACTCAGGGAAGGATTTACCAGTTCGAAGAACTTGAAGGCTGATGTCGCAGAGATCCGGATTCTCTTGAAGGCTGATTCGACCCCCTCTGGAAAGAGCTTTGGATCTGAAGTATCTGGACTGTAGCTGGATGCTGGTGGTCGGCCTGGACTTGGAGAGAGAGGCCGTGGGAGGTGGAATATGCTAGGGTTTGGTGGAAAGAGAAGGGTGATGGCGGCTAAGGTTTGGGAGTGGAGTGGCTAATCTAGGGTTTGGGTTTTGGAGATCTCGCACCTCCTCAAGGTTCCTGGGGAACCCGGATTTACTCCCTCACGGAGCTCAACACCTGGATGCAAGTGCGAAAGAGAGAAAACACAAAGTTTGCTCACAAAAAAAACTGGTTTCATTCATCTTTTTTTCAAGAGTTACATAGAGTTGAATATATAGACATAACAAAGAAATAAAATTTCATACACTTCCCATGTGGGACTAATAGGACTAACCCACACTTTAGGCATCAAATTCTCTTCCCAAGACTCCTTCCATGAGTGGGCAGCCCAAAAACTCCAAGAAAACTTGAAAATCAGCTCCAAATGGCAGGTTATGGGGGTGTCTCCTAGTATCTCTCCATGAATCAAGGATTTTTCCTTCATGGTTTGGCTCTTTTGGACACCTCCTAGTCTTGCTCCACAAGTTTAGGCTTCTTCCTTTCATGGCTTTGGTACTTTAGGAAACTTTTGGGTGCCTCCTTGATTTTCTCCCCAAGACATGCTCTCTTCCCTTTTATAACTTGGGTTTTTATAGAACATTGTGGGGCACCTCCTTGATCCTCTCTTCAAGAAAAATTCTTGCCATCCTGGCTTGGGTTTATCTGGAAAGAAGTTGGCTCCTCCTTGGATTGAGGTATCTTGATGGATTTCTCCTCCAAGTGGCGCATGAAAGAAGGGACCTGCTTTCTTGTGGTGTGGGGACCAAGGCACACTGGATGGAGATGTGGCGCCTCCTGGACTCTGGCGTGTGGCTGGGAGTGTGGCGCCCACTTGCTTGGTCCTGGGAGAAAATGTGGCACCTTGGAGAAGACCTAGACCACTACTAGGACTTGTATTGAGTCAACATGACTTAACAAAATTTAAATTGCAGGAAAATACAGACTCAAACTAAAATTGAGTTGACCAAGTCAACCCTTATTACAAAACCAGAAAATCCTAATTCTTCGGGCAATGTCAATCAGAGATCCAGATGGAGCCCTGAAGTCTTCTTCTGAGTCTGGTGCCCGCACCAATTCTCCCGGGGTGGGAGGAACTCGACCCTGTCGAGTATGGATCAAGCTGGCTCTGGTATCTCTCCAAGAGGTCTGGGTCCAATTCTTGTAATTCTTCTCGGGAGATCCAAGAGTTATCAGAATCTGGCCTTCCTTGCCAGCGGACCAGGTATCTTTGGTATCCTCGATTACGAGTAGAGATAACCTGATCATCCAGGATCTTTTCAATCTGCTCTTTCCTCACAGACCAGTTTGTTGGCGGACACACAGGGTTGGGTTCACTCTCAAGAGCAGGATTAGGCTCAAAAAGGCTCACTGGGAATCATAGCTGGCTCTCTATACTCTACTAGGTCTGTAATGTTGAAAGTGGAGCTAATGCCTAGTTCTGAAGGCAACTCGAGCACATAGGCATTGGACCCTACTCTCTTCACTACTCTAAATGGTCCAGCTCCTCTAGCATGTAACTTTCTAACGGTTCCAGGAGAAAACCGCTCAGGCCTTAACCAAATCATTACATAGTCTCTCTCAATAAAAGTTTTGACTCGCCTTTGAGAATCAGCCCACTTCTTATAAGTTTCATTACTTAAATTTATTTTGGCATGAATTTCTTTATGCAAGTCCTTTACATGCTATGCAAGTGCATCAAGAGACTTGTGTGTGTGGACTAATAGTGAAATCAGATCAAGTGGTGTGTGAGGCTTGTATCCATGAACAATTTCAAAGGGACTCTAGCCTATAGACCTATTGATCGAAACATTATATGCAAATTTAGTCCTGGACAAAATACAAATCCTAATTCCTGGTGCTCTCAATCAAACCAAAATCTGAGTCAAAGCCTAGTAAAGGGTCAAGAAAAACTAAACTAGACTGACGACGCATTCTTAAAGAATGGACTTTATTCTAAAGGAACCCTAGGTCTAAACCTAACAAACTACGGCTCTCTAGGTTTGACCTTGGGTTGTAGGATGGCATGCAGAGCATGAAAACTTATTATGGATGCCTAGTAGGTGCCATAAGGTCTTCCAGAAGTAGGTGGCAAACCTAATAGGTTCTAAGGAGTCTTGCAACCTAGAGATCTAAGTAAAGTGTAATCCCATAGCTCTAGAAACATGAGAAGATTCAGGGAAGGGTAGGAAATAAGAATCAGAGTTTTGAGGTGGCTTATCAGAAACAAGAAACAAACCTTGGTTATTCAGGATGACCTTAAAATGAGGACATTGTTCTATAGGTGCACTCATCCAAACCTCATGATTTGCTCTAGGAGGGTCTACAAGTGCAAGTTCTAGGGTAGGCTGGGTGCTCCTAGAAGGTGGAAGGTTATCAGGAAGGTCTTTGGAATGTTTATCTAAAAAGTCCTCTAAGCTACTGTCTTTTTCTTGTTCTTGGACCTTCTCAATGGGCAATTCTTATGAACCCCTTCCTTCTTCACACTTCTCTACCAGATTTGACTCAGGGGTGTCTTCTTTGGATTCCTCAATGAGTTCAGGGGTATTCTCACTTAAACTTTCATTGGGTGTAATTTCTTCTTCCTGAACTTCCTCAAAAGGGTCTTCTCTTAGGGTTAGCTCCTGAATTCCTTGAGTGGCAGGGGTCCCCTCAATAACCCCATTAGGTAGGAGTTGGTTAATTGAATTATCGGGAGAGATATCCTCAAATTCTTCTTCTTCATATTCATCTATCAAACTTATGTCAGGCTCATATATTTCTTCCTCAATCTCACTGAAAGGTTCTAATCTATTCTCCTTTGATTCCTCTTTAAGTACGGCTCTGGTCGGGTCAACTAATTTTGGGATGACCATGCCTAACTCCTTCTCAATGTTATCCTTCTGGTCAAGAGGTGACACAAGTGAGAATTGACAAACAAGAGTCTGGTTCACTACGGGTGTCGGATCAATCGGAACTTGACTCAAGTTGGTAGAGATTGGCTTTAAGTCCAAAGTACTTGATTGGTTATATCTTAAAGACCACTCATAGTCTTGGGCTTCTTGGTAGGCTCGATCTAACTTATTGGTCTTTTCAAGGCATAGCTTCCTATAAATGTCTGGGTGTAACCCAACCCTAAACCTCGATGTGATCTAAGCTTCGGTCTCAATGGTATTGCATTTCATGTCATACCACTGGAAGTCCTCAATATATTTAGACACAGGCCTATTACCTTGTTGCAATTGGTACCATTGGTCTAAAAGTCTTTTCTCATAGGATCTACCTAGGTACCTATCTCTCAACTTACTTCTCATATCTCTTCAAGTATATATTTCCTCTTTTCTTTGATAACACTCATGCTCAATAGCATACCAATGCGACCTAGCATATTTGGTGAACTTGGTTTTGGCCAGCCTAACTTGTCCTAATTCTGATATGTTAGTGCACTCAAAATATCGATCCATTTGTTCTTCCCACTTAATATATATCTCTTGTCTTCCATCAAAAGTGGGTGCATAAGGTTCGGTGTTCCTAACAGGTCCCTTTTCTGAGTCAACCAAGTACGGATATAGGCTCCTAGGGTTATGCTCGGGATCACGGTATAAGGTCCTCCTAGGCTCCTGGCATGGGTGAGGTTGGGGCCTATTAAATTTTGGATCAGGGGTCCAATTTTGATGTCTACGTTTCTCAAGTCCCTGGGCTCCGTCTCTAAATTGGGCAAAACCCTCATTCATATCCTGACACAATTTGGTCATACTTTTGGTAAGAGTTCTAATCATGGCCTCTAAATCAGGTTGGGTTTGACCAGGTTGGTAGGGTACTTCGTTCTGGGTGGACATGATGATGCAAGCAAGCACACCAAATGAGACTCGACTGAAACGACTACGGGCTAACTAGACCTAGAGCCCAAACTAGATGCCCAATCAGAGTGGCAAGCTAGCCTGTAGTAACTCGGGACTCAGCCAGGCAGGTGTAAGGGGAGTGTTAGGTCCCTAATTGCCAATCCTAGATACCAATCAGAGATTGGCCAGGTAGGCGGACCAGCACACAAGCCCTTCGGGATAGAATCCCTGAACCACCATTCTAGACACTGAGTACAAAGCACACACAGAGTAACTAGACAAACTGACTCAACATTAGCCTAGACCCGACTTGTTGGTGTCCCTAGCCCGCTAGGGCCAATTAAGTCTAATAAATTTTAAAATTAGGCTTAGGATCAAATGAATGGGTGGTGGTTTTGGGCTATGGAGAGGTTATCAACTCCTCCCCTTATCTTAGATGCTCAATTGCCCTTAAGATGAATTAGGAGATGACCACTCAAAAAAATTGAATTGCAGAAATACTGAAACAGAATTGCTATAATTTAACTTTCATAAATTTCACAGAAACCAATAAATTACAGTAAAATTATGTAAAATATTTCCAATTACACTGGTTCTAGCAAAAAAAAAATCATATAATTTAGAGTTACCTACAATGAGAAAAAACTCCTACAACAGGGTAGTTACAGATTGAAAACAGAATGCTTTCCCCGTTTACAATTCCTGCTACGAAGTTGTAACCCAGCGGATCCCCTACACGCCCTAGGAACACCCCGTGGAATGGGAAGAGGAGGTTTGCACCTCGCTTCATTCCTAGGACCGGATGTCCTGGGGAGTCTACTTCGAGCAGACAAAGTAAAAAGAGAGAGACTCAAACAAGCAATCAAAACAGAAACCCTAGACAGGGCCCTGATACCAAAATTGATGCAGAACAAAAGCTCTGATACCAAAAGTGATGCAGAATGGAAGCTCTGATACCAAAAATGATGCAGAACAAAGAACAAAGAAGCGTATGCGGAAGTAAAATTAAGATTATATATATATATATATATTTTTTATATTTTAGAAATTGGCTTTGACTCAAAGTAAAGTTAAACTAAGTTGAAGGAAACTAGGTAAGGATTGAAAGCACAATTTAGAAGAAGCTAAGTTATCAGAGTAGTTCAGAAGTAACGGATCGCTGGGGGTTGAGAAACTCCCAGACCTAGGGTTTCACTCTGAGCTTTCAACAGGACAGAAATAAAGAGAAGAGATGGTTTACCAACCAGACAGTGATCTTTACAGAATTTGGGTGGAAGAACTCTCTCGGGCAGATTGTTGGATCCTCGGATTCGGCTATCTTCGCAATGGATCCTCCAATATTGGTCTCGTGGCTGGGTCGGCTTCTCCGGACTCAAGATCTGGGAAGAAGAAAAACAAGTGATGGATTCAGAGACTCAGGGAAGGATTTACCAGTTCGAAGAACTTGAAGGCTGATGTTGCAGAGATCCGGATTCTCTTGAAGGCTGATTCGACCCCCTTTGGAAAGAGCTTTGGATCTGAAGTATCCGGACTGTAGCTGGATGCTGGTGGTCGGCCTGGACTTGGAGAGAGAGGCCGTGGGAGGTGGAATATGCTAGGGTTTGGTGGAAAGAGAAGGGTGATGGCGGCTAGGGTTTGGCAGTGGAGTGGCTAACCTAGGGTTTGGGTTTTGGAGATCTCGCACCTCCTCAAGGTTCCTGGGGAACCCGGATTTACTCCCTCATGGAGCTCAACACCTGGATGCAAGTGCGAAAGAGAGAAAACACAAAGTTTGCTCACAAAAAAAATTGGTTTCATTCATCTTTTTTTCAAGAGTTACATAGAGTTGAATATATAGACATAACAAAGAAATAAAATTTCATACACTTCCCATGGGACTAATAGGACTAACCCACACTTTAGGCATCAAATTCTCTTCCCAAGACTCCTTCCATGAGTGGGCAGCCCAAAAACTCCAAGAAAACTTGAAAATCAGCTCCAAATGGCAGGTTATGGGGGTGTCTCCTAGTATCTCTCCATGAATCAAGGATTTTCCCTTCATGGTTTGGCTCTTTTCGACACCTCCTAGTCTTGCTCCACAAGTTTAGGCTTCTTCCTTTCATGGCTTTGGCACTTTAGGAAACTTTTGGGTGCCTCCTTGATTTTCTCCCCAAGACATGCTCTCTTCCCTTTTATAACTTGGGTTTTTATGGAACATTGTGGGGCACCTCCTTGATCCTCTCTTCAAGAAAAATTCTTGCCATCCTGGCTTGTGTTTATCTGGAAAGAAGTTGGCTCCTCCTTGGATTGAGGTATCTTAATGGATTTCTCCCCCAAGTGGCGCATGAAAGAAGGGACCTGCTTTCTTGTGGTTTGGGGACCAAGGCACACTGGATGGAGATGTGGCGCCTCCTGGACTCTGGCGTGTGGCTGGGAGTGTGGCGCCCACTTGCTTGGTCCTGGGAGAAAATGTGGCACCTTGGAGAAGACCTAGACCACTACTAGGACTTGTATTGAGTCAACATGACTCAATAAAATTTAAATTGTAGGGAAATACAGACTCAAACTAAAATTGAGTTGACCAAGTCAACCCTTATTACAAAACCAGAAAATCCTAATTCTTCGGGAAATGTCAATCAGAGATCCAGATGGAGCCCTGAAGTCTTCTTCTGAGTCTGGTGCCCGCACCACTGCATCTATCATAAGTCCTCCCTCTAGCTAGAGCAGAAGAGGTATAAGCTATGCCAGTAGTAGGAGAAGAAATGATCGGAGTGACAGTCTCGAAAACTGTAGGATGTGGTGTATGATCAAATAAAGGACCATAATCAAGATGATGGAAATCAGGAGTATAAAATTATAGTTCCCGGATAAGGGAAGATGTATGCAATGATAGGGAATCAACAATAGGTGTATCAATGATTGGTGTATCAACTGAAGAAATGATAGGTGTGAGCATAAGAATGGTAGAATGATTAGCTAGTCTAGAAGAAGGTGAGGGTAGGATAGGAGTCTGGAAGGATGAACTCAATGGATCATGAATGGGACTCCTAGGAGGGTCAACTGCTATCTCCGGTACTGGCTTTGTCATCAAATCTGGAAAGTCAAACTCATTAGAGTCAGTCCATCTTCATCATCATCCATGAATTGTCCCGGAGCAGGTGAAACTAGAGCCGAATCAGCTGGAGCAGAAGTATCGGGAACACTCTTAGAAGAGGGTCTACTTCAAGCAGATAAAATGGTAGAGATCCCATCTCTCAAACCTTGATGGCTCTCTCTAGTCTCCATAATGAAACTATCGACTCGCTGATGAATGATAATAATCTCTGTCTTAATTGAGCGACTCTATCCTCAAGACTCTCAGAAGCTCCTGGAATATCTAATCGTACTGGCTCAGGCTGAGGAGCAGGCTCTGGTTACGCTGTAGGCTCGGGCTGAATGTTGGTACATGTGTCTTTGAAGGTCCTACCTCACCAGAAAATATGCGCTCCTCCTCTGCTACATCCTCATCTCTGTCTGTGGCCTGACCTGATACTCGTCATCTCCACTGACCTTTGACTAGCTGATATCCTATCCGGTGAAGAGATCTGATGTCATAGACATCAGTGTGCAGTAACATCTGGCAGGGCTCATCATCCAATATTACACCATACGCTCTGAAGAGTAAAGTCAAGCCCATCTCATAGGGAAAAAATAGTCTCTGACTCGTAGATGCCTCCATCATCTGATGCGCCATAAGTACCGGTAGGCAAATAGGTATATGCTGAACCAAAGAGACCATCACTAATAGCTCTCTCTCTCTCTCTATGATGAAGTCAAAATGGCAGATCTTCGATAAAAGGATCCGGGCAACGATGTGATGCAACAACCTTATCTCAGCTGAAAGTCAGGATGCAACAATAGTGGCTCCCTTAGGTAGGTCATCTGACTCGAAAATACATCAGAGACCACTGAATCTGTTTACTAGGTTGTCAACAACAGATCCCCTCATGGGTATGTCCTATACTCTACTCAAAAACTCTGCTGTCACTAGGACATCTCTGCCATGGACCTTGTGTGATCCATCCATCATTGCCTCGGGCTAAAGATCCATAGAACTCTCGTATCAAGCCCGGATAAAATCTCTTTGTCAAAGAGCAGAACGGAACCAAACCAGCATCCCTGAGTCACTGGTCTACCCGAAAATGCTACTGGTCAATGAACATGAGTCCACATGGTATCCTTCGATGACAGTCTTCATACCCATCCGACTAGCTGCAGGAAAAAGAGGTCGAGCAGGGGCATCCGGTGCACTGGCTTCATGTCTGGCCTTTGTTCTTCTTTCATCTTCTTGGTTGGATGGCTGAGGATGATGAACAACTTGCTTCCTAGGCCCCATTTCATAGATTCAAAGATTGAAGCAAAAGAGGAGAGTAAACCTAGGGTTTTATCGGTCCAAAAGCGAAATGGGAGAGGAAATATGGCAAAAATCGAATCAAAACCATCCTAATCGAGAATTTAAGAGGGTTGGAGTTGAAAATTGGAGGGAAGAAGTAGATAGAACAGTGTTAGGGCATGTGTCGGCTCAAATTGGGAAAGAAAAGATCAAGAAAACATTTCGTTTCATATTTTTATCTCGGTCTATCACTGTTCAAGTGTCGACTCATGACATACGACCAAGTGTCGATACTTCAAGGTGTCGATACTTACAGGTGTCGACACTTCAACTTAAAATCAAAAAAAAAAAAGAAAATGAAGTATTGATCAAAATCACTAGAATTATAGTGAAATTCAAGAAAATTGAATGTAATTGATATAGAATTTGATCTTTCATGGGTCAAAGAGTAGAAATTTTCAATCAAAAGGATTGATGACAGAAATTTTCAATCAAAAGGATTGATGACCCCAAGTTTTCTTCTAATCATACTGAACCAATCTTCTTGGAGAGGCTTAGTCAAAATATCAGCTAATTACATTTCATTACAAATAAATTCAAGACACAACATCATTATTTTCAACATGATCTCTAATAAAATGATGCCTGATCTCAATATGTTTTCTTTTAGAATGCTGAACAGGTTTTTAGTTAAGCATATTGCACTAGTATTATCACATTTTATGGGTGTCCTAGTTAATTTGATTTCAAAATCTTCAAGTTGTTGCTTAATCCATAAGATTTGAGCACAACAACTTCCTGTTACAATATACTCAGCCTTAGCTATTGTTGGCTTTGGCTCCTTAATTTTGATGATTAACAAAAGGTTGAGTATATGTTTGGACTAATGTTTCATCTCAAGATAAAGTTTCAGGACTTAGATTATTCAAAAAGAGTATCAAGAGTATAATGATGAAACCAAGCTTGCCTGGTTTGGGAAAGAGCTCTTCTACCTTGAACAAAATCAAATTTCTCATATTGGACCTTATTATTAAGAAGCAATTGACAAAAGTAACAAAGGCTTAGAGAAATTCAAGCAAGGCACGCACCTCTCCAGAGTTTCAGAAAATTTCAGACCAGAGATCGACCACCAGAGGTCGACACCTTGCCAAAGGTCGACCACCAGAGGTCGACTCATAAAGAAAAGAAAAGTTCAGCAAGGCCGGCACGGCAAAATTTCAGTGGCACGCTCCAGAGGTCGACCACCAGAGGTCGACACCTGTCCAGAGGTCGACTCATCGCCTGAGAATTTAAACTGGGTAGAACTATGGTTTTCTGGATTTTTGCCTAAGATAAACTGGAGGTCGACTCATGAGGTCGACACTTGATCCAGAGGTTGACTCATGAGGTCGACTCATGGCATAATGACTAGTTTTTCTGAACTTTTGATTTGATTTCTAACGACCATAAACGGCCATATTTTTGATTCTAACGGTCTTGTGGAGTTGTTTCAGCTTGAATGAGGTATTTAACCTCCACCTAACTTCAAAAAAGACAAGAAGACAAAGTGAAAAGGAATAGAGTGAAAGTACAAAGCCTTCAATCAATTCCAAGCCAAAAAGAGTAAAAAAACCAAGAGATTCCTTAGCCAAAAGCTTTCCATCTTTGAGGAATCCAACTTTCAAGAGTTTGGCATTTAGTGAGGTCCAAGATTCCAAGAGAAAGGCTTGAAGAGTCTCCATCAAGAGCTACATCGAATTACTTTTTGCTCAAAAGGAGTTTGTCTTGATTTATTCATTGTATTCATATTCTTTTTGTCTTAGGCTAGTTTCAAGGGAATTTGAAACTAGTGTGAGGTTTTTTGGTGAGCCAATTGATAAAACTAACTAGGGTTGCTTGTAAGCCCGAAGCCAAAATAAGTGAGTGAGGTTTGTTGGTGAGCCAATTGATAAAATCAACTAGGGTTGCTTGTAAGCCCAAAGCCAAAACAAGTGAGTGAGGTTTGTTGGTGAGCCAATTGATAAAACCAACTAGGGTTGCTTGTAAGCCCGAAGCCAAAACAAGTGTGTAAGGTTTTGACTTGTGAGGCTTGTAAAACTAGTCGGCTGTAATCTAGAAAAGATTATAGTGGAAATTCCCAAGTGGAGCTTGGGGAGTGGATGTAGGTGCTAGGTGCACTGAACCACTATACTTCTTGTGTGTTTGCATTGCTTTACTCTTCTTTTGCTCTTTAATTATTGCTATCTTTCATTGCTTCCGTTGCACAATTACTTGAGCACTATCACTCTTCACTTTTGAACTTGATTACACATATATTGCTTTAATTTTTAAAATACCCAATTCACCCCCCCCTCTTGGGCACCATTTCTGGGCAACAAGTGGTATCAGAGCACCGGTACTCTCTTGTAGGTCCAACGATCTTGAGTGAAAGATCATGGCCGCCCCAATTGGAATGGGTGTAGTTGAAGGTCAAGCATCAAATCGCCCTCCTTTCTTTAATGGTACAAACTACACTTACTGGAAAACTCGTATGTGCATTTACTTACAAGCTGTAGATTATAATATATGGAGAGTAATTACTAAAGGGCCTCATCAGCCCACTCACTTGGTTAATGGAATTATCACCTCAAAATCTGAAGAAGATTGGGATGACAATGACATCAAACAAGCTGAGTTAAATGCTAAGGCGATGAATTTGCTATTCTGTGCACTTGATCCAAGTGAATTTAACATAATATCAAATTGTATTTCCACTAAAGAAATTTAGGATACACTTGAGGTTACCCATGAGGGTACATACCAAGTGAAGACCACAAAGGTGAACATGCTCATTCATACGTATGAGATGTTCAGGATGGAACCAACTGAAAGTATAAGTGAAATGTATACTAGATTTACCAATATAGTAAATGGTATGAGGAGTTAGGGAAAAATTATATCTAATGGTGAACTGGTTAACAAACTTCTCAGGTCTCTTCCGGCTTCATGGGATGCGAAAGTAACAGCCATAGAAGAAGCTAAGGATGTTAATACTCTACCTCTTGAGCAGCTTCTTGGATCACTGATGACTTACGAGCTTTCACTAAAGCAGAAGACAGTGGACAATGACAAGAAAAAGAAAGCCATAGCCTTCAAGTCCACTACAAAAGAAGAGTCAAGTGATGAATCAGAAGAAGAAGCTGATGATGATGAGACAGCCCTCATTACAAGAAAATTCAAAAGATTCATGAGAAAGAAGAAGGGCTTTTACAAGAAAAGGCCACAAAAAGGTGATCACAATAAAGATAAAGAGAAAGAAAAAGAAAGGGATCCACCCATCTGCTTCGAGTGCAAGAAGCCTGGACATTATAAAATGGATTGCCCTTTGCTTAAAAAGAGTCGAAGGATGTTGAGAAAGAAAGCCATGATGGCTACCTGGAGTGAGAGTGAGGACTCCAGCAGTGATGAAGAGCAGCAGGTAGTCGCCAACCTGTGTTTCATGGCCAATGAAAAAAATGAGGTAAATTCTGAACCTGAAATTGAATTTACTTTTAATGAATTACATGATGCTTTTGATGATTTAGTTATGGAATATGAAAAATTAAAACTGAAAAATAAAAAATTAAGAAAGCTAAATCATGAGCTTACAAAAATTCAGAAAAGTTTTCAACTGAAATTGAAGACTTAATTCAAGAAAACAAGAAATTAACCGAACATGTAAAGACCTTGAAAAATGATAAGGACAATCCTTTAAAAGAAAATGATTCTTTGAAAAATAATAGAAGTTTTGAAACTAATGAGAAAATTGAAAAACAAAACAAAGAACTATTGCTTCAAAACAAGAATTACAAAGAAGAGTTAGAAAAAGTAAAACCTTTTGTAGAAAAGTTTACTTATAGTTCAGAAAAATTAAGTATGCTTTTAAATAGTCAACATGCAGTGTTTAACAAAGCTGACTTGGATTTAAGCCACAGAATCAGCAAAAACTTTACAAAAACTTTTTCATACCTGCATCTTCTAATATTACCGCTATGCATGTGGTAAGTTAGGACATAAATCATATGTTTGTAATAGAAGAAAATTAAATACCTTTGAAAAAACTTGGGTTCCAAAAGGAACCAATTTGACTAACCCTAAAGGACCCAAGATGACTTGGGTACCTAAAGTTTCAACTTGATTAATTTTTGCAGGTGTGCCTTGCAACCAAAAATAAAAGAAGAATGTGGTATTTGGATAGTGGTTGCTCAAGGCACATGACTGGGGATGTGAAGCAATTCTCATCACTAGCAGCTATTGATGGTGGAAACGTTACTTTTGGTGATAATGGAAAAGGCAAAATCATCGGAATTGGTAAAATCCATATCACTCCTAATGCTTATGTAGATAATGTATTATTTGTTGATGGCTTGAAGCATAATCTTTTCAGCATTAGTCAGTTTTGTGACAAGGGTTTTAAAGTTATTTTTGAATCATCTTTGTGCATGGTATCTAGTCTTGATGTCGATGGCATCAAGTTCACTGGTTATAGGCATGGAAACATTTACATGGTTGATCTTGATGATCTAGCCATGGAAAGTGGTCAATGCCTAGTGGCTAGGGAAGCCAAGGCAAGTGAAACTAGTTGGCTTTGGCATCGTAGGCTAGGGCATGCTAGTATGCAGTTGATTTCAAAATTAAGCAAAAAGAATCTTGTAAAAGAATTGCCAAAACTCGTATTTGAAAAAAATAAGATTTGTGCTGCATGTCAATTTGGAAAACAAACTAAATCTACTTTCAAACCTAAAGGAGTAGTATCTACTACTAGACCCCTTGAATTATTGCATATGGACCTCTTTGGACCAACCAGAACAACTAGTTTGGGAGGTAAAAAATATGGGCTAGTAATTGTAGATGATTACTCACGATTTACTTGGGTAATGTTTTTAGCTCATAAAGATGAAACGTTTTCAGCTTTTGTTAAATTTCATAAAAGGGTTTCAAATGAAAAAGATCTCACTATTGTTTCTTTGCGTAGTGACCATGGAACTGAATTTGGCAATCATGATTTTGAAGCTTTTTGTAATGAAAATGGCATTAGTCATAATTTTTCTCACCTAGGACATCTCAACAAAATGGGGTGGTAGAAAAAAAGAACAGGACACTTGAAGAAATGGCACGCACAATGCTTTGCGAAAACGATTTACCTAGATATTTTTGGGCAGAAGCCATTAGTACTTCCTGTTACATTTTAAATCGTGTTTTAATTCAACCTATTTTGAAGAAAACACCATATGAGCTTTGGAAAAATCGAAAACCGAATCTTAAGTATTTTCGTGTATTTGGCTGCCACTGTTTCATATTAAACAATGGCAAAGACAATATCAGTAAATTTGATGCCAAGTCAGATGAGGGTATCTTCTTAGGATACTCTACTTCTAGCAAGGCATACAGGGTCTTCAACAGAAGAACTCTTCTGGTTGAAGAATCAATTCATGTAGTGTTTGATGAATCTAACGAAATATCTTCTAGAAAAGAAGATTCTATTGATGATGAAACAGGTACAAAGAAGCTTGAACAATTGACAATCAATGAAGATGAGCCCAAAGGAGATGATGATCAAGAAAATGAAGATCAAACTCAAGAGATCAATGCAACTTCACCAAAACCTTTACCTAAAGAGTGGAGGTATGCACACGGACACCCCAAAGAGCTAATAATTGGTGATCCGTCAAAGGGAGTAAGTACACGCTCTTCTATTAGAAATGTTTGTGATTATTTAGCTTTTGTATCTCAGATAGAGCCTAAGTCAATTGAAGAAGCTGAAAAAGATTGTAACTGGATTAATGCTATGTAAGATGAACTAAATCAATTTAAAAGAAATAACGTTTGGACTTTAACTGAAAGACCCCTTAATGTTTCTATAATTGGCACAAAATGGGTTTTTAGAAATAAACTTGATGAACATGGTATTGTAACTAGAAACAAAGCTAGACTTGTTGCTAAAGGCTACAACCAGGAAGAAGGGATCGACTTTGATAAAACCTTTGCTCCTGTTGCTAGGCTAGAAGCAATTAGACTTTTACTTGCTTTTGCTTGTTTTATGGATTTCAAGTTATTTCAAATGGATGTTAAGAGTGCTTTTTTAAATGGATTTATTGAAGATGAAGTTTATGTTGAACAACCTCCTGGTTTTGAAAATCATGAATTTCCTAACCATGTTTTTAAATTGCATAAAGCATTGTATGGTTTAAAGCAAGCTCCTAGAGCTTGGTATGATAGATTAAGTTCATTTTTGATGAAGAATGATTTTTCTAGAGGTAATGTAGATAATACATTGTTTTTGAAAAAGAAAAATGATGATCTCTTAGTAGTACAAATCTATGTAGATGATATTATTTTTGGTGCTACTAACGAATGTCTTTGTCAAGAATTTGCAAAGTTAATGCAGAGTGAGTTCGAGATGAGCATGATGGGAGAACTCAACTTCTTCCTCGGACTCCAAATTAAGCAAACCAAAGAGGGGATCTCCATCAACCAAGCCAAGTACACAAGGGAAATATTGAAAAAGTTTGGGATGGAAACTGCCAAACCGATAGGTACCCCTATGAGCTCTTCATGTAAATTAGACAAAGATGAATGTGGTAAATCAGTAGACCAAAAATTATATAGAGGCATGATTGGTTCATTGCTATATCTAACTGCCAGTAGACCAGATATAATGTTTAGTGTTTGTATGTGTGTACATTTTCAGTCTGCTCCTAAAGAATCACATCTCTTAGCTATAAAACGTATATTTAGATACTTATCTGGGTCAATTGAAATTGGTCTTTGGTACTCTAGAGAGTCATCATATGAATTGATTGCATATTCTGATGCTAATTTTGCTGGGTGTAAACTTGATCGTAAAAGTACTAGTGGAACTTATCAATTCCTAGGAGTTAATTTGATTTCATGGAGCAGCAAGAAACATAATTCGGTTGCTCTATCTACGGCGGAAGCCGAATATATAGCAGCTGGAAGCTGTTGTGCTCAGATTCTATGGATCAAACAGCAACTCGAGGACTTTGGCATCAAACTAACTAAGACACCCATAAGATGTGATAATACTAGTGCAATCAATTTAATGAAAAATCCTGTACAACATTCAAGAAGCAAATATATTGAAATAAGACATCACTTCATAAGAGATCATGTTCAGAACTCCAATGTGTTGTTAGAATTTATTTGTACTGATTATCAATTGGCTGATATATTCACAAAACCATTGAATGAAGATAGAATTTGTATGATCAAAAGAGAACTGGGAGTCATTGATCCTTTTGCTTGAAACTCCTCAATTCTCATCAAAATTCCTCAAAAATGATTTATAAATTCTCAAATATATTTAAAGCTTATTTTTCTAAATTTTATCAATTTTTTAAGTTTTACCGAATTTTATTTTGGCTAATTTATTTTTGGAGGTCGACACTTAAGTTTTCGGAGGTCGACACTTAAGTTTTCGGAGGTCGACACTTGAGGTCGACCCCTGAGAATTTTTAGAGGTCGACACTTGAACGGAAATCATCTTTTTTAAAACCTGTATGCAAGCCTCTTTTTCTCCATTTCTTTCCATTTCTCCTTCGTGTGGTCCCCCTCCAACTTCCCTAAAGCTCTAAACAGTGGATTTCCAACCATCTCCTTCATCTTTTTGGGTAAATCTTCTCCTCTCCTCTTGTTCTCCTTTGAACCTAACCGTTTTTGACCGTATACTTTGTTTTTGGACAATCGAAAGCTTTTGCATCTATCCACCCTCTAATATCGGTTGTTTTTCAATTGAAATCACTCATTTCTTTCCTCCGTTTCTTGCATTTCTTCCATTTACTCTCGATTTTCTCCATTTTCACAAACCCTATCTTACCATTTCACCAACCCGTGAACCTCTCTTCTCCTCTCTTTTCTTGGTTCCTTCCCTCTTAGCCTTGCATTATCCTACTTCTCCCTAATTTATCCCTCTTCCATCCATATGGGTCCAAGAAAGCACTTGGCATAAGAAAAAGGAGAATGGAACAAGGCCAAAGTAGCACTTAGCGACGAAGAAAGGTCAGACATGAGCGTGAGCCGACCCCAGAGCCACTTGCACCAGTGCTAGCCAGCTTAGTACGGAAGAGCATTGCGAGTGGGAGACGTGTGGACATACCTTTCTGGGATCAGCATCACTTTTTATAGGAGATGTGCTGAGAGATGCAGGTCTGGTTCACTTCTGCACGATGACTGAGAGATTCTACCCAGACCTCATCAGGGAGTTCTATGCATCATGGCCACTGATGGCATTGGATGGTCAGCTACTGTTCGTGGGATCGAGATTCCAGTGACACCGGAGGTCATCAGTCGCGTTTGGAGGATTCCACTTCATGGCACAGTTGCCACTTCTATCAGCGACAGAGAGCATGCCTTCAGATGTATTCTAGAGCGTGAGGATGTTAGCAGCATTTCCATAGTAGCCGTTAACCAGCTTTCACTGGAGATGAGAGTGCTGCATCATATCATCGCCCGCATCTTGATTCCAAAGAGCGGGAGATTTGACTTTATTACTGAGCGTGAGCTGGTGTTGATGGTGTCCCTGAGACAGCGGACTCCCATCAACCTTCCCAGGATCATGCTTCAGCAGATGGGTGAGGCAGCATCTCACAGGAGACTAGTTCAGCCATATGGCATGGGGCTGACACAGCTATTCAGGGAGCATGGAGTTTCATTTGATGGTATACCCTTCAGTCAGCTGCAGCATACTGATACATATGGAGAGAAATCCCTGCATAGGATGGGATTTCGACTGATTGGTGACCATTGGGTGCGACGAGAGTCTGGCCAGGAGCCAGATGAGGAGGATGAGATCCGAACAGCTGAGGCAGAGCCTTCAGAGCCTACTGATCATGGTACACCTCCTCGTCCAGCACCAGAGTCAGAGACTGCGGAGCCTGAGCCATTCACGCCACCACCCTCATCAGCTCCAGCACCTACTGCTACTGCTACACCACGGAGGACTACAGCAAGGATATCAGACTTTGAGCAGAGAGTGACTGATCACATTTCAGAGATCCGGACAGAGATTGCTGGTGTACGACATGAGCTACATGGTCTGCGGATCCACACAGATATGCGCATTGGAGCTCTCTCAGCTAGTGTAGATGCAGGATTTCGACAGATCCTCAGCCTACTGAGATTGGCATTGCCACCAGGGACTATAGATCCGACAGTGACTCCTCCACATTCTGATGATGATGATGATGACTCGAGTGGATACAGTGACAATGATGGAGATCAGCCTGGAGCAGGTAGCTCTGATGTTCCACCTACAGATCCGATTCCAGAGATTCCCCCTTCTACTGATCCTCCTTCTACTGATCTTCCCAGTACAGATCCTCCAGCTACAGATGTGCCAGTAGATACTGAGTTTACTGAGTCACTTTTTGAGACTATTACAGGGATTCTGGATGATAGAGATGAGCATACAGAGACAGATATTGATGATCCCACTGCTTATGAGCTAGTCAGCAGGCACACTCCAACTCAGTCTACTCAGCATACTGATCCATCTACTCCTCTGCTATTGCTTCTGTCAGGACACCTGTGGAGCCTTTTCCTCGGACCTATAGATCTCGTAGGACTACCCCTAGGTCTGGTCCCTCTCTGAGGACTCAGAGTCTCACTCATAGGACTCCAAAATCCTCATCTAGGATCTCGGCTCCTATCTCTTTTGATATACCTTCTGATGAGGAGTAGCCTCATAGATTTGCTTGATGTATGATGTACTAGTTTACTTTGTATGATCTGATGTATCAGTGTTTTGTGCTTACTATGTAAGCAATTTTGTAACTGAATACATTTATATACTTATCTACATTGTGATATTTTACTGTCTGATACCAGCTCTTAGCATTTATCTTTTTAAACCCTCAAGTTAGAATGTTTTTGTTATATTGAATGCACAAATTGAGGGGGAGCATGTATTTTATGCAACTAAGTACTTCATTGTAATGGAACATAATTTTCCTTAATATATCTTTTACTACAAAGAATGCACTTTTTGATTCTTGACAAAAAGGGGGAGTATAGTAATGTTTGTAAAGTATATATGGTAAAGTATGACTCTTTCATAGAATAGAGTAAAGCTATTATGGTTCTTATCTTTTTGACTCATGAGAATGTTTTCACAAAAAGAAAGAAGTAAATGACTCATGAGAATGTTTTCACAAAAAAGGTAGATGAAAAGTAAAATTTTTATGGTATACTCATGCATTTAAGGATTCTTTGAAAATTTTTATTATTGCTATATTTTGCTTTTGGACTTAATTGCATATATACTCAAGATTTTGTCATCATCAAAAAGAGGGAGATTGTTGGCTTTGGCTTCTTAATTTTGATGATTAACAAAAGGTTGAGTATATGTTTGGACTAATGTTTCATCTTAAGATAAAGTTTCAGGACTTAGATTATTCAAAAAGAGTATCAAGAGTACAATGATGAAACCAAGCTTGCCTGGTTTGGGAAAGAGCTCTTCTACCTTGAACAAAATCAAATTTCTCATATTGGACCTTATTATTAAGAAGCAATTGACAAAAGTAACAAAGGCTTAGAGAAATTCAAGCAAGGCACGCACCTCTCCAGAGTTTCAGAAAATTTCAGATCAGAGGTCGACCACCAGAGGTCGACACCTTGCCAAAGGTCGACCACCAGAGGTCGACTCATGAAGAAAAGAAAAGTTCAGCAAGGCCGACACGGCCAAATTTCAGTGGCACGCTCCAGAGGTCGACCATCAGAGGTCGACACCTATCCAGAGGTCGACAGCAGAGGTCGACTCATCGCCTGAGAATTCAAACTGGGCAGAACTATGGTTTTCTGGATTTTTGTCTAAGATCAACTGGAGGTCGACTCATGAGGTCGACACTTGATCCAGAGGTCGACTCATGAGGTCGACTCATGGCATAACGACTAGTTTTTCTGAACTTTTGATTTGATTTCTAACGGCCATAAATGGCCATATTTTTGATTCTAACGGTCTTGTGGAGTTGTTTCAGCTTGAATGAGGTATTTAACCTCCACATAACTTCAAAAAAGATAAGGAGACAAAGTGAAAAGGAATAGAGTGAAAGTACAAAGCCTTCAATCAATTCCAAGCCAAAAAGAGTGAGAAAACCAAGAGATTCCTTAGCCAAAAGCTTTCCATCTTTGAGGAATCCAACTTTCAAGAGTTTGGCATTTAGTGAGATCCAAGATTCCAAGAGAAAGGCTTGAAGAGTCTCCATCAAGAGCTACATCGAATTACCTTTTGCTCAAAAGGAGTTTGTTTTGATTTATTCATTGTATTCATATTCTTTTTGTCTTAGGCTAGTTTCAAGGAAATTTGAAACTAGTGTGAGGTTTGTTGGTGAGCCAATTGATAAAACTAACTAGGGTTGCTTGTAAGCCCGAAGCTAAAACAAGTGAGTGAGGTTTGTTGGTGAGCCAATTGATAAAATCAACTAGGGTTGCTTGTAAGCCCGAAGCCAAAATAAGTGAGTGAGGTTTGTTGGTGAGCCAATTGATAAAACCAACTAGGGTTGCTTGTAAGCCCAAAGCCAAAATAAGTGTGTAAGGTTTTGACTTGTGAGCCTTGTAAAACAAGTCGGTTGTAATCTAGAAAAGATTATAGTGGAAATTCCCAAGTGGAGCTTGGGGAGTGGATGTAGGTGCTAGGTGCACCGAACCACTATACTTCTTGTGTGTTTGCATTGCTTTACTCTTCTTTTGCTCTTTAATTGTTGCTATCTTTTATTGCTTCCGTTGCACAATTACTTGAGCACTATCACTCTTCACTTTTGAACTTGATTGCACATATATTGCTTTAATTTTTAAAATACCCAATTCACCCCCCCTCTTGGGCACCATTTCTGGGCAACAGCTATGGATAGTGCAACTGAAGTTTGTTTCTTGCTAAACTAAGAGATTTAGTTAACTCCAAGAAATTGGCAAGTTATACTAATACTTTTTCTATCAAGTTTACACCCAGCAAAATCAGCATCAGAATATCCAATTAAATCAGCAGGTAAGTCTCTAGAATACCATAAACCAATATCAAGTGTACCGGATAAGTATCTAATAACATGCTTAACAGCCAACAAATGAGATTCCTTAGGATCAGACTGATATCTAGCACACATGCATACACTGAACATGATATCTGGTCTACTAGCAGTCAAATATAATAAAGAGCCAATCATATCTCTATATAATTTTTGATCAATAGATTTGTCATGCTCATCCTTATTAAGTTTACAAGAGAGGCTCATAGGTGTACCTATTGACTTAGTAGTCTCCATCCCAAACTTCTTTAAGATTTCTTTTGTATACTTAGCTTGGTTGATGAAGATTCCATCTTTGGTTTGCTTGATTTGGAGTCTGAGAAAGAAATTGAGTTCTCCTATCATGCTCATTTCGAACTCACCCTGTACAAGCTTAGCAAACTCTTGACAAAGGATTTCATTAGTAGCACCGAAAATAATATCATCAACATAGATTTGCACTACTAATAAATCATCATTTTTCTTCTTTAGAAATAAAGTTATATCAATATAGTATCGAGAGAATTCATTTTCAATTAAAAACTTGCTGAGTCTTTCATACCATGCTCGAGGTGCTTGCTTTAAACCATAAAGTACTTTGTGCAATTTATAAACATAACCAGGATGTGCATAATTTTTAAAACCAGGTGGTTGTTCTACAAAAACTTTTTCTGTTATATAACCATTTAGAAAAGCACTTTTAACATCCATTTGAAAAAGTTTGAAATTCATAAAATAGGCAAATGCTAATAGTAGTCTAATTGACTTAAGTCTAGCAACAGGAGCAAAGGTTTTATCAAAATCAATTCCTTCCTCCTGATTGTAGCCTTTGACAACTAGCCTAGCTTTATTTCTAGTTACAATTACATTTTTATCTAATTTATTCTGAAACATGCATTTTGTGCCAATAATAGAAATGTTTGATAGTCTTTCTACTAATATCCAAACATTACTTTTAACAAACTGAACTAGTTCATCTTGCATAGCATTTATCCAGTTAGGATGTTTTTCAGCATCTTCAAAATATTTAGGCTCTACTTAAGAAACAAAAGCAATATAATCACATCTATTTCTAATTGAGGATCGAGTTCTTATCCCTTTTGATGGATCTCCTAGGATTAACTCCTTAGGATGTCCATGAGCAAACCTCTTAGGTAGATCTTGATGCTCTGATGTGGATTGTATGGTTTCCCCTTTTTCATTTTTGTCTTGATCTTCTTCACTTTGTTGAGAGGGTTGATTATCCAATGTCAGCTTTTGTAACTTATCAGCATTTACACATGCATCAGAAGTATCCTTTTTTCTGGAGGATTTGTTAGTTGACTCTTCAAAAACTACATGTACAGACTCTTCTACAACTAGGGTTCTTTTGTTAAAAATTATGTATGCCCTGCTTGTTGGAGAGTATCCTAGAAAGATACCTTCATCAGACTTGGTATCAAATTTTCCAAGATTGTCTTTACCATTATTCAAAATGAAGCATTGATAATTAAAAACTTGAAAATACTTTAAAGTTGGTTTTCTTTGATTCCAAAGTTCATAAGGAGTTTTCTTTAGAATAGGATGGATTAAAATATGATTCAAAATATAACAAGCAATATTAATTGCTTCAGCCCAAAAATATCTTGGCAAATCATTTTTGCAAAGCATAGTGTGTGCCATTTCTTCTAAAGTATGATTTTTCCTTTCTACCATCCCATTCTATTGAGGTGTCCTAGGTGTAGAAAAATTGTATTCAATACCTTTCTTATTATAAGAATTTTTGAAATCTTGATTTTTCAAATTCAGAACCATGATCACTACGTATACAATAACTGAAGTACCTTTTTCATTAGAAACTTTTCGGTAAAACTTCACAAATACTGAAAATGATTCATCTTTATGAGCAAGAAAGAAAATCCAAGTAAACCTTAAAAAATCATCCACTATAACCAATTCATATCTCTTACCTCCTGGACTAGATTTTCTAGTTAGTCAAAAGAGATCCATATGGAGTAGTTCTAATGGCCTACTAGTAGTTATAAAACCTTTAAGTTTGAAAGATGTTTTAACTTGTTTTCCAAATTGGCAAGCTTGACAAACTCTATCTTTTTAAAACCAAGTTTCGACAAATCTCTTACTAAATCTTTTTTGCAAAGTTTTGAAAGTAAGTATATACTAGCATGTCCTAGTCTTCTAAGCCAAAGCCAACTAGTCTCATCTTTAGTAGAATTCATTACAACTAGGCATTCTCCATCAGGCAAGGATAGATTATCTAAATCTACCAAACAAATATTACCATGCCTTTTTTCAATGAACTTTACTCCCTTTTTATCAGGACTAGCAATCATTAAATAAGATGATTTAAAAATAACTTGAAAACCTTTATCGCAAAATTGATTAATACTTAAAAGATTATGCTTTAGACTTTCTACAAAGAGTACATTACTATACAAGTAGAAGATGAGATCTGAACCTTACCAATACCAATGATTTTTTCTTTACTATTATCATCGATGGTCACAGTCCCTCCATTTATTACTTCAAGAGAAGTGAATTGCTTCATATCTCCTATCATGTGCCTTAAACAACCACTATTAAAATACCATAGTCTTTTATTTTCCTTGGTTGTAAGACACACCTGTAAAACAAATCAAGTTTTGTTTTTAGGTACGCAAGCTAACTTGGGTCCTTTAGGGTTAGTACTTAAATTGATTCCTTTTGGAACCCAAACCTTTCCAAAAGTATTGATTTTTCTCATGTTACATTGAAAAGCTTTGTGACCTTGTTTTTTGCATGTAAAACATGTAATACTAGATGATGCATGTATAAAAAGGTTTTTAAAAAACTTTTGCTATTTATGAGGTTTATAACCTAATCCTGCTTTGTTAAAAATAACTTTTTGGTTGTTTAAAAGAAGATTTAGTTTTTCAGAACTATAAATAAACTTTTCAACAAAGGGTTTCATTTTGTCAAGTTCATTTTTATAGTTTTTATTTTCTATTTCTAAATCCTTGTTTTTCTTTAAAAGATCGCCATTTGAAATAATAGTTTTAGGTCTTTTCAAAACATCATTTTCCATTATTAAAACCTTATTTTTATTTTCTAAAACATCAAGCTTAGTTTTTAATTCACTAACTTCATTTAAAGATAATTATTTTCATGAGAAAAATTATTTGCATGCTTTTTTAATTTTTTATTTTCAGATAAAATCAATTTGTAATCATGCATTAATTCATCAAAAGTATTTTTCAATTCATCAAGGGTAAAATCTACTTCATTATCAGAAATTACCTCTTCTTGTTCTTGATGTGCTATGAGACATAGATTTGAAATTTTAGCTTGTTCTTCCTCTGAGCTGGAGTCCTCATTATCACTCCAGGTTGCCATCATAGCTTTCTTCCTAAGCATCTTTCTTGATTTGTTTAGAAGAGGGCAATCAAATTTGTAGTGTCCAGGCTTCTTGCACTCGAAGCATGTAGGTATCTCCTTCTCCTTTTCTTTATCTTTCTCCTTTTCTTTTCCCGTCTCTTTGGTTGTTAGGAACTTTTTCTTATAAGGAAATTTTCTTCTTTTCATGAATCTTCTAAATTTTCTTGCTAGAAATGCTTCCTCACTTTTATCATCATCATCTTCTTCCGATTTATCATTTGAGGACTCTTCTTGAATAGTTGACTTGAAGGATATCCCCTTTTCTTTTTGTCCATATCTATACATTTTTGCATTAAATTCAGCTCATATGTCATGAGCGATCCCATTAATTGCTCCAAAGGTAGTTTGTCAACATCCTTTGCTTCTTGTATGGCGGTCACCTTTGGATCCCATGAAGTTGGAAGTGACTTGAGAATTTTGTTGACAAGATTAACATCAGACATAATTTTTTCTAAACTTCTCATGCCATTTACTATGTTTGTAAATCTACTATATATGTCAGTGATGGATTCATTTGATTCCATTCAGAATATTTCATAAGTGTGCACTAACATGTTTACTTTTATATTCTTTACTTGATCAGTACCCTTATGGGTAACTTCAAATGCATCCCATATTTCCTTGACAGATGTGCGTGTAGAAATCCTATTAAACTCACTAAGATCTAATGCACAATAGAGGAGATTCATTGCTTTCGCATTGATCTCAGATTATTTAATATCATTTTTATCCCAATCCTCTTCGAGCTTTGGGATGGAAACACCATTGATAACAATCGAAGGAACATGAGGACCCTTATCAACAACCTTCCATAAATTATAGTCAATTGAATGCATGTAAATTCTCATTCTAGTTTTCCAATAAGTATAATTTGTTCAATTAAAATATGAAAATCTATTTGAGGCTTGTCCCTCAACTACACTAGTACCAAGGGGAGCTACCATAGATCTTTACTCAAGGCGGTTAGACCTATATACTGAGAACAGGGCTCTGATACCACTTGTTGCCCAATAAGCAACCCAAGAGGGGGGGTGAATTGGGTCTCTAAAAATTTAAATGCAAGTGTGTGATCAAATTCAATAATCAAACTAAGTACTATGAATGCAAGTGTGAAGTGCTCTTAGTGAGTATGCAGTGAAAATATAAAAGCATAAAAGTAAGAGCAAATTAAAGAGACAAGCAATCATAAACACAAAGCAAGTATAGTGGTTCGGTGCTTTCCAATGCACCTACATCCACTTCCCAATGGTCCACTTGGGAATTCACTATAATCTCAACCGATTACAGTCGATTAATTTTTCGGGCTCACTAATCAAACCTGACTTGTTTTCACAAGGCTCATAAGTCAAAACCTTGGTTTTTTGGGCTTATCAAGAACCTAATTGGTTTTAAGGCTCACCAACATCCTCCCTTGGTTTTGCAGGCTAACCAAGAACCTAATTGATTTTCAAGGCTAACCAACAACCTCCCTTAGTTTTGAGGCTAACCAAGAACCTAATTGATTTTTAAGGCTAACCAACAACCTCCTTGGTTTTCCAATAGGCTAACCAAAAACCTTTACAACAATAATAAGTTTAAAGTAAAGAAACAATGAAAGCTTTCTAATAAAAGCAGATATCTCTTTGAAGCTTTGTTGCAATGCTACCTTCAACTTGATGAAGCTTTAATAAATGCTCAAGAAGGTTGAACTTGAATGCTCTTGAAGGCTCTTGAATGCTTGGAGACTTCTTTTTGCTTGAAGGTAGTTGCTTTCAATGAATAGGAATGAATTCACTAGCTTTTTGGTATTCCTCTTGTGTCTCTTTTGATTCCTCTCTTTTCTTCTTTTTTTCCTTGTGTTTAGATTTGATTTAAATCATTTAAATACCTTCCCAAGGCCTCAGACTCGGTTATAATCGTTAGAGACTAAATACTAGCCTTTGGGAGCCAAGAGGAGCGAGTTCTGCGTTTGAAAAATTGGTCATTACTATTCCCAGAATTCCAAGTATCGACACTTCAAGCTATGAGTCGACATTTAGGGTCGACACATGCACTCCATGAATCGTCACCTAGTCCAAATATCTTCAATGAAGCTCTCTGGAATTCTCAGTTGAGTCAATACTTTTACTAGTGAGTTGACACTTGACATCCATGTGTCGATACTTTAGGCAAGTCTTCAACTTTAGCAAGTTCTGTAACAAAGTCTTAGGTGATGAACCGATCCTTGAGTCAACACCTTGAGTTGATACTTGACAGGCATGAGTTGACACTTCAGCCATACCACCTGAAACTCTTTCTGTGTACCAGCTTGAGTCGACACTTCCACTATCATGAGTCGATACTTGGATTGTGAGTCGATACTTTGAGTTGACACTTGACTGAGATTTCTTTAAAAATAACTAAACTTCTGTTGAAACCAAATTATGTTGAACTCTTGTATCCTTTCAAGCATTCTTAAACTACCAAAGTCCACTTTAAATTGATCTTACATCCATAGTTGAGACTTTTTCGTTGTTTGACAATCAATCAAATTTTGTTGAATTGATAAGCACCTTTTTCTATAAAAATACTTCAAAGAAATAGTTAGTACTCAACTTATACTTAAGTATTTTGTTTATCATCAAAATCAATAACGGAGTTAACATCCTACAAGGTAGGCCTTGGCATTAAACTTTGTCATCAGCTCATAGAAATCCTCCAAGGCTCGAAAAGCCTCCATTACTATGCCTTTTCTGCCACAAGCTTCTTCTCCCATTGGGTGGTGGTGGCCTGTAATGAATTAGCTAGATCGCTTTGGGCCCAAGCTTTGATCTTAGAAATTTCCTACTTGGCCACCTAATTTTGCCTTTAGGGAATTGATCTCCTTGTTGGCCTTGGATTGATCCTCCTTCCCCTTGGCCTTAGCAACTTTCAAGTTGTCCGCTAGCTTGGCGACCCTTTTCTTAGCTACTATTCCCCAAGCCTTAGTGGTGCGGACACTAAAGGCACCAGAATAAGATAGAGACTTCTAAACCCTCTATGGATTACTTAGTAGTGTTTGAGTCCATTTGTAATAAGGGCTTAGCCTAATTGAGTTGTCATTTTCATTATTTGAGTCCTGTATCAGTCAGCTCATGTTGAGCTAGTTTTCCTTCTGAGTCCTGTACATGTTAGTCTAAGTCCAGTGAAGACTCAGTACAAGTGATGACCAAGCCAGCCCAAGTAAAGATCAACCCAACTTGAAGTTATAAAGACCATGGAAGGCCTAGTAGAAGAAATCAGAAGCCCTAAAGCCCTAGACCATAGCCTGAAGCAAAACGGGCCAGCCAAGGCCCAGGAGGAGATATGGTACGAACACTAGAGGCACCATAATAAGACAAAGGCTTCTCAACCCTCTATGGATTACTTAGTAGCATTTGAGTCCATTTGTAATAAAGGCTTAGCCTATTTGAGTTGTATTTTATTATTTGAGTCCTGTACTAGTCAGCTCATGTTGAGCTAGTCTTCTTCCCGAGTCTTATACATCTCAGTCCAAGTACAAGTGAAGACATGTCATCCCAAGTACAAGTGAAGATCGAGCTAGTACAAGTAAAGATCAACCCAGCCTGAAATTATGAAGATCATGGAAGGCTTAGTAGAAGAAATCAGAAGCCCTGGAGTCAAGTTGGAAGCCGTGAAGCCCTGAACCGTAGCCTAAAGTAGATTGGGCCAGCCAAGGCCCAGGAGGGGAGCTAGGGCGCCATCCACCCTATGGTCACCACCCCTTGGTCGGCCACTAGGGTCACCTCCCTTGGTCGACCAAGGCAAGTGAGAGGAGAAAAATATGAGGGATTCTTTTTACCTAAACCTACCATGTATTCTAGCTAAGGTTTGGGTGGGATGTCACCACTGATGGGGACATCACCAGCATGGACCCCGGAGCAAGCACGAATCCTGGAGTTGTACAAATCTCGGAGGATATCCAGAATAAATTAGTTTGGGATTTATCTTTTATTTAAAATTTGAATTAGATTTGGTTGGTTAGGATTGAGATATGGATAGGCGTATCTTATCCTATCTTGTGTTTGAATTTTAATCTTCTCTATCTTTTTATCCTGTATTTAAATTCAAATGAGAGTTGGACAGGTCTATAAATACCACCCTCAGTCCTTTGTAAAAAGTAGTTTTTGAAAAAAAAAAAAAGTTTTTAGAAGAGTGATTTTTCTTGCCTTCACCTTCGGGTATGGGCGTGAGGCCCTAGTTATCCCCCTCCCCAACCCATTTTCTTTAACCCCTCATGACCTTTTAGATTCAACCTAGTGCCTCCAAGTATCGAGGAGGGTGTAATGCCTTAGAGGTGAGAGGTCTCTTCATTAGGGTGAGTCCCAAAGTCCATGAGATCCAGATCCCTGTCCTCCATCCCCACTATTCCTTCGCCATCCCTAAAAAAAAATACCAAAAAAATAGTACCTTAATTTAGGTGACTTCTAGGCTCACCAACGATCCTACCATCTGTCCCCCATCAATTTTGGTATCAGAGCCCAGAAAATTAGGATACCTTTGTATCATTTCATATTCCTTTTTATCAGTCATCCCTCCACTTCCTAGATAAAAAAAAAAGAAAAATCAGATCTCCTCCCAAAAAATTAGATCTCTCAGTTCATCAAGTCACCATCAATTCTTTCTTCCCTCTTCCGATCCCATTGTTGAGCATCTGCCGGTGCCCCACCTTCCCTGCCATGACTCCTCCCAAAACTCCACCGGACTCCTCTCTGCTTCCATCAACCTGCACCACCGACGCCGATCGGAACTCCCCGTGCACAGATCTTCGACAACGCCTTCCCCTCTGCCCATCCAATCCAATCCCACCTGTCCTTCTTTGCATGATCCCAACCCGAGGTAAATGACCCGAACCTCGCCTCAGCTCTTCCACCATCACAAGACGTACTCAGCTTCCCTTCACCGGATCCCAGGGTCGACGATCCCTCGCTTCCGCCCACCCCCACTCCACATCCCTGAGAGGGTTGGAAATTGCAATTTGTCGCAGAATAAAGGGTTCGCCTCAATTAGCTTCTTAAGCTCAACAAGCATTATTGTCCTTCCTGATTTTGTATCACCATATTTTGAGAGCTGTTCATTCTCCCTGAAATTCTCCAATGTCAGAAGCTGTGTAATTTCCTTGAAAAGATCCTCATTAATGAGGCAAAGACTTTTAGATCCTTCACAAGGATATCGTTAGCCTTTGCATGATCATGCTTATCCAGTGCCTCAAGGTATTTCTGTTTCCAGATTTCAAAGAAAATTTTCATGGAATATCGATTATCATCGACCTTAGTGAAACCAGAGAGGTATCGCTCCACCTCATCCCAGTTTCCCTTCTGTACTTCATCTTCAAAGTACTTCATATTGAAATAGAAACCGGATTCCTGCTCAAGCTTGTGGACGGTCTCTTTAAACTTCTCTTCATCAAGAAACTGCAAGATCAAGAAAACCAGCTCTCTACTAAGGGAGGACATTGAAACTCCATGCCCTTCTCACAAATATCCACACCACCAACCCCAGTCGTCACATTCAAACCCTCAGTCCGAGATCCGGATTGTCACCAAGATCACGATCATCGGAAGTGGATGAGAAACACTTGCGTCGGCCCAAGCAGCACTAGGAGGCATGGATTCTTTCAGTCTGTCTCCGCTGCTCTCTAGCATGCCCGCTCGCCAGATGGCCCGGAGGCCCTCCCTGCTTCTGTCTCTAACGACCGCATCGCTCGCGTCTGGGACATCCATGACCTCCGATCCTCCCTCGTGTTCCCCACCCTCGACCCTCCTTTGGTTCGCCCTGCTGGTCAGTCTTCACCCATTTAGGTCCGCCCGTCCCCACTCGACTTCCCCCTGCTCCACCCTACAACGCTCCGTAAAGAAGCCTCCTGCCTCTGCCTGTTCTCCCTGTTACTGTCACACCCGACTTTCGCCACCCCCTGACGGACTCCGGCCAAGCCATCGACGATGCTGGACTTCTCCAGATCCATCCCCGACTCCACCTCCATCGAAACCAAGGAAGAATTGCCACACCCTCCACCGTGCCATTTTGCCCGATCTTCATCGATGTCTCGTCGCCTGCAACCAAACAGAATAGTCACCGGCCTTTCCATCCACAAGAATCAGCTAATCATGTCACCGTTTCCTCCCTAGTCACCATCACTGGAGGAGAGCCCACCCGACTGCCCTCCGAAGACCTCCCCTTTCGCTATTTTTGGTCCATGGAGAAGAAAGTAGGGGAGGGATTGCATGAACAAGAATGCAATTCCCCCCCTTGTTGTCGACTTCACTTAAGGGATCCCCACACCAATTTCAAGGCTTAACAGTCTTCTTCATTAGGTCCTCTCCCAGACCTTATTTCAGTTCGATTAACCAGGCCATGTTTCAGAGTCATGAGTTCAAAGCTGCACCAATTTTAAAGTGCATGATCTTCAAAGCACATGAGTTTCAGAATCGCACAGAGTTCAAAGCTGCACCAATTTCAAGGTGCAAGATCTTCAAAGCTGCACACTCTTTAAAGTGCATAGATCTCAGAGCAAAGCTGAAAAGAAATCATTCTACAGGTCATGTGCATCCTAGAGCCAGCCTAACTCGATGGAGTCAAGTTTTCCCCACCTCAGGGGAATGATGGGGACATTGCCAGCATGGGTCCTGGAGCAAGCACGAATCCTGAAGTTACACGAATCTCGAAGGATATCCAGAATAAATTAGTTTGGGATTTATCTTTTGTTTAAAATTTGAATTAGATTTGGTTGGTTAGGATTGAGATATGGATAGGCTTATCTTATCCTATCTTGTGTTTGAATTTGAATCTTCTCTATCTTTTTATCCTGTATTTAAATTCAAATGAGGGTTGGACAGGTATATAAATACCACCCTCAGTCTTTGTAAAAAATAGTTTTTGGAAAAAAAAACTTGAGTTTTTAGAAGAGTGATTCTTCTTGCCTTCGCCTTCGGGCATGGGCGTGAGGCCCTAGTTATCTCCCTCCCCAACCCATTTTCTTTAACCGCTCATGACCTTTGAGATTCAACTTAGCACCTCGAAGTATCGAGGAGGGTGTAATGCCTTAGAGGTGAGAGGTCTCTTCATTAGGGTGAGCCCCAAAGTCCATGAGATCCAGATTCCTGTCCTCCATCCCCATTATTCCTTCGCCATCCCTAAAAAAAAAATACCAAAAAAAATAGTACCCTAATTTATGTAACTTCTAGGCTCACCAACAATCCTACCATCTGTCCCCCATCAACCACCCCTTGGTCGGCCACTTAGGGTCACCTCCCTTGGCTGACCAAGGCAAGAGAGGAGAGAGCAATTTGAGGGATTCAAATCCTAAACCTACCATGTATTCTAGCTAGGGTTTGGGTGGGATTCAAATTCCTGGGAAATGTCTTTTGTAACCTTACTTGGGGGCCAAGTTAGTAAGTCTATTTAAGAGACTCTATTCTCTTGTATCAAGACACTTTTTTGAAGGAATATAATTGAGTTTTCTATCTGCTGTGTACTAAGGGGATTTTGTGTGAACCCCTCCTCTTCTTCCTTGTGTTCTGCCCCCAGTCTCCAGCCGCCATCCACCTCTCCAAGTCGTGGCTGCCCACATCAAACCCCTTCTTTTCCTTGCTATTTTCTTAATTAATCCTACATCTTTGCTTTGTTTTCTAACCATTGAAAGGCTATTTACAGGTTCCTCAACTTCTACGAATCCAATGACTCCAGCCAGGTAACAATCGGATCACCGGATTGAAAGCCAAGAATCTGCGGTCTCCAGCTTGATCATCTAGGCCACATTTGGGAGCGAGAGCGATACCTTTATCTACAGTCTTCATCGGGTGTACCAACCATTGTCAGGTACACCCCTCTGCTTGCCAGTAGCGTTATTGAAGGGGAACTGCCCAACCAAGACTTCTCAGCCTTGGCGGTCCTCTTTCTTATTGCTTTTTAGGTTCTATTTTGCATGCTTTAGTTTCTTACTTGCATAGAACTCTCTAATTACATTCATAGCCTAATCTTCGAGATTCAGATACATAACTTAATTTAAAAAAATACAAAAATAATTTTGCATGCATTGTTAGTTCCGCATCATTTTGTATCAGAGCCTGTTTGGGCTCAGTTCTCTTTTAATACTCGGATTAGGTGCTTCACCATGGTCGTCCGATCATAGGAGACAAGTAGGATGCAAGACCCTCTCTTCCCAATCTATGAGATCTCCTATGGCGTGTAGGGGTGCCGCTGTGATTTGACCCCTAAAGAAGAAAATAAAGAGTTCATTAGGGTTTTTTTGCATCTCGGCCTTCTCAATACATAGCCAACTATTTCAATTGTTTCCATCCACAAAAAATTCAAAAAAATCTGAAATTCATTTTGTTGAATTTCTTGTAATTGAATTTAATCACCATAATTTTTTCAAGAATTATTTCAGTCTGTGGATTTTCTTCCAACCAAAATACTGCTTGAGAATAGTTCTACCCTGTTTTTGGCAGCAAAACCAATTTCAGCAAGTTTTGGATTGTTTTAGTATAATTTTTGCATATCTTATAATTTTGGCATGTTTCCTATATTAGGTCATTATCTATAATTATCTTTCTATTTTAAAAAATACCAAAGAAAAAAATAATTTACATATACTCATAAAATACCAAAAACACTTAAAACCCTAATTTACAATTTCATCTGCCTGCCATCATTGCATAATTAACTTAAGGGCATCTCTATCCAATATAAGGGAAGGAGGTCATTACCTTTTCTTAGCCCAAAAATCACATCCCTTGCATTCGGTCCCAAGTTTAATTTAAAATTAACTTGACTTAATTTGCCCTAGTGGGCTAGGGACACCAATTGGTCGGGTTCGATCATTGTGGGATGACTAGTGCACCCAATTCATCTCCTATTATTGGATGCTGGTGTCTAGGCTAGAGGTACAGTATCAAACGACCTACGCAAATTGGTGGTTCCTTAATTGGGTCCCTACAAGAGCAATGGGGGCCTCCCACCATCCCACCTCTTACCTGGCCAGTTGAAGGACTAGGATTTTAGTTATGTGTAAGTTGAGTCAACCCATTTTGATTAGGCTCTAGGTCTAGGCAGTTGTTGTTGAGTAAGTATTGAGTCTTGCATGTGCACTAGATCAGGAGCTTCGTTTCATCCACCATCTCCATTTTTGGCTGAATCCATGGATAACTTTGAAGCCCAAATGAAAGCCCTTAGTGATCGGCTAGCCCAATCCTTCACTCAGATGAATCAGAGGTTTGACTAGATGGAGAATAGGATAGGAAACCTGGAGGAGATACGTAGGTCCCATTCTGAGATAGGTCTTGAGTCACCTCCCCATCCTTGGAGAACCCCTCGTCGTGACCCTTATTAGAGGCTGATCCTAGGAGGATCCCAAACCTTGATCCCTACCTTGAGGCTGAACCTAGGAGAGCCCATCGTCATGACCCAGTCCAAGATGTTCCTCCAAGAAGACCCAATCAGGATTTAATAAACCAAGAAGACAGATCCTATAAGAACATTAAACTTGATGCACCCACTTTTTATGGTTGTCTTGACCCAAAGATTTATATAGATTGGGAGGGAGAAGTTGATCAGTATTTTGAGTGGTACGATATGTTTGAGGAGCGTAAGTATGGGTTTGCCAAGCTTAAGTTGGTCCGCTAGGCCAGGTTATATTGGGCTAATGTTGAGAGAGCACTTAGACTAGGAGGCCATGAACCCATAGTCATCTAGAGGGCCATGAAGGCTAAGCTTAGAGGGAAATATGTTCCAACCTTATATCGTTATGGTTTGTTGGATCAGTGGCAAAGATTGAGTCAGGGCAGCAGGAGTTTAGATGAGTACATCACAAAATTTGATGAGTATTTCATGCGATGTGACTTAGATGAGGCTAAGGATGTTGTTCTGTCTAGATTTAGGACTGGCCTTAGAGATGATATTAAGAGGGAGCTCTACATGAGAGAGGTTAGTGACCTAGACCATGCCTACTAGATTGCTAGGGATTATGAGCCTTTTAAGAGAGGGCCCATCTACCGTAGACCCGAGCCCACGAGATACCCTAGTATGTACCCAGGAGCTAGCCAGTCCCACCAGAGCCAACCAGCCCTTGCCGACTTAGCCCGAGTCGACCTAGTCTGAGTCACCCTGATTCGAATGAACCCCAACCTAGTACTCCTTTGACCCATAGAGATGATAGAGGTAAATCTGTAGAGGTCCGCAGGAGTTCCAATCCCCAGAAGACCTAATTTAAATGCTAGAAACCAGGCCACTTTGCTAGCCAGTGCCCAGTTAGTGCCTTACACTTTGGTGAGCTAGAGGAAGAGGAGCCTGAACCCATAGCTGAACTTGAGGGAGAAATCTATGAGACTGATGACTAGTTATTGGATGAGTATGATGGAGAGGAAGAGATACCTAAGTTTGAGGACCTGTTAAGGGTGGTTAGGTGCATCTTGACCCAAACCCCAGTTAAGAAATATTGGTGTAGGACTAATATCCTACAAACATTTGTTAAGATAGGGGATAAGGTTTTTTAGATCATCATAGACAGTGGGAGTTGTGTCAATGCCGTCTCTGCTAGTACAGTCAGATCTTTAGGGTTGACCATAGTTCCCCATCCTAGCCCCTACAAGGTTTCTTGGGTAGATTCCACCTCCATCCAGATCAAGTCTAGGCATCAAATCTTAGTTAAACTGCAATCCTATGAGAAAAAGATTTGGTGTGATGTCCTTCCATGGAAGTAAGTAGTATCATTTTAGGTCGACCTTGGCTTTATAATCATGATGCAACCTTGTTTGGTCGAACCAATGTCTATGCTTTCAATCACCATGGGAATAAGTTTGTTATCCACCCAACTCCACCTAGAGACCTAGTTAAGAGAGGTACTAGTAGCCTTAAGAACAAGAAACCAGGAGTTAATCTGATTAAGGCTAAGGAGTTAGAGAAAGAAATTGCTGAGGGTAACCCTATTTGGATCTTGACCACCAAACCATGAGCCGACCCAAAAGGAACACCCTCTAGAAATTATTGAGGCTCTTAAAGAATTTGAGGATGTCTTCCCTGATGATTTACCAGATCAATTACCACCCCTTAGAGACACCCAACATGCCATAGATCTAATCCTAGGAGCCACTACTAAACCTTCCTCACTATAGAATGAACCCCAGTGAGCATCAAGAATTACAAAAACAAGTGGGAGAGTTACTTAGGAAGGGTTTCATTAGGGAGAGCTTGAGTCGATGTGCAGTCCCCACTCTACTGACCCCTAAGAAAGATGGTACCTAGAGGATGTGTGTAGACAGTAGAGCCATCAACAAAATAACTATGAAGTATAGATTTTCCATCCCCCAATTGGACGACATGCTAGATATGATGGCCGTTGCTAAAGTTTTCTCAAAGATAGACCTTAAGAGCGGCTATCATCAGGTTAGGATTAGACCTGGAGACTAATGGAAGATCGCATTCAAGACTAAGGATGGCCTGTTTGAGTGGGTTGTGATGCCTTTTGGCCTTTCAAATGCTCCAAGTACATTTATGAGGATTATGACCCAAGTCCTAAGAGAATATACTGGAAAATTTGTTGTGGTCTATTTTGATCATATCTTTATCTATAGTAGGACTAAAAAGGACCTTCTTAGTCACCTTAGGTTAGTATGTCAGACCCTTAATGAGAATAACCTCTATTCCAACTTTAAGAAAGTGAGTTCATGACACACAGGGTTATCTTTCTAGGTTTTGTTGTCACCCCTGAGGGAGTTTCTGCAGATCCTGAAAAGGTTAGGGCGATTATTGAGTGGCCTGTACACTTTAGTGTCCACGATGTGTGTAGTTTCCATGGCCTAGCATGATGGGGGATGATGATGAAATGATGCATTTCTAATGGAATCAGTAATGATTTAAATGAGGGATGAAGTAAATAGATGCAGCTATTTAAGTAAAGAGTAGGAATTCAATGATAGGATTCTAAATATAAAACTTGACTAGAAATAAAACCAATCAAAGAAAATAAGAGGAGGACCTTCGTGTTTAAGAAACCACACAGATTAGGGTTTAGTTAATCTAATAATTACAGATCTAAAAGCCTTTCTAAAGAGGGTTACCTGGCTATTAATACTTATAGTTTTAACACTAGAACACTCAAAGAAGAAGCTTCCTGGATGATAGGGAGATTCCTTAGGTTGCAAGGCCTCTTGTATCTGGTTCTTTGGCACGAGAGACCTTCTTCTTTGGAATCTAGAAGCTCGGGATCCTGCAACAAAGAGATGAAGGGGAGATTAGAGAAAAGCATTGAAATAGAGGAATGAGGGAAGGGATCTTTGCAATGAAGAAGGAAAGCTTGGAGTAGTCTTGGCGTAGATCTTCTATGTCACCCCTGAGGGAGTTTCTGTAGATCCTGAAAGGTTAGGGTGATTATTGAGTGGCCTGTACACTTTAGTGTCCACGATATGTGTAGTTTCCATGGCCTAGCAATGATGGGGGATGATGATGAAATGATGCATTTCTAATGGAATCAGTAATGATTTAAATGAGGGATGAAGTAAATAGATGCAGCTATTTAAGTAAAGAAATAGGAATTCAATGATAGGATTCTAAATATAAACTTGACTAGAAATAAAACCAATCAAAGAAAATAAGAGGAGGACCTTCGTGTTTAAGAAACCACACAGATTAGGGTTTAGTTAATCTAATAATTGCAGATCTAAAAGCCTTACTAAAGAGGTTACCTGGCTATTAATACCTATAGTTTTAACACTGGAACACTCAAAGAAGAAGCTTCCTGGATGATAGGGAGATTCCTTAGGTTGCAAGGCCTCTTGTATCCGGTTCTTTGGCACGAGAGACCTTCTTCTTTGGAATCTAGAAGCCCGGGGATCCTGCAACAAAGAGATGAAGGGGAGATTAGAGAAAAGCATTGAAATAGAGGAATGAGGGAAGGGATCTTTGCAATGAAGAAGGAAAGCTCGGAGTAGTCTTGGCGTAGATCTTCTATGGCTTCTCTTGGATGACAACTCTTGACTTGATCTTGTGAAGGACTCCTGAATGATTGGATTCATTGGAAATGGAGGAGATGTGGACTAATGGAGGTGCTTCTTTGGTTGGCCGAATGGGCTAAGAGGGATGGGAGGAAACTAGGTTTGATGAGGGAAGTTGGAAAGGGGAAGAAAACTCTAGGCCTAATGCCCACCTTCTCACAAGGGACCAAGCATTCAAAAAGGGAAAAATTTCAAGAAAATTCTTTCTTCATTGATTCAAATTTCATGATTGATTACAATAAGGTTTGGAGCCTTTTTTATAGACCACCAAGTGTTGGCTCCACCCAGTGATTTTGATGAATAATAAAACATTGAGTGCATATTGTATACTAATGTGTATTTCAAGCTATGAGTTTTCAGGAAGAAAGCATCTCAAAATCTCAAAAGCTTATGTATCATGGCATGCCATGGCATGAAGCATTTTTCATAATTCTGGACATCCTCTTCATGGAAAAAGGACTTTTACATGTTCAATTATTATTTGTTTATGTTCCATTTAAATTTCGAAATCAATATTTATGTTTTTGGCTCAAATTGCACTTGATTGTGAATTTTTCAGTGTCAAGTGTCGACACCTGGGAAGTCAAGTGTCCACACTTCAGCATTTGGCACGCAGAAAAACCTTGGCATGCCAAGTCTCGACATCCAGAACTCAAGTGTCGACACCTACATTTCAACTATCGACACTTAGGTTTCCAAGTGTCGACTCAAGGCCTGAGATTTTTGAAAATACAGAACTTTGCCATTTGAGGGTTTTTTGTGTCAAGTGTCGACACCTGACGAGCCAAGTGTCGACACTTGAAGCCTGATAGCCCTAACGGATCTATTTTTCTGACTTGCAGAACTCACTTTTTAAGCTCCAAACGGCTAGATTCGAGGCTCCAATGGTCACAAACCATTTTTTGGAAGTTTCTTGTTGATTTAACCTCCACCAACTTCATTCTAAAGGCATTGAAGTGTATTGAAGTCTATTGAAAGCCAAAAAGCCAATATTCTCTCAAGAACTTCACATCAAAAGCCTTTTATAGTTTGATTCCCTAAAAAAGCCTACAAGCTCATCCTTACATCATTCCAAAAGAAGAGTTTGAAGGATACTCCAAGGAGGAGACAAGACAAAGCATCAACTTGCGCTTCAAAGCTTTCATTCTACTCTTGAAGAGATTTTGTCTTTTTTTTGAAATTGTATATCTGTTTTTGTCTTATGATTTGACCTTGCTTTCATGGATGTCTTGAAAGAAGGTTTTGTGGTTTGTTGGTAAGCCAAAGGGATAAATCAACTAGGGTTAAACTTATGAGCCCGAAGATAAAATAAGTGTAAAAGGGTTAGTGAGCCTAGGTGACAAAACCAACATAGATTTTGACTTGTGAGCCTTGTGAAAAATAAGTCAGCTATAATCTTGATTAGATTATAGTAAAATTTTCAAGTAGGCTTGGGGAGTGGATGTAGGTGCTAGGTTTGCACCGAACCACTATAAATATTGTGTTTGTGTGTGATTGCCTTCTTTTCCCTCTTGCTCTTTGCTTATTACATTTGATTTACTGCTTTTCGCTGCATTTAATCTTGAGCATTGAATTTATTACTCACAAATACCACTAGAGCTCCACTTTATTGTTTTAAATTTTAAAAGACCCAATTTACCCCCCTCTTGGACTCCATTTCTGGGCAACAAGTGGTATCAGAGCACCGGTACTCTCTTGTAGGTCCAAGGATCTTGAGTGAAAGATCATGGCAGCCTCAATAGGAATGGGTGTAGTTGAAGGTCAAGCTTCAAATCATCCCCCACTCTTCAATGTCACAAATTACACTTATTGGAAAACATGCATGCATATTTTTATTTAAGCTATTGCTTACAATTTATGGAGGACAATTGTAAAAGGTCCTCATAGCCTATTATGTTGGTTAATGGCATTCTCACTCCAAAGATGGAAGATGATTGGGATGAGAATGATATTAAGCAAATAGAGCTTAATGCTAAGGCTATGAACTTGTTATTTTGCTCTCTTAATCCAAGTGAATTTAATAGAATATCTAATTGTCTCTCTGCCAAGGAGATTTGGGATACACTTGAGGTTACCCATGAGGGTACACACCAAGTGAAAACTACCAAGGTTAACATGCTCATTCATATGTATGAAATATTTAAAATGGAACCTACTGAGTCTATTAGTGAGATGTATACTAGGTTCACAAATATTGTGAATGGCATGAGAAGCCTAGGAAAAATTGTTTCTAATGGTGAACTTATAAACAAACTTCTCAGGTCTTTACCGGCTTCTTGGGATGCAAAAGTGATGGCTATTGAAGAAGCCAAGGATGTCAACACTCTTCCACTTGAACAATTGTTGGGCTCACTGATGACCTATGAGCTCTCCCTCAAGCAAAAGAATGTGGAAGTCGACAAAAAAAAGAAAGTGATCGCTTTCAAATCCACTGCTAGAGAAGAAACAAGCAATGACTCCGAAGAAGATGATGGAGAAGATGAGACGGCTCTAATGGCAATAAAATTAGAAGGTTTATGAGGAAGAAAAGGTTCAACTTCAAGAAGAAATCTCTGAAAGGTGAGCCAAGTAAAGAGAAAGACAAGGAGAAGGAGAAAGAGCAGCCCACTTGTTTGAATGCAAGAAACCCGATCATTTTAAGGTGGACTGCCCCTTGCTCAAGAAAAGCAGAAAAAAGTTAAGAAAGAAGGCCATGATGGCAACCTGGAGTGATAGTGAGGACTCCAGCTCTGAGGAAGAACAGCAGGAAGTGGCAAACTTCTGTCTGATGGTGGGTCATGATGAGGTATATTCTGAAATAGAAAATGAATTATATTTGATAAACTTCATGAAGTTTTTGATGAATTAGTCATAGAATTTAAAAAACTAAAGTCAAAAACATAAAGATTTGAAAAAGAAAAATTTGGATTTAACCAAAACAAACGATAAGCTTTCAAATGAAAATGAATGCCTTATTTTTTAAAATAGAAAATTAAATGATAAGATTTCAGTTCTTGAAAAGGAAAAAGAAGTTTTGAAAAAGAAAAGTTCTTCAGTTTCAAATGAAAATCTTTCAAAACAAAGAAAAAAAATTTGAATGAAAATAAAAGATATAAAGAAGAAATTGAAAAATTAAAACCTTTTGTAGATAAATTTATTATAGTTCTAAAAAATTAAATTTGCTTTTAACAATCAAAGAGCTATTTTTGATAGAGCAGGTTTAGGGTTTAGAACTCATAAGAAACAAAAACTTTTCAAAAATTTCTTTGTGCCTGCATCTTCATCTATTACTTGTTATGCATGTGGTACTAAAGGGCATAAATCTTATATGTGCAACAAAAGAAAATTAAGTAATATTAAGAAAGTTTGGGTTCCAAAAGGAACCAATGCCACTAACCTAAAAGAATCTAAGATGACTTGGGTACCTAAAGTTTTCACTTGATCTTTATTGCAGGTATGCCTTGCAACTAAGAAGAAAAGAATATGGTACCTTGATAGCGGTTGCTCAAGGCATATAACAGGAGATGTGGAGCGGTTCTCATCTCTCGAATATCAAAATGGTGGCAATATGACTTTTGGTGATAATGGAAAGGGCAAAATTATTGGTATTGGTAAAGTCCATATCACCCCTCTTCTTACATTGATAATGTTTTATATGTTGATGGTTTGAAAAATAACTTGCTTAGTATTAGTCAGTTTTGCGACAAGGATTTTAAAGTTATTTTTGAATCTTCTATGTGCATTGTTTCTAGTTTAGATGACAATGGCATCAAGTTCATTGGTAATAGGCATGGCAATATTTATATGATTGATCTTGATGATCTTCCGATTCAAAATAGTCAATGCCTAGTGGCAATGGAAGCCAAGATCAATGAAACTAGTTGGCTTTGGCATCGTAGACTAGGACATGCTAAATATCATTTGATTTCAAACTTAGTAAAAAGAATTTGATAAAGGATTTGCTAAACTAGTTTTGCAACAGATAAGATTATTTGCAGTGCTGCATTTCAACTTGGAACAAACCAATATCATCTTTTCATTTTCAACCAAAGGAGTAATCTCTACATCTAGACCCTAGAGTTGCTTCACATAGACCTTTTTTGGGCCAACTAGAACATCTAGTTTGGGAAGTAAAGAAGTACGTCTAGTTATTGTAGATGATTTCTCATGATTTACATGGTTCATGTTTTTTAGCACATAAAGATGAATGTTTTTCTGAATTCATTCATTAGATTTCTTAAATGAGTTTCAAATAGAAATGGTGTTTCAATCATATCTTTGAGAAGTGATCATGGAACCAAATTTGAAAATGCTGATTTTGATAAACTTTGTATTGAAAATGACATTCATCATAATTTTTCTGCACCTAGAACACCTCAATAAAATGGGATGGTCGAAAGGAAAAATAGAACTCTTGAAGAAATGGCACGAACCATGCTTTGTGAAAATGATTTACCTAGATATTTTTGGGCAGAAGCCATAAATACTGCATGCTATGTTTTAAATTGAGTTTTAATCTGACCGATTTTAAAGAAAATACCTTATGAGCTTTGGAAGGATAGAAAACCCTCAATTCATTATTTTCATGTTTTTAGATACCGTTGTTTCATTTAAATAATGGTAAGGATAATTTGAGCAAATTTGATGCCAAATCAGATGAAGGAGTCTTTCTAGGCTACTCCATATCTAGTAAGGCATACAGGGTCTTCAACAGAAGAACACTTGTTGTTGAAGAATCCATACATGTGGTATTTGATGAATCTGACCAAAAATCTTCGAGAAAAGAAGATGTGCTTTCTGATAAAACATGTACCAAGAAAACTGAAAGTGTAAACAACAACGAAGAGCCTACCAAGGAACAAGAAGATGATCAAAACACTGAAGGAGATCAAGCAGAAGGTGATGAAAACACATCTACAGTTAATCCACTACCAAAAGAATGGAGGTATGCTCATGGACACCCAAAAGAACTAATTATTGGTGATCCATCTAAAAGTGTATTTACTCGATCATCCCTTAAAATATCTATGATTATTTAGCTTTTGTTTCTCAAATTGAACTTAAAACTATTGAGGAAGCTGAATGTGATAGTAATTGGATAAATGCTATGTAAGATAAACTTAACCAATTCAAAAAGAACAATGTTTGGACATTAGTAGATAGGCCTTCAAATACTTCAATTATTGGCACAAAATGGGTTTTCCGAAATAAACTTGATGAAAATGGTGTTGTTACTAGAAATAAGGCTAGACTAGTTGCCAAAGGATACAATCAGGAGGAAGGAATAGATTTTGATGAAACCTTGGCTCCTGTGGCTAGAGTTGAGGCAATTAGGCTATTGTTGGCTTTTGCTTGCTTTATGAATTTTAAATTATTTCAAATGGATGTTAAAAGTGCCTTTTTAAATGGTCTTATTAAAGAAGAGTTTATGTTGAACAACCTCCTGGTTTTGAAAATTCTGAATTTTCAATCATGTTTACAAACTTCATAAAGCTTTGTATGGTTTGAAACAAGCTCTCAGAGCTTGGTATGATCGTTTAAGTTCTTTCTTACTCAAAAATGATTTGCTAGAGGTAATGTAGATAAAACTTTATTTTTAAAGAAAAAGAATGATGATCTCTTAGTAGTACAAATCTATGTTGATGATATCATATTTAGTGCTACTAACGAATCTCTTTGTCAAGAATTTGCAAAGTTAATGCAGGGTGAGTTCGAGATGAGCATGATCGAAGAACTAAATTTCTCGAACTCCAAATAAAGCAAACCAAAGAGGGGATCTTCATCAACCAAGTGAAGTACACAAAAAAATACTCAAGAAGTTTGGGATGGAGAATACCAAGCCTTTAGGTACCCCTATGAGCTCTACTTGTAGACTAGACAAAGATGAATCAGGTAAATCTATTGACCAAAAAAATATCATGGCATGATCGGTTCACTGCTATATCTTACTGCCAGTAGGCCAGACATCATGTTTAGCATTTGTATGTGTGCTAGATATCAGTCTAATCCTAAAGAGTCTCATCTTTTAGCTGTTAAACGCATACTTAGACATCTATCTGGCACAATTGAAATTGGTTTGTGGTACTCTAGAGATTCTTCATTTGAATTGATTGCTTATTCTGATGCTGACTTTGCTTGGTGTAAACTTGATCGTAAAAGTACTAGTGGAACCTGTCAGTTTCTTGGAGTAAATTTGATCTCTTGGAGTAGCAAGAAATAGAATTTAGTTGCTCTATCTATGATGGAAGCCGAATATATAGTAGCTGGAAGCTGTTGTGCTCAAATCCTTTGGATCAAACAATAACTCGAAGATTTTGGAATTAAACTAACTAAGACACCCATAAGATGTGACAATACTAGTGCAATTAATCTAAGAATCCTGTGCAATATTCAAGAAGTAAATATATTAAAATAAGACATCATTTCATAAGAGATCATGTACAAAACTCTAATGTTATTCTTGAATTTGTGTGTACTAATGATCAATTAGCTGATGTGTTTACCAAACCATTGAGTGAAGAAAGGTTCTGTCTAATTAGAAGAGAGTTAGGTGTCATTGACCCATTCTCCTAGAACTCTCACAAACTTCATCTTACCAAAGGCATTTTACTAAAAAAAAAAACACTTGCTTTTAGTCCCAAAAGCTTTTAAATATTTTCTTAAATTTTTGAAAACTTTTCAATTTTTTTGGGATTTTCTTGGCCAAGTGTCGACATTGGATTTTGTCAAGTGTTGACACCTGACCAAGTGTCGACACTTGACAAATACTAAGTGTCGACACTTGCGAAAAGAAATCTATTTTTAAAATGACTGATCGAGGGTTTTGTTTTCACTTCCCCCCCATCACTCTCAAGCTACAGTGGTCCCCTACACTCCAAATGCTTCCTCTTCCTATTTACCCCATCATGTAGGTATTCCCTCCCTTAATTTTCATTTATTTCACGTATTTTCATTTTCTTTTCATTACCATGATGCCGTACAACCTAAAAGGGCTTTTTTGACTAATTTTTGGGATTTCAATCGGATTTTCATGAGTTTTAATGGTTTTCTAAAACTCCATTAGAAGGAATGGTGGTTAACGGCATTTTTCCTGGATTTCCCATGGTTTTTGGCCGTTTTCATGCTCATTCCATCCAAATTTGGGAAAAACCACTGTTTGATTGATTTGGCCAGGAAAATGTGGGTTTTCATCTAAAATCTAGTGTTCTAAACTCATTTTTATTGCTTAGTCATTATTTTGAAAAATTATTCATGATGTTTTTGCGACATTTTCACTACTTTGCCAAAACCCTAATTGATTTAAGCCCAAATCACATGTGTTTTGGTATTTTGACCTTACAAAATATTTTACAAAAGTTCAAATATATTTTAACAACCAAAAACATTTTCTAGTTTGTAAATGTTTCACTTTCAAATTGTTTAAAGATTTCCAAATTTTCTTTTGGTATTTACAACCCAAAATTTTTGTCTTAGTTTTCAAAAATTGTCTAAGCACCTCTTAAGAAATGAATTTCTCCTTAGCTCAACCTGTAGCCTATTCAGCTAGTTTGACATGGGTCATAGAAAGAGACTAGTAGTTAGGAGACCGAGTCAGAGGTCAGAGAGGAGAACAAAGGCTAGGCATGACACTGGTGAGTCGAGCAGCTCAGTTGCACCTGGTTCCCCTGTGGAGAGGATGGCAAGGAAGGCTGTTGCATCTGGTCGATGAGTGGACTTAGAGTTTTTGATTGGCAGCATTTTCAGATCTGTCAGACCCTTATCGATGCGGGTTTGGTGCCCTTCTGCACTATGCAGGAGAGGTATTACCCCCATCTGGTACGTGAGTTCTATGGAGCTTTGGATTGCCGACATATGACATGGAGGACTTTTGTGTGAGGTATGGAGATTCTACTGACAGAGGAGCTCTTGAGCAGAGTTTGGGAGATACCACACCGAGGGATTAGCATTTTCTTTGTGGATGATAGGGAGGCCGCATTCCATTGTATTTTGGAGCCCGAGGATGTTCGCGGTGTGACAGTAGTCACCGTGAACCAGTTATCGGCGGAGATGCGGCTCCTTCATCATATCACGGCCCGGGTTCTTCTACCGAAGATAGGGCATTTTGATTTTATCACAGAGAGTGAGCTTATGCTCATGGTCTGCTTGACATAGAGGATGCAGGTGGACATTCCTTCTATGTTGCTGATACAGATGAGAGATGCGACTAGCCAGCATCATCATTGTCTATCCTATGGGATGGGACTGACCCGACTATTCAGAGCTTGTGGAGTATCCTTGGAAGGGGAGATCCCCAAGGAGATCTTACACATAGATGTTTATGATGAGAGGTCGCTCCATCGTATGGGCTACAGAGTGGTTGGTGGCAGATGGGTCAGGAGGAGTCTGGCCAGGAGCCAGATGAGGAGGATGAGTTACGTGAGGTAGAGGCAGGACCATCAGGGCCAGTCAATTCTCCTGTTCAGACAGCTCATGCATCAGAGACTGAGCCTGCGACGCCTTCTGCCACACCTTCAGTAGCTCCTCCAGCATCTACTAGAGTACATTTTGAGAAGTATTCATGTGAGCAGTTTGCAGAGGTGAGAGGTGAGCTTTCAGCTGTGAGCTGGATGATCAGCTTCGAATGAGATTGAGAGCCTAGAGCTCACACTGCTTGAGCTGAATTCATCAGACTGAGATTGCGTGCAGCTATTAGATCCCTGCTCCTCCTGCTGACTGATGAGCTTCGAGACCATGAGATCTCAGATGCGTGCTATAATTGCGATCCTGCTATCCCTGATCCTGATGATGATATGATCATGATGATGTGATGACAGGCCAATGATATGATGATGGATGATGCATGATGATGCTACAGATGTGATGATCCAGGTGATGACTGATGGTGCGCACTACAGGTGATGTATGATGGCGTGTGAGGTCCAACGTTATGATCGTCATCGGAGCGGTAGTCCCTAGTTGTTCCTCCAGCTGATGCTACTACACTCCAACTGCCACTGATCCAGTCTTTGTTACCCCCATCGAGACTCTACCCCCTCCATCTTCTAGAGCCTTTAGAGTTGCACCTCGTTTTAGGCCATCCACTAGGATTAGGAGCCATGGTATCCTGAAGACTCCTTGTAGTCTAGCCCGTAGGACTAGGGTTACCGATCCTATTTCTTTTGAGATTCCATCTGATGAGGATTAGCCTCACAGATGTCTATTCTGTTGTATGATCTTTATATTTCATGTTACTTCTGATATATGACTCTTTATATATTTTGTATGTTTCAGTTTTGCTGATGAGTCAGCAAATTTTATACTGAAAACTCCACTTATCATATATATATATTTCAGTTTGGATGTTCAAAAATTATGATTCACTTTGATTGCTTGATTAGTTACATTTACTTTCTTCAGCTCTGATACTCTCTTTGGATATTTTTGGTTCTGATACCTATCATTTCTGATACTCTACCACTTTTTGTCTCCATGCTCGTTTTGAGGGGGAGGTTATTTCTCTTTCTAATGATTGACAAAAAGGGGGAGTAATAGTATAGATTGTATGGGAGTATTGGCATAAATTGTTTGTGAAAATTTTCCAATTTGTTTGTGTAAATTTTCAAATTTGATCTACTTTGATACCCTGGTATAACATATAAATTGTTTTGATTAGAAATATCTAATTGAGGGGGAGATTGATTCTTCCTAACTATGAAAATTATGGCTCATACAGACTTACAATCATACTCATGAATTATCATAGTTGAAACTTGAAACTTAATGCTGTTTTACTCAAGGTTTTGTCATCATCAAAAAGGGGAAGATTGTTGACTCCACCTAGTAAATTTGATGAATAACAAAACATTGAGTGCATATTGTATACTAATGTGTATTTCAAGCTATGAGTTTTCAGGAAGAAAGCACATTAAAATCTCAAAAGCTTATGTATCATGGCACGCCGTGGCACGAAGCATTTTTCATAATTCTGGACATCCTCTTCATGAAAAAAGAGCTTTTACATGTTCAATTGTTATTTGTTTATGTTCTATTTAAATTTTAAAATCAATATTTATGTTTTTGGCTCAAATTACACTTGATTGTGAATTTTCAGTGTCAAGTGTCGACACCTGGGAAGTCAAGTGTCGATACTTCAGCATTTGGCACGCAGAAAAATCCTTGGCATGCCAAGTGTCGACACCCAGAACTCAAGTGTTGACACCAGCATTTCAAGTGTCGACACTTAGGTTTCTAAGTGTCGACTCAAGGCCTAAGATTTTTGAAAATACAGAACTTTGCCATTTGAGAATTTTTTGTGTCAAGTGTCGACACCTGTGCATCACGTGTCGACACTTGAAAGTTCAAGTGTCGATACCTAGAAATCAAGTGTCGATACTTGATAGCCAAGTGTCGACACCTGATGAGCCAAGTGTCAACACTTGAAGCCTGACAGCCCTAACGGATCTATTTTATTGACTTGCAGAACTCACTTTTCAAGCTCCAAATGGCTAGATTCAAGGCTCCAACGGTCACAAACCATATTTTGAAAGTTTCTTCTTGTATTTAAACTCCACCAACTTCATTCTAAAGGTATTGAAGTGTATTGAAGTCCATTGAAAGCCAAAAAGCCAATATTCTCTCAAGAACTTCACATCAAAAGCCTTTTATAGTTTGATTCCCTGAAAAGCCTACAATCTCGTCCTTATATCATTCCAAAAGAAGAGTTTGAAGGATATTCCAAGGAGGAGACAAGACAAAGCATCAACTTGAGCTTCAAAGCTTTCATTCTACTCTTGAAGAGAGTTTGTCTTATTTTTGAAATTGTATATCTATTTTTGTCTTGTGATTTGACCTTGCTTTCAAGGGTGTCTTGAAAGAAGGTTGTTGTGGTTTGTTGGTAAGCCAAAGAGATAAAACCAACTAGGGTTAACTTGTGAGCCCGAAGACAAAACAAGTGTAAAAGGTTGTTGGTGAGCCTAGGTGACAAAACCAATATAGGTTTTGACTTGTGAGCCTTGTGAGAAACAAGTCGACTATAATCTTGATTGGATTATAGTGGAATTCCCAAGGATGGCTTGGGAAGTGGATGTAGGTGCTAGGTTTGCACCGAACCACTATAAATATTGTGTTTGTTTGTGATTGCCTTCTTTCCCTCTTGCTCTTTGCTTATTACATTTGATTTACTGCTTTCCGCTGTATTTAATCTTGAGCATTGAATTTATTACTCACAAACACCACTAGACCTTCACATTACTATTTTAATTATAAAATACCCAATTCACCCCCCCTCTTAGGCTCCATTTCTGGGCAACACCAAGCCATTTGAAATTCAAAATTTGAAATTCAAATAATACAAAATGAGGGGAGAGAGTGGGCATCTTCATGAAGAGGGGAGATGATTATGGAGGAAAATGTGGACTCATTTGAATTTGAATTCCATCTCTTCTTGGGCGGCAATCAATGGTGAGGTGTCTTGGTGATGTGGCAAAGTGGAGTGATGAAGTGGCTTCCAAGTTGGTGATCCTATGGTCCATGCACCCACCTTCCTTATTTTGACTTGTTGTGCTTGAAAATAGATTGGACTTCTTGTGCTAAAATCAGGTTGGTCTTGGCTGACTCTCCTTGACTCAATTACAATGAAGAACTTAATTGAAGCAAATATAGGACTCAATTACCAAAATAAAATGAATACATGACTAATAGACTCAAATAAAACTTATTACATGACTCAAATCCTCAATCTTCCAACCATAGGGAATCTTTCCTAATTTGTATCGGTTGAAGTCTCTTCCTGAGCCTGGTGCCTGCACCAAGCAACCTTATATAGGAGATTTATTAGGGTTTTAGTATTGTCGTTGCACCTATATCTGATTGGATTAGGAAGGGTACATTTAAGTGGACCAAAGCAGCTGATAAGGCCTTCCTAGAACTTAAGGATAAGATGACAAATACACCCATCCTTAGATTACCTAACTTTTCTAAGGTGTTTGAGGTCGCTTGCGATACCTCGGGAGTAAGAATAGGTGGGGTACTAAGTCAAGAAAATCACCCTGTGGCCTTTTTAGTGAAAAGCTGAATGAGGCTAAACTTAAGTACTCTACCTTTGATAAGGAATTTTATACAGTAGTCCAGGCCCTTAGATATTGGAGACATTACTTACTACCGCATGAGTTTGTCTTATTTTCTAACCATGAGGCACTCCAGTTCCTAAACTCCTAAAAGAAACTCAACCCATGGCATGGTAAATGGATCGAGTATATTCAGGCATACACCTTTATCTTGAAACACCGTGTCAGAACAAACAATAAGGTAACAAACACCCTTAGCCATACGTCTTTGCTTTTAGGTTCAGTCAGCACCCAAGTCATAGGGTTTGATAGATTAAAGGAAGAGTATGAAGCCTTCCTAGACTTTGTAACATTTACCAGACCCTTAGGCTTGGACCATCCAGTACCCATAGTGAGTATACCATTCAGGATGGTTACCTATTCCAAAATAATAGACTCTGTATCCCAAGAACTTCTCTTAGAGAAATCTTGATTTGGGAGACCTATGCTGGAGGTTTAGTTGGTCACTTTGGTAGGAATAAGACCATTTCAGCGATAGAAGACCAGTTTTATTGGCCAGGTTTGAAAAGGCATATTGCTCAGATTATAGCCAGGTGTAGAACTTGTGCTGTTGCAAAACAGTAGAAGCAAAACACTGGTCTCTATACACCTTTACTAGTGCTTGATCTCCCTTGACAGGATCTTAGTATGGTCTTCGTGTTCGGATTACCTAAGACCCAGAAAAAACATGATTCTATCTTTGTAGTGGTCGACAGGTTCTCTAAGATGCTCACTTCATCCCATGTTTCCAAACCTTTGATGTATCTAGAGTATCCAAGCTTTTCTTAGACAATGTGTCTAGACTCCATGGCCTACCCAAGACCATCGTATCAGATAGAGATGTTAGGTTCACCAGTTATTTTTGAAAAACCCTTTGGCACTTGTTAGGGACCAAGCTTAAGTTTTTTACAGCCTACCACCCCCAAGCAGATGGCCAAGCTGAAGTGGTGAACCATAGCCTAGGAAACCTCCTTAGATGCCTGGTAGGTGAACACATTGGAAATTGGGACCTATTATTGTCTAGAGCAGAGTTCACCTACAATAGCTCAGTAAATAGGACCACGGACAAGAGTCCTTTTGAGATAGTCCATGGGTATAAGCGTAATCGCCCCATTGATCTAATTCCTTTACCTATTCATGCACGAGTCTCAGAGTGTGCAGAGTCATTCACACAGTATATTAGAGACTTGCATAAGGACATTAGCCAAAAGATTAACCTAAGCAATGAAACATATAAGAAACTAGCTAATTCCTGAAGAAGGGCCAAGGAATTTGATGTAAGGGATTTTGTCATGATTAGGCTTAGGCCTGAGCAGTTCCTACTCGAGACCGTTAAAAAGCTTCACGCTCGTAGAGCCAAACCTTTTAAAGTGATAGAGAAGGTTGGACCAAATGCCTATGTATTAGATTTGCCTCCGGATTTGGGCATTAGTTTTACCTTCAATATCACAGACCTGGTTGAGTATAGGAAACCGACAGCGATACCTAGTGAGGCCTCTAGACCTACTCCTTCCATTGTGAGTGACCCTAGCCAAGAATGTCCACCAATTATTTGGCCTGAGAGAGGAGAACGGATTGAGCGTATCTTGGACGATCAAGCCATCATGACCCGGGGCCGTGGCTATCAACACTACCTGGTCTGATGGCAAGGCTGGCCAGAGTCGGACGATTCATGGATTTCTCAAGAGGACTTGTAGTGCCTCGACCCCAACCTTCTTGAGAGATATATGAGCTAGTGTGATCCTTACTCGATAGGGTTGAGTTCCTCCCATCCCGGGAGAATTGGTGCGGATACCAGAGACACCAGAATAAGACAGAGACTTCTTAACCCTCTGTGGATTACTTAGTAGTATTTGAGTCTATTTGTAATAAGGGCTTAGCCTAATTGAGTTGTCATTTTTATTATTTGAGTCCTGTATCAATCAGCTTATGTTGAGCTAATTTTCTTTCTAAGTCCTGTACATGTTAGTCCAAGTCCAGTGAAGACTCAGTACAAGTGAAGACCAAGCCAGTCCAAGTAAAGATCAACCCATCTTGAAGTTATGAAGACCATGGAAGGCCTAGTAGAAGAAATTAGAAGCCCGGAACCAAATTGGAAGCCCTGAAGCACTAGACCACAGCTTGAAGCAAAATGGGCCAGCCAAGGCCTGGGAGAGGAGCTAGGGCACCATCCACCCTATGGTCACCACCCCTTGGTCGGCCACTTAGGGTCACCTCCCTTGGCTGACCAAGGCAAGAGAGGAGAAAGCAATTTGAGGGATTCAAATCCTAGACCTACCATGTATTCTAGCTAGGGTTAGGGTGGGATTCAAATTCCAGGGAAATGTCTTTTGTAACCTTACTTGGGGGCCAACTTAGTGAGTCTATTTAAGAGACTCTATTCTCTTGTATCAAGACACTTTTTTGAAGGAATATAACTGAGTTTTCTATCTGCTGTGTGCTAAGGGGATTTTGTGTGAACCCCTCCTCTTCTTCCTTGTGTTCTGTGCCCAGTCTCCAGCCGCCATCCAGCTCTCCAAGCCCTGCCGCCCATATCAAACTCCTTCTTCCCTGCTCTTTTCTTAATTAATCCTTCATCTTTGCTTTATTTTCTAACCCTTGAAAGGCTATTTGCAGGTCCCTCAACTTCTATGAATCCAACGACTCCAATCGGACAGCAATCGAATCACAAGGTTGAAAGTCGAGAATCCGCGGGTCTCCGGCTTTATCATCCAGGCTGCATCCGAGAGCGAGAGTGATCCCTTCATCTATGGTCTTTATCAGGCATACCAATCATTGTCAGGTACACCCCCTCTGCTTGCTAGTAGCCTTATTGAAGGAGAACTAGCCCAACCGAGACTTCTCAGCCTCGGCGGTCCTCTTTCTTATTGCATTTTAGGTTCTACTTTGCATGCTTTAGTTTCTTACTTGCATAGACCCCTCTAATTAGATTCATGGCCTGATCTTCAGGATTAAGATACATAACTTAATATAAAAAATACAAAAATAATTTTGCATGCATTGTTAGTTCCGCATCATTTGGTATCAGAGCCTGTTTGGGCTCAGTTCTCTTTGAATACTCAGATCGGGTGCTTCACCATGGCCATCCGGTCATAGGAGACAAGTAGGGCAACAAGACCCTCTCTTTCCAATCTACAGGATCTCCTATGGCGTGTAGGGGTGCCGTTGTGATTTGACCCCTGAAGAAGAAAACAAAGAGTTCATTAGGATTTTTTTGCATCTTAGCCTTCTCAGTACATAGCCTGCTCTTTCAATTGTTTCTACCCACAAAAACCTCAAAAAAATTTGAAAATTATTTTTTTAAATTCCTTATAATTGAGATTAATTTATAGAATTTTTTAAAGAATTATTCAGTTTGTGGATTTTCTACCAGTCGAAACACTGCCTGAGAATAGTTCTACCTTGTTTTGGCAGCAAAACAAATTTTAGCAAGTTTAGGGTTGGTTTAGTATAATTTTTGCATATCTTATAATTTTGGCATGTTTCCTACATATTAGGTAATTATCTGTAAATTATCTTTCTATTTTAAAAATACCAAACAAAAAAAAATTACATATACTCATAAAATATCAAAAACACCTAAAATCCTAATTTGCAATTTCATCTGCCTGCCATCATTGCATAATTAACTTAAGGGCATCTCTATCCAAGATAAGGGAAGGAGGTCATTACCTTTCCTTAGCCCAAAAACAACATCCCTTGCATTCAGTCCCAAGCCTAATTTAAAATTAACTAGACTTAATTTGCCCTCGTGGGCTAGGGACACCAATTGATTGGGTTCGATCATTGTGGGATGACTAGCGCACCCAATTCATCTCCTATTACTGAATGCTGGTGTCTAGGCTAGAGGTACATTATCAAATGACCTAAGCGGATTGGTGGTTCCTTAATTGGGTCCCTACGAGAGCAGGGGGGCCTCTCACCATCCCACCTCTTACATGGCTTGTTGAAGGACTAGGATTTGAGTTGTGTGTAAGTTGATTCAACCCATTCTGATTGGGCTCTAGGTCTAGGTAGCTGTAGTCGAGTCAGTGTTGAGTCTTGCATGTGCACTAGATCAGTAGCTTCATATCATCCACCATCTCCACCTTTGGTTGAATCCATGGATAACTTTGAAGCCCAGATGAAAGCCCTTACTGATCAGCTAGCCCCTCCTTCACTTAGATGATCAGAGGTTTGACTAGATGGAGAATATAAGAAACCTAAGGAGACATGTAGGTCCCATTCTGAGATAGGTCTTGAGTCACGTCCCCATCCTAGGAGAACCCCTCGCTGTGACCCTTATTATGAGGTTGACCCTAGGAGGACCCCAAACCCTGATCCCAAACTTAAGGTTGAACCTAGGACTGATTGAAGTATTATAATCTTCGATGATGCCTGAGGTGTTGAAGAGGAAGGAGAAGCATCGACTGGGGGGGCTGACCTAATCAGGGAAATGTCCCATGCCCTCAAAGGCTCTTGTCTTCGCATGCTCACCTAAGCCGACCCATAAGAGGAGCCCACAACTTGTTATCCTAGGACTACCTCAACTTGAGGCTTTTTTAGTATCGAGGTGCTGGCAGGGTCCTTCCTCTTCTAGGCCACCTAGTGGATAGCCTCCGGATCTTCATCCCTCATAGCTACAAAATTGAAAAAGGGGTTAAGAAATCCAAAGTAAGATGAAATCGAGGCATCAAACTCACTAATCGGATTGGCCGGACTCAAACTGGCCTCATAGAGCATCTGCTCTGAAAGCAATTGGCAAAAGGGAGGAGCTAGTTAGTAAAAAATGTATTCTAAGACCTCCTCCTTGGCTTCTTGGAGAACTGGCTTTTTATTTTTTGATGGTCAAGGTAGATTCCTTGAAGTGTCGAAGCTCCAAGATTGCTTGATTGACACAAAAAATAACCGCTCCTTCTAGCCATGCTTGTGGAAGGAGCCCCAAACAAATTGCCAACCAGGTTGGGGGGAGATATACCACCACTCGTCTTCTTTAGGGTTCTCCTTAAAGATGAAGCACACCTTGAAGATAGTGATGGTTGGCTTGGAGCTGAGGAGGAAACAATAGGGAAGAAATGTGATAATTGGTTGCCAAGAGTTGGGATGACACAAAAATGAGCTATCCTAAAACACTTGAAAAGTTCTACTATGAAATAAGGTATGGGGAACCAAAGCCCAGCTCAGAAACACTCCTTATATAACCCAAGCTAACCAAGAGAAGGATAATCTATTTGGTCCTTGAGGCTAGTGACCTTAAGAGAAAGCCCCATGGGATTCTAGTACTGAAACCCAAAAACTTCAAGCCCACATGAGTGATGATGGATGCTATGTGGATTGTGCCTAAGTTCGACCTTTCCTTGACTTCAGGGTGGTTGGACTAGGGCTTAAATTGGCCCTCCTTCAGGCTTGATCTAGAAGACCAGCTACCAATGGTGGACTCCATGTCTATCTTAGATCTAGAAGATAAGAAACTAACCTATGACCACAGCTAAGTAGCCTTGGAGTTCAGACTTTGAAACTTGAAGCTCGGAGTTGGGATTTCAATTATGAGGCTCAGGAGCTAAGAGGACCAAGTGGCTGCTGGAAATCACCAAAAACTGCCTAACTGGCTCACCTGTTAAAAGTGAAAGGTGAGAAGTAGGAAGCCTATTTATAGGACCTTGAATAGCTTCGATTTGATGATGATTCAACTACCCCTCTGATGCTCGCATAGTGTCACCACCTAATTGGCCCGAACAATCTCCCATTGGATCCAAGCCCTCTACAACCCAGATATGTGGATGTAAAAAAATCAAATGTTCTATGAAGTGACACATGGCCAAGCAAAAACCCACCTGAGGGATCTCAATTCAAGGTGCTTTTATTTCATGAAAAGGATCGGCCTTAATTTGAAAGTTTACTCCCTTTATCGGAGCTCTGCTCGGACTCGTGAGTAGGGAGCAGTGTTATGGGCATTCACCCCTATCAAATTTGCATCCACATATCTGCATCCTAGAGTTCGACCTCCACTCGGATTGTCTTGGCCCCTTCCAAGATCTATTCGACCTCCACCTCAGATTGTCTCGGACCATCTAGGATTTGTTTGATCTCCACCTCGAATTGTCTCGACCCATGCTAAGATCATCTGACCTCCACTTCAAATTGTCTTGGTTTGTTCCATAATTCATTCAACCTCCACCTCGAAAGCTCTTAACACATTAAATGATTCTCCAATCTCTGAGCTCCACCTGGTGCAGACATCAGAGGCACCAGAATATATAGAGGCTTCTAAATCCTTTGTGGATTACTTAGTAGTGTTTAAGTCCAGTTTATAATAAGGCTTAGCCTATTAGAGTTTTCCTTTTCATCATTTGAGTCTTGTATTCAGAGTGGATTTATTCCAGTAGGGTTTGGATCAGTCAGTCAAGTCAGCTCATGTTGAGGTAGTCTTTTTCTGAGTCCATATATGTTAGTCCAAGTCCAATGAAGACTCAATACATGTGAAGATCAAGCCAATACAAGAGAAGACCAACCCATCTTAAAGTTATAAAGACCATGGAAGGTCCAGCAGGAAAAATTAAAAGCCCTGGAACCCTGGAGCGTAGCTTGGAGCCCTGGACCGCAACTTGAAGCAAACTAGGCCAGCCAAGGCACATAAGAGAACCAAGGGGCGCCACATTCTTATGGTTACCACCCCTTGGTTGGCCACTTAGGGTCTCCTCCCTTGGCCGACCAGGCAAGAAAGAGAGAAGGAGTTTGAGAGAAAGAGGGCTAAGGACTTTCCATGTTTTCTAGCTAGGGTTTGGGGTGGGATTCAAATTCTTATGTAAAGACCTTTATATCCTTACTTGGGGGACAAGTTATGTGTCTATTTAAGAGGCTCCCTTCTCTTGTATGAAGACTAATTTTTGAATAAAATTATATTGAGTTTTCTAATCTATGCTGTGTGCTTGCTGTGTGCTATGGGGAATCTGTGTGAACCCCTTCTTCTTCCTAGTTTTCTGCACCTTTCATCCAGCTGCCATCAAAACCCTAGAAGCCATCTCTTCAGCCTTGGCCGCCCAACACAAAAACTCTTCCATCCTTGCTATTTTCAATTTATTTCTTCATCCCTACATTAATTTCTAACTCATGACAGGTGATTTGTAGGTCCCTCGATGTTTACGAATCCATTGATTCTAGCCGGGCTGCTTTCAGATCACCGGGTTGAAAGTCGCGAATCCGTAGGGTCTTCGGCTTGTCATCCAGGCCACATCTAGGAGTGAAGAGAGACCTCTGCAAGGATTCATCTACTAGATCCTATCAGGTACCCTCCTCTACTTACTAGTAGCGTTATTGAAGGGGAACTAGCCTAACCGGGGCTTCTCAGCCTCGACGTCCTCTTTTCTAATACTTTTAGGATCTTTTTTGCATGCTGTTACTTCTTATTTTTGCATAGAACTTTCTACTTTAATTCTTGGCTTTATTTTCGGGATTTAGACACATAACTCAACATATAAAAATACAAAAATACTTTGCATGTATATTTAGTTTTGCATCACCACCCATGCTAGATTTGGTCAAAAGCTAGATTAGGCCTTCACCAGGCCATCCCGCATCATGAGTGTGTGATGTAATCCTTGCCATGATCCTCGTCATGATCCTTATCTTGATCCTTGCCAAGATCAGCCTTAATCCCTAGAAATAGCTAACTACCATGGTGATCTCTCCCTCTCTAGAAATACTAGCAGGGGGATCCCAGGTGCGGACATTCACTCATAACCCTCTTCTTCCCTCACTCTCTGCCATCTCTCTTTTCTATTCTTAGAGTTGAGCTTACTTGAGTTTTGGAGGGTCCCCATTGGAGAACCGGATCATGACTTTTTGTAGGTCTTGACCTGGCATTCGAGGCCAACGATGAGTGCCCAATCTGAGCTCATCCTCAACCTCTATTCCAACCTCTTTGATCAACTCAGATTCTATAGCAACACTATCTATGTTGAATCCTAATTGATATAGCTAGAAATGGTCTCTTGCATGGCTCGCCACATCATCTGGTAGCTTAGCACTAGAAGCTGACTCTTCAGGCTATACATATGGCTATTAGAAACCATGCTGGGAAGCTTGGCTACCCTTCTTCCATAAGGAAGTAAGTAAGCCAGCACCATCTCTCTGACACCGGCTACTCGCATAAATACAGTTACACTACAAAAGCATGCCTGCCATGAGGATGAGCTCTGCACCATTCCTAGCCACTCCAAGCCACTCTTTTAGGGGCATGTAGTTTGCAGAGACTTGCTAGCCACCATTTCCTGCATCATAGAATGTCTCTTAGGTATCAGGCACTTCATATACCTTGCCTATAAAAACTATTCCCTAGGACCCTCTAGGTAAGTCTCTACCAAATCTTGGAGAAATCTTTTCCACGGTTTCCCTAAAGCTCTCCTTTGGCAAGTCCTTCCATATGTTTTTTTTCAAAAAATCCAAGCCCTCTGAGAGTCTCAATAGCTTTTCAGAGCCATCTAGATTTCTAACTTGAAGCTTGGATGAAGGTCTACGAAGCCTGCCTCATCTAAGCCTTGCTTATACTCTCCTATGCCTGTCTCACACTTTGCCACCTCCATCCACCACTTCCATTGCCTCGTCCACATCCATTCCATCCCAATGCTAGGCCATTACCACTTCTTCCACCTAGAAGCTACAGACTCCTCTTTTCTATTTGCATTCATAGAAGACTGACTTAGGCATCAGAGGGTCCACCACTGAAAACCCCCCACCATAGCTAGACTTCTATGTCTTCCTTGTTTTTGTAGGTTCTAGAATGCCTGAGTGCGATGAAGGGAAACCCAGAGCCATCTGACATAGTAACCACATTCAGCCATGTTAGCAAGTTTCAAGTAGAACCACAATAGATTGCCATTAGAGGAACAGCATTGGGTCCATACACTTGTTGAGAGGACCTGTAGCTTATTTTTTTTTGTGTAGCTATGGCGAGAAAGAAGGTAGTGATATAATCTACCAATCCTCCTCCTATAGAGGAGCTAGTAGCTCCGGTAGATCACCATTAGGTTCTACCAGACTAGGATACTGATGAGCCCTTGTCCATCCCTTATATCACACTCGAGCAGTTTCACTAACTCCAACTTGATGTGCAGTCATTGGTTGTCACAGTGTAGGACGTGCAACAACCTCTAACTCAGCCTGCCTCCGTGCTAAATAGGCACCCACCATTAGATGTCCCTCCTTTAGAGCAGGGGCAGGGCAGGGTGGTTTACCATACCCCATCGAAGCAAAATCTCTCTTGATAGCCTCCCAGCTAGCTGGTATTCTCGAGCAAGCTCCTCATCATCACCCTTTAGGTCCCAAGGGGACAACCCATGCACATCATGCCCATTATTAGATGGGTCACCAAGGTAGGAATCATGATCATGTTTTATTTATTTCACTTTTTCATCTTCTTTTTTTTTTTAGGACTTCTCAATGGATCGATTCTCACATCGGCATTCAAAAAGGCACACCTGGCAATGGGACGAGCTAGATTGAAAGCTTTGCGAAATGGATGTGATGGGGACTCGAAACCCATTCAGTTTTCTTTTTCTTTTTTTTAGATTTTTTTATTTTTTAGTTTAAAAATACTTATCCCAACTATTCCTCTTATTACCATTATCCTTACCTTATCCCGATGTTATTCCCAACTTATTCCAGATCTATTCCTATCTTCTTCAACCTCCAGGAAAACACAGAGAGTTCATTTTTTTGATTTTTTTTGCCCCACCGGTCCCCGATTCGCCGTGCCCGACCCCTGGCCGCCCCGCCGACCGGACCCCGCCAATGCTCGATGGCTCCCGCCCTCGCCGGAGAAGCCGCCACCGCCGCCCATGCCCGTCGGAAGACGAACTAACGCGGGAGGTGTCCATCCGCCCACTTGCAACCGTGCCGCCCTGCACCGCTGCCGGCCTGCTGCCCGCCGCCCGCCGGCCCCCGCCGGGCCATCGGTGGGGTCCACCACCGCCCACGCCTGTGGGAAGATGAATGGACGCGGGAGGCGTCCGTCCGCCCCGTGCGTCCATGTGATGCCACCACCGTGCCGCCGTGCTGCCCCGCCACGACCGCCCCTCTAGGCCGGCCGCCGGAGATCCCCTCTATGGCTCGACCGAGAGAAGCTTTGGCACACTTCTCAAAGCACCCTAAGGAAAGGCTATTCTGCACGATTTTCAGAGTATCACGATCTTCAGGGCCGCACGATTTCCAAAGTAGAGGGAGATTTCAAAATTCAAATAACAGGAATTTATTTGGTATTTTTTCATGATTGTAATGTGGGTTTAAAATGGAAATTTGGGATTTAGGTTTTGAATTTGAATTCAAATCTAGGGATGATTTCAAGGGATTTTATTTTTGAATTTCAAAAGGGATATGGGCACCTATAAATATCCATACTCTTGTAATAAACTAGTTGATGAAAATTAATTTTTGAGAGTGTTTTTCCACTCGTGTGTGGTTATGGACCGAGGCCCATTTGCCTTCGTCCTTCGGGACGTCGAGGGGTGTGAGGCCCCAACTTGCCTTCGTCCTTCGAGACGTCGAGGGGTGTGAAGCCCCAGGTATCTCTATTCTTTTCTCCCATCTTCATGTCTCTCCCTATTTTCCGTCGTGACCTTGAGATTCATCTTAGCGCCTCCAAGTATCGAGGAGGTTATAATGCCTTAGAGGTGAGAAGTCTCTTCATTAGGATAAGTCCCAAGGTCCATGAGTTCCAGTCCCCTGTCTCCCATCCCCATCCTTCCTTCGCCACCTCCACCAAGAAAACTGAAAATCAAAAGAGTCTGGCTGTTTTAGGACTTTCAGGGTCGTCCTATCCTAGTCCCGGGAGGCTTCTTAGCACTCCCACGATCTTTGGTTTGCTTTAAGTTTTTTTTCCCATTTCTGAATAATCCCAGGTTTCTTCGTGTCCGCCATCACCACATTAAATTGGTATCAGAGCTAGTAGCGGACTAGGATTTGCTTCGTCCTCAAACTCGTCGAAGTCGAGTTCTTCATGCTGCAGGAGAATGATGGGAGACCCGAAACCAATCCGGGTTTTCTTTTTCTTTTTTTATTTTTTTATTTTTTAGTTTAAAAATACTTATCCCAACTATTCCTCTTATTCCCATTATCCTTACCTTATCCTGATGTTATTCCCAACTTATTCCAGATCTATTCCTATCTTCTTCAACCTTCAGGAAATCACATAGAGTTCATTTTTCCAATTTTTTTTGCCCCACCGGTCCCCGATCCGCCATGCCCGACCCCCGGCCACCCTCGCAGGACCGCCATTGACGCTCGCTGGCCCCCGCCCTCGCCGGAGAAGCCGCCACCACCACCCACGACCGTGAGAAGATGAACGGATGCGGGAGGCATCTGTCCGCCCACCTACGGCCGTGCCGCCATGCACCGCTGCCGGCCTGCTACCCGCCGCCGTTCTCGCCACCCGCCGGCCCCCGCCCGCCGCTGGTGGGGTCCGCAGCCACCCACGCCTATGGGAAGACGAACGGACACGGGAGGCATCCGTTTGCCCCGTGCGTCCGTCTGACGCTGCCGCCATGCCGCCGTGCCGCCCCACCACCGTCGCCCGCCCGCCGGCGTGCCACCGTGCCGCCCCACCGCCGCCTGCTGGGCCGGCTGCCAGAGATCCCCCCTGTGGCTCGGCCAAGAGAAGCTTTGGCACGCTTCTAAAAGCACCCCCAAGGAAGGCTATTCTACATGATTTTTGGAGCTGCACGATTTTCAGAGCAGCATGATCTTCATGGTCACATGATTTCCACAGCAGAGGGAGATTTCAAAATTCAAATAACAGGAATTTATTTGGTATTTTTTCATGATTGTACTGTGGGTTTAAAATGGAAATTTGGGATTTGGGTTTTGAATTTGAATTCAAATCATTTTGAATTTGAATTCAAATCTAGGGAGGATTTTAGGGGATTTTATTTTTGAATTTCAAAAGAGATATGGGCATCTATAAATATTCATACTCTCTTGTAATAAACTAGTTGATGAAAATGAGTTTTGAGAGTGTTTTTCTACTTGGTGTGGTTATGGGCTGAGGCCCGTTTGCCTTTGTCCTTCGGGACGTCGAGGGGTGTGAGGCCCCAACTTGCCTTCATCCTTCGGGACGTCGAGGGTGTGAGGCCCCAGGTATCTCCATTCTTTTCTCCCATCTTTATGTCTCTCCCTATTTTCCCTCGTGACCTTGAGATTCATCCTAGCGCCTCCAAGTATCGAGGAGGGCATAATGCCTTAGAGGTGAGAGGTCTCTTCATTAGGATGAGTCTCAAGGTCCATGAGTTCCAGTCCCCTGTCTCCCATCCCCGTCCTTCCTTCACCACCTCCGCCAAGAAAACTGAAAATCAAAAGAGTCGGCTGTTTTAGGACTTTCGGGATCGTCCTATCCTAGTCTCGGGAGGCTTCTTAGCCCTCCCACGATCCTTGGTTTGCTTTAGGTTTTTTTTTTTTTTCCATTTCCGAATAACCCCGAATAACCCCATGTTTCTTCGTGTCCGCCATCACCACATCAGGATGGCTATATGAAAGCCCTTCAATGGTAGCATGTGATGCTAGTGGGTGAGTCACTCTTCACTATGCATCTGCCCTTCACCCAAGAGATCATGGAAGAGTCAATCCTGTGTCACTTTAAGGTGCCATCTATGGAGACCTATGAAATCTTTACCAACCCTGCAACCACCTAGAGAGCTTCTAGGCTCTTATAATATTAAGAGGCATTCGATGCCTTGATGTGCGAGTCCTTCCCTGCCACCTATAGAGATGCAGCCCAAGCTTGGTACACCAAGCTCCCATATGATTCCATCAGCTCTTTTAAGGAGTTCAGCCAAAAGTTCATTACCCAATTTGAAAGTAGTTGAAGGTCTAGGAAGAACTCTAGCTTCTTCTTTTCCATTTGACAGGAGGAAGGGGAGACTCTCCAAACCTTTATGGGTCATTTCATGGTGGCCATGTTGGAAGTCTATGGCTTGGAACTATCAATATGTGATGTCAGCCCTTCTGAGGGGCTTAAAGTATACACTTTTTTTCACCCCTTTCAAGGAGGTTCCCCCAAGATCCCCTGAAGCTTCTTCTCATTTTCAAAAATATATATGCGAGAAGGATGGTGGAGAAGAGAAAGGCAAAGAGGCAGCACAAGCAACCCTCAAGAGAGTTCGCTCTCTCCCTCTCAATCCAAGAAGCAGCAGTGACAAAGCTAAGACCCCATCCTATTCTTGGAAGCCTCTCCATGATGATTCGCACCTTTGAATGCCTCCCAGAGATAGATCTTGATAGAAATAAAGTATAAGGATTATTTTCTAGCCGGGGAAGATGAATAATAGGAATCAAAAAGGACCTCTCAAAGTACTACCAACCATTTTCATTGGGAGCATGAGCATGACATTGAGGATTGCTTCACATTGAATAAAATTGAAGCCCTAGTTCACTGAGATACATGTGAACCTACATCCACTAGTATAGGATGCCAAAACCTTTGGCCACCATGATGCAGAACTATATATGCATGCAAAATTTTTTTTGTGTTTTTTTATATTAAGTTATAAGTTGTAATCCTGAAGATCAGACAAGTATCGATGTAAGGGTTCTATATAAAATAAAAAACTAAAGCATGCATAACAGGACCTAAAAGTAATAGAAAAGAAGGATCGCGAGGCTGAGAAGCCTCGTTTGGTTAGTTCACCTACAACAAGGCTACTTGATGGCAAAGGGGGTATACCTGGCAATGGTTGAAGTGCCTGGCATTGCCAAGTACAGATCATACCAAGATATCACTTTCACTTTGGATGCGACCTAAAAATCAAGCCAGAGACCGACGGATACCCGGCTTTCTGCTTGGTGGTCCGATTGGGCCTGGCTGGAGTCGTTGGATTCGTCAGAGTTGAGGGACCTGCAAATAACCTTCCAAGGTTTAGAAAATATAGTAGGGAAGAGAAAACAAGGGAAAATAGCAAGGAGAAGTGATTGTGTTTGAAGAGGGTGGCTAGGGTTTTGGAGAGTAGGATGCCGTTGGAAACCAATCGCAGGACACCGAGAAGAGGAAGGGCTCACCACAGAATCTCTTCAAGCACATAGCGGTAGCACACAGCAATTGAAGAATTCAAATTTGTTTCATAATAAAATTGTTCTTCTACAAGAGACTAGGGCCCTTTAAATAGACTTCTAGACTTGGCCCCCAAGTAGGTTAAAAAAGACATTACATAGGAGTTTTTAATTCCCATCCACTCTTGCTAGAAAATAAGGAAAACTAGGTAGAAGAATCCCTAAAACTCTCTCCTCTCCTCTTTCCTTGGTCGGCCAAGGGAGGTGACCTTAGTGGCCGACCAAGGTGGTGGGCATAAGTCCTTGGCATCACTTACTCCTCTCCTGGGCCTGGGCTGGCCCAGTTTGCTTCAGGCTGCACTTCAGGGCTTTAGGTTTTGGCTTGTCTCCCAGGCTTTTGATTTCTTCTCTCAGGCTTGTGATTTCTCCTCCTAGGCCTTCCATGATCCTCATAGCTTCAGTTGGTTTGGTCTTCACTGGGCTGGTGATGCGGGATAACTCTAAGATGCTAAATATGCCAGTAAAAGCAGTAAACTAATTTTTTTGTGATTTTTTAGATTTAGGTTTGATGGCTAATGTCTCAAAGTAAAGTAAAGAACTAGCATATTCAGCAATTCTAAGAAGTCATCATATCGCAAGCTGAATCATGCAAGATAAAAAAAAGACAGGACTCGAAAATTGAGAAATTCCTAGCTGAGGATAGTTTAACTTCAAGCAAATAAGATAATAAGAGAAGGAAAGGTTTTATACCAGTCAGAGATTAAAATTCAGAAGTAGCAGGATCACTCACAACTCTGATCGGAGCCTGGAAGAAGAAGCCTTGTTTTCCCTTGAATGATGGTGAATTTGGGCAGTTCGAGCAGCAAAGAAGGCCTCCTCAGGGGAGGGCAAGCACCTCAGGGATTCTAAAAGCATTAGGGTCAATCAAAATAGTAATAAACAAATAAGAAAAGACTATGGTTTAGAAGGAATTGAAATTAGGGCTTAGAAGATGCAGCCGGGGAAGAAGAAGCACCTAGGCTTGGATGGTAGCTAGGGCTTCCAATTCTTAGGAATGGTTGATCTCCAGAGATGCAAAGGATGCTAGGGAAATAGGGTTTCAATCGAGGAACACAAGGAGAGCACTTAAAGAGGAGAACCAAACTCAAACTCAAGATAATTCAACAAAATTTCAGCAAAGGTTTATTCATAAGAAAAAGATGATTACAAGAGGGGGAGGGGTGGGGTATTTATAGAGTTCCCATGCTCTCACTAACCATGGTTACACTTGGGTTACAAGTCCTCTCCAAATTGGAATACAAGTCCTTTCCTAGCAAGGTTAGAAAAATAAATCCCATTAGGTTTAGGAATGACCTAGTCTTCTCCTTTTATCTTCATGCTTTGACTATTCCACTCAAGGACACCTCTTGGACTTGCCAACACTTCAAGGATACCTAGGAGGGCATGTTGGACTTCTAAGGGCAGCAAAGGGCTGGCTCAAGGGGCTTTGTGCATAGGTTTGGGCTCTGAAAGCTGGGGTGGCCTGGTAGCCTGGTAGCAGGAATATTCCATGGAATCTTGCTTCTTTGGGGCTTTGGCTTGGCACTTGGACTTGATTTCTTTGCTAGGATGTAGAGGGACCTCTGGAATCATGGATGCCCTGGTTTGGAAATATGCTCTGGCATTTGGACTGGAATCTAGGCATTTGGAGGGCATCTGGAAAGAATCAGGTTTCTGGAAGTATTTTGGATCCTGGGTTGTCACCCAAAATCTACTGGGCTTATGTAGTGGCCTCTGACTCCTAGAAGTGGCCTGGTGAAACTCCAAAATAGGGTACCTTTTCTCTTGTATAAAATTAAGCTTATACTGGACTCATAACTGATGTACAGGACTCAAAATAATGTCTAGGTTGAGGGTTGAGATAAATCAACTAACCTCAACTTATTATAGGACTCATCTTAATTGATTACAAAATTTGACACATGTCTAGGTAAACCTAATAGGGCCCAGTAATCTGTGTCTATCCTAGTGCCCCCACCAATTCTCCAGGGTGGGAGAACTCGACCCCGTCGAGTATTGGATAACTTGGCTCTCATAGTGCTCGAGTAGGTCTGGGTTTAGGTGCTGCAGATCCTCACGGGGATCCATGATTCCTCAGATTCTGGCCGACCTTGCCACCGACCAAGTATCTCATAGCCTGTATCTTGGGTACTGATAGCTTGATCATCCCAGGATTCTCTCAATCTTTTCCTCACTAAAGGCCAATTGTATGTGGACACTCTGGGGTGGGTTCACTCACAAAGAAAGGGAGTGGCTCAAAGGGCACGTTGGGTATCTCTGCTAGGTCCCTATACTCTACAGGATCTGAGATGTTGAAGGTGGAACTAAAGCCTAAGTCGGGTGGTGACTCAAGCATATAGGCATTGGGTCCAACTCTCTTGATTATCTTAAATGAGCCAGCTCCGTGAGCATGAGTTTCTTTAACGGTCCCTGAAGGGAACCGTTCAGGCCTAAGCCTGATTATCACAAAATCCCCTGCAGAAAATTCTTTAGCTCTCTTTCGAGAATTAGCCAAGTTCTTATATAGTTCATTACTTATGTTCAGCTCTTGACTAATTTCGTGATGCATATGTTATGCAGAGGGTAGTGCAGGTGTAGACAGTAATTCGAGCTGTGCATTTGATGGGGGACCCGAAACTCATCTAGATTTTCTTTTAAATTTTCTAGTTTTTCTTATTTTTCTTATCCCTGCTATTCCAACTAGTCCTTTTATTCTATTTTATTCCAGGTTATCCCCATTTTATTCCCAGCTTATTCCATCATCAACCTTCTCCAACCCGTTCGTATTCTTTTCTAAAACCTAGCCACCACCCCCTTCCCCCCCATCCGGGCTGTCCGACCCCCAACCGCCCCCGCCCTTCCGCCGCCGACACTCGTCGGCCCCCGCCGTCACCGGAGAAACTGCCACCGGCCGCCCACGCCCGTGGAAGACGAAGGATGTAGGAGGCATCCGTCTGCCCACTTGGCCGTGCCGCCCTGCACCGTCGCCGGCCTAATGACCGCCGCCGGCCTGCTGCCGCCTCCGTCCCCGCCGCCCGCCGGCCCCCCGCTCGATCGCCGGTGGGGTCCGCCGCCACCCACGCCCATGGGAAGACGAATGGACGCGAGAGGCATCCATCCACCCCTGCGCCCGCGTGACGCCACCGCCGTGCTGCCCTGCCAGCGCCGCCCGCCCCGCCGCGCCCGCCGTCTGCCGCCACCGTCCCTCTCGCCGTCCCTGGGCCCCATGCCCATGGGAAGACCGAATGGCATGCTCGTGATGCCGTGCGGCCATCCCACTCCTACCCGGCACCCGCAGCCACTGTCTGCACCTGCCGCTGCAACACCGCCACCGCCCGCTGCCGTGCTGCCGCCCGCCGCCCACCCGCCCCCAGCCCACCGAGTTCGGGTTTTTCCCTTCCTGTTGCTCGACCGAGAAGAAGGACCTGCACGCCTCTCAAAGCATCCCAAGAAGCCTCTACATGCTTCTCAAAGCAGCTGGAAGGAGGTGTATTTTTTGGAGCGGCATGACTTTCAAAGCGGGGAGGGATTTCAAAATTCGAATAAATGAGATTTATTTGGTATTTTTTTAATGAATGTAATTTGGGAAATTTGGGATTTTGATTTTGAATTTGAATTCAAAATCAAGGGAGGATTTCAGGGATTTTATTTTTGAATTTCAAAAGTGATTTGGGCATCTATAAATACCATACTCCTCTTGTAATAAGTAGTTGATGAAAATGAATTTTTAGACTATTTTTTCTACTTGTGTGTTTTGGGCTGAGGCCCGTTTGCCTTCGTCCTTCGGACGTCGAGGGGTGTGAGTGCCCCAACTTGCCTTCGTCCTTCGGGACATCGAGGGGTGTGAGGCCCCAGGTACCCCATTCTTTTCTTCCATCCTCATGTCTCTCCCTGTTCCCCTCGTGACCTGAGATTCATCCTAGTGCCTCTAAGTATCGAGGAGGGCGTAATGCTTAGAGGTGAGAGGTCTCTTTATCAGGATGAGCCCCAAGGTCCATGAGTTCCAGTCCCCTGTCTCCTCTCCCCCCTCCTTCATTCACCACCTCCGCCAAGAAAACTAAAAATCAAATGATCTGGCTATTTTAGGACTTTCTGGGTCGTCCTATCCTAGTCCCGAAACCCATCTAGATTTTCTTTTAATTTTTCTAGTTTTTCTTATTTTTTTTTATCCCTGCTATTCCAACAATCCCTTTTATTCCCATTTTATTCCAGGTTTATCCTCTTTTATTCCCAGCTTATTCCATCATCAACCTTCTCCAACCCGTTCGTATTCTTTTCTAAACCTAGCTGCCACCCCCTTTCCCCCCCATCCGGGCTGTCCGACCCCCAGCCGCCCCCCCCGCCGTCGCGCCGACACTCGTCGGCCCCCGCCCTCACCGGAGAAACTGCCACCCCCCCGCCGCCCACGCCCGTGGGAAGACGAATGGACGCAGGAGGTGTCCGTCCACCCACCTACGACCGTGCTGCCCTGCACCGTCGCAGGCCTGCTGCCCGTCGCTGGCCCACCGCCCGCCGCCATCCCCCCGCCCGCTGCCGTCCCCACCGCCCGCCGGCCCCTGACCGGTCGCTGGTGGGTCCGCCACCGCCCACGCCCGTGGGAAGATAATGGACCGGGAGGCATCCATCCGCCCGTGTGCCTGCATGACGCCACCGCCGCCCGCCGTGCCGCCCTGCCACCCCCGCCGCCCACCACCGACGCACCGCCGATCCGCTGCCCCGTCGCCTCGCTGGCATCCCTGGGCCCCACGCCCGCGGGAAGACCGAACGACACGCTCGTGCATGCCGTGCGCCTTCCCACTCCTGCGCCGCCGCCCGCAGCCGCCGTCTGCCACCGCCCGCCACCCCGCCCGCCACCACCCACCGCCGTGCTGTCGCCCGCTGGCCCCCCGACCGAATGGAGTTCGTGTTTTTTCCCTCCCTATTGCTCGGCCGAGAAGAAGGGCCTGCACGCCTCTCAAAGCATCCCAAGAAGCCTCTACACGCTTCTCAAAGCAGCTGGAAGGAGGTGTACGATTTTTGGAGCGGCACGACTTTCAAAGTGGGGAGGGATTTCAAAATTTGAATAAACGGATTTATTTGGTATTTTTTTAATGAATGTAATTTGGAAAATTTGGGATTTTGATTTTGAATTTGAATTCCAAAGAAGGGAGGATTTCAAGGGATTTTATTTTTGAATTTCAAAGGGATTTGGGCATCTATAAATACCATACTCCTCTTATAATAAAGTAGTTGATGAAAAGAGTTTTTAGAGTATTTTCCACTTGTGTGTGGTTTTCCGCTGAGGCCCATTTGCCTTCATCCTTTGGGACGTCAAGGTGGTGAGGCCCCAACTTGCCTTCGTCCTTCGGGACGTCGAGGCGTGTGAGGCCCCAGGTATCCCATTCTTTTCTCCCACCCTCATGTCTCTCCGTGTTCCCCTCGTGACCTTGAGATTCATCCTAGCGCCTCCATGTATCGAGGATGGCGTAATGCCTTAGAGGTGAGAGGTCTCTTTGTTAGGATGAGCCCCAAGGTCCATGAGTTCCAGTTCCCTGTCTCCCATCCCTGTCCTTCCTTCGCCACCTCCGCCAAGAAACTGAAAATCAAAGAGTCTGGCTATTTTAGGACTTTCGGGGTTGTCCTATCCTAGTCATGGGAGTTTTCTTAGCCCTCCCACGATCCTTGGTTTGCTTTAGATTTTTTTTTCCCAATTCTGAATAACCCCAGGTTTCTTCGTGTCTGCCATTACCACATCACGTTTATTGGACTCAACTAATACCTAATAGACTCGACTAGACATCCCTATCAAAGGATATTTCATTAGACTCTAAGAGACAAAACTAACAGGTTATAGACTCTTTAGGTTTGATCCTATCAAGACATGCACATGAAAATGTGACATGAACTCTTAGTAGATGCTAGAGGGTCTTCCAGAAGTAGAAGAAAACATGACAAACTCGATGAATGAATGCAGTATACAAATCTCTATGAAATGCAATCTAAGGGTTAGAAAATCATGAAAAGTTTCAGAAAAGGTAGAAAATAAGAAGTGAACTCAGGATTAGTCTGATTGGGTAAGGAATAAAAAGGGTTGGGTTAATCGGGTAGAATAAGATGTAGGAAGGGGTATCAGGAATTAGTCCTAAACTAATGAGATTGATCTTTGGGATTGATGTTTATCTAAAGGGTCTACATAATGGAAGAAAGGGTCATTGATTTCAGGGAAGAGATCAAGTGGAGTCAAAGAGGTGACTTCATCTTGAGGGTACTGATTTAAAGAAATTAATCCTAATAATTCTTCTGGCTCACAAATCAAAGGACTGGGCTCTATAGTTGGGCTTTCTTTTAGTGGCTCCTCAGGTAGGGCCTTAATAACAGTATCTGGGTTCTCTCCCTCTAACTGGTCTTCCACTACAGGTTCAGCTTGGGTGTAATCAGGTTCAACTAATGTTGGGTGGTCTTCTACCTGGGTATCTACTAGATCAACTAACACTAGATTGGCTTTTACCTAGTCTACCTATAGCTAATTGGTCAAGCCTATGGGTTGTTTGGGTATTGGTTTGGATTACCTGGTTGGTTTGGGTTGTGAACTGGGCAAACTGGGTGTGGGATTGATTTATTTGGCCAAGCTTATGGCTTATTAGGTCAAATCTATGGTTCATTTGGTTTTGGGATTGGGTCAATTGGATCATCTGGTATTGGTTAGGTCAAGTTTATGGTTCAATTATGTTAGATGTATGCCCTGAAAGCCATGTTGGCTTGACACATTATAATTTTTAGGACATTACTTTGTACTTAATTCTTCTTTATTAATAAAGGGCACTAGTTTCATTCATATTGTTTTTTTATGAATCGTCTATGGAGCTAATGGATAATGATACATATTCTCAAGAGTTTTGAATCTGAGACATTTGTCTTTATAGATTAACTCCTAAAAGATCCCGATTGTTGGAATATCACGAGGACGGTGATTGATCCATTGAAATCGGTGCACAGATCACTTCCCTTTTAGGATAGATGAGTCTCTGAGCTACAGTGTGGTGACATTGGAGTGAGAGTGCAGGTGTTGATAGAGATCACAGTACTGAGCGTGATCAAGTACAGCAAGTTATATAGATGACTACTCACTCGTCGATAACTTCCTGATGTTGTAGTTGTGTGAATAGTTCGTTGACCTAGAGTGTCTTGGCTACTCACAATAAGGTTGTTGTAGTTTGATAGCACAATCATATGGTTCCTATCCATACGGGACCTTGTGTGTTCGTTGGCTGTAGTAAGTTTATTGTAGGAGTAGGGTGTTCACTTGTAGGGATCTATCAACCTTAGTAGTAAGGTATAATCCTATGCAAGCTTAATGAGACTAAGTCCATAAGTCTATGGCCATAGTAGGGTGATAATGAAAATGTGTTTTCATTAGTATCATAATTGGACTTGAGTCAATATGTTAAGCATATGATTGATGGGTTTAACGAGTATCCGTAACCAACATCATGTCGGGATTATGATAGAGGAACTAAATCACATGGTAACTACACCTAGGGGTTCCAATCTTTTTCTGCTGGTTGCCACTACATATTGCTAGGTATCATGGGTGGATTATGAGAGCCTGTTAGGATCATTCTCGATCGATGATCCTAATTAGGTTGAGCTAAAATATTTCAGTCCATCGAAAGGAGTTTCGATGATGTATAATGGAGATTATAGCATGTCTCATTATCAGACATGATAGGACCTGAGGGTCACACATTTAGGAGCTCATGTAACCAATCAGCAAATCAATTTGTACCTAATTATAATTTTACAATAAATATTTGACCTAATTGTAAATGTTTCAATTAATTGATTATAGATTAATTATAAATTAAATTAAGTTAGATTTAATTTAATGAGTTAGACTCAATTAATTATCCTAATTGATTCAGGTCAATGTCCGCTTCGAAAGGGTTCGTTGGATTTAAAATCGGCTTCAGTTTAACTGTAAAACCATTACATTTGAACCAAGACCTAAAGTCCAGTTAGACTGGGACTCTCTCTCCTTGTCTCCCCCTGCCTCCACAAGCCAAGCTAGTGGGTTCCATTTATTTTGGGCGACAAAAGCGATGGGGCGTGAATAGGTGGGCGCTAATAGTGTTTAGCATGAGAGAAAAGAGAGGAGGAAGAGTCCTTCTCTTCTACTCCTCTTAAAACCTAAACCAGATAAACTAAACTCCTTTTATTTTGGAGTGGATATTTTTGTAAGACAAAAACTAAGAGGCTTATCCTAGTGGAGAATTTTGTATGACAAAAAAAAGAGGAGGACGCTAATATGGAGTTGGCGTGAATTAATTTAGAGAGGGAAGAGTCTTTCTCTTCCACTCCTCTTAAGTCCCGGCCAAATAAAATGAAACACTGGTCTTTTGTTTTGATGGATGGGAGACTTGAATTTTAAATAAAGGAAGAAGTGTGGCCGACCAGATGAGATCTGATTTTGGGTGTCAAGATTTATTTTCTTCCATCGTGATTTTAATTGTGGCGCCTTTCTTGTCTTGGCCGTGAACACCAGAGAGTCTGTCTCCTAGTTTTAACAATTTTTCTCCCTTTTTAGTTTTCTCTCTTCTTCCTTGAGATGGTCCTCTACATAAAAGAAAGAAGAGAGGAAAGGGTCCAAATGTCTTGCACTCTGATTGCAAGACAAAAGCCAAAATTTGATCCGGATTTGGATCGGCACAGTTTTTAAAGTGGACGATTTGTGGAAAGAGGAGAGGGCAGCAAGGATCTAGCAATCCGGTGCCCCTACGACTTGGTTGTGAGAGCTTTGTGTGGATACCAGCAGAGGTTGGGCGATTGCACGACTTCGATAGAATCCTGACTTTTCAGTAGCGGATCTGCATGCTTTTCAGAGAAGGCCCGGATAGCGATCCAGGTAAGTATTTGTACTTAAAATATTTTTATTTCAGATCTAATATCTTTCTTATGTTATGCAGCATGTAGCAATTTATGATAAATAAATTAGATTTATTTATGAATTGCATGATTAGATATAAATTATTTTTATATCTGCTTTCGCTGTGACAGGCTACTGATGCCTGTTTAATTACAATTTCCTGTTCCTAGGAGAAAACCTACAAATTGTTCATTCATGGTTCTTATGAGTGCTTCAAGACTGGACTCCATGGTTGAATTGGGTTGGGGGTTTAGACTTCTGGTATTGGGTTCCTAATCTAGTGGTCATGCAACAAATCAATAATCAAAATGAAATGATGCTACCAAGCATGCAAAGAGAGAGAAAAAGCTAGTATAATCTAGGGTTTCCTAGACCTAGAGCCAGAAACTGGGTGGGTCAGCTCAACTTATACCTAACCCAATAGCTAGTCCTTCCACTAGCCAGGTAGGGGGTGGGAGTGTGGGAGCCCTCCTGCTTTCACAAGGACCCAATTAAAAACCACAACTCCACTTAGGTCGTTTGACTCTGGACCCCGAGCCTTAGACACCAGCTTTCAGTAATAGCTAAGGGATTAAATGCACTAGTTGGCCCACACAGCTCGGACCCGCCCTGTTGATGCCTCCAAGCCCACTAGGGCAAATTAGGTCTAGTTGATTTTAATTAGGCTTGTGTTAGTATGATGATGGTGGTTTTGGGCCTAGGACAGGTTATGAAATTCTGCCCTGATCTGAGATAGGGAGTTGCCCTTAAGATTAGGTTAAGAATGATGGCAATCGATGGCCCTGATGTAATCTAAAACAATCAGAAAATAAAATATTTTTTAATATTTATGATGTGTCAAGTTAGGTTTAAGTTAACTGGGGTTATCAAATAAAGCTTGGCTTGGGATTGGGGGTTTTGTAGGTGATTAGGTTAGGTTGAGTCAAGATGCAGAATGTAGCAGAAATCAGTGAATTAGGATTTTAGTGGTTGCAGAGTTTGACACAAATCTTGATGCAAAAAAAAATCAAAAAATCTTGGAATAGAGGATGTACAGTGTTTATCAAACATACCAATTTCATGTAGAAACAAAATCATATGATGATGCAAACCTAGGGTTTTGTGGACTGCTGCAAAAATTATTATTCTATTGGGTTTCTATTATGCCAAATTTTAGAGATTTAGGGTTCTGGTAAAATTAATTAAAAATTTTGATAATCATTAGAACAGAACAAAGGACATGCATTGAAAATTTCACAGAAAAATAAAATATTTATGATGCTGAAATCATATGAAAACTAGACACTTAATGCAGTGGATAGAATGCAGAATTAGGGTTGTGAATGAGATGCAAATAAAAACTATCATAAACCTGATCTAATACTAAACTGATGCAGGATGAATCTAAGAATGCTAAATATGTAGTAAAAGTAGTAAACTAGTTTTCTTGGGATTTTTTAGATTTATTTTTGGCTAATTTATCAAAGCAAAGTAAAGAATTAGCAGGTATTCAACAATTCTAAGAATCATCATATCATAGGCTGAATCATGCAAGATAAAAAAAGACAAGATCCAAAAATTGAGGAATTCCTAGCTTAGGATAGTTAACTTCAAGTAAATCAGATAATAAGAGAAGGAAAGGTTTCATACCAGTCAAAGATTGAAATTCAGAAGCATCAGGATCAATCACAACTCTGATCGGAGCCTGGAAGAAGCAGCCTTGTTTTCCTTGAATATGATGGCAAATTTGGTAGTCTGGGCAGCAAAGAAGGCCTTCTCAGGGGAGGGAAGCACCTCGGGGATCCTGTAAGCATCAAGGTCAATCAAAACAGTAATAAACAAATAAGAAAATAAACTATGGTTTGGAAGGAATCGAGATTAGGGTTAGAAATGGCAGCCAGGGAAGAAGAAGCTCTTGGGCTTGGATGGCAGCTAGAGCTTCATATTCTTAGGCATGGCTGATCTCTAGGGATGCAAAGGGATGCTAGGGCAGCAGGGTTTCAATCCAGGAACAAAGGGAGAGCACTCAAAGAGAGAACCAAACTCAAACTCAAAACAATTCAGCAAAATTTCAGCAAAGGTTTACTCATAAGAAAAGATGATTACAAGAGGGGGAGGGTGGGGGTATTTATAGAGTTCCCATGCCCTAACTAACTATGGTTACACTTGGGTTACAAGTCCTCTTCCAAACTGGAATAAAAGTCCTTTCCTAGCTAGGTTAGAAACAAATCCCCATTAGGTTAGGAATAGACCTAGTCTTCTCCTTTTTTCTTCATGCTTTGACATTCCACTCAAGGACACCTCTTGGACTTGGTCAACATTTCAAGGATGCCTAGGAGGGTGTGTTGGGCTTCTAGGGACAACAAAGGGCTGTCCCAAAGGGGCTTGGGTGCATGGGTTTGGGCCTCTAGAAGCTGGGTGGCCTGGTAGCCTGGTAGCAGGAATATTCCATGGAATCTTGCTTCTTTAGGTCTTGGGCTTTGCACTTGGACTTGATTTCTTTGGGCTAGGATATAGAGGGGCCTCTAGAATCATGGATGTCCTAGTTTGGGAATATGCTCTGGCATATAGACTGGAATCCGGGCATCTGGAGGGCATCTAGAAGGAATCAAAGTTTCTGGAAGCATCTTGGATCCTGGGTTGTCACACAAAATCCACTAGGCTAATGTAGTGGCCTCTGACTCCTAGATGTGGCATGGTGGAACTCCAAAATAGGGTAACCTTTTCTCTTGTACAAAATTGATCTCATACTGGACTCATAATTGATGTACAGGATTCAAAATAATGACTAGGTTGAGGGTTGAGACAAATCAACTAACCTCAACTTATTACATGACTCAATCTTAATTGATTACAAAATTTGACACATGGCTAGGTAAACCAAATAAGGCCCAGTATCTGTGTGATCCTAGTTCCCCCACCAGCTGGCTTGGTCCTCACTTGTATGAGTTTTATTCTAGACATGTATTGAACTCCGGAAAAACAACTCAACATGAGCTGACTAGTACAGGACTCAAGTGATAAAAAAAATAACTTAGATGGACTAAATCTTTATTACAAATGGACTCTGATGCTGCTAATTGATCCATAGAGGGTTGAAAAGCCTCTGTCTTATTCTGGTGCCTCTGGTATTTGTACCAATTCTCCCGGGATGGGAGGAACTCGATCCTGCCGAGTGAAGATCAGGCTGGCACGCATATCTCTCAAGGAGGTCTGGGTTGAGGCACTGCAAGTCCTCTCAAGAAATCCATGAATCGTCCGACTCTGGTCGGCCTTACCATCGGACTAGGTAGCATTGATAGCTATGGCCCCGGGTCGTTAAGGCTTGATCATCTAGGATATGCTCGATCCGTTCTCCTCTCTCAAGCCAATTTATTGGTGGACACTCTAGACTAGGGTCACTCTCAATGGAGGGAATAGGTCCAAAGGTCTCACTAGGTATCGCTGCCGGTTTCCTGTACTCAACCAGGTCTATGATATTGAGGTAGAACTGATGCCCAAATCCAATGGCAAATCTAACACATAGGCATTTGGTCCAACCTTCTCTATCACTTTAAAAGGTCTGGCTCTGCAAGCATGAAGCTTCTTAACGGTCTTGGTGGAAATCGCTCAGGCCTAAGCCTAATCATGACAGAATCCCCTACATCAAATTTCTTGGTCCTTCTTTGGGATTAGCTAGTTTCTTATATATTTCATTACTTAGGTTTATTTTTGGCTAATGTCCTTATGCAAGTCTCTAATATGCTGTGTGAATGATTCTGCAGACTATAAGACTCGTGCATGAACAAGTAAAGGAATAAGGTCAATGGGGCGATTAGGCTTGTACCCATGGACTATCTCAAAAGGACTTTTTCCTGTTGTCCTATTCACTGAGCTATTGTAGGCGAACTCTGCTTTAGGCAACAATAGATCCCAAGTTCCATTGTGTTCACCTACCAGGCAATCTCAGGAGGTTTCCTAAACTACTGTTCACCACTTCATTTGGCCATCTGTTTCAGGGTGGTAAGCTGTAGAAAACTTAAGCTTGGTCCATAGCAGGTGCCACAGGTTTTCTAGAAATAACTGGTGAACCTAACATCCCTATCAGATATGATGTCTGGGGTAGGCCATGGAGTCTAACCACATTGTCTAAGAAAAGCTTGGCTACTCTAGATGCATCAAAGGTTTAGGAGCATGAGATGAAGTGAGCCATCTTAGAGAACCTATAGACCACTACAAGGATAAAATCATGTCTTTTCTGGGTCTTAGGTAATCCTAACACAAAGTCCATACTTAGGTCCTGCCAAGGGCGATCATGCACTAGTAAAGGTGTGTAAAGACCAGTGTTTTGCTTCTGCTATTTTGCAACAGCACAAGTTCTACCCTGGCTACAATCTGAACAACATGCCTTTTCAATCCTGGCCAAAAGAACTGGTCTTCTATCACTAAGATGGTCTTATTCTTACCAAAGTGACCAGCTAAACCTCCAGCATGGGTCTCCCAAATTAGGAATTCTCTAAGGGAGTTCTAAGTATATAGAGTCGATTGTTTTGGAAAAGGTAGCCATCCTGAATGATATACTCACTATGGGTATAGGATGGTCCTAGCCTGAGGGTCTGGTAAATGTCTCCAAAGTTTGGGCAGCTTTCTTATTCATCCTTTAACCTATCAAACCCTATGACTTGGGTGTTGACTGATCCTAACAGCAAGACCTACGACTAAGGGCATCTGCTACCTTATTGTCTATTCCGGCACGGTGCTTCAAAACAAAAGTGTAGGCCTGAATGTACTCGATCCATTTACCGTGCCATGGGTTTAAGTTTCTTTTGGGAGTTTAGGAACCAGAGTGCCTCATGTCAGAAAATAAATAAACTCATGCGGTGGTAAGTAATTTCTCCAATATCTAAGGGCCTAGACTACCGCATAAAATTTCTTATCATAGGTAGAGTACTTAGTTTAGCCTCATTCAGCTTCTCACTGAAGAAGGCTACAAGGTGATTTTCTTGACTTAGTACCCCACCTATTCCTACTCCCGAGGCATCGTACAACCTCAAACACCTTAGTAAAATCAGGAAATCTAAGGATGGGTGCATGGGTCATCTTATCCTTAAGCTCTAGGAAGGCCTTATCAGCTGCTTTGGTCCACTCAATATATCCTTCCAATGCAATCAGTTATAGGTGCGATGACTGTACTAAAACCCTTAATAAATCTCTTATAAAAGGTTGCTAGGCCATGAAAGCTATGCACATCGTGGACACTAGTGGATATAGGCCACTCAACAATTGCCCTAACCTTTTCAAGATCTGTAGAAACTTTCTCAGGGGTGACAACAAAACCTAGGAAGATAATCCTAATATGTCATGAACTCACATTTCTTAAAGTTGGCATAGAGGCTATTCTCCCTAAGGGTCTGGCATACTAATCTCAGATGACTAAGGTGGTCCTATTTAGTCCTGCTATAAATCAAGATGTCATCAAAGTAGACCACAACAAATTTTTTGATATATTCTTTCAGGATTTGGGTCATAATCCTCATAAATGTACTTGGTGCATTGGAAAGTTCAAAAGGCATCACAACCCACTCAAACAGCCATCCTTAGTCTTGAATGTGGTTTTCCACTCATCTCCAAGTCTAATCCTAACATGATGATAGCTGCTCTTAAGGTCTATCTTTGAGAAAACTTTGGCTCCGACCATCATGTCTAACATATCATCCAATCGGGGGATGAGAAACCTATACTTCACAGTTATTTTATTGATGGCTCTACTGTCTACACACATCCTCTAGGTACCATCTTTCTTCGGGGTCAGTCGAGCAGGGACTGCACATGGACTCAAGCTCTCCCTAATGAAACCCTTCCTAAGTAATTCTCCCACTTGTTCTATAATTCTTGATGCTCACTGGGGTTCATTCTATAGTGCGGAAGGTTTGGTAAAGTGGCTCCTGGAACTAAGTCTATTGCATGTTGGATGTCTCTAAGGGTAGTAATTGATCAGGTAAATCATCAGGAAAGACATCCTCAAATTCTTTGAGAGCCTCAATAATTTCTGGAGGGTGTTCCTTCTGGGTTGGCTCATGTATTTCTTTGGTGGTCAAGATCCAAATGGGGTTACCCTTAGCAATCTCTCTTTCTAACTCCTTAGCCTTAATCAGATTAACTCCAGGTTCTTGTCCTTAAGTCTACTAGAACCCCTCTTAACTGGGTCTCTAGGGGGAGTTGGGTGGATAACAACTTATTCCCATGGTAGCTAAAAGCACAAACATTGGTTCGACCAAACAGGGTTGCATTATAATCAAAATGCCAAGGTCAACCTAGAATGATACTACTTACTTCCATGGGGATGACATCACACCAAATCTTTTTCTTATAGATTTGCAGTTTAACTAAGATTTGGCACCTATACTTAATCTGGATGGAGGTGGAATTTACCCAAGAAACTTTGTAAGGGCTAGGATGGGGAACTGTGGTCAATCCTAAAGATTTGACTGTATTGGCAGAGACAGCATTGACACAACTCCCACTGTTTATGATGATCTTAAGTACCTTACCCCCTATCTTAACAAAGGTCTATAGGATGTTAGTCTTATGCCAATTTTTCTTAACTAGGGTTTGGGTTAAGATGCACCTAACCACTCCTAATTGGTTCTCAAACTCAGGTTTCTCCTCCTTACCTTCATACACGTCTAACAACTGGTCATCAGCTGGTGTGGACACCAGAAGCCGAAAGAAACTTCACTCCAACAAGGTTAGCCTTATCCCAATTTGAATCGAAGATAATTAGGTTACCTTGTATCCTTTAGTTCAAAAATATTTTATTTTCAAGAGTCATTTCCTTTTCAAGAGTCCTGTAATTAATTTTGAGTTTCAAATCAGAGTGTTTATTGAGTCCTGTAATTACTTTTAAAATTTCATTTCCTGTAAGTCCATTTCAAGTTTTAAAGTCTAGGTCAGTCAAGTCAGTTCAGTTGAGTTAAGTCTAATTCAGTTGAGTTAAGTCTAATCAAGTCTTAAAGCCATGAAAGCCAGCAACAGACTCAAATTCTAGACCCCAGAATTTGACCACATGAGAAGAGAAGACACATCAACCAAGCAAGAGAAAAGGACCATCAACTAGGACCACTGGGTGCCACATGTTATTCTTATCCAAGTAGAAGACCACCTCACCATGCCACGTCATCAGGTGCCACTTCACCAGCCACCTCATCACCCTTTGGGCGCCAACAAGGAGATTCAAATTCAAGGAGGTTGGCCACATCCCTCCAAGTCCTCCACCAATCCTCCAACCCCCCCCACATCCTCCAAACTCTCCACCAAATCCTCCATCCTCCAATCCCCCTTGTAATCCTCCTTGATTTGGGAGTTTTTTAATTTCAAAAGCTAGCTTTGTGAGGCTATTAAAGCCTTGGACGCCCATTGTAAAAGAGATTGATTTGGAAATGAATGAAGTTTGAAGTGAAGTTGTCTTGATTTTATGTGTAAATTTTTCCTATCTTCTTCTCACGCCCAAAGCACTCTCTTCCCTAGCAATCATCATCCAAGCTCAGGCAAAGGCATTGGATCGGCCAGATCTTCTCATATCTTTTCTTTGTTCACATTCTCTCCATTTCTTTATGTTCATCAACCTTCACCATCAATAGCTGTCCTTCGCTGCTCCTTTTCTAGTTCTGATCCTTCTCAGGTTTCTCTCGTCCCTTAGTTATGTGACAGAGTGTTCCCTTGACAATGAAAGTCAGACACCAGTCCTTGACATATCTCATCTGTGCCAAGTCTCATCAGTATTTCAACTCATTTAATCATAGGTGTTTTCAGTAAGTCATAGAAGATTTCAATTAGCCCCTATTATCTAGATCTTCTTCCTTTTAGTTTTAGATGTGTACTAGTCATGTAATAGTCCCTTTTCATATAATCCTTAAATCTTATTAAGATGAGTACAATGCTAAGTATAATTAGGTTTCATTGCTCTACAAACCCCATATTCAAAACATTAATCATATGCGTGCCGCATCAAATGGTATCAGAGCATGGTTGCATTAGGGTAGAATAGTTTTCTTTAAATCCAAGAAAGATCTAAAATTCACGCCTCCTGAGCTGGTGTACTCCAGTACACTGTCACGACCCATGGGAATAATGAGCCCCTGGCCAGACGTGAGTTTTTAGATTGAAGTTTTGGGTAAGCCATTGCACTTGTTTGATTAGGTTCTATTTTCTGAAATTTGCATCTGTTTACTGTAATCCGTCTGCAGCTCCAAAGGCATGTCACTGATTTTTTATTGAAATATTTTTTTTTCTTGTTCCTTTTTAAGTCAGTTATCACCATATTAAATTTCATCATCAAAATAATTATAAAAAAAATAAAAATTTCTGCAGTTCGACACTGTCATTAGGGTTATGTTCTATCCTTTTTATTTATCTTCATTTGTAGGATCTGCTTAGATTAGTATAGATTTTAGTTTTAAATTCCTTTCATCTACATTGAAACATATAAGTTAGGAATCCCCTGTGAATTTTTCAGAATTTTTGGATATTTTTTTTCATCACGTTTTCCACACCACTTTCAAATTGCAACACACTTCTGTAGCACCTTTGCATTTCATTCATCTCATGAGAAATCAAATTAAGGGCATCAATTTGACATAGGGTCAGGGTTTCATCACCTGTCCCTAGCCCAAAAATCACCAACCAGCATATCGATCCCAGCTTGTTAATTGAAATTGAGTAGAATGTTAATTGTCCTTGTGGGTTAGGGACACCAACAAGTTGGGTTCAGGTTAGGGTCAAGTTAACTGTGTCAGCTAATTGGTGTGTGCTTACTGGCTTGGTGTCTAGGATTGGTGCATCAGGGCTTGTGATTTGGTCTGCCTACCTGGCCAATCTCAGATTGGTGTCTAAGATTTGTAATCAGGGACCTACACTCCCCTCCACCTACCTGGCTAAGTCCCATAAGTACTACTAGCTAGTTGGTTCACTTAATTAGACTTCTAATTTGTACTCTAGGTCTAGGAAACCTTAGCTCGAACTTGAGTCCATTTGCATGCATGACAACTAGAGCAGGGACACTGTATTCACCAATCCAAGCCCAGTCAAGTGTAGCCATGGACCAAAACTTAGGGAATTTGATGAAAGGCCTAAATGATCAAGTGGCCCAACTGACTAAGAGTTTAACTGAGCAATTGGCCCAAACAAATCAGAATATGGCACAAACCAACCAAGACATGAATGAGCAGTTAGCCCACATCACTACTAGGTTTGATCAGTTACAGGCTAGAACCCTTAAAAGCAATCATGAAGCCCAGACTGAGCCTGAGCTAAGTCTTGCACCTGAACTCGAGACCCCATTGAACCCTAGAAGGATTCCATATCAAAACCCTCTCTACGAAACAAACCCTAGGAGAGCTCCCCAAGATCAGTTTTATGATCCAATTCCTAGAGGACCCCACCCTGGTCAAACCATCGAGCCCAACCCAAGGAGATTCCATCATGAGCCTAACTATGAACCCAATGTCAGGAGACCCACCCTAATTCACTTTGATCAAGATGACCGAACCATGAAGAACATTAGGCTAGAAGCTCCCACCTTTGATGGAATTTTAGATCCAAGATCTACATTGATTGGGAAGGTGAGATGGACCAGTATTTTGACTGGTTTGAGATGAGTGAAGAGCGCAAGTGTAAGTTTGCAAAGCTTAAACTTGTGCACCAAGCTAGGTTATATTGGGGAAACATTGAGAGACTCACTAGACAGAGAGGTGATGTGCCCATAGTGACCTGGCAAGCTATGAAACTTAGGCTTAGGGAGAAATACCTTCCTATGTCCTACCACCAAAGACTCCTAGATCAATGGCAAAGACTTACTCAAGGAAATAGGAGTGTCGCAGAGTACATAGCGAAGTTTGACGAATTCATTATAAGGTGCAATGTTGATGAATCTGAGTCGGTGACCTTGTCTAGATTTAGAGCCGACTGAGGGAAGAAATTCAAAGAAATGTTCATGCGAGAGGTACATGACCTAGAATTGGCCTATCAAATAGCTAGGGATGCTGAGAGATTCCATAGAGGTCCAGTCTATCGTAGGCCCGAAGCCCCTAGGACTAGTGCACCTTATCAGCAGTCAGGATCCAATCAGCCTAGATTCAACCGACCCAATCCTAATGTGCCTGTGACCCGTAGAGATGACAAGGGGAAAACACCTGAGACCCAAAGAACTCCAAACGCATGTTTCAAGTGTAACAAAGTGGGTCACTATTCTAGCAACTATCTTAATAGAGCCCTACACATAGGCGAAGTAGAAGAGGAAGCCGTAGAATCCCAAGGTGAATTTGAGGAGGAAGTATACCAGGCAGATGAGAACTTGGCTGAAGAGTATGAGGATGAGGAAGTCCTGGTAGATCAAGATCTGTTAGGAGTGGTTAGGTGTATTCTCACCCAAGCTAAAACCCAAGAAGATTGGCGTAGGACTAGCATCCTACAGACATTCATTAAGATAGGTGAGAAAGTATGCGAAGTCATTTTAGATAGCGGTAGCTGTGTCAATGCCATATCCACCAACACAGTTAAAAACCTAGGATTGCCCACCGTACCCCATCCTAATCCCTATAAGATATCCTGGATACTCAACCATGATTTCCATTAAGTCTAGGTACCTAGTAACCATTCAGTTCCAATCTTACTTGGAGAAAGTATGGTGCGATGTACTTCCAATGGGAGTAAGTAGCATAATTTTAGGCCGACCATGGTTGTACGATCTTGACATAACACTCTATGGTCGTTCTAATTCGTGCTTGTTTACTCATAATGGAAAGAAGATTGTAATCCATTCTTCTCCACCTAAGAATCCCGTTAAGAGAGGATCAAGCCAATTGAGTGATAAGAAAAAGGGGATAAACGTGATCACTGCTAGAAAATGGAGAAAGAAATTAACAATGGGTCACCTATTTGGATTTTGACCATTAAGGATCATCAAGAACCTCTTTCAAAAGAACAACCTCAAGAAGTCAATGAAGTGCTAGAGGAGTTCAAAGACGTGTTCCCCGATGACTTGCCCGACCAACTCCCACCTCTTAGGGATATATAACATGCGATAGACTTAGTCCCTGGAGCAACCCTACCGAACCTTCCCCATTATAGAATGAACTCTACTGAGCACCAAGAATTACAATGTCAAGTAGGAGAACTCCTAATGAAAGGATTCATTAGGGAGAGTTTGAGTCCATGCGCAGTCCCAACCTTGCTTACCCCTAAGAAAGATGGCACATGGAGAATGTGTGTTGATAGTCGTGCCATAAATAAAATCACAGTGAAGTATAGGTTTCCCATCCCCCGCTTGGATGATATGTTAGATATGATGGCCGGTGCAACTATATTTTCTAAGATTGACCTGAAGAGCGGCTATCACCAAGTTAGGATCAGACCAGGGGATGAATGGAAGACTGCCTTTAAAACTAAGGACGGGTTATTTGAATGGGTAGTCATTCCTTTTGGGTTATCAAATGCCCCTAGCACTTTTATGCGAATCATGAACCAAGTCCTACGAGCCTTTATTGAAAATTTGTTGTCGTTTACTTTGACGACATACTTGTCTATAGTAGGACTAGAGAAGATCATCAACTAGAGAGAAGGGGCATCAAACAACATCTGAGGCAGGTATGTTTAGCACTTTCTTAGGAACGAGAAACCTCTATGCCAATCTAAAGAAATGTGCTTTCATGACTACTAGAGTTATCTTCCTAGGATTGGTTTGTGACCCTGAAGGAGTATCCGCTTGACCCCTGAGAGAAGGTTAAGGCAATTGTAGAGTGGCCAACACCAAATAATATTCACGAAGTAAGAAGTTTCATGGCCTCGCTACGTTTATTTCGAAGATTTATTAGAGGGTTTAGCACCATAGTTGCTCCTATCACGGATTGTATTAGGAAGGGGCCACTTTGAATGGACGGAAGTCAGCTGATAAGGCTCCTTCCCTTCACATCAAAGATAAGATGACCCAAGCACCAGTCTTTAAGACTACCCGATTTGTCTCTAGGTCTTGAAAGGTAGCATGCGATTGCTCGGGAGTAGGTATGGTGGAGTTCTGAGTCAAGAGAACCATCCCGTTAGCATCTTTAGTGAGAAATTGAATGAAGCCAGGAAAAATACTCCACATATGATCGGAAGCTTTATGCGGTAGTGCAAGCATTAAGGTATTGGAGGCATTATCTCCTACCGCAAGAATTTGTTTTATTTTCAGACCATGAAGCCCTTAGGTTTTTGAGTTCCCAAAAGAAACTAAACCTAGGCATGCAAATGGTTTAGAGTACATCCAATCTTATACGTTGTCCCTAAAGCATCAATCAGGAACGATAATAAGGTGCTGATGCTCTAAGTCGATAGATTATTAGAACGGTACTTTTAACTTCAGTCAGTACTGAAGTCATAGGTTTTGAAAGACTTAAGGAGCAGTACGAAACCTGTCCAGATTTTGGTGAAATTTATCAGGTTTTCGTCAAGGGACTATCTAGTGATCATAGTGACTATACCCTTCTAGATGGTTATCTTTTTTAGAGAGAATAGGCTGTGCATCCCAAGAACCTCCTAAGAGATTTTTTAGTGGGGGAGATAACATGCGGGAGGTTTGGCGGCCACTTCGGACGAAAAACACTATCTTGTTTTAGTTGAGGAACATATTGGCTTGTCAGGAACTTGGAACAATTTACTGGCCAGGTCTTAAGAAACAAGTAGCAAACCTTGTAGCCCGATGTAGGACATGTGCTGTTGCAAAGCAACAAAAGAAGAATACCGGGCTATATAATCCATTACCTGTACCTGAGTGTCCATGGCAGGATCTAAGCATGGACTTTGTTCTAGGATTACCCAAGACCATTCGAAAACATGATTCAATCTTTGTGGTGGTCGACCGATTTTCAAAAATGGCCCATTTCATACCTTGCTCCCAAACTTCCGATGCCTCTAGGATAGCCAAACTCTTTCTTGATCAAGTAGTCAGGCTCCATGGGTTACCAAAAAACCATTGTTTCTGATAGGGATGTCCACTTCACAAGTTACTTCTGGAAAACCCTTTGGTACCTATTAGGAACCAGACTGAAATTCTCCACTGCCTACCATCCCCAGACTGATGGACAAACTGAGGTTGTAAATAGAAGTCTAGGGAACTTGCTGAGATGCCTAGTGGGAGAAAGTCTAGGGAACTGGGATTTGTTATTGCCACGTGCTGAGTTCGCTTACACAGTTCGATCAATCGATCTACGGGCAAAAGTCCCTTTGAGATAGTCCATGGTTGTAAGCCTAGAAGTCTTTAGATTTAATCCCACTACCTATTCACACACGAGTCTCTGAGTCTGCTGAGTCTTTGCATAGCATGTCACAAATCTACATAAAGAAATCAGTAATAAGATCAACCTAAGCAATGAAACTTACAAACACTGAGCTGACTCACATAAGAGGGCTAAAGAATTCTGTGAAGGGGATTATGTGATGATTAGGCTCAACCCTGAACGGTTTCCCCCTGGAACCATAAAGAAGCTGCATGCTTGCGGAGCGGGACCTTTTAAGATCTTAAAGAAAATAGGGCCTAATGCATATGTTTGGAACTTCCACCTGATATAGGTATTAGTAAACCTTCAATGTTTCAGACCTAGTAGAATACAAAGAACCACTACTAATACCTAGTGAGCCTTTTGAGCCAGAAACTTTCATTGAGAGTGAACATATTTCGAGTGTCCACCACCAACCTTACCTGAGCAGAGAGAGAGATTGAGAGAATCCTGGATGACAAGATCATTACTGCCAGGAATAAGGACTATCAGCGATACCTGGTTCAATGGCAAGGTCGACCTGAGTCCGACAACTCTTGGATTACTCGAGAGGACCTGCAAAGACTTAACCCAGACTTGTTCGAGCATTACCAGGGCAAAACTGAACCATACTCGACTGGGTCGAGTTCTGCCCACCCCAGGAGAATTGGTGTGGACACCAGAAGCCGAAAGAAACTTCACTCCAACAAGGTTAGCCTTATCCCAATTTGGATCGAAGATAATTAGGTTACCTTGTATCCTTTAGTTCAAAAATATTTTATTTTCAAGAGTCATTTCCTTTTCAAGAGTCCTGTAATTAATTTTGAGTTTCAAATCAAGAGTGTTTATTGAGTCCTGTAATTACTTTTAAAATTTCATTTCCTATAAGTCCATTTCATGTTTAAAGTCTAGGTCAGTCATGTCAGTTCAGTTGAGTTAAGTCTAATTCAGTTGAGTTAAGTCTAATCAAGTCTTAAAGCCATGAAAGCCAGCAACAAGACTCAAATTCTAGACCCAGAATTTGACCACATGAAGAAAAGAAGACACATCAACCAAGCAAGAGAAAAGGACCATCAACTAGGACCACTGGGCGCCACATGTCATTCTTATCCAAGTAGAAGACCACCTCACCATGCCACGTCATCAGGTGCCACTTCACCAGCCACCTCATCACCTTTGGGCGCCAACAAGGGAGATTCAAATTCAAGGAGGTTGGCCATATCCCTCCAAGTCCTCCACCAAATCCCCCCCCCCCACATCCCTCAAACTCTCCACCAAATCCTCCAACCCCCCTTGTAATCCTCCTCGATTTGGGAGTTTTTAAATTTCAAAATCTAGCTTTGTGAGGCTATTAAAAGCCTTGGATGCCCATTGTAAAAGAGATTGATTTTGGAAATGAATGAAGTTTGAAGTGAAGTTGTCTTGAGTTTTATGTGTGAAATTTTCCTATCTCTTCTTCCACGCCCAAAGACACTCTCTTCCCTAGCAATTCATCATCCAAGCTCAAGGCAAAGGCATTGGAGTCGGCCAGATCTTCTAAATTATCTTTTCTTTGTTCACAAGTTCTCCCATCCCTTCTTTATGTTTGCATCCTTCAACCTTAACTTTGATCTCATTGCAGGGTCCTTCGAAGTCCTTGAGTTGTGAACAGGGTTCCCCTTGACAATGAACCAACAAGCTGAAGCCCAAGTCCAGGGTTCTGATCACTGTTATCCAAGTTCTCCAGTCCAGAGCATCAGTAGTTTCAAGTTTTGAATCATAGGAAGGTTGGAAAACTCATCAAGGTAAGTCCTCAATTATTAGCCCCTATTGTCTAGATCTTCTTCCTTCTTAGTTTTAGAGTTGTATCTAATCATGTAATAGTCCCTTTCATATAATCCTTAAATCTTATTAAGATGAGTACAATGCTAAGTATAATTAGGTTTCATTGCTTTAGAAACCCCAGAGTATATTCCCAGACCAGGTCATCTCATGACACTAAAGGTCCATCTACACCAGCCAGGAGAAATCAAGCCCAGGCACCAAGCCCAAGCCTTAAGAAGCAAGATTCCAATGAATATTCCTGCTACCAAGCTACTAGGCCATCCCAGCTTCTAGGAGGCCCAAAGCCCATGCGCCCAAGCCCCCTTTGGCCGGCCCTTGCTGCCCCTCATGAATCCCAACACGTCCTTGAGGTTGACTTGGTCCAAGCTAAGAAGAAGAATTCAAGTGGAAGGAGGAAATTAGGTTATTATTATTGTCAACTTGTAATCCTAGTTCTTGGCTTATTTGTAGTCTTTCTCCCACTTAAATTGTGTAAACCTATTCTAACTAGGAGAAGACTTGTAATTCCTTTAGGAGAGGGCATGGGACTCTATAAATACCCCACACATCTTCTTCTTGTAATCAATCAACTCTTATGAATTAAAACTTTGCTGAATTATTTTGAGGCAGGTGTCATGTTTTTTGGTTTTGGTTTATTTTGGTTCTTATTCTTGTGTTGGCTGACCACTACCCTTGCAATCCCTCCACACCCCGCAGCAAATCAGACTTCCAAGCATCATCCATGTCCAAAAGAGAAGCCTTGAAGATGCCCAGATCAAGAGCTCTTCTTGCTTCCATGCCGCCACCCCTTTGCCCTAATCCCTTTCCTTCCTTGTTTCATCTTGTTATTTCTTTCTTTGATTACCTGATTTGTGCCTAACCTTGATGTTTTGTAGATCCCCAAGGTGTTTCCCCTCCCCAGAAGAGGCTTTTCTTGCCTTCAGACCAGAACCAGATCACCTTCAGATTCGGGAACCAAAGGCTTGTTCTTCCAGGCGCCATCAAGAGGCTGAGAGATCTCTTCATGGAAGAAACTACAATCGCTGCTTGGTAAAATCTTTCCCCCTCTTGAATTCTGATATGATGATAGGTACGCTATCCTAAACTAGGAGTTTCTCGTCTCTTAGGTCTTGGCTATTTATTATTCTGCATGAGTTTTTGTGGGTATGATAGTTTATAGCATTACTAGTCTTCATGCTGAATCTTTACTTGTTTTCGGGTTCTTAGCCACTGAATTAAATTCTAAAAAGAAAACATAAAAAATAGTTTACTATTTTGCATTAATCCTAGGATCGTCCTGCATAAGTTTGGTATCAAAGCGGGTTAGGATAGCATTCATCTGCATTAAGATCACAAACCCTAATTTCTGCATCCTGCTAGCTGCATTAGATGTCTGTTATTCATATGATTTCAACCATCTAAAAATTTTATTTTTCTTTGAAATTTGCATGATGTGTCCTCTATCTTGTCCTTTGTTTTATATAATTCTTAATTAATTTTACAAAAAATTATAAGTCCTAAAATTTGGCATATTAGAAATCCTAAGTAAAATCTTAAGATTTTTGCATCAGTTCGAAAACCCTAGGATTTGAATCATCATCTGATTTTTGTTTTGTATCAAATTTGTTTCATAATCACCGTCCATCCTATGTCCTATAAGTTTTTTGATTTTTTTTGCATCAATAACTATGTCAAATCCTGCATTTTCTGAAACCCTAATTTCCTGAATTCTGCTAATTCTGCACTTTTACTTAACCAAACCTAACCAACTTTCACACACCCTAATCCCAAGACCAATTTGTTTGCTAACCTAATCAACCTAAACGTAACTTTCTACCTCATAAAACACATATAAAATAATTTTTATTTTCTGATTGTTTTAGATTGCATCCGGACCATTGATTGCCATCATCTCTTTAATCTAATCTTAAGAGCAATTGCTATCTAACATCAGGACAGGATTTCATCCCCTGTCTTGTGCCCAAAACCATCCTCATCATACTGACCTAAGCCTAATTAAATTAATTAGACCTAATTGCCCTAGTAGGCTAGGTGACACTAACAGGTCAGGTCCGAATTGTATGGGCCAACTAGTGCATTTAATCCTGTGGCTATTACTGAAATCTATTGTCTAAGGCTGAGGGTCCAGAGTCAAATGACCTAAGTGGTGTTGTGGTTTTTAATTGGATTCCTGTAAAAGCAAGGGGAGCCTCCCACACTCCCACCCTCTACCCAGCCAGAGGAAGGGTTAGCTGCTGGGTTAAGTGTAAGTTAAGCTGACCCATTTAGTTTTGGCTCTAGTCTAGGAAACCCTAGATTGTACTGACCTTTTCTTTTTTTGCATGATGGCTACACCATTCCACTTTAATTTATTGTTTGTTGCATGACCACTAGACTAGGATCCCAATACCAAAAGTCCAAACCTCAACCTGATACAACCATGGAGTCCAACCTTGAAGCTATCATAAGAGCCATGAATGAATAGATGGTTGCCCAATTAACCACCCAGATGAACCAGATGAACCTCGAACAGGACCAAACCCAAATTGGTTAGTCCAAATTAACAAATCAAATACCCAAACCCAAACCCAGCTTACCCAATTGAGCTCCCATATAACCCAAATAAGGATTCAAAACCAAATTCAATTTGATCAAATGATCGCACAGTCTCAAAATCAGTTTGCCCAAATAACCATCCAGAACAACTAGATGACCCAATCGACTAATCAAAGAACTCATGGATCTGATCCTATAACCTATAAACCCATAACCTATGAACCCATAACCTTTAGTCAGCCCAAACCAGTAAGGTTACTACCCCTAGATATGAGCCTAATATTAGTCAGGTATCCTTAGCCAACCCCCTCTTACTATGTCATTGGTTCACCAGAAAGATATTGAAGAGGACATATATGAAGCTTACCCAAGCTTAGTGGATGAGTACGAGGAGGAAGAAGAGAAGTTCTCCATAGAAGACTTAGAGTTAGTTGACTCAATAGATCTCAGATAGTAACCAACCCAGAGTTAGGTGAACTTGATCACACCTAAGCTATAATAGAAGAGCAGTTAGAGGAGACTTTAAGAGAGAACCCAATTATAGAGCCTAGTACTGAATTTCATGAGCTAGAAGAATTTATTAAAGACTTGATCTCCTTAAATCAGTACCCTCAGGATGAAATCACTCCATTGACTCCAATTGATCGCTTCCCTGAAATTAATGACCCATTCTTCCATAATGCAGATCCTGTAGGACTACCTCAAACCATAAGGTTAATCTCATTAGTCTAGGACTCATCCCTGAAACCCCTTCTAGTATTCTACTCTTTCTGATTAACCCTGAGCCATCTTTTTATTTCTCATCCTGCCAGACTAACCCTGAACCCACATCTTATTTTCTACCCTTTCCTGAAACTTCTTCTATTTTTCTCACTATTAGGTTGCATTTTATAGGAGTTTGCATGTTGTATTCGTTCATTAAGCATGTCATGTTTGCATTTTTCTTCTGGAGAACCCTATGGCACTTAGCAGGAGTATATAGTAATTTTCATGTTCATGCCATGCTAGGGTCAAACCTAAAAAGTCTATAGTGTGTTAGGTTAGACCCAAAGAAGTCCAATAAATTTCCTTTGATAAGGAAAGCCTAGTCGAGTCTATTAGGTGTTAGTTTTGAGTCCAATAAATTCACAGCCCGAATCACATGTCCACACATGCACTAGCCTCTGCATGACATATGCATCATGAAATTAGTCAAAAGCTAAACATAAATAATGAACTAAATAACAACTTGGCTAATTCTCGAAAGAGAGATAAAGAATTTTCTGTAAAGGATTATGTGATTGTCAAGAATTTTATGCTTATGAAGCTGGCCCATTTAGAATAATGAAAGAGTTGGACCCAATGCCTATGTGCGTGAGATACCACCCGATTTAGGTATTAGCCCAACCTTCAACATTTCAGACCTTATGAAGCATAGGGAGCCAGCAGTGATACCTTGCGAGCACTTTGAGCCACACCCTTCCTTTGTGAGAGAACCCACCCTAGAGTGTCCATATACATTTTGCCAATAAGTGAGGTAAGGAGTGAGCGAATCCTAGATGATCAAGCCATCAGTCCTCGAGATGAAGGTTATTAAAGGTATTTGGTCAGATGGCAAGGTCAGTTAGAATATGAGGACTTGTGGAGCACTGGTGAGGATCTACCGCAGCTCAACCCAGACCCTCCTTGAGTAGTATAAGAGACAAATGACCCTTACTCGATGGGGTCAAGTTCCTCCCGCCTCGGGAGAATTGGTGGGGACACCAGGATCAGACACAGATCATTGGATCTCATATGGTTTACTAATTAGCGATTTTTTAGAACCTTAGTCATGTGTCATAATTTTGTAAGCAAGTAAGATTGAGTCCTGTAATAAGTTGAGACTAGTTGATCTGCCTCAACCCTGGTCAGTATATTTAGTCCTGTACCTCAGTTATGAGTCCAGTAAGAGTTCAATTTTGTACAAGAGAAGAGGATACCCTACTTTGGAGTTCTACTAGGCCTCATCCAAGAGCCAAAATCCCCCACTTCAGCCAATTGGAATTTGTATGCCATCCCAGGATCCAAGATTTCTGCATGATGCTCAGATGCCCTCCAGATGCTCTCTAGATGCCCTGATTCCTTCCTAATGCTTTCTGGATGCCCAGAATCACTCTAGATACCAGAGTATATTCTTAGACCAGGTCATATCATGACTCCAGAGGTCCATGTGCACCCAGCCTAGGAGAAACCAAGCTTAGGCACCAAGTCCAAGCCATAAAGAAGCAAGATTCCAAGGAATATTCCTACTACCAGACTACTAGGCCATCCCAGCTTCCAGGAGGCCCAAAGCCCATGCACCCAAGCCCCTTTGGCCTGCCCTTGCTGCCCCCCATGAAGCCCAATACGTCCTTGAGGTTGACTTGGTCCAAGCTAAGAAGAAGAATTCAAGTGGAAGGAGGAAATCAAGTTCTTATTCTAGTCAACCTTGTAATCCTAGTTCTAGGTTTATTTTGTAGTCTTTCTCCCACTTAAATTATGTAAACCTATTCTAACTAGGAGAAGACTTATAATCCATTTAGGAGAGGGCATGGGACTCTATATACACCTCAACCCTCATCCTCTTGTAATCAATCAACTCTTATGAATTAAAACTCTACTGAATTATTTGAGACAGGTGTCTTGTGTTCTTTGATTTTTGGTTTTGTTTTTGGTTCTTTGTTCTTGTGTTGGCCAACCACTACCCTTGCAATCCCTCCATGCCCCAGCAACAAATTAGACTTCCAAGCATCAGCCACGTCTAAAAGAAAAGCCTTGAAGATGCTTAGATCAAGAGCTCTTCCTGCTTCCTTGCCGCTAGCCCTTTGCCCTAATCCCTTCCTTCCTTGTTTCATCCGGTTATTTTTTTTTTGATTACCTGATTCGTAACTAACCTTGATGTTTTGCAGATCCCGAGGTATTTTTCCTCCCTAGAGGAGGCTTTCCTTGCCTTCAGACCAGATCCAGATTGCCTTCATATTCGAGAACCAAAGGCTTGTTCTTCCAAGCACCATCTAGAGGCCGAGAGATCTCTTCATGGAAGAAACTGCAATCGCTACCTGATAAAAGCCTCCCCCTCTTGAGTTCTGATATGATGATAGGTATGCTATCCTAAATTGAGAGTTTCTCAACTCTCAAATCCTGGCTATTTATTATTCTGCATGAGTTTTTGCGAGTATGATAGTTTCTAGCATTACTAATCTTCATGCTGAATCTTTACTTGTTTTCGACTTCTTAGCCACTGAATTAAATTCTAAAAAAAATACAAAAAAAATAGTTTACTATTTTGCATCAGTCCTAGGATCGTCCTGAATCACAAGACTCCCTGTCGTTACTTCCTCAGCTACCACTTTCACCTTCTTCGTTGGCCTTAGCGGAAGGCACCACCAACGAGGCCATTAGGCGCATGGCTGAAAGGCGCTTGGAGAAACAGGAGCGCAAATTGGTGGAGCTATCCTGCCAATTTGCAAACATGCAGGGCTCCTCCTGTGAGCATGTGGGTCATGACGCCCATCCCCCTTTCTCCCAAAAAATCCAAGAGGAGCCGATCCCGAGTCGATTCCGCATGCCACAGGTGGATCCCTACGACGGGACCACCGACTCTCTGGACCACCTTAAGAGCTACAAGGCTCTCATGAGAGTCTAAGGGGTGACCGATGCCCTCTTTTGCATCACCATTCTAGCCACTCTCTGGAATGCAACTCAAGTCTGGTTACCCGCCTCGAGCCCGAAAGCATCGACTCCTTTGTGCTGCTGGAAAGGAAGTTTGTAGCCCACTTTGACACCTGTCGGAACGTGCCCCAAGAGGTAGATAGTCTTTTCTCCATCAGGCAACAGGACCATGAACTCTTGTGCGACTATGTAATCCACTTCAAAGTTACCATACTGGAGATCTATAACTTGGATGAGCTAGTCATCGTGCTAGCATTGAAGAGGGGACTTGTATTCTAACCTAGCTAGGAAATGACTTGTATTCCAATTGGAAAGAGGACTTGTAACCCAAGTGTAACCATGGTTAGTGAGGGCATGGAAACTCTATAAATACCCACCCCTCCCCCTTTGTAAGCATCTTTTTTTTATGAATAAACCTTGTTGAAATTTTGATCAATTGCCTTGTGTTTGAGTTTTGGTTCTTACTTTGAGTGCTCTCCTTGTGTCCTAGATTGAAACCCTACTGCCCTAGCACCCTCGTGCATCCCTAGAGATTAGCCACACCTAAGGAACAGAAGCCCTTGCTGCCATCCAAGCCTAGGAGCTTCTTCTTCCCCGGTTGCCATCTTCTAACCCTAATCCTGATCTCTTTCAAGCCATAATTCCTTTTTTATTTTTTTAATTGCTGCTTTGATTAACCCTGACACTTGTAATATCCCCGAGGTGCTTCACCTCCCCTGAGGAGGCTTTCTTTGCTGCCTGGACTACCCAGATCAACCATCAGATTCAAGGGAACAAGGCTTCTTCATCCAGGCTTCGATCAGAGTTGTGAGTGATCCCTTCTGCTACTGAATTTTCATCTCTGACTGGTAAAAAACCTTCCCTTTCTTATTATCTGATTTTTTGAAAATTAACTATCCTAAGCTAGGAATTTCTCAATTTCTGGGTCCTATCTTTTATTTATCTTGCTTGATTCAGCCTATGACAAGTTGATTCTTAGAATTGCTGAATACCTGCTAGTTCTTTACTTTGCTTTGAGAAATTAGCCGACAAACCTAAATCTAAAATTCACAAAAAAATATAGTTTACTAATTCTTCTTGCATATTTAGCATTCTTAGAGTCATCCCGCATCAGTTTGGTATCATAGCAGGTTTAGGATAGTTTTTATCTGCATTGCATTCACAAACCCTAATTTTAGCATTATGTCCACTACATTAGATATCAGTTTTGCATCTATTTTTGACCATCTAAGAATTTTATTTTTCTCTAAAGTTTACATGAATTTTCTTTGTTGAGTTCTCTATTTTATCAATATTTTTAATTAATTTTAAAGAAACCCTAAGTCATAAACATTTGGCATATTAGAAACCCTAACAAAATCCTGATAATTTCTGTAGCAGTCCAAAAACTCTAAGTTTTCATTATCATAAGATTTTATTTCTACATGAAATTTGGTAGGTTTCATCATCACCGTCCATCCTCTGTTCCATTTTATTTGATTTCTTTTTGCTTTTGGATCTATGTCAAACTCTACAACAACTAAAACCCTAATTCTCTGATTTTTGCTACATTCTGCATCTTGACTCAACCTAACCTAATCAACTACCAAACCCCCAATCCTAAGCCAAACTTTGTTTGATAACCCCAGTTAACTTAAGCCTAACTTGACACATCATAAATCATTAAAAAACTATTTTATTTTTTATTGTTTTAGATTGCATCAGGGCCATCGATTGCCATCATTCTTAACCTAATCTTAAGGGCAACTCTCTATCTCAGATAAGGGCAGGATTTCATCACCTATCTTGGGTCCAAAATAACCATCATCATACTAACCCAAGCCTAATTAAAATCAATTAGACCTAATTTGCCTTGGTGGACTAGGAGACATCAATAGGTCGGGTCCGAGCTGTGTGGGCCAACTAGTGTATTTAATTCCTTAGCTATTACTAAAAGCTGGTGTCTAAGGCTGGGGTCCAGAGTCAAATGACCGAAGTGGTGTTGTGGTTTTTATTGGGTCCCTATGAAAGCAGGGGGGCCTCCCACGCTCCCCCCCCTACCTGACTAGTGGAAGGATTAGCTATTGGGTTACGTGTAAGTGAGCTGACCCACCCAGTTTCTGGCTCTAGGAATAGGAAACCATAGATTATACTAGCCTTTTCTTTCTCTTTTGCATGCTTGGTTGCATCATTTCATTTTGATTGTTTGATTTGTTGCATGACCACTAGATTAGGAAACCAATATCAAAAGTCCAAACCTTATCCCAATTCAACCATGGATTCCACTTTGGAGGCCATCCTAGCCCAGCTTGCTTGAATAGAGCGTAGGTTTGACCAATTCGATGTCCAAATTAATGCTAAACTTGACCAAACCCAAGATTAGTTACCCATGACCCAATCCAAAGCAAAATGAATCAAAGATTCAACCAGGTGGACCAATAATTTGACCAAGCAACAACTAGGATCAACCAATTAACCACGAGATTAGCCTAAGTTGAGAACCGATTAGAGACTATAGAGAAGACCCAGGAGTCTCATACTGAACCAAACCTGGATTCCATCCCTTCTACCCCTCACAACCCTAGAAGAGTCTAAACCCATGAACCCTTTGTGGAGCATAACCCTAGGAGACCCCAGAGCTAGGATCAATTTAGAGAGCCTAACCATAGGGGAAACCAACACCAGGATCAATATCACGGCCCCAACCATAGGAGACCCAATCGTGAGGACCAAGACCAGGATGATAGGCTACTTAGAAGCATTAAGATAGATGCACTCACCTTCAATGGAAGCCTAGATCCAAAAGTCTATATAGATTGGGGGAGGATGGATTGGTTCTTCAAATTTTATGCCTTGAGTGATAAGAAAAAGTATCAATTTGTCCAACTCAGGCTAACTGATCAAGCTAGATTATACTGGGATCAAGTAGAAAGACTCAATAATCAGATAGGCAACCTACCCATTACCACCTAGGAAGCCATGAAATTAAAACTTAGGGCTAAGTATGTTCCCCCATACTATTAGCAGTGTCTCTTAGATCAATGGTAAAAATTAAAACAAGGGAACAAAACTGTGAGTGAATACATAGCCTAGTTTGATGAGTGCACCCTAAGATGCGGCATAGATGAACATGAGTCAGTTACCCTATCTAGGTTTAGGAATGGTCTTAGAGAGGATATTTAGAAGGAGCTGTACCTTAGGGATGTTGATAGCATCGCCCATGCCTATTGTGTAGTTGAAGACTTTGAAAGGTTCTAGAAAGTACTTATAGTTAGGAAACCTAAACCCTTTAGGTCCAACACTCCCAGCTTTAGGTCCAACCAAAACCAGTTCTACCCAAACCGACATAGCTACAACCAAACTCGTCCCAACCCTAACCAAAGTCGGCCAAACCTAAATCCAAGTCAACCTAAACCTAACCCAACCCATCCCAACCCTAATCCATCTCGTCCTAACCCAAGTCCGAGTCAGGCTAGCTCAAGTAACTCAACATCTTTTAAGAATGATAAGGGTAAGGCACCAATTTTTAGAAGAACCCAAGTCCAAGCCCCAATGCCTGTTTTAGGTGCAATAAGGTAGGTCACTTTGCTAGCCAGTGTCCCATCAGATCTTTGCGCATAGGAAAACTTGTGGAAGATGAGCCTGAACCCAATGAGGAAGAAGAGGAAGAGGTCTATGAAGCTGAACCAGACTTAATTGAAGAATATGAAGCTGATGAGGAAGATTTTGAACAAACAGACCTCGCAGGGATAGTTAGATGCATCTTGTCCCAGAATAAAACCAAGAAGATTAGCGTAGGACCAATATCTTACAGACTTTAGTGAAATTGAAGACAAGATATGTAAAATAATCATAATAGATAGTATGAGCTATGTGAATGCCATATCCCATAAGGCTATCAAAACCCTAGGCTTACACCCAGTTCCTTACCCAAGCCCCTATAAGGTATCATGGATAGATTTCACCTCTATACCCATTAAATCCAGATGCCAAGTTCAACTCCAGCTTCAATCATATCAAAATAGAGTGTGGTGTGATGTTGTGCCCATGGGGATAAGTAGTATCATCCTAGGACGGCCATGGCTTTATGATCATGATGCCACTCTTTATGGCCGAACTAATGCTTGCATATTTACTTTCCATAGGAAGAAGATCACCATAAATCCCACACCACCTCAGGAGTTAATTAAGAAAAAATCTAGCTCACTTAAGGAGAAAAAGTCTGGAATTAATTTAATCACTGCAAAAGAGCTAGAAAAGGAGATATCTGAGAGCACTACTATTTGGATGTTAGCTGTGAAGGAAGTATCTGATCCTATTGATAGAGAGTACCCTCAGGAGGTCAAGGGAGTCTTAAATGAATTTAGTAACATTTCTCGAAGATTTACCTGACCACTTGTGATGGGGGACTAATATGCATGCAATTTTTTTTGTATATTTTATATGTGGGGTTGAGTGATTAATTCCCGAATTTCAGATTAAAATAAGTTGTAGGGATTTTTTATGAATTTTAGAAGATCAGCATTCAGATTAGGACCTAGAAAAGTAGAAAAGAAGGATCGCCGGGGCTGAGAAGCCTCGGTTAGGGCAAGTTCTCCTACAATAAAACTACTGGAGGTAGAGGGGGTGTACCTGACAACGTCTGTGAAGATCGCAGCAAAAGGGTCTCTCATTCCTCGATGGATGCGGCCTGGAAAATCGAGCCAAAACCCGCGGATACCCGGCTTTCTGCTCGGTGATCCGATTGAGGCTTGGCTGGAGTTGTTGGATTCGTAGGAACTCGGGGACCTGTAAATGACCTGTTAGGGGTTAGAAAACTCACAAAGAAACAAGAAAACAAAGGAAAAACAGCAAGGGAAGGCTTCTTTTGGAGCGGGTGTCCAAGGATCTGAGATGCTTGTTGGTAGCAGGAAGATGATTGCAGCACTGGGAAGAAAAACTCTCGCAAACCCCTTTATGCACACAGCAGGGTATCACACCACTCAATAGAAGAACTCAAGGGTTTATTCATCAAAAAATTCTCCCCTCATACAAGAGGCTAGGGTCCCTTAAATAGATCCTTAACCTTGGGCTCCAAGTAAGGGCACATTAGTCTTTACATGAGAATCCTTTTCCCTCTCAAACCCTATCTAGAAAATAAGGAAACATTAGGTAGAAAAAATCCCTAAAACTTCTCTTGACTTGGCCAACACTCCAAGGACACCTAGGGGGGCGTGTTGGGCTTCTAAGAGCAGAAAGGGGCCGGCCCAAGGGGCCCGGGTGCATGGGTTTGGGCCTCTGGAAGCTGGGGTGGCCTGGTAGCCAGGTAGCAGGAATATTCCCTGGTATCTTGCTTCTTAGGGGCTTGGACTTGGTGCCTGGGCTTGATTTCTTTGGGCTAGGAAGCAGATGGACCTCTAAAATCATGGATGCCTTGGTCTATAAATATATTTGGCATCTGGAAGGACATCTGGGCATCTGGAGGGCATCTGCAAGGAATCAGGGTTATCTGATTTTTCTCCTCCTGGGGTCTTCAATCTTCAAGCTGGGTTGGACTTGGGCTAAACTTCCATGTCTTCATCTGGTTGGCCTTAGTCCTTTACTTGTATGATTGGTCTTGAGTCTTCAGTATACTTGGATAGGACTCAAAAAATAAAATTAGCTCAACATGAGCTGACAACATTGGACTGAACTAGCTCAACATGAGCTGACTATTACATAACTGAAATAACAATTCAAAAAACTCAAATAACAACTAAAATAGACTCAGATGAGCTAAGCCCTTATTAGATTGGCCTCATATTATTGATCAATTTACAGAGGGTTGAAAAGCCTCTGTCTTATTCTGGTGCCTCAGTGTCCCCACCAACTTGCCACCTCTTAGGGATGTCCACATGCAATTGATTTAGTCCCTAGAGCTACTTTAACTAACTTACCTCATTATAGATGAACCGCTGAACACTTAGAGCTTCAAAGATAGGTAGGTCTGCTTCTTAGAAAAGGATTTATTAGGGAGAGCCCATTCCTTTGCTGTACCGCCCTATTAACCCCTAAGAAAGATGGCACGTGGTGAATTGTGTTGATAGCCCTGCCATAAATAAGATAACTGTGAAGTATAGGTTTCCCATCCCCCGCTTGATGATATGTTGGATATGATGCGTAGCCACAATCTTTTCATGATAGACCTTAGAGTTGGCTACCATCAGTTCGAATTAGACTTGGGATGAATGGAAATAGCTTTTACAATGAAAGATGGTCTATATGGTGGTCCGTAATGCCTTTTGTGTTATCCAATGCCCCTAGCACTTTTATGAGAATTATGACCCAGTTCTTAGATGTTCATAGTTAATTTGTGGTTGTATCTTTTTGATGACATCCTGATTTATAGTAAAACAAGGAATATTATCTAGAACATCTGAAAGAAGTTTGCTTAACCCTTAAGAAAGAGAGCCTCTATGCACATTTAAAAAAGTGTGATTTCATGACCCATAGATTTTCTTCCTAGGCTTTGTGGTGACCCCTTAGGTTGTAGCAGCTGACCCTGAAAGGTCAGATCCCTTGTAGAATGCCAGTACCCCCTAGTGTCCATGAAGTAGAAGTTTCTATGTCTAGCCACTTTCTACAGAAGATTTTTAGGGAATTTAGCACCCTAGTAGCTTCATTACTAACTGCATTAAAAAGGATAGTTTTTGAATATACAAATCTATAGATAGAGCCTTCCTATTGATTAAACCTAAGATGACACAAGCACCCATCTTGAGTTTATCTAATTTTACTAAGTTTTTTGAGGTATCTTGTGATGCTTCGGGAGTTTTGGCATAGGAGGATTTCTGAGCCAAGAGAATCACCTAGTAGCCTTTTTCAGTAAGAACTTAATGAGGCTAACTTAAAGTACTCCAACCTCTGACAAAGAGTTTTATCGGTAGTACAATGCTCTTAGATACTTGAATGTCATTATTTGCTATCCCAGGAGTTTGTTTTGTATTCTGATCATGAAGCACTCTGATTTTTGAACTCCCAGAAGAACTTAAACCCTAGGCATGCTAATTGTTTAGTTTATACAAGCCTATACCTTTGTACTTAAAACACCAAGCTGGAACTGAAAACAAGATAGCAGATGGCCTTAGCATACGAGCCTTATTATTGATACCATTTAGCACTGAAGTCCTTGCTTTGCTAGGTTAATGATGAATATGCCCCTGTCCAGACCTTTATTGATTTGTTCCATCCTTAGCTCAAGACCCTCTAGTACCCATAGCGAATACACCGTACAAGATGGTTATTTGTTTTAGGAATAGACTATGTATTCCCAGAACATCACTTAGAGAATTCTTATTTTGGGAAACCCTGCTGGAGGCCTTGCTGGTCACTTTGGAAGAACACAACTATCTTCTGTGAAGACCCATTCTTTTGGCCTAGTTTAAAGAGGGACGTTGCCAATATAGTTTTCTAGATGTAGAACCTGTGCCGTTGCAAAACAATAGAAACAAATACTGGATGATATACCCCTTTCCCCGTACTAGACCCGTCCCTGGCAGGACTTAAGCATGGACTTGTTTTAGGCCTACCAAACCCCCTCAAGAACATGATTCAATATTTATAGTGGTCGATAGGTTTCTAAAATGACACATTTTAATACCCTGCTCTCAAACCTTTGATACATTTAGAGTAGCCCGTCTTTTCCTTGACCAGGTGTTTGGGGAACCAGACCTTTGATTAGGGTTTCAATTTTGGATCCTATAATAGGGCTTCAAGCCTATGCATTATAATTCTTAGTCATGAAGTTAGTCTCAATTATTTTTGTTTAGCCCTATCCATTGACCAATTGGTCAGTTGTGTCCTGTATTGAGGTCCAATCCTATAATGATTCCAGTCCGAGTCTATTTTGAAGATTGGCCCCAAGCGGGAGTGCTTCGAGTCTAGTCCAATTTGTAATGAGTCAAGCCATCTCCCATCCATGAAGGATGCCACTGTTGCCACCTCATCTATCCCATGTTGTGCATATCACCTTGACAAGAAGGAATGCTGGATTTTTGGCACCATTCCTTGATTCTTTCCTCCCTTCTCTCCCCCTATCAATCCTCTTTCCAAAGGAGCTATGGACATCCAAGGAGGTCAATGGCAATGAGGCATGATCCTTTTTCTAGCCCCCCCATATCAAGACTTCTTCCCAAAGTGCTTGGTTGGCTATGGAAGAAATCATTGACCCTCAATCAAGAAGGCAACTCCCTTGTTTCAAGCCCCATATCAAGCCATCTTCCTAAAGTGCTTGGTCGGCTATGAAGAAAATCATTGACCCTCAAATCAAGGAGACACTCCCATCTTTCAAGCCCCAATCATCCCTAAAACCTTGGAAGAAGAAATTTGAATTTGGCGTCCTCTTCATGAAGCTTTGTATTTTTGAAATTTGAATGGGTTTTAAGGTGCCTCTATAAAATCCTTACCCCTCCCTTGTAAGTTTAATGTTATGAATGAAAAAAGTTATTTGGTGTTTTCTTAGTTTCCTTCATTCCTTAAGAATTTCGATCTCCGTGAAGGAGCGCCTTCACCTTCGGGCATCGAGAGGTGTGAGGCCTCAAAGTATCGACTCTTCCGCCATTCCATCTTCCAATTTTCGAGTTCAGCGTCCATCAGGATCATCCAACTAGGCCTCTAGCAAAAAGTCTCCATCCACTACCAACATCAACTCTCATTCCTTCATCTCTTGCTTTCTTTTTTGTAAATCCTAACTCTTCTCTTGAATGATCGTAGGTCCTCCAGGTACCACGAATACGGAGTCTTTTTTTCCTTGCCTTCGGGACCTTCGATAGGAGCCCAGCCATCGGGGCGGGGTTGAAGGCTCGATCATCCAGCCGCATCCATGAGAGCGAGCAAACTCGGCATCGCCTCGATGCTTCAAACTTTAAGATTTGCAACCCTAGACTCCTAAGTTGATATTGATTTGAGAGCTAAGTCCTATGGGTTTTTCAATCCTGGGATCTTCTTTTTATCCTGCTTAGGGCTAATTTACATGCTAGTAGTTCTTATCATTATCGAATCCCTAGATCTACTTTTTGCTTGTCTTCGAGAATCCATAACCTATTTAAAAAAATTATCAACTCCACAAAGAAACAATCACCTGCATCATTTCACCCTGGCATCTAGTTAGTCCCACATTATGTTTGGTTGGAGGGGTCAGGAGCTGTAGGACTGCATTAAGTACTTGGATTAGGTGCTTCCCGGTTGTCCGGTCTTAGGAGAAGTAAGGGGGTTTCAAGGGCCTCTCCTCCCATTCCACTGTGGGGCTCCTAAGGCGGTAGTGGTGCACCTATGATAGACGACCTTTTGAAGGAGACCACAGAAAAAGAGTTTAAAAACCCAAAAGACATGTTTTGCATTAGTAGATTTCATCTTCTTTTGATTTCTGCATTTTTTATCTGTACATAGCCTATTGTTTTAGGTATTGCTGTTTAGAAACCTCCAAACTCTTTGATTTTTTTTTGTTAGATCACGTATAATTAATAGTATTTTTGATAATTTCTTAGATTTTATTGCACCTTGTAAAATTTTTACAAGCCAGAATACTACCTGAGAGAAAATTCTATTCTGTGAATTTCGGCAAGTGCATCTTTTCATTTGACAAATAGTTTTTAATCTGCATTTAGGGTCATATTTTTTTTTTTCCATCTTTTTATGTTATCATACATCAAAAATCCAAAAATATAACTAGATCCATCTCATTAGATCATTTGTTTGCCATCATTCTCATAAATCATCTTAAGGGCATCAATTTGACATAGGTGAGGATTTCATTACCTGTCACTAGCCCAAAAATCATCAACATGCATAACGAACCCAACCCCTAATAAAACAGTAGACACTTAACTTGCTCTAGTGATCTAAGGATGCCCATGAAGTCAGGTCAAACCAAGTGTTAAGCCAAGTTAGACAGCTTGTTGTGTGTGCTTGAGTAGCTGGTGTCTAGGCAAGTTGTTCAGGGACAAGAGCCCAAAGGAAGGTGGGTGGTTTGCTTACCTGGCCAATTTCAAATTGGTGTCTAAGGCAAGCAAAGAGGAACCTCTACCAACCTTTCACTTACCTGGCCAGGTGCCAAGTTACTACCGCCAAGTTTGTCTTCTTGACCTAACTTTGGTTTGATCTTTTAAGTCTAGCAAACCCATAACATTTTCCGTTGTGTGTGCATGTTGACTAGATTAGGAGTCCCCTATCATCCCCATCATTCCCAATCAAGTGAACCCATGGAGAATGAACGAGAAGATCAATTAAAGGTCATCATTGAATAGTTGGCTAGGATGACAGTAGGCTTGATAAGTTTGATGATAGAATTGGAGCCTTAGAGAAGAATAGTCCTAGACTATCTGTCAAACCTGAGTCTGAGTCACCTTTTCCCCTAGGAATTACCCTCATCATGAACCATCTATAGAGGCTGAACCCAGGAGAATTCCCTATTTTAACCCAGCCCAAGAGTTTGAACCTAAGAGACCCAATCCAGAGATCGTAGACCAGGAAGAACTGCATGAGTCTGATGACCTATTAGGAGTAATTAGGTGCATCCTTTCCCAGGATATAGTGCAAGAAGATTGGCATAGGATTGACATCCTACAAACCTTTGCCAGACTAGGGGATAAGGTATGCAAGATCATAGTTGATAGTGGGAGCTGTGTCAATGCCATTTCTTCAAGTACTGCCAAATCCCTAGGATTAACCCCAGATCCTCACCCAAACCCTTATAAGGTCTCGTGGATTGATTCAACCTCCATACCCATAAAGTCTAGGTGCCAAGTCTTGATCAAGCTACAATCATATAAGAAACGATTTGGTGTGATGTCATTCCCATGGGCTTCAGTAGTATTATCTTAGGTCAACCCTGGCTTTACGATCACGATGCCACCTTGTATAGTCAGACCAATAGCTGTACCTTCAACCACCATAGAAGAAATTTATAATCAATCCAATTTAGCCTAAGGACCAGGTTAAGAGAGAATCGACTAGCCTAAAGGAAAAGAAGCCAGAAGTTAACCTGATCAAGGCCAAAGAGTTAGAGAATATGATGACTAAGGGAACCCCTACCACAAAAAAGACTCATGAACAAACCCAGAGAGAAGAACCTTCTAACGAATTTCAGGAAAAAAGATTGAGCTCATTAAGAATGTAAGTGAAAAAACCACTGAGGCTATTGAGGAATCCCAAGAAGACATCCATGAATCAAGTTTAGTGGAAAAGTGTGATGAAGATGGGCCTAAGTTGGAAATCATTAAGGAATCAAAGATAATGATCCCGAACCCACTACAAATTTGAAGAAGAAATGACCAAGTCAGAATCAAAGTAGATGAAAATGAAGGTTCTCAAGTATTGCCCACAGAGAAGGTCCAAGAATAAGAAGTAGATATTAGTTTAGAGGACTTTCAAGATAAACTTTCCAAAGACCTTCCTAATGACCTTCCACCTTCTAGGAGAACCCAGCCTACCCTACAACTTGCACCTATAGATCCTCCTAGTACTAATCATGAGGTTAGGACAAGCACACCCTAGACCAACATTCACACATTAAGGTCAGTCTCTTTAACTTTGAACCAGTCCCTGAGTCTCCTTCCTATTTCCTACCCTTCCCTGAGCATTCTCACATTTCTAGAGCTGTGGGGTTACTTTTTATTAAGATTACCAGAATGCAGGGCTCCTTAGAGGCCATCCCTTTTGCCATCTACTTCTGGTATATCTTATGGAATTTGCTAGGGATCTGTGATAATTTTTCTTGTGCATACCAGACTAGGATCAAACCTAGAGAGTCAATAATCTGTTAGGTTTAGGCCCTAGAGAGTCCAATAAAATTCCGATCTATAGGAATGCTTAGTTGAGTCTACATTTTGCATTATGTTAGGATTCTGCATTAAGTACAAATTTTAAAATAATTTGGTTGATTCCCAAAAGAGAACCAAAGAGTTTGAAATTAGGGATTCTATAATGGTTAGGCTTAAGCCTGAATGGTTTCCACCGAGAACCGTTAAGAAAATCCATGCTCGTGGAGCTGACCCCTTTAGAGTGATAAGGAGAGTTGGCCCTAATGCCTATGTACTTGAGCTACCCTCGAATTATGGCATTAGCTCGACTTTCAATGTCCCAGACTTAGTCGAGTATAAGGAACTAGCAAACATACCTAGTGAGCCATTTGGGCCTAACCTTTCATTTGAGAGCAAACCCGACCCAGAGTGTCCACCTCCAATTTACCTGAGAGAGCAGAGTGGATCGAGCATGTCCTAGATGATGAAGCTATGACCACTCGGGGTAAAGGCTATCAGCATTACTTGGTCCGATTTCAAGGCCGATCGCAGTCCGATGATTCTTAGATACCCGAGAGGACTTGCAGCACCACGACCCCGACCAACTAGAAAATAGCAAAGCCAAATCAATCCTTACTCGACAGGATTGAGTTCCTCCCACCCCGGGAGAATTGGTGTGGGAACCAGACCTCTGATTAGGGTTTCAATTTTTGGATTCTATAATAAGGCTTCAAGCCTATGCATTATAATTCTTAGTCATGAAGTTAGTCTCAATTATTTTGTTTAGTCCTGTACATTGACCAATGGGTCAAGTTGTGTCCCATATTGAGTCAGTCCTCTAATGATTCCAGTCCGAGTCTGTTTGAAGATTGGGCCCAAGCCGGAGTGGTCTTCGAGTCTAGTCCATTTGTAATGGGTCAAGCTATCTCCCAAGCCATGAAGGATGCCACTTGGTGCCACCTCATCTATCCCATGTGGTGCCACATCACCTTGAAAAGAAGGGAATGCTGGAATTTTGGGCACCATTCCTTGATTCTTTCTTCCGTTCTCTCCCCCTATCAAGCCTTTTTTCTAAAAGAGCTATGGACATCCAAGGAAGGTTAATGGGCAATGAAGGCATGATCCTTGTTCAAGCCTCATATCAAGACTTCTTCCCAAAGTGCTTGGTTGGCTATGGAGAAAATCATTGATCCTCAAATCAAGAAGACAACTCCCTTGTTTCAAGCCCCATATCAAGCCATCTTCCTAAAGTGCTTGGTCGGCTATAGAAGAAAATCATTGACCCTTAAATCAAGGAGACAACTCCTATCTTTCAATGAAATTCCCAAGGCACTGAGAGGGGGGTGAATCAGTGACTCCCAAATCTTTTTATCAAATTATAACTGCTGAACCTGTAACAAAAATTATACAACCTACAAGCAACAGCACTACCACTCCTCTGCTCTTCCCTGTATTGATCTCAGGAAAGCGGAGTCAACCCGGTAGGCTCTCCAATATACAACATATCTCCAGAATAGATCAATCACATTACAAACAAAAATTTTACCATGGTTCGGCCGTAGCCTACATCCACAAATGATCACCCTCACTAGGTGGCTCTCACTGATAAAAAAAATGATCTAGAAGATCTGCTCCTCACTGAAGCTCATGATCTTCAAGATCTACTCTTCGCTAGAGTTCTTTTGATCTCACTGATCTTACAGAGTTTACTTCTCATTGATACATACACATTTGCCTCTTATTTGAGGTCTTACTAATTGAAACACCGTTCAAGACAGATCAAGAATCAAGAACAAGATATCCCCCTTTAATCTCATAGATCAAACAACATAATTCATCCCATAACCAATGAACTGTAAAGAAATGGATGAAGGGGATCTTACCAATTTCAGATCACTGCTGAAAGAATACCACATACTTGCTATTGCTGAAACAGATTTGCGATCATCAAAGATTTTCGTTGATCTGCTCCTCACAGAAGCATCTCTTCTCAATCATGGAAATCATCTCTTCAATCTTTAAAGCTGAATCTAGAAACCACACCCTCAGCTCTCATCAACAACAATTTTAGCATCATCTCTCATTTCTGAATTATGCTCAACCTCTTCTTTTTCAGCACAGCCCAGCTCCTTTTTTCATTTCTTCTCCTCAGCTATTTTTCTTCCATTTTTTTTTTTATTCTCAAGAAAAGTTCGTCCTCCAACCACCGACGTTCTCTATGAAGTTCTAATATATATACTTCAGCCCCCCATGTGACCGAGAACCCCATAAAACTACCTCCAGCTGGCACCGTTAAAATAGCCTACTCGTCATCCGAGCCGACTTGAATTTCACCGAGCCGACTCTTCCAGAACACAGGATTCCAAACTGTCAAATCCAGCTGACTGGAATTTCACCCAGCTGACTCTTCCAAACCACAGGATTCTAGACTGTCAAATCCAGCTGACTGGAATTTCATCTAGCCGACTCTTCCAGACCACAGGATTCTTGACTGTTAAATCCAGCTGACTGGAATTTCACCGAGCTGAATGGATCCCCTGTTCTAAAAAAAGTTATTTTTCTTCAACTGTCAGTTTACCTTTAAAACAGTTGAAATTTATCTTGTCGTCAATAGAGAACTTATAGATCTTTGAATAGATTTCCAACAATCCTAAGAACAGCAAAAACGGAGCTCTATACAAAAAGATATGATCATTTAAAGATGTCATCAACCTGGAACGAAATGTACTAGCGGAAAAAACTGATTTACCTTTAACCATCAATTCACCTTCTAAATCAGTAGATATTGATCTTATAATCAGCAGAGAAGTTGTAGACCATTGAAAAAGCTTTCGAAAAAGCCTAAGAACAGCTAAAATTGAGCTCTATGTTGAAAGATATGATCATTTAAAGATTACTGTGTTCTGAAATTTTTCTGCTGTCACTCTACAGTCTTCACTGATGCAATTTCCACTGATTAAACAGATGCTACACTATAATATCCCCCTTTTGAGATAAATCTTAGTAACCATACACCTGCACACCCAACTTGAGTAATTATTTCATATCACACATCTGTGCACTGTACTAACATATTTGTGCCGTGCCATGTGCTGTGCCATTTGCAATGCCAACAACTACAACTCAGTCATCACTGAGAACAACAATCTCCCCCTTTGGAGTTGTTTGCAACTACTATGCAAAGGTAACCACCATGCATTTGATACCAAGCATGCACAATTATCTCCCCCTTTGACAACAAAACCAAAGGGAACTCCCCCTGAAACTCAACTTTCCTTGAATCTCAGGCAATTGAGAGTGAATAGTCAAAGCAAACTTTTCACCTCTACTCACTTGCCCCTGCAACTATGATACCCTGCTAGTGATATTTCCATTTTTGATCAATGAGATGGTACAACCCCTAAGAGAGTCCTAAGCCTCTCAAACACATCCTTTGCCAGAGGCTTGGTGAAGATGTCGGCAACCTGATCAGCTGTGGGTATAAATTCCAGCTTCACTTCATTCTGAGCTACCTGATCATTCAGAAAGTGATATCTGATATCTATATGCTTTGTTCTAGAGTGTTGCACAGGATTCTTAGATATATTTATGGCACTACTATTATCACACTTGATGATTATGGGATTTTGACACTAAATTCTTAAATCTTCAACTTGTCTTTTCATCCAGATAACTTGTGTGCAAGTTGCTGTAGCTGCTATAAATTCTGCTTCTGCAGTAGACAATGCAACTGACTCTTGCTTTTTGCTATGCCATGATACCAAATTCTGTCCAAGATAGAAAGCACCTCCACTTGTGCTTTTCCTATCATCCACACATCCTGCCCAATCTGCATTTGAGTATGCAACTAATGTAAAATTCTCAGATTTGATATACCAAAGCCCAAAATTCACAGTACCCTTCAAATATCTCAGAATTCTTTTTACTGCCATCATGTGTGCCTCTCTAGGATCTGCTTGATACCGAGCTACGAGACATACTGACTGTAAGATATCTGGTCGTGATGCTGTAAGGTATAGAAGGCTTCCTATCATTGATCTGTATAGTGTCTGATCAACTTTAGGACTGTTTTCTTCCTTGCTAAGCTTGTATCCGGTCACCATAGGAGTACTCACAGGTCTACAATCATGCATCTGAAACTTATTGAGTATTTCTCCTACATATTTCTGTTGAGATAAGAAAATTCCATCTCTCTTTTGATGAACTTGTAACCCAAGGAAGAAGCATAATTCTCCTAACATAGACATCTCAAATTCTTGTTTCATAACAATGGCAAACTTCTCACACATCTCTTCACTATCACCTCCAAAGATGATATCATCTACATATACAATGACAATCATTTCTTATTCTCTTCTGTAAAAAATAAAGATTGCTGTCAACTAATCCTCTTCTGAAGCCAATCTGATGAAGATATGTGTCCAATCGTGAATACCATGCCCTTGGTGCCTGCTTTAGTCCATATAAAGCTTTCCTCAATCGACACACTATATTTGGATCATCACTGAGTATAAATCCATCAGGCTGCTCTATGAACACTTCTTCAAGATTACCATTTAAGAAAGCTGACTTCACATCCATCTGAAATCTTGAAACTTTTGTACACTGCTAGAGCAAGAAACATACGAATAGACTCCAATCTAGCAACAGGTGCAAATGTCTCGTCGAAGTCAATTCCTTCTATCTGAGCATAACCTTTGCATACCAAACGAGCCTTGTTTCTAATGATTTTTCCATTCTCATCTAACTTGTTTCTAAAAACCCACTTAGTACCAATGACATTCTTTTGTGAAGGTCTTGGAACAAGTTCCCATGTTTAATTTTTCTCAATCTGATCAAGCTCTTCATTCATGGCTTTAACCCAATTTTCATCTTTTGCAGCTTCAGCTACACTTCTAGACTCTACTTGAGATAACAAGAGTACACACTCTTCATTCTGCGTGTCTGAATACCAGCATTAGGATTTCCAATAATCTGATCTCAGGGATGATCCCTTTGAAATACAACATTTCTTGGTCTAAAATCTGTTTCTATATTAGAATCATCTGTTGTACTTTTCTTTGAGAGCTCAGGAGAAATATCATCTTGCTCATGCACTTGACTTTCATCAATTTCAGTATCTTCCACATTTGGATCATCATCAGAGGCATACACACCATGTTCAGCCACTTTTACATCTGTGCTTTCAACTATCTTCTTTAGCTACTTGTTATAGCACTTGTAATCCCTGCTTTTAGTTGAGTATCCAAGAAAAATACCCTCATCTGCTTTATCTCAAATTTCCCAAATTTGCATTCCTGTTTTTGATAAAGCACTTACTTCCAAACACTTTAAAGTATTTAACTGTTGGTTTTCTACCAAACCACAATTCATAGGGAGTCTTGTGAGTGTGAGGTCTGAAAAGACAGCGATTCTGAATATGCACTGCTATTCCAACTGCTTCTTTCCAAAACTTATGACTTATATTATTTTCTATCATCATTGTTCTTGCCATTTCAACCACTGCTCTATTCTTCCTTTCAACAACTCCATTTTGTTGTGGAGTCCTCACACATGAGTGTAGAAGTCGAATCCCATGCTTCTTACAATATCTAGAAAATTCACTCCAAGTAAATTCACTTCCTTGATCAGCTCTAATAGACTTGATTCTCTTGCCAATGGAATTCTCTATTTCTCTTCTAAAATTCTTCAAACATTCAAGTGTCTCATCCTTCTTCTTCAAAAATGAAACCCAAGTCATTCTAGTAAAATCATCAATGAATAACATCAAATAATATTCTCCATTTGTAGCCTGAGTTCTCATAGGACCACATAAGTCCATATGGTTGAGATCTAATGGCCTTCTAGAATAAAATTCTTTAAGCTTGTGATGACTCACAGTTTGTTTGCCTTTTTGACATGAACTACAAACTTCATCTCTCAATCTCTTCACATCTGGAAGATCTCTAACTCCATGACAATTACATAGCTTGGCTAAATTCTTGTCACAAATATGACCCAACCTCTTATGCCATAGCTTTGCTTCATCATCCCTTGTTAGCAAACATTCATTATTGTTCTTTTCATTTAGCACATACAAATTTTTGGAAGTTCTCTTTCCCTTACCAATCTGCTTGCCTGTTTCAATATTTCTGATAACACAGCCTTTATTTGAAAATACCACATTGTGACCATCTTACACAATTGGCTTACACAACAGATTGTGCTTCAAACCCTCAACATAAAGCACATTGTCACATAGGATTTTGCCACCATTTAAACTCACATATCCTTTTCCCACAATCTTAGCATCATCATTGTTGCCAAACTTGACCGACCCACCATTGAAATATTCATGTCACTCAATTTGGTCTTGTCCCCTGTCATATGCGATGTGCATCCACTATCAAGAATCCAAGATGTTTTCTTTGTTTGCACTTTCAAAGCAGCTTGCACCAACAAAGATTTACTTTTCACTCTCCAAACAGCCTTTTTAGCAATTGTCATGGGCTTAGGTAGACTTTGTCTATCAATAATCTGATTTCTTTGTTTATCTTTGATTTCCTTTGCAACTTTTCTGAGAGGAATCTTCTTCTGAATTTTCTGTGAAGACAATATAGTCCTGCAATCTCTAGCAATGTGTCTAAAGATATGACATCTATAACATTCTATCCAATTTTGCTGCATACAATTCCAAACATAGTGTCCCAATTTTCTGTATTTAAAACATTCTATGCTGATATCTTCCATACACTTCCTTGCTATATGTCCAATCATGCCCATTGAAAGCATTCAACTTCTTTGTTCTCAAGAACTGCAAATCTATTATTTGCAGATATTCCTTCAATTTTCTTAATCACCCTGTAGTTAGATGCTTTGTGACCATAAGTATTGCACTTCAAGCAATAACCATTGAACCTCTGCATTCTAATTTTCTGTTGAAACTTTTGTTGAATATTCTTTTTCTGGACATCTTTGATTTGAGATGAGCTCTTCTTCTTTTCAATTACTTTAAGCTCTTCTACTATACCCTTACCCTTAGCTTTTTCAATACTAGGGCAATATCCAAGGCCAGCTTTTTCCTTATGAGCATTTTGTGATTCAATGAGTATTCCAAGGTTCTTCTGTGATTCTTGCATCTTGGCACAATTCAAACATTCTTTCACATTTGAAGATGCTGAAGGTTCTTCTAGAATCTCATGTACTCTATCAATTTCTGCTCATAGAAACACTACCTGATTTTCAAGCTCCTGAATCTAACTAGCACTTTTGGCATAAGCAATATCCTTTTCTTCAATAATTATCTTCATTTCCTCCAAACTAGTCTTCAAATGAATTACTTGATCTTCTGAAACTTTCAACTGTTTGACATAGTCCATGCTTATTTCACTTGCTGTGTCAAGGCTTTTCAAATGTTCCATTTCATTTACCTTGTCTAGAAGACATTCATCTTTTTCATTTAACAAATTTTCAACATTTCTTAGTTGCTCTTTTAATTCAATAACTTGCTTCTCAGTTTGCTTTAGGAGCTTAGCAAACTCCTTTTTCTTCTTTTGTCTCCTTATCAAGGTAATCAAGAGCTACAACTAGCTCTTTCTCATAGTCAATTACTCCTTGAGCATCAGACTCATCATCAGTAGTCACTTCTTCAACATACTCTTTTGTTTTAACACTCTTTTGTGTGAAGAGTTCTTTGCCATAAAGACATATTGCTCCCTAGAAGACTTGTTCTTTCCAATTTTCTTTTTGGACATCATACTATCTTCATCTGAAATTTTATCATCACTTGAAAATCTTCATTTGAAAAATCATCATTCTCCATTGATATTAAGTTTTTCTTTCTGTACATTTCAATCTTCTTCACTTAGAGAATTTTCTATTATTATCATTGAAAGATTTCTTCCTTTTCTTATCATCATCATCTGAATTATCACCTTTCTTCTTCTTTTTGCACTTAACAGCAATGGCCTATATCACCACATCTAAAACAAATTAAGGGCAGAGTACCATTGAACTTTCCTTTTCCTTTCTTCAGACCTTTTGAGATATATGCTAGAAATTCTTTTCTCTCATCATCAGAATCATAATCATCCTCATCAGACAACTTTAGCTTCTCCATGGTTTGAAATGCCACCTCCATGTTAGATTTAATTGAACTAGGCATCTCCATGCGTATCTCATATGCTACAATGGTTCTTTGCAATTCATCAAGACTAACTGTACTCAAGTCCTTGTCTTCCAACACTGAAACCTTTGGATTGTATATAGGAGGTAAAGATCTAAGAATCTTCTTTACAATGATTATCTCTGGAAGATCCTCACCAAGGCTTCTAATGGCATTTACTACCTTAAACACTCTGTTCATGTAGCCTTGAAAGTTCTCATTACTAGACATCCTCAAAGCATCATATTCACTACGATGTACTTGAAGTTTGGCTTCTTTGATCTTCTCATCACCTTCATGAAAACTTCTGAGCTTGTCCCAAATCTGTTTGGCTGATTTCAAGTTCATCACATGTGTGTATTCATGTGGAGAAAGAGCGCTCAACAAAGCTTTGGCTACCTTGGCATTGTTTTCATGCTGCTTCATTTCTCTTTCATCTGTTACTTCATTCAAGGATGGAATGAATTGAACATTAATCATATTCCAAACTGAATATCCAAGAGACATCAAATATTGATCCATCCTGTTACTCCATCCATCATAATATGTTCCTTCAAAGAATGGGATCTTGCTGGAGTGAGCCATCTGAACCTCTCTGATGTAGTAACCCTGACTGTCAAATCAATTCTAGGTAACCTGCTCTTATACCAATTGAAATTCCTAGGGCACTCAGAAGGGGCGGTGAATCAGTGACTCCCAAATCTTTTTATCAAATTATAACTGCTGAACCTATAACAAAAACTATACAACCTGCAAGCAACAGCACTACCACTCCTCTGCTCTTCCTATACTAATCTCAAGAAAGCGGAGTCAACCCGGTAGGCTCTCTACAACACAACATATCACCAGATATAGATCAATCATAATACAAACAAAAATTTTACCGTGGTTCGGCCGTAGCCTACATCCATAAACGATCACCCTCACTGGGTGGCTCTCACTGAGAAAAAAAATGATCTAGAAGATCTGCTCTTCACTGAAGCTCATGATCTTCAAGATCTACTCTTCACTAGAGTTCGTTTGATCTCATTGATCTTACAGAGTTTACTTCTCATTGATACATACACAGTTGCCTCTTATTTGAGGTCTTACCAATGAAACACCGTTCAAGACAGATCAAGAATCAAGAACAAGATATCCCCCTTTGATCTCACAGATCAAACAATATAATTCATCATATAACCAATGAACTGTAAAGAAATGGATGAAGGGGATCTTACCAATTTCAGATCACTCACTGCTGAAAGAATACCACACACTTGCTATTGCTAAAATAGATTTGCAATCATCAAAGATTTTCATTGATCTGCTCCTCACTGAAGCATCTCTTCTCAATCAATGGAAACCATCTCTTCAATCTTTAAAGCTGAATCTAGAAACCACACCCTCAGCTCTAATCAACAGCAATTTCAGCATCATCTCTCATTTCTGAATTCTGCTCAATCTCTTCTTTTTCAGCATAGCCCAGCTCCTTTTTTCATTTCTTCTCCTCAGCTATTTTTCTTCCTTTTTTTAATTCTCAAGAAGAGTTCGTTCTCCAACCATCGACGTTCTCTATGAAGTTCCAATATATATGTTCAGCCCCATGTGACCGAGAACCCCATAAAACTACCTCCAGCTGGCACCATTAAAATAGCCTACCTGTCATCTGAGCCGACTGGAATTTCACCAAGCTGACTCTTCCAGACCACAGGATTCCAGACTGTCAAATCTAGCTGACTAGAATTTCACCCAGCCGACTCTTCCAGACCATAGGATTCTAGACTGTCAAATCTAGCTGACTAGAATTTCACCCAGCCGACTCTTCCAGACCACAGGATTCTAGACTGTCAAATCAAGCTGACTGGATCCCTTGTTCTAAAAGAACTATTTTCTTTCAACTATCAGTTTACCTTTTAAAACAGTCAAAATTGATCTTGTCATCAATATAGAACTTATAGATCTTTAAAAGAGCTTTCCAACAAGCCTAAGAACAGTAAAAATAGGGCTTTATACAAAAAGATATGATCATTTAAAGATGACATCAACCTGGAACAAAATGTACCAGTGGAAAAAACTGATTTACCTTTAACCATCAATTCACCTTCTAAATCAGTAGAACTTGATCTTATAATCAATAGAGAACCTTTGAAAGAGCTTTCCAAAAAGCCTAAGAACAGCTAAAACTGAGCTTTTTGTTGAAAGATATGATCATTTAAAAATTACTGTGTTCTAAAATTTTTCTGTTGTCACTCTACAGTCTTCACTGATGTAATTTCCACTGATTAAACAGATGCTACTCTATAATCTCCCCCTTTTGAGATAAATCATAGTAACCATACACTTGCATATCCAACTTGGGTAATCATTTCATATCAACACATCTGTGCACTGTACTAACATATTTGTGCCGTGCCATTTGAAAGCCAACAACTACATCTCAATCGTCACTGAGAACAACATTCAAGCCCCAAATCAAGCCACAAAACCTTGGAAGAAGAAATTTGAATTTGGGCTCCCTCTTCATGGAGCTTTGTATTTTTGAAATTTGAATGGATTTTAAGGTGCCTATATAAAGGGCCTTACCCCTCCCTTGTAAAGTTTAATGTTGATGAATGAAAAAAAGTTATTTGAGTGTTAATCTTAGTTGCCTTCGTTCCTTAAGAACGTCGATCACCATGAGAGAACGCCTTCGCCTTCGGGCATCGAGAGGTGTGAGGCCTCAAGTTATCGTCTCTTCAACCACTCCATCTTCCAACTTCGAGTTCGGAGTCCATTGGGATCGTCTAATCAAGCATCTAGCAAGAAGAACTCCATCCACCACCAACATCAACTCTCATTGTAAGGGCCTCTTTTTTGTATTCTTCCAACTCTTGTATGACATTATATATTAATAAAGGCATCTGTTTTCATCATATAATGTTGTGTCTTATTTATGATTATGATGAACCCCATAGATTAGAGCAATGGAATTAGGATTATGATGAAGTTCATAATAGTGAAACCTAATTTCCTATAAATCCTAATCTAAAATGTTCCTAGTTATTGGACCATTGATTCGGGGATCAATAATCCGGTAAGACTAGCTTATCCTATGTATGCTCAGATGATGAGAGTGGTTGGTCTCACAACCACTTGTGTAAAGATACTAATAGAAGGATAAGGGTGCTCATCAGGGTATGAGTACACTGAACTGATCCGTACCGGGACAATCTTATGGAAGTCTTACTACTTGTCAAAAGATAGATCCTTGAGTAGGAGTTGTGCATGTGATCTTTAGACCTGAGGTTACCATGGTTCCTTGTGCACACTAAGCCATATTTTGGTTCATACTCATTCATGCTATTACGACATGTACGGGGTGTTCTGGGTATGGTGGAAGTGTATGGAGGATATGAGTGGACCAACAAGGAATCGATCATTCCTAGTAAGAGGAATTGTTATCCTATGCAATCTCTTCGATGAGGACTTAAGGAGCCTTTGGTCAAAGCAGGATGAGATTAGTGGAATCTAATCAGTCATCATTAGCTGAGTCCTCACTATCGAGTGAGATTCGATATGATTAGTATTAGGGTTTGACACTATCTTATCCATACGTATCACCTATATCGGCCTAATGTCTTGGAGGATCGAAAGATTGAATTGCACGGTAACTTACTACTAAAGATATTTGATAATTCTACTAAATTTTTCATCTTTCAGAGGCATGACACATTACTAGATGTCAATCTTGTCTTGTAGGTATTCATGAATAAATTGGATTGGTTTCATGAGTCAATTCGATGGATGGTTCAAATTGGATAATTAGATGAGCTAGTTTGACCTAATTAGGTCAATCGGATTTGATTGGATCGAATCGACTCAAAACTAACTTACTGCTAGCTAGATATGAAACCCAATGGATCACACACCACTAGAGAATTGGACAAAGAAGTCATTCACCGATTTAATTAGGGTCATAGGATCCTAATTGGTAGTTAGGTGACACACTAGCATGTGTAGGCTAACCTAATTCCTAACCCAATTGGATTGGGTCCGGTTGCTTGCTAAATACATTAACAATTTATGGGAGACCTAAATTGGGTTATGTTCTAAGTAGGATGAATTTATCAGATTTTATCTGATATTTTTTGAGGTTTTATCTCGGAATTATGAAGTGTCCCCTAGGCATAGGACTCTTCGTGCCTAAATGACATATTAGCATTCAAAAGGGCCTAGAAGGGTCTATAGTTCTCTGATTGGAAAAACTTTTTATATGGTCAGAAAGATTATTTAATGCCTTTTCATTTGACACCCATATTTCATATACTTTGACTTTGTCAAAGTAGCATATGGCATGGAAAAAGGTTGACCGAATTGTAAAGAGAAGCGACTCTTCATTTGGCACGCAGAAAGGACCAAGAGTCCTCTGCAGATGAGTTTCTTCTATAGATTGTACTTTCTTCTAATTTTTATCTTTATCTCCATGCCCTTTTAAAGGATTTGACTGGTCAATGATTTTTGAATTGACATGAAGAAGGAAGGATGAATGGTGCACATGAAAGTTGTGACTTTTTATGAGAGGGCACACGGTTTGAAGCAGAGTCCTTCTGCTTTCAGATCTCTTCGATTTTCTCTGACTTTTTGGGAATGAGAAGACCCTCTTGGCTCTTCCAGAGACTGGTACATGCCATGTGGTGTTAGAAGTTTTCATTTGGACATGAAGAGATGTCAGATAAGACTCCTGAATCCTAAAGAGTCTTATCAGATATGAAGAAACATATCTGATAAGAGATTTTGGGATGTGTTTCACGCCCCTTAAGAAACTATTTAAAGGATGTACGGTGGAATGAGATGATATTCATTCAGTCATCTGAAATAGGAGTCTAGATTCTACTATATTATGTATCTGAGTTTTTCTCTCTCCCTCTTCCTTTCTTTAAGACAAGACTTGTCTTGTTAAGACAAAGTCTTTCTATTAGGACAAGGCTTTGTTTTAGGACATAAGCCTAAGGGTCCTAAAGAAGGGTTGTCCTAAAACCAAGAGTGGTTTAGAAGAGTGTCCAAAGAGTCCTATAGTGGGATAGCGAGTCCTACAGAGTCCAAAGTCCAAAAGGTTGCTGAAATAGTCCTACCCAGGCAAGCAACTTTAAGAAGGAGTTCTTCCTTGTTTCAAATCTTGTGTGGATCACCGTTGGAGGACTTACACTTGTGAGTCTAGTGGAAGAAGTGAAATATAGCACTCCAGGTATGTTTCGTTACCTTCTTTTATGACATATTAGTTGTAATGGAATAAGGGATCTTGGGAATTAGGATTTCTAACTAATAAAGCATTATCTTTATGCATGAAATTTTATAATTCAGTCTTACTAAGTTGCATAATGATCTCCTTGAAACCCAATAACTATGAGAGCCAAGTTATCCCACACTCAATGGGGTCAAGTTCCTCCCACCCCGGGAGAATTGATGGGGGCACCAGGATCAGACACAGATTAGTGGGCCCTATTTGGTTTACCTAGCCATGTGTCAAATTTTGTAATCAACTAGAATTGAGTCCTGTAATAAGTTGAGTTAGTTGATTTGTCTCAACCCTCAACCTAGTCCAGTACATTGAGACCTATATACCAGTATGAGTCTAGTAAAAAAGAGGAGGCTATGTTATTTTGGAGTTCCACCAGACCTCATTCTGAAGCCAGAAACAGTTACATCAGCTTAGGGGAGCTCAATCGACACCCAGGTGCCCAGATTCTCTCTAGATGTCATTTCAAATGCCAGATTCCCTCCAGATGCTTTCGAAATATTTTATATGCTAGGAACCCATATTTACCAGGCTATCCCAGCACTCCAGGCCTCCAAATTCAAGCCTAGGAAGCAAACCCAGGAAAGAACCAAGATTCCCTTTTGATGTCGGGAATTTGCCTGCCCAGAGAACCAAGCACCCTAGCTTCCAGGGGGCCCAAGCCCAAGCCCTCCAAGCCCATGGCCACCTCCCCCTTGTTGCCCTAAGGTCCACATGCCCAAAAAGTTGGCATCCAAAAGGTTTGACTAAGTCCAAGTTGAAGAGAAGATAGAGAAGACCAAGTTTGTTCTAACCTAGTTAGGATTCCTAATCCCTTTAAACCTTGTAATTCTAACCTAGCTAGGAAAGGACTTGTATTCCAATTGGAAGAGGACTTGATGTAACCCAAGTGTAACCATGGTTAGTGGACATGGGACTCTATAAATACCCCACCCCTCCCCTCTTGTAAGCATCTTTTTCTTATGAATAACCTTGTTGAATTTTGATCAATTGCCTTGTGTTTGAGTTTTGGTTCTTACTTTGAGTGCTCTCCTTGTGTTCCTGGATTGAAACCCTGCTACCCTAGCACCCTCCTACATCCCTGAGATCAACCACGCCTAGGAACAGAAGCCCTTGTTGCCGTCCAAGCCCAGAGCTTCTTCTTCCTTGGTTGCCATCTTCTAACCCTAATCCCGATCCCTTTCAAGCCATATTTTCTTTTCTTATTTTTTTAATTACTATTTTGATTAACCCTGACACTTGCAGGATCCCTGGGTGCTTCACCTCCCCTGAGGTGCCTTCTTTACACTCTCTCGAACCCGCCCAGATCAACCATCAGATTCAAGGGAACGAGGCTTCTTCATCCAGGCTCCGATCAGAGTTGTGAGTGATCCCTTCTACTACTGAATTTTATCTCTGACTGGTAAAAACCTTTCCTTCTCTTATTATCTGATTTGTTTGAAGATTAACTATCCTAACCTGGAAATTTCTTAATTTCCAGTCCTGTCTTTTATTTATCTTGAATGATTCAGCCTGCGACAAGTTGATTCTTAGAATTGCTGAATACCTGCTAGTTCTTTACTTTGCTTTGAGAAATTAGCCAACAAACCTAAATCTAAATTCACAAAAAATTAGTTTACTACTGCTTTTTCCTACATATTTAGCATTATTAAAGTTATCCCACTTCATTTCTTTTGTAGGGTTGAGATCCTAATCCTCATGAGGGCCTTGTGTGTACATACAAACACTTATGAGTTCAAAGGTAGGACCTCCTTTCCAATTGCAATCCATGAAATTCTCAAGTAAACTTGCCTCTAAGACACTTATAATCTTGTGTGTGCACAACAACCATAATATCTTAGTCTAGTCGGATCCTTCATTTCTATTAGCCATGATTGAATAATGTCCCCTTGTGTGTACATAATGAAGCAACAATTCCAATCATGTTACAAAGCATTAAGTGGCACCAAGACAAATTTCATATCAAACCCTAAAATAGGCCTTGTGTGTATACAACAAACCTACTATAATGTTGACATAAATTTTGCTTAGCATAAAGGAAGGCAAAATAAAGTATTCTTAATCAATTAGCATTCCCAAAATAAGGTTTAGATATATCCAAATGGCCAGGTGAGTGGAGGGGTGAGGGGGTCCCCCATTGCTTTCCTTATACACCAATTAAATTGGCCAGGTCAGACAATGGAACCAATGAAAAACCTCAATCCCCTTACCTTCCTAGAACCACTTACCTAGACACCAATTGGCTGATCAAACCCTAATCATTTTTGCATCATGACTAAGTTATATTTGAGACTAAATATGATTTTAAATGAGGGCTTTAATGGTCTCAAACACATCCTAAGCAATGTTCATAACATCAAGCATAACCATAAGCATATCAATCCCATATGCAAAAATATGATGACCCATCAAGCATATTTATGTTAATATGCAATCATAGCTTGATTTTTCAATTCTCTGTTCCCCTTATTTATTCATGGGATATGGCCATAGCGGCACCCCTACATGTCATAGGAGACCTCATTGAATGGGAAGAAGGGCCTTTAAACCCTACTTAACCCCTATGACCGGATGGCCATGGTGACTAACCCAATCCAAAGCAGTTCTAGGATAAGACATGTTATTAAGATGCATTTGATTAGCATATGCATAATAACATATTAAAACAATAACATGCTCTTTTTCATGATAATATATACTATCATACATATTAGGGTTTAAGAATAACAGCCCTAATCCAATGGCAAACATCATACTATGATTATTTTGCATAACCATATAGCATTCCACTGAACCCTAAGTAATGGCATGCATCAAAAACTATGATCAAACTAGCTATCTAATAAGCATTTGATCATACAAATGATAATTAATTGAATGAACTAAGGGTTGCTCTGATACCACTGATGGGATTTCTAGGAGCCAAGGTGATCATTCAACTTACGAAGTGAATTTTAAAACAAATTCATGCATGAAAACCTTAATTGGCTAGAAGACCCTAATTTCCTCCGGATCCCCTTAGACATTACCAACTAATGAATCATAAATAAAGTACAAGGAACATACCTGGAATGCTGTATACCAACTATTTCCATAAGCTCACAAGTGCAAGCCCTCCAACAGTGAACCACATGAGAATTGTACCAAGGAAGAATTCCTTCTTGAAGTTGCTTGCTCAAGCAGAACTCTTTTAGTAGCCTTTGGATTTTTTGACCACTGTAGACACCCTGTCCCATTGTAGGGCACTATGAACACTCTCCTAAACCACTCTTGGTTTTAGGACAACCCTCCTCTAGGACCACTTAAGCTTATATCCTAAAACAAAGCCTTGTCCTAGTAGAAAAGACTTTGTCTTAACGACAAGTCTTGTCTTAAAGAAAGGAGGAGGGAGAGAGAGACACTCAGACATAAACTTTTGGTGAAATTGGACTCCTATTTTAGATGGCCAAATAACTAGTTTCTCATTTCACTGTACACCCTTAATAATGGTTTAAGGGGCATAAAAGCATCCTAATATCTCTTATCAGATATGTCTCCTCATACCTGATAAGGCTCTTCAGGATTCAGGAGTCTTATCTAAGTCCTTCTAATTTCCAATGAAATCTCCTCATGCCATATGGAATGTACCGGTCAAGAAGAAGGAAAGAAGGCATCTTTTTAGATCTTAAACCATAAAAGAAGAATAAACCTGAGAGCAGAAGGACTCGACCTCAGAACCATGCATAGATGAAGAGACACGACTCTTCATCTGCGCATGCTAACTTCTTTCCCATTTCACGTCGTTCTCTCTCAATTCAAAAAAAACTTCTTTGACCGATCATTCAAAATCAAAGGGCATGGGGATGATCTGAAGAGGTGTCCCACATGAAAACTCCTAGAGTTTCATCTGCAGAAGGACTCTCAGTCCTTCTGCGTGTGCTTTCTTTCTCCCGCATGCCCAAGGGGCACCAAGAGTCCAAGCACCTTGGACTCTTCTCCAAACCAGGTTCAAGTTCAATAAAACATATTAAAGTCTAGTTTAGGCTACCCCACTTAGGACTCAACCTAATGTAGGTTTTCATCAATTAGGTTAATCCAATTAACAAGCAACTAGACCCAAATCAATTGGGTTAGGAATTGGGTTAGCCTACACATGCTAGTGTATAATTTGGCAAACCAATTAGGATGCCAGGACCCTAATTAAACCATGTATGAATTCCTTGGACAACTCCCTAATGTGTTGACCCTTTGGGTTTCATATTTAGCTAGCAGTAGGTTCAGGTTTGAACTGATTCGATCCGATCGAACCCGATTGACCTAATTAGGTCAAATTGGCTCACCTAATTGTCTAATTCGAATCATTCATCGAATTGACTCATGAAACATATCTAATTGGTTCATGAAAACCTACAAGACAAGATTGACTTCTAGCAACGTGTCATTCCTACTCGAAAAATGAAGAAATTGATGGAAATATCAAAGTACCCTTCAGTAGTAAGTTACCGTGCAATTCAATCTTTCGATCTCCCATTATCTCGATTAACTGATGGGTATGGAAATATGTCAAACCCTAACACTTAGTCATATCAAGTCTCAGCTCGATCATGAGGACTCAACTGATGATTGACTAGAAACTACTTCTAATCTCATCCTGCTTTTGATCAAAGGCTCCTTGAATCACTCATCGAAGAGATTACATGGGATAACAATTCCTCTTACCTAGAATGATCGATTCCTTGTTGGTCCACTCATATCCTTCGTATACCTTCCACCATACCCTGGAACACCCCGTACATGACTCAATGTCATGAATGAGTATGAACTAAACATGGCTTAGTGTGCACAAGGAACCATGGTGACCTCAGTTCTAAAGATCATATGCATAACTTTTACTCTGAGACCTATCTTTTGACAAGCAGTAAGACTTCCATAAGATAGTCCCGGTGTGGATCAGTTCAGTATACTCATACCCTGATGAGCATCCTTATCCTTGTATTAGTGTCTCTACACAAGTGGCTGTGAGACCAACCACCCTCATTAACTGAGCATATGTAGGATAAGATAGTCTTACCGGATTCATCGACCCTCGAATTGATGGTCCATTGACTAGGAACATTTCGATTAGGATTTATAGAAATTTAGGTCTCACTATTATTGGTGAGGACCAGAGCTAGGAAGAGGAAGCAAACCTTTTCTAATTGAATTTGGATCACCAATGAGTAAGTCCATGTGTTCTTCACAAAGAAGACTCGAGTTCCAGTTATTTTGAGTAGTAATTAGGTCAAATTGAGTTGTAATTTGATCAAATTGAGTGTAATTTGGTCAATTAGGTTTGTTAGGTTACCAATTGAGTCCATTGAATCCATCAATTGGTTAAAGAGTCTTGTAAATAGCATTAATTTACTTTGTTTGATGAATTGTCTAGTTTGAGTCTGGTAATTAGTGATTGAATAGTTAGGGGTGTCATATGTACCCAAGACCCAAGTTGTCATTACCTTGGTAGATTTATTCTAGGTAAAAAAGGGTTGTCCAAATTTTTTTATTCAGACATTTAGACATTCAGACATCCAGATATTCAGACATCCGGACATCCAGACATTTAGACATTGGGACAACATTCAAAATCCATCTTTATCTAAAAGAGGTGGCCCATCCTATTTTTTTTCATCGCACATTTCAATTTCAAGGAGTGCCCATTTAAGAGGAGTAAAGCAGAAGGACTCTACTTATCATCTGGCGCCCCCCTCATATTTTTGTCACCCACTCTAGATGATTCCCCCATCCATTCAAAAAATTAATGGGAGGAAGAGTCCAAGATAGGTGGAGATATCTTTATTCAAATCAAAGAAGTTTTTCAAATTCAAAGGAGTTTCATCCAAAAATCAAGAGTTCTCTCTTATCAAGTTATATCCCTTCATCTTATCCAAGTATCAAGGGAGGATTTGGTAAACCCCTTTCAAATTCAAAAAAGGGTTCAAATTCAAATCTTTGAAGATGTTTTTATCCTATGTTGCCAATCAAGAAGATGAGACACCAAGTGAAAGAAGGTTAGTGCCAAATGAGAAAGAAAATTAGCTCCAAGAAGGATTAGCGCCCCATCTTCCTTTTCCCGAATACATTTTCCTCAAGTTGTCGCCCAAGTCAATTTAAATTTCAAATTCAAAGAGTGTTTGAATTTAAATATAATTTAAATTTGAAAGAGTCCTATGGTATCTTCATGTGTGAAGAACTCTATAAATAGGACCCCATACCCTTTGTAATTATTGATTATTGAATTATGAAATGAAATGCTATCTTTTTTCCACAAAGCTGGGTAGGCTTAGTGATTTTCTCTAAGGGCGGGAGGTCCTTAAGAGCTCAAGGCAGGGAGGTCCTTGATAGCTCAAGGCGGTGAGGTCCTTGAGTGGAGGTTCTGCCGGATTCGACAATTGCTATCGATCTTCTTCAAGCTCTTCGAATCCAACCTTTCTTTTTTTTCCATTTCGAACCTGAATTACATTAATCTTAAGTTTTGTTTGCTGCCTTTTTTGCAGATCCCAAGTGTTCAAGGACCTTAGAGGATGGATCCTTTGCTTCTGAACCAAGATCTGACGGTGGATCTGGAATCTGGAGTCCTGATCTTCATCCTACTGCAAAATCTGAGCGACTAGCAGCAGATCCATCTCAATTCAAAGTGAATCTCCATTGGGATAAGTAACCAACCCTTTTCTCATTAGATTTGGTAATTGAAGCATGGAATAGCCTGATCTAAGATGGTTTCCTAGCCATCGGGTCCATATTCCTCATAGCTTGCGGAGCGAATCATGGGTAAGTGGTTAATTACCTTCTTTATCCTTTCAATCTATTATGTTAGTTGCTTTATTATGATCATTGCTCTCTTAAATTATCTAGGCTTAAATTGAATCATCTTACACCATATCGTAACTATCCCGCATCATCTTTATTGATATCAAGCTAGCATTCCGCATCATCTTATTGGTATCAGAGCATTAGGTTAGATTAGGATTTCATGCTTGCTGAATTCTGCACATACCTGAACTTGATCTACATAGAACACCTTATTAGATTAGTTATTTTCATCTGAAATAATTTTTTATTATCCAAAGTAAGTCAGAAATTAGCACCTCAGATCTTATTAAAAAATAATAAAAAAATATTTTTCTGCACTTTTTTTTAATCTCTACTGCACCGTTTAGGTCTGCTGCAATTCTTTTGACCTAGTTTTGATAGCTTTCATCATAGCTATCCGAAAGTTAGTTCATTTGATTTCTTTTTCATTAATCTAAGCCAAAACAAACTTAGATCTAAATCTTTCTTATAGATATTAGATCTTAGGTTTAATTAATTTTTTTTTTTTTTTTTAATCTATTTTAGCAGGTACTTTGGTGAGCAATCACGCCTCCTGAGTGGATATAAGCAAAAGTAGATTTGACCCATGGAATAATGACTAACGGCCCTGTACTGGATAACCCATATTGAAGTTTGTTTTGTGCTTGAGTGTATGCTTGCTTGCTAGAATTTGGTGATTTGTGTGTTAAAGATTACTTGGTTAATTTCTTAAGCACAATTAGGATTTCTTTGGCACATCAGATTCCACTAAAAAATTAATTCCTGCAACTTAAATCTAAAATCTAAAATTTAAAATTTAAAATTTGAATCTGAAATCTAAATTTAATTTCAAAATTTAAAGTTTAAATTTTGAGTTGTTAGTGGTATCTTATTTTATCTTGGTAACTAGAATTGATTGTGCATTCATATTTAAACCAATTCTAAGGGCAAGCAATATAACATAAGGGAAGGATTGAGACCTTTCCTTAGCCCAAACCCAACCCCATTTGCATAGTCCTAAGCCTTAATTAAAATCGAGAGCACTTAAAGCTAGGGACAGCAACAGGTCAGGTTTTATATAACGTGTTAACCCATTGTAGTAGTCACTTCTTGTGTGTGCTTCTGAGAATTGGTGTCTAAGGCTAGAGGTCCATAGTAAATGCCCTAAGCGGACTGGTGGTTCTTTAATTAGGACCTCACAAAAGTGAGGGAGCCTCCCACCACCCCACCTCTTACTTGGCCAATCGAGGAGTTACTACAGTCTTGTTTATTACCTTGACTAAGCACTATATTGGCCCTTAGGTCTAGGAACCCTAGACTTAGGTTGATTTGTATTGTTTGCACTGCATGACCACTAGGGCAGGTACCCCCATACCAAGATCAACAGACTCAAGCCAGTACATCCGCATCTATGGATTTCCATCCAGAAAGCCTGATGTGTACTTTGATTGAACAGTTTAGCATACTTTGACTGACAGTTTAGGCAGTTTTAGTGGTAGGCTAGACCAAATTGAGCATAGATTGGGAGCCCTTGAGGAATCTCATGTGTCTCAACCAGACTTTATACCTCCTAGACCCACTCTAGTTCATATTCCTAGAGCCCAACGTCCTGATCCTATTCCTAATTCAAATCCTAGACACCTAATTTAGGATGAAACTGAAGAAGATAGAGCCTTTAGGAGTGTTAAATTTGATGCACCAACGTTCGATGGGAACTTAGATCCTAAGGTCTATACGGATTAAGAGAGTGACATGGATCAATTTCGAATGGTGTAAAATGTCGGAGGATTGAAAGGTTAAATTTGCAAAGTTCAAGTTAATCTCAAGATCGACCGATCGCTGCTTGCCTTTCTTCAAGGCACTGCACAAGGTGCATGAATTCACCTGGACATAAGAGTGCAAGGCAGCCTTCGAGGAGTTAAAGAAATCTTGGCATCACCATTGCTGCTCTCCAGGCCAGAAGATTGAGTGGAGCTCTTGTTGTACCTAGCGGTCACCCCAGGGGTTGTCAGTTCGGTCCTTGTCCGTATAGATGAGGACAGAACTCAGAAACTGGTATATTATGCCAGCAAATTCCTTCGAGATGTGGAAATCAGGTACACTCACTCCAAGAAATTAATTTTTGCTCTTATAATGTCTACTCAGCGCTCAGGCCATACTTTCAAGAACATTCATTGTGGTCATGACGGACCACCACGGAGGGCCATGCTTAACCACTCTGATACTTTCGGATGCCTGGCCAAGTGGGCCTTGATACTTAGCGAGTTCGACATTGCATACCAACCAAGACCATCTCAGAAGGCCCAAGTGTTGGCTAATTTTTTGGTCGAGTGCGCGGGCATGGGTGAGGAGCCAGAGGAGACCACCTCGAAGTGCCAGGCAAAGCCTGGGATTGAGGAGGAGGTCTGGGTCCTCCACGTTAATGGTGCATCCAACTCAGGAGGGAGCGGAGCAGGCCTCATCCTTGCCAATTACGATGGGGTGTAGTCGATTGCGCGCTCTACTTCCTGTTTGCAGTAACCAACAATCAGTTGAATACGAGGCACTCCTCGCAGGACTGAGGGTCTCCCATAAACTGGGTGTACCCAACCTAAAGGTCTTCACCGACTCCCAGCTGGTGGCTGGACAGTCTCTCTGGAATTCAAGGCAAGGGACCCCCAGATGATGAAGTACTTGGAACAAGTACGCTCGAGCACTACCGCACTTCAGTGTTTCAGCATCTTCCACATCCATCATAGAGAGAATGCTCACGTCGATATCCTTTCGAGGCTCGCATCGATGCCCTCTCAAGGCTCATGACCCTACCAGACTCATCACTGGGGTGCGCCCACATCGATACCTAGAAACTCCAAGCTATGAGACCCCCAGGAGGTCAGCAGGTCACCTCAGAGCCCACTAGATGGACCAATATATTAGGTACATCATCGACGGCACCTTGCCAGAAGATCGTGCAAAGGCTGGCCTTGTCAAGAAGGCTGCACACTTCATCTTGAAGGATGGGCAACTCTACCGCAGGTGATGGGGACATCGGCACGCTCGAATCCTGGAGAAAGCACGAATCCTGAAGTGCACGAATCTCAGAGTATATTCCAGAATAAAGTAGTTTAGGATTTTATCTTTTGTTTGAAATTTAAATAAGGATTTGGTTGGTTAGGATTGAAATATGGATAAGCTTATCTTATCCTATCTTGTATTTGAATTTGAGTTATCCCTATCTTTTTATCCTGTATTCAAATTCAAATGAGGGTTGGACAGGTCTATAAATACCACCCTCAGTCCTTTATAAAAAATCAGTTCAGTTCATAAAAAAAATTGAGTTTTTAGAAGAGTGATTCTTCTTGCCTTCGCCTTCGGGCATGGGCGTGATGCCCTAGTTATCCCCCTTCCCATTCCATCTTCTTTATCCCCTCGTGACCTTTGAGATTCATCCTAGCACCTCCAAGTATCGAGGAGGGTGTAATGCCCTAGAGGTGAGAGGTCTCTTCGTTAGGGTGAGTCCCAAAGTCCATGAGATCCAGATCCCTATCCTACATCCCCACTATTCCTTCGCCACCCCTAGAGAAAAAAATACCAAAAAATATAGTACCCTAATTTAGGTGACTTCTAGGCTCACAACATCCTATCCATCTCTGTCCTCCATCAATTTTGGTATCAGAGCCTGGTTGATTAGGGTATCGCCATCTCTCCCAACTCATCTCACATTTTCTATTTTTTTTTCCAAATCTTTCAATCCATTTTTCTTCCTAATTTGTTTTTTTTTTCCTGTTCCACGAATTTCCTTCTTCCCTCTTCGAACTCCCAACATCCCCCGCCGATCCTCGCCGCCCAGATCTAAATCCAACCCAAAAATAAGGAAGAAGAGCAACACCTTTTCAAGAAAAATCGCAGCTGCTGAGATCAAGAAGTGGGAATTGATCGTTACTTGATCCCTGTTCTCTCCCAGATCATTTCTGGGTGAGATCCAAGGTGGCGTGGAGCGAAAAAGAGCAGTCCGATCCCGTTGATCCAATGGCGATGGGTCTCTCGAGCCTGTTGTTGCCCTTGGAGGGCGTCCTTACCCTCCTCGTAGTGAACACCACCGCTCTTTCTCCACCCTTCTCTCCATGGACCCCAGCGGCGGTGCCCCACCGCTAGATGTCGCCACTGCCCTCTTCGTCCATGATGACTGCGACAGGGAGCTCATGATATAGCAGTGCCAGTAGATGTCCTAATGCGGCCGCCCGACATCAACCTTCCCCTCTCGGCCGAGCACTCCCCCCACCATCGCCATCCTGGAGCTCCGACTCCTGCGACATCCTTGACGTTGGACCCGGTCCCCAGATCTCCGAGACCGAGGCCATCCTCACCTTCCCGAAGACCAGTGGCAGCATCGTTGCCGCTGCCATTGCCAGTGCTCGGAAGTGTGCCACGCCTCCCCGGAATCAAGCCATGGCCGCCTCCTTCCTCCTGCCCGATCTGGTTCCCTTCACTACTACTGCCGCCGTCGCATGTGTCCCCCCACAGCAGCAAACCTCCGCCGCCCCAGGAATCGCCTCGACTCCTCTCCCTCCTTCGCCCACAACGCCCGTGTTGCCCTCGCCCTCGCCCCCGTTGCCACATTCCTCGTCGACCTTGGTGGCATCCCCCTCTTCTCCGTCCAAGACATCTCCCCATGTGGCATCCATTGATGGAGTCTCCGTTTCCCAGATTGCAACAGATCTCCTATCTGAACATAGATACGCCAGAGTCAAAGACGCTGCCGTGCTGCCCAATGTCCTCACCTCAGATCGACACCCCGCACCATCCGAACCGATTCCCCAGCACACGGCGAGCATCAATCCAGTCCGAATGCACCCGCCTTCCGATTACGTGTGGTCCTCGCCAATGTCCTCGTCGCCGCTTCAGCGTTCGCTAACCCCGACGGTGGCCAACGATCCCACGCCATCTCTTCTCTGCAGTCAACCGAAATAGCAACCCTCGGAGAAGCCCCAAAGGTCTCCAATCCGATAGCTCCCAATGTCGGATCTAGACACGGCCAAAGGCGGGACAGCGAGGAGGGATCTGTTGCCCGTGGCCGCACCGAAAGCGATCGAAGGGGTGTGGGAGAAATTGAACTCACAGGCAGCTTAGAACAGGGACTTCACCCCCACCTAGAGGGGCATCCGCGTCGACTTCCTCGATGTCCAATAGTGCCTCAATAACTTCCTCTATAAGATGGATCCAAAACGAACGAGAGGTACTAGGCTTCACCTCCTTCCGATCAGATCTCCATGCTGCAGTTTCCTCACCGTCGCATCGCCTCCAAGTCGGCATCCCTGCATTGCCTCTGAGTCCAGCCGGCCATCTACTCTGCTCATAAACGATGCCAAGCCCCCAACGGCCGAACTCCTTCTCCCTCTCCTTGCATCTGTGCCGCAACACCCCGACGCCTCACCTCCACTGTCGAACGCCATCCCAACCTGTACTGCTGCAGTCATTCTCATCGCCATTGCCGACGAAGCCCACCAGAAGCCTCCCCGGAGTCCCCTATTCCCTGGTTTCAATTCATGAAGAAGAAGGAGAAGCCCCAATGCCGAGTTGCCATCCTCCTCCCCAGCACCATCGCCGGAGTGCTCGCCGGCAAAAATTCGCCTCTGGTTCGATCCATGAAGGAAAAGGAGAAGCTGGTGCACAAAACGTGAATGCAAACCCGACGTTCTCCTCTGCACGCATATCAAAGCAAGCCATTTCCTGTCATCGACTTTTGGACCAGTACTGTTCAGGATTGCACGGATCTCAAAGCAATCCTAGGATGGTGGAGTATAGATCTCAGAGCAGGGCTGATATAAAAAAAAAATTATCTCAAGGTTATCAGTTTGGAGTCTAAAGGAAATAATATGAAGCTGAAGACAGAAGACTTGACGCCTGACTCGACGGAGTCGAGTTTTCCCCACCTCAAGGAATGATGGGGACATCGGCCCGCTCGAATCCCGGAGAAAGCACGAATCCTAAAGTGCATGAATCTTGAAGCATATCCAGAATAAAGTAGTTTAGGATTTTATCCTTTGTTTGAAATTTAAATAAGGATTTGGTTGGTTAGGATTGAAATATGGATAAGCTTATCTTATCCTATCTTGTATTTGAATTTAGTTATCCCTATCCTTTTATCCTGTATTCAAATTCAAATGAGGGTTGGACAGGTCTATAAATACCACCCTCAGTCCTTTGTAAAAAATTAGTTCAGTTCATAAAAAAATTGAGTTTTAGAAGAGTGATTCTTCTTGCCTTCGCCTTCGGGCATGGGAATGATGCCCTAGTTATCCCCCTTCCCATTCTATCTTCTTTATCCCCTCGTGACCTTGAGATTCATCCTAGCGCCTCCAAGTATCGATGAGGGTGTAATGCACTAGAGGTGAGAGGTCTCTTCGTTAGGGTGAGTCCCAGAGTCCATGAGATCCAGATCCTATCCTACATCCCCACTATTCCTTCGCCACCACTAGAGAAAAATACCAAAAAAAATAGTACCCTAATTTAGGTGACTTCTAGGCTCACCAACGATCCTATCCATCTCTGTCCCCCATCAGCAGGTCCTACTTTTATCCACTCCTGAAGAGTCTAAGACCCACGGAGGTAGCCTACTCCAAGAGATACACGAAGTTCTTCTGTCTCTCCATCAGGAGGTCGGGCTTGTACTATGAGAGATACAGGGGTAGCACTGGATGCGATGTCAGGATGCTACATACAAAGCTCTCCATCATGGGTTTTATTTGGAGACTACGAGGGAGGACACCATCGACTTGTGAAGTAGTACGATCACTGCAAGTACCATGCCCATATACAACGTCAACCGGCGGCACCACTCTCCCAACTCTCCATACCCTGGCCATTTGCCTAGTGGGGGATGGACATCCTTGGTTCATTTTCTCTCGCCTCTAGACTGCGCAAGTTCCTGATAGTGGCCAATGACTACTTCACCAAATGGGTGGAGGTAGAGCCACTAACATGGATCCCCGAAGCCAAGGTCCACCAATTCTTCTGGAGATCAATCATCTACCATTTCAGACTCTCCCACACCATCATCACCGATACGGATGACAGTTTGACAATTAAGAGTTTGAGGAGTTCTGTGCCGACCTCGATATTCATCACCACTTCACCTCGGTGGCTCACCCCAGATCAATGAAGAAGCCGAGGTGACCAACCAGACCATCCTCCAGGGACTCCGAACCAGGTTGGACCAGGCCAAGGGTAGGTGGGCAGAAGAATTTCCCAGCATCCTCTGGGCCAACCACACAATGTCCTGAATGGCCATGGATGAGATGCCTTTCAATCTCATCTTCGGTGCCGAAGCCATAGTTCCAACAAAACTTGGTGTTCCCACGCTACGGGTGGAGCAATATAATGAAGCTAAAAACCCAGCTCGCCTTCTACTCAACTTAGACCTCCTTGAAAAAATAAGAGACAAGGCTCGACTCCGAATGGTGGTCTACTGATAGCGGGTAGCCCAGTACTACAATACGTGGGTAAAGCCAAAGATCTTTCACCCAGGCAATCTAGTACTATAGCGGGCTGACGCCTCTCAACCTCTGGAGTGTGGCAAGCTCTCCCCGAACTGGGAAGGCCCCTACAAGGTGGTCGAGGCTCTCCCCCATGGAGCTTACTACCTTGCCAAGCTCGATGGTGCCCAGTTCCCACGAACTTGGAAGGCCAAGAATTTGAGGATGTACTACCAATGATGTAAGGTCTCCTTTCATTAATAAAAGAATTCCTTTTGGTGCAAACTGTCTTTTGCCTTGTAGGAATACTGCTGCTGACCCCAGGTCTGACAGATTAAGCTAGGAAACTCTAGAAGCCCCGCATCTTAAAGCCAGGAAACTCTAGAAGCCCCACACCTCGAAGCTGGGAAACTCTTGAAGTCCCACACCTCGAAGCCAGGAAACTCTAGAAGCCCAGCACCTCGATGCCAGGAAACTCCTAAAACCCCCACACCTTAAGCCAGGAAGCTCCTGAAGCCCCACAACTCAAGCCGGGAAACTCCTGCAGCCCTGCACCTCGAAGCCAGGAAACTCCTAAAACCCCACACCTTAAGCCAGGAAGCTCCTGAAGCCCCACAACTCAAGCCGGGAAACTCCTGCAGCCCTGCACCTCGAAGCCAGGAAACTCCTGAAGCCTCACACCTCAAGCCTGGAAACTCCTGAAACCCCGCACCTCGAAACCGGGAGACTCCAGAAGTCCTACACCTCGAAGCTGGGAGACTCCAGAAGCCTTGCATTCTGTCTGTCCAAGTCCTAGCCTGGTGGGGGCACCCCTATGGACTCCTCGAGTTCAGCCTCTCAGCTTGGTTGCTTTCTAGGCACTTGGAAACAGTCTCACCTGAAGCCACTCTGGACTCCTTTAACAAGATGCATGAAGTCCCGCTACCTCATTTTCGACATGGTAGGGATAACTCAACAACTCAAGGACTTTCTTCCTAACTGCCCTCCATACCCGGAGCTCTGCAGGAAAGAGCCAAAGGACTTGGGACCTGGAGGCAGGGCACAATAACAAGATCCCGTACATGGGCAGTCAAAAGAAAAGGGGAAAGGGGAGAGAAGTTGTTGAAGTAGTAAAAACACAAAGAAAGCAACAGAAGTAGAATGAAAAAAAACTTCATTGAAAACTTGCAAAGTTTTACACCATCTCCAGGCCCCTGATAGGACGGGTGATCTAGAAAAAAGTAGAAGAAAATGTGATATAAGAAGAAGGAAGCCCCTATCCTACTTCGCCAGCTCCTTCCTGAAATGGTGCTAAGGCAAGGAAGTATCCTCTCGGACCACTGTCGACGGAGCTACATCAATGCCGACCGTGAGCTCCTCCTTCGCTTCGGCTATGACCATAATTGGGCCCTTGCATGGAGTGACGGGGAAGGCAAGCCCCTCCAGGTTCATCTCTGGGATGAGCTATGCCACCATGGACCAGCATAACTCGTACCCCTTGAGGAACGAGTCCATGGCCACCTCCTGGAACTCCTCGTCAAACTCCATCGAAGCCTTGTAGTTTGGCACTACCTTGGTGGCCTCCATTAAGGCCACCCCCCCCCCCCCCCCCCCCCCGCGTTGCCTTCTCTTCAGTGGTGGTGGGCCGTGCCTGCATCGTCTCTAGTTGGGCCCGGAGAGTATGAGCCTGTTCTACCTCCCGGGCAGCTTCGGCTTTGAGCTCTTCAATTCGGGCCTCCTTGGCCTTGAGCTCTTCGACTTGGTGCTTGACCCGATCCATCTCCTATGCCAAGGATGCCTCGAGGTCCTTAAGGTGCCTCTCGGCACTCGCCACTTCGGCCCTCAGCTCCTTGTTCTTCTCCTCTACTTCTTGGCCTGTCCATCTTTGCCTTGGCCTCGACTGCCAGTGACACGATTTCCTGCTCCTTCAACCTATCCACTTGGCCCAATTTTGCAATAGTCATGGATGAGCAGGAGCTCTATCCCGAGCTGCACCAAAGAGGACGTCAGCCATGCAAAAAAAAAAGAGAGAGAAAAAGAGAAAGAGGAAAAATGAAGTGAAAATGAATAAGGATAAGGAGGAAAAAAGAAGAGGAGCCCTACTGAGAAGAGTTGGGGGAAGGTGTCAAGGATGGCATCTGTCGAATGCCTTCCTCCCCTTTCCCGTCAGTTGCATGATTGGATAGCAAAGTCCACCATGCACTCAACCTGTAATTGATCCTGGGCCACCGAAGAGTCTGGCACCACTTCGATAGGCACCTTTTGGGAGCTACTCTTCTTCTCTTCTTCAGGGCCGTAGCAGTACCCTCACGGATGGCCGAAGATGTCTCTGAACCCCTGTTGATGCTTGCCACCACACTGGACATCATTGTCGATGGTGGCTCCCTCCTCTCCTCCTCTTCCTCTTCCACTTCCACCTCGATGACTTCAGGAGGTGGAGCATAGCAAAGCATTAGCGGACCGGGCCTGCATGACCACATCAAGCTCCCTGACCGGAGGCAGATCCTCCTGCCTCGGTGGTTCGGGGATCGATTTGAATGTTCTTGTACTTAGCTGAGAGGGTGCAACAGGCCCATGCCTTGTGTTGGGCTCATTCCGGGGCCTCTTCGATGGGGACTCCCTAGGTGCTGCCGGTGCACCCCTCTTCTGAGAGAGCATGATGAGGTGGTCCACAAAGTACTACATGCCTGCAAGAAGGAGAGAAGTAAAGTTAGCCTCGAGCTCAGACAGACCATCAAAAGAAGTAAGAAAAGGCTCACGCCGAACTCACCAACTCCAGGATTGGACTGGCCCTGGCTTCAAACAAGTTTTGCTCTGATAGCATAACCTCATGGGAAGGGATCTGGTCGGAGAGGAGCTAGTCATAGATCTCTTGATCAGCCACTTCAACCTTGGCATTCCGGTTCGGAGTCTAGTCCATATCACTCCAGACCCAATCGACCCCTTTAACGGAGGCAAAGAAATATTTGCTCTTCCACCTTTGATGGAAAAGGGAAGTTCAAACTTGATACCCTTCGGACGAGGAGAGATAAACCACCACCCATCCTCGATCAGGTGGTACTTCAGGATGAAGAAGGCCTTGAACAAAGAAAAATGGGCTACAATCTCGTGGAAGTGATAGAGGACAATAAAACAAAAGATCGTCCTAACTACATCCATAACTAGCTGAGCCAGGATGAGGCGGTAGTTGCTCAGCACGAAGAGGAAAAAGGATGAAGAGGGAAGCGAAGGCCTTGCGAGGGATTCCTCATAGAGGGTGATCGGGCCCTGCCACTGGAGGTGACCCATTCTCTTGGTCATGGGATCGAGAGCTAGATGGAGTCCGAGATGCCGAAGGCTTCCCAGATGATTGAGAGGTCCTCCCTAGTTATCGCTGAAGCAATGCCGCTAGGATTGGTCGGATGGGAATGCTCGATGGGAACCTCAGGAACAGGAGGAAGAAGATGAGCCCTGGGCTCTCCTATGACAATCACGATGGGGTGAAGCCTTTTGCGAACCTCGAGAGGAACTTCCTCCTCCTCATTGGAGGAAGGAGTCCTCGATTGAGAAGGCCCTGCCTCATTAGGATTGCTCGAAGGATCGTGGCTATGACCTGAGGGGCCATCCTAAGAAAGAACAAGGGAGAAAGAAGAAGAACGAAGTCCTAAGGGGTCCTAGAGATGAACTCTACCAAATCGGAAAGGAGGAAGGACCAAAGAAGATGAACCTGCCAGCCTTCAAGGGAAAGGACAGTCATGGGGAAGAAGAAGGAAAGCTTTGGTCCATCAATGGGCATGAAGAATTTGAAAGAAAAGATGTTTTCAAGAAACTGCCACCCTTTTCAAAATGGCCAGACAGCAACCGTACCCCCCAAAATTGCTACCATTGGATTGGCGCCACGTGTCAAGATCGACGAGGAGCGATTCTTCGATTCACCCAAATCCACTTCAAGTTTTGCATCAGCCATAATGCTTCCTCGGACAAGCCAATGTGTCATCCCTGCATTGGCCTAGAGGTTCGCTCCGTAATGAACCGATGATCATGGCATTAATGGCACCCAATTTCTACCTTTCCATGTTAGCTCTGCATTTACTCTCTTCGCCCCGAGTGCCGTGTGCCAACAGGACTGGGAGTGGGGGCCAAATGATGTGGCAGGGTCACTGACATGGAGCCCTTGTCAGATACAATCAGATGCAGTCAGATGCTGTGTTGAAAGAAGTTGCCATGTCATACCCCCTCTACGAGCTCCATCACTGGGTGGCTCCCTTGAGGTCGAGTCCACCCCGACTGAAGTCGAGCTTCCACTCTTTTTGAGCTCCTTCACCGGGCAGCTCCTGCTCTCTTCGATCTCCTTCATCCGGCAACTCTTTCAAGGTTGAGTCCACCCCGGCCGAAGTCGAGCTCCTGCTCTCTTCGAGCTCCTTTGTTGGGTGGCTGCCTTGAGGTCGAGTCTAACCTGGCTGAAGTCGAGCTCCCACTATCTTCGAGCTCCTTTGTCGGGCGGCTCCCACGAGGTTGAGTCTATCCCTGCTAAATTCAAGCTCCTGCTCTCTTCTAGCTCCTTCACTGAGCAACTCCCTCAAGCTTGAGTCCACCCTGGTCGAAGTCGAGCTCCTGCTCTCTTCGAGCTCCTTCACCAGGAAGCTCCCTCGAGGTCGAGACCACCCTGGCCGAAGTCAAGCTCCTCCTCCTTGAGCCAAGCTCTCTTCAGAGGGGAGGTCCAGCAACCGGAAGCCATCCCCGTGGCCAAAGCCCATGGTGCTTCAGGAAGTTCAGAGGTAGTTGGAAAAGGGTAGCGCCACCTCCCTTGGCGGTGCACCATCGCCCAAGGACCACGGAGAGGCACTCCCGAGGATGCCATCATTACTCCCGCTTCTCTTACACCAAATAGGAAAGGGTGCCCCGGCCATGCCACTGCCCACCCAACCGATTGCTTGCACCACCTGGAAGAGGAAATCACTTTAGAGGATTCAAATATAGGGATGACAGTTCCCTGATCTAGGCCCTGCCAATTTCCCAAAGAAGGATGACTAGAAGGGAAGTCAGAGCATGCGAAATAACTCCCTATCACGAATGAGGAAGGCACTTGGGTGCACGGCACGGAGCACTACCGGGTGTTGACCTTCCGGTGCCTGTAGAGGGAGAAGATCTCGAGGTAAGCCACTGTGAGGGATCCTGGTCTAAAAGGATTCTCCAAAGGTTCTCAATAGAATGTAAGCAAACAAGCAAAGAGCTAGCACAGGAGAGCAACCGAGAGGCCGAGTGCTCTGGGCTACCGGGAACTCATCGGAAGGGTCTTGACGGACACAGCCACACATCTCGAGCTCTCCACCATCGCTACCACTCTCACTCCACTTTTTCTTCCCAAAACTAAAATCTCCTCCTCCGAGCGTGGAGTCCAACCAAAGGAGCCCACAGGGGAGGATCTGTTATCCTAGATCACCACTGACTTGATCAAGGAGTGCCCTTGCCAGGATCCCAGACTTGGATCTCCTCTATTTTACAGGTTCAGGCACGTGAGCTGGTTCCCAAGCGATGAGGTCGGCACCCGAGGTCATCCCCAAGCTACAGGCCATGGTGGTGTAGGCAGCAACAAGCATCATGTGGGAAACCTCAAGAAAACCTTCCAAACCTTGAGGTAATTGGTGGGGACACCAGAGGCACCAGAATAAGACAGAGGCTTTTCAACCCTCTATGAATTGATCAGTAATTTATGAGTCCATCTGTAATAAGGGCTTAGCCCATCAGAGTCCATTTTAGTTATTATTTGAGTCTTTTGAGTTTCAATTCTGTACTAGTCAGCTCATGTTGAGCTAGTTCAGTCTAGTGTTAGTCAGCTCATGTCGAGCTAATTTTATTTTTTTGAGTCCTGTTCAACCATATTGAAGACTCAAGACCACATCATACAAGTGAAGACCAAGTCCAACCTGATTGAAGACATGGAAGTTGAGCCAAGTCCAACCTAGCTTGAAGATTTGAAGACCCTAGGAGGAAAATTCAAAAAACCTAATTCCTTGCAGATGCCCTCCAGATGCCCAAATTCCCTTCCAGATGCCAAAGTATATTTATAGACCAGGGCATCCAAGATTCCATAGGTCCATCTACATCCTAGCCCAAAGAATCAAGCCCAGGCACCAAGCCCAAGCCCTAAGAAGCAAGATACCTAGGAATATCCTGCTACATGGCTACCAGGCCACCCCAGCTTCCAGAGGCCCAAACCCATGCGCCCGAGCCCCTTTGGGCCAGCCTTTTGCTGGTCTTAGAAGCCCAACACGCCCCCCTAGGTATCCTTGGAGTGTTGGCCAAGTCAAGAGAATTTTTAGGGATTTTTCTACCTAATGTTTCCTTATTTTCTAGCTAGGATTTGAGAGGGAAAGGATTCTTATGTAAAGACTTATGTGCCCTTACTTGGAGGCCAAGGTTAAGGGTCTATTTAAAGGACCCTAGCCTTTTGTATGAAGGGAGATTTTGATATATGAAATAAACCTTGAGTTCTTCTATTATTTTATATGATTACCCTGCTGTGTGCATAAAGGGGTTTGAGAGTTCTTCTTCCCGGTGTTTGCAACCATCTTCCTGCCGCCAACCATCCTTCCACCCCCCCCCAACTTTCTTCCCTTTGCTTTTCCTTTGTTTTTTCTTTATTTTCTCTGAGTTTTCTAACCCTTGACAGGTCGTTTGCAGGTCCCCGAGTTCTTACGAATCAAACGACTCCAGCCAAGCCTCAATCGGACCACCGAGCAGAAAGCCAGGTATCCGCGGGTCTTTGGCTCGATTTTCCATGTTGTATCCGTTGAGGAACGAGAGATCCCTTCATTGTGATTTTCACCGGCACTTCAGATGTTGTTAGGTACACCCCCTCTACCTCCAGTCTTGATATTGTAGGAGAACTTGCCCTAACCGAGGCTTCTCAGCCCCAGCGATCCTTCTTTAGTACTTTTCTAGGTTCTAATCAGCATGCTTGGCTTCAAAAATTCATATAAATTTCCTACAATTAATTTTGCTAAAATTTTGGAATTAATCACATAACCCCACATATAAAACATACAAAAATAATTTCATGCATATTAGTCCCGCATCATTTGGTATCAGAGCTTAGATTAGGGCTTATTTTCTATAATTTTTTAGTCCATATATGATCTGTTATTTAAATTATTTCTCCCTGATTCAAACTCTAAAAATTCTGAAATTTATTTCTCTGGATTCATCATAATTCTCAGTAATTTTTAGAATTTTTTAAGATTTTATTATGGCCTGTAAAGTTTTTGCAAGCCGAAATATAGCCTGTAAATTGTGGCTCTATTTTTTTTCAGCAAGACAAGTTTGGAAGTTTTAGGTTTTTGTTTAGCATTTTTTTGCATATCTTTTAATTTTAGTATATTTCCTGCATATTAGGCCATAATTTTCAAGTTTTCATCTATTTAAGAAAATACCAAAAAAAAAATTACATATTCTCCAAAAATACCAAAAAATCTAAAAACCCTAATTTGCATCCTCATCTACCTGCCATCATTGCATAATTTACTTTTAAGAGCACTCTTGCTATATCAGATTGGGGGAGGATTTGATCACCTCTCCTTAGTCCAAAACCACATCCCTTGCATTCGGTCCCAAGCCTTAACCTAAGATTAACTAGACTTAATTTGCCCTAGTGGGCTAGGGACACCAACTAGTCGGGTCCGGGCAAAGTGTCAGATTATTGTGTCAAGCTAACCTGTGTGTGCCTTGTGCTTAGTGTCTAGAACGGTGGTTTAGGGATTCAATCTCGAAGGGCTTGTGTGCTGGTCCGCCTACCTGGCCAATCTCTGATTGGTGTCTAGGATTGGCAATCAGGGACCTAACACTCCCCTTACAGCTGCCTGGCTGAGTACAGGGTTACTATAAGCTAGTTTGCCATCCTGATTGAGCATTTAGTTTGGACTCTAGTCTAGTCAGCTATAGTCGGTCTGATCGAGTCTTGCATGAGCACTAGATCAGGGGTTTTATATCACCCACCTCCTTCACAAATGTCTGAACCCATGAAAAATTTGCAAGCCCAAATAAAAGCACTCAATGAGCATCTACCCAATCCATGGCCCAGTTGACTACCCAGTTAACTTAGTCTAGTATCCAAACCAACATAGAATTGACCATCTTGCCAATAGGTTTGGCCAGTTAGAAGGCCATGTAGGGACCATAGAAAGAACCCATGGGTCACAGTCTGAGCCAGATCCTGAGTCCCCTCAACCTAGGAGGACCCCAAACCCTGATCTATACCATGAGGTCAAACCTAGGAGAGCCCCTCATCCTGACCCGTACTACAATCCTTAAAATAGAGGACCCCAAACCCTGATCCACCGAGAGGTTGAACCTAGGAGAGCCCCAGCCTGACCCATACTATAATCCTGAGCCTAGGAGGACCCCAAACCCTGATCCATACCTTGAGGCTGAACCTAGGAGAGCCCATCGTCATGACCCAATCCCTAAGGTTCGTCCTAGAGGACCCAATCAAGATTTTGTAGACCAGGAAGATAGATCCTATTTACCCTCTCCCTATAAGCCTAGTATACCCACAACCTATAGATCTTATGACTCCAAATCCTTTGACTCTAGAATCTACGAACCCATATCCCATGAGTCCAGTAGACCCAAGACCCATAGAGCTAAACCCAAATCCTATGACCCCGGATCTTATAATCTCGTGATCCATAGATCTGTACCCTTGTCCTACGAGCCTAGGGAGCTCAAAATCGCTAGGTATCAATCTAGTACTAGTCAGGTTTCCCTTAGTCAACTTGAACCCATAGGATTAGTACCCCTAAATATGAGCCCAATAGTGAGCCACTCCCCCTTAGGCAACCTGAACCTACTAGGATTAGTGTCCATAATCAGAATCCAGGACCTAGCCAATTTTCCCCTAGCCGACCTTCTCCAATTTTCCCCTAGACACCTTTAGATGACCTCTAGGATTATTAGATTGCATTTAACTGAGATTGGCAAACTGCATGCATTCATCATGCATATTAGGTTTGCATCTTACTTATGGCATAATCTTTGGAATTTGCTAGGAGTTCACTATAAATTTTCATGTGCATGTCAAGCTAGGATCAAACCTAGGGAACCTATAATCTGTTAGGTTTAGATCCAAAGAGTTCAATAAGATTTCCTTCTATAGGAATGCATAGTCAAGTCTGTTAGGTGTTAGTATGAGTCCTTTGAATCATTTGTTAGGAGTCTGCATGTGCCCAGCATGTTCACCACCTACACTAATTTTAAACAAACTGGCTAATTTCCGAAGATGGATCAAAGAATTTGATGTAGTGGATTCTATCTTGGTTAGGCTTAGGCCTAAAAGAAGCTTCATGCTCGCAGAGCCGGACCTTTTAAAGTGATAGAGAAGGTGGATCAAATGCCTAGGTGTTAGACATGCCTTCGGATTTGGGCATTAGTTCTACCTTCAATATTATAGACCTGGTTGAGTACAGGGAACCGGCAGTGATACCTGGTGAGGCTTTTGAACCTATTCCTTTTCATTGTGAGTGACCCTAACGCAGAGTGTCCACTAATAAATTTGGCCTGAGAGAGGAGAACGGATCGAGCGTATCCTGGATGATCAAGCCATTATGACCCGGGGCCGCGGTTATCAACGTTTCCTGGTCCGATGGCAAGGCCAGCCAAAGTCGGACGATTCATGGATTTCTTGAGAGGACTTGCATCACCTCAACCTAGACCTCCTCGAGAGATATGTGAGCCAGCTTGATCTTCACTCGACAGGGTCGAGTTCCTCCCACCCCGGGAGAATTGGTGGGGACACTGGAGGCACCAGAATAAGACAGAGGCTTTTCACCCTCTGTGAATTGATCAGTAATTTATGAGTCCATCTGTAATAAGGGCTTAGCCCATCTGAGTCCATTTTAGTTGTTATTTGAGTCTTTTGAGTTTCAGTTCTGTACTAGTCAGCTCATGTTGAGCTAGTTCAGTCCAGTTAGTCAGCTCATGTCGAGCAAATTTTATTTTTTTGAGTCCTGTTCAACCATATTGAAGACTCAAGACCACATCATACAAGTGAAGACCAAGTCCAACTTGATTGAAGACATGGAAGTTGAGCCCAAGTCCAATCCATCTTGAAGATTTGAAGACCCCAGGAGGAAAATTCAGAAAACCCTGATTCCTTATAGATGCCCTCCAGATGCCCAAATTCCCTTCCAGATACCAAAGTATATTTATAGACCAGGGAATCCATGATTCTAGAGGTCCATCTGCATCCTAGCCCAAAGAAATCAAGCCCAGGCACCAAGCCCAAGCCCCTAAGAAGCAAGATACCAGGAATATTCCTGCTACATGGATACCAGGCCACCCCAGCTTCCAGAGGCCCAAACCCATGCGCCTGAGCCCTTTAGGCTAGCCTTTTGCTGGTCCTAGAAGCCCAACATGCCCCCCTAGGCATCCTTGGAGTGTTGGCCAAGTCAAGAGAATTTTTAGAGATTTTTCTACTAATATTTCCTTATTTCTAGCTAGGGTTTGAGAGGGAAATGATTCTTATGTAAAGACTTATGTGCCCTTACTTGGAGCCCAAGGTTAAGGGTCTATTTAAAGGACCCTAGCCTCTTGTATGAAGGAGATTTTGATATATGAAATAAACCTTGAGTTCTTCTATTGTTTTGTGTGATTATCCTGCTGTGTGCATAAGGGTTTGAGAGTTCTTCTTCCCGGTGTTTGCAACCATCTTTTTGCTGCCAACCATCCTTCCAGCCCCCTCCAAAACTTTCTTTCCTTTGCTGTTTTCCTTTGTTTTCTTGATTTTCTCTGATTTTCTAACCCCTGACAGGTCGTTTGCAGGTTCCCGAGTTCCTACTAATCCAACGACTCCAGCCAAGCCTCAATCGAACCACCGAGCAGAAAGCCGGGTATCCGCGGGTCTTTAGCTCGGTTTTCCAGGCCGCATCCATCGAGGAACGAGAGATCCCTTCATTATGATTTTCAACGGGCACTTCAGATGTTGTCAGGTACACCCCCTCTCCTCCAGTCTTTATATTGTAGGATAACTTGCCCTAACCGAGGCTTCTCAGTCCCGGCGATCCTTCTTTAGTACTTTTCCAGGTTCTAATCTACATGCTTGGCTTCAAAATTCATATAAAATTCCCTACAACTAATTTGATCTAAAATTCAGGAATTAATCACCTAACCCCATATATAAAATATACAAAAAGAATTGCATGCATATTAGTCCCGCATCAGTAATACTGTATAAGGCTTAATTCAGCTAAATGCATTTTTGGTTTATCCTCCAGAAAGTTCTTAGGTTTCATGGTCTCTCACCATGAATTAAATTCATTCCAAAAAAGCTTTATATTGTCTTGGAAATGTCACTACCTAGGATTTGAAAAGAAGTGCAATGCCTAGCAAGGTAGTTAGCTGTGCTATACAGGTTCTTTGCTAGGTTAGGCAACAAGTGCTTACTATTGCTGACCTTACTGCTTTGGCCTGCAGCTATGATTTGGCACCGAACTGCGGTCTCCTTTGCTGCGGAATCCTAATGCTCCCAAACCTGTAAAACGAGGTTAGAGATCCGAGCTGGGTCCCGGCGGGGGCACTCCGATGGTCAAGTTAGAGAGCGGTAAAGTGGAACAGATCCACTAAGTCGAATCTCTGCTGGGTCTCCGTGCTTAGAGGAATCTTTGATGAGAAGATGAGTGAGAACGAGAGGGATTAGCACTCTGGTTCTTGCAACTGGGCACATCGAGCTTGCTGTTGCGAGTTCCTTTGGATCTTCTATCGTAGAATCGCCTTTTCTCTCCATGCATGCACTTGCCCTCTTGATTAACTACCTTCCTATTGCCGATGGTGCCCCTTTTGAGATCATTGGATACTTTGGTGCCTTGATTCTCCCTCCTGGGATGGCCTTGGAGGTCAGCGGCGCTTACTGACTGTTCTCTTGAGATCATCTCCCCTTATGGTTGGGAGTTAAATGGTGAGCCTGTCTCGTCTAACATGCAGTCATGAAAGGGGGGAACTTGGCGAGACCCTGATCCTCGTGAAGGTGCCCTCGGGCTCGAGGCATTGACCGTGGCTCTTCCCTTTTGGAGTACCAGGTCACCGACCGTCGAATATGGTACCTCGAATAGGGTGTCCTTCGTAAACTAGTGTAAACGAGGTTCCATGCATCGTTACAAGCCTGGCGTGATGCAGCACGAAAGCTCTGATACCAAAAATGATGCAGACAAAAGCTCTGATACCAAAAATGATGCAGAACAAAGAAGCATATGCGGAAGTAAAATTAAGATTAATTCTTTTTTTTTTTTTTTTATTTCAGAAATTGGCTTCGACTCAAAGTAAAGTTAAACTAAGTTGATGGAAACTAGGTAAGGATTGAAAGCACAATTTAGAAGAAGCTAAGTTATCAGAGTAGTTCAGAAGTAACGGATCATTGGGGTTTGAGAAACTCCCAGACCTAGGGTTTCGCTTTGAACTTTCAACAGGACAGAAATAAAGAGAAGAGATGGTTTACCAACCAAATAGTGATCTCACAGAATTTGGGTGGAAGAACTCTCTCGAGCAGATTGTTGGATCCTCGGATTCAGCTATCTTCGTAATGGATCCTCCAATACGGGTCTTGTGGGCTGGGTCGGCTTCTCCTGGACTCAAGATCTGGGAAGAAGAAAACAAGTGATGGATTCAGAGACTCGGGGAAGGATTTACCAGTTCGAAGAACTTGAAGGCTGATGTCGCTGAGATCCGATTCTCTTGAAGGCTGATTCGACTCCCTCTGGAAAGAGCTTTGGGTCTGAAGTACCCGGACTGTAGCTGGATGCTGGTGGTTGGCCTGGACTTGGAGAAAATGGCTGTGAGAGGTGGAATAGGCTAGGGTTTGGTGGATTGAAGTGGATGGTGGGCGGCTAGGGTTTTGGAGTAGAAGTGGCTAACCTAGGGTTTGGGGTTTGGAGATCTCACACCTCCTCAAGGTTCCTGGGAAACCCGGATTTACTCCCTCATGGAGCTCAACACCTGGATGCAAGTGCGGAAGAGAGAAAACACAGAGTTTGCTCACTAAAAAAAATTGGTTTCATTCATCTGATTCCTTTAAACTTACAAGAGGGTTTAATTTATAGGGCTTTACAAGGGAGTAGGGTTTTACATCTTCCCATTTGAGACTAAAGGAGGGGATCTACAAATCAGGATAATCCATACACATATGGTCGGCCAAGGTACCAAAAAAATTTGATTTGGGTTATAAAAGGCAGGTAGATGGCGCCTCCTTGCTTGGGTCTTCAAGAGAGGATTTTTTTCCTTCCATGGATCAACTCTTTTGGACTCCTCCTTTTCTTCCTCCCTAAGTCAAGGCCCTTCCCATCTTTGTTTTGCACATTTTTGCAGGTAGTGGGCGCCTCCTTGAAGTTCTCTCCAAGAGAATTTCATCCCTTTCATAGTTTGGTTCTTTTGGGAAAGACTTGGGCCGCCCCCTTGATTTGTGGACTCCTGGTGGATTTCTCCTCAACTGGCGCATGAGAGAAGGAAGCTGCTATCTGTGATGTGGGGACCAAAGGCTGCTGGATGGAGATATGGCACCCCTTGGACTCAGGCGTATGGCTGGGAGTGTGGCTGGGAGTGTGGCGCCCACTTGCTAGGCCTTGGGAGAAAATGTAACACCCCAGGTTGAAGCCCTAGTCCACTACTGAGTCAACATGACTCAACAAAATAAAATGCAGGTAATGTAGACTCAAGCTAAATTGAGTTGATCTAGTCAACTCTTATTACAAACCAAAACCCTAATTCTTCGGGCAAGGTTAATCAGAGATCCAGATGGAGCTCTGAAGTCTTCTTCTGAGTCTGGTGCCCGCACCAATTCTCCCAGGGTGGGAGGAACTCGACCCTGTCGAGTATGGATCAAGTTGGCTCTGGTATCTCTCCAAGAGGTATGGGTCCAGCTCTTGTAATTCTTCTCGGGAGATCCAAGAGTCATCAGAATCTGGCCTTCCTAGCTAGCGGACCAGGTATCTTTGGTATCCTCGATTACGAGTAGAGATAACCTGATCATCCAGGATCTTTTCAATCTGCTCTTTCCTCACAGGCCAATTTGTTGGTGGACACACAGGGTCAAGTTCACTCTCAAGAGCAGGATTAGGTTCAAAAGCCTCACTGGGAATCACAGCTGGCTCCCTATACTCTACTAGGTCTGTAATGTTGAAAGTGGAGCTAATGCCTAGTTCTGGAGGTAACTCGAGCACATAGGCATTGGATCCTACTCTCTTTACCACTCTAATGGTCCAGCTCCCCTAGCATGTAACTTTCTAACGGTTCTAGGAGGAAACCGTTCAGGCCTTAACCTAATCATTACATAGTCTCCTTCGTCAAAGTTTTGACTCGCCTTTGAGAATCAGCCAATTTCTTATAAGTTTCATTACTTAAATTTATTTTGGCTTGAATTTCTTTATGCAAGTCTTTTATATGCTGTGCAAAAACTTCGGCAGACTCGGAGACCCGTGTGTGGATTGGTAAAGGAGCTAGGTCAAGAGGTGTGTGGGGTTTGTAACCATGCACAATTTCAAATGGACTCTTACCCGTAGACCTATTTACCGAGTCATTATATGCAAATTCAGCTCTAGGTAAGTACAAATCCCAGTTCCTAATGTTTTCACCAACAAGACACCTTAGCAGATTGCCTAAACTACGGTTCACTACTTCGGTTTGGCCGTCAGTCTGGGGATGATAGGCAGTTGAAAACTTAAGTTTCGTCCCTAACTTATGTCAAAGGGTTTTCCAGAAATAGCTGGTGAACCGAACATCCCTATCTGACACAATGGTCTTGGGTAGGCCATGGAGTCGAACTATCTCATTAAAGAACAGGGTGGCTACCTTAGACGCATCAAATATTTGGGAACAAGGCAAGAAATGGGCCATCTTGGAAAATCAGTCTACTACAACATAGATAGAGTCATGCCTCCTCTGGGTCTTAGGCAAACCTAACACAAAGTCCATGCTCACATCTTGCCAAGGACGATCTGGGACAGGGAGTGGGGTATAGAGGCCGGTATTCTGTTTTCGCTGTTTGGCAACAGCGCAGGTTTGACACCTAGCCACAATGTGTGCTACATCTCTTTTTAAGCTAGGCCAGAAAAAATGGTCTTCAATAGCCAGGGTGGTCTTATCTTTTCCGAAATGGCCAGTTAAACCTCCAGCATGAGTTTCCCAAATCAAGAATTCCCTAAAAGAGGTTCTAGGATGCAAAGCCTATTCTTAAAGACAGAAAGCCATCTAAAAGGGAATAATCCTTATGTTCACTAGATGGTCCTTGAGTTAGATCCTGGTACACAGTCTTAAAATCTAGACACGACTCATATTCTTCTTTGATTTGCTCAAACCCTATGACTTCACTTCCCCTAACAGAATTCAACAATAAAGATCGACGACTAAGGGCATCAGCTACCTTATTTTCAGACCCAGCTTATGCTTCAAAACAAAAGTATAGGACTGGATATACTCTACCCACTTAGCATGCCTAGGGTTAAGCTTCTTCTGAGAATTCAAGAATCTAAGAGCCTCATGGTCCGAAAACAGCACAAATTCTTGTGGTAGCAAATAATGTCTCCAGTAACGCAAAGCTTGCACTACCGCGTAAAATTCCTTATCATAGGTAGAATACCTAAGCTTAGCATCATTAAGTTTTTCACTAAAGAATGCTACGGGATGGTTCTCTTGGCTTAGGACTCCACCTATACCTACTCCTGAAGCATCACAGGCAACCTCAAATACCTTTGAAAAGTCCGGTAGTCTCAAAATGGGTGCTTGGGTCATCCTATCCTTAAGATCTAGAAGGCTTTATGGGCTGCTTTGATCCACTGAAATTCTCCCTTCCTAATGCAGTCTGTGATAGGAGCAACTACAGTACTAAACCCCTTGATGAATCGCCTATAGAAGGTAGCCAAGCTATGGAAACTTCTGACTTCATGCACACTGGTCGGCTCTGGCCATTCTACTATGGACCTAATCTTTTCAGGATCGGCAGCCATGCCGTCAGGGGTTACAACAAATCCAAGGAAGATAATCCTACTGGTCATAAATTCACACTTTTTGAGATTACCGTAGAGACTATCATTCCTCAAAACTTGACAGACTTGTCTAAGGTGGCCTAGGTGATCTGCAGGGGTCTTACTATAGATCAGGATGTCATCAAAATAGACCACTACAAACTTTCCTATGAAAGCTCTAAGTACTTGGGTCATAATCCTCATGAAAGTACTAGGGGCATTGGACAACCCAAAGGCATAACAACCCATTCGAAGAGACCATCCTTAGTCTTGAAGGCTGTTTTCCACTCATCCCCTGGTCTAATCCTAACCTGATGATAGCCGCTCTTAAGATCAATTTTAGAAAAAACCATGGCACCGGCCATCATATCAAGCATGTCATCTAGTCTAGGGATGGGGAATCTATACTTGATTGTGATTTTATTGATGGCACGACTGTCAACACACATCCTCCACGTGCCATCCTTCTTTGGGGTTAGAAGTGCAGGGACTGCACAAGGGCTAAGACTCTCTCTAATGAACCCCTTCCTCAACAATTCGCCAACCTGCTTTTGCAGTTCTTTATGCTCCGATGGATTCATCCTATAATGGGGCAAGTTGGGTAAAGTAGCTCATGGGACTAAATCTATGGAATGCTGAATATCCTTAAGAGGTGGAAGGTGGTCTGGCAGATCCTCGAGAAAAACATCATCAAATTTTTCTAATAAAGGCTTAACTTCCTGAGGAGGCTCTGAGAGTGTAGGAGTCCTAAGTTCCTTAGCAGTCAACATCCAAATGGGTGAACACTATGAATTTCTTGTTCTAGATCCTTGGCACTAATTAGGTTCACTCTAGTCTTCATTTCTCTGACATTACTAGTTCCTTTAGCTACCTTGTCCTTAGGAGGGACTGAATGGATTGTGATTTTCTTCCCATTGAAACTAAAGACCAGGTGTTGGATTTTCCTAAGAGGGTGGCATCATGATCATACAACCAAGGTCTTCCAAAAATTATACTGCTCACCCCCATGGGTAAGACATCACACCAAATCTTCTCTTGATAGGATTGCATTTGAATTTGGACCTGACATCTAGACTGGATGGGTATAGAGGTAGAGTCTACCCAAGAAACCTTATAGGGGTTGGGGTGGGGGACTGGGGTTAAGCCTAACATTTTGACAGTGCTAGTAGAAATGGTATTTACACAGCTCCCACTATCTATGATGATTTTACAAACCTTATCCCCTAGTTTAAGGAAAGTCTGTAGGATGTTAGTCCTACGCCAGTCTTCCTGAACTTTAGTCTAAGACAGGATGCATCTCACAACCCCTAAGTGGTCAGACTCAGTGGATTCTTCCTCTCCTTCATACTCATCAACCAAATTCATTCCGGCCTCATAAACTTATTCTTCAAACTCCTCATTAGGCTCAGAATTCTCTTCTCCTCCCTCTTCTATATATAGGGATCTACAAGGGCACTGGCTAGAAACATGACCTACCTTATGACACTTAAAACAAGCTATGGCTGTGCACTGATTGGAGATATGACCGGGCTTCTGGCACTTAAAACAGACGATACTAAGGCTTCTCTGGGTGTCAGGTGCCTTACCTTTGTCCATGGGCCTAGGGGTAGGGATACCCTGATTAGGCTTGCTAGGGGTAACCTGGCTAGGTCCATTTCTTGGATTGGGGCACTAACCCTAGATGGCATGGGTCCTCTCTGAAACTTCTCGATGTTCAGTGCAATCTGATAGGCTTGGTCTAGGTCAGTAACCTCTCTCAGAAACAACTCTCTCTTAATATCTCCCCTAAGTCCAGCCCTAAATCTAGACAAAGTGACCTCATGGCTTCACTCACATCACATCTCATTAGGTATTCATCAAGGTGGTTATGTAGTCTGAAACAGATCAGTTTCCTTGTTTCAAAGTCTGCCATTGGTCTAACAGATTTTGCTGGTATGAAATGGATAGGTACTTGTCTCTAAGCTTCTCTTTCATATCCTGCCAAGTGGTTATGGCTCTACAGTTCGTCTTCTAGTGGTTAGCTCATGTTCCCCCAGTATAACCTAGCTTGACGTATTAATTTCATCTTGGCAAACTTGAATTTCCTCTCCTCAGACATGGCATACCACTCAAAGTACTGGTCCTCTCACCCTCCCAATCAGAATACACCTTAGGATTTAAACTACCATCAAAAGTGGGTGCATCTAACTTGATGTTCCGATGAACCTATCATCTCTATCCTTAGGTTCTGGGTCAGGCCTCCTATGATTAGGTTCAGGATATCAGTATAAAGGTCTTCTAGGCTCTTGGTGTGGTGAGGTTGAGGCACATTAAATCTGGGTCAGGAGTCCAATTCCGATGCCTAGGTTCCTCAAGTACTTGGACTCGATCCCTAAGCTGGGCAAAATTCTCATTCATATCCTGACTTAATTTGTTCATACTCTCAGTAAGAGCTCTAACCATGGCCTCTAAATCAGGTTGGGTTGACCAGGTTGGTAGGGTACTCCATTCCGGGTAGACATGATGCAATCAAGCACACAAAATGAGACTCAACTGAACGACTACGGGCTAACTAGACCTAGAGCCCAAACTAAATGCCCAATCAGAGTGGCAAGCTAGCCTGTAGTAACTCAGGACTCAGCCAGGCAGGTGTAAGGGGAGTGTTAGGTCCTTGAATGCCAATCCTAGACACCAATCAAAGATTGGCTGTAGGCGGACCAGCACACAAGCCCTTCGGGATGGAATCCTTGAACCACCGTTCTAGACACTGAGTACAAAGCACACACAGAGTAACCAGACAAACTGACTCAACACTAGCCTTGACCCGACTTGTTGATGTCCCTAGCCCACTAGGGCAATTAGGTCTAATCAATTTTTAGATTAAAGGCTTAGGTTCGAATGAGTGGGTGGTGGTTTTGGGCTAAGGAGAGGTTATCAACTCCTCCCCTTATCTTAGATGCTCAAATGCCCTTAAGATGAATTAAGAGATGAACACTCAAAAATAATTGGATTGCAGAACACAAAAATAGAGTTGCAGTAATTAATTCTCAGAAATCCCATGGAAACCAATAAATTACAGAAAAATTATGCAAAATAGTTTCAATTATACTGGTTTCAGAAAAATAAAATCACCAAATTTGGAGTTACCTGCAGTGAGAAATAATTCCTGCAACAGGGAATTACGGGCTGAAAATAGAGCACTTCCCCGTTTACAATTCCTGCTACGAAGTTATAACCCAACGGATCCCCTACATGCCCTAGGAACATCCCGTGGAATGGAAAGAGGAGGTTTGCACCTCGCTTCATTCCTAGGACCGACGTCCTAGGGAGTCTACTTCGAGCAGACCAAGTAAAAAGAGAGAGACTCAAACATGCAATCAAAACAGAAACCCTAGACAGCTCTGATACCAAAAATGATGCAGCACGAAAGCTCTGATACCAAAAATGATGCAGAATAAAAGCTCTGATACCAAAAATGATGCAGAACAAAGAACAAGAAGCGTATACGGAAGTAAAATTAAGATTAATTCTTTTTTTATATATATATATTTCAGAAATTGGCTTCGACTCAAAGTAAAGTTAAACTAAGTTGATGGAAACTAGGTAAGGATTGAAAGCACAATTTAGAAGAAGCTAAGTTATCAGAGTAGTTCAGAAGTAACGGATCGCTGGGGGTTGAGAAACTCCCAGACCTAGGTTTCGCTCTGAACTTTCAACAGGACAGAAATAAAGAGAAGAGATGGTTTACCAACAAACAGTGATCTCACAGAATTTGGGTGGAAGAACTCTCTCGAGCAGATTGTTGGATCCTCGGATTCAGCTATCTTCGCAATGGATCCTCCAATACGGTCTTGTGGCTGGGTCGGCTTCTCCTGGACTCAAGATCTGGGAAGAAGAAAAACAAGTGATGGATTCAGAGACTCAGGGAAGGATTTACCAGTTCGAAGAACTTGAAGGCTGATGTCGCTGAGATCCGGATTCTCTTGAAGGCTGATTCGACTCCCTTTGGAAAGAGCTTTGGGTCTGAAGTACCCGGACTGTAGCTGGATGCTGGTGGTCGGCCTGGACTTGGAGAAAATGGCCGTGAGAGGTGGATAGGCTAGGGTTTGGTGGATTGAAGTGGATGGTGGGGGCGCTAGGGTTTTGGAGTAGAAGTGGCTAACCTAGGGTTTGGGGTTTGGAGATCTCACACCTCCTCAAGGTTCCTCTGGGAACCCGGATTTACTCCCTCATGGAGCTCAACACCTGGATGCAAGTGCGGAAGAGAGAAAACAGAGTTTGCTCACTAAAAAAATTTGGTTTCATTCATCTGATTCCTTTAAACTTACAAGAGGGGTTTAATTTATAGGGCTTTACAAGGGAGTAGGGTTTACATCTTCCCATGTGGGACTAAAGGAGGGGATCTACAAATCAGGATAATCCATACACATATGGTCGGCCAAGGTACCAAAAAAATTTGATTTGGGTTATAAAAGGCAGGTAGATGGCGCCTCCTTGCTTGGGTCTTCAAGAGAGGATTTCTTTCCTTCCATAGATCAACTCTTTTGGACTCCTCCTTTTCTTCCTCCCTAAGTCAAGGCCATTCCCATCTTTGTTTTGGACATTTTTGGCAGGTAGTGGGCGCCTCCTTGAAGTTCTCTCCAAGAGAATTTCTTCCCTTTCATAGTTTGGTTCTTTTGGGAAAGACTTGGGCCGCCCCCTTGATTTGTGGACTCCTGGTGGATTTCTCCTCAACTGGCGCATGAGAGAAGGAAGCTGCTATCTGTGGTGTGGAGACCAAAGGCTGCTGGATGTAGATATGGCGCCCCCTGGACTCAGGCGTATGGTTGGGAGTGTGGCTGGGAGTGTGGCGCCCACTTGCTAGGCCTTGGGAGAAAATGTAACACCCCAGGTTGAAGCCCTAGTCCACTACTGAGTCAACATGACTCAACAAAATAAAATGCAGGTAATGTAGACTCAAGCTAAATTGAGTTGATCTAGTCAACTCTTATTACAAACCAAAAATCCTAATTCTTCGGCAAGGTTAATCAGAGATCCAGATGGAGCTCTGAAGTCTTCTTCTGAGTCTGGTGCCCGCACCATGGCGATGCGTATTGGATGCGCCGCCCTGCGCGTGCCATCCTCAACAGCATCCTCGGGGCTTTCACCCCGGCCCCGTGGAGAAGGCTTGACTTTGATCGAGGTGGACCCATCAAGGGGTGCCACTTGGTAAAGGAACAGAGGTGCCCGGCTCGACTCCAGCCAAGGTGGACATTTCTAGGGGTGCCACTTGGCGGAGGAGCAGAGGCAGGCCAACTTCAGCTTAGGTGGACCCCTCCAGGGTCGACACCTGGCGAAGGGGCAGATGCAAGCTGAACTTCGACCGGGTGGACCCATCAAGGGGCGCCACTTGGTGATGGAGCCGAGGTGCCCGGCTCGACTACGATCGAGGTGGACCCATCTGGGGTGCTAGCTGGCGGAGGAGCAGAGGTAGGCCCACTTCGGTCAGGGTGGACCCCTCTTGGGTCAAAACCTGGCGAAGGGACAGAGACAAGCTCGACTTCGATGGAGATGGACCCATCAAAAGCACCACCTGGTGAAGGAGCAGAGTTGCCATGCTGATTTTGACCGAGGTGGACCCATCTGGGGATGCCACCTGGTGGAGGATAGAGGCAGGCCCACTTCGATCGAGGTGGACCCTACCTGGGTCGACACCTGGCGAAGGGGCAGATGCAAGCTCGACTTCGACTGAGGTTGACCCATCAAGGGGCGCCCTGGTGAAGGAGCAGAGGTGCCAGGCTCGACTCCGATCGAGGTGGACCCATCCGGGGTCCACCTGGTAGAGGAGCAGAGGCAGGCCTACTTCTATCGAGATGGACCCCACTTGGGTCAACACCTGACGAAGGGGCCAAGGCAAGCTTGACTTTGACCAGGTGGACCTGTGGGGGCGCCACCTAGCGGAAGGAGCATAGGTGCCAGGCTCGACTCCGGTTGAGTTGGACCCATCCGGGGTGCCACCTGGTGGAGGAGCAGAGGCAGGCCCACTTCGACCGAGGTGGATCCATTTGGGGGTGCCAACCAATAGAGGAGCAGAGGCAGGCCCACTTCGATCGAGGCGGACCCCACCTAGTTTGATACCTGGCGAAGGGGTCGTGGTGCCATGCTCGATCGAGGTGGGCACAATGCTGGTCAAGCCACATGGCAGGAGAGCTCGGAGGAGAGCACCACATGGCATCACCTGGCTGCTAGCTGGATTGACGTACGCTCCATGTCTGCGATCTCGCATATCAATTGCCCCCTACTCCCAAGTCCCGTCGAGTGCCGCGGTAGGGACATGGTTAGTTAATGCAGAGATGACATGGAAGGACATAAATCTCATGCAATAATTGCCTTGATCACCATCGCGTCGCTTATCGCGCCCGAGATCCAATGTGCCCGCACCATGTCTGCACACTTGATGGGCCATAATTGCACCGTGCCAGACCCGAGGTGGTTTCCAACGAACCAAAGCATCATCATCGGGCATCTTCACAACATGGCGCTCATCCGGTGGCCCAAGCAAAAAGGGGCTGTACGGCCAATGTCGATCGATTTTGAAAAGAGAGGAGACTTTCTGGAAACGAGGGCTCTTGTCTTTCTCACACCTCGCTGGCAGTTGCAGTGCTCCTTCTTCACCCTCTCAGGTTGCCACTCTTCCGCTAAAACATCCCTGGTGAGTGTCCTGTAGCCCCCATTTTCATCCCTACTTCCTCTCGAACTCTAGTCTTTCCCGAACTAGGCCTTTCTTTGCTTCCTCCTTCTCGATGGCTCCTTTGGGTCATCATCACCATTCCTCTTCTAACTCGGACGAGGCCGATCCATCCGGTTGAGGACTCCATCGTCCTCCTCTTCGGAGGATGGCATTCCCATCGACATCCGGCAATGGTTGCAGCCGGTGGTATAACCATCAGAGTCCCTAGGGCTCCTCCTGTCATTCCTGCTGCTTCCCATCTCTGCCCTCCCCCCTCCTATGGCAGAGACTCCTTCTGGTCCCTCTGGCTTTGCTTCGATAATGACTGGAGATGACCTTTCCTGGATCCGTGATATGTAAGGGGTCCTGGACTCCATCCAGCTTTCGCTTCCAGGGCGAGGGAGCGAGTGACTTTGAGCGGCCCTGGCAGAGTCGCATTCTACGAGGACTTCCTAGTCGGGGGTCTTCAGTTTCCTCTTCATCCATTCTTTCTTTCATTCCTTAATAACTTTCGACTTGTCCCGCCTAGTTGGCTCCTAATGCTGTCAGGGTCATCTTTGCCTTCATCATTTTCTTCCACTTTCATGGTTTATCGTCCGTTTCTCACTGTTCATGGCTCTCATTATGCTGAAGCATTGTTCTACCGATGATGGTTGGTGGTACCTCTCCCCCTGGCCTAGGTCTCTCCTGGCTCGACCTACCCACCTCAATCAAGAGTTGAAAGAACCAGTTCTTCTTCATTTCGGTTAGGGACGTTGACTGGGTCTGGAGTGAATAAGACCGGTCCTCGAACCGAAACCCTCAGGTCGAGCTGGCTGACCAGGATGTCTACTCCCAACTGATAGGCGATGTGGTCCCTTCCCTCGAGGTTCTACTCTCAGAGCAAAACCTATTCGAGGTGGGGTCAGCCCGATCCAGGCGATGGGTGAGGCTCCAGGCCTCCTCTTTTCTTTTTCTTCTCTCTCTCTTTTTCTTTTCATCTCATCTGACCTTGTTTATTCTCAGGGATGAAGTTTTCTTTGGAAAGCCTGATGGAGGGGGCCTGTAAGAGAGATGCTTCGGGCACGGCCTTGGAGGCTCCTCTGAAAAGGGCCCGCATGGAGGCAGACTAGGGGCCCTGGCCCTCTCCAGCCTCAGAGCCCAGGGTGGCAGATGCGGCCTTTGGGCCATCTCAGCAGTAGGCCCCTATCACCGAGGTCATTGTCCTCGATAGTAGCGGGGAGGAGGTGTGACCGGCACCTTCTCTGATGGTTGTAGCGCCCATCATTCTGGTGGTAGCAGCACTGGTGGTGGCGGTGCCGCAGACTACTGCCCCACCCACTGGAGGGACTCTGGCTCAGCCCTCCTCCAAGCCTCACCCTGTACCACCAGTGCTCAGTGGGAGCGCCTCCGTCATCTATGGCCAAGGTCTTGCAGAGAGGATGATGGAGTACATGGCCCAGCCCCAGGACTGCCGGCTGAGGGGTGGCAGGGACTACGTGGATGCACTGCTCGAGATCCTCGCCCTGCTGTTCACGGTAAGCATCTAGCTCTCCTTTTTAATGTTCCAGTTGGATTCTTCAAAGGTCCAACTCTTTCTTTGATGCAAACCGGGACATACGTGCTCCTGCTCCAGAACATTCTCTCCACTTCAATGAAGAAGGAGGCTGAGAAGAAGAGAGGCTGGGCAAGCTTGCGGTCGATATGAAGGACCTCATGGACAGGACCATGAGCTGAGGGGGAGCAATCAGGATCTCAGAGAGGACTTGGCCTAGGCCGAGGGGCGCGTCAGGGACCTCGAGGCTTCTTAGTCCGAGGAGAGGATCTTGAGCCAGTGCTGAGCTGAAAAGATGCAGCCAAGATCTCCACCTCTGGGGGCAATCCTGGTCACTAGAGCACCGTGTTGAAGAGGTCTTGGCGGAGCTGGCGGTGGCCAACAAGAAGACTTCCTATATTAACGGGCTACTGATGCGGAACTAATATGCATGCGATTATTTTTGTATGTTTTATATGTGGGGTGAGGTGGTTAAATCCCAAATATCAGATCAAAATAGGTATAGAGAGTTCTATATGAATTTTAGAAACTACGCATGCAGATCACGACCTAAGAAAGCAGTAAAGAGGGATCGCCGGGACTGAGAAGCCTTGGTTAGGGCAAGTTTACCTATAATAAACTATTAATGGCAGAGGGGTGTACCTTGCAATGTCTGATGCACCTGGTGAAGATCGTAATGAAGAGATCACTCGTTCCTTGATGGATGCGGCCTGGAAAATTAAGCCAAAGACCTACGGATTCCTGGCTTTTTGCTCGGTGGTCCGATTATGGCCCGGTTGGAGTCGTTGGATTCGTAGAAACTTGGGGACCTGCAAACAGCCATCAAGGGTGAGAAAATAAAGGCTGGAAACAAGAATAATTTTAAAAAAAGGTAGCAAGGGCATGTTGGAAGAAGAGGCTTGGAAGAAGGTTGGTCGGCTAGCACTTCAGCAGACTTCAGGCTCACACAAGATCCCTTAATACACACAGCAGGGAGGCACACTGCAAGAAAAGAACTCAAGAGTATTTCATATATCAAAATTCGTTAAAATTCTCATACAAGGGGTCTCTTATATAGAGTCATGAGACTTAGGGCCCAAGCAAAAGAAAACAAGGAAATAAGATTTGACCACATTCTTCCTAAGTGTGGGGCTAAGTACATGAAGAAAATACTCTCATGCCATACAAATCCCTCCAAACATGGTAGGTGTGGACATCTGAAAGGTGGGGGACCACTTCTTTCCTAAGCAAGCTAGCATGAATCAGGGGATTCATGTTTATCTATTTTGACTTTCCTTCTTGTCATGCTGGCATGTGGAGTTGGTGTGCTTGGGGGTGTGCTGGCATGTGGTCATCAACTCTTCATGCATGGGCCAACTTCATGATCCTCCAAGTAATCCTAGGTGGCATAATCTAGGGTGTGACTGGGCTCCATGCGGTTGCTGAGATGGCTGCTAGGTGGTGTCCTTCACATGCTTGAGTCTTCTTTGACTGGGCTTGACTCAAATAGACTCAATATAACTAGGCATGATTACAAGACTCGAAAATGATTAGCTCAATATAAGCTGACTTGACCGACTAATCCAAAACCCTATGGTATGGATCAAATGCTACATATAGGACTCAGAAAGAAACTAGCTCAACATGGGCTGACTAGTACAGGACTCAAGTAAGAAAAAGATAACTCAAATGGACTAAGCCTTTATTACAAATGGACTCAAATGCAACTAAGTATTTATAGAGGGTTGAGAAGCCTTTGTCTTATTCTGGTATCTTTGGTGTCCCCACCATTCTTCCGGGGTGGGAGGAACTTGACCCTATTGAGTGAAGATCAGGCTGGCTCAGATATCTCTCGAGGTGGTTTGGGTTGAGGTGCTGCAAGTCCTCTCGAGAAATTCATGAATCGTCCTACTCTGGCCGGCCTTGCCATCGGACCAGGTAGTGTTGATAGCTGCAACCTCGGGTCATTAAGGCTTGATCATCCAGCATACGCTCGATCCGTTCTCCTCTCTAAGGCCAATTTATTGGTGGACACTCTGGGTTAGGATCACTTACAATGGAAGGAGTAGGTCCAATGGCCTCACTGGGTATCGCTATTGGTTCCCTGTACTCAACCAGGTCTACGATATTGAAGGTAGAACTAATGCCCAATCCAAAGGCAAATCTAACACATAGGCATTGGTCCAACCTTCTCTATCACTTAAAAGGTCCGGCTCTGTGAGCATGAGCTTCTTTTAGGTCTAAGCCTAACCAAGATAGAATCCACTACATCAAATTCCTTGGCCCTTCTTCAGGAATTAGCCAGTTTCTTTCAAAATTAGTGCAGGTGGTGAACATGCTGGGCACATGCAAACTCCTAACAGGTGATGCAAAAGACTCATACCAACACCTAATATACTCGACTATACATTCCTATCGAAGAAAATTTTATTGAACTCTCCAGACCTAAAACTAAGAGATTATAGGTTCTCTAGCTTTGATCTTAGCTTGACATACATATGAAAACTTACAATGGGCTCCTAGCAAATTTCAAAGGTATGCCAAAAGTATAATGCAACCTAACATGCATAATGAATGCATGCAGTATGCTAATCTCAACTAAATACAATCTAATGATCCTAGAAATGCTGAAGTGTTAGGAAAAGGCAGAAAATAGGAACTGGGTTCAGAATTAGTCTGATAGGTGGAGGAAAAGGTTCCGGTTAGTTGGATAAAGTATGATAAAAGGAGGCATGTCGGGGACTAATCCTAGACTAATGAGGTTAACCTTATGAGGTTGAGGTCTATCTATAGGGTTTACATAATGGAAGGATGGGTTACTAATCTCAGGAAGAGGTCCTTGATGAAAACTATAGAGGAGGCTCATCCTGAGGTACTAATTCAAAGAGATCAGGTCCTTAATAAATTTTTTCTGGTTCATGTATTTTAGGACTAGACTCTATAATTTGGCTCCCCTCTATGGTTTCCTTAGACAAGGTTCTAGCAGTAATATCTAGGTTCTCTTCCTCTAATTATTCTTCCACTACAGCTTTTAGGCTGGATGTGGTTAGGGTCAACTACCTCTAGGTTGGCTTCTACCTAGTTATCTATTGGGTCAGCTAATTCTAGGTCATCTATAGGTATCTTTTCTCTCCCTCATACTCATCCACTAAGTCCACATCAGCTTCATACACATTCGCGTTAATGTAAGCCTTGTCAATCAAGGGATGGTAGGGGAAGATCGGCTAAGAAAAAATTGGCTAGGTCCTGGTTTCTGATTATGGGCACTACTCCTAGTAGGTTCAGGTTGCCTAAGGGGTAGTGGCTTACTACTGGGTTCATATTAGGAGTACTAATCCTATGGGTTCAAGTTGACTAGGGAATCCTGACTAGTACTAGACTGACACCTAGGGGTTATGGGCTCTTTGGGCTCATAGGACAAGGGAGCAGATCTTGGTCATGGAATTATAGGATCTAGGATCATAGGATTTAGGTTCAGCTCTATGGGTCTTAGGTCTATTGGGCTCATAGGATATGGGCTCATAGGTTCTAGAGTCATAGGATTTGGAGTCATAAGATCTATGGGTTGTGGGTATACTAGGCTTATAGGGAGTGGGTGCATAGGACCTATGTTCATAGGTTTTGGGTACATAGGTTCTAGTTCATATAATTTGGGTGGTGTGGATATGGGTGGCTTAGGTTTGGATCTAGTCTGAGTCCTACGGATATTTCTCTAGGGTTTTTATCTGAACATCTACTTGATCAAATCTATTGGCTAAATGGTCAAGTCTATTGTGGGTTCGTGTATCGAACTAGGTCACTGAGTCATCTGGGTAGTTATTAAGGTAGTCATATGGGCCATTTGGTCAGCAAGGACTTTAATCTGGGCTTCAAGATTGTCCATGGATTTAGACAAAAGTGGAGATGGAGGATGAAATGATGCTCCTGATCTAGTGCTCATGCAGACTCAATACTGACTCGACTACAACTGCCTAGACCTAGAGTCCAAAACTAGATGCTCAATCAGGGTGGCAAACTAGCATATAGTAACCCTGTACTCAGCCAGGCAGGTGCAAGGGGAGTGTTAGGTCCCTGATTGCCAATCCTAAACATCAATCAGAGATTGGCCAGGTAGGCAGACCAGCACACAAGCCCTTCAAGATTGAATTCCTGAACCACCATTCTAGACACTAAGCACAAGGCACACACAGATTAGCTTGACACAGTGATCTGAGACTTAGCCCAGACCCGACCAGTTGGTGTCCCTAGCCCACTAGATAATTAAGTCTAATAGATTTTAAGTTAGGCTTGGACTGAATACAGGGGATGTGGTTTTGGGCTAAAGAGAGGTGATCAATCCTCCCCCCATCTGACATAGCAAGAATGCCCTTAAAGGTAGTTATGCAATGATGGCAGGTAGATGATGCAAATTAGGATTTAAGTATTTTTTGGTAGCTTTTATATATGTATTTTTTTTTGTTCTTTAGCAGAAATATGATTTGAAGCCAATGACCTAATATGCTAGAAACATACTAAAAATAAAAGATATGCAAAAGGGATGCTAAACAAACCCTAAACCTTCCAAAGTTGTCTTGCTGAAAAATAAGCTAAAAATTTATAGGCTATTTTCAGCTTGGAGAAACTGCACAGACCGAAATAAATCTGAAACAATTTGTAAAATAACTTGAATTAATATAAATCCAAAAAATAAAATAAAAGTTTTGGAGTTCTTAGCAGGGAGAAATAATTAAAAGAATAGTGCATATATGGACTGTAAGGGTGCAGAAAATGAGCCATAATCTAAGCTCTGATACCAAATGATGCGGACTATATACATGTAATTATTTTTGTGTTTTTATATGTGGGGTGAGGTGGTTAAATCCCAAATATCAGATCAAATAAGATGTAGAGAGTTCTATATGAATTTTAGAAACTACGCATACAGATTAGGACCTAAGAAAGCAGTAAAGAGGGATCACTGGGACTGAGAAGCCTCGGTTAGGGCTAGTTTACCTACAATAAAACTACTGGTGGTAGAGAGGGGTGTACTTGGCAATGCCTGGTGCACTTGGTGAAGATCGCAGTGAAGAGATCACTCATTTCTCGATGGATGCAGCTTGGAAAATCGAGCTAGAGACCAGCGGATTCTCGGTTTTCTGCTCGGTGGTCCAATTGTGGCTCGGCTGGAGTCGTGGGATTCGTAGGAACTCGGGGACCTGAAATAAACCGTCAAAGGTGAGAAAACAAAGGCTGAAAACAAGAATAATTTTAGAAAAAGGCAGCAAGGGCATGTTGGAAGAAGAGGCTTGGAAGAAGGTTGGTCCTAGCACTTCAGCATGACTTCAGGCTCACACAAGATCCCTTAATGCACACAGCAGGAGACACATAGCAAGAAAAGAACTCAAAAGTATTCATATATCAAATTCGTTAAAATTCTCATACAAGGGATCCCTGATATAGAGTCATGAGACTTAGGGCCCAAGCAAAAGAAAATAAGGAAATAAGATTTGACCACTTTCTTCCTAAAGTGTGGGGCTAAATATATGGAAGAAAATACTCTCATGCCATACAAAATCTCTCCAAACATGGTAGGTGTGGACATTCGAAAGGGGGTGGACCACTTCTTTCCTAAGCTAGCTAGCATGAATCTGGGGATTCATGTTTATCTATTTTGACTTTCCTTCTTGTCATGTTGGAGTGTGGAGTTGGTGTGCTTGGGGAGTGCTGGCGTGTGGTCATCAACTCCTCATGCAAGGGCCAACTTCATGATCCTCCAAGTAATCCTAGGTGGCGCAATCCAGGTATGACTAGGCTCCATGCAGCTACTGAGGTGGCATGCTGGTGGTGTCCTTCACATGCTTGAGTCTTCTTTGATTGGGCTTGACTCAAATAGACTTAATATAACTGGACATGATTACAAGACACAGAAAACGATTTGCTCAATATGAGCTGACTTAACCGACTGATCCAAAACCCTAATGGTATGGATCAAATGCTACATACAGGACTCATAAAGAAAACTAGCTCAACATGAGCTGACATTACAGGACTCAAGTAAGAAAAAGACAACTCAAATGGACTAAGCCTTTATTACAAATGGACTCAATGCGACTAAGTAATCTATAGAGGGTTGAGAAGCCTCTATCTTATTCTGGTGCCTCTGGTGTCCCCACCAGCTGCTGGAGGCCTCGTAGAGGAAAGCCCAGGAGGTTGTGCCTAGTTCCGAGCCTTCGAGGAGTTCTAGAAGGAGATGCAAGAGGCTGCCATGGACTCCTTCCTGAAGGGCTTCGAAGTCTGCCGGGAAAAGGTGACTTTCCTTTTTCCCAAGCTTGATCTAACCGGGTCGTCCTAGGCGGCCCCAGGGAGTAGCCTGAGGAGGTTGCCGGGCAACCTTCTGGGGAGGCAGCTGGTGATTCAGAGGCTTCTCAGCCTGGGGAGGTACCGTAGTGAAAGAGTGATCCCGGCTTATCTATTTTGTATTCTAGCATAGGGTTTCCATTTTGTTCTTTTGGGCCACCCGTTCTGTCAGACCCTTTTACTTGTAAGAAACCTTCACATTAGAAATGAGAACTTCCTTTTCTTCATTCTTCATTGCTTTTTCCTTGATAACGTGTTCTGCTACCTGTTGGTGTTTGCCATTGTCTTCTGTGGGAGCCTAGAGTCTGCAACTTCAATTTGCAGTTCAACTTTGACTCTTAGTTTGGAACCAGACTTAGGAGACCCCTAAGCTTCGGGAAGGAACCCTAGGGCTTTCGACTTGCATTTTATAAGTCTTTGGTAATGGGACATCCTTTGGACTGAACTTCGGGCTGCATGCCAGAAACGGGTTCCGGGTAATGTTCTGGACTGAACTCCAGGATCTCATGGAGGAACTAGGTTCCGTGCCACATTCCGGACTGAAGTCCAAGACTTGTGGAGGAACTGGATTTTGCGCCATCTTCCAGACTGAACTCCGGGGCCTCATGCTGGAACTATGATGGGAACTAATATGCATGCAATTTTTTTTGTATGTTTTACATGTTGAGTTAGGTGATTAATTCCCAATTTCAGATCAAAATTATTTGTAGGGAAATTTGTATGAATTTTGAAGATCAGCATGCAGATTAGGACCTAGAAAAGTAGCAAAGAAGGACCGCCGGGGCTGAGAAGCCTCGTTAGGGCAAGTTCTCCTACAATAAAATTACTGGAGGTAGAGGGGTATACCTTACACATCTGTGAAGATCACAGCGAAGGGATCTCTCATTCCTCGATAGATGCAGCCTGGAAAACCGAGCCAAAGACCCGCGGATACCTGGCTTTCTGCTCGGTGATCCGATTGAGGCTTGGCTGGAGTCGTTGGATTCGTAGGAACTCGGGGACCTGTAAACGACCTGTCAGGGTTTAGAAAACTCACAAAGGAACAAGAAAACAAGAAAAAATAGCAAAGGAAGGCTTCTTTTGGAGTGGGCGTCCAGGGATCTGAGAGGCTTGTTGGCAGCAGGAAGATGATTGCAGCACTGGGAAGAAAACTCTCACAAACCCCTTTATGCACACAGCAGGGTATCACACAACTCAATAGAAGAACTCAAGGATTTTTTATTCATAAAAAATTCTCCTTCATACAAGAGGCTAGGGTCCCTTAAATAGACCCTTAACCTTGGGCTCCAAGTAAGGGTACATAAGTCTTTACATAAGAATCCTTTTCCCTCTCAAACCCTAGCTAGAAAATAAGGAAATATTAGGTAAAAAAATCCCTAAAAACTTTCTTGACTTGGTCAAGACTCCAAGGATGCCTAGGGGGGCGTGTTGGGCTTCTAGGAGCAGCAAAAGATCGGCCCAAAGGGGCTCAGGTGCATGGGTTTGGGCCTCTGGAAGCTGGGGTGCCTGGTAGCCAGGTAGCAGGAATATTCCCTGGTATCTTGCTTCTTAGGGGCTTGGACTCGGCACCTGGGCTTGATTTCTTTGGGCTAGGATGCAGATGGACCTCTGGAATCATGGATGCCCTTATCTATGAATATACTTTGGCATCTGGAAGGGAATCTGGGCATCTGGAGGGCATCTGCAAGAAATCAGGATTTTTGAATTTTCCTCCTGGGGTCTTCAAATCTTCAAGCTGGGTTGGACTTGAGCTATACTTCCATGTCTTCAATCTAGTTAGACTTGGTCTTCACTTGTATGATATAGTCTTGAGTCTTCAGTATGCTTGGACAGGATTCAAAAATAAATTAGCTCAACATGAGCTGACTAGCATTGGACTGAACTAGCTCAACATGAGCTGACAAGTACAGAACTGAAATAACAACTCAAAATACTCAAATAACAACTAAATGGACTTAGATGAGCTAAGCCCTTATTATAGATGGACTCATAAATTATTGATCAATTATAGAGGGTTGAAAAGCCTCTATCTTATTCTGGTGCCTCCGGTGTCCCCACCAATTCTCCTGGGATGGGAGGAACTCGACCCTGTCGAGTGAAGATCAGACTGGCTCACATATCTCTCAAGAAGGTCTGGGTTGAGGTGTTGCATAGTGCGGGCACCAGACTCAGAAGAAGACTTCAGGGCTCCATCTGGATCTCTGATTGACCGTGCCCGAAGAATTAGGGTTTTCTGGTTTTGTAATAAGGGTTGACCTGATCAACTCAATTTTGAGTCTATAATTTTGTCATTTCAATTTTTGTTGGGTCATGTTGACTCAGTCCAAGTCCAAGGCCTAGGTAGGTGTCATTCCCTTTGCCATAGGGCACCACATTTTTCAGCTACAAGTTGGTGCCACACTCCCTGCCACATCTCCATCCAGTGTACCTTGGTCCCCACGCCTCAAGTAAGCAGGTTCTTTTTTCTTGCACCACTTGGGGGAGAAATCCATCAAGATACCTCAATCCAAGGAGGAGACAACTTCTTTCCAGATAAACCCAAGCCAGGATGGCAAGAATTTTTCTTGAAGAGAGGATCAAGGAGGTGCCCCACAATGTTCCATAAAAATCCAAGTTATAAAAGGGAAGAGAGCATGTCTTGGGGAGAAAATCAAGGAGGCACCCAAAGTCTCCAAAAGTGCCAAAGCCATGAAAGGAAGAAGCCTAAACTTGTGGAGCAAGACTAGGAGGTGTCCAAATGAGCCAACCATGAAGGGAAAATCCTTGATTCATGGAGAGATACTAGGAGACCCCCCCATAACCTGCCATTTGGAGCTGATTTTCAAGTTTTCTTGGAGTTTTTGGGTTGCCCACTCATGGAAGGAGTCTTGGGAAGAGAATTTGATGCCTAAAGTGTGGGTTAGTCCTATTAGTCCCACATGGGAAATGTATAAAATTTTATTTCTTTGTTATGTCTATATATTCAACTCTATGTAACTCTTGAATTTAATGATGAATGAATCAATTTATGTGTGAGCAACTTTGTGTTTCTCTCTTCCGCACTTGTATTCAGGTGTTGAGCTCCGTGAGGGAGTAAATCCGGTTCCCTAGGAACCTTGAGGAGGTGTGAGATCTCCAACCCCAAACCCTACCAAAACCCTAGGTTAGCCACTTCAATTCCAAACCTAACCGCCATCATCTTCTTCATTCCACCAATCATCCAAGCCCTAATCTACCTCATCATCTCATGGCCCCTCTCTTCCAAGTAGTGGCCGACCACCAGCATCCAGGTCCAGATCGGCTACTTCGATTACAGAGCAAATCCCAGAGGAAGTCAGATCAGCATCCAAGAGAATCAGGATTTCAGCAACATCAATTTTTTCAAGTTCTTCTTATCTGGTAAATCCTTTCTTTGAGTATCTGGTTCCTTAACTTGTTCTTCTTCTTTCCCAGATCCTGAGTTCAGGAGAAGCCAACTCTGCCAAAGGACCAGTATTGGAGGATCCATTGCGAAGATATCCGAATCCGAGGATCCAACAATCTGCTCGAGAGAGTCCTTCCACCAAACTCTGTGAAGATCACTGCCTGGTACATAACCCTTCCCTTCTCTTAGTTCTGTCCTGTTGAAAGTTCAGAGCGAAACCCTAGGTCTGGGAGTTTCTCAACCCCCAGCGATCCTTTACTTCTGAACTACTCTGATAATCTAGTTTCTTTGAATTGTGCTTTCAGTTATTATATAGTTTCTTTCAATTTAGTTTAACTTTCATTTGAGTCAAAGCCGACTTCTGAAAATATATATAAAATAAATAAATAAATAAATAAATACATTAATTTTAATTTACTTCCGCATCGCATCATCTTTTTTTGTTCTGCATCAATTTTGGTATCATCTCTTCGTTCTGCATCAATTTTGGTATCAGAGCCCTGTCTAGGGTTCTTGCTTGTTTGATTATTATTTCGTTCCTTTTTACTTTTGCTGCCTGGAGTAGACTCCCCTGGCCGTCCGGTCCTAGGAACAAGCGAGACGCAAGCCTCCTCCTCCCATTCCATGGGGGTTCCTAGGGCGTGTAGGGGTGCCGCTGGGTTAGAACTTCTAGGCAGGGATTGTAAACGGACACACGTTCTGTTTTCTGCTAGTAACTATCCTGTTATTTGAATTTTTTCTCCCTGTAAAAAATTCCAATTGAAGTAATTCTTATTTTGATGGAACCAATAATTGAAGTAATTTATATAAAACTTTTATGATTTATTAATTTCTGTAGATTTTCTGAGATCAATTTTACTACTGTTCTGCTTTTTATTTTCTGCAAGCTGTGTTTTTATTTGAGTGTGCATAAATTGAATCTATCTTAAGGGCACCGAAGTTGCAACATAAGGGGAGGATTGAGACCCTCTCCTTAGCCCATACCACCTCCCGTGCATTCGAACGTAAGCCTTTAATATTAAAATTAATTAGACCTAATTTACCCTAGTGGGCTAGGGACACCACTGGTCGGGTCTAGGCTAGTGTTGAGTCAGTTTGTCTAGTTACTCTGTGTGTGCTTTGTACTCAGTGTCTAGAATGGTGGTTCAGGGATTCTATCCCGAAGGGCTTGTGTGCTGGTCCGCCTACCTGGCCAATCACTGATTGGTGTCTAGGATTGGCAATTAGGAACCTAACACTCCCTTACACCTGCCTGGCTGAGTCCCGAGTTACTACATGCTAGCTTGCCACTTTGATTGGGCATCTAGTTTGGGCTCTAGGTCTAGTTAGCCCATAGTCGTTTCAGTCGAGTCTTATTTGGTGTGCTTGCTTGCATCATCATGTCCACCCGGAATGGAGTACCCTACCAACCTGGTCAAATCCAACCTGATTTAGAGGCCATGATTATAACTCTTACAGAAAGTATGACAAAATTGAGTCAGGATATGAATGAGGGTTTTGCCCAGTTAGAGACCGAGCCCAGGGACTTGAGAAACGTAGACATCAAATTGGACCCCTGATCCAAAATTTAATAGGCCCCAACCTCACCCATGCCAGGAGCCTAGAAGACCTTATACCGTGATCCCGAGCATAACCCTAGGAGCCTATATCCATCCTTGGTTGACTCAGAAAAGGGACCCGTTAGGAACACCGAACCTTATGCCACCCACTTTTGATGGAAGACAAGAGACATATATTAAGTGGGAGAACAAATGGATCGGTATTTTGAGTGCACTAACATATCGGATTAGGACAAGTTAGGTTGGCCAAACCAAGTTCACCAAACATGCAAGGTCGCATTGGTATGCTATTGAGCATGAGTGTTATCAAAGAAAAGAAGAATATATACTTGGAGAGATATGAGAAGTAAGTTGAGAGATAGGTACCTAGGTAGATCCTATGAGAAAAGACTTTTAGACCAATGGTACCAATTGCGACAAGGTAATAGGCCTGTGTCTAAAATATCGAGGACTTCCAGTGGTATGACATGAAATGCAATACCATTGAGACCGAAGCTCAGATCACATCGAGGTTTTGGGTTGGTTACACCCAGACATTTATAGGAAGCTATGCCTTGAAAAGACCAATAAGTTAGACCGAGCCTACCAAGAAGCCAAGACTATGAGTGGTCTTTAGATATAACCAATCAAGTACTTTGGACTTAAAGCCACCTCTACCAACTTGAGTCAAGTTCTGATTGATCCGACACCCGTAGTGAACCAGACTTTGTTTGTCATTCCCACTTGTGTCACCTCTTGACCAGAAGGATAACACTGAGAAGGAGTTAGGCATGGCCATCCCAAAATTAGTTGACCTGACCAGAGCCGTACTTAAAGAGGAATCAAAGGAGAATAGATTAGAACATTTCAGTGAGATTGAGGAAGAAATATATGAGCATGACATAAGTTTGATAGATGAATATAAAAAGAAGAATTTGAGGATATCTCTCCCGATAATTCAATTAACCAACTCCTACCTGATGGGGTTATTGAGGGGACCCCTGCCACTCAAGGAATTCAGGAGCTAAACCTAAGAGATGACCCTTTTGAGGAAGTTCAGGAAGAGGAAATTGCACCCAATAAGAGTTTAAGTGAGAATACCCCTGAACTCATTGAGGAATCCAAAGAAGACCCCTGAGTCAAATCTGGTAGAGAAGTGTGAAGAAAGAAGGGGTTCACAAGAATTGCCCATTGAGAAGGTCCAAGAACAAGAAAAAGACAATAGCTTAGAAGACTTTCTAGATAAACATTCCAAAGACCTTCCTGATAACCTTCCACCTTCTAGAGCACCCAGCCTACCCTAGAACTTGCACTTGTAGACCCTTCTAGAGCAAATCATGAGGTTTGGATGAGTGCACCTATAAAACAATGTCCTCATTTTAAGGTCGTCCTGAATAACCAAGGTATGTTTTTTGTTTCCTATAAGCCACCTCAAAATCTGATTCTTATTTCCTACCCTTTCCTGAATCTTCTCATATTTCTAGAGCTATGGGATTACACTTTATTGAGATTTCTAGGTTGCAAGACTCCTTAGAACCTATTAGGTTTGCCACCTACTTCTGGAAGACCTTATGGCACCTACTAGGCATCCATAATAAGTTTTCATACTCAGCATGCCCTCCTCCGACCCAAGGTCAAACCTAGAGAGCCTTAGTTTGTTAGGTTTAGGCCTAGGGTTCCTTTGAATAAAGTCCATTCTTTAGGAATGCGTCATCAGTCTAGTTTAGTTTTTCTTGACCCTTTACTAGGCTTTGGCTCAGATTTTGGTTTGATTGAGAGCACCAGGAATTGGGATTTGTATTTTGTCCAGGGCTGAAATTGCATTCAATGTTTCGATCAATAGGTCTATAGGCTAGAGTCCCTTTGAAATTGTTCATGGATACAAGCCTCACACACCACTTGATCGATTTCACTATTAGCCCACACACAAGTCTCTTGATGCACTTGCATAGCATGTAAAGGACTTGCATAAAGAAATTCATGCCATATAACTTTAAGTAATGAACTTATAAGAAGTTGGCTGATTCTCAAAGACGAGTCAAAACTTTTGTTGAGAGAGACTATGTAATGATTAGGTTAAGGCCTGAGCGGTTTTTCTCCTGAAAACGTTTGAAAGTTACATGCTAGAGGAGCTGGACCATTTAGAGTAGTGAAGAGAGTAGGATCCAATGCCTATGTGCTCGAGTTGCCTCCAGAACTAGGCAATATCTCTACTTTCAACATTACAGACCTAGTAGAGAACAGGGAGCCAGCTGTGATTCCCAGTGAGCCTTTTGAACCTAATCCTGTTATTGAGAGTGACCCCGATCCTGTGTGTCCACCAACAAACTGGCCTATGAGGAAAGAGCAGATTGAAAGATCCTGGATAATCAGGTTATCTCTACTCGTAATCGAGGATACCAAAGATACCTGGTCCGCTGGCAAGGAAGGCCATGCTCTGATGACTCTTGGATCTCCTGAGAAGAACTACAAGATTTGGATCCAGACCTCTTGGAGAGATACCAGAACCAACTTGAGCCTTACTCGACAAGGTCGAGTTCCTCCCCCCCGGGAGAATTAGTGCAGGCACCAGACTCAGAAGAGACTTCAGGGCTCCATCTGGATCTCTGATTGACCTTGCCCGAAGAATTAGGTTTTCTAGTTTTGTAATAAGGGTTGACCTGATCAACTCATTTTTGAGTCTATAATTTTGTCATTTCAATTTTTGTTGGGTCATGTTGACTCAGTCCCAAGTCCAGGCCCAGGTAGGTGTCATTCCCTTTGCATAGGGCACCACATTTTTCAGCTACAAGTTGGTGCCACACCCCTGCCACATCTCCATCCAGTGTACCTTGGTCCCACGCCTCAAGTAAGCAGTTCTTTTTTCTTCTTGCACCACTTGGGGAGAAATCCATCAAGATACCTCAATCCAAGAGGAGACAACTTCTTTCCAGATAAACCCAAGCCAGGATGGCAAGAATTTTTCTTGAAGAGAGGATCAAGGAGGTGCCCCACAATGTTCCATAAAAATCCAAGTTATAAAAGGGAAGAAAGCATGTCTTGCGGAGAAAATCAAGGAGGCACCCAAAAGTCTCCAAAAGTGCCAAAGCCATGAAAGGAAAAGCCTAAACTTGTGGAGAAAGACTAGGAGGTGTCCAAATGAGCCAAACCATGAAGGGAAATCCTTGATTCATGGAGAGATACTAGGAGACACCCCATAACCTGCCATTTGGAGCTGATTTTCAAGTTTTCTTGGAGTTTTTGGGTTGCCCACTCATGAAGGAGTCTTGGGAAGAGAATTTGATGCCTAAAGTGTGGGTTAGTCCTATTAGTCCCACATGGGAAATGTATAAATTTTATTTCTTTGTTATGTCTATATATTCAACTCTATGTAACTCTTGAATTTATGATGAATGAAATCATTTCTGTGTGAGCAACTTTGTGTTTCTTCTCTCTCCGCACTTGTATTCAGGTGTTGAGCTCCGTGAGAGAGTAAATCCGGGTTCCCTAGGAACCTTGAGGAGGTGTGAGATCTCCAACCCCAAACCCTACCAAAACTCTAGGTTAGCCACTTCAATTCCAAACCCTAGCCGCCATCATCTTCTTCATTCCACCAATCATCCAAGCCCTAATCTACCTCATCATCTCATGGCCCCTCTCTTCCAAGTAGAGGCCGACCACCAGCATCCAGGTCCAGATCGGCTACTTCGATACAGAGCAAATCCCAGAGGAAGTCAGATCAGCATCCAGGAGAATCAGGATTTCAGCAACATCAATTTTTTCAAGTTCTTCTTATCTGGTAAATCCTTTCTTTGAGTATCTGGTTCCTTAACTTGTTCTTCTTCTTCCCCAGATCCTGAGTTCAGGAGAAGCCAACTCTGCCAAAGGACCAGTATTGGAGGATCCATTGCGAAGATATCCGAATCCGAGGATCCAACAATCTGCTCGAGAGAGTCCTTCCACCAAACTCTGTGAAGATCACTGCCTGGTACATAACCCTTCCCTTCTCTTTAGTTCTGTCCTGTTGAAAGTTCAGAGCGAAACCCTAGGTCTGGGAGTTTCTCAACCCCCAGCGATCCTTTACTTCTGAACTACTCTGATAATCTAGTTTCTTTGAATTGTGCTTTCAGTTATTATATAGTTCTTTCAATTTAGTTTAACTTTCATTTGAGTCAAAGCCGACTTCTGAAAATATATATAAAATAAATAATAAATAAATAAATACATTAATTTAAATTTACTTCCGCATCGCATCATCTTTTTTTGTTCTGCATCAAATTTTGGTATCATCTCTTTCGTTCTGCATCATTGCAAGTCCTCTCCGAGAAATCTACAATCATCCGACTCTTGCTGTCCTTGCCATCGGACCAGAAGCATTGATAGTCCGGCCCTGGGTCGTGATGGCTTATCGTCCAGATACGCTCGATCCGTTCTCTTCTCTCAGGCCTGTTTGTTCTGACACTCTAGTTAGGGTCACTCACAGAAAGGAATAGTCCAAGGCCTTACTAGGTATCGCTTCTGGTTCCCTATACTCAACCAGGTCTGTAATATTGAAGGTAGAACTAATGCCCAAATCCAATGCAAGTCTAACACCTAGCATTTGATCCAAACATTCTCTATCATTTTAAGGTTCGACTCTGCGGAGCATGAAGCTTCTTTTAGCCTAAGCCTAACCAATATAATCCACTACATCAAATTCTTTGACCCTTCTTTCGGGAATTACCCAGTTGTTTTAAGATTAGTGCTGGTTGTGAACATGCTAGGCACATGCAGACTCCTACCAAATGTTGCAAAGGACTCATACTGACACCTAACAACTTGACTATGCATTCCTATCGAAGGAAATTTTATTGAACTCTTTGGATCTAAACCTAATAGATTATAGTGTTCTCTAGGTTTGATCCTAGCTTGACATGCACCTGAAATTTACAGTGAACTCCCTAGAAAATTTCCAAGAGTATGCCAGAAGTAATGCAACCTAACATGCATTATTAATGCATGCAGTATGCTAATCTCAGCTAAATGCAATCTAATGATCCTAGAAATACTGGAGGTGTCAGAAAGGGTAGAAAATAGGAAGTGGTTTTCAGAATCTTTTGGTAAGGTAGAGAAAAGGTTCATGGTTAGTTGTAAAGTAGGATAAACAGGTGTCAGGAACTAACCTATACTAATGAGGTTAACCTTACGAGGTTGAGCTATATCTACAGGGTTTGCATAATGGAAGGATTGGTCACCAATTTCGGGAAGAGGTCCTTAATGGAACTATAGGGGACTCATCTTGAAGGTATTGATTCAAAGAGATAAGGTCCTTAATAATTCTTCTGGTTCTTGTATTTTAGGACTAGACTCTATAATTTGGCTCTCCTCTATGGTTTCCTCGGTAAGGCTCTAGCAGCAATACCTAGGTCTCTTCCTCTATTGTTCTTCCACAATAGCTTTAGGTTGAATGTGGGCAAGGTCATTAGCTCTGGTTTTTTCTACCTGGGTACATACTGGGTCAGCTAATTCTAGGTCATCTAAAGGTTCTCCTCTTCCTCCCTCTACTCATCCACTAGGCTCACATTAGCTTCATACACTTCCACGTTAATGTAAGCCTTGCGAATCTCAGGAATGGTTGAGAAGGTCGGCTAGCAAAATTGGTTAGGTTCTGGTCTCTGATTATGGGTACTACTCCTAGTAGGTTCAGGTTGTATAAGAGGTAGTGGCTCACTATTGGGTTCATATTTAAGGATCTAATCCTATGGGGTTCAAGTTGACTAGGGAAGCATGACTAGTACTATGCTGATACTTAGGGGTTAGGGTTTCTCTAGGCTCATAGGACAAGGGTGCAGATCTATGGGTCATGGGATTATAGGATCAGGGGTCATAGGATTTTGGGTCACTCTATGATTAGTTCTAAGGATGGATCAAGGTATGGGGTCCTCCTAAGGTGGGGGCTCACTATATGGGTCAGGATATTGGTCCTCCTAGATTGGACTCCCTATATGGGTCAAATACTAGGTTCTCCTAGGGTTGGACTCCCTATATGGGTCAGAATACTGGGTTCTCCTAGGGTTGGACTCCCTATATGGGTCAAATATGGGGTTCTCCTAGGTTTGGACTCCCTATATGGGTCAGAATATTGGGGTTTGGGTCTACTAGGCTCATAGGGTGTGGGTGCATAGGATCTATTGATCATGGGATCTAGAGTCATAGGACTAGGTTCATAGGTTATGGATTCATAGGTTCTAGTTCATAGGATTTGGAGTCATAAGAATAATAGGTTGTGGGTATACTAGGCTTGTAGGGAGAGGGTAAATAGGATCTATCTTCCTGGTCTATAAAATCCTGATTGGGTCTCTAGGACTAACCTTAGGGATTGGGTCATGACGATGGGCTCTCCTAGTTCAGCCTCAAGGTATGGATCAGGGTTTGGGGTCCTCCTAAGTTACGGGAATTAGGATCTGGCTCAGACTGTGACCCATGATTTTTTTCTGGAGTCCCTACCCGGACTTTTAACTGATCAAACCTATTGGCAAGATGTCCATTCTATCATTATTTGAATACGAGACTGAGTTAACTGGGTCATCTGGTAGTTATCTGGGTAGCCATTTGGGCCATTTGATCAGCTAGGGCTTTTATTTGAGCTTGTAAATTTTTCATGGTCAGACATTTGTGAAGGAGGTGTGATATGAAACTCCTGATTTAGTGCTCATGCAAGACTCGATCAGACCGACTATAGCTGACTAGACCTAGAGTCCAAACTAGATGCTCATCAGGTGCAAACTAGCCTATATTGACCCTGTACTCAGCCATGCAGGTGTAAGGGGAGTGTTAGGTCTCTGATTGCCAATCCTAGACACCAATCAGAGATTGGCCAGGTAGGCGGACCCACACACAAGCCCTTCGGGATTGAATCCTAAACCACCATTCTAGACACTGAGCACAAGGCACACACATGTTAACTTGACACAGTGATCTAACACTAGCCCGGACCCGACCAGTTGGTGTCCCTAGCCCACTAGGGCAAATTAAGTCTAATTAATTTTAGGTTAAGGCTTGGACCGAATGCAAGGGATGTGGTTTTGGGCTAACGAAGGTGATCAAATCCTCCCCCCATCTGATATAGCAAGAGTGCCCTTAAAAGTAAATTATGCATGATGGCAGGCAGATGAGGATGCAAATTAGGATTTAGATGTTTTTTTTGGTATTTTGGTATTATTGTGAATTATTTTGAATCCAGGAAAATAAATTTCAGATTTTTGGAGTTTTTAACAGGGAGAATAATTAAAATAACAGAGTATATACAGACTAAAAAATTACAGAAAATAAGCCATAATCTAAGCTCTGATACCAAATGATGGGGAACTAATATGCATGCAATTTTTTGTGTATATTTTACATGTTGAGTTAGGTGATTATTCCCGAATTTCAGATCAAAATTATTTGTAGAGAATTTTGTATGAATTTTGAAGACCAGCATGCAGATTAGGACCTAGAAAAGTAGCAAAGAAGGACCGCCGGGGCTGAGAAGCCTCGGTTAGGGCAAGTTCTCCTACAATAAAACTACTGAAGGTAGAGGGGTGAACCTGACAATGTCTGTGAAGATCACAGTGAAGGGTCTCTCGTTCCTCGACGGATGCGGCCTGGAAAATCGAGCCAAAGACCCCGGATACCCGGCTTTTTGCTCGTGATCCGATTGAGGCTTGGCTGGAGTCGTTGGATTCGTAGGAACTCGGGAACCTGTAAATGACCTGTCAGGGATTAGAAACTCACAAAGGAACAAGAAAACAAAGGAAAAATAGCAAGGGAAGGCTTCTTTTGGAGTGGGCGTCCAGGGATCTGAGAGGCTTGTTGCAGCAGGAAGATGATTGCAGCACTGGGAAGAAAAACTCTCACAAACCCCTTTATGCACACAGCAGGGTAACACAACTCAATAGAAGAACTCAAGGTTTTTTTATTCATCAAAAATTCTCCTTCATACAAGAGGCTAGGTCCCTAAATAGATCCTTAACCTTGGGCTCCAAGTAAAGGTACATAAGTCTTTACATAAGAATCCTTTTCCCTCTCAAACCCTAGCTAGAAAATAAGGAAATATTAGGTAGAAAAATCCCTAAAAATTTTCTTGACTTGGTCAAGACTCCAAGGATGCCTAGGGGGGCGTGTGGACTTCTAGGAGCAGCAAAAGGCCGGCCTAAAGGGGCTCGGGTGCATGGTTTGGGCCTCTGGAAGCTGGGGTGGCCTGGTAGCCAGGTAGCAGAATATTCCCTGGTATCTTGCTTCTTAGGGGCTTGGGCTTGGCACCTGGGCTTGATTTCTTTGGGCTAGGATGCAGATGGACCTCTGGAATCATGGATGCCCTTATCTATGAATATACTTTGGCATCTGGAAGGGATCTGGGCATCTGGAGCATCTGCAAGAAATCAGGGTTTTTGAATTTTCCTCCTGGGGTCTTCAAATCTTCAAGCTGGGTTGGACTTGAGCTATACTTCCATGTCTTCAATCTAGTTGGACTTGGTCTTCACTTGTATGATATAGTCTTGAATCTTCAGTATGCTTGGACAGGACTCAAAAAATAAAATTAGCTCAACATGAGCTGACTAGCATTGGACTGAACTAGCTCAACATGGGCTGACAAGTACAGAACTGAAATAACAACTCAAAATACTCAAATAACAACTAAAATGGACTTAGATGAGCTAAGCCCTTATTATAGATGGACTCATAAATTATTGATCAATTTACAGAGAGTTGAAAAGCCTCTATCTTATTCTGGTGCCTCCGGTGTCCCCACCAAACTAGGTTTCGTGCGGCCTCTCGGACTAAACTCCGGATCTCATGGAGGAATTGGGTTCCATGCCAACTTCCGATCGTAGTATGGGACTTCATGGGGAAACTGGATTCTGTGCCACCTTTTAGACTGAACTCCGGGGCCTAATGCTGGGACTAGGTCTCGTGTGGCCTCTTGGACTGAACTCCGGGATCTTGTGGAGGAACTGGATTCCGTGCCACCTTATGGATAGAAGTCCGGGACTTCGTGGGGTAACTGAATTTTGCCACCTTCCGACTAAACTTTGGGGCCTCATGCTGGAACTAGGTTCCGTGCAGCCTCTCGAACTGAACTCCAGGATCTCGTGAAGGAACTAGATTCCGTGCCACCTTCTTGACCGAAGTCCAGGACTTCGTGGGTGAACTGGATTTTGTGCCACCTTCCGGGCTAAACTCCTGGGCCTCATGCCGGAACTAGGTTTCGTGCGGCCTCTCGGACTGAACTCCAAGATCTCATGGAGGAACTAGGTTCCTTGCCACCTTCTGGATCGAAGTCCAGGACTTCGTGGGGAAACTAGATTTCGGGCCACCTTCCGGACTGAACTCCGGGATCTCATGCCAGAACTAGGTTCCATGCGACCTATCAGACTGAACTCTGGGACCTTGCATTTCTCGTGGACCGCTCATGGGGATTCTGCCTCGCTTTTGTTTGCTAGACTTAAAACCGGGCGATGCTAGTCCTACGAAATAGAAATAATCATTGCATAAAGAAATAATTTCATTAGTAATGTTTAGGAAGCCTTACATCTTTGGTAATACATCCTCAAATTTGTGACATTCCACGTCAATGGAAATCGAGCCCCATCGAGCTCTGCAAGATAGTAGGCACCGTGAGGGTGCTTCGACCACCCTGTAGGGGCCTTCCCAGTTTGAAGAGAGCTTACCGTACTCTCGAGGTTGGGATGCTTCGGCACGGTGCAGCACCAAGTCTCCCGGGCAGAAGGACTTCAGTCTCACCCTGGAGTTATAGTATCTGGAGGCCACCCGTTGCCAGTTGACAGCCATCCGAACTCGGGCCTTACCCTCATTTCCTCGAGGAGATCTAGGATGAGAAGTAGCCATGCTGGGTTCTCAGCTTCGTCGTATTGCTCCACGTGCAACGTTGGTAGGCTGAGTTCCACCGGAATTACTGCTTCTCTGCATCGAAGACGAGGTGAATGGGGTTTCATCCATGGCCATCCTTGGGTTGTGTGGTACGCCCACAAGATGCTGGGAGGTTCCTCAGCCCATCTTCCTTTGGCTTGATCCAATCTATTCGAAGCCCTTGCAGGATGGTCCGGTTGGTTACCTTGGCTTCCCCATTGGTCTGAGGATGCGCCACCAAGGTGAAGCGGTGATGAATGCTGAGGTTGTTGTAGAACTCCTCGAACTCTCGATGGTTGAACTGGCATCCGTTGTCATTGATGATGGTATGGGGGAGCCCGAAGCGGCATACGATTGACTTCCAGAGGAATTTGCTAACATTCGCCTCCATGATCTAGGCTAACGGCTCGGTCTCGACCCACTTCATGAAGTAGTCGATAGCGACTATCAAAAACTTACGCTGCCCAGACGCGGGACAAAAAGGACCGAGGAGGTCGATGCCCCACTGGGCAAATGGCTAGGGGTGGAGAGCTGAGAGAGTGGCGTAGCTGGCTGGCATTGCACGACGGCGTGATGTTGACAGCGGTCACACTTCTTGACAAAGTTGGCTACGTCCTCCATCATCGTTTCCCAGAAGTATCCTTGATGGAGGGCCTTGTACACCAGAGTTCCGCCCCCCACATGATACCTGCAGAGGCCTTCGTGGATCTCCTGGAGCACGAGTGCGGCCTTCGTGGGCCTTAAACACTTGAGGAGTGGATAGGAGTAGGACCTTCGGTATAGCAGTCCATCCATCAACATGAAGCGGGCTTCCTTTTGATGAGGCCAGCCTCAATCCTATCCTCGGGCAAGGTACCATCGGTAATATACTTGACATACTTGTCCATCCAGCTAGGCTCCGGGTGACCTACTGGATTTCTCTGGGGGCTTCATAGCTAGGGACCTAAAAATGCTCGATGTAGGCATGACCTAATGATGAGTCTGGCAAGGTTGCAAGCCGGGAGAGGGCTTCAGCATGAGCTTTTTCACCGTGCGGGATGTGGGAGATGCTGAAACGCTTAAAGCCCGCCATGCTTGAAGCGGGACGGGATCCCGATGAAACTTGCGATTATTCAGAAAAGGGGAAAGGCCTAAAGCAAACTAAGACCGTGGGAGGGCTAAGAAGCCTCCCGGGACTAGGATGACTCAGAAACTAAATCCTAAAATGGCTGACCTCTTTTATTTTCAAATTTTCTTGGTGGAGGTGGCGAAGGAAGGATGGGGATGGGAGACTGGGAATTGGAACTCATGGACCTTGGGACTCACCCTAACGAAGAGACCTCTCACCTCTAAGGCATTACGCCCTCTTCGATACTTGGAGGCGCTAGGATGAATCTCCAGGTCACGAGAAAAAATAGAGAGAGACATGTAGGTGGGAGAGAGAATAGAGATACCTGGGGCCTCATACCCCTCGATGTCCCAAAGGACGAAGGCAAGACGGAGCCTCACAACCCTCGATGTCTCGAAGGGCGAAGGCAAACGGGCCTCAGCCTAGAACCAGAACAAGATTACAAAACCCTCAAAAATTTATTTTTTTCCAACTACTTTATTACAAGAAGAGTATGAGTATTTATAGATTCCCAAATCCCTTTGAAATTCAAAATTAAATCCCTTGAAATCCTCCCTAGATTTGAATTCAAATTCAAAATAATTTGAATTCAAGTCCAAATCCAAAACCAAAATCCCAAATTTCTATTTTAAACCCAAATTACATTCAAGAAAATTACCAAATAAATTTCTTTTATTTGAATTTTGAAATCTCCCCTGCTCTAAAATTCATGCTGCTCCAAAAATCGTGCAGAAGCAGCTCTTCTTTGGTCTGCTTTAAGAACCGTGTGGAGGCTTCTTCACGGCCGTGCAATAGGGGGAACGCTTTGAAAAGCATGCAGAAGTTTCTTCACACGACCGTGCAATAGGGGGGCCATATCTCTGGCGACCGACCGGGCAGTGGGTGGCGGCGAGGCGGCATAGCGGCGCAGAGACGGGCGGCAGGTGGGCGGTGACGGTGGGGTGGCACGGTGGCGCGGACGGGCATCACAGGGTGTCATGGGCGCTCGTTCGCCTTTCGTGACCGTGGGTGGCGGCGGGTCACCAGCGAGGCCTCCGATGGTCGGGGGCCAAGTGGCGGGCAGCGGCGGCGGGGCGGCACGGTGGTCGTGGGCCGTGGTCGAGGGTTGGTCTTTCCACGGTCGACCCTTTGTCTTCCACGAGCGGGGCGGCGAACGCCGGGTTTCCGGCGAGGGCGAGGTTGGTGGGCACCGACGGGTGGGTCGGCGGAGGCTGCCGGGGTCGAGCACGGCGGATCTGGGATCGACAGCGAAAAAAAGGAGGTTCTGGGTGATGGTTTTGAGGAAGAAGAAGACATGAATAGCAGAGGGATAAAGCTGGGATAAACATGGAATAAAATTAAAATAAAGGAATAAGTGGAATAGCTGGAATAACTAAAACAAAAAAATCTAAAAAATTAAAAGAAAATCCAGATGGGTTTCGGGTCCCCCATCAGTGCTGGCCCGCACCAACTCCAAATACTTCGATATTTGAGGGTCCCGTGCCTCGTACTCGCCTAAGACCTTCCTAGCCACTAGCTGCGAATATGTGAAGACCCTCAGGTTGGTCATGCCCAGTTCGTGGGAGACTCTCAGTTCTACGAGGAGCGCTTCATACTCCACCTAATTATTGGTGGCGACGAATTGGAGGCGAAGCACACATTTGACGATGACTCCCTCGCTGTTGGCGAGGATGCCCTGCTTCACTTCCACCGGAGTTAGAGGCTCCGTTCACATGCAGGACCCAGATGTCCTCCTCCGGTTCAGGGCCTGGCTATTGAATCTGGGTGCTCTCTTTCGGCCCCTTGCCCAGGCCTATACACTCAACTAAGAAGTCAGCCTGTACATGCTCATTCATGGCCGACCTTGGCCGATAAGCATGTCGAACTTGCTGAGCTTCAGCACCCACTTCGCCAGGTGTCTAGATTTGTCAGGTCGGTTGAGCATGACCTTCAGTGGTTGATCTATCAGGACCGCGATTGGGTGTGCATGGAAATAAGGCTTGAGGTGCTGGGCTGACTCAATTAGTGCAAAAATCAATATCTCGGATCGAGAGTACCTGAGCTCCGCATCATGGAGAAGCTTGCTTGTATAGTATACTGGTCTCTGGATCCCTTTATCATCCATTCGGATTAGGGCGAGCTGACGGCATCTAGAGTGACTGCCATATACAGGAGGAGCTCTTCTCCCTCCTCTGGCCGGGAGAGTAGCGATGGTGATGCCAGGGTTTTCTTCAGTTCCTCGAACGCCTCTTGGCACTCCTTCGTTCAGGAAAAGTCATGCATCTTCGTCAACGCCTTGAAGAATGGCTGGCAGCGATCAGCAGATCATGAAATGAATCGGCTCAGGGCTGCCACTCGACTGGTGAGCTGCTGGACTAGCTTCTTCGAGGTGGGCTACTCCATGTCATGGATCGCCTGAACCTTCTCTGGGTTGGCTTCTATCCCTCTCTAGGTCACCATGAAGCTAAGAAACTTCCCCGCCGCCACACCGAAAGCACACTTCGCTGGGTTCAATTTCATTTTGTAAAGCCGAAGGTTACGAAGGTCTCTATCAGGTCGTCGACATGGTCCGAGGTCGGCTTGCTCATCACGAGCATGTCATCCATGTATACCTGCATGTTGCGGCCAATTTGGTCTGTGAAGACCTTGTTGACCAACCGTTGGTATGTGGCGCCGGCATTCTTCAGATCGAAGGGCATCATCTTGTAACAGTATGTCGCACAATCCATGATGAAGGTAGTGTGCTCCTCATCTTCTGGATGCATTCGGATCTGATTGTACCTGGAGAAGGCATCCATGAAGGAGAGGAGGCGGTGTCCCAAAGTGGCATCCACGAGCTGGTCGATCTACGAAAGGGGAAGCTATCTTTCGGGCAAGCTTGGTTAAGGTTTGTGTAGTCCACATAGATCCTCCACTTCTTGTTGTTCATCTTAACCTTCAGTACGTTTGCCAGCCAACTGGTGTACTGCACCTCTCGTACTAAGCCAGCAGTGAGGAGCTTCTCCACTTTTTCATTGATTGCCCTCTGCCTTTCTGCATCAAAACTCCTTTTCTTCTTCCAGACTGGATGGTACTTTGGATCGATCTTCAACTGGTGGGTGATGATGTCCGGGGGAATGCCTGGCATATCTTCCACAGACCAGGTGAACACATCTCTGTTCACCTGAAAGAAATTCAGCAAGTGAGCCCGCTCGTCTTCCTGGAGTTGGGCTCCTATCTGCACAATTTTCTGTGGGTCTGAGCCAAGGGGGTATGTTAGCAGGTGCTCAACGGACCATCCCTGAGATCCTGCACCCTCTGGTCAAGGTCATCGATGTCGGTGTCAAGCTTAACATTCCGCGCTCCTGGGATGGCTTGCAAGCAATACGAGATGGGCTGAACTGCCCCTCTTATCTCTCCCACCCCGAAAATGGTGAGGAACTGCACCAGCAATCTTTTGGTGGAGATGACTACATCAAGTTGGTAAAGCTATGGGAAGCCTAGGATAGTATTGTACGGTGATAGGAGTCGGACGATGGTGAAGGTCATCATGACCGTGCTTTGCCGGGGTGGAGTCCTAGTGGTAATAGGGAGAGTGATGTCTCCCTCAACTCCTATAGAATCTCCAGTGAAACCCATGAGAGGGTGTGCACTGCCCTTAGCCGATCGTGAGACAAGTTCATCCGGGAGAAAGCATTGTAAAAAATTATGTCAGTGGAGCTCCCACTATCAAACATAATTCGATGTACAGGATGCTTAGCGATGGTCATCTCGACCACCACCGTATCGTTATTTATATTTTCTTCACCTCCCTTCTCCTTTTCAAAGGGGAGTACATTTTCTAAGTCTCCTCTCTCACGGGCCCTCTTCGATGCATGCCCTATCCCCCAAGAGATCATGCCCACCGCTTCTCCATGGGGTGGTTGTCGACTGCAGGAACGAGGGGAAGGGCTGCAAGTGGTTGGTCCTCCACCGGGGCCTCTCTTCCCACGTACTTCTTGAGATAGCCCCTCCTAATCAAGTCCTCAATCTCCCTCTTCAGGTTATGGCACTCCTCTGTATCGTGGCCGTGGTCGCGATGGAACTGGCAATACTTCATCTTGTTATGACAGTTCTTCGGGTTCTGAGGAGGAGGTCGGTGGTGGTAGCGCTCGCCCTCAATTTCCATGAGAATCTTTGTTCTTGGAGAAATTAGGGGAGTGAAGGTCTGCTCCGAAGTGGGACGTTCTTCAGCTTCGATCCTGACCAGAAGTGCATAGACAACCCGGGCCTTCAGGTTCCATGTGCGTCCCTTGGGGTAGGCTTCTTCGAAGTCTTCCCATCTAGTTCTCTCCTGGCACAGTCAGCCTCCTCAGCTTGGATGTACTTATGGGCATGGAGGAGGAGTTCGGAGTATGTCTTCGACGGGTTTTTGTCCAAGGAATATGTCAATCGGGAGGTCTTGAGCCCTCGCTTCAACACCAGCATGGCGACGGGCTCCTCCAGACTGCAGATCTCCAGGGCAGCGATCTTGAAGCGGGTGACATAATCCCATAGCAACTCCTGGTCTTGTTGGCGGATGGAGAAGAGGCTATCCACCTCCCACAGCACCTTTCGATAAGCGTCGAAGTGCACCACAAACATTTCTTCCAACTGCTGGAAGGAGTCGATGGATTCGGGCTTGAGACAGGTAAACCAAACTCGAGCAGCCTTCCAGAGGGTGACCGGGAAGGTGATGCATAGGAGGGCATCCGTCATCCCCTAGACTCTCATGAGAGTTTTATAGCTCTCCAGGTGGTCCACGGGGTCGGTGGTCCAATTATAGGGATCCACCTAAGGCATGCAGAACCGCCTTGGAATCAATTCCTCTTAGATTTCCCGGGAGAAGGGTGGTCAGGCATTATAGCCCACTGGCTTGCTAGGAGAGCCCTGCATGTTGGCAAACCGATGGGAGAGTTCCGCTAGTTTGTGCTCTTGCTCTTCTAGGCACCTTTCGGCTAGACGCCTGATGGCCTCATTGGTAGAACCTTTCACTGAGGCTGCTAGAGAAGAAGGTGCCGATGGGTCGCAGCGAGGGGACTTGCCCGGCGGTGCTTGTTGTGCTTAGCGACATCATTATTGTCCACTGGGGATCGGCTCTCATGGTCCACCGACCCAGTATGGTTTCTCTTCGCGGGGATCTGATGACTCCCGCGGGGTTGGCTAATGCCCATGAATGGGATGGCCTACCTTGGATGGAGCGCAGGCTTCCACGAGGGTCGGCGGCTTAGGTTGCGAGGGTCCCTGGTTGCGGTTGAGTGACCAGGGAGCACTGCTGTTGTTGCTGCTGCCTCATGGCCATGGTCAGTGTCTACAACTGCTGGATAATAGTAGCATACTGACCGTCTGCTGAGGGCAACTAAGGAGGAGGAGCGGGAAGTTCCCTTTCCGGGCTGTGCGGGCCTGGAGGGGAGGGAACTTCTCCCGCCAGGCTAGTGGAGGCTTAATGTCCGCGAGTCACCACCATGCTTGGGGTTGAGCCATTCTCAAGCTCGTGGGGGGCTTGTTCGTGCAGGGGCTTTCGTCCCCCCTACCTGGTGTGCAAATCTCTTGCCGACCTTACTGCTATAGCCTGCAGCTATGAGTTGGTGCTGGACTACGGTCTCCTTTGCTGTGGAATCCTAATGCTCTTGGACCTGTAAAACAGGTTAGAGACCCAGGCCGGGGATCCCGGTGGGGGCACTCCGACGGTCAAGTTAGAGAGCGGTAAAGTGAAACAGATCCACTAAGACAGATCTCCGTTGGGTCTCCGTGCTTAGAGGAATCTTTAATGAGAAGATGAGTGAGAACAAGAGGGATTAGCACTCCAATTCCTGCAACTGGGCTCGTCAAGCTCGCTCCTGCGAGTTCCTTTGGAACTTCAATCTTAGAATCTACTCTTCTCTCCATGCGTGCACTTGCCCTCTCGATTGCCTACCTTCCTTCTTGCCGATGGTACTCCTTTTGAGATCGTTGGATACTTTGGTGCCTCGATTCTCCCTTCTGGGGAGGCTTGGAGGTCAGCTATGCTTACTGACTGCTCTCCTGAGGTCGTCTCCCCTTATGGTTGGGAGTTAAGTGGTGAGCCTGTCTCGTCTACCGTGCAGTCATGAATGGGGAGAACTTAGTGGGACCCCAAGATGGGGACATCGCCATCACGAATCCCGGAATAAGCACGAATCTTGGAGTTGCACGAATCTCGGAGGATATCCAGAATAAATTTTCTTGGGATTTATTTTTATCTTTTGTTAGAATTTTAAATTAGGATTTGGTTGGTTAGGATTGAGATATGGATGGCTTATCTTATCCTATCTTGTATTTGAATTTGAGTCATCCCTATCTTTTTATCCTGTATTCAAATTCAAATGAGGGTTGGACAGGTCTATAAATACCACCCTCAGTCCTTTGAATAAAAAGAAGTTTTTGGAGAAAAAAATTGAGTTTTTAGAAGAGTGATTCTTCTTGCCTTCGCCTTCAGGCACGGGCGTGAGGCCCTAGTTATTCCCTTCCCAATCCATCTTCTTTATCCCCTCGTGACCTTTGAGATTCGTCGTAGCACCTCCAAGTATTGAGGAGGGTGTAATGCCCTAGAGGTGAGAGGTCTCTTCATTAGGGTGAGTCTCAAAATCCATGAGATCCAGTTCCCTGTCTTCCATCCCCCCTATTCCTTCGCCATCCCTAAAAAAAATACAAAATCCAAAAAAGATGAGGGTACCCTAATCTAGGTGACTTCTAGGCTCACCAACGATCCTACCCCTGTCCCCCATCAATTTTGGTATCAGAGCCATAGGATTAGTGATGAGGCACAAAAGGGGGGCTAGCTAGGAGGATCGTTGGAGAGCTGAGAAGTCTCCTGTGATTAGGATAAAAAAAAAGATGAAATAAAAATATGTGGGGGCAAGAAAGATGGATACTCTATAGACTTGGGAGTTACCTTCATGGAGAGACGTCGCACCTCTAGGGCATCTCACCCACCCCACTACATGTAGTCTAGGGCATCCCACCCATCTCACTACATATAGAGCCTAGGACGTCCCACCCAAATTGCTACCGGGGCCGTGAAGGAAAAGCTCCAAGATCATAGAGGGAACTTAGCTAGGGAGAAGATAACTAGAGCCTCGCACCCCTCGATGCTCGAAATCGAAGGAAGTGGGGTCTCACACCCCTCGACACCTGCAGGTGAAGGAAAGACGGGCCTCATGCCCAGAGGCAAAACCAAGAACACCTTTTTTTCAAAAATTCATAATCATCGTCATTATTCAGGAGAGGATGTGCCTTTATATAGGCTACAAAACTTGGGGCCCAAGAAATAAATATAAGGCATGCAGCCCAAAAAAAAGTAACATCCCAACCTACTTTGTTTGTAGCCTGAAAACATCATAGAAAACTAAATCCAACTCTCTCTATATGGTGAAAACTAATTCCAATCTAAAACTAATTTAAATACTTCCTAGCTGGTCCATACATCCAGATTTAAAATAAAAAAATTAGGCTCTGGATTCATCAAGATCATGCCTGTCCTGAAATCTATGCAAAAAGATTGAGATCGCTTTGAAATCTATATAAAATTATTATTTTTGTCTTTGAGATATGTGCAAATTCTTGGGCTTTAAGATTCGTACACAAACTTCTCTTTTCGTGGCCGTGGAATAGGGAGGCGTTCGTGGTCCCAAGGATAACCTGTTTCTGTGCCTTCCTCCAACTTCACTGCTGCTGTGAAAAGGCGAGGCATGAACCATGGTTCAGGGTACACCATTGTGACATCCAAAGTGTTAATCCTCGATGCAGCACCAAGTTCAAGACCAACGTGTCCTCCTCCCATAATCACAGCCTTTCCATTCTTCTTTGCTTGTATAGCCGCCACCAGCTTATCCGCATCATCAATCTCCCTCATATAAAATATGTTATTGGCATCTGCTCCTTGAACACCAAAGTCAGAGAGCTTTATAACAGTGGAACCAGTAGCAATGATCAAAATATCATAATTGAATGTTGCACCAGAGGCACTTGTCAGAGTCTTTGAAGAAACATATGAAAGCCTGGGAGCCTTGCAGCACCTTGAGGAAAAAGGTAAGCCTTGCTAAGCGCTGGACGCTCATAAGGAGCCACCGCCTCCCTTGATATGATTACCAGCTCTCCTGGCTTGTCTCCTTGCTTTGCAAACTCCCGGTGACCTATGACCGTGGAACAGGGGTGACACGCGGAGGTGTGGAGATGGCTTCACGGGCGGAGGTCCGGCGGGGACGGCATGGGCAACGGCGGATGGCGGCACGGTGGAGAGGGGCGCTTGGGTGGAGCCGCAAGGGCGGACGATCGTGGGAGGAGCCACATGGATCCGTGGGATTCGCCGGCATTCCCACGAGGAGATTGTCGCCGGGGAGATGGAGGGCCATCGGGGGGGGTTGCCGGTGGTCAAGCATGGCAGATCCGGGACGAACGGGAAGAAAAAAGGAAAAAAAATGAGTTCTGGAGTTTTCTAGAGGTTGAAGATGACGGGAATAGATCGGGGACAAGTTGGGAATAAAATGAGGATAAAGTGGGGATAGCGAGGATAGGTGGAATAAAAAAATTAAACTAAAAAATAAAAAATCTGAAAAAATTAAAGCAAAACCCGGATGGGTTTTGATGTCCCCATCAATTAGGGTATTGCCATCTCCTTTCCTTCCCATCAACCCAGATCCACCGCCGCACCGATGCCCCTGCTGCCATCATCCAATCACAGATCCCTCCATCCACCGAGTCGCACCCGATCCCCCTCACCATCCTCGTCATTCTCTCTCTCTGGTTCTAGTTCTTGCTGGTGACCATCGAGTCGATCACTTCCACCCATTCCACAGTCGGACAACACATTTCATTTCCACTGTCGGTCTCCATGCCCACCATCGATCGGACATCACAGCTCCCTTGATCAAGTTCTCCACCCCAAGTCACCCTTTTCCTTGTTCTCGCACGCCACCGTCCCCTGCCTCGGCCTCCCTTCCTATGAATGGTTGTCCAAGTTCCTCCATGGCCTTGCCCCATCACTGCCCTTCCAACCAGAGAGGCCCATCAGAAGATCCTCCTCTTCCGAATGGACGTCCTCACCCTCAATTACGTCAGCTTCTCCCATGTCTACTACCCACCTCCATTCTTCTCCAACCCCACATCCCGTAGTGACTACAACCTTGCCTTGCCGACGACCACGACTCCACAGCCATCCGGATGATCCAGGTCACCATCTGGCAGAACCCCGTTTGCTGTCGTCCTTGCCTCGCCATCGCCGCTTGTGCCGCTGGTTGCGCTATTGCCACCTATGCCACCGGTTGCGCCATCGCCTGCGAACCCAAATCCCCGATCCAAAGACGGTGAGAGAGCCTAAATGCCCAAGGATGCAGCGATCCATCTTGGTCCACATCGTCTGGGTTATCATCCTCGGCTTCACCATCTTGTTCGGCTTTACGTGAATCAATCAAACCGCCTTCGTCCCAATCGCCGCCATCGACCTCCCCTCTGCTACCACCGCCCAGAACCTCCTCCACCACCCGGAACAATCATGGATCGCAACACCCAATCCCCATGCCGCCCACCTCCTCTTCATCCACTGCCACCTGTGATCTACTCAACCGCCGGCCCCATCCACAATCCCAGTCATCCAAAGAAGAATACCCCGCACCCGTCTCCCGCCCTCGGCCTCCCCATCCAGCTCATGCCACCGCATCCACCACGCCACACCTCCATCACCCATCCACCCCCCTCCCCACCGCCTCCACCTCTCACCCCCCCCACTCCCCTGTCCCCCCATCCCTCCCCCCCTCCCCCCACCCTCCCACCACCCCCCCCCTCCCCTCCCCCACCCGCACACCTCCCACCTCACCCACCTCTCACCTCGCAGCTCCCCACACCACCATCCCCTCATCCACATCCGCCGTAGAATTCGTCACCGATGCCCTATCACCATGCTCGCCGACTGAGGGCCAGAGCGCCGCCATCGCTCAGTAGAATCTCGGTAATCACCAGCTGGAGGATAGCAACCCCTATTCTGGTTTTTCGCACTCCCGTCAAAGCAAAAAAACTTGGCACGATCATGAACGTAGCATCCTTCTGCGCACTTCTCAGGGCAAAGCAAGCTTCTTCTTACCGAGTTCAAGCTGTACAGATTCTAGAGTTGCATGATTTTCAGTGCTGCATGATTCTCGGAGCCAAACAGATTTCAAAGTAGAGCCCCTTTGATTGATTGGATTCGGCTTCACCAACGTCCCTCATGATCCTGACTCGACGAAGTCGAGTTCTCCCCACCTCAGGGGAATGATGGGGACATCACCAGCACGGCCCGGAACAAGCACGAGAATCATCCCTATCTTTTTATCTTATCTTATATTTGAATTTGAGTCATCCCTATCTTTTTATCTTGTATTCAAATTCAAATGAGGGTTGGACAAGTCTATAAATACCACCCTTAGTCCTTTGTAAAAAAAAAGTTTTTGGAGAAAAAAATTTGAGATTTTAGAAGAGTGATTCTTCTCGCCTTCACCTTCGCCTTCGGGTATGGACGTGAGGCCCTAGTTATCCCCTTCCCAATCCATCTTCTTTATCCCCTCGTGACCTTGAGATTCGTCCTAGCACCTCCAAGTATCGAGGAGGGTGTAATGCTCTAGAGGTGAGAGGTCTCTTCATTAGGTTGAGTCCCAAAGTCCATGAGATTCAAATCCCTGTCTTCTATCCCCACTATTCCTTCGCCATTCCCTAAAAAAAAATCCAAAAAAATAAAAGTACCCTAATCTAGGTGACTTCTAGGCTCACCAATGATCCTACCCTATTGCCTAGGTGGCTTAGTCCCAATAGGGGGGTGAATTGGGAATTACAAAATTTTTGCAAGTATGTGCACAAGTAATTCCAATTAGTGGTTAGGTACTGTGTTAATCAGAGAATGAATGCAGAAGCTAATAGATAAACAAACACAACACAAACAAAGCAGATTTATAGTGGTTCGGAGAAACCCAGCTCCTACGTCCACTATCCAAGTTCACTACTCGGGATTTTCACTATATCCCCCAACCAGAATACAGTCGGATTGTTTGCAGGCTCACAATCCCAACCTCTACACTTTGGTTTTTGAAACCGGGCTCACCAAAGAAACCCAAGCTAGGTTTTTACAGGTTCACCTGAAACCTCTACACTTTGGTATTTAGATAGGGTCACCAAAGAAACCTCTACACTCTGGTTTTAAAGACTCACCATAGTAACCTATTTGGTTTTTACAATAAGGCTCACCAATAACCCAGATATTCTAAATGATAGAATAAAAAAGCAACAATTAAGACAAACTCTATTGTCGGGTGGTTGCCAATGCAGCTCGAGTGAAGATCCACTGAATGCTCTTCAATGCATATCAATGGCTTCCTTGCTTTCCTCAAAAGGTGCTTCAAGCTTATGGTAAGAGTGGTTGCAAGCTTGAAGGCAGACTTTAAAGCTCTAGTGCTCTCTCACTTCACTTCAATAAGTGTTCAATAAATGCTCAATAATTCATTTGCCCCTTCAAGGATGTTCTCATACCTTATTTATAGAGACTTCAATTGCCTTCCCTTGATTTTGAATGTTGTAGACCGTTGGGAGGTGACAGGTTACCGTTGGAGCACTTTTGGAATTCAAAAACTGAGAACTGGAACTAACCATTGGAGGTGACCCCGTCATTCCAGTTGGCTCGGACAAACTTTGAGTCGGCTCGGATGAAGTTCGGGTCGACAAGGCTGAGTGCCAGTCGGCTAGCTTCCATAGCTGAGAAAATACCTCACTTTGGATAAGTCGGTTGGGCTGAATTCCAGTCGGCTGGAATCTCAGAGGCTCTCAGACCATTCTCAACTGAGTTCTGGATGAGTTGGCTGGATCTAATTCCAGTCGGCTCGGATTCCTGAGAATCTCAGAACGTTCTCAACCTTATTCTGGATGAGTCGGTTGGGCCTTGGTGCCAGTCTGCTAGAGAACTTTTCTTCAGTGCCAGTGCCAAAGTCGGCTGGGTTGTCCTTCCAGTCAGCTCGAAGGTGGTTCTTCAGCCAGATCAACTTCAAACTTCCAGAACACTTGTCCCATGCTTTAAAGTCTTCTTTAAGGACTTTTTACAATAAATTCAAGAAGAAATTGAAGCTTGAAAGACTAGAAGTAACCCTTTAATTGATTTCAATAGGAAACTTTTTGTAGGGTTCTTCTTTACAAGATTCTAAATACTTTACAACTCAACACAAAATATTAAAGATTATAGGAATTAAAAAGTATGTCAATGTATTGTCCTACAAAAACTTGTCCATCATTTGAAGAGTTGTTAGATAACTAAATATGTGCTCCAATGTTTTGTTATCATCAAAATCACTTAGGGGTCAACAATCTCCCCTTTTTGATGATGACAAAACACTGGGCATGAAAATAATCTAATCTATTCACAAATATGTAAGCATTTACATTTGTTTAAAATCAACTGTAATCTCAAATGTATATCAGTATGTTCTACATAGTTATGCACAAAATCAAATTCATAAACTGTAAATATCAGAGATTGATAGCTTGTATGTATCAAGCAGCATTAAGTATCGACTGATAGATATAATAAATTGAGAGCTTCATAGTAATCATTGAAGCATGTAAATTAAACATGTATATCTCTCCCTGTTTATAAGATTTCTAGACAATATGAATTTTCTCAAAGTTTCTCCCCCTTTGACATTCATTCAAACATTTTATCAGAATAATATGCAAGAGATCATTCAGAAATGCCTTAAAAACTCCCCCTGTCTACTTTACTTTAGTATTACTATTGCAATTCATTAAGCTTTTTCTTTCATGTATTCTTTCATGCACTCTATGATTCTTCCCCTTTTTATCAATAATTCAAAAAGGTTAAACAGGTAAGCTCAGAATTTTAAATAGGTTGAAAAAATTTTAAGATTTGTTTTGGATAATTTTACTTTCTCAACTTAGAGAGAGAATTCTATTTAAACAAATAGAGGTGTAAATAAGAAAATAAATACACACATTACACAGTAATCAAAAGATGTTCATTTATTTCTATCAAAAAGTGTTCAGTACATCAATCATTACAAAAGTTTGAAAAAGTATCTAAAAAGGTACTGAAACTACAAAATGTCTAATCAGAATCATCTCTAGGAACATTGGCACCATGCCAAGAAGTGGGTTTAGGTGCTCGACTAGATGAAGCATGTGGAGGAGGAGCCCTAGGATGAACGAGGTACTAGGAGCCCTAGTGGAAATGGGTGGTAGATCATACAATGGTCTCGTCCTAGCTGTGACTTCCAATGATCTGACAGTGCCACAGGGAGACACCATTTCCATCCAAATTGCTCCCATTTGTTTCTCCAAGTCCTTGAGGCTAACTGGCACTTTATTTACTGCCTCTTTCATTTCACCTATTTCTTTCTGCATAGATACAAGCTCAGCTGCTTAGACATTGGCGAAGGCTTCAGCTGATCCTCGAAGTCTGCCAAGCTCCGATCTTATGATTCCAATGCCTCTGGTATAATCCTCTGCCATACCTCTTGTATCTACAATAGTTCCCACTTTGCGTCTAAGCTCTTTCAATTCAGTTTGATATTCATTCAAAGTGGCATCTACAGACTTCAAAATTGTTTCAGAACTTGAAGAGATACAATTCAGAATAGGCTGAAGGTCTATTTGAGGTGCCGACCTTGAAGCTTCTATAGCTTCAACCTTTCCTTGTAGACTTGATACATGCTCTTTTAATATGTCCAATCTGCTATCCATTGACTATTTCAAATTACTAAATAATGAAGTTATTGTACCTGTCAGTGAATCTGTCAAGCTTTTCAATTGTTCTTCAATCTGAACTTGGATAATTGGAGGCTGTGTAGCTACAGTAGGTTAGTCATGTAAAGGAACATCAGCTGAAGGCAGGTCAAACTCCAGTGCAGGCAAATCAAACTCTGCTACAGACATATCAAACATAGGTGAAGGTGCTCTAGTCTCCTCAGTAACAGCAGCAGGCTCAGGTACAAATGACTCAGGCTCTGGTACAGGTGTAGAAGAAGTTCCAGCAGCTTTTACATTTTCTTCCTCTTCTTCTTCTTCACTACTACTGGAGCTGCCAATGGCCCTTATATTTGTGCCTTTCTTTCTCCACACTCCTTCCACTTGGAAATATCCCATCCTCTCAAGAGTTTTAGAAGTGTAGATATTAGTGTGATGCAATTCTAATCCATCTTCACCATCCAAATTTACTCTATGGGATTTAAACAATAATGTAAGCATCATTCCATATGGTAGACAGGATTTACCTTTTCTTACTATTTCTTTCATCTGCATGATTATAATGAATGACAAATTGACAGGAGTTCTTTCTAGAATGTGCTCCATGAGACATAGATCCTTTTCGCTCACCCAATCGAACCTACCAGTTCTTTGTAAGAAAATTCTACAAATGAAGTTGTGAAGTAGTTTCATTTCCAGTGATAGGGTGTTAGCAAAAACAGTGCCAATTCCTCCAACATCCTCTTTGTTCAAAATTATTTTTAGAGTCTTTTCTCTATTGTCAATTACTAAAAATTTCAGTCCATCAAAAGGAATATCCAGTAATTCATGTAAAGATTCCTCATTGACAATGACCCTTTTCCCTTTGACAGTGGATTCCACATGGATAGTTCCCAATCTTAAGTTCTCATAAAAACTTCTAACCAAAGAGGGATAGGTCTTCTCATTCAATGAACAAAATTTTCTCAACCCTTGTTCTTCAATTAAATCTCCTATTTTTAACCCAATGCCTTTAATAAACTCAAAATTAATTTGGTGGCTGGAGGTTACCCGACGCGTAGACATTAAGGGCACTTGGCTAGGAGCGGTTACAACTTCTCTTGTGGCTTCTTCTGCAATTTCTTCACTGCTTGGCTCTTCTTTCCTTCTCTTGGACCTTCTTTCTTTTTCAGCCAAAGGAGCAACCCTAACGGAGCATTTCCCTATCGCACGTTTGGGTGCCATAGCTAGGAAAGATGGAAGAACAAGAAAATGGAGTGCTTGGAAGGGAGAAGGATGTCTTTGGAGTAGGTTTTGGAGATGAGTGAACCGTTAGAGAAGATAACATAGAAGCTAAATGGTTCAGAAAAGAGTTTATAACCCTAAGCAAAATGCCTCGGCGCAAAAATCCAGTCGACTCGAGTAGCCCTAAAAAGGCTCGAGTCGGCTCGGCCAGAGCTCTCCTAAAACCATCAGAAAATCTAGTCGATAAGAAACTGTTTGAGTCGGCTAGGCCAGAACAAGTTCAAAACTCTCAGAAAAATCTAGTCGACTCGGATCAAGATCCAGTCAACTCGAACAGAGAAATAGAGTTTTGAAAATTTAAACACAATTCAAAAGAGTTTTGAAAGGAATTTCAAAGGAAATTAAAGTTCAACAAAATAGAATAAGTTGAGGAGGTCTTCTAGATGAAGTTTCCTTAGAATTGAAGGAATTAGGTTAAAGAATCTAGAAGGGATCACAAAGTCCTAATTCACTTCTAATTAGCTCAAATCTATCTTGATTGAGTGGCTTGGTAAATATATCAGCTAATTGATCTTCAGTAGGCACAAAGTCAAGCACAATATTACTATTAGAAATATGATCTCTAATAAAATGATGTCTAATTTCAATGTGCTTGGTTTTAGAGTGTTGAGTTTGATTTTTTATCAAATTGATAGCACTTGTGTTATTACATTTAATTAAAATTTTAGATTGTGATACACCAAAATCTTCTAGTTATTGTTTAATCCATAACACTTGAGCACAACAACTACCGGTAGCTACGTACTCAGCCTCAGCTATGGACAAGGCTACGGAGTTTTGCTTCTTACAGTGCCATGAAATTAAATTCAACCCTAGAAATTGGCATGTACCACTAGTGCTTTTTCTATCTATTTTACAACCAACATAATCAGCATCAGAGAATCCAATCAAATTCAAAGTAGAATGTTTAGAATACCAAATTCCTAAATTACTTGTTCCTTTCAAATATTTATTATTCTTTTTACAGCAAGCATATGTGTTTTTTTTGGTGATAACTAAAATCAAGCATATACACATACATTGTATAATATGTCAGGTCTACTTGCAGTCAAATATAATAAGGATCCGATCATACCTCTATATAGCTTTTGGACAACATTGGATCCATTCTCATTTTTGTCCCGTCTGCAAGCTGGGCTCATGGGTGTGCTCATTGTTTTGCTACTCTCCATACCAAACTTTTTGATGATTTTCTTGATGTATTTGGCTTGGTTGATGAAGATGCCTTCCTTTGTTTGTTTTACTTGAAGTCCAAGGAAGTAGTTCAGTTCTCCCATTAAGCTCATTTCAAATTTTTCCTGCATAAGCTTAGCAAATTCTTTACATAGAGATTCGTTAGTTAAACCAAAAATGATATCATCAACATATATTTGTACAACTAAGATGTCATTATTCTTCCTTTTGATAAACAAGGTTTTGTCTACATTTCCTCTTGAAAAATCATTTTCAATTAAGAAAGTGCTAGGTCTATCATACCAGGCTCTAGGTGCTTGTTTCAAACCATACAATGCTTTGTTTAATTTAAATACATGGTTTGGAAAAGTGTGATTTTCAAAACTTGGTGGTTGTTCCACAAAAACTTGTTCAGAGATAAAACCATTAAGAAATACACTTTTTACATCCATTTGAAAAGTTTGAAATTCATAGAGCAAGCAAATGCAAGTAGTAATCTAATGGCTTCTAGTCTTGCTACAGGTGCATAAGTTTCATCAAAATCAATACCTTCTTCTTGGTTATATCCCTTAGCCACTAATCTAGCTTTGTTCCTTATAATATTTCCTTGCTCATCTAATTTATTCCTATAGACCCATTTAGTTCCTATAATTGGATGGTCTATAGGTCTATCTACAAGTGTCCATACCATATTTCTTTCAAACTGGTTTAATTCTTCATGCATTGCCATCATCCAGTTTGGGTCAGTCTCAGCCTCTTACTAAGCTATTGGGTTTCTATTTGTGATACAAAGGCTAGGGACTCTATGTGTCCATCCTATTATGTGCATCCCTAGTCCTAACACCATGTAAAGGATCTCTCTTTAAATCTTTAGGTGAGATGTAATCATACTTCCAGTCCCTCGATAGATCAGGTGATCCTTACTTCCCGTTTAGTCTCCTCCTTGAGTTTTTTTGTCTTTGTCTGAATGCTCAAGTCATCAATTCTTTTTGCAATGTACCTACATCATTATCTATGCACTCTTCTTGTCTAGAAGGTGTAGGGTTAGTTTCAATAAATACAACATGAATTGACTCTTCAACAGTAAGGGTCCTTTTATTAAAATTCTATATGCTTTGCTATGTAATGAATAACCTAGAAAATTGCATCATCAACTTTAGAATCAAATTTTTCTAAATTATCTTTTTCATTGTTATGCATAAAGCATTTACAACCAAACACATGAAATAACTAATATTGGCTTTTTGTCATTCCAAAGCTCATAGGAGGTTTTCTTTAAGATAGGACGGATCAAAATGCGATTTAAAATATAACATGCAGTGTTCACCGCTTCTGCCCAAAAGTACTTTGGAAGATTGCCTTCACACAACATTGTGCGAGCCATTTTTTCAATATCCTGTTTTTCCTCTCTACAACACCATTTTATTGAGGTGTTCTAGGAGCGGAGAAGTTGTGATCAATGCCAAATTCAGTACAATAATCTTCAACACCCATCATATGTCTTGATCAGCCGCTGTCCAAGTACCACCTTTTCTTCAATTTTTGGGCTATAAGACATTCCTGCAAAACAATCAATGAATTCTTTTAGGTACCCAAGCTACCTTAGGTCCTTGCAGGTCAGTAGAGGTGGTTCCTTTGAGAATCCAAATCTTTTTACCTTTTTATTGACATTTCTTAGATTATTGCATTCAAAAGCTTTATGTCCTATTCTTTTATAGGCATAGCAAACAACTTTAGAATTTTTGTTGGAAATAGAATTTGAAGTTCTAAAAGTTGATGCACTTGATGCAGATTTTGAACTTTTAGAATGTATGTATTTTTGCTCAAATTTTTAGGAACATATGATAAAGACTTTGAAATAGAAACAGTTTTTGGCGTGGCTGAAATTTTTGAGATAAAATATTTTGAGCTGGTGTTTTGGATTTCACAAAAGTCGTTGCTGAAATTCCATTTACAAAAGAAGTGTTGAAACTAATTCCAGCTTTATTTCCAGAATTCGTTGTTCTTTTAAAATTAGCTCAAGCTTATTTGAAGATAAAGTAAGTTTTTCAACCAAAGGCTTAAGTTTTGTAACCTTTTTTTTAATTCATTATTTTCAGCAAGTAAATCATTGTTTTTCTTTTCATATAAAAGATTCTTATTTTTCAGTTTTTCAAATTTTTCAGAAAAGTCATGTAATTCCTTTTGTAATAAAGTGTTCTTTTCTGAAATTTCATCATTTTGTTTGAGTAAAGAATCATTCATATTTCTTAATAATTTTATCTTTACTCCAACTTTCTTAAATTCATAAAGTAAGTCATGAAAAGAAGAATTTAATTCTTCAAAAGTAAATTCAATGCAGTTGTTAGGGGATGTTACCTCATCTTCGAGACCCATTAAGCAAAGATTGGCAGTCTTGGTGGTCTCTTCTTCTTCCGATGATGTTGAGTCTTCACGTCGGACCATGTGGCAATCATGGCTTTCTTTTTCTTCTTTTGTCTGAAGGATTTCTTCAATAGTGGACAGTCCGAACATATGTGCCCCGGCTTCTTGCATTCATAGCACGTGGGGACTACCTCTTTGTCTTTCTCTCTATCCTTTTCCTTTCCTTTCCATAATCCTTCCTGTGAAATTTTTGGTTGTACCATTGTTGCCCAGAAATGGAGCTCAAGAGGGGGGTGAATTGGGTCTTTTTAAATTTAAGACAATAATATGAGGGATTAGTGGTGCTTGTGAACAATGATAAATTTAATGCAAGATGTTAACAAAAATTAAGAGTAAGAGAGGAAAAGAGTAATCACACACAAACACAAGGTTTATAGTGGTTCGGTGCAAACCTAGCACCTACATCCACTCCCCAAGCCACCCTTGGAAATTTACTATAATCCATACTAGATTACAGTCGACTTGTTTTTCACAAGGCTCACAAGTCAAAACCTAAGTTGGTTTTGTCATTTAGGCTTACCAACAAACCTTAACACTTGTTTTGTCTTCGGGCTCACAAGTTAACTCTAGTTGGTTTTATCCCTTGGCTCACCAACAAATCACAATAACCTTCTTTCAAGACACCTTTGAAAGCAAGGTCAAAACATAATAAAAACAGATATACAATTTAAACTACAACAAACTCTCTTCAAGAGTAGATTGGAATCTTTGAAGCTCAAGTGGATGCTTTGTCTTCACTCTTCCTTGGAATCTCCTTCAAGGTGCCTCTTTTGGAATGAAATAAGGATGAGCTAGTAGGCTTTTCAAGGAATCAAACTATAAGAGGCTTTTGATGTGAAGTATTTGAGATAATATTGGCTTTTTGGCTTTCGAGTAGACTTGAATGCACTTCAATATACTTCTCTTCACTTCTCTTTCTTTAAAATAAGGTTGGTGGAGGTTAAATATACCAAGAACCTTCCAAAAAATGGTTTGTGACCATTGGAACCTCGGAAATAGCCGTTTGGAGCTTGAAAAGCAAGTTTTGCAAGCCAGAAAATAGATCCGTTAGAGCTGTCAGGCTGCAAGTGTTGACACTTGGCATCAGGTGTCGACACTTGATCTCTGGGTGTCGACACTTGAACATTCAAGTATCGACACTTGATGCACAGGTGTCAACACTTGATACAAAAATCTTCAATATTACAAAGTTCTGTATTTTCAAAATTCTCAGGCCTTGAGTCGACACTTGGAACCTAAGTTTCGACACTTGGTGTCGACACTTGAATATAGGTGTCGACACTTGGCGTGCCAAGGACTTTTGTCTGTGCCAAATGCTGAAGTGTCAACACTTGACTGTCTAGGTGTCGACACTTGAGACTGAAAAATCTCAGATTCAAGTGTAAATGCCTTGAAAACATAAATATAATTCTTGAATGCATAAACACATAATATTTAAACATTTTGATGCCCTTTTTCAATGAAGAGGATGCCTGGATTTGTGAGAATTGCTCCGTGCCATTACGTGCCATACACCATAAGTTTTTGAGATTTTGAGGTGCTTTCTTCCTGAAAACTCAAACTTGAAATCCTCATTAGAATACAATATGTACTCAATGTTTTGTTATTCATCAAAATCACTAGGTGGAGCCAACAATCTTTTCCTTTTTGATGATGACAAAACCTTGAGTAAAAGGCAATATATTTCAAACTTTAACCATTATAATTTATGAATATGAATTTAAGTTCATAAAAGAGGCAAAGACTTCATAGTTAGGAAGAATCAATCTCCCCTTAATTAGATACTTCTTATTAAGGTAAACTTCAAAGATTCTTACAACTTTTTCTCAACATAATCAATACAATTTCTCAATAAATTTATGAATTAATACTTTATGACTTAACACCTTTTTCTTCAACAATTTATACACCAATAAAATAAATACACTTTCTCCCCCTTTTTGTCAATCATTAGAAAGGGGAATTTTTCCTCTCCCTCACAATGAGCATGGAGACAAAAAGATAGTAGAGAATCAAATAACATAGATATCAGAGCTAAAATTATGCTAATACCAAAGAGTATCAGAGCTAAAATATACCAAGATAAAAGAGTATCAGAGCCAAAAAATAGTAAATTGATTCATTGAAGCACAAATAAAGAGTACTGAATAGAAATATATATAAGATAAGTTTCCAGTACAAAATTTGCTGAGTCATTAGCAAGAGCTGAAACATACAGATATCATAATATACAACACAAGAGCTATAACAGATATCTGTGAGGCTAATCCTCATCAGATGGAACATCAAGACTGAAAGGAGCACTGATCCTAGATCTAGTGGCTAATGCCCTAGGAGGTGCTAAAGCTCGATGACTCCTAGTGCACCCGGAAGGACCAAAGGCGGTACAACCCTAGATGATCTTATGGAAGGAGGTGAAAGAAGATCAGCTAGCATAACAAGGTCCGGTGTGGAATCAACCAAGGTAGTAGTAGGAGATGGTGTAGTGGGAGGATCTCGACTGACCATCTCATAAGCATGGGCACCGCCAACACTGTCACTGTCACTGCCCACAACCTCTATAGCTCGGTCTCCATCCTGATCACCACCCTCAACAGAATCAACATGGTCGCTCTGGTGATCGCCGCCATCATCATCATCATTGTCATCATCATCATCAGATCTTTTAACTGCAGGGGCTGCAGAGGTATAAGGGATCTCAACAGACCCTCAATGCGAGAGAATCCCTCCTCCATGGATCTGCGAATCTCAGCATACTCTGAGGTAGTATGTGCTCGTAGAAGCTCGACCTCGCTACGTAGCTGAGTCATCTCACCTCTGATCTTTGTGAACTGCTCTCTGGCATTCTCCTTAAAAGATAGTCCTGTAGATGGTGGCGGAGGAGCTGAAGTGTCAGGAGATAAGTGCTCTGTTTGTGTCAATGGGATATCGACTGGAAGAAAAAATGCTGGCTCAGATGGTCTAGCCTCTGCCTCTCGAATCTTGTCCTCCTCATCTGGCTCCAGGCCAGACTCTCTGCGAACCCATCGACCTCCAACTAACCTATATCCCATGCGGTGCAATGACCTCTCGTCGTACACATCGGTGTGTAGTATCTCCTTGGGGATCTCCCCCTCCAATGATACTCCACACGCTCTGAAAAGTCTGGTCAGTGCCATGCCGTATGGTAGAGTGTCAGCGCTGTGTTGCAGTGTCATGCATCTGAGTGAGCATCAAGGATGGTAGATCAATCTGCCTCCTCTCAATCAACCTCGTCATCACCATCAACTCCCTCTCGGTGATGAAGTCAAATCTCCCAGTCTTCGGTAGCAGAATCCGTGCAGTGATGTGGTGCAGCAGGCGCATCTCCAATGATAACTGGTTCGCGGTAACTACAGATATACCGCGAACGTCCTCTCTCTCAAGTATGCACATGAATGCAGCCTCTCTATCATCTACTGAGAAGGCACAGACTCCCCTCTGGGGGATCTCCCAAACTCTGCTCAGCAGCTCATCTGACAATGAAATCTGAATACCCCTAACTGAGGTAGTCCACAGTAGACGTCGACAGTCCAGTGCACCATAAAACTCTTTTACTAAGTGAGGATAGTACCTCTCCTGCATGGTGCAGAATGGTACTAATACAGCATCAGTGAGTACCTGTCTAATACCAAAATGGTGCCTGTCGAAGCATTGCAAGTCGACTCTCCTCCCTGAGGCTACTAACTTCTCTGCCATCCTCTCTGCAGGGGGGAGCTTGGTGTGGCTGTACTGCTCGGCTGTGCTGTATAAAATCTGGGCTTCGACCTCCTCTCAACACCATGACTGGGCCTCTCCCTAACTGCAAGTCTCTTCCTGGGACCCATTACAACAAGCTGACCAGGGAAGAAAGAACATAGGTTTAGAACTAAGGGATTAGCTACAGGTTGAGATAATGAGAGTTTCATTTCTTGAAAATGTTCAGATAGGTTTTGAAAACCAGAAATTAAACCAACAACGTTTGAAAAAATTTGTAAAACAGTTAAAGTGGAATTTTTATAATTTATACTTTGATTAAATGACAAAATTCTGAACAATATTTATTGAAAATATTTTTGTTCGTTAGAACACATTTGAATCTTTGGAAAAATAATTTTTGTAAGGTCTAAAAATCAAAAACTATGGGATTTGGGTCTAAACACTTAGGGTTTTAGCCAATTGGCGAAAATGTCGCAAATAAATCATGAGAAACCTTTCTAAATTAATAATAAATGGATTTAGCATACATAATTGAGTTGAAAACCCAAATTATTTCGGTCAAAAATTAATAGAATAGTATTTTTACGAAAAGTGGGTGAAAAGGGCGTGAAAACGACCAAAAGACGAGGGAAATCAGAGAAAAATATTTAAATTACTATTCCCTCAAATGGAGTTTTAGAAATCCACTAAAACATGTAAAAATCTGGTTAGATTCATGAAAAATATTTGAAAAACCCCAATCACGATGTTTGGTTCGAAAATGACAAAACCAAAAACGAGGAAAAAAGAGATAAAATTGGAAGGGGGAAATACCTGATTTGTGATGGATTAAAGAGTAAAAGGTTGGACTTGGACAGAGAGGACCACTGTTGCAAGAAATCGACGGGGGAAAGAAAATTACAAAACCCTTGTTCGGCCCTTTTAAAAATAGCTTCGGTTTCGCAAGTGTCGACACTTCGAGTGTGTCAAGTGTCGACACTTGGTCAGGTGTCGACACTTGACAATTTCCAAGTGTCGACACTTGGCCAAAAAAGTCGAGAAAATTCGAAATTTTTTTTTGAGAAATAGGAAATATTTTGATAAGGTTTTGAGGCTTTAAATAATAGGTTTTGAGCCCTAGGATTTAGGTATAACTAATACTAAGAGAGTTCTAGGAGAATGGATCAATGACACCTAACTCTCTTCTAATCAGACAGAACCTATCCTCACTCAAAGGCTTGGTAAACACATCTGCTAACTGATCATCAGTACAAACAAAATCAAGAATAACATTAGAGTTTTGTACATAATCTCTTATGAAATGATGTCTTATTTCAATATGTTTACTTCTTGAATGTTGCACAGGATTTTTAGATAGGTTGATTGCACTAGTATTGTCACATCTTATGGGTGTCTTAGTTTAATGCCAAAATCTTCGAGTTGCTGTTTGATCCAGAGGATTTGACACAACAGCTTCCAGCTGCTATATATTCGGCTTCCACCGTAGATAAAGCAACTGAGTTCTGTTTCTTGCTACTCCAAGATATCAAATTTATTCCAAGAAACTGACAGGTTCCACTAGTACTTTTACGATCAAGTTTACACCCAGCAAAGTCAGCATCAGAATAAGCAATTAATTCAAATGAAGAATCTCTAGAGTACCATAAACCAATTTCAATTGAGCCAGATAGATATCTAAGTATGCGTTTGACAGCCAAAAGATGAGACTCTTTAGGATTAGACTGATATCTAGCACACATACAGACACTAAACATGATATCTGGCTTACTGGCAGTAAGATATAATAATGGACTAATCATGCCACGATATAATTTTTGGTCTATAGATTTACCTGATTCATCCTTGTCAAGTCTACATGTAGCTGCGGCTAGGGGTACCTAAAGGCTTAGTGTTCTCCATCCCAAACTTCTTGAGTATTTCTTTTGTGTATTTTGTTTAATTGATGAAGATCCCCTCTTTGGTTTGCCTTATTTGGAGTCCGAGGAAGAAATTTAGTTCTCCCATCATGCTCATCTCGAACTAACCCTACATTAACTTGGCAAAATCTTGACAGAGAGATTCATTAATAGCACCAAATATTATATCATCTACATAGATTTACTACTACTAAGAGATCATCATTCCTTTTCTTTAAAAATAAAGTTTTATCTACATTACATCTAGTAAAATCATTTTTCAGCAAAAAGGAGCTTAAACGATCATACCAAGCTCTTGGAGCTTGTTTTAATCCATATAAAGCTTTATGAAGTTTATAAACATTGTTTGGAAATTCAGAATTTTCAAAGCCAGGGGGTTGCTCAACGTAAACTTCTTCTTTAATTAAACCATTTAAAATGCACTTTTAACATCCATTTGATATAGTTTAAAATTCATGAAGCAAGCAAAAGCCAACAATAGCCTAATTGTCTCAAGTCTAGCCAAAGGAGCAAAGGTTTCATCAAAATATATCCCTTCCTTATGATTGTATCTTTTGGCAACTAGTCTAGCCTTATTTCTAGTTACTATTCCATTTTCATCAAGTTTATTTTGAAAAACCCATTTTGTACCAATAATTGAAGTGTTTGAAGGCCTATCTACTAGTGTCCAAACATTATTCTTTTTAAATTGATTAAGTTCATCTTGCATAGCATTTATCCAATTACTATCACATTCAGCTTCCTCAAGTTTTAGGTTCAATTTGAGACACAAAATCTAAGTAATCATAGATATTTCTAAGGGATGATCGAGTACTTACACTTTTAGATGGATCACCTATAATTACTTCTTTTGGGTGTCCATGAGCATACCTCTATTCTTTTGGTAACGGATCAACAGTTGATGTATTTGCATCACCTTGTGCTTGATCTCCTTCAGTGTTTTGATCATCGTTCTGTTCCTTGGTAAGCCCTTCATTGTTGTTTATTTCTTCAGTTTTCTTGCTACCTATTTCATCAGAAAGTATATCTTCTTTTCTTGAAGATTTTTGGTTAGTTTAATCAAATACCAAATGTATGGATTCTTCAACAAGTATTTTTCTGTTGAAGACCCTGTATGCCTTACTAGATATGAAGTAGCCTAGAAAGACTCCCTCATCTGATTTGGCATCAAATTTACTCAAATTATCTTTACCATTATTTAAGATGAAACAACGGCATCCAAAAACATGAAAATAACGAATTGAGGGTTTTCTACCCTTCCAAAGCTCATAAGGTATTTTTTTTAAAATCGGTCGAATTAAAACACGATTTAAAATATAGCATGCAGTATTTATGGCTTCCGCCCAAAAATATCTAGGTAAATCTTTTTCACAAAGCATGGTGTGTGCCATTTCTTCAAGAGTTCTATTTTTTCTTTCTACTACCCCATTTTGTTGAGGTGTCCTAGGTGCAGAAAAATTGTGATGAATTCCATTTTCAATACAAAATTTATCAAAATCAGTATTTTCAAATTCGGTTCCATGATCACTTCTCAAAGATACTTCTGAAATACCTTTTTCATTCAAAACTCTTTTATGAAATCTAATAAATTCAGAAAAAGTTTCATCTTTATGTACTAAAAACATGATCCATGTAAATCGTGAGAAATCATCTATAATGACTAGACCATACTTCTTACCTCCCAAACTAGATGTTCTAGTTGGTCCAAAGAGGTCCATGTGAAACAATTCCAAAGGTCTAGATGTAGAGATTACTCCTTTGGTTTGAAAGAGGATTTTGTTTGTTTTCCAAGTTGACATGTACTGCAAATCTTATCTTTTTCAAAATTGAGTTTAGGCAAATCCTTTACCAAATTCTTTTTGCTAAGTTTTGAAATTAAATGCATGCTTGCATGTCCTAGTCTACGATGCCAAAGCCAGCTAGTTTCATTGATCTTGGCTTCCATTGCCACTAGGCATTGACCTTTTTGAATAGGGAGATCATCAAGATCAACCATATAAATATTGCCATGCCTATGACCAATGAACTTGATGCCATTGTCATCTAGACTAGAAACAATGCACAAAAAAGATTCAAAAACAATTTTAAAATTTTTGTCACAAAACTGACTAATGCTAAGCAAGTTATGTTTTAAACCATCAACATATAATACATTATCAATATAAGAGGTAGGGGTGATATGGATTTTACCAATACCAATAATTTTGCCCTTTCCATTATCACCAAAGTTACATTGCCACCATTTTGATATGTGAGTGATGAGACATATGCCTTGAGCAACCGCTATCAAGATACCACATCCTTTTCTTATTTGTTGCAAGGCATACCTGCAATAAAGATCAAGTGGAGAATTTAGGTACCCAAGCCATCTTGAATCCTTTTTGGTTAGTGGCATTGGTTCCTTTTGGAACCCAAACTTTCTTAGTGTTATTTAACTTTCTTTTGTTGCACATATAAGATTTATGTCCTTTGATACCACAAGTAAAGCAAATTGGATGAAGATGCAGGTACAAAGAAATTTTTAAAGAGTTTTTGTTTTTTGTGAGTTCTGAATCCTAAACCTGCTTTGTCAAATACTGTTCTTTGGTTATTTAAGAGTAAATTTAATTTTTCAGAACTGTAAGTAAATTTCTACAAAAGGTTTTAGTTTTTCAATTTCTACTTTATATCTTTTATTTTCATTTAAAATTTCTTTGCTTTGTTTTGACAAATCTTTATTTGAAAGCAAGTCACTTTTCTTTTTAAAGATATCCTTTTCTTTTTCAAGTGTCATAATCTTATCATTTAATTTTTATTTTGTATAAGGAGGCATTCATTTTCATTTGAAAGGTTGTTATTGTTTTGGCTAGATCTAAATTTTGCTTCTTTTAAAGATATCCTTTTCTTTTTCAAGTGTCATAATCCTGCGGCTATTACTGAAATCTAATGTCTAAGGCTGAGGGTCCAAAGTTAAATGACCTAAGTGGTGTTGTGGTTTTTAATTGGGTCCCTGCGAAAGTAGGGGGGCCTCCCACACTCCCACCTCCTACCTGGCTAGTGGAAGGATTAGTTAATGGGTTAGGTGTAAGTTGAGCTGACCCATTCAGTTTTGACTCTAAGTCTATGAAACCCTAGATTGTACTAGTTTTTTTTTCTTTTTCATGCTTGGCTGCACCATTCCATTTTGATTGATTATTTGTTGCATGACCACTAGACTAGGAACCAAATACCAGAAGTCTATGCCCCAACCTAGATCAACCATGGAACCCAATCTAGAAGCCCTTATAAGATCCTTGAGTGAACAAATGAACCAAGTGATTACACCGATGAACCAGATGAACCTCAAACAGGATCAAATGAACCAATCCAACACCCAAATCCAAGCCCAGCTTGCCCATTAATCGTAGGTTTGACCAATCCGATACTAAGCTTGACCAAATGAACCAAAGATTTAACCAAGTAGGAACCCTAGGCAAGACCCATAGAGCTGAACCCCAGGAACCCATAGTCCATAGATATGAACCTAGTAGTAACCCACTATCCCTTAGTCAACCTGAACCCTATAGGATTGATACCCCTATATATGAATCCATAACCTTTAAATCTATAACCCATAAACCTATAGCCCTTAGTTTACCCACCCCTGTCACCCCAGACTTTAGTCAATTTTTCATTAGCCAAACCCCTCTTACAACCCCATTGGTTCACCAAGATGACTTAGAAGAAGAATATATAAGGCTGACCCAAGACTGGTAGAGGAGTATGAAGATAATAAGTCTATTGAAGATCTAGAAGAGTAAGACCCAGGATGATGGGGATCTAGCCATCGTCTGGATATTTTTTCCCATTTTTTGTAAATTTTCTCACATTTTTTTATTTTTCTATTCCCGCTATTCTAGTTTTATTCTAGGTTTATTCTCGAGTTATCCCAGCCTTATTCCATCTCCAGCATCCTTCTCCTGTGAATTTTTTAAAATGCCCAAACCTTAGCCTCCTCCCCTAGATCCGGGCCGCCCGACCCCCGGCTGCCCCCGCCGGACTGCCGTCGACGCTCACCGCCCCCGCCGGACCGCCGTCGACGCTCACCGGCCCCCGCCCTCGCCGAGAAGCCGCCACCGCCGCCCACGCCCATGGAAAGCGAACGGCCGTGAGGGGAAGACTACCATCACCCATGTCCCATGGCGCGCTGGAGCCTGTCGCAACCGGCCGGCCCCCGCCCGTCGCCCGTCGGCTTCACACCCGCACGCCGGAGGGCCCCGCCGGTGCCCTTGGGACCCACGACAAGGGAAGCCCAAACGGCATGGCCATGCATACCGTGCCACCCTGCACCGTCACTCACGTTGCCGCCTACCGTCGTTGCCTGCCTGTCCGTCGGCTACCATCCCACCATCCCCGGCCTCCCCGGTCGTCCACCGGCCATGCCGGCGCCCAGGAGGTCTCCCATGGCCGTGGAAGACCAAACGGCATGCCCAGCGTGCTGTTCCGTTCCCGTGCCACCGCCTTGCCTACAGCTCGCTGCCAGTCATCCGCCGCTCGCCGTTCGCCAGGCCCGTCCGTCGCCCGCTTCCCGATCATCGCTGGTGCCCGCTAGAGTTGGTTCCTCCCTTCCACGATCATGAAATGAGTTTGCACATATTTCAAAGCAGTTCAATTTCAGAGCAGCATGCTTTCTAGAGCAGATCATCAAGTCGACACGCTTCATAGAGCAGATCAGCACCACTTTTGGTGCAACTAATTTGATGTAATTTACTTTCATTTTTTAGTTTTCTTAGAGGCTAAGAAACTGAGAGTTTTGGTTTTTTATATAAAGGCCCCTCTCCCTCCTGTAATAGATCAGATGATTTGATATAAATTTTTGAGGTTCTCTATTCGTTTTGGTTCTGGGCTGAGACCCATTTGCCTTCGTTCCCTACTGTGTGGATAATGGATTCATTGGGGATTATGAGAGTCCTACTTTGTGGATGATGGGTTCGAGCATCCTAGTTATCCCTTATCTCGTCTTCTTTTTTCTCTCGTGTCCTTTGAGAGTCACCCTAGCGGCCTCTATGAGACCTACTATGTGGATGATGGGCTCGATGAGAGCTCAGGGTAGCTGGTGCTTTGATTTCTCGGGAGGGTAGCTATGTGCTTTGATCCTTCAGGTGGGTAGCTTTATGCTTTGACCCCTGACTTTCTGTGTGCGTCTCCCCGTTAGAGTGAGTCCCAGGGCCATGAGTTCCATTTCCCAATCTCCCATCTCATCTTTCCTTCGCTACCACCACCAAAGAAAATTGAAAACAAAGAGATCAACTATTTAGGGCTTTAGTTTCAGTATCACCCTAGTCCCGGGAAGCTTCTTAGCCCTCCCACAGTCCTAGTTGTTAGTTGTTTTTTTTCCCTTTCCCAAATAATCCAAGGTTACATCGATTTTCATCCCGCATCAATTTTGGTATCAAAGCAAGTTGTGGATTAGGGTGTGCTCCATTTTTCGAACTCGATGGAGTCGAGTTCTTTGCGATCGGGAGGAGAATGATAGGGATCCAACCGTCATCCAGGTATTTTTTCCCTTTTTTAAAATTTTCTCATATTTTTTTTATTTTCATATTCCTGCTATTCCACCTATCCCCGCTATTCTAGTTTTATTCTAGGTTTATCCCCAAGTTATCCTAGCCTTATTCCATCTCCTCCATCCTTCTCCTATAAATTTTTAAAATGCCCAAACCTAGACTCCACCCCCTCCGGCCATAGATCCGGGCCGCCCAACCCCCGGCCGCCCCCGCCGGACCATCGCCAGACCACCGTCGATGCTCGTCGGCCCCCGCCCTCGCCGGAGAGAAGCCATCGCCGCCGCCCACGCCCGTGGAAGACGAATGGTGGTGGGAAGACCAACCATCGCCCATGTCCTACGGCCGTCGCTGTCGTCGGCCTGCCGCCCTCCACCCGCCGGCTCACACCAAGCCATCGAAGGGCGCCCGCCGGTGCCCTTGGGCCCCACGATCGTGGGATGCCAAAATGGCATGATCGTGCTTGCCGTGCCACCCCTGCACCATCACCCATAGTTGCCGCCTGCCGCGCCGCCGCAGCTTGTCCGCCGGCCACCATCCCGCCGTCCCCGGCCTCCCCCGCCATCCACCGGCCACGCCAGCACCAAAGAGGTCTCCCACGGCCGTGGGAGATCAAATGGCATGCCCAGCATGCCGTGCCGTTCTTGTGCCACCGCCTCGCCTACAGCCCGCCGCCAGCCATCCACCGCTCGCCGTCCACCGGGCTCGTCCACTGCCCACTTCCTGACCATCCGCTGGTGCCCCTCCGGAGTTGGTTCCATCCCTTCCACGACCGTGAAATGAGTTTGCATGGATTTCAGAGCAGTCCAATTTTCAGAGCAGCATGCTTTTTGAAGCAGATCATCAAGGTGACATGCTTCTCAGAGTAGATCAGCACCACTTTTGATGCAACATGAATTTTGATGTAATTTATTTTCCTTTTTAGTTTTCTTAGAGGCTAAGAAACTGAGGGTTTTGTTTTTCTATATAAAGGCCCCCTCTCCCCCCTGTAATAGATCATATGATTTGATATAAATTTTTGAGGTTCTCCATTAGTTCTGGTTCTGGGCTGAGGCCTGTTTGCCTTCGTTCCCTACTGTGTGGATAATGGGTTCGTTGGGAGGTGTGAGAGTCCTACTTTGTGGATGACGGGTTTGAGCACCTTAGTTATCCCGTATCTCGTCTTCTTTTTTCCCTCGTATCCTTTGAGAGTCACCCTAGTAGCCTCTATGAGAGCCCTACTATGTGGATGATGGGCTCGAAGAGAGCTCAGGATAGCTGGTGCTTTGATCCGTCGGGAGGGTAGCTATGTGCTTTGATCCCTCGGGAGGGTAGCTTTATGCTTTGACCCCTGACTTTCTGTGTGCATCTCCCAGTTAGAGTGAGTCCTAGGGCCATGAGTTCCATTTCCCAATCTCTCATCTCCATCTTTCCTTCGCCACCTCCACCAAAGAAAATTGAAAACAAAAGAGATCAACTATTTAGGGTTTTAGTTTCAGTGTCACCCTAGTCCCGGAGGCTTCTTAGCCCTCCTACGGTCCTAGTTTGTTTAGTTGTTTCCCTTTCCCAAATAATCCATGGTTACATCGATTTTCGTCCCGCATCACTGGATTAGTTGATTATGACCAAACCCAGATAGAAACCAACCAAAAACTAGTTGTACCAGAAGTCCAGTGTAACCAACCTAGTTTAACTATGGAGTCCAATTTAGGAAAGTTCCTTAAGGCCATGATTAAACAATTGATCCAAATGAACCTCAAGCTTGACCAATCCATTATCCAAAACTAAGCTGATGGGGATCCAGGGCAGGTGCGAGTATTTTTCATTTTTTCTTATTTTTCTTTCATTTTTATTTTTCCTATTCCCGCTATTCTACCTATTCCCCTATTCCATCTTTATCCAATCTTATTCCCGATTTATTCCAACACTATTCCATCTTCACCCATGAGTTTTAAAAATATCTTCCAAACCCTAGGCTCCGTCCCCTCCGGCCCCAGATCCAGGTTGCCCGACCCCCGGCCGCCCCCGCCGGACCATCGCCGACACTCCCGGCCCCCGCCCTCGCCGGAGAAGCCGCCGCCGCCGCCCACGCCCATGGGAAGATGAACAAATGCGGGAGGCATCCGTTCACCCACTTGCAGCTGTGCCGCCTTGCACCGCCGCCGCCCTGTCCCCCACCACCGTTCCCGTCGCCCACCGGCCCTCGCGCGGCCGTCGGTGGGGTCTGCCACCACCCACGCGGTGGGAAGACGAACAGATGTGGGAGGCGTCCGTCCGCCCCGTGCGTCCATGTGATAACGCCGCCCACCGCCTGACACCGCTGTCGCCGCCCGCCTGCCGCCGTCTCGCCACCCGCCGTCCGCCGGCCAAGGCTCGGCCGCCAGAGGCCTCGCCGGTGCCCAAGAGTTCCCACACCATCGAAGGCCAAACGGCATGCACAGGGCGTGCCATGCCCCCGTGTGTCGCCTCGCCTGCAGCCCGCTGCCAGCCCTCGACCGCTCGCCATCCACCGGCCCTGTCCGCCGCCCATTTCTGGCCATCCATCGGTGCCTCGTTGGAGTTGGTTCCCTCCCTATCCAGGCCATGATTTGGAGTTTGCATGGATTTCAAAGCATCCCAGTATTCAAAGTAGCACGCTTTCTGGAGCAGATCATCAAGCCAACATGCTTCTCAGAGTAGATCAGCACCAATATTGATGTAGCACAGATTTTGATGTAATTTATTTTTTATTTTTTGGATTTCTTGTAGGCCAAGTGAGGGTTTTGGTTTTTCTATATAAAGGCCCTTTCCCCGTGTAATAATTAAGTTTTGATATAAATTTTTGGGTTTTCCCTGGGTTCTGGTTCTGGGCTCAGGCCCGTCTTTCCTTCATCTGCAGATGTCGAGGGATGTGAGACCCCACCTTCGCTCGCATGCGAGCATTGAGGGGCGCGAGGCCCTAGTTATCCCCCTTTTCCATCGTGTCCCCCTCTAGGTCTTAGGGATTTTTTTTATGGCCCCAGGTAGCAATTTGGGTGGGATGCCCTAGGCTCCGCGTGTAGTGAGATGGGTGGGACACCCTAGACTACATGTAGTGGGTTGGGTGAGATGCCCTAGAGGTGCGGACGTCTCCATGAAGGTGAGTCCCCAGTCCTAGAGTGTCCATGTTTCCTATCCTCCATCCATGTTTCTCCACCCAGAAAAATTGAAAACCAAAAGAGTTCGGCTATTTTAGGGTTTAGTGTCAGTTCGTCCTAGTCCCGGGAGGCTTCTTAGCCCTCCCACGGTCCTAGTTTGTTTAGATTTCTCCTGTTTTTCCAATAAATCAGGTTACGTCTCATCTGTCCCGCATCACAAGCCCAGTTTGACCAGATGATCACCTAATCCCAAAGTCAGTTTACCCAATCAACCACGCAAACCAACCAATGACCCAAACCAACAACCAAGCAACCAATAGGCTTGACCAATTAACCAATAGGTTGGACCAGGTAGAAGCCAATCCAGTGTTAGTTGATCTAGTAGAAACCCAGGTAGAAGCCACCCTAGAGTTAGTTGACTTTAACACACCCAACCTGTAGTGGAAGAACCCTTAAAGAAGAAGACCATGAGGAATCCAATCCCACTATTAGAGTTTTACCTGAGGAGCCACTAGAAGAAAGCCCAATTAGAGAGCCCAGTCCTTTGATTTATGAACCAGAAGTGTTTACTAAGGACTTAATCTCTTTAGATCAATGCCCTCTGGATGAAGTCACCTCTTTGACTCTACTTGACCACTTTCCTGAAATCAATAACCCTTTCTTCCATTATGTAGACCCTTTAGATAGACATCAAATCTATAAGGTAAACCTCATTAGTCTAGGATTAATTCCCGACACCCCTTCTTACATTTTAGTCTATCAAATTAACCCCGAACCCTTTTTTACTTTCCACCCAATCGGACTAACCCTGAATCCACCACCTCATATTTTTTGCCTTTTTTTAAATTTTCTTATGTTTTTTTAGTCATTCATATGCATTTTATAGAGGTTTGCATATTGCATTCATTCATTGAGTCGATCATTTTTGCTACCTACTTCTATAAGACCCTCTAGCATCTATTAGGAGCTAATGTCACATTTTCATATGCATACTGTTGCCCAGGTGGCTACCCGAGAGGGGGATAAATTAAAAATTTAAAAAATTAGTAGATAATGTGCACTTAAAAATCTCTTTTGAGTGTTAGGTGCTGTGGCAAAATGATAACGTGCATAAGCTAAAAATGATCAAAGAATTATAACACAATACACAAAAATCTATAGTGGTTCGGAGCGACCTTGCTCCTACGTCCACTACCCAAGATACCACTTGGGATTTTCACATATTCACACCCGAATACAGTAGGATTGTTTTACAGGATCACAATCCGAAACCTCTACACTTTGGTTTTAACGAGATCACCAAAGAAAACCCAACACCCTTTGATTTTAAGCAAGATCACCAAGAACCTAACCCTTGATTTTTTATCAAAGGCTCACCAAGACCTATTTGGTTTTTTCAAACGGGCTCACCAATAACCCAAACAATTCAGGAATGAATTGAAATAAATGCAATAATAATGACAAACTCTAGTTGTCGAATAGTTGCCAATGTAGCTTAAGAGAAGTCCACTTGAATGTGCTTCAATGCACTTTAATTGCTTCAGTGGCTTCTTTCCAAAGTGCTTCAAGCTTCAGATCAGAGTTGGTGAAGACTTGAAGACTAACTTGAATGCTCTTTGTGCTCTCATGCTTGGTGGTAGGTTAGATATTCAATGAACCCTTTCTTCTTTCTTATCTTTCTTTTTCCATATATTCAATAAAGTTCAAATCCCTCAAATATATGGTCTTCCATCATCTAAGACAGTTTGAGACATTGTAGACTATTGGGATGTGACATATGACCATTAGAGCACTTTTGGCATTCAAAAAGAAATTCTGGAACTAGCCATTATGTACCTGGAGACGATATTCGAGTCGGCTTGGATCCTTCGAGTCGATAGGTCGAGTCACCAATTTTTCAGTGCAGTCGGCTCTTTGTCTCAGGGTGCAAAAACTTCACTCTGGACAAATCGACTCTTGATAGCTCGGGTAGGCTCAAACTTCTATTGTTGATCTCATTGAACTTGAGGGGTCAGCTCGCTTGAATTTGGGTCAATTGTTCTCTCAGAATCAGAAATCTTTACTCTGGAGGAGTCGGCTCGTTGCAGATTGGGTCGGCTTACTTCACCAAGTCTTCAAAATTTGGTATGGCAGAGTCGACTCATTATGATCCGGGTCAGCTCGCCTAGCTTGTTCTCAAAACACTTCAAAACTGAACTCTGGAAGAGTCAGCTTGGACTTATTCCAGTCGACTCGGATTTACTAGAGTCGGCTCAGTTTCCTTCGAGTCGGCTCGGATTGCTACGTGCTATAATCCTTGTTGTATGCCATGAGGTAGAGTCGGCTCTTTTGAGGTCGGGTCTACTTTAGTGACTTCTTCAAGATTTTTACAATTAAACTTCAAGAAGACTCTCACCAACAATCTTATACATTTGATACAAGCCAACTCAGAATAAATTTAAGGCATAGCACACATAGAAGTAACCCTTTTTCATAATTTTTCTTAACTTGTTCATTGGGTTCTTCTTTACAAAATCAGATTACAACACAGCTCAAAACAAGAAGTAAAGATGTAGGAGTTGAAGTTTGAACAAATAAATCATTCTACAAAAACTTGTAAATCACTTGAAGAGTTGTTAGAAATAAAGTGCTTGCTCTAATGTTTGGTTATCATCAAAATCACTTATGGGATCAACACATACCAAACCAGAGTTAAACCTAGAGAGCCTATAGTTTGTTAAAGTTTACACCCTAGAGTCCAATAAATTTTCTTTGATAGAGAAGTCTAGTCGAGTCTTTTAGGTGTTAGTTGAGTCCAATAAATTTATAGACCCAATCCACCTGTCCACACATGCACTAGCCTCTACACAGCATATGCATCATAAAATTAGTCAGGAGTTGAACCTCAGTAATGAACTAAATAACAACTTGGCTAATTCCCAAAGAAAAGGTAAAGAATTTTCTATAGAGGATTTTATGATTGTAAAGGAATTTTCGCTTGCGCGAGCTGGCCCATCCAAAATAATGAATAGTAGTGGACCCAATGCCTATGTTCTTGAGAGACCACCTGATTTAGGTATTAGCTCCACCTTCATCATCTTAGACATGTATAGTATAGGGACCCAGTAGAGATACCTAGCAAGCCCTTTGAGCCACTCCCTTTCTTTGTGAGTGAACCCATCCTAGAGCGACCACATATAATTTGGCCTTTTAGTGAGGTAAAGATTGAGAGAACTTTGGACGATCAATGGTGCGGGCACCAGACTCAGAAGAAGACTTCAGGGCTCCATCTGGATCTTTGATTGACCTTGCCCGAAGAATTAGGCTCAGAAATATGAGACTCAGGCTCAGGTACAGGTGTAGAAGAAGTTCCAGCTGTTTCTACATTCTCTTCTTCTTCTTCTTCACTGCTAGAGCTGCCTATTGCCCTGACATTTTTCCCTTTCTTCCTCCAAACTCCTTCAACTTGGAAGTAACCCATTCTCTCTAGTGATTTGGAGGTGTAAACATATGTATGGTGTAGTTCAACTCCATCTTCACCCTCCAAACTCACTCTTTGAGACTTAAACAGTAGGGTTAGCATCATTCTATAGGGTAAGCATGACTTGGCTTTTCTAACTGTCTCTTTCATTTGCATAATTATAATGTAGGATAGATTTACAGGAGTCTTCTCCAATATGTGTTCCATAAGACATAAGTCTCTTTCACTCACCCAATCAAATCTTTCTGTTCTTTGCAAGAATATTCTACAGATAAAATTATGTAGCAACCTCATTTCAAGAGACAGGGTATTAGCAAACAATGTTCCAATTCCACTAACATCTTCTTTGTTTAAGATTGTTCTTAAAGCCTTTTCTCTATTGTCAATCACTAGGAATTTCACTCCATCTGAAGGTAAGTCTAGTAGACCATGTAGAAATTCTTCATTGACAATAATTCTTTTTTCTTTAACAGTAGACTCAACATGATGTGTTTCTAGTCTCAGATTTTCATAAAAACTTCTAACAAGAGAAGGGTAAGTCTTTCCATTTATGGAGCAAAACTTTCTCCATCTTTGATCTTCAATCAAATCACCGATTTTTAACCCAATCTCCTTGATAAATTCAAAGTTAATACGACGTCCAGAGGTTACCGGTCGTGTAGACATCGAAGGGACTTGACTTGGAACAGTTGAATCATCCCTTGCGGCTTTCCATAAGTTCCTCACTGTGAACGGTGGCAATTGGCTCTTCTTGACGCCTTTTAGTCCATCTTTCCCTTTCAACAGATGGAGCAACCCTAATGGAGCGTTTCCCGGTAGCATGCTTGGGAGTCATTGCTAGGAAAGATGGAAAACTAAGAGATTGGAGACCTTAGAAGGGAGATAGGAATCTTTGGAGTATGATTAGGAGAGGAACGAACCATTAGAGAAGACAAAATAGAGGTTGAACGGCTCAGAGAGGGGTTTATAACCCGAAGTAAAACACTTAGGCACGAAATTCCAATCGACTCGAATAGCCCTAAAAAGGCTCTAGTCGGCTCGGCCAGAACTCTCCCAAAACACTTAGAAAATCTAGTCAACTCGAAAAAGCTTGAGCCGGCTAGGCCAGACCTCGCTCAAAACTCTCAGAAGATCTAGTCGACTCAACTTAAGAACTAGTCAACTCGAACAGAGAAATTAGAGTTTTGGAAATTTCGATCATAAATTAGAAAAATTTTGAAGAGAATTCAAAGGAAATTAAGGCTCTATGATATAGAATGAAATCAGGAGGTTCTTTTGATAAGGTTTCCTTGAATTTGAATGAATTAGATTAGAGAATTTAGAAAGGATCGCAAAGTCCTAATTCATTCCTAATTAGTTCAAATCTATCTTGATTAAATAGCTTAGTAAATATGTCAGCTAATTGATCTTCAGTATGAACAAAATCAAGCACTATATTACCATTTGAAACATGATCTCTAATAAAATGATGTCTAATTTCAATGTGCTTGGTTTTAGAGTGTTGAATTGGATTCTTTGTCAAATTTATAGAACTTGTATTATCATATTTAATTGGAATTTTAGATTGTGATATACCAAAATCTTCTAGTTGTTGTTTAATCCATAATACTTGAACACAACAACTACCAGTAGCCATGTACTCAGCCTCAGCTGTGGACAAGGCTATGGAGTTTTGCTTCTTACAGTGCCATGAAATTAAATTCAACCCTAGAAATTTGCATGTACCACTAGTGCTTTTTGTATCTATTTTACAACCAGCATAGAATATTTAGAATATTTAGAATCAGGATAGAATAGTCAGCATCAGAGAATCCAATCAAATTCAGGATAGAATATTTAGAATACTAAATTTCTAAATTACTTGTTCATTTCAAATATTTAATTATTATTTTAACAACAAGCATATGTGTTTCTTTTGGTGATGATTAAAATCTAGCACATACACATACACTATATAAAATGTCAGGTCTACTTGCAGTCAAATACAATAAGGATCCGATCATACCTTTATATAGCTTTGGTCAACATTGGATCCATTTTCATCTTTATCCAATATGCAAGCTGGGCTCATGGGTGCTCATTGATTTGCTACTCTCCATACCAAACTTTTTGATGATTTCCTTGATGTATTTGGCTTGGTTGATGAAGATGCCTTCCTTTGTTTGTTTTACTTGAAGTCCAAGGAAGTAGTTCAGTTCTCCCATTAAGCTCATTTCAAATTCTCCCTGCATAAGCTTAGCAAATTCTTTACATAGAGATTCGTTAGTTACACCAAAAATGATATCATCAACATATATTTGTACAACTAAGATGTCATTATTCTTCCTTTTGATAAACAAGGTTTTGTCTACATTTCCTCTTGAAAAATCATTTTCAATTAAGAAAGTGCTAGGTCTATCATACTAGGCTCTAGGTGCTTGTTTCAAACCATACAATGCTTTGTTTAATTTAAATACATGGTTTGGAAAAGTGTGATTTTCAAAACCTGGTGGTTGTTCCACAAAAACTTGTTCAGAGATAAAACCATTAAGAAATACACTTTTTACATCCATTTGAAAAAGTTTGAAATTCATAGAGCAAGCAAATGCAAGTAGTAATCTAATGGCTTCTAGTCTTGCTACAGGTGCATAAGTTTCATAAAAATCAATACTTCTTCTTGGTTATATCCCTTAGCCACTAATTTAGCTTCGTTTCTTATAATGTTTCCTTGCTCATCTAATTTATTCTTATTGACCCATTTGGTTCCTATTATTGGATGGTCAGTAGATCTATCTACAAGTGTCCATACCTTATTCCTTTCAAACTGGTTTAATTCTTCATGTATTGCCATCATCCAGTTTGGATCAGTCTCAGCTTCTTCTAAGCTATGGGGTTCTATTTGTGATACAAAGGCTAGGTAATCATGTGCATCCTTATGTGCAGACCTAGTCCTAACACCATGTGAAGGATCTCCTATGATTAATTCTTTAGGGTGAGACGTAACATACTGATGGGGGACCCGAAACCCGTTCGGGTTTTCTTTTTCTTTTTTTAGATTTTATTTTTTAGTTTAAAAATACTTATCCTAACTATTCGTCTTATTCCAATTATCCTTACCTTATCCCGATGTTATTCCCATCATATTCCAGATCTATTCCTATCTTCTTCAACCTCCAGGAAATCACAGAGAGTTTTTTTTGATTTTTTTTGCCCCATTAGTCCCCGATCTACCATGCCCGACCCTCGGCCGCCCCCGCCGGACCGCCGCCGACGCTCACTGGCCCCCGCCCTCGCCGGAGAAGCTAGAAGCTGCCACCACCGCCCACGCCCGTGGGAAGATGAACGGATGCGGGAGGTGTCCGTCCACCCACCTGCGATCGTGCTGCCCTGCGCCACCGCCGGCAAGCTGCCCTCCGCCGTTCTGGCCGCCCGCCAGCCCCCGCTCGGCCGCCGGTTGGGTCTGCCACCGCCCATGCCCATGGGAAGATGAACGAATACGGGAGGCGTCCGTCCGCCCCGTGCATCCGTGTGACGCCGTCGATGTGCCGCCGTGCTGCCCCGCCACCGCCGCCCACCCTCCGGCTGATGGGGCACGGGATAGGGATAGGATCGTCGGCGAGCTAAGAAGTCGCCGAAGATTAGGGTATTCTAATTTTTTTCTATTTTCTGATTTCTTTATGGTGGTGACGAAGGAAAAAATAGGGATGGAGGATAATGAGGATGGACTACCACGAACCCTGAAACCCACTCTCACAGAGAGACTTCACACCTCTAGGGCATTATACCTGCACCCACCTCACTACATGCAGTCTAGGGTATCTCACCTACCACCCATCTCACTACACGCGGAGCCCAGGGTATTTCACCTGCCACCCAGGTCACTCCTGGAGCCATGAGGGGGATTTCAAAGAACGTGGAGGAAAATGAAGATAGGGGGATAACTAGGGCATCACGCCCCTACGATGTCCCGAAGGACAAAGACAACATCAACACCCGCAGGTGAAGACATAATGGGCCATAGCCCAGAACAACAACTGCCAAACCAACTAACAAACCAAATCCCAAAATTCAATTTCTTCTATCTTTTTTACATAGGAATGAGGGGTTATTTATAAGCTCCATAACCCTCATTTGAATTTGAATATAGGATAGGGATAACTCAAATTTAAATACAAGATAGGATAAGATAAGCCTATCCATATCTCAATCCTAACCAACAAAATCCTAATTTAAATTTTAAATAAAAGATAATCCTAAATTTATTTTTTCAAATTTAGTTGCTACTCCAAAATTTGTGCTGCTCCGAGATTCGTGCAGGAAGATGTCCCCATCATTCCCCTGAGGTGGGGAAAAACTCGACTCCGTCGAGTCAGGCTAGCTCAGGCTCAAGATGCACATGACTTGTAGAATGATTTTTATTTTTTTTTCTGAATTTTTTTTGTCTTTTTTTCACTGATTTTCTTTTTGTTTTCCTTTTTTTCTCACGGCTGGTGTTTTTTTTTCCTACGCTTGAAGTCGGCTGCCAACACCGGTTATGCCTTCATGATCATGCGAGGCCTCTCTCGATGCTTTAACGATCGTGCGAGAATGAGGGAAGGTCCCGAACGTGGAGATCCGGCGAGCTTCGTTAGTGACGGGGCTGAGGATGAGGACGACGGCCTGGGGAATGGTGGCGCGGCCTCTCCAGCGGGCGGTAGGCGTCATGGCAGCAGGGAATCGGACGGGTGTCCGCGAGGCATCGCGGGCGGAGATGGGGAGCCGAGCGGGTTTCGGTGGCTCTCCAGCATCGGGCGAATCTGCGACACGGGTGTGCAGCGGCGAGCATGCGGCGATGGTCTTCCGACCTGAGACTTCGCGGGCTGCACGGGGGTGCCGGCTCGAGGGTGTTGCTAGCGGCACGAGTGTATCGGCTCGGGGGCAACGCGAGCCTTGCTTCCGGCGGCTGGTGATGGTGGAAGGGGCCCACATGGTAGACAGCATCTCAGGCGGCGGGAGGGGCTTCATGGAGGGGTTGGCTGTAGCGACAATGGTGATGCATGGGGGCCCGATTCTGATGATTGACAGCGGACAAGGGAGGAGCCTGGCGGATCCGGTGTCTTGCTGGCGGAGATGGGAGCGGAGGAGTCCTTCGGTGGGATCGACTGTGAGGAAAACAGGGGATCGAAAAAGGGTTTGCTGGCAATGGTGTGCTTGGGAGAATTATTCACAGGATGTTTGAATGACAGAGATTAAGAGGAAGAAGCAGGAGAGTTAGAGGAGGAAGAGGGAAAGAAGAATCTGAGAAGAGACGGAGAGGGGGATCACGGGATGGAGGCGAAGGGGAGGCTTTTGATCGGAGGGGTTCGAGCGTGAACTTCTGGATCGGCTGTAGGAGACGGAGACGGTCTTCACGAGCGATGGTAGCAGGGGGTGTCAACATAGAAAAGAGTTGGGAAGAAGAAACGTACCCTAATCCGTCTGGGCTCTGATACCAAGTTGATGGGGCACGGGATAGGGATAGGATCGTCGGCGAGCTAAGAAGTCGCCGAAGATTAGGGTATCCTAATTTTTTTCTATTTTCTGATTTTTTTATGGTGGTGACGAAGGAAAAAATAGGGATGGAGGATAATGAGGATGGACTACCACGAACCCTGAAACCCACTCTCACAGAGAGACTTCACACCTCTAGGGCATTATACCTGCCACCCACCTCACTACATGCAGTCTAGGGTATCTCACCTACCACCCATCTCACTACACGCGGAGCCCAGGGTATTTCACCTGCCACCCAGGGCACTCCTGGAGCCATGAGGGGGATTTCAAAGAACATGGAGGAAAATGAAGATAGGGGGATAACTAGGGCATCACGCCCCTACGATGTCCCGAAGGACAAAGACAACATCAACACCCGCAGGTGAAGACATAATGGGCCATAGCCCAGAACAACAACTGCAAACAACAAACCAAACAAAAAAAATCCAAAAATTCAATTTCTTCTACCTTTTTTACAATAGGAATGAGGGGTTATTTATAAGCTCCATAACCCTCATTTGAATTTGAATATAGGATAGGGATAACTCAAATTTAAATACAAGATAGGATAAGATAAGCCTATCCATATCTCAATCCTAACCAACAAAATCCTAATTTAAATTTTAAATAAAAGATAATCCTAAATTTTTTTTTTCAAATTTAGTTGCTACTCCGAAATTTGTGCTGCTCCGAGATTCGTGCAGGCTGATGTCCCCATCACCGGCGCACCACCGTGCCACCCCACTGCCACCCGCTGGGCCGGCCGCCGGAGATCCCCCCTGTGGCTCAGCCGAGAGAAGCTTTGGCATACTTCTCAAAGCATCCCAAGGAAAGGTTGTTCTGCATGATTTTTGGAGCTGCACGATTTTCATAGCAGCACGATCTTCAGGGCCACACGATTTCCAAAGCAGAGGGAGATTTCAAAATTCAAATAACTGGAATTTATTTGGTATTTTTTCATGATTATAATGTGCATTTAAAATGGAAATTGGGATTTGTGTTTTGAATTTGAATTCAAATCATTTTGAATTTGAATTCAAATCTATGGTGGATATCAGGGGATTTTATTTTTGAATTTCAAAAGAGATATCGGCACCTATAAATACCCATACTCCTCTTATAATAAACTAGTTGATGAAAATGAATTTTTGAGAGTGTTTTTCCACTTGTGTGTGGTTATGGGCTGAGGCCCGTTTGCCTTCGTCCTTCGGGACGTCGAGGGGTGTGAGGCCCCAACTTGCCTTCGTCCTTCGAGACGTCGAGGGGTGTGAGGCCCCAGGTATCCCCATTCTTTTCTCCCATCTTCATGTCTCTCCCTGTTTCCCCTCGTGACCTTGAGATTCATCCTAGCACCTCCAAGTATCGAGGAGGACATAATGCCTTAGAGGTGAGAGGTCTCTTTGTTAGGATGAGTCCTAAGGTCCATGAGTTCCAGTCCCCTGTCTCCCATCCCCGTCCTTCCTTCGCCACCTCCGCCAAGAAAACTGAAAATCAAAAGAGTCTGGCTGTTTTAGGACTTTCGAGGTCATCCTATCCTAGTCCCGGGAGGCTTCTTAGCCCTCCCACGATCCTTGGTTTGCTTTAGGTTTTTTTTTCCATTTTCGAATAACCCCAGGTTTCTTCGTGTCCGCCATCACCACATCAAATTGGTATCAGAGCCAACAGCGAACTAGGATTTGCTTCATCCTCAAACTCGTCAGAGTCGAGTTCTTCATGCAGCAGGAGAATGATGGGGGACCCAAAATCCATTCGGGTTTTCTTTTCCTTTTTTAGATTTTTTATTTTTAGTTTAAAAATACTTATCCCAACTATTCCTCTTATTCCCATTATCCTTACCTTATCCCGATGTTATTCCCAACTTATTCCAGATCTATTTCTATCTTCTTCAACCTCCAAGAAATCACAGAGAGTTCATTTTTTTGATTTTTTTGCCCCACCGGTCCCCGATCCGCCGTGCCCGACCCCCGGCAACCGCTGCTGGACCACCGTCGATGCTCGCTGGCCCCCGCCCTCGCCGGAGAAGCTGCCACCGCCGCCCATGCCTGTCAGAAGACGAACGAACGCAGGAGGCATCCATCCGCCCACCTGCGACCGTGCCGCCCTGCGCCACCACCGGCCTACTGCCCACCACAGTTCCCGCCACCAGCCGGCCCCCACCCGGTAGCCGGTGGGGTCCGCCGCCGCCCACGTCCGTGGGAAGACGAACGGACATCGGAGGCATCCGTCCGCCCCGTGCATCCGTGTGATGTCGTCACCGTGCCACCGTGCCGCCCCGCCACCGCTGCCCGCCCACCGGCGTGCCACCGTGCTGCCCCACCGCCGCCCGCTGGGCCGGCGCCTGAGATCCCCCCGTGGCTCGGCCGAGAGAAGCTTTTGCACGCTTCTCAAAGCACCCCAGGAAAGGTTGTTCTGCATGATTTTTGGAGCCGCATGATTTCTAGAGCAGAGGGAGATTTCAAAATTCAAATAATAGGAATTTATTTGGTTTTTTCATGATTGTAATGTGGGTTTAAAATGGAAATTTGGGATTTGGGTTTGAATTCAAATATAGGGAGGATTTTAGGGGATTTTATTTTTGAATTTAAAAAGAGATATGGGCATCTATAAATACCCATACCTCTTGTAATAAACTAGTTGATGAAAATGAATTTTTGAGAGTGTTTTTCCACTTGTGTGTGGTTATGAGCTGAGGCCCATTTGCCTTCGTCCTTCGGGACGTCGAGGGGTGTGAGGCCCCAGGTATCCCCATTCTTTTCTCCCATCTTCATGTCTCTCCCTGTTTTCTCTCGTGACCTTGAGATTCATCCTAGAGCCTCCAAGTATCGAGGAGGGCATAATGCCTTAGAGGTGAGAGATCTCTTCGTTAGGATGAGTCCCAAGGTCCATGAGTTCTAGTCCCCTGTCTCCCATCCCCGTCCTTCCTTCGCCCCCTCCGCCAAGAAAACTAAAAATCAAAAGAGTCTGGCTATTTTAGGACTTTCGGGGTCGTCCTATCCTAGTCTCAGGAGGCTTCTTAGCCCTCCCACGATCCTTGGTTTGCTTTAGGTTTTGTTTCCCATTTCTGAATAATCCCAGGTTTCTTCATGTCCGCCATCACCACATCACATACCTCTAGTCCCTCGGTAGATCGGTGTGATCCTTACTTACCGTTTCTTCTCCATCTTGAGTGCCTTTGTTTTGGATGCTCAAGTCATCAATTTCTTTTGCAATGTACCTGCATCATTATCTATGCACTCTTCTTGTCTAGAAGGTGTAGGGTTAGTTTCAATAAATACAACATGAATTGACTCTTGAACAGTAAGGGTCCTTTTATAAAAACCCGATATACTTTGCTATGTAATTAATTACCTAGAAAAATTGCATCATCAGCTTTAGAATCAAATTTTAATAAATTATCCTTTCCATTGTTATGTAGAAAGCATTTGCATCCAAACACATAAAAATAACTAATATTGGATTTCTATCATTCCAAAGCTCATAGGGGGTTTCTTTAAATAGGATGGATCAAAACGTGGTTTAAAATATAGCATGCAGTGTTCACCACTTCTGCCCAAAAGTATTTTAGAAGATTGCCTTCACACAACATTATGCGAGCCATTTCTTCCAATGTCCGATTTTTTCTCTCTACAACACTATTTTGTTGAGGTGTTCTAGGAGCGGAGAAGTTGTGATCAATGCCAAATTCAGTACAATCTTCAAAAAATTGATTTTCAAATTCAGTTCCATGATCACTTCTAATTAAAATCAAAGATAAGTTCTTTTGATTTGAAACCTTTTTATGAAATTTTTTGAAAACATGAAAAGTTTCATCTTTCAAAGCAATAAACAAAACCCAAGTAAATCTCAAAAAATCATTTACTATCACAAGAGCATATTTCATACCTTCTAGGCTTGTGTTCCTAGTAGGTCCAAAAAGATCCATGTGAAGTAGTTCAAGTGGTCTTGTTGTATAAACTATATTCTTTGATTAAAACTCTCCCTAGTTTGTTTACCCATTTGACATGCATCACAAACATGATTTAAATCAACTTTAACTTAGGCATGTCTCTAACAAGATCTTTAAAAATCAATTTGGTAATGGTATGCATGCTAGCATGACCTAATCGTCTATGCCATAGTAAACCCGACTCTTTGGTCTTAGCATTCAATGCAACTAGACTAGGGCTACTTGACATGGCAAGATCATAAGATCTACCACATAGATATTCCCAAGTCTATGTCCAATGAACTTATTGCTAGAATATAAAGAGTTAGTTACTATACACATAGAAGATTCAAAGATAACCTTGAAGCCTTTATCACACAATTGACTTATGCTTAAGAGATTATGCTTCAACTTGTCCACTAGCAAAACATTTTTAATAAAAGTGAAGGGAGTTATTTTGATCTTACCAATACCGATTATTTTCTCTTTGCAATTGTCTCCAAAGGTGACCATTCCTCCTTCTTTCATTTCAAGGGTGATAAATTGGTCCTTGTCACCCATCATATGTCTTGAGCAGCCACTATCTAAGTACCACCTTTTCTTCAATCTTTGGGCTGCAAGACATTCCTGCAAAACAGTCAATGAATTCTTTTAGGTATCCAAGCTACCTTAGGTCCTTACAGGTCAGCATAGGTGGTTCCTTGGAAACCCAAATTTTCTTACATTCTTAAGGACATTTCTAGAATTATTGCATTCAAAAGCTTTGTCCTATTCTTTTGCAAACATAGCATACAAATTTAGAATTTTTAATAGAAGCAGAATTTGAAGTTCTAAAAGTTGATGCAATTGATGCAGATTTTGAACTTCTTGAAATATATGCATTTTGCTCAAGTTCTTAGGAACATACAATAAAGACTTTGGAGTTGAAACAGTTTTTGGTGTGGCTAAAATCTTTGAGATAAAACATTTTGAACAGGTCCTTTAGATTTCACAAAAGTAGTTGCTGAAATTCCATTCATAAAAGAAGTTTTAAAACCAATTCCAGCTTTGATTCCTGAAATTGTTATTCTTTTAAAATTAACTCAAGCTTATTTGAAGACAAAGTAAGTTTTTCTACTAATGGCTTGAGTTTTGTAACCTTCTTTTTCAGTTCAAAGTTTTCAGCAAGTAAATCACTGTTTTTTCTCTCACATAAAAGATTTTCATTTTTCAGCTTTTCATTTTTCAGCTTTTCAATTCGTTCAGAAAGTCATGCAGTTCTTTTTGAAATAAAAGGTTCTTTTCTAAAATTTCATCCTTTTGTTTGAGTAAAGAGTTATTCATATTGTTCAATGATTTTATCTTTACTCCAGCTTTCTTAAATTCAGATAATAAATCATGAAAAGAAAAATTAATTCATCAAATGTGAATTCAGTGCAATTGTTATGGGATGTTACCTCATCTTCGAGACCCATTAAATATAGATTTGCAGTCTTGGTGGTCTTCTTCTTCAGATGAAGATGATTCTTCACTATCGGACCATGTGGCAATCATGGCTTTCTTCTTCTTTTTCTGTCTGAAGGATTTCTTCAACAGAGGATAGTCTGGATGAATGTGCCCTGGCTTCTTGCATTCATAGCATGTGGGGACTACTTCTTTATCTTTCTCTCTGTCCTTTTCCTTTCTTTTTCATAATCCTTCCTATGAAATTTTTGATTGTATCTTCCTTTCTTTCTTCCCATAAATTTTCTGAATCTGTCACAACCATAACGATATCATCGTCTTCTAGGTCGTCATTGGAGGAGGTGCTTTCTTTTTCAGATTTTCATCATCCCTTTTTGATTTGGAAGCAGCTCTGAAGGATATAGTCTTTTTTTTCTTTTGTTCGTCTTTAGTTCTGTGCTGCATATTTAGCTTGTGGGTGATGAGTGATCCCAGTAGTTCATCCAGTAAAAGTGTGTTGAGATCTTTAGCCTCCTGGATTGCAGTCACTTTGGGATCCCACTTGTCAGGTAGAGAATGGAGTATCTTCTGAACCACATCAGCATTTGAGTATACCCTGTCAAGACTCTTCAAACCATTAATATATCTGTAAATCTAGAGAACATGGCAGAAATTATTTCAGAAGGTTCCATTTTAAACAGTTCATAATTATGAACTAAAAGATTTATCTTAGAGGTTTATACTTGGGAAGTACCCTCATGGGTCACTTCGAGTTTGTCCCAGATTTCCTTTGCTGAATAGCAAGTGGAAATTCGGTTAAACTCGTTTGCATCCAAAGTACAATATAATAAATTCATTGCTTTGGCATTCAGTTTCCCTATTTTCATGTCATGATCATCCCAGTCCTATTCAGGCTTAGGGATGTCCATGACATCAACTTTGATCATGGGAATGTGTGGCCCTTTTAAGATGACCTTCTATAATTAAAAATCTACAGCTTGAATGTAAATTTTCATTCGTGCTTTTCAATAAGAATATTTAGTGCCTGTGAAAAGTGGAGGTCTATTTGTTGACTTGCCTTCGGCCAAGGATGTACTCATGGGATGAGCCATCAATCTTTACTCAAGTAATCAGAAACACTACTCTGATACTAGCTGTTTCCCAGGTGGCTTTTCCCAAGAGGGGGTGAATTGGGAATTACAAAACTTTTGCAAGTATGTGCACAAGTAAATCCTTTTAGTGATTGAGTGCTGTGTTAATTAGAGAATAAGTGCAGAAGCTGAAAAGTAAATCAAGCACAACACAAACAAGGCAAGTTTATAGTGGTCCGGAGCAACCCAGCTCCTACGTCCACTACCCAAGTTCACCACTCGAAATTTCACTATATCCTCCAAACGGAATACAGTCGGATTGTTTTACAGGCTCACAATTCCAACCTCTACACTTTGGTTTTTCAAACTGGGCTCACCAAAGAAACCCACACTAGGTTTTCACAGGCTCACCTAGAACCTCTATACTTTGGTTTTGAAAAGGCTCACCAAAGAAACCTATTTGGTTTTTACAGCCGGGCTCACTAATAACCCAAATATTCTAAGAATAGAATAAAAAGCAATAATAATGACAAATTCAGTTGTTGGTGGTTGCCGATGCAGCTCGAGTGAAGCTCAATTGAATGCTCTTCAATGCACTTCAATGGCTTCCTTGCTTTCCTCAAAAGATGCTTCAAGCTTCTGGTAAGAGTTGATGAAGGCTTGAAGGCTGACTTCAAAGCTCAAGTGCTCTCTCTTCTTACTTCAATAAATATTCAATAACTGTTCATTAACTCAATAGTCTCTCCAAGGATGTTCTCATACCTCATTTATAGAGACTTCAACTACCTTCCCTTGATTTTGAATGTTGTAGATCGTTGGGAAGTGACAGGTTACCGTTGGAGCACTTTTGGAATTCAAAAACAAAAAACTAGAACTAGCCGTTGGAGGTGACCCCGTCATTCCAGTCGGCTCGGACATTCTTCGAGTCAGCTCGGATCAAGTTCGGGTCGGCTGGGTTGAACACCAGTTAGCTAGGTTCCACAGTTGAAAAAATGGTTCACTCTGGACGAGTCGGCTAGGCTGAAATCCAGTCAGCTCGAATCCCTGAGATTCTCAGAATATTCTCAACCATGTTCTGGACGAGTCGGCTGGGCCTTGGTGCCAGTCGGCTGGATCTGTGTGCCAGATAACTTCTTTCTTGTGCCAGTGCCAGAGTCGGCTGGTTCCTCCATCCAGTCGGCTCGAGAATAGTTCTTCAGCCAGATCAAATTCAATTTTCCAGAACCCTTGTTCCATGCTTTGAAGACTTCTTCAAGGTCTTCTTACAATAAAATCAAGAAAAATTGAAGCTTGAAATACTATTAGAAGTAACCCTTTATCTTTGATTTAAGTAGGAAGTTTTTTGCTGGGTTCTTCTTTACAAGATTCTAATCACTTTTCAACTCAACACAAAGCAATAAAGACTGTAGGATTTAGAGAGTATGTCAATGTAGTTATCCTACAAAAACTTGTCAACCATTCGAAGAGATGTTAGGTAACCAAATGTATGCTCCAATTTTTGTTATCATCAAAATCACTTTAGGGGTCAACAGGTTAACTTAACTTACACAAAACTCAATCCTAGTCCTTCAACTGGCCAGGTAAGAGATGAGATGGTGGGAGGCCCCCCTGCTTTCATAGGGACCCAATTAAGGAACCACCGATCTGCTTAGGTCGTTTGATACTATACCTCTAGCCTAGACACCAGCATCCAGTAATTGGAAATAAATTGGGAGCACTAGCCATCCCATAATGGTTGAACCCAACCTGTTAATGTCCCTAGCCTCTAGGCAAATAAGTCTACCTCGTTTTAACTAGGATTGGGTTCAGATGCAAGGGTGGTGGTTTCTGGGCTAAGGAAATGTAATGACCTCCTTCCCTTATCTTGGATATTGATGCCCTTAATTAATTATGCAATGATGGCAGGTAGATGAAAATGTAAATTAGGGTTTCAGTCATTTTTGGTTTTTTAAGAGTATATGTGATTTTTTTCTTATTTTGATATTTTTTAAATCAGAAATATATTTTGCAGATAATGACCTAATATGTAGGAAACTTGCCAAAAATTTAAGATATACAAAAATTATACTAAAACAACCCTAAACTTGCTAAAATTGACTTTGCTGCCAAAATAGGGCAGAACTGTTCTCAAACGGTATTTCGACTGGAAAAAAATTCACATACCAGAATAATTCCTAATAAAATTTTAAAAACTAATTTCAATTATAATGAATTCAGAAAAATAAATTTTAGATTTTTTTGAGTTTTATACTAGAAGAAAAAATTGAAATAGCATGCTATATATTGAGAAGGCCAAAATGCAAAAAATGCTAAAGAACTCTTTGTTTTCTTCTTCAAGGGTCAAATCACAGCGGCACCCGTACACCCCATAAAAGATCCCATAGATTGGGAAGAGAGGGTCTTGTATCCCTACTTATCTACTATGACTGGACGGCCATGGTGAAGCACCCAATCTGAATATTCAAAGAGAACTGAGCCCAAACAGGCTCTGATACCAAATGATACGGAACTAAAATGCATGCATAATTATTTTTATTATTTTTAAAGATTAAGTGATGTATTTAATTCTCAAAGAAAAGACCAAGGACCTAAGTAGAGAATTCTATGCAAGTAAGAAACTACAGCATGCAAAGTAGAACCTAAAAAGCAATAAGAAAGAGGACCGCCGAGGCTGAGAAGTCTCGATTGGGCTAGTTCCCCTTCAATAAGGTTACTGTAAGCAGAGGGGGTGTACCTGACAATGGTGGATGCACCCGATGAAGATTATAGATGAAGGGATCGCTCTCGCTCCCGGATGCGGCCGAATGATCAAGCCGGAGACCTACAGATTCTCGGCTTTCAACCCAGTCAATCGATCGCTACCCGATTGGAGTCAATAGATTCACAGAAGTTGAAGGACCTATAAATAGCCTATCAAGGGTTATGAAACAAAGCAAGGATGAAGAAATAAAGTCAAAATAGCAAGGTGAAGAAGAGTTTTAGGTTGGGCGGCCAGGGCTTGGAGAGGTGGATGGTGGCTAGATACTGGGCACAGGACACAAGGAAGAAGAGGAGGGGTTCACACAGAATCCCCTTAGCACAGCAGATAGCACATAGTAATTGAAAAACTCAAGTATATTCATTTAAAAAGTGTCTTCATACAAGAGAATAGAGTCTCTTAAATAGACTCACTAACTTGGCCCCCAAGTAAGGATAAAATAGACTTTTCCTAGAAATTTGAATCCCACCCAAACTGATGTAGGACAACTTTAAGATTGCTAAACATATAGGAAAAATAATAAACCAATTTTTTTATGATTTTTATAATTTAGGTATGTAGGCTAAATTCTTAATTTAAAGTAAGAACTAGTAAGAAGAATAGTAATGCATAGAATCATCATGATCGCAAATAACACATGAAAGATAATAAGTAGCAAGGATCCGAGAGTTTAGAAACTCCCGATTTAGAATAGCTTATCTTCATCAAATCAGATAATATGAGAAGTGTAGGTTTCATACCAGTCAGAGATTGAAACTTTGCAGTGAAAAGGATCACTCATACTCTAATTGGAGCCTGGAAGAAGAAGCTTCAGTTCCTTGAATCAAATGGCTGATCTAGACCCGGTCTAAAGGTAAGAAAAGCCTCCTTTGAGGAGGTAAAACACCTCGAGGATCCTGTAAGCATCAAGGTCAATCAAAACAGCAAATAGAAAAAAGAAAAGTAACTAGGGGTTTGAAGGAATCGGGATTAGGGTTAGGAGATGGCAGCCGGGGCGGAAGAAGCTCCTTTGTCTTGGATGGTAGCTAGGGCTTCCTTTCCTTAGGCATGGCTGATCTCCAGGGATGCGAAGGATTCTAGGGCAGCAAGGATTTGGCTAAGGCACATAAGGAGAGAACTCAAAGTAAGGAACCAAAACAAAACTCCAACACAAGGTAATGACTCAAAATTTTAGTAAGTTGTATTCATAAGAAAGAGATGATTACAAGAGGGGGAGGGGTGGGGTATTTATAGAGTTCCCATGTGTTGACTCTGTTATTGATTTTGATAATAAGCAAAATGGTTAAGTATAAATTGAGTACTAATGATTTCTTTAAAGTATGTTTTTATAGAAAAAGGTGCTCACAAATTTGAAAAATGATTGTTTGATTGAAGAAGCCAAGTTTAGATGAAAGATCTGCTGAAAGAGGACTTGGATAGTTAAAGTTTGCTTGAATGGATATTTGAATAAAGTATAAATCTGATTCAGCACAAGTTCATGCATTTTTGTGAAGATTTCAGTGAGGTGTCGATTCAAAGTATCGACACATGATACCAAGTGTCAACACATGGAAGTGATGTGTCGACTCAAGCCGGTATGCAAAGAATGTTTCAGATAGCATGGCTGAAGTGTCAACACATGGACTTGAAGTGTGGACTCAAAGTGTTGACACATGGATCAGCTCATCGCCTAAGATTTCAAGTCACAGAACTTGCTGAAGATGAAGAACTGCAGAAGTGTCGACACATGGACACGAAGTGTCGACTCAAAGTATCGACACACCTGAGTAAGTGTCGATACATCCGAGATTTCTAGAGAACCAGATTAAAGATATTTGAACTGGGTGTCGACTCAAGAAGTTCAAGTGTTGACCTGAAGTATCGAGTTATAGCTTGAAGTGTCGACACATGGAGTTCTAGGAACAGTAACGGCTAGTTTTTCAAATGCAGAACTCGACCCTTTTACCCCCCAATGGCTAGATTTTCAAGTCTAACGATTAAAAACTAGATTTGAGATCTTGGGAAGGTATTTATATGCTCCAAATCAAATCAAAAAAATATTTTATTGATGGGAATGAAATAGAAACATCCAGGAGAGAAGAAAAGAGAGCATTCACTCCTATTTATTGAAGTTCAACCACTCTCAAGCAAAAGCAAGCCTCCAAGCATTCAACAGCCTTCAAGAGCATTAAAGATCAACCATTCTTGAGTAATCAAAGAGGTTTCATCAAGTTGAAAGCATCACTTCATCGAGCTTCAAAGAGATACCCGCTTTTTATTAGAAAGCTTTTATTCTCTTTACTTCAATCTATTATTTGTTGTAAGGGTTCTTGGTTAGCCTATTAGAAAACCAATAGAGGTTATTGTTGAGCCTTTGAAAATCAATTAGGTTCTTGGTTAGCCCAGAAAACCAAGGGAGGTTGGTGGTGAGCCTTAAAATCATTTAGGTTCTTGGTTAGCCCGTAAAACCAAGTAAGGTTTTGACTTGTGAGCCTTGTGAAAACAAGTTGGGTTTTGATTAGTGAGCCCAAAAAACTAATCGTCTATAATCAGTTAAGATTATAGTGAATTTCTAAGAAGATCTTGGGGAATGGATGTAGGTGCATTGGATAGCACCGAACCATTATACATATTTGTCTTTGTGGTTGCTTATCTTCTCTACTTGCTCTTTCATTTATTACACTTTATTTTCACTTCACTTTTACTTAAAAGCATTATATTTGAATTCGTAGTACCTTGATTAATTGTTGGATTAGATTATATACTATTGCATTGCATCAAGTAATTATTTTTAGAGACCCAATTCACCCCCCTCTTGGGTTGCTTATTGGGCAACAAGTGGTATCAGAGTCCTGTTCTCAGTGTATAGGCTTTACCATCTTGAGTAATGATTTATGGCAGCCCCTATTGGTACTAGTGTAGTTGAGGGTCAAGCCTCAAATAGACCTGCATTTTTTAATGGATCAAATTATACATATTGAAAAACTTGGATGAGAATTTATATGCATTCTTCTGATTATAACTTATGGAGAGTAGTTAATAAAGGTCCTCATATTCCTTCAATTGTGGTTAATGGTATTTTCATCCCAATGCTCGAAGAGGATTAGGATGAAATTGACATTAAGCAATCTGAGATCAATGCTAAGGCAATGAATTTCCTTTATTATGCATTAGATCCTAGTGAATTCAATATGATATCTACTTGCACTTTAGCCAAAGAAATATGGGACGCACATGATGTTACCCATGAGGGTACCGATCAAGTAAAAAAACTAAGGTGAACATGTTTGTGCATACTTATGAAATGTTCTGAATGGAACTTAATGAGTCAATCACTGACATGTATACTAGATTTACAAATATTGTAAATGGAATGAGAAGTCTAGAAAAAGTAATGTCTAATGCTGATCTTGTAAATAAAATCCTCAAGTCACATCCAAAATCGTAGAATCCAAAGGTGTTCGCAATCCAAGAAGCAAAGGATGTTGACAAGCTACCATTAGAGCAGCTGGTTGGATCGCTCATGACTTATAAGCTGAATTCGAAGAAAAAGTCAATGGACATGGATAAAAAAAAAGGGGATTGCATTCAAATCAAATATACAAGAAGAATCCTCAATCAATGAGTCCGAAGAAGAAGAAGAAGATGAAGGCGAAGAAGCTCTCCTTACTATGAAATTTAAAAGATTCATGAAGAAAAGGAAGTTCCCTTACAAGAAAAAATTTCAATCAAATAAAGAAAAGGGAAAAGAGAAAGAGAAAGAAAAGGAGAAGGAGATACCTACATGCTTCGAGTGCAAAAAGGCAGGTCACTACAAATTCGACTGCCCTCTCATAAAGAAGTCAAGGAAGAAGTTAAGAAAGAAGGCAATGATGGCTAGCTGGAGTGATGGTGAGGACTCCAGTTCTGAGGAAGAGCAGATAGAAGTTGCAAATCTTTGTCTTATAGCACATCAAGAGCAAGATGAGATAATTTCCGATACCGAAATAGATTTTACTTTTGATAAGTTAAGAAATGCTTTTGATGAACTTATACATGATTATAAATTGATTTTATCTAAAAATAAAAAGTTGAAAAAGCATGCAAACAGTTTTTCTCATGAAAATAATACTTTATTAAATGAAGTTAGTAATTTGAAAATTAAATTAGATGTTTCAGAAAAGAAAAACAATGCTTTAACAATGGAGAATGAAGTTTTGAAAATATCCAAAACTGTTATTTCTAATGGTGATCTTTTAAAAAAAAATAAAGATTTAGAATTAAAAAATGTAAAGTACAAAAATGAACTTGATAAAATAAAGCCTTTTATTGAAAAATTTATCTATAGTTCAGAAAAACTAAGCCTACTTTTAAATAACCAAAGAGCCATTTTCAACAAAGCAAGATTAGGTTATAGACCTTAAAATTAATAAAAGTATTTTAAAAAATTTTTTGTACCTGCATCATCTAGTATAACATTTTTTTCATGTAAAAAGCAAGGTTATAAATCTTTTCAATGTAATTTGAGAAAAACTAATTCTTATGAAAAAGTTTGGATTCCAAAAGAAACCATTTTAAGTGCTAACCCTAAAAGATCCAAGTTGGCTTGGGTACCTAAAAATAAAGCTTGATTTTTATTGCAGGTGTGTCTTGCAACCAAGGAGAACAAAAGACTTTAGTATCTTGATAGTGGTTGCTCAAGGCACATGACGGGAGATGTAAAGCAATTCACTTCTCTTGAAGCAATGAATGGAGGGACTGTGACCTTCAGGGATAATGGTAAAGGAAAAATCACTGGTATTGGTAAGGTTCACATTACTCCTTTTAGTTGTATTAGTAATGTACCTTTAGTCGAAGGTTTAAAGCACAAGCTTTTAAGTATTAGTCAATTCTACGATAAAGGTTTTCAAGTTATTTTTAAATCGTCTTATTGAATGATTACTAGTCCAGATATAAATGGAGTACAATTCATTAGAAAAAGATATATTAATGTTTATTTGGTAGATTTAGATTATCTATCTTTACCTAATGGAGAATGCATTGTTGCAATGAATTCTACTAAAGATAAGACTAGTTGGCTTTGGCATAGAAGATTAGGGCATGCTAATATGTATCTACTTTCAAAACTTTGCAAAAAAAATTTAGTTAGAGATTTACCTGAACTTTTTTTGAAAAAGATAGAGTTTGCCAAGCATGTCAATTTGGAAAACAAGTTAAAACCTCTTTCAAACCTAAAGGTTTTGTATCTACTAGTAGGCCACTATAACTATTTCATATAGATATCTTTGGACTAACTAGAATATCAAGTCTAGAAGGCAAGAGATATGGATTAGTCATAGTGGATGATTTTTCGAGATTTATATAGATTTTCTTTCTAGCACATAAAGATGAATCATTTTCTGCATTTATAAAGTTTTATCGAAAAGTTTTAAATGAAAAAGGTATTTTAGTTGTATTCATTCATAGTGATCATGGAACTGAATTTAAAAATCAAGATTTCGAAAACTTTTGTAATGAAAAAGCTATTGAACATAACTTTTCTGCACCTAGGACACCTCAGCAGAATGGGATAGTAGAAAGAAAAAATCGTACTTTAGAAGAAATGGTACTATGCTTTGTGAAAATGATTTACCAAGATATTTTTGGGATGAAGCTATTAATACTGCATGTTATATTTTGAATCGAGTTTTAATCTGCCCTATTTTGAAGAAAACTCCTTACAAACTTTGGAATAAAAGAAAACCAACTTTAAAGTATTTTCAAGTTTTTGGTTGCAAATATTTTATCTTAAATAATGGCAAAGATAATCTTGAAAAATTTGATGCCAAGTCTAATGAAGATATCTTTTTAGGATACTCCACATCAAGCAGGGCATACAGAGTTTTCAATAAAAGAACCTTAGTTGTAGAGGAGTTTGTGCATGTTGTTTTTGAAGAATCTACTAACAAATCCTCCAGAAAAGATGATACTTCTGATGAGTATGTAGGCGCTGATAAGCTTCAAAAGTTGACACTGAATGATCAACCGCCCCAGCCAAGTGAAGATGATAAAGACAAAAGTGAGAGAGGTGAAGACACTCCAAAGTACCAAGATCTACCTAAGGAGTGGAGATATGCTCATGGATATCCTAAGGAATTAATCCTAAGTGATCCATCTAAAGGGGTAAAAACTCGAGCCCCAATTAGAAATGAATGTGACTATATAGCTTTTGTTTCTCAAGTTAAGCCTAAATATTTTGAAGAAGCTAAAAAAGACCCTAACTGGATTAATGCCATGCAAGATAAACTAATTTAGTTTGATAGAAATGATGTTTGGACATTAATAGAAAGACCATCTAATGTTTCTATTATTGGCACTAAATGGGTATTTAGGAATAAATTAGATGAAAATGGAATTGTTAATAAAAATAAAGCTAGGCTAGTTGCTAAAAGCTACAATCAGGAAGAAGAAATTGATTTTGATGAAACTTTTGCTCCTGTTGCTAGACTAGAAGCAATTAGACTACTTTAGCATTTGCTTGTTTTATGAATTTCAAACTATTTCAAATAGATGTTAAGATTGCTTTTCTAAATGGTTTTATAACAGAAAAAGTTTTTGTTAAACACTCGCTTGGATTTGAAAATCATGCACATCCTGATCATATTTTTAAATTGTACAAAGCACTTTATGGATTAAAGCAAGCACCTCGAGCCTGGTATGAAAGACTTAGCAGATTTTTGATTGAAAATGAATTTTCTGGAGGCCATGTTGATAAAACCTTATTTTTGAAGAAAAAAGATAATGATTTATTAGTAGTACAAATATATGTTGATGATATCATTTTTGGTGCTATTAATGAAATTCTTTGCCAAGAGTTTGCTAAGCTAATTCAGGGTGAGTTCGAGATGAGCATGATAGGAGAACTCAATTTCTTTCTCGGACTCTAGATCAATCAAACTAAAGATGGAATCTTCATCAACTAAGCTAAGTATAGAAGAGAGATTATAAAGAAGTTTGGGATGGAGACTACTAAATCAATAGGTACACCTATGAGCCCCTCTTGTAGACTTGATAAAGATGAGCATGGTAAATCAATAGATCAAAAGTTATACAGAGATATGATTGGCTCTTAACTGTACTTAACTGCTAGTAGACCAGATATAATATTTAGTGTATGCATGTGTGCTAGATATCAGTCTGAACCTAAGGAATCACATTTGATGGCTGTTAAGCACATTATTAGATATCTATCTGGTATAATTGATATTGGCTTATGGTATTCTAGAGATTCATCTGCTAAATTAATTGGATATTCTGATACTGATTTTGCTAGTTATAAATTGGATAGAAAGAGTACTAGTGGTACTTGCCAATTTCTTGGAGTTAACTTAATCTCCTGGTTTAGCAAGAAACAAACTTCAGTTGCACTATCCACAGCTGAGGCTGAGTATATTACAACAAGAAGTTATTGTGCTCAAATTTTATGGATTAAGCAACAACTTGAAGATTTTGGAATCAAGTTAACTAGTACACCTATAAAATGTGATAATACCTGTGCTATTTGCTTGACCAAAAATCCTGTTCAACATTCTAGGAATAAACATATTAAAATTAGACATCATTTTATTAGAGATCATGTTGAAAAGAATGATGTTATGCTTGAATTTATTAGTACTGAATTTCAATTAGCTGATATTTTGACTAAGCCTTTTCTGGAAGATCGGTTCTGTATGATTAGAAGAGAGCTCGGGATCATTAATCCTTTTGATTAAAATTTTCCTATCTTTGACTTAAAGCAATCATATTTGACATCAATCAAATTCAATCATTGTTATTTTCATTGAATTTAATTGAATTTCCAGTATATTTGATCAGACCTTCAGTCTCTTAACTTTCAGTTTTTAAGTCGATGTGTCGACAGATTAATGTGTTGACACCTGAATGTGTCGACATATTCATGAGTTGACACATGAATGGTAGCAGACCGAGGATAAGGACTTTCCGAAGTATTTTTTCCTCATTTCACCTCCCCACTCGAGCTGACACATACCCTAAGCTTCTCCACACTCCTCCTTCCCTCCATTTCGTGCTCAAAACCCCTCGATTCCTCGTTTGGAACACTTTTTGGTTTGGATTTAGCGACATTCCACCTCCCATTTCAAATTTAAATCCCAGAAACCCTAGGTTTCCCTTCCAAAGTTGTTCAAATCCTTATTCTTTGTAATGGGACCCCGGAAATAAGTAGTCCATTGCCCTCAGCATTCCAATTAGGAGGAAGAACGAAGAACCAAGGCCAGACACGAAGCTAGAGCTCCAGATCCACCTGCTTGACCTCTTTTTGCATCTTCTAGCCGGATGAGTTTGAAGATGGTCGTCGGAGGATGCTGTGTGGACTTCAGTTTTGTCAACCAGCAGTACTTCAAGATCGGTCAGTGGATTCGAGAGGCTGGTTTGACATCTTTCTGTTATCTAAGTGAGAGATATTATCCAAGGCTTATTCGAGAGTTTTATGGATCACTAGCCCATGAGAGTGATGGTTGGCTAGCTCAGGTGAGAGGTAGGGATATCTCAGTTACTTCAGAGATTTTGTGCAGAGTGTGGGATATTCAGATGACTGGATCAGTTGTTGATAGCCTGATTGATAGAGTGAATGGTCTCCAATGTATATTCAAGTCAAACATATCGCCTGAGGGAGCCACCGTGCCTGCATCCCGTCTGTCAACAGAGATGAGATTATTGCACCACATTGTTGCCCAGATCCTTTTGTCGAAGATCGGATATTTTGATTATATCACTGAGCGGGAGTTTCTCATGATGGTCTCATTGGTACAGCACACACCCATCTGCCTTTCGGTCATCATGGTTCATTAGATGATAGAGGCTTCGACGAGTCAGCGACTCTCCCTACCATACGAGATGGGGTTGACTTTATTGTTCAGGGAGTATGGTGTTAGTTTTAAGGATGAGCCCTTCTGCAAGCTACTTCATACTGATGTTTATGACATCAGGTCATTACACAGGATGGGTTATCATCTATTCAGAGGCCAGTGGAGATGCAGAGTATCTGGTCAGGTCGATGACAGAGTTGATGATGATGATGCTGTAGAAGAGGAGCGCATCCTTTCCGGCAAGGCAGGACCTACAGAGAGTCAGCCTGAGACAGCAGCACAGCCAGAGACTGCATCTCAGTCTAAGCCTTCAGCACATCCTCAGCCAGTTCAGTCGGATACTCCAGTAGTTTCATAAAGTTTATTGGACAGAGTCAGGTGCATTGAGATAGATGTTTTGATCATTAGACAGCATCTTGACTGCTTCATTACTAATACTAGAGAGAGCCACAGTGGATTGAGTGATGGCATCTCAGCTATTCTGATCACACTATCCAGACCTATAGGGAGTACTCCAGTTTCTGATACAGCACCGCCTGCTTCAGCACTAGTTGTTGATGATAGCAGTGATGATGATGGTGATGATGAGGAGACTGACTCTAATAGATTCAACTTTCCAGATCTGATTTCAAAACCAGTGGCAGAGGTGACGGCAGACTTGCCTAGGAGTTCCACTTGTGACCCTTCCAGTTTACCTACTCAGACTCTAGTCCTATCTTCTCCTCCATCCAGATCAGATGATCATGTTCCGATTCCTATTCTTTCACCTATTATTGATTCACCCATTATCGATACATCCATTATTGACAGTCCTATCATTGATTCACCGATTACAGATTCGCCCATTCATTCTTCAACTGATCCACCTATCATTGATACACCTATCTTATCATCAGCTGATACGCCTGTTTTTAATACACCCTCTGCTAAAACACCTACCATCCAAACATCCTCTCTTATCCGAGAGCTAGGTTTTTACACACCTGGCTTTCAGTATCTTGATTCTGGTCCATCCTTTGATCGTACACCACTTCCGACAGTCATAGAGACTGTTGACCCGATCTGCTCTGTTCCTGCTGAGGACATAGCTTCTACCTCTTCTACTCTAGCTAGAGGTCGGACGTATGCTCGACGTAGAGGACGTGGTCATCGTACTCCTCCATGACCGAATAGGACCCACCTCTGAGATCTCATATTGATGTGGCCTCGAGCTCGCTCTTTTACTGATACTGGACTGATTGAGATCGGATCTTCTGATGATGATGAGGATGAGGATTAGGATATCTTTGTATCTTTTGATAGTTTACTTTTATGCATCTTTTGTATGTAAAACTTTTGACTTTAAATAAAATATTATGTTGTACTTCATGTTTATGACTTCATGTGAATTGAATGCTCTAATTTTCCTTAGTACTTTATTGTCTTCATTTATGAGTAAATGAATGAATGAATTTTTATTATAATTTATTGATATGTCTTAAATATCTTGCCTATTTGTTTTCCTACCTTTTTAATGATAACAAAAAGGAGGAGTAATAAGACTAAAGTATAAATGTAATCTGCAAGGGAGTAAATATATGATGTGCAAGGGGTAATAAGAGTATTTAAAAAAAAAATGAAAACTTAGTTGAACTTGAATTGAAAATTGTTTGCAAATTCCTTAAGTAAGGGGGAGCGATACTTTCTTTACATTGAAAATCTTTTCTGAATTGAATTTCATCTTAAATTCCTTCTTTAAATGTTTGAAAAGATATTCATAAACTATTTTATGGATCATCAATTCAGGGGGAGCCTTGTTTATTGCTGAATTTTTGCCTCTCCTAAACATATTTTCTTGTAGAGTATCACGATACATGTGTTTATATCTTATATATATCCCAAAGCTCTGATACTCTAAATCATTATAACAAGCTCTAACACTCTTAATCATTATATCACACTTGCTCTGATGCATCATGTCAATATTGCAAATTATTTTGATACCCCTATTGCATTTAGCTCTATGCGCCTTGATGAATTCTTTTAAAAGCTTTTCATGAAATTTATACTTAAAGGTTTTGTCATCATCCAAAAGGAGAGATTGTTGACTTCGTTATTGATTTTGATGATAAGCAAAATGGTTAAGTATAAGTTGAGTACTAATGATTTCTTTGAAGTATGTTTTTATAGAAAAAGGTGCTCATAAATTTGAAAATTGATTATTTGATTGAAGAAGCCAAGTTTAGATGAAAGATCTGCTCAAAGAGGACATGGACAGTTAAAGTTTACTTGAATGGATATTTGAGTGAAGTATAAATTTGATTCAGCACAAGTTCAGGCATTTTTGTGAAGATTTCAGTGAGGTGTCGACTCAAAGTGTCGACACATGACAGACATCAAGTATCGACACATGAAAGTGATGTGTCGACTGAAGCCGGTATGCAAAGAATGTTTCAGATGGCATGGCTGAAGTATCAACACATGGACTTGAAGTGTCAACTCAAAGTGTCGACATATGGATCAGCTCATCGCTTGAGATTTTCAAGTCACATAACTTGTTGAAAATGAAGAACTGCAGAAGTGTCGACACATCGATACAATATGTCGACTCAAAGTGTCGACTCACTTGAGTAAGTGTCGACACATCTAAGATTTTCAGAGAACCAGATTGAAGATATTTGAACTAGGTATCGACTCAAGAAGTTCAAGTGTCAACCTGAAGTGTCGACTCACAGCCTGAAGTGTCGATACATGGAGTTCTGGGAACAGTAACGGCTAGTTTTTCAAACGCATAACTTGACCCTTTTACCCCCCAACTGCTAGATTTTCTAGTCTAATAGCTAGAAACCAGATTTAAGACTTTGGAAAGGTATTTATATGCTCCGAATCAAATCAAAAAGATATTTTATTGATGGGAATAAAATATAAACATCCAAGAGAGATGAAAAGAGAGTATTCACTCTTATTCATTGATGTTCAACCACTCTCAAGCAAAAGCAAGCCTCCAAGCATTCAAGAGCCTTCAAGAGCATTAAAGATCAACCATTCTTGAGCAATCAAAGAGGCTTCATCAAGTTGAAAGCATCACTTCATCGAGCTTCAAAGAGATACCCGCTTTTTATTAGAAAGCTTTTATTCTCTTTACTTCAATCTATTATTTATTGTAAGGGTTCTTGGTTAGCCTATTAGAAAACCAAGGAAGGTTATTGGTGAGTCTTTGAAAACTAATTAGATTCTTGGTTAGCCCGGAAAACTAAAGAAGGTTGGTGGTGAGCCTTAAAACTATTTAGGTTCTTGGTTTGCCCGTAAAACAAAGTAAGGTTTTGACTTGCGAGCCATGTGAAAATAAGTTGGGTTTTGATTAGTGAGCCCAAAAAACTAATGAGCTGTAATCGATTGAGATTATAGTAAATTTTCAAGGAGATCTTGGGGAGTGGATATAGGTGCATTGGATAGCACCGAACCACTATACATCTTTGTCTTTGTGGTTGCTTATCTTCTCTACTTGCTCTTTCATTTATTGCTTTTTATTTTCGCTGTACTTTTACTTAAGAGCATTACATTTGAATTCGTAGTACCTTGATTAATTGTTGGATTGGATTACATACTATTGCATTGCATCAAGTAATTATTTTTAGAGAGCCAATTCACCCCCACTCTTGGGTTACTTACTGGGCAACACCATGCCCTCTCTAACTAGGGTTACACTTAGGTCACAAGTCCTCTTCCTAGTTAGACTACAAGTCCTTTCTGATGCGGGACGAAAATCGATGTAATCCTGGATTATTTGGGAAAGGAAAATAACTAAACAAACTAGGACCGTGGGAGGGCTAAGAAGACTCCCGGGACTAGGGTGATATTGAAACTAAAACCCTAAACAGTTGATCTCTTTTGTTTTCAATTTTCTATGGTGGAGGTGGTGAAGGAAAGATGGAGATGGGAGATTGGGAAATGGAACTCATGGCCCTGGGACTCACTCTAACGGGGAGACGCATACAGAAAGTCAGGGGTCAAAGCATAAAGCTACCTTCCCGAGGGATCAAAGCACATAGCTACCCTCCCGAGAGATCAAAGCACCAGCTACCCTGAGCTCTCATCAAGCCCATCATCCACATAGTAGGGGTCTCATAGAGGCTGCTAGGGTGACTCTCAAAGGACATGAGGGGAAAAAGAAGATGAGATACGAGATAACTAGGGTGCTCGAACCCATCATCCACAAAGTAGGACTCTCACACCGCCCAACAAACCCATTATCCACACAGTAGGGAAAGAAGGCAAACGGGCCTCAGTCTAGAACCAGAACCAATGGAGAACCTCAAAAATTTATATCAAATCATCTAATCTATTACAGGGGGGAGAGTGGGCCTTTATATAGAAAAACCAAAATCCTTAGTTTCTTAGCCTTTAAGAAAACTAAAAAAGGAAAATAAATTACATCAAATTTCATGTTGCATCAAAAGTGGTGCTGATCTGCTCTGAGAAGCATGTCGTCTTGATGATCTGCTCCAGAAAGCATGCTGCTATGAAAATTGGATTGCTCTGAAATTCATGCAAACTCATTTCATGGTCGTGGAAGCGAGGGAACCAACTCCGACGGGGCACCAACGGATGGTCAGGAAGCGGGCAGCGGATGGTCAGGAAGCGGCGGATGGCTGGCAGTGGGCTGCAGGCGAGGCGGTGGCATGGGAATGGCATGGCATGCTGGGCATGTCGTTTGGTCTCCCATGACCGTGGGAGACCTCCTGGGCACCGGCATGGCTGGTGGATGGCAGGGGAGGCCGGGGACGGCGGGTTGGTGGCCGGCAGATAGGCGGGCGGCGGCGGCAGGCGGCAACGACGGGCGGTGGCAAAGGGCCGGCACGGCTTGCACGACCATGCCATTTGGGCTTCCCATGGCCATGGGACCCAAGGGCACCAGTGGGGGCCCTCCGGCGGCTGGGCATGAGCCGGCGGGCGACCGGTGGCAGGCCGACGGTGGCAGGCGGTGGCGGTGGTGGCGGTCGTGGGACATGGACGACGGTTGGTCTTCCCATGGCCATTCGTCTTCCATGGGCATGGGTGGCGGTGGCAGCTTCTCCAGCGAGGGCGGGGGCTGGCTAGCATCGACGACGGTCCGGCGAGGGCAGCCGGGGGTCGGGCGGCCCAGATCTGGGGTCGAAGGGGGCGGAGGCTAGGGTTTGGGTGTTTTAAAAAATTCACGAGAGAAGGATGGAGGAGATGGAATAAGGCTGGGATAACTCGGGGATAAACCTAGAATAAAACTAGAATAGCGGGGATAGATGGAATAGTGGGAATAGAAAAATAAAAAAATGCAAGAAAATTAAAGAAATAGAAAAAAATACCCGGACGACGGCTAGATCCCCATCACTTTTTTAGCTAGGTTAGAATTACAAGATTTAAAAGGATTAGGAATCCCAACTAGATTAAAATAGGATTAGTCTTCTCCTTCTTCACTTAGGCTTGGACTTGGTCAACACCTTTGGACGCCTCCTCTCACTTTGAATGGCATATTGGGCTTTGGGGTAGCAAGGGAAAGTCATCCATGGGCCAAGGATGCATGGGCTTGGGCCTCCTGGAAGCTGGGGTGCCTGGTTCCCTGGGCTAGCATATTCCTGATATCAAAAAGGAATCTTGGTTCTTCTTGCTTGGGCTTGCTTCCTGGGCTTGAATTTGAAGGCCTGGAGTGCTGGGATAACCTAGAAAACATGGGCTCCTAGTATATGGAATATTTCGAAAGCATCTGGAGGGAATCTGGCATTTGAAATGGTATTTGGAGGGAATTAGGGCACCTAGGTGTCAATTGGGCTCCCCTAAGATGATGTAACTATCTCTGGCTCCAGAATGAGGTATGGTGGAACTCTAAAATAGTATAGCCTCCTTACTTATACAAAAATTGGGTTCATACTGGACTCATAACTGATGTACAGGACTCAATATACTGACTAGGTTGATGGTTGAGAAAAATCAACTAACCTCAACTTATTACAAGACTCAATCTTAATTGATTACAAAATTTTCAAAACTTTGACACATGACTAATTAAACCATATAGGATCCAGGGATCCGTGTCTGATCCTGGTGTCCCCACCATTTCTCCCGGGGCGGGAGGAACTCGACCCCGTCGAGTATGGGTCAATTTGGCTCAAGGAGGGTTTGGATTAAGACACTACATATCTACACCAGCATTCCACAAGTCCTCAGATTCTAGCCGACCTTACTACCGAACCAAATATCACTGACAGCCTCTATTCTAGGTGTCGATAGCTTGATTGATGCAGGACGAAAGCTCTGATACCAAAATTGATGCAGAACGGATATGTGGAATGCGGAAGCAAATTAAAATTAATATATATTTTTATTTTTATTTTCTTTTTTTATATATTTTCGGAAGTTGGCTTTGACTTAAATGAAAGTTAAACTAAATTGATAGAAACTATATAATAATTGAAAGCACAATTCAAAGAAACTAGATTATCAGAGTAGTTCAGAAGTAAAGGATCGCTGGGGGTTGAGAAACTCCCAGACCTAGGGTTTCGCTCTGAACTTTCAACAGGACAGAAATAAAGAGAAGGGAAGGGTTATGTACCAGGCAGTGATCTTTACAGAGTTTGGTGGAAGGACTCTCTCGATCAGATTGTTGGATCCTCGAATTCGGATATCTTCGTAATGGATCCTCCAATACTGGTCCTTTGGCAGAGTTGGCTTCTCCTGAACTCAGGATCTGGGAAAGAAGAAGAACAAGTTAAGGAACAAGATACTCAAAGAAAGAATTTACCAGATAAGAACTTGAAAAATTGATGTTGCTGAAATCCTGATTCTCTTGGATGCTGATCTGACTTCCTCTGGGATTTGCTCTGTATTCGAAGTAGCCGATCTGGACCTGGATGCTGGTGGTCGGCCTCTACTTGGAAGAGAGGGGCCGTGAGATGATGAGATAGATTAGGGTTTGGATGATTGGTGGAATGAAGAAGATGATGGGCGGCTAGGGTTTGGAATTGAAGTGGCTAACCTAGGGTTTTGGTTGGATTTTGGGGTTGGAGATCTCACACCTCCTCAAGGTTCCTAGGGAACCCAGATTTACTCCCTCACGGAGCTCAACACCTGAATACAAGTGCGGAAGAAAGAAACACAAAGTTGCTCACACAGAAATTGATTTCATTCATTAGTAAATTCAAGAGTTACATAGAGTTGAATATATAGACATAACAAAGAAATAAAATTTTATACATTTCCCATGTGGGACTAATAGGACTAACCCACACTTTAGGCATCAAATTCTCTTCCCAAGACTCCTTCCATGAGTGGGCTGCCCAAAAACTCCAAGAAAACTTGAAAATTAGCTCCAAATGGCAGGTTATGGGGGTGTCTCCTAGTATCTCTCCATGAATCAAGGATTTTCCCTTCATGGTTTGGCTCATTTGGACACCTCCTAGTCTTGCTCCACAAGTTTAGGCTTCTTCCTTTCATGGCTTTGGCACTTTTGGAAACTTTTGGGAACCTCCTTGAATTCCTCCCCAAGACATGCTCTCTTCCCTTTTATAACTTGGATTTTTATGGAACATTGTGGGGCACCTCCTTGATCCTCTCTTCAAGAAAAATTCTTGCCATCCTGGCTTGGGTTTATCTGGAAAGAAATTGGCTCCTCCTTGGATTGAGGTATCTTGATGGATTTCTCTCCCAAGTGGTGCAAGAAAAAAAAGGAACTTACTTCTTGTGGTGTAGGGACCAAAGACACTGGATGGAGATGTGGCGCCTCCTGGACTCTGGCTTGTGGCTGGGAGTGTGGCGCCCACTTGCTTGGGCCTGGGAGAAAAATGTGGCACCCTGGACCTTGACTTGATTGAAAAAAAAGTGGCACCAACCTGGAGAAGACCTAGACAACTACTAGGACTTGTACTAAGTCAACATGACTCAACAAAATTTAAATTGCAAGGAAATACAGACTCAAGACTAAAATTGAGTTGACCAAGTCAACCATTATTACAAAACCAGAAAACCCTAATTCTTCGGGCAAGGTCAATCAAAGATCCAGATGGAGCCCTGAAGTCTTCTTCTGAGTCTGGTGCCCGCACCATTGATCGTCCAAAGTTCTCTCAATCTTTACCTCACTAAAAGGCCAAATTATATGTGGTCGCTCTAGGATGGGTTCACTCACAAAGAAAGGGAGTGGCTCAAAGGGCTTGCTAGGTATCTCTACTGGGTCCCTATACTATACATGTCTAAGATGATGAAGGTGGAGCTAATACCTAAATCAGGTGGTCTCTCAAGAACATAGGCATTGGGTCCACTACTATTCATTATTTTGGATGGGCCAGCTTCGCAAGCAGAAAATTCCTTTACAATCATAAAATCCTCTATAGAAAATTCTTTACCTTTTCTTTGGGAATTAGCCAAGTTGTTATTTAGTTCATTACTGAGGTTCAACTCCTGACTAATTTTATGATGCATATGCTGTGTAGAGGCTAGTGCATGTGTGGACAGGTGGATTGGGTCTATAAATTTATTGGACTCAACTAACACCTAAAAGACTCGACTAGACTTCTCTATCAAAGAAAATTTATTGGACTCTATGGGTGTAAACTTTAACAAACTATAGGGGACCCCAAACCCTGATCCCTACCTTGAGGCTAAACCTAGGAGAGCCCATCGTCATGACCCAGTCCAAGAGGTTCATCCAAGAAGACCCAATCAGAATTTTATAGACCAGGAAGACAGATCCTATAAGAACATTAAACTTGATGCACCCACTTTTGATGGTTGTCTTGACCTAAATGTTTATATAGATTGGGAGGGAGAAGTTGATCAGTATTTTGAGTGGTACGATATGTCTGAGATGCGTAAGTATAGGTTTGCCAAGCTTAAGTTAGTTTGCCAGGCCAGGTTATATTGGGCTAATGTTGAGAGAGCACTTAGACAAGGAGGCTATGAACTCATAGTCACCTGGAGGGCCATGAAGGCTAAGCTTAGAGAGAAATACATTCTAACCTCATATCGTTATGGTTTGTTGGATCAGTGGCAAAGATTGAGTCAAGGTAGCAAGAGTATAGATGAGTACATTACGAAATTTGATGAGTATTCCATACGATGTGACTTAGATAAGGCTGAGGATGTTGTTCTGTCTTGATTTAGGGCTGGCCTTGGAGATGATATTAAGAGGGAGTTCTACATGAGAGAGGTTAGTGACCTGGACCATGCCTACCAGATTGCTAGGGATTATGAGCATTTTCAAAGAGGGGCCCATCTACTGTAGACCCGAGCCCACTAGATATCCTAGTCAGTACCTAGGAGCTAGCCAGTCCCACCAGAGCCGACGCAGTCCTAGCCAACCTAGCCCGAGTTGACCCAGTCTGAGTCACCCTGACCCGAGTTGATCCCAGCTTAGTACTCCTTTGACCCATAGAGATGATTGAGGTAAATCTGTAGAGGTCCACAGGAGTCCCAATCCCTAGAAGACCTATTTTAAATGTCGGAAACTAGGCCACTTTGCTAGCCAGTGCCCAGTTAGTGCCTTACATTTAGGTGAGCTAGAGGAAGAGGAGCCTGAACCAATAGCTGAACCTGAGGAAGAAATCTATGAGGCTGATGACCAGTTGTTGGATGAGTATGATGGAGAGGAAGAGATATCTGAGTTTGAGGACCTGTTAGGCGTGGTTAGGTGCATCTTGACCCAAACCCCAGTTAAGGAAGATTGGTGTAGGACTAACATCCTACAAACCTTTGTTAAGATAGGGGGTAAGGTTTTTAAGATCATCATAGATAGTGGGAGTTGTGTCAATGCCATCTTTGCTAGTATAGTCAGATTTTTAGGGTTGACCACGGTTCCCTATCCTAGACCCTACAAGGTTTCTTGGATAGATTCCACCTCCATCCAGATCAAGTCTAGGTGCCAAATCTTAGTTAAACTACAATCCTAGAAGGAAAAGATTTGGTGTGATGTTCTTCTCATGGAAGTAAGTAGTGTCATTTTAGGTCGACCTTGGCTTTATGATCATGATGCAACCTTGTTTGGTCGAACTATTGTCTATGCTTTTAGTCACCATGGGAATAAGTTTGTTATCCCCCCAACTCCACCTAGAGACCTAGTTAAGAGAGGTTCAAGTAGCCTTAAGGACAAGAAACCAGGAGTTAATCTGATTAAGGTTAAGGAGTTAGAAAAAGAGATTGCTGAGGGTAACCCTATTTGGATCTTGACCACCAAAGAAATCCATGAGCAGACCCAAAAGAAACACCCTCCAGAAATTGTTGAGGCTCTTAAAGAATTTGAGGATGTCTTCCCTGATGATTTACCTGATCAATTACCACCCCTCAAAGAAATCCATGAGCAGACCCAAAAGAAACACCCTCCAGAAATTGTTGAGGCTCTTAAAGAATTTGAGGATGTCTTCCCTGATGATTTACCTGATCAATTACCACCCCTCAAAGACATCCAACATGCCATAAATCTGGTCCCAGGAGCCACTTTACCAAACCTTCCTCACTAAAGAATGAACCCCAGTAAGCATCAAGAATTACAAAAACAAGTGGTAGAGTTACTTAGGAAGGGCTTCATTAGGGAGAGCTTGAGTCTATGTGCAGTCCCTGCTCTATTGACCCCTAAGAAAGATGGTACCGAGAGGATGTATGTAGACAGTAGAGCCATCAACAAAATAACTATGAAATATAGGTTTTCCATCCCCCGATTGGATGACATGCTAGATATGATGGCCAGTGCTAATGTTTTCTCAAAGATAGACCTTAAGAGCGGCTATCATCAAGTTAGGAATAGACTTGGGGATAAGTGGAAGACCACATTCAAGACTAAGGATGGCCTGTTTGAGTGGGTTGTGATGCCTTTTGGCCTTTCAAATGCACCAAGTACATCTATGAGGATTATGACCCAAGTCCTGAGAGAATATACTGGAAAATTTGTTATGGTCTATTTTGGTGATATCTTGATCTATAGCAGGACTATAAAGGACCACCTTAGTCACCTTAGGTTAGTATGTCAGACCCTTAGGGAGAATAATCTCTATGCCAACTTTAAGAAATGTGAGTTCATGACACATAGGGTTATCTTCCTAGATTTTGTTATCACCCCTGAGGGAGTTTCTGCAGATCCTGAAAAGGTTAGGGCAATTATTGAGTGGCCTATACCCACTTGTGTCCACGATGTGCATAGTTTCCATTGCCTAGCAACCTTTTACAAGAGATTTATTAGGGGTTTTAGTACTATCATCGCACCTATAACTGATTATATTAAGAAGGATACATTTGAGTGGACCAAAGCAGTTGATAAGGCCTTCCTAGAACTTAAGGATAAGATGACCCATGCACCCATCCTTAGATTACCTGACTTCTCTAAGATATTTGAGGTTGCTTGCGAAGCCTCAGGAATAGGAATAGGTGGGGTACTAAGTTAAGAAAATCACCCTGTGGACTTCTTTAGTGAAAAGCTGAATGAGGCTAAACTTAAGTACTCTACCTATGTGGTGTGGGCACCAGACTCAGAAGAAGACTTCAGAGCTCCATCTGGATCTCTGATTGACCTTGCCCGAAGAATTAGGATTTTCTGGTTTGTAATAAGGGTTGACTTGATCAACTCAATTTTAGCTTGAGTCTGTATTCCCTGCAGTTTATTTTGTTGAGTCATGTTGACTCAGTAGTGGTCTAGGACTTCAACCTGGAGTGTCACATTTTCTCCCAAGGCCAAGCAAGTGGGCGCCACACTCCTAGCCACACTCCCAACCACACGCCTGAGTCCAGGGGGCACCACATCTCCATCTAGTATACTCTGGTCCCCACACCACAGATAGCAGCTCCCTTCTCTCATGCGCCATTTGAGAAGAAAGCAACCAGGGATCCACAAATCATGGGGGCGGCCCAAGACCTTCCATAAGAGCCAAGCTATGAAAGGGAAGAAATTCTTCTTGGAGAGAACTTCAAGGAGGTGCCCATTCCCTGCCAAAAATACCCAAAACAAAGATGGGAAGGACCATGACTTAGGGAGAAAGAAAAGGAGGAGTCCAAAAGAGTTGAGCCATGGAAGGAAAGAAATCCTCTCTTGAAGAACAAAGCTTGGAGGCGCCATCTACCTTCCTTTTAAAACCCAAATCAAATTTTTTTGGAACCTTTGGCCGGCCATATGTGTAGGGATTGATCCTACAATCTTAATTTGAAGATCCCCTCCTTTAGTCCCACATGGGAAGATGTAAAACCCTACTCTCTTGTAAAGTCCTATAAATTAAACCCTTCTTGTAAATTTGAAAGTAATCTGATGAATGAATTCAAGTTTTTGTGTGAGCAAATTCTGTGTTTTCTCTCTTTTGCACTTGCATCCAGGTGTTGAGCTCCGTGAGGGAGTAAATCCGTGTTCCTCAGGAACCTTGAGGAGGTGTGAGATCTCCAAACCACCAAATCCTAGGTTAGCCACTTCACTCCCAAACCCTAGCCGCCCATCATCCTTCTCTTTCCACCAAGCCCTAGCATATCCCACCTCTCAAGGCCATCCTCTTCAAGTCAAGGCCGACCCCAGCATCTGGGTCCAGTCCGGATACTTCAGATCCAGAGCAATTCCCAGAGGAAGTCAGATCAACCTCCAGGAGAATCTGGATTTTAGCACATCAACCTTCAAGTTCTTCAATCTGTTAAATTCTTCCTTGAGTATCTGATTCCATCACTTGTTCTTCTTCTTTCCTAGATCTTGAGTCTAGGAGAAGCCGACTCAGCCACAGGACCAGTATTGGAGGATCCATTGCGAAGATATCCGAATCTGAGGATCCAACAATCTGCTCGAGAGAGTTCTTCCACCAAACTCTGTGAAGATCACTGTCTGGTCGGTAACCCATCTCTTCTCTTTATTTCTGTCCTGTTGAAAGTTCAGAGCGAAGCCCTAGGTCTGGGAGTTTCTCAACCCCTAGCGATCCATTACTTCTGAACTACTCTGATAACCCAGTTTTATTTAAATTGTGCTTTCAGTTATTACCTAGTTTCTTTCAATTTAGTTTAGCTTTCCTTTGAGTCAAAGCCAATTTCTAAAATATATATAAAAAAAAAGAATTAATCTTAATTTATTTCCGCATCACATCATCTTCTCTTTTGTTCTGCATCACTATGACAAAGAATTTTATGCGGTAGTCTAAGGCCTTAGATATTGGAGACATTACTTACTACCGTAAGAGTTTGTCTTATTTTCTGACCATGAGGCACTCTGGTTCCTGAACTTCCAAAAGAAACTCAACCCAAGGCATGATAAATGGATCGAGTACATTCAGGCATACACCTTTATCCTGAAATACCGTGCCGAAATAAACAATAAGATAGCAGATGCCCTTAGTCATAAGTCTTTGCTTTTAGGTTCAGTCAACACCCAAGTCATAGTGTTTGATAGATTAAAGGAAGAGTATGAAGCCTGCACAGACTTTGGTGACATTTTTCAGACCCTTAGGCTAGGACCATCCAGTACCCATAGTGAGTATACCATTTAGGATGGCTACCTATTCCAAAATAATAGACTCTGCATCCTTAGAACTTCTCTTAAAGAATTCCTGATTTGGGAGACCCATGCTGGAGGTTTAGCTGATCACTTTGGTAGGAATAAGACTATTTTAGCAATAGAAGATTAGTTTTATTAGCCAGGTTTGAAAAGGCATGTAGCTCATATTATAGCTAGGTGTAGAACTTGTGCTGTTGGAAAATTGCAGAAGCAAAATACTGGTCTCTACACACCTTTACCAGTGCCCGATCGCCCTTGGCAGGATCTCAGTATGGACTTCATGTTAGGATTACCTAAGATCCAGAAAAGACACGATTCTATTTTTGTAGTGGTCGATAGGTTCTCTAAGATGGCTCACTTCATCCCATGTTCCCAAACATTTGATGCATCTATAGTAGCCAAGCTTTTCTTAAACAATGTGGTTAGACTCCATGGCCTACCCAAGACCATCGTATCTGATAGGGATGTTGGGTTCACCAGTTATTTCTAGAAAATCCTCTGGCACCTGTTTGGGACCAAGCTTAAGTTTTCTATAGCCTACCAACCCCAAACAGATGGCCAAACTGAAGTGAACCATAGCCTAGGAAACCTCCTTAGATGCCTGGTAGGTGAACACATTAGAAATTGGGACCTATTGTTGCCTAGAGTAGAGTTCGCTTATAATAGCTCAGTAAATAGGACCACGGGAAAGAGTCCTTTTGAGATAGTCCATGGGTATAAGCCTAATTGCCCCATTGATCTGATTCCTTTACCTGTTCATGCACGACTCTCAGAGTCCGTAGAGTCATTCGCATAGCATATTAGAGACTTGCATAAAGACATTGGCCAAAAGATTAACTTAAGCAATGAAACATATAAGAAACTAGCTAATTCCCGAAGAAGGACCAAGGAATTTGATGTAGGGGATTCTGTCATGATTAGGCTTAGACCTGAGCGGTTCCCACCTGAGATCGTTAAGAAGCTTCATGCTTGTAGAGCTGGACCTTTTAAAGTGATCGAGAGGGTTACACCAAATGCCTATGTGTTAGATTTGCCTCCAGATTTGGGCATTAGTTCTACCTTCAATATTGCAGACCTGGTTGAGTATAGGGAATCGGTAGCGATACCCAGTAGGGCCTTTGGACCTACTCCTTCCATTGTGAGTGACCCTAGCCCAGAGTGTCCACCAATTATTTGGCCTGAGAGAGGAGAACGGATCGAGCGTATCCTAAATGATCAAGCCATCATGACCCGGGGCCGTGGCTATCAATGTTACCTGGTCCGATGGCAAGGCCAGCCAGAGTTAGACGATTCATAGATTTCTCGAGATGACTTGCAGTGCCTCATCCCAGACCTTCTCGAGAGATATGTGAGCCAGTATGATCCTTACTCGATAGGGTCAAGTTCCTCCCAGCCCGAGAGAATTGGTGCGAACACCAGAGGCACTAGAATAAGACAGAGGCTTCTCAAACCTCTGTGGATTAATTAGTAGTGTTTAAGTCCATTTGTAATAATGGATTAGCCTAATTAAGTTATCATTCTCTTTATTTGAGTCCTGTACCGTCAGCTCATATTGAGCTCATTTTCTTTCTGAGTCCTGTAGATGTTAGTCCAAGTCTAGTGAAGACTCAGTACAAGTGAAGACCAAGCCAGTGCAAGTAAAGATCAACCCAGCTTTAAGTTATGAAGACCATGGAAGGCCTAGTAGAAGAGATTGAAAATCCTAGAGCCACATCGAAAGCCCTGGAGCCCTGGACCGCAGCCTGAAGCCAAAATGGGCCAGCCAAGGCCCAGGTGAGGAGCTAGGGCACCATCCACCCTATGGTCACCACCCCTTGGTCGGCCACTTAGGGTCACCTCCCTTGGCCGACCAAGGTAAGAGAGGAGAGAGCAATTTGAGGGCAATCAAATCCTAGATCTATCATGTATTCTAGCTAGGGTTTGGGTGAGAATCAAATTCCTAGGAAAAGTCTATTATATCCTTACTTGGAGGCCAAGTTAGTGAGTCTATTTAAGAGACTCTATTCTCTTGTATGAAGACACTTTTGAATGAATATACATGAGTTTTCTAATTGCTGTGTGCTAAGGGGATTCTGTGTGAACCCCTCCTCTTCTTCCTTATGTCCTGCACCCAGTCTCCAGCCGCCATCCACCTCTTCAAGCCCTGGCCACCCAACCTCAAACTCTCCTTCCCCTTGCTGTTTTGACTTCATTTCTTCATCCTTGCTTTGTTTCCTAACCCTAGATAGGTTGTTTGTAGGTCCCTCGACTTCTATGAATCCAACAACTCCAGCCAGGCAGTGATCGGATCACCGAGTTGAAAGCCGAGAATCCGTGGTCTTCGACTTGATCATCCATGCCGCATTCAGGAGCGAGAGCGATCCCTTCATCTACGATCTTCATCAAGCATATCCATCATTGTTAGGTACACCCCCTCTATTTGCCAGTAACCTTATTGAAGGAGAACTAGCCCAACTGAGACTTCTTAGCCTCGATGGTCCTCTTTCTTATTGCTTTTTAGGTTCTACTTTGCATGCTGTAGTTTCTTACTTGCATAGAACTCTCTACTTAGGTTCTTGGTCTGTTCTTCGAGAATTAAATACATCACTTAATCTTTAAAAATTACAAAAATAATTATGCATGCATTTTAGTTTTGCATCAATGACGGTGTAGGCGGCAACAGATTGGCATGCCAGGTAGGGGGCAAGACACAGTCTGATCCAAGCCAATCTCCATACGTGCAACTCCACCCAAAACATGATGATGACACATGCATGGGGGGTCTCCACCAGCCATGCGGGAGACCACCCATCTCATGAGGGCCCGCACAGTCCAGAGAGGGAGCCCTCCACTCCACCGCAACCACCTCTGATGCATGTCCAATTGGCTGTGCTCGCCCAGCAGATACAGGTTCTAACTGTGGCTGTGCAACAGTTGCAGCATCAACATTGGTCCCTGACTACCCACCAATAGCTAGGGACCCTTGTGGCCCAAGCCGCCCACCCTGTGATAGCCTGTGGTCTTTCCAAGGAAGGCCTTCACTTCCGCGAGCCACAATAGATCCCTAGAGAAGCCATCGGACCCCGGTGAAGAGACAGTGGATCGGTTCAGTCGATCGAGAGAGCCAGTCTCCGACCTTCGAGCAGGCCGCTGCTAAGCACCACCGAGGCCGTCGAGGCAAGGCCCCCCGTCATGACCCCCTTCATCTATAGCTTTCACCTCCTACGTTGGCCTTAGCGCAAGGCTCCACCAACGAGGCCATCAGGCGCATGGTTGAAAGTCGCCTGAAGGAACAGAAGCGTAAGCTGGAAGAGCTATCCTGCCAGTTTGCACACTATAGGGCTCCTCCCGTGAGCCTGCGGGCCATGATGCCCATCCCCCTTTCTCCCGAAAAATCGAAGAGAAGCTGATCCTGAGTCGATTCTGCATGCCACAGGTGGATCTCTAGGATGGGATCATCGACCCTCTAGACCACCTTGAGAACTACAAGGTTCTTATGAGAATCCAAGGGATGTCCGATGCCCTCTTTTGCATCGCCTTCCTAGCAACTTTCTGGAAGGCAGCTCGAGTCTGATTTACCCACCTCGAGCCCAAAAGCATCGACTCTTTTATGCAACTAGAAAAGAAGTTTGTGGCCCACTTTGACACCTACCTGAAGGTGCCACAAAAGGTAGACAGTCTCTTCTCCATCAGACTACAGGACCATGAACCCTTGCGGGACTATGTGCCCCTCTTCAAAGTTGCTGCACTAGAGATCTATAACTTGGACGAGTCAGTCGCCATGCTGGCGTTAAAGAGGGGACTCAGGACTTCCCGTCTCACCTATTCCCTGGACAAAAAGCCATCGAAGATGTTCTTCAACCTCCACCTCCACATTCATAAGTACATTTGCATTGAGAGGCGAACTAGTGGGGGCACCAGAGCTAGAAAGAAGCACCCATGACACCTTATCTCTATTATTAAGTTGTAATTGGTCCAATTGGGTCGAAATTATTGTTTGGGTCTTGTAATTAGTCTTTGGGTCCATTTTGGGTTTAACGGGACCTGAGTTATTTTTGTATGGAGTTGACTGCATCTACATCACATGAAGGAAGCAAAGGGAGGACCACATCTACATTTATTTGGTTGGAAGATCCACCAAAAAAACCTTTCACGTATTCTCACACCAAACAAAGAGATTAAAATCGATGGAAGGAGCTTTGAAGGTAGCAATTAAGGAGCTTTAAAAGGTGGAGGGAGTTTCTTAAAGAAAGCTTCTTGAAGGCATTTAAGAGAATTAAATGGCACAAGTTTTGAAGGTATTTAAGAGAATTAAATGGAACAAGCTTTGAAGGCATTTAAAAGAGTTGGTTAAAGATTTTCTACTTTTCAAAAAATTCTCTTCTCTTCCCCACGAATTCTCTCTCTTGGTGGTGTTTTAGGTGGGCTCCACTCCCATTTAAAGTAGCAATTTAACTTCAATCGGCCAAGGAAAGAAAAGGGAGAAGATCAAATTGAAGGGTGGAAGATCAAGTCAAGATAACCATCTTTATGAAGCATTGACACCCATTCCAAAACCTCAAAAATTGTAATTTCCTCTTCTTTTATTTTGAATTTAAATTTCAACCCATCTTTCTACTTATAATGAGGCTATAAAAAGAGCCCAAAACCTTTCTTTGTAAGCATGATATTTTGAGTAATGAAAAGATAAAGTGCTGTTGCATTTTCTCCAATTCCTCCATAGCTAGTTTGCTTGAAGGTGCTAGGTGAGACGCCTAGAACAACTTGGGTGCGACGTCCAAGTTTGCATTTTCTCCAATTCCTCCATAGCTAGTTTGCTTGAAGGTGCTAGGTGAGATGCCTAGAACAACTTGGGTGCGATGTCCAAGTTTTGTGGGGTGTGATGCTCTACTTATCGGTTTCAGTTCTTTAATCAAATTTGCTATTTGAAGATTCTTTAAGGTCTACATCTAATCCTTTGAAGAGAATCCTATTACAAGTCGAAGAAGAAGACCCCGGGAGCACAATCAACCTTGACGCCAACCTTCTTCCCCCTTTTAACTCTATTCTTCTTAGTTCTTGGTATTTTTAGCACTTTTCTAGTAATTAACTCTGATATTTTTTGTAGATCCTTTCAAGATCCAACTCTGAAGATCAGAGTCCTTGCTTTGGAACCGGTGTGATTGGAGTCCAGATGCCGGATCGGTCAGTTTTGGAGTTGGGTTCGTCAACTCTAGAGTGTTGTGATCTAGATCTTCAACCGATGGAATTTCAAAGTGTATTGGTAAATTAAACCTCTTCTCTTCCTCTAGATTTGAAACTCAAAAGTAGGTAACCTAATCTAGGGTGCTTTCTCAATCACCGCGATCCTCCCTTACAGTTATTTGACAAGATCTGCATGTGGGTAGGTAATTTCAATAACTAGTTGTCACATTATTTTCTTTAGATCTTCCTGTTTGTTTTTGCTATTAGGATATCAGTTATTGCTCTCAAAATACAACATATATATAAATCAAGATAAGCATGACACATCACTCATCACCATCTCGTCCTGTATTACGGACCGTATGAGGAGGGAGCTGGATGGAAAGCCACTGAAGAAGCAACCTTCGGGGGAGATATCAGGGGTGCAGAAGCCCAGACCGGCCATCCTGAATTTTCATCCGGGGTCGAAGCTGAAGAGTGGCCCCATCCCAGAAGAAAGATACACACCTCTCCTCACCCCGAGGATGAAGATCCTCATGGAGATTGAGAGTGAGCATTACTTGCTCCGCCCTCGCCCACTAAGGCCATCCACCGGTCATGACAAGATGAAGTATTGCCAGTTCCACCATGACCACGGCCATGACATCGAGGAGTGTTGCCACCTAAAGAAGGAAATTGAAAACTTATAAGAAAGGGATACCTCAAAAAGTTTGTGGGGGACAAGACCTCGAAGGAACCTCAGGCAGTTGCTTGCACTTTCCCCTATCCCTGCAGTCGATAATCGACCCCCCTGAGAAGCCCGTGGGAATGATATACTGGAGAATAAAGCATGTGGCCAAGAGGGCTCGGGAGGGCGAGCGGTCAGAAAATGTACTCTCTATTATAAGGGAAGAGAGATCTGGGATTCAAAATGTAAACAATAATGTTATTGAGATGACGATCACCAGGCATCCTGTAAAACGAATTATGGTCGATAGTGGAAGTTTGACTGATGTCGTTTTTTATGATGCTTTCTCCAGGATGAATCTATCCTCTACTCAATTGAAGCCTGTACACACTCCCCTTGTCAGTTTCACTGGGGACTCTGTGGGAGTTGAAGGGGAGATCACTCTCCCCGTTACTGCCGGGTCACCACCCTGACAGAGCACTATCAAGATGACCTTCACAATTGTTAGGCTCCCTCCGGCCTACAACGTGATCCTTGGCCGATCCGGGCTCAATCTACTCGGCACGGTCATCTCCACCAAGTGATTATTGGTGCAGTTTCCCACTCCTTATGGTGTAGGAAAAATGAGGGGGCACCTTAGCTGGTCGAACACTATCTTCAAGCTATCCCAGGGGCTAGAAGCTCCAAGGAGGACCCCAACATCGATGACCTCGACCAAAGGGTGCAAGGCCCTAGAGGTGGCCCAGTCGAATGCTTATTAATGTACCCACTTAGGACCGACCCGACAAAGACAGTGCAAATCGGGGCCTAACTGCAAGAAGAGGAGCGTGCCCATTTATTGGAATTCCTTCAAGCGAATGCAGATGTATTCGCCTAGACAGTGGCAGACATGCCTGGGATTCCCTCGACATCTTCACTCATAAGTTGGGCATCGACCCGAAGTACCGCCCTGTCTGGTAGAAGAAAAGGTGCTTCACCCTGGAAAGGCAACGGGCAATCAACAAGGAAGTGGATAAGCTCCTCGTAGCCGGCTTTGTTCTCGAGATGCAGTATCCAGCCTGGCTGGCGAACTTGGTCATGGTCAAGAAGAACAACAAAAAATGGAGGATTTGTGTGGACTACACCGACCCCAACCGAGCCTGCCAAAGGATAGCTTTCAATTATCGAAGATCGACCAACTGGTAGATGCCACCTCAGGGCATTGCTTGCTCTCCTTCATGGATGCATTCTCGGGGTACAACCAGATCCGAATGCATCCAAAGGATGAGGAGCATATTGTCTTCATCACTGATCGGGGGAGTACTGCTACCGGATGATGCCTTTCAGCCTAAAGAATGCTGGCACCACATACCAATGGCTGGTCTATCGAGTCTTTAGGGATCAGATCGGCCGGAACATGCAAGTTTATGTGGACGACATGCTCATCATGAGCAATTTGAGGTCAGACGACATCGTCGACTTGGCGGAGGCTTTCCAAAACCTTCTCCTGCACTAGATGAAGCTAAATCTGGCAAAATGCACTTTTGGCATGGCGGCAGGGAAGTTCTTGGGCTTCATGGCCAGCTAGAGGAAAATAGAGGCCAACCTTAAGATGGTTTAGGCAATTATCGACATGGAACACCCCACCTCAAAGAAGCAGGTCCAATGCCTAACGAGCGGAATTACCGCCCTGAGCCAGTTCATCTCAAGATTAGCTAACCGTTGCTCGCCTTTCTTCAAGGCACTGTGCAAGGTGCATGACTTCACCTGGACAAAAGAGTGCAAGGCAACCTTCAAGGAGCTAAAAATACTCTTGGCATCACCACCGCTACTCTCTAGGCCAGAAGATGGAGAGAAACTCTTGTTGTACCTGGCGATCACCCCATGGGCCATCAGTTCGGTCATTGTCCACACAGATGAGGACGGAGCTTAGAAACTGATGTATTATGCCAGCAAACTCCTCCGAGATGCGGAGATCAGGTACACTCACTCCGAGAAGTTAATTTTTGCTCTTATAATGTCTACTCTGTGACTCAAGCCATACTTCCAAGCGCATCCAATTATGGTCCTAACGGACCAACCATCAAGGGCCGTACTCAGCCACCCCAATACTTCCGGATGCCTGGCCAAGTGGGCCTTGATACTTAGTGAGTTTGACATCGTGTACCAACCAAGACCATCTTAGAAGGTCTAAGTGTTAGTTGACTTTCTGGCCAAGTGCATGGGAATGGGCGAGGAGCCCGAGGAGACCACCTCGAGCGCCAGGTAGAGCCCGGGATCGAGGAGGAGGTCTGGGTCCTCCATGTGGATGGCACATCCAACTCGGGAGGGAGCGGAGCAGGCCTTATCTTGGCCATTGGTGATGGGGTTGTAGTCGAGTGCGTACTCCGCTTCCAATTTGCAGCAACCAACAATCAGGCAGAATACGAGGCACTCCTTATAGGGCTAAGGGTCTCCCATGAACTAGGTGTACCCAACCTAAACATTTTCATCGACTCCCAGTTGGTGGCTGGACAGGTCTCTGGGGAATTCGAGGCAAGGGACCCCTAGATGATGAAGTACTTGGAATAACTATGCTCGAGCATGGTGCGCTTTCGATGTTTCAGCATCTCCCATATCCCCTCATGGAGAGAATGCTCGCATCGATGCCCTCTCGAGGCTCGCGACCCTACCGGACTCATCACTAGGGCGCGCCCACATCGAATACTTAGAAACTCCAAACTATGAGACCCCCAGGGAAGTCCAACAGGTCACCCCGGAGCCCAGCTGGATGGATCGACACATCAGGTACATCACCGACAGCACCTTGCCAGAAGACTGCGCAGAGGCTGGCCTCGTCAAGAAGAAGGCTGCATGCTTTGTTTGATGGTTGGGCAACTCTACCGCAGGTCCTACTCTTATCTATTCCTGAAGTGCTTGAGACCCACGAAGGTAGCCTTTGCGCTCCAAGAGATACACAAAGGCCTATGCAGGAATCACGTGGGGGGCAGGACGTTAACATACAAGGCTCTCCGTCAGGGGTATTTTTGGAAGACTATGAGGAAGGATGCTACCGACTTCGTGAAGAAGTGCGATTGCTACCAGCACCATGCCCACATACAATGTTAATCGGTGGCACCACTCTCCCAGCACTCCACACCTTGGCCATTCGCCCAGTGGGGGATGGACATCCTTGGTCCATTTCCTCCCGCATCCGGACAGCGCAAGTTCCTGATAGTGGTCATTGACTATTTCACCAAATGGGTGGAGGCAAGTGTTGACCCCTAAAGTGATTTTGATGATAACAAAACATTGGAGCATACATTTGGTTATCTAACAACTCTTCAAATGATCGACAAGTTTTTGTAGGACAACTACATTGACACACTTTCTAATCCCTACAATCTTTATTGCTTTGTGTTTAGTTGTAAAGTGTTTAGAATCTTATAAATAAGAACCCTACAAAAATTTCCTACTTAAATCAAGATAAAGTGTTACTTCTAGTAGTTTTCAAGCTTAAATTTTTCTAGATTTTATTGTAAGAAGACCTGGAAGATGTCTTTAAAACTTGGCACAAGAAGTTCTGGAGAAGTGAATTTGATCTAGCTAAAGAACCACTCTCGAGCCGATGAAGGAACCAGCCGACTCTAGCACTGGCACAAGAAAGAAGATCTTTGGCACACAGATCCAGCCGACTGGCACCAAGGCCCAGCCGACTTGTCCAGAACATGGTTGAGAACATTCTGAGAATCTCAGAAATTCGAGCTGACAGCATTTTAGCCTAGTCGACTCATCCAGAGTGAACCTTTTTCTCAACTATGGAACCCAGCCGACCCGAACTTGATCTGAGCCAACTCGAAGTTTGTCCGAGTCGACTGAAATGATGGGTTCACCTCCAATGGCTAGTTCCAATTTTCAATTTTTGAATTCCAAAAGTGCTCCAACGGTAACCTGTCACCTCCCAATAGTCTACAACGTTCAAAATCAAGGGAAGGTAGTTGAAGTCTCTATAAATGAGGTATGAGAACATCCTTGAAGAGACTAATGAGTTAATGGACATTTATTGAACACTTATTGAAGTTAGAAGAGAGAGAGCACTTGAGCATTCAAGTCAGCCTTCAAGCCTTCACCAACTCTTACCAGAAGCTTGAAGCATCTTTTGAAGAAAGCAAGGAAGCCATTGAAGTGCATTGAAGAGCATTCAATTGAGCTTCACTCGAGCTGCATTGGCAACCACCGACAATTGAGTTTGTCATCATTGTTGCTTTTCTTAGTCTACTCTTAGAATATTTGGATTATTGGCGAGCCCGATTGTAAAAACCAAATAGGTTTCTTTGGTGAGCCTTATTAAAAACCAAAGTGTAGAGGTTTCTTTGGTGAGCCTACTTAAAACCAAAGTGTTGAGGTTCTAGGTGAGCCTGTAAAAACCTAGTGTGGGTTTCTTTGGTGAGCCCGTTTCAAAAACCAAAGTGTAGAGGTTGGGATTGTGAGCCTATAAAACAATCCGACTATTTTCCGGTATGGAGGATATAGTGGAATTCCCGAGTGGTGAACTTGGGTAGTGGACGTAGGAGTTGGGTTGCTCCGAATCACTATAAACCTGCATTGTTTGTGCTGTGTTTGATTTACTTTTCTGCTTCTACACTTATTCTTTGATTAACACAGCTCTCAATCACTAAAAGGAATTACTTGTGCATATATTTACGAAAATTTTGTAATTCCCAATTCACCCCCCTCTTGGAAAAAGCCACCTGGGCAACAGCTGGTATCAGAGCAGTGTCTCTGATTACTTGAGTAAAGATTGATGGCTCATCCCATGAGTACATCCTTAGTTGAAGGCCAGTCAACAAATAGACCTCCACTATTCACAGGCACTAATTATTCATATTGGAAAGCACGAATGAAAATTTACATACAAGCTGTAGATTTTCAATTATGGAAGGTCATCTTAAAAGGGCCACACATTCCCACAATTAAAGTTGATGGCGTGGACATCCCTAAGCCTGAAGAGGACTGGGATGATCATGACATGAAGATGGGGGAATTGAATGCCAAAGCAATGAATTTATTATATTATGCTTTGGATGCTAACGAGTTCAACCGAATTTCCACTTGCTCTTCAGCAAAGGAAATCTAGGATAAACTCGAAGTGACCCATGAGGGTACTTCCCAAGTGAAAACCTTAAAGATAAATCTTTTAGTTCATAATTATGAATTATTTAAAATGGAACCTTCTGAAATAATTTTTGCCATGTTCTTTAGATTTACAGATATTATTAATGATTTGAAGAGTCTTTGCAAGGTATACTCAAATGCAGATCTAGTTCAGAAGATACTTCATTCTTTACCTGACAGGTGGGATCCCAAAGTGACTGCAATCCAGGAGGCCAAAGATCTCAACACACTTGGTGTGAAATGGGGGGGGCTAGGGATGCTGGGATGGATGCTAGTATGGATGCAAGGAATCTTTTTTTTATGGTTGATGAGTTTTAGATATTTTCTTCTTAAGATTTTGATTCCCGATCACAAGCAAAGGCAAGAAATAAGAAGGATGAGTAACAGAAGCTTACACTAACAGCTCAAAGCCCTAAAAAGTGAGAACGAGAATAGGACCGCGGGATTAAGAAACCCATGTAGGACTAGCTCGAAATACAATACCTACTTAGGAGATAAAGAGAGCAAACCTCACACGTCTGAAGCGCCCGGTGCAGAGATCGCTCAACTCGGCAGATGCGGCCTGGATGTCTGAGCAGTCGAACCCATGGAAGCACTGGCTTTTGGTCGGAAGGTCGCGATGGCAAAGCTGACTGTCTCCGGTGCCCGAGATACCATGGAGGACCTGTAGGCAAACAAGATAAGGATTAGCAAAATGGGGAGATGCACAGAAAGGAACTGAGATGGGGTTGAGAAGGGGCTTCGAGCCCGGTGTCCGGCTGGATTTCGAAGTCGAAGATGGAGATAACTTGGGGCCTCGCACCCTGCGACGTCCTAGAGGATGAAGGATTGTGGCCTCACACCACGCGACATCCAGGAGGATGAAGGATTCGCGATGCCCTGGGGCGACGGACAAGTGGCCTCACACCACTCGATGTCCCTGGGACGAAGGCAACTTCACTCAACCTAGCCTAAGAGACAAGGGTTGGAGGATAGAAAACTCAAACTTTTTCTTCATTAATCATTCAATAGTTTTACAAGGGAGGGATTGGGTCCTTTAAATTGGCACCCAAGGCCCATTTGAATTTCAAATGAAACCAAATTACAAGCTTTCTTGTGGCGCCAAAGAACTTTGACCTTCTCCTCTCTTTGGCCGACCAAAGGGACTTGGATTGGGTGTGGCATGTGGGAGGGCTTGAAGAGGGGGATTGGCCTCTTGACTTCGTCATTAGCATGTTCAATTTGGGAAGAAAGCATGGGACATGGCTTGCTTGAAGGGATGTGTTCCCTTGGATTCTTCAACGCCCTTCTTTGGAGTGATTCAAGGCCGACCAAGTGGAGAGAGCTTTGGGCATTGCATGGTTGAGGGCTTGGAGAGGGGAGCGTGTCCTTTGACCTTCCATCCTTGCATGAACACTTTGGGAAGAAGGCTTGGAAGGGGGCTTGCTTTGTGGCTTGGTCTCTTCAAGGATCTTCAATGCCCCACATTTGATAGATCACAGCATGATGTGGGGGAGGGAAGAGGGGGATGGTGTCTCTTCCTTCCAATGTCGCCCAAGAGAAAAAGGCAAGGGGATAGCATGTGGAAAGCATGAGGGCGCCACCTTATTTCTCTCCTTGGATGCCTAAGTGGCAACTGATGTGGCACCATGTTGGTAGCTGAGGTGGCACCTGAGTTGGTATCATTCCCAGTGGAAGGGGTGGGTTGGCCCACAAGGACTTGACTTGGTCTTGAAAGCCAGGGTGACTTCAATTGGGCTTGGGCCCAGTCCAAACTCAGACTCAAACAAATACAGGACTCATGACCTAACTTGAACCAAATTGGTCAAGGTACAGGGCTAAACAATCTTAGACAAGAAATTATGAAATTGCTTTGGCTCACAGCCTTATTACAGGACTCATAGAAGTGGAACCCTAATCTGAGATCCACAGAGGGTTGAGGAGCCTCTGTCAGATCCTGGTGCCCACACTAGTTCTCCCGGGGTGGGAGGAACTCGACTCTGTCTAGTAAGGGTTAGCTTGGCTTTGGTACCTCTCTAGGATGTTGGGGTCGATGTGCTGCAATTCCTCCCGTGTGAACCACGAGTCATCGAATTCGGGTCGGCCATGCCATCGGACCAGATAATGCTGGTAGCCCTTGCCCTGGGTAGTGATGGCTTTGTCATCCAGGACACGCTCGATCCACTCGCCTCTCTCTGGTATATTTGGAGGTGGACACTCAGGTTTAGGTTCACTCTCAAAAGGGAGGTCAGGCCCAAACGGCTCACTGGGTATGTTTGCGGGTTCTCTATACTCGACTAAGTCAAAGATATTGAATGTCGAGCTAATTCCATAATCCGGAGGTAATTCTAGCACATAGGCATTAGGGCCCATTCTCCTAATCACTTTAAAGGGACTCGCCCCATGTGCATGAAGCTTCTTAACGGTTCCCGGTGGAAACCATTCAGGTCGGAGCCTAATCATTACAAAATCCCCTATTTTAAACTCTTTTGCTCGCTTTCGGGAATCAGCCAGCCTTTTATATGTGTTATTACTTATATTAATTTTCTAACTAATTTCTTTATGCATGTCCCTAATATGCTGTGCAAGTGAATCAGCTGACTCGGAGACACGTGCATGGATGGGTAGGGGAATTAGGTCAAGAGGTCGATTAGGCTTGTATCCATAGACAACTTCAAAAGGACTCTTCCCGGTGGTCCTATTTACAGAGCTATTGTAGGCGAACTCGGCTCAAGGTAAAAGAAGATCCCAATTTCCCGTATGTTCACCTATCAAGCATCTAAGAAGGTTTCCTAGGCTGCGGTTGACCACCTCAGTTTGTCCGTCGGTTTGCGGGTGGTAGATAGTGGAGAATTGGAGCTTGGTGCCTAGGAGGTGCCAAAGGGTTTTCCTGAAATAGCTAGTGAAGCGGACATCCCTATCGGACACTATAGTCTTAGGTAGGCCATGTAACTTAACCACATGTTCCAGAAAAAGCTTGGCAACTTTGGAAGCATCTAGGGTCTGGGAGTAGGGTATAAAATGAGCCATTTTGGAAAACCTATCCACTACTACAAAGACAGAATCATGCTTCCTGGCAGTCTTGGGTAATCCTACCACAAAATCCATGCTGAGGTCTTGCCAAGGGTGGCTAGGTACCGGCAAGGGGTTGTAAAGGCCAGTATTCTATTTCTGCTGCTTGGCCACAGCACAGGTTCGGCACCTAGAGACAATATTGGCGACATCTTTCTTAAGGCTAGGCCAAAGAACTGGTCTTCAACAGCTAAAATGGTCTTTTCCCTACCAAAGTGACCAGCTAGGCCTCCCGCATGGGTTTCCCACACTAAAAAATATCGGAGTGAAGTCTTGGGAATACACAACTTATTATCCTTGAAAAGATAACCATCCTGTAAGGTATAGTCACTATGGGCACTACCTGGTCGTTGAAGCTTAGACTGGAAGATCTCACTGAAGTCAGGACAAGAATCATATTGCTCCTTAAGTCGGTCAAATCCTACAACCTCAGTCCTAACTGTGTTCAACAAAAGGGCATGATGGCTAAGGGCATCAGCTACCTTATTTTCAGTACCAGCACGATGTTTAAGCACAAAGGTATAGGCTTGGATATACTCGACCCACTTCGCGTGCCTAGGGTTCAATCTCTTTTGGGAGTTCAGGTATCGAAGGGCCTCATGGTCTAAAAACAGGACAAATTCATGGGGTAACAGGTAGTGCCTCCAGTACCTAAGGGCTTGGACGACTGCATAGAACTCCTTATCGTAAGTCGAGTACTTAATTTTGGCCTCATTAAGTTTTTCGCTAAAGAAGGCTACGTAGTGATTTTCCTGACTAAGTACCCCACCAATCCCAACTCCCGACGCATCACAAGCAACCTCGAAAACCTTAGAGAAATCCGGCAATCTCAGGACAGGTGCTTGTATCATTCTATCCTTAATTTCAAGGAAGGCTTTGTCTGCAGATTTAGTCCATTGAAAACCTCCCTTCATGATGTAATCAGTTATAGGTGCTACAATTGAACTGAATCCCCGAATGAAGCATCTATAAAATGTGGCTAGGCCATTGAAACTACATACATCGTGGATGCTAGCAGGTACAGGCCATTCAACTATAGCGCTAACCTTTTCGGGGTCGGTTGAAACTCCTTTAGGGGTAACTATGAAGCCTAAGAAGATAACCCTGGTTGTCATAAAATCACACTTCTTAGGGTTGGCGTAAAAGCTATTCTCCCTAAGGGTTTGGCAGACTAACCTTAAGTGGTAAAGATGGTCCTCTTTGGTCTTGCTATAGTCAAGATGTCATCAAAGTATACTACAAGGAGTTTTCCAGTGAACTCGTGCAAGACTTAGGTCATGACTCTCATAAAGGTACTGGGCACATTAGATAACCCGAAAGGCATCACTACCCACTCGAACAGATCATCCTTAGTCTTAAATGCTATTTTCCATTCATCCCCTGGTCGAATTCTTATCTGGTGGTAACCACTCTTGAGGTCTATCTTGGAAAAGATAGTGGCACCGGCCATCATATCGAGCATATCATCCAGGCGGGGAATAGGAAATCTATATTTGATTGTAATTTTGTTGATAGCCCTGCTATCAACACACATCCTCCAGGTCCTGTCTTTCTTAGGGGTAAGTAGGGCAGAGACGGCACAGGGACTTAAACTCTCCCTAAGAAAACCCTTCCTAAGTAGCTCTCCCACTTGTTTCTGAAGCTCCTGATGTTCAGTGGGGTTCATCCTATAGTGGGGAAGGTTGGGCAAAGTGGATTCTGGGACCAAATCTATAGCGTGCTGGATGTCCCTAAGGGGTAGCAGTTGAACAGGAAATTATTCCGGGAAAACATCCTCAAATTCTTTCAGAATCTTTACTACCTCTTGGGGGTGTTCTACATTGGTTGGCTCGTGACTCTCCTTAGTGGCTAGAATCCAGACAGGGGCTCCCTCTAAAATCTCTTTCTCTAGCTCCTTAGGTGTGATCAGATTGACTTCTGCTTTCTTCTCCTTAGGGCTACTAGATCCTTTCTTGACGGAGTCCTTAGGTTGGATTGGGTTGATTCTGATCTTTTTCCCTTGGTGGAAAAAGACACAGGTATTGGATCGACCATAAAGGGTGGCATCATGGTCGAAAAGCCAGGGTCGTCCTAGAATGATACTACCGATACCCATGGATAAGATGTCACACCAAATCGATCCTTAATAGAAACTCATTTTTATCTTGATTTGGCATCTAGACTTTACTGGGATTGAAGTTGAATCTATCCAGGAGACTTTATAAGGGATGTGGTGCGGGCACCAGACTCAGAAGAAGACTTCAGAGCTCCATCTGGATCTCTGATTAACCTTGCCCGAAGAATTAGGGTTTTTGGTTTGTAATAAGAGTTGACTAGATCAACTCAATTTAGCTTGAGTCTACATTACCTGCATTTTATTTTGTTGAGTCATGTTGACTCAGTAGTGGACTAGGGCTTCAACCTGGGGTTTTACATTTTCTCCCAAGGCCTAGCAAGTGGGCATCACACTCCCAGCCACACTCCCAGCCATACGCCTGAGTCCAGGGGGTGCCATATCTACATCCAGCAGCCTTTGGTCCCCACGCCACAGATAGCAGCTTCCTTCTCTCATGCGCCAGTTGAGGAGAAATCCACCAGGAGTCCACAAATCAAGGGGGCAGTCCAAGTCTTTCCCAAAAGAACCAAACTAAGAAAGGGAAGAAATTCTCTTGGAGAGAATTTCAAGGAGGCGCCTACTACCTGCCAAAAATATCCAAAACAAAGATGGGAAGGGCCTTGACTTAGGGAGGAAGAAAAGGAGGAGTCCAAAAGAGTTGATCCATGGAAGGAAAAAAATTCTCTTGAAGATCCAAGCAAGGAGGCACCATCTACTTGCCTTTTATAACCCAAATCAAATTTTTTGGTACCTTGGCCGACCATATGGTATGGATTATCCTGATTTGTAGATCCCCTCCTTTAGTCCCACATGGGAAGATGTAAAACCCTACTCCCTTGTAAAGCCTTATAAATTAAACCCCACTTGTAAGTTTAAATCAATCAGATGAATGAAACCAAATTTTTTTGTGAGCAAACTTTGTGTTTTCTCTCTTCCGCACTTGCATCCAGGTGTTGAGCTCCATGAGGGAGTAAATCCGGGTTCCCCAGGAACCTTGAGGAGGTGTGAGATCTCCAAAACCCAAACCCTAGGTTAGCCACTCCACTCCCAAACCCTAGCCGCCATCACCCTTCTCTTTCCACCAAGCCCTAGCCTATCCCACCTCTCACGGCCACCCTCTCCAAGTCCAGGCCGACCACCAGCCCCCAGCTCCAGTCCAGATACTTCAGATCTACAGCAATTCTAAGAGGAAGTTAGATCAGCCTCCAGGAGAATCCTGATTTCAGCAACTTCAGCTTTCAAGTTCTTCAACCTGGTAAATCTTTTCCTGAGTATCTGAATTCCATCAATTGTTCCTCTTCTTTCCTAGATCTTGAGTCCAGGAGAAGCCGACCAAACCACAAGACCAGTATTGGAGGATCCATTGCGAAGATAGCCGACTCCGAGGATCCCACAATCTGCTCGAGAGAGTTCTTCCACCCAAATTCTGAGAAGATCAATGTCTGGTTGGTAAACCATCTCTCCTCTCTATTTCTGTTCTGTTGAAAGTTCAGAGCGAAACCCTAGGTCTGGGAGTTTCTCAACCCCCAGCAATCCGTTACTTCTGAACTACTCTGATAATTTAGTTTCTTCTAAATTGTGCTTTCAATCCTTACCTAGTTTCCTTCAACTTAGTTTAGCTTTACTTTGAGTCAAAGCCAATTTCTGAAATAAAAAAAAAATAAAAAAAAAATAATCCTAAATTTACTTTCGCATACGCTTCTTTGTTCTTTGTTCTGCATCATTTTTGGTATCAGAGCCCTGTCTAGGGTTTCTGTTTTGATTGCTTGTTTGAGTCTCTCTCTTTTTACTTTGTCTGCTCGAAGTAGACTCCCAAGGACGTCCGGTCCTAGGAATGAAGCAAGGTGCAAACCTTCTCTTCCCATTCCATGGGGTGTTCCTAGGGCGTGTAGGGGATCCGTTGGGTTATAACTTCGTAGCAGGAATTGTAAACGGGGAAGTGCTCTATTTTTAGCCCGTAATTATCCTGTTGCATGAATTATTTCTCACTGCAGGTAAATCCAAATTCAGTGATTTTTATTTTTCTGAAACCAGTATAATTGAATCTATGTTTCATAATTTTCCTGTGATTTATTAGCTTTCGTGGGATTTCTAAGAATTAAATTACTGCAACTCTATTTTTGTGTTCTGCAATCCAATTATTTTTGAGTGTTCATCTCTTAATTCATCTTAAGGGCATTTGAGCATCTAAGATAAGGGAGGGAGTTGAAAACCTCTCCTTAGCCCAAAACCACCACCCACTCATTCGAACCTAAGCCTTTAATCTAAAAGTTGATTAGACCTAATTTGCCCTAGTGGGCTAGGGACATCAACAAGTCGGGCAAGGCTAGTGTTGAGTCAGTTTGTCTGGTTACTCTGTGTATGCTTTGTACTCAGTGTCTAGAACGGTGGTTCAGGGATTCCATCCTGAAGGGCTTGTGTGCTGGTCCGCCTACCTGGCCAATCTCTGATTGGTGTCTAGGATTGGCATTCAGGGACCTAACACTCCCCTTACACCTGCCTGGCTGAGTCCTGAGTTACTACAGGCTAGCTTGCCACTCTGATTGGGCACCTAGTTTGGGCTCTAGGTCTAGTTAGCCCGTAGTCGTTTAGTTGAGTCTCATTTTGTGTGCTTGATTGCATCATGTCTACCCGGAATGGAGTACCCTACCAACCTGGTCAAACCCAACCTGATTTAGAGGCCATGGTTAGAGCTCTTACTGAGAGTATGAACAAATTAAGTCAGGATATGAATGAGAATTTTGCCCAGCTTAGGGATCGAGTCCAAGTACTTAAGGAACCTAGGCATCGAAATTGGACTCCTGACCCAGATTTTAATGTGCCTCAACCTCACCCACACCAAGAGCCTAGAAGACCTTTATACCGAGATCCTGAACCTAATCATAGGAGGCCTGGCCCAGAACCTGAGGATAGAGATGATAGGTTCATTCGGAATATCAAGTTAGATGCACCCACTTTTGATGGTAGCTTAAATCCTAAGGTGTATTCTGATTGGGAGGGTGAGATGGACCAGTACTTTGAGTGGTATGCCATGTCTGAGGAGAGGAAATTCAAGTTTGCCAAGATGAAATTAATACGTCAAGCTAGGTTATACTGGGGGAACATTGAGCTGACCACTAGAAGACGAAATGTAGAGCCCATAACCACTTGGCAGGGTATGAAAGAAAAGCTTAGAGACAAGTACCTACCCATTTCATACCAGCAGAATCTGTTAGACCAATGGCAGACTTTGAAACAAGGGAATCGATCTGTTTCAGACTACATAACCACCTTTGATGAAAACCTAATGAGATGTGATGTGAGTGAAGCCCATGAAGTCACTTTGTCTAGATTTAGGGCTGGGCTTAGGGAAGATATTAAGAGAGAGTTGTTTCTGAGAGAGGTTACTGACCTAGACCAAGCCTATCAGATTGCACTGGACACTGAGAAGTTTCAGAGAGGACCCATGCCATCTAGGGTTAGTGCCCCAATCCCAAGAAATGGACCTAGCCAGCCTAATCAGGGTATCCCCACCCATAGGCCCATGGACAAAGGTAAGGCACCTGACACCCAGAGAACCCTAGTATCGTCTATTTTAAGTGCCAGAAGCCCGGTCATATCTCCAATCAGTGCACAGCCATAGCTTGTTTTAAGTGTCATAAGGTAGGTCATGTTTCTAGCCAGTGCCCTCGTAGATCCTTATATATAGAAGAGGGAGGAGAAGAGAATTCCGAGCCTAATGAGGAGTTTGAAGAAGAAGTTTATGAGGCCGGAATGAATTTGGTTGATGAGTATGAAGGAGAGGAAGAATCCACTGAGTCTGACCACTTAGGGGTTGTGAGATGCATCCTGTCCCAGACTAAAGTTCAGGAAGACTGGCGAAGGACTAACATCCTACAGACTTTCCTTAAACTAGGGGATAAGGTTTGTAAAATCATCATAGATAGTGGGAGCTGTGTAAATGCCATTTCTACTAGCACTGTCAAAATGTTAGGCTTAACCCCAGTCCCCCACCCCAACCCCTATAAGGTTTCTTGGGTAGACTCTACCTCTATACCCATCCAGTCTAGATGTCAGGTCCAAATCCAAATGCAATCCTATCAAGAGAAGATTTGGTGTGATGTCTTGCCCATGGGGGTGAGCAGTATAATTCTTGGAAGACCTTGGTTGTATGATCATGATGCCACCCTCTTAGGAAAATCCAACACCTGTGTCTTTAGTTTCAATGGGAAGAAAATCACAATCCATTCAGTCCCTCCTAAGGACAAGGTAGCTAAAGGAACCAGTAAGGTTATGGAAATGAAGACTGGAGTGAACCTAATTAGTGCCAAGGATCTAGAGCAAGAAATTCATAGTGGTTCACCCATTTGGATGTTGACTGCTAAGGAACTTAGGACTCCTACACCCTCAGAGCCTCCTCAGGAAGTTAAGCCTTTATTAGAAGAATTTGAGGATGTTTTTCCCGAGGATCTGCCAGACCACCTTCCACCTCTTAGGGATATTCAGCATTCCATAGATTTAGTCCCAGGAGCTACTTTACCCAACTTGTCCCATTATAGGATGAATCCATCTGAGCATAAAGAACTGCAAAAGCAGGTTGGCGAATTGTTGAGGAAGGGGTTCATTAGAGAGAGTCTTAGCCCTTGTGCAGTCCCTGCACTTCTAACCCCGAAGAAGGATGGCACGTGGAGGATGTGTGTTGATAGTCGTGCCATCAATAAAATCACAATCAAGTATAGGTTCCCCATCCCTAGACTAGATGACATGCTTGATATGATGGCCGGTGCCATGGTTTTTTCTAAAATTGATCTCAAGAGCGGCTATCATCAGGTTAGGATTAGACCAGGGGATGAGTGGAAAACAGCCTTCAAGACTAAGGATGGTCTCTTCGAATGGGTTGTTATGCCTTTTGGGTTGTCCAATGCCCCTAGTACTTTCATGAGGATTATGACCCAAGTACTTAGAGCTTTCATAGGGAAGTTTGTAGTGGTCTATTTTGATGATATCCTGATCTATAGTAAGACCCCTGCAGATCACCTAGGCCACCTTAGATAAGTCTGTCAAGTTTTGAGGAATGATAGTCTCTACGGTAATCTCAAAAAGTGTGAATTAATGACCAGTAGGATTATCTTCCTTGGATTTGTTGTAACCCCTGACGACGTGGCTGCCGATCCTGAAAAGATTAGGTCCATAGTAGAATGCCCAGAGCCAACCAGTGTGCATGAAGTCAGAAGTTTTCATGGCTTGGCTACCTTCTATAGGCGATTCATCAAGGGGTTTAGTACCGTAGTTGCTCCTATCATAGACTGCATTAGGAAAGGAGAATTTCAGTGGACCAAAGCAGCCCATAAAGCCTTCCTAGATCTTAAGGATAGGATGACCCAGGCACCCATTTTGAGACTACCGGACTTTTCAAAGGTATTTGAGGTTGCCTGTGATGCTTCAGGAGTAGGTATAGGTGGAGTCCTAAGCCAAGAGAACCATCCCGTAGCATTCTTTAGTGAAAAACTTAATGATGCTAAGCTTAGGTATTCTACCTATGATAAGGAGTTTTACGCGGTAGTGCAAGCTTTGCGTTACTGGAGACATTATTTACTACCACAAGAATTTGTGCTGTTTTCGGACCATGAGGCTCTTAGATTCTTGAATTCTCAGAAGAAGCTTAACCCTAGGCATGCTAAGTGGGTAGAGTATATCCAGTCCTATACTTTTGTTTTGAAGCATAAGGCTGGGTCTGAAAATAAGGTAGCTGATGCCCTTAGCTTATTCTGTTAGGGCTGAAGTCATAGGGTTTGAGCAAATCAAAGAAGAATATGAGTCGTGTCCGGATTTCAAGACTATATACCAGGATCTAACTCAAGGACCATCTAGTGAACATTAGGATTATTCCCTTTTAGATGGCTTTCTGTTCTTTAAGAATAGGCTTTGCATCCCTAGAACCTCTCTTAGGGAATTCTTGATTTGGGAATCTCATGCTGGAGGTTTAGCTAGCCATTTCAGAAAAGATAAGACCACCCTGGCTATTGAAGACCATTTTTTCTGGCCTAGCTTAAAAAGAGATGTAGCACACATTGTGGCTAGGTGTCGGACCTGCGCTGTTGCCAAACAGCGAAAACAGAACACCGGCCTTTATACCCCACTCCCTGTCCCAGATCGTCCTTGGCATGATATGAGCATGGACTTTGTGTTAGGTTTGCCTAAGACCTAGAGGAGGCATGACTCTATCTGTGTTGTAGTAGACCGTTTTTCCAAGATGGCCCATTTCTTGCCTTGTTCCCAAACATTTGATGCGTCTAAGATAGCCACCCTGTTCTTTAATGAAATAGTTCGACTCCATGGCCTACCCAAGACCATTGTTTCAGATAGGGATGTTCGGTTCACCAGCTATTTCTGGAAAACCCTTTGGCATAAGTTAGGGATGAAACTTAAGTTTTCAATTGCCTATCATCCCCAGACTGACGGCCAAACCAAAGTAGTGAACCATAGTTTAGGCAATCTGCTAAGATGTCTTGTTGGTGAAAACATTAGGAACTGGGATTTGTACTTACCTAGAGCTGAATTTGTATATAATGACTCGGTCAATAGGTCTACGGGTAAGAGTCCATTTGAAATTGTGCATGGTTACAAACCCCACACACCACTTGACCTAGCTCCTTTACCAGTCCACACACGGGTCTCCGAGTCTGCCGAAGTTTTTGCACAGCATATAAAAGACTTGCATAAAGAAATTCAAGCCAAAATAAATTTAAGTAATGAAACTTATAAGAAATTGGCTGATTCTCAAAGGCGAGTCAAAACTTTTGACGAAGGAGACTATGTAATGATTAGGTTAAGGCCTGAACGGTTTCCTCCTGGAACCGTTAGAAAGTTACATGCTAGGGGAGCTGGACCATTTAGAGTGGTAAAGAGAGTAGGATCCAATGCCTATGTGCTCGAGTTACCTCCAGAACTTGGCATTAGCTCCACTTTCAACATTACAGACCTAGTAGAGTATAGGGAGCCAGCTGTGATTCCCAGTGAGGCTTTTGAACCTAATCCTGCTCTTGAGAGTGAACCTGACCCTGTTTGTCCACCAACAAATTGGCCTGTGAGGAAAGAGCAGATTGAAAAGATCCTGGATGATCAGGTTATCTCTACTCGTAATCGAGGATACCAAAGATACCTGGTCCGCTGGCTAGGAAGGCCAGATTCTGATAACTCTTGGATCTCCCAGAAGAATTACAAGAGCTGGACCCAGACCTCTTGGAGAGATACCAGAGCCAACTTGATCCATACTCGACAGGGTCGAGTTCCTCCCATCCTGGGAGAATTGGTGCAGGCACCAGACTCAGAAGAAGACTTCAGAGCTCCATCTGGATCTCTGATTAACCTTGCCTGAAGAATTAGGGTTTTTGGTTTGTAATAAGAGTTGACTAGATCAACTCAATTTAGCTTGAGTCTACATTACCTGCATTTTATTTTGTTGAGTCGTGTTGACTCAGTAGTGGACTAGGGCTTCAACCTGGGGTGTTACATTTTCTCCCAAGGCCTAGCAAGTGGGCGTCACACTCCCAGCCACACTCCCAGCCATACGCCTGAGTCCAGGGGGCGCCATATCTACATCCAGCAGCCTTTGGTCCCCACGCCACAGATAGCAGCTTCCTTCTCTCATGCGCCAGTTGAGGAGAAATCCACCAGGAGTCCACAAATCAAGGGGCGGTCCAAGTCTTTCCCAAAAGAACCAAACTAAGAAAGGGAAGAAATTCTCTTGGAGAGAATTTCAAGGAGGCGCCTACTACCTGCCAAAAATATCCAAAACAAAGATGGGAAGGGCCTTGACTTAGGGAGGAAGAAAAGGAGGAGTCCAAAAGAGTTGATCCATGGAAGGAAAAAAATTCTCTTGAAGATCCAAGCAAGGAGGCGCCATCTACCTGCCTTTTATAACCCAAATCAAATTTTTTTGGTACCTTGGCCGACCATATGTGTATGGATTATCCTGATTTGTAGATCCCCTCCTTTAGTCCCACATGGGAAGATGTAAAACTCTACTCCCTTGTAAAGCCTTATAAATTAAACCCCACTTGTAAGTTTAAATCAATCAGATGAATGAAACCAAATTTTTTTGTGAGCAAACTTTGTGTTTTCTCTCTTCCGCACTTGCATCCAGGTGTTGAGCTCCGTAAGGGAGTAAATCCGGGTTCCCCAGGAACCTTGAGGAGGTGTGAGATCTCCAAAACCCAAACCCTAGGTTAGCCACTCCACTCCCAAACCCTAGCCGCCATCACCCTTCTCTTTCCACCAAGCCCTAGCCTATCCCACCTCTCACGGCCACCCTCTCCAAGTCCAGGCCGACCACCAGCCCCCAGCTCCAGTCCAGATACTTCAGATCTACAGCAATTATAAGAGGAAGTCAGATCAGCCTCCAGGAGAATCCTGATTTCAGCAACTTCAGCTTTCAAGTTCTTCAACCTGGTAAATCTTTTCCTGTGTATCTGAATTCCATCAATTGTTCCTCTTCTTTCCTAGATCTTGAGTCCAGGAGAAGCCGACCAAACCACAAGACCAGTATTGGAGGATCCATTGCGAAGATAGCCGACTCCGAGGATCCCACAATCTGCTCGAGAGAGTTCTTCCACCCAAATTCTGAGAAGATCACTGTCTGGTTGGTAAACCATCTCTCCTCTCTATTTCTGTTCTGTTGAAAGTTCAGAGCGAAACCCTAGGTCTGGGAGTTTCTCAACCCCAGCAATCCGTTACTTCTGAACTACTCTGATAATTTATTTTCTTCTAAATTGTGCTTTCAATCCTTACCTAGTTTCCTTCAACTTAGTTTAGCTTTACTTTGAGTCAATGCCAATTTCTGAAATTAAAAAAAAAAAAAAAAATTATCCTAAATTTACTTCTGCATACGCTTCTTTGTTCTTTGTTCTGCATCAGGATGGGGTGGGGAACTGTGGCTAGTCCTAAAGATTTGACTGTACTCAAGAAAAGGGCATTAACACAGCTTCCACTATCAATGATGACCTTACAAACCTTATCTCCTAGCTTGATTAGGGTCTTTAGGATGTTGGTCCTACACCAGTCTTCCTGTACTATGTTTTGGGCTAGAATGCATCGGACTACTCCTACAATGTCTTCAGATTCATACACTTCTTCTTCTCCCTCGTACTCTTCGAACAACTGATTTTCAGGGTCATAGACGTCTTCCTCAGGTTCAGTAATTGGTTCGGATTCAGTCTCAGTTGGTTCATCTATGAGTAGGGCAGGGGCGGTGCACTGACTAGCAAAATGTCCAGGTTAATGACACCTAAAGCATTTACCTTGGGGATCAGGTCTCCTCTAGACTTCAACAGCCTTACCCTTTTCCTCTCTACTATATTGGGGTCGGTTCAGGCTGAGACGACTAGGACTGGGTCGGGCTGGGTTTGGTCAACTTGGATCAGTTCGGTTTGGGCTTGGTCGACTCGAGTAAGCTTGGTTATATACTTTGGGTGGATCCAGGGATACGGCTCTAGTTCCTAAAGGGCTCAGGTCTTCTAAAAGTGGGAGCTCTCTGGAAATGCTCACAGAGCCTAGCAACTTAGTAAGCTTCTTCCAAGGTTCTGGTTGATCTAAAATATAGCTCTCTCTAAATGTCTGGGTGTAGGCCAGCCCTAAACCTAGACAGGGTTACCTCAGGTGATTCAACAACCTTACATCGCATAACATATTCATCAAACTTGGCGATGTAATCGGCCTCTTACTCCCTTGACTTAAGGTTTGCCATTGGTCTAACAGTTTCTGGGTGTAAGATGCAGGTAAGTATTTTCTTCTAAGCTTATCTCTTATCTCCCCCCAAGCAGTTATGGGTAATTGACCTTTCTGCTCTATGTAATTTTCAACATTGTTCCAGAACAACCTAGCTTGGTGAACCAACCTAAGCTTGGCAAACTTAAACTTAGCTCTTTCAGACATAGAGTACCAGTCAAAATACTGTTCCATAGCAGACTCCCAATCTTCAAACACCCTGGGATCTAAGCTACCATCGAAAGTGGGTGCCTCAAGCTTGATGCTCCTAAGGGCCCTTTCTTCACGGTCCTCTAGATTGGGTCTCCTAGGACGGGTATCAACAAAGGGGTCAGGGTCTCTCCCAAAGTCATCCTCAAAGTAAGGGTATTGTGGCAAGTTTCTCCTGGGATGAGGGGACTCAGGACTGGGTTCAGGTCGGGGCCTAGCAGCTTCCTCTAGGGGTCTCAGTCTGGCTTCTATTTGATCCAGTCTATTGTTCAACTGGTTGCCTAACTAGGTCATGGATTGAGTCATGGATTGAGTTAGGGCTCTAATGTCAGCTTGTAATTGGTCCATGGTGTCGGTAGAGGGTGGAGAAGGTGGGTGAAAAGAGGTTCCTGATCTAGTGCACATGTAACCAAAACGAGGCTATGGTTTGCTAGACCTAGAAGATCTCTCCAAATGTAAAGTCAAGAAGATGAACCTAGAAGTAGTAATTTGGTACTTGGCCAGGTAAGTGTAAGGTGAGTGGAGCTTCCTCTTTGCTTGCCTAGACATCAATTAAAAATTGGCCAGGTAAACAAACCAACCCACTTCCCTTCGGGCTCTAGTCCCTGAACCACTTGCCTAGACACCAGCTACTCAAGCACACACCAACAAGCAATCTAGCTTGGCTCAGCACTTGGATCGACCCGACTTCGTGGGTGTCCCAAGCTCACTAGAGCAGATTAAACGTCTAATCGATTTTAGTTAATGGCTAGGGTTTGATATGTCGGGTGGTGATTTTTGGGCTAGGGACAGGTAATGAAATCCTAACCCTATGTTAATTTGACGCCCTTAAGATAAGTTATGGAGAATGATGCACAAAATGACTAATAAAATGACTTAAAATTTTCTTGTTTTTTGTCTCTTTTAGATGTGTGAATGCTAAACAAAAATGCAAGAATTAAAATATGCCCCTAAATGCAAGAAACAAGCTAGATGGATGAATGAATCAAATATGAGATGCTTGCTGAAATTTTCAGACCTGTGATTTTCCTAGGTAGTATTTCGACTTGTAGAAACTCTACAAACTGAAATAAAATCTGGGAAAATAGAAAAAATACTATGAAGTAGAGGCGATCTAAAAGAACAAAAATCATAAAATTTAGAGATTTCTACAAAGAGAAACAATTCAATGATCAAACCATATATAGGCCGACCAGAATGCAGAAAATGAAGGAAAACAAAATGCACTAGTCCTAGCCTGGTGCGGGCACCAGACTCAGAAGAAGACTTCAGGGCTCCATCTGGATCTCTGATTGACCTTACCCGAAGAATTAGGATTTTTTGGTTTTGTAATAAGGGTTGACATGGTCAACTCAATTTTAGTTAAGTCTGTATTTCCCTGCAATTTAAATTTTGTTGAGTCATGTTGACTCAGTTCAAGTCCTAGTAGTGGTCTAGGTCATCTCCAGGGTGTCACATTTTCTCCCAAGACCAAGCAAGTTGGCGCCACACTCCCAGCCACACTCCCAGCCACATGTCTGAGTCCAAGGGGCGCCACATCTCCATCCAGTATGCTTTGGTCCCCACACCACAAGATAGCAGGTCCCTTCTCTCATGCGCCACTTAAGGAGAAAATAATCTGGGATCCACAATTCAAGGGGGCGGCCAAAATATTTCCATAAGAGCCAAGCTATGTAAAGAAAAAAGCACTTCTTGGGGAGCACTTCAAGGGAGCGCCCAATCCATGCCTAAAAAGCCCAAAGCAAAGATGGGAAGAACCATGACTTAGGGAGAAAGAAAAGGAGGTGTCCAAAAGAGTTGAGCCATGGAAGGAAAGAAATTTTCTCTTGAAGAGCAAGGCTAGGAGGCGCCACCTACTTACCTTTTGGAGCCACCAATCAACACTTTAGGAACCTCTTGGCCGGCCATATGTGTGGGAATTGATTCTACAAACCTAAATTGAAGATCCATCCTATTAGTCCCACATGGGAAGATGTAAAACCCTGCCCTGTTGTAAAGTCCTATAAAATAAACCCCTCTTGTAAGTTTTAAAAATATCTGATAAATGAATCCAATTTATGTGTGAGCAAACTTTGTGTTTCTCTCTTCCGCACTTGCATCCAGGTGTTGAACTCCATGAGGGAGTAAATCCGGGTTCCCCAGGAACCTTGAGGAGGTGTGAGATCTCCAACCCCAAAACCCTAGGTTAGCCACTTCACTTCCAAACCCTAGTCGCCCATCATCCTCTTCTTTCCACCAAACCCTAGCCTACCCCATCTCTCACGGCCACTCTCTCCAAGTCAAGGCCGACCACCAGCATCCAGGTCCAGTCTGGATACTTCAGATTCAGAGCAATTCCCAGAGGAAGTCAGATCAGCCTCCAGGAGAATCCGGATTTCAGCAACATCAGCTTTCAAGTTCTTCTATCTAGTAAATCCTTCCTTGAGTATCTGGTTCCATAAATTGTTCTTCTTCTTTTCCAGATCTTGAGTTCAGGAGAAGCCAACTCTGCCAAAGGATCAGTATTGGAGGATCCATTACGAAGATATCTGAATCCGGGGATCCAACAATCTGCTCAAGAGAGTCCTTCCACTAAACTCTGTGAAGATCACTGCCTGGTCGGTAACCCTTCTCTTCTCTTTACTTCTGTCCTGTTGAAAGTTCAGAGCGAAACCTAGGTCTGGGAGTTTCTCAACCTCCAGCGATCCTTTACTTCTGAACTACTATGATAACCTAGTTTCTTTAAATTATGCTTTCAATTATTACATAGTTTCTTTCAATTTAGTTTAACTTTCCTTTGAGTCAAAGCTGACTTCTGAAAATATTAAAAAAAATAACAAAAAAAAAGAATTAGTCTTAATTTACTTCCGCATCGCATCACCTCTTTTGTTCTGCATCATTTTTGGTATCAGAGCCCTGTCTAGGTTTCTGATTTGCTTTCATGCTTTGAGTATCTCTCTTTTACTTTGTCTGCTCGAAGTAGACTCCCCAGGATGTCCGGTCCTAGGAACGAAGTGAGGTGCAAACCTCCTCTTCCCATTCCACGGGGTGTTCCTAGGGCGTGTAGGGGATCCGCTGGGTTACAACTTCGTAACAGAAATTATAAACGGGGAAGCACTCTGTTTTCAGTCTGTAACTATTCTATTTTAGGAATTGTTTTTCATTGCAGGTAACTCCAAATTGCATGATTTTATTTTGCTGGAACCAATATAATTGAAACTATTTTACATAATTTTACTGTGATTTATTGGTTTCATAAAATTTCTGAGAGTTAAATTACAGCAACTCTATTTCTATGTTTCTGCAATTCAATATTTTGAGTGATCATCTCCTAATTCATCTTAAGGAAATTGAGCATCTAAGATAAGGGGAGGAGTTGATAACCTCTCCTTAGCCCAAAATCACCACCCATTCATTCGATCCTAAGCCTAATTTTAAAATTTATTAGACTTAATTTGCCCTAGTGGGCTAGGGACATCAACAAGTCGGGTCAAGGCTAGTGTTGAGTCAGTTTGTCTAGTTACTCTGTGTGTGCTTTGTACTCAGTGTCTAGAATGGTTGTTCAGGGATTCTATCCTGAAGGGCTTGTGTGCTGGTCCGCCTACCTGGCCAATCACTGATTGGTGTCTAGGATTGGCATCTAGGGACCTAACACTCCCCTTACACCTGCCTGGCTGAGTCCCGAGTTACTACAGGCTAGTTTGCCACTCTGATTGGGCATCTAGTTTGGGCTCTAGGTCTAGTTAGCCCGTAGTCATTTCAGTTGAGTTTAATTTGGTGTGTTTGCTTGCATCATCATGTCTACCCGGAATGGAGTACCCTACCAACCTGGTCAAACCCAACCTGATTTAGAGGCCATGGTTAGAGCTCTTACTGAGAGTATGAACAAATTGAGTCAGGATGTGACTGCCACTGTTGCCTAGTTTAAAGAACAGTCCATGAGAATTTTGCCCAGCTTAGGGATCGAGTCCAAGTACATGAGAAACCTAGGCATCAGAATTGGACTCCTGACCCAGATTTTAATGTGCCTCAACCTCACCCACACCAGGAGCCTAGAAGACCTTTATACAGAGATCCTGAACCAAATCATAGGAGGCCTGACCCAGAGCCCGAAGATAGAGATGATAGGTTCATTCGGAACATCAAATTAGATGCACCCACTTTTGATGGTAGCTTAAACCCTAAGGTGTATTCTGATTGGGAGGGTGAGATGGACCAGCACTTTGAGTGGTATTCCTTGTCTGAGGAAAGGAAGTTGAAGTTTGCCAAGATGAAGTTAGTATGTCAAGCTAGGTTATACTGGGGGAACATTGAGCTAACCACTAGAAGACGAAATGTTGAGCCCATAACCACTTGGCAGGGTATGAAAGAGAAGCTTAGAGATAAGTACCTACCCATTTCATACCAGCAGAATCTGTTAGACCAATGGCAGACCTTGAAGCAAGGGAACCGATCTGTATCAGACTATATAACCACCTTTGACGAATACCTGATGATATGTGATGTGAGTGAAGCCCATGAGGTCACTTTGTCTAGGTTTAGGGCTGGACTTAGGGAAGACATTAAGAGAGAGTTATTTCTGAGAGAGGTTACTGACCTAGACCAAGCCTATCAGATTGCACTGAACACTGAGAAGTTTCAGAGAGGACCCATTCCTTCTAGGGTTAGTGCCCCAATCCCAAGAAATGGACCTAGCCAAGTTACCCCTAGTAAGGCACCTGACACCCAGAGAACCCCTAGTATCATCTGTTTTAAGTGCCAGAAGCCCGGTCATATCTCCAGCCAGTGCCCAGCCATAGCTTGTTTTAAGTGCATAGGGTAGGTCATGTTTCTAGCCAGTGCCCTCGTAGATCCCTTTACATAGAAGAAGGAGAGGAAGAGAATTCCGGGCCCAATGAAGAATTTGAAGAAGAAGTTTATGAGGCCAGAATGAATTTGGTCGATGAGTATGAAGGAGAGGAGGAATCCACAGAGTCTGACCAGTTAAGGGTTGTGAGATGCATCCTGTCCCAGAATAGAGTTCAGGAGGATTGGCGTAGGACTAACATCCTACAGACTTTCCTTAAACTAGGGGATAAGGTATGTAAGATCATCATAGATAGTGGGAGCTGTGTGAATGCCATTTCTGCTAGCACAGTCAAAATGTTAGGCTTAACCCCAGTCCCCCACCCCAACCCCTATAAGGTTTCTTGGATAGACTCTACCTCTATACCCATCCAGTCTAGATGTCAGGTCCAAATCCAAATGCAATCCTATCTAGAGAAGATTTGGTGTGATGTCTTGCCCATGGGGTGAGCAGTATAATTCTTGGAAGACCTTGGTTATATGATCATGATGCCACCCTCTTAGAAAATCCAACACCTGTGTCTTTAGTTTTAATGGGAAGAAAATCACAATCCATTCAGTCCCTCCTAAGGACAAGGTAGCTAAAGGACCCAATAAGGTCAGAGAGATGAAGATTAGAGTGAACCTAATTAGTGCTAAGGATCTAGAATAAGAAATTCATAGTGGTTCACCTATTTGGATGTTGACTGCTAAGGAACTTAGGACTCCTACATCCTCAGAGCGTCCTCAGGAAGTTAAACCTTTGTTGGAAGAATTTGAGGATGTTTTTCCCGAGGATCTGCCGGACCACCTTCCACCTCTTAGGGATATCCAGCATTCCATAGATTTAGTCCCAGGAGCTACTTTACCCAACTTGCCCCATTATAGATGAATCCATCTGAGCATAATGAACTGCAAAAGCAGGTTGGAGAATTGTTGAGGAAGGGGTTCATTAGAGAAATTCTTAGCCTTGTGCAGTCCATGCACTTCTGACCCCAAAGAAGGATGGCACGTGGAGGATGTATGTTGATAGTCGTGCCATCAATAAAATCACAATCAAGTATAGGTTCCCCATCCCTAGACTAGATGACATGCTAGATATGATGGCCGGTGCAATGGTTTTTTCTAAAATTGATCTCAAGAGCGGCTATCATCAGGTTAGGATTAGACCAGGGGATGAGTGGAAAACTGCTTTCAAAATTAAGGATGGTTTCTATGAATGGGTTGTTATGCCTTTTGGGTTGTCCAATGCCCCTAGTACTTTCATGAGGATTATGACCCAGGTGCTTAGAGCTTTCATAGGGAAGTTTGTAGTGGTCTATTTTGATGACATCCTGATTTATAGTAAGACCCCTGTAGACCACCTAGGCCACCTTATACAAGTCTGCCAAGTTTTGAAGAATGATAGTCTCTACGGTAATCTCAAAAAGTATGAATTCTTGACCATAGAGTTATCTTCCTTGGTTTTGTAGTAACCCCTAACGGCGTAGCTGCCGATCCAGAAAAGATTAGGTCCATAGTATAATGGCCAGAGCCGACCAGTGTGCATGAAGTCAGAAGTTTCCACAGCTTGGCTACTTTCTATAGGCGATTCATCAAGGGGATTAGTACTGTAGTTGCTCCTAATACAGACTGTATTAGGAAGGGAGAATTTCAGTGGACTAAAGCAGCCCATAAAGCCTTCCTAGATCTTAAGGATAGGATGACTCAGGCACCCATTTTGAGGTTACCTGACTTTTCTAAAGTATTTGAGGTTGCCTGTGATGCTTTAGGAGTAGGTATAGGTGGAGTCCTAAGCCAAGAGAACCATCCCGTAGCATTCTTTAGTGAAAAACTTAATGATGCTAAGCTTAGGAATTCTACCTATGATAAGGAATTTTATGCGGTAGTACAAGCTTTGCATTACTGGAGATATTATTTGCTACCGCAGGAATTTGTACTATTTTCGGACCATGAGGCTCTTAGATTCTTGAATTCCCAGAAGAAGCTTAACCCTAGGCTTGCCAAGTGGGTAGAGTATATCTAGTCCTATACTTTTGTTTTGAAACATAAGGCTGGGACTGAAAATAAGGTAGCTGATGCCCTTAGTCGTCGATCTTTGTTATTGAATTCTGTTGGGGCTGAAGTCGTAGGGTTTGAGCAGATCAAAGAGGAATATGAGTCGTGTCCGAATTTTAAGACTATGCACCAGGATCTAGCTCAACGACCATCTAGTGATCATAAGGATTATACCCTTTTAGATGATTTTTTGTTCTTTAAAAATAGGCTTTGCATCCCTAGAACTTCTTTTAGGGAATTTTTGAATTGGGAAATTCATGCTGGAGGTCTAGCTGGCCATTTCGGAAAAGACAAGACCACCCTGGCTATTGAAGACCACTTTTTCTGGCCTAGCTTAAAAAGAGATGTAGCACACATTGTGGCTAGGTGTCAGACCTACGCTGTTGCCAAACAGCAAAATAGAACACCGCCTTTATACCCCACTCCCTGTCCCAGATCATCCTTGGCAAGATGTGAGCATGAACTTTGTGTTAGGTTTGCCTAAGACCCAGAGGAGGCATGACTCTATCTGTGTTGTAGTCGACCGATTTTCTAAGATGGCCCATTTCTTGCCTTGTTCCCAAACATTTGATGCGTCTAAGGTAGCCACCCTGTTCTTTAATGAGATAGTTCGAGTCCATGGCCTACCTAAGACCATTGTTTCAGATAGGGATGTCCGGTTCACCAGCTATTCTGGAAAACCCTTTGGCATAAGTTAGGGACAAAACTTGAGTTTTCAACTGCCTATCATCCCCAAACTGATGGCCAAACCGAAGTAGTGAACCGTAGTTTAGGCAATCTGTTAAGGTGTCTTGTTGGTGAAAATATTAGGAACTGGGATTTGTACTTACCTAGAGCTGAATTTGCATACAATGACTCGGTCAATAGGTCTACAGGTAAGAGTCCATTTGAAATTGTGCATGGTTACAAACCTCACACACCTCTTGACCTAGCTCCTTTACCAGTCCACACACGAGTCCGAGTTTGCCGAAGTTTTTGCACAGCATATAAAAGACTTGCATAAAGAAATTCATGCCAAAATAAATTTAAGTAATGAAACATATAAGAAGTTGGCTGATTCTCAAAAGCGAGTCAAAACTTTTGATGAGGGAGACTATGTAATGATTAGGTTAAGGCCTGAATGGTTTCCTCCTGGAACTGTTAGAAAGTAACATGCTAGAGGAGCTGGACCATTTAGAGTGGTGAAGAGAGTAGGATCCAATGCCTATGTGCTCGAGTTGCCTCTAGAACTAGGCATTAGCTCCACTTTCAACATTACAGACCTAGTAGAGTATAGAGAGCCAGCTGTGATTCCCAGTGAGCCTTTTGAGCCTAATCCTACTCTTGAGAGTGAACCCAACCCTGTGTGTCCACCAACAAACTGGCCTGTGAGGAAAGAGCAGATTGAAAAGATCCTGGATGATCAGGTTATCTCTACTCATAATCGAGGATACCAAGATACCTGGTCCACTGGCAAGGAAGGCCAGATTCTGATGACTCTTGGATCTCCTGAGAAGAATTACAAGAATTGGACCCACCTCTTGGAGAGATACCAGAGCCAACTTGATCAATACTCGACAGGGTCGAGTTCCTCCCACCCCAGGAGAATTGGTGCGGGCACCAAACTTAGAAGAAGACTTCAGGGCTCCATCTGGATCTCTGATTGACCTTGCCCGAAGAATTAGGTTTTTCTGGTTTTGTAATAAGGGTTGACATGGTCAACTCAATTTTAGTTGAGTCTGTATTTCCCTGTAATTTAAATTTTGTTGAGTCATGTTGACTCAGTTCAAGTCCTAGTAGTGGTCTAGGTCTTCTCCAGGGTGTTACATTTTCTCCCAAGACCAAGCAAGTGGGCGCCACACTCCCAGCCACACTCCCAGCCACACGCCTGAGTCCAGGGGGCACCACATCTCCATCCAGTATGCTTTGGTCCCCACACCACAAGATAGCAGGTCCCTTCTCTCATGCGCCACTTAAGGAGAAAATAATCTGGATCCACAATTCAAGGGGGTGGCCAAAACATTTCCATAAGAGCCAAGCTATGTAAAGAAAGAAGCACTTCTTGGGGAGCACTTCAAGGGGGTGCCCAATCCATGCCTAAAAAGCCCAAAGCAAAGATGGGAAGAACCATGACTTAGGGAGAAAGAAAAGGAGGTGTCCAAAAGAGTTGAGCCATGGAAGAAAAGAAATTTTCTCTTGAAGAGCAAGGCTAGGAGGTGCCACCAACTTACCTTTTGGAGCCACCAATCAACACTTTAGGAACCTCTTGGCCGCCATATTGTGGGAATTGATTCTACAAACCTAAATTGAAGATCCATCATAGTAGTCCCACATGAGAAGATGTAAACCCTGCCCTCTTGTAAAGTCCTATAAAATAAACCCCTCTTGTAAGTTTTAAAAATATCTGATGAATGAATCCAATTTATGTGTGAGCAAACTTTGTGTTTCTCTCTTCCGTACTTGCATCCAGGTGTTGAGCTCCGTGAGGGAGTAAATCTGGGTTCCCAAGGAACCTTGAGGAGGTGTGAGATCTCCAACCCCAAAACCCTAGGTTAGCCACTTCACTTCCAAACCTAGCAGCCCATCATCCTCTTCTTTCCACCAAACCCTAGCCTACCCCATCTCTCACGGCCACTCTCTCCAAGTAAAGGCCGACCACCAGCATCCAGGTCCAGTCTGGATACTTCAGATTTAGAGCAATCCCAGAGGAAGTCAGATCAGCCTCCAGGAGAATCCGGATTTCAGCAACATCAGCTTTCAAGTTCTTCTATCTGGTAAATCCTTCCTTGAGTATCTGGTTCCATAAATTGTTCTTCTTCTTTCCCAGATCTTGAGTTCAGGAGAAGCCAACTCTGCCAAAGGATCAGTATTGGAGGATCCATTACGAAGATATCTAAATCCGGGGATCCAACAATCTTCTCAAGAGAGTCCTTCCACTAAACTCTGTGAAGATCACTGCCTGGTCGGTAACCCTTCTCTTCTCTTACTTCTGTCCTGTTGAAAGTTCAGAGTGAAACCCTGGGTCTGGGAGTTTCTCAACCCCCAACGATCCTTTACTTCTGAACTACTCTGATAACCTAGTTTCTTTAAATTGTGCTTTCAATTATTACATAGTTTCTTTCAATTTAGTTTAACTTTCCTTTGAGTCAAAGCCAACTTCTGAAAATATTAAAAAAATAATAAAAAAAGAATTAGTCTTAATTTACTTCCGCATCGCATCACCTCTTTTGTTCTGTATCATAGCCTTGCTCTGATACCAAAATGATGTGGAAGATGAGGGGGGATAGGGATGCTGGGATGGATGCTAGTATGGATGCAAGGAATCTTTTTTTTATGGTTGATGAGTTTTAGATATTTTCTTCTTAGGGTTTGATTCCCGATCATAAGCAAAGGCAAGAAATAAGAAGGATGAGTAATGGAAGCTTACACTAGCAGCTCAAACCCTAAAAAGTTAGAACAAGAACAGGACCCAAGGATTAAGAAACCCGGTAGGACTAGCTCGAAATACAATACCTACTTAGGAGATAGAGAGAGCAAACCTCACATGTCTGATGTGCCCGGTGCAGAGATCGCTCAACTAGGTGGATGCGGCATGATGTCTGATCAGTCGAACCCGTGGAAGCACTGGCTTTTGGTCGAAAGGTCACGATGGCAAAGCCGACTGTCTCCGGTGCCCGAGATACCATGGAGGACCTGTAGGCAAACAAGATAAGGATCAGCGAAATGGGGAGATGCACAGAAAGGAACTGAGATGGGGTTGAGAAGGGGCTTCGAGCCCGGTGTCCGGCTGGATTCGGAAGTCAAAGATGGAGATAACTTGGGCCTCGAACCCCGCGACGTCCCAGAGGACGAAGGATTGTGGCCTCACACCACGCGATGTCCAGGAGGACGAAGGATTCACGATGCCCTGGGATGATGGACAGGTGGCCTCACACCACTCGACGTCCCTGGGGACGAAGGCAACTTCACTCAACCTAGCCTAAGAGACAAGGGTTGATGGATAGAAAACTCAAGCTTTTTCATTAATCATTCAATAGTTTTACAAGGGAGGGATTGGGTCCTTTAAATAGGCACCCAAGGCCCATTTGAATTTCAAATGAACCAAATTACAAGCTTTCTTGTGGTGCCAAAGAACTTTGACCTTCTCCTCTCTTTGGCTGACCAAAGGGACTTGGATTGGTGTGGCATGTGGGAGGGCATTGAGAGGGGGATTGGCCTCTTGACTTCCTTCATTAGCATGTTCAATTTGGGAAAAAAGCATAGGACATGGCTTGCTTGAAGGGATGTGTTCCCTTGGATTCTTCAACTCCCTTCTTTGGAGTGATTCAAGGCCGACCAAGTGGAGAGCTTTGGGCGTTGCATGGTTGAGGGCTTGGAGAGGGAGTGTGTCCTTTGACCTTCCATCCTTGCATGAACACTTTGGAAAAGGGTTGGAAGGGGGCTTGTTTTGTGGCTTGGTCTTTTTAAGGATCTTCAACGCCCCACATTTGATGGATCATGGCATGATGTGGGGGAGGGAAGAGGGGGATGGTGTCTCTTCCTTCCAATGTTGCCCAAGAGAAAAAGGCAAGGGGATGGCATGTGGAAAGCATGAGGGCGCCACCTTGTTTCCCTCCTTGGATGTCCAAGTGGCAACTGATGTGGCGCTACGTAGGTAGCTGAGGAGGCACCTGAGTTGGCATCATTCCCAGTGAAAGGGGTGGGTTGGCCCACAAGGACTTGACTTGGTCTTGAAAGCCAGGGTGACTTCAATTGGGCTTGGGCCCAGTCCAAACTTAGACTCAAACAAATACAGGACTCATGAACTAACTTGATCCAAATTGGTCAAGGTACAGGACTAAACAATCTTAGACAAGAAATTATGAAATTGCTTTGGCTCACAGCCTTATTACAGGACTCATATAAGTGGAACCCTAATCTGAGATCCACAGAGGGTTGAGGAGCCTCTGTCGGATCCTGGTGCCCACACAACACTTCTACTGGATGAACTGCTAGGATCACTCATCACCCACGAGATGACAATGCAGCATAGAATGGAAGAAGAACAAAAGAAAAAGAAGACAATAGCCTTCAAAGCTGCTTCCAAATCAAAGAGGGATGTTGAAGAATTTGAAGAAGAAAGTCCTCCTCCAATGATGAGCTAGAAGATGATGACATTGCTATGGTTGTGAGAATATTCAGAAATTATAAGAAGAAAGAAAGAAAATACAACCGAAATTTCATAAGAAAGTTATGGAAAAGAAAAAGAGAAGGATAGAGAGAAAGATAAAGAGGTATTCCCTACATGCTACAAATGCAAGAAGCTGGGGCACATACTCCAGACTGTCCACTATTAAAGAAATCCTTCATATAGAAGAAGAAAAGAAAGCCATGGTTGCCACATGGTCCGACAGTGAAGAATCATCTTCATCTGAAGAAGAAGAGACCACCAAGACTGCAAATTATGCTTAATGGTCTCGATGATGAGGTAACATCCCCTAACAACTGCATTGAATTCACTTTTGATGAACTAATTTTGCTTTTCATGATTTACTATCTGAATTTAAGAAAGCTGGAGTAAAGATAAAATCATTGAAAAATATGAATGATTCTTTACTCAAACAAAAGGATGAAATTTCAGAAAAGAATCTTTTTTTACAAAAAGAACTACATCACTTTTCTAAAAAATTTGAAAAGCTGAAAAATGAAAAGGAGGTTACAAAACTCAAACCTTTAGTTGAAAAACTCACTTTATCCTCAAATAAGCTTGAGTTAATCTTAAAAGAACAACGGATTTCAGGAAACAATGCTGGAATTGGTTTTGAAACTTCTTTTATGAATGGAATTTAGCAACTACTTTTGTGAAATCCAAAACACCTGTTCAAAATGTTTTATCTCAAAAGGTTCTAGCTACACCAAAAATTGTTTCTACTTCAAAGTCATTGTTATATGTTCCTAAGAATTTAAGCAAAATTGCATACACTTCAAAAAATTCAAAATCTGCATTAAGTGCATCAACTTTTATAACTTCAAATTCTATTTATATCAAAAATTCTAAAGCTATTTGCTATGTTTGTAAAAGAATAGGACATAAAGCTTTTGAATGCAATAATTTGTGAAATGTCCCTAAGAAAGTAAGAAAGATTTGGGTTCCCAAAGGAACCATCTCTGTTGACCTGCAAAGATCCAAGGTAGCTTGGGTACCTAAAGAATTCATTGATTGTTTTTTGCAGGAATGTCTTTGCAGCTCAAAGATTAAAGAAAAGGTGTACTTAGATAGTGCTGCTCAAGACATATGATGGGTGACAAGGACTAATTTATCACCCTTAAATGAAAGAAGGAGGAATGTCACCTTTGGAGACAATTGCAAAGGAAGAATAATGGGTATTGGTAAGATCAAAATAACTTCCTTCACTCTATTGAAGTTTTTGCTAGTAGACAAGTTAAGCATAATCTCTTAATAGTATAATTATGTGATAAAGGCTTCAAGGTTGTCTTTGAATCTTCTATGTGTATAGTACTAACTCTTTATATTCTAGCAATAAGTT